>CM063189.1:46545000-49295000 GCA_031835075.1 Saguinus oedipus
AAAATGCCAGTACGACAAATTAAACCTACATATCCGTAAGTCTCAGCCTCTGCTACTGTGAGTTGGAAGTGTGGAGGGACCGACCCTCTGTTCTCCCCGCAAAAGCCCTTACCAGGGTGGCACGTCCGCTCCGTCATTGCCTGGCTGCAACAAGAAGCTGGAATGACTAATGAGACTTGAGGTTTGCTGCGCTGGGCCCCGTGCTGAGGCTGGGGTGTCCTCACAGTGACCTGTGGCCTGAGGAGTCTTGGTTCCATTCCACAGATGAGGAGAATGAGGGCCAGCAGGGCCCAGACACTTGCCTGAAGTCACAGCTCACAGAGCAAGACATGGGCCCAGGTCTGCAGACCGGGTTTCTTTTTTATTTTATTGTGGTAAGAGAAATACAAAATGTGTCATGTTAGCCACTTTGAAGTGTACAATTCAGTGGCATTAATTACATTCGCGATGTTAGGTAGCTGTTGTCACTATTTACCTCCAGAGTTTCCCACCATCCCACTGTCCCTGTTCAGCACGGACTCCACATGCCCCCCCCCAGCCCTTGCACCCACGGTGGTAATTTCTGCATCTCTGAGCGTGACTAAGGACCCTGTGTACCTGGAAGCTTCCAATATGTGGCGTCTTTTGTGCCTGGCTCGGTTCACTCCGCGTAATGTGTTCAGGTTCATCCACGTTGCAGCCTGTGTGAGAATGTCCTGCCTTGTCAAGACTGACTGGTTCCATTGTGTGGACGGACCGCATGGTCTGTGCATTTACCTGGTGATGGACTTAGGGGCTGCTGTTACCTTTCCAGCCCCGGAAACAGTGCTGCTGAGAACCCAGGTACACAGGCAGCTGCTCCGGTCCCTGCCCTCCCTTGTTTTGGGGATATCGGGTCTGCTGATTTTATGCCCGAAGGTCATGGGCCACTGCCCCTTCCCTGTGCCCTTGACTTTCTTCCATGGTGTGCCTGCTGTGTGGTCTTCCACACACTTCTTGGATAACTCCAGCAACAGGGAGCTCGCTGCCTCCCAGAGCAGCCCACTCAGTGCTGAGCATGTAGCCCACACCTGTGTCCCTGCAGCTGCCACTTACTGGCCTCCTGACCCAGGTCGCATCTCCTTGTCCCCACCGTACCGCTTCTGTGTTCACTTTGGGTTCTGTGGTTCTCACTCTGCACCGCAGACTCCGACGTCTCCCTTCTCCCTCCCTGGTTTCCAAGACAGAACAAAATCTAACCATGAGAAGCAGGATGGAGGTGTCTTCAAAAATAGCCGCCGGTGACAGAAGTTGTAAGAATGTTGGCCGGGCGCAGTGGCTCACGCCTGTAATCCCTGCACTTTGGGAGGCTGAGGTGGGTGGATCACCTGAGATCAGGAGTTCAAAACCTTCCTGACCAAAATGGAGAAACCCCGTGTCTACTGAATATACAAAACATTAGCTGAGAGTGGTGGTGCATGCCCGTAATCCCAGCTACTTGGGAGGCTGAGGCAGGAGAATCTCTTGAGCTCGGGAGGTGGAGGTTGCAGTGAGCTGAGATTGTGTCATTGCACTCTAGTCTGGGCAACAAGAGCAAAACTCCATCTCAAAAAAAAAGAGAAGTTGCAAGAATGCACTGTGGTGTGTCTGCCTCCACATACCCCACAGCAGGTTTCATCAAGATAGGAAGCACACTAGTAGTGATGTGGCTCGTGCCTGTAAGCCCAGCACTTTGGAAGGCTGAGGCGGGAGGATCTTTTGAGCCCAAGAGTTTAGAAACCAGCCTGGGAAACAGGAGACCCCATCTCTACAAATAATTTAAAAATTATCAGAGCATGGTGGAACGCACCTGTAGTCCCAGCTGCTCGGGAGGCTGAGGCAGGGGAACCGCTTGGGCCCCGGGGTTCCTGGCTATAGTGAGCTGTGCTGGCATCACTGCACTCAAGCCTGGGCAATACAGCAAGAACCTGTCTCAAAAAACAATTAGTAGGAAGCTCAGGCAGGCCTGTGGCTGTTTCCACCCTGTCCGTGGCCACACTGTGCCCCCTCCTCTGTCACTAGGCACTCACCCTTTTCCCATTGTCTCCCCAGGGACCTACCAGGGCCAGTGGGTCGGTGGCATGCGCCAGGGCTATGGCGTGCGGCAGAGTGTCCCGTACGGCATGGCTGCGGTCATCCGCTCGCCCCTGAGGACGTCCATCAACTCCCTGCGCAGCGAGCACACCAACGGCACAGCGCTGCATCCCGACGCCTCCCCGGCGGTGGCCGGCAGCCCGGCCGTGTCCCGCGGGGGCTTCGTGCTCGTGGCCCACAGTGACTCCGAGATCCTCAAGAGCAAGAAGAAGGGGCTGTTTCGGCGCTCGCTGCTGAGCGGCCTGAAGCTGCGCAAGTCGGAGTCCAAGAGCAGCCTGGCCAGCCAGCGCAGCAAGCAGAGCTCCTTCCGCAGCGAGGCGGGCATGAGCACCGTCAGCTCCACGGCCAGCGACATCCACTCCACCATCAGCCTGGGCGAGGCCGAGGCCGAGCTGGCGGTCATCGAGGACGACATCGACGCCACCACCACCGAGACCTACGTGGGCGAGTGGAAGAACGACAAGCGCTCCGGGTTCGGTGTGAGCCAGCGCTCGGACGGGCTCAAGTACGAGGGCGAGTGGGCCAGCAACCGGCGCCACGGCTATGGCTGCATGAGCTTCCCGGACGGCACCAAGGAGGAGGGCAAGTACAAGCAGAACATCCTCGTCAGCGGCAAGCGCAAGAACCTCATCCCACTTCGGGCCAGCAAGATCCGCGAGAAGGTGGACCGCGCTGTCGAGGCCGCCGAGCGGGCCGCCACCATCGCCAAGCAGAAGGCTGAGATCGCGGCTTCCAGGTAGGAGGGCGAGGGGGCGGGGGCTTTTCTCGGTGCCCAGAAGGTGTCTGTGAGCGTGATCTGTTCAGTCCAGCTGTTCCTGGAGGCCTTGGGCTGGGTTCGGTTTGAGGCCTGTGCTGCTGTTTTTCTCCGACTATGTCCCATGGAACACTAGGGCTCCCTCAAGGTTCTCAGAGGGGACTGTGGGCAGGATTGGTGCAGGGAAATGTTGGTTTGTGGGGGTGTGGAGACCTGCAGCCTCCCTTGAAACCGAGTAGTGTCTCTGTTCTATATGCTGATGTTTAAAACATTGCTGGGTAAAGAAGGTGGTCTTTTCCATTGGTATAAGCAACAGGCTACTGCTGTGCTGGCCAAGAGGGATGATGCCACCCGGTGGGGCTGGCAGGGCCAGCACCGCAGGCATGTGGGAGGTAAAGCTACTGAGGCCTGCTGTCTGGGTTCTTTCTGGTCCCTGCAAGATGACTGCAGCTGGGAGGCCAGTTGCAGGTGCCTGGCAAGGGGCTCATGCAGGCCTGGTGCTTTGGGGCAGCCACTGTTCTGAATGGGCTGCATGACTTCCCGGCTTTGGGGTCTAGCGGGGCCTCTGGGCTCTGAGAGGAGTGGGTGCAGAGGTAGCTATGGGAGGGACCCACGTGGCTTGTGAGTTCCTTTAGGGGTGGCTACAGGGTGGCCTTCAGGGCTGGAGGAAGGTGCCCGGGGTCTGGTGAGCATGTGAGCGTGGGGCTGGTCCCAGCAAGGCTGTGGCCAGCAGGAGCCGCCTGTGTGAGAAGTTTCCCTGTGGAAAGCCAAGGGCCCCACAGGTGTACATTTGGGTGCTAAAGTAGCTGAGGTCACTCAAGGGCTTCGTCAGGACTTGGGAAGGCATTTTGGGAAGCCCAGAGCCTTTGCTTCCCACTGCGTTTGCTTTCCTGGGCCAGAGGTGGGCCCTTGGAGCAGCCCCCAGAGTCTTGGGGCAGAGATCTGGGAACTCTGAGGGAAGTCCTGGGCTGCCCAGGCAGGAGGCTTCCACGGGGACGTTCCCCTGCATCTTTCTGGATGCTTCTGTGTTCGCAGCCCGGGGCAGGCGTGGCGTTCTTCCCGGAGAGCTCCCTTCCCGATCTTTCGCTAAACTTCAGCCACGTTGGTTCTGATTTTCAGTGACCTTTGACCTGTAGTGAAAAACCAAAACGGTGGCTGTGGTTTGTTGGCAGAAGATGCCGCTCGTGACTTCTGTGGTTTTAGAGGGAAACGAGATAGATTCCAAGAAGCCCAAAGAAACATGGAATTACCACCTGTCACTGAGGTCCAGAAGCATTCTGTTTGCCTGCTTTCTGCCCCCTCCCGAGAAGCATTCTGTTTGCCTGCTTTCTGCCCCCTCCCCAGAAGCGTTCTGTTTGCCTGCTTTCTGCCCCCTCCCCAGAAGCGTTCTGTTTGCCTGCTTTCTGCCCCCTCCCCAGAAGCGTTAAGGCAGGGAAATAAACAGGAGCCCATGTGTGGCTGCTCACCTGGTATTTTAAGAACAAATTAGATTCAGTAGTTATTTTTTCCATCATAAATGTAAGGCTTGTTCCACAGGAAAGTAAATAATACTGAAAAGCGGGAAAGCAGCGTTAGCTCTGAGCTGATGGATCAACTGAGCACCCTCCTGGCATTTTGCTGAATTTCTTTCCCCTCTATTTGTTGTCTTTTGTTTTCCACTCTATTTTGTGCATTTTTGACCCTGGTGACAAGAAATGGTTCTGGGGGCTGGGGGCAGCAGCATCACGGATCTGAGGTAGCTCGTGGCAGGTCCCGTGTGACCTGCAGACTGGTTCATTCCTTCATCACTTCATTAGTTCTTGGCAGCTTGACGACTTGGCAGAAAGTGGCCTGCAGGACTGAGCTTATTTTACAGCCGGGGCACCGGGTGGATGTCTGTAGGACTTGGGGGACATGGGACGTTAGACCATTTTCAGACGAATTACCCTAGACATTAAGAGAAGCATCTTCCCGTTAAGGAGCCGAGGAAGGTGGACAGCGCTGGGGCTGGCAGAGGTAAGGAGCTGCCTGGAGGCAGGTTGTCAGCCTCTCTGGGCTTTGGCTTTAAATCTCTGAAGGCCTGTGAAGCTCAGGGTGTAACGGCTCCCTTCTTGGGGCATGCAGCCTCCGACTGGAGTTTTGGGGGCCCCACAGGGTCTGTGTGTGGGAGTGTTGTTGGGGGAAGGGTCTACTTGGAGAAGGGGCCTATGTACCAGTGGGCAGCATGCTGGGGTGAAAGCCCGAGAGCTGGGCCAGAAGGGTGAGACCCAAGACCCCTGCAAAGGAGCCGGGGCCAGGGCAGGGTGGGCGTACCTCCTAGTGAGTCCCCAGCCTGGCATGGCCAGTGCCCCTGCATCTCCTGGGGAGGCATTTTACTTCATGGGCAGAAGGACAGACAGACGGGAGAGGGAAGGGGCGGGTCTGCAGGCCTGTGCGCTGTGAAACTGGAGTTCCCAGCCTGTGAGACCCTGCAGCCCATGCTGCCTGGCGGGTCGGGGCTCGTCTTCTGTACTGGTGGAGTCACTGAGCTGACTCCATCCCTTCGCCTGAGCAGGTGCCGTGGGCAGCGAGGTGGTTCCTGCTTCCGACGTGACTGGGGTCTTGGAGGTGGCTCCTTTGTGAGAAAGGAGCTGGCTCCCCCGACGTGTCCTGTCCACGTGCACAGCTCTGTGTGCCACTCATGGCCTCCCCACCGCCGTGCACAGCCTACACATCTGTGCACACTCATGGAGCTGGGTTGTGTGCCCACAGGGGTGCCCAGGTGAAGGGAGGTGTGGCCCCTCCTTACCCTTGTCTCTTGGGCGATCTCTAGGTCACTGGCATTTAAAGTGTCCAAGAGAGAAGGCGTCAGGCCTCAAATGGGAACTGGCTTCCCAGTCTAACCTCTGAGACCCGCAGACCCATGTCCTGCCTGGGTTGTCATGGCCGGGTGCCCGGGGCTAATCACCTCCCCTCTCTGCTGGGTTCCCCACTGGAGGGGGTGGGGCTCCCTGCTCCCTGCTCCCTGTGGTGGCTCGGTGTGGGGCTGGGCCTGTGGGGCCTCTGGTTGCACTCAGTGCCGGCGGGGGAGGCAGGTGTGTTTGTGACAGGTTTGACTCTCGGAGGCGGGAGGTGACACAGCGTTTCTGGTCATCAGAGGTTGGAGGATGAGTCTCCATTCCGGGCTGCAGGGCCTGGAGCTGTATTTTCTCAATGGGGTTAGAATTTGGAAAAAAAAAAAAAAAAAAAGGAGGGGACAGAGACTTCAGCCCTGGGGAGTGAAGCTGATGAATGGCTGGCTCGGGCACCCACAGCCCCGGGGCCGGCCCTGCACTGGAGCGTGAGTGTGGCTGCACCACGTGGGCTGAGGAGTGACTGGCCCCGGGCGGGCTCCTGCTGCTGTCACAGCCGAGGACTCCAGGGAGCCACAGGGCGGCTGGTGCTGTCCTCGCCCGCCCTGGCCGGCAGGGCTTGTCAGGCTGTGCAAAGTGAGAAATGGTTTGCTGTGTGTTCTGCAGAGGGCCGGGCCCTTCCCTCAAGAGCAGCTCTGCAGGGAAGGCAGGAAGATGGGACAGTGTTTTCCTGGAAAACGGGGCAGCAGCGGTGGAGCTTGGAATCTGAGAGGTGGTGCTGTCATTCCCACCTGGCAGAGGGGCAGGCTGAGGTCCTGTGCTGCTGAGGGGACTGGCCCCAGAGGCTGGGAGCCCGGCCTCAGCCCTAGGCCCTGGAGTCACTATGGGTTCTGAGGCCCACAATGCCCTCCCTGGCCATGTGACATCATTGTCTGGGATGTGCCCGCGGTTTGGAGCCTTCGAGCCTCTCCAGGTGTCTGGAGGGCTTGTAAAGCGTGGTGGTCAGGCCTCACGCCTCAGACTTCGTCACATCGTGTCTAGGTGGGGCCTCGGCACCTGCATTCTGACCTAGTCCGCTGGACTCAGATGCTGCTGGCCTGAGAGACCCTGGCTGTCTTCTGTCTGATGTGGGTGCTGCGACTGGAGGCCTCGGCCCCATGGGGAAATGAGGCATTACACACACAACCGCAATACAGGTGGGAGGCAGAGTCCAGCCCAGCGAGAGTGTGGCAGTGGAGACGAGGGAGGGGTGAAGCAGATGGTTCCAGGAGATTATGTCGGGGTGAGACCCTCTGCTGCAGAGAGGGGCGGGCAGGAGCTGGTGGCCCCTTGGAGCTGAGGTCAGGTGAGAAGGGGCTGTAGTCTCCCTGTGTCATTCTCCTGTGGGGTCCTCCTCACCCCAGTGGGAATTCTCACTAGTGAAAGTCTGCTGTGTCACCTAGCAGTGGACCACAGGGTGTTGGCCCTCCTGCCTTCAAACACTCCAGGCATTTTTATGGTGCGTCTCCTGCCAGGAGGGCACACACAGGGCACCTCTGCACGGCATTGCCTGTCCTGACCCCCTCACTGTGCCTGGGCAGACATAATGAATCCATCACCATCCTCGAGGCCTGGGTCACTCTGGAAGATGAAACTCAATGCTATTCATGATCTGCTGCTCACTAGTGGCCCTGGGTTGGGATCGGGATGTAAACATGTTGCCCATCCTAGAGAGGAAAGTCCTATAGTGTGACATGGCTTCGTTTTCTTTTCTTTTTCTTTTTGAGATGAAGTTTTGCTCTGTTGCCCAGGCTGGAGTGCAGTGGCATGATCTCGGCTCACTGCAACCTCCGCCTCCTGGGTTCAAGCAATTCTCCTGCCTCAGCCTCCCGAGTAGCTGCAACTACAGGCATTTGCCACCATACCCGGGTAATTTTTGTGTTTTTGGTAGAGATGGGGTTTCACCATGTTGGTCAGGATGGTCTTGTACTTCTGACCTTGTGATCCGCCCGCCTCAGCCTCCCAAAGTGCTGGCATTCCAGGCGTGAGCCACCGCACTGTTGTCTTTTTTTTGTTTGTGGATTTTTTAGCAGAGATAGGGTTTCTCCAAGTTGGTCAGGCTGGTCTGAAACTTCCAACCTCAGGTGATCTGCCCACCTCAGCCTCCCGAAGTGCTGGGATTACAGGCGTGAGCCATCGCATACGGCCATTGCTTCATTTTCAACAGCCAATCCCCTCTGCCCCACAGTTTTAGTAGAAGCCGAGCTGGGGGCGATGGGGCAGATTGTAGCCTGTTTTGCCTTCCCATTCCCCTCCCCACCGTGTGGCCCCTGGGACCTGCTCAGAACACCAAGGAGATGGTTCATGGCCCAGGTGGCATCTCAGAGTGTGACCCATTGGCTGCCTCTGCTGCAGGAGAGGGAGAAAGGGGGAGAGGGGGCAGCCCATGTGAAAGCCATGTCCCCTGCAACCCCGCAAAGCCTGCAAGAGCTCAGCCCGGGTTTGATGCCATCGTTTCTGTTGGGACCCCCTCTCTGCCTGCATCTCATGTAAACGTTGCTGTGAAGAGATGCCAAGGGGGTTCGCAAAGCAGAAGCCCAAGCTGAGAGGAGGAGGAGGGATTGTTCTGAAGGCCAGGCACACCTGGTTTCCGTGGGCTTCCCGTCACTGTGCTTTGCAGATGCTGCGTTTTTATGGAGTGGAGGTTTGTGGCACCGCACGTGGAACAAACCCCACTGGTGCCATTTGCACAACAGCACGTGCTCACTTTGTGTGTCTGTGTCACATTTTGCTGATTCTCACGGTATTTCAAGCTTTTTCACCGTTGTGTCTGTTCATGGTGGTCTGTGATCAGTGGTCTTTGAGGTTAGTATTGTGGCTATTTGGGGATGCCACACATCGCACTCATACGAGACAGTGAACTTAAATAATCTGTGTTCTGACGAAGCCTTCCACCAGCCGCCCCTCCATCCCTCTCTCTCCTCCAGTCTCCCTATTCCCCGAGACATGACAGTATTCAAAGTAGGCCAAGTAATAACGCTCCAACAGTTTCTAAGTGTTCATGTAAAGGAGAGTCTCACATCTCTCAGTTTAAATCAAAAGCGGGAACAACTAAGCGTAGAGAGGAAGGTGTGTCGAAAGCCGGGACAGGCTGAAAGCTCTGCCTCACATGCCAGGCAGCCTAGTTTTGAATGTAAAGGAAAAGTTAACAAAGAAAGCTAAAAGTGCTGCTCCAGTGAATACATGAATGATAAGAAAGTGAAACAGTCTTATTGCTGATACGGAGAAAGCTTTGGGGTCTGAATAGAAGATGAAGCTAACCACAGCATTCCCTTAAGCCAAAGCCTAATCCAGAGCAAGGCTCTGACTCTAATGCTGTGCAGGCTGAGAGAGGTGAGGAAGTGCAGAAGGAAAGTTGGAAGCTAGTGGAGGTTGATTCCTGAGGTTGAAGGAATGAAGTTGCTTCCAGAGCATAAAAGTACAAGGTGAGGCAGCAAGAGCTGATGGAGAAGCTGCAGCGTCACCCAGAAGATCTGGCTGGGATTTTTGATGATGGCAGCTACACCAAACAGATTTTCACTGTCGATGGAATAGCTTTCCATTGGAAGAAGATGCCATCTGGGACTTTCACAGCCAGAAAGAAGCGAATGCCTGGCTTTGAAGGACAGGCCGGCTCTCTTGTTAGGGGCTACCACAGCTGGAGACTTGGACCTGAAGTCAGTGTTCATTGACCGTCCCAAAATTCCAAGGGCCTGTAAGAATTGTGTAAGATCTTCTCTGTCTGTGCTCTAGAAATGGACCAACAAAGCCTGGATGGCCACACATCTGCTTACAGCATGAGTTCTGGAATAGTTTTAAGCCCGGCGTTGTGACCTACTGCTAATGAAAAGATTCCTTTTAAAATATGATTACTCACAGAAGAGCTCCCACGGAAATGTCCCGGGAGACGCGTGCTGTTTTCATGCCTGCTGACATAACATCCAGTCTTCAGCTCTGACTCCAGGACCGATGTTGAGTTTTAGGTCTTGTTATTTAAGAAATACATGTCATAAGGCTGTAGCTGTCGTAGATGTGATTTCTCTGATGAATCTGCGCAGAGTCCATTGAAACCCCTTCTGGAAAGGATTCACCATTTGAGATCCCATTAAGAGCATTTGTGATTCAAGAGTGGAAGTCAAAATATCCACATTAACAAGAGTTTAGAAGTTGGTTCCAATCCTCATGGAAGACTTTAGGGGCTCAAGACTCCAGGCCGGGTGTGGTGGCTCACCCCTGTCATCCCAGCACTTTGGGAGGCCGAGGCAGTCAGATCATGAGGTCAGGAGATCAAGACCATCCTAGTCAACATGGTGAAACCCCATCTCTCCCAAAATATAAAAAAAAATAGCTGGGCATGGTACCGGGTGCCTGTAGTCCCAACTACTTAGGAGGCTGAGGCAGGAGAATTGCTCGAACCCAGGAGGCAGAGGTTGCAGTGAGCTGAGATCGCACCACTGCAGTCCAGCCTGGTGACAGAGTGAGGCTCCGTCTCAAAAAAAAACTAAACAAAACGAAAGACTTCAGTGGAGGGAGGAACTGCAGACATGGTGGAAATAGCAAAAGAACTGGAATTAGAAGCAGAACCTGGAGATGGGACCGCGCTGCTCATCTCATGATCACACTTTGCAGACCAGGGAGTTGCTGCTTAGGGGTGAACGCTGGTGAAGACGCTGTAGACAGTGTTGAAATGACAACAAAGGTTTAGTGTGTTCCTTCAGCTTAGTAAAGCAGCAACAGGGTTTGGGATTCACTCCAGTTTTGAATGAAGCTCTACCATGAGTCACGTGCTGTCAAAATGCATCATACGCCACAGAGAAATCTTTTGTGAAAGGAAGTGTCCGTGGATGCAGCCACCAGTGTTGTCTTATTTTAAGAAGTTGCCACCTCAGCCTTCAGCACTGACTGCCCTGGTCATCCAACAGCCATCGATGCCAGGCCAAGACTCTCCACCGAAGGCTCGGATGATTGTTACCGTTTTTCAGCAGTGAAGTGTTTTAAAATTAAGACTTGTAATTTTCAAAGATATAACGCTACAGCACTTAACAGATTACAATACAGTATAAACTTAACTTTCTTCCTTTTCTGAGACAAGGTCTTGCTCTGTCGCCCAGGCCGGAGTGTAGTGGCACCGCTGTGACTCACTGCAACCTTGACCTTCCAGGGCTCAAGTGATCCTCCCGCTTCAGCCTTCCAAGTAGCGTGTGGGGAGGGTGCATGCATCTGGGCTAGGATGGCCTGGGCAGGGTCAGCCCTGGTCTATCCCGGAGGGCAGGCGTGTGCAGAGCGCACGGAGGTGGCTGCCTGGACGGTGGTGCCGACTCTTGTGAGTTGAGGCCCTTGGATCTCTGTGGTGGTCAGTAGGACCGTGGTGGTCAGCAGGACCGTGGTGGTCAGCAGGACCGTGGTGGCAGGCCCGTGTACTGGTTGTCAGCTGATGTCCCTGTGATTTTTCCATGTGAGTGCGGCCTTGCCTGGACGTGCAGATCAGAGGTGACAAGTCCTGGCACCTCAACAACTTTTCTTCGTGCCCTGCACCCACTACAGACACAGCTCATTGGTGGCTGTGTCCAGAATCTTCTCAGCAAGCAGGCTCTTCTGGCAGCTCAGGACTGTCCTGCAGGCACGGCGGGAAGTGAACTGTGAGGGGAGGTTGGGCCCCAGTTGCAGAGGAGAGCAGTGTGTGGTCTCCAAGCCGATCAGTGCCTGGACAGAACTAGAACTCTCTCACCCAGGCCCCTGCTTTCAGCCCTGTTCCTTCTCTCGCACCTTTCACACCCAGGCTGGGTTCAGGAATCCTTGTTGATCGTGGACTTGAAATGCCCTTTGAACAGCATTGCTCGGGGGATGTGCAAAACCCAGGGTGAGGCCTGCTCAGAAAGGGGCTTCCAGATCCTTTGTGTCTCCAGCATCTGCCGCGTGCCTGCCCCAAGCCGAGCCCGGGTCTGAGCTGTGCCTGCCCCCGCCTCGCCCCGTCTGTCCCCGCTCCGCTCTCTGCCGTGGCTTCCTGGCTGCAGGGCTCTCCATGAGTTAGGGATCTCCGCTGGCCATGCCTAGAGCTGAGGGCGGAGGGGGGCACAGCAGCAAGCCCTGTAGGTGGGCCCAGGGAGGGTGAGTGATTTACAGAAAAGTTGCCTGGGACACTCTGATGGGCCATCTAGGAAATGCAGCCTTACTAGAGGGGGACTTTTTTGAGGTTTTTTTTTTTTTTTTTTTTGAGGTAGAGTTTCACTCTTGTTGCCCAGGCTGAAGTGCAGTAGTGCAATCTTGGCTCACTGCAACCTCTGTCTCCCAGGTTCAAGCAATTCTCCTGCCTCAGCCTCCCAAGTAGCTGAGATTACAGGCATGCACCATGACGCCCAGCTACATTTGTATTTTTAGTAGAGAGGGGGTTTCTCCATATTGGTCAGGCTGGTCTCGAACTCCTGACCACAGGTAATCTGTCTGCCTTGGCCTCCCAAAGTGCTGGGATTACAGGCGTGAGCCACCATGCTTGGCCGATATTTTTGGTGTTTAAAAATTATTTCTCATTAAAATTATAACAGATCCTCATAAAAATATTAAAACATCGAGACCGATGTGTATGAAGCCCCCATAGAGGTCATTACAGCATTTTCAGACTTGCTTCAGCGCGTAGTAAACTCTGCGTGTCGCTCCTACATCATTTCCTTTTGTAGAAATAAAATCGGACTGTGCATATTCCTTTGTAGCTTGGTTTCTTTCCCTTTCGCCTACATCAAGGCCACATTTCCACGTCAGGGTATTCGGTTGTGTGTTTCCTGAATAGCCACGAAGTGTTTCGTTATGTGGCTGTACCACGTTGCCCTAGCCTTACGCTAGTAATGAACATTTGGACACATCTGACCTTTCAGTCTTACAAGACAGCAACAACGGTCTGAGTCCACCCTCGCTCGCTGCTGGCCTGGGGAATTCTGCATCCTGGTCTCCTAGAGCCTGCGTCTCTGGCTCGGTGATGTGTGTGTTCAGAGTTGTGAGTAGATACTTCCTCATTACCCGGTACAAGGCTGTCCTGATTGACCTTGGTTGGGAGGGAGGGGGCTCCCAGAGGAAGTGACAGGGTGGCCTTGATCACTGTCACTGAGGGGCTTCTCCCTGCCCCAGGAGTGCTGACTTCCATAGATGTCCACATCCAAATCCCGGAACCCGTGGGCATCACCTTCCGTGGTAAGAGGGACTTTGCAGATGTGATTGAGTTGAGGCTCCTGAGATGGGGGATCACCTGGAATTATCCAGATGGGCCAAATAGAATCACAGGGGCCTTGGAAGTGGGCCACAGAGTCTGTGCAACTGTGGACGCAGAGGGACGCTGTAGGGAGGTGGAGGAGGAGCCACGGCGCCTGGAGTCAGGTGGCTGCTAAGAACAGGAAAAGATGAGAAATGGCTTCTTCTCCAGGCACGCAGCTCTGCTAAGACCTCGATTCCAGCCCCATAAGCCGTCTCGTGGACGTGTGACCTGTAAAGCTCCACTTGAATAAGTGTGTGTGGTTTGAAACCACTGTGTGTGGCTACTTTCCCAGCTCCTGAGACCCGTACGTGCCACATTCTGGCTGGGGCAGGTCTATCCCCTCTGGTGCTCCCATTACTAGAATGGATGTACCCTTCCCCTTCCTCAAGGCCCCAGTGAACGAAACTCTAAAACGCTCCATCCGTCCCAGGTCCTGGTGTCTGCCAGGAATGTTTTCGCCAAATCTAACCCCAGAGCCTCCTCTGGCAGCTGGAGCCTAGTCCTCATCCGTCTTCCTGAGAAACAGCAGTGGCTTCCATCTGCTAGCTCTGTGGCCCCCTGCAAGAAGCTTCAGCTCTCTGGGGATTGTTTTCAGTTCTCTAAAATGGGTTGAGGACGGCGTCTGCCCTGCAGGTCCTTTTGAAGAGGGATGCACGGGGTTCTAGCTCAGAGCCCCCGGCTGGGGGCTGTCAATGTTGGCATCATTGTCAATGTGGGCGTTGTTAAGGTTGTTCTGACCTGACTGACCCTTGGCACAAATCACACAGGGTCTTTACCACCCAGTCCCCCCAGCTCTGGTTCCACCGGCTCCCGTAGGTTCCTGAGTGCGGAACTTTTACCCCATGGACGCTTGCACCCAGAGGATGCCCTGAGTGGCAGCTCCATGCCCTTCATCCTTCCCTTGCCTCTCCCTAAGGGTCACATTTTAAGTCTGAATTAAGGCCAGGCTCAGTGACTGACACCTGTAATCCCAGCACTTTGTGCGGTCGAGGTGGGTGGATCACCTGAGGTCAGAAGTTCGAGGCCAGCCTGGCCAACATGATGAAACCCTGTCTCTACTATAAATACAAAAAAAGTAGCCGGGTGTGGTGGCGGGTGCCTGTAATCTCAGCTACTCAGGAGGCAGAGGCAAGAGAACCTGGGAGGCAGAGGTTGCAGTGAGCTGAGATCGCACCACTGCCCTCCAGCCTGGCGACAAGAACAAGACTCACCTCAAAGAAAAACAAAGTCTGAATTAAATCCCGTCCACACGATACCCCCGAAGCACCCCCGACGTGCCTGGCTCCAGTCAGAACACAAATGTGTGCTGCCCGGCCCAGGTGCCCTGTTCTGCCAGGAAGCGCCCGTGACAATGGGCACCGCATTGCGTCTCCTTGCGAAGGGCCTGTGGGAGTGGGTGGGGAGCGGGGTGTGGGAGGAGCCCCTGCCCCTGACTGCTCTGCAGTTTCCCTGCCCAGTAACACAGTATCCTGGGTACCAGAAAGGCCATACCCGCGTTGGAGATGTTTGTGTTTGGTTTTGTTTCACTCCAGCCTGGAGCTTGGCGGGTGCTGGTGGGAGGCGGCCCTCGTGTTCCTCACTGTCCTCCCGTCCCACATCCACCCACGCCCTCCGCCGTGAACTTTGCCCTTCCTCCTCCCTGGCCATGGGTTGGTTTGGTTGGTGGGAAGGCAGAGCGATGCCGTGGCCACGTGAGCCCAGGCCCTGAGAGGCCTTGTGGTGTCTCCTTGCCCCTCTTGTCCTCTGCCAGTGACTTGAAAACAGGCCCTGGGGAGTCTGGGGATGAGAGTCCTTGGGGAAAACTTGGAGGTATGTATGCAGATAACTGATTGTTTTGCTTTTTTTTTTGAGACAAAGTCTTGCTCTGTTGCCCAGGCTGGAGTGTGGTGGTGCAATCTCGGCTCACTGCAACCTCCACCTCCCAGATTCAAGTGATTCTCCTGCCTCAGCCTCCTGAGTAGCTGGGATCACAGGCATGAGCCACTACACCTGGCCCTCCCCTGGGTTTTGAAGGCCCTCCCGTCCCCTTGTCCCCATCTCGTCATCCTTCCCACCTTTCTCCTCGCTCCCTCTCCCCCTGTCGTGGTTCTGCTTTCCTTCTTGGGTGGAATTTCATGTTCCAGCAGGTGATCTGTGTGTCTCAGGAAAGGCCATTTGTCTGTGCTCACATAGTCCTTAAGGTTCTCAGTCCTGGAGCTGGGGAGAGACCCATTTCTTCAGGGCCTAGAAAGGCTTTGATTGGCTCTGTCCCTTCTCTGCCTGTAAGGGCTGGAATTTCCGATTGGCCGGGCACATGCTCACTGTAGATGTGAGGGCAGGTGGTCATGAGAGGCACATGCTGACCATCAGCTCCCCTAGAACATGGGTGGGGAGGGCCTCAGAGGACGCTGTGAACACACATGTCCCAAGCCCAGGGGGAGCGGTGTGGGGGTCCATTCCTCACGGCCACAGGGAATGTACCAGCGCCTTGTCAGTTTCTTTTTTCTTTCTTTCCTTCCTTCCTTCTTTCCTTCCTTCCTTCCTTCCTTCCTTCCTTCCTTCCTTCCCTATCCTTTTTTTTTCTTTCTTCCCTCTCCGCTTTCTCACCTTTTCTTTTTTTGAGACAGGGTCTTGCTCTATTGCTCTACCTCCTGGGCAGCTGGGACTACAGGTGCGCCCACCTGTGGTTTTATTTTGTTATTTCTTAGTATTGCTTCTTTGTAGAGATGGGGGTCTGGCTATGCTGTCCAGGCTGGTCTCAAACTCCTGTGCTGAAGCAGTCCTCCCACCTCAGCCTCCCAAAGGGCTGGGATTAAGGTATGAGCTACCGTACCTGGCCCAATTTTCTTGCTTTTTTCTTTTCTTTTCTTTTGAGTCTTACTCTGCCATCCAGGCTAGAGTGCAGTGGTATAATCTTGGCTCACTGCAACCTCCACCTTCCGGATTCAAGCAATTCTCCTGCCTCAGTCTCCTGAGTAACTGGGATTAAAGGCATGTGCCACTATACCTGGCTACTTTTTTGTATTTTTAGTAGAGACAGCGTTTCACCATGTGGGTACGGCTGGTTTCGAACTCCTGACGTCAGGTGATGCACCCACTTTGGCCTCCCAAAGTGCTGGGATTACAGGTGTGAGCCGCCACGCCTGGCCCAGTTTTCTTTTTATGGAGGTGTGTCCACATACTATAATATTCGCCCTCTCAAAGTGTGCGATGCGGTGGCTCTTTGTGCATTCAGCAAACTGTGCAGCCTTTGTCAGTGTCTATTTCTGGAACATCTTCACCCCCAAAAAGAACCCTGCCCTCAAGAATGGTTCACCCCCTCCCTGCAGCCTCTCCCTCAGCCCCTGGCACCTGCCAGTCTCTTTCCTGACTCTGTGGGCTTCTGCGTCCTGGACCTTCCCTGTGGGTGGAACCACAATACGTTCTTTTGTGCCTGGCTTCTTGGTGCTCTGCCTTCAAGGTTCACCAGGGTTCAGGGTTGTAGCGTGCGTTGGCGTCAGGGCTCCCATTCCTTCTACGTCTGGCTGAGCGATAGCCCCTGTGTGGATAGAGTTCATCTTGTTTATCTGCTCGTTAGCTGGTGGACCTCGGTGTTGCTCACTTCTCGTCTCTTATGAATAAAGCTGTTATGAACGTGGCATCCGCATTTTTATGTGGCTGTGTGTTTTCACTTCTCTCGGGTATATACCCAGGAGAGGAGTTGCTGGGACCTATAGTGATTCAGTTTAACCTCCTGAGGAGCTGCCAGACTGTTTTCTTTCTTTCTTTCTTTCTTTCTTTTTTAAAGATAGAGTCTCACTTTGTCACCCAGGCTAGAGCACAATGGTGTAATCTCAGCTCACTGCAACCTCTGCCTCTCAGCTTCAAGCGATTCTCCTGCCTCAGCCTCCTGAGTAGCTGGGACTACAGGCGCCTGCCACCACATCTGGCTAATTTTTGTATTTTTAGTAGAGACAGTGTTTCACCATGTTGGCTGGGCTGGTCTTGAACTCCCGTCCTCAGGTGATGCACCTGCCTCGGCCTCCCAAAGTGCTGGGGTTACAGGCGTGAGCCACCGCACCGGGCCTCATCAGACTCTTTTCGACGGCAGCTGCATGGGGATGTTCCCGCCAGCAGTGCCTGAGGGCTCCAGCATGGCAGTGTCCAGCATGGCACTCCCCGCCGTCTGCCCCCTGCTTACAGCTGTGCTGGGCAGTGTGAGGTGCATCTTGCTGTTGCTGTGATTTGCAGTCTGTGAGCGCCTTTCTGTGTGCCTGTTGGCCATTGTGTATCTGCTCTAGTGAAAAGTCTACAGCTTAGGTTTTCAGTAAGTATTTGCATCTCCTTCCGAGTTGAGTGTGTTTATCTGCTGGCATCTGCCTCCCTGCCTGAGACCCGGAGCTACCCGAGGGCGGGGCCCTGCCTGGTTCTGTGTTCAGGAGAGGTCTGGGCTGTGAGTTTGGGTAGGTACCGAGGGATGGGGCTGTGCAGCCGGTCCCAGCTATTTATCCACCTGCTCCACACCCTCCTCACCAGTCACTGTCTCAGAAAAGAAGCCGGGTCCCCGGGGGCCAAACCTGAGGGTAGCCAGTAGGCACATGTGGCTTTTGCAGCTGTGGTGGGAGGCTGGGTCCTTGATGAGCTCACCTTCTAGAGCTCTCCCTTGAGCTCTGACCACTGTTCTGCCCTATTCTTGCAGGAACCGGTGACCAGTTGGTCTGGGCGTAACCACATATGTCCACTGGCCGCCTGGTGGCCTTTGACAGGAACACGTGCTGAATCCCTGTTCAGCTTCAGGAAAACGCTTTTGTTGCAAACCAGCTCCTCTTTGTTGCAGGTGCCCAGGGGCGTACCTGGTGAGTTTCCTTAGCCAGGGGCCAGTTTGCCTGGGGTTGAGTGTCTTGAGTGGAGCCTGGGCCTCTGTGTAGATGTCCTGGGTGGAACTGCTGAGGGTGGGAAATGGCTGTGTGGCAGTGAAGCCTTGGCCTCTGTGTACATGTCCTGAGTGGGACTGCTGAGGGTGGGAAATGGCTGCGTGGCAGTGGAGCCTTGGCCTCTGTGTAGATGTCCTGGGTGGGACTGCTGAGGGTGGAAATGGCTGCGTGGCAGTGAAGCCTTGGCCTCTGTGTAGATGTCCTGAGTGGGACTGCTGAGGGTGGGAAATGGCTGCGTGGCAGTGGAGCCTTGGCCTCTGTGTAGATGTCCTGAGTGGGACTGCTGAGGGTGGGAAATGGCTGCGTGGCAGTGGAGCCTGGGCCTCTGTGTAGATGTCCTGGGTGGGACTGCTGAGGGTGGGAAATGGCTGCGTGGCAGTGGAGCCTGGGCCTCTGTGTAGATGTCCTGGGTGGGACTGCTGAGGGTGGGAAATGGCTGCGTGGCAGTGGAGCCTGGGCCTCTGTGTAGATGTCCTGGGTGGGACTGCTGAGGGTGGGAAATGGCTGCGTGGCAGTGGAGCCTTGGCCTCTGTGTACATGTCCTGGGTGGGACTGCTGAGGGTGGGAAATGGCTGCGTGGCAGTGGAGCCTGGGCCTCTGTGTAGATGTCCTGGGTGGGACTGCTGAGGGTGGGAAATGGCTGCGTGGCAGTGGAGCCTTGGCCTCTGTGTAGATGTCCTGAGTGGGACTGCTGAGGGTGGGAAATGGCTGCGTGGCAGTGGAGCCTGGGCCTCTGTGTAGATGTCCTGGGTGGGACTGCTGAGGGTGGGAAATGGCTGCGTGGCAGTGGAGCCTGGGCCTCTGTGTAGATGTCCTGGGTGGGACTGCTGAGGGTGGGAAATGGCTGCGTGGCAGTGGAGCCTGGGCCTCTGTGTAGATGTCCTGGGTGGGACTGCTGAGGGTGGGAAATGGCTGCGTGGCAGTGGAGCCTTGGCCTCTGTGTACATGTCCTGAGTGGGACTGCTGAGGGCGGAAATGGCTGCGTGGCAGTGGAGCCTTGGCCTCTGTGTAGATGTCCTGAGTGGGACTGCTGAGGGTGGGAAATGGCTGCATGGCAGTGAAGCCTTGGCCTCTGTGTAGATGTCCTGAGTGGGACTGCTGAGGGTGGGAAATGGCTGCATGGCAGTGGAGCCTTGGCCTCTGTGTACATGTCCTGGGTGGGACTGCTGAGGGTGGGAAATGGCTGCGTGGCAGTGAAGCCTTGGCCTCTGTGTAGATGTCCTGGGTGAGACTGCTGAGGGTGGGAAATGGCTGCATGGCAGTGGAGCCTTGGCCTCTGTGTAGATGTCCTGGGTAGGACTGCTGAGGGTGGGAAATGGCTGCGTGGCAGTGAAGCCTTGACCTCTGTGTAGATGTCCTGGGTGGGACTGCTGAGGGTGGGGCATGGCTGTGGCAGTGGAGCCTTGGCCTCTGTGTACATGTCCTGGGTGGGACTGCTGAGGGTGGGAAATGGCTGCGTGGCAGTGAAGCCTTGGCCTCTGTGTAGATGTCCTGAGTGGGACTGCTGAGGGTGGGAAATGGCTGCGTGGCAGTGGAGCCTTGGCCTCTGTGTAGATGTCCTGAGTGGGACTGCTGAGGGTGGAAATGGCTGCGTGGCAGTGGAGCCTTGGCCTCTGTGTAGATGTCCTGAGTGGGACTGCTGAGGGTGGGAAATGGCTGCATGGCAGTGGAGGCTTGGCCTCTGTGTAGATGTCCTGGGTGGGACTGCTGAGGGTGGAAATGGCTGCATGGCAGTGAAGCCTTGGCCTCTGTGTAGATGTCCTGGGTGGGACTGCTGAGGGTGGAAATGGCTGCGTGGCAGTGAAGCCTTGGCCTCTGTGTAGATGTCCTGGGTGGGACTGCTGAGGGTGGAAATGGCTGCGTGGCAGTGGAGCCTTGGCCTCTGTGTAGATGTCCTGAGTGGGACTGCTGAGGGTGGGAAATGGCTGCGTGGCAGTGAAGCCTTGGCCTCTGTGTAGATGTCCTGAGTGGGACTGCTGAGGGTAGGAAATGGCTGCGTGGCAGCGGAGGCTTGGCCTCTGTGTACATGTCCTGAGTGGGACTGCTGAGGGCGGAAATGGCTGCGTGGCAGTGAAGCCTTGGCCTCTGTGTAGATGTCCTGGGTGGGACTGCTGAGGGTGGAAATGGCTGCATGGCAGTGAAGCCTTGGCCTCTGTGTAGATGTCCTGGGTGGGACTGCTGAGGGCGGAAATGGCTGCGTGGCAATGGAGCCTTGGTCTCTGTGTAGATGTCCTGAGTGGGACTGCTGAGGGTGGGAAATGGCTGCGTGGCAGTGGAGCCTTGGCCTCTGTGTAGATGTCCTGGGCGGGACTGCTGAGGGTGGGAAGTGGCTGCGTGGCAGTGGAGCCTTGGCCTCTGTGTAGATGTCCTGAGTGGGACTGCTGAGGGTGGGAAATGGCTGCGTGGCAGTGAAGCCTTGGCCTCTGTGTAGATGTCCTGGGTGGGACTGCTGAGGGTGGGGCATGGCTGCGTGGCAGTGGAGCCTGGGCCTCTGTGTAGATGTCCTGGGTGGGACTGCTGAGGGTGGAAATGGCTGCGTGGCAGTGGAGCCTGGGCCTCTGTGTAGATGTCCTGGGTAGGACTGCTGAGGGTGGGAAATGGCTGCATGGCAGTGGAGCCTTGATAGTGGGTCCCTCGGGGCATTGCTGGCAAGCCACACCCCTTCAGAGTTAACTGATTAGGGTGCATGGCCGTGAACTTCCCTACCTGAGCTGCTCAGCCCCGTGGATGCTGTGAGCCAGGCGCCCTGCGGGTGTCTCTGCCTATCTTCTGGAACATTCTCCTCGGTGCAGGTGGCGTGACACCTGTTTTACAGCCCAGGGAACAGATTCTTTCATCATGTTCCTTCCAGCTGAACCCTCAGCTGGAGTCACCCCAAAAGCCACAGGCAAGAGAGTTCCCGCAAAGGACTGGACACAAATCTTCCTGAGGTCGGGGGTGGGTTGGGATTTCAGAGAAGGAGGCTGTGAAACTGTGAACACCAGGGTGACCAGTTCGTGGCCTTTGTTGGCAGACTCACAGTGGGGCTGCCACTTCCTCGGAACGGGGAGATGAGCGAGGTTCTGCCTTGGTATGTCTGCAGTGACAGGATCGGATTACAGAGTCATATGAGGGTGAAGGGACTTGGCTGAGGGCCAGGGCCAGTGTCCAGGCTTGCTCTTCCAATGTTCTGGGTCAACAACCTGAAGAAGTGTATCAGTCAGTGCCTGGGAATGTTCAAGGCCCTGGCTTGGGATCAGGGCTGCAGAAAAAATGTGCAGATGGTGGGTCAGGGGCAGTGAGGAGGGAGGGGGAGGGGGAACGGGGGCCCCTGTGTGCCTTGGGTGTGTGCTCTTCTGTCTCCTGGAGTCTGCCTTCCTCCTGTGCCTCGTGGCTCAGCTTGGGCTGCCGTAACAAAATACCACAGACTGGGTGGCAGAAATGTGTTTTCTCCCAGTTCTGGAAGCCGGACAGTCCGCTTCTCAAAGAGCAAGGTTCTTGTGGGGTTCTGACAGGGCCTCTGTCCTTGGGCTCCTTCTCACTGTGTTCACAGGGCTTTCTTTGGTGTATGGAGGGGATCTCCCTCTCCCTCTTATTAAAGGCCACCAATCCCATTCAGATTAGGGCCCCACCCATGTTTCCTCATTTAACCTTAATTACCTCATTAAAGGCTGTATGTCCACATACTGGCACCTTCGGAGTGGGGGCTTCACATAGGAACCTGAGGGGGACTCAGTCCAGAGTACCTGGTGTGTAGGAGGAGGCTGGGCCAGTACTGAGCACCCTGCCTAGGACGGAGCCTTACTTCTCAAAGGACAGTAAAAAATTAAAAAGAAGGAGGCCAAACTGACCTAAAATAACAGCGTCTTAAGGTCTGACACCTGCCGTGGCATGAATGAGCCTGAGAACACGATGCTGAGTGAAGGAAGCTGGTCACAAAAGGACAGATGTGGCCTATCAAATACCTAGAACAGGTAAATTCACGAGGACAGGAAGTGCACTGGGTTACCGGGGCTGGACGAGGGAGGAATGGGGAGTGGCTGCTTCAGGGGTGCAGGTTTCTGTTGAGGGTGATGACAGTGCCCTGGAAGTAGACAGAGGTGACGGATCCACAGCGTTGAATGTACCGAATGCCACTGAACTGTGAACTTTAAAATCATTTAAATGGCAAGTTTTGTTATATATATGAAAAAGGACTTTGTACTAAACAGGAGAAACTCATTTCTCTCAAGTACCAGTCACTCAGTATGGAGACTGCGCTGAGGTCATTGTGCCCAGGACTATTCTGTCCCCAGTCATTCCATCTCTCGGGTGTGACCCAAGCTCACCTCCACGACCACAAGAAGACAGTGCAGCCTAGTAGTTGCTCAGGGACTGTGCTCACATTCTATTGGCCAAAACTTGGTCCTGTGACCTCACCTTGCTGCAAGGGAGGCTGGGAAATGTAGTCCTTCATCTGGGAGGGGGCATCTGCCTGGTTGACAGTGGGGCTTCAGTGCTGTGGGAAGGGAGGGCTGGTGGCTGCCAGGGATGGACAGCTGTCTCCACCACACCTGGCCTCACAGTCGTCACACTCCAGGACATAAATGTCCCCTCTGTGGCAAAGTCTTCCCTGGATGTTGAAGGGACTGGGGGCCCACATCCTGGTCTTCGCAAGGTGGCCCCCCTGTTCCAGACAGCACCACGTGGCCCATGAGTCAAGTGTGAAGATGCCACCTGTGTGTTAACATGCCTGATGCCAATCTGGGCACAGGGCAGGTGTTCAGCAAACGCTGAACAGATGCCTGAGAGCTGGCTACTAAAGTGACCTGCTGAGGTCACAGGCTACCAATCAGTGCCTGGCATTCGCAGCCCAGCTCGGGAGTCCTGGCGGGGATTCTGTGTTCTCTGCCTTTGAGAAAAGGGTGGGAAAGTTAGGACAGGAATATTGTTTGTCTCCCTCCCTCTCTCCCTCCCCCACCCCGTTCCTTTCCCTTTCTCTCCCTCCTTCCCTCTTTCTTCCCCTCTCTCCCTCCTGTCTTTTCCCCTCTCCCTATCTGCTTTGCTCCATCTCTCTCCTGTCTTTCTCCATCTTTCTTCCTGTCTCTCTTTCTCACTCTGTCCCTCCCTGTTTCTGTTTTTGTTCCCCTTCCCTCCCCTCACCCCAACTCCTCCGTTTCTCTGTGTCTTCACCTGTGGATTCCTGAAACAGATGCAGGGTATGACACAGTGGAAGGCTGGCACCAGAGGCGTCTGGGTGTCCTGTGTCGGCATTTGTAAGGCAGGAGGCCCCAGCAGGTGGAGCGGGAGAACTCACCTCCTGCAGTGGAGGATCAGGAAGAGCTGTCTTTCCTGAGCCCCTCTCTCCTCCAGCCACCCTCACCTGGGGCCTGATGAGAGGATCATGGCGGAGTGGGGCTTGCTGTGGGGCTGGCGCTGAGGCAGGGGTGGGGTCAGCCCCCGTTTTCTCCTCCTCTCCAAACCCAACCATCCCAATTAGTTATTTGCTCTGCAGGACAGCTTGACTGGCTGCTGTCTTGCTGGGTAATTATATGAAGCAGCTGAATAAGGGTGCAATTGCTGGGGGAGGCACAGTTGCAGACCTGGGCTGTCACAGCCCAGGACGGCTGCAGCAGCCACAGCAAAAGCCACGCAGCCCACCCCACGTGTGGCCTTGTCGAGGCGGCTGCTATGGCAGCTTTGGCAGTGGCTTGCTGCGGTGAGGTGGGTGACGGCTGCCTAGGCAGAGGCTGAGGAGGATTCTGAGGCTGTCTGGGCTTTCGGAGGGGCCATGATGGGTTAGTAATGGCAGTCCCTGGCAGACAGGAGCTGCTCACTCCTCAGCTATGCAGACCCCAGCCTACTGACTTGAGCACTGCAGGCTTAGTTGCTCACCTCTGCTCCTACGTGCCCCCAGCATTTTCCCCCCATGGGGGAGAAAATGGCTAAAATATGCACAATGCAGCCAGGTGCAATGGCTCATGCCTGTAGTCCCAGCACTTCGGGAGGCCAAAGCAGGTGGATCACCTGAGGTCAGGAATTAGAGACTAGCCTGGCTAATATGGCAAGATCCCCTCTCTACTAAAAATATAAAAAAAAAATTAGCTGGGCATGGTGGTGTGTGCCTGTAGTCCCAGCTACAGGGACTACAGGCATGAGGCTGAGGCATGAGAATCGCTGGAACCTGGGAGATGAAGGTTGCAGTGAGCCAAGATTGTGCCATTGCACACCAGCCTGGGCGACAGAGTGAGACTCTGTCTCAAAAAAACAAAAAAACCCTACACACACACACACACACACACACACACACACACACCCCATAAAATGTATGCTTTTGGCTAGGCACAGTGGCTCACACCTATACAGCACTTTGGGAGGTTGAGGTGGGTGGACCACATGAAGTCGGGAGTTCTGGACCAGCCTGGGCCAACATGGTGAAACCTCATCTCTAATAGAAATACAAAAATTAGCCAGGTATGGTGGTGCATGCCTATAATCCCAGTTAACTCAGGAGGCTGAGGCAGGAGAATCACTTGAACCCAGGAGGTGGAGGTTGCAGTGAGCCGAGATTGTACCACTGCTTGTAACCATTTTTAAGTGTACACTAAGTGGCGTTAAGCATATTGTGCAACCATGACTGCCCTCTGTCTCCAGAACTCCTTTGAGTTGCAGAACTGAAAGCCTGTGCTCTTTAAACACTAACTTCCCCTCCCCGAGGTCCCTCCCCAAGCCTGGGGATTAAGCACCTAGCAGCTGCTGTCTGGGGCAGGATAGCATGACCCTGTTCCACCCCTTCTGGGCCCATTGAGCTCTGCTGTCGAGGGGATTCCTTTCTCTGACACTCCTAGTCTGGGAGTGGGGAGGCACCAAGCCCCAGCCCTGCTGCCTGGAAACCCTGGGCAAGTGGCGTCACCTCTCTGTGCCTCAGTTTCCTCATCTGTAATGAAGAGCTGAGGACAGGACCTGCCTCCAAGGCTGGGGAGGGATGGCGGTGCACAGGGACCAGTAATATGGAGAGAACTTTCCAGGCCAATGGCATCCCTCTGAGAAAGACTCTCCCTGGATTCTGTTTCATGGAGTTGAGCCTTTCCCCAGAGCAGATGCTTTGAAACTGTCTTAGGTGGACAGAGGATGCTGCTGGGAGGGCACAGAGGACTTCCCAGGAGCGAGATTTCCTGGGATTGAGTTGCAGCCCTGCTGTAGGGCTGAAGTGAAAGGGGCTTTCCCAGAGAGCCTCTCTCACAGCTCTGTTCCGAAGTGGCCAAGCTAATTCGGTTCCATCCGGGGTCACAGGCAGGACTGGGCACCACTCCCCATGCTCCTGTCCTGGGGCTGCACAGACCTGTGAGTGCACCAGGGTCTGGCACATGGCCCTCTCAGTCTGCGCAGTCCCCCTACCAGTCTCCCAATTTTGTAGAGAAAGCCCCAGCTCAAGGCCGTATGGGTGGGGCCCTAATCTGATGGGATTGGTGTCCTTATAAGAAAAGGAAGAGAAGGAGATCCCTTCCAGGCACCACTGGACAGGTGAGTCTCTGTCTCCTCACCAGCTACCTCTTCTGCAGATGGCCCCCCAGTCACACCATCATATCGCCTGCCTGAGCCTCACTGTGCTTGTCTGTAGGATGGGTGCCTCCTTATGGGGCATCCACATAAGATTGGAGAGAAACAGCTCCGTCCAGTAGTTATGGGAGTCCTATGCCCTCCAGGACACAGGCAGGCAGATCTCCCATAGCCTGTCCCAGTTTCTCCGAGACTCAGTTTTCCCATCTGTCCAATGGAAGGACAGTGGTACTGGCTGTGAGAATCCCTTACCTAAAATGACTGGGATCAGAAGTGTTCCGGATCTTGGCTTTCTTTAAGTTGTAGAATATTTGTATACACATAATGAGATATTGTGGGGGTGGGACCCAAGTCTAAACACGAAATTTGTAACACGTAAGTTTCTGGAAGCTCCCCAGGGAATCTGTTCCTCACCTTTCCCAGCTTCCAGAGGCTGCCTGCATTCCTTGGCTGTCAGCCCCTCCTCTGTCTTCAGAGCCAGCAGAGCAGCCTCTCCCCTCCTCGCTGACCTCCTGTCTCCCCTTACAAGGATGCTGTGTTTCAGTGGGACCCACCCGGATAATCCAGCATCATCTCCCCCTCTCCTGATCCTTCACTCAGTCATCTCTGCAAAGCCTGTTTTGTTATGTGAGGGGACATTTTCACAGACATGCTCTGGGGATCAAGACAGGGACATCTTTGAGGGCTGTGATTCTGCTGACCATGCCCTCTTCTGGGCCTGCCCTTTGGACTAGAGGATAGCGGTGGACTCTCTTTAGGGGGAGCAAAGCCTCCCCCTCTAAGCATGGGCTGGACTTTGGGGGACCATGAATGGGAAGGGGTCGACATCATGGGTTACCACTGTGTGTGACTGTCCAGGGAGGCTGGGTGAAGGAAGAGCCGAGAGTCTGACTGGGGGAGAACCGAGGACATACCTCACTTTCTCCTGAAGGCCAGCTGTACCTGCTTAGAGACCAAGAGTCATGGGACAGCCCCTTCCTGCTGAGGATCCAAGAGCAGGGTCAGCACCTCGGAGAGTTCCCCACAGGCAGCTGCGGGGCAGGGAGAGAATTCATGGGGCCTTAGATGGGGAACATACAGGGTTGTGGTTTTCTTTTTTCTTTTTCTTTTCTTTCTTTCTTTCTTTTTTTTCTTTTTTCTTTTTTTCTTTCTTTTTTTTTTTTTTTTTTTGGAGACAGATTCACCAGGCTGGAGTGCAGTGGCACAATCTCAGCTCACTGCAATCTCTGCCTCCCGGGTTCAAGCGATTCTTCTGCCTCAGCCTCCCGAGTAGCTGGGATTACAGGCATCCACCACCACACCCAGCTAATTTTTGTATTTTTAGCAGGGACGAGGTTTCATCGTGTTGGCCAGGATGGTCTCAATCTCCTGACCTCGTGATCTGCCCACCTCAGCCTCCTGAAGTGCTGGGATTACAGGCGTGCGCCACCACGCCCGGCCATAGGGTTGTGGTTTTCACTGCATCAGGATGAAACAGCATTTTCGCCATTACGAAGCTGGGGCTCTGGCCCCCAGCAGGAAGCCTGGGGTATTTTGATGCTCCATACATGTCCCATCCTCCGAGGGGCACTCATGCCCCCACGACTCCTAAGTGGCCAATGATTTGATGCTCACAGATACATCCTGTTATTTAGTATGTTAATTCAGAAGGATCTGCATGGCTATCTCACAAATTATTTGATTTTTAAGCAATTTAATATTTCAGAAAACTTGGTTTCCTTTTAAATCTGCACCTTTTATTTTCTGTATCTACAGTCACCCCTCAAGAGGGATCCATAGGCCTCCCCCGCCTGCCCTGGGCACAGGGACATCCTGAAGCCCTGGTTCCAGAGTCTGAGCTCTGCTGCTGTTTCTCTGTGACTTGAGGCGAGGGACCCTGTGCTGCTGAGGCGGCAGCCCCCCTGCCTGGGGAGGTGAGTGTCAGGCCCCCAGCACACTCAGTCCATGTTTGACGGTCCGGTGGGCACCGAATGAATGGTTTCTGTCAACAGCACGTTCTGCATCTCCTAAAACCAAAACTAAAAGGACGGTCGGATTCCCCACCCCAACCCCCCGCCCCCCGGCTGCCTGACTTTAACAGGCTTGTGTCTGATTTTTTTTGGGATTGTCAGCCTATGGGCCTGGGTTTACTGTGTGGTTGTTTGTAGTTGAATTGGGTGTCCTGTCCTGATTTGTTTTCCAGGATGTTTGTTTTGGAGTCGAGGGTCTTTGGGGTGGATGAGGCAGGAGAACCTGGCTCAAGTGAGGCTCTGCCCCCGCTTTCCTGGCCCCTGGCAGCCCCTCCAGAGTCTGTCCTGGTCATAGACCCCAGTCCCTGCTGACTGTGCTGAGAGTTTGGGAGACGTGCATACCTGCCTTGGGGGCTTGACTGGGAGGCTGTTTTCCTCTGACTCACCTTGAAGTTAAAATGTGGCTCAGACCCTCCTCAGCCCCCAAGCAGGGTTGTAACTTCCTCCACCTGTCTGCCTGTGAAATCCACCCTCAACAGGGCAGCCTGGGACCTGGGATGGCCCTCCCTGCCTGAAACCTTTCAGGGCTTCCGCTGCCTGCAGGGAAAAGCACAGGCTGCTTTCACAGACTTCCAGCATCCCATGGGGTGGGTGCTGCCTGCTTTGTAAGCCCTGAGCTCACTAATCTCAGCCGTCACGTGCTGTTGAGCACCAGCCTGTGTCTTTGGACCGTAAAAGCACCTGTTGGGTTAGCAGGATAAGTCGGCAGGTTTTGATCCAGGGCTATACATTTCCTGGTTGTGTTGTTTCAAGGTTAATTTTCTGTCTCCCTCCCTTTTTTTACTCCTGTGATGGAGCCATGCCCTATCACCCAGGCTGGAGTGCAGTGGCATAATCTTAGCTCACTGCAGTCTCTGCCTCCCAGGTTCAAGCAATTCTCCGGCCTTGGCCTCCCAAGTAGTTGTGACTACAGGCCCGTTCCCCTACGTCCAGCTAATTTTTGCATTTTTGGTAGCGACGAGGTTTCAGCATGTTGGCCAGGTTGGTCTTGAACTCCTGGCCTCAAGTGCTCCACCTGCGTTGGCCTCCCAAACTACTGGATTACAGGCATGAGCCTCTGTGCCTGGCCAAGGTTAATTTCTTGGTAGTGATGGTGGGACAGTCAGTTTTGCTACAAAGCTTGTTTTGAAAATGAGAATTGGTTCCCACACGATTGCTCTGTCAGGGAACAGTTTGAAGATAACACAAGTTTCGTGTATGACTTTGTGAGATTTCACCCACCAGAAACACTGCGTGAACACAGCCACGGCCCCCACCAGAAACACTGCGTGAACACAGCCACGGCCCCCAGTGTGACTGATGGGCTTGTGTTCACAGAGGAACACACAGGATGCATATGCGCCTCACACAGCCCTAGCTGCCCCGGGCACCCCATCCTCATCAGGGCACACCTTCCACTGACCCTCCTCAGCCACTACCACCAGCTCTACAGCCCACCTCCCTCGGGAAGCTTACAGCGTTCTCAAGCAAGTGCTGTGTTAATGTGTCTCTCAACTCCTTGATCTGTGAAACTGTGCTGCCGTTTTTATTAGGGTTCCTGTCTGTTTTGAGTGCCCTTCCCCTCATCCTGTTCCCCCACAAGCCCTGTGGTTTTGACTGCATGGTTTTGCATGCAGTGATTTCTAGGAACACAGATGTCGAGTTGTAGTGGAATTGACTATTCTGTGCTCATGTGAGGGAATGGCCTTGTTTTGAGGAAATCAGTGCTGAAATACTGAGGGGTTAAAAATAATACAGCCAGCCAGGCACAGTGGCTCACGCCTATAATCCCAGCACTTTGGGAGACTGAGGTGGGTGGATCGCTTGAGGTCAGTGATGCCTGGTCAACATGGTGAAACCCTGTCTCTACTAAAGATACAGAAGTTAGCTGGGCATGGTGGCAGGCCCCTGTAATCCCTGCTACTAAGGAGGCTGAGGCAGGAGAATTGCTTGAACTCAGGAGACGGAGGTTGCAGTGAGCCGAGATCATGCCATTGCACTACAGCCTGGATAACAAGAGTGAGACTCCATCTTAAAAAATAATCCTAGTAATAATACAGCTGTCTCCTTCGCCAGTGGAGGCTGGGGTCAGGGTGGAACAAGAGCTCCCCGGTGAGCCACCCCTGGGTACAGGCCACCGGCCCTCCCCATCCTTGCTGCAGTGCAGTGGATGTGTGACCCACAGCTCATGTGTGGGGACACTGAGGTCCTGGGGGCTGTGTGACTTGTCCAGGGTCCCAGCTAGCAGGTGGCAGAGCGGGACCTACATGCAGAGGCCCGAGGAAGCGTTGAGGACTCAGGTCCCCAGTGCATCCCCAGGGTGAACCTGGCCCCTGCCCGGCACGTTTGCCTATCCCCTGAAAGTGCCACTACACGCAGCTGTGTGCGTCTTCACAGCAGGAGGCGTCTCCTCTGTCTCTTTGCTCCTGGTTGACAGACAGCTGGCACTCAGTGGCTGCTCCCTGAACGGATAAACCAGGAGCCAGGTGACCCTGTTCCTTGCCCGAGCTTGTCCCTTTGACTCCAGGGAGGGAGGCCTTGAGTACCACCATCGTTAAGGGAGAGATCACTGGCCCGCCGCTCGTCTGAGAAGCCAAACGAGAACCTCCTCCCCGGGGCGAGCTCACAGGCTTCCCTTCCAGGACCCCCAGTGCCGGATCCCCGGGACCTTCATTTTATCGGGGTCTCCCATTGCAAATCCCCTGCCTGGGCTGGCTTCCCTGGGTTTTGGTTTCTCCCCGATGCGCAGGCTCTTGCAGTGGGGTCTGACCAGGTTGCTCTGGAGAACGAAAAGCACCGGCCCAGCCGGGCTGTGACCTGCTGACCCCGGACCCCACACTGTGCTTAGTGCTTTGTCTGTGGGAGCCATCTTTGGAGAATCCTGAATCTGGGACCCAAGCTCTGAGGGAATGACCTCCTCTGAGACCCCCAAGGCCTCCCAACCCTGTGGGATGAGCCCCACACCACAGATGCTGAGACAGGCCTAGTAGAGCCCCCACCCCCACCCCCACATAGCTCTATGGCCTGGCCACACCTGCAGGCAGGGGTTCTAGGAAGCTGGGGATGGGAGCGAGGCGCCCAGAACCGCGGCCCCCGCTTCCTCCCAGCTGCCCTGAGTCTGCTTCTGTCAGACCCAGCCTCCCTCCTCAGCCCGTTCCTCTCCCTCTTTGATGAGGCTGATGTGCAAAGATCTTTGCTTCCCAGAATGTTCTGTTCCTGGCTGGAATGCTGGTTATCGGGACACAGCCTGTCCTCAGCTTTGAAGTCAGATTTCATCACTGTCCCCAGGCAGCTGGCCGGCCACCGCCAGCCTCAACCTGTGGCAGCTGGCACCTCCAGCAGGCGCTAAACCAGGGGTGCACATGGTCCCGCTCGGTCCGTGGGGCAGATCAGCAAGTGCAAATGCAGGATGCCCTGCCATTGAATTTCAGATAATAAATAGGTAATTTTTGGGGGCAGGGGGCAGAGTCTCACTCTGTCTCCGAGGCTGGAGTGCAGCGGTGCGGTCTCAGCTCACTGCAACCTCCGCCTCCCAGGTTCAAGTGAATCTCCTGCCTTCGCCTCCCAAATAGCTGGGATTACAGGCACCCACCACCACACCTGGCTAATTTTTGTATTTTTAGCAGAGACAGGATTTCATGATGTTGGTCAGACTGGTCTTGAACTTCTGGCCTCAGGTGATCCACCCACCTGGGCCTCCCAAAGTGTTCATACTACAGGCATGAGCCACCATGCCTAGCCTTTTTTTTTTTTTTTTTTAATTTGGAGGCAGAATCTTGCTCTTTTGCCCAGGCTGAAGTACAGTGGCACAATTACAGCTCGCTTCAGTCTCAAATTCCTGGGCTCAAGTGAGCCTCTCAGCTCAGCCCTCGTATTAGCTGGGACTACAAGTGTGCACCACCAGGCCCTACTAACTTTCTTTAAAATTTGTTGTAGAGGCGTGTGCCTGCAGTCCCAGCTACTCGGGAGGCTGAGGCAGGAGAATCGCTTGAACCCGGGAGATAGAGGTTGCAGTGAGCTGGGATTGGGCCACTGCACTCCAGCCTGGTGCCTAGTGTCAGAGTGAGACTCTGTCTCAAAAAAAAAAAAAAAAAAATTTTTTTTTTGTTCTTGCAGAGACAGGGGTCTCAGTATGTTGGCCAGGCTGGTCTCAGACTCCTGGGATTCAAGCCAGAGGGTGTCTGGACTGGTGCTCTTGGTTCTCCAGGGTGACCTTGCTCAGACCCCTCCTGCCTTGGCCTCCCACAGTGCTGGGATTACAGGCAGGAGCCACCGTGCATGGCCACATGATGGGTGATTTTTAATATGAGGGAACCCCTAGGGTAACTGTCCCCATTGTGAGGTGGGCCATATTGTTGGCCACATTCTGTAGACGGGGAAATGGAGGCCACAGGGGCTGAGCAACCTGCCTTGTTGCCCGGTGGGTGCCTAGCAGGGCTGGGATCTGAACCCAGGCCCTCGACTCCTGCGCACCTCATCCGTGGTGGTGTCAACTTCCTGCAGCTGCCACAGAAATGCTGTCCCCCGCCTCTGGGGCAGAAGCCTGAGACCAGGGTGTGGGAGGGCCGCGCCCCCTCTGCAGGCTCTGGGGAGGGTCCCTTCCGGCCTCCAGGGGCTGCTGGCCTCCCTGGTGTGGCCATGTGGCCTGTTGCTGCCGTCTCCATTGTCACGTGGCCTCGCCTTCTCTGTGTCGTCTTTCCCTCTGAGCACAGCTGTGCTTGCATTTACAACCCACCTGTGTAACCCGGGACACCCTCCCCTCAAGAGCCTCACCTTGATCTCATTCGCAGATATGCTTTTCCTGATGTGAATGGAATATTCTGAGGATCAGGATGTGGCCTTGCCTCGTTGGGGGCCACTGTTCAGCCAACTGTCTTTGCCAGGCACAGACAGGTTGAGACAGTGTCGGGCTCTGATCAGAACAATCGCCCTTCTCTCTACCACCTTACTTCCCCAGCCCTGTTCATAAAGACAGAAGGAACTCCTGTCCCGCCCTCACTGAAGTCTGGAGTGTGAGGACCCTTTATCTCCCTCTTGGGAGGCCAGGTGGGTCATGGGCACAGGACAGCATCACAGGCAGGGCCTGGCATTGGAACGCCTGGGTCTTCATTCTCACCTGTGACAGCGGGGGTCCTGGCCAAGGTCTCACCGCTTTCAGAGCCTTGAAGATGAAGGGGTTAGATGCTGACCCCCTAGAGCTCCCCCTGGCTTAGGATCAACGCGCTTTTTCTATAAAGGACTAGAGAATATTTTGGGCTTTGCTGGCCCTGTGATCTAAGTCACATGCTCTTCTGTTGTTGGGCTGCATTTAGCCCGTGGCTGTGTGCAGAGACCCCTGCCCTTGGCAGACACTCCGACTCCACCTGCAAATCCTGAGCTCTCAACAGCTCTGAACAGGCTCTGTGGCTTCAGAAACTTATCTTCTGACTCCATGGATCTTCCTGGTCTGCCCTGGAGATCCTGCATCCTCTGACTGCTGCCCTGATGAGCGGAGCACAGCACCCGGCTCTGTGCGCCAATGTTTGGTGTCCTGCCCTGGCCGAGCCTATCCCCACTTCCTCTCCCTGCCCCTCCAGATGCTCCAGATCTGCTGGGATGCTCTGGCCTTTTCACCCAGCTCTGTGCAGCTGCTTTGTCTAGAGGCTGTGGCGGGTGCACGCGTCTGATAACTGTTGCCATCACTTGTATTTTGTGGTCTGTGTTTGTGGATTCCACCTGGGCTTGTCCCTTCTCCGTGTTGCCTGAAGGCAGTTCCCAGGCTTCTGTCCTGCACCTCTCTGCAAATGCCCTTTCCAGATCCCGTTGAAACCCTGGCCCTGCTGATGGGAACTAGGGGCAGTGGGTTCCATCAGTGAGCCTTCCGGCCTCCCTATTCCATGGAGATGACGACATCTCTCCTCTCTCGGACTACAGGAGAAGCTTCACACAGACGGCGTGGCCGGCACACTCATCCTGCATCTGTTACAACACAGATGTTTACTCTTTTATAAATGGGAGAAAAAAACCCTATCCTTGGAGCTTTTCAGGTGAGAATTGAATGAGCTGAGCCAGGGCACAGGTGGGGCTCGCTGAGCGTTGGGTCCTGTTCCTGCTCCTCTTAGCACCGTCTGGCCACATACCTCGTCTGGTTCCATTGCTGTCAGAGTCTCTCAGTGGGGTCATTTGTGCCCAGATCCCAGCCCTGGTGCTCACACCATCACAGGCCACAGAATTGGATTCCAGACCCTGCCTCCTGCACTGTCTGCACAGTGAAAATGGGAAGGGACATCCCTGTGGAGCCCCAACTGGGACCCAGACTGCCCGCCCCCAGCTCCCACCCCCTGCGGCTGCCCCAGACGCAGTTCACCGTGAATCTCCTTGCACTCGCCTGGGTGTGGGCTCCAGGGAGCTGCACACGCGTTACAAACATCTCGTTAATCTTCTAGGAGGTCCCCTGAGGCTGGGCCTGTGACAGCCCTGCCCCTGGAGAACTGAGAATTAGCAAGGAAATGGCTGCTGTGTCTCCAGGTGGCACAAGGCTTGGATGCACGGCTGGCTTCCATCTTGGACCACGTCTGACCCTGGGCCCTCACACCCATGGTGTCCTCTGCAGCAGAGGTACAGGCAGTGGCCCGGGTTCTGCAGCCTCTGGTCCGCCCCCAGTCCTGCAGGAATCTCGGTCACGTTAGTGAGATTTGGGATTCGGGATTCAGGATGCCTACCTGCTGGGTAGGTTGGGTGCTGAGTGAGGCTTAAAGCCCAGATGGGACGTCTGAGTTCCACCATGCCTGACTTTGGAGGGGCTGAAAAAAGGAGACGTGGTTATCTTTTTTTTTTTCTTTTTGAGCTGGAGTCCCTCTCTCTTGCCCAGACTGGAGTGCAATGGCATGATCTCGGCTCACTGCAACCTCCACTTCTTGGGTTCAAGTGATTCTCCTGCCTCAGCCTCTTGAGTAGCTGGGATTACAGGCATATGCCACCATGCACTGCTAAGTTTTGTATTTTTAGTAGAGATGGGGTTTCACCGTGTTGGTCAGGCTGGTCTTGAACTCCTAACCTTGTGATCTGCTCACCTCAGCCTCCCAAAGTGCTGGGATTACAGGTATGAGCCACTGCATCCTGCCAAGACTTGGTGATCTTTAGGCTAAGAGATGGTGCTGTGTCACCGCTGGGAAGAGGGAGCTCTGGCCACTTGTCTGTCACCCTGGCAGGTTGCTTGGCAGCCTCTGAGCCTCAGTGTGCTTCTGCGAAGTGGGGTGACCCTAGCCTGGTGCTCATGGACAGATAGCACGGGAGTGCGGATGTGGCCCACGGTGAGAGCTCTGTGTCTGCTTCATGGTGAATTTCCACAGTGGCAAGACGGGCCTGGCTTGTGGGGTGGAGGCCAAGATGGCGTGAGGGCCGCCTGGTCAGAATGGGAGGTGGGACCCCACATGGAGACGGAAGCCAAGCCGGATTCCGGCAGAAAAGGTGGAATGACAAGAAGCCCAAGAGCTGTTGCTGCTCACGGGTGGGTGCAGCTCGAGGGCAGCCAGTGTGGGCAGACTCTGGGGCCCTCCGTCCTGTTAGGGGAACTGATGAGCAGACAGGTTGCATCAGCTGGTCAGTGTCTCCCAGTGAGGGCCGGACTGCATGTGGGGCTCAGAGGACATGGGCGTGCCTGCCTGCCTATGCCAGCTCCAGCCGTGGGGGCATGGGTGGTCTGAGGCTGTGTCCTGAGGCTGTGGGAGCTCTGCCTTCATCCTACCTTTCACAGGTAGGGACGCAGGGGTGGGGACTCCACAGTGCCCGTGAGACAGCCATTTCCTAGACCCCCAAGGCCCTGAAGGAGGTGTGCCCACGCCTCAGGAGCAGAGGGTGAGGCGGGGTCTGCACTGGCCAGTGTGGGCAACTCTGGCACCCCTGGAGCCCAGCAGCAAGGGTGGAGGTCTGTGGGGAGCCAGCCGCGGCCACCGGCATTGCTGAAATGTGCCAGAATAGTAGCGCGACCTGCAAACAACCTTGGCCTCTGTCGACCCTGTCACCACAGTCCTGGGTGAAGCTAACCCACCTGTGGCCTTTGCAGGGTGGGTGGGGAGGTTCTCCCAGCCGGGCCTGACTGATGGCCCTGGTGCTTGCTCCCTGGGGTCCCCTGCGATCTGGCCTGGCCTTGCTGTCAGTTAATCTATCAGTAGCATTGGGCTGGGCACAAGGATCCAAGCAGTGGACTACAGGCCAGGGCCCGTCCCATCTAGTGGCCTGTCGCTCTCCCAGGCACTGGCCAGTATCCTGTCGGTCCTCCTTCCAAGCCCGTGCCTGAGCTGCATGATCTGCCTTTCCTCCGAGCACTCCTCAGACAAATCCCTGGAGCACCTGCTGGGTGCCACACACCGAGGGTGGGATGCCAGGCACCACACAGCCCCAGTCCCCGAGGAGCTGTTGGGGGCAACTCCGGTGAAAAACCATGGCAGCATGTTGATGTGTAATTTCAGCAGGGCCCGCTCTGTGCCAGGACCTGTTTTTAGGATGCGGGATGAAGACCCTGTTCCCATGGCGTAGATGGTAGCGATCTGGGGACTCCGACGTGTATGGGGGAATGGGGAGGCGAGGGGTCAGGAACGGGCTTCTCAGAAGTGACATTTGGTCAGAGGCCCAAGAGCAGGAGTTGATCTTGGCCCTCCCTGAACCAGGGTGGTGTGACCCCACTCCCCCCAGGTGAGGGCAGCCAGGGTGGTACTGGCATCCGGGGGCTGGCATCCTGGGGCTGTGGCTGGTACAGTCGCTCAGGACCCCCACCCAGCAGGGCCTTGCATCCAGAATTGAACGCTGGTCCCCACCTTGAAATTCCTAATTGTTGAGTCTTGTAACTTGTGCTGGGGAATCCAGCGAGACAATGGAGTGCATGTGGGGGTCTTTGGAGCTTCAGCCCACGCACAGACACCTCTGTCTGCTCCTTGCCTCCCCAGCAGGCTCTCAGCTGCCTGCCCCAGAGACCAGACCCCACCCGGCCCCTTCATCACCTCAAGGCAGCCACTGGGTTGTGTTGGAGGAGGGAGGCCCACACACCACAACTGTCCTTTCCCCATTTGGGCTTGCTCTTGTCCACTGGGCTGGGGCAGAGGCTGGGGAAGGAGGTGACCACCAGGCCCTAAGAGCAGGAGTCACCCACATGATGCCTGCACCCAGCCCCGGGGTCCAGGCCACCTGCACCAGCTCAGTCCTGCTCTGAGCCCCCCTACCTCATACCAAATAACTTCTAGGTGGATAAAAAATTCAAATGTAGACCATGCAGTGGCTCACACCTGTAATCCCAGCACTTTGGGAGGCCGAGGTGGGCGGATCACCTGGGGTCAGGAGTTTGAGACCAGCCTGGCCAAGAGGGTGAAACCCTGTCTGTACTAAAAATGCAGAATACTACCCGGGTATGATAGCACGTGCATATAATCTCAGCTACTTGGGAGGCTGAGGCAGGAGAATTGATTGAACCCAGCCAGGAGGCGGAGGCTGCAGTGAGCTGAGATCATGCCACTGCGCTCCAGCCTGGGCGACAGAATGCAACTCTGTCTTTAAAAAAAGTTTAAATGTAAAACATAAAAGCTGGTTGATTGTTGCATAAAACACTTCTACAAATCAGCAAGAAAAAAAACCACACTCTTAATAACAGAAATATACATTAAGACAGCAGTGAGATGATGCTGGGTTTCACTTGCCTTGGGAGAGATTTGAAAACAAATACTGATGATGGAATTGCAGAAGATGTGAGGAGACAGCCCCTCATGCTTTGCTCGTGGGGATGTAATTGTTCTCTCCTCCCTGGAGAGAAAATTGTGAATCTCTAGCGAAGTTCAGACTCCAGGAGCGTTTAAACCGCAGCTTTGATTCAGCAGTTGAGCTTGTTGGAATGTCTTATGAAGATGGATGTGAAATATGTAAACAAGGTTATCTTTAGAACGTGAATGTAATAGAAAATGGAAGACAGCCTTCATGTCCATCAGCATGGGCAGACTTGCTGTGTTTTGGTGCAGTCATTAAAAACAAGAGGCTGGGGGTGGTGGCTCATGCCTGTAATCCCAGTACTTTGGTTGGCCAGCGTGGGAGGATCACCTGAGGTCGTCAGGAGTTTGAGACCAGTCTGGCCGACATGGCGCAAACCGGTCTCTAGGAAAAATACAACAATGAGCAGGGTGTGGTGATGTGTGCCTGTAATCCCAGCTACTTGGGAGGCTGAGCCAGGAGAATTGCTTGAGCCTGGGAGGCAGAGTTTGCGGTGAGCTGAGATTGTGCCACTGTGCTCCAGTGTGGGTGACAAGGCGAGACTCTGTCTCAAATGAATAAAAATAAATAATAGAATGAGAAGGCTGTGTTTACTGATAGGAAACAATCTCCAAGATACAGTGTTAGCTTAAAAAACAAAAGCAGGGGCAGAACGGTGTGTGGTGGGCTAACACTTGTGTCCAGGTTTCTGGTGTGTGAGAGCGTTTGAAAACCGGAGCCTGTCCTGTGGCAGAGTTTTGAGCGGACATGGAAAACAAAACGTATCTTAATGACCTCTTAAGCAGGGACACCATGACGTGTTAAAGCAGAAACGAGTCATTGGAAAAAACGTGGAGTCTAGTTTTGTTTGTGTGGCGAAAACAAAGTGTGTGTCTATAATCAATGGCGGAGAGGAACTGAAAGAGAACGGACCTGAATTAAGAGACATGTTCTGTGGGAAGCTGAATACATGTGGAAGGGCTAAGGAGTTTTACGTTCATTCTCTGTGTTTTAAAATGTTTTCCAAAGAAATTGTATATTACTTTTATTTATTTTTATTTATTTTGAGATGGAGTCTCGCTCTGACACCGAGGCTGGAGGGCAGTGGCTCGATCTCGGTTCACTGCAACTCTGCCTCCTGGGTTCAAGCCATTCTCCTGCCTCAGCCTCCCAAGTAGCTGGGATTACAGACACGCACCACCACCCCTGGCTAATTTTTGTATTTTTACAAAATACAAAAAGACAGGGTTCCACCATGTTGGCCAGGCTGGTCTTGAATTCCTGACCTCAGGTGATCCACCAGCCTCCGCCTCCCAAAGTGCTGGGACTACAGATCTGACCCACAATGCCTGGCCAACTTTTGTATATTTTTTAAAATAAGGTATCCAGCCACAATCCCTGAGGATAGCCAGACTGTGGAAGGTTTTAAACCCATGTCTTAAGGATGATTTCTACCACCCCATGCCCTGTCCCCAGGCAGATGCCTCTCACCCTAGTTGGCAGAAGCTTTCACCCGGCTCTGTTTCCCTAACTTGCTGACCCCTCCCCTGCCCCTGGGCCTTTTGCATCCTGGAGCTCTCTCCTTCCTGCCAAGTCCTTATGCCTCCCAGGCCTCAGCCACCCCTGCTTCCTCTGGGCCAATGCTGGGCACCAACCCAGAGTGTTGGTGATGCTCATTGCTCCAGTGACCCTGTCCAAACTATCCTTCCTGTCCCAACTATCCTTCCTGTCCCGGCTTCCTCTTGCTCCTTGGCAGAACCTGCCCTGTGCTTTGAGGCCCTGGCGCCTGCACAAGTCCAGCCTGTGGGTGTGCCCTGTTTGCTTGTGCTGAGCCAGTGGACAGATGAGCCCAACAGACACTGCTGCAGCCGGAGGCGGCCTGCAGCCCGCAGCGGCACAGCCGTGCTGTGGGAGGACCTTTCGGTGTCTGGGGCTTGGTTTCCCACACTCCTCCTCTCACTCTTCTTGTTTTGCTCCAGGAGGATGGTTTCTAGAGTTTTGTCTGATTTTATAGCACAATTTCTTTTAACTCAAAAAGGGACTCCACAGTGGAGGTTTAGAGGTGGTCCCGGCTGCCCAGGCCCTGTTCCCTGGTGTCACCTCTGACCCAGGAAGGGCTGGGGAGGGGGCCACCTTTCCCCACCTTTCACACACACTTATTCCCGTCCTATTTCCCACCCTGCCCACCGAGAGGCTGCCCACGCCTATGTCCTGTGGGCGCTTTGCTCCTTAATTCCTCTCTGAAAGAAATGCTTTCTGTGAATCAACAGCAGGAAGAAAGCAGATCAGCCATTGGCAGGAGCGGGGAGAAGGGATGGGGAGGGCAGCTGATGGATATGGGGTTTCTGTCGCAGGGGACGAAAGTGCTGTAAATTAGATTACGGTGACGGTGGCCCACTTCTGTACATGTGCTAAAAACCGTTGCCTCATACTTGCGTAGAATGTGCAGTCCCGGAATGTGTTCTTTTTATCAGCTGTCTTCTCGATGGGACCCAAATCCCTGTCAGAGCAAGGAGCTCCTTCCCTGTCCCTTTCCCGGTGTCCTAACGCAGCAGTGTGTTTAGCCTGTGGTAGGCACAGAGGCAACATCTCTTTGAACCAGTGGGTCCGTAACGCGCCACGTCACTCTGACTTCCTTCTTCATGTTTGTGGTATATAAAGACAGCATTTATGATGCCTGCACTGATGGCATATAAATGATAGCTCAGCCGGGCACAGTGGACCACACCTATGATCTCAGCACTTTGGGAGGTCAAAGTAGGTGGATCACAAGGTCAGGAGTTCAAGACTAGCCTGACCAACATTGTGAAATCTTGTCTCTTTTTTTTTGAGATGGAGTTTCTCTCTTGTTACCCAGGCTGGAGTGCGATGGTGCGATCTCGGCTCACCGCAAACTCCACCTCCTGGGTTCAGGCAATTCTTCTGCCTCAGCCTCCTGAGTAGCTGGGATTACAGGCATGCACCACCATGCCCAGCTAATTTTTTTTGGTATTTTTAGTAGAGACGGGGTTTCACCATGTTGACCAGGACGGTCTCGATCTCTTGACCTTGTGATCCACCCACCTCGGCCTCCCAAAGTGCTGGGATTACAGGCTTGAGCCACCGCACCTGGCCTGTGAAATCTTGTCGCTAAATAAAAATACAAAAATTAGCCAGGCGTGGTGGCAGGTGCCTGTAGTCCCAGTTACTTGGGAGGCTGAGGCAGGAGAATCGCTTGAACCTGGGAGGCGGAGGTTGCAGTGAGCCAAGATTGCGCCACTGCACTCCAGCTTGGATGCCAAAACGAAACTCCATCTCAGAAAAACAAACAAAATAAATGATACGTCAGTAAAGCTGCTGAAACAGTAAAACTCGCCCACCAGGTATCCATCAGGTGTCTTACCCAGCATAAGAACAGCAGGGCTGTGTGCTTTCTGCGCCTCATCCCATGAATCTTTGCATGGGTCCTACAAGGGTCCTTCTTACTAAGCCTCCTGCACAGGTTAGGAAACTGAGGCTCACAGATGATGCAGCTGGTCACCTCCGAGGACAGCATCACCCTGTCATACCCTCGCCATTTGATGACGCTCTCCCGGAAGTTTGGAAAGCGGTGATCCAGAGACACTGGGTGGGCTGGGAGGCTCCTTACGGAAGATCTCACTTGCCCATTCACTCGTTCACTCGTTCAGCTGAACACCCACCTGTGAGTGTGTGCAAGCCCGTGCTGAGCAGCGTAGCCCACAGTGAGTAAGGCAGACTCTTTCCTGCCTGCGAGGACCACAACCACAGAATTGTGTAAACAAGGTATAGCTGGAGGCTGGAGCTTGTGGGGATGGATGGGGATTGAGGTTAGGACTGTTTTTCCAAGGAGTGATATTTGGCCTGGGATTGAAAGTCACGAAGGAATTGAACTTTAAGACCCTCTAGGCCGGGCACTGTGGCTCACACCTGTAATCCCAGCACTGGGGAGGCCGAGGTGGGTGGATCACCTGAGGTCAGGAGTTCAAGACCAGCCTGGCCATCATGGTGAAACCCCATCTTAAAAAAAATTAAAAATAAAAGACCCTCTAGTAGGGCTGGTTGTGGTGGTTCACGCTGTAATCCCAGCACTTTGGGAGGCTGAGGTGGGAGCTTTGCGGCCATGAGTTTGGAATCAGCTTGGGCAACATAGACCCCATCTCTAGAAAAATAAAATTAGCCATGCACAGTGTCTTCCGACCTCCTTGGGTGGCTGAAGTGGAAGGATTGCTTGAGCCCAGGAGTTCAAGACTGCAGTGAGCAGCGATCATGCCACTGCACTCCAGCCTGGGTGACAAAGGGAGACCCTCTCGAAAAAATAAAAATATCTACTGGCCAGGCGTGGCGGCTCACACCTGTAATCCCAGCACTTTGGGAATTTGAAGCGATTGGATCACCTGAGGTCAAGAGTTCAAGACCAACCTGGTCAACATGGCAAAACCCCGTCTCTACTAAAAATACAAAAATTAGCCGGGTGTGATGGTGCACACTTATAGTCTCAGCTACTCGGGAGGCTGAGGTAGGAGAATCGCTTGAACCCAGGAGGCAGAGGTTGCAGTGAGCTAAGATCACACCACTGCACTCCAGCCTGGGCAGCAGAGCCAGACTCCATTGAGTATATATATATATATAAAAGAGTATATATGTGTGTGTGTATGTATATGAGAGTATATATGTGTGTGTGTATATATGAGAGTATATATGTGTGTGTGTATATGAGTATATATGTGTGTGTATATGAGAGTGTGTGTGTATATATATGAGAGTACATATGTGTGTGTGTATATATATGAGAGTATATATGTGTGTGTATATGTGAGAGTATATATGTGTGAGTGTGTAAGTATATGTGTGTATATGAGAGTATATATGTGTGTGTGTATATATATGAGAGTATGTGTGTTTGGGTATATATGAGAGTATATATGTGTGTGTATATATATGAGAGTGTGTGTATATATGAGAGTATATATGTGTGTGTGTATATATATGAGAGTATATGTGTGTGTGTATATATGAGTATATATGTGTGTGTATATATGAGAGTATATATGTGTGTGTGGGTATATATGAGAGTATATATGTGTGTGTATATAAGAGTATGTGTGTGTGTATGTATATGAGAGTATATGTGTGTGTATGTATATGAGTATGTGTGTGTATGTATATGAGAGTATATATGTGTGTGTGTATATATGAGATTGTGTGTGGGTATATATGAGAGTATATATGTGTGTGTGTGTATATATATGAGAGTATATGTGTGTGTGTATATATGAGATTGTGTGTGGGTATATATGAGAGTATATATGTGTGTGTGTATATATATGAGAGTATATGTGTGTGTGTATGTATATGAGAGTATATATGTGTGTGTATATATAAGAGTATATATGTGTGTGTGTATATATGAGTATATATGTGTGTGTATATATGAGAGTATATGTGTGTGTGTATGTATATGAGAGTATATGTGTGTGTATATATGAGAGTATATATGTGTGTGTATATATGAGAGTATATATGTGTGTGTGTATATATGAGAGTATATGTGTGTGTGTGTATATATGAGATTGTGTGTGGGTATATATGAGAGTATATGTGTGTGTGTGTGTATATATATGAGAGTATATGTGTGTGTGTATGTATATGAGAGTATGTGTGTGTGTGTATATATGAGAGTATGTGTGTGTGTATATATGAGAGTATATATGTGTGTATATGAGAGTATATATGTGTGTGTGTATATATGAGATTGTGGGTATATATGAGAGTATGTGTGTGTGTGTATATATATGAGAGTATATGTGTGTGTGTATGTATATGAGAGTATATATGTGTGTGTGTGTATATATGAGAGTATATATGTGTGTGTGTATATATGAGATTGTGGGTATATATGAGAGTATATATGTGTGTGTGTGTATATATATGAGAGTATGTGTGTATGTATATGAGAGTATATGTGTGTGTGTATGTATATGAGAGTATATATGTGTGTGTGTATATATGAGAGTGTGTATATATGAGAGTATATGTGTGTGTATATATGAGAGTATATATGTGTGTGTATATATGAGAGTATATATGTGTGTATGTATATGAGAGTATATATGTGTGTGTGTATATATGAGATTGTGTGTGGGTATATATGAGAGTATATATGTGTGTGTGTGTATATATGAGAGTATATGTGTGTGTGTATGTATATGAGAGTATATATGTGTGTGTATATATATGAGTATATATGTGTGTGTGTATATATGAGAGTATATATGTGTGTGGGTATATATGAGAGTATATATGTGTGTGGGTATATATGAGAGTATATATGTGTGTGTATATATGAGAGTATATATGTGTGTGTGTATATGAGAGTATGTGTGTGTGTATATATGAGAGTATATATGTGTGTGTGTATATGAGTATATATGTGTGTATATATGAGTATATATGTGTGTGTGTGTATATATGAGAGTATATATGTGTGTGTGTATATATGAGAGTATATATGTGTGTGTGTACACACACACACACACACACTCTAGTGGGCTGAATGACGTCCCCAAAAGCTATGTCTGTCTGGAACTGCACTTCCACCTTCTTGGAATAAGGGTCTCTGCAAATGGAATTGGTTAAGGATCTGCAGATGAGATTCTTCTGGATCAGGCTGGGCCCGGATCCAAGAACAAGTGCCCTCGTGGGGCAGAAGAGGAGAGACACGGCCGGAGGAGGCCACGGGAGGGCCGAGGGTGAGAGAGGAGTAAGGCTGTCGGCAGCCACAGCAGCTGGACAGAGGATGGATGGAGGGTTTTTTTTTGTTTGTTTGTTTTTTTGAGACAGAGTCCCACTCGGTCACCAGGCACTAGGCTGAAGTGCAGTGGTGCAATCTCGGCTCACTGCAACCTCCACGTCCCGGGTTCAAGCAGTTCTCCCGTTCTCCTGCCTCAGCCTCCGGAGTAGCTGGGACTATAGAGCGTGCCACCACTCCCAGCTAATTTTTTTGCATTTTAGTAGGGATGGGGTTTCACTATGTTGGCCAGGATGGTCTCAATCTCTTGACCTCGTGATCCACCCGCCTTGGCCTTCCAAAGTGCTGGGATTACAGGCGTGAGCCACCGTGCCTGGCTGTTTTCTAAAGCCTTCTAATGGAGGCATGACTCCTGGATTTTGGACTCCTGGACTGCAGGACCGTGAGAGAAGGAGTGAGTGTTATGTCCACCTAGTTAGTGGTCGTTCATTCCCGTAGCCCAGGACACTTAGGGAAACCCCGTACCTCAAATCCTCCCCTTCCCGCTGCTCCAGCCTCAGACCTGGGCAGTGGGGCCTCTGTGTGTGTGTCGTCTGGCTGGCCAGGCTCAGCTGAGAGCTCCTCAGCCTCCTGTCTGTCCCAGCCACCCTTAGGAGTTCAGGTAGCTGGACCTGCCGTGGCCCGGACGCCCTTCCTTTGTTGCTTTGGGTTTCTCTTTTTCTTTGAAAAAAAAAAAAAAAAAAAAAAATATATATATATATATATATATATATATATATATATATATATTTTTTTTTTTTTTTTTTTTTTTTTTTTTTTTTGAGACAGAGTCTTACTCTGTCACCCAGGCTGGAGTGCAGTGGCGCAAACTCGGCTCACTGCAGCCTCAGCCTTGCAGGTTGAAGTGATTCTCCTGCCTCAGACTCCCAAATAGCTGGGACTGCAGGTGCAAGCCACTGTGCCCCGGCTAATTTTTATATTTTTAGTAGCGGCGGAGTTTCACCATATTGGCGAGGATGGTCTCAATCTCTTGACCTTGTGATCCGCCCACCTCCACCTCCCAAAGTACCGGGATTACAGGCATGAGCCACCACACCTGGCCTGCAAATGCTTTAAATGAAAAATGGGGGTAAGGGAAGATGTGGTCTAAAGATAGAGGGGTCACCTGTCAGGGCTGGATCCGGAATGTTCTCTGGCTTTCCAGACTGCTCTGATCGCAGACCTCCTGTCTTTAACACCCACCCTGGGTCTGATCTGATGAAACACGCTTTCCAGGGAATCGGGGCGGGCTTGGGCTCTGCAGAAACGTCCCTCTTCCGTCCTGCCACCGGGAAAAGCCCATTACAATACTTGCAGGGAGAAATTGTTACCTTCTTTTCCTCCCCTTCAGCTGTGTGAGCTCTTCTTTGACTTTAATGGTTTTTAAACCCCTGCGGATCCCTGCGTTGCCTTGACGGACGTGTTCAGCCAGGGGGTTGAGCTGGTGCTCCCTGTGTCAGCTGGGTGATGCTGGCTGGCTGTGTGCTCACGTGTGGGTCTGGCCTGCGTGTTGACCTGCTCCTGGGCCAGGGCCCACGAGAGAGCTGCAGTCCTGGTGGCCAGCATCTGGGAGGCTCATCCATGCCCTCTCTTACCTCAGTGCTCCTCCAGGCACTGGCCGGGGGCCTCTCAGCACGCACATCATAACTGGTCCCACCCTCCCCATGGCTCTTCAGAGGCCCCCAGCTGATCTTGGGAGAAGGAGGCCTGTGTGGACCAGCTTTCAGTGCAGTCACCACCCTCTGCTCCAGCCTTGGGTGCGCCCCACCCCACCCCAGGTCTCCGATGCAGTCTCCCAGGTGCCCCCAACCTGTATTATGCTCATCCTTCTGCTCATCCTTCAAAGCTCAGCTCACTGTCACCTCCCTCAGGAAGCCCTCCCTGACCAAGTCAGAGTCTCTGTGGGGGCCCCTAGCAACACTCCTGCCCCTTGCAGGGCTGCATGACAGTTCCCCCCACAGCGATGGTGATGGTCAGTCATTGCCTGTCTGACCCACTGAGGTTCCTGGGGGCAGGGCTGGGTCTGCCTCTCTCCCTCCCAGGGGCTCAAGGAAGGCGGCTGCCAGAGTGATTGAAAGTGGAGACTGTTCCTGACTGGTCTCAGCATCCCTACCAGGAATGCAGAGCCAGGGTCAGAGCCAGGGACAGGGGCCTTACTCAGGCCTGTGGGGTACCAGCCTCAAGCTGGGGACTGGCACCCAGCTCCCAGAACACCACCAAAGCATGAACCCCAGGTGCATGGCAGAGTCTCACCAGCATCTGCAGGCTGGACAGAGCCCAGCCCTCCTGGAGAGATGGTCTCAGCAGCATCTGCAGGCTGGACAGAGCCCAGCCCTCCTGGAGAGATGGGCAGGGTGGCTCCTACCCGGGCCTTGTTTCCTGGGATTTCCTTTCAGGGTGTGGCTTGGTCTGTGCCCATAGTCTTCCTGCTGGCTCATCTGCCCCTGGAGCTGTCCCATGCTGGCCCAGCCGCTAGTTCTAGGTATATCTCCCTCCCAGCCTCCCTCTGTGCCAGCCCCAGAGGTGAACCCCAGCAGCAAATGAAGCTTGCACTCTAGGCCCTGGGGACCTCGAAGCTGTCAACATAACATTTTCTATTTTTTGTCTCAAAGGAGGAGCCCCCAGGCTTGTAAGCCTCATGATCCACAAAACCTGGCCGCCTCCTAGGCCCCTAACTTTTAATATCAGGACTGAGATGCAGGAGTTTGCCCCATCCAGGATGCAGGCTCAGCCAGGTTCGCAGCATGAAATCCCCTGGAGAAAGCTGAGGTCAGAGCTCCTGGCACCTCTGCTCAGAGGGTTGGGGCTTGGGAATCTGCATTTCTGTGATACACCCCCCCACGCCCCCCCCCCACAAACCCTCCCCAGGTGATGCTGCAGGTCTGGGGACTGCACAGGCCTTGGGCACAGGTGGGGACACCCCTGCAGGTTCCACCTGTCCTGAGCATGGCTCCCGCTGAGCTGTGCCTGCTTTCATTCCTAGATGGGAGCCTAGGAATGAGCTGTGCTCAGACAGGTCTCTCAGCCTTCTAGGCCCTGCGGCTCAGTCCACCCAGTGCCTGGCTCCAGAGTAGCCCCTATTGTCTCCCTTGCTGGATGGGGGGTGGTCTGCTGCTCCCAGGCCCCAACTCTCCTGGCCTTGGAGAGATGGCCCCTCTTCCCTTCCCCTCCGGCCCAGCTGCTGTTGGAGGTGGTTGGGTGGGAGGAGGACACTGGTGGAGTGTGAAAGTCTCAGTGTCCAAGGCTGCAGGCCCCCTTGGCCAGGACCACCCTGCCCTGGGCACCCTCTGCATTTTAGGCCCGACAGGGCTCACGGTGTGATTTTGCGTCTGAAACATTTCAGACAACTCTGTCACCCAGCATGGCCCTGTGCCTGCTTCCAATCTGAGGCCCCCACAGGCCTGTGTCCCCGCCTGTGAAATGGGAGAGCAGTGCCCCTCCCCTCACGGAGCCTGAGGGTTCAGTGAGCTCACAGACACTGAAGCCTGGTGCAGGGCAACTCCTGGGGCCATTCTCAAGACAGTTTGAGCCCTGCCACTGCTCAACAGCCACTGGGCCTGCAGCACCCCATCCCCCGTCACCCGTCTGCCCCCGAGCGGTGTCCAGGAAGGGACAGTGTGCCATGCCCCCTCTGAAGGCAGCTGGAGCTCTGGCAGGGTCCCTGGAGCCGCCTCCTTTTTCCCACCAAGCTAGCAAAAGCTCCTGCCTGTCTCTCACCCCCTGGAGGGGTACCTCTCACAGGGCTGGCCCTGGGAAGACCCCTCAGCTGGTCCCTGTCTGCCACTGCCCTCCCACTTAGGGAGCCCCTGGGAGCAGTCGGTGCCAATGGCTCTGGAGGGTGGGTCCTCGGCTCCTTGATGTCTCAGCCTGGGGTGGCAGGGCTTGCCACTCAGCGTCCTTCTCCAGGGGTGTCCGCAGAGAGCAGCAGTTTCTAAACCAGGGAGTCAGGAGTTCTGGGGCAGTGCGAGACACAGGCCGGCTGGGAGCATGCGGAGGCGGCACCCACCCAGGGAGGACCCTGCCAACCCTGTGGTGCTGCGGCTTCTGGGCAGCAGGGCCCTTAGTGTGGGGGAAGGCTATGATCCAGTGACGGGAGGGCTGTAATCCAGTGATGGGGGGGCTGTAATCCAGTGATGGGGGGACTGTGATCCAGTGATGGGAGGGCTGTGATCCAGTGATGGTGGGAGCTGTGGTCCAGTGATGGTGGGGGCTGTGATCCAGTGATGGGAGGCTGTGATCCAGTGATGGGGGGACTGTGATGGGAGGGCTATGATCCAGTGATGGGAGGACTGTGATCCAGTGATGGGGGGCTGTGATCCAGTGATGGGGGGACTGTGATCCAGTGATGGAGGGCTGTGGTCCAGTGATGGGAGGGCTGTGGTCCAGTGATGGGAGGGCTGTGATCCAGTGATGGGGGGGCTGTGATCCAGTGATGGTGGGAGCTGTGGTCCAGTGATGGTGGGAGCTGTGGTCCAGTGATGGTGGGGGGCTGTGGTCCAGTGATGGGAGGGCTGTGGTCCAGTGATGGTGGGGGCTGTGGTCCAGTGATGGTGGGGGGCTGTGATCCAGTGATGGGGGGCTGTGATCCAGTGATGGGGGGGCTGTGATGGGAGGGCTGTGATCCAGTGATGGGAGGGCTGTGATCCAGTGATGGGAGGGCTGTGATCCAGTGATGGGGGGGCTGTGATCCAGTGATGGGGGGGCTGTGATCCAGTGATGGTGGGAGCTGTGGTCCAGTGATGGTGGGAGCTGTGGTCCAGTGATGATGGGGGGCTGTGGTCCAGTGATGGGAGGGCTGTGGTCCAGTGATGGTGGGGGCTGTGGTCCAGTGATGGTGGGGGCTGTGGTCCAGTGATGGTGGGGGGCTGTGACCCAGTGATGGTGGGAGCTGTGGTCCAGTGATGGTGGGAGCTGTGGTCCAGTGATGGTGGGAGCTGTGGTCCAGTGATGGGGGGGCTGTGATCCAGTGATGGCGGGGCTGTGATCCAGTGATGGTGGGAACTGTGGTCCAGTGATGGTGGGGGGCTGTGGTCCAGTGATGGTGGGGGGCTGTGGTCCAGTGATGGTGGGGGCTGTGGTCCAGTGATGGTGGGGGCTGTGGTCCAGTGATGGTGGGGGGCTGTGGTCCAGTGATGGTGGGGGGCTGTGGTCCAGTGATGGGGGGCGGCTGTGATCCAGTGATGGGGGGCTGTGGTCCAGTGATGGGGGGCTGTGGTCCAGTGATGGTGGGGGCTGTGATCCAGTGATGTGGGGGCTGTGATCCAGTGATGTGGGGGCTGTGATCCAGTGATGTGGGGGCTGTGGTCCAGTGATGGTGGGGCTGTGGTCCAGTGATGGGGGGGCTGTGATCCAGTGATGGGAGGCTGTGATCTGGTGATGGGGGGGCTGTGATCCGGTGATGGGGGACTGTGATCCGGTGATGGGAGGACTGTGGTCCGGTGATGGGAGGGCTGTGGTCCGGTGATGGGAGGGCTGTGATCCATTGATGGGGGGGCTGTGATCCGGTGATGGGGGGGCTGTGATCCGGTGATGGGGGGGCTGTGGTCCGGTGATGGGGGGGGCTGTGGTCCGGTGATGGGAGGGCTGTGGTCCGGTGATGGGAGGGCTGTGATCCGGTGATGGGGGGCCTGTGATCCATTGATGGGGGGGCCGTGGTCCAGTGATGGAGGGGGCCGTGATCCAGTGATGGCGGGGGCCGTGATCCAGGGATGGGGGGGCTGTGGTCCAGGGATGGGGGCATTGTGGTCCAGTGATGGTAGGGACCGTGGTCCAGTGATGGACAGGGGCCCATGGTCCTGTGATAGGGGGGCTGTGGTCCAGTGATGGTGTGGGCTGTGGTCCAGTAATAGGGTGGCTGTGGTCCTGTGAGGTGGGGCACTGTGGTCCAGTGATGGAGGTGGCTGTGCTCTTATGATGGAGGGCGCTGTGCTCCTGTGATGGAGGAGGCTGTGGTCCAGTGATGGTGGGGGCTGTGGTCCTGTGAAGGGGGGCGCTGTGGTCCAGTGATGGAGGGGGCTGTGGTCTAGTGATGGGGGTGGCTGTGGTCCAGTGATGGGGGTGGCCGTGGTCCTGTGATGATGGGAGCTTTGGTCCCATGATAGTGGGGGCTGTGGTCCAGTGCTGGTGGGGGCTGTGGTCCTGTGATGGAGGGGGCTGTGGTCCAGTGCTCGTGGGGGCTGTGGTCCAGTGATGCTGGGGGCTGTGGTCCAGTGATGGAGGGGGCTGTGGTCCAGTGCTGGTGGGGGCTGTGGTCCAGTGATGGAGGGGGCTGTGGTCCAGTGCTCATGGGGGCTGTGGTCCTGTGATGGAGGGGGCTGTGGTCCAGTGCTGGTGGGGGCTCTGGTCCTGTGATGGAGGGGGCTGTGGTCCAGTGATGGAAGGGGCTGTGGTCCAGTGATGGAGGGGGCTGTGGTTTAGTGCTGGTGGGGGCTGTGGTCCAGTGATGGAGAGGGCTGTGGTCCAATGACGAGGGCCTGTGGTCCAGTGATGGCAGGGACTGTGGTCCAGTGATGGGGGGTTGGCTGTGGTCCTGTGATGATGGGAACTTTGGTCCCATGATAGTGGGGGCTGTGGTCCAGTGGGGAAGAATATGGTTTTGGGGCTTTTCGGTCTCCCCATTCTACAGATGGAGAGACTGAGGCTGTAGGGGCCAGCAAGCAGCCCAGGTCCCTCTGCAGATGAAGGGCCGGGGCCAGCCAGAGCTGGCGCTGCAGGTCCTGAGCCATCTACTGACTTCCAGTCTCCTGCCAGGGACATCCCCACCTTCCTGGCCCATGACCACGGCAGGTGAAGCCCTTAACGCAGAGACTGTGTCTGATGCCATGTGGCCCTTTTCCCAGCCAAGTTTCTCTGGAGCTACTCCCTGCCCCTCTCTGTGCCCCGAGCAGGTTGCTCCAGAGTCATGGGGTGCTCTCCCTCTGTCTTGGGGGTTCTGAGAATCTCAGGATAGGGACAGTGTGTGATAAAGGCAGGAACCAGGGAGTGCGAGAGCTCTCTTGTGCCTCTGGCCCCTACTTCTATGACTAATGAGCCCTCGAGCCCCCTGTTAAGAGGCAGGTTCTGACTCTGGGGGGCTGGGCAGAGCCTGTGTATCTGCATTTCTGGCCAGCTCATAGTGTGAACAGCCTGGCTGGGGCGGCCTCAGCACAAGACCCTTACTTGGGGCCTCAAGGCCTCTGGCTCCCCGCTGTGGCTTCCCCTCCCCTCCTCCCCTTAGTATCTCATTCCTTGTTCAGGTGAAAACTGGGTGGGAGGTGGCCTGCCCTAGTCAGTGGCTGGTCCTGGCACTGAGCTGGCTACTGCCTCTGCCCACCCCTTGCTGAGCAACGCTGGAAAGCAGGGCCCGGAGATCCTAAGTACAGCCTTCTGAGGGCTGACCAGCCTGTTGGGGGTCCTGCGAATCCTGCCTCCAGGCCTGGGTCTTCCTCTGGGCCCCTGTGGGGGACAGGTCAGCCACACACCTAGCCCAGGGCGTGGCCTCCCCACCCAGCTGCCTCCCTGGCAGAGGCAGGGTTGCCTTGGCAACAGCACCTGAGGAGGAGGCGGCGCTTGCCCTGGGTGTGCCGCTTTCCCTGTCTTCAGTAAGGGAAGAGGCTGGCTTCCTCTGGCGCAGGGTGGCAGCGGCTGTCCTCCTTTGCCTTGGAGCCTGGTTGACTCTGGGCATCCCTGAGCCACCGCATTGGTGGGCTGGGCTGGAATGGAGGGTCTGAGGGTAGCTTCAGGGCTGGTGATGATGGCCAGGGAGGAAGTGCTGTGGTAGTAGAGGGGCTCTGTGCCAGGGAAGGAAGTGGTGTGTGGCTGTGCCAGTGTCCCTGGGCTGCTAGAGCCAAGCACCCCTGCCTGGGGGCTTCAGCTGCAGGCATGATTCCCTCACAGTCTGGAGGTCCGAGGTGTGAGACTGGGGGTTGGTGGGGCCGGTGCCTTCCAAGGGCCCTGAGTGGGGACCAGGTCCAGGTTCCTCCACTTGTAGCCGGGGGTGCCTCGCATCCTCCCTCAGGGCATGTCTGTGTCCAGATCTCTCCTTTCAGGATAACATGACAGCATCCTGACCACCCCAGTCCCCAGTGTCACCTCACTGGGGGCATAGAGAACTCTTCGGGCCAGCTGCCGTGTTTCCTGGTTCTGAACGTGGAAGCCCGCTTAGGGGCTGCGTCCCCAGGACCCTCCTAGAGGGGTTCCCCGCCCGCTCCTCTGTCTCAGTGGGCCTTTCTTCCACCCTGGCACGGAAGATGGCAGCTAAGGCAGGAACCGACCATGGTCTGCGAGCTCCACGTGTAAGGCAGCCCTGCTCCGGGCAGCCGAGCAGCCACTTTGACTGCCTTTTCAGTTTTCTCTACTCCAATGTAGTGTGTTTTATTGTAAAACAAAAACACTGTGAAATGCAACAGTCGTCTCCTGTTTATATGGACGCCCATCATACCGGCTAAGAGCCCGCCCTAATGGCCTCATCTTAGCTTGGTCACCCTGTAAGACCCTGTCCCTGAACAAGGTCCCAGTTGTGGGCGCTGGGGGCAGACGCCACCGTCCGTTTTAGGGGACATGGTTCAGCCTGTCACGTGTGCACACCTCCCTGGCAGAGCTGAAAGTTCTTTCTGCAGTGAGAAGAAAAACCCATTTTACAATATGGACTGTCCAGCATGCCTTTTGGCTGCAGCTGCCTGCTGGCCTGATTTGCCACATGGGGATCATGCGCCCCTGGGTTGGAGATGCTGACCCCACCCCTTCCCCCCGGTGTGATACTGGGTGTCTCCTTTTCTTTCCATGGCCTTTTTCCTCATCTGTGAAATGGGCAGTGTGGGGATTTGACCTTCCCCCCATGCTCCCCTGGTCTGGCTCCCAACTCACCACGTCAGCGCCACCCACTCAGTGGTCTCTGTCAGTCTGTAAATGTGACCGGCTCCTCCATCTCCAGCCTGGCCTCTGCATTCCCATGCAGCCAGCCTCCCCTGCACTGGGTATGGACAGGGAGACAGGCGGGTGGGGGGAGCATGGAATGGGAATGGGAGGGGGAGTCTGAGTCTGGAGGACCTTCTGAGACCCCCTGAGAAGCCTCAAGAGGGTCCCCGGGTAGAGCCTGTTTCTCCTCAATGATGTCACTCCCCTTTAAAAATGTAAGGCAGGATGCAGTGGCTCACGCTTATAAACCCAGCACTTTGGGAGGCTGAAGTGGGAGGGTTCATTGAGACCAGCCTGGGCAACATAGCGAGATCCCCTCTGTACAAAAAAATGCAAATATTAGCCTGGCACAGTGGCACGTGCCTGCGGACCCTCTGTCCATTACATAAAAGGCCTCTCTGGGAGACGCCGGGGCTGGCTGGCCTCTGCCCCAAGAGCTGGGGGCTCAGTGTGAGAAAACTCAACGTCATACTTTGTAAAGGATGTAGATGTGGGTGTGGCCCTTCCCCTGTCCAGTGTGGTCTGGACTCTTGATGCCACTTCCCCAGAGCCCCAGAGTTTTCTCATCTGCAAAATGGGGGTCTTACGTTCCTCATTGTTGGAAACAGATGCTCGGTGCTGCAAAGAAAAATCAGCTCTGAGACAAAGGATCTCTCAGCAAGCGGTTTTTGCTTCCTGGACTGCAGAAAGGGTACCCTTGCTAGCCGTCATGCCGTGAAAGTACAAGGAGCAAAGGCAGACAAGACATTTCTCCCTTACACATTTGAGGTTGTCCTAACTGCTGTCTGATCTTTGTTGGCTGGAGCCAGACCTCACAGTCCAAACTAAAACCTGATTGGCTGACAACTGAAAACTTATTTAAACAGGTAAGGGGCACAGGCTGGGAGCTGGGGCATGCCTGTGAGCACGTCCAGCACAGATATCTTGGTTAACGTACAAGGACGTAGAACGCACTATGAGCTAAGCATGGCATGTTCAACAGCTGCATAAGGTGGGACTTCACAAAGATATCAGCACACTTACGATTTATTCTTTAATAAGAAAGGAAACTTGAAAGAGGAACTTTTCTACTTCCCACACTCATGGAGCTGGGGGTGGGTCACATTGCAAACGGATGCAGAGGGCCAGAGCACAGCCAGGCTGTCCACCAGGGCTCTGCGGAGGGGCTGTGGGGGTGTCTCCTGCAGCCATGTGACACTCAGTACCCACCCAAGGAAGGGCAGTAAATGTTGTGATTCCCTAAAGCTAAACGCGGAGTTGTCTGCTGTCAGCCTCATCATTGAGGGCCGAGTGGATGACGGGCTTTTCTGGGACTCGGAGGCTGAGTTCTCATCCACAACATCCCGTGTATTGATAATTATTGAGACACGTTAGTCTGGGACTACAGGCATTAATAATGCATTAAAAGGGTGAGTGCACCAGCCCCCGCGTGGGAGGGCAGGCGTTTGCACAAAGGGGAATCGGGCTGCATTTGCTTCTTCCTGAACTCTGGCTGTCGTCCGCCAGGTTCTCTCCAAGGGAAGTGCAGTGATGGGCTCCGCCCTGAGGATTCGGGGTCCCCCGAGGCCGCTGTTCACAGCCAGGAGACCCACAGAGAGTGTGCGCGCTGGGGCAGGCCGGGCTTCGGGAGCTTGCAGCAGCAGCCCGCCTCAATTTGGGGCACTCGGAGGCTTGAGGGAGAGGTGTCCTCACGGAGAGGAGACTGAGCCAGGAGGAAAGGACAGAAGTGCCTGAAAAGAGAGTTTCTCAGCGGCGGAAAGGACCAGAGGCATTCATGGCCAGCCAGTTCCATGAGCAGCCTCTCATGAGCCCTGAGGACCCCACAGGCCAGAGCTCCTGTACTGACGACCCCGAGTTTCCGTGTAGCTTTTGCACGCTGCCTTCAATAGCAGAGGAGGGCCCAGCAGTGTAAGTGCCACAGACATGCATCCCTGTGAGAGTTCTGTGCCTTCACCTGTGCCCCCCGGCGGTGCCAGCCATACATAGGACCTTGCATCTACTCCAGGGCCACAGCATCTACTCCGGCCGCCCCCGCTCCCCTGCCCCCGCAAAGCTTCCGAGAGCTGCCCTGGCAGACCATAGGTGCCCACGGCCCTTCGGAGTTCTTGCCCAGGTGTTAAAGTCCAGTCTTAGGAGAGCGTTCATGTTGACCCACTCCTGCTTTCTTGTCCCTGAATCTGGCAGCCTGGGGATGGATCCTGAGCTCCCTCCCGGACCCTGTTGGCTAAATCCTGCTGGGAGCCCAGCCAGAGCCAGCCCAGCGCCTCCCCGGAGAGTGTGGGAACCTGCCCTCATGGTTGGTTTGGTCCCACGAGGGGAGCCAGGGAGATCCTGGGAGGCAAGTCTCATGTTAGAGGTCACCGTAGGGGTCTTCCAGCAGGAAGGGCTGCTTGGTCTCTGCCAAGAGGGCACAGGTCACCTCTGCAGGCCCTGGAGGGAAGGTCAGGCCCTCAGCTCTGTCTGCCTGGGTTCCTTTACCCTGCGTCTCCAGTCCTGTTCTTTCTGGCTCTGGCCTCGCCACGGGACGCTGCTCCACTGAGTCCGGCCTTCTGGGTCCTGGCCTCCCTCCGACCCTGGCTGCAGGAGGTTGGGGTTTCCTGAAATGGTGCCTGAAAGCCCCCTGGCTTTTACATTTCACCTTAAAACACCCTAGACTGTTGCCTCTCGGATGAGGCAGTGGCCTCCACAGTCTCCCACGGCCACAGTCCTCCCAGTTAGGTGGCCTTTCGGACCCTTCAGGACTCAGCAGAGCACCCTCCCCTAGGCTCACAGTCTCCACGGGGATGGCCACCAGGGGCTGTCCGCACCCACTCACCCCTGCTGGGGTTCTCCTGACCTGCAGGAGCCTGCTCTCCAGATCCACGCTTCCCTGCTGCATGGCTGCCTGGGGTGCGTGCCGGAGATGAACCTGGAAGAGGGGAGGATGGCAGGGCTGGGTGGGGAGAGGCTGCTGTGGGTCTTCAGATGGAACTGAGTTAAGGAGCTTGGGATGAGGCCATCCTGCATTACCTGGGTGTTCTGACAAGGGAAAAGGCGAGACCCAGACACAAGGGAGGAGGCGGCATGGTGACAGGCAGAGGCAGCATGAGGCGGCCACAAGCCACATCAAGAGCCCCTAGAAGCTGGGAGAGGCAGGAAGGAGCCTCCTCCGAGCCTCTGGAGGGAGCAAGGCCCTGCTGACACTGGTGGCACCTCCAGAACTGTGAGGTGAAACCTCTGTGTGGTTTAGGTACCCAGCCTGTGGTCATGTGCAGCCGCTGCAGGAGACTCATGCCCTCACCACCCAGACAGAGCGAGCCTCACCAGGTTGGCACCTGTTGCCCAGGCAAGAGGGGCCTGATGCTGCACCGGGCTGCATCTGCCTCTCACCAGGCCCCAGGAGAAATGTCACCTGTGACCGCCTCTGTGTCATCAGGGTGAGAAAGAATCCATCAGGGACGCAGGCTCTCTGAGCTGCATCTGGGATCCCTGTAACGGAGGGTGGCACTCGGGCCCAGAATCTGCCTGGGACCCACCTGGCTGCATCTGAATCAGGAAGGGCCCATAGAGATTTCAGGTGCTCCAGTGACCTGGGGATGGGTGTTTAGTCTCTTCTGGGCCCTGCCCAGCCAGCATCTATTGCTTGGTAAGAGGAGGGAGCCTGGTTGTCAGGGGGAAATCCTGCCCCCAGCCCCGGGGTAGGCTTGGAGGCTCAGGTCAGTTCTACTTGGAAGGGAAGGTCCAGGCTGACCCATGGGAACCCAGAGATGGGGACGTGGGCAGGGCCAGAGCCACCATCCTGTAGCTGTGAGACCCCCGTGGGGCTCGGAACCACCTGTGCAGCCGAGGTGGGGTCTTCATGCCTTTGTCTCCTCATTTGCCCCTGAGGAGTGACGCTCACTGCTGTGCCTGACAGGGTTGTCACACGTGTGGAATGGGCCCTCTGGAAAGCTAAGGGCCATCACCCAGTACCAGCTATCACATGAGATACCCCTGACCCCAGGGAAGAGGCTTTCCAGCTGGAGAGGAGTGAGAGAGAGCCAGTGAGACATCTCCAGGCCTCATCAGGAGCTGCCTCCTGACCTCTTGGCTCCCCTGCCAGCTCAGCTTAGATGCCCTCTCTTCCAGGAAGCTCTTGTGACTTTGCAGTAGTGTTCACCCAGCTGCCCTGCTCACCTGCTCCTCCGGCTCTCCCCAGCCTGGGGGTGGTTCTCCAGGACAGGGGCCCCTCCTGGCCACCTTGTCCACCCAGCACAGTCCTCCCTTGAAAATGTCTTGGTCAGCTCTTGGCTTCCTGCAGCCCCCACTGTACCCCGTCTTCTCATCATGCTTCTGTGCTCACCGAGCCTCTGGGGCAGCAATCAGCACAGTCCTTACTCAGGAGTGTCAGATAAAGGCAGGGTGAATGAGAGGGGTCCAAGAAGCCCCAGGCCTGCTCTGGCCCCTGGGTCATCAGCACAGGTGGCAGCTCGGAGCACAGGGGCTGTGAGGACCTGAAATGGAGGTCTGGGACTCGCATCTTCCTGTGGACCTGAGCCAGGGAGCTGCCCCTGAGTGAGGGGAACAAGGAGCCATCAGTGGTGGGGAAAACCATGTTTTGACTTGGGCTGGGCCATGGGGGGCAGGGACCCCACTGTGGGGTTGAGGGCTGTGGGTTCTTGTGGCCCCTCTTCCAGCAGGCAGGGAGAGCCAGGGCGCGGCGGGGGCGGGGGCGGGGGCGGGGGGGGGAGGAGGAGGAGGAGGAGGAGGAGGAGGACGACGACGACGACGACGACGCTGTGTGCCGTGAGCTTGTGGCTGGGCCAGTTCCCCTGGGGTGTGGCCGAGTGGACCTGGTGGGGGGACTGCGGGGTTGTGAAGTGGGCTCCTAGCAGAGTGGCCATGCAGCAGGCGTGAGGGGGGTCGAGGTATGGGTTGAGAACTCGAGTTTGCCCCTTCAGTGGTCCTCCAAGCGAGGTCCCTGCCCCAGTGGAGGCCACTACCTCACCTGGGAGATTAAAATGCGGATTCCCAGGCCCCATGCAGACCTGGGGAATCAGACACTCCAGGCCTGGGTCAGGCTGTCTGGGTTTTATCTCATACTACAAATACCCTATTTCCAAATAAAGTCATCTTCCCAGGTCTAGGAGGAATGCACATTTTGGGGGACACCATTTAATCCACTGCAGGTGCTGAGGGTGGAATTCGGGGGTCACCGCAGGCCCCACCCGCTCCTCCTTCATGTACAGCTGTGGTCTCGTCTTCTATCGGCTATGGCTCTGTCCCCTGTGCCATCCGCAGCAGAGGTGGCCTGGTAAATCCTGCAGTCCGCTCCCAGGTGGGAGGAGCCCCGGCGTCTGGCCTGGCCAGCCCACGGTCAGCAGTGGCCCAGGAACCAGGCCTCTTCCCACTGCCTGCCTCTGGGTCACGGAGCGTGTCATGGGAGCCTCATGCCTAGGGCCAGGCACGACCAGAACCATCAGGTTGCAAGAAGGGCAGGGTCATGAGGCAAGCAGGTGGAGGGAGGTACTACAGAGCCATGGTGCAGGTGTGGGGGGGCCGTGTGAGTTCTGAAACCCTCCCCAGGTGGGACCGGCCGAGGCCTGGTGTCATTTATAGTGAGCCTCTACAGTGCGTTTGGGAGCTTCCTTCTCCGTGAGATGCGCTTGTCTGGGTTTGTTATATTTTAGTGCTGGCACTGCGTCTTTTTATATATGTGTGAACGTATATATGTAAATACATGTATGATGGTGGTGAGTTAATGTTGGTGGTAGTTTTACTAAGCAAAGATGTGGGAACCAAAGAGCGGCCCCTCTGGTGAGTTTCCCATTGGGTGCTGTGTGCTGGGGGCGCTGTGGTCCAGGTCTGAACGGCCTGGGAGGTGCAAGACCCCGTCTTCTCCAGGAGCTTCCCAGAATGTGAGACATTCACAAAGTACCACCCATCGCACGAGTCACGATCATTCTGGAAGGTGCCCTGGGACAGGCGTTTTCCTACTTGCCTTGGCTTCCGGGGAGCTCGGAGCCTGCTTTCCTTCCAGTCTTGGGAGCTGGTGCATGGCTGACCTCAGCTTCTGAGTCCAGGACCAGCGTGTTCGGGGCATCGCGAATCCTCCTGGAATCTGATGAAAGCCATGGATCCTCTACTTGTGGGGAGATCATGCAGAAAACTTTCGAGTAGTTTCAGGGGATGTGCAGACCACCCAAAGGCCTGGGATTGGAGCCCCCACAAGATGGGGGGTGCACTCCCTGGCTCTTGGAACCCTGGTGTGGGGCATTCTTAGCAGCTTGCCTCATTTCCTGGACACACATTCTTGGCTGTGGTTTTTATTACCCTCTGTGTGTAAATATCATAGTTGTATTTTCTTCTAGTAGAATCGTTCCTGGTTAGCACAGTGGAATTTTGAAAGGAGGAAGCCGTCTCAGCCGTGTGTGCTTCCCAGGGTTAGCCCATGCACATGGAGTGACGGGTGTGGCAGAGATGGGAGGCTCAGGCTTTGTGGAAGGTGTCTGCTCCCTGCCGGGTGTGTGTTAATCCTCACCTCCAGGGCGATGGTGCTGGGAGGCGATGAGGCTGAGGATAGAGCCTCATAGTGAGGATTATGCCCTGACAAAAGAGGCCCCAGTGTGACGACACAGCAGGAAGGTGCTGTCCAGGACTCAGAAAGTAGGTCTTCTGCAGACAGCAGAACAGGGAGAAAAAGTAATGTCTGCTGTTGATGAGCTGCCAGGGCTGTGGTGCTTTGCTCCAGCCTGAACGGAGTAAGCGGGGAACCATGAGCAGGAGGCCTCCTAGGGAGTCTGCTTGGAGGGGGGACTGGCATTGTGCCTCAGTTTGCCACAGCCACCCGCAGGTCTCCCTGGAGCCAGCACACCTGGTAGGAAGAAATAGAACACCCAGGCCACTGTGATGCACAGAGGCCCATGTTCTGTCTTTGAGATGTCAATCTAGGCCCTTGGTTTACAGAAGGCAGGGAGGACAGAGGGGCCGTGTGCCCAGCCACTGACGATAACACTGGTGCCTCTGTGACACACATGGGTGTTGCCGTCATCCTTCAGCTGGGTGAGGAAAGTGCCCACCAGCTGGCACTGGGGCAACAGCAGGAAGCCCAGACACACAGCGGCCTGTCACTGTGTCTGCCCTGTGTGGGGGGAGGGGGTGTCGTCCAGGCTTGGGCTCTTTCTGTGCATGCGCCAGTGGTTGTTGATAATGAAATCAGAAATGTTTTCTTTTTGAGACAGTCTCACTTTTATTACCCAGGCTGGAGTGCAGTGACATGTTCTCGGCTCACTGCAGCCTCCATCTCCTGGGTTCAACCGATCTTCTTGCCTCAGTCTCCCAAGTAGCTGGAACTACAGAAGCACACCCAGCTAATTTTGTAACTTTGGTAGAGATAGGTTTTCGCCATGTTGCCCAGGCTGGTCGTGAACCACTGAGTTCAAAGGATTGTCCTGCCTTGGCCCCTCAAAGTGCTAGGATTATAGGCATAAGCCACCACCCTCTGCCCAGAGATGTTTTCAAGCATGTCCCAGTGATTATAACGAATGAACAAGGTCTGAGCCAAGCTTGTTGGGGGGCGGGTTGGCATAGGACCTCCACCCACACACCCTGTCACCTGTGTTTCCTGCCCCCCTCACATTCCTCCCTGGCTCCCCCAGGACCTCCCACTCTCGGGCAAAGGCCGAGGCAGCCCTCACAGCGGCTCAGAAAGCCCAGGAGGAGGCGCGGATCGCCAGGATCACTGCCAAAGAGTTCTCCCCTTCCTTCCAGCACCGGGAAAACGGTGAGTCTCACCTAGCTTGACACTGGCATTGTGGGGGCGGGGGTCCAGCTGATCTGCACTGACTCTAGGACCCTACTTGAGATGAAGATGTAACTACTCCCTGAAGGGTAAGAAACACCTCATTCTTTAATTTCTCTGAATAGAATGAAGCCCAGCAGGGCTCCCGCTTCGCTGTCTTGGCGGGAAACAAGAACCTAGTATTGTTCTTGGTTCCCGCCTCCTGCAGGGGAGTCCCAGAGCTCCAGAGAAGTCTCGGGGCTGGTCCTATGATGCTGCCCTTCCCTGTCCAGGCTCCGTGGTCAGGGCTGCCAGGGACTGAGCCACTAGCGGACAACAGGGACACTGCTGGCTGCAGAGCTGTCCCCTAGGTCCTGCGGTGGCCTCCCGTCCCCAGGAGCCCCCTGCCGCTCTTTGGAGACCAGGGCTTCTCGATCCCCTGTAGGGAAGGGGAGCCCAGCCCCAAGACTCGAGGCCTCAGCAGCCCACACAGCTGGGTGGGGTGCAGGGGGAGCGAATTGGGCTCCTAGGCTCTCACACTGGCCCTCGCACCAGCTGTCTCTCAGCAAGGCTGCTTCAGCACCTGAGACAGTCCCAGGCAGGTAGTGGTGTCAGCGGCCTTGTGACAGCTCGGCCTCCCTAGGCAGGTCGTCAGGGCAAGGGGTTTCCTCTCACCTTCAGGACAGGCAAATGAGGCGGTGGGACCCCAGAGTTCACCTCCCATTTTCCTTGGGCGATTTCCACGCGTGAGTCTCCCTCGTAGTCTGGGAGCTGCTGCTTGCTCCTCCTCTTGTGGTCTGGGGCCAGCCTGTCTTCCTCTAAGCATCTGTGGGGTGGGGAGTCCCCAAAGGGCTTTGGGAGCCACAGTCCCCAGTCCCCTCCTCCTCCCTGCAGTGTTTCAATGAGTGGGAAGCATCTGCTGCCCCAAGGTTCTGCCTGGTGCCCTGGCCGGGGGAACCCCATCCTCACAGGCGACGCAGCCCTGCTGAACATGAGGGGTGACCTCACCCGCTGTTGTCTTGTGCCCCAACAGGGCTGGAGTACCAGAGGCCGAAGCGTCAGACCTCCTGCGACGACATTGAGGTGCTGTCGACGGGGACGCCCCTGCAGCAGGAGAGCCCCGAGCTGTACCGCAAAGGCACCACCCCCTCCGACCTGACCCCCGATGACAGCCCCCTACAGAGCTTCCCTGCCAGCCCCGCAGCCACCCCGCCGCCCGCACCTGCCACCAGGAACAAGGTCGCTCACTTCTCACGGCAGGTGTCAGTGGACGAGGAGCGGGGTGGGGACATCCAGATGCTCCTGGAGGGCCGGGACTGCGCCCGCAGCAGCTGGGGCGAGGAGCAGGCCGGGGGCTCCAGGGGCGTCCGAAGCAGTGCCCTGCGTGTGGATGACCTCCGTGCCCGAGGCTTCGGCCGCAAGCAGCCTGGGAACCCCAAGCCGCGGGAGCGGCGGACGGAGTCGCCCCCCATATTCGCGTGGACTTCCCACCACCGGGCCAGCAACCACAGCCCCGGGGGCGCCAGGCTGCTGGAGCTGCAGGAGGAGAAGCTGAGCAACTATAGGATGGAGATGAAGCCCCTGCTGAGGATGGAGGCGCAGGAGGCACACCCCCAGAAAAGACGCTACAGCAAGGGCGGGGCCTGCCGGGGCTCAGGGGACGACCACCGCCCTGATGACCGGGGCTTTGGGGTGCAGAGACTGCGGTCCAAGGCCCAGAACAAGGAGAACTTCAGGCCGGCCTCCTCCGCGGAGCCCGCGGTACAGAAACTGGCGAGCCTGCGGCTGGGCGGTGGGGCTGAGCCTCGGCTGCTGCGCTGGGACCTGACCTTCTCCCCACCCCAGAAGTCCTTGCCTGTCGCGCTCGAGTCTGACGAGGAGAACGGGGATGAGCTCAAGTCCACTACGGTGAGTGTACGGCCAGCGGGCTGACCCCAGGGGAGGCAGCAACCGCTCCACTGATCTGGGGTTTCCAGCAAGGGCGCTGCTCCTCTGTTCTTCTGCAGGGGTGGAGCAGGGTGGGCGTACAGCTGGCAGGGGTGACCCTGAGGCTGGTACCCTCCCCCTAGGCAAGCCATGTAGGTGCAGGTGTCACACCCCTTTCCTTGAGGGAACTGCCCCAGGCTGTTCTCTAGAAAGCACACAAACCTGACTTCCAGACAGCGTGGGACCCCTGCGCTCCCTGCAGCTTCCTCAGCCCCAGCTGCTCAGGAGAGTCTGGCTCCCGGTCAGTGCTGTGTCCTAGACAGGAACTCAGAAACAGCTGGGGATGGGGCTGGCCCCAGGGGTGGGGGGACTGCCAGTCAGGTTTTATCTCACCTGTTGCATTGGGCTTGGAGCCAGCTCCTACATGAGGTGCCCTGTGTTTGACTCCCCCTGAGCCTCACCACCCTCACTCAGTCCTCCAAGGCAGGTGGCTTGGAGGGAAGAACAGCAGCCCCTTGGGCTAGACTCGGTGTGTGAAGAGACTCTTACCCTAGGAAGCCTATTCTGCAGCTACGTGTGGTGGCTACATAGGGTCAGCACATGGCCAGGCCCCCACCCACCAGGGCTCTGCCTGCCCATGGCGGCCCAGGCAGTGCTTGGTGCCTTGGTTCTGGGTGCTGAATACAAGTGCTGCAAGTAGCTGTCTGACCCCTGGGTGTGAGGATGTCAGGGGCTGTCTGCATAGGGTGGTCAGGAGGGCCACTGGTAGGTTTATTGTCGACCTATTGAGAGGCCCATTTCTGCCTCTCCTGGAAACCACTGTGCATGTCTGTCTTGCTGACTGGTTCCTAACATGCCTCCCCTCCTCCAAATGCCCACAGAGAACAGCCCCCTGTGCTCCTGCTGGGACCAAAATACCAGCTCACACTTGCAACTTGATTTTCCCCACTGCAGCCAGAGACTTGTGCACATGGTTATTTTAGGAACAGCCAAGTGATGGGCAGGGTGGGAGGTGTAGGGATGGGTCCTATTTTTAGCCTGTTTAATGCACTGGCACTTGTGGGTGCTTTTAAATGAACCTCCCTGGGGTCAATGCGTGAGCTGGGGACAAGTGCCATGCTGGCCTCTGGGGTTTAAGTTAGCTATGGGACACCCAGGGTGCTGCATGCTGAGTGTCCTGCCCATTCTCCAGCTGGGGCTCACCTGGGGGTCCCATCAGCCGTAGCATCGTGTTCCAGCTGGCCCAGGCCCAGTTTCCGTCTCGGTGAAATGATGGGTGTGACCCGATTCTGAGGTCCAGGATCAGAGGATGGCTGGGGAGACAAGGCCTCCCTCCTGCAAGCAGTCATGCCCTCACCCACAACGTGCACACCTGCTTCCTGACCCAGACCATGGACTGGACTGGGGCTGGCAGAAGAGGTACCCCTGACCACTCCACTTCATCCTACTCCCCACCTGCAGGCCGACCGGGACCCCAGCCCTTCCTCTGAGCTGGGGTGGGGGGCTTTGCTCCAGGGGTGGCATCAATGGGTAGGGCTGGGCCCTTGCCTGCCCCATGTGGGCTGACCTGACCCAACCAAGTTGTTACAAGGCCCAAGACTCACAGTGCACCTGCCTAAGGTCATCATGCCATCGAAACCTGGGCTCAGACCACTGCCCTGGGGCAGTTTGCTGTCTCTGGCTGAGTGGAGGCCCTCGCTGCTACCACGCCTCCACTTCCATCTGCACCTCAGGTTCCTGCTGGACTGGGCGGTTGTGGAGCGGGTGAGCCTGGTATTGCTGTGGATGCTGTGCCCCCAGGGGCACAGGACCTCATCCTCTGAGGACCCTCCTCTCAGAGCGGCATCCCCAGGGCGAGTTTACAAAGCCCTGTGCTGTCTGTAGCTCAGCTTGTCGGTTCACCAAACTTTAAGTTTCTTGGCTGGGCAGTGTCTTAAGCATGTATTCCCAACATTTTGGGAGGCCAAGGCAGGCAGATCATCTAAGGTTCAGAGTTTGAGACCAGCCTGACCAACAACGTGAAACCCTGTCTCTATTAAAAATACAAAAATTAGCTGGGTGTGGTGGTACGCACCTGTAATCCAAGCTACTTAGGAGGCTGAGGCACGAGAATCTCTTGAACCTGGGAGGCGGAGGTTGCAGTGAGCTGAGATGGTGCCATTGCACTCCAGCCTGGGCAACAGAAGACTGTCTCGAAAAATAAAGTTTATCAAGCCAGTGTCCACAGGACATGCAGGGTCCAGTTCCCAGTGAGAGAGGAGGCACGTGGGCCTGGGTGATGATGGCCAAGATACAGACTAGAGGGGGAGGGCCGGCAGCCGTGGGAGTCCCTACCAGGTGCAGTGTGGAGCCCAGCGTGGAGGGTATGTGAGGCCGGAGGATGACGTCCCGACATGTTGCTTTGGATCAGATGCTCACTGGCAGCTTGTCCTGAAGTCCAAATGCAAAACCGCCAGCCAGGGCCGGGCAGAGACAAGCACTCACACCCATCACCACCACCACCACCACCACCACCACCACCACCACCACCACCACCACCACCACCACCACCACCACCACCGTGCTGAATGGTGTGTGCTGGCACAGACGTCCTGAGGAAACCATGCCAATGCATGGGGTGGCCAAAGCCTGGCCAGGCCACGATGAGCAGTGCAGCCCAGGGCATGTGGTGGGCAGCTCCTGGAGACCACAGGGAGGAGAGGTGGGAACCCAGGAGTGGGGTGGGCACCCAGCTATGGGCAGGACTGGACCAGGAAGAGGGGCAGCAGCTTGCTCAAGGCAGGGTGTCCGCCCCGGGGCTGGGAAGGGGCAAGGGCGTGGCTGTTACAGGCCACCTACTCAAGCAGGCCCCCAGGGGAGACCAGCCTGGGTGCTGGGCTCAGGGCTGTCAACGTCAGCTGTGGTGTTGCATCATCAGGGGCACAGCCCATGCACAGGATGCTGTCTCTGGCTGAGTGGAGGCCCTTGCTGCTACCACACCTCCACTTCCATCTGTACCTCAGGTTCCTGCTGGGCTGGGAGGTTGTGGAGGGGGTGAGCCTGGTACTGCTGTGGCTGCTGTGCCCACTGGGCAGGACCTCATCCTCTGAGGACCCTTGTGGGGCACACCTCTCTGCATTGTCTCCCCTGGGCAAGTGGTAGACCCAGGAGGCTGCTTCTTGCCCATGGGATATGGCATCCGAGCTAGGTGTGGGAACCACAGGCTGATTTCCCAGGAGGGATTTCTCCCACTGGGGCCCTGAGAAGTAGCCCCTGGTCCCCGTCCCTCACCTGAAGCCAGTGTCAGGCACTGCTCTGAAGGTGTGGCCATGGAGAGCTGACTTCATGGTGGGTATGTGCTGTTTTTGGGTAGCTTTACTGAGAGAGAATTCATGGACTATTCAGTCCACGTGTCCAGAGCATTTACGAGTCAGCGGTTTTAGTGTATTCTGCTAACTCTAGATCAGTTCCATCACCTGAAACCTCAGAGCACAGAATCACCGTCCCCTCCTCTGCTCCTGGCAGCCCCTGCTCTGCTTTTGGCCTGGTGGGTCCTGGTGCCTGGCTTCTCCCGCAGCATGCATCACTCCTGCCCCCTTCCTCTGGCTGAGTGGCATCTGCTGTTGCCTGGACCATGGTGTGCTGTGTGTTCATCCGCCAACAGACAGCTGGCTTTGCTTCCACAGGACCCCACTGCTGGGGGCATGTGGAAGGTTTTGAGTGAGTCTTGAGTTTGCCCGCTTAGATCTATGCCTGGGCGTGAACTGCTGGGTCACAGCCAGTCTGATTAACTCTCTTCCACTCTTAGAAGCCATCAGCTGGGGGCTCCCAGGACAGCAAGTGCTTCCTGCTATGGGGGGCAGGGGGGGGACTGTTCAGGCTCCCCTCACTGGCTGCTTGCTGCAGGCTGGAACAGGCCTTGCCTGAGGCCACAGGCTCTACTCAGTCTGCAACAGCCAACCCAGCAGGTCTTTGAAATTTGACCACAAAAAGGCCAGACTTGGGGGCTTAATGGAGTCTGCCAAAAACCACTCTGGTAACGGGGAGTGGGGAGAGCAGCCAGCGCTGTGGAATGTGCGTCCTGCAACCTTCAGGAGACCTGGTCTGTCTGTGGCATACAACAACTGGACCTCTCTGTGCTAGCAAGTGGGGGGCTCAATGTGTTGGGTAGAAGCGGGCTCTGAGCAGCCTCACGACCACACAGCTCCTTCCACCAGTGGGGTCCACCTCTCCTTCCAGGACGCTGTGAGAGGCAGAGCTTGGTGATTTGCGGGGGGGGGGGGGGGGGGGGGGGCAGCACAAGTGTCCTCTCGAAGCAGACCCTGGGCAAGGCTAAAGGGGGTGCCCCTACCATTCCTGGGCTGGGGCCACCTTCTAGGAGGTGCTGTTCCTGTATCTGCAGGGTTGCCCCCATGCCTGCCCTTCCGGGGGACAGGAGCTTCCAGCAGCCTTTTCCAACCTCCATCCCCGAGGGGCCCCGCTGTCCCTCACCCCTGCCTCGTGTGAGCCGCACAGTAGAGTAGGCTGTAAGAATCCCTGCAGAAGGGCACCCTAGAACAGGTTCCAGTGGGAGCTGCACGTCTTACCTGGCCCCGGCAAGCCCACGGCAGCTGGCAGCTCAGTCTGAATGCCCAGGCTATGCTGCCGAAGGGATAGCCTGGCGCTTGGGGCTCTTGCAGAGGCTGAGGACTCGTGAGCAAAAGCACTCCGGGACCGTGGTCCAAGTCAGAGGCAGCCTGCAACTGGACACAGGCATCCAGAGCAGTTGACAGGAGGGGAGGTGAGGAAGGTGTAGTTACCTGTCGGAAACCTCTGAACTCCAGGGCCACTCTGCTGGGCCACACGTGACACTGGCTGTGGCAGCCGTGAGGGCACTTCTGAGATTCTGATCACAATGCCCGAGGTCTCACTTCCACAGAGCAGGAGAAACATGCTGACTGGCACAAATGTAGCCAGCACCGAGATGCCGGCTTACAGGCAGGCCTGGGTGGTTCTCTCTAAGAGGGCCCCGCCCAGGAAGAGCTGATGCTCAGGGCTCAGGGCTGCCAGGGAATTCCAAGACCAGCAACCTCAGGTTTACAGGCAGGAGGGGCTTCTCTTCCCCAGTCTGGACTTGAGGGGCTTGGGTTCTGGTGGACCTTTGGGGTCCAACCATTTCTAAAACCCTCAGTTAGACTTTCCCCTCCTGGGTCTGCTAGTTTGGTGAAGAGAAGTGGGGGGAGGTGTGGTGGTCCAGGCAGAGGCCCCTGCGGGTGCCGCTCACCTCTTCCCCTCGCTCTCTTCCAGGGCTCAGCTCCCATCCTGGTGGTCATGGTGATCTTACTCAACATCGGAGTCGCCATTCTGTTTATTAACTTTTTCATCTGAGGAGATTGTCGCAGTAGCAGACATAGAAAAAGGGGAGGAAAAGGGGACATCAAAAGCAAAACCACAAGCAGGGAAAGACCGCAACTCGGACAGCCCAGCGACTTCCAAGTCCTCTCACAGAAGAACCACGATTGGGTATCACTCACAGTTTGCCTTTTTTTCTGGGTAATGTCTTTTGGATTTTAGCCAAAATTCTTTGCTTGTATAACACTCTGCTGTGTGGCATGGCAGAAGGAGGCCAGCACGCAGCCCCTCCTGCTCCATGTGGAAAGAGAAGGGATCCCAGCACATCTGTGGTAACAAAGGACGTCATCCTCGTGGTCACATGTCCCAGCTTGGGTGTGGATGGAGGGCAGCCCCCTGAGCAGCTGGCTCCTGTCGACGAGTGTGTGGATTCACTGCTTCCTCTGTCTAGAACAGATGGGTGACAAGTAAGGGTGGGAGGCATGGAGCAGGGTGGCCCACACCGTGGGCAGCAGCCTGGCCTTTCTTTGAGATCTGTGCTGCACGAGGAGGGGAGGGACCGGCTGCCTCCTCCCCGAGACACGGATGCAGGCCCTTCCCTCTTCTCGGCACTGCCCTGGCCTTCCGTGAGAAGCCAACTCCCCACACTGAGTTTTAAAGCAAAGCCCTTTTCTTCTGCTGCCCATTCGCTGTGGGCCCCATTCGGCCATTCCCCCACCAGACCCCAGGGAAGCCAGGTCCACTGCGATACCGGAAGCCAAGGGGCTGTGCCCTGGAGTCGGCCTCGTGCCAGGGCTCTGGGTGTGTACACTTGGCGTGCCGGGTGGACGCATGGGCTTCCGTGTCCCCAGCAGTGAGGGCCCTCCAGGACGCCTTCTCCCATGGTTACTGACCTCCACGGGTTTTCACATCTTTGTACTGTGCCTGCCTCAACTTCCCCAACAGATATGCATATTCCTTCCAGATGCCTCAGTGCTACACCAGAGCGGGCCTGGTCCCAGGACAGGAATGTGGTTCCACCCAGTGGCTTGAGACTTCCTGAGAAACTGTAGCATATCCAACACCTCCCCAGAAATGTACAATGTAACTTGTTTCGGTCCAAAGCAGGTTCCTTATGTTTCTGCCTCCCCCGCCAGGGTCGCTCCATCACCCACACAAAGGAACAAGGTTTGCCAGGATGTCCGAGTGCCCCGTGGCCTTGGCTCTCATGTGCGTGGATGTGCCTGAGGGGTCCGGGCACGGCCACACATGGGGCCCTGTGCCTGGGGAGGCGCTGCAGGGGCTCCCCGTCCGGCCGTCTTGGGGCCACAGCCCGCCTTCTGGACTCTGCCTTGCTTTGCTTATGTTGAGCTGTTTCTCTGCTACCTTTCGAGCAGACTTCTTTACTACACTGCACTGGATTGCTATATTTTTAACCAGAAATAAACTAAAGATTAGAGCATGTTCCAGTTAAATTCAGTTTTACTGTTTTCCGTTATACGTTCACTCCCCGTTCCTTCTGGCATTCTGGTTGGGGGCACAGTAGAGGGAGGGAGAGCGGAGGTCACACAGTTCCGATCACGTTGCTTTCTAAAGGGATGTGACTTTTTGTACATCTGACTTTTCCGATTTTTTTAATACCAAGTGGTTGCTGCAGACCTAAAGTGAACCAAATAAAGATTCCTGCTCTTTGCAGCTCTAAGAATCACCCCTGCTGGGAGATGTGTTTTGTAATTGTCTGCACTCTTTGCAAAGATCACAGGCTGCTTTAGTATGTTCCAGTAACTGCACGACACACAAAGGTACTGTGAGCAGAACACACGTTCACATGAGACACGCACCGAAGCAGGGGTCTCCGAGTGAAGCCGTGCGGATCCAGGCCTAGGGGCCATCATCTGCTGCCCTGCACAACCTAGAAAATGAAGCCAAGGCCCGGCCCCTTGCCTTCCAGCAGCGAAGACGGAGGCGAGAGCCACTTCTCCGTGAATTACAGGAAGACTCAACCAGGCTAAAATGCACCCGGTCAGAGAGAATCCAATCTGTAATCCGTTTCCAAACGGGGTGATTGAGGAGGAGGCTCCTTTCCCACCTGCCTGGAACCTTGGCCTGCCTTGACGGGCGCGCAGTCCTTCCACACGGGCGCAGGGTTGTGTGCTTCCCTCCACACAGCTGGGCACAGCCTGTGTGCCAGGCTGGCTGCTGCTGCATGGAGAATCTGACAAGTTTTCGTTCACCGCAGAGCAGCCTGCTGAGAGCCATTTTCCTCCGCTACAGCTTCTTCCAAGCTTTACCTGTACAACCCAGAGGCCAGGAGAAAGAAGTAGCATCCCCTTGAGACAGCAGCGTGGTCTCCGGTGTGGGGGTGGGGACTGCCATGGGCCAGGCTGGCGTCTCCCTGTCCTTGCCACTCTGCAGACAGGTCCACCTCTGGCCCAGGAGCAGATCGGGAGCCAGCCCTGTCCTGGAAGAGCTGGAGAAGAAGACCCTCTGCCCCAGGGCCTCTGGTGACCCTGTGTGCCCATGGCTGGCCAGTTCTACTTACCAGTCTCTGCACCGTGGGTGGCCCAGTGCCTTCTGAAGCTCAGGAGTGCACGGGCACCTGAGACGTTACCCATGCTTTCAGATCTAGGACCATCAGGTCACAGGAGTCCCAGAGACACAGATCAGGCGTGCAGTGCCTGAGCCAAGCTCACTGACAAGAGGGACAGAGGTGACATGGAAAAGCAGGGCAGATGCGAAGACGGAACGTGCAGCTCCCTGTCCTCTGCAGTGCAAGCACACCGCATAGGCAGGGACTCTCCTCCTGTGGCATTCCAGCGGGGGTGTGAGGATACACACTGTCGAACAGCGGGCCCTCCCCTGCATGTACTCAACTCACTCCCCGTGAGGCCTCAAGCCAGGCCATGGGTCAGCGGTCCACAGGGCGTCCAGAGTCCAAGCCCTAACCACACTTGCTCCTTTTCAAGAACCACACGGCCACCCGCCTCACTGAGAGCCGCCAGTCACCCAGAGCACTGCAGACCTGGGGGAGAGCCCGAGGAAAAAGCCAAGTGTTCCCGTTTGTCACGCTTTTTCAGTTCAGGACTTCAGCTGTCCTTTACTACTTCCCTGGGAAGTTTCATCGCCAGCTGGACCCATGGGAGTGAAGAGGCCTCGGGGCCGATGGTGGTCCCCAAGCTGCTGGCACTCCTGCCCTGTGTTGGGGCGGCACATCCGAGACCTCTCCCCCAGCGTCTTCATGGGACGGTGCGGATTCCACCCTCACGTGTACTAAGTCGAGCTCATGCTCGGTTTCTTGGATCCTAAGTCTGGTCCCACTGTTCTGGCCTTTGGTCTTGGAGACTTGGCATCAAGGTTCCTATTAGATGTTTGGATATCACCTTCCACAGCTGCAGGTGCTGTGACCGTTTCTCCCTTCAGCTGGCTGACAGTGCCTCACACAGGACGCGCGACGACATCAGGACACTGCCCTTCCGCAGAGCCTTTAGCCCAGGCCCAGGCCCAGAACCCCAATTCCAGACGAGGCAGAGGAAGGAGGTTAGAGGGCAAAGGGACTCAGCTTGGGTACCTGTTTTAGCTTCTCTGGTGCCCAGGCCATGTGTCAGGCGAGGCAGTCAGTAAGCAGAAACTCAGGAAGTGATCGTTCCCAAGTGCCAAGAAGGTTGCTGGCTCAGCCTTCAAACAAACAAGGCAAAGCATAGCTGCCTTTGTTTAAAAAAAAAAAGCCAGGCTGTATTTTAACAACGTGCCCCATGCCTAGAAAATGAACTATGGAATGCATGCCGGGGCGGGGGCGAGTGCTGGAGAGGGACAGAACCAGGGTCCAGGGTGAACCAGGAAGCCCCCAAGGGCTAGCGCTTTCTGACCAGTAGAGGCAAGGGCCGGCACCTGGTGCTGGCTGCAGAGGGACAGTCAACGCTGCTAGAGCAGAGGACCTCAGCCACCCTGGTCAGCAACAGGGTAGCAGGGTGCTCAGGAACAGGCAAAGCCACGCTCTGCAGAGAAGTGAACGCTGCTCCCAGACTGCAGCCTACCCATTAGGAACACGTGCTTTCAAAGTCTGTTTCTCCATGAAACCCAGAGTAGAAGGGCCTGAGCTGTGAATGCGGCCACAACGTTCTGTGCCAGCTCGTTCCCAAGGTTGGGAGACGCAAGCAACCCCATCATGGGGACACATCATGCGGGAGCTCACTCCATGTGCATCTGGGTGCCAGGCCCAGGCTGCCGGGTTTCTGGGGTTGGCAGAGCAAGCCAGGCAACAACCTCACACCCCTACCTCACAGTCACTCATCGGCCTCGTCCACTCCCAGCATTTGGGATAAACATCCTCTCTCGGACACGCCCTTCTTATGCGCCTAGGCCGCCTGCTCAGGCCACACCACCCGCCTGTCCGCCATCCTTCCTTCCTGCCTCTAGGCCGCCTGCTCGGGCCCACACCAGCCCCCTGTCCCCATCCTTCCTTCCTGCCTCTAGGCCGCCTGCTCGGGCCACACCACCCGCCTGTCCCCATCCTTCCTTCCTGCCTCTAGGCCGCGTGCTCAGGCCACACCACCCGCCTGTCCGCCATCCTTCCTTCCTGCCTCTAGGCCGCGTGCTCAGGCCACACCACCCGCCTGTCCACCATCCTTCCTTCCTGCCTCTAGGCCGCGTGCTCAGGCCACACCACCCGCCTGTCCACCATCCTTCCTTCCTGCCTTGACTGTGCCTGAGCGGCACCACCACTACTTGTTAACAGCTGCCATCCACACCGAAGAAGCCTGTTCGAGCCCAGCGAGTGGCTGAGGTGGGGCTCTGCTGTGCACCTGCTCCCTGGGGCCCTCCCAGCAGTGGCTGTTCTGCTCTGCCCTTCTTGGGCATGTTCCAGGGCCTGCAAGGAAGCTCAGCCCAGTTGCCAAGCGGCTCCTTGCAGACCTTAACACTGAGTCTGGTCCCTTGCAGAGAATAATGCTGGGTCTGGCCCGTCGACCCAAGGCTACTGTGAGAACTTCTGACCCATAAGATCAAAACAGTCTTCGGGTCCCAGGGCTTCCTGCACAATTTTGTGTGGAACCGACCTGGAGATTCCACCAGAGCTGGGTTCACCCATGACCACCAATGGCCTCCAAGCCCAAAGGCTGCTTCCCCTGACCACTATAGCCAACTCCTCCACAGAAGCTCTGCCAGGCACCAAGGAGGACCAGTCTGCTGGGGGCTCCCAGGCCCTGGGTCAGGCTGAGAGAGGAAGAAGGGTGTGAGGGTGCAGAGGCAGAGGGGTGAGCCTTGCAGGGCAGTGTCTGGCCCATCCTGCACCCCCAGACTGGGAACCCCCAGCTTTCTCGCATGGGCATCTGGGGAGCCCAGTCCCCAAGTGAGGCCCCATCAGAGCAGACGTCCTCACACGGTACCTTCCCAGGGGCATCCATAGCCTCCTTGGGGGCTGGCACTCTGCTGATGCCATCCCCTCGTGGACGCGGCGCAGGCCTCTCTAGCGGGACTCTGCTCACCTGAACTATCTAGTGTTTCCATGGAAACCCCATCCCCAGAGCCCAGCGGAGATGAAACCCGCAGGGGCCTCTGGGCTAGGGGAGCCACTGGGAGAGCACACCCTTGCTCACTCTCACTCCAGCTGCAGAAGCCTCACCCTGCTGCCAACACCTCTGCAGGAACTTGGACCTAAAACGGGGTCCAAGTCTGCCCTGCCACATGTCAACAGTCTGCTACTACCAAGCACAATCATTCTGTGCAGCGACAAAGAGAACTTTTCTTACTGATGAAGTGGTTTAAAAAGTTACCTGGGCCTTTTTTCTTTGCTTTTAGCTGCAAAGAGCTTGGTTACCTACAAAATGAAAATGAAATAATTTTCCTGAATGAATGTATACTGTTAGGAAAGGAAGAAACACTCAACAGTGAAGAAAAGTTTCGCTCCTTGTAATAAACAATGTCTGACACTTTGCAACGTCTCGTCTCATGACAAACCCATGTCTTTACCGGCAGTTCTTCCACAGAGCTGGGCAGCGCGTGGAGGCTCTCCTGGCTGCTGAGCAGGAATCTCGAGTGAGTCCTGTGGTGTCCGGGTCTGCACACACCCGCGGTGGCCGGAGCATGCCTCCCCAGCCCCAGCTCCTCACTCGGGAGCTACTGCGTCTGCAGGCAGCGTGGGACCAGGGCTTGTCACAGCCCGTCAGTGAAAGGAGGACACAAAAATAACTGGAGAGCCAGGCTCTGCCCTCCGGGAGCACACAGGCGACTTTTTAAAATGCAAGCGTTCATGTAATTAAATGTCCCCATTTCTTTCTCTCAGGAAGCGGTTACTCTCACGCTTCTCTGCACCTCTCACGCCTCAGTGATGCCTCTGAGTCCTGCCTCTATGGGTGGCTGCCCGGAGTAGCCTACAGCCAGTGGGGGCTTGGAAGGGCTCCGAGGGTTCAGACAAGGAAAACGAGGGGCGTGAGCTGGGCTTGGGGAAGCTGGGTCACTGTGGCACCTGCATGACCCTTGGCATCAGCTTCCAGCAGGGACTGCTTGTGTGCCTCGGGATGCCACTGTCAGCAGGGTCCCAGTGACCCAGTGTGGCCAGGCCCCGGATGGCACTGCTGCAACTCTCATCAAAGAGAAATGAAGGTGACTGCAACCTGTGCCAGGAGCCATCTGGGTTACGAAAATGAGATTGGCCTCCAGGGCCCATGGCCTCCAAACAACACTCTTAAACTGCCCAGGAGAGCAGCGGCCACTAGTAAGTTTCTTCTATGCACAGAGGAAGGCCGGCTGAGGCCGTGCTCACCACAGCTGGAACTCGGCCCCTGCTCTATCCCCCGTTCCTTCCCGGGGAAGGCAGTCTTCTCTGGTGAAAGCCATCAGGCACACGGCGCCACCTTCGCACTTTAACACCCGAGGCCACATCCAGCGCAGTGTCTCACCTCATTACCTGAATGTCACGTGGAAGGTGGCTCCTGAGGGCACCCTCCAGCTCCCACGCAAAGTCCTGGAAAGGGTTTCTCTCACCAAAGGCACCTTGGCATTTGGTCCCTCAGTGACTTTGTAACTGTCACCTAGCCAATGACACCCGACTGATAGCAACTCAATTTTAAAAAATCGGATGTCAAACTGCAATCAACACTGCTCTCATCTAAAAACAAACACAAACTAACTGCCCAACAAAGATTTCTAAGTTCAATGGGTGGTTCCCTTGATGATCATTCCATCCAACATCCTCCCACCACTTCCCCTACCAGCCACCAAGAAAGCCACCACTTGTGGCCAGTTCCTCCAGTTCATCCTCACCCAGAGCATGGCCTACGTGGGAAGCGGGGAGAATGGAGAACAAGACAGTTCATACTGAAGACCCCACAAAGCTCTGCGAGAAGCTGTGACCCTCTGCCAAGTGAACCGGCCAGACTCCTCACCTTGCACATCCGACCACCCTCCAGGGAGGTGTCTGGGGGCTGTGTGGGAGGGCTGGAGCTGAGGGAAAGGCTTCCTAACAGCCAGCAGCTACCACACCGAGGAACCGGGAGAGAAGGCAGCACCAAGGATGGCCTGTCCCCGGGGCGCTACACCAGCAGTCCCAGGGACACAGGGGCCCTGGGCTCTCGTGCTGGCCACTCACGCCCTATAGCGGCTATCTGGACACCGAGGGGTTCGGTTCCGTAAAACCAGGCTCCAGCAGACAGGGCAGACCACAGGCCTGTGGGGCAGGCACAGCTCTGCAGAGGAATCCACCATCCTGCGTGTCGTTCCGGGTCCCCCCCAGGTCCACATTTAAGGTGCGCTGTTGTTTTAATGACAGCACAGCAGCCACTCCGTGTTGGGAGCTTGTCTGTCTCACCCCCATGGGTTCTGATCAGCATCTTTCATTCAAACTAGGTCTTGAGTGATAAAAACAAAATGCTCTCTGTATCAGACAGTGTACAAGAGGTTTCTTCCTCTGGCTTTTGTCATTTTGCTTTCAACCTGGTTGGTTCAAAAGCATGTTTCCTTGGAATCCCATCTAATTAACGACAGGCTCCTCTGAACGAAAAACAGTCTCTGCTAACAGACAACTGAATTGAAGCCAAGATCTTTCCATTCCTTCCTCCAAAAGGAGGGAAGAAAGAACCAGCCACACAACAGGGTCCATCTTCTGGATGAGGAGCTGAAGAGCCCGGGCAGGCCTAGGCAGAGTGTGTGAGATGCAGACCCGGCCACTGGCGCTCTGGCTTCTCAGCCCTGCCCAAGCACCTCCCAAGCTGCTCAGCGGAGAGTGAAGCACCCTGATGCCCAGCACTCGAGACAGTGCCCAACTGGCTGCCAAAGCCTGACAACACAAACCCAAGCTGCAGCCCTCAGGGCAGACAGGGACGGCCAGCGCCTGCAGCCTCACGCCAGCAGCAGTGCCACCCAGGTCTGGATGCAGCGGACAGGTGTCCCAACCAGGGAGCAGGCAGTGCCCAGAGCCATCCCTTTTCTCATTGGCTTTTCCATCTGGTGAGAATGGAAGTCTCAAGTGAGGTCACACCCATGGCAGTGGGCGGGGCCCTCGGGGCCAGTTCGAGTGCCGCCTACCCATGCTTCCAGAACACCTGGCTGACAAGGGAGCTCAGTATGTGCCCCTGCTGGGGAAGAGCCGGCCAAGTGCCCAAGATGATCCTCAGAAGCGACAATTCTGAAGCCGCTGCTCGAAGGTGACCTGGGTGTTGCTGGGCCCACCTGGAGCATGAACACAGAGTGGTTGAGGAAGCACAGAGGTGCTCACGGGTGCCCACGGTCCAGTCAGCTTCTAGCCGTCTCCCAGAGGCACTTCCACCTGCCCAATGCTGGCTCCACCAGGAGGGGTCTCCTCACCATCCTTGTTTTCAATCCCACCTAAGAAATGGGACGACAGTGGTTATGTCAACCCCATCACAGAAAACTAAAGACCCTATATTCCCACTGTTCGAAATACTTAAGATACACACAACACTGCACCAGGTGTGGTTTCAGTGCTCACCTTTTGATCCCAATTATGCAAATCAGAATTGGCCTTCAGTCTCGGACAGGAGCATGCCTCGGTCGGGGGTGAGCGCACCATAGCCTTCAGGGGAAAGAGGGCCGCAGCTCTGGAGCCAAGAGGAGCTGGATGGGGACACCCGGTGGCAGCCATGTGGGGACAGTGGGAGCCCTTGCCCTCCAGACTCCCTGTCATTTTGCGAATGCCAACCCTAAGCCCAATGGGGACAGGGACAGGGATGGGCCCACAGTGCCCCCCGCAAAGACCGTGCAGTGGCAGGGGAGCTCCCAGGAGTGAGGCCGCGCTGCACGTGAGGAGCCTCCCACCACGAGACCTGCGAGGAGCGAGCCATCGGCGCTTCGCATAGGTGAGAACCGGGAAGCTGTGCCCTGGCCACAGCTGTGTCTGAGTTTCTGGGTGTCAAGATGCACAGGCAGCAGGACCTCTTCTGGTTTCGCAGGGGGGAAAGGCCCACGAAGCACAGCGTATTCCAGGGTTTCCAGCGCGGAAACCTGCTTCCTGAGGGCCCCTCGTGTCCATGGTTCCACCCTCCAGTGCGGGGCGGCCTTACTAGGCCCAGCCCTGACCCCAGGAGGACTGCGGTGTGCCCGGGCCGCACAGAAGACAACCTTCTCGGTGGTCTCGTTTCAAGTCCACTTTATTTTACACACACACAGGCTGCTGAGGGAATCTACCTGCCCCGCACTTGGTCTAACTTACGGCCTGGCACGGCATCAGAGAGTAACTGATGGGAGCACGTTTACACCCCGCCCTGACCCCCTTCAGCACCTTCTCCTCCTGTTCGTCAGGGCTCGGGCTGCCGAGAGCGTCACCCAACACGGCTGGGTCCTGAGTGAACGCTGGCACAACACTCTCCAGGCGCCCCCGGCAGGGGCTCTTCAGATGTGCAAGGAGGAAAGACAGACACACATTCAACCACGGGGAGGCTTATGTTGGAGTTCAGAGAAAACAGACCACAGGAGCTGCGCTCGCTAGCAAGCTGCCCAGATTACTCCAGCACCACAATGTTAAGAGTTAACTCGCTAGCAAGCTGCCCAGATTACTCCAGCACCACAGTGTTAAGAATTTAAACCTGCCTCACATCTACAGAACAAAGCTGAATTCTACCAGAAATCCGATAAACATGAGAAGCCTTTCACCAACATCAGGCAGCTGCCGCCCGTGAGCCCACACCGCTCACCTCAGCCCTCCACGCCGCTCTCCTCTGCACTGTCGTCATCCTCATATCCACCCTCGGCGCCCTCGACCTCCTCCTCACTGTCCTCTTCCGAGTCTGTCTCCTCCAGCCACTCTTGAGTTTCTTCAAAAGCAGAATGAACACACAGATGTCAACACAGCCTGGGCAGGCTGGGGGAGCTGCGGGACAGTGGTGGCCACCTCCTGGGGAGATTCCATGTTTTTAAGAAGTCGACTGGGTGCAGTGGCTCATGCCTGCAATGCCAGCACTTTGGGAGGCTGAGGTGGGCAGATCCTGAGGTCAGGAGTTCAAGACCAGCCTGACAAACAATAGTGAAATCCCATTTCTACTAAAGAAAAGAAAAAGAAAGAAAAAAATAGCTAAGTATGGTGGCATGCACCTGTAATCCCAGCCACACAAGAGGCTGAAGCAGAAGTGCTTGAACCCAGGAGGCAGAGGTGGGAGTGAGCCAAGATCGCGCCCCTGCACTATAGCTGGGTATTAAGAGTGAAACTCCCTCTCAAAAAAAGAAGAAAAGAAAAAGAACCAAAATGTGAAATCAAACTCCTCTTCCCCAACTACCTTCAGATCCACAAAGAAAACAATGTGTTCCCCTGGGCCTTAGCATGCAAAACCACCCCTAGAAGGGAGCCGCTGGCCAAGAAGGCCTCCTGCCGCCCTCCCCGGCTCACAGCGCTCTTAGAAAACAGCGAGCGTCCTGCACCAACGGTTCGCACCATTCCCCAGATTTGTGGATTTTGCTCTAGTTTGAGCCTCAGATCTTTAAACTACATGGTGGCTTGAGCCCAGCAGCAGTTGGGGAAAACAAGGAGGACACGAGACTCAGCGTTAGAGGGACCCTGGGTCAGGCAACAGGCCAGACCCAGGGCCTAGGGCCAGCGCAGACGGCCACCCACAAACGAGCACGCGGTGGACCACAGAGCAGCAGATGCCCCGTGCCCTGTGCCACCAGAACCACGGCCCCGGTGGGCCCCCCTTTCCACCACAGGGTCCCGTTCTCACGTCGCTCTGACCATGGAGGCAGGAACACGGGCCCTGTGAGGCACATCAGCACAGGCTGCCTCTGGGCAGCTTACACGACTGTGGGCTCTAGCTCCCACACAGAGGCACTAAGCCCCCTGGCTTACCTGGGTCCATCTCCACCAAGGCTTTCCAAGCTTCCATCCTGTGCAGGTCCAGGCAGTGCAGGTCGCCGAGGGTGACCTGGCGGTCGCCAGCCTCAAACATGCCCCCGTAGACGTAGAGCACCCCGTGCTTCACGGCCAGCATGGCGTTGGAGCGTGGACACGGCCCGGGCACGGGGCTGCTGGCCTCCTCGGAGCTGTCTTCATCCTCAGACTGCGCCTGCCCCACCGAGCCTGGGGCAGCCAGCACCTGCTTAATGGTGACCACGGTCCCATCCTCAGCCACCACCTCCTTGACTATCTCCACGGGCCCTTGGGTGCTGGCTCTCCCACACGCCTGCTTGCTGCCACCTTCGGGCTCCTCTTTTCTGCCCCGCCTGCGTTTTTTCTTCTCAGATTTGGGTCCCTATTAACAGACCGAGGGAGCAGAGAGGCAGCAGCTTCAGTGAGTCAGGGGTTGGTCCTGCTACACGCACGAGGCCAAGCAAGGGTTTGCAGTAACTGCCGATAAGCATGGAGAGTAGGTGACCCAGGAGGACACCGCCCCTGACTGCTCTGGATACAGGCACTTAGGGCCACAGGGGCACGCTATCTCCTACTGGCCTCACCATCCACTATGCGGCTGGAGGAGGAAACCCCCCTTCGCGTGTCCTCACTGAGGGGCGGCCCCACACCTCCACTCAGAGGTGGACATGCTTATCAGACCCCAGACTCAGTGCACCAGCCCTCAGGCTCCGAAGCTCATCCTGGGAAAACTCAATCCACCCCCAGTGCTGGCTCCCAGAAAGACTAGGGAAGCCAGGCTGAGGGGCTTCCTCCCCTCTGCCAAGGAAGACGGATGGTGGGGCCCAAAACCCCAGCAAACGAGCTGTAAATGAACTACAGGTGGTGAGCCAGAGAGGGGCCCTTCCTCACCAAATGTGTCTAAAGCAGAGCTCTTGGGTCAGGCTGCCTCCTGAAGGACACCTGTCCCTTCCTCTCTGTCCCACTTCCCTGGCTGTGCTACAGGGGTCAGTCTGGATCCTTCCATCACAAAATGCTGCCAACTCATGAGACGACATTTGCCAGGTTACCTCCAGATTTTCCAAGGGTCACTGCTCTAGACCAACCCAGGTCAGTTTCACATTCTGGACTTCTAAGATGCACTTTGTATCTGGACTGTGCAGCAATGAGTTTCAGAAGGGAAAGCTCTCTAAGGTCCTCAGTAACCCTGGGGAATGTCAAGGGCCCCGAGAACACTGTCTGAGAACCATGACACTAATTCTTCCGCTGGGGCCAACACGCTCTCTGAAAAGCCACACAGAAAGCTGTGCAGACTCTGAAGGGACTCCTCCGAAAACTGGGAAACTGAAGCGGACTTTGGATCCAGAAACAAACCCTCGTGTTTCCCCAATTTCCAGCCCAGGTGCCACGACACGTCAAGAGCAGCTCCAGGAGTCTGCCACCGACAGGGAGCCCTCCACCTTGGCCACAGGCCTTTTCGGGTCCGGCTGACCTGGTCACTCAGAGACCCTGAGGCCAACTGGTGGGCCCATTTCTGGGGCTGTCACCCACTGTCTGCCTGTGCTTGGCTCGGGTAGCCAGTAAAGACGGTGCCAGGAAAGCAGGGACGCTGCAGCGCAGTAACACCACAAGCTGGTCTGCACCAGAACCTCCCGCAAACTCTCCTCACACAGAGGGCCAGGGAGGTCCGAGGCACCTCGGCCCAGGAAAGCAGGGACGCTGCAGCGCAGTAACACCACAAGCTCGTCTGCACCAGAACCTCCCGCAAACTCTCCTCACACAGAGGGCCAGGGAGGTCCGAGGCACCTCGGCCCAGGGCAAGTAACTCCCGAGACAGAAGCACCACCAGCATCCAGGATGGGCTGAAGGGACCCTGACCAAGGGCTCCCAAGCCCAGTAGCCCAGGACACAGGCAGAGGCAGGAACTCCCACCCCTCCTGAGAGGTCATGTGCTTTGGGGCCCCGACACCCAAAGGTACAGAAGGGAGGCAAGGAGGGCAGGGACCCGAGTCAGGGCTGTGTACCCCGGCACACGCTACTCAGAAGCTGCCCTACCTTCAGCTGTCCCGCAAACCACCGGTTCCTGGTGGCGTCATAGAAGTACAGATCGTTGAAGAACTCTCCCTCCAGGTTCTCCTCCTCTTCCTCATCACAGACACCCCCGAAGAACAGGGTCTGGTGATTGGGGGCCGTGGCCACAGAAAAGCCAGACCGTGGAGTGGGCTTGACCCCCGAAGGGTTAATCCGAGTCCACACCCACTTGTCTGTCAAAAGAAAACAAGCAAATGGAATAAAAACAAAAGAACAGAGCCGGGCCAGGACACGCCCAGGACCCCAGGTGCCCATGGAGATGGGGTAAATGAAAACCGTCAGACTTCCGGCAAAAACTCTGCTCCCTCCGCAACAACACCATTCAACACCCCATCAAGTTCCACCCTTCTCTTTAAGAGAGCTGGCAGTCAACAGCTCTCCACAACCCTGGCACCTCTACCTATGGAGCCACTTCGAGCCGCAGAGGAAAGGCAGGGATGAGGTGGAAGCGGCACACGAACTAGACTGGCATGGCAGAGGGGCTTCCCATGGAGGCCGAGCTGCACGAGGACCCTCCATCCAGGGTTGCAAGGCCTACACCAGCCCCGCTTAGGCCCGCAGTTGGCCAGCTCTACTTTAGGAGGGCTCCGCTTCACGCTTTCTCGGCTCGTGCCTATGCGACACGCCAACCCTCAAACGTAGCCCAATGTGAGGTGCAGGAAATGTCTTCCCACCACTTCTAAGAGAAAGAACGGAGATTTTTTTTCTTTCCTCTAATGAACATTAGAAAAAAAAAAAAAAAAGCATCAAAGGGCCGCATTCCGTGTGGTGCGAGCCATCACCCATCCATGCCCAGTGCAGGTGCGGCTCTGGGGCCACCCACCTCATTCGTGCCCGCACCGCCTGTGTTAAGAACAGGGCAGACCACCAGAACTCGCCACACCGTCAGGCCAGGACCCTCTCCAGTTACAGAAACCCACACAAGCAATGTGCACAGCTCCCCCCACAACGCTTTCCTCCTGGGGGCTGAGGAGCTGGGCACACTGGCTCCGGGCCACCCTAACTGGAACAAAGTCCAGAATCCAGGTTCAAGTTCACAGTGGTGTGAGCTGGGAAACTGACTGAAAGAACGAGTCCTCATCAGCCAGGGGTGCAGTAAAGCAGGGCCATCGGAGAGGCACCTGGGCCTTTTGACAGGCAAGTGGGTATGGACTCAGACTAACCCTCCGGGTACTTCTGACGCCTCAGCCTGAGGAATTTTAGTGCAAGAAGCGGGTACAGACACTTTGCACAACGGTCCCCTCTCCCAGGGAGGGTGGAGAACTTGCCGTGGGTCACAAAGGCAGACCTGTCCTAGGCACTAGGTCTCCTGGGTCTAGCCCAGTCCTATGGTCCCGACCCACAGCCTCCCGTGAGAGAGCTGTCCCCCAGCTTCCTAAGGGCACTGGGACACTAAGCTCCATGGTAAACACTCTCAACTCATGCCTCCTGGCATCACTCCCTTGCTCTGGAGCGGGAACAAATGCCATTTCTCCCTTTATTTATCTGTTCATTTTTGAGACAAGGTCTCACTCTCTCATACAGGCTGGAGTGCAGTAGCATGATCTCAGCTCACTGCAGCCTCCATCTCCCAGGCTCAAGCAATCCTCCAACCTCAGCCTCCTGAGTACCTGGAACTACAGGCACACGCCAGCACACCTGGCTAAATTTTCTTTCTTTTTTTAAACAGACGGTGTCTCACTATGTTGCTCAGGCTGGTCTCAAAACTCTTGGCCTCACGGAATCCTCCTACCTCAGGCTCTCAAAGGTTGTAGGTATGAGCCACTGCACCCAGCCAGTAACAAACACGATTATTTTTGTCAAAGTCAAGAAATTAATGATAGAAAAGTAGCAGCCCACTCCCATCCCCCTCTTGCTCCACCGTGTGCGGCTTCTCCCCCGCCTTCAGAGGTCTGTGAGAACACACGGAAGCAGCCAGTGGCAGGAAATGTGGTCCATCTCAATGCATGAGCCCACACCAAGGAATACAGAGCATGTCATACATGGAAGGTGGTGAGCAGCTGACACGTCCTGGGCCCTGCTGGTGGCAGAGCCATGCAAAGGGCTGTCTCCTGAGTCACCCCATGTCATCCTTTTAAAAAGTCCCAGAGAAAGATTATTGTTTCCCTGTACGAAATTCTGATTTTAGACCCAAGTTTAGCTAAAGCTCTTAGAAATCAAGGCACTCGACAGCACCCTCAATTCAGTAACTCTCACACACAGAGGACACAGCTGTCTTCGAAGGCTGTCACTGTGATGGCCAACAGCAGCCGTGACCATTTCCAAAGGTCTGTGGATGAGCAATGCTGGCCCCTGGCTGGGCAGCCCCACACCCAGCCTACTCGGTTGCTGCCCACAACCACCCAAGAGCCAGCGCGTCACCACAGTGCCAGGCAGCTCCTGTGGCTCGTACTCAAGGCCCAGGACGGCTGTCCTGGAGAGCTTGAGACCCTTGCGGGGCCTGTCAGGAGGTGCTGAGGAACATCATGTTCACCGTTCCATGGTGGCTGTCCACAGGGTATCAGCGCCCATGCAGCCGAGTTAGCCCGTCATCAATGCTCCCAGAGGTGACTGCCCAGCAGGTGTTCCCGTGTCTGCAGACACCAGGACTGGAGCCTGTCCTGCCCACCCCACCCACAAAGGGACCATCTTGGTGGGCCCTCCACTCCAGGCGGGGTGCAGGGGCTCAGTGCCAGCCCCATATCCATGGGTGTCTCACTATGTTGAGGCCTAGGCTCTGCCTCCCACCACAGGCGGACCAGCCAGCCCCTGCCCTACCTTCTCTTCCATCCTCTGGCTTCAGCAGGAACATGTCCGAGTGCCGCGTGCCTTTGTCCACGTCCTTCTTGACCCTCTGCAAAGCAAAGGAGCTATGTGAGAACCGGGGGAATCTACAGTGACTGCTTACAGCCCCCCACGCTGTGGACAGAAGGGACTGGAGGCCTTTTCTGCAGCCCCCCATGCTGTGGACGGAAGGGACTGGAGGCCTTTTCTGCAGACCACCCTAAAGCTCCACAGTGTGCCTGCAGTGTGCTCAGTGCTGGTGCCAGCTGACAGACAGGCTTCAAACCCTAAGACTGGGTCCATTTGAAGGGGCTACCCTTCCAACAGCCGCGATCACACGGTACACGAGCGTTCTCGTCAGAGCGCGGGCAGCTTCCACGGCAGCCCTGGGGCCTCTAATACATTACAGACCCACTCTTCATTCCGGGTTCCAGCGGAGTCTCAGTTCCCACCACCTTCCAAATAACAGGATTCAGGCTTCGGAGCAGAAATCAAGTTACTACTGTGTACGGAAGGCAGCCACTGCCCACTGAAAGACTTCTCTAAGCTTCCAGGACAACAAAGTCCACGTCCCTTAACCCTTAGTCTTCTGCCTCAAGTGAGCCTCAGCACCCCAGCCCGACCAGGCACACCGTTCCCCAGCACCCACACCCTATGTCCTGGTGCCACAACCCTTACCTGGGACCTGAGGTGGTGGGGAGGCACCCAGCAAACACATGCCCTGGGTGGAGGACCCAGTCCGTCTCCATCTCATCTTTTTATTTGTCTGCACTTAATTCTCTACTTGTTTTTAAACAATAATCTGTAAAAGTTTTACTACCTAAGGATTTTCACTCAAAGAAAAACATGTAGTAACACCAAGATTGCAGGATGGTGAGTTAACAGATACATCTTCTCTTACTGGAAACTTAACCAGCTTCAGTGACATTTCTGGATGAAGCATCAAGTTACTACGGCACATTTTTAAGACTGGTCCAGCAGTGTTTCCTCTCATTTGAATTCCTCCTTTTCATTTAAAGTGTCAGCAACAGCATCATCACATGAACTGTCGAGAACGTCCTCGTTTAACCCATTCGAATCCTCCTTTTGATCCTCTCATCAGTATCAAGCTCCTGGACCGTCCGTACCCTGGGTGTTCGCTAGCGTGTCATTTCCTAGGGACCGACTGGTACTCAGCAGCTCTGCTGCCTTCCTTCCAAGGCCGGCTGTTTATCTCGGTGCCTTGTTGCTGCTCTTCTGTCAGGCTTTCACTGGGCTCAGAAGCAAACACCTCGGTTTCAGATGAGTCTGTCAGAAAGGGACCTCACTCAGTAGCAGTTACATTACGCTCATTACTTTCCACAACGTCATCTTACTGCTAACAAAATCTTCATGGAAAACAGGAAGATCAAGTTGAATTCGTTTTAAACATGTCTAAACTTCCTCTCTACTTCCCAAGCATTCAACTCTGTCAATAAAATCTGCAAACTGCAGTTTAGGGAAGAGTCTGTGCCCAGTGCTCCGGGTGTCTGATGAGCATCTTCAAGGTTTCAGCCTCATGACCTTTACCTTTGAATTTTGCCTCATGAAACACGTGCCTTAAGGCTGGAAGTCCTCTCTCTGGAGGTGCAGGCACAGGTGCTCCACTTCCTGACTCATCAGGCTCAGCTCCTTCACCATCTTGTCTCTGGAGAGGCTGGAGGTGGGAAAGGAGGAAAAATTTCATCTACATACTCATAATCTGGTACATCAATCATGCCATTCTCCTCTGGTTCTAGCACCTTTTCTTCTCATGCAGAAAGCCTAATTCTCTATTTTTAATCCACTATTTTAGAAGTTTCATGTTTACAGAAAATCGAGACGACAGTACCAAGAGCTCCCACAGGTCTACACCAGTGTCCCCCTGGCACCAACACCTTCCTCTCCTTGGTGCCCTCGTGACGGCTCAGGAACCGGCACTGACCCGTTCCTGTGACGGCGCCCACACTTCATTCAGAGCCCACAGTGCTCCTCAGATCCTCCTGCCCCGCCATCCCACTCAGGGTTCCACAGGCCATTTCGTCCTCTCGCCGCCTCAGGGTCCTCTGGGCTGTGAGCTTCTCCAGCTCTCCTTTTTTCTGAGGACCATGATAGCTGTGTGGACAGCTCCAGTGTTACAGACTGCCCCTCTATTGGGACTGTCTGCTCTTTCTCACGATTACACTGGGGTTATGAATCATCAGGACGACCCCAGGGGTGAAGTGCCCATCTCATCAAGTCCCATCAAGGGTCCACGCCATCAACAGGACTCATCGCGGTGGACACTGACCTTGACCATCTGGCTGAGGTCGTGTCTGACAGTTTCTCTTGGGTTGTGCTCCATGGACTCACAGATACTGACACAGACTTTGGTCATGCTTCTGCCGTCGCAAGGGTATTGACAGACTTCGGGTACGCTCTACGTTTCGTGGATATTGATGTAGACTTCAGCCATACTCTGTGGTCCCCTGGTGCTGATGAAGACTTCCAGTACGTTCTGTCTTGTGAATACTGACATACACTTCGGCACACTCTACCTATCGTGAATATTGACACGGACTTTGGGGACGCCTGGCCACAGGGATATTGACGTAGACTTCTGGTTCACTCTATGTCTCACAGATATTGACACCGACCTCCAGTGTGCTCTACGTCTCATGGACACCGACGTAGACTTTGGGCACATGCCGTGGTCTCGTGGACACCGACGCAGACTTTGGGCACACGCCGTGGTCTCGTGGACACCGACGCAGACTTTGGGCGCACGCCGTGGTCTCGTGGGCACCGATGCAGACTTTGGGCGCACGCCGTGGTCTCGTGGACACCGACGTAGACTTTGGGCACACGCCGTGGTCTCGTGGACACCGACGCAGACTTTGGGCGCACGCCGTGGTCTCGTGGACACCGATGCAGACTTTGGGCGCACGCCGTGGTCTCGTGGACACTGACGTAGACTTTGGGTACATGCTGTGGTCTCGTGGACACTGACGTACACTTTGGGTACACGCTGTGGTCTCGTGGATATTGATGTAGTCTGGGTACGCTCCATGTCTCGCACATACTGACTAAGACTTCAGGTACACTCTCTCACACATATTGACAGAGACTTCTGGTACACTCTCTCTCACAGTATTGACAGAGACTTTGGGTACATGCTATGGTCGCGTGGATATAGATGCAGATTTCGGGTACTCCCTGACTCGTGGATACTGACATAGAGGAGGGATCGGCTATGCTCTGTCATCACCCATCTCTGTTGCTCGGGTTGTTCAATAACACAGAGCTGCTACTCGGAGCCTCTGTGGCTGTTCCTGGGTCCCTGTGACTTGCACCTTCTCTGTGGGTTTCTTTAAGCACTTCCTTAGGCTCTGGCACCATAAAATGCTCAATTCTTCCTGTATACCCTCATACCTTTGCTCAGCCCTAAAATTAGACATTTCTCCAGGAAGTCCTGGTTCCCTTTGACAGAGAACACCATTGAAAACCAACATTCGTTGTAATCCCAGCACTGTGAGAGGCTAAGGTGGGCAGACTGCTTGAGTTCAGGAGTTCAAGACCAGCCTGGGCAATGGCAAAAACCCATCTCTACCAAAAACTACGAAAATCAGCCAGGCATGGCAGCATGCAACTGCAGTCCCAGCTACTCCCGAGGCTGAGGTGGGAGGACCACTTGAGCTTGAAAGGCAGAGGCTACAGTGAGCCAAGACTGTGCCACTGTACTCCAGCCTGGATGACAGAGTGAGACCTTGTCTCAAAATCTTTAAAAACTAAAAGAGACCAAGATTTGAATGCTGGATGTGTTCACTGCTGCTGGCGAGTACTGCTTCTAGGCCCTCCCATCAGGTAGAGCAAGGAAATATTTGTTTACAGTTTTTTCTTATAGCTAATATGTACTGTATTTACTATAATGGAAAAAAAACATGTTCCTTCTGAAACATGAAAATGATCCACTGTCGACAGAGACTCTGGATTTCCACCTGGGCCTGAGTGTCCTAAAACTAAGAAGGCTCCACATTAGCCACACAGAGAGCGACCTGAATCTCAGAAAGTGAAAACTGGGTGTGGGTCTCCTATTTTCCTTCTGGAAACAGCTGTGCAGTTCAAGTGATGTACTTTGTAAACACTCAAGACAGCAACTGAGACTAGTCTCTTTTTGCAGCAGGTTGATAGAAAATGGCTGTCACTTCTGTGCCTGCTTTTCCAGACCTGAAGGCCTAGCATTATTGGGAACTGAAGCCCAGAGACTTCCTCAGCTGGGGGGACAAGGAAGGAATACAATGACATCTCCACGTGTCATCAGACACTTAAATCATCACTCAGCTTCAGCAGGTCTCTGTCTCCTTGTAGTACCCTGCACCTGTCTACGTTAACTGTCTTGTTTTGCTGACAGCAACATTTTCTTCTTAGAACTAATAGGCTATGGGGGAATCTTTTTTTTTTTTTTTTTTTGAGACAGTCTTACTCTGTTGCCAGGCTGGAGTGCAGTGGTGCAATCTCAGCTCACTGCAACCTCTGCCTCCTGGGTTCAAGCGATTCTTCCGCCTCAGCCTCCCAAGTAGCTGGGACCACGTGCCACCATGCCCGGCTAATTTTTTGTATTTTTAGTAGAGACAGGGTTTCACCATGTTGGCCAGGATGGTCTCGATCTCTTGACCTTGTGATCCGCCCACCTTGGCCTCCCAAAGTGCTGGGATTACAGGCGTGAGCCACCACGCCCGGCCTTTGGGGAAATCTTATGCTACCGTATTTCAGCACTTTCCCTCCAGACCACGCAAGCCAGAGAACTGGAGCATGTTACAAGGCCAGCTCTACTCACATGCGTCCACAGGGTCCTTCCATGAGCTCCTTCCCAGCACACGGCTGGCCGGCCACACCCTCTAACAGGGCCCATGGGACAACCTCCCCAACAACCTCTACCTCCTTCTTCTACAGCAGTTTCTTCTCTTGGGAGTGTTGTGGCTTTTCCCAAAATCCAACTTATCTATGTTCAAAGAAGGTAACACACAGCAGCCTTGTTGCCCTCTGTCTGGATCAACTGTGCTCCAGCTCTATCAATGTTCATCAAACCAGCTTTACATTCATGCAGTCTTTCCAGAAAAACCGACTAGACTGTATTAAAGAAGTCGACAGAATCTGAATGAATTTTTAGCAATGTCAAATTTCTGTCTAGGGAATAAAAGGGACTCAAATTTCTGTCTAGGGAATAAAAGGGACCTCGGGGGTCACTGCTGTTTTAGGGACGAGCCCTTCACATGCAGCTCAGGAAGGGCTGGTGTTAATGCCACCCTAACAGTAATAACAGCAGAGGCGATAAAGAGAAGCTTCTTTTCCAATCAGACTTCACTCTAATACACTCGCTGGACTTCAAAGATATCTGCGAGAGGCGCCAAGCGTCAACACTGAGTGTGAACACAACAGGGATGTCTCTGGAATTACTTAGCATCCAGCTGAGCCAGAAAGTTTGGAAGGGCACCTGCCACACAAGCCATGTCCTGATGGGCTCCACCTCCCGCAGAATGTAGCACAGGCCACCTAGCTGAGCCTGCAGCAAGTCCTCAGTGCAGCCGCTTCAGTTCACCCAGCTGCAAGCTCAGACACCGACCCATTTCAACCATCAGGAGAAGAGAAGCCACTGCAGGGCCACCCTAAGCACCCTGTCATTGGCTCAGGCCTGGTCACAGAAGGGACAAATGGTGCAGTCATGGATAAAGGCTGTCTATGGCTGCAGAACGTGTCGGGGAGGAGGCGCCTTGGAGTGGTCCTGGGAGAGGACAGTGCCGAAGGCAGCCCCGGTGTTCCCAGAGAACAAAATCAGGCAGGGAGGTGTCAGTTCCAAGCGGACGTGTGTCAACACAAACCACAGGGGCCACTCCTTCCCACATAGCCCCAACTCCTCACCACTGAGCCCGTCCATCCAGGCACCTAGGGACGGTTCCTAAACCACAGTCACCAGACGCTGGTCCAGTGGCCCATCGAGAGCATGGCTGGCGCAGGCAACGAACACACGCACCGCGCCCTCCTCACCTCACACAAGCACAGGCGATGAGCCCCTGTGTAGACACCGCACCACTTCAGTGCACAGCAGGTGTCTCACATTTCGCGGGGCTGTGTGAGAGAGAGACCCGTGACAAGAGGACCCCCACCAACAACTCGTCACGTGGCAGCATGGACTCACGCACACCTTCTTGGCTACTGCTAAAGTAACAGCCCGCCCATTACGTCCGGCATCACTTCCAGTCAGCCTCCTTTTGAAAACTGCTTCTGTGAAGCTGTGCCCTGCCACAGCCGCAGGCTCTTTGGGGACACTGCTGTCAGGATGGTTTCCGCAGAGCCAGCCAGCAGTCCCCACCACACCTGCTTCTCCACTCAGTGGAGCCTGGTCGAACCCCTCTGCGTGACGTCAGCGCCTGGACAAGGCTCTGCCTGCCTTCTGCATCTAAGCTGGCTCCAGCACACCTTCCCATCCACCTTCACAATGGCCAACGGCCACTCAACACCTTCCAGCCAAGACTTCTTCCCCATGCTTTCCAAAACTCACCATTTTCACCTTCACCATTAAAAAATATACCCACGAAGTCAGGTGTGGTCACGTGTCTGTGTGTATTGGGACGTTGAGTAAGAGCCACTACTGCACCCAGTTCCCCAGCATGAGACAAGCTGACCCATCCTGCAGCCAGTGACCCAGGAGAGCTGGTCACGGAGCTCAGGGGTCCAGTGGGCATGGAGCTCTGGCTCCGAGGTCAACCAGGATCTTGAGTGACACAATCCCCACACTTACAATGACTCAGGTCTCCTGAGTCACACGATCCTCACACTTCCGATGACATGGGGGCTGTCTGACTCCGGTCTTCCAGGAGCTCAACTCCCAAGTGGCAAATGAAAGGAACTTCTGGCATCTGCCGCATTCTCCACGGCTGCATGGCAACAGTGATGCATGCAGAGAGCAGCCCTCTCCTGGCTGTGCTCCGACCTTGCCTCCTGACAACGGCTGAGACTAAAGCTCAGGCAGGAAGGAGGGCCCCGCCCTCAGCACTGGGTGATAAACCTTCCACTGTTGCGCCCCTCCACTTTCCCCATTCAAATGCCGTTTCTACAGTCACACCTGCATCTCCCTTTCAGGCTGGCCTCATGTGCCGCCACCTCCTTAGAAACCGGTCCGATTCTCTGAAGGAGGGAGAAGTCCCCCTCTCTGGAAGCTCCCACAACGCCAGAAGACACACCCTAAGGACTGCATCCTTGCGCACATGGATGTGGGCCGGGTCTGATGTCCCACAAATTGTGTCTCTTTTGTTAGGATACAAGTCATTGTAGAAGAGCACCACCTGGACCCAGACTGACTTGGAATTCATAAAACCTGCTGAGGACGCTCACCAAAGACGCCCGTTCCTCGTGGCAGTGCAGAGGCTGGGGGTGTTTCAAGTACTCTGTAGGCTACACAGATGCATCCTGAGGGAGCCTGGGATGGGATCTGGTTATGGGAGGAGGAAGGCGGGCAGGTGTCTGTGAGTCCCTCTTAATCTAGAGCCAGGACCAGCCCCAAGGTCAAGGCTCTGAGCACTACCATCCATTTCATGAACCTGGGCTCTCTGCAAGTCAAACAAGTGCAGCCTTGCCACGCAGAACCTGGGTCAGAGAAGGCTCCACTTCGTCTGAGGAAACGCTGTCAAGCACGGCACTGTCCAGGCACTGGGCATGCAAGTGGACAAAGGTCTGGCTCTGCGAGAGTCTTCTCCGGGCTGGCAGACAATAGCCCAGTCTGTCTCCAGCAGGGAAGGCGGTGAGCAGGAGGACAAAGACGCGAAGGTGGATGGAAGCCCAGAACCATGGGAGTTCTGTGCGGAGGAGACTGGCCTGACTTGCATCACTGCAGCTCACTCTGGCTGCTGCATGTGGCATGGTCCAGAGACAACAGAGGGAGAAGAACCAGGGCCCAGGGAGGCACCAGCTCTGGCAGAAGACTGGAGAGTAGAGTGTGTGGCAGCTAGCAGGGATCAAGTGCTCTCCCAGCCACCTCTACTTGCTCAGTGAAATGTGAGTGAGGGTGGGTGGCGGGTGGCAGGACCCCCTGGGAGCATGGACGGGGCCTGTGGGGGAGAGGCGTGTGCCCATGGTGTGTGGGGCCTTCTGTGGCCTCTGGCCTGGGCTGCACAGCAGCAGCAGCACAGCATAGCTGGGTCCTGCCACGAGGACAGAGCACACAGGATGGGGGTACGGTGCTGGAGCAAGGATGAGCTTCCCCCAGCCCCCAAGCTCAAGCACAGGCCACGTGCCAAAGTCCCGTCAGTTCCTGCAGACTGCTGCCACTGCGCGGCTGCCCATCTACTTAGGCTGCCTACTTCTTTTTTTACACTCCATACCATTCACAACTCAAATCTCTCAGTAATTCCAATAAATCCCCCATGAATCCAAACAGACAAGCTTTGCTTCAACTCCAAATGCCACAGGCTCAAAGCAAAGAGCCACTGAGCTAAGTGGATTGAGATCGTTCACCGTCGGACTGAGGATGGGTGCGCACGGCTGGAGGTGGCAGCTGCTGCTGACAGGATTCTGATGAAGGTGATACGCGCTGAGCCGGCCTGACTGCTCACAGCCTGCTGCACTCCACGAAGCATCTGCTGTGATAAAGCACTACACCAGGCATCCTGCCCAACATCTGGCCCAGTCAGCCTACTCCAGAAAATAAGGGTGATTTTCTCTGTCCAGAACAAAAGATGACCAAGAGAAAAACAGGATCGATCTGGTCAACTCAGTTCACTATCTTTAACAAATGCCACTAAAAGGCTGAAACCCGACGGGCGCGGTGGCTCACACCTATAATCCCAGCACTTTGGGAGGCAAAGGTCACAAGGTCAAGAGTTCAATACCAGCCTGACCAACATGGTGAAACCCCATCTCTACTAAAAACAGAAAAATTAGCTGGGTGTGGTGGCGCATGCCTGTAGCCCCAGCTACTTGGGAGGGTGAGGCAAGAGAATCGCTTGAAGCCAGGAGGCAGACGTTGCAGTGAGTCGAGATCACGCTGTTGCACTCCAGCCTGGGCGACAGAGCAGGACTCCACCTCAAAAAAAAAAAAAAAAAAAAAAAAATCAGTGAGGATGTGTGTTTGAAGGTAAAATAAAAATTTTAAAAAGGAGGGACTGAACTCCTTCTTGCCGGGGCAGCAAAATCTACCACAATTCCAGCTACTAAAATGTGCTGCACATGTGTGTTCACTGGCATGGGGCAGGGGGTGGGAAAGGCTGGGGCCCAGGACACTGATGTGGGAAGTTCTGGAAGTCGTTTACTGACTGGTGGCCAAGCGTGCATTCACCAGCCAAGGTCTCGACAGTGCCCCTGGGTGACTGAGTTGAGGAGGGCCTTCCCGGCTCAGCTGCTGCACGTGCTGCAGCACTCAGAGGAAACTCGTCCTCTTCTGGAGCCACATGCCAGGGAGTGGCCCCTCCTCCAGGAGATTAAAAACCAGTAACAGAAACAAAAACCTTGATCCTGCAGTTACTACCTTCACTGTAAACTTTTTTTTGAGACGGAGTTTCACTCTTGTTACCCAGGCTGCCGTGCAATGGCGCGATCTTGGCTCACCGCAACCTCCACCTCCTGGGTTCAGGCAATTCTCCTGCCTCAGCCTCCTGCACTGTAAACTTTTATTTTTGTTTTGAGACAGAGTCTCAGTCTGTTGCCCAGGGTGGAGGGTGGTGGCACGATTCCGGCTCACTGTAACCTCCACCTCCCGAATTTAAGCGATTCTCATGCCTCAACCTCCCAAGTAGCTGGGACTACAAGTGCACACCACCATACCCAGGTAATTTTTCTATTTCTAGTGGAGACAAGGTTTCACCATGTTGGCCAGGCTGGTCTCAAACTCCAGACCTCAAGTGATCCATCCACCTCAGCCTCCCAAAATGCTGGGGTTGCAGGTGTGAGCCACCCCACCCAGCCCACTGTAAACATTTTAAAGCAATGGCAGATATCTGTTTACTACTAGGTCTTGGAATCCAAGTGGTCATAAAACCATCTAGGAGAAAAGTTCTCCACTGATACTGCAGGAGCAGCTCGGTACCCACAGACGCTTCTCCCAGGAGCTCTCTAGCACAAGGGCCCCACTGCTTGGGGTCTACACTATTTACATAAATAAGCGATGGCTCACAAACACATGATTATAATTATCTAACTAGGCAACAGGAAAACACAGGCCTGACACTTCCTTGGTGCCTCTTAAGAAATGAGGTGAAAGGAAAAATGCAGCCACTTCCAGCTTCTCTGGTGCGAAGCCATCCTTCCTGCCTCCGTCATCCTACCCATCAATAATGCAGTCACACACAACACCAGTCCCAAGCCACCTCCTTTCCACGTGTCTCATCTAGGAAGTGGTTACTGTGGACCAGCCATTAGCAGGCTTGCTGTTCCTTAAGTGACCTGCCCTGCCAGCCTCCGCCTGAACCCTGCACTGTCTGTGCCAGCAGAGCACCCGCTCCCTCTCAGGCACTGCCTTGCTGACACCAGTTCCGTAGGGAGGAGCTCAATGCCCCCAAACATTCAGGGCTCTTGCCATCCTCATAGACCTCTGAATTCTGGCCACAGCAGGTTCACCGACTTTACCAGATGCACTCTGCATGATTCCAACCCTTTGCTCATGAACTTCCCCTTGTTTGGAAACTCACCCTAACCACCTCCTTTCTTCCTATCCTTAGGTCCCAGCCCACCCTGTGCCTCCCCCTTCGTGGGTCTGCCTGGGTCTAGCTGCCCCAGGCGCTGCCCTGCTCTAGGACAGTCGGAACTCACTTGGGCCTCTGAGCTGCACTCTTGGCCAGTAAGAATGAAATTTAAAGCTTACAGAGACCCCACGTCGCACACTTTATGAAGGAAACACTCAGTAACACATTCTAAAATCCTAAACTTGACCATCTAAAAGGACACTTGATGTGCACCAAATAAGCATTCAATGTTTTCCATGTTTTGCAGATGAAGCTAAAAAACAAAGAACATTTTCCTATCACTGCAAGAAAGTGAATCCCCTGGTGGGAAGAACTACAGGGAAGAAGGGGTCTAGAGGCACACCTCCACTTGCAACACACAGGGAGCTGTTCCAGGAGGGAAACTGAGGCAAGACATGCTGGCCATGGTCTCACAATCACACGCAGGAGGACACACCCACTCAGAAAGACCTAGGCTGACTCTAGCGGGGGTTACCTGTCTTCCTTTAGGGAGCTCTGCTCACAAAACAGCCCAGAAGTATCGGGCCAGCCTTTCTTCCCAGTGTCCAGGGAAGACGCCTTCTCAGGTCACTGAACACACCACAGCAGGCAGGAAAGAAGAACCGAATGCCGTGAGGACGGGAGGGGAAGAAACAAGTCTGCAAATGGCACATCAAGACAGAATGCACCTCGGAGACCAATCACCAGAATAACTGACCATCAGTCAGGCTGCCGACGCCAGGCTCAACACACAGAAAGCCGCTGCATGTCGACATGCTCCCAACAGGCAGAGACGCCATTCTGAATTCACGACGAATATATTCTCTAGTCTCAACGGAATAAGCAGAAGTCACGACCAGTAAGACGTGGGAAAATCTCAATGAGCTGAAGATTAAACACCACACTCTGAAGCAATGCACAGTTCAAAAGAGGCACAAAGGAAGTAAGAATCATTTTAAATGCATTGATAAAACTCAAAATGTAGTTAAAATAGTTGTAAGAGAAAAGGCGTATGATCAATAAATGCAGATAATGGATTTATCAAAATGTTCTCACTCATTTATAACAGAAATTCCTAGAAGAACACAACTTCAAACGTAAAGAACATCTGGGAACCGGCCACAGCCAGGGGTCCTGACGGTGGGTGTCTGGGCACCTCCCTTCTGAGACAGAATAGCGCAGGAAATCTCACTGCACACCTCTATTCAACACTGCACTGGAGCCCCAGCTGCTGCAGTAAGACATATGAGGAAATGAAAGGCATAACGACAGCAAACGAGAGAGAGGCCGGGCGCGGTGGCTCAGCCTGTAATCCCAGCACTTTGGGAGGCCGAAGCGGGCGGATCACGAGCTCAAGAGATGGAGACTATCCCGGCCATGGTGAAACCCCGTCTCTACTAAAAACACAAAAATTAGCCAGGCGTGGTGGCATGTGCCTGTGGTCCCAGCCACTCAGGAGGCTGAGGCAGGAGAATCACTTGAACCCAGGAGGCGGAGGTTGCAGTGAGCCAAGATTACGCCACTGAACTCCAGCCTGGCGACAGAGCAAGACTGTCTCAGGAAAGAAAAAAAAAAAAGAAAGGAGTAAGTAAAACTGTCCCATTTGGGTATTACATGATTGCTTTCATAATTTTAATGAATCTGAAAAACTAAAAATAAAATTCAGCAAGATCACAAAAAAAAACAAGGCAAATATACAAAAAAAAAGTTGTTTTTCTGTTGTTTTTTTGTTGTTGGAGTTTTGCTCTTGTTGCCTAGGCTGGAGTGCAATGGCGTGATCTTGGCTCACTGCCACCTCTGCCTCCCGGCTTCAAGCGATTCTCCTGCCTTGTCCTCCCAAGTAGCTGGGATTACAGGCATGTGCTACCACGCCCAGCTAACTATGTATTTTTAGTAAAGATGGGATTTCTCCATGTTTCTCCAACTTCCGACCTCAGGTGATCTGCCCACCTTGGCCTCCCAAAGTGCTGGGCTTACAGGCGTGAGCCACCATGCCCAGCCTAAAATGTGTTTCTATATATTAGCAAGAAATAATTGGAAAGTATAATTTCAAGAACTCCGCTGACAACAGCATCAGTCAACATAAATTTAATAACGTGTAAGTCCTTTACACTGAGAAATAAAAACACTGCTGAGAAAGATTACAGAGAACTGGCTGGCCATGGCAGCTCACTCCTGTAATCCCAGCATTCTGGGAGGCCAAGATGTGCAAAGGCCCAGGAGTTCAAGACTGGTCTAGGCAACGTGGCAAAACCCACCTCTACAAAGAAACATAAAAATTAGCTGGGCGTAATGGTGTGTACCTGTAGTACCAGCTATTTGTAGGGCTGAGGCGGGAGGACTGCCTGAGCCCAGGTCGAGACTGCACTGAGCCAAGATGGCGTCACTGTACTCCAGCCTGAGTGAAAGAGTTAAGACCCTCACTCAAAAAAAATAGTAATAAAAAGAGCTGGGTGCGGTGGCTCACACCTATAATCCCAGCACTTTGGGAGGCCGAGGAGGGTGGATCACAAGGTCATGAGATCAAGAACATCCTGGTCAACATGGTGAAACCCTGTCTCTACTTAAAAAAAAAAAAAAAAAAAAAAATTAGCTGGGCATAGTGGCACGCGCCTGTAGTCCCAGCTACTCGGGAGGCTGAGGCAGGAGAATTGCTTGAACCCAGGAGGCAGAGGTTGCAGTGAGCCGAGATCAAGCCATTGCACTCCAGCCTGGGTAACAAGAGTGAAACTGTCTCAAAAAATATATAATAATAATAATAAAAAGAAAGAAAACAACACAAAACAAAAATAGGCCAGGCGCAGTGACTAACGCCTATAATCCCAGCACTCTGGGAGGCCAAGGCGGGTGGATCACGTGATCAGAAGTTTAAGACCAGCCTGGCCAAGATGGTGAAACCTCCTCTCTACTAAAAATACAAAAGAATTAGCCAGGCATGGTGGCAGGTGCCTGTAATCCCAGCTACTCGGGAGGCTGAAGCAGAGAATGGCTTAAACCTGGGAGGTGGAGGTTGCAGTGAGCCGAGATGGCGCCACTACACTCCAGCCTGGGTGACAGAGAGAGACTGTCTCATTGGAAAAAAATAAAATAAATAAATAGAGAGATAATCCTTGTTCAAAGATTGGAAGACTCAAGAGATATCAAATCTCCCCTAAATTCGTCTACAGACTGAAAGCAACTCTAATCATGATTTCCAGCAGCTCCTGAAAAGGTCTTTGGCCCTTTTTTGTTAGACATCAACAAGTTCACGGTAAAACATATACAGAAACGTTAAGAACTCGGAACAGTTAGAACAACTTTAAAAGGCAGCAGCTGAATGACTGGTACTCCAGGAGTTACTAACAAGGCGTAAAAGCGAGGATGCTGAGACACTGGCATCAGGACCGACGTGGATCAGAACAGAGCCCAGGAACTGAACTATATTCCTGCAGTCACGTGATTTCCAACAAAGGATACTAAGGTATTCAATGGGGAATAAAAGGCCTTTTTTTCTTTTTAGAGACAGAGTCTCGCTCTATTGCCCAGGCTGGAGTGCACAGTCTTGGCTCACTGCAACCTCTGCCTCCCGGGTTCAAGCGATTCTCCTGCCCCAGCCTCCCGAGTAGCTGGGATTACAGGCATGTGCCATAACTCCTGGCTAATTTTTGTGTTTTTCAGACAGGATTTCACCATGTTGGCAAAGCTCGTCTTGAACTCCTTACCTCAAGTGATCCACCTGCTTCGGCCTCCCAAAGTGCTGTGGTTACAGATGTGAGCTACTGCGCCCAGCCTAAAAAGCCTTTGCAACAGATGCTGCTGAGATAGATAAGTATCTATGTGGGGGAAATGGATGAGCCTCAATACACACCTCATGCTACTCTTGAGAATTATTTCAGGGCGGGTCACAGGACTAATGGTAAAACCACGTAATTTTTAGAGAAAAACATAAGAAAATCCTTGTTACTGAAGGTAAACAAGGTATCACAGATATTTCCTGTATCACAGAAAGTAACAATCATGAAAGAAAAACATAAAAAATTAGATTTATCAAAACTCAAAGCTTTTACTCATTAACAAACACTTAAGAAGGCAACCAGGCAGGCCACTACTGGGAGGGTAATTGTAACACACCTGAAAGGGACTGCTCTCCAGAACGCAAACCTCTGCGACTCACCAACAAAAAATACAACCCATTACAAACAGCAGAAGCCGTCAACACACACTTCAGGGACGACGTTCACATGACCAGTAAGCTCACAAAAAGCGCTCAACACAGCAGTCATCAGAGAAATGCGAATTAAAACCACGAGATACCACACACCCACCAGAACGGCTAAAAGCAAAGACTGATGCCATCAGGCTGGTAAGAACCAAAACGACCAGAACTCCCTGACTTTTTCAGCACAAGTATAACGGGCCACTGCTTTGGGAAGACAGCTGACCAACCCTCATTAAACGACACCCACACCCACCCTAGGGTGCAGCAGTTCCACTGCAGATATCCCTTTAACCAACAGAAACCAACATGGAGCCAAAGACTCACATGGACATGACCATAGCAGCTATATTCAAGGCACATCCAAGGGCTGTGTCTTCCCAAGAATGGAAACAGCCCAGGTGTCCATCAGTGAAAAACAACCACAAACTGGGGGGCAGTCATCTCACGGAACACTTCTCAGCACGAAGCAGCAATGAACAAAACAGGCAGCATATGTGAATCTGAAAAGCTCACTGAGTGAGATTCGCTCAAATCTGGGTGACTGCATTTAGCAGACCCTGCAGGACAGGCAGATCTGATACGGTAGGAAAATGAGAGCAGCCTCACCTCTGGGGGTGCCGGCAGGGGAGCCAAGTGGGAAAGGCAGGGCAGGACCAGGGTGTGGGTCACACAGTGTGCACACTTGTAAGAATGTGTGCCCTCGGGCTGGGCGCGGTATCTCACGCCTGTAATCAGAGCACTTTGGGAGGCACAGGCAGGTGGATCACAAGGTCAGGAGTTCGAGACCAGCCTGACAAACATGGTGAAACCCCATGTCTACGAAAAATACAAAAAAAAAAAATTACCTGGGCATGGTGGCGCATGCCTGCAGTCCCAGCTACTCAGGAGGCTAAAGCAGGAGGCTCGTCTGAACCCAAGAGGCGGAGGCTGCAGTGTGCTGAAATTGCCCCACGGCACTCCAGCCTGGACGACAGAGCAAGACTGTCTCAAAAAACAACAAGGGTCCGGGCGCGGTGGCTCACGCCTGTAATCCCAGCACTTTGGGAGACCGAGGCGGGTGGATCACGAGGTCAAGAGATCAAGACCATCCTGGTCAACATGGTGAAAGCCCGTCTCTACTAAAAATACAAAAAATGAGCTGGGCATGGTGGTGTGTGCCTGTAATCCCGGCTACTCAGGAGGCTGAGGCAGGAGAATTGCCTGAACCCAGGAGGCAGAGGTTGTGGTGAGCCGAGATCGCGCCATTGCACTCCAGCCTGGGTAACAAAAGCGAAACTCCGTCTCAAAAAAAAAAAAACCAACAACAAGAACATGTGCCCTCGCTAGGGTAAGTTACGCATAAGAAACGACCCTGGACCTCAACTTGATCATATGCATGCTGGAGTATTTACAGGGAGGATGTCTGCACTTCCCTGTAAAAGACAACGGACAGATGGCGAAGGGTACAGCTATGTAAACACACACGTGATGAAGCAAGTAGAGCAAAATCTCAACAGAAGGACCTAGGAGGAGTACGTGAGTCTTCCTGGAAAATTCTCTCCACTTAGCTGTGTCTGGAAGTTTTCAAATGGACCTAGGAGGAGTACGTGAGTCTTCCTGGAAAATTCTCTCAACTTAGCTCTGTCTGGAAGTTTTCAAACTATAAAGGATTTCTTAAAATCCTACAATGAGATACCATTTTGTGCCTCTCAGATACACAAAAATATCAAGGTTGGTGAGGTGTGAAATGGGAGTGAAGCAACAGGAACAGTAGGGTGCCGAGGACTGAGCCTCTGCCAGCAACCTCAACAGAGCACACGCCCCACAAGCAGAATGTCCCAGTGTGCATGTGGAATATCACGCCCCATGAGCAGAATACCCGGTGTGCATGTGAAAAATCACGCCCCACGAGCAGAATGTCCCAGTGTGCACGTGGAAAATCACGCCCCACAAGCAGAAAGCCCGGTGTGCATGTGAAAAATCACGCCCCACGAGCAGAATGTCCCAGTGTGCACGTGGAAAATCACGCCCCACAAGCAGAAAGCCCGGTGTGCATGTGGAAAATCACACCCCACGAGCAGAATGCCCGGTGTGCATGTGAAAAATCACACCCCACGAGCAGAATGCCCGGTATGCATGTGGAAAATCACGCCCCACAAGCAGAAAGCCCGGTGTGCATGTGGAAAATCACGCCCCACGAGCAGAATGCCCGGTGTGCATGTGAAAAATCACGCCCCACGAGCAGAATGTCCCAGTGTGCAATGTGGAAAATCATGCCCCACGAGCAGAATGCCCGGTGGAAAATCACACCCCATGAGCAGAATGCCCCAGTGTGCATGTGGAAAATCACGCCCCACGAGCAGAATGCCCGGTGTACATGTGGAAAATGATGCCCCACAAGCAGAATGCCCGGTGTGCATGTGGAAAATCACACCCCATGAGCAGAATGTCCCAGTGTGCATGTGGAAAATCATGCCCCACAAGCAGAAAGTCCCAGTGTGCATGTGGAAAATCACACCCCACTGTGCATGTGGAAAATCACGCCCCACGAGAATGTCCCAGTGTGCATGTGGAAAATCACACCCCACAAGCAGAATGCCCAGTGTGCACGTGGAAAATCACACCCCACGAGCAGAATGTCCCAGTGTGCATGTGGAAAATCACGCCCCACGAGCAGAATGCCCGGTGTACACGTGGAAAATCACGCCCCACAAGCAGAATGCCCAGTGTGCATGTGAAAAATCACGCCCCACGAACAGAATGCCCGGTATGTGGAAAATCACACCCCACAAGCAGAATGCCCGGTGTGCATGTGGAAAATCACACCCCATGAGCAGAATGCCCCAGTGTGCATGTGGAAAATCATGCCCCACGAGCAGAATGCCCAGGGTGCACGTAGAAAATCACACCCCACGAGCAGAATGTCCCAGTGTGCATGTGGAAAATCACGCCCCACGAGCAGAATGTCCCAGTGTGCATGTGGAAAATCACACCCCACGAGAATTCCCGGTGTACACGTGGAAAATCACGCCCCACGAGCAGAATGCCCAGTGTGTACATGGAAAAACACGCCTCACCAGGAGACACCAGCACACATGTGGAGCACATGCTCCACCAGCAGGTGGGTGCAAGAACATTCCTGTCGGCGCTGTTCCCAGCTTACAAAAGAAAAAGCCCATGAACAGGAGTGAGAATTTCATTCCACAGGGACTACTGTGCAGTAGTGAGTGTCTACGAGGCAGGAAGGAGACCTTCGGAATATGGAGTCGTTCACACTGCACTGCTGAGAGGAGTGTGCATGAGAACATATGGCCCTAACAGTCGCACCAAGTTCTCAGAGGAACATCATCTCCTTTCTAATTCGATAAAGAGAACTGTTGATATGAAACCAGTGAGTCATCCTATTTGAAAGTTTCCACGCTGATGAAACTGGAGGCCACAGAAAGGAATGCCCGTGTCCTCACACCACACCTACCTGTTTCGAGTAGCCCCCGTAGAGGACGATGCCGCCTTGAGGAGTAACGGACATCTGGCAGCCTGATCTTGGTGTGGGCCCCGTCCCAGCCGGGGACAGCTTGCTCCACGTGAAGGTGTCCAGGTTAAAGGCATACACGTCGTTGTAATAGATGTAATCGCTGGTTAGAACAAAGCAACACTGTCAGGATCAGCAACACTGGAAAAAGACCTGACATTAAAAACTGAACCTGATTTAAATTAAAGGTAAATTTCCTACTGTTTGGAAAAACCTCACACCATTTTTCTCCTCTGCTCTCACACCAATGTAGCAATCAACACAGAAACATGGGCGTTTTCTCTGCAACAAGCCACAGACACCTGCCGTATCTCCTCAACTTCAATCTTGACAAAACTACCTGGAGGCGGCCCAACGCTTACCAAGTCACCTGTTTAATTGAAGTGTGAATTTACATGAAAGGACCACAAGCACGTGAGTTTACATCTGAAAACCAGAAATAATGCTGGCCCATAACGCATGGGAATTTTTTTTTTTTTTTTTTTTTTTTTCAATTTGAGAGCAGGTACTATTTATTAACTGAGTAGCTTAGAAAAATAATCATGGTAGACACCTTAGTTCATTCTTCTAATAAGCCTGTTGATCTGGTCCCCGCTTTTGCCAGCATCTCCACCTCCTACAAAATGGGTGGTTTTTTCCTTCATTCCGCCTCGTGGGAAAAATGATTTGAAGGGCCACAGGAAGTTACTGGCTTCTTTGAAGCGTTTTCCAACCGTACAGACCCGATGAATCAGATCTTCCATGCAGACGATGCCATGTTTTCCAAGAGATCAAGCAATCAGAGCGTTACCTGTCAAAGCAATTCACTTACTGATTTTGCCATAACCACGTTTGAAGATTAGTCATTTACTGACATCAGATTTGGGTTCCCACATACAGTATATGGCTCTAAACCTCAGCCTGTTAACAGAAGGTTTGCTGAGCTTCACAAAGGTTCCACTGAAGATTTGAGGAAGGAGAAGCAGCTGCAACACCTTTCCGGCCTGTGGTCTCACACCACTGAGACCTCTGGTCTCAATGACAGAGCGTCTGGGTTCTGCAGGTACACGGAAGTTGCCAGCTTTCCTTGCCATCCTCGCAGTCGATTTTCAGTTCTGTCCATCTACCTATATTCCTTGTGACGGTGCTTCGATTTCTCATAGGTAAGCTTCCTCCTTGGCTTTTGAAGCATCTTTTGGGCAAACTTTCTTTCTCAGGCACTTGATCTTCAGCTCTGCGAAATTCCTTCACTGTTTAAGGGATTCTGGCACAGCAGGAACCTTCTCTTCTACACCCTCCACGGTTCCAGCCAGAGAAAGAGCGAGGCATAGGACTTTAATCTGAAAGCCTTACTGTATTTCCTTACAGGTAACACAGGCAGTTACATTAGGTCACTAGGTGTGCAACTTGAAGGGCAGCAGTGAACGACACATGTAACTGAATGATCAGAAGGGAGGGATGCGCAGCCTGGCAGGAAGAGGGGTAGGACGCCAAGGTGGAATGGAGGGTGAGCGAGGGGGCTACGCGCTCTCAGAAAACTGCAACCTGAGAACACAGCAAGGCAACGAGGCATGTTAACAGAAATGCCCTTAACATTTCCTGCCTTGCTCACTACCTGCCGGACCCATAGGGAAGTGGCAGCTTTGCAGGAGGCATGGGGAGACTCCGCAGCACACCCAGAACGTCCTGTCCTAACACGGGACTTTGACAGAATAATTGTAAAAGATGTAAAAGAGTAAGACGCTGCTCTCCGGCTACTCAGAAAGGAGAGCAGAACTGACTTAAGGAAAATGGAAGAGCGAGCGGCTCGAGCCCAAGTCTGAAGTACCTGGTTTTCTCCTGCTTGTTGCTGTTTTGTGTGAAGCAGGAAAAGTCACAGGGTGTGTACCCAGCACCAGTTGCCACACCTGGTTTTCAGATAAACATACTGGGCACGCTGGGCTCATGCCTGTAATCCCAGCACGTTGGGAGTCTGAGGCAGGTGGATCACTTGAGGTCACGAGTTCAAAACCAGCGTGGCCAATATAGAGAAACCTCACGTCTTTAGTAAAAATACAGAAAACTAGCCAGGCACGGGGGCAAGACCTAGAATGCCAGCTATTCGGGGGGCTGAGGCACACAGTTTGAACCTGGAAGGTGGAGGCCACAGTGAGCTGAGTAACTTATGAGTTACCTCGGCTTCCTCATCTTTTTTTTCTTCTTTTTTTCTTCCACGAGTATCTCTCTGTCGCCCAGGCTGGAGTGCAGTGGCACCATCTTGGCTCACTGCAACCTCCGCCTCCTGGGTTCAAGCGACTCTCCTGCCTCAGCCTCCCAAGTCACTGGGATTACAGGTGCCCAGCATGCCTGGCTAATTTTTTACTTTTTAGTAGAGATGGGGTTTTGCAAAGTTGGCCAGGCTGGTCTTGAACTCCTTACCTAAGGTGATCCACCAGCCTTGGCCTCCCAAAGTGCTGTAATCCTAGCACTCCGGGAGGCCAAGGTGCTGAACCACAAAGCCCAGCAGCTTTAATGTGAGATGATGACCTGCCAGTGACAGCCTGTTCTTGAAGAGAATGAGTGTAAAAACATTTGCAAACCACTCAAAATTATAGCACTGTCCCATCCAGGTAACTCCTTCGAGGACACAAAACCATGACTTGTCATGGTTTGAGTTTGTCCCCCCCAAACTCATGCTCTGATCCCCAGAGTACAGTGCTGGAAAAGAGGCCTGGGAGAGGTGTGTGGTCAGGGGCGGACCCCTCGTGAGTAGCTTGGCGTGGTTCTCCGCTAGCGTGAACTGCTGCTGCTGCAACAACACTGGATCAGTTCCTGCAGCAAGGCGTTAGTTCCCAAGCGTGCACTGGCATAAAGCGAAACCTTTTTAAAAACTACCTATTCGCTGGTATTCTGTTACAGTCACATAAAACAGACCAAGATACTTTGAGTCAGTCTCATTCTGTCACCCAGGCTAGGGTGCAATAGCACAATCTCGGCTCACCTCAACCTCTGCCTCCCAAGTTCAAGCGATTCTCTTGCCTCAGCCTCCCTCAGTACCTGGGATTCCAGGTGCGCACCGCCACACCTGACTCATTTTTTTGTATTTTCAGTAGAGATGGGTTTTCACCATGTTGGCCAGGCTGGTCTCAAACTTCTGGCCTCAAGTGATCCACACACCTCAGCCTCCCAAAGTGCTGGAATTACAGGCGAGAGCCACTGCGCCCAGCCTTCAATACCTTTTAATTTGAATTATGTTCTTAAAATTTGTCCCCTTGTAAAGTATTTAAGCATTTGGATCCCCCTTCCCCCCAATTCACAAAATTAATGAGAACATATTTGTAAAGAAAACCTGAAACCTGGCCAGGCATGGTGGCTCATGCCTGTAATCTCAGCACTCTGGGAGGCTGAGGTAGGCACATCACTTAAGGTCAGTCATTTGAGAACAGCCTTACCAACATGGTGAAACCCGGTCTCTACTAAAAATACAAAAATGAGCTGGGCATGGTGGCAGGCACCTGTAACCCCAGCTACATGGGAGGCTGAGGCAGGAGAATCGCCTGAACCCAGGAAGTGGAGGTTGCAGTGAGCCACGGTCACACATTGCACTCCAGCCTGGGCAACAAGACTGAAACTCAATCTCAAAAAAAAAAAAAAAAAAAAAATTCTGAAACCTTAACTGAGCCCAATCCACACCATAATGTCTCAGCCCATGATGGGGGGGAAGTTGAAAAATTACATCACCTGCCCCTCCTAACCCACCCAACACCGTCCTCTCCACATGGCTGAAGAGAGTTATCATGATGCACCAGGAAACAGCAGAGAATCACCAGAACGTGCAACTGGACTGGCAACGTGACAAAGGTGTGACTGGCATCATCACATCTGTCGCGACGTTATTTCCGAAGGGACCAGTAGAGAAAGAGAGCTTCAAATGAGGCCCTGGAGATAAAGACAGCCATTGTCTCTCACACCATAGGAGGCCAACAGAAAGTCCTTCAAAAATGATGTCCTTCACCTTACCCAGAACGTGACTGCGCATGCAACACAAACAGGGATAACCAGCTCCCCTGCGTCTTGCTTTTCTGGACTGAACTAAGAAAGCTCAAGAATATACATGAGCAGATGACAGGTGACAAGTGACAGGTGACAGGCCTACAACAATCACAGAGCACCCCGGGCAGCCATGCCGGCTGCACCAACATCCACGTGACATTAACAGAGAACTACCGGCTTCCTCTGAAGGTATCACTGTGGAAGGTATGGTATTGCTGCTTTCCCGGACAGGAGTGTTTTTATGTGACTACAGACCAGTGGCTCTCAAAGTGAGGTCCACCAGCCAGCAACGTCAGCATCACCTGGGAACTTATTAAATGCAGATTCTTGGGCCTCACTCCAGCCCTCTGAGTCGGAGCTGCAATCAGCCCTCTAACCAGTACTCCAAGGTATTCCGAACCCGGATAAGGTGTTAGAATCGCATTTATTTATTCATTCATTCATTCATTCAAACAAAGTCTCACTCCGTCACCCAGGCTGGAGCACAGTGGCAGGATCTCAACTCACTGCAACTTCCACCTCCTGGGTTTAAGCGATTCTCCTGTCTCTGATTCCTGAATAGCTGGATTACAGGCATCTGCCACCATGCCTGGCTAATTTTTGTATTTTTAGTAGAGAAAGCGTTCACTATGTTGGCCAGGCTGGTTTTAAAACTCCTGACCTCAAGTGATCCACCTGCCTCACCATCTCAAAGTGCTGGGATTATAGGTGTGAGCCACTGTGCCTAGCCAAAACCCCATTTTAGATAGAACTAGCCATATCATTTGCAGGGCCTGGTGTAAAACTAAAATGTAGGGTCCCTTGTTCAACAAGGTTAAGAATTTCAATACGAACACAGCATGATGCCAGTGCAAGACCAGGGGTGTGACCCTTCAGAGTCAAGGCCCTGTGTGGCCACCCACCCGGTGGAGCTGGATGTGGGAGAATGGGCACATCTTTCTTGTGTATTCAGAATGCTCTTCCCGTAAAAAGTCCACCCCTTAATGCTTCAGGAAAGAAAGGTTTTTCCATTCTTTGGTACCAACCGTGTACTTTCATGGAAGCCACCGAAAAGGATCAACTGTCTCTTCCAGGCCACCATCCGATGTCCACTCCGACCCGAAGGACCCCCTGTGGATCTAAAACCAAAGAAACAAAAAACACTATGAACTTGCTTAATTGCTGGTTACTCTAAAAATAACAACAAACAAAACCCAATTTCTCACTGATTTCTATTTTGTGAGCACTTACTGCTCACACATTAAATACCATGAGGTCCCAAAACCGTCTGATAAGAGCCGAGCTAGCTACTATGAACTTCAGGACTAAAACAGGGAAAATCTCCATGACCTTGGAGTGCATAAAGATTTCTTAGGTAGAACGTTATAAACTGGACTCCATCAAAATACAAAACCTCAAAAATACACCATTAGAAAATAAAAAGGTAAAAGACAGACTGGGTGAAACATTTTGAAACACATGACTAACAAATGATTTGAATCCAGAATATATATACAGAATTCCAATTTTTTTTTTTTTTTGAGATGGAGTCTCACTCTGTCACCCAGGCTGGAGTGCAGTGGTGCGATCTTGGCTCACTGCAACTTCTGCCTCCCAAGTTCAAGCAGTTCTCCTGCTTGAGCCTTCTGAGTAGCTGGGATTACAAGCGTGCACCACTATGCCTGGATAATTTTTTTGTATTTTTTAGAAGAGACGGGGCTTTGCCATGTTACCCAGGTTGGTCTTGAACTCCTGACCTCAACTGATCTGCCCGCTTCAGCCTCCCAAAGTGCTGGGATTGCAGGCATGAGTTATTGTGCCCGGTCCAGAACTGCACCTTATAATAGAGTAAGATAAATTACCCGACAAATATACAAACAAAAGATTTGATCAGAAAGTTCATACGATATAAAAATGGAGGAATAAAGATGGAAAATGGCCAATGAAAACAGAGAAAGATGCCCACCATCACAAGTGGTCAGGGAAACACATGCCAAATCCACCGTGACCTCCTACCACATGTGGCTGGGCACCTAAGATCAAGGCAACATCAAGTGCTGAAGAGGCTGTGGGGCGGCTGGACCCATGGCACCGGTGACAATGCAAGACAGTGAAGCCACGGTGACTGTTTCTTGTAATGTGAAACAAACTTGGTGCACAACTTAGCAATATGACATTAAACATTTACTCAAGAGAAAGGAAAACAGTGGTCCACACAAGACTGACATGCACATGTTCACAGATGCTCTCGGAACTGCCACCCAGCAGCCGAGCTGTCCTTCAGTGGGTGAATGAACAGCGTGCGCTGCTGCCCACACTGGGGAGGACTTCTCAGAAACAAAAGGGAATTGTTTACTGATGCACACAGCCATCACCTCGCTGAAGAAAAGCAGGTTCTGCTGGACTCCACGCACACGAGCGTCATAAACGCAAGATGCCACCATGGCCCACAGTGGCTTCCCGGGGTAGGTGCTGGGAGGGGACCAACTACAAAGGGTAGGAGGGTGCTCTCCGGGGTGATGAGACGGACCACGTCTCGACTGTGGTGGTGATTACATGGGAATGCATATTTCGTAACGCTCATCTAACTCTATACCTAAAAGGTATGCGTGTTATTGAATTTTATTATAATTATGCCTCAATAACACTGATATAAAAATATACAACAATAAATACAAAAAGCAAATTTAACCTTAAAAATACACAAATAGAAGCAAAACTATAATCGACCTCCCTAGAAATCAAAGAATTTCAAATAAAGCAGATAACGTTTCATTCTATCAACTTGACAAAGATGTTTAAGAAACAGATTCTTTTAGCTCAGAGGAATTTACTTAAAAAAAAAAAAAAAAAAAAAAAGGAGATTCTTTAAAATACTGCATATCACAGGAGAATGCTCAAAAAAACTAAGTGAAGAGGCAGAGCCAATCCTACTCCAGAGTCTAAACTAAGTGAAGAGGCAGGGTGCAGAGCCAATCCTACTCCAGATTCCAAATGGGGGTACTTAGTGGTTTTCAGGTCTTGATTCTCTCCTGCATCTCCCAGCAGTCCTCCAGTGAGCAGCCATGATTTTCACACCCAGAGAAAGGAGCAACAGAACACACTGGGGTGGGGAGGAGGCGCTGCGGCAGCAGGTGCTCAGAAAGCTTGCAGAGGGGCTTACACAGGCCACGGATGTGCAGGGCGCCCAGGTACAGAGAATGCCGGGCACACAGGGAAGGTTTTGGGCTACAATATGTGCTGGGACTACCCCGGAAATCTCCTACAGCCACAGGCACTAGGGCAGGGCCTTACGGAGGGTCAGTGGGCAGAGGCGCTGCAGCCATTCCCTGGGATCCTGATGACTCGCCTCACCTCCTGCTTGGGAATCCACTCCCCGGGATCCTCACTGATGACCCACCTCACCTACTTCGGAATCCACTCCCTAGGATCTTCCATGGCTTTCACACTCGCTCTCTGCCCGGCCCTCCTACCTCTCCACACAGGTCACAGCAACTCTAGACTGCGAAGGGTAGTTACAGGTTCAATCACACAAGTCGGTGCCTATTTAGACAATGCATTCTTCCTCCATTTATTTTTCTGCATATTACACAGCAATCCCCCAAACCCACTTCAGCGTTTTCTGTTAAAGCCTACAAAGAGGCAAGTACCCTAAAAACACATCAAGACACGAAATCTATAAGTTAAAAGGAAGCTTGAGTGATCTACTCCAAGTTTACAAAGTTCAGAGGGATCATTCACCGCATCACCAGTGACTCCCAGGGGGCTGGAGCAAATTCCGTTCTCACTGTTCACACGCAGGTCCCCAGTGGCTTCTCTCCTCTAGCACCCTCCATCCGCTGCATCCCTTTTAATGTGGCACTCAGAATGACCCCCACACCCATCCATGGAAGGTTAACCAGAAGCAATCAGTCCCTTTTTCTAGACACCAACTCTATTAATCCAACCTGGAGCTGGCATGAGCCTTTGGGGTGGCCTCCTCACATACTGATGCATAGCAGGATCTCAGCTCACCTCTATGGAGTCCTGCAAGTTGGCCTCACTTCACAGTTCCACAGGCTCCACAGCAGCTCCATCCCTCCTGGCTGGGTGCCCCACAGGACAGAGCCATACAAACCCCACACACGGAGCAAGAAGTGAACTCCCCTTCTTGCTGATCCATTTCCTGATGGATTACTTTTTTTAATTGCATTTTAGGTATTGGGGTACATGTGCAGAACATGCAAGATAGTTGCATAGGTACACACGTGGCAGGGTGACTTGCTGTCTTCCTCCCCTTCACCCACATCTGGCATTTCTCCACATGCTATCCCTCCCCAGCTCCCCCCACCCGCTGTCCCTCCCCTATTCCCCTCAATAGACCCCAGTGTGTAGTGCTCCACTCCCTGTGTCCATGTGTTCTCATCGTTCATCACCCGCCTATGAGTGAGAACATGCGGTATTTCATTTTCTGTTCTTGTGTCAGTTTGCTGAGAATGATGGTCTCCAGGTTCATCCATGTCCCTACAAAGGACTCGAACTCATCATTTTTGATTGCTGCATAATATTCCATGGTGTATATGTGCCACATTTTCCCTGTCCAGTCTATCATCGATGGGCATTTGGGTTGGTTCCAGGTCTTTGCTATTGCAAACAGTGCTGCAATGAACATTCGTGTGCATGTGTCCTTATAGTAGAATAATTTATAGTCCTTTGGATAGATACCCAGTAATGGGATTACTTTTTAAAAACAATCTGAGGACCAGACCTTCATTCAAAACTAAACCACTGTGTTTGCATTCAATATGCTTCAAAAACAGAACTGAGTGCTGTCACTGCCGTCCCCAGGCCTGGGGCTGAGGGGTGCCCCCCGCCCCGGCCGCCCTACCAGCGCTGGGGCGGGGCCTCCTTCCACTGCCTGCCTAGGATCCCACTGGAGTCTCATCCTCCGGCTGACACAAAGGACTCAATTAACTTTCTGTGGCAGTAGCCAAGTATCACAGTGTTTTGTACCTAAAAAGGGAAAAAATTTCTATAACAATACTCCACATCCCTCTTTAGAAAAATAAAGTTACTTCAAAAAGCCTATTTATATTTGAATCCCCAACAGGCTTTGCAACTGCTGTCATGCCTAAATATGGAGTCTTAAAACATTCACATGTCCTCCTCAGCCAGAAGTCTATGGACAACACAGAATACGGTGGGGCGTCATGGACAACACAGAATACGGTGGGGCGTCATGCGGGTGGTTGCCTTGAGGCTCAGAAGCTGCACAGAACAGAGCGCCAAATGGGGCAAGCTGCCAGTGTCCCCACCAGGCCCATCAAATGGGCTGTGCCATGAAGGAATTAATAGAAAACGGATACACACCAGATAACTCAAGTTTAGGGTCCAATCAGAGGTAGGCACTCCGTATGCAAATGCTTCTCAGAGCAATTCTGAAGTCTACACCTTGCAAAATTCTACAATATACACTCTCACTGCTTAACGACAGGCAGGTTCTGAGAAACAACATATTGTCAGGCAACTGTGTCACTGCACTGTCAAGACTGTGCTGTCAGAGTGCACTCACGCTCCTGGAAGGCACAGCCCGCCACACACCTGGGCTGTCGGGAGAACCCACCGCTTCTCGGCTACAGCCTGGACTGCATGGTACTGTCCCAGACACTCTAGGCCACCATAACAGGATGACAATTACTTGTCTCAACACAAAAAAGGGAGGTAAAAACACGGTATGATCATCCCAGGGAACCGCCAACGCACGCGCAGTCCGTCATGGACAGGAGTACCACGACAAAGCGCCACTGCAGGACCTGCCACGCCTGTGGCCTTGAGACATTTGCTGAGCAAAGGAGCAATTCCTACCATACCCCTGAAGGTCCAGGTCACAGGGGCTGAGCCAACAGGGAACTCAACCTAGTGGGTCATCCTCAGAGGAGCCCCGTCTCTCAGCAGTGGTTATAGAACAGCCCCAGGAGAACCGTGTGGACGCACCCCCGCTTTCATTTCAAACCCGTCCTCGGAATTCCGCCCTGCGCCTCCGAGGATCAAGTCCATCAAATAACAAATGATGGCGAAGTAAAAACAGGACACTTAACCACGGCATGTGACATGATTAGCAGCTGACTCCAGAACTCAGGCAGCCTATAAACCACAGCCTTGTCTCATCTTATGATTCCCATTCACAGCAAACCACCATTTGTGGAGTGTTTATTCTATGTATGCACAGCCCTCTTATGTGCACTTACACTCACTGTACAGATAAGAAAATCAGCAGAGCGTGGTGGCTCACGCCTGCAATCCCAGCACTTTGGGAGGCTGAGGCAGGTGGATCAGGAGTTCGAGACCAGCCTGGCCAACATGGTGAAACCCTGTCTCTACTAAAAATACAAAATTAGCCGGGTATGGTAGTAGGCGCCTGTAATCCCAGCTACTCAGGAGGCTGAGGCAGGAGAATCACTTGAACCCAGGAGCCAGAGGTTGCAGTGAGCCAGGATCACACCACTACACTCCGGCTCACCTCCTGGTTTCTCTACAAATCAGTCTCTCTCTACGTACACCTGAGTCCCACCTCCATCCTATCACAGACTCAAATGATCATCATTCCCTGGACAACAGGGAACACACGTATACCCTGGCTTTCCCGCAGAGAAGGTTCTGTTTTCAGGAGCTACTGCTGTCTGCTGTCAATAGAACCCACATTTCCGTGGAGTCAGACAGCCTCAGAACATGTAACCCAACCCGCCCACACCCATGCCTACAGGGCAGAGCAAGGCGTGTCCATTCCCTTGGCAACCTGTACTTCAGGCCTGAGACTCTGAGGCCAGTCACTGTAAGGCGCTGTCTGCTTGACTGCAGCTAACTCGTTGCTGTCCTTCATTACGGAATCATCCCGATGAGGCGCGTTCTCCAGGAAACTGACTTTCACTCAGATGCAGCTTTAGCTGACGACCAAATGATGACCCTTTCCTCACATCAGGAGGAAGCATCATGCACAAACACACCCGCCCACCCACCCATATCTTCACGCAACCAAACAGTATCAATCATCTCCCACGCGCTCCAATGCATAGAAAGATGTATGCGCTGTCCATGAGTGTTCACTGCAGCATCACCTGCAATAGCAGAAAAGCGGAAGCAACCCAAGTGCCCAACAGAGAGCAGATAAAACGTGGCCCATCCACACACCAGCGCACCACCCACCCGGCCTGCCGGCCATAACGCCAGCCATTCGTAATGCCAGCACACCGTCCACACCGCCGGCCCGCCGGCCGTAACGCCAGCCATTCATAGCACCAGCACACCGTCCACGCCGCCGGCCATAATGCCAGCCATTCATAGCACCAGCACACCGTCCACACCGCCGGCCACAACGCCAGCCATTCATAGCGCCAGCATGCCGTCCACACGCCAGCATGCCATCTGGTCACAGGATTGAAATGCTGATGTCCAGGACAGCAGGACATGTCCTGACAGCATCACACAGAAAGAAGAGCCCATAGTTTGATTCCACTTTTATGAAATACCCAGAATAGGCAGATCCACAGACGCAGGCAGCAGGGACCAGCGACAGAGGAAGGTGGGGTGACTGCCAGGGGAGACGGGGTTTCTTTTTGGGGGATGAAAATGCACTAAATTTAAATCACCGTGTTGGTTGCACAATTCTGTGAATATGCTAAAAACCACTGAATTATACTTTTTAAAGGGTGATTTGACGGTATATGAATCACATCTCGGAGAAAGCTGTTATGAAACACCTATCGGGCACAGTCCTGAAGTGGCCTGGCCTCCATCTGAGAGTCACAGATGATCCCTCAGACGGCACCAGCTCAGAAACCAATGGAGAGAGACCAATCTCTCCCCACCCCCTGCAGCTACTGCAGGGGCAGGGAGAGAAGGTGGCGAGTGCCTAGAGAAGTGCTTGCTGTCACGGGTGGCAGGCGGATCTAACCAGGCTGTGAGTGTTTAAGCCAGCAAGGTCAGCAGGCAGGGCAGGCCCACCATGACGGAGGAGGGAAACGAGAACTCTAGCGCACCAACCAGAGACACGTGCGGCCCGAGGGGGAGCCCCCACTCTCTCTCTCCTCCCTGTCCCAGAGGCCCTGGGCTGGGCAGCACAACAGGAGGTGTTCAGGTCAGGGGGCGGGGAGAGGGGAAACCCTACTTTGAGGGGCTCCCAGGAGCAGCCACCTACCCGCCTGCTCCAGAGCCTGACGCTGGGAGGGCCCAGGCCTGACTGGACCATAGCGGGGGTGGTGGGGGTGTGTGTGGCTCCCGCCTTCCTGGGAGCTGTCTGCACCCCCAGCTGTGACCCATCTCCACCATGATACACCTTTATCAAAGAAAAACCCTCTGCAAACACTAGGTGCCGGCCTTTTTAGTGTTTCAGTTTCTAGTCACTCTTGCCAAAAACCAGACAGACCTTCAGTCACCAGCATCTGTTCACATGAGAGGGAAAAGGGGAGTCTTCCACCCTCTCCTCTTCCCAGGCCTCCCCACACCCGCCATGATTAACACGACCGCCCTGAGCACAACTCCTTCCTTTGCATCTAACTCCCTTCAAACTCACATGAGCACACGCACATTTAAAACATACATATGGAAATAAAAGTAAGAAACAGTACACAGATCTATGTTGCAAAGCAGGAATGGGGCAGCTCTGCAGGCACCTCCCACTCAAGACTGAAGAGACCTCAAAATAGCTGCAAGCACTGGCCACATGCAGCCGAACGACGATGAGGTGACGCTCACATGCCTGAGTTTTCATCTTGATGTCGCCATTACTATTTTCCCTCATTTTCAAACCATTATGAGGTGGGTATTCCTATCTGTTGCTAGAACGGAGAAGAGGATGATAAGACTGTTAAAAAGTACACACACGTCATCTTGTCTGTTGCTGGAATGAAGAGGATGAGACTGTTAGAAAGTAGCCACATGTCACCCTGACTGTTGCTAGAATGGAGAAGAGGATGAGACTATTACAAAGTATCCACGTCATCCCATGTGCTACAAAAACAGCCACAAACCAACCAAAATGCAAGAGACAGCGCCCAGCAAGTGCTGACCGGACAGAGGGCCACGTGCCCGTCAGGAACCTGCACCTGGCTGCATCACCGGCTGAGCTCCACCTCCTGTGAAACCAGCAGTCTCAGATTGTCACAGGAGCATGAACTCTATTGTGAGCTGCACATGCAGCAGAATTGGGCTGCAGGATCTAGGCAGTGTGCTCCTTAGGAGAATCTAATGCCTGATCTGAGGTGGAACAGTTTCATCCTGAAGCCATCCCCCAACCCCACCATCGGTGGAAAATTGTCTTCCATGAAACTATCCCCTGGTGCCAAAAAGGCTGGGGACCACTGCTATGCATTAACCCAACTCAAATCAGATAGCATCCCAAAATACGCATCACTGTTAAAAATGACAACAGGAGGGACTCTATTCTGCCTTCCTACAAGACAAACCTTAAAAGCCAAGGAATAGACTACTCCAGATACTGAATTCAGACTCTGCACCGTTACCAATATTTAATTCCTACCAAATGCAGTCCCCTCAGCTGAAAAACTAACTCGCCCACAGGAATCAAAAATATTCACTGAAAAAAGAATGCGCGGTGCAGGATTGGATCATGGTAGCAACTTCTACTCAGTTTCCTGATGAGCTGTTCCTGGAATTCTGAAAAGAATTAAGCCCACCCCATGGGGATTCCCTCATACTCTGCACAAGACCTGCCAAAGCAATCTTCCCCAGAAAGGGCAAAAGACAGTCTTCATTGTGGCTGAATCTCCTGACCTTTCCTTTTAGATCAATTAAAAAAAAAAACGCCAAAGTAGTCCTCTCAGCAGTGGCCACGTAAAGCATGAACCACCAAGCTCAGTTAGAAGCAGAGGCAGCACTGCACCAGGATCCACACGCTGCAGCACAACCCGAGAAATCGACACGTCCCCTGCACTGTCCCCAGCTACACTAGGACATGACCATCAATCAGGCTGTACAGCACTCAGTCTGCCCCGCCAAACAACCATAGAGAATGCTTTCATTCTGCAATCCTGTGTAACTTACAAAAGCAAAACCTACACTATTTTCATTGTTGAGGCTCTAAGAGGTATTTTACATGAATATTCTTACTTCTTATAAGCAGCAGCTAAAAAATTTCCTATCTGCTGAAAAGTATTCAAAATAAGCATGCCTTCCACCAGTCACCGAGGCTGATCAGATCATAACCAGACTCCGTCTATGGTCCAGAGCTGTCAGGACTGCCATCGTGGAGAGGGTGCAAGGAAAAGTTAGGGTAAAACACAGATTCCTCAACCTCACCGCAGACCTGCTCTGAATGAACTGACGTCTGCAGTGGGAGGGCAGGAAGGAGCATTCTCCTGGGCTCCCTAGGGGCTACGTGGAGTACGAAGGTTTGAGAACCACCACACAAGGTCCTCTTCTCTGCCAGTGGACGGCTCTGCTGGCCACTGTGCCAGGAAAACCCCCAACTGTTCTCTAAGCCCAGAATCAAAACATGGCCCCTCTAGACAAGCCGCCCGTAAGGCCTTCCCATCAGGGCAGGCAAGACTCATTCTGCAAGGCGCTGCAGCTGTAGTCCGGTCTGCCAGTTATGAAGCGACGGTGAGCACAGAGAACACTGGAGGAAAATCACGACACAGGAGTGTCCCGCACAGGCACCACGCCGAGTCCGCCCTCCACAAGCCAGCACGAGCACTGCCTTGAGGCTGCTGGGAGAACCATCACGCACGAGGTCAAAGGCTTCATGGAAGTGTACGCCTTGCACTCTGATTTTGTTTTTGTTTTTTAAGTCATGGGGCCTCACTGTAGCCCAGACTGCAGTGCAGTGATGCAATCACAGCTCACTGCCACCTCCAACTCCCGAGCTCAAGTGATCCTCCCACCCCAGCCTCCCAAGTAGCTGTGTCTACACATGAACCAGCGTACCTAGATAATTTCTTTGTTAAAGGTGGGGGCCTTACCATGTCGTCCAGGCTGGTCTCAAACTCCCAAGTCGGCCTCCTAAAATGCTGGGATTACAGGCATGAGCCACTGCACTTGGTCTCGATTCTGCAATTTTACTTCAGGGCATTTTAAAGTTGAGTGAAGAATTAAAAATAAATAAATAAACCTAATTTCCCAGGGTGTTCAGTGGTTACGATTTGACACTCTCACCACCACAGTCCAGGTTTAAATTTTTAAATAAAGGAATAAACTCAACTAAATGGAGAGAGGTACAGTGTTCCCGAGGGGAATGACTCTGGATTATGATGGCGTCGCTCCGTGAACACCATTTATCAGCAAATGCAATCCCACGGAAACTCTGCTGGACTTTTAAAATCAGAATTTGAGGGCCAGGCATGGTGGGTCATACCTGTAATCCCAGCACTTTGGGAGGCCGAGGTGGGAAGATCACCTGAGGTCAGAAGTTCAAGACTACCCTGACCAACATGGCAAACCCGTTTCTACTAAAAATACAAAAATTAGCCAGGAGGCCAAGGCAGGTAAGTAATGAGGTTAAGAGTTCGAGAACAACCTGACCAACATGGTGAAACCCCAAATCTACTAAAAATTCAAAAATTAGCAAGGCATAGTTGCAGACACCTGTAATCGCACTTACTCGGGAGGCTGAGCAGGAGAATCTCTTGAACCAGCAAGGCACAGGTTGTAGTGAGCCAAGACTACACCACTGCACTCCAGCCTGGGTGAAAGAGCTAGACTCTGTCTCAGAAAAAAAACAAGAATTTGAAAAACTGATGGTAAAGCTCATGAAATAAAAAGCAAAGACTTTAAATGAGAAAAATCTTCCAAGCTATCAAAATATACCGTAAAGCTACAGTAATTAAAATAGCATTAAAAAATGACACCAAGAAAAGATCAATAAATCGAAAGAAACCTCAGGAACGATACAGATCTTCTCCTGTGCACACACAGTGGGCACGTACCGGGTTCTCCAGGGGTGTACTTGCAGGTGCACACACACATATGCAGGTGCATGCAGAGACGCGCTCCCAGACATGTACACATGCATGCAATCATGCACACACACATGCATGCACACAATCACAGGCGTGCCAGCACACACACACCACATATGCATGCACACATGCTCACACTGTCACATACACATGCACGCACACAACCATGCATACACAGGGACATGCAGACACACGCTTGCACATGTGCAATCACATACGCATGTGCACACACGTGTACACACGCAGGCTTTTTTCCAGCATATGTTGTTCTGCATCCTGTTTTTTGGAAATACTTTTGTACATGTTTTTTGTACAAACCATGTACAAATACGGCCTGCCTCGTGATGCCCTCTGCCCAGCCTGCTGCTCTGCTTCACAGAGGGCACCACCGTCCCTGATGTGAGCTCTGCTTGATGTTGCAGGTGCTTTCTCCCCACCGGTCACTATTTTTAACTTTCCCTGTGGTGTCCTTTTCCACACAAAGACCTTCCTGTTTTATATGGGCAAATCCATTCATCTATTCTGGCTTCTGCTGCATGTCTTGCTCAGGAAACCTTAGCTAAGATGTGCTTGGAGCTGGAACACAATAGAAGGGGGTCACTCACATTGAAGGTCTTCAAGACAACATAGGGACAGGGTGGAAGAGGGCAGGTTGAGGCCATGAGGACAGTCAAGACACCTGGAGTTAATGAGGACAAGCACTCCTGACTAAGTGGTGGGAGAGAATGTGGAAGGGGACCCGGACATCTGCTGTCCAACATCATCTCCCGCAGACCATTTGTTACCACTGTGACTCCCATCAGGGCCTTCACAACCAAGCAAGGCTCAAGGTAAGGCGCCTCCCAATCACAGACACGTGAAGCAGCAGTAACCAAATCCTGCTGAGCAGCAGACATACAGAAATCAAGATGCTCAGCCCTGCACAGAGGCTGACGCCTATAATCCCAGCTACTCAGAGGGTTGAAGTGGAAGAATCACTTGAGGCCAAGAGCTCAAGACCAGCCTGGACAACATAACAAGACTCCATCTCTAAAAAAAGAAAAAAAAAATTTTAGGCCGGGTGCGGTGGCTCAAGCCTGTAATCCCAGCACTTCGGGAGGCCAAGGCGGGTGGATCACGAGGTCAAGAGATCGAGACCATCCTGGTCAACACGGTGAAACCCCGTCTCTACTAAAAAAGCAAAAAATTAGCTGGGCGTGGTGGTGCGTGCCTGTAATCCCAGCTACTCAGGAGGCTGAGGCAGGAGAATTGCCTGAACCCAGGAGGCAGAGGTTGTGGTGAGCCGAGATCGCGCCATTGCACTCCAGCCTGGATAACAAGAGCGAAACTCCGTCTCAAAAAAAAGAAAAAAAAAATTTTAAGCTGGACACAGTAGCTCACATCTGTAATCTCAGCACTTTGGGAGGCAGAGGCAGGCAGATCACGAGGTCAGGAGTTCAAGACCAGCCTGGCCAACACATCAACATGGTGTGATCACACCACTGTACTCTAGCCAGGGCAACAGTAAAACTGTGTCTCTTGAAGAAGGAAGGAAAAAAGAAAGGAGAGAGAGAGACAGAGCGAAAAGAGAAGAAGGACGGGGGGGGGGGGGGGGGGGGGAGGGGGAGGGGGACACAAGAAAGACCAGAAAGAAAAAGAAAGGCTGGGCGCAGTGGCTCAGACCTGAAATCAGAGCACTATGGGAGGCCGAGGCGGTTGGATCACCTGAGGTCAGGAGTTCAAGACTAGCCTGGTCAACATGGTGAAACCCCGTCTCTGCTAAATAAATAAGTAACAAAAATTAAAAAAGAGAAAGAAAGGGAAAGAAAAAGTTAAAGAGATGGGGAGCGGGGGAAGATGGCACTGTAGAAGCAACTCAGGATTGCAACCCTCAGTGAAGGCGCAGAGGGTGAGTTCACCCCGCATTTCCAGATGGATCTTTGTTGCCCACAGAACGGGTAAATTCCCAGGTGTAGGAGAGACATGGGACACCAGCGCAGCTGTTTCGGCTGGCTCGGCCGTTTCGGCCGGTGCCACAGCACAGCGGCACTCTGCACAAAATACACTGGTCTGGGTGCCCTGTTAAACCAGCAATTTGAGATTTGGGAGGGCAGATTAGCATATTCATCTGATTAAACGGGACTTGGACAGTGAACCAGGCAAGGAAATTCCTGGGAAGTGATGTGTGAGCCGGCACAGTGGGCTGCTGCACAGGAAATCACAGATCCCGGTGCCCTTTCAGCAGGCGACTGAAACACCTGGGAGAGAGTCAACCGTTCAACTCAAAAAAAAAAAAAAAAAAAAAAAAAAAAAAAAAAAAAAAACACACACAAAAGGGCTCTGAGGCAGGAAGCCAGGTGATCAGGCTCGGCGGGTCCCACCCCCACAGGGACAAACAAAACGGTGATCGAAACACTCGGGGTTGAGAGTTTCATGGCAGGCACAGCTAAACCCAGGATGGTGCAGGTCGGTGGGGGAGGGGCATCTGCCATTACCGAGACATCCTGCCCCTACTGAGGTACTCTCCCATTGCAGCCTGCCGTTGCCGAGGCAACCCGCCATAACGGAGAGACTCCGCCAATACAGAGGCGGGCCACAGTCACCACAGCAGGTCCAACCACACCCATATAAGCAGGACTTCAGGGAATGACACTCCGCAGCAGGGCGGAGCCCACGGCAACAGGGCAGAGCTCATGACAGCAGGGCGGAGCCCACGGCAACAGGGCAGAGCTCATGACAGCAGGGCGGAGCCCACGGCAACAGGGCAGAGCTCATGACAGCAGGGCGGAGCCCACGGCAACAGGGCAGAGCTCATGACAGCAGGGCGGAGCCCACGGCAACAGGGCAGAGCTCATGACAGCAGGGCGGAGCCCACGGCAACAGGGCAGAGCTCATGACAGCAGGGCGGAGCCCACGGCAACAGGGCAGAGCTCATGACAGCAGGGCGGAGCCCACCGCAGTAGGGCAGAGCCTCAGCAGGCAAATAGTGACTAAACTGCCTCCTAGCTGGGCAGGACAGTGCAACAGATACTCATAAATAAAGCCCTAACTCCAAAACAGAGCATCTGAGGAAAAAAAGGGGTTTTATGAGTTCTGCTGCAGCAGACTTAAACGTACTTGCCTAGCAGCCCTGAATGAACAATGGAGTTCACAGCTCAGCACTTGAGCTCCTATAAAGTACAGACTGTCTCCTCAAGCAGCTCCCTGACCCCCATATACCCCAAGAGTCACCTCAAAAAGGACTGATCAGACTGACATTTGGCAGGCATCATTCTGGAACAAAGATAGCAGAAGAAGAAACTGGTAGCATCCCTCACTGTTCCGCAGCGGCTACAGGTGTACCCCAGGCAAGCATGGCCTGGAGTGGACCTCAGCAATCTTACAGCAGACGGGCTAGACTGTTAGAAGGAAAACTAAGAAACAAATACTTCATCATCAACAATCTGGGCATCCACTCAGAGACCCAATCGAAAAATCAGCAACTACTCAGATGACAGGTGGATAAATACACAGAGATGGGAAGAAACCAGCGCAAAAAGGAGGAAAACACCCAAAACCAGAACACCTCGCCTCCTACAAAGGACCAAAACTCCTCACCAGCAAGGGAACAAAGTTGGATGGAGAATGAGTGTGACGAAATGACGGAATCAGACTTCAGAAGGTGGATAATGAGAAACTTCAGTGAGCTAAAAGAACATGTTCTAAATCAATGCAAAGAAACTAAGAACCTTGAAAAAAGATTTGAAAAAAGATTTGAGGAATTGATAACAAGAACGGACAACTTAGAGAGGAATATGAATGAATTGAAGGAGCTGAAAAACACAACACGAGAACTTCGCTAAGCATGCACAAGTTTCAACAGCCGAATTGACCAAGCAGAAGAAAGGATATCAGAAGTCAAAGATCAACTCAATGAAATAAAATGAGAGGCCAAGATTAGAGAAAAAAGCGCAAAAAGGAATGAACAAAGTCTCCAAGAAATGTGGGACTATGTGAAGAGACCTATCTATGTTTGATAGGTGTACCAGAATGTGACGAAGAGAATGAATCCAGGCTGGAAAACACTCTTCAGGATATTATCCAGGAAAATTTCCAGGCCAATACTCAACTCCAGGAAATACAGAGAACACCATGAAGATATTCCGCAGGAAGAGCAACCCCAAAGCACATAATCGTCAGATTCGCCAGGGTTGAAATGAAGGAGAAAATGCTAAGGGCAGCCAGAGAGAAGGGTTGGGTCACCCACAAAGGGAAACCCATCAGACTCACAGCAGATCTCTCGGCAGAAACTCTACAAGCCAGAAGAGAGTGGGGGCCAATATTCAACATCCTTAAAGAAAAGAACTTTCAACACAGAATTTCATATCCAGCCAAACTGAGCTTCATAAGTGAAGGGAAAATAAAATCCTTTGCAAACAAGCAAGTACTCAGAGATTTTGTCACCACCAGGCCTGCTTTTACAAGAGCTCCTGAAAGAGGCACTACACATAGAAAGGAACAACCAGTATCAGCCACTCCAAAAATGTACCAAATGCTAAAGAGCATCAACAAAATGAAGAATCTGTATCAACTAACGGGCAAAACAGCCAGCTAGCATCAAAATGGCAGGCTCAAATTCACACATAACAATATTAACCCTAAATGTAAATGGGCTAAAATGCACCAATCAAAAGACACAGACTGGCAAAGTGGATAAAAAGTCAAAACCCATCAGTGTGCTGTATCCAGGAAACCCATCTCACATGCAAGGATACACAAAGGCTCAAAATAAAGGGATGGAGGAAGATTTACCAAGCAAATGGAGAGCAAAACAAAGCAAGAGTTGCAATTCTCGTCTCCAATAAAATAGACTTTAAAGCAACAAAGATCAAGAGAGACAAAGAAGGACATTACATAATGGTAAAAGGATCAATACATCAAGAAGAGCTAACGATCCTAAATATATATGGACCCAATACAGGAGCACCCAGATATATAAGGCAAGTTCTTAATGACTTACAAAGAGACTTAGACTCCCACACAATAATAGTGGGAGACTTTAACACTCCACTGTCAATATTAGACAGATCATCCAGACAGAAAATTAACAAGGATACCCAGGGCTTGAACTCGGACCTGGAAAAAGTAAACCTGATAGACATTAACAAAACTCTCCACCCCAAATCCACAGAATATACATTCTTCTCAGCACCACATCACACCTACTCTAAAATTGACCACATAATTGGAAGTCAATCACTCCTCAGCAAATGCAAAACAACTGAAATCATAACAAACAGTCTCTCAGACCATAGTGCAATCAAGTTAGAACTCAGAATTCAGAAACTAACTCAGAACTGCACAGCTTCATGGAAACTGAACAACTGGCTCTTGAATGTTGATTGGATAAACAATGAAATGAAGGCAGAAATAAAGAAGTTCTTCAAAACCAACAAGAACGAAGACACAACATACCAGAATCTCTGGGACACATTTAAAGCAGTATCTAGAGGAAAATATATAGCATTAAGTGCCCATATAAGAAGAGTGGAGAGATCCAAAATTGACACCCTATCGTCAAAATTGAAAGAGCTAGAGGAGCAAGATCAAAAAACTCAAAACCTGGCAGAAGACAAGAAATAACTAAGATCAGAGCAGAACTGAAGGAGACAGAGACACGAAAGACCCTTCAAAAAAAAAAAAAAAAAAAAAAAAAAAAAAAAAAAATCAATAAATCCAAGAGCTGGTTTTTTGAAAAGATCAACAAAATAGACAGAACACTAGCCAGACTGATAAAAAAGAAGAGAGAACAACCAAATACATGCAATAAAGAACAATAAAGGGAAATCACCACAGATTCCACAGAAATTCAAACCATCACCAGAGAATATTACAAACAACTCTATGCACATAAACTAGTAAACCTGGAAGAAATGGATAAATTCCTGGACACCTGTGTCCTCCCAAGCCTAAACCAGGAAGAAGTCGAAACCATGAACAGACCAATAACAATATCTGAAGTTGAGGCAGCAATTAAGAGCCTACCACACAAATAAAGCCCAGGTCCAGATGGGTTCACAGCCGAATTCTACCAGACACACACAGAGGAGCTGGTACCATTCCTTCTGAAACTATTCCAAATAATCCAAAAAGAGGGAATCCTCCCCAATTCATTTTATGAGACCAACATCATCCTGATACCAAAACCCGGCAGAGACTCAAGAAAAGAAAACTTCAGGCCAATATCCATGATGAACATAGATGCAAAAATCTTCAATAAAGTATTGGCAAGCTGATTGCAACAGCACATCAAAAAGCTTATCCATCATGATCAAGTAGGACTCATCCTGGGGATGCAAGGCTGGTTCAACATACACAAGTCTATAAACGTAATTCACCACATAAACAGAACCAAAAACAAAAACCACATGATTATCTCAATTGACACAGAGAAGGCCTTTGACAAAATTCAACAGCCCTTTATGCTAAAAACCCTCAATAAACTCAGTATTGATGGAACGTATCTCAAAATAATAAAAGCTATTTACAACAAACCAACAGCCAACATCATACTTAATGGGCAAAAACTGGAAGCATTCCCTTTGAAATCTGGCACTAGACAAGGATGCCCTCTCTCACCACTTCCATTCAATATAGTACTGGAAGTTCTAGCCAGAGCAATCAGGCAAGAAAAAGAAATAAAGGGTATTCAAATAGGAAAGGTGGAAGCCAAATTGTCTCTATTTGCAGATGACATGATAGTATTATCTAGAAGATCCCATCGCCTCAGCCCAAAAACTCCTGAAACTGATAAGCAACTTCAGCAAAGTCTCAGGATATAAAATCAATGTGCAAAAATCACAAGCATTCCTATACACCAATAACAGACTTAATGAGAGCCAAATCAAGAATGAACTGCCATTCACAATTGCTACAAAGAGAATAAAACACCTAGGAATACAACTCACAAGGAACGTAAGGGACCTCTTCAAGGAAAACTACAAACCACTGCTCAACGAAATAAGAGGACACAAACAGATGGAGAAACATTCCATGTTCGTGGTTAGGAAGAATCAATATCATGAAAATGGCTATACTGCCCAAAGTAATTTACAGAATCAACGCTATCCCCATCAAGCTACCATTAACTTTCTTCACAGAATTGGAAAAAAACACCTTGAACTTCATATGGAACCAAAACAGAGCCCGCATAGCCAAGTCAATTCTAAGCAAAAAGAACACAGTGGGAGGCATCACACTACCAGACTTCAAACTATACTACAAGGCTACAGTAATCAAAACAGCATGGTACTGGTACCAAAACAGAGATATAGACCAATGGAACAGAACAGAGGCATCAGAGGCAACACAACAGATCTACAACCATAAATCTTTGATAAACCTGACAAAAACAAGCAATGGGGAAAGGACTCCCTGTTTAATAAATGGTGTTGGGAAAACTGGCTAGCCATGTGCAGAAAGCATAAACTGGACCCCTTCCTGACACCTTACACTAAAATTAACTCCAGATGGATTAAAGACTTAAACATAAGACCTGGCACCATAAAAACCCTAGAAGAAAATCTAGGCAAAACCATTCAGGACATAGGAGTTGGCAAGGACTTCATGACCAAAACACCAAAAGCATCGGCAACAAAAGCCAAAATAGACAAATGGGACCTAATCAAACTCTGCACGGCAGCTTCTGCACGGCAAAAGAAACAATTACTAGAGTGAATCAGCAACCAACAGAATGGGAAAAAATGTTGCAGTTTACCCATCTGACAAAGGGCTGATATCCAGAATTTACAAAGAACTCAAACAGATTTACAAGAAAAAAACAAGCCCATCAAAAAATGTGCAAAGGATATGAACAGACACTTTACAAAAGAAGACATACATGAGGCCAACAAACATATGAAAAAATGCTCATCATCACTGGTCATTAGAGAGATGCAAATCAAAACCACATTGAGATACCATCTCACGCCAGTTAGAATAGAGATCATTAGTCCTGGCGCTTGAGGAGGCGAGGCCATGAGTTCAAGGCCAACCTGAGCAACATCACCAGCTCTCATTGATTAACAACAACAAAATTATATGATATTCATAAACAAAAATAACATAGGAGATCATTAAAAAATCTGAAGACAACAGATGCTGGAGAGGATGTGGAGATAGGAACACTTTTACACTGCTGGTGGGAGTGTAAATTAGTTCAACCATTGTGGAAGACAGTGTGGCAATTCCTCAAGGACCTAGAAATAGAAATTCCATTTGACCCAGCAATCCCATTACTGGGTATATATCCAAAGGACTATAAATCGTTCTACTATAAGGACACAGGCACACGAATGTTCATTGTGGCACTGTTTACAATAGCAAAGACCTGGACTGGGAAAATGTGGCACATATACACCATGGAATATTATGCAGCAATTAAAAATGATGAGTTCATGTCCTTTGTAGGGACATGGATGAATCTGGAAAGCATCATTCTCAGCAAACTGACACAAGAACAGAAAATGAAACACTGCATATTCTCACTCATAGGTGGGTGAGGAAAAATGAGAACACATGGACACAGGGAAGGGAGTACTACACACTGGGGTCTATTGGGGGGAATGGGGGAGGGACAGCAGAGCGGGGAGCTGGGGATGGATAGCATGGGGAGAAATGCCAAATGTGGGTGAAGGGGCGGAAGGCAGCAAAACACACTGCCATGTGTGTACCTATGCAACTATCTTGCATGTTCTGCACATGTACCCCAAAACCTAAAATGCAATAAAAAGATAAAATAAAAAATAATAAAATTAAAATAAATTTAAAAAATAAATAAATAAGAAAAAGAGTGAAAGAGAAAGGAAGAGAAAGAAAGGAAGAAAGGATTACTTAATTTAGGGGCACGCCCTCAATTTCCTGACCTTCAAATCTGTACTCAAAACAGGCTGTGTCTCCTCATCAGACTCACACTTAACACGCCCCTCCAGGACCAAGGGTGACCTGTGGACCCACTAGTCACACCCTGGCTGCCAAGGCAAACATCTCAAAGCAATGCTTTGCCAGGTCTGTTCATCACCCCACAGGTCTCCCTTGCTAATGACTACTCAGGCCCACAGAACCAGAAATCATCATCAGAGACAGTTATCTCCACAAACGATGCTTCTGGCAAAAAGAAGACAGTGAAGGACATAATTCCCCTGTAATTAAAACAAACCTCCTATTTTAATTGTTCTAATTACAACAAGCACTCAAGTAACAAGATGTCTGTTTATCAGACAGTCCTGACCCTGGCCACTGCTGCGTGTGGCCGAGCCAACAGCGTGGGATGCAGCTGGAGCTGCACACGAGGGTAGGGGCTGCCACCCGCGGCTGCCTGCCCAAGAGAGGGGCCAGGGCCACTCCCAAAGTGACCAAGCACCCACCGTGTAGCCCATTTCCCTTGGAAATGCTATTTAAAATGCTATTTACAAAAATTAATCAGGCTGGGCGTGGTGGCTCACGCCTATAATCCCAGCACTTTGGGAGGCTGAAGTGGGCAGATCACAAGGTCAGTTCAAGATCAGCCTGGCCAATACGGTGAAACCCCATCTCTAGTAAAAAATACAAATAAATATTAGCTGGCCTGGTGGTGTGTGCCTGTAGTCCCAGCTACTCGGGAGGCTGAGGCAGAAGAACTGCTTGAACCCAGGAGGCACAGGTTGCAGTGAGCCGAGATCTCGCCACAGCCCTCCAGCCTGAGTGACAGAGCAACACTTCGTCACACACACACACACACACACACACACACACACACACACACAAATGATTTGCCAAATGTGAACAAGCAAATCAGTCCCAAGTGGGCTCTGAAAGGAATAGTTACGAAAAGCAAGAGACGACGACGACTGCCTGCTGAGTGCAAATACTTCATGTACGTGAGTTTCAAGACACACAAACCCATTTTCAGCATCAAAGTCATTCCCTGATTGCTGTGCCGACTAAAATGATGAACCTTTTCCAAAGCAAGCACGAGAAAAGCGACTGAAAAGCCAGGGAATACAGTAACCCACCCCACCCCACACCTTCCGGGTCCTGCTGTAAGGCTACGGTCATGCCGTCCTCCAGCACGTGCGGCCAGTGCAGCCAATCTACCTCCACCCTCTATGCAACGTGGACTCTTCATCTGACTGGTTAACACTGCCGGCCTCGAGCCAGGCACAGCAGTGGAGTGAGCAGAACAGGCCCCAAAGCCCCAACGAGGCTCACCGTGACAGAACAAAGCTGGGGCTCCAGCAAGCACCACTGTCGCCCAGCCGAAGCCCTGGATGCGGAGAAGGCCTGCGTTCAGCAGCCTGCCTCCTGGGAAAGGGACTTCTGCTCTACTACTTTAATGGCAGGAGATGGTGCCTATAAGGGTGGGTCGCAGCCACGGCGATCAGGCCAAGCCACAGCTAGAGACACTAACTCTACTTCAGTCTAGCATTTCACTAGGCTGCTTCTTCTCTTCAAAGACTGATAAGCAAACACACCGTCTGACTCTACACGGAGACAGACACGCAGCTCCTGACTAACAGGAGACACCCGTGGTAAATGTGCATCAGAAACCCTGGCAGCAACAAAGGGGAAACCAACAGAGGCTGAGCGGGTTCACTCAAGAGAAATGTCAATGTCCTACCTGCCTCTGGCCAGCTCCACTGTTTCTACACCAACTCCACACAGAAAGAGCATGCCCTTTCAGTAAACGACACATATGGATGGGGATCGGCCCCCCTTCCAGCAAACAGGGTACCTACGGCTGCCCTCAAGCGTGTACATGAAGGCCACAGGAGGAGGACGGCCAGCGACAGGCTGGTGGCGGATGACGGGAGGAACCTGGGGAACAAGCCCAAGGCACGGCTGCCCCAGCCGATCCTAGCAGTGCCATCACCAAAGCCAGGCAGCTGGCGCCCTCCACACCTGGGCCAGGCTTCTCTGTGAAGGGTCCAGAGAAAACGTGGTCTCCCAGGACCCAGCGAGACTGGGCTCCCAGACGGTGGCCTGGGATCCTCCCAGCCCTGGTATTGTGAGGTCTGCTCCCAGCACTCGGGCTCCGCACACAAGCACAGCGGAGCCGTGCCTGGGGCTCAGTTTCTCACCCGGCTTCTTACCTGACTTGTTCCCAGGTCTTGGTGGCCAAGTGCAGTACCCAGAGATCCTTGTAGTGGTAGAACTGCTCTCCGCTGGGAGAGGCGAACTCCCCTCCAAAGACCCACAGCTGTCCGCCACCGTGAGGCACCATCACTGCCTGTGAAAAGAAAGGAGACAGGTCAGGGCACAGTCACACAGCAGCAGAGCCCGCTCCATGGATGACCGGCAGTGGTGAGTGCTTGAGTACCGCACGACTGTCTCAGCTGGCCTCCAAAGTGACCGGCCCCACACTCAGCCACTGTTCTCTCCTGCCTCCCTAGGCTGCAAAACAAACATCCATTTAAATGTAGACAGTGCCATGTCCCATAAGTGGACACAGCTAGTTACTTCAAACATGAGCAATGGCACGGTACAACCTAGCACTGTCTTCCTTGAGTATCTATAATAAAGCTGTCCGCCTACTCTCGTTCATCCCTTTCCTACCTATTAAGTGCTAACTAAACTACCCTCCACAAGTACAATGTGCAGGTAAAAGGAAGTGTTCATGGGCCGGGTGCGGTGCCTCACACCTGTAATCCCAGCACTCTGGAGGGCCGAGGTGGGAGATCACAGGGTCAGGAGTTTGAGACCAGCCTGGCCAAGATGGTGAAACCCTGTCGCTACTAAAAATACAAAAATTAGCCAGACAAGGTGGTATGTGCCTATAGTCCCAGCTACTCAGGAGCCTAAGGAAGAAGAATCCCTTGAACCTGAGAGGCAGAAGTAGCAGTGAACTAAGATTGCACCACTGTACTGCAGCCTGGGCAACAGAGAGACACTTCATCTCAAAAAAAAAAAAAGAAAGAGAAGAAAAAGGTTTACATAATGTTTTTTCCTGGATCTTGCTCTGTCACCCAGGCTGGAGTGCAGTGGTATAATCATCATTCGCTTCAGCTTTGACCTCCTGGATTCAAGTGATCCTCCCATCTTATCCTCCTGAGTAGCTGGGACTACAGGCAAGTGACACCATGCCCAGCTAAGTTTTATTTTTTGCAGAGGTGGGGTCTATATTGTCCAGGCTGGTCTCAAACTCCTGGCTTTAGTCAATCCTCCTGCCTCAGCCTCCCAAAGCATGCTGGGATTACACACGAGCCACTGCACTCAGCCTTATGCCACATTATTAATGCTTATTAGAGACTTCAGCACCACAGTAAAGGTGAAGGAGCACAATGGGAGTGATGCCCTTGGGGCCACACGTGGGAGGACACTCTGGCCATCCTCAAGCAGCAGGGTATACAGAGCAAAGAACAGAGGCACTAATCAAAAACAAGGGCATCCCTGAGGTCTCAGACACCACCAGTTATTCCACATGAGGCCCTCCGTGGCCCACTCCCTCTCAGGACCCCAAGGACTGTGGGCAAAAGAGTCTTTGGGGGACAGCAGGCACCCCCTCTGGAAAGAGCTGCCTAGACAGACTGCTGGGCTGTAAGCAGTGGCAGAGACCACCAGGCTCCACAGGGTCTTTGCTCCAAACCTGCAAATTAAGAGGCAGCTGGGGTCCTGGAAGCAAGCGGCTCTTCCCAAGTTGGGAACAGCACACTTCTCAGCATTCTATGTTAGTAACCACGGCGGAGGGGACCCTCGGTGCCGCACTTCCACAGGTGCGAGCCGCCCACGCTGCCCAGGGCCACAGAGCCCGGCTTCGAGTGACCATAATGCCCTGGTGGTATAATTAAAAAAGAAAAAGCAACCTGAGCACCCTGGCAGCAGGTAAAGCCCCGTTTCCCAAGTCAGCCGTGGCCATTTCAGACTCTTTTTTTGAGACGGAGTTTCACTCTCATTATCCAGGCTGGAGCGCAATGGCGCGATCTCGGCTCACCGCAACCTCCGCCTCCTGGGTTCAGGCAATTCTCCTGCCTCAGCCTCCTGAGTAGCTGGGATTACAGGCACGCGCCACCATACCCAGCTAATTTTTTGTATTTTTAGTAGAGACGGGGTTTCACCATGTTGACCAGGATGGTCCACCTGCCTCGGCCCCCCAAAGTGCTGGGATTATAGGCTTGAGCCACCGCACCCGGCCCCAGACTCCTTAAAAGCCTGTTTTATTTCCTCTTGTTTCGAGGTAAGAGTAAGGACCTGGCAGGATGAAGAATGCTTCCACACAGGACGCAGAGGGCTGGCAAACCAGAGTGCCAACAGTCCAAGTCAAGTGTGCCCCGGGCAGGGCAGACAGTGATTCTCAGCAGGCTCCCTCCCGGCACCTCTGAGTCAGTGCTCTGCTCACCCGTACTTACAAACGGCCACAGTGCCCCCCTCTGCACTGATGCTGTTCCTTCTTGGGCCAGACAGAGGATGCAGATGGCAGTAGCACACAGAGGGTGGCGTGTCACTCTCCACCCCACCCACTTCCACTCATTCTTTGCATCTGTCATCTCAGCACCGATGACTGACCTGTAAAGGGACAAGCCAGGTTCCCTATCATTCTAAAAGCCCAGTAGTTCCAAAGGCAGAAACTGATCATTTTACGTCTTCACAGCAGACATGATGACTGGCTTAAGGCCCAAATCTAACAAATGTTTTGAGTTGAAAGGAGTTTAGGTGGCACAACCATACCTCACGGTACAATAGTTTTAAAACGTCATCTCATGGAAGAGTATTCAATGCTACAGAATAATCCTACAATAATACATCGATGGCAAAGAACACCATACAAATAACACATACACCCACACTCGAGTGAGTAGGAAATACAGACTCATAGAAACTGACCATTTTACCTCTTTACAGCAGACAAGATGACCGACCCCAGAGTCTGAAACACGCCAGAGAGCCCTGAGCCCCAACTCCAGAGCCTGAAACATGCCAGGGAGCCCTAAGCCCCAACTCCAGAGCCTGAAACACGCCAGGGAGCCCTGAGCCCCAACTCCAGAGCCTGAAACACGCCAGGGAGCCCTGAGCCCCAACTCCAGAGCCTGAAACACGCCAGGGAGCCCTGAGCCCCAACTCCAGAGCCTGAAACACGCCAGGGAGCCCTGAGCCCAACTCCAGAGCCTGAAACATGCCAGGGAGCCCTGAGCCCCGACTCCAGTGCCTGAAACACTCCAGGGAGCCCTGATTCCCGACTCCAGAGCCTGAAACACGCCACGGAGCCCTGAGCCCCGACTCCAGAGCCTGAAACACTCCACGGAGCTCTGAGCCCTGACTCCAGTATCTGAAACACACCAGGAAGCCCTGACCCCCGACTCCAGAGCCTGAAACACGCCAGGGAGCCCTAAGCCCTGACTCTAGCACCTGAAACACCAGGAAGCCCTGACCCCTGACTCCAGAGCCTGAAACACACCAGGGAGCCCTGACTCCAGCACCTGCAGACAGCTTCCTCCCTGGTGCAGGGACAGGGGGCCCAGGCAGAGCAGGCAGTCTTGAGTAGCTGAGGAGTCAAGGGCTAGAGTTCAGGGACACAGACACAGCTGCAAGTAGCAGGGCAGTTTTGGAGAGAGGAAGCTGTGAGAGACAGAGCCCTAGAAAACTGCACGGAAGCATCCCACAGAGTCTGTGTACACTAAGCTGCACCTTGGCAGGGTGAGACCCAGGAACCATCACTGTGAAGACAAAAGCATGAGAACTATCTGAGCTTACACGGGTCTTGGAAAGAGGCAAGTTCCAACCAGATGGGGCAGAAAGACACTGCTGATCACACAAGGCACCGAGTCGAGACTGCAGGAAGGCCACCGCGAGGGCTGAGCTAGGCCCTAGACACGGCAATGAAAAGCCGCCTCGAGGGCTGAGCTAGGCCCTAGACACGGCAGTGAAAAGCCGCCGCGAGGGCTGAGCTAGGCCCTAGACACGGCAGTGAAAAGCCGCCGCGAGGGCTGAGCTAGGCCCTAGACACGGCAGTGAAAAGCCGCCGCGAGGGCTGAGCTAGGCCCTAGACACGGCAGTGAAAAGATCAAGATGAGAGTTGGGAGGAGGTGGGAAAAGAAAAAAAGAGATCAAAATGATCTGCAAGGACCTGAATCACCTGCCAGGACAAAATGCAACACTGTGTGACAGGTGAAAAAATCCAGACACTCGGGCCAGGAGCAGTGGCTCACGCCTGCAATCCCAGCACTTTGGGAAGTGGTGGATCACTTGAGGTTAGGAGTGTAAGACCAGCCCGATGAACATAGTGAAACCCTGTCTACTAAAAAATGTACAAAATGAGCCGTGTGGTGGTGCACACCTATAATCGCAGCTACTTGGGAGGCTGAGGTTACAGTGAGCCGAGATCCCACCACTGCACTCCAGCCCGGGTGACAGAGTAAGACTCGGTCTCAAAAAATAAATAATTAAAATAAAACATCGGGCACAGTGGCTCACACCTGTAATCCTAGCACTTTGGGAGGCCGAGACCAGTGGATCATCTGAGGTCGGGGGTTCGAAACCAGTCTGACCAACATGGATAAACCCCATCTCTACTAAAAACACAAAATTAGCTGACCGTGATGGCACATGCCTGTAATCTCAGTTACTCAGAAGGCTGAGGCAGGACAATCACTCGAACCCAGGAAGTAGAGGTTGCAGCAAGCCAAGATTGTGACATCGCACTTCAGCCTGGGCAATGAGCAAAACTCTGTCTCAAAATAAATAAATAAATATAAAGAAAGAAAATAAAAAATAAAACCATCCAGACACGCAATCGGCAGCATCCACCAAGTCCCGCATCTAACCACACACTACTAACAGGAAAATATAAAGTAGTAATAGGAGAAAAATCAGTGGACAGAAACAGAACCAGGAATGACAGATGAGAGAATAAGACAAGGGCAGTAAACAATTAGAAACGTGTTCAAAGATTTAAAGGAAGATGTGAACACACCAAGTAGAAACTATAATCGAGAACCAAACAACTTCTAGAGCTGAAAAAAATACATATAAAATTAAAAATTCATTAGTTCACAGCATATCCACTAATCTTGAAGAAGGGCAACGAAAACTACTCAAAATGAGAGAGAGAGAATAAAGGAAGACAAAGATTTCCATTCCCCTGCAGAATATTACAGTCAAATGTACATGTAACTTAACTTCCAGAAAAATCACAGATCTCAAAATCAAATGTACAAAACTAACACAGGCCAGGCACAGTGGCTCACGCCTGTAATCCCAGCACTCTCAAAGGCTGTGGTGGGTGGATCACTTGAAGCCAGGAGTTCAAGACCAGCCTGGGAAACATGGTGAAATCCCTTCTCTACTAAAAATACAAAAACTAGCCGGACATGGTGGTGTGTGCCTGTAATCCCAGCTACTCGGGAGCCTGAGGCAGGAGAACTGCTTGAACCAGGAGGCGGAGGTTGCGGTGAGCTGAGACAGAACCACTGTACTCCAGCCTGGGAGACAGAGCAGGACTCCGTCTCAAAAAAATAAAATAAAATAAAGATTCAAATGTAGAAGGCAACTTAGTCACTTAATACAATCCCAGTCATCCAATACAATTACAAGATTCAGGTCAGAAAAATCAAGCAAATGGCCACTCACAAGCCTGTGGGCCCCATAGCAATTGCACACCAAAATCCAGAGATCCATACTTCCCAATCACACCCACATCACACACCAGAGAAAAACCCTTAAAAACAAACCATGACAGGTCAGGCGCAACTGAGAACCACAAAGGCTTTCAGGGCATCAGCCGTTGAAGAATGTAGTTAACAAGAGCAATTAGAACAGAAAAGAACAGGTAAGAAAGGCCAGGCCCGCGGCTCATGCCTGCAATCCCAGCACTTTGGGAGGCCGAGGCGGGCAGATCGTTCAAGGTCATGAGTTTGAGACCAGCCTGGCCAACATGGTGAAGCCTCGTCTCTACTAAAAATACAAAAAATGAGCCAGGTGTGGTGGTGGGCGCCGGTAATCCCAGTTACTCAGGAGCTGAGGCAGGAAAATTGCTTGAACCTGGGAGATGGAGGTTGCAGTGAGCCGAAATAATGCCACTGCACTTCAGCCTGAATGACAGAGTGAGACTCTGTCTCAAAAAACAAAACAAAAATCCAAGAGTATAAACATCTAATTTTTAAACCTGCCCAAATGCCTGCAAGCCTGCATCTGCATGGGATGTTCACTAAGCTCAGGCAGGCAGGTCCTCCTCAGAGAACCAACTTCATTAGCAAGTGACTTCTGAGCACAGAATCAGCAAAGGGGGAAGGAAATGTTTCAGAGAAATGTGTGAATCATGCTGTGGTCGCCTGATGCGATGATCGTTCTCTGCACTGGAGAAGCAGGCACTCAAATTATTTTTTGTGCAAGTCCAACCGTAACAGAGTTGAACCAAGGGTAAGGACAGAGACCCAACCTTTCGGAGCTTACAGAACATCTGACGCCAGGGCCCCTTCCCCAACAAGATGTGATGGCTCTGACGGTGCTCTCCTGTGTAAGGAACGAGCTAGCAGCATGCTAAGTCAGTGCTCCTTCTCTGCCACCCCGTTACCACTTGTTTTCTGCCGATACAATTGTTTTCCTTCCACCATGCATACCTTTCCCAAACACCCAGTTCTATCTTCACCATCTAGTCCAGACCGTGGGCCCTGAGTAGAAGTGAGCATTCTGCTGGTGGTTGGGACAGGCCAGGCGCGACACCAGATATTTTACATGGAATATCTCACACGATCCTCATGCCACCTGGGGAGGAGGCGTTAGCCCCCCTTGTCTCACAGTGAAGAAGCTGAGTAAGGAATCCAAGGGAGCAAACAGCAGAACCAGGAGATCTCACAGCCCAGCCCCTCCGCATCAGCCACCGTCACCTATCAACTCTCCACGTGTCTACCAGACTCTCACGTGGGAACAGAGGGAGGGCGGCTGCGAGTCAGTGAGGACACTACCTGGTGAGCACAGCGCCTTGGAGGTGGACTGGGGATGTCGACTTTGGTCCAGGTGTCCTTTCTGATATTGTAGACATAGAGCTCATTATACAAAACAGTCTGCAGGAAGGAAAAGGGAGTGTCAGTGTCACGAACGATACACTTCCAAGGAAGTGTGAGAACAATCTTAAGCATTACAATTCCCTGGGAAACTGACATCCTAAAGCAATGTAAACCATACAGCACAGGGAGGCCATGTGGCTGGTTCCCCGGGGCCCTCTGGGGTGACGACACCATGAAAATGACCGGATGCCCACCAGGCCCATGAATCTGGAAGGTACTGAAAGCCCTTGTTTATTAGGATTAGTCATTTTTCTAATTCAAACATTGATTGATTGATTGATCTATTGATCTATTTATGTATTTATCTATCTATTTATTTATTTAGACAGACAGAGCCTTGCTCTGTCACCCAAGCTGGAGTACAGTGACACAATTTTGGCTCACTGCAACCTCCACCTCCCGGATTCAATCGATTCTCTGCCTCAGCCTCCCAAGTAGCTGGGATTACAGCTGTGTGCCACCACGCCTGGCTAAATTTTGTATTTTCAGTAGAGACTGGGTTTCACCATGTTGGGCAGGCTGGTCTCAAACTCATGACCAGGTAATCTGCCCGCCTCGGCCTCCCAAAGTGCTGGGATTACAGGCATGAGCCACCATATCCAGCCAAGCCTAGTTTCTAAATGTACAAAAACTCAGAGGAAGATGGACAAATGCAGTCTATCCCCCAGGGGCCATCCCAGGCTGCAGGGAAGGTGAGCTCCTGCTTTGCCGTTTCACATGCAATTCTAAAACACAGATCTTTCTGGCCTGCTCAAAAACAAAAAGTAGCCCTACAATGTATCCGCACTTTTCCTATTTAAGACAACCTGAGCTGGGCACGGTGGCTCACGCCTATAATCCCAGCACTTTGGGAGGCCGAGGCGGGTGGATCATGAGGTCAAGAGATCGAGACCATCCTGGTCAACATGGTGATACCCCATCTCTACTAAAAATACAAAAATTAGCTGGGCATGGTGTTGCATGCCTGTAGTCCCAGCTACTCAGGAGGCTGAGGCAGGAGAATTGCTTGAACCCAGAAGGCGGAGGTTGCGGTGAGCAGAGATCGTGCCATTGCACTCCAGTCTGGGTAACAGCAAAACTCCGTCTCAAAAAAAAAAAAAAAAAAAGACAACCTGAAAGCTGAGTGTAAAATGTGGAAACCCACTGGGAGGAAGAACAGAACAATCACCCACAACAAGGGCTGCGCCCATCAAGAGTGACGAAGGCAGAACAGTTCTCTTAAGTCCCAGGAACGGAGACCCAGCACCATTGATGTCATCAACAGTCACGCCAGTGCCTGGACGGTCCTGGTGACATCTCACGTCAGGCCTGACAGCTCAAGCGCGTGGTATGAGGTGGGTGAAAGGGCCAAGGCGTATTTGATGCCACTGCCTTAACTTTCTAGCAAATGATACTCATGCAATATGGGAAGAAAAGAAAAAAATATATACTTTACTTTTTGGCCATTGAAATATTCACCTCCGAAAAGGATTAATTCATCTTTCTCAGGATGAGCCGAGAGGGAGGCATTTAACCTGCAAGAGATACAAGCAGCAGGTCAGCAGGTCTCCCCAAATCCCCGCCTGAGCGCCATCTCCTTCCTCACAGAATCCTCTATCACCACAGACTGGTGCTTCTACACTTCCTTAAAGGAGAGCCTGGCATCCAGAAGAGCAGCACAGGTGCCAACCTTTTGGTCCCTCTACCAGTGCCCAGGGCCACACTCCCAAGACAGCCCTGGAGCTAAGCTGACACAGTGTCTGGTTGTTTAAAAAAAAAAAAAAAGTCCCTAGGCAGGAAGAGGTCCAGATGCCCCTATGAATGTATCAAATGTTCCAGAACTGTCCTTTGTTTTCTTTGAGATGGAGTTTCCCTCTTGTCACCCATGCTGGAGTGTAACACCACAATCTTGGCTCACTGCAACCTCCACCTCCTGGATTCAAGCAATTCTCCTGCCTCAGCCTCCTGAGTAGCTGGGATTACCGGTGCCCACCACAATTCCTAGCTAATTTTTGTATTTTTTAGTAGAGATGTTGTATTTTTTAGGGTTTCACTGTGTTGTCCATGCTAGTCTCGAACTCCTGATCTGCCCACCTTGGCCTCCCAAAGTGCTCAGATTACAGACATGAGCCACCACACCTGGCCCTCAAAGCCATCCTCTTTTAAAAGCCTATCCTCTCAAATCACCTCAAAACTGTTCTAAAGATTTCAGTATTGGCCGGGTGCAGTGGCTCATGCTTGTAATCCCAGCACTTTGGGAGGCTGAGGCTGGTGGATTATGAAGTCAAGAGATCAAGACCATCCTGGCCAACATGGTGAAACACTGTCTCTACTAAAAGTACAAAAATTAGCCGGGTATGGTAGCACGCGCCTGTGGTCCCAGCTACTCGGGAGGCTGAGGCGGAAGAATCGCTTGAACCCAGGAGGTGGAGGTTTTGGTGAGCCAAGATCAGGCCACTGCACTCCAGCCTGGGCAACAAGAGCAAAACTCCATCTCAAAAAAAAAAAAAAAAAGAATAAAGACTGTTTCCCAAATTTCTCTCACCCTGAATCCTTTTTCACTTGAACACCTACTTAATTTCTGCAGAAAAGTACCAAACCAAACTTGGGAAACGACCCCCACGGGGCCCAAGCTGAGCCCCCACCCAGTTTGCAGCCGCACTGGCCCAGGTGCTTCTGCCGCACAGGCAGGTGAAGTACGGATGCAGCCAGCGTCGTGCCCTGTTTTCCAGGGAAGTCACACAGAGCCAGTTCTGACGGTGTGCACATTTAAAAACTGGACATTCTTGTAATCCCAGCAACTCAGGAGACTGAGGCAGGAGAATCACTTGAACCCGGGAGGAGGACGTTGCAGTGAGCCGAGATAGCACCACTGCACTCCAGCCTGGGTGAGAGAGCAAGACTCCATCTCAAAAAAAGAAAATAAAAACTGGTCATTCTCACAATTTTAAGGTCGTATGACTGAGAGGTAGGAGGCTGGAAGTTATTAAGGTTATGAAGCAAAAGGTCTTAATCTCATGACAGCTGTTTCAGTAACTGCTCCCTCCTTTAGGAAGCATTTCCAGCTGACCCAGAAACTATCAATACTTTAAATTATATCCTGGCATGAAACCTGACTTGTAGGGAACATTACTTAACGGAAAAATTCTAAAATATTGGAAAAGGAACCAAAAACAAAAAATGTAAAAGGCCGGGCACAGTGACTCACACCTGTAATCCCAGCACTCTGAGGGGTCAAGGGAGGTGGATCACTTGAGCTCAGGAACTTGAGACCAGCCTGGACAACACAAAAAATGTCTCTACAAAAAAAAACAAAACCAATCCCCAAAGTGGCTTTCCTCAGGAGTGCTGGCACATCAGAAGCCTTAAAGATAATTGAGTTGTTGAAGCAACTCAAATGAAAATGCACATTTACAGCAGGCCACAGTGGCTCATGCCTATAATCCCAACACTTTGGGATGCCGAGGCAGGTGGATCACCTGAGGTCAGGAGTTTGAGACCAGCCTAGCCAATATGGTAAAATGCTGTCTCTACTAAAAACACAGATATTAGCCAGGTGTGGTGGCGCATGCCTGTAATCCCAGCTACTAGGGAGGCTGAGGCAGGAGAATCACCTGAACCCAGGAGGCAGAGGTTGCACTGAGACAAGATCATGCCACTGCACTCCAGCCTGGGCAACAGAGCAAGATTCCATCTCAAAACAAAAAAATGCATATTCACCACACGTAACTTACATTTGGCACTGAGGACAACATGCAAACTGAAGGGAAGAACAGCCAGGCACGGTGGCTCAGGCCTGTAATCCCAGCATTTGGGAGGACCAGGCAGGTGGATCACCTGAGATCAGGACTTCAAGACCAGCCTGACCAATATGATGAAACCCTGTCTCTACTAAAAATACAAGAATTAGCCAGGTGTGGTGGTGCACTCCAATAGTCCCAGCTACTCAGGAGAAGGAGGCAGGAAAATCACTTAAACCTGGGAGGCTGAGGCTGCAGTGAGCCAACATCGCCCCGCCCCACTGCACTCCAATCTGGGCGACAGAGCAAGACTCCGTCTCAAAACAGGAAAAAAAAAAAAAAAGAAAGAAAAATAAAACTCAAATCCTAATGGACATTAAAGTGAAACCAGGAAGGACATCTGCCTTTGGGAGTGGCCCCAACAGGACTCACTCTGCTCAGGGACTGATCACCACGCTCCTCCCACCTCTGTGCAGGTGATAACCCTGCCTCTGAGGCCGGTGGGTGCAACTTGTCAAGGCAAAGGCAGCACAGTCACGACCCCCACTCCAGAAGGGCTGAACATCGGCTTCCACCTGGGCCTGCAGCAGCTTTATTCAGAGGGTAAATCCTGCAAGGTTCATCTCCTACTGAGGGAAATAAAGCAAACCCATTTCTCATTCCAGCTCATCCCACATGTGTTTCAAATCCTACAGGCTTGGAATGTTTGTACATAATTTTCAAATTCATTTAAAATGGCTTATACACAATTTATGTTTAAGAAATTTTTCACATGAGAATTTAAAAGCATTACAAACACAGCAAAAAGCCATGGTGATTTTCAGCTTTCTGCCTATAATATGCTCTTTTAAAATACCTTAAGAACCAAAGAAGCCAGGCGCGGTGGCTCACACCTGTAATGTCAGGACTTCGGGAGGCCGAGGCAAGCGGATCACCTGAAGTCGCAAGTTCAAGACGAGCCTGAACAAGGTGGATAAACCCTGTCTCTACTAAAAATACAAAATTAGCTGGGCGTGGTGGCGCATGCCTGTAATCAATCTCAGCTACTTGGGAGGCTGAGGCAGGACAATCACTTGAACCTGGGAGGTGGAGATTGCAGTGAGCCGAGATCATGCCACTGCACTCTAGCCTGGGCAACAAGAGGGAAACTTCGTCTCAAAACAAAAACAAAAACAAAAAGAACTAAAGAAAAGCTCAGTGGGGCAATGCTTTCATCCACACATCATGACCTTCAAAGACCTTTCAATCCCAGCACAGGAGCCTGGCGGGGAGCAGCTGTGCTGGAGTCCCCGCCCCCTGGTTTCTGCAGGGCAATAAAGCTGAACAGCCGCATTCCAGTTCTTCCGAAGAAAGGGACCAGAACAGGTTTTACTAATGAAAAAGTCTCAAGTGCCTGGTCATATATGAAAGATGGTGCTATTTAAAGTAGTTTTTCAATTTATGGAAGGAAAAAGAAACAGACACACAATGCAAAAAACGCGACTTGCTCACCTTGGTGAGGGCGGGGAACACGGAGTTTCCACAACCTGAGTCTTCCTGGCATCGAGTGTCTGGAAATGGGCTATGAGCGCCTCCAGGTCTTCCTAGGAAAGCAAGCAGGCACACGTGAGACTCGTTCCCTGGACGTGCCGCGGAGCCACAGCCTGCTCAGCTTTCCTCCAGTCAGCGCGACTGGACTGGGCTCGGTCACGTCTGAACTGTAACACGCTGTGCCTGTGTTTGAAATGCAGAGTTCCACACACTCCAGAGTCACCAGAGCTGGACCTCAAAGGCAGTTTGCTTAGAAGGGTAAATGCATGCTCCAAATATCTCACTCCAAACCCTTAACGCCCGCCTGCGGGACCTTCCACTTAGCCAAGCCCCTCACTCCTTCAGCGCCTCTCACACCCAGGCCCGGCCGGCGCACCTGCCTGCCCTCCTGTCTGCGGTGTCTGATACATTTCTCAGTCACTTGCTTCCTCCACATCCCTCTACCTCAACAAAATCATAAATGAGCTCCACCAGAGCAAGACTTTCAACTGGTTAAAACACTGCCTGCACAGCAAGGGCTCGGCAAATGCCAGCTGTGGCCTATCTGTGGAAGCTCTCGAGTTTTCCTAGCATGGAGGGTGACTGAAGGCCCTGAGGGGCCATCACAGAGGGCAGCACTGGAACCGAGTGTTCCTGCCTCAGCCACAGCCCATTTCCCAACACTCCGGAGACACCCCAGCCTGACAGCTCAAGCTCCTTCTATCCTCAGCTGTCCTTCTGGGAGCTAAAGACACCTGCAAATCATTTCCCTCCCCACACCCACCTCCCACCCAGGCCTCACTCCCCAAGCTACACCAGCTTCCTCTCCGTTCATTCAATGAACACACACCACATTCCCTCATCCCATCCGTGTTTCCTTCAGCCCACCCCTCAGTCTCAGGGTGAATGTCAATCCCTCCCGGTCAGAAGCTCTCACAGCAGGGCACACTGCTTAAAAGTCTATATATGTGATATTTAAAACATATAAGGTACATAACTGTATGCAAGACTCTCCTGTGCACCGTTTCCAGGGTAAGGAATGGTGTCACCCGCGTGTAGCACCCACACATCCCCCAAAGTAACCACTACCTGGAACTCGGTGCTTATTAGTCTCAAGCTTTTTACACTTCTATTACACATGTGGAGCCCTAAGCAACACGTGGTGCTGTTTTACAGTTTTAAATCTCACTAAATGGGCCGGGTGCGGTGGCTCACACCTGTAATCCCAGCACTAAGGGAGGCCAAGGTGGGTGGATCACGAGGTTAGGGGTTTGAGACCACCCTGGCCAACATGGGGAAACCCTGTCTCTACTAAAAATACAAAACATTAGTCCGGCATGGTGGCAGGCACCTGTAATCCCAGCTACTCTGGAGGCTGAGGCAGAACTGCTTCAACCCCAGAGGCAGAGGCTGTAGTGAGCCGAGATCACACCATTGTACTCCAGCCTGGGCAACAAGAGTGAGACTGTCTCAAAGTAAATAGCTCTTAAATGGTATCATACCGCATTCTTTCAACTTGTTTTTTTTGCTCAACAAGGTTAAACAGTTCAAATACTAACGTCTATGAACTGAGAAAGCTTTGCCATTGCTACTCTAAGGCAGCAGTCTTTAAACTTGAGTGAACCTCATCACTGGGTGACTGAGGAAGAGCAAGGTGGTAGGATCTGGGTGACACCGGTGGCCTAGTCAGTAACAGCCTCTCCAAGGTGACATTAAGCTGAATGCCGAGAAGACGACAGGAGTAAGGCTGGGGTAAAAGTAAGACCACAGACAGAACTTGGCATGTTTGAGACACTAAAATAAAAGCACTATAGCTGGAGGGAGCCCAGGGAGATGCTGGAGAGACAGGAAGAGCCAGGATCAAGTGCAGGTGCCAACCAGGTGATCTGATACAGGAGTCTCTGAGAGCAGAATTCCAAGGTGTCCCCAAGATCCCCCTTCCCCCAATAATTCCCAGGACTGTCAAATAATGGGATTACCACTCTCGTGATTAGGTTGCATTGCAGACAGCTGAATTTAAGACAGCGATGATCTTCCGTGGACCTAGCCTAATCAGATGACCAGTTATTTTAAAAGTTTTGAGGATTCATTAAGATAACATAAAAATCCCCGGGCCTGACACGCACTCTCTTATGGAAAGCTATAGTTACAATCACCTACATACTGGGCACTGGAAGGACACATGAAGATGAGTAAAAATGACAACAGGTTACAGCTGGTTACTGAGTGCTTTTTGCCAAGCACCATTCTGAAGATGCCACACAGGGAAACTGACTTCCTGTGCCTCGACCCTAACCAGCAGGTCATGCCACTGCACTCCAGCCTGGGCGACAGAGCATGACTGTGTTTAAAAAAAAAAAAAAAAAGGCCAGGTGTGGAGGCTCAGGCCTGTAATCCAAGCACTCTGGAGGCCAAAGCGGGTGAATCACCTGAGGTCGGGAGTTCAAGACCAGCCTGACCAACATGGTGAAACCCCGTCTTAAAAAAAAAAAAAAAGAATGTTGGAGCTAAGAGGGTGAGGGAAAAGTCCAACTCCATTATTTGAGCGATGAGTGCGCCGAGAGATCAACGATTTAGGAAGAAAAGGGACAAAGGAAAGCGGTCAAGAGCTCTGGGCTGGAGACATCTGCTCACATCCCAGTTCCACCTGCTCTTCTGAATTCCTGCCAAACTGGAACACCAGTGCTGCGGAATTCACCTGGTTGTGAGGTTTCAAGCCCAGGTAGCACTGTGCCTGACACACAGCAAGCAATAAACACTGGCCATGAAAACTGCCACCGGTCAGGAAACCCATAAGCAGTAGCCGAAGAACACTCAACCCCGAGTTCAGGACCCTCCCGCAGACCCTGGGCTGAGGACCAGAAGGAAGGAGACCACAGTGGCGGCCGCCATCAGCTGCTATGAGATACCCTGCGGCACCAAGGCCTTCTTCACTCACTTAAGCCCACCTGCGGCTCACTCTTCAGGATTGCTGATTGTTTGTCCTCTTTTAAAAAAAACAAAAGAGTGAGGTTCAGGAAAGTCAAGAGTCTTACTCCCGGCCGGGCGCGGTGGCTCAAGCCTGTAATCCCAGCACTTTGGGAGGCCGAGGGCGGGTGGATCACGAGGTCGAGAGATCGAGACTATCTTGGTCAACATGGTGAAACCCCGTCTCTACTAAAAGTACAAAAAATTAGCTGGGCATGGTGGCGCGTGCCTGTAATCCCAGCTACTCAGGAGGCTGAGGCAGGAGAATTGCCTGAACCCAGGAGGCGGAGGTTGCGGTGAGCCGAGATCGCGCCATTGCACTCCAGCCTGGGTGACAAGAGCGAAACTCCGTCTCAAAAAAAAAAAAAAAAAAAAAACAGAAGAGTCTTACTCCCAAACCAGACATCTTGCCAAGGCACCCTCCAGACTCAACCCCAGATCGTCCTACGCCAAAACCCTGCCTCTTCCTACCATCCGGCCGCCCTTTAAAGGGAGAGAGAAGGGGGAGGAAACGCAGATAAACACCCGAGACACCATACAAAGAAAAGCAAGCGCGTTAAAGGGGTAGCTCCGTCGTTCTTAGAGAAGCAGCCGAACACACGTGGAGACTCGAGAAGGGGCGGGCCCCGTGCAGCCGACCGGACGCGGCACCGGGGCAGTTCCTACCGCACCGGCTCTTCCGCGGGGCCGGCGAGGCTCCCACAGCGCACGAGGACCCACGACCCCGGGGGGCGCAGGGGCTTGGCCGAGGCTGCACGGCCGCTAGGTCCGATCTGTCCCGCTCACCTCCTCCTTCCGCGAGCGCTTGGACACCTTCTTCTCCATCTTAGCGGCTGTCTTCTCCGCGCCGCGGCCCTTCTTCTCTTTCTTACCCTTCTTGCCCATCTTGCCGGATCCGAGGCCGCGCGGAAACGCCAGAGGAGGAAACGGCGCGCGCTCTCCGCCCGGAAACAGGTGTTCGTGAGGCGGAGCTCGGCCGTTTCTGGGCTCCGCGCACAGAAAGGGCGTCACTTCCGGCCCCGAGTCGAGTCGCTTCCGGGTGGAGGCACGAGAGGGTTCTTTGCTGGTTCGGTCTTGGAGCCTGGTCTTTGACAGCGGGTTCGGGGGCCTCGGACTCCGCGTAAGGTCCGGGAGAAGATGACCCGCCCTGGGTTCTGCGCGGTGGCTCATTCTTGTAACCCTGTCCCTTTGGGAGGCCCTGGCGGGCGGATCGCTTGAATCCAGAAGTTCGAGACCTGCCCCCCACAATTCTACAAAAGAAGAGAATTAGCCGGGCGTGGTGGCCCGCGTCTGTGGTCCTAGCTCCTCCAGAGGTTAGGCGGGAAGATCGCTTCACTCAAGGGATTCCAGGCTGCAACGAGCTGTGATTGCGCCACTGCACCCCAGCCTGGGCGACACAGCGAGATCCTGTTTCAAAACACAGAAACCAAAAAGATGGCAACCCCGGCCTGACATACCTGAGACATGCCATTCTCGCGCCCTGTGCCCACACCTAGCCAGTCCCGGTGTCCGAGGAGACGCGCCCTCTGAGTTTTATTTTTATTTTTTGAGACAAGGTCTAGCTCTGTCGCCAGTCTGGAGTGCAGTGGCGCGATCTCGGCTCACTGCAACCTCCGCCTCCCGGGCCCGAGCGATTCTTGTGCCTCAGCCTCCCGAGTAGCTGAGACCACAGGTGCCCGCCACGGCCGGCTCATTTTCTGAGTTCTCCCAGGATGCACGTGGCCCGTTTAGGCACATTGCTTATCCCTGTGTAGAATTGCCTGAGTATTAGCTGCATTTTTTCCGCGTGGACCAATTAAATGAATGCTGTGGCCTCACTCCCTAGAAAAAAATTTCATACAGTTACAAGGGTTTGCAGACTCTAAATGAGACAGTCCCTTCCACCACCCCTTTTAAAAATTTGCCAGATAATGGCCGGGCGCGGTGGCTCACGCCTGTAATCCCAGCACTTTGGGAGGTGGAGGCAGGCAGATCATGAGATCAGGAGTTCGAGGCCAGCCTGGCCAACAACCTAGTGAAACCCCGTCTCTACTAAAAATAGAAAAAAAATTAGCTAGGCGTGGTGGCAGGTGCATGTAATCCTACCTACTCAGGAAGCTGAGGCAGGAGAATCACTTGAACCCGGGAGGCTGAGGTTGTAGTGAGCCCAGATGGTGCCATTGCACTCCAGCCTGGACGACAAGAGTGAAACTCCATCTCAAAAAAAAAAAAAAAGTGCCAGATGCTGTTAGGTACTAAGGACATGTCCTCAAATGTCCTAGTATGGAGGACGTTTGTGTCCTCATTGGTAGGCTAGAGCATCCTGGAGGGTCCTCAATTTGTGGAGTCTGAGAAATAAAGATGGGTAAGATCCAAGTGTCTGCTAGGAAAGTGTACTCGAGGATTTGCCTCAAATTACATAAGAAATGGCAAAATCATCTGCAGAGCATGGAATGTTATGATTTGAAAGAGCAGAGTACAAATGCTCATCACTACTTGGAAGATGTCATCTTTGGACTTGTAATCAAGGAATAAGGCAAATTAAGGACAAAGCTAAGCCAAAATTTGGCAAAGGGAAAGCATAAATCAGAAAATAATCTAGTGTTATTACTTTGTATGTGACTCAGCCTTTAAGTTACCTTAGATCGGCTGGGCTGGGGGGGCTCATGCCTATAATCCCAACACTTTAGGAGGCTGAGGCAGGTGAATCACCTGAGGTCAGGAGTTTAAGACCAGCCTAGCCAATATGGTAAAAACCTGTCTCTACTAAAAATACAAAATTAGCCAGGCATGGTGGCTCATGCCTGTAATCCCAGCTACTCTGGAGGCTGAGTCAGGTGAATTGCTTGAGCCTGGGAGACAGAGTTGCAGGGAGCTGAGGTTGCACCACTGCACTCCAGCCTGGGTGACAGTGGGACTCCACCTCAAAAAAAAAAAGTTACCTTAGATCTAATCAGTGACTAGTCACTGAGCAGCCAAGGAGGAATGATTTTCCAACCAACTCCAAGCCTTGTCCATAAACCTAATTCTTTTTATTTTATTTATTTATTTATTTTTGAGAGGGGGGGGTCTTGCTCTGTTGCCCAGGCTGGAGTACAGTGTCACGATCTTGGCTCACTGCAACCTCCGCCTCCCAGGTTCAAGTGATTCTCCTGCCTTCAGCCTCCCAAGTAGCTGGGATTATAGGTGCCTGCCACCATGCCCAGCTAATTTTTTTTTTTTCTTTTTTCAGTAGAGACAGGTTTAGCCATGTTGGTCAGGCTGGTTTTGAACTTCTGACCTCAGGTGATCTGCCCGTCTCAGCCTCCCAAAGTAGTGGGATTACAGGTGTAAGCCACCGCAACTGGCCTCATAAACCGAGTTCTTTAAGAAGAAAAATGAAATTTTGGGAAATAATGAGAAGAAAGGTAGAAGTGGCTGAAGGTCACCGTGGTCTCCAGCACTGCTTGTAGGAAACCTGTGTGATGATAGGAAAAAAATGAGAACTAGTTAGAAGCTGAGCAAAAAGGAGCTGGAGACCTTCACAGAAACCCAGCCTCAGCATCTAGGCGTGATTATCTTCCATGATGACCTGCAAAAGGCTAAATCCTCACTGTCACCCTGGGAAAATAGTTGGGTCCCCTCAGGCTGCTATGACTTTAAGAACATATCTAATCCTTTAATACTTTTCTAAAAATACTAGGTAACCCTGAAGCAATGCGCTTGAAGCAAAATGGCTCTTCATTCACAGGACATCTCCGTGCAAAACATTGCAATGGTGCCCACTTCAGGCAGCGAGAGGGAGTGCCTACGACCTACTGAAGATTTAGGAGGATCTCGTGGACCCGGGGTTTAAGGCTTTTGTTATCTGAAAGAAGCTTGTAGCTAAATGGAAGGCGTCATGGTGATTTACGTGAGATTGAAATTCTCATTACTGAGAAAGACAGGGAATGGAACATCTACAATGAGATCAGATCCTAAAATAGTCAAAAGATTAAGTACAGGGCTCTATTTTAAAATTCACAGTTTTGAAACTAATGCATTCCCTTTATCACTAACTTGCAGAGTATATCTCATGTGATCAGGCGCCCTCTGCTGCCTTCAAGTAGAAGTGCAGAAGAGAAAAAGTACTAATACTGGACTACGTTTTAGGAAAATACGCTCACTTCTAGTTACCCTCACCGCAAGTAATCAGTGTGATTGGAAGGCTTTGCCAAGTGTGGCGTGGATTACGTGGCTCTTTGTACGTCTCTCGTCTGGTAACTGGGAATGTTGAACTAGTTCACCTACTACACAGGATTCTTGGGAAAATCAAGTGAAATAATAATAATAAAATGTAGGAAAGTAAAAAAGCAAAATACAAAGTTGGGTTGTTTTTTTTTTTGAAATGGAGTCTCATTCCATCACCAGGCTGGAATGCAATGGCATGATCTCGGCTCACTGCAATGGCATGTACCTCTGCCTCCCAGGTACAAGCAATTCTCTAACCTCAGCCTCCCAAGCAGCTGGGATTACAGACACCCGCCACCACACCTGGCTAATTTTTGTGTTTTTAGTAGAGATGGGGTTTCACCATTTGGCCAGGCTGGTCTCAAACTCCTGACCTCAGGTGATCCACCCACCTGGGATTACAGGCATGAGCCACTGCGCCCAGCCTTACTGAATTTTTTCTACTTCTTTGAATCCATTCTAGAGAGAAGAAGAAGATTTCCAACTATAATCAGGAATGTATCCATGTGTTGCTTATATGTAATAAACTGTATCTCTTTCAAGTGCACACACATGGCCAGGCTGAGGCAGGTGAGAAGCAACAGGAATCTACAGTTGGCTCCTGGCCTCTGAGAAGGGCCCCCACTCAGGAGAATCCTCAAGGGATGAAGAGAAACAAGTATGGAATTTGTCAGCCTTGAAGTTCCAAACTGGAAACGTGTGTCCCTGGGTAGGGTAAATGGATCACCTTCTTCAAGATTTTGCAATTTCTTTTTTTTGTTTGTTGAGATGGAGTCTCACTCTGTTGCCCAGGCTGGAGTGCAGTGGTGCGATCTTGGCTCACTGGAACCTCCACGTGACAGGTTCAAGAGACTCTCCTGCCTCAGCCTCCTGAGTAGCTGTGATTACAGGTGCCTGCCACAATACCTGACTAATTTTTTTTTGTTTTTAGTACAGACTGGGTTTAACCATGTTGGCCAGGCTGGTCTCAAACTCCTGACCCCAGATGACCCACCTGCCTCAGCCTCCTAAAATGCTGGGATTACAGGTGTGAGCCACCGAGCCTGGCTGATTTTCCAATTTCATAGCATAAAGCAATATGTGATGTTCTTCTAATTAAAACAATAAATTAATTAACTTGTAGAATTTAATATGTGTTAACACTGTCGAGGTCAAATAAAAATATAGCGGGATCGGCCAGGCGCAGTGGCTCATGCCTGTCATCCCAGCACTTTGGGAGGCCGAGGCAGGTGGATCACGAGGTCAAGAGATCGAGACCATCCTGGCCAACATGGTGAAACCCTGTCTCTACTAAAAATACAAAAATTAGCTGGGCATGGTGGCACGTGCCTGTAATCCCAGCTACTCAGGAGGCTGAGGCAGGAGAATTGCCTGAACCCAGGAGGGGGAGGTTGTGGTGAGCCAAGATTGTGCCATTGCACTCCAGCTTGGGTAACAAGAGCGAAACTCCATCTCAATTAAAATATGTATATAGCAGGATCAATAAACAAAACATTTTGTATGGGAATCACAGAATTACATTGTGGGGCATTTCCACAGGCTGGGGTGAACTTCAGTATGTCCAAAAAACAAAGAGCACGTTGGGGATTTTATTAAAAAGAGAAATGTGGCCGGTCGAGGTGACTCACGCCTGTTATTCCCCACACTTTGGGAAGCCAAGGTGAGAGGATCATTTGAGGTCAGGAGTTCGAGACTAGCCTGGCCAACATGACGAAATCCCATCTCTACTAAAAATACCAAAATTAGCTGGCTGTGGTGATGCACACCTGTAGTCCCAGCTGCTCGGCAGGCTGAGACAGGAGAATCCCTTGAACCTGGGAGGCAGAGGTTGCAGTGAGCCAAGACTGTGCTACTGCACTCCAGCCTGGGCAACAGACTGAGACTCCATCGCAAAAATAAAACTAAAACGGGCCAGGTGTGGTGGCTCACGCCTATAATCTCAGCACTTTGGGAGGCTGAGGCAAGTGGATCACGAGGTCAAGAGATGGAGACCATCCTGGTCAACATGGTGAAACCCCGTCTCTACTAAAAATACAAAAAATTAGCTGGGCATGGTGGTGCACACCTGTACTCCCAGCTACTCAGGAGGCTGAGAGAGGAGAATTGCTTGAACCCCGGAGGCGGAGGTTGCAGTGAGCCAAGATTGCACCATTGCACTCCAGCCTGGGTAACAAGAGCAAAACGCCATTTAAAAAAAATCAATAAATAAAAATATAAATATAAAATAAAGATAAAATAAAACTAAAAAGAGAAATGTGGCCAGGCCTGATGGCTCACACCTGTAATCCCAGAACTTTAGGAGGCTGAGGCGGGTGGGTCATCTAAGGTGAGGAGTTTGAGACCAGCTTAGCCAACATGGTGAAACCATCTCTCTACTAAAAATACAAAAATTAGCCAGGCGTCATGGTGCATGCCTATAATCAGCTACTCAGGACACTGAGGCAGGAGAATCGCTTGAACCTGAGAGGCAGAGGTTGCAGTGAGCCAAGAATGTTCCATTGCACTCCAGCCTTGGTGACAGAGTGAGACTCTGACTCAAAAAAAAAAAAAAAAACCACTGGGCATGGTGGTCGGATCTGTGATCCCAGCTGCTCAAGAGGCTGAGGCAGGAGAATCACTTGAACCTGGGAGGCAGAGGTTATGGTGAACCAGGATCGCGCCACTACACTCCAGCCGGGTGACAGAACAAGACTCCGTCTCACACAACAGCAACAAAAAATACAAAATACAAAAATTAGCTGGGCGTGGTGGCTCACACCTGTAATCCCAGCTACCTGGGAGGCAGAGGCACGAGAATGGCTTGAACTCAGGAGACGGAGATTACAGTGAGGCAAGATGACACCACTGCGCTGCAGCCTGGACCTGGATGACAGAGCAAGACTCAGTCTCAAAAAAGAGAGAGAGAGAGAGAGAGAAATGTCACAAAACGTTTCAAAATAAAACTCATTGGCTCATTGGCACTGGCAAAGTTTTTGGGAGTTGGTTGGTGAGTGAGGGTGGTAGGTAGAATTAGAGAGCCGCAGCAGAGCGTGTCAGCAGCTCCTGGGCGAAACTGGTCTTAGGCTGACAGCAGGACATCGTGGCGACTGGCTTGCTATAGACCCCTGGCCAGGGTCTTTGTGTCCCGAGTGCTTTTCTTCACCTCTTGTCTCTCAAATGGAATTTACTTGGGTATGACAAGATCACTCCAATGTATACAATTTTTACGATGTATGTATATACCCTGAAACCACCACAGTCACCAAAATGACAGGTAGCAGCTGGTTATTGAGTGCTTACTTTCTGCCAAGCACCATTCAGAAGTTCGAGACCAGCCTGACCAACATGGTGAAACCCGTCAAAAATTAGCCGGGCGTGGTGGCAGGCTTCCGTAATCCCAACTACTCAGGAGAATCACTTGAACCCGGGAGGTGGAGGTTGCAGTGAGCCAAGATCATGCCACTGCACTCCAGCCTGGTGACAGAGTGGGACTCCTTCTTAAAAAAATTTTAAAAACCTCTTGATTCGTTTACGTTTTTCTGGGATTTTACAAAACGGAATCCTACAGCCGGGCTCATGCCTTAAGCCTAGCACTTAACCCTAGCACTTAGGGAGTCCAAGGTGAGCAGACAGCGTGAGGTCAGGAGTTCGAGACCAGCCTAGCCAACATGGTGAAACCCTGTCTCTACCAAAAATACAAACACTAGCCAGGCATGGTGGCACATGCCTGAAATCCCAGCTATTCAGGAGGCTGAGGCAGGAGAATTGCTTGAACCTGGGAAGCGGAGGTTGCAATGAGCCGCGACAGTGGCACTGCATTCCAGCCTGAGTGACAGAGCAAGACTTGGTCTCAAAAAAAAAAAAGAAAAAGAAAGAAAAAGGAATCCTACCGTAGGTACTGTTTTGGTGGGGTCAAGCTCTGGCTTCCTTCATTCACTAAGCCTCACTCTGAGATTCATCCATGAAGTTCCTGTATATGAATCAGAGGTTCATTCCTGTGCCTTCGGAGTAGGGCAGATGCACCGCACTTTATCAACGCACCTGGAAACGCATGTTTGGGCTGCTTTCACTTTGAGGCTATTCCCGAAAAAGCTATTGTGAACACTCGTGTGCAGGTGTTTGCATAAACGTACACTTTCGTTCCTCTTAGGTAAATTCCTTAGCAGAACAGCAGGCTCACGTGTGAAGGGCACATTTAACTTTTTGAGAAACTGCCAAGCTGTTTTCAAAGTGGTTGTACGAGTTTGCATTCCCAGCGGCTGTGTAGCAGAATCCCCGTGCCTGCACGCCCTCCCTGATATTTGGTAGGGGCAGACTTTTTCACTTTAGATGTTCTATTACAGTAGGCACACAGCTGTATCTCACTGTGCTTTGGATGCTCATTGCCTAATGGCTCGTTACCCTGTGCATTGCCTTTTGTGCTCATCAGCTTGGCCAGGTGCAGTGGCTCCCACCTGTAATCCCAGCACTTTGGGAGGCTGAGGCGGGCAGATCACTTGAGATCAGGAGTTTGAGGCCAGCCTGGCCAAGATGGAAAAACCCCGTTTCTACTAAAAATACAAAAATTAGCCAGGCATGGTAGCACACACCTATAATCCCAGCTGCAGGCTGAGGCAGGAGAATTCCTTGAACCTGAGAGGTGGCGGTTGCGGTGAACCAAGAGAGCGCTCTCACCTGGACGATAGAGCAAGACTCTGTCTCAAAAAAAAAATCAATCGGTTATATATACACAGATACACACATGAGTTTATTTATGGACTCCACTCATTTCCATTGATCTCTTGCCCTTCTTGCTGCCAGTGCCACAGCTTTGACTACTGTAAACCTCTAATAAGGTTTTAAATCAGATTACATTCGTTCTCTTTGTTCTTTTTCAAAGTTGTTTTTATCCAGAATGGTTTCCTTGTATTTCCTTATGAATTTTGGAATTAGCTTGTCAGTTTCTACAGAAACAATCTCCTGGGACTTTTTTTTAATTTTTTTTTTTTTTTTTTTTTTTTGAGACGAAGTCTCACTCTGTTGCCCAGGCTGGAGTGCAATGGCGTGACCTTGGCTCACTGCAACCTCCACCTCCAGGGTTCAAGCAATTCTCCTGCCTCAGCCTCCCAAATAGCTGGGATTATAGGCATGCGCCACCACACCCAGCTAATTTTATACTTTTAGTAGAGATGGAGTTACACCATGTTGACCAGGCTGGTCTTGAACTCCTGACCTCAGGTTGTCCCCACCCCCACCCCGCCCCACCCCACCTCACCTCAGCCTCCCTAAGTGCCGGGATTACAGACATGAGCTACTGCACCCGGCCTATATATATATATATACAGGGTCCTGCTGCTCAGTTGCCCAGGGTGGAGTGCAGTGAGCCACTGCGCCCGGCCCAGCAACCCTCAGATCCCAGCATAGATGTGCCTGCTGCATCTCACCTGCTCTGTGCTAACGCGCCAGCACCAGTGTTGCCAGGAATAGGAGGATGTGGTCACCGCGGCAGTCAGAACGAAGGTTTCAGGACCACACTTCTGTGAAGTGGAAGCATCTGGCCTTCTCCAGATGGTTTATGATGAGAGTCTGTGGACTGTGGAGGAACAGTGGGGGAAAAAAGCCCTTCTTTTTTAGAATTAGGGGTTTTCAGTGTGATCTGTTTCCATGGCCAGGCAGCCAGAATTTCAGGGTCTGCCACTATGAACCCTAAGCATACATTGTTGACTATGGGATTATGAGGCTGGAAAACAGCTCATTCCTGGGCTTAAGAAGCCAGATGTTCAGGGCGCATGCAGTGGCTCACACCTGTAATCCCAAGCACTTTGGCAGGCCGAGGTGGGCAGATCACAAGGTGAAGAGTTTGAGAACAGCCTGGCCAACATTGTACAACCTCGTCTCTACTAAAAATACAAAAATTAGCCGGGTGTGGTGGCGCAGGCCCGTAGTCCCAGCTACTTGGGAGGCTGACACCAGAGAAGCACCTGAACCCGGGAAGTGAAGGCTGCAGTAAGCCGAGATCATGCCACTATACTCCAGCCTGCTCGACAGAGTGAGACTCTGTCTCAAAACAAAAAACACAGTGAATGAATAACGGCCCCAACGACTCATAACGGGGTGCAGAAAACGTTTATCCAGCCCAGAGCAGGGGAATGTTTTTGTTGGTCAAATGTTTTATTTTATTTATTTATTATTTTTTTTAAGATGGGGTTTCACCATGTTGGCCAGGCCGGTCTTGAACTCCTGACCTCAGGTGATCCACTCACCTCGGCCTCCCAAAGTGCTAGGATTACAGGCGTGAGCCACCGCACCCGGCTGGTCAAATATTTTAGTAATATAATGTGCTGTACACAGATCATCAAAGACTAAGAACGTTATGCATTTGATATTTAAAAAAAACGCAAGCGGGATAAAAGACAAGACTTAGAAAGATCTCACAAAGGCACACAGGACTGGTGAGTGGATTTATAGCTGAAGGGATGAGAGAAGCTGGTTCTGCCTGCATTCTGAAGCAGACACAGCTCGTGTCTCCATTGGGCAGGACATGGACTGCATAGGCCTTGACAATCTACTGCAAATCTGTAACTCTGAACTTTAACACACCTTTAAGGAATTTGCTATCACCAGCGCTGTGGCTCACGCCTGTAATCCCAGCACTTTGGGAGGCTGAGGCGGGCAGATCATGAGGTCAAGAGATTGAGATCATCCTGGTGAAAACCCGTCTCTACTAAAAATACAAGAGAATTAGCTGGACATGATGGCACGTGCCTATAGTCCCAGCTACTCAAAAAGGTGAGGCCAGAGAATTGCTTGAAGCTAGGAGTGGGAGGTTGCAGTGAGCAGAGATCGCACTGTATTCCAGCCTGGTGACAGAGTGAGACCCTGTCTCAAAAAAAAAAAAAGAAAGAAAGAAAGAAAAAGAAAAAAATTGCTGTCAGGGCCAGTCACAATAGCTCATACCTGTAATCTCAGCACTTTGGGAGGCCAAGGCGGGCAGATCCCTGGAGGACAGGAGTTCGAGATCAGCTTGGTTAACATGGTGAAAACCCGTCTCTCCTAAAAATACAACAGTTAGCCAGGAGTGGTGGCGGACACCTGTAATCTCAGCTATTTGGGAGGCTGAGGCAGGAGAATCACTTGAACCTGGGAGACAGAGGTTGCAGTGAGCTGAGATCACGCCATTGCACTGCAGCCTGGACAACAAGAGCTAAACCGTCTCCAAAAAAAAAGAATTTGCTGTCAGCTCTCACTCTGATTCATATCTCATATTTACCTATGTTTCTTTCTTTCTCTCTTTTGCTGTGGGCTCGGGTGAAGCAGAGGGGACTGCTGTATCTGCTGGAAACACTGTCAATGTTGAAAGTAAAACACAGACTTGGTTATTCCGGGGAGCTGGTGGAAACTCACCCAGGGTGAAAGCCAGGTGCAGGTGAAATTGCTGAGAGGTCGTGGAGGCCTCCCGCTCCTCCTGTCTCCTGCCAGGTGCTCTATGTGGGGCCGTACCAAAACATGCCTGTGCGCCAGCCCCTCACATGTTCCCTGGATACGGGGAAATTGTTGACTGATGACTTTATAAATCATGGACACGTCACTGCGTCATGCGCTAATGGGGATACGTAAACTCAAACAGCAATGAGAAGCCGTTGGCCACGTGTTGCTGTGGCAAAACCCACAGCACGGACAACACCACACAGCGGCGCGGAGGGGGCGTCTTTTCATGTAAGTCATGATTTCTCCAAAAGCAGAACACCTCCGGGATGCTGGTGCTGAGCAAAGGTTGGGATACAGTGGGTGGGTGCCTAGAAGCCAACCCCCGCCTTCCAGAAAGTAGGGTCAGGGGAGGTACTCGCCAGGACACCAACGCGAACCTGTGGCCTCCCACGGGGAGCACACATGGTTCCCAGTTGCCTTAGACTCTGATCATGGTTGCTGTTGCCAGGACAACGTGAGGGTGGACTTCCTGGTGACTCGGGGGACCCTGATGCAGATGCGGCTATTTCAGGCCAGGGCAGCAGCCAGCCAGCTGGCCGGCAGAGGGCAACAAGCACACGACCCACGAACACTTGGCTCTACCCAGGTGCACACAGCGTTTGCACATTAACATCCATTTAATAATAATAAAAGAATAAGCCTTTGGGAGGCCGAGGCGGGTGGATCACGAGATCAAGAGATCGAGACCATCCTGGTCAACATGGTGAAACCCCGTCTCTACTAAAAATACAAAGAATTAGCTGGGCATGGTGGCGCGTGCTTGTAATCCCAGCTACTCAGGAGGCCGAGGCAGGAGAATTGCCTGAACCCAGGAGGCGGAGGTTGCGGTGAGCCGAGATCGCGCCATTGCACTCCAGCCTGGGTAACGAGCGAAACTCCGTCTCAAAAAAAAAAAAAAAGAAGAAGAAGCAAGAGAGAAAATGGAAATCTGGGTGACTAGGCTTGCTGCATTTCTAAATTACCAGACGACGTAAGCTGAGCATCCTCCCCCGTCCCCTGAGCAGGTCCCCATTCCTGACCTTTGGCTCCCAGCCCCAGGCAGGAAGAGTCAAGGGTCAGAAATGGGGACCGGTTGAACGGGTCTGTCATATACATTCCTCGGTAACAGCATGTTCAAAGTGGGAAGTGGCCATCTGTTTTCCTTCTTTCTTTTAAAACAGGGTCTTGCTGTGTTTCCCAGGCTGGAGTACAGTGGTGCGATCTTGGCTCACTGGAGCCTCTGTCTCCTGAGATTGAGCAATCTTCCTGCCTCAGTGTCCCAAGTAGCTGGGACAACAGACATGTACCACTACACCCAGCTAATTTTTTACTATTTTGTATGGAGACAGGGTCTCATTATGTTGCCCAGGCTGGTCTCAAATTCCTGGGCTCCAGTGACCCACCTGCCTCAGCCTCCCAAAGTGCTGTGATCACAAGAGTGAGTCACCACACCTGGCCAGCATTTCGTTTCTTCTTTTCTCGTTGTTGAGTTGGAGTCTTGCTCTGTCACTGAGTCTGGAGTGCAGTGGCGTGATCTTGGCTCACTGCAACCTCCAACCTCCAGGAGGTTCAAGCGATTCTCCTGCCTCAGCCTCCTGAGTAGCTGGGATTACAGGCATGTGCCACCATGCCCAGCTAATTTTTTGTATTTTTAGTAGAGACGGGGTTTCACCATGTTGACCAGGATGGTCTCGATCTCTTGACCTCGTGATCCACCCGCCTCGGCCTCCCAAAGTGCTGGGATTACAGGCTTGAGCCACCGCGCCCGGCACTGTATTTTTGATAGAGGTGGGTTTTCACCATGTTGGTCAGGATGGTTTCGAACTCCTGACCTCAGCCTCCCAAAGTGCTGGGATTACAGGCGTGAGCCCCTGGGCGCGGCCTGTTTCCTCCTAGCATCACATCACTGTGGTCCAGGTGCCTCAGGGCAGTGTAGGCCTGGCCCTTTTTCCCCCTGCAAGGAGACGGTCTGAGGTCTCCTTGGGGTTCATGAGTTTCCTGGGGCTCCTACCTGGCCGGCAGCTCCAGGAGCCAGGAAGGGTCTCTTAGAGACATGGTCCCACCAGAGGAGAGACAGAGCTTCAGAGACATGAATGTCCTAGACCATGGGACTCGGACCCCTCACCCCACCCGCCACACCTGCCAACCCCCTCCCCCACCAGCCCGCAGGGTGGCAGGAAGCCTCGGTCATTCAGCTTCCTTAGGCCACGTTGGCTGATGCAACATGGCTCAGAAGTTGAGTCCAAGCACCAGGCCTGCAATGTCCGAGTCGGCCGCCAGGGGTCAGTCCTCACGCGCAGAAGGAGCCTGGCAGCCGCAGGGTGCAGACATTGCATCACCCTCACCGGGACTAAGAGGAAGGATGGGGACCAGCCCGCAGGCGGGGCTGAGCCTCTTGGCAGAGGCCTTTGTCAACGTCAACAGAAGCATCTGGCATCCTTTCTGATCCGGGACTTCAAGGCTGGCTGCCCCAGCACTCACCCAGGTGGTTGGTCCCCAGGCAGCCGCTGGGGCAGTGCTACCGGGTCTCACCTGGCCGAGGGGCAGTCAGGATGCCCTCTGAAGCAATGTCCTGAAATCCCGAATTCACTCCTACCCCCAGGTCCATAATGTGCAAGAAGCTACATTCTCGTTCCAAAGTTTTAAGCAGGGGCTTTGGTGCAGACGTGGCGATGGTTTGTGAGGATGAAAGCAGGGAAGAAATAGTACTTTATGTTCCCACTGTTGGCACACACAGCCTGGGGAGCCACTTCCTCTTCATGGCTCGGGCCACAGAGAGCACATGTGGGCTCCTTCCCATCTGCCAGCCCGACCCAGCAGTGGGCCCCGCTGGATCCCTGAGACCTCACCCAGGTGTTCTGCTCAGCTCTCCTCATCCACGGAGGACAGAGGGGTCAAGGAAAAGAATATGAATCTGACGCTGGGGACATTTGCAACCCGTGGAGTCACCAGCACCTGGCATCTCTTCAGTGTCTGTGGAGACCAGTAAATGACGGCTCAACTGTTCTGAAAACAGATGTGTGGAAACGATGCTCTTCTGCTCCCTGACTGGTGAGAGACGTGACAGCCAAGGGCTCAGGGCAGGAGCTGAGGGTTTGCTTTTCATCCTGATCTTCAAGGTGATCATCTTCAAAGGATGTGAGAGGGCAAGAGCTGAGCTCTGCTTTCCTGAAGAGAGAGCCACACGTCCCCCTCGGCCGAGCTGGCAGTCCAGCTTCCTGTGCCTGCCTTCCTCCCTCCGCCCACACCCCCCTTCACCCACTCCGCACTGCTCAGCTTTCGGGAGCTATTGCCCGTGGCTCCTTATTCATTTACTTTTTTTCTTTTTGAGACAGAGTCTTACTCTGTTGCCCAGGCTGGAGTGCAGTGGCGCAATCTCAGCTTATTGCAACCTCCGTCTCCCAGGTTCAAGCGATTCTCTTGCCTCATCCTCCCAAATAGCTGGGATTACAAATGTGCACCACCACGCCAGGCTAATTTTTGTATTTTTAGTAGAGACAGGGTTTCAAAATGTTGGCCAGGCTGGTCTTGAACTCCTGATCTCAAGTGATTCACCTACCTTGGCCTCCCAAAGTGCTGGGATTACAGGCGTGAGCCATCACGCCCGGCCTCATTTACTTGTTTTGATGATTGTTTTCTTTTGGAATAATCATAGGTTTGCAGGACAGCTAAGATAGTTTCTCCCACAGTCGTCCTCCATACAGGGGTCCGCTGGTCAAAACTAAACAACCAACATTGGTATACTGCCATTAACTCAACCCCAGAGTAGGTTTGATTTCACTGGGTCTCTTCCCACCGATATCCTTTACCTGTTCCCACCCAGGATCCCACGCAAGAGACAACGCTGCATGTAGGTGTGGCTCACTTTTCAGTCCAGAGATTTAGACCCTAAACCACCTCACCCAGTGCGGCTCCAGGCGTGTGGCCTCCTGCGGCTGCCACTGAGAGGAAACAGACCGAGTCACGGTGCTCGGTGGCACCCTACCTGTCTCTGCAGCCCGTGAACCCGGAAAATCTGAGGCAGGTCTCAGTCAATCACAAAAGCTTATTTAGTCAGGTCAAGGACACACGCTATGGTGGCGTGTGCCTGTAATCCCAGCTACTCAAGAGGCTGAGGCAGGAGAATCCCTTGAACCCAGGAGGCAGAGGCTGCAGTGAGCCGAGATCAAGCCACTGGACTCCAGCCTGGGCAACAGACTGAAACTCCATTTCAAAAAAGTAAATAGATCAAATGGAAACACTCCAGCTATGACAGGAAAGATCCGCTTTGGGAGGGCGCCTGGGTAAATGAAGCATAAACGATTTCATTAAGAAATTAGTGGCTCAAAAAAAAAAAAAAAAAGAAATTAGTGGCTCAAGCCTGTAATCCCAGCACTTTGAGAGGCCGAGGCGGGTGGATCACGAGGTCAAGAGATCGAGACCATCCTGGTCAACATGGTGAAACCCCGTCTCTACTAAAAATACAAAAAATTAGCTGGGCATGGTGGCGCGTGCCTGTAGTCCCAGCTACTCAGGAGGCTGAGGCAGGAGAATTGCCTGAACCCAGGAGGCGGAGGTTGTGGTGAGCCGAGATCGCGCCATTGCACTCCAGCCTGGGTAACAAGAGCGAAATTCCGTCTCAAAAACAAAAAAAATAAAATAAAATAAAAAGAAATTAGTAGGTGACTTTGTAACTTTACTTCATTTGCATAGCTTGTACACCAAGTCAATAACCTTGTAACTCCCTTTAGCTGTCCGTTTACAGAGGGCATACCCCAAGCAACCAATGGAAACCTCTACAGGGTGTTCGAACTCAGGAAAATTCTGTCGCCAGGTTCTCAGCACCACCCTGCGAAGCGTGCTCTCATTCTCATAAATCTCTGCTTTGGGCCGGGCGCGGTGGCTCAAGCCTGTAATCCCAGCACTTTGGGAGGCCGAGGCGGGTGGATCACGAGGTCAAGAGATCGAGACCATCCCGGTCAACATGGTGAAACCCTGTCTCTACTAAAAATACAAAAATTAGCTGGGCATGGTGGCGCGTGCCTGTAATCCCAGCTACTCGGGAGGCTGAGGCAGGAGAATTGCCTGAACCCAGGAGGCGGAGGTTGCGGTGAGCCGAGATCGCGCCATTGCACTCCAGCCTGGGTAACGAGAGCGAAACTCCGCCTGAAAAAAAAAATCTCTGCTTTGCTGCTTCATCCTTGTCTTGCTTTGTGCATTTTGTCCAATCATTTGTTCCAGACAAGAACCTGGACACCCTCCACTGGTAATGCAGCCTCAGGAGATCCTGGGGACATGTGCCCAAGGTGGCTGGGGCACAGCTTGTTTTGAACATTTTAGGGAGACTGAGACACCAATTGATATATGTAAGATGAATATTGTTCCATCCTAAAAGGCAGGACAGCTCTGGCAGGCAGGGTCCTCCAGGCCACAGGTAAGGAGAGACAAAAGGTTGTATTCTTCTGAGTTTCTGATAAGCCTTTCCAAAGGAGGCCATCAGTTAGGCATTTATCTCAGTGAGCAGAGGCTGACTGAATAGAACGGGAGGCAGGTTTGCCCTAAGCCGTCCCCGGCTGGACTTTTCCCTTTGGCTTAATGATTCTGGGGGCCACAAAATTTCTTTTCCTTTCACAAGCTGAAGAGGGTGGGAGCTGCCTTTGGCGCTGTCCCCACTGACCTGACTCAGGCCTTCCCCTCCGTTTACCAGAATGGGTCTCTTCTCTCTGCAGTTGCCTTGCTCAAGAGATTCAGCCAAAGTCTCAGCCATTTACTAAGGATAAACCACAGCTCTCACTGTAACATCACCCATTGCTGAGACGTGCAGACACCAAGTTCTCTGGATGGAACCGTCTAGAACCTTGCTTGTCATAGGCTGGGCGCGGTGGCTCATGCCTGTAATCCCAGCACTTTGGGAGGCCAAGGCAGGCGGATCACTTGAGCTCGGAAGATTGAGACCATCATGGCCAACATAGTGAAACCCCGTCTCTACTAGAACCACAAAAACTTGCTGGACGTGGTGCTGCGTGCCTGTAATCCCAGCTACTCAGGAGGCTGAGGTGGGAGAATTGCCTGAACCCAGGAGGCAGAGGTTGCGGTGAGCCGAGATCGCACCATTGCACTCCAGCCTGGGTAACAACAGCGAAACTCCGTCTAAAAAAAAAAAAAAAAAAAAAAGAATACACAAAACAGGCGTAGTGGTTTGCACCTGTAATCCCAGCACTTTGGGAGGTTGAGGCGGGCGGATCACGAGGTCAGGAGTTTGAGATCAGCCTGACCAACGTGGTGAAACCCCATCTTTACTAAAAATATAAAAATTAGCCGGGCATGGTGTCAAATGCCTATAATCCCAGCTACTCTGGAGGTTGAGGCAGAAGAATCGCTTGAACCCGGGAGGCGGAGGTTGCAGTGAGCCGAGAGCACACCGCTGCACTCCAGCCTGGGCAGCAGAGCGAGACTCCATCTCAAAAGAAAAAAAGAAAAAGAAATTATGGTTTAGGAGTCATGAAGCCAAAAGCTACAAGATTCACGGTCTTCCAGTTACTTCAGCTTTTCCAGGAACTCATCTGCGAGCGTCCGTGCAGGTCACCGAGGTCACCATGGCATCCATGGTGCCATCAGTCTTGGCTCAGTTTGGGCAGCGGGCAGGGTGAATGCATTGAGCAGTGACAATACCCTTGGCTTTATTTAGCAGATCAAGGAACCAAACACAAGCAAACTCAGCTGCTGGCTCAAGGCTGCCCAGAGGGTCCGTGACTCACAATGTGCAACTCCTCCTGGCCCTTATTTATTTATTTAGAGACAGGATCTCACCACCACCCAGGCTGGAGTGCAGTGGCTTGATTATGGCTGACTGCAACTGAGGAAGGAGACCCTTAATTCTCTTAAGCTTCTAAGAGCCCTTCACCCTAGACATCTACATTGCATTTCAGTAGCAGAAGCAAAGGCTGGCAGACCCGGGAGGGCACCACCTTTAATCACACTCCCACAGATCGCAGGCATGGTACGGAGGAATCTTTCCAAGGCATTGTTTTTACTTAAACACGACCACACCCCACCTGTCACTTCATGCTTACTTCATGGATCAAGACTCTTCCATGTAATTTCTAGAGTTGTAAGCCTTTAAAAGGGCAGGGATTTTCTTTATGCGACGGCTGCTCCTGGAGGAATCAATCGCCCCTTCATTCCCAGTTCGGTGTTCGAGAGATTTGTTTTGCAGCCTTTCCTGCTACACAACCTTGCCTTCCCCAGGCTCAGGTAATTCTCCCACCTCAGCTGCCCAAATGGGGGCTCGGACTATAGGTGTGCACCCCCACACCTGGCTAATTTTTGGATTTTTTTTTTGTAGAGATGGAATTTCACCATATTGCCAAGCTGGTCTTGAACTCCTGGGCTCAATAAATCTACCCTCCTCAGCCTCTGAAAGTTCTGGGATTACAGGCATTAGCCAGTGAGCCTGGCCCAGATTTTGTTTCTTGTTTTGAGACAGAGTCTTGTTCTGTTGCCCAGGCTGGAGAACAGTGGCTCAGTCTCAGCTCACTGCAACGTTTACCTCCTGGGTTCAGGCAATTCTCCTGCGTCAGCCTTCTGAGTAGCAGGGATTACAGGCATGTGCCACCATGCCCAGCTAATTTTTATATTTTTAGTAGACATTGGGTTTCACCTTTTTGGCCACGCTGGTCTCAAACTCCTGACCTCAGGTGATCCACCTGCCCTGGCCTCCCAAAGTGCTGGGATTACAGCTGTGAGCCACCTCGCTAGGCCAGTGGCCTGGAGTTTCTATCTGTTTCTGCATTCAGTCTCTTGGATGGAGCATGTCATGTGGCCTCTGGAAAACTTCACTGCACACTCATGAGAGAATCCCTGGAATTTCTGTTTTGCTTTCTTATCATCCTCTCTGCTTTTTTGTGGGGATTTGGAATGTTCACAAACTCTGCTGCCACTGCCATCTTTCCAGGACCCTTCATAAGATTGTTGATAAAGGAAAGGGGTAAGAAACAGAAGGTGGGCTGGGTGTGGTGGCTCCCACCTGTCATCCCAACACTTTGGGAGGCTGAGGCGGGTGGACCACTGGAGCACAGGAGTTTGAGACCAGCCTGGACAATGTGGTGAAACCCTGTCTTTTCAAAATGCCCAAAAATTAGCCGGCATGCTAGTGCACACCTGTAGTCCCAGCTACTCTGAAGGCTGACGTGGGAGGATGGCTTGAGCTGGGGAGATCAAGGCTGCAGTGAGTGCTATCCACACCACTGGACTCCAGCCTGGGTGACAGAGTGAAACCCTGTCTCAAACAAAAAGAGAAAAAGAAAAAAGAAATAGTCGGTGGTGGTGGCTCAAGTGCTGTAATCCCAGCACTTTGGGAGGCTGAGGTGGGTGGATCATGAGGTCAAGAGATCAAGACCATCCTCGTCAACACGGTGAAACCCCATCTCTACTAAAAATACAAAAAATTAGCTGGGCGTGGTGGCGTGTGCCTGTAATCCCAGCTACTCAGGAGGCTGAGGCAGGAGAATTGCCTGAACCCAGGAGGCAGAGGTTGCGGTGAGCCGAGATCACACCATTGCACTCCAGCCTGGGTAACAGAGCGAAACTCCGTCTCAAATAAATAAATAAATAAATAGAAGGTGAAACTGCAATGTTCTCTCTCAGCACATCTATTTAACATTGCACCAGAGAGCTTAGCACAGAAGGCAGGAAAAATAAATAAAAGACGGAAGGTTTAGAAAATGTAGAAAATGTAAAGAATGTACTGATAATCTATTAGAATTAATAAGTACCTTTATCTAGGTTGCTGGATACAAGATAAACATACAAAAACTAGTTGTTTTTCTATATATCAGCAGCAAACAAAACGACGCTAAAATCTTAAAAGTTACCATTTATAAAAATCATCAAATACTTAACAATAAATCAAACAGGCTGGCGCAGTGACTCACACCTGTAATCCCAGCACTTTGGGAACCCAAGGTGGGTGGATCACTTGAGGTCAGGAGTTTGAAACCAGCCTGGCCAACATGGTGAATCCCTGTGTCTATTATAAATAACTTGGTGAATCTCTGTCTCTACTAAAAATACAAAAACTACCTGGGCATGTTAGCGTTCACCTGTAACCCCAGACACTCAGGAGGCTGAGGCACGAGAATCGCTTGTGCCCAGGAGGCGGAGGTGACAGTGAGCAGAGACTGCACCATTGCACTCCAGCATGGGTGACAGAATGAGGCTTAGACTCAAACAAAAACAAAAACAAACAAAGAATAAATCAAACAAAGAATTTGCAAGACCTCTACACCGAAAACTACAAAACATTGTTGAGAGACATGTAAAGAGACCAAAATAAAGGCAAGGCTAGATCTTAGTAACCGAGAGAAGACTAAATATTAGAAAGATGTGCATTCCTCTCAAACTAACCTATAGAGTCAACACCATTTTCTTTTTTTCTTTTTCTTTTTTTGAGACAGGGTCTCGCTCTGTCACCCAGGCTGGAGTACAGTAGCTTAATCTCATGTCACTGCAAACTCCACCTCCCGGATTCAAGTGATCCTCCTGCCTCAGCCTCCTGAATAGCTGGGACCACAGGTGTGTGCCACCATACCTGGCTAGTTTTTGTATTTTTAGTAGAGATGGGGTTGCCCCATGTTGGCCAGGCTGGTCTTGAACTCCTGACCTCAGGTGATCCTCCCACCTCAGGCACCCAGAGTGCTGGGATTACAGGCGTGAGCCACTGCGCCTAGCCTTCAATGCCATTTTCAGCAAAATCCCAGAGGGTTTTCCATTGCAGGAGTGTACAAGCTGATTCTAAAACTTAAATAAACATGCAAAGAACTGGGAATGGCAAAGGCAATATGGGGGAAGAAGAGAAGTGAGGAGCAGGGGTTGGCTTTCCAGCTGTCAAGGTAGTGGGACGGCACATGCAAGATAACGAACAGGTGAGAAGCTGGACATGAGACTTCACAGAATCCCAGCGGACGTTCCTTCCATTCCACATGAAATCGATTCACGGTACAGTCCCACAGTTTACACTGAAAGGAAGGCAGGCAAGTAGGATGAGCATATGGTCATGAAACCTTCCCTTTTTTTCATTTTTATTTTCTGAGATGGAGTCTCACTCTGCCACCCCAGGCTGGAGGGCAGTGCCATCTCAGCTCACTGCAACCTCCGATTCCTGGGGTCAAGCAATTCTCCTGCCTCAGCCTCCAAAGTAGCTGGATTATAGCTGTGCAACACGATGCATGGCTAATCTTTTTTTTTTTTTTTTGAGATGGAGTTTCGCTCTTGTTACCCAGGCTGGAGTGCAATGGCGCGATCTCGGCTCACCGCAACCTCCGCCTCCTGAGTTCAGGCAATTCTCCTGCCTCAGCCTCCTGAGTAGCTGGGATTACAGGCATGCGCCACCATGCCCTGCTAATTTTTTATATTTTTAGTAGAGACAGGGTTTCACCATGTTGACCAGGATGGTCTCAATCTCTTGACCTCGTGATCCACCTGCCTCAGCCTCCCAAAGTGCTGGGATTACAGAAAAATGGCTAATTTTTTTTTGTATCTTTAGTAGAGACAGTGTTTCATTATGTTGGCCAGGCTGGTCTCCAGCTGCTGACCTCAAGTGATTCACCTGTCTTGGCCACCTGAAGTACTGGGATTATAGGCTTGAGCCACCACGCCTGGCCCCCTGTCCATTTCATAATGGCTCAGCATCTGTGGGAAATCTACTTTATTTATTTATTTAGAGATGGAGTCTCACTACTGTGGCCCAGGCTGGAGGACAATGGCACGATCTCAGCTCACTGCAATGTCCACCTCCCAGGTTCAAGTGATTCTCCTGCCTCAGCCTCCTGAGTAGCTGAGATTACAGGTGTGCACCACCACGCCCGTCTAATTTTGTGTTTTTAGTAGAGACGGGTTTTGCCATGTTGGCGAGGCTGGTCTTGAATGCCTCACCTCGGGTGATCACCTGCCTCGGCCTCCCGAAGCACTGGGATTACAGGAAGGAGCCCTGGAGCCTGGGTGCTTTGGGGGTTCTTGAGACCCTACGCTCTTCTCCCACACACCACAGCAAACAGCTCTGACCTGCGGACAGCTCCTGGCCTTTCCCAGCTGAGCTGAACGCTTCTCCTGGGCTTACCTGAGTTCTTGGGCCAGATTTTGCCCAGTTGCCAGGAGGCCACAATTCCACCAGGCAAAGCCGAATATGCTCATTTATATTTTTTTAAAATTACAAAATGGCTGGTGAATCTTTGGACCTAAGTATAACCTTGGCAGTGGCTGACGTTCACTGCTCAAGGAGGTATGTGTTATTGAAATGGCCCAGAAAGCTACACTTGGCAGTTTTCCTTATTTCTGAGCCAAGCCTCACGCAGGACTGTGTGGATGCTGCCTGCAGCTTGCGTGAAAGATAGAAAGATGACAGGAGGCCTGAAAGATCACCAAGATCGCTGAGAGAGCCCCTCAGGCTGGTTCCATCAGCTTGGAGAAGTCATAAAGCCATTGGAATGAGATCCAAAGGACCCAGCAGTTCTTGGGTCCTTTCAGCTGTTTCAACCCTTGGGAATTAACACATAGGAGCCGAGGGTTCTAACATACAAGAGTCGGAGAGGGGGCCGGGTCATGCCCCGAGCATGCCAGGTCATGGTCCTGGTCACGTGGCAGAGGGAACCGCTCTGTGCACACAAGGCACGAGCTGACTTGCAGGGCCGCTGAGTCACGGGAGATTCGGGAGTCAGTCCAGTGTACACTGCGTGTTGAAGTGCTTTAACAAGGAAGCCAAGGGCATTCTTCAAAATTCGGCCCCCCCCACCGTCCGCCATGAGTCGTTGTGAGGCGGGGCTCCAGGTCATAATCTTCCTGGTCATAATCTTCTTGGTGGAGATGACCAACACTGCACTCCAGCCTGGGTGACAGAGTGAGACTCTGTCTCAAAAAAAAATTTCTTTTTAAATAAACAAGACTTCCAGACCATGGGTGGAGATGACCGGCTAGAGAGTCGGGGCTTCTGCAGCATCCCACTGGACACCCGGGTCTTCTCCCCATACAAAGAAAGCCCAAACCCACTGCTTCTCTTTGGCCATTAGCTTTTGGCCTCTTCAAGCTGCTCTTTGAGGTCTCCACGGTCTCTGGTGGGATTCTAACTGGGAATCAGGTGTGCATCAGGTTTTCCATCTTTATTACCCAGAGAAGACTCACTTCACTGGCTTTCCCTCTACTTGGCTAGCGGACACATCTTTTCAGCCTGGGCAAAAGAATCCCATGTTCAAATTATCCAGAGATGATTATATGTTTCACTGTAATTAACCCACCAGAGCCCTAGGGCGCTCCCTGCAGAATGGGGCTGGCATGGCAAATGTGCAAGGGAGCTGGCTCTCCCCGGCCCTCCCAGGCATGTCCGCCCTCCCAGGCATCTCCACCCTCCCAGCTCCCGGGGCTCTCCCTCTCAGAGAGGAGCAGGCCAGGCCTGACTGCCAAGACACGGCGGGGGGGGGGGGGGCATCATTTACCCATTGTGGTTACACAGCTTGGCTAAGCAATGGCACCAAGCCGAGGACTGTTATTCTCTGCTATCTACAGTCAAGGCCATTTGTTAGTGGTGGGTTAAATAAACAAGGATTCCTGCTGGGTACAGTGGCTCAGGCCTGTAATCCCAGCACTGTGGGAAGCTGAGGTGGGTGGATCACCTGAGGTCAGGAGTTCAAGACCAGCCTGGCCAACATGGTGAAACCTCGTCTTCACTAAAAATACAAAAATCAGCCGGGTGAGGTTGTAGGCATCTATAATCCCAGCTACTTGGGAGGCTGAAGCAGGAGAATGGCTTGAACCCAGGAGGCAGAGGTTGCGGTAAGCCACGATCACAACACTGCACTCCAGCCTGGGTGACAGAGTGAGACCCTGTCTCAAAAAAAATTTTTTTTTAAATAAACAAGACTTCCAGACCATGGGTGGAGATGACCGGCTAGAGAGTCGGGCACAATTCCCCGTTTCACTGTGTGGTTTTATTGCAGTCGGAAAGTTCAACTGTTCAAGTGCACAGACGGCATTCAGAGGCCGGAGACGCCAGCATCGGCCCAACACACAGTGCCCTCTGTTCCCCGGCCCAGGCCAAGAGCTCTTTGTGTGTCTGAGTGACTGGTCAGTGACTGGGCAACAAACCCACGCCGGGAGACGGACGGCGAGCCAACTCCACCCACCAGCCTCTGGGGAGCCTCTCACTCACAAGCACCTGCAGAGGACCACCTGGCGCCCAGCCAGTCCAGGCACCCAGAGGCCTCTGCTCTCCGGGAGCTCAGGACAAGTCAATAAATGTGCGAGATGGTTTGGGATCCTGAGGAATACGTTAGGCAGGGCGAGGGAACAGGAAGGACGGGGCTCCTGCACGTGAGGGCGTCGGGAGGGAGCGGCCCCGGTGTTAACATGGAGGTAAAGGTGGGGAGGTCAGAGAGGCCGGGCCCCTTCACACGGGGTGGGCAGGGGAGGGATTTGCTCCCTCTGGAGGCTACAGGGGAGGGTCCTTTCCGCCTCTTCCAGCTTCTGGGGGCGCACCGGCCTCCTGGGTTTGCAGCGTGTCACTCCAGCCTCTGCCTCTGTCCTCACGTGTCCTTCTTATAAGGATACCTCTCATTCCATTTAGGGCCCACCCTAATCCAGTGTGACCTCGTCTTAACTCATGACACCTGCAAGGACCCTGATTCCAAATCCGGTCACGTTCTAGGCTCCAGTGGAGACAAATTCTGGTGCTTTGTTCTGTTTCTGTGGAGCCTTGTGTGTGGGAAGGGATAGGAGAAGAACCAAATTCCAGTCTGGGGCAGATTATTATTATGCCTCATTGCAAAATTTAAACGTGACACAAACCAAAACCTTTTTGGAGAGGCCTCTGCTCAGTCAGTCAATCCAGGAATATTTACGGAGCAGCTGGTCTTGGGCTCAGCTCTCCGATTTGCACTATGGTGCCTGAGAGGGATTGGCGATTTGCTCTCAAAACATTCCCAGGCTGCTAACCAAGAAGACGAGAACAACGTGCTATTTTTCCTTTTTCTTTTTGAGAGTCTCGCTCTGTCACCCAGGCTGGAGTGCAGTGGTGTGATCTCAGCTCTCTGCCACCTCTGCCTCCCAGGTTCAAGCGATTGTCCTGCCTCAGCCTCCCAAGTAGCTGGGATTACAGGCACGTGTTCCATGCCTGGATAATTTTTGTATTTTTAGTAGAGACGGGGCTTCACCATGCTGGTCAGGCTGGTCTCGAACTCCTGATGTCGTGATCTGGCTCCCTTGGCCTCCCAAAGTGCTGGGATTACAGGCGTGAGCCACCTTGCCCAGCTATTTTTCAAGCAATACATTAGATATAACCTACCTATCGTACAATTTGCCCATTTAAAGTGCACAATTTAATGGCCATTAGTTCAATGACAGAGTTCCACAGCCATCACCCCAATCAATATTAGAACATTTTCTTCTGTTCTGTTGTTGTTCAGATGGAGCTCATTCTGTCGCCCAGACTTGGGTACAGTGACACCCTCTTGGCTCACTGCAACCTCTGCCTTCGGGTTTCAAGTGATTCTCCTTCCTTGGCCTCCCGAGCAGCTGTGAATACAGGTGCCTGCCACCATGCCTGGCTAATTTTTGTATTTTTAATAGAGATGGGGTTTCACCATGTTGGCCAGGCTGGTCTCAAACTGCTGATCTCAGGTGATCTGCAGCCTCAGCCTCCCAAAGTGTTGGGATTACAGGCGTGAGCCACCCTGCCAGGCCAAACATTTCCTTTTTCATTTTTTTTTGAGACAAGGTCTGGCTTTTTTTTGAGATGCAGCTGCAGCCCAGGCTGGAGTGGAGTAGTACAATCGGGGCTCACTGAAACCTCTGCCTCCTGGGCTCAGGTAATCCTCCCACCTCAGCCTGCTGAGTAGCTCAGACCACATGCCACCATGCCCAGCTGATTTTATTATTATTTATATATTGATTTACCAAATTGAGATGGGGTCTTGCTATGTTGCCCAGGCTGGTTTTGAACTCCTGAGCTCAAGTGATACACCCACCTCAGCCTCCCAAAGTGCTTGGATTACAGGCATGAGCCGCCACACCTGGTCCCAGCTAATTTTTTTTGTATTTTCGGTAGAGATGAGGTTTTACCATGTTGCCTACACTGGTCTTGGGCTGAGCTCAAGCAATCCACCTGCCTTGGCTTCCCGAAGTATAGGAGTGAGCCACCATGCCCAGCATAAGTTTTCCTTTTTAACTTATTTAAAATACACAGGACTGTACAAAGCACAGATTATCACATCAACTCAGGGTTTGTAATGTACATAGATGCAATATGTAAGACAACAGTAGCGTGAAGCATGAGGGCTGGGTAAGTACAGTCACAAGGCTTCTTCACTTCATGTGATGCTTATATTTCTTTTTTTTTTTTTTTTTTTGAGATGGAGTTTTGCTCTTGTCACCCAGGCTGGAGTGCAATGGCACGACCTTGGCTCACCGCAACCTCTGCCTCCTGGGTTCAAGCAATTCTCCTGTCTCAGCCTCCTGGGTTCAAGCAATTCTCCTGTCTCAGCCTCCTGGGTAGCTGAGACTATAGGCATCTGTCACCATGCCCGGCTAATTTTTGTATTTTTAGTAGAATCAGGGTTTCACCATATTGGCCAGGATGGTTTTGATCTCTTTTTTTTTTTTTTTTGAGACAGAGTTTTGCTCGTTACCTAGGCTGGAGTGCAATGGCGCGATCTCGGCTCACTGCAACCTCTGCCTCCTGGGTTCAAGCAATTCTCCTGCCTCAGCCTCCTGAGTAGCTGGGATTACAGGCATGCGCCACTATGCCCAGCTGATTTTTTGTATTTTTAATAGAGACGGGGTTTCACCTTGTTGACCAGGATGGTCTCGATCTCTTGACCTCGTGATCCACCCGCCTTGGCCTCTCAAAGTGCTGGGATTATAGGCGTGAGCCACCGCGCCCAGCCGATGCGTATATTTCTAATACTGAGTAGTCCGTGGAAAACTTAGCGTAGACATGGCAATCCGTAGAGCAACGAGAAGGAGTAGCTAAAAAGCCACAGTTCTCACTTCGAAATGGTAATACTTGAGCCAGGCGTGGTGGCTCATGCCTGCAATCCTGGCAGTTGGAGAGACTGAGGCAGGTGAATCACTTGAGGTCAGCAGTTCGAGACTAGCCTGGCCAACATGGTGAAATCCCATCTCCACTAAAAATAGAAAAAATAGCCAGGCGTGGTGGTGCACATCTGTAGTCCCAGCTACTTGAGAGACTGAGGCAGGAGAATCGCTTGAATCCAGGAGGCGGAGGTTGCAATGAGCTGAGATTGTGCCACTGCCCTCCGGCCTGGGAGACAGAGCAAGATTTCATCTCAAAAATATAAATAACAGCTAATACTTGGAACAGAAATTCCAACTTGACCACTTAGTGGCTGTGTGATCAGAGGCAGGGCTCTCAGCCTCTCAAAACTTCATCTCTCATGAGAACTGAAAAATCCTTGCTGTTTACCCCCTAGGCGGTCCCAGGGTATTAAATGAGGCAATATCAACTGTGCGCTGCATTTCGTAACCTGAGAAGCATTGTTAGCCTGCACAGGGTCCCTTTCATTCAACAGAATTCCAGCATACCAGAGATGATGGTTTCCTCCCTGTGCCCCAAGAAAAGAGAGGCTGTCTGATTTCAGCAGACAGCTGTGTGAAGGCCTCATCTCCTTGGCAAGGGGTCACGTCTCAGTCAGTCGTTGGTGAGGACCTCTGATCCCACCTTCAGGTCCAGGATCAAAGGGATTGTTTCCGTTTCCTCAGGACAGAAACCAGAGGCCTGGGACTTTGTACAATTTCCTAGGCAAATGTTATGCACACACACACCCTCTCTGGCCCGCAGGAAATGCACATGTCTGGAAGCTCGGTGATGGTCATCACACATAGTCAGGCAGTTTCCAAAGGCTGAGGGGACCTGGTGGGACAGGTGAAGTGGCCAGTCCCAGGTCCTATGATGGCTTCTGGCACAGCTGGGATCCCTGCTAATTCGGCAGAAGGGCTCTCTGCTCATCCTGCCACCTCGGTGCCCCGTGGACCCTGATGAGCGGTCTGATGCCAAATGCCCTGCCGTGCCCTCCCTGAGCGATCCCCTTCCCAGCTTGAACTCTTTGGGGTTCCACTGCTCACCAGGTGTGGAAAGTAAAAAGTTCCTCTTTAAAGTTTCCTTTCTTGTTAAAGAATAAATCCTAAGTGTGCTAATAACGCTTTGTTAAGCCCTGTCCTATGCAGCGGTTAGACATGCCATGCTTACAGGCACGAGGACATTCTATGTCAGGTACTTTAACCAAAATATCTGTGCTGGACGTGCTCATAGGCATGTCCCACCTCTCCATTGCTTTTACCTGTTCAAAAAAGTTTTAAGTTAGAGCCAGGTATGGTGGCTCACGCCTGTAATCCCAGCACTTTGGGAGGCCAAGGCAGGTGGATCACAAGATCAGAAGTTCACAGACCAGCTTGGCCAAGATGGTGAAACTCCGTCTCTACTAAAAATATAAAAATTAGCCCGGCGTGGTGACAGCACCTGTAGTTCCAGCTATGTGGGAGAGGCTGAGGCAGGAGGATTGCTTGAACCCGGGAGGCACAGGTTGCAGTGAACTGAGATCATGCCAATGGACTCCAGCCTGGGCAACAGAGCGAGACTCAGTCTCAAAAAAAGAAAAAGAAAAGTTTTAAGTTATTAGCCAATTAGGTTTTAGTTTCAGTTGTGAGGTCTGGTTCCAACCAATGGAGATCAGACACAGCAGGAAGGACGACCCCAAATGCACAAGAGAGAAACGTGGTTGCTTTTCCTTTGTTGCGTGTACTCGCAAGACAAGATGGCTAGTGAGAGTCCCCTTCCTGCAGTCCAGGAAGTAAAACTTGCCTTGCTGAGAGGTCCGTTGTCTTAGTGCTGATCTTTCTTTGAGGCACTGAGCATGTTTCCAACACCAGGGGTGTCGCTTCGGAAATGACACTGAACAGCACCTGTTTCAGAGGCCCGGCCCAATCCAGGCAGGAATTCCCCCAGCCTTCCCGAGCCTGGGCAGCGTGCTTAGACACCAGGACACTGTTGCCGTTCCCTGCCGTGACGCACCAGAAACCAGGCAGCCGACGGTCCTAGAGGGCCAGGTCTAAAGGGAGGCACCGCCAGGCGGGGTATCCAGGCTGTGGAACACTCATGGAGAGGCTGAGGTTTCTGGCCAGAGAAAGGGACAAAGCAGAGCCCTCTGAAGGCTGCTTCCTACAACATCTTGGTGGACGTCCTCAGCAGCAGGTCGCTTTGTTCCGGGGACAGTCTTTGAGGGGAAATGGCCAGGGAAATCTACCACGGCCTAGCCCGGCCCTCGCGCTACGTCTCCTGCACATCCCAAAGATGTTCCCCGTGTTAGTTTCCACTGCTGCCCAGATCCCTCCGAGCGAGCTTGAGAAAAGCCTGACCCTGTGTGTGTCAGCCGCATGAACCCTCTTTGACCTCTCCAGTCCCCAAATGATGCTGAATCTCCCTCCCAGCTGCTGGGCCCTGGCTCGCCACTGGGGAGGCCCTCAATCCTCTCTGCTTTGATCCTTCCAGTGAGGTCATGGGAGAGCTGATGGCATTGGGTGCTGCAGGGCACATGTGCTGGGTAAGAGCCTTGGACCACCAACTGCAAGGGACGCTGTGGAGGGCTCTCTGGAGACCCCCACAGCACTGAGGCTCTGGTTCCCCAACCAGGAGTCTCTCTGCAAATTGCTCTCCAGGAGCTGCCTTTGGTTAAAGCAAGGTCACGTTCCAGGCCACGGTTTCTCCCAGGTGGCCCATGTGGAATCTCTGGTCAGTGTCACATGAGGAGAATTGAAGGCTCGGACCCCGTAACCCAAGGCATCATTGGATTGGATCATTAGAGGCCTCTATGGCCACCACGGTGCCTCACTCCCACCTCTGCCAGATCCTGCTCGCTGCACTCCCCCTGTGCCCCTCACCCGCCCTGCGGGCATCACTCCAGAAGCTGCCTGCCTGCCAATGTTGTCTCAGAGCCTATTCATTACAGCAACAGAAAGCACAGACGTGCAAATGGCTTGAAAACTAAGGCTTCTTTCTCATGCACATCAAGTCCACTGGGGGTCCAGGAGGTTCCCCAGGGTGGCTGCTGCCAGGGGAGGGCCCACAGGTGACCCACGCCGACCCCTGCTCGCCCAGCCATCGTGCAGAGGATGGGAAAGGCGAACCCCAGCGAATAAGGGCTTCCACCAAGAAGCGACGCCCGTTGCCTCCACTCCCAGCCCACTGGCCTTCCCGAAGTCTGAGACTAGAATTCCTGCCTGTGCGCAAAACTGGGGATTGGTGAACAGCTGTCAGATCTGCCACGTTTCAGGAAAGTGAATGTTTGTTTACATGTGTGTAGACCAGGTGCCTCCTTCTAGACAGAGCCCGGTCCCCTCAGTCTCATTGCCCTCTTTTTATTTTAAAAAATTTTTTGAGACGGAGTTTCACTCTTATCACCCAGGCTGGAGTGCAAAGGCACAATCTCGGCTCACTGCAACCTCCACCTCCTGGGCTTAAGTGATTCTCCTGATTCTGCCTCCTGAGGAGCTGGGTTTACAGGCACCTGCCACCACACCTGGCTAATTTTTTGTATTTTTAGTAGAGACGGGGTTTCACCATGTTATTGTCCTCTTTTTATAACAGATATTTTTGAACGCCTCCTTTCAACCCTGAAATGAAATCCACAGAAACTATAACTTGCCAATACATAGAATTTTTAAAAATCGGCTGGTTGCGGTGGGTTATGCCTGTAATCTCAACACTTTGGGAGGCCAAGGCAGGTGGATCACGAGGTCAAGAGATCGAGACCAGCCTGACCAACACGGTAAAACCTCACTTCTACTAAAAATACAAAAATTAGCTGGGCATGGTGGCAGGTACCTATAATTCCAGCTACTTGGGAGGCTGAGGCAGGAGAACCGTTTGAACCTGGGAGGTGGAGGTTGCAGTGAGCCGAGATTGGGTCACTGCACTGCAGCCTGGGTGACAGGGCAAGACTCTGTCTCAAAAAAAAAAAAAAATCTACATGACACATATTGGACCATCTATGCATGAGAAATAAATCGAGGCAGAAATGAAAAGAGCAACTGGCAATAAAGCGAAATGAATTTCAAGACTTCAATTCTCAGGCCGCGCTTTGCTGGAAGTCATACTAAAAACCCAAATGCGGCCGGGCGCGGTGGCTCACGCCTGTAATCCCAGCACTGTGGGAGGCCGAGGCGGGTGGATCACGAGGTCAAGAGATCGAGACCATCCTGGTCAACATGGCGAAACCCCGTCTCTACTAAAAATACAAAAAATTAGCTGGGCGTGGTGGCGCGTGCCTGTAATCCCAGCTACTCAGGAGGCTGAGGCAGGAGAATTGCCTGAACCCAGGAGGCGGAGGTTGCGGTGAGCCGAGATCGCACCATTGCACTCCAGTCTGGGTAACAAGAGCGAAACTCCGTCTCAAAAAAAAGAAAAGAACAGTTGCTCTGGAGCAAGGAGATTCCATGTGAGAAACCCCGCCACCCAAAGACTGCCAGGCGATGGGGAACCCACGTAGAGAGACAGTTGCCTGAGCAGCCCCAGGGATTCCAACCCTCCCAGTGCAGGGGCCACACACATGGACGAAGAAGCCGTGAGAAGGCTCGAGACTCCGCTGCCACCTGACTGCACCCATCGGGGAGAACCTGCACATGAACCGCCCGGCTGAGCCCAGACTGTGCCGGACTCATGCGCTGCTGTGGTATTGTCATAAGCCTTACGTCTTGGGCTTATTTGTTCTGCAGCAATAGAGAGCCCAAGCAAGCAGCTTGGTGAGGACCAACACAGTCTCCTGCTCTGGGGGAACGCACTGTTAAACAGCACTCCCTCTCGGCTGACACGGTCTCAGGAGTGGATACCACCTCTGTGCAGAGAAGCAGAGGCCCCTCCCTGGAGTTGGAGGAGCCCAGGCCAGAGTGCACGGGGTGACGTGAGTCACAGGCTGGCGCCAGGTGCTTTTGTGCAGGGAACAAAACGCAGCGGCCCTTCCGAGAGCTCCCATGGCCGAGACGAGGCAGGAAGAGACCCTGATGAGCATTCCACCACCGTCCTTCATGACATCCTTCCTGACTTGCAGTCCACAGAGGGGCCCCTTTCTGGTCCTGGGGAAGTCTGTGCAGCAGGGGCCTGGCAGGATGCCCGACGAAGAGAGGTCGGGTGCCAGGAGACCGTGGAGGAGGGTGCTGGCGGGCTCAGCAACTCACGGGCCAGGACCTGATGCTGCCTCCTGGGCACAGGTCTGAAGTCACTGCTTGTCCCAGCCTTGTTTGCCCAACCAAGCTTTTTTGAAGTTCAATGCCAGGAACATCAACATGTGCACTGATCTGGAACAGAGAGCTTCCTGCCCCCCATCTGTGGCTCTTCTGCCTCGGAGGCACCTACCCACTCCCTGGTATACCTGCCTGCCCAGAGCTGCCTGGTGTCATTATCCAGCCCTGCCCTGCCCAACCTGAAGGGTTTGGGCCTCCAGATCCCCTGTGCTGTGTCCACCCTGTTCTAGGCCCAGCAGCCTCTCTTGCCCACGGGGGTCTCTCTTGCCCACTGTGGCTTCCAGCTGGGTTTGTGGCTGGGTTTCCTCCTCAGCTCCACTGTGGAACACGCTCCTCCAGGAAGGCCAGCAGCCCCTCCCTGCTGCAGGGATCTTGGGGCCTTCTGGGCCCTCCCGTCCTCCCTGAGCTGGAGGGCCCTGCTCCTGCTTTTTCAGACCCTCAGTCTCCCAGGCCCTTCCCACTCTGGCAAATACTCCCTGAATCCTGCCCTCCCTCCCGACACCTTCTCGACACCACCTTGGCTGAGGAGGGTAGGAGGGAAAACAGCACGGCTACAAGCCTCTGTCCTGAGGACTCCTGGGATGACCCCTTGACTCCACCTTTCCTGGAAGGCACCTGCTCAGTGAAACCCACAGCACGTGGACAGACACTTTATCTCCAGTCTGGAGCTCTCAGGGGCAGGGGCAGCATGAGGAGAGAGAGAGTGGAGGGGCCCTCATCCGTCCTCCCCCAGAGGCTGATCTTTCCTGGTGGTCTCTGGGACCTCGTGGCCTTCGGGCCTCTAATACCGCCCAGCCACATTGCTGAGGGCGAGGGACCAAGTCTCTCTGTGGCCCGCTTCCTCCTGCGTCAGAGTCATCATCACACACGGCCACACGCCAGCCTGCCTGTGGCTTACCCAGCGGGGAAGGAAGTGAGAGCTGAGACCCACACGCAGCGCCCCAGGCAGCAGGCCCCTGCCCTGTCCTGGGTGCATAGACCTCCGACTTTCCACAGGGCCCTTTTCTGTTTTTTTTTCTGAGATGGAGTCTTGCTCTGTCGTCCAGGCTGGAAGTACAGTGGCACGATCTTGGCGCACCACAACCTCTACCTCCTGGGTTCAAGAGATTCTCTTACCTCAGCCTCCCCAGTAGCTGGGATTACAAGCACGTGACACCACGCCCAGCTAATTTTTTTGTATTTTTAATAGAGTCGGGGTTTTACCATGTTGGCCAGGCTGGTCTCAAACTTGACCTCAGGTGATCCACCTGCCTCGGTCTCTCAAAATGCTGGGATTACAGGAGTGAGCCACCGTGACCAGCTGGCCCTGTGTTCTGACACCTGAGAAGGTGCAGCTCACCTGATCCTGGGGTTTAATTGGGCCCCCAGTTCTCCCAGAGGAAGTCTGAGCAGCCCAAGCTGAGCCCACTGGCTCTAAGAATCTGAGTTTACGTGGGATGAGTAGGGCGTGGTTTCCCCTGCTCTGGAGGACGGTGGGGTGGGATGGGGTAGGGTGGGAGCCCAGCCTGGGGCAGTGGGGGCAACAGAAGCTGTAGGAAAATCAGCCACCCAGGGGCCAGGACCACAAAGCCTGAAGGGTCGGCCAAGGGGACTGGGCATCAGAGCAAAGGGCGGAGGGCAGAGGGACAGGACGCCCAGGGAAGCCCCCCCACCAGCTCACCCCCTCCAAGAACATGCTCTTCCAGTGAGGTCACTGCAGCCCCCGACACGGAGGATGTGGCAGCTTTAGGGTGCCTGGGGATACGAAGGTGACCAAGTCACGCCACTGTGATCATGGGACATGTGGCTGAGGACGAAATCTATCAACCTCCCTTAACCTGACCCATGCTTAGAAATCCACGGACACGCGTACATGTGTCGGAAACAGAAGTGGCAGGAATCGTTCTCTCAAAGGAGACGTGTTCTGCCCAGACCCCTGTAGCCCCACCCAACATCCACCAGGTAGGGCTGCAGCCGGGCATCCCAGCACCCCAGACCCCTCCCTTTGCGGCCGGGGCACTGCCCACCGCTCCCTTCCATCCCCAGGCCTCAATCCTGCCGAACCCTGGGGTCATCTCCCCAGCTGCCCAGCGCCCGCCCAGCGCCCACCCAGCCCTGACAGGGCCTGTCCTGGGAGACGCCCTGCAGGGCGGCCCTTACGTTTTCTCTCCCTCTTCTGTGCCCACACACATTTGTAACAGATCTGGAAGGAGGGGGGCTTCCCTTTTCTGGGGGTCTCTCTCAGGTTCTCCTTCCACAGAGCTCCACAAGGCCCCACTAATTGCTCTAATTGCCTTGCTGGCACCTGCTGTAGACGCAGCCACCTTCCCAGCCGGAGCTGCCAGGCAGGGCTGTAACCCACACTCTGCTTTAATCACATCTGCCTCTTGCATCAGCCACCAGCCTCTCTCATCCGGCATGGGAGGGGCCAGCTGGGCAGAGCGGCCGCTGGTATGAGCCCACTAAGCCGTGCTGGCTGGCTCGCGGGTGGGATGGGAATGGAGGTGCCCCAGGGCTCTTCTTTCACCCCAGAACATGTTGCACCCTTTGTGTGCAGGCTGGCACCCGCACAACTGGCGATGATGGGTGTAACACGGTCCAGTTGCTCCTGTGAGCTGCTGTGACACGCGCTGCCCTCACCTGGGACAAGGCAGGCTTTCCTGTGAGTCACCCCTGAAGGCATGGCTCCTGTAAGCAGGGGTGGAGGAGAGCAGGGAGGTTGGGGTGGGGCCCTTTCAGGAGTCAGCCCTGCCCGTTAATTCACACAGTGACGATGGGAGCCAGGATGGCCATCTTCGTTTTGAGATGCTGCCATCCATGGAGGACTGGAAAGGGGAAGCATGACCCAGGCGCCTCACGGAGCACACATATGCAAAGCCACACAGTCCACACCCCAACAGACTCGGGAAAGAGGCTTCACCAGCAGCTCCCAGTACTGCTGCTGCAGCAGCCCTGTTTGCAGGTGAACTTAGTTCTTGACCGGGGGATACCTGGCAACATCTAGAACAGGGGCAGCCAGTGTTCTGGCTTCCCCGGGTCACCCTGGAAGAATTGTCTCGGACCACACATAAAATGCACTAACCATAGCTGATGAGCTGATAGAAAATCGCAAAAAAAGTCTCATGTTTTAAGCAAGTTTACAAATTGGCACTAGATTCAGTGGCTCATGCCTGTAAGCCCAGGACTTTGGGAGGCTGAGGTGGGCTGATCACTTGAGGTCAGAAGTTTGAGACCAGAGTGGCCAACATGGTGAAACCCCATCTCTACTAAAAACACAAAACTTAGCTGGTGTGGTGGCAGGTGCCTGTGCCTGTAATCCCAGCTACTTGGGAGGCCGAGGTTGCCGTGAGCTGAGATCACACCACTGCACTCCAGCCTGAGCAACAGAAAGTTTATCAGTTTGTGTTGGGCCTCATTTAAAGCCGCACTGGGCCACATGAAGCCGGTGGGCCTCAGGTTGGACAAGCTTGGGGTAAAATATTTTGGATTCTTGCAACTAACTGAGTGGGAGGTTGCTGCTGGCCTCCAGTTGGTGCAGGCCAGGGATGCTGCTGAGCATCCTACAATGCACAGGAAACAACCAATTAGGCCCACAGTGAAGAATGATCCGGCCCCAAATACCAATAACCAAGACTGAAAAACCTAGGCTGGGAGAGACAGTGCTGTCATCGATTGGTTCTGTCTGCTAAGGAATGAGACCCTTAATTATCTTAAACTTCTAGGGTTGGGCCCTTCGCCCTCATTTCAATAGGGGAGGTAAAGGCTGGCAGACCTCGATGCCACCCCGAGTCACACTCAGGTCCAGTGAGGCCGGCGCGTGGGAGAACCCACACACTGGACTGTTTTCTTGTGGGTTGTTTTTACACAGGCCAGAAGTTGAAGTCACAAAGAGCTCCAGGGCCCAGCCAGACCCAGGAGAGATGAGTGACGTGGGCAGGTGGTTAAATGCACGGGCACACCGTAACCGAGGGGCAGCAGGCTGCAGCACCAGCCACTTCCATGCTCTGGGATGGTCAGCCCCAGGTGACTAAATCTTCAATGTTCTTCAAAAGGAAGTAAAAAACTTTTCTTTTTGTAGTGTGAAATCGGTGGGGTGTACCTTGGCCTCTAAAACTGCTGGGATTACAGGCATGAGCCACTGCAGCCAACCAGGAATCTGTTTTTTTGAGACGGAGTGTCACTTTGTCATCCAGGCTGGAGAGCAATGGCATGCTCTCAGCTCACCGCAACCTCCGCCTCCCAGGTTCAAGCAATTCTCCTGTCCCAGCCTCCCAAGTAACTGGGATTACAGATAGGCACCACCACACCCAGCTAATTTTTGTATTTTTTTTTTTTTTGAGATGGAGTTTCGCTCTTGTTACCCAGGCTGAAGTGCAATGGCGCGATCTCGGCTCACCGCAACCTCCGCCTCCCGGGTTCAGGCAATTCTCCTGCCTAAGCCTCCTGAGTAGCTGGGATTACAAGCACGTGCCACCATGCCCAGCTAATTTTTTTTTTGTATTTTTAGTAGAGACGGGGTTTCACCATGTTGACCAGGATGGTCTCGATCTCTTGACCTCATGATCCACCCACCTCAGCCTCCCAAAGTGCTGGGATTACAGGCGTGAGCCACCGCGCCTGGCCAATTTTTGTATTTTTTAGTAGAGACTGGATTTCACCATGCTGGTGAGGCTGGTCTTGAACCCCCAACCTTGTGATCTGCCTGCCTCAGCCTCCCAAAGTGCTGGGATTACAGGTGTGAGCCAGTGCGCCTGGCTAGGAATCTGTTTTTTAAAAAAAGATTTTAAACAACGTACTTTATCTTGATACAGATTTGGGTTGCCAAGTGTATGTCTCTGGCAAACTCATGGAGTGGTTGGTGCCTGGGAGGGAGTGTGCTTCGGCGTATGTGATGGGACACAAAGAAGAAGGAAGGAAGGGGTGGAAGGAGGGGAGAAAGGAAGAGAGAGGACCCTAAACCAACGCCGAACACAAGGTGAAGCCCAAATCCAATATAATTCCCAGCGTTTCCCTAACAGCTGCCATCCTGTAACTCCATGTCACTATGTCCTGTGCCACTGGTATTTTTTTTTTTTTTTTTTTTTTTGAGACGAAGTCTCACACTGTTGCCCGGGCTGGAGTGCAGTGGCACAATTTTGGTTCACTGAAACCTGGGCCTCCCGGGTTCAAGTGATTCTCCTCCCTCAGCCTCTTGAAGAGCTGGGATTATAGAAATCCCCCCACCACGCCCAGCTAATTTTTTGTATTTTTAGTAGAGATAGGGTTTCATTATGTTGGCCAGGCTGGTCTCAAACTCCTTACCTCGTGATCCACCTGCCTCAGCCTTCCAAAGTGCTGGGATTGCAGGCGTGAGCCACCTCTCCCGGCCCTGGAAGTCTTTTATTGAGACTGAGTCTCGCTCTGTTATCCAGGCTGGAGTGAGATGGCACAATTTCGGCTCACTGCAACCTCCGCCTCCTGGGTTCAAGCAATTCTCCTGTCTCAGCCTCCCAAGTAGCTGGGACTACAGGCACACGCCACCATGCCTGGCTAATTCTTGTGTTTTTAGTAGAGATGGGGTTTCACCATATTGGCCAGGCTGGTCTCGAACTCCTGATCTCAAGTGATCCAACTGCCTTGGCCTCCCAAAATGCTGGGACTACAGATGTGAGCCACCACTCTTGGCCCTATGCCACTGGTATTCTTATTCACTTAGTATTGTTCTTTAAAGGCCCCCCTCTTTTTTTTTTTTTTTGAGACGAGGTTTTGCTCTGTCACCAGGCTGGAGTCCAGTGGCATGATCTCGGCTCACGGCAACCTCCGCCTCCTGGGTTCAAGTGGTTCTCCTTTGAGGTATGTACCTCAAAGACTGGAAAACACATGTTCGAAGAAACGAATATTCACAGCCTCCTGCGTAGCTGGGACTACAGGTGCATGCCACCACGCCCAACTAATTTTTCTGTTTTTAGTAGAGACGGGGTTTCACCATATTGGCCAGGATGGTCTCGATCTCTACCTTGTGATCTGCCCGCCTCAACCTCCCAAAGTGCTGGGATTATAGGCGTGAGCAACTGCACCCGCAAAGGGACTCATTTTATTTACTTACATAGAAAACCAGCATCTCTGGCTATAACTAGGTGGTAACTAAAAACAAAAACCAAGAAATGAAGTGTGAGCATTAAACTCTCACAGGTTTGTGCTGTTTGCCAAAGACCGGAACCCCTGAATTTCCTTTTTTGCTGTTAAAAAAAAAAAAAAAAAAAATTCATGAGGCTGGGCGCAGGGCTCACACCTGTAATCCCAGCACTTTGGGAGGCCAAGGTGGGCAGATCACTTGAGGTCAGGAGTTTGAGACCAGCCTGGCCTACATGGTGAAACCCCGTCTTTGCTGAAAATACAAAAATTAGGCCGGGCACGCCTGTAATCCCAGCACTTTGGGAGGCCGAGGCAGGTCGATCACGAGGTCAAAACATCGAGACCATCCTGGTCAACATGGTGAAACCCCGTCTCTACTAAAAATACAAAAATTAGCTGGGCGTGGTGGTGTGTGCCTGTAATCCCAGCTACTCGGGAGGCTGAGGCAGGAGAATTGCCTGAACCCAGGAGGCGGAGGTTGTGGTGAGCCGAGATCGCGCCATTGCACAAAAATTAGCCGGGCATGGTGGCTCATGCCTGTAATCCCAGCTACTCAGGAGGCTGAGACAGGAGAACTGCTTGAACCCAGGAGGCGGAGGTTACAATCAGCCAAGATCGTGCCATTACACTCCAGCCTGGGTGACAAGACTCAATCTCAGAAAAAAAAAAATTTCGGGGGCAGTGGCGCACGCCTGTAAGCCCAGCACTTTGGGAGGCTGAGGTGGGCGGATCATAAGGTCAAGAGATCAAGACCATCCTGGCCAAGGTGGTGAAACCCTTTCTCTACTAAAAATACAAAAAATTAGCTGAGTGTGGTGGCGCACACCTGTAATCCCAGCTACTCGGGAGGCTGAGGCAGGAGAATTGCCTGAACCCGGGAGGCGGAGGTTGCAGGGAGCACAGATTGTGTCGCTGTACTCCAGAGTGAGACTCTGTCTCAAAAAAAAATTCACCAGTGTTGAGAGGTGTCAAAGGCAGTATGGGGACTTTCCAACGCAGTCAGCAAGGCTGAGAAGAAGCTGATGAGGACATAAGTTTATCAATATTCTACTCAAGGCTGTTTAATACTGGGGCCTCAGACCATCCGAGCCCCCTCTGGGACTCCGTTCCGAGGCACTCATTCATATTTTTGGAGCAATGGCCCACGGCCAGCTTCACCTCACCTGCCTGGCAGAGTAAGGGAAGGAAATCCCTCTTCCCTTCCAAGCCAGGTGGCTGGGGACACTTGAGACAGGGTGGGGCCAGCTGGGACTGAAGATGGGGCCAGGTCCGAAGAAACCTGGGGACCCAGTGATTCCACTCCCAGGTGTGTACCTCGAAGACTGGAAAACACGTGTTCAAAGAAACGGATGTTCACAGTAACACTATTCACCACAGGCAGAAGGCAGAAACAACCCAACGTCATCCACACATGAACGCATATATTCCCACAATGGAACAGTATTCAGCCATACGAGGGAATGGGGCCAGCCACAGTGGCTCACACCTATACTCACAGCGCTTTGGGGGGCTGAGGCAGGAGGATTGCTTGAGCCCAGGAATTTGAGACCAGTTTGGGCAACACAACAAGGCTTCATCTCTGTTTTTTAAAAACCGAGGGGGGAATCGGGGGCACGGTAGCTCACACCTGTAATCCCAGCACTTTGGGAGGCCGAGGTGGGCAGGTCACGATGTCAAGATATTGAGACCATCCTGGCCAACACAATGAAACCCCATCTCTACTACTAAAAATACAAAAAATTAGCTAAGCATGGTGTGCACGCCCGTGGTTCCAGCTACTCAGGAGGCTGAGGTAGGAGAATTGCTTGAACTCGGGAGGCAGAGGTTGCAGTGAGCGAGATCATGCCACTGCACTCCAGCCTGGGTGACAGGGCAAGACTCTATCTCTTAAAAAAAAAAATTTTAAAAAGCCGGGCACGGTGGCTCAAGCCTGTAATCCCAGCACTTTGGGAGGCCAAGGCGAGTAGATCACGAGGTCAAGAGATCGAGACCATCCTGGTCAACAAGGTGAAACCCCATCTCTACTAAACATATACAAATTAGCTGGACATGGTGGTGCGTGCCTGTAGTCCCAGCTACTCGGGAGGCTGAGGCAGAAGAATTGCTTGAACCCAGGAGGCGGAGGTTGCAGTGAGTTGAGATTGTGCCATTACACTCCAGTCTGGGTAACAAGAGCGAAACTCCGTCTCAAAAACAAACAAACAAAAAAGGTGGTTTAATGCCTGGGGCTACGCCCAGAAACCTGAGTGGAGTGAAGATGAGGCCCTGAGGAGCCGGTGCCCAGAAACCATGCTCGCCACAAAAGCTGTCTGCCAGTGCCCTGGCCCCAAGAGGTGCAGGGAGCCACACATCCAGGGAGGAAAGGAGCCCCAGGGCACCAGGTGCTACATTTGCTGAGAAAACCCCTCCAGCCTCTGCCCCCACTCTGCCCACCTTGCCAGGCCTTGGGAGCTGGGATCCAGCCTCGGCCTGCAGCCTTTCTCTCTGCTCATCAGCCCACGTTCTGTGGGAACAACAGGCCGCGCATGGTGGCTCACGCCTGTAATCCCAGCACTTTGGGAGGCCGAGGCAGGCAGATCACAAGGTCGGGATTTCGAGACCAGGCTGGCCAACATGGTGAAACCCCGTCTCTACTAAAATACAAAACTTAGCTGGGTGCGGCGCCAGCCTGTAGTTTCAGCTACTTAGGAGGCTGAGGCAGGAGAATGGCTTGAACACAGAGGTGCAGGTTGCAGTGAGCAGGGATCGTGCCACTGCACTCCAGCCTGGGTGACAGAGCAACACTCAATCTCAAAAAAAAAAAAAAAAAAAAAAAGGAAGTAACAGGCAGAGTGAGTCCGCAGCCATCACAGAAATGCGCTGACGTCCTCTGCTCTGTAGAGAGACGCGTAGGCTGCCCCCAAAACCGCCTGGGAGCAGTGGGATGATGTGACGTCAAGTGGCTTCTCATGCATGGAGGGGTCACTATCCTTCCGCCAGCAGGAGTTTTGGTGCTGCTGGAAGAGTTATCCTCAGGGAAATGAGGCGGAGGCGGAGGCTGAGACTCAGCGAGCTGGAGGGGCCTGTCCCACGTTATAGGCTGAATGGAAGTAAAGCTTTGCACAGCTGAGACTAAACCCACGTTTCCCAGCTGTTCCCAGTTCCTCGGGAACAGCTATATCAGAGGCCAGGTCGCAGCCCCTGTCGTGGGTGACATAGTGTGCCCCCAAGACCCAAGTCTACTGGGAACCTTGTGTGGCCTTCTTTGGAAATAGGGTCTTTGCAAATGTAGTTAAGATGGGGTCACACTGGAACAGGGTGTACCCCAAATCCAATGGCTACTGTCCTATCAGGAAGAAAAGATACAGAGACACACGCAGAGGGGAGGCCACAGGAGATACAGAGACACAGGCAGAGGGGAGGTGACGGGAGACACAGAGACACACACAGAGGAGAGGCCACAGGGGGAGACACAGAGACACACACACAGGAGAGGCCACAGGGGGAGACACAGACACACACAGAGGAGAGGCCACGGGGGAGACACAGAGACACGCACACAGGAGAGGCCACAGGGGGAGACACAGACACACACAGAGGAGAGGCCACGGGGGAGACACAGAGACACACACACAGGAGAGGCCACAGGGGGAGACACAAAGACACACACAGAGGAGAGGCCACAGGGGGAGACACAGAGACACACACACAGGAGAGGCCACGGGGGAGACACAGAGACACACACACAGGAGAGGCCACGGGGGAGACACAGAGACACGCGCAGATGAGAGGCCATGGGGGGAGACACAGAGACACACACACAGGAGAGGCCACAGGGGGAGACACAGAGACACACACAGAGGAGAGGCCACGGGGGAAGACACAGAGACACACACAGAGGAGAGGCCACAGGGGGAGACACAGAGACACACACACACAGGAGAGGCCACGGGGGAGACACAGAGACACGCGCAGATGAGAGGCCACAGGGGGAGACACAGAGACACACACACAGGAGAGGCCACGGGGGAGACACAGAGGCACGCGCAGATGAGAGGCCACAGGGGGAGACACAGAGACACACACACAGGAGAGGCCACGGGGGAGACACAGAGACACGCGCAGATGAGAGGCCACAGGGGGAGACACAGAGACACACACACAGGAGAGGCCACAGGGGGAGACACAAAGACACACACAGAGGAGAGGCCACAGGGGGAGACACAGAGACACACACACAGGAGAGGCCACGGGGGAGACACAGAGACATGCGCAGATGAGAGGCCATGGGGGGAGACACAGAGACACACACACAGGAGAGGCCACGGGGGGAGACACAAAGACACACACAGAGGAGAGGCCACAGGGGGAGACACAGAGACACACACACAGGAGAGGCCACGGGGAGACACAGAGACACACACACAGGAGAGGCCACAGGGGGAGACACAGACACACGCAGAGGAGAGGCCACAGGGGGAGACACAGACACACGCAGAGGAGAGGCCACAGGGGGAGACACAGAGACACACACACAGGAGAGGCCACGGGGGAGACACAGAGACACGCGCAGATGAGAGGCCATGGGGGGAGACACAGAGACACACACACAGGAGAGGCCACAGGGGGAGACACAGAGACACACACACAGGAGAGGCCATGGGGGGAGACACAGAGACACACACACAGGAGAGGCCACAGGGGGAGACACAGAGACACGCAGAGGAGAGGCCACAGGGGGAGACACAGAGACACACGCAGAGGGGAGGTGATGGGAAGACACAGAGACACACACAGAGGAGAGGCCACAGGGGGAGACACAGAGACACGCAGAGGAGAGGCCACAGGGGGAGACACAGACACACACAGAGGAGAGGCCACAGGGGGAGACACAGACACACGCAGAGGAGAGGCCATAGGGGGAGACACAGAGACACGCGGAGAGGAGAGGCCACAGGGGAAGACACAGAGACACACGCAGAGGAGAGGCCACAGGGGGAGACACAGAGACATGTGCAGAGGAGAGGCCACGGGAGACACAGAGACACAGGGCAGGGGCCATGAGAAGGCAGGGGCAGGGACTGAGCAATGTGGCCACAGCTGAGGAACACCCACAGCCAGGGGCAGGAAGCGCCCCCGCTGGAGCCTCTGTAGGGGTGTGGGCTTGCCTACACCTTCACTTTGTAAACAGTTTTTTTTTTAGACTGAGTCTTGCTCTGTCTTACAGGCTTGGTCTAAGCTCAAGCTCACTGCAATCTCTACTTCCCAAATTCAAGCAATTCTCCTGCCTCAGCCTCGTAACTGGGACTGTGGGCGTGCACCACCACACCTGGCTAATTCTTTTGAGGTGGAGTCTCACTCTGTCACCCTGGCTGGAGTGCAGTGGCATGGTCTTGGCTCACTACAGCCTCCGCATCCCAGGTTCAAGCGATTCTCCTGCCTCAGCCTCCAGAGCAGCTGGACTACATTCCCCACCACCGCGCCTGGATAACTTTGTGTTTTTAGTAGAGACAGGGTTTCACCATGTTGGCCAGGCAGGTCTAGAACTCCTAGCCTCACGTGATGTGTCCACCTCAGGCTCCCACAGTGCTGGGATGACAGATGTGAGCCACTGTGCCCAAGCTTGAGTTTGAACCTCTGTCCTCCAAGACTATGACAGGATCAATATTCAAGCCAACAGCCTGTGGCCATTTGTTGCCGGGGCCGTAGGGAACTAAAGCAGCGCTGCCTGGACTCCTGGCTGCACAGCCTTAGGCTGGAGGGGGACGGCGGTGGGGGGAGTGAGGTGGGGGGAGTGCTGTCACAGGCATGGCCGACGCAGAGACGCCCCGTAGAGGCGTCCTATATGAGACCCAGCAGGGTTTGCCCACAGCTTCCTTCCGCCCCTCTCACATCCCCGGGGGGAGCAGCAGGTGCTTCGCCACTTCTGACCGCACTTCAGCATCCAGCCCCCTCATCATGGCACTGCTGTGGCCCACAGAGCCCAGAGACTCTACGAGAAACATCACTATTGTCCTTTTTTGGACCACTCAGTCCACTGTAGCTTGCCCCAGGGTCACAGAGCCCTGAGGCCAGGACCCAAAGCCAGCACATCTGGCTGAGGCCAGGACCCAAAGCACACCTTCCCAACACCGGTGGCTTCCACAGCATCTCCACTGTCCATCTCTGCCCATCCTGGAATTGGTCACCATGCTGCTGGCCCGCTGCACGCTGTGGGGTCCCCACAGATGTAAGCATACCCCTTGGGGAGCCGGGAGGTGCAGAGGCACCACCAACACCCGGGGCATCGGTTCCCCTTGCAGGGCTGCCAGGTGGTGATTCTCACCAGCCCAGGGACAGCTGTGGCATTCGTGTCCCCGGCTGCTATAATTCTACAAACCAGGCGGCTTTACCAACAGACACCGAGTGTCCTGCGATCCTGGAGGACTCAAGCCTGGAATCCCGAAGTCGGCAGGACCTGGCTCCCTCCAGAGGCTGCAGGGGAGGCTCCTCCCCGCCTCTTCCAGCTCCTGGTGGTCCCGGAACCTCCACTCACTGCCGTCCTCTTCACACAGCCTCTCCTCTGTGTGTCCAAATTTCTCCCTTCTTTTTTTTTCTTGAGATGGAGTCTAACTCTGTCACCCAGGATCATGGCTCACTGCAACCTCTGCCTCCCGGGTTCCAGCGATTCTCCTGCCTCAGCCTCCTGAATAGCTGAGATTGCAGGCGTCCGCCACTACGCCCAGCTAATTTTTTATTTTTAGTAGAGATGGGGTTTTGCCATATTGGTCAGACTGGTCTCGAACTCCTGACCTCGTGATCCACCCATCTCACCCTCCCAAAGTGCTGGGATTACAGGTGTGAGAATTTCTCCCTTCTTATAAGGACTCCTGTCATTGGGTTTAGGGCCAGCCCTTTGGTAAGTGTGACTCATCTTAGATAATCATATCCGCAAACACACTGTTTCCCGACAGGGTCACACTCACAGATACAGGGGTGAGGACCAGAGCAGATTCTAGGGCAAACCCCGCCCACACAGCTGTAGAAAAGTGCGGCCACTCCCAAACCACGGCCAGGGAGAGCAGGGTGCAGACTGAGCCCTTTCTCCAGCAGGTCTCCTGTCCTTGGCCCCACTGGAAGTCCCTGGACAAGAGAGCCCTTGAAGCAGGCTGGAAGGCTCAGGCCCCAGGCACAGAGGTGGGCAGAAGAGCCCAGCAGCCATGAGTGAGAGGGGCAGCCCTGCCCCACACCCCTCCCTCAGAAAAGCCAGTAGAGAAGACAGTCTCCTCCCATGCGGGGTCCTCGAAGCAGCCCCCGTGTGCTGGTGACTCTGGCCGCATGTGGCTGCCTGCGGGACTGTCCCCAGACTCCTCTGGAGGCCCACCTTCTCTTAGCCAGTGTCCTCGGCTTCACTGGCCACAGCAAAGCAGCCGAAGTCCCCAATACTCTGAGACTTAGAGGCAAAGCTGCCCAAATGGGGAAGTGATTCTGCTGAGGGGATGGGCACCCGGGGCTGGGACCAGCAGCACAGAGGGATGGGTGCAATGCGGGGGCCTGCACCCTACAGCGGCCCCAGCGGCTGGACCCCCGGTGACCACAGAGCCTCTTCTGCTGCTAGAGGAAGTCAGGTCCATTCATCCCACACCTGTCATGAGCTTGGGCGGCTCCAGGGCTGGGAGTTGATTAGAAAACAAGCCAGGGAGGCCAGGCCTGGTGGCTCACGCCTGTGATCCCAGCACTTTGGAGGCCAAGGAGGGAGGATCACCTGCAGACAGCAGTTTGAGACCAGCCTGGCCAACATGGTGAAACCCTTTCACTACTAAAAATCCAAAAATTAGCTGGGCATGGTAGCACATGCCTGTAGTCTCAGCTACTCGGGAGGCTGAGGCAGGAGAATTGCTTGAGCCCGGGAGGCAGAGGCTGCAGTGAGCAGTGATTGCGCCATTGCACTCGAGTCTGGGCGACAGAGTGAAACTCCATCTCAAAAAATAAAAAAAAAAGAGAGAGATTGAGACCCTGAAGTAAAACCCAAAACTATGAAAACCCAGAAGACGGCCTGGGCAATTCCACCCTGGACAGGAACTGGCAAAGAGTTCATGAAGACACCACCGAAAGCAATTGCAACAAAAACAAAAATTGAACTCAGCTCCTGCAGTGAGCGCTTCCTCCTGAACCCATTCTTTCATCTGTCCCGTGTTTTCCCAACTCACTCATCACCCGGTTTCTGTTGCCTCTTGCTTTGAAGGCTGGAATCACACAGCGGCCGTTTATCCATCCCTTTCTCAGCCAGGTGAGTTCTCAGCCGGGGGCCAAGCAGTGCTGCCAGGCCCGTGGGGGGCTCAGAGAACAGCTCCATAAGAGGGTTGTGCACAGCCTTTGAGAAGCTATCAACAGAGCAAAAAGACAACCTACTGAACGGGAGAAATGTTTGCAAAGTATGACCGACAAAGGTCTAAAATCCAGCGTCTATGAGGAACTTAAATAAACAAGAAAAAACAACCCCCCCCCTTTTTTTTTTTTTTGAGACGGAGTCTCGCTGTTGTTACCCAGGCTGGAGTGCAATGGCGCGATCTCGGCTCACCGCAACCTCTGCCTCCCGGGTTCAAGTGATGCTCCTGCCTCAGCCTCCCGAGTAGCTGGGACTCACAAGCACCTGCCACCACACCTGGCTATTTTTTTTTTTGTATTTTAGTAGAGATGCGGTTTCACCATGTTGCCCAGGATGGTCTTGCACTCCCAAGCGCAGGCAATCCACCTGCCTCAGCCTCCCAAAGTGTGAGGATTACAGGCGTGAGCCGCTACACGGGGCCTGAACACACTTCAAAAGAAGACATATATACGGCCAACCAACATATAAACAAAGGTGTCGCTGATCATTAAAGACATGCAAATCAAAACCACAATGAGATATCATCTTAAACAAATCAGAATGGCAATGGAAAGGTCAGGGCGGGTGCCACGGCTCCCACCTGTATCCCCAGTACCTCGGGAGACCAAGCTAGATGGATCACTTGAGGCCAGGAGTCGCAGAGCAGCCTGGGCAACACGGAGAAACCCCGTTTACTAAAAATAAGAACATTCTACTAAAAATACAAATATCTCCTGGGTGTGGTGGCGCATGCCTGTAATCCCAGCTACTTGGGAGCCTGAACCCCGAGAATTGCTTGAACCTTTGAGGCAAAGGTTGCAGTGAGCTGAGATTTCGCCACTGCACCCCAGCTTGGGTGACAGAGTGAGACTACTTTAAAAAAAAAAAAAACACACACACACACAAAAAACGGATGGGGCCTGATCACTCACAGCAACCCTGACCACAGCTCCTTCCTGAAGCCCAGTCTCTGAGGCCAAGGCTTGTCTGCCTGGACCTTCTCCCTGGAGTTCCGGGTGCACACGGAAACATTCCGTCCCTTCCCAGGCCCCCTTTCAAGGATGTAACGGATTTATCATGGATTCATTTGCCAGCTTTTCCACCAGGCCAACTGCACCCCAGCTGTGCTGGAGGGGCCCTTGCATCCCGGATCGGATGTGTCCAAGGCCTCATTCCAATAAAGAGAATGATTTGTAAGCGTACAGTGATACTGAATGCCCTCTCAGTTCCGACAAACATGACATTATCTTTACATGTTCTCATAGGGAACATTGAAACCTTTTGCAATATCTTGAATCCAAACCAAGGCACTCACAGCAGCCTCACCTGGGGAGTGAGCACACGCCGAACGCCCTCCTACGGAGCTGCTCTGAGTCCTCTGCAGAGGCCGGGTGGGGTCCTCTGCAGAGGCCGGGTGGGGCTGAGAACCCGGCGGGCTGATAAAGTGATTGATAAGCTGCCGCTGTGTGAATGCCGCCTTCCAAGCAAGAGGCAGCAGAAACCAGGTGATGAGTGAGTAGGGAAAACACGGGGAAATTAACGGATGGGTCCAGGAGGAAACACTTACCACAGGAAGCCACCCCAGCGCAGCCTGCTGGGGCCTGAGGCGCTGAACAGAGCTGCTGTGTGCTAAGCGTTCTGAGTGCACTTACGTTGTCAGATCTGAACCTGGGGTGGTTGCCAGGCTACTGCCAAGACAGGAACATTGCGTCCCTTGTGACATCTGGACCTAGCCATCTCAGTGTGGAAGTCATGGCCAGAGAGTTTTCTAGAACCGGAGACATTGACTATCACCTTACCCTATCTCTTTTTTTTCGAGAGGGAGTTTTGCTCTTGTTGCCCAGGCTGGGCTGAGTTTGATCTCGGCTCACCGCAACCTCTGCCTCCCCAGTTCGAGATTCTCCTGCCTAAGCCTCAGATTACAAGCACGCGCCACCACGCCCAGCTAATTTTTGGTGTTTTTAGTACAGACGGTGTTTCTCCATGTTGGTCAGGCTGGTCTCGAACTCCCGACCTCAGGTGATCCATCCGCCTCGGCCTCCCAAAGTGCTGGCATTACAGGCGCGAGTCACCGCTCCTGGCCTACCCTATCTCTCTTTCTCCTGGTGACCTGGAATCCCAGGTTGCAAATGGTCTTACAGGTGTCTGACTCAAACCCATGGCCTGCACTAAACTTTGACTCTACTCTGCGGCCCCCAGGGGCGGCCCCTGAGCTCTCGTTCCATCCTCAAACATCCTCAGTTGGTGAACAGGAACCCTTTCATGGAGCCACGGGGAAGGCCCTGGCAGGCCCCGCAGCAGCCGCTCCTCTGGCAGTCCACAGCAGGACTGTCTTTGGATTTTCTTGACACTGTTTTTTCTCCTCCAAAGATAAGTGGATCACTTGAGGTCAGGAGTTCAAGACTGGTCTGACCAACATGGTGAAACCCATCCCTACTAAAAATACAAAAATTAAGCCAGGCGCAGTTGCTCACACCTGTAATCTCAGCACTTTGGGAGGCTGAGGTCGGCGGATCACCTGAGGTCAGGAGTTCAAGACCAGCCTGGCCAACATGGTGAAACCTTGTGTGTTTTTTTTAGACGGAGTTTTGCTCTCGTTACCCAGGCTGGAGTGCAATGGCGCAATCTTGGCTCACCGCAACCTCCACCTCCTGGGTTCAGGCAATTCTCCTGCCTCAGCCTCCTGAGTAGCTGGGATTACAGGCATGCGCCACCATGCCCAGCTATTTTTTTTTTTTTTTTGTATTTTTAGTACAGACGAGATTTCACCATGTTGACCAGGATGGTCTTGATCTCTCTTGACCTCGTGATCCACCCACCTCAGCCTCCCAAAGTGCTGGGGTGACAGGCGTGAGCCACCACGCCCGGCCTGTAACTCTTTATGTTTGGCTTATCTGCAACCCTCTATTTTAATGCAGAATTTCTTTTTTTTGAGACGGAGTTTCGCTCTTGTTACCCAGACTGGAGTGCAATGGCGCAATCTCGGCTCACCGCAACCTCCGCCTTCTGGGTTCAAGCAATTCTCCTGCTCAGCCTCCTGAGTAACTGGGACTACAGGCGCACGCCACCATGCCCAGCTAATTTTTTATATTTTTAGTAGAGACGGGGTTTCACCATGTTGACCAGGATGGTCTCTATCTCTTGACCTCGTGATCCACCCGCCTCGGCCTCCCAAAGTGCTGGGATTACAGGCTTGAGCCACCGCGCCCGGCCCTAATGCAGACTTTTTAATGAAGCGTGACGTATATGCCCTAAGTGTCCGCCGTTTGATGAATTTCACAAAGGGGCCGGCACCCTGTTCCCAGCACTGAAGTAAAGAATCAGACTGAGGCCCCACGCAGAAGTCCCTCGTGAGAACCCGCTTCCATCACGTGCCACACAGAAGGGCATCTCCAAAATGGGCATCCACCCGGAGCCGCAGAATGTGGCGATATTTGGGAGTAGGGGCTTTGCAGATGTAAGGAGCGAGGATGAGGTCCCACTCGCCTTAGTGTGGTAGGGCCCTAACTGCTATGACTAGGCCCTTACAAGCGGAGGGAGGGGAGAGGCTGTGTGAAGGGCGAGGCTGATACCCGAGCGGTGCAGCCACCAGCCAGGGGACAGCAAGGACCCTCCCCAAGACTCCTCAGAGGGAGCATAGCCTTGCTGTCACCTTGACCGCAGCCGTCTGCCTCTGGAACTGGGACAGTGCATTCCTATTGTCTAAGCCACCCTGTGTGTCCGTTTGTGGTGGATGTGACCGCAGTCAGAGGGCACTCATACAGCCCCATGGCCACATGGCCTCTTGCCACCAGCAAAGAGGAGCAGCTGTGGGTGAGTCGCCCCCTCTGGCCAAGGGCAAGCCAGGGGCTCAGCTGACAGCCACCAACAGGCACCTGAGGAGAGCAAGTCTCAGTGCGGGCACCAGCTGGGCCGCACCCCGCAACGTCCACCCCTGGCCTGGACCAAGCCGGCCAGCAACTGCCACCCTGAGTGGCTCCTGGAAGGGACAGGAGCTGTGACAGCCACGATAATAACATTCATCGCAGCCCACGGTTGCTGGAGGTGCCCTGGGCGCTGAGCTTCATCGGCCAAATCCTCAAAGCTGCAGGCAAAGTGTTGGGGTCACACAGGACTTGCCCCTGGAACAGGAAACTCAAGTCAACGTGGGGAAGCTGCGAGGACATCTGCTGGTTTCTGCAACCGGCGTCCAGAGGGAGCGTGTGCTTCTGGCGGTGTCTGCTTCCCGCTCCTCTCCTGGGGCTGCGGCGTGGTCGGCATCTCTCAGGATGGGCCACAGCTCAGGACGGGCCGCGGCTCCGGCAGTGTCAGGCCTCAGGGCCCTTGGCAGCGTCCAGAGGAGGGAAACTGCCTCTTCCAGGAGCCCGTGGCACTAAGAGGAGGCTTTCTGCAAACGCTGCCGGCAGGTTTCCCCTGACCCCAGAGCCACAACCGCTCCCAAAGCGAGTCCCAGGAAGTTCAACCACAGAACGGCCGCAGCCCAGGAGCCGCCGTGGGCCTGAGCTCCCCAGAAGCGCCTGGGATCAGGAAGGCAGGTGGATCCAGGGGTACCGATGGGTGTGTCAGAGGCGTGTGAACCAGACCAACTCTATCTTGAGTGGGGGCTGGGTAAAATGAGGCTGAGACCTACTGGGCTGCATTCCCAGGTGATTAAGACATTCTAAGTCACAGGATGAGATGGGAGATCAGGACCGGACACAGGTCATAACCACCTGGCTGGTAAGACAGTTGTAGTAGAGAAGTGGCCAAATCCCACCAAAACCAAGATAGGTGAGACTCACCTCTAGTCTTCCTCATGGCTACACTCCCACCAGCACCACGACCTTTACAAATACAGTGGGAGGATCGCCTGAGGGTGGGAGTTCGAGACCAGCCTGGACAAAATGGAGAAACCCTGGCTCTACTAAAAACACAAAATTAGCCAGGCATGGTGGCACATGCTTGTAGTCCCAGCTACTCCGGAGGCTGAGGGAGGAGAATCACTTCAATCAGGGAGGCCAAGGTTGCAGAGAGCCAAGATTGTGCCACTGCACTCCAGTCTGGACAACAAGAGTGAAACTCCCAAACATAAGGTCAAGAGATCGAGACCATCCTGGTCAACATGGTGAAACCCCGTCTCTACTAAAAATACAAAAAAATTAGCCGGGCATGGTGGCGCGTGCCTGTAATCCCAGCTACTCGGGAGGCTGAGGCAGGAGAATTGCCTGAACCCAGGAGGTGGAGGTTGCGGTGAGCCGAGATCGCGCCATTGCACTCCAGCCTGGGTAACAAGAGCGAAACTCAGTCTCAAAAAAAAAAAGGAAGAGGATGAGGGGGAGCCAGGGTAGGGGCAAGGAAAGAGAGTTCAGTGAGGGGGCAGTGCATGCAAGTCCCGGAGGTGTGTCCTGGACGTGGAATGTTCCAGCAGGCAGGAGAAGGCCGGGGTGGCCTTACGTGCAGACAGGAGGGGAGAGGGGCTCACTAGAGCTGGGGAGAGCTGGCCAGAGTGGAGGGGCAACAGCTCAGGAACGGCCGCAGAGCTGCAGCTCTGTCTGGATGGGTGTCGTTGGCTCCTGCTGTCATCTGTGGATTCACCCAAGCCAAAGACAGAGATGGGGAGCCAGCAGGCTCGCGACAGAAACACGGGCCTGTCCCTTGCCGTCTGCCACTAGCGGACAGCGACCTGTGCGTGAGCTGCTCTGGAGGATGGCAGCTTCTGACTTGCAGTCCAGCCTGAGTGTCTCTGCATGGCCGGTCATGGGGTAAGGATCTCAGGAAACCTCATCAGCCACCTTCCTGAAACCTGAATGCCACACGCCAGCTGCATTTCTCAGAATCTCACAAATCCTACCCCAGCCCCAAAATCCTGGCTGGCCTGACAGTTACTTCCTGGAGCCACTGGCCCTGCAGCCTCTGGGTCTCTTTGTAGGAGCCGTGGTCTGTCCATCTGTCTGCCCGTCCATTCATCCGTGGTCTGTCCGTCTGTCTGCCCGTCCATTCGTCCGTGGTCTATCCGTCCGTCTGCCCGTCCATTCGTTTGCCCCTTTTGCAGGAAGCGCCGTCGGCAGCTTCCATCTTCCAGAGTCCCCTCGGTTTGTGAAGCTGGTTGAGTGATGGCGTTTTCTAGCTCTTTCTCTCTGTACCCTAGAATGTATCTTGTCCAAGCCCAGTGACGTAAGCCCAATCTATTCATTTCACCACTGTCCCTGGCAGGAGGAATTCCTGTGAAAGGACCCCAGGAGCCTGGCAAGGGGTACGGTAGGGAAACAGCTGGTGACAGGCGCTGGGCAGAAAGCCTGCTTGTGGCTGAGAATTCTTTGAACCTTTTGAATTTTGTTCTATTCGCATATACTGCCTATTCAAAAATAAGTAATTAATTGAAACCGTGAGATCATCCTCTTCGATACAAAAAGGCAGAATCCTAACCGGAGTCCTGTCATTCTGCTGTTTGATCTCATCCCTGGCTGGAATCCGTCACCCCAAACTCCCCATGCCCCAGCCTCAGCGTCTCCATCTGTAAACCAAGGCCCAGGCCCTCCTTGGTGTGGGTGTTTCACTTTGTGACTCTGACTCGTGGCAGGCTGAAGCTGTGGCCTGGACCCCAGCCCTGTCTCCCTCTGTCCCACTTGCAGGCTGGTTAAATCCGCTGAGTCAAGGCTGAGCTCGCTGGCTTACACCATAATGCCAGCACTTTGGGAGGCTGAGGTGGGTAGATCACGAGGTCAGGAGTTCAAGACTAGCCTGGCCAATATGGTGAAACCCTGTCTCTACTAAACATACAAATATTAGCTGGGTGCGGTGGTGGGCGCCTGTAATCCCAGCTACTCGGGAGGCTGAGGCAGCAGAGTCACTAGAACCAGGGAGTCAGAGGTTGCAGTGAGACGACATTGTGCCACTGCACTCCAGCCTGGTGACAGAACAAGATTCCATCTCAAAAAAAAAAAAAAAAATCCCATGAGTCAAATCCTCCAGGAGCAGCTTCCACAGTCGGAGAGTCCAGGACGGCTTGTCACTCAGCAAGACACGGAGGGGCCACCCAGGGCGACTGAGGAGAGCAAGGTGGGGCCTGTGGGTGACGAACCCCCATGAGTCCCAGTGGAAGCTCCAGCGCTGCTCCAGGGGCAGCAGGAAGGTCATGAGAGGTCTTTCCACCCTCCTTCAAGGTGGCCCCTGAAGAGGCCAGCACACAGCCCATGGAAGCAGAGACAGAATCAATGAATCTGGCTTTCAAGGAGCAAATAAACTTAGGCTTGTTGGAGTTTCGAAGGCATCTGGTACTTACATTACCCTTAGGATTCCTACCGGAGGCCCCAGCCCTCAGAGGCTGAGCAGCCAGGGAACCTTTTGAATTTTGCCAGCTCCAGGGCGGCTGGCAGTGCTGCTCTGCTCCGGTTGCCGGCTGACCCAGGACCCGCGGAGACAAAGAGCAGCCTGGAGCATCCCTGGGGCAGCAGGGGAGACCCTCATCCCTCCTCCACCCACACGCTGGGGACCCCACGCCTCCCTCATAGCTTGTGAGGAGCCAGGGGTCCAGGGTCAAAGTCAGACAAAGTCAGACGCCTGAGCTGGAGAGGAGGTGTTGGCAGATGTCCCCTGGGTGGGGTCCTGGGGTCTGCAGGGCACGTGGAGAAGACCCAAAACAGAGGCCAGATGGCAGCCTTCAGCGCACACTCGAGGAAAACCACACAAGGCTTCCCGCAGCTCTGCACTACGTGGCGAATTTCCACTCAAGTATGTCCACAGAGCCCACGGGACAGACCAACCACAGGACAACCTTCCCAGACAGCCTGATGACTCTCAAAACTGCATTTAAAAACCACTGTGTGGATGAATGGGTGAATCATTCACGTGATTCAAAATTCAAAAGGAACAGAATGATGCCTCCTGGAAATGTGTTTCCTGCCCCACCCCAGGGACTCAGCCTTCTGCACCTGAAATCACCTTGGCAAAAGTCCTATCAGTGAAACAATTATAACATCAAGCTAAGCTAACCCAGCCCCTGTCCTGCCTTTCCCTTAATTATTAAGCTAACCTTGGAAGACCTTGGCTATTTAAATGATTGATAATAGGCCTTGCCCCAAACCTGCTTTTGTAAAGCTAATGGGAGGTCCCCAGGCTTCCAGGATATGGGAACCAGAGTCCTGCTGAGGCACAGACACGAAGGACTGTCACGCATTATCCCAGAGATTATCCCAGAGATGATAAGATATGCAGCTTCCTCCATCACTCCTGCTGTAGATCGAGGTATCTCTTGAGAGGTCTTGCCAGGCTTTTTGCATGTCTGACACCCACAGCTCCACGCAGACTCCATGGCTCCACCTGGACCTCCAGCCCCGATACCGTGGCCCCAGCAGAAGCAATTTGGCTGCAGAAGGACAGGTTCCCCGACTCCCTGCAAACTGCTTTTGAAAAACCCCCTAATCAGCCGGGCACAGTAGCTCAAGCCTGTAATCCCAGCACTTTGGGAGGCCGAGGCGGGTGGATCACGAGGTCAAGAGATCGAGACCATCCTGGTCAACATGGTGAAACCCAGTCCCTACTAAAAATACAAAAAATTAGCTGGGCATGGTGGCGCGTGCCTGTAATCCCAGCTACTTGGGAGGCTGAGGCAGGAGAATTGCCTGAACTCAGGAGGCGGAGGTTGCGGTGAGCCGAGATCGCGCCATTGCACTCCAGCCTAGGTAACAAGAGCGAAACTCTGTCTCAAAAAAAAAAAAAAAAGAAAAGAAAAGAAAAACCCCTAATCTACGTGCTTCGGAAGACATGGTCCGAGGATGAACTCTGTCTCCCGTTTGGCGTAGCCGGCCTCGAGTCTGTTAAACTCTTTCTCTAGTACAGCCAGGGGTCTGTCTGTCTGCAGCTGGCAGGAAGAACCCCTGGGCGGTTGCACATCTTTTCCTTTTTTGTTAACATCTCTGGGGATATAACTCACCTAGTACACAGTTCACACACACATCTAAAGTGCACAGTGCAATGGTTTCGTAAACCCAAAAGTATCTCAGACAAGTCTCAACGCCTGTAATCCCAGCACTGGGAGGCCAAGGTGGGGGTGGATCACCTGAGGTCAGAAGTTCGAGACCAGCTTGGCCAACACAGTGAAACCCTGTCTCTACCAGATATATAAAAATTAGCCAGCTGTGGTGGTGCATGCCAGTAATCCCAGCTACTCAGGAGGCTGGGGTGGGAGAATCGTTTGAACCCGGGAGGAGGAGGTTGCGGTGAGCCGAGATTGCACCACTTCACTCCCGCCAGGGCAACCCAGTGAGACTCTGTCTCCGGGAAAAAAAAAAAGTATTTTTGCTGAGGTTAAGGGTGCGCCGTGACGCAGCCTCAGGAGGTCCTGATGACATGTGCGGAAGGTGGTCACACTACAGGTTGGTCTAACACATTTTTGGGAGACTGGAGACATCAATCAATATATAAAAGATAAACGTGGCCTGGCGTGGTGGCTCACGCCTGTAATCCCAGCACTTTGGGAGGCTGAGGCGGGTGGATCACGAGATCAAGAGATCGAAACCATCCTGGTCAACATGGTGAAACCCCGTCTCTACTAAAAATACAAAATTTAGCTGGGCATGGTGGCGGGTGCCTGTGATCCCAGCTACTCAGGAGGCTGAGGCAGGAGAATTGCCTGAACCCAGGAGGCAGAGGTTGCAGTGAGCCGAGATCGCGCCATTGCACTCCAGCCTGGGTAACAAGAGCGAAACTCCGTCTCAAAAAATAAAATAAAATAAAAATAAACGTTCCCCCGATCAGGTAGAGCAAAAAAATAAATAAATAAAGATTAATGTAGTCGGGCGCGGTGGCTCATGTCTGTATTCGCAGCACTTTGGGAGGCTGAGCTGGGTGGATCACCTGAGGTCGGGAGTTTGAGACCAGCTTGACCAACACGAGAAACCCCGTCTCTACTAAAAGTAAAAAATTAGCCGGACGTGGTGGCACATGCCTGTAATCCCAGCTACTGGGAGGCTGAGACAGGAGAATCGCTTGAAACAGGGAAACGGAGGTTGCGGTGAGCCGAGATCGAGCTATTGCACTCCAGCCTGGGCAACAGGAGCAAAACTCCGTCTCAAAAAAAAAAGTTATACCTAGGTTGGATCCACAAAGGCCAGGCGACACAAAGCAGGGAGGGGTCTTCCAGGCCCCAGGTAGATAAGAGACGAAAGGTCGGATTATTTTGAGTTTCTGATTAGCCTTTCAATGAAGGAGAAATTGACAGGGATAGTCCCTGACGCCTCAGTCTGGCGGAGTCAAACAATATGGCAGAGGAGGGGATGGGGCACATTTGTCTCGAGAGCAAAGGAACGAGCTCCACAAAGAGTCTGCTTCCGGGCAAACTGTGCGGGAGGAATGTGGCTTTTTATCTCTGCGCCGACCTCATTTACAAAGAGAATGGGAGGTGGGTCCGCAGCTTGACTCTCCCCTTTGGCTTGGTGATTTGGGGCCCCGAGATTTAGATTCTGTTCATGATACTAGGATATTCACAGTGCTCTTCGCCCCACCACAGTCAACTGAACATTTCCATGCCGGGTGAATTCCCAGGGCTACCTCAAATTCTTCCTGGGGAGGAGCCCAGAGTTCTCTCATCAAGCCCCATTGACTCGCCAGCATTTTTTTGAGATGGGGTTGGCTGGGGGCAGTGGCTCAGGCCTGCAATCCCAGCACTTTGGGAGGCTGACGTGGGCGGATCACCTGAGGTCAGGAGTTCAAGCCTAGCCTGGTCAACATGGCCGGAGACTGGGCTTGAACTGAGATAAGACTCGAGGATGCTGGGTCCGCCCGGGACAAGGCCTGATCCTGGCCTCAGTGATTCCTGAGCCGTTTTGTCCCCTCAGATCCATCAGAACAAAAATGCTTGTTCAAAACAACAACAAAAGCTTGTTAAGCTCCTCTGCCTCCCCCAAGCCCTGAACCAGGAGACCCCTCAGCCTCTTTCCCGCAGGTCAGCCTGTGACCCCCACTGTAGCCCCCGAGAGACTGGGCTGGCCAGGGGGGACCTGCTGTATCTGCCCGGCGTCAGGCTCCCTCCCCGCCTCCCCACCAATTCTCTCCAACCCTATTCGCTCTCTCCATAAAAGAAAAGCTCCCTGCCTGACTCTGGATACCTCGCAGACCCTGTAGTTGGAAGGAATGCACCCCTGCCGTGAGAACCCCCCCTCCCAAGTTTTGCAATAATCCTTTAGGAATCAAGCTCTCCTTACTTAATCCAGATTTGTTTTTTATTTGACCATTTATTCTCTGTGGAATTCTCAGCTCAACTCAAGGGATGGAGCCAAGCTCAGACATAAAACAGGAGCAGCGTCAATGGAAGATGCCGGAGTGGGGCCTCGGTCCTGCCTGGTGCATTCTGAGACCCGGCGCCATCCTGAGAGGGCAGCAGTTGCAGGGGAAAGGAGGGGGAGGAGGCCAGCGGAGGATCCAGGCTCCTTCAGGCTCCTGGCCGCCTCAAGATAAACCCCTGCCAGGGTTTGACACGTGGTCATTAAAGAGTGAAATTGGCGCGGTGAGTTGGAGGAGATGGTGAAACCCTCCTGGAGATGGAGAGCCCATGAGTATGAAACCTATCAGGGCGAGTCTGGGTTCAAGCCCATCGTGTCCTCACTGGGACCTGCCCACGCCTCTCTCCCAACTGTCAGGAGTTGTCTGGGGGATTAAGGGGATTCTCTGGGCCGTTCATGGGAACGGCAGCCGGATTAGCTGGAGCCTTTTGCCGAGGAGGGGGTGGGCTCGGGCAGCCCAGAAGACACTCAGAGTTTGGAGGGGCAGTTACCAAAGAGGTAGGTCACGCCAGACACCATGGCCTTGACTTTGGGGTCTCATTTTACAGGTAAAAACCCTGCCCTGGCTGGGGGGAGGCTAGGGCCACACACCCATTATCCAGCTAACCTCTGCAGCTGTCAGTGAGGGAGAGGCAGATTCTGGAGGCTTTCCTCACCCTCTCTGACCCAGAGAGGATTTAATCCGGAGTGAAACTGGTTGAGACTAGTTTTATGAAGGATCTGTCCACCCAGGGCGCCAGTGTGTTTTCCCCGCTGACTTTCATCCACCTGCAGAACGTCTTCACCCTCTGGCTGTTAGGAAAAGGGCTGGGGCTTGCAGGAACTGGACCCCGGCAGTGAGCAGGTCAGTGCAGGGCCTGCTTGGTGTGGCTGCATATGCACAAGAGACGGGAATGTAGGCGTTTCTGGCTCAGGGAGAAGGTTGGACAAGCACAACAGGCACCTTTGAGGGTGAGGATTTGCATTTCTCTTGGAGATGAGGCCAGGTGTCTTGCATGCAGGTTGCGCTGTGAGGGATTGAGGCCAGGCCCAGAAGGAGGATGGGCTGGAAGGAAGGGCCAGTCATGCAGATGGGGGACCAGGTGCCCAGGTCCTCCAGGTGTGTTGGTCTTCCAGATGCCCAGGTTCTCCAGGTACCCAGGTCCTCCAGGTGCCCAGGTCCTCCGTGTGTGTGGGTCCTCCAGGTGCCCAGGTCCTCCAGGTGCCCAGGTCCTCCAGATGCCCAGGTCCTCCAGATGCCCAGGTTCTCCACGTGTGTAGGTCCTCCAGGTGCCCAGGTCCTCCAGATGCCCAGGTCCTCCAGATGCCCAGGTTCTCCAGATGCCCAGGTTCTCCACGTGTGTAGGTCCTCCAGGTGCCCAGGTCCTCCAGGTACCCAGGTCCTCCATGGGTGTGGGTCCTCCAGATGCCCAGGTCCTCCATGTGTGTGGGTCCTCTAGATGCCCAGGTCCTCCAGGTGTGTGGCTCCTCAAGGTGCCTGGGTCCTCCAGGTATTCATGTCCTCCAGGTGCTCAGGTCCCAGAGGGTTCTAGGAGCTGCACCTGGGAGTTCAGTCCAGCAGGACCTCACAGGGAAACAGGATCCTAGCAAGGAGCTCTGCAGGAGGGCACGGTACCAGGGGAGGGCCGGCTATGGGGAGACCCAGGCTTTCTGCAATTTAGGGTCAGTGAGAGGATGGGTCACAGTTTCCATTAGGAAGCCCTGCTCTCCTTGGGAGGGTGCACCTGAGAAGAGGCCTCATTTGAATGCATCTGGGACTCCTGCCCCCAGCAAATGTTCTTCCCCACCATCCTCTGTGGGAGAGGGAGCTGTACAAACCATTAGTTTATGGTCACCGTCTCCCACAGTGCTCAAGGCATGAAAGCGCCCCTTGGAAGGAGGGCAGAGTTCGCAGGGCAGGGCTTGCTGGGTCCACGCAGGATGAGGCCAGGCTGTCCACAGCTGCTTTCTTGGCCTCATCCATGATTCCCTGAGCTGTTTTGTCCCACAGATCCATCAGAACAAAATGCCTGTTGACCAGACTCAAGTTCAGCTCCTCTCCCTCCCACAGGCCCTGAACCTGGACTCCCTCAGCCTGGGCAAGCGGGTGACTCCCCCGGGGAAGCTGATTTGCTGTTTCTCAGGCCTCTACACCACTCCCCACACAGGAACAAAGAACAAGGCTGAATTCTTTGCAAGCTTATTCACACCCCACATAAAAGAAAACTTTTGGCTGGGCGCGGTGGCTCACATCTGTATCTGTAATCCCCACACTTTGGGAGGCTGAGGTGGGCAGTTCATTCGAGGCCAGGAGTTCAAGACCAGCCTGGCCAACATGGTGAAAACCTATCTCTAATAAAAACAAAAATTTAAAAAGTAGCCGGGCACAGTGATATGCACGTGTAATCCCAGATACTCTGGAGGCTGAGACAGGAGAATCACTTGAGCCTGGGAGGTGGAGTTTGCAGTGGGCTGGGATCGCACCATTGCACTCCAGCCCGGTGTTAAAGCTAGACTCCATCTCAATTAAAAAAAATAAAAAAGGTGGGGCATGGTGGCTCACACCTGCAATCCCAGCACTTTCGGTGGAGGCAGAGGTGGGGCGGATCACCTGAGGTCGGGAGTTCAAGGCCAGCCTGACTAACACGGAGAAACTCCATCTCTACTAAAAGTACAAAATCAGCCGGGTATGGTGGCACATGCCTATAATCCCAGCTACTCTGGAGGCTGAGGCAGGAGAATCACTTGGACCTGGAAGGTAGAGGTTGTGTTGAGCTGAGATCGTGCCATTGCACTCTAGCCTGGGCAACAAGAGCGAAACTCCGTCTTGGGAAAAAAAAAAAAAGGGAATCTGGGTTGCCTGGCTGCTGTGGCTCACGCCTGTAGTCCCAGCACTTAGGGAACCCCAGGCAGGCAGATCACTTCAGCCCAGGAGTTTGAGACCAGCCTGGGCAACATAGTGAGACCCCATCTTTACGAAAAGTTTGAAAAATTAGCCAGGTGTGGTGGTGCACACCTGTAGTCACAGCTACTCAAGAGGCTGAGGCAGGAGGATCACTTGAGCCAGGAAGGTAGAGGCTGCTGTGAGCTGAGACTGCACCTCTGCACTCCAGCCTGGGTGACAGAGCAAGACTGTCTCAAAAAAAAAAAAAAAAAAAAGTCTATGTTGGGTTTCGATTTTGACATTCCCCTGCCTGTGTCCCCCTCCACCTACAGGGCTGGACAGAGCCTTGCCACTCGGTCTCTGGGCACCTGTAACTGCTGGATCCCAGAAGGGAGCCCCTCCCATCTTCCCACAGACCTGTGCCCCAGAGCTGCCACTCACTCACGGCCCCCGAGCTGAGATGGGGTGCTGGCTTCTTTTCATTTCTTCCACAAATATTGACCAGACTTTTGTTCGACCAGATCCTAGAACTGGGAGACCTGGCAGGGGACAGGGCAGATGAGGACCTGTCTTCAGGGACTCTCCCAGGGGGGTACCCATGGGTGACTACAAGAACACCCACACCAGGCTGGCAGAAGGCACGGTCAGGGCAGGGTCTGACCATGAAGGACGGCCTGGAGGGAGAGCAGGCCAGGTTGAGCAGCCCTGGGTGGGGCAGAGCTTCGGGGGCTGCAGGGGGCCCAGCTGGGCCAGAAAAGGGAGATTGGCCGGGTCTGGTCATGGTCGGGCAGAGGCTCTGTGGGGCGTCTGCGTTTCTCTTCAGGGCAGGAGGAGCTCTTGTTCAGCAGGGCACTGAGGGATGAAGAACAAATCGGATTTGTTTTTCTGTGTGTTGGTTTTGAGACGGAGTCTCACTCTGTCGCCCAGGCTGGAGTGCAGTGGTGAGATTGGCTCATCGCAATCTCTGCCTCCTGGGTTCATGGGATTCTTTTGCCTCAGCCTTCCTAGTAGCTGGGATTACAGGTGTGAGCCATTCTGCCTGACCCTAAATCAGGCTTTTAAAGCAGTTGACTAGAAAAGGTTATAGCAGCACTGAGGGCTTTTGCAATGGGGGACCTCTGCTCCCACCACAGGGTCTACAAGGAGCTCCAGGGTTAGCCAAAGGGATGTTTTTTTTTTTGAGACAGGGTCTTGCTCTGTCGCCCAGGCTGGAGTGCAGTGGCACGATCTCAGCTCACTGCAACCTCCACCTCCTGGGTTCAAGCGATTCTCCTGCCTCAGCCTCCTGAGAAGCTGTGATTACAGGCATGTGCCACCACACCCCACTAATTCTGTATTTTTAGTCAAGATGAGGTTTTACCATGTTGGCCAGGCTAGTCCCAAACTCATCATAGGTAATCCACCCACCTCTGCCTCTGAAAGTGCTGGGATTACAGGAGTGAGCCACCACTCCTGGCCCGGTTTTTTTTTTTAAATGGGGGGCGTGTACAAAGCTAGAATATGTGGGGGGAGTGGGGGTGGGGGCCTGAGGGGCAGTAGATAGAGCAGGTTCCATGGGCCAGCCCAGTCTCAGGGAGTGAGGAGTCACAGGTTGGCCCAGGCTGAGAGGGTCCCTGTCCTAGACCTGGGAGGAGAGCACCTGAACTGAGTTTGGTCAACAAGTGTTTTGTTCTCCTGCACCCCTGGGGATCACTGGAGAAGCCAAGGGGACTCAGGGTCTGGGCTGGGCCTTGCCCTAGGTAGACCCGGGGTGGGGGCACCTCTGAGTCTCACCCAAGTCACATGGGAAGGGTTTTCTCTGCACGAGCCATTTCTGGAACACAGGGGTCGGTAACCTTCGCTGTTTCCAGAAGCCCAGGGCTCTCTGAGCCCTACGTTGGCACCAAACATCACAAAGGAGCTGCTTGGGTCACGGCCAGGGGCCACTGGAGTGTCGCCAGGAAGGGGGGAGGGCCGCGGAGGCCAAGGCTGCTCACCACACTGGTGGCACCTGAGGGGCTGGCTCGCCCGTGGCTCCCAGCCCCACCCTCAGCTATCACTCAGCAGGTCCCGGGGAGTTCCCAGTTGCAGGTGAGTGAGGGCTGCTCCACCCAGTGACCTGGAGTGGCCGGTGTCAGGGGCTGGGGCAGCCAGAGTTTGAGTTCTCTTTTCTTTCCTGTGCCTCAATAAGCCCATCCCAATGGTCATGTCCCCAAAGGGGTGCACACCTGCCAGGGCCATCCAAAGTCCCCAGCTCCAAAACTGCTTTCCAATTCCAGCCCCTTGAGACGGCCAGTTCTCCCACATTTGCCTTTGAATAGCACTGAGAGGCTTGGGCTTCAACTCCTAGCAGGGGAGGCATTATTAAAATGCATCTCCCAGAGTCCCGGGAGGTGGGTGGGCCCTTGCTGCCTGGGTGGTCACAGTAGAGGGCTCACACAGGTCCTGGGCCAGGGCTCCAGGTGACCCCAGCTGCTGCACAGGCTCCCAGCAGCACCACAGAACCCTCTGGTCGGCCGCCGGGAAAGGTCTCCCTAAAAGAAGGGCCCAACCCCCAGTCCCAGAAGACCTCTTTGCTGACACCTCGTGGAGCTGATGGCTTACCCCACTGAGTTTATATTCCCAGCACCTGGGGCCCTCCCGTCCCTCAGCACCAGGTGGGACTCGGTGTCTCCAGGATCAGACTCAGCCTATGGGACCACTCAGGGCCTGTGACCCAAATCCCTGTCCCCCACCCCCTCTTCAGGTAGGATGAGAAGGCAGAGGTCCTGGTAACAGGCGCCTCCACAGGTTCCAGGACTGGGCCCCATGGTTGCCCTCCGAGGCTTGGGGGTACCCTGGGAACCCAGAATCAGGGCTTCCTCTTTTCTTGCTGTGACCCCAGGCTGGAGATAGGCTTCCTTCCTGACCTAGGAGCTGGAGCCCTGTGGTCCTCCCAGCGGGTGACCCCCAAGCCCTTCTCAACTCTGCCCCTGCAGCTCCCTGGGAGTGAAACGTTTCCCCTCCACCCCGTGGTCTCCACCTGAATGTCCCAGCTCCCCCTCCCAAGGCAGATCACCCTGGAGGGGTGCTCACATGTGGGGCCTGTGCTGCCTGCTCACGGCTCACCCCCACCCGGTGGCCTCAGCGGGCTGTTGGTTGAATCAGTGAATGCATGTGTGACGGTGGAAGGAATGGGGTGGCCAAGGGGGGGCTCAGGAACGTTCCCACACCCAGAACCCGGCGCTGAAGAAAAGAACACAGAAGAACGTCAGTCGTAGGATGATTGAGTGTTTCTTTAAAAACAAAACCCCACAAAAAAGCCAGAATGCCTTGCCCAGCCCAGCCCAGCCCAGCCCAATGTAACAGGTTAGCCATTAACACAAAATAAAAGACATCCCAGCCACACACATCATTACTCGGCAGAAGGTGTCCGGCCTGCTCGGCCGGCGTCACAGTGGATGGCCCTGCGTGGCTGGGACACAGACAGGGAGCAGGCGTGGCACCTGCACCACACAGAGCAGCAAGGCTGAGCGAGACCACTGGAAATAAATAAACACAGTGCCGACAGCATCTTAAATGAGTGAGACGTTAGCACAACACAAAAAAGCAAAACGACTGAAAAACGCTTGCTTGTCTTGGTGGGGTGCGCTTTAAAACACCCAGACCCACGAGTGAAAACCACTGTGGCATCTGTCAGTGGAGTATGGAGAAAGAGGGAAGGGAAAGTGAAGTCGTCTGAGACAGCCCCTGTGGTGGCCCTGGCCCCCTGTGGAATTCCAGCACAGGAGGATGGGGAACGGGCACAGCCCCTGCCTTCTGAATTGGGGTCCCTGGGCTGGGTTGGGGGACACAGCACCAAGGATCACAGACTGGACACCCCCCCGTGACCTTTTGTGGAGAAGTTCTTCCCCCTCACGACCCAGATGCCCGGGGGAGACTGCAGCGTGAAGAGGGACCCCAGTGGCTGCCATGATTTTACTAAGCAGCTACTTTCCACCAGACATGGGCAGCCCCCATGTTGCCCACAGCTGAGCAGCCAACAGGCAAGCGTGTCTCATGGACAGGCCACTAGCTCCTGCTTCCTGAAGGCATGTCCACCTCCCAGAGCAGGAGGCTGCAACAGAATGGCATCCCAAGGCCCCTGCCGGGGGCAGGAAGTGGCAGACACCACACAGGCCCTGCTGGCCCCCATGGAAAGCTCCCAGTGGTGGGTGCGTCCAGGGAGCAGTCCCCTGTCTCAAGGGCAGTGACTACCTACAACCTTCACTGCCTCCTGGGTGCACACAATCGCCCTCCAGGCAGGCTGGGCACCAGCTCTGTCCGTATCTGCGGCCAAGAGAACAGGTCCAGAGGAACTGGGTGTCGTCTCATCCAATAGTCAGTTCATCTGCTGCTGCTGGTCCTTGGCCTCCAGACCATGGGCTGATCCCTTGGGCCCCAGAAAAGATGCAGTTCCTATGAGCAGACACTGGCAACCAGTCCATGTACAGCTGGAAGCAACAGGCAGGGGTGCCAGGGCTGGATGGGCCCCTGGTCTCTGGAATAAAGGTCTTCATTCCTCGAGCAGGAGAGATGGACGTCTGGCCCGGGACCCCAAACTGTTCATCAGGTTTCTGTGGGCCCACTGGATGGTGAGGGGGTTGGTGCCTAGGCAGAGGGTGGCAGAGCTGGTGGCTTGAGCAAGCTGGTCAGTAAAGCTGTGTCCAGCATGCTCCAGGGCCTTCTGGCTTGTGGGACTCGGGGCTGTGCCACAGGGCTGCTCGTCCAGCCACAGATGAGCGCTGGGGAGAAGCCAGTGGCTGAGGAGGCAGAGCCCCCCAGAGCTCAGGAGGGCCTGGCAGGGTGGTCTTCTTGTTCTGTGGGCCCCTGGCTGCTTCCACAGAGGCAGAGAGAGCTCAGGAAAGTGGGCGGGGTTGGCCAGGCCTCAGCTGCCTCCCCCAGGGAAGAAACAGGAGCGAGAAAAACACGGGCTGCTAGTTCTGCCCCTCCACGGGGGGTGAGGGCCAAGTGAGCGTCCAGGGGCCTCCGGACACATGTCGCAGAGGTGAGCCATGCTTGACGCTATCTCCAGGACCAGGACAGACCGTGAGGGTGACAGGCGGAGCCAGGAGGTGCCTCGGCCGGGATCAGGAACCCAGCCCCAGCCGGAAGGGGCTGCTGTGGGGTGCTGGGTGGCACTTTGGAGCCTGAGGGCAGTGGCGACCTCAGGCTGGGGACGCTGCTGCGTGGGGCCCAGGGTGAGCGTGCACTGGTGTGCCTGGCCATGGCGTGCCTGCCTTGTCTCTGTTTCCAGAAGACTGAAATGCAGGGTTTTGTCTGCGTGAACCAGAGCTCGGCCTCCAAAACTGGACACAGAGGTTGCACTGCCCTAAGGCCAGGCCTGGGGAGCTGGCGGGGATGCCAGCACGCCCACTCCCCAGGGCTGCTCACCGGCTCAGGGTGGTGTCTTAGGAGTCTCAGGCTAGGACAGACATCAGGAGTCCCACAGGCCTGAAGCGCCTCCCGGGAGGACCCCGGAATCACCCACGTTGGGTCCTTCACCTTGCCCGGCCCCCACCCACCCCACTCCAGGCACCTCCACCCTGGTGCTGCCCTATGGCTGAGTTTCTGCTCTGCACACCCTCTCTGCAGTGGCTGTGTCTCTTCTGGGACTGGCGGGAGGGTCCTATCTTGGGTCTTTAAAGCAGAGACATAAGCCCATGGGGCGGTTTTCACGAATGTCACCGCATTTTTAACCATAAAAAAATAAAGAAGCCAAGCACATGTGTGTGGGGCCGGCTACCCGGCCATCAGTGCAGGTTTGTGGTCACGATGAGGCTCGAGGTCTGAGTAGCTGTGTTTGCCCAGGGACAGTGATCTGGTCCCTGGCATATAGTATGCGGGAGAAAAAAAGGGAGAAACGGGAAAAAGGAAGGCTCCTGCCCTCCGAGCCCCTTAAAACATCATCTTGTGGTGTCAACTTGACCCAGAATTTAAGTTAAAAAAAACAAGTAAACAGAGAAGGGAAGGGAAAGGGACCCAAGGAGACCAGAAGCTGCTCCTGGCAGGAGCACAGGCCCCGCCTGGGTTCCAGGGTGGACCTCACTTGAGGGACGAGACTCGTAGATTCGTACCAGAGTTTCCACAGCAGCTTCGGCTGCCTGACCTGGGAAGGACAGCGAGGGACGCTGGGTGTGCAGCTGAGCTGTGGATGGCGGGGAGCTGGAGTGGGCTCGGGGCTCTGCACGTGCTCCTCCGCAGCCTCTCGGCCTCCGGGCTATGTCTCCTGGGGCACCACCTGCATGAGCTTCTGACACACGACGGTCGTGGAGACTGTCAGGAAAGAAGACTGCTGTGTTAGCCAGGGGGCTGGGTGGCACCATGGGACGTGGGGGTGTGAGTTGGGGTTCCCCCAGCCCTGTCACCAAACCCAGGACCACCATCCCTCCTGAAATAGCAGAGAAGCCAAAAGCCAGGATATTAAGGAAGCCTCCTGACTTGAGCATGTGGATATGTGGTGTGCGAGGCACTGCCTGCTGCTGAGATGCTCAAGTGTGGCACCTGCTCTGGAACCCGGGGAGGGAGGGGGAGCACGGCCAGCGGAGCACATAACCCAGGCCCTGGGGTCTTGGCAAAGTGCAATGGGGAGACGACGGGCCTTCCTGCCGGGCCGTGCCAGGGACACAACCTGGACATACACCCAGATGGCCAGGCCGCCCTGCAGGAAAAGCTGGAGGAGCTGAGTCTGCTAAGGGGTCCTTAGGAAGACCTGTCACACCCGGGACTTTCTAGAGAAATTGCACTGGGGATGGAGACTGTTTCAGGATAGAGACAGGGTTTTGCTTTAAGCTCTTGGTGTCCTGAATGACTTTTAAAAGCCACCTAGTGACATGGTGATGAGCGTCGAGGCCCGCAGGCACCCTGGCCTTTTTCTAGGAACATGGCCACATTTGCAGGCTCTGAGGGGTCCTAAGCTTGGTGGCAAAACACCCCCGGGGCTGCCGCTGCAGACAGTACCCTAGAGGGGTTTGTCCTATTGCCCCCCCTTTTTTTGAGACGGAGTCTCGCTCTGTCACCCAGGCTGGAGTGCAATGGTGGGAGTTTGGCTCACTGCAACCTCGATCTCCCAGGTTCAAGCAATTCTCCTGAGTAGATTGGATTACAGGTGGCCCCATGCCCAGCTAATTTATTTTTAGTAGAGACGGGGTTTTACCATGTTGGCCAGCTTGGTCTCAAACTCCTGACCTCAAGTGATCCGTCTGCCTCAGCCTCCCAAAGCGCTGGGACCACAGGTGTGAGCCACCGCCCCCGGCCTCCCCCTGCCTTGCTGGGTAAGTCTGCTGTGGCAGCTGGTGGCAGCCGGCAGGACTCTGTTACTTGGCTGCGGTAGCCTAATTTCTGGAATCCCTCGTCCTAAGAGATCAGCTGCTGCTGCGCTGAGTGTCTTATCCCTGAAACACGTGGGCCGTGAGTCACCGGCGGGCAGTGCGGTGACCTGAACCCTCCTGCCATCCAACACGCTTGGACCATGTGGGTGGAGATGGCCGACGCCTCTCAACCCCCTTCGCTGCCCCAGGCAGAGGGTACTGCGGGCTCTGCCAACAAGACACTCACAGATGCCCTGGAGAAGCCACTTGGGCTTGTTTTTCCACCAGACCCCTAAGAAGTAGACGGGCAGCCCGCTGAGGATGATGGTGAAGCCGATGCCACACTCCACAGGGGTCTTCCAGAAGGAGACGGCAATCAGGAAGAGGCAGGCCAGGATGAAGAACACGGGCAGGGCCAGGTTCACCTGCGGCAGAGGACAGAACCCGGCTGAGCTCTGCGGCTGTGCTGGAGCCCCCTCCTGTCCAGCCTCCCTCTCCCAGCCCCAAGGTTCTTCAGCCTTTCTGGGCCTTCCACACCCACTCGCTGCTGACTTCCAGGTCACCGGAATGTGACCTGCACCCCATCTGCCTCACACACAGTGTTACCTGCCCCTCCCTGGACTCTGCACACAGTGCTAGTGCTAGGCCTGTTGCCCAAGGCTCAGGTGGCCGCTGCTGCAGGATGGAAGGAACCGGCTGTCTCCAGAGGCATCCCATGGGCAGGGAAGGTCACGGTTCCACTCCCATGCCACAGGCCTGGGAACCCTGAGCTGTCAGGAGGTGCAGGGACCTGACGCTTCCAGGAGACTGCCCTCTTGGAAACCCTGCTGTGGACAGGGCTGAGCAAAAGCCCATCCCTGAAGCTGCAGCCTAAGCCGTCACCTTGAGCAGATGAACTCTACCCAGCACAGAACCCAGGCAGGGCTTCAAGGAACCTGCAGGCCCAGCCCGTGACCCGCTGCTGGGCATGGCTGTGGGACTCAGCTGTCCCAAATGCATACTCGAACAGGCCACCCTGGGAGATGCAGAGCTGACCACGGGTCCCATCAGTGCAGGCTGCATGGCTGCCCTGTCCCCAGGGAACAGATGTCCACCCTGTGCCCAGGCTCACAGTGGGCAGAACCTATCCTGTGCCCAGGTCTCCATGGGAGCTGAGCCACTGCCATGGCCAGTGACTGCCTTGTGCCACCTCTCCTGGGCCAGGCTGGGCCTTCTGCTGGCTCCTGCTCCAAGGCCCTGTGGCCAGGCTGGCATGGCAGGTACAAGCTGGTGCCCAGGATGGGCGGCTCCCTCCTCGCCCTACACAGTCTTCCTTCAGAACTACATCTGGGTTCTTGTTCTGACCATATTTTAAAGCCCGTGTTAAACAGCATTCACAGGACTCCCACTGGGCCCCAGACTTCAGGAACACAGGAGGCAAGATGGCCCCAGCAGGGGAGCGGGGCTCCGGTGACAGATCTATGACAGCTGAGTGACAAGAGCTGCTGGCCAGCAGCCACCAGGAGCTCTGTGCTTTTGTCCTGTGTCAGGGCCAGGGTGGCAGGGCTTGCTGGGCCCTGGGCGGGAGCATGGCCTCCGAGGGACGGCCCCCTTTTGGAAGAAGCAGCTCAGTGACAACAGCTGCCCCTCTGCAAGGAGCTGCTGGGGATGGGGAGAGCCCAGCTGGGCCCAGGAGTTCCTAGGGCCAGGCACCCCATACCGTGCATTCCACCCCCCAGCACAACTGACCACCCTGTGAATGCTGCGCCAGGCCCTGCGGGTTTAAGCAATGTCCTTTTTTTTTTTTTTTGAGACGGAGTTTCGCTCTTGTTACCCAGGCTGGAGTGTAATGGCGCGATCTTGGCTCACCGCAACCTCCGCCTCCTGGGTTCAGGCAATTCTCCTGCCTCAGCCTCCTGAGTAGCTGGGATTACAGGCACGCGCCACCACGCCCAGCTAATTTTTTGTATTTTTAGTAGAGACGGGGTTTCACCACGTTGACCAGGGTGGTCTCGATATCTTGACCTTGTGATCCACCCGCCTCGGCCTCCCAAAGTGCTGGGATTACAGGCTTGAGCCACCGCGCCTGGCCCTACGCAATGTCCTTATCTGCTTCCCTTCATTCAAGGGAGCTCTGTCCGTCTGCTGTCCTTTGAGGAACCCCAGCTCCTGGTCAACGGTCAACACCGGAATTAGGTGACCCTCGTGTCTGCTACAGAAGCATGGGCAGACAGCCTCACGACCCTCCCACCGGGACCCCCTGCAAAGTAAGCCCTGGTTTAGCTTGATGGGGATGTGGCCTGACCCAGGTGCACGCAGGCAGGTGCAGGTCCAGAGGCTGAGCTGGGATGCTGGCTCCCGACCTCGGGTCCTCAAACCCTCGGACCCTGCGTCTGTGAGGGCAGCTGGGTGAGTGGGAGCCCGGACTCACCTTGATGGGCCGCTCCAGCTCAGGCTTTCTGTAGCGCAGCCAGATCATGCCAATGATGGCCAGGGCCACGCAGAGCCAGTTGAAGAAGCTGAAGAAGTTGATGACAGAGAAGATGTCCTTGGAGAAGGCGTACAGCAGCGTCATCACGCACTGCAAGAGAGGCGGGGCTGAGCCCGGGCCCACAGCCAGGCGGGGAGGCGACAGTGGCCACTGGGGTCTGTCTAGCCTGGCTGTGCCCAGCTGAGCACACTTGCAGGTATTTTGTTTTAAAAGAGAAACCTCATCTGAGGTTTCTCAGGAGGGAAGGAGGGAACGAGGGAGGGAGGAGGGAAGAGGGAGGAGAGGAGAGAGGGGGAAGAGGGAGAAGAGGGAGGAGGGACGGAAGGAGGGAGGGAAAAGAGGAGGGAGGGTGACGCGGGAGGGGAGGAGGTTGGAGGGAGTGGAAGAAAAGGAGACCCCATCTGGGTTTCAGGGACAGGTGAAGAGCACAGTGTGCGTTTGCAGCTGGGCCCCTGGACTGCGGCTGTGTGAGGACCACAACCTGACCTAACCCAGTGTCCCCAAGAGGACAGTTTCCATAGCCCCTAGTGCAGCTGTCAAAACACAGTCCTCATGGATGCCCAGTGAGCCCAGAACCGTGGGCTGCTCTCCCTCCAGCTCCCCAGGCACACTGCACTTCCCAACTCGCTTCTAACACGGGAGAAGCAAGGGCCAGGACCCGAGGCCAGCCCACAGGAGGCACAGGGCTTCCTCTGCCTCTGCGGCTCTCACTGGCTTTGGGGGAAGCAGCTGTGTCAGTGGCCTCTCCAGCCCTGGTCACGCCCTCGGATGAGACTACAGCCCGCACCAGCTCCCTGAATTCTTGACTCATGGGAACTGTGAGATAGTCGGCGCTTTTCCTTTCAGACCACGCTTTTGAGCGATTTGTGACACAGCAGCAGGGAACTAGGGCAATCCCACGGCCGGCACAGGAAGCTGCAGGAGCGGAAGAACAGTGCATGATGTGCCCCGCTAGAGGGTGACACTGGCAGAGCCTGCGGAGGCAGAGATGGAGTGAGCTCGGCGGCCCGACTGTGGTGGAGCGTTGTCTCCCGCCATTTCCTACGGTCTGAACGGCTTGTGGCAGCCACCATATGCTATTTTGGGATAAAATCTAAAGCCCCTTCAGCACTCTCTGGCAGTCAGTGGAGCTCGGCAGGAGGAAACATTCCACTGTGTTTCCAGGCCACATGTGAGCTGCCACCCAGTCCATACCCTGGACAAAGTTGCAAGCTGTGGCGGCCTCCCGCTGGGGGGCCCCAGACAACCCCCAGGAATGTAGGCACGGGGCTGTGTGGCAGTCTTACCGTGAACACAAGGGATGGCATGGGGGTGAGGAGCTGCGGGTGGATCATGGAGAGGATGGAGGGCAGGTGGCCTTCCCGGGACCCCACGAAGAAGAGTCTGTGGATAGAGTGGAGAGGCGGTCAGCTATCACCTCCTGACCCAGGATAGATGGGGACATGGCAGGCTGGGAGTGGACGGGGCCTGTCCCTGGCCTGTCTGGGCCTCGCCAGAGTGGGGAACAGGACCCTCTGGCTTCTGGTTGTGGGCCTCTCTGCGTCTCCAAACAACTTGGCTGGCAAGGACAGAAACTCCAGTCCCAGGGGGTCAAGAGGTGGCCATGGGGCACCTAGGACACCACAGCTGGCCTCTGGGCAGGGGTAAAGTTCATGCTTCCTTAGTTTTTTCTGAGACAGGACCTCACTCTGTCACCCAGGGTGGAGGGCAGAGGCACCAACTCGGCTCACTGCAGCCTCGACTTTCCAGACTCACGCAATCCCCCCACCTCAGCCCCCCAGGTAGCTGGGACGACAGGCATGTGCCACCACCCCAACTAATTTTTGTATATTTTCGTAGAGATGAGGTTTTGCCACGTTGCTCAGGCTGGTCTCAAACACCTGAGCTCAGGCGATCTGCCCTGCCCACCTGGGCCTCCCAAAGTGCTGAGATTACAGGCGTGAGCCACTGCGCCTGGCCTATTTGAGCTTTAACAGTGATGCATCCCCAGTTTCAGAGGCAAACCTTTCACAGACAGAGAATGCTGAACCTGGCCCTGAGGCCTGGGCCTCCCTCATCTGTAGGGGTTCGGGCTGCGCTCACCTGGAGGACGTGAACAGGGACCCATTGACTGAGCCGAAGCAAGACAGGCCCACGAAGACGGGGATAATCCAGGACATGACACCCAGATGATAGTTTCCGAAGTCCTAGGCAGACACAGAGTGAGCTGGGCCCCGCCAGGCGGGCCAAGGGCCCTTTCCGCTCTCGCCAAGAGCCCTCTGCAGAGGAGAACCTCTCGGGCTGGATTCTGGCCTCTAGGGGGACTTCCCTCTGCACGGACTGCTTGTAGGGGAGCCCTTGTGGGCCCAAATCTCCCCACTCCCCTGGGACTCCCTGGAGCAATCTGTGGCCTCCATGTGGGGATTCTGCCCTCCCCAACTGGGGTCCTTCACAGGCCCAGCACGGTGCCCAGTGGGCAGTGGGCTGGGAGTCAGAGCTTGTTCAGTAGGAAGCTGGCCAGAGCTCCCACTCCCTGTTCCCCCGGCCGGGAGGGCAGTGGGAGGAGCCTCAGAAGCTGTCCAACAGCAGTGCCCAGGCCTGGCCTCCGTCCTGCCCAGCCAGCAGCAGCCACACCTTCTAGCAAACCCCAGTCTGCAGCAGACACCAACTTTTCAAGACTAATATTTAAAATGACCGCTGCCCTGAGTCCCCTAGGCGTTCTGGCTTATACCTGGTTCTGGGTGTGGCCTGGAATCAGACTTTAAACCCCCTCTCCCCTGCAATGAGGACGATCCCCAGACATTCCCTCTGCGGTCATCGTGAGAGGAGACCCATGACCACCACTCCGGCCCTCCAGGTAGGGGAGGCTTGGAGATGCGGGGCACCCCTCTGGTCTGTAGGCCCCTCAGGGCCCTGGTGGAAGCTGGCGGGTCGAGGCTCACCACAGCCACGGCCTCCGATGACAGCATCTGCTCGGTGGACAAGGTGGTGAAGTAGGCCAGGTTGGTCAGCACGTACACCAGTGTCACGATGGGGAGGGAGATGATGATGGCCAGAGGCAGGTTTCTGGAAGGAACATGGGCGACACGTCACTCAGGGCAGCCTGGGCTGAAGGCCAAACCCCGTGGCCAGGAGCCAGGCGGGCTCCCCACCGCCAGCAGCTTTGGCCTCTGTGCCTGGCTTCTCGAGGAAGGCAGGAAGCACGGAGAGAGCACAGGCTGGGCAGGAGGCTGGGCCTGGAGTGGGGACCTGCAGAGGCCTGGCTGGTGCTTTGGCCGCGGGCCTCAGCTTTCCCACCTGAGAAATGGGGATTCTTCTAGGTGACCTCAAGGGCTCGGGAGAGCTACGTTAGGCAGCTGGGTCTGAATCCTAATGCTCTGCTCACAAGCTGCCAAGCCAGGGACCAGAACCCAGAGCCCAAGCAGCTCCTCTGGACCATCCTGCCCTGAGTGGGGGCCTCAGCTGCCACCTGTTCTCTGGGGAAACCTTGCCACCACCCCCATATCCTGCTGGCCCCCCAGGCCCCAATAACAGCTCTCCTGTGAGCAGGCCAGAGCCGACCAACAGGCTTCCAGTGGAGTGTGGCTGCCCTGTCTCACATTCAAATAATGAAAAAAGATGACTCAGAGCCATTGTGCCCTTAGTTGCCAAGATGTCATTCTCAAAACATACTCTGTCGCACCTGGACACACTGCCCCCAACCCTTGACCCAGCTGAATATGACATCTCTGGCAACGCGGCGGGCAGCAGTCCAGTAGTTGGCCTTAAGAACCGGCTGAGGCTGGGCATGGTGGCTCACGCCTGTAATCCCAGCACTTTGGGAGGCTGAGGCGGGTGGATCACGAGGTCAGAAGTTTGAGAGCAGCCTGGCCAATATGGTGAAACACCGTCTCTACTAAAAATACAAAAATTAGCCAGGAGTGGTCTGTGCGCGCCTGTAGTCCCAGCTACTCGGGAGGCTGAGGCAGAAGAACCGCCTGAATGCAGGAGGCAGAGGTTGCGGTGAGTCGAGGCTGCGCCACTGCACTGCAGCCTGGGTGACAGAGCAAGACTCCATCTCAAAAAAAGAGCCAGGCTAAACTGAGAGCCCCTGCTTCAGGACGATGACCCCAACTGCCGAGGGGCCTCGAAGACCCTGCCTGGACTCGTGGGACCGAAGCAAGACCAGCGACACCTGTCCTAACGGCAGACCCCTCACTCTTGGGAGCTCTGTGTGGATCTGGGCCCCTCTTCTTCTGGTATCACGTTCTCAAAACTGACAGGGACAGAAAAGAAGATCGTATCCAGGAAGGAAAATTGGACCAGACACTTAACCTCTCACATCGAGTCTGGCAAAGATGACAAACTTATTCCTGTCTAAATAAATCGTCTATTAATTTAAAAAAACAAAAACAAAAAAACACAACTCCGTCCACGTACCTGTAGGGGTTGATCATTTCCTCTGTGACAAAATTCAAGTAATTCCTAAAATTTAGAGAACAGTATTTAATTGTCTGATCCTCAATACAGAAAAGAAATCACTGTGGAGAGAGCATCCTGGGCTGGCTGAGACCCCCGCCCCGGCAGGCTGCTCGCTGGGCTGGAAAGCGGACCTGGAGCGGGAGCTCAGCCTCCTGTCTGCTTTGGGGGTCCCTGCCACCCTTTCCAGGCCTCCTGCATGCTCCCTGCCCGCTCGCCCACAGGGGTGATTCTCAGGTTCTGGCTGGGCTGCGGACCTGGAGGAGAGGGGCTGCAGCAGGCAGCCTCCCCACACTTCGTAGGAATGCGGGTGACTCTGGAGGGTCACCTGCCACTCTGTACCGTCCACCCCCTTTAACCACTCCTAGATGACTGGGAGATTTGGGATTCCTGGACCCATCAGGGACCTAGACATTCCAGAACCTACCATCCTCCGTAGGCAAACAGGCCGCTGTATAGAGCCAGCACAATGTTCCCCACATCCAATTTGGTGCCTTCAAATGAGAACTTGGGATCTAGATTGGACACGTCACCTGGCAGAGGCCAAACAGAGAGAAAGGAATGCTGGGTCAGAGAGGGCTGCGCAGGTCATGCTGCCAGTTCGAGGATATTCCTGGAGCAAAATACCATAGCAAACAAAAATGCTGGGGTGAACAGTCTTCACTGCGACCAAAAAGTAAGTGGAATGCACCTGCTGAGCCACATGGAGGCTGCGGGGTTCCAACTATAACCGGAGGAAGGTGGCCCCACCGGAGGCCCTGCGCCCACCGGAGAGAGGACAGGCAGCTCCGACCACTGCCCAGGAGGCCCTGCGCCCACCGGAGAGAGGACAGGCAGCTCCGACCACTGCCCAGGAGGTCCTGCGCCCACCGGAGAGAGGACAGGCAGCTCCGACCACTGCCCAGGAGGCCCTGCGCCCACCTGAGAGAGGACAGGCAGCTCCGACCACTGCCCGGGAGGGCCTTTCAGATGCTCGTCTACAGGAGGGTAGGAGGGAGGGGTCAAGCAGCCCCAGCAGACTTCAAGAACGTTCCATGAGACCTCATGACATGAGTGTCAAGGCGGTGCATGAAGGCAGGGGACCTGGGTTTGCATCCCGGCTTCGGCACCAAGGAAGGCCCAGAGGCACCAGGTCCCTGCTTCTCCAGGTGTGAGGAGCTTGGAACAGACCATCTCCCCCTGGGCTAGGAGGAAGGGTCTGGGGAACACAGGTCCACCCTGGACTGCAGTAAGCGTGCGGCCTGCTGGGTCCGAGGACGAGCCCTGTGCTCCCGTGGGCAGTGCCTTCTCCTTTGCCCTCTGAGGACACATGCCACTGGACTTCGTGACTGGTCCACCCTATTCCAGGAAGACCTCATTGCAAAACTTGAACCTCAGTCACACCTACAAAGACTCTTTTTCCAAATAAGGCCACCAGCATTTATGGGTTCCCCAGGAAGATGTGTCTTTGGGGGGCCAGGAAGTAAACACCACAGAAGGGGTGTCTCCGGAAGGTCATCTGGCTGCTCGGACAGCTCTGGCCCTCTCTGTGGCTGTCACCTCCCCTGTGAAATGGGCCCGGGATACATCGCCTGGCCGCAGGTCACTCAGGTCACTCGCCCCATGGGGTTTTCGTTCCTGGCTCGCAGGGCTCTGGCAGCGGCACAGACACCTGTCTCACAGACGACCGCACTCAGAACAACTTAGAAATGAGACCAAAGACACCTCCGGGACAGAGGAGCTGGGTCACCCCCGCCTACCCGCCGGGTGTGTACAGAGCTGGAGGCACAAGCTGAATCCTGGTCAGGTGGTGAACTGTCCAGGCAGGGGCAGGCCCCAGGGCTGCTGTGTCCCACCCTGTGGCCTTGACCACAGGTCACCATGCAGGCCCAAGAAGAACCGCCTCAGTTGCCCAGGGAACACTGCGGAGCAAGCAGGTGAGGACGTCTCAAAGGGGAACCGATGAGAGGTTCCCATAAAACCTTGGCATTGACCACACACGAAGTGCACTTCAAACGTGGCACCGGATTTCCTACGGCAGAGCCCACGTGGGGTCCCTTCCTGATGGGTGGACCCGGTTCCTGTGGCGCGCTTGCTTCCCCGAGGCGTGCGGGATGCCTGCTGCTCTGGCCCCAGCTCTGTCTGTCCCTGACACCAGGTGCGCCCAGCCCAGGCCTTTGATCTTCAGCCTGAGCTGGGGATGCTGGTGGGTTCCCCGAGGCCTTGATCTCCCGAGAAGAATGAGCTCCGGGGCCACCACCCGCATGTGATGTGTTCCGGATCCTGGTCACAGGGTGGTCAGCAGGCAGGGCTGGACCTTGCAGGCCTGGAGCGGCTCAGGACAGGGCATTTTCCTTAGCACCTCGGCCAAGACGCCCACAGCCCCTCTGGCCTCCCTCCCATCTGCTCTCTGACGGAACGTTCTGGAATGTGCAGAGCTTTCACATCTGCAGAGCCCCACTGTGTCCTGCCCACTTACTTCTGCTGTGTGTGTGTGTGTGTGTGTGGGGGGGGCGCATCTGTCCTCAAAGTGGGGAAACAGGCACATAAGGACCTGCCAGGTCGCTTGAGAATCCAGGTCCTACTACCCCTATCTGGCACTCACACTGGGAGGGGCTGAAGGTGATTGCTGGAGGCCAGAAACGTGCCCCGTTCACTGTGATGCCCCCCAGAGCCAGCCTGGGTTGATGGAAAGGTCTCAGAGCGCGGTCCCCACCACACACATCAATCCCCATGACGGGAGAGGTGGCTGGCTACCACACAGAGGGTGGCAGCTTCTGCCAAGCACAATACACTGAGGCCTCACACAGTGAGGTCTTCCGGTGGGGGCCAGACACCTGCAGCCCCAAGTCCTGGGTTACTTTTTTTTTTTTTGAGATAGGGTTCTACCACGCCCAGCTAATTTTTGTATTTTCAGTAGAGATGGGGTTTCACCATGTTGCCCAGTCTCGAACTCCTGGCCTGAGGTGATCCACCCGCCTCGGCCTCCCAAAGTGTTGGGATTGCAGGTGTGAGCACCGTGCCGGGCCAGGCCTGGGTAACTTCCACTCTGTGGTCAGTCGTTTCTAGGACTCCAGCACTGGGGACAGAGCACCTGTCACATGATGGCATTCCCTGGGGTGCACAGCTGCATGCCGCAGCCTCTGAAACTTCCAAGAAAATCAGTACTAGCTGCTCTGACCAAGCACAGACTCGCACCATTGCACTCCAGCCTGGGCAGCAAGAGCGAAACTCCGTCTAAAGAGTTTAAAAACAAAAAGCCGGGCACGGTGGCTCACGCCTGTAATCCCAGCTGTGGGATTTTGGGAGGCTGTGGTGTGTGGATCACGATGTCAGGGGTTCGAGACCAGCCTGACCAACATGGTGAAATCCCATCTCTACTTAAAAAATACAAAAATTAGCTGGGCGTCGTGACTCACACCTGTAATCCCAGGTACTTGGGAGGCTGAGAAAGGAGAATCGCTTGAACCCGGGAGGTGGAGGTTTCAGTGAGCTGAGAGCGTGCAATTGCACTCCAGCCTGGGTGACAGAATGAGACTCCATCTAAAAATATAAATGAATAAAATAATCATCCCTGGGCCAGGCATAGTGCCTCACATCTGTAGATCTAGTACTTTGGGAGGCAGAGACCAGCCTGGGAAACATGGCCAAACCCTGTTTCTATAAAAAATACAAAAACTAGACGTGTATGGTGGTGCATGCCCATAGTCTCAGCTATTTGGGAGGCTGAGGTGGGAGGCTAGCCTGAGCCCGGGAGACAGAGGTTGCAGTGAGATCCAGTCATTACACTCACGCCTGGATGAGAGGCTCCAGCGGGGACTCAGCCAGCCCCATCTCCAGCCACCCATGTGGCTTCTGTTCTTAGGACAGTGTGGCCAGGACTGTCCTGCTGGGACCCTCTGGGCCGGAGGCTGTCCAGGGCCTCTCTCTGCCAAGCACCTAAGGTCCTGGAGGACAGTGGATGTGCACGGAGGGACGGCATCCCCCAACCTCACAGCTCTGGGTGCAACCCACTCCTTGCCCTGCATGAAGGATGGCAGGAAGGCAGGGGTTCAGCTTTTTAGGACTCCAGTCAAACCACCCCAAGCGCCTCTAAGCTGCCTGCCTACCATGGACACAGGGCGTCCCTCCCACTGACCAGGGACAGGACGTGGGGTACAAGTGGGGATCTGGCCTCAGCAGAGCTGTGGGGTTTGCCAGCCCTGGACTCTGCCAGATGGTGGCTCAGGACTGAGGTGGCTTTGTTGGACGCCTGACCAGAGGCCACCCCTCTCTCCATGGGTGCCACAAAGCGGGTGCCAGGTCTACTGGCCCATAGCGGCGATTCAGCCTGGATCCTTCAGAGCTGTCCCTGGGGCTAGGGCTGACACAGCCTGATCAGGCTTGGGGGTGACACCCTGGGGCTCTGCCTGCCTCCAGCGGTCCTGCTTTGATAGCAGCTCTGCTTTAGGGTGGCCTGGAGGGTGGCAGGAGGGACCTGCCTGCAGTCCAGGGCAGCTGGACGCAGAGAGGTCATCACGCTCATCCGCTGACACCACCAACTGCTGTGCCAGGCTCCTGGTTACAGGGCAGGGGGAGGAGGTGGAGTTGGGATTTAGAGTGTTCAAACCCTGGGGGCAGTGCCCCTGCACCTCCTCAGTGTGACCAGGGGATATTCTGCATCCAGCAGATACGGGGTTGTTCATGGCAGGGTGGGGTGCCACTGGCACGGAGTGGTGGAGGCTGGGGATGCTCCTGGATTTCCTGCAATGCACAGAACTTCCTCACCCCCAACAGAGGGCCCACGACAGCAGCCACGCCAGGCCGAGACGCCGTGCGAGAAGGCAAGACAAGACGGGCTCCTCTCGGCCTTCTCTCCCACGAGTCCTAGATTTGGACTTGATCCCTGCTTCAATATCAAGCCGCAGGCACTGGGCTGGACGGGAGGAATGACCGAGTGACCCACTCATCCCACAGCCACGAGCCTCCACACCTGGATTCTGTGCTCTCCAGTCAGCCTCCACCCACAAGGAGGGGACAGTGTGGCCGAAAAGACAGCGAGGAAGAGAATCACCATGGACAGATGGAAGGAGTGACGTTTGCAAGAGCCCACAGAGTGGTGAGAACAGGCTCACCCAAAGCTGACTAGTGGAGCCCTCCAGCCCCTTGCTTGTTCCCAAAAGGCATCTTCCTCAGGGGCTGGGGGTGCTGCCGTGAGAGCGAATGCACAGCCAGGCCCTGGGAGAGCAGGCAAATTGCAAAGGCCATGGTGACCCTGGGACCCAGGCACAGCAGCCTCGTGCCCGGACTGACTTCCCTTGAGAATGGGGTAACTGGGGTGGCAGCGCTCAAAAGGCGCTGGGGAGATGATTTCAGGGAAAAGTGGGCCTCGATCCCTGAGTCAGGCAGATGCAGCCATGGGAACCATCCACCCTGAGGCTGGAGGGGAGAGCAGAAGGCATCCAGCTGACAGAGCCTGGGGGTGACCCCTGCGGCCAAATGTATGTGGAACAGATGGAGAGCCCGACCCCCCCACTTCCTCCGTGAGGTGGCCAACCCGCTGGCTCCTGACTCAGAGGGCAAGTCTCTGAGTGGGGAGGCTCTTCAGGGATACACAGCCACTGTGTCCCTGAAGAGCCTGCCCAGCCCAGGGAAAATGGAAATGTGTAGAGGGTGGACGTCAACCTTGGGGCTGACAGAGCCCTTCCCCGCCCTGGAAACCCCTCCAGGGACAAGCCAGTCACTCCTCAAGCGGGGACCTCTGCTGTGCTGGAGCCTCCCACCTTACAGCCACTTTGCCTCTCGGGGCTGTACGTGGAGTGTGTTGAACAGTGTCCCCAGAATTCGCGTCTGCAGGATGTGTCTGGGTGGCAAATGCAGTCTCTGCAGCTGCGATTAGGCAAAGGACCTCGAGGTGAGATCATCCGGATTAGAGGGGCACTAAGGCCGATGACAAGCATCCTTAACGACAGTGGAGACAGCCGGAGTCAGCCCATGATGCCCGCAGCCAGGAGCAGCTGCAGGGGAAGGCGGCACCCGGGGGTCTGGACCTCTGGCTGCCAAGACTGGGACCGTCCGTGTGTCTGTTGCTGAAGCCACCCAGTCTGTGGGCATCTACCGCCATACATGCAGGGGCCGACCGTGCCACCTGGGGGAGACCTCCTGCTTCTGAGTGAGTCACAGACATGGTCAGGGGCCAGGCAACTGCAACCCACACCTCATTTCTCAGTCACCAGCCTGGTGGGCAGCCCACGGCTCCTCATCTAAGATAGGGCTGGCCGTGGCCAGGGCTGGGGGCCTGTGAGCCCTGTGTGGTCAGCATGGCGGAGCTAGCTGCCCCATGGGCTCAGGGAGGAAATGTGGTGACCGCCACACAGGTTCAGAGCCCAGGCCCCTCCTGGGGACCACGCCCGGGCTTCCTCTGGTCTGTCCACCCCAGGCTGTGGCTATCTGAAGCCTGGGAGCCGTGATGTGGCAGGAATTTGGGCTTGGGGATTCTGGCAGAGACCAGAGGCGCATTCTGACCACCAACGGTGTCTGTCCGTCTTAGAAATGTGTGTAGGAGCGAGCCTTTGCTCAGAGCTACCAACCTCACACCAGAAGGAAAAGAGCTTTTTCCAACTCCACGGGCCAGAAAAGACCCTGAGAAGTGTCCCCAGCACCGGGCTGTGGCCGCGGTGCCTCCCACACTCAGCCTTTCCTGCGGCCGCTCTGGCCTCTGTCCCGTCTGACCAACAGCACAGCGGGGTGAAGACGAGCCCCGTTCCCGTCCCAGAGCACCGCAGGGCCCCTGCTCCCCAGCCTGCCATCCTCCCGAGGCCGACCGCACAGAGGCATGGCAGGCCCAGGACAGGGCACAAAGAGCTCCCGGAGGACATGGCCGCTCAAGCGTAAAGACTTCGAGACCCGAGTGAGGTGCCACGAGCCGCGAAGCCGGGGTACCCGCCCTCGGGCGGCCAGCGCCACAGCCTGGCTCCGGGCCCGGCTTGTCTGCAGCAGAGCCGCACTCGAGCCTGGCACCAATCTGGGAGTCCCTGAGCGCGGTGTCCTGCCTGTCCCTGCATGACCCTGGCCTGTGCGAGACGCCTCCCAGAGATGCCCGGGAGTCCCCCGGAGAGGCCAGGCTGGCAGCTCGAGGTGAACTGTGGCCGGCTCCTGCCTGGTTAGCACGGCCTGGGCTCAGCTGGGGGTCGCTCTGCGGCCCGGGACTCGCCCTATTTCCTGCCGGGAGAGCGGGGCCTGAAGCTCCGTCTGCCCCACCTTAACCACCTGTGGCTGCATACAGACATGGGGCCTCTATGGATTAAGGGCAAACGGGGTCCTCAGGGTGGGGTGTGACCTGACAGGATTCTCACCCTTCCAAGGAGGCTGGACAGCTCGCTCTCCCACGAGGTCACACAGCGAGGGGGCGTCTAGGAGCCAGGAAGTCCCCAGCCCAGGGTCTCAGGGTCCTTGGCCTGGCGGCGCCTTTCACCAAGTGTCCCCCCCGACCCCTGCACCAGGCCCTCCGAGGCTGAAACCTACCCCCAGGCCTGCTCACACCCCCAGAGAAAGCAGCAGTCAGGGCGTGAGGTGAGGAAAACGGGCTGTCGGACCCTGCACGGCACTGGCTCCCGTGCTGGGCATGCGGTGACCTGGCCTCGTCCCTGCAAGGAAGGATGGCCCATTTCCCAGGGGAGGACGCCGAGGCGCAGAGACCCACCCTCACACGCACTCAGGTGGAGCCAGGCCTAGAAGGGTGGCTCTAAGTCACAGCCCAGGGGGCCTCTCAATCCACCCCTCACGAGGTGACCTCTCCACACCCCAGAGCCAGACTGCCAAGGTGCGGTGGAAAAGTTTCTCCCACCAGAACACTCCAGTAGCTGGGTGTGCGCTGTGACCATCGAGGGGGCCTTTGTCAGAAAAATCACCCAGGGCCAGATGCCCCCACCCACAGGAAGGAGGGACTGAGACAGGGCCCGGGCACCCGCAGCCAGATGGGGCCCAGAGGAGGGCTGGATGTCAACCCACAGAGGGAGGCGGAAACTTCCTCCAGGAAGCTCCTCGGGACAGGGATTGGGAGGGGCCCGGAGGGGCTGGCTTCAGGTGCTCTCACCAGCCAAAGACATGCAGGTGGGGGCGTGGGGGCCTGTGTCCTAGCTGCCATGAAGCCCACCCACACACCTCTGTCCTCCCCTTCCCGCATGCCCAGAGGCCCAGCCCTTCACGTCGGGATTGGATGGAGGCCCTGGAGCAGGGTGGCTGCTGTTATTTTACAGACGAGGCTCAGGAAAGCTCAGGGACCCGTGTGAGAGGGAATGTCCTGTAGACCCGCACCCTCTCAGGATGCACGTGTTACCCCGGAACTGACTCGCCAGCCTTTCCCATGACACGTGACACCCCACCTGAACCTCCACCCAGGTGCACTCTGGGAAGAGGTGCGGGCCTCCCCGAGGCAGACCAGGACCCTGCACACCCGCCCAGGGTCACAGTGGGGATGGGAGAGACCTGTCCACTGCTCATGGCTGTGGGATCTGGGGCAGGCCACCCACTTCTCTGAATCTAAAAGGCCCAAGAACCAAAGGAAAACCATCATTTCAAAACTGTCACGTGACACACAGATGCATCCCCGGCTCCACCGCCCGGCGGCACACACGTATTTACCGCCTGGGACGTGGGACCATCCAGAAGTGCCCTACTCATGGGTGCAGATCACATCCAGAGGTCTCGGCCACCCGGACCCAGGTCTGAGCCCCACGCAGGGGAGGCATTTTCTCCTCCTGCCCCTCCTCCTGGGGCGAAGGACAGCAAGGGGCATGCAGCGTGGCTGGCCGGGGCTTGCTCTCCTTTTGGTGCAGAGTGAAAGGGCAAATCTTGCTCCAGGGGAATAATGACCTCTAATAGTACAACGAGGGCGGACACAGGAAAGAAAGTTTTCACGGAAGCTTTTCATCTGCACAACCATCCAATCTGTGGCTGCTCAAGGAGATTAGTTTGTTCTGCCCCTGACCGCCGCAGCCTAAGTGAAACACAAAGCGCTCCATTGTGTCCTCCAGGAGGGACGTGGCGCCGTCGCGGGGCACAGACAGCAGAGCCCGTGCACTCGCTCCCACCTCCGCCCCGGAAGCGAAGGCCCAGCCACCCTCTCTCACCCTGAGCACTGGCCTCGGCCTTGGCTGGGTGTTGGGAATGACGAACCCACCGATAAGAAGCAGGAGGCAGCAGGTGAGGGTGCACCGGGCGCCCCGCCCACCACGGCCCATCCACCTCAGTGGCAGGTGAGGGTGCACCGGGCGCCCCGCCCACCACGGCCCATCCACCTCAGTGGCAGGTGAGGGTGCACCGGGCGCCCCGCCCACCACGGCCCATCCACCTCAGTGGCAGGTGAGGGTGCACCGGGCGCCCCGCCCACCACGGCCCATCCACCTCAGTGGCAGGTGAGGGTGCACCGGGCGCCCCGCCCACCACGGCCCATCCACCTCAGTGGCAGGTGAGGGTGCACCGGGCGCCCCGCCCACCACGGCCCATCCACCTCAGTGGCAGGTGAGGGTGCACCGGGCGCCCCGCCCACCACGGCCCATCCACCTCAGTGGCAGGTGAGGGTGCACCGGGCGCCCCGCCCACCACGGCCCATCCACCTCAGTGGCAGGTGAGGGTGCACTGGGCACCCCTGCCTACCACGGCCCATCCACCTCAGTGGCAGGTGAGGGTGCACCGGGCGTCCTGCCCACCACGGCCCATCCACCTCAGTGGCAGGTGAGGATGCACCGGGCGTCCTGCCCACCACGGCCCATCCACCTCAGTCGCCTGGGGGCTCTGGGCTCTGCTCTCTACATTTCTCTCTGCAGCTTCTTGTCTAAGCCGCCGTCACCTCCTGCCCCCTACCCACAACTTGTGGGGCAGTGGGTCACATCTAAAACCTAACTTGAGTACTGTCTCCCCTTTTGAAAAGGCTGCGGCTAACTGCAGAACCTCATGTGACACCTAGGCCTGTGTGTCCCCTCGCCCCAGCCCAGGGCGGTCCCTGTGGAGCCGGCCCCTGTCACTCACCCAGCCGCCCCTCCCACCGTGCGTCTTAGGGAGGCCCAACTCCTCAGAAGGCCTTTTCTGGTCTGCCCTGGGGGCCATGCCTGTCCGCCATCTGTGACTCTCCCGTTTCCATGCCTCTGGTTCTCATGTCTGGATGCAGGGCCGTGTCCTCGCTGGGACGTGGCACAGATGCGGCACATGGGGCTGAGGACGGTTCTGCGGAGGCCACTGGGAAGGGGTGATCATGACCTTCTCTAACAAGGAGGCAACAGGCGAGAGGCTGTGCGACCGGTCAAAGGCCTGCGGGACCCTACGGCCAGTGTCCCCACAGCACAGAGGCCACCTGGGGGCCCAGGGCAGCAAGGAGGAGCCTTTTCATCCCTGATGGGGCAGGGCACCCAGGGTGTGGGATGGGCAGGTGTGTGGGCCAGGCCTGCTCTGCCAGATTTTTGCTGCATTCTCCAGGCCCGGAAAGGGCTAGTGGCCAGTCATTGCAAAACTGGGGCTGGAAGTATCTGGGGCCCTGCTGCCAGGTACCAGCAAGGGGAGGGACAGCTGCCAAGGGCTTTGCGCCCAATGGGGATACAAAGTCAGACAGCCGCTTTGGGAGAAAGGGGTGGACAGGTTAACAAGCAAGGCATTCATCTGGTAACAAAACACATCTCTTGAAGCAAACGGGAGAGAGGAATTCTGCAGACGTGGCACCGTGTCCTAAGCTCAGAGGGGAAGTGTGGGGGGAGCACGGCGGGGGAGGCTGTCTCAACAGCTAACGGAATTATAAATGCATTCTGTATTAGAGTTGAACAAAAGCTCTTTGCTATCCCTACTGAAATCTGTTTTTACAAAAGTCCGGTTCCCCCCTACATCTTTCCTGGCTCTTTGATGAGAGCAGCCAAGCAGAGGCCTTCACGAGCAAAGTGCCCCTTCCCTTCCCCGCACACCTCCTGGAGGCACGGGATGGACTTTTCTCCTGCTTGTAAAACATTACTCGGGCCTGACCACCTCTCTGGGCAACTTCCGAGTGCGTGGGAGCCATGGAATGAGTGAGTCTTGTCTTGAGTGAGGTGATGGAACCTGAGGTCCCAGTGAGTTTCAGAACTGGAGTGTCCCACCAGCTCTGGGGTGGCTCTGGGGTGGCTCTGGTACCCCGAGCGACTGAGAATCGCCACTCAGACACACACATCGGGGAACGGGTTTGAGCTCCTGAAGGGATGACCTGGGCCACCTTCCAGAGCCACCTGGGAATCTGCTGGGACGTTCCCCTTGACAATGATGACACAAGTGGCCAATGCCTGCTTCGGGCTTTTGTACAGATTAATGTATTTGATAAAGGCAGTCTGGCGCCAGCCCCAGAAGTTTGTCTTCCTGTCGTAGGTCAGTATAGCCCAGCACTGTGTCCCCCACAGCCCAGGTCACCTGCTGGGCACAGAGTCCCCGCTCCAGCTGCAGCCGGGCAAAGTGCTGTGTTTGGCCAGCAGGGGGCGCCGGGAGCAAGGGGAAGGCCCGGCCAAGGCCCTGGCTGCATGCTGGGTGCTGCTGGGCACCCGTTCAGTTCACAGCCTGCCAGTGGCAGAGTGCACACAGGAGGGCAGTCTGGACCCGAGGCAGGGCAGCTCACAACTTGCTGGGTAGGGGCCTGCCCTGTCCTCTGCATCCCTGGGGTCCCACCTGCCTCCCCCACGGCCATGTGGGACAAGGCGGCCTCTCTGTAGCCCTGAGCAACTATGAGTCACCAGAGCTTGCATCTGCAGGGTGCCCGCACTCAGCGACAGTGCCACAGCCCGGGGTGGAGTCACCTCCACCTGAGGCTCTGGGAGAGGAAGAATGAGGACAGTCCTAACTGCGCTGCTCCTGGGCTGGCTCCAACAGGGATGGAGAAAAACTCAGCAGGAACTGCAGAGCGGCATCCGCACCGGACTCGAGCATCCTCCACTCCAACTGCACCCAGCCACGGGCAGGATCCGGCGCCCAGGACTGTGTCCCCCAGGAGCTGTGACCACCCAAACAGGGACTGCTTGTTAAACCCCAGCCTGACCTCGCCGCAGAACAGCACAGTGTGGAAACGGTGGAGGCTCTGCAGGCAGACACAGAACACACATCTATGGGGTGGGTGTGTGTTACAGGGTCCAGAGACACCCAGCAAAATGCCAACTGTGTCAGCCAATGTCGACATAGAACACACATGCCAGGGGTGGGGCCATTTCACACTCATTCTCCTCGTTATTCCTCCCAGCAGCCCCAAGAGAAAGCAGCTCGGAAAAAGGCTCAGAGAGGGTGAGTGTGAGTGACTTCCCTGAGGTTGCACAGCACACGATGAAAGCCTGGGCTCCCCAGCCTTAAAACTTTTGCGCCTGCTGGCTCCCACTTCCTCCTGAATGTGAACGGTGGGCACGTCTGAGTGATGGGCTTCCGAGGTTTGTTTTGTTTTCCACGCTTATCTGATCGTTCTTAATAAGCAGACAGAAACATGGAGAACCCCACCATGGAGTGACGAATGAATCACAGCACAACCAGGCACACGGCCCCATTGGGGGAGGGCTGGGGATGACAGCACTAGGGACTCCGACAGACCCCGGGAGAGGCGGTGCGGGGAGGTCAGCACAGCAGGCACAGCCCCTGCCAGCGCTGGAACGTTCCACATCCTCCCCAGGTGAGGTCACAACACATCGGCTGGGCACTTGAGACTTACAGACATCACCGCACAATAAACGAAAACCACCAGAGCCCCTCCTGGGGGTGCCCACGCTGTCCCACGGGAGCACTCCTGTGTCCCCTCTGGGTCGGATTTCACTTGCTGGGTGATTTTCCCAGAGGGAAGGCTCCATGTTGTGTGGGACCGCAGAGCTTTGGACTGGGAGCCGTACTCACCCTTCCCGATCTGGACGAAGCCCAGCAGGATGATCAGGGCCAGGGCCAGGAGCTTGGCGGCGGCGAAGGCATCCTGGACCCGGGTGGCGGCCTTCACGCTGTAGCAGTTCACGGCCGTGAGCAGCACTGGAGGGACAGAGGACAGTGGTGAGTCCCACAGGCAGACACCAGCTCCAGGGGAGGCTGGGAGGTGACCACCCCACCCCACTCCAGCGCCGGGGCTGGGTCCACCAGGGAAACGAGCTCCTGAATCAGCTCCGGTCCCACGCCAGCCCCTAGGCAGGCTCTGATTTTCTGGGACCTGTTTTGATAAGGTTCGCAGTTCTTTTAGGTCTAAGGGCTAGATCCCAGTGCCCGTCAAGGGCTGTAAAGGACCTTCCCTCGCTCCCCCACTGCATCAGGCCAGAGCACCATCTGTAGTCAGGGCTTCCAGTGGGGGTGCTGTCTCCAGAGACCCAGGTGAGCAAGGTGACCATGCCACTCGGAAGGTGACCATGCCACTCGGAAGGTGCCCACTACCTCTTTTTGCACCTACTCAGCACCCTGGCCTGACGGCGAGACCCACGCACAGCCCAGCTGCCAAACTGCATGAGGGTGGGGCCCTTTCCTCAAAGTGGGGTGTCCTGTTACCCTGGATCTACCCAGCCAGTCCCCTGGGGACAACGGGGCTGGTGCAGCACGGGAGGGGCTGCAGGGTCCTGTGATGAACAGAGCTGCACATGCTGAAACCGAAAACAGCACCACGTGCTTCAGAAGCCTGAGGCCTGAGGGACTCCACACAGATAGCTGGAGCACCTGCCCCAGAAGGCGCCGCTGGGCGCCCGTTCAGTTCACAGCCAGAGCCCCTCCTGGGGGTGCTCACGCTGTCCCACGGGAGCACTCCTGTGTCCCCTCTGGGTCGGATTTCACTTGCTGGGTGATTTTCCCAGAGGGAAAGCTCCATGTTGTGTGGGACCACAGAGCTTTGGACTGGGAGCCACTCAGGGACGGGGACCCTGTGCCCCGTGAAGGATATACAGGCACAGCCTCGAGATGTGAGGTCAGGTACGCTCAGACAGGTCTCCAGACACCAGCAGGTCCTCCAGGGCTCTAAGGCCCCAGCTCTAGGCCAGAGACTGCGTTTGTGTGTGTGCTGGGGTGTGTGTTGATACGCAGGCACGTGGAGCCGCTGGTGGGAAACAGCCATCCCCGAAACTGAGAATGAAGTAGATCACATTAACCCAGAGGCACGGAGCCCGTGACGCCCCTCACTGCCGGCCGCACTGACCTTCACAGAGGCACGGGGCCCGTGCCGCCCCTCACTGCCGGCCGCACTGACCTTCACAGAGGCACGGAGCCCGTGACGCCCCTCACTGCCGGCCGCACTGACCTTCACAGAGGCACGGGGCCCGTGACGCCCCTCACTGCCGGCCGCACTGACCTTCACAGAGGCACGGGGCCCGTGACGCCCCTCACTGCCAGCTGCACTGCCCTTCACTCCTGTGTGCCCACGAGGTATCTGTAGTTGTCAGGAGCTTGAAATCTGCCCGTGGGAGCGTCTACACCCCAGAAGTGGGCAAAGCCCACCACGGGCCACCCGCACAGCGCTGCTCAGGCTGCAGGCAGGTGAGAGCACCGGAAAGGCCACGGCTTCCTCTTCTCTTTCCGCACAGGAGGCATGCTCAGAAGACGCTGCCAGCTGTGGCCTTGGGGACTCCAGTGAGTGGCTTTTCCCCAGCGGAACAAATGCTACGGAATTTTTACAGTTTGAGCAACAGACCCCAGGTAAAGACATCCACACTGATTAACCGACCACACCAGGCGAGGAATGCACGGGACCTGTTGTGGAGTGAGGAATGGCTGCCAGCCTCCCCCGATCTCTCGGGAACTAACCAGCCAGCCACACCTCCTGGAAGCCGGAGCAGAGACTGCCAGGCACCGGGAGAGCCTGGCTGACACATGTATGAAAGTAGGTGTGTTCGCTGCCATTCTTAAAAAGTGTGGAACTCCCCTCCGCTCCTCACCCAAAGGGAAGCGGTGAGGAGTGGGAAAATCCCCTTGTCCCAGGACTCCCGGGATGTGGAAATGTCGCCAGTCCACAGCCTCCAGTCCAACCCTCGGGACTCGGCTGGGTTGCTCGGTGGGTCTGGGCAGTTCCTTCTGCACTGCCCAGGGCGAGGCAGGTCCTGGCTTGACAGTCCCATTTACTTACAGGAGTGGAGGGAGACCACAGAAACAGCCGGGCCTCTGGGACCTTGCCGGCAAGCGCGGATTCCGGATTCGCAAGAGGCTGGCTGATTGCATCACTCGCCCCAGAGGGAGGTGGAGGAGGCGTGGCCAAGCCGCAGAGGAGGCTGCCTTTCCCCAGGAGACAGTGGGCTCCGCCGCCACCGAACTCCAGAAACCAGACAGGCGCTGCCGGTGCGGCTCCCGCGGCTGTCACCTCTGCTCGGGGGCTGGAGGGGTCCAGGAAGGGCAGTGATTTGCCCAGAAGTGCCAGCCATGGGCTGTCCTGCCACACTGACATGGTGCTGGGCACTGACGCCATCACAGCTGTCACCGTGGGTGGGATAGATGTCAGGCCCCCGGCCACAGCCCCGCCAGCACAACCCCGCCTGCCCAGTCCCAACCAAAAACAGTCCTCAGGGGCCGGTGGGTGCCACAGGGAGTGTTCACCCGATCATCTCCTGACATTAAAAAGAACCACGGGGCGGGCAGACAGGAGGGGCTGGGTCTTGGAAGTCAGGTGGGAAGCGCATGGCCACAGAACAAAGGGGACCTTATCATATTTCTTTCTTTTATAACAAGAATGTAAACTTTAATGTTTACCGATATCGGGTGGTGAGTAAACAAAGCCTTCGTTATTCTCCACAACGTCCTTTTTTAAACTCTTAGGATGAAATAAAATCTTAAACAAATACATGAATTCATCTGGGTTCAGTACTTTCTGGCTTTAAGCAGACGAGGCAGTCATGGGAGAAGTCGGGGGTTTCAACCTCAGCCCCCGCTGGGACCTGTCCCCCCTAGCCTCTGCATCCACACCTCTGAGGGGCTGCTGGCTGACCCCACAGCAGGGAGATGGGCAGGGCTGTCTAGAGTGGGGGCTGTGGTGGGGGTAGGGGCAGCGGTGGTGAGCACACAGGGTTGGCAACCCTAGATAAGTGTGGCTGTGCTGGCCCACGGGGACAGCTGCGCCAGGAGATAAAGCCCTGTGGCTTGGCTTAACCTGCAGACAGTAGGGCAGGCTGAGCTGGGAGCCCCTCCGAGACTGGCGTGCTCTTCCCGTGGTCAGCTGGCTGGCTGGCCAGGGTCCCTTGGAAAAAGTGCACTGGAGGGACCCCTGTCCTCCTCCTCCCTTCACCTACACCCCCATCACCCCCCAGGGGCAGTGTGGTGTCCTGGGGAGGTTGCCACCACCCGGCATGGGCTAGGGGGACACCACCACCCATGTCCTGTGCCTCCCTATCTCTGGAGTGAGCTCCCAGAGATACTGACCTCACAGACAGGGCAAGAAGGCGCCAGAACAGGGAAGGCCCACAGACAGGACAGGTGCACACCAAGACCCCTCACCCTGCTCCCTGCCCACTCGCATGCGCAACCCCCTCCCCCAACCTGTAAACCAGGAGGCTGCCTTCTCTGGCCCCTGGTCTCTCCCCTGGGGGAGAGGATTCTGAGGAGCACCCAGAGGCTCCTCCCCTGCCTGGCGCCCCCTGAGCTCACTTCTGCAGCATCTGAACCTGTCTGCCTCCCCTGATGCCGGCATCTTGGTCACCTGGTCCCAATTCTGTCCAGCTCCCGATAAAATCCTGCCAGACACAGGGACGGTCCTTCAGGGTCCAGTGTCGGAGGACAGGGTCGGAGAAAGAGCAGTAACAGGGTGTTGGATGTGGAGAGCAGATGAGAACCACGGCCCCAGCTGGGTGGGGACCCCCAGCCCCAGGAGCCCTCCCCACATAGACTACTGCCTCATGCTTTCCAGGGACAAATGTGTAGCAGGCACAGGAGCGTCTGTGGATGAGGCTCAGGCCCAGCCTTGAGGAAAATCCTCTTTGCTGGCCAGAGAGGCTGCCCCCTGGGCCACCAGTCCTCACCTGCCCTGCAGCCAGACAGAGCAGTGAGTACTGCAGGGCTCAGCACTCTGCCTGTCTGTAAGTGGGGGTAACCAATGAGCATGCATGGGGTTTAGGAAATTGATATCTTCCTCCCTGGCCCCTTCAAGCCTAAGCTTGGCCACTCTGAGTGCCCCAGGCACGCATCTAAGAGTCCCTTCCATCTCTTTCAGGCCCAACAGGAACAGAGGTGCTGCCAGGCCCCAGGGACTTCCTCCAGGAGTCTTTGGAAAGAGAGCGTCAATGCGCATGGTTTCAGAGTCTGTTGATACAAAGGGCCAGCCCTGGGGCAGAGATGGTCGTAGATGGAGACAGCACACAGGAAGTGGCTGGTGACTTTGCTGGCTGCAGGAAGGCCAGGCAGCCTCGTTCCCCAGAGCACACCCGGCACAGCAGTTGGCCCTGGGCAAGAGAGCAGCAGCCGACCCTGGCCCGACACTGGTCCGTCCCACCCAGCCTAGCCTGCAACCCCGAGCCCAGCCAGTACCTCTCAAACCTGACACCCAGCCTCGGAGCCTGGGGCCCCTCTGCAGCTGGCTGGGGGTCCTGAGATAGTTTATTTTATTTTATTTTATTTATTTTTTTAAAAGACGGGGTTTCACCATGTTGGTCAGGCTGGTCTTGAACTCCCGACCTCAGGTGATCCGCCCACCTCGGCCTCCCAGAGTGTTAGGATTACAAACATGAGGCACCGCGCCCGGCCAAAATGGTTAAGATGGTACATTTTATGTTGTGTTTATTTTATTCTATTTTTTTGAGACAGCCTTGCTCTGTTGCCAGGAGCCAGGCTGGAAAGCAGTGGCGCGATCTCGACTCACTGCAACCTCCGCCTCCCGGGTTCAAGCAATTCTCCTGCCTCAGCCTCCCAAGTAGCTGGGACCACAAGTGCGCGCCACCACGCCTGGCTAACTTTTGTATTTTTCAGTAGAGACGCAGTTTCACCATGGTCTCCATCTCTTGACCTCGTGATCCACCTGCCTCGGCCTCCCGAAGTGCTGGGATGACAGGTGTGGCCGCCGTGCCCGGCCTGAGTTACCTTCTTTGCTGGAACCCACTCGGTACACACAGGGCCCCAAACTCAGTGGGAGCCCAGTGACCATGGGGCTTAGTGAAATCAGTGCCTTCCTCCCTGGCCACTGCCAGTCTCAACATCCCCTGCTCTGAGGGCAAGCCTCCACCTTCTCCACTGATAGAAGGCCCCACAATCTCCCAGGTCATCCCCCAGTGAGGCATGTAAAAGCAGTGGCAGGGGTGGGGGTGGCAGAAACCCAGAGCTTCTGGTCAGGCAGGTGGGGGATACAGGGAGCACATCTGCACAGAACAAGCTCCTAGGGAGGCTGGTGCTGCTGTCCACACCCCCAACCCCACACACACAGTGCCTTCCTGATGGACACGTCATTCCACTGCGGTCTGGAAAATTAATGTGTCTGACCCTGTGACCCCTGTCCCCACCCAAGGCCAACGTCTCCCCAGAATGAGCTGGAATGCTGAGCCCGCCCATGCGGGCTCCAGACCCACCTGCCTCCCATTGCTGGCCGTGGAGAGAGGTCAAAGTGGTCCCGAGGAAAACAGCAGCTCAGGGCGGGGCAGCAAAGGCAGTGCCCCTCCAGTGTGGAAGCCCAGTCTCCGCAGAGCACAAGGCCCTACCCGGGGGCCATGCGGACACGAAGCCAACCCAGACAAGTGGAGAGATGACCCAAGGGCCTGGGCCCGCCCACCTGCTCAGTGTTGATTCACTGATTCCTGTGGAAACAAATCACTAACAGGCTGGTGTCACGTTTCCAAATTCCCTGTCAGCAGCCCTGGAACACGTGTCTTTGTGCCTTTTTCCGTTTTTACCCGCGGCTGAGTTAGACCCGACCGCACTGTCCCGGCTGGCACAGGGGTGGAGGTGTCAGCAGCTGTCCGGAATGGGGCTGACACACGCGTTTCAAACAGCCCAGGAAGGCGCAGATTTGGGAAGCTCTGAATCTGCTGACACCCCAAGTCCCGCGGTGAGCGGGAGAACCCAAAAACGGCAACTTCTCATTTGGTCGGGCTCTCCTGATGCAAGCATCCTGGGGGATACAGGATTCCCACGGTCCCGACTCCAGGAGACCGCCAGGAAGGGCCACCCCCGCCCCCGAAGCCCTGAAATCAGGCCACCTGGTGCTGAAATGCTGTAACTCGGGCAAGTTACTTCGGGGACTGAGCCTCCCTTTCCTTCCTAAGGGACTGGAACACCGCCTCCCGGTGCACGGGCGAAATGCCTCACGCACGGACGGGTCCTGTGTGCCCATGATAGCATCACCACTGATCTGATCAGTCACCGCAGCGCCATTATCCTCGCGGCACAGACGAAGCTGTGGGCACCAGTGATGAGGAGCCACCACTGCTGGCTAAGTGTGGAGCCTCGCACATCTCTGGCCCAGAAACCCACGCTCACTCCAAAACCTCTACAGCTCCATCAGTCAGGCTAACAAGAAAAAGGAGAGAAAACCACTCCAGTCACAGTACTGCGGGTGGAAGGACACTTGTGGCCGCCAATACAACACCTGCATTTTATAGCTGGGGTAAACAGAGATCAGAGAGGTTGTCCTACTTGCTGAAAGGCACACAGCAGTTCCTGGGCAGCGGAGTGAGGATTCTCTGGTCTCCTAAATGTCATCCTTGTACTCTGGCCGCTTAACTGGGCTTTTCAATCCTGGCTGTCCCAGAGAAGCAGCAAACCCACGTGGGCTCCTGGCCGGCGTCCAGGCCAGTCCAGTTCAGGAGCAAGTGGAAGCAAACACCGCACAATGAACTCGCCGAGCAGAGTGCACTCAGGCATAGCCAGCACAGAGCCTGTCCATCTCACAGGCGGAGGCAGCTGCTCAAAGTGAGGCCAGGGCCTCTCCCAGGCCCCGAAAGGCTCTGCAGGTGCAGTGATGGAAGCCAGGAAGAATCCCTGGTGATGGGGAGCCCGGGGCCTGAAGCCATCTCAGGGCCTGTACTGGCCAGGGGCTCCTGCTCTCCTCACCTGCCCTATCACCTGTCAGGGCTGTTTGACTCCTGGCTGGCCCCTCCCCTACCTGACCCCTGCCGCAGACCCAAACCACCCCAGATGCCCAGCTCTAAAACAAGCACCCAGAGATGGCAAATGCCTGGCTCCGGGCCACACGGCTTGAGGGACTCAGAGCTCCAGGGACAGAGCCTGGGCCCTGCTCAGGCCTTCTGCAGAGACCCTGGGCTCTTCAGGCGACTCAGCTCACAGGGCCCCTACATGTTACCAGGTGAAGACATAGCCCTGAAAGCCCTCTGGCTCTGAAGCCACATGTGAGCTGTGGGTGGAATCTCACACCAGCCTCCAGCAGCTAGAGAGCACAGGGACAAAATGCTGGGCTGGCCCCGGGATCGCAGGGCCTTGGTTCTGTGCCAGTTGCTGTCTGTGGACCATGTACACCAAAAATAAAATTCTAAGCCCCCAATTGACTGAACGGACCCCTCCCTCTTGGCCAAGGGGATTCCAAAGTTAACCTGAAAATAAGTTCAGGTCACGACGGGAAGAGGGGTCACGTACGCCTCGTTATCCCCCTGCGTCCTGAATTCAGGTACGGCTGACCCGCACTAGGTGACAGACGCGCGCCACAACAGCTGACCGCAGTACTGTATCGCGTGACAGGGAGGGGCCCTGGAGGAGACGTAAGCATCTTACCCCAAAACATATCCCTCTGACATTTTAACATGGCCCCGCAAAGCTGTCTCTTGTGGGGAAAATCTACGTTCTGTAAAGAACTCCCTTCCCTTTCCAGGGCATTTCCTGATCCAGGAGACTGAAGTGAGCCTGGCACCTTTTCAGGTCTGACAGACACAGGCACCACCTACTGAGCCTGCAATCCCAGCACTTGGGGAAGCTACAGCGAGCGGATCACCTGAGGTCAGGAGTTTGAGACCAGCCCGACCAACATGGCAAAATCCTGTCTCTACTAAAAATACAAAAATCAGCCAGGCGTGGTGGCAGGCACCTGTAATTCCAGCTACTTGGGAGGCTGAGGCAGGAGAATCACTTGAACCCGGCTACAGTGAGCTGAGATTGTACCATTACACATCAGCCAGAGTAAGACTCCCTGTAATCCCAGCACTTTGGGAGGCCGAGGCGGGTGGATCACGAGGTCAAGAGATCAAGACCATCCTGGTCAACATGGTGAAACCCCGTCTCTACTAAAAATACAAAAAATTAGCTGGGCATGGTGGCACGTGCCTGTAATCCCAGCTACTCAGGAGGCTGAGGCAGGAGAATTGCCTGAACCCAGGAGGCGGAGGTTGTGGTGAGCCGAGATCACGCCATTGCACTCCAGCCTGGGTAACAAGAGCGAAACTCAGTCTGAAAAAAAAATAAAAAAAAAGAAAGAAAGAATAGAATCTTGGTCTTCAGGACCTCCTAACTTACCCAGATATTCCTTCCTACTGATTCCAGGTCTTTAACTAGTAACTCTTTCAACCAATTGTGAATCAGAAAATCTTTGGCCAGCCGAGGTAAATCCAGCACTTTGGGAGGCTGAGGCAGGCAGATCACCTCAGGTCGGGAGTTTAAGACCAGTCTGGCCAACATGGCAAAACCCCATCTCTACTAAAACACAGAACTGGCTGGGTGCGGTGGTGCGACCTGTCGTTTCAGCTACTCGGGAGGCTGAGGCAGGAGAATCGCTTGAACCCAGGAGGTGGAGGTTGCAGTGAGCTGAGATCTCGCCACTGTACTCCAGCCTGGGTGACAGAGCGAGACTCCAGCTCACAAATATATATGTGTATATAAAAGAAAAATAAATCAATCTTTGAACCCGCCGGGGCCTGTGGAGCCCCTCCTGCTCTGGAGATGCTCCGCCTTTCCTGGCAGAAACAAGGAATTGTATGGACTGATGTCTGTCCGTAACTTCCGTCCTCCAGCTGTGGCGCAGCCCCCTGGTGCACAGGTCTTCAGGACCTCCAGGCCTTAGTGCTCACATTTGGCTCAGAATAAAACTCTTCAAATATTTTACAGAGTTTGGCTTTCTCATTAACAGGCAGCTCACACAGGACAGTGTCTCAGGAGTTACAGATGCCAGCCCGCCACAGGTCAGGGAGACTCGGCTGGCAGCATGCTCCGAGGGGCCGAACGAACGGGAAGTCTGCGCTCATTCCTCACATAGTGGGCAAATCCTAGGGCACGGGAGAACCGTTGTCGGACAGGGATGCAGAGACAGAGATGCCTCCCACGCTCCTGGCGGCACACAGGTGCCGAGTCCACCTTCCGGAGGGAGAGTTCAGGACTCGGCCAGGATCAGGGAAGGAGATGCTGGCGAGGGGCCCTGCCCTCCTGTTGCAACAGGGCAGCAGCAGGAAGGGGGTGCTGCCACAGGGCCTCCGGGGAGCAGGCAGGTGCAGAATACCAATCTACATGCTTACACACATCCTGTCCCTGCAGATGGGCTGGGCAAGGCCTGCCCATGGCCAGCCATCCAGGTAAGGCTCCAGGGACGGCCAGGTCTACGGCGGGGCAGAACCCTGCGGCTGTCCAGCGCAGCTGCTATGAGTCCAGGAAGGACGCAGAAGGGTGGAGGCTGTGAGGGCCCCAGGGGTGGCTGGGACACAGACGAGCCTCTGACCCATCTGTGTCCTTACTTGGGTTGAACGGGCCACCCGGCCTTGCTGACTGGTACCACCCCAGACCCCTGGCCCCCACCATATTCCCCAGGCGTGGCTGTGTGCTCCCCTATGGCTGATGACAAATGGGGGCTTGAGTGTAGAGGTAGGCACTGTGGCCCCAGGCTCCCAGCTCGAGTCTGCCTCAGTTTCCCCAGATGTAAACTGGGGATTATCACCGGCTTCAAAGGCTGGGGTGGAAAGTAGCGATGAGAAGTGTGAGTCCAAACTGGGTATGGTGGCTCAGGCCTGGAATCCCAGCACTTTGGAAGGCCGAGGCAGGCAGATCACAAGGTCAAGAGATCGAGACCATCTTGGCCAACATGGTGAAATCCCATGTTGTAAAAATACAAAAAAATTAGCCGGGCATGGTGGCATGCACCTGTGGTCCCAGCTACTCAGGAGGCTGAGGTGGAAGAATCGCTTGAACCCGGGAGGCGGAGGTTGCAGTGAGCTGAGACTGCGACACTGTACTCCAGCCTGGTGACAGAGCAAGACTCTGCCTCAAAGAAGTGAGAGTCCGAGCACGTGCCCTGCCTTGGACGGCACTCTCCAGGGGGCGCCTCTCACCCTGGCAGGCTCCAGGGGGTCTGCGCAGCCCACCGTTCTGTGTGAAGGCGCCTGATACACATTTCTGGGCAAGGTTCTGCACATTCTGTTGGATTATGAAAGAGGTCTGTGACCCAGGAAAAAGGGTCAGAAGTGCCCGAGAGGCTCTCCGGTGTGCCTCGGGGTCATGTGCTTCTGTGGACTCGCCCGGCTGGGCCCGAATCCCATGACGAGGCGTGACCTGCCCAGGCGCCGGCGGCACTTTCATGTCTGGCTGGGAAAGTCGGATTTCAGCGCTAATCACTGGCTGCCGCCTGCACTGAGCCCATGGCTTGAGCTTGGGGCCCACCCAGCTCCTTACACACCCAGAACCTTTGCTAGCTGACCCAGGGTCCCAGCCGTGGGGATGGGGGCGGAGGGATGCAGGCATCCCAAAATCCGACCCGGGCCGGGTTTTACACAGGCCTAGGCTGAGAAGCGGGGCCACGGGCTGCAGGCGCTGGACACCCAGGGCGTGGATGGAGGCTGCCAGGCAGCCTGAAGACCCCGGGGCAACACACGCAGGCCCCCTCTGCTCTCTGGTCACTAACTGGCCAACTGGCCTTGGAGTCCACTGGCCACAGCTAAGTCCACAGCTGTCCAAACCCACCCGACACCTTTCGTCCTTTAGGGAGGGGCTCAGAGACAGTTGTGGCGATTCCTACTTCCATCCACAGTCCCGACCCTGAGCCTGTGCCGAGGGACAGTGGGTGGGCTCCGGGTGAGGCCCCCGAGCTCCAGATGAAGGGAAACCCCGGCTCCTCTCTCTCTGCTTCTTCCCTCCCACTTTGTTCCCTTGCTCCTTCCTCCTTTTTGCCAAAGGAGAAGACAGTAAGCTGAGGGCTGCTCAGAGACGCAGGCACGAGGAGCAACGGTCACAGCCTGTGCGATTGGCACCTTCTCACACGGAGGCCTGGGATCCCCAGACACCTGGTGCTAGGACAATCCCACTCCACAGCTAGAAGCAGGCTCGGGGCGCCCAGTGGATTTCTCAAAGCCTTGGCTGCTCTCCTGGACTGATGCTAACGGAACGATGTCTCGGCTCACAGGCTCCTAAAGGCACACCCACCCGCAACGGATCTGCTGAGGAGGGACGGCCGTGGGGAGAGCCACCTCACTCCAGGGAGCTTGGCACCGTCCCCCATGAGGCCAGGTGTTCTCAGCCACCTGCAGCCAGAGTCCTGTGAGACCAATGGGCGTGCGGCCTGGGATTGTCCCAGCAGGCAGGCTCCTGTCCTTCGCCCAACTGGGACAGAGAAACAGGAGGGGCTCCTGCTTTCAGTGCATGGAGGGGCTGTCTGCAGGCTACTCCCTGACACTTGGGGAAGTGACTGAGACTCTGGTGGGCCCATCAGCCCTTCTGAGAGCCTCTCCCTGGAGGCGAAGGCCCCCGAGGTGAACAGTGTCTTCTAAACCTCTCGCCAGGTGCTAACCTACTAGCAAGGCAGAGCAAGCTGGGGCCCAGGGAGGTCAGCTAACCTGCTCAAACCAAATCCAGGCCCAGCCAGAATCTCAGCTCCAGCCTGTGTGCCTTCTGATAAAACCCACGTCACCTGAATTTCCAGTACACGCTACAAAGTCTTCAGTAAGCAATAAATAACACACGCAACCCTATTCTCATGCCAGGTTCCACACGGCCAACCAGAAAGTGACAAATGGAGCTGGTTCCTGTCGCCTTTATGATGAGTGACGCACCAGCACCAACACGAAGACACGCGTGAAAGGACCTCGTCTCCTAATGAGACCGACAGGCAAGGGGTTTTTTCCACTTTCACCATCAGTGGGATCGTTCTAAGCAGCGAGGCCAAACCATTTCACAATACAATTATTTAACAAAAAGAAACTTTCCGTGGGACGTGCCTGGGGGACTAAAAAGACAGCCAGCAAAAATGAGACCCTTGTTCTCCAATCCAGGCCCTCTCCCGAGGCAGCCTCAGAGGCCCGTGGGCTGAGGACAGACACGAACACCTACCTTCTGTAGGATCAGGCTCAAGAAGTAACAGGGTACAAGGTGCCCTTTCCCGCCCGAAGGAGAAATTCTCGAACCCAACCTTATGTGTGGCCAGTAAGGAAAAAACAATCACTTTCTATGGCTTTTCATTGCTCCAGGAGCCATGTCCACAGGCCAAACGCCCGGCCTCTCCTTCACACCCCGGAGCGCCCATCCTGCCCACTGGCCCAGGCTCGGGGCCACCCCGCCATCCACCTGAGACGCTGCCACATGCATATGCTGTATGACTTCTCGGAAGCCCCCCTATAAGGGCAGGGTCTCCCTTTCTGAGACATTCGCTGCCTTCCTGTGAGCTGAAGTCAGAGCGACCTGAGAATCCGCTTGGGGTTGTACCAGCCTCAGACAAGCACACCCACTTCTCAGCAGAATCTGCATGTTCGGAGGACACAGCTACTCCTTTTCCCCGTACACACAGAGGAAGAAGAGATTCCCTCTCGCAGAGAGCACATCCCTTTCTGTTACTGAAAATCTCTTTCCAAAAAAAAAAAGCAACATACACCACACAGGTGGGTCAGAGAAAACAAGTACAGGTGGCTTAGGGACATGAGAAGTGTGGCCCTCACTTTCCCTGAAAGGGATGCGATTAACTAAACCCTGCCTCTGGGTCAGAGCAGGCTGGCAAGGACAGAGCCTCCCTCAAGGCCATCCCTACCCACTGGAACCAAAAGGACTGCTGGAAAGCTATTTAAAATACTTTACCGTATTCCAAGAATGTTACGAAGAAAAAAAAAAATACTTTTTAGGCTGGGCATGGTGGCTCATGCCTGCAGTCCCAGCACTTTGGAAGGCAGATGTGGGTGGATCACCTGAGGTCGGGAGTTTGAGACCAGCCTGGCCAACATGGCAAAACCCAATCTCTACTAAAAATACAAAAAATTAGCTGGGTGTGGTGGTGAGTGCCTGTAATCCCAGCTTCTCCAGAGGCTGAAGCAGGAAAATCACTTGAACCCTGGAGGCGGAGGTTGTAGTGAGCCAAGATCCTGCTACTGTACTCCAGCCAAGGCAACAAGAGTGAAACTCGGTCTCAAATATAAAATAAATAAATACTTTTTAAAGCCCTATTACCAGAAAACAAATCCAGGAATGTGTGACTTAGTATAGCCTCTTTGGAAGGCACATTAGCTATCAAGCTAGAATCCACACACCCAACAGAGTGAAATGGCTCACGCCTGTAATCCTAGCACTGTGGGAGGCCGACACTGGCAGATTACCTGAGGTCAGGAGTTTGAGACCAACCTGGCCAACATGGTGAAACCCCATCTGTACTAAAAATACAAAAATTAGCCAGGCATGGTGGCACACACCTGTAGTCCCAGCTACTCAGGAGCATGAGGCAGGAATCGCTTGAACCCAGGAGGCAGAGGTTGCAGCAAGTCAATATGGTGCCACCACACTCCAGCCTGGGCAACAGAGTGATTCTGTCTCAAAAAGAAAAAAAAAAAAAATCCACACACCCCTTTACCATTTGCATGAAGCTGGGAAGCCCTACGCAGGGGCTTACAGGGGCTGTGGTGAGCACACTGGGTCTTCCTAGCAGCTAGAAAGCCAAAGGGCAGCCTCTGTGCACTGCCTGGGGAAAATGGCAGGACCACTTTCTTTTTTTTTTTTTTGAGACGGAGTTTCGCTCTTGTTACCCAGGCTGGAGTGCAATGACGCGATCTCGGCTCACCGCAACCTCCGCCTCCTGGGTTCAGGCAATTCTCCTGCCTCAGCCTCCTGAGTAGCTGGGATTACAGGCACACACCACCATGCCCAGCTAATTCTTTGTATTTTTAGTAGAGACGGGTTTCACCATGTTGACCAGGATGGTCTCGATCTCTTGACATCATGATCCACCCGCCTCGGCCTCCCAAAGTGCTGGGATTACAGGCTTGAGCCACCACGCCCGGCCTTCACTTTCTTTTTTTGAGATGGAGTCTCACTCTGTCGCCCAGGCTGAAGTGCATCTCGGCTCACCGCAACCTCTGCCTCCTGGGTTTAAAGCAATTCTCCTGCTACAGTCTCCTGAGTAGCTGGGATTACAGGCATGTGCCAACATCCCTGGCTAATTTTTGCATTTTTAGTAGAGATGGGGTTTCACCAGGCTGGTCTTGAACGCCTGACCTCAGTTGATCCACCTGTCTTGGCCTCCCAAAGTGCTGAGATTACAGGCCTGAGCCACGGCACCAGGCCAGCTGGGAATTCATTTTAAAGGTTAGAGTGTAGGCCGTGTAAGCTATTAACCACGTCATCACCTACCGAACCACCATGTACCTAGGCAGGAGGGAGATTCAACCAGTGAAATTCTCCCAATGACAAGAATCCGAGTCACCCCGACATCCACATCTCCAACAGCCAGCAGGAGCCACAGCCTCTCCCACTCCGGTCCGCGTGTTGGTGTGGCTGCTCCGCTCAGAGCCTCAGGGAAGCTTCCGACCCCAGGCAGCCACAGAGCCCTGCCAGAGTCTCGCCCTCCGCACTCTCACATTTACGGAGAAATGCCTCCCCGTTCCTCTCCCCGCCAAAGTAGAGTGAGGCACAGAAAGACTCCAAAACCCCAACAGCGCCAGCAGGTCCTGCCACTCAGAAGCCACTCCAAGTAATTACACAGTCCCCTGATCTCAAGGCTCATGACCCCAAACTATAAATTTAGCCCTTCCCAGCCTGAATGTGTGCACACTACTGAGATCCAGGCCGATCCTTAACATTAGCTGGCAGCTCTGAATGCAAATAAATCTAAGTTTGGGATGGCCCAAGTTCCAATATAAACTTCGAAAGCAGGGCACTTCTAAAGCCATGGGATGAGCCTGAGAATTACCAAGACCCATCCTCCCCTTCCCCCAGGCAAATCATGTGGCATTTGGCACAAGAGATTTTCCCCCTGAAATCCCAGAAGAAAACTGTTTTGAAAAAAGCCATTCTCTCTGGCCTGGTGAAGAACATACCAGCACTGAGCCCACCACGCAAGGACCATGCCCCATGGCTGTTTGCCAGCGTAACCCGGGACCCGCACGTCCATCCACTCCAACACAGACTGAATATGCAGCCAAGCTCCCCTCTCTCACTACTGGGCAACCCTCATGGGGGTTCCCTTAGCCTACACCAGCACGTCACTACCCTCATACGATTTTATTACTACTGTTTCCTTTTGAGTCAGCCCGTGTCACTGATTCCTGACAAGCCGCTTTGGAGACAGAAACGATTTTTTTAACTGCAATTCCCCTCTCACCAACCAGCCAGCTATTGGAGCTCTAACAGTAAACGGGCGGCTCAGCTACTCCACGTGGGTGCCACGCAAGAGGCTGCGAGCATTGCTCAGCGGGGCCGACAGGAGGCTGGCACTTGGTTAAACCGCTTACGTGGGAGAATGGAATGCCCACCGAAGCGCAGGGACCCTACTGCCGCCTCACTGGAGATATTCCTAGACTGTGGGGAGACTCCTAGACTGTGGGAAGTATAAAAGAATGAATGAAAGAAACGCACGTGGTTTCTGCGACCAATGACCTTAGCCTAGAACTGCTGAGACGGTCCAGGCATGCAGAAAGGTAGAGATGTGGGACCCAGGGGCGCAGGGACCCAGGGACTTCGACCCCGCAACCCCCGGCCCGCGCCCCGTACTCACGCACGCAGAGGCAGGCCACGAGCTTGGCAGCCTCCTCGGGCACCGGGCAGGTGGGGAAGAGCGGCTTGAGCAGGTAGGTGGCGAAGACGAGGGCCACGATGTACTGCGAGGAGGGCCGGATGATGAGCAGCTCGATCCAGAGCTTGAGGAAGGCGGGCAGCGAGCCGTAGACCTCCAGCATGTAGGCGTAGTCGCCGCCCGACTTGGAGATGGTGGTGCCCAGCTCGGCGTAGCACAGCGCGCCCACGATGGAGAAGACGCCGCACGCGGCCCACACCACCAGCGCCAGCCCCGGCGAGCCCGCCTCCTTGAGCACGCCCGTGGGCGTCACGAAGATGCCCGAGCCGATGATGGTGCCCACGATGATGGCCACGCCGTTGAGCAGCGTGATGCTCCGCTGCAGGGTCACACCCTCGCCCTCCCCCGCGCCCGCCGGGGCCGCGCCGTCCGCAGGCTGGGTCGCCAGCATCTTCTCCCGCGCCTCCTCCTTCTCCTCGGCCGCCGGGGCAGCTACCGCGCGCCGCTTCGGACCCGCGCCCGCCATGCTCTCCGCGCCGGCCGGGCCTGGGACACTAGAGCGCCGCCGGGCTGCGAGGAGTGTGAGCGCCGCCCGCCGCCAGCCGCTGCGTCAGCGCCCGCGCCCGCGCCGCCTTTTATGCCCGTGCCGGCCAGCCCCGCCCACCGCCCACGGCCCCGCCCCGCCGCCGCAACCCGCCCGCCAGGCCCCGCCCCTTCCACGCCCTTATCCCCGCCCCCTCGGCTCAGCTCGGAGCACGTGCGTCTTCTGGCCCAGACTGGCGGGCGATTCCCGGGCCCGCGTGGTCCCCGGAGGTCCTAGTCCTCCAGCGCCGTGGAGACCCCGGCCTCGCAACCTCCTCCGCCGCGTCCGCGGCGCCCCAGCTCGTCCTCCCGGGTGCGCCTGGGCGGGGTCTGGCGGTCAGGGCGCGCCCCTTCACCTGCTATCCCGCAGCCTCGCGTCCGGCCTGGGGGCTGGCGGTGCACCAGGGCTGGCCTGAGGCCAAGGATGGGGTTTGGGGTGGCAGCCCACCCCCTAAAGGGAACCTAGGCTCCCGTCCCGCTTGGGCTGAGGGCATGGAACCGACCCCACAGCCAGCTCCTGGGGCACCTGGGAGGGATGAGAGGGGAAGCTCCCGCAGCCCCCTTTCAGCCTGGGGCAATGCATCACTGGGCCGTGAGCCTTGCTGCGAAATGGGACGAGGGAAGAACCGAACGGACCCCACCCATTGTAATTCCCTTTGTATCCCCAAGGAATCTTGCCAAAGACCAAAGACCGCGATCCCTCGCCCACAGCTTAGAGAAACAGTAACAACACAGGCTTTGGGAAGCCATCAATCTGCCTGAGCTCAGTTTAATCAATAGAACGGGGAGCCAGAAGACCCGCCCCTAAATGTAGCTGGGGAATTCAAAGGCAGGCTTTAGGGAGAAGGGCCTTTGAAGGTTGTTATTCCTGGGGAGTGCGAGAGGTGTTCTAGATAAGAAGGGTTAAGAGGTAATTAGAGTTAGAAGAGGGGGTGCAGAATGCCAAGTCACCTAGGCCCGAAATCGGGAAGGAGTATAAACACTTCCTGGAGATTGACAGGATGAGTGAGCAGCGAAAGACCTGTTCAAAGGGTGGGGGTCAGGGAGGAAGCTCCTGGGTATCGCCCCACCCCTGGGTTTCTTGGCGTGTGTCCTGACAGGTCCATGGAAGCTCACAGCAGCAGCCTGCAGGCAGGCAGGAGGCCTTCCTTCTGGTTCACCGTTGGGCCTCCCAGGGCAAACAGGTAAACACTGTTGCAGAGCTGAGTGTTCACAACGAGACAGTCTGCTGGGCAGATGCCTCTGGAATCCACAGAATTGCAAACAATAGCCATGGTGGAGGGGGGTCGGAGCCATCCTGGGACCTCCAGGAATGTCGAGGCGCCATCCTGGGGAGGGGGCGGCTGAGGAATGCCAAGGCTTGTCATTCTGGACCTTGCTTGTCCCCCAGTATGCCTGGCATTTCTCTGCAGTGATAAAACCACCCAAAATCTCAGCAGCCCAGGCAGCCACAGGCAGGGGAGCTCAGAGGTGACACAGGCACTAACTTGCAATCTGTTGTCCACACTGCTGGCTGGGGAGGGTGCAGAGAGCCCTCAGTCTGCCCTGTTCTTCCCTCTGTGCCTGCAGAGAAGGAGATGGTGCCACCACGGCTGGGCAAACTCACAGAGCGGTCACTGGTCACTGAGTCCTCCCCAAGAGCTTTTTAGGCAATAGGATAACTGCCAATTAGAGCCCCTTTGCAGATAAGGAAGCCGAGGCTTAGCAGGGTTACCTCGCTTGTCCAGCCAGCAAGGGGCCTGGGAGGCTGTCCTTCTGACTCTGAACTTATCCGATACTTTTAAGCATTCTGCCATTCTTCTTTGGGCAACAGAAGGCCAACCAACAGTCATACCCAAAAGCATACAGTTATAACCATGGTAAGCCGAGGACTTGACAGGGGACAGAGAGAGCCAGCAACAGGGACCAGGCAGGTCCAAATAGACTTTTCTGAGGTGGTGCCTGGAGCTGAGAGTCCAGAGTGAGTGAGAATTCATAAGGTAGGCACAGGGGGTCCCACGTGCACAGAGGGACCCTGCACAGTTGGTGCAAGTCATGGTCGGTGCCCACAGGGCCGGGCTGTTGGTGAGGGCTGGAACCCTTACAGCAGGAAGGGTGACAACAGCCATGAGTGTTTTCAGGTCACATGGCTATTACGCCACCTCAGTCGGTTTTTACTAGGTTTTCTTGTGACAATATCTTAGATTTATCCAGCAAATCGACTAATTTTACTTGTCTGATGCAAATTTCAAGTCCTGAAACGCCTTAACCTGCGTGCTATGACTCTCAAATCTTAGCGAAGAGCGCCATCTCCTGGACTGATTCGGCAGCGTTTCGTTTTTTACAGACGGGGGAGCCCATCAACAGTCACAGCAGTCTTTACAGCTCCAGTCAGTAATTTACCAAAAGTTGTGTATTTTCAGAGGTTAAAAAAAAAAAAAAAAAAAAAGAGCTGGGCACGGTGGCTTATTCTCACTTAAGTTGGTTGGGAGAAGAGTTTCTATAGAGGGAAATTTGGGTGTGTCTGTCAAAAGCCTAATTCCCTTTGACTCAGGAATTCCACTAAGGAAATAAGAATATATGCTATGTTTTTGCTACACAGTTTTTTTTTTTTTTTTTTTTTTTTAATAGAGATGAGGTTTCATCATGTTGGCCAGGCTTGTCTCGAACTCCTGACCTCAGGTGATCCCCACCACCTGGGCCTCCCAAAGTGCTGGGATTACAGGCATGAGCCACTGCATCTGGCCTACACGGCTGTTTACTATAGCTTTATTTATTTATTTTTTATTTTGTTTTTGTTTGTTAAAGACAGGGTTTCCCTGTGTTGGCCAGGCTGGTCTTGAACTCCTGACCTCAGGTGATCCACCTGCCTCAGCCTCCCAAAGTGCTGCGATTACAGGCATGAGCCACCGCGCCCGGCTACTATAGCTTTAAGAGGTAATAGCCAGTGTCAGGTGAGGTGGCTCATGCCTATAATCCCAGCACCTGGAGAAGCCAAGGTGGGAGGATCCCTTGAGTTCAGGAGTTCAAGACTAGCCTGGGCAACATAGCAAGACCTCATCTCTCCCTAAAATCAAAAAGATTAGCTGGGCATGGTGATGAGTGTCTGTAGTCCCAGCTACTCACGAGGCTGAGGCAGGAGGATGGCTTGAGCCCAGGAGTTTGAGGCTGCAGTCAGCTATATGGTGCCACTGCACTCTAGCCTAAGAGACAGAGTGAGACCCTGTCTTGAAAAAATAATAATAGCCAATATCAGAAATAATCAAAACGTCCAGCAGGGCTGATTTGGTCAAACACTGTACATCCACATGGTGGAACGACGTGCCTGTCACCGGCAGCAATCATGATGTGCCTTTTTTCTTTTTTGAGATGGAGTCTCCCCCTGTGGCCCAGGCTGGGGTGCAATTACACAATCTCAGCTCACTGCAACCTCCACCTCCCTGGTTCAAGTGACTCTCCTGCCTCAGCCTCCCGAGTAGCTGGGATTACAGGTGCCCACCACCAAGCCCAGCTAATTTTTTGTATCTTTAGTAGAGACAGTGTTTCACCATGTCGGCCAGGCTGGTCTTGAACTCCTGACCTCATGATCCACCCACCTCGACCTCCCAAAGTGCTAGGATTATGGGTGTGAGCCGGGTCTGTTTTTATTTTTATTTTTTAATTGTACTTTGGGGTCTGGGGTACATGTGCACATCCTGCATCCTACGGGATTGTTGCATAGGTACGTACATGCCATGCTGGTTTGATGTCTCTATCCTCGCCCACTTTTTTATTTTTTGAGATGGAGTCCCACTCTGTCACTCAGGCTGGAGGGCAGTGGCATGATTTCGGCTCACTGCAACCTACATCTCTCGGGTTCAAGCAATTCTCCAGCCTCAGCCTCCCAAGTAGCTGGGACTACAAGTGCCCGCCACCGCCTCCAGTTAATTTTTGTATTTTTAGTGGAGACGGGGTTTCACCATGTCGGCCAGGCTGGTCTTGAACTCCTGACCTCAGGTGACCCACCCAAAGTGCCGGGATTACAGGTGTGAGCCATTGTGCCTATTTCTTTACTTTCTTCATAAACTTGCTTTTCCTTTGCACAGCAGACTCGCCCTGAACTCTTTTTTGCACCGTATCCAAGAACCCTCTCTTGGGGTCTGGGTCAGAACCCCTTTTCTCTAACGGAATGAGTCGATCAGGGCAGAGCTCTGCGGAAAGTGGAGAAGCCCATGTTTGCAGCATAAAATGAGACCAGGCATCGGCAGTCCCCGTCAGAGTGCCAGAGTGGACACGGGCAGGTCACCCTCTTCCGTGGTGAACCCGTCGTTATTCTGTCTCATTTGGAGGAACTGCCGGGGAGCAGCCCGGCTGCAGGGCACAGGGAGGGATGGACAGTCCTGTGTTTCTCTGTCTCGCTGTGCAGGGGCTGTGGTTTTTATCTCAGCAAAATGCAGGAGTGAGTGCCTGGGCGGATCCTTGCTCTTCCGTTGTTTTTTTCTTTTTCTTTTTTTATTTTTTGAGATGGAGTTTTGCTCTGGTTGCTCAGGCTGGAGTGCAGTGGCACAATCTCGGCTCACCGCAACCTCCACTTCCTGGGTTCAAGCAATTCTCTTGCCTCAGCTTCCCAAGTAGCTGGGATTACAGGCGCCCTCCACCATGCCCGGATAATTTTGTCTTTTTAGTAGAGAGGGGGTTTCCGCATGTCGGTCAGGCTGGTCTCCAACTCCCAACCCCAGGCGATCCCCCTGCCTCAGCCTCCCAAGGTGCCGGGATCATGGGCCTGAGCCACTGCGCCCGGCCCCTTGCTCTTCCTTCAACTCATTTTTTTTCCTGGAAAAACGATTTACCTGGTAAACCCTTTAAACCAAAAACAAAAACAAACTTCTTTTTTTTTTTTTTGAGACGGAGTTTCGCTCTTGTTACCCAGGCTGGAGTGCAATGGCGCGATCTCGGTTCACTGCAACCTCCGCCTCCTGAGTTCAGGCAATTCTCCTGCCTCAGCCTCCTGAGTAGCTGGGATTACAGGCACGCACCACCATGCCCAGCTAATTTTTTGTATTTTTAGTAGAGACGGGGTTTCACCACGTTGACCAGGATGGTCTCGATCTCTTGACCTCGTGATCCACCCGCCTCGCCTCCCAGAGTGCTGGGATTACAGGCGTGAGCCACCGTGCTTGGCCCAAAAACAAACTTCTAAGGGCCCCGAGTCATAGAAACAAGCTTCCTCCTCAGTCAGGGCTTGTAAAATGTAACCTGAGAGACTGGATCAGACCTGGGAGGGAAGCGGGGGTTGGACAGGCCTCCTCAAACCTGTGTAGCACCAACACCAGCACAGACTCTGAGTCTGATCAGAAACGTTTTACGGCCTGTTCTCTTTGAGTCTGCTGGCTAAAAGCTTCATCTACGTGATGGACTGTGATCTCCACAACCTCTTACCACAGTGCAAGCATCCCTTTCTATTGAGCACAGGCCTTTTTCTTTTTCTTTTTCTTTTTTGAGACGCAATTTCACTGTCCCCCAGGCTGGGGTGCAATGGTACCATCTCGGCTCACTGCAGCCTCTGCTTCCTGGAATCAAGTGGTTCTCCTGCTTCAGCCTTCAGAGTACCTGAGATTACAGGTGCCCGCCACCACACCCGGCCAATTTTCATATTTTTAGTAGAGACTGGGTTTCGCCATGTTAGCTAGGCTGGTCTCGAACTCCTGACCCCAGGTGACCCCCGCCTTGGCCTCCCAAAGTGCTGGGATTACAGGCGTGAGCCACTGCACCCAGCCAATTTTCATATTTTTAGTAGAGGCCGGGTTTCGCCATGTTGGCCAGGCTGGTCTCGAACTCCTGACCCCAGGTGATCCGTCCACCTCGGCCTCCCAAAATTCTGGGATTATGGGTGTGAGCCACCGTACCCGGTGATGATTCCAGGTCTTTAGACAAACTCAACCAATTGTCAACCAGAAAATGTTTAAATTCACCTCTAGCCTGGAAGCCCCTCTCCCGCTTTGAGCTGTCCCACCTTTGGGGACCAAACCAATGTATTTCTAAAATGTACTTGATGGATGTCTCCTGTCTTCCTGCAATGTATAAAAGCAAGCTGCCCCCCAACCACCTGGGGCACCTGAGGCTGTCACGGTGCCACCTCAGCCTTGGCAGGATACGCTTCCTCAGTTAGCTGAGACCGGTCTCAGATTTCCGGGGCTCACAACCCTTCATTGAAGTCGGGGGGCTGCCTCCCTCCTGTGAGTCCCTCCCGGGCTGGTTCTCATCAGTCCTGTGGGAGAACCTTCTGCCTCTTTCCACGTAGCACGTGTCCTTGCTTCTTCCGAGGCGTGTTCTGAAAGCCATGCCGTCGTCACGCTCAGAGGGTGGCTTTTCCTGTCTGCTTGCTTGACGAGGTGGGGCCGCCCCGAGTACCGTCAGAGACTCCGTTCTGCTTCCGGGCACGTGGTGTGTAGGGCAGACACTCCGGGAGTGTTCGGCCCGAGCCGGGCCTTAAAGACTCTTATCCGTCTAGGAAGACGGCCGAGGCAAGTCTCAGTCATTTTAGGTTAAATGCAACACGAAGGACGTGCCTGGGAGACGGCTCGATGCCTTTCTCCGAAGATGATTTTGAGGCTTCAATATTGAAAGGGGAAGGGCAGGACATTGGGAAAGACAATTTTCACGTGAGGGGGAAGCGGAAAATGCGCGTTTTTGCCTGGTTCAGTGACTCTGCCACTTTCCAGAAGGTACCGTAGACAGCAGGGCAGCAGAAACGATGAGATGCATTTGCCCCAGGTGGGCGGAGGGATGACTCCATCAGTTCTGTCCCTCATCCCGTGAAGAGGAGCTACCAGTTTACAATGTCAGGACGAACTTGAACAGAAACGCTTCAGGGTAAATTCCTTATGGGCACAATTGCTGGAGGTGTGTGTAGCTTTTCATCTGCTTGTTTGTTTGAGATGGAGTCTCGCTCTGTCACCCAGGCTGGTGTGCAGTGGCAGGATCCTGGCTCACGGCAACCTTCACCTCCTGGGTTCAAGCGATTGTCCTGCCTCAGCCTCCCAAGTGGTTGGGATCACAGGCCTGCGCCACCACGCCTGCCTAATTTTTGCATTTTTAGTAGAGACGGGGTTTCACTATGTTTGCCAGGTGGGTCTCGAACTCCTGACCTCAAGTGATCCTTCCACCTCGGCCTCCGAAAGTGCTGGGATTACAGGCGTGAGCCACTGCGTCCGGCCAGGCTTTTCGTCTGTAGCGATTTGTTCCTAAATCATTAGGAACCGACACGGGAGGCAGGTTTGCGGGCCACGGCCCCCGCTGGACTTCCCCTGTGGCTGAGGGTGGGGCCGGATGTAGTTTCCTTTCACGCTCTCGATGCCGTTCGATGTTTGCAGCAGCCATAGTGACTCCTCATGGTTGGAGAAGTGGGCAGTTCAGTGAGTGGCCCATCCCGGCTTCAGACCCAGGGCGGCCCCTAATCCTCCTGGCAATGCGGCCGCCACATACCGCTGGCAGTGCCCCTTACACGGGCAAGCAGATTAACAAGCTCCAGGATTCTCCCGGTCAGAGAGAACTTCATTTCAGCTGCTCCTGGTGGCGCCTTGAAGCCCCATTGCCTCCTCATTGGAAACATCCACCATTCTTTTGTTTTTTTGATAACTGTGCTTCTGGGGCCAACTGGTGGAGGAACCTGAGCCACTGCTGTCATCCTCACTGCATAACTGTGCCCCTGGGGATGGCGGGTGGAGGAACCTGAGCCACTGCTGTCATCCTCAGTGCATAACTGTGCCCCTGGGGATGGCGGGTGGAGGGCCCTGAGCTACTGCTGTGTCCCTGTCACTGCAGAACTGTGCTCCCAGGACCAGCCGGGTGCCTGGCTTCCACCCTCAGACCTTCTTTCCAATGTGGGCGGAGGGAACACGGAGGGACAGCGGTTGCAGCAGCCCACACTTGCTGTGTCAGGTGTGGTCTCAGTGGCTGGAGCGTGAAGATGGAGGCAGGGATGGTAGCGGGAGGCCCAGAGTCAAGGACGGAAGCTGGAAGTGTCCTGGACCCCCCTCGGGAGCCCGGCTCTGGCCCCGGGACAGTGAGAGAAGGACTCACTGCTGCCTTAAACCTCTGTTTCTGGCTGCTCCAGGGAAGCAGTGCTCCCCGCTTCCTGTTTCTCAGACACACACGTGCAGTGGTGAGTTCCAGCCCGAGGGTGGCCTTGCGGGTGTGACCGCAAACAGGCACCGGACCTGCTGATTGTCCTGTGCCAGCGATCAATCACCCGATCTGTCCTCCAGAGAGTTTTAAAACGCAGCAAGTGGTGTACTGGACGCTTCCCAGACTGCCCCGTGCATACGGATCCACCACAGCACAGAAGCCTGCACCCGGTTCACAGCCTCCCAGGATGGCTCCCTGTGCTGAGCACCTGTTCGTCCCTGCAGGAGCACAGCTGTTCTCTGCCAGGGACACTGTGGAGAGCCCCCTGCCTCTGAGGTTGGCAGGAGCAGTGAGGGAGGGCATCCCTGGCCACTCAGCTGTGCACTGGAGCCAGGGGCAAGCAGAGATGCAGGGTCCATTGCCAAGGGCTGGGAGCTTCCCGAGTTGGGTAAAGTCCACTGTGGGCTCAAGCAGAGGCTGCACTTATTCCCAGGTTATTCACTTCCCGCCCCCTCACCCTCTGTCTACCTCTGGGCACCTTGTGCCATTTACTGACCTCAAGTGATCTACCTGCCTCAGCCTCCCAAAGTGCTGGGCTTACAGGCATGAGCCACCGCACCCGGCTAATAAATAGCTTTAAATGTTGAGTTGCAGTGAAGTTGTGCACTGAATTATGAAATAAAACGAACGAACAGGTCACAGGGATGTGCATGACAAGCTCCTCTCTCCGGAGATGAAGCCCCGCCTGCGTGGATGGCTCCTGTCTGACTTCTGCACCTGTTCATGTGGTCAAGAACCTACCGCATGTGTGCAGGGCGGCCCTCTCTGAATTCCCGGGATTTGATAAAAAGGATCAGCAGGCTTTTCCTAAGTCGGCACTCACCAAGGAGAAAGCCATGTTCAGTTCGAGCGCCAAGATGGTGAAGCCCAATGGCGAGAAGCCAGATGCATTCGAGTCCGGCATCTCCCAGGCTCTTCTGGAGCTGGAGAGGAACTTGGACCTCAAGGCTCAGCTCAGGGAGCTGAATATTACGGCAGCCAGGGAAATTGAAGTTGGTGGTGGCCGGAAAGCTATCATAATTTCTGTTCCTGTTCCTCAACTAAAATCTTTCCAGAAAATCCAAGTCCGGCTAGTACGCGAATTGGAGAAAAAGTTCAGTGGGAAGCATGTTGTCTTCATCGCTCAGAGGAGAATTCTGCCTCAGCCAACTCAAAAAAGCTGTACAAAAAATAAACAAAAGCGTCCCAGGAGCCGTACACTGACAGCTGTGCACGATGCAATCCTTGAGGACCTGGTCTTCCCAAGTGAAATTGTGGGCAAGAGAATCCGCGTGAAACTGGATGGCAGCCGGCTCGTAAAGGTTCGTTTGGACAGAGCACAGCAGAACAATGTGGAACACAAGGTTCAAACTTTTTCTGGTGTCTATAAGAAGCTCACGGGCAAGGATGTTAATTTTGAATTCCCAGAGTTTCAATTGTAAACAGAATGACTAAATAAAAAATATATTCGAAGTAAAAAAGAAAAAGGATCAGCAGATTTCATTTTGTTTAAAAATAACTCCCTGCGTTAGGAAACGCCTTAGCGCTACTAAAAACATCCCCAGGTGGACACAGGAAATTCTGACAAAGGAAATAATCTCAGCACGGAAAAAATATGGCCTTATACTTTAGTGCTGTCGGCAGCAAACATACCTTTAGAACGGCAGAACGTACCTTTGGTGGGACAGATCCTGTTTCCTGTGGACAGGCAGTTTAACACTTCCAGAGACCCAGGAGCAGGTTCTCCTCCTTGGCCACCGCGCTGTGAGCCAAACCTGCGTATTGTTAAGTGACTGAATGCGGCGCCGCTCACCTGGAGCTTCCTCCCACTCTGCCCCGGGTTGCAAGAATTCATTGCTGGGCCTGCATCCCAGTGCGAGGCTGGAAGCAGCTGTTGAATTCTGCAGGCCCTGGAGGGCCCTGCACGCTTTGCAGCCGCCACCTTCAGCGGGGCTCACTTGGATACCGTGGCCGCGGGCAGATGCCATTCAGCCAGGTCAAATTTACATTGTTTTCTGAGAGTCTCAAAAACCAGAAGACGGAAATTTGTAGGTTATAATTCAGTTCTCTGTTTTAGAAAATATCCAGGTGGTGTTACCACCAAAACAATGTCTTCTTTTTATTTATTTTAATTATTTTATTATTTTAGAGGCCATCGAGAAGCAAACAATGCCTTCTCTTGTGTGTGCCCGAAAACCAGGCTGGTGCATACTATGCCATGTGTCCGTGTGTGAGCCATGCCTGTTCCACGTGTGACCCATGCTGCTCCACGTGTGACCCATGCCTGTTCCACATGTGACCCATGCTGCTTCACGTGTCACCCATGGTGCTCCACGTGTGACCCATACCTGTTCCACGTGTGACTCACGCTGCTCCACGTGTGACGCTGCTCCACGTGTGACCCATGCCTGTTCCACATGTGACCCATGCTGCTCCACGTGTCACCCATGCTGCTCCACGTGTCACCCATACCTGTTCCACGTGTGACTCACGCTGCTCCATGTGTGACCCATGCTGCTCCACGTGTGACCCATGCCTGTTCCACATGTGACCCATGCTGCTTCACATGTCACCCATGCTGCTCCACGTGTGACCCATACCTGTTCCACGTGTGACTCACGCTGCTCCATGTGTGACCCATGCTGCTCCACGTGTGACCCGTGCTGCTCCGTGTGTGACCCGTGCTGCTCCGTGTGTGACCCGTGCTGCTCCACGTGTGACTCGTGCTGCTCCACGTGTGACCCGTGCTGCTCCATGTGTGAGCCATGCTGCTCCTGTGTCTGTTCCATGTCTGATCGCACCTGCTCCCTGTCACTCATTTTGCCTAGACTCCTCAGTGATGAGAGCCCCCAGTTACCCTCATTTAAGGTAATTTCTAAACATTTGTAGCCAGATTCACCTGCAACTGGTCTGTCAACTCATCAAACATCTCACAATGGCTGGACATACACCTGGCTTTGTGAGAACGCGTGTCCCGCGACACCCCAGCCTGCAGGTGACCCACAAGTGCACACGCCTGTGATAATGTGGGATGCACAGGAGCCTGGCGGGGAGGGGATGCTGCTGCCTGGGGCTGGCACCAAGGAAGCTGTCGTGGAGAGGGGGTGCTGGGCTGGGCCTTGGCAGAGAGGAGAAAGTGCCCCTAGCAGAGCCAGGTAGGGCGTGCCCAGGAGAGGGAGCAGCGCTGGGAGGCCCTGGGGCAGCACACAGCAGTCTCTGAGCTTACAAGTGAGAGCACTGCAGCCCGTGTCACCAGAATGTGTTCATTCTATGCCGTGGGCAAGCAGAACCCCTGGGGGCTCACATTCCAGGGGGGGATGCAAGCATCATGTAGCAATTTGTGTCTGATGCCAACAGCAGGGGAGGGGACACAGGGAGGCCATGGTTGGGGCAGGTGGCTGAGAGGTGGCTGAGGATGGGAAGGCACGACTCGTGAAGCAGCCATGGGGACAGCAACCCCAGCCAGAGGCCCAGGCACACAAGGCCACTTGGAAGAGGGCTGGGGCTCCACATCTTGCGGGAGAAGCTCCAGCTCGATCCCAAATCTGGTGGGAGGCCTCCGTTTCAAACTGGGCAGCAGAATGGCCAAGTTTCGGTTCTCAAAAAAAACCAACTGTTAAATGAAAAGTGGATTTGGGGGAACGGGGGCAGAACCTGGAAAGGAAGCGGCTAAACCGGAAGGCCAGCTTCTCACTCAGGCTGCAGCAGAGGGGACAGAGAAAAGTGGACAGACTCGGAATATGCAACTGTTTGGGGGTCCTCCAGCGGAGCCAGCTGCTGCTCTGGGTGCAGGGAGTAAGGGCGAGGAGGGCCCAAGGAGATTCCTTATACTGTCCGTTTTGGGGTGAATTTATCAAGATGGAGCCATGGGTTCAAGCCATTCTCCTGCCTCAGCCCCCCAGGGACACGCAGTAGCTCAGGGTCCTCCACAAGCTAGCCCCGGGAGCACAGTTCTGCAGTGATGGCCATGCCAGTGGCACAGGGTCCTCCACCCACCAGCCCCAGGAGCTCAGTTCTGTGGTGACGGTGATACCGGCAGCTCAGGGTCTTCTACCCGCTATCCCCGGGAGCACAATTCTACTGTGACAGGGACACAGCAGTAGCTCGGGGTCCTCTACGCGCCATCCCCAACAGCACAGTTCTGCAGTGATGGCCATGCCAGTGGCTCAGGGTCCTCTCCCAGCCAGTCCCAGGAGCTCCGTTCTGTGGTGACGGTGATACCAGCAGCTCAGGGTCTTATACCCGCCCTCTCCTCCACTCAAGGAGGCGGGCGCAGGCGTCTTCCTGCTTCACAGAAGAGGAGACTGTGTGGAGTCGCTCACTTGGCGCCACACTCACCAGCAAAGTGGCAGAGGTGGGATCTGAACCCAGGACCTTTTGACTCTGGACCTGAACTGCTTTTATTATTTTGATGTAAAATTCAGATAGCATAACATTAACCGCGAGTCGTTTAAACACGTACAAATCCGTGGCGTTGAAGTCACTCCCAGTGTTGGGCAACCATCCCTATCATCTAGGTCCAAGACATCCCATCTCCCCAAAGAGAGCCCCCACCTGCTCAGCCCTCACTCTCCATCGCCCCCACCTGCTCAGCCCTCACTCTCCATCGCCCCCACCTGCTCAGCCCTCACTCTCCATCGCCCCCACCTGCTCAGCCCTCACTCTCCATCGCCCCCACCTCCTCAGCCCTCAGTCTCCATCGCCCCCACCTGCTCAGCCCTCACTCTCCATCGCCCCAACCTGCTCAGCCCTCACTCTCCATCGCCCCCGCCTGCTCAGCCCTCACTCTCCATCGCCCCTGCCCCCAGCCTTAAGCAGCCACGAATCTCGTCCATCTCTCTGGATCCTCCTGTCCCGGACGTTCGTGCACATGGAATCAGCCGACACGTGGTTACCGGCCCATTCAGGAAGCCAGTGTTTTCAGGGTGCACCATGTTGCAGCGCCTCCTCCTATGTGCGTCTGAATATTGCTCCAAGGGATGGCCGATGTGGGAAGTAGAAAAGGTCCTCCTTGAAGTTTCCTTTCTTGTTAAATAATAAATTTGTGAATAACTCTTTGTGAAGCCCTATCCTATGTAGCTGTTGAACATGCCGTGCTTACAGGCACGTGGTACATTCTATGTCCTTGTACTTTAACCAAGATATCTGTGCTGGACGTGCTCACAGGCATGTCCCAGCTCCCAGCCTATGCCCCTTACCTGTTTAGAAAAGTTCTAAGTTACCAACCAATCGCATTTTAGATTGTGAGGTCCGGCTCCAGCCAACAGATCAGACACAGCAGTAAGGACAGCCCCAAATGCGTAAGGGATAAATGTGTCTGCTTTCCCTTTGCTGGTTGTACTCCCATGGCAACATGGCTAGTGAGGGTGCCCTTCCTGCAGTCCAGGAGGTGAAAACTGCTTGCTGCGAGATCCTTTGTCTCAGTGCTGATTTTTCTATGCAGCACCAAGCATCTGTTTCCAAGAGTGGCCCACATTTGGTTTCTCCATCATCCACTGACGGATAGGCCTGAACTCTCCTCTGACTATTGCTTCCACGTCATATTTTTAAAGACAGAGTCTCGCTCTGTAGCCCAGGCTTGAGTGCAGCGGCACAATCTTGGCTCACTGCAACTTCCATCTGCCAGGTTCAAGTGATTCTTCTGCCTCAGCCTCCTGAGCAGCTGGGACTACAGGTGTGTGCCATCATTTTCAGCGAACTTTTGTATTTTTAGTAGAGACAGGGTTTCACCATACTGGCCAGGCTGGTCTCAATCTCCTGACCTCATGATCCGCCTGCCTCAGCCTCCCAAAGTCTTGGGATTACAGGCGTGCGCCACCCGGCCCAGCCTATTTTTTTTCCCAAGATGGGGTCTCACTGTGTTGGGGTGAGTGGATCTCCGCTCACTGTAGCCTCGACCCTCCCGAGCTCAGGTGATCCTCCTAGGTCAGCCTCCTGAGTAGCTGAGACTACAGGTGCACCACCACCATGCTGGGCTAATTTTTGTATTTTTTGTAGAGGTAGGGTCTCCCTATGTTGTCCAGGCTGGTCTTGAACTCCTGGGCTCAAGCGATCCTCCCTCTTTAGTCTCCCAAAGGGCTGGCATTACAGGCATGCGCCACCACGCCTGGCCTTCCATGTCAACTTTGATGTGCAGAGCACGTCTCAGAGCAGCAACAAGACTAAGGTCGGGGGTCAAAGCTGAGAAGTGGGGCCGAGCCCTCCCTGGTGGTGGGTCGTCGGCCCAGAGCCTGAAATGCAGGAAAAGCCTTTTTTTATTTTACCTAGTTGAACATAAGCAAAAAATCTGGCCCTATAATCTCTAAATTTGCTTCTAGCTGTTACTCAGCAATTGCAGGCCTTCAGATTTTACTTGCAGGCATGGACACTGTTTACCATTTCCCCATTCCGACTTCAAAAAACAGGGTGACGACCTGAATGTTCAAACAGAAGCTGGAAGGATTCGGTGAAGGAAAGTCGTGGGTCTCTTTTCTCTAACAAGAATGGTGGATGTGGCTGGGTACAGTGCTCACACTTGTCATCACAGCACTTCGGGAGGCCGAAGCAGGTGGATCACGAGGTCAGGGGTTCAAGACCAATCTGTCCAATACAGCGAAACCCTGTTTCTGCTAAAAAACACAAAAATTAGCCAGACATGGTGGTGCATGCCTGTAGTCCCAGCCACTTGGGAGGCTGAGGCAGGAGAATCACTTGAACCCAGAAGGCAGAGGTTTCAGTGAACCAAGATCATGCCATTGCACTCCAGCCTAGGTGGAAGAGTCAGACTCTGTCTCAAAAAAATAATAATAATTGTTTCCAATGAGGAGGCAATGGGGCTTCAAGGCGCCACCAGGAGCAGCTGAAATGAAGTTCTCTCTGACCAGGAGAATCCTGGAGCTTGTTAATCTGCTTGCCCGTGTAAGGGGCACTGCCAGCGGTATGTGGCGGCCGCATTGCCAGGAGGATTAGGGGCCGCCCTGGGTCTGAAGCCGGGATGGGCCACTCACTGAACTGCCCACTTCTCCAACCATGAGGAGTCACTATGGCTGCTGCAAACATCGAACGGCATCGAGAGCGTGAAAGGAAACTACATCCGGCCCCACCCTCAGCCACAGGGGAAGTCCAGCGGGGGCCGTGGCCCGCAAACCTGCCTCCCGTGTCGGTTCCTAATGATTTAGGAACAAATCGCTACAGACGAAAAGCCTGGCCGGACGCAGTGGCTCACGCCTGTAATCCCAGCACTTTCGGAGGCCGAGGTGGAAGGATCACTTGAGGTCAGGAGTTCGAGACCCACCTGGCAAACATAGTGAAACCCCGTCTCTACTAAAAATGCAAAAATTAGGCAGGCGTGGTGGCGCAGGCCTGTGATCCCAACCACTTGGGAGGCTGAGGCAGGACAATCGCTTGAACCCAGGAGGTGAAGGTTGCCGTGAGCCAGGATCCTGCCACTGCACACCAGCCTGGGTGACAGAGCGAGACTCCATCTCAAACAAACAAGCAGATGAAAAGCTACACACACCTCCAGCAATTGTGCCCATAAGGAATTTACCCTGAAGCGTTTCTGTTCAAGTTCGTCCTGACATTGTAAACTGGTAGCTCCTCTTCACGGGATGAGGGACAGAACTGATGGAGTCATCCCTCCGCCCACCTGGGGCAAATGCATCTCATCGTTTCTGCTGCCCTGCTGTCTACGGTACCTTCTGGAAAGTGGCAGAGTCACTGAACCAGGCAAAAACGTGCATTTTCCGCTTCCCCCTCACGTGAAAATTGTCTTTCCCAATGTCCTGCCCTTCCCCTTTCAATATTGAAGCCTCAAAATCATCTTCGGAGAAAGGCATCGAGCCGTCTCCCAGGCACGTCCTTCGTGTTGCATTTAACCTAAAATGACTGAGACTTGCCTCGGCCGTCTTCCGAGACGGACAAGAGTCTTTAAGGCCCGGCCCGGGCCGAACACTCCCGGAGTGTCTGCCCTACACACCACGTGCCCGGAAGCAGAACGGAGTCTCTGACGGTACTCGGGGCGGCCCCACCTCGTCAAGCAAGCAGACAGGAAAAGCCACCCTCTGAGCGTGACGACGGCATGGCTTTCAGAACACGCCTCGGAAGAAGCAAGGACACGTGCTACGTGGAAAGAGGCGGAAGGTTCTCCCACAGGACTGATGAGAACCAGCCCGGGAGGGACTCACAGGAGGGAGGCAGCCCCCCGACTTCAATGAAGGGTTGTGAACCCCGGAAATCTGAGACCGGTCTCAGCTAACTGAGGAAGCGTATCCTGCCAAGGCTGAGGTGGCACCGTGACAGCCTCAGGTGCCCCAGGTGGTTGGGGGGCAGCTTGCTTTTATACATTGCAGGAAGACAGGAGACATCCATCAAGTACATTTTAGAAATACATTGGTTTGGTCCCCAAAGGTGGGACAGCTCAAAGCGGGAGAGGGGCTTCCAGGCTAGAGGTGAATTTAAACATTTTCTGGTTGACAATTGGTTGAGTTTGTCTAAAGACCTGGAATCATCACCGGGTACGGTGGCTCACACCCATAATCCCAGAATTTTGGGAGGCCGAGGTGGACGGATCACCTGGGGTCAGGAGTTCGAGACCAGCCTGGCCAACATGGCGAAACCTGGTCTCTACTAAAAATATGAAAATTGGCTGGGTGCAGTGGCTCATACCTGTAATCCCAGCACTTTGGGAGGCCAAGGCGGGGGATCACCTGGGGTCAGGAGTTCGAGACCAGCCTAGCTAACATGGCGAAACCCAGTCTCTACTAAAAATATGAAAATTGGCCGGGTGTGGTGGCGGGCGCCTGTAATCTCAGGTACTCTGAAGACTGAGGCAGGAGAATCACTTGATTCCAGAAAGCAGAGGCTGCAGTGAGCCGAGATGGTACCATTGCACCCCAGCCTGGGGGACAGTGAAACTGCATCTCAAAAAAGAAAAAGAAAAAGAAAAAGGCCTGTGCTCAATAGAAAGGGATGCTTGCACTGTGGTAAGAGGTTGTGGAGATCACAGTCCATCACGTAGATGAAGCTTTTAGCCAGCAGACTCAAAGAGAACAGGCCGTAAAACGTTTCTGATCAGACTCAGAGTCTGTGCTGGTGTTGGTGCTACACAGGTTTGAGGAGGCCTGTCCAACCCCCGCTTCCCTCCCAGGCCTGATCCAGTCTCTCAGGTTACATTTTTTTTTTTAAGAAGGGGTTTTGAAGATGATATGGGTGGAATTAATGAAAAGTTAAAAAAAAAATAAAATAAACAAGAGGAAGGGGTTTCCCCGTGTTAGCTGGGATGGTCTGGATCTCCTGACCTTGTGATCCACCCGCCTCAGCCTCCCAAGGTGCTGGGAGTACAGGTGTGAGCCACCGCCCCTGGCCAGGTTACATTTTACAAGCTCTGGCTGAGGAGGAAGTTTGTTTCTGACTCGGGGACCCTTAGAATTTTGTTTTTGATTTAAAGGGTTTACCAGGTAAGTTGTTTTTTTGGGAAAAACAATGAGTGAAAAGGAAGAGCAAGGGACGGGGCACGGTGGCTCAGGCCTGTCATCCCAGCACCTTGGGAGGCCGAGGCAGGTGGATCACCTGAGGTTGAGAGTTCCAGACCAGCATGACTGACACACAGAAACCCCGTCTCTACTAAAAAGACAAAATTAGCCGGGTGTGGTGGCTGTTTATCAGGACGGGGCTGGTGGGCACAGAGCTGAGAACACAGCGGCGCATGGATACCCCACCTTCCAGCAGGAGGGACAGGTCTCAAAGAATGACAGCCCCATGCGGATCACCCTGAGTCAGGAGTTCAAGACCAGCCTGACCAGCATGGAGAAACGCCATTTCTACTAAAAATACAAAATTAGCTGGGCGTGGTGGCACATGCCTGTAATCTTAGCTACTCAGGAGGCTGAGGCAGGAGAATCACTTGAACCCGAGAGGCAGAGGTTGCCGTGAGCCAAGATTGTGCCACTGCACTCCAGCCTGGGCAACAACAGCAAAACTCCGTCTCAAAAAAAAAAAAAGAATGACAGCCCCATTATTGCTGGGCATTGCTGTGTGCCAGGTGCCATCTGGGGCTCAGCTCAGGCTGAGGGAACAGGAGGATTAGGCATCGGGCAGGTGGTGTGGGGCAAGTCGGGGAGGGTGCCCTCAAGCCCATCAGGACAGCCACAGAAGCCCTGGGGTGGGAGGCGGCTCATGGAAGCCCTGGCCAGCATGGAGTGGGCTGCCAGGAGAGGGTGGGGATGGGGGTCAGGAGTGTGGATTTTGTCCCAAGGGGACAATGCTGAGGGGATTTAGCAGGGCACATGGCCCACTCTGAGCTGGCCTGGATCTCCAGAGGGTCGATGGGGAGGACGTGCTGGGGACGGGGAGGAAAGGGAGGAGGAGGAGGCGGTGGCTGGGAACCGGCAATGTTACTCACACACGCGCATCTTTATTAAATGAGAAAAGCACATGAAAGCAAAGGGAGGAAGCCTTGAACCTTAAAAGTTGGGCCAGAAATTCTACAACACAATCGTAGCCACCGTCTGATCACAGTGAGAGCCCTGCCTGCAGATCCGCAGACCTTGACCACGGCCCCTGGGGCTTGAGGGAAGCCTCCTGTTTGTCCACGGCCCCTGGGGCGTGAGGGAAGCCTCCTGTTTGTTTTCTGTCCGTTGCTTTGAGGGCTGGAGTCCATATCTCTTCCTCTCGGTGCGTTCGTGGTTTCATCTCAGCGTGCCCAGTCTTGGTTGGCTTCCCGGGTGTACCTCCGTGTCTCAGTATGAACACTGGTTTTAAAAATAACTGACAAAGGCCATTTTTCAGGAGACAAAGATGTTCGTGCACTCAGAGGGTCCCCAGTGTAGATATGGAAAATGGTCAGCCACTCCCTGCTTCTCTCGGCGTCTTGCTGGACATGATGACAATCTGGGGCTGTAGAGCTGGAGCCCAGGGGTGGGAGAGGCCGATGTCCTGACCCTCTGGACTCCTGGACCTTCCTCGGTACCCAAGTCCCCATGGAGAATGGCTGTATGCCCCTGCCACCATCCCAAGCTCCAGATTTGGAGACCATCCCCTCCACTGAGCTTGTCACCCCTTCCCCACCTGAGAAGTGGGCTGTTCTCATAGCGCTGTGGGAAGCCCAGGTGGGTGCCTTCCTCTGACTGCTGCTTCCATCAACATTAACTGCCCGTCATTGTCAGACAGGCTTTCTCATGGGTTTTAAGGTTCGGGACTTTCTCTCTTCGCTGAATTTTCCCTTGACTAATTGCACAAATCAGCGGAGGCAGGAGTGGCATCTGGCTACCCCTTTGGCCTAGGGGGTCAGCAACGACGTTCTCAACTTCTCCAGTGAGCCCCAGTTTCCTTCTTAAAAACCAGGGACGATTTTGTAGAACTTGTGACACCTCCACGGGAGCGCCGTGGCCCCACCCCTGATAACACCATCCTGCCACTTCGGGAGCTTCCTAAAACACCATTCCCCGGGTGCTGCTGCCAGCTTGGGAGAGGGCGACACCCTGCATGTCAGCCTGACCCACAGCGGGGCTGGAGCTGCCTAATGTGCACCACACACTTCACCCAGGGCCTGGGTGAGGAGCGGGTGAGGCATCTGCACACCCTGTCCTCCGGTAAACTCTTCTTCTTCTTCTTTTTTTTTTTTGAGACAGACTTTCGCTCTTGTTACCCAGGCTGGAGTGCAATGGCGCGATCTCGGCTCACCGCAACCTCCGCCTCCTGGGTTCAAGCAATTCTCCTGCTTCAGCCTCCCGAGCAGCTGGGACCACAGGCACACGCCACCATGCCCAGCTAATTTTTGTATTTCTAGGAGAGACGGGGTTTCACCTTGTTGACCAGGATGGTCTCGATCTCTTGACCTCGTGATCCACCCGCCTCGGCCTCCCAAAGTGCTGGGATTACAGGCTTGAGCCACCGTGCCCAGCAGGTAAACTCTTCTTGATTGATGGAAACTAAGCCAGGAACATCTGCTTGAAGGCAGAACATTTCCCAGCTTGTTGCTTTTTTCACTTCTACTTTGACTCCTTCAAGCAAACCCTCTTTCACCCAGCATCCACCAAATGTGATTTCCTTTAAAGAGCCAGACAGTTTTTTTCTGAAATGAAGTCTCACTCTGTTGCCCAGGCTACAGCACAGTGGCAAGATCTTCGTTCATTGCAACCTCCACCCCCCTGGTTCAAGCAATTCCCCTGCCTCAGCCTCCTGAGTAGCTGGGACTACAGGTGTGTGCCACTACGCCCAGCTAAGTTTTTTGTATTTTTGGTAGAGACAGGGTTTCACTATGTTGGCCAGACTGGTCTTGAACTCCTGACCTCAGGCACTTCGCCCTCCTGGGCCTCCCAGAGTGCTGAGATGAAAGGTGTGAGCCACCTCGCCCAGCCTAGTTTGTGTGTGTGTGTGTGTATGTGTGTGTGTGTGTGTATGTGTGTGTGTGTGTGTGTATGTGTGTATATATATTTATATATATATATATATATATATTTTTTTTTTTTTTGGAGATGGAGTCTTGGTCTGTGGCCCAGGCTGGAGTGCAGTGGTGCAATCTCAGCTCACTGCAAACTCCACCTCTCAGGTTCAAGCAATTCTCCTGCCTGAGCTTCCCAAGTAGCTGGGATTACAGGTGCCTGCCTCCCCACCTGGCTACTTTTCATCCTTTTTTTTTAGTAGAGACGGGGTTTCACCATGTTGTCTAGGCTGGTCTTGAACTCCTGATCTCAGGTGATCTGTCTCGCCCCTCCAAAGTACTGGGATCACAGGAGGAGTGAGCCACCACACCTCCTTTGTTTTTTTGAACGGTAGTTTTGCTCTTGTTGCCCAGGCTGGAGTGCAGTGGCAAGGTCTTGGCTCATTGCAACCTCTGCCTCCCAGGTTCAAGCAATTCTCCTGCCTCATCTTCCCGAGTAGCTGGGATTACAGGCACCTGTCACCACACCTGGCTAATTTTTCATATTTTTAGTAGAGACAGGGTTTCACCATGTTGGGCAGGCTGCTCTGGAATTCCACGACCTCAGGTGATCCACCCGCCTCAGACTCCCAAAGTGCTGGGATACAGGCACGAGACACCTCGCCTGACCTAATCTACTCATTCTTTATCCTCGCAGAATGAAATGATGTTTATCACCTTGGGAGACAGGTTAGCATCTTCTTATTTTTCTGTGCTTATTTGACCGTAAGGTAACATTGGAAGATAACACGATTAGGTTGATTGTAAAACTTTCTTCTGCCCGGAAAATTTTTTAATGTTATGAAAATAAAAATAGTGGGATGGGCACGGTGGTGCATGCCTGTAATCCCAGCACTTTGAGAGGCCGAGGCAGGCAGATCACCTGAGGTCAGCAGTTCGAGACCAGCCTGGTCAACATGAAGAAACCCCATGTCTACTAAAAATACACACACACACAAACACACACACACACACACACAATTAGCCAGGCATGGTGGCGCATCCCTGTAATCCGAGCTATTGGGGAGGCTGAGGTGGGAGGATCGTTTAAACCCGGGAGGCGGAAGTTGCTGTGAGCCAAGATTGCACCATTGCACTGCAGAGTGGGTGACAGAGCGAGACACTGTCTAAAACAAATGAAAGAAAAGAAAAGAAAAATACTGTGCTAATTCAGATTTTTTTCCAAGCAAGTGATAGGTAAAAAGAAAGCCACACGGGCTGAAGTGAAAGAGCACCCGTTGGCTCGTGTCCTTGATCCAGAGCCCAACGATGGCTCTGAGTGTGGCTTTTCTGTCTCTCTTCACTGATGTTGCCTCTTTCTTGGCAAGCTCGTTCCTTTGGTGGAAAGAGCTACCACTTGTGCCAGGACGGCTTCCATAAATCAATGTAACATTTGTTCGGTGTCAATTACGTGGCAAACTCTATTCTAGACTCTGGGGATGCAGCCTAGACTGCCTCAGGTCTGACTAGCCTTTGTGCATGGATCTCACATTCTGACAGAAGGTAGTAGACCTTGAATGCATAAACACAGAAGGTCTGGGGTGGAAAGTCATGGGGAGAGGAGAGGGCTGGGAGGGGAAGTCTCTTCAACAGGGGCCACTTGGGCAGAGACCAAGGGAGGCATGAACCACATGGCTACCTGAGGGCGGAGAGGCAGAGAATTCCAGGCAGAGGCTGGAGGCAGGAGCGTCCTTCGGGAGTCCAAGGGGCAGCCCGAGGGTGAGGGCAGCCAAGTGCAGGGGTGAGGAGAGAGGCATGGAGGCAAGAGTGGGTAATGGGTCCCCACAGGCTGGTGGGGACTTTGAGACTGCTGCTGGGTTCTGAGCAAAGGGCATTTTTGCGTGGGGATGCGAGGTTTGGCTGGGCTGCCGGAGTTCTCCAAAGTGGTCGTTCCGGTCCTCGCCACCGGGTCCTTGCGTGCCTTCTGGAGGCTTCTCCTGCGGATTTAACTTGCATTTCCCTAATTAACAACGTGGAGCATTTTCCACAGATTCACTGGTCTTCTCATACGCTCTTTCACCAGGTACCTCGAGTCATTCGCCCATTTTTCTCTTGGGCTGTCTGTGCTTTTCTTACTGATTTTTAGGAGTTCTTTATATATTCCAATTACAAGGCCTTTGTCCATATCACAAATCTCTTCTCCACTCTGGGACAGCCTTTCACCCCTTTTTTCTTTTTTCTTTTTTCAGATGGAGTCTCACTCTGTCACCCAGGCTGGAGTGCAGCGGCTTGATCTCGGCTCACAGCAACCTCCACCTCCCGGGTTCCAGCGATCCTCCTGCATGAATGACATGGCGCGGAGAATTGCTGTGGGCTGTACTTTGCCACCGTGTTCTGTGGCCCTGTATGCTGGGGCCATAGCCAACCTGTTGCTTTCTCTCTCTCTCTTTTTTTTTCTTTTGAGATGGAGTCTTACTCTGTCACCCAGGCTGGCGTGCAGTGGTGCGATCTCAGCTCACTGCAACCTCTGCCTCCTGGGTTCAAGGATTCTCCTGCCTCAGTTTCCTGAGTAGCTGGGATTACAGGCAACTGCCACCATGGCTGGCTAATTTTTGTATTTTTAGTAGAGATGAGGTTTTGCCATGTTGGTCAGGCTGGTCTAGAACTCCTGACCTCAGGTGATCTGCCCAACTTGGCATCCCAAAGTGTTGGGATTACAGGCGTGTGCCGCTGTACCTGGCCTATTTTTGGTTCTTTTGCATTTCCATGCAAATCTAGAATCAAGTTATTAATTTACACACACACACACACACACACACACACACACACTCCAATGGGATTTCTACTGGGAGTCCATCCAATATATAAATCACTTTGGGGAGAACTGGTACCTTCATAATATTGAGCATGCCAGTCTACGAACATGGTGTAGCATCTGCTATTCAGATCTTCTCTAATTGCTCTTGGCCATGTTTTGTAGTTTTCACGGTAGAAGTTTTTTTTTGTTTCTTTTTTTTTTTTTTTTGAGACGGCGTTTCACTCTTGTTACCCAGGCTGGAGTGCAATGGCGCGATCTCGGCTCACCGCAACCTCTGCCTCCTGGGTTCAGGCAATTCTCCTGCCTCAGCCTCCTGAGTAGCAGGGATTACCGGCGTGCGCCACCGTGCCCAGCTAATTTTTTGTATCTTTAGTAGAGACGGGGTTTCACCATGTTGACCAGGATGGTCTCGATCTCTTGACCTCGTGATCCACCCGCCTCGGCCTCCCAAAGTGCTGGGATTATAGGCGTGAGCCACCGCGTCCGGCCAACGGTAGAAGTTTTGTATCTCTTTTGTCAGATCTAATTTGATGTTCTGATGCTATTGTTAATGATATATTTCTAGATTTTTCATTTTCTCCTTATCACTTGTTCATAGAAATACTGATTTCTATATATTGTCCCTGTAACTGGTGATCTTGCTAAATTCAGTAATTTATTCCAGTAAATTGTCTGTAGACATTTGAGGTTTTCTTTCTTTCTTTGTTGAAACGGAATCTCGCCCTTTCTCCCAGGCTGGATTGCAGTGGTTCACTCTAACCTCCACTTCCAGGGTTCAAACAATTTTCCTGCCTCAGCCTCCCAAGTAGCTGGGATTACTGAGCCATGGCACCCAGCCCTGACATTTGGGATTTTCTACATACATAATCATGTCATTTTTGTCATCATTATTTACATCTGTTGGATGTCCACTGCATACCAGGTAGTGGGCCAGACAGCCTGGGGATAGGAGGTAATGAGAGATGGGGTGGCTGTCCCCTGGAGCTTGAGACAACTGCAGGGAGGGAAGGGAGCCAGGAGAGCGCAAGGCACAGCGAGGGAAGGGAGCCGGGAGAGCGCACGGCACAGGGAGGGAAGGGAGCCGGGAGAGCGCACGGCACAGGGAGGGAAGGGAGCCGGGAGAGCGCACGGTACAGGGAGGGAGGGGAGCCGGGAGAGCGCACGGCACAGGGAGGGAGGGGAGCCGGGAGAGCGCCCGGTACAGCGAGGGAAGGGAGCCAGGAGCTGCAAGGCACAGGGCTTGGTCCCATTGGAGCAGGACAAGTCAGCCATGCAAAGGGAGGCTTGAGGTGAGCTTTTAGCAGGAGAGCTCACTGCAGACACTCAGGGCACGACATCAGGGCACAGTCTAAGTTAAAGTCAGTATGGTGGGAGAGGCACTATGCCCTGCTAAAAACAATGTTTCCCACCGGCCCAGCTGACAGTGTGGACAATGCTGGGTGGAGCTTCCAGGAAAGGTTCTTCAGGAGCCCAGTTCAGCCTCTGGCCTTCCCACAGTGCAGGGGGAAGCGGGTAGGAAACGCAGTTCAAAGGCAAGATAGTCCAGGGACATTCAGCAAAGGTGTTGAGTGTGGCTTCCCCTGTCTTGGTATTTCCCTGGGGGCACCCTCCGGGCCTCTCACCTCACACTCCACCCCATCCCCAACACCAAGATCTCTCAGTGTCTGGTATTAGCAGCAAATAACGGCTCCTAAAGATGTCCTCATCCTAATCCTCAGATTCTGTAAATATGTGACCTCGTATGACAAAGGGGACTTGCCATGATTAAGCCAAGGGTCTTGGGGTGGGGAGAGTAGCCTGGATTATCCAGGTGGGTCCAGTGTCATCACAAGAGTTCTTTTTTTTTTTTTTTTTGAGACAAAGTTTCACTCTTATCACCCAGGCTGGAGTGCAACGGCAGGATCTCAGCTCACTGCAGCCTCTGCCTCCTGGGTCTAAGCGATTCTTCTGCCTCTGCCTCTGCCTCCTGAGTAGCTGGGATAACAGGCATGTGCCGCTATGCCAAGCTAATTTTTGTATTTTTAGTAGAGACAGGGTTTCACCATGTTGGCCAGGCTGGTCTTGAACTCCTGACCTCAGGTGATTTTCTGCCCTCCTCGGCCAGAAAATCACCTGAGTGCTGGTGCTGAGTGCTGGGATTACAGGCATGAGCCACTCATGTGCCCGGCCACAGGAGTTCTTATAAGGAGGAGGCAGAAGCTGGAAGGACGAGAGAAAGGATCCTCCCCTCGAGCCTCGGAAAGCAGCAGCCGTGCTGACCTTGGCGTTAGGCTCCCAGCTCACTGAGCCAGAGGATCAATCTCTGTTACTTTAAGCCACCAAGTTCGTGGTACTTCGTTATAGCGAACCAAAGCGCCCTGCACTGCCTCGGGTCCCGCGTCACACCCCTGTGTCCCAGTGTTAGGTACCCCACGGTACTTACATGTCTTTCTTTCACTTGCCGCTGAAAGTACGTTGACCAAAACAGTAATCTCATTCTCTCTTTTTAATTCCAGAAGTCATGTACAATCACATTGTGAAACTTGGAAACACGTTTCCTTTCTTCAAAGTCAGCCCTGTTATTCATGTGGACCTAGTGTCTCTAGGATCTCGTGTCCTCATTAGCGGTCTGGAAGGATGCCCGGACCTTCCGGTTCATCAGGGGTTGAAGCGGGCGACAGTTGTTCACCATCACCTTCTCCTCTTCACCAAGTGCAGAAAACAGGAGCGTACGGAACGCGGAGAGCTGGAATAGAAAGCTTGGTATGGGTGCGGGGTAAGCCAGCCCCCAGGTGTCCCTCAGGCCTTGCATGGTCCCGTCCCATGATGAATCAGGGATGGCCCCAAATGACCAGTAAAATGGTGGAGGTGACCGTGTGGTGCAAGTGACGGTGTGCAAGGCAAGCATTGCTGCTTCGGCCTTGGTCTTCAGGATCACTTGCTCTGGGGGGAGGCTGGTTGCCATATTGGGAGGGTACTCAACCAGCCCTGAGGAAAAGCCCATGGGGAGAAGAACTGAGGCCCCCAGCCAACTGCCAGCACCAATTTGCCAGCCATTTGGGAGGGCCGACCTTGGGAATGAGTCTTCTAGCCCTAGTGGAGCTTTCAGATAGCTGCGGTCCCAGCTGACATCGGGTTACAACTCCATGAGAGACAGTAAGCCAGAGCCATCCAAATTCCCAAGCCACGGAAACTGTGGGAGGTTATAAATGATTTTTGTTGTGGTTGTTTTGAGATGGAGTTTCATGCTTGTTGCCCAGGCTGGAATGCAATGGCAAGATCTCAGCTCACTGCAACCTTGGCCTCCCAGCTTCAAGTGATTCTCCTGCCTAAGCTTCCTGAGTAGCTGGGATTACAGGCACAAGCCACCTCGCCTGGCTAATTTAGTATTTTTAGTAGAGACAGGGTTTCAACATGTTGGACAGGCTGGTCTTGAACTGCCGACCTCAGGTAATCCACCCGCCTCAGGCTCCCAAAGTGCTGGGATTCCACGCCTGAGCCACTGTGCCCTGCCATGCCCTGCATATTTATATGACATCAGCCACCCTGGCTTAATACTGTCGACTTTGCTTCTACTTTCCTGCCAGGCAGCAGCGTGCTGACACGAATGTCCTGTTCCCATGCCACCCCTCCACACCTGCCCCCTACTCTGTCTTGGTGGCACTGACCCGGAATGGGCACTTGTTACATATATGCTTGCCCAGTGGCGTAAGGGCCTTGCGGACAAGGGCCATCTTCAACCAAAGCCTTCCCCATGTCCAGCAGCTGTGGTTGGGAGGCAGGCAGGTATTTCACGTCCCATGTCTCCAAGTACAAATGAATGATGTCATGCCCTGATTTGTAAATAAGAGAATATTTTCACAGACCCGGGAGACAGAAGGACCCTCGAAGAGCTCACCTGGAGCCGTGAGAAAGAGCTGAGCCAGAGATCTTTGGTGCATGGGTCCTGGCCCTTAGGGCAACTGCCGTGACAGCTGAGAAACGTCTGACCAGTGGGGGTGGGGGATGGGTGGCACACTCGTGGCTCTAAACCACCCGTGGACAGACAAAATTCCTACAGACTCTTTTAAGATTTCCAGAAAAAATGTAGTATAACTTTTATTTATTTATTTATTTTGAGACAAGATCTCACTCTGCCGCCCAGGCTGGAGTGCAGGTGAGATCTCAGCTCACCACAACCTCCGCCTTCCAGGTTCAAGTGATTCTCCTGCCTCAGCCTCCCATGTAGCTGGGACTACAGGTGCCTGCCCCCACACTTGGGTAATTTTTGTATTTTTATTGATTGATTGATTTGAGATGAATTTTTGCTCTTGTTGTCCAGGCTGGAGTGTAATTGCACAATCTTGGCTCACTGCAGCCTCCACCTCCCAGGTTCAAGTGATTATCTTGCCCCAGCCTCCCAAAGAGCTGAGATTACAGGTGCCCACTAATTTTGTATTTTTAGTGGAGATGGGATTTCACCATGTTGGTCAGGCTGGTCTCAAACCCCTGGCCTCAAGTGACCTGCCTGCCTCGGCATCCTAAAGCGCTAAGATTATAGGCATGAGCCACCATGCCCAACCCAATAGTATAACCTTTAAAAATGTGTACAAGTATTATCAACTGATTTTCAGAAAAAAAAAAAAAAAAAACCAACCCAGGCATGGTGACTCAGGCCTGTAATCCCAGCACTTTGGGAGGCTGAGGTGGGTGGATCACCTGAGACAAGGTTTCACCATATTGGTCAGGCTGGTCTTGAACTCCTGACTTCATGATCCACCTACCTCAGCCTCCCACAGTGCTGGGATTACAGGCCTGAGCCACCACACCCAGCCTACTTCTCTCTCTCTTTTTTTTTTAACAGCAATTTTACTGGACGATCAAGCACTGACCTAGTTCAACCTCATGTCCTTGGGGTACCTGCTCTGCCTGGAGGCTGAGCCACTGGAGATAAGACAGCAGCTGCCACAAAGCCATGTATCGGGGCCTTTCCCCTCCTTCCCGCTCTCTCATATCTCAATGTCATAGAACAGCTGTGATTAGGAACTGCTGGCCAATCTCAACAAGCTCCGACTTCAGCTGGAAATTTCTTCTTGTATAAGAACGCCCCAAATGCATGAAAGGATGTCACTCCACAACGCTCTTGTGCAGTATCTTAGTGACTGCCAAGCCGGAGAAATGCCTTCCATGAAGTGCTACCATGCCAGTTACGGGCACAGCTCACCTGGCCTGGGGCCACTTCAACCGGCTCCTTCTGGATGATCCAGGTGACCGACTCGGTCAGCGGCGGGGTGGTGAGCGAGCCCGGGTAGGTCCAGTAATCCCGGCAGGCGGGCAGCAGACTGGAGGGGTCAAAGGGGCCCATCGCCGCCTGCGCATCCTGAGAGACCGAGAACCACAGGCTGTGTCAGTTCTCAGGAAAGACTGGGAGCTTCAGGAAAGAAGAGAAACGGCGCGGCATCCTATCTCAGCACGTGAGGCCTTCATGGCACTTGGAAGGAAGCGCCTTCCCCTAGATAAGGCCATGAGGCTGCTGCTGTCACGCTTGGGAGCAGTGATGAGAAAATGTGACCCTTCTACACAGAGCAGGGATTCCTGCCAGCTTACACTGGTGGGAACTACGCCACACCGGCTTACACTGGTGGGAACTACTCACACTGGCTTACACTGGTGGGAACTACTCACACTGGCTTACACTGGTGGGAACTACACTGGCTTACACTGGTGGGAACGACGCCACACCGGCTTACACTGGTGGGAACTACTCACACTGGCTTACACTGGTGGGAACTACACCGGCTTACACTGGTGGGAACTACATCACACCGGCTTACACTGGTGGGAACTACTCACACCGGCTTACACTGGTGGGAACTACTCACACCGGCTTACACTGGTGGGAACTACTCACACCGGCTTACACTGGTGGGAACGATGCCACACCGGCTTACACTGGTGGGAACTACACCGGCTTACACTGGTAGGAACTACACCAGCTTACACTAGTGGGAACTACACCGGCTTACACTGGTGGGAACTACACCGGCTTACACTGGTGGGAACTACATCACACCGGCTTACACTGGTGGGAACTACATCACACCGGCTTACACTGGTGGGAACTACATCACACCGGCTTACACTGGTGGGGACTACACTGGCTTACACTGGTGGGAACTACACTGGCTTACACTGGTGGGAACTACACCACACCGGCTTACACTGGTGGGAACTACTCACACCGGCTTACACTGGTGGGAACGACGCCACACCAGCTTACACTGGTGGGAACTACTCACACTGGCTTACACTGGTGGGAACTACACCGGCTTACACTGGTGGGAACTACATCACACCGGCTTACACTGGTGGGAACTACTCACACCGGCTTACACTGGTGGGAACGATGCCACACCGGCTTACACTGGTGGGAACTACACCGGCTTACACTGGTGGGAACTACACCGGCTTACACTGGTGGGAACTACATCACACTGGCTTACACTGGTAGGAACTACATCACACCGGCTTACACTGGTAGGAACTACTCACACTGGCTTACACTGGTGGGAACTACATCACACCGGCTTACACTGGTGGGGACTACACTGGCTTACACTGGTGGGAACTACACCACACCGGCTTACGCTGGTGGGAACTACTCACACCGGCTTACGCTGGTGGGAACGACGCCACACCGGCTTACACTGGTGGGAACTACTCACACTGGCTTACACTGGTGGGAACTACACTGGCTTACACTGGTGGGAACTACATCACACCGGCTTACACTGGTGGGAACTACTCACACCGGCTTACACTGGTGGGAACTACTCACACTGGCTTACACTGGTGGGAACTACGCCACACCGGCTTACACTGGTGGGAACTACATTACACCGGCTTACACTGGTGGGAACTACTCACACCGGCTTACACTGGTGGGAACGACGCCACACCGGCTTACACTGGTGGGAACTACTCACACCGGCTTACACTGGTGGGAACTACACCGGCTTACACTGGTGGGAACTACACCGGCTTACACTGGTGGGAACTACATCACACCGGCTTACACTGGTGGGAACTACTCACACTGGCTTACACTGGTGGGAACTACATCACACCGGCTTACACTGGTGGGAACTACACCGGCTTACACTGGTGGGAACTACATCACACTGGCTTACACTGGTGGGAACTACATCACACCGGCTTACACTGGTGGGAACTACTCACACTGGCTTACACTGGTGGGAACTACATCACACCGGCTTACACCGGTGGGAACTACACCGGCTTACACTGGTGGGAACTACATCACACTGGCTTACACTGGTGGGAACTACATCACACCGGCTTACACTGGTGGGAACTACTCACACTGGCTTACACTGGTGGGAACTACATCACACCGGCTTACACTGGTGGGAATGACGCCACACTGGCTTACACTGGTGGGAACTACACCGGCTTACACTGGTGGGAACTACATCACACCGGCTTACACTGGTGGGAACTACACCGGCTTATACTGGTGGGAACTACATCACACCGGCTTACACTGCTGGGAACTACACCGGCTTACACTGGTGGGAACTACACCGGCTTACACTGGTGGGAACTACACTGGCTTACACTGGTGGGAACGACGCCACACCGGCTTACACTGGCGCTTAGACGTTTTTCTTTTTGAAGTCACTTCTTGACCGGGTGCTGTGGCTCACACCTGTAATCTCAGTGCTTTGGGAGGCCAAGGCGAGTGGATTATTTGAGGTCAGGAGTTCGAGACCATACTGGTCAACATGGCGAAACCCCCATCTCTACTAAAAATACAATTACCTGGACATGGTGGTGTGAACCTGTAATTCCACCTACTCAGGAGGCTGAGGCATGAGAATCACTTGAACCCAGGAGGCAGAGGTTGCAGTGAGGCAACAGAGTGAGCCTCTGCCTCAAATAATAAATAAATAAACAAAGTCATTTGTTTTTGCATACCTTGGCTGCAAAAAAAATTACTTTCTATTGTGATAAAATATACATAACATAAAATGTACCATCTTAAACTATTTTTTGTTTTGAGATGGAGTTTCGTTCTTGTTGCCCAGGCTGGAGTGCAATGGTATGATCTTGGCTCACCAAAACCTCCGCCTCCTGGGTTCAAGTGATTCTCCTGCCTCAGCCTCCCGAGTAGCTGGGACTATAAGCATGTGCCACCACACGTGGCTAATTTTATATTTTTAGTAGACACGGGGTTTCTCCATGTTGGCCAGGCTGGTCTCGAACTCCTGACCTGAGTTGATCCGCCCACCTCGACCTCCCAAAGTGCTGGGATTACAGGTGTGAGCCACCGCGCCTGGCCTCCCAACCCTTTTTTTTTTTTTGAGTTGGGGTCTTTGTCACCCAGGCTGGAGTGCAGTGACACCGTCATAGCTCATTGCAGACTCTAATTCCTGGGCTCCAGCAATCCTCCTGCCTCAGCCTCCCAAGTAGCTAGGACCCTGCACCAGGGATTACAATTGTTTGTTGCCACGGGGTCTTGCCATCTTGCCCACAAGTTGTTCTCCAACTTGTAGGCTCAAGCAATTGTCCTGTCTTAGCCTCTCAAAATATTGGGATTACAGGCATGAGCCACTGTGCCCAGCCAGCTCTTCTGGATACATGCCCAGAAGTGTGTGATTGCTGAATCACAGGGTAGTTCTATTTATAATCTTTTTTTTTTTTTTTTGAGACAGAGTCTCGCTCTGTCTTCCAGGCTGGAGGGCAGTGGCAGGATCTCAGCTCATGGTGGCCGGGCCTGGCAGCAACATAGCCCTCATCAGCGTCCCCACCCCACTGAGCACAACTCTGCACCTGCCCTGGCCAGCACCGTGGGACAAGAGTCCAGCCGGAAGTGACAGCGTCCCTGACCGCAAGGAAGGTGGCCTCCCTGCCTCCCTGCTCAGCCACAGCGCCCTGACCTCACTTGGGCCTCGCTTTCAGAAGTGGAAGGTGGCGACCCAGATGCCCTGGGCTTGTCTCCTGAGGCCAAGCAGTGAGGGTCAGGGCCGGGAGAGGCGGCTGAGCTACCAGAAGGAGCCCAGGAGTGTCCACGCTGGCAGGCACATGCTTCATTTCTGTGTTCACATGTTCACATTTGCAATTATCCAGTTGATTTTTTTAAAAACAGCATTATAAACTGGTGGTAGTGGCTCACACCTGTAATCCCAGCACTTTGAGAGGCCAAGGGGGGAGGATTGCTTGAGGTCAAGAGTTCGAGACCAGCCTGAGCAACATAATAAGACCCTGATTCTACAAAAAACAAAAAGCAGCCAGGTATGTGCCTCACTCCTGTGGTCCCGGGTACTTGGAAGGCCAAGGTGGGAGGATTGCTTGAGATCAGGAGGTTGAGGCTGCAGTGAACTGTGGTCACGCCACTGCATTCTAGCCTGGGTGACACAGCAACGTCCTCTTCTTCTTTTTTTTTTTGAGATGGAGTTTTGCTCTTGTTGCCGAGGCTGGAGTGCAATGGCGCGATCTCCGCTCACTGCAACCTCTGCCTCTCAGGTTCAAGAGATTCTCCTGCCTCAGCCTCCCGAGTAGCTGGGATTACAGGCACCCACCACCACGCCCAGCTAATTTTTTGTATTTTTAGTAGAGATGGGGTTTCACCATGTTGGCCAGGCCAGTCTTGAACTCCTGACCTCAGGTGATCCACCCACCTCAGCCTCCCAAAGTGCTGGGATTATAGGCGTGAGCCACTGTACCAGTCTTTTTTTTTCAGATGGTGTTTCGCTCTTGTCACCCAGGCTGGAGTGCACTGGCGCGATCTCAGTTCACCGCTACCTCCACCTCCCGGGTTCAAGCAATTCTCCTGCCTCAGCCTCCCAAGTAGCTGGAATTACAGGCAGGCACCACCATACCCGGCTCATTTTGTGTTTTTAGCAGAGACAGGGTTTCTCCATGTTGGCCAGCCTGGTCTAGAACTCCCGACCTCAGGTAATCTGCTCCCCACGGCCTCCTGAAGTGCTGGGATTACAGGTGTGAACCATCGCGCCTGGCCCCTATTTTGTTATTCTTGATTTTGTCTTCTTTTTCTTAAACAGGACCCCACATCTTCAAAGTTTCATGCCCCACCCAGCCTAACTCCACCCTTGCTTTGGCCTCTCAGAGCCTCCGTTTCCCCAGGTGTGTGCGGGCAGCGTGCTGTCTGTCGCAGCGTCCGTCAGTGCCTGCCATGTGGGCGTGGGGCTTGGTAGGTGCTGCTGCTGCCGCCAAAGCTGGAAGAGCCCCCAGGAGGGCACGGAGCTGACCCCTGGATCCCTGGACCTGGTGGGCTGTTTCCAACTCAACAAGGCAGCCAATTCCCTGTGACTCTTGGGAAGGCAGGGGCCGGGGGGTCCCCAGCAGCCTGAGGAGCGTGCAGCTTATTCAGGCAAGGAGGGCGGGGACCCTCCGTGGGCAGCTTTTGCCAAAACTTCGGGCTATGCAGAGACGGTCAAAGGTGAAGCCTCGAGGTCTCCATTCTGGGATTGTCTGCCCAGGGTCACCAGGGCCACATGGGGGCTGTGCCTGAATGCTGGGAGCAGAGTGCACAGTGACACAGGTCCGCACTGGGAGGTGCCTGTGAGGATGGGATGGTGCTGGGGGTAGGGGTGGGGATCTGGGCTTCCGGGTGGCACCTGATGTGGTCTGGGTTACAGACTTGGCCCGTGCTTCCCTTAAGCTGCCGAAAAGCTCAGAAACATGCAGCAGGAGCTGGAGCTCGGACCTGGGTTCTGACTGCACGTGGGAGCGGGCGCCATGACGGGAGCTCAGGCTACATGGATCCACTTCCTGGGTTTAAAAACGGGCTCTTTGCTTGCCAGCTGTGTGCCCGGGCAAGTCCTTCTTTGCCTCTCTGAGCTTTGGTTTCCCTGCGTGTGTAGAGATGACTCATAGGCCTACCCCATGGAGTGATGGGAAGTTCCAGTGTGGTCATTTACGTGGAGGGCTGTCGTTTCTTTGCACTCCTGCCACCGAGGTGTGGAGGTGAAGTCCCCTCCTCCTGAGCCTGGGCAGGTGCTCCCGGCGGGAGTGGTGAACAGAAGCAGAAGGGGTGCTTTGTGACTCTGGAAGCCGGAACAGAAAAGGACAGCAAGACCGCCTGGCACCCCGGGCTCATGCCTGTTATCCCAGCACTTTGGGAGGCTGAGTCGAGTGGATTACCTGAGGTCGGGAGTTCAAGACCAGCCTGACCAACATGGAAAAAACCTGTCTCTACTAAAAGTACAAAATTATCTAGGTGTGGTGGCGTGTGCCTGTAATCCCAGGTTCTTGGGAGGCTGAGGCAGGAGAATGGCTTGAACTCAGGAGGCGGAGGTTGCGGTGAGCTGAGATCGTGCCATTGCACTCCAGCTGAGCAACAAGAGCGAAACTCTGTCTCAAAAAAAAAAAAAAGACCACCTGGTTCTCTCTTGAAATTCACCCTTGGAGACCTGAGCACTGCATAGAAGCCAGCTGGGTCCCCAGGGAGCAACCACGGGTGGGATGCCTGGAGGTTCCCTGCCGAGTCTGTCCCACAGCAGGACCCAGACCGGTCTGCAACCAGGAGAGACAACGGGGACTAAGTGACTGTGGTCCTTCCTGCCCGAGTTCAGGACAGTGTGTTCCTCAGCTGAAGGACACCAGGAAAGCGGCCCAGAAGCTGCAGGTGAGCCCATCCTTGGGTGAGGACTGCTGAGCCCTTGGGGGTGGGTGGTAGAGCTGGGATTCAAAGCCAAGGTCATCTGCCCTTGAGCCTGCAGCCACCACAGCCCCGTCCTGCCCTGCACTGCCCTCCACTCAGGAGTTACATTCAACTACACTTCTAGCATTTTCCATCACAAGGCCATCATTCTAAAGTTTCAGGGATCCCCACAGGGTAGTAGCTATCTCTGGGAATCAGGTGACTGAAAGCACGCAAAGCAACAAGAAGCCACTTGAACTTCAGTGATGGGTGGTGGACTGCATTTTGTGACGAGCAGCAGCCTCTGCACTGCCACGGCAGTCGTGGGTGTGAGTGCTGGTCACAGCTGATGGTCACAGTTTGGTGGGTGTGAGTGCTGGTCACAGCTGATGTTTGAACCAAACTGCACATTCAACCAAGGACCAGACACGCTCCTTATTCCCTTACACTGTGAGAATGCTGCTCTAGTGTGGAATTGTTTTTAATTGAGACGGAGTTTCGCTCTTGTTACCCAGGCTGGAGTGCAATGGTGCGACCTCGGCTCACCGCAACCTCCGCCTCCTGGGTTCAGGCAATTCTCCTGGCTCAGCCTCCTGAGTAGCTGGGATTACAGGCACGCACCACGGTGCCCAGCTAATTTTTTGTATTTTGAGTAGAGACGGGGTTTCACCATGTTGACCAGGATGGTCTCGATCTCTTGACCTCGTGATCCACCCGCCTCGGCCTCCCAAAGTGCTGGGATTACAGGCGTGAGCCACCGCGCCTGGCCTGGAATTTTTTGTTGTTGTTGTTGAGACAGAGTCTTGAGCTGTCGCCCAGGCTGGAGTGCAGGGGCATGATCTCGGTTCAGTGCAACCTCCGTCTCCTGGATTCAAGTGATTCTCCTGCCTCAGCCACCCAAATAGCTGGGATTACAGGCATTTGCCATCACATCCAGCTAATTTTTGTATTTTTAGTAGAGACAGGGTTTTGCCATGTTGGCCAGGCTGGTCTAGAACTCCTGACTGCAGGTGATCTGCCCGCCTCTGCCTCTCAAAGTGCTGGGATCACAGGCGTGAGCCACTGCGCCTGGGCTACTGTGGATGTTTAACATCTCCATTTCACAGGCAGGGAAGCTGAGGCTCAGAGGTGTACAGCTCTGCAGTGGTGGTCAGGGCTCTGGACCCGGGAGGCCAACTGCAGGGCTCTCAGATAGACTGTGCTATGGGAGAAGCTCCCAGGAGTCCTACGCTGGGAACCGCTGAGCAAGAGAATTGTTCAAGTCTCTTCCCATTCCCCGACACGTGAAGCAAAGACTCTTGCCCCCAACACTGGGCCTTTTATCTCCAAAGGTCTTTTTTTTTGAGATGAGTCTCTCTGTGTCACCCAGGCTGTAGCACAGTGGTGCAGTCTCGGCTCACTGCAACTTCCATCTCCAAGATTCAAGCAATTCTCCTGCCTCAGCCTCCCACGTGGCTGGTAGCACAGGCATTCGCCACCACACCGGCTCATTTTTATAGTCTTAGTAGAGATGGGCTTTCACTATGTTGGTCAAGCTGCTCTGGAATCCCTGACCTAACGTGATCCGCCTGCCTTGGCCTCCAAAGTGCTGGGGTTACAGGCGGGAGCCACTGTGCCTAACCTCTTAAGGTCTTTTGAACTGTCAAGAGTCTAACTTGGCCAGGTGCGGTGGCTCATGCCTGCAATCCCAGCATTTTGGGAGGCCAACGTGGGTGGATCACTTGAGGTCTGGAGTTTGAGACCAGCCTGGCCAATATGGTGAAACCCCATCTCTACTAAAAATACAAAAATTAGCTGGGTGTGGTGGTGGGCGCCTGTAATCCCAGCTACTCAGAAGGTTGAGGCAGGAGGATTGCTTGAACCCAGGAGGCGGAGGTTGCAGTGAGCCGAGATTGCAGCACTGCACTGCAACCTGGGTGACACAGTGAGACCCAGTCTCAAAAAAAAAAAAAGAGTCTAACTCTGTATTTTTAGGTGTGGAGAGGAGCCCGGAGGTCAGCATCAGGACCTGATCCGAGACCCTGGCAGCACTTTCTCCCCTCCCCCGGCAGCATTCCTCCCCTGTGGTTTGCCTAGAGAATTCTGACTTACCCCATGGGGAAGAAAAGCTCCAGAACCCGGCTGGGCGCCGTGGCTCACGCCAGTAATCCCAGTACTTTGGGAGGCGGAGACGGGTAGATCCCGAGCAAGAGATCGAGACCATCTGGTCAACATAGTGAAACCCCGTCTCTACTAAAAATACAAAAAATTAGCTGGGCATGGTGGTGCGTGCCTGTAGTCCCAGCTACTCAGGAGGCTGAGGCAGGAGAATTGCCTGAACCCAGGAGGCGGAGGTTGCGGTGAGCCGAGATCGCACCATTGCACTCCAGCCTGGGTAACAAGAGCGAAACTCTGTCTCAAAAAACAAACAAACAAACAAAAAAATAGAAAAGCTCCAGAACCTTCTAGGGGAGGAACACAGCCCTTGGGTAAAGAGTCCTTCACAGCCAGCTCTTTTCTTTCCCACCAAGAGGTGGGACCACCTGGTGTGGGAGGTGGATGCTGTCTGGGAAAACATCCCGGCCCAGGTTTCCTCTGGCTGGGGAGCAGCGTGGAGGAAGAGGGTGAGGCGTCAGGGCTCTCAGAACACGGCCTTGTGGAGTTCCTGAGCAGGCAGACGGGGTGGCACGGAGTGATCTGGTCCTGGTCCCAGGAGGCCACCCCGAAGCCAGCATCAAGGCGAAGGCCACGCACAGATCAAACGGCTCCTTGAACCCCGAGGAAGGGCTGGTCCCTGCTCCATCTGGACCAGCCCGAACCATTGTTAGCACAGGCTGAAGCCTCATCCGTCCCCACATCTGAGGCTCTCACGGACTCCTTCTGCCCTGGAATTCTTTTGTTTGCTGCTGAACAAATAAACTACATTTCTTTGGAATTTCCCCTTTTCCCTTAAAGCCTTTCTTTAGCTGATCTTGGAGAAAGGTGACCTTCTTGTCCCTGCCATCTTTTCGAGCTGTGCTTGATGCAGGGAAGAGAGCTGGACGGTTTGAGCAGCTTCCTCTCTGCCCTGGGGCTTAGGCGCGGACAGGGACTGTTTTAGAGACTCTTTTTAGCCCCTTCCCAAGGAGCGTGCTGGGTGGCACAGGGGCCAGCACTCTTAATGTTATTATTAGGCATTTGTTTCCATCTGTTTTGAAGCACACTTTATCATTAGTGAATGTCATCACCCAGGACAGGGCTAACAATTTTTTCAGCTAATCAATTTAAAGAAAAATATTAAGTAGGCTGGGTGCAGTGGTTCATGTCTATAATCCCAGCACTTTGGGAGGCCAAGGCAGGAGGATCACCTCAGGTGAGCAGTTTGAGACCAGCCTGGCCAACATGGTGAAACCCTGTCTCTACTAAAAATACAAAAATTAGCCGGGTGTGGTGGTGCAGGCCTGTAGTCCCAGCTACACAGGAGGCTAAGGCAGGAGAACTGCATGAACCCAGGAGGTAGAGGCTGCAGTCAGCCAAGATCGTGCTACTGCACTCCAGCCTGGGCGACAGAGGGAGACGCCTCAAAAAAAGCAAAATACTAAGTCGTGAGTAGTCCCATTGGCAGCAGATACGTCAGATACCTTCAGAATGCTGGCTGCATAGCTGAATTTTGGGAACTTCCATCAAGCCCAACACCCATATTTTATGGAGGAGGAAGCAGGGTCCCAGAGCAGTCGTGACTTTGAAGTCAGAGTCAGCTGTGGACACGTGAGCATCAGCTCCGTGGAATCCCGTTTCCAGAACTGGAATTACAGCCCCTCCACAGGGCTCCTTCTATTATGCTTGTAAATGAATTGCTGCACTAAACAATTTTGCTTGTCAAATTATGCTGATTTCAAATATGCAGCTTACCTTATGTTTTATTTCTGGCAAGATGTCCACCAGCCTCTGCAGCATCTGATGATGGGCCCCGAGCTGCACGGCAGACACGAGGTGTTAGACAAAAAGGCAGTGGGTGGGTGGAAAGCTCGCTCCACTGTCAATATGTCGCATTTTAGAAGCAATCCTAGGCCACGTGCGGCGGCTCACGCCTGTGATCCCAGCACTTTGGGAGGTTGAGGCAGGCAGATCATCTAAGGTCAGGAGTTAGAGACCAGCCTGGCCAACATGATGAAACCCAGTCTCAACTAAAAATACAAAAATTAGCTGCATGTGGTGGCGTGCTCCTATAGTCCCAGCTACTAGGGAGGTTGAGGCAGGAGAATCACTTGAACCCAGGAGGTGGAGGTTGCAATGAGCCGAGACCGCACCACTGCACTCCAGCCTGTGTGACAGAGCGAGACCCTGTCTCAAAAAAAAAAAAAACGAAAAACAAAACCCAACAGCAATCCTGATGATGTGTCACCATGATTTTCATTAGGCAATCTACACCCCCAGCAAGCGATTACCTTTAAAAACACGCCTATCACGGCCAAGCCATTCTCTCCCATGACAGCTTCCTTGTAATTTTGGTATTTCACAGAATTCCAGTGAACTAAATGCAGCTGCAACACAGTGGAAAGAGAATTTAAACTATCAGCAAGAGATAAGGCAGCCGCTTCCCCTGCTGAATGGCTGGCCTAGTGTCCACTTAACGATGATAACGGATAACGCTGTTCCAGCCAGAGGAGCAAGAGCTCAGCTCCACCAGCACGCCGAGCTCCCAGACACTTGACAGAGCCCAGGGAGAGCCTCCGTCCTCCTGGGGGGGAAACGGAGGGGATTGTTTTAACCTCGTCTTGTAGAAATGGGTGGTGTCATCATTTTCTACCTCCGAGTTATCCTTGGACAAGAATTACCAGATAAAACTTAGGCCTCGGCCAGGCGTGGTGGCTCCAAGCTCACCAGGATGGGCACAGCAAGCCCCTGGGCTTCTTCCATAACCCACCCTGCAGGGATTCTGGGACCAGGGGCCCTGTGCAGGGCACTGGGGCCAGTGAAAGCCGCACAGCTCCTCCCTGCCAGCACGCTACATGCTCCCGGGTACATCTGGGTCAGTGAGGGTGGGTGTGGGCTTTTTCTGCCCACCTATGGCTCACCTGGAATGCCACACCTGAGGCCCCACTGTAGACCCCACCTCCCCACCTCCCCCAACCTCCAGGAAACTGCACACTGCAGCATGGGCCAGATGCTCGGCCAGGCTGGGGGTCCCCAGCCCCTGCTCAGCCCGAGTCAGGGAGGTCCCCGGGGGCCCAAGCTCACTGGCCTCTTTAGGAGTAAATTGCAACAATCTTTTTCCTTTAAAATATCTGTTCATCAAAAACAAAGTTGCTGATAGAGGTACTAAAACGCATGTTGTCAGATGAGCAGGCAGAAGCCCGTTGTCTATTTATACATACGTGCAAAATTGTAACAATAGATCTCACTCGCTATTTATACAGTGCCCCGAGGTCACCCCTGGGTGTGCCATTACAAACCGTTTTCATTTTGGTTTGGGTGGACTCTGTATGAACTGCAGCTTTACTGCCATAACAACAACAACGAAAAGTTCAAAAAACAGACACGGTCCTCAACTTGAAAAAAAAAGGATCAAAAAGTCAGGTGGGCGGGCGGGTGGGCAGAGGTGTGAGGAAGCGAACGTGGCAGAGACGATCCACACAGGGCTGAGACGGCAAACTTGTGGGTTCCTCTCACACATTTTTTTTTTGAGACAGAGTCTCGCTCTGTCTCAGACTGGAGTGCAGTGGCGTAATCTCGGCTCACCGCAACCTCTGCCTCCCGGGTTCATTTGCTTCTCCTGCCTCAGCCTCCAAAGTAGCTGGGATTACAGGTGCCTGCCACTAGGCCTGGATAAGTTTTGTATTTTTAGTAAAGATGGGGTTTTTCCATGTTGGTCAGGGTGGTCTCGAACTCCTGACCTCAGGTGATCCACCCACCTCGGCCTCCCAAAGTGCTGGGATCACAGGCGTGGCCACTGCACCTGGCTCTCGTATTCTTCTTTCCATTTTTTTGTAAGTTGCAAAAATTTTATCATAGAATATATGGGGAAATCTATAAGGCATCACTTATCACCCACAGTCACCACGAAAACCAGGTCATTGATCTGCACTCCTTTTCCCTGTTGGCTCCCACTTTGGAATGCTGAAAATAAGACTGCTTTAAGATGATCTCAGAGGGGCGCAGTGGCTCATACCTGTGATCCCAGCACTTTGGGAGGCCGAGGCAGGCAGATCACGTGAGCTCAGGAGTTGGAGACCAGCCTGGCCAACATGGTGAAACCCCGTCTCTACTAAAAATACAAAAATTAGCAGGGCATGGTGGTGCGTGCCTGTAATCCCAGCTACTCGGGAGGCTGAGGCAAGACGCACAGGTTGTGATGAGCCGAGATTGCACCTCTGCACTCCAGTCTGGGTGACAGAGTAAACCCTGTCTCAGAACAAACAAACACATAAAAGAGAAGATAATTTCTACTGCAAAGATGTTCAGCTTCTCAGCAGAGGGCCTTGTGAGGCTGCTAGTCCTACTGCTGCAAGCACACAGCTGAATGAGGGCTGAGAAGACCACGCTCTGACCTATCCAAGTTCCATAACCACTCAGAACCTCAGTCTCCTCTTCTATTAAATGAGAGTGCTCACAGTGCCTTCTTCTTTTATTTTTTGAGATGGAGTTTCGCTCTTGTTACCCAGGCTGGAGTGCAAAGCCACGATCTCGGCTCACCGCAACCTCTGCCTTCTGGGTTCCAGCAATTCTCCTGCCTCAGCCTCCCGAGTCGCTGGGACTACAGGCACGCGCCACCATGCCCAGCTAATTTTTGTATTTTTAGTAGAGACGGGATTTCACCTTGTTGACCAGGATGGTCTCGATTTCTTGACCTCGTGATCCGCCCGCCTCGGCCTCCCAAAGTGCTGGGATTATAGGCGTGAGCCACCGTGCCCGGCCCACAGTGCCTTCTTTGGAGGAGAGGCGTGTGACTAAATAGGTGAGGTGGCCGGCTGCTCTGCTTTGAGCACTGACAGTCCCAGGTGCCAGGAAATCCTTTGCATCTGAGCAGCTTGTTCACCCCCCACGACAGAGCTGGAGACAGAGAAAGCGTCCAGATTTAGGACCGCGTTAGGCCACGTCTACGAACCTCTGCGGGGTACGCGTGGTCGTCCACTGCGTGCTCTGAGCCCCACTCGTTCGCTGCTCCCCAGTGGAAGTGAAATTGCTTCAGTCTGTACTGGTTTTCCAAGGGCCCACCACTGATTCCTGGAAGTGAAAGCAGTGAGACGTGTGTGTCATTTTGTCTGTCGAGCTGTGGTGTTACTGGAGGCATTGTCTGCGTTTAGGCTCTCTGAGTTCACTCGCAAGGGGTTGCTGTATGGTGGAAGTGACAAGCCAAAGGTGGGTTCTGTCAAAGGTGGGCTCCGTCTGCACTGCTGACCCTGCCCCACCCCCAGCCCAGCACCTGCCCAGACGCTGGCACTAAACACAGAATGAATGCAGGGTCCCAGTGCTGCCGCTGGGTGGCGGTAAGGGCCTCAACTCCCTGTGGGTAGAAATCGGTAAAGAACGTTTCTGATACGCCCACTGGTCCTATGAGATTTCCAGATTTTATTATTACTTTTTACCTTTCTGCATGTCTGACCCTCCACACCATGCAGACTTTAAAAAAAAAAGATGTCTGGCTGGGCGCAGTGGCTCACGCCTGTAATCCCAGCACTTTGGGAGGCCGAGGTGAGTGGATCACGAGGTCAGGAGTTTGAGACCAGCCCGACTAACATGGTGAAACCCAGTCTCTACTGAAAACACAAAACTTAGCCCGGTGTGGTGGCAGGTGCCTGTAATCCCAGTTACTAAGGAGGCGGAGACAGGAGAACCGCTTGATCCCGGGAGGCGGTGGTTGCAGTGAGCTGAGATTGCGCCACTGCACTCCAGCCTGGGCAAGAGTGAGACTCCGTCTCAAAACAAAACAAAAACAAGAAAACGAAGTCTTCCAAATATTTTTGAAAAGCAGCTTAAATCCTGTCACCAAATAATGTCATAAAATAACACACGATGAGCGAGGTTTTTATTTTGTTTTTCTTTATTTTATTTTGAGGTGGAGTCTCAGTTTATTGCCCAGGCTGGAGTGCAATGGAGCGATCTCGGCTCACCACAACCTCCACCTCCTGGGTTCAAGAGATTCTCCTGTCTCAGCCTCCCAAGTAGCTGGGATTACAGATGTGCGCCACCAGGCCCAGCTAATTTTTTGTATTTTTAGTAGAAATGGGGGGTTTCACCATGTTGGTCAGGCTGGTCTTGAACTCCTGACCTTGTGATCTGCCCACCTCAGCCTCCCCAAGTGCTGGGATTACAGGCGTGAGCCACCATGCCCAGCCCACTCCTTCCTTTCTTTTTTTTTTTTTTTGAGACAGAGTTTCACTCTTGTTACCCAGGCTGGAGTGCACAATCTCGGCTCACCGCAACCTCCACCTCCCGGGTTCAAGCGATTCTCCTGCCTCAGCCTCCCGAGTAGCTGGGATTACAGGCATATGCCACCACACCTGGATAATTTTGTATTTTTAGTAGAGACAGGGTTTCTCCATGTTGGTCAGGCTGGTCTTGAACTCCTGCCTCGGCCTTCCAAAGTGCTGGTGATTACAGGCGTGAGCCACCGTGTGTGGCTGGAACACTTCTCTTTCTAAGTCACCCTAAACGCTCACCTTAGAGTCAGCACTCTCCACCTGCAGGCCTCCAGGTGCCCTTCTCCATGGCACGGTGCCAGGTGTGGCCTCCCAGGCATTTGCTTTGCCTGACATGCGGGCCTCAGCCATGAGCACTGCTCCCCGAGGCCTCTGGCTCTGCACTGCAGTCACGGCTGCCATCCCCAGGCCTGGGCAGGGCTGGGAGTCTGCCTTCTAGCCAGCTCCCCAGGAGCTGTGATGTGGCTTCTCCTGTCTCTGAGCACTTTGTCACTAACAGATTTCCATCAACAACTGCTACAAATGTGGTACCTGTTCCACACGTTGTTTTCATTGAAAAGAAACAGCGTGCTTGTGGCTGGGCGAGGCTGGAAGGCACCGGCAGAGCTGGAGCCCGACCACCAATTCGGGGTGGCCCAAGTGCCTCCCACAGCTGTGGAGGAGCCTCCTGTCACCTGCCTTGCTCACTTCACCTCCCGCTGTGGCAAAAGCCAGGAAAGCAGTGAGCGTGTGAGGAGTGCCTTGTGAGCTTGACACTGCCGGCTCCTGGAGGTTTCCCAACATCAAACGTGCTCTCAGCTGGGCTGAGTGCGGTGGCTCAGGTGGTAATCCCAGCACTTTGGGAGGCCAAGGCAGGAGGATCACTTGAGGTCAGGAGTTCGAGACCAGCCTGGCCAAAATGGTGAAACCCCGTCTCTACTAAAAATACAAAAATTAGCTGGGTGTGGTGGCATGCACCTGTGGTCCCAGCTACTCGGGAGGCTGAGGCAGGAGAATTGCTTGAAGCTGGGAGGAGGAGGTTGAGGTGAGCTGAGATAGCACCACGGTACGCCAGCCTGGGCGACAGAGCAAGACTCAGTCTCAAAAAAAAATAGTACCCGAGGCTGGAGGCACCGGGGTATAAACTGGAAAATGGAAAATGGATTCGGCTCTGGTCTAGCCAGGGGCGAGGCAAGTGCTGGGGAAGCCACAGAGCTGCTCACAGCCCCTCTTCACTCAAAAGCAAGCTCAGTGTTGGTCTGGAGCACCCTCGGAGTTGCATCCAGTTTTAAATTCTACCATTATGAGCTAGTCTTCACTTCTGCTTAAATATACACAGATGAATTACATCTCAATTTCAAAACAAGACACAGGAAGAGTCCTTTCCCTAACAAGCACATAAAATCATTTTGTTAGGCCGGGTGTGGTGGCTCACCCCTGTCATCCCAGCACTTTGGGAGGCCGAGGCGGGTGGATCACGAGGTCAAGAGATCGAGACCATCCTGGCCAACATGGTGAAACCTCGTCTCTACTAAAAATACAAAAAATGAGCCTGGCGTGGTGGCAGGTGCCTGTAATCTCAGCTACTCAGGAGAATGAGGCAGGAGAATTGCTTGAACCTGGAAGGTGGAGGTTGCAGTGAGCTGAGAGTGTGCCATTGCACTCCAGCCTGGATGACAGAGCAAGATTCTGTCTCAAAAAAAAAAAAATCACTTTGTTGCGGACAATCAGGTCTTATTCTACTGTGGCCCACAGTGCTGTGAGCAAGACGGAGCCCCTACAGGTGGGGAAGCGGAGGCATGAGGAAAACCTCCCCACTGGGTCACATTGTAGGACTTTCATGGTGATTTTCTAACTCTGAAATTACGAGAGGGATGAGGTTTTTTCCTTCGAGAGGGCAGAGTATGCGAGCCAATTGGCCTTTGTAGTTTTGTGTTGTATTTTAACTTACTGGGAGAGGTGAAGCAGTTTGCCCGCAGTCCCTGAGGTATGCCGATGCCAGGGTTCAAATCCAGGTTTGACACCAAAACCCATACCTTTTCTGCTCAAAACACAATCTTTTTTTTTAGACTGAGTCTCACTCCGTTGCCGAGGCTGGGGTGCAGTGGTGCCATCTCGGCTCACTACAACCTCTGCCTCCTGTGTTCAAGAGATTCTCCTGCCTCGGCCTCTGGAGTAGCTGGGATTGAGACATCTGCCACCGTGCCAGGCTATTTATTTTTTTGTATTTTTAGTAGAGACAGGATTTCCCCATATTGGCCAGTCTGGTCTCAAACTCCTGACCTCAGGTGATCCACCTGCCTCGGCCTCCCAAAATGCTGGGATTACAGGCGTGAACCACTGCACCCAGCCTCCAAAACACAATCTAAGGAACTTAGAGAACCACAGAACGCAAGCAGGGTGAGCTTTGTGCTGGCTTCTGCCAGCCCCAGGGGCACCGATGCGCCCGATTGGTGGCTGAGATGGAGCCCGCAGGTGGGTCGTGTCTCGCTCTCGGGGTGGGCTCACTCACGACGAGTTTACGGTGTGGAAATTCATATCGTGTCATCTCTTCTAGAATAGAAATGCCTAGAAGCAGGGATGATGGATGCCTCATGGACAGGATGGACTGGACCCAGCCTGGTCAGTGCCATTTGTAAGACTCTGAGTCCCATCCGTTTGCACCCAGGACAGAGGCTGTTTCCGTCTGGACAGTCACTGTGTCAAGAGGATTTAGTGCAGGGTCACTGAAGGCACACGGCGAACCCTCACAGGATGAATGAATGAATACAGGAGTGGATGGGACGAGTAGGTTCTCTGATTTGCTCATCGAATCGCTCCGTTAATAAGCAGTTCCGTGCGTTACAGTGGAATCCAGCCTTTCCCAAGGCAGCTTGTGAACCACCTGGGATTTCTAGGAAAGTCCACAGAACACAGAAATAAAGACCTGGATATGCAACTTAGCTCTGCTTCTAACTTACCGTGTGACCCTGGGCAAGTAGCTTAGCCTCTCTGAGCCCGAGCCTCTGTCCTTGGAAAATGAGGAGAGTGGGCAGGATAAATTGAGACAGGGCAGGAAGGCTTCTGTAAAGTGTTGTCTGTTGATGGCAGCGGTGGTGATTGTGCGTTGCACACTTTTCAGGGGCTCTGTGGCTTCGTCTGTGTAAAGAGTGACGACATGTTTTTCCTGGTCCCAGCGTAAGCATCCTAGGGTTCTGCGTTAGGCACCTAAATAGGGTCCCAAAGAGAGTGACGCCAACACCATGAGGCGTAAGTTCCCTGACAGCTGATGCCTGCCAGACCCCCACCCACAAAACCTTGTAGAGAAGTCGCCCTCCAGGCTGTGGCCAACGAACAAAGGCCAGGAACAGGAGCCGCTGGGACCAGAAGGGACTCAGGAGCCCTGAGCCTCTGCAGGGCGAAGTGCTGGGCTAACTCTGGGGCTAGAAGACTTTCCCAAGGCCACCCTGCTGGCAGGGCTGGAGCCCACGGGGCATCTCCTCACCCTTGCCCGACCACGAACTGACCTATAATTCTTTTTTTTTCTTTTCTTTTTTTTGAGACGGAGTTTTGCTCTTGTTACCCAGGCTGGAGTGCAATGGTGCGATCTCGGCTCACCGCAACCTCTGCCTCCTGGGTTCAGGCAATTCTCCTGCCTCAGCCTCCTGAGTAGCTGGGATTACAGGCACGCGCCACCATGCCCAGCTAATTTTTTGTATTTTTAGTAGAGACAGGGTTTCACCATGTTGACCAGGATGGTCTCGATCTCTTGACCTCGTGATCCACCTGCCTCGGCCTCCCGAAGTGCTGGGATTACAGGCGTGAGCCACCGTGCCTGGCCCTTTTTTTTTTTTGAGATAGAGTCTTGCTCTGTCTCGAAGGCTGGAGTGCAATGATGCAAACTCAGCTCACTGCAAATTCTGCCTCCCGGGTTCAAGCGATTCTCCTGCCTCAGCCGCCCGAGTAGCTGGGATTACAGGTGGCTGCCAATGCGCCTGGCTAATTTTGTATTTTTAGTAGAGATGGGGTTTCACCATGTTGGTCAGGCTGGTCTTGAACTGACCTCGTGGTCTGCCCGCCTCGACTTCCCAAAGTGCTGGGATTACAGGCGTGAGCCACCGAGCCCGGCTGGCCCAGAATTCTTTCCTGCAGCAGCTTCTGATGGGCTGGACCCCCACCTCTCTACCCCCTGGAGTTAGAGAACGTGGTCCAGTCAGCCCTTTCCAATCCGCACCCTGAGGGGAAGCATGGGGCCCTCGGAACACGTGCCCCCCCGACCCCCCGCCGCCAGGCTGGCTCGGGGCCTCTGCACGTCTGTCCGTCTGTAGCTGAACAGGGACTTGCTTGGAACAGGGGCCACCCTGGGCTGGGGACAAAGCATGCTCAGGGGAAACCCAAAACGGCGACTGTATCTCACTGGCTCTGTAATATGCAAAGACTAACAAGCGGGAAGCCAGACGTCCGCTCTTCTGAGAGGGTCACTGCAAAGGAAGGCTGGGCCGTGCGTGCTCCCGATCCGGCCGTGCAGGGGCCGGGGATAACTCGGGCTGGGCTGGAGCGGCCCCCGGTGGCGGATCGGTGGAGAGGCACCTGGAATCTGGCAACGCGGCCCGCGCCGGGTGGACGCGTTTCAGGAAGACACAGAGGCCGAATGAAAAGCTCGGCCTTTTCCTGAAAATGTCAGCGGGTGTGGGTTCCACGGGAGCCTCCCAGCATCCGTCAGGTGTGAGACTCATACACCTTGAGCCTCTTTCAAGGTGAAATGGAGAATCTCACTGCAAATGTTAAACCCCACTGTAAATTCCAAAATTAGACCTGCCCTGCAAAGACAGCCCACCAGCAAAATGCCAGTTGTATTTATTTAACAACTGGAAGGCCGTGTTTCGGTGCTCTTCCTGTAGACAGCACAGCACGGGGTCGGGAGTGGGGTCTGGAGTCTGACGCGCATGCAGAGGCTGGGGCCACCCTCCCAAACCGTGTGCTCGAGGTTCAGCCTTTGCACCCTCCTAGCCTCAGTTTCCCCATCTGTAAAGCGGGGACGATCCTTGAGCCCCACCATAGCACTGTAGTTGCAATTAAGTCATATGGGAAAATACGAAGTCCTTAGCACAACGCTTGACGTAAAGAAGCGCTTTAAAACAAACCAACCCCCAAACAACCAACCAGCAGCCACTGGAGCCTTTGTGGGGTGAAACAGCTGATGGAGGGCCACAGGCTCTCGCTGGCCAGGTTCCGGCCTATCCTGGGCACCACGAATCCTGTCCATGAGCTCACGTCGTTGTTGTGATGGAGAAGGCTCGGTGTGTGCCAGCAGTGCGGCGGAGGAGCTCACGGTCACTGGGCACCTGCGATCTGCTGGGCACTGTGAGATAACTTTGTGTTCCCCGCCGGATGAACTCCTCACAACAGCGCTTGAGAGCGGGTCCTGGGAGCCCAACTCTGAGATGCAGAGGGGCTGGGTCACCTGGCCCAGTTTACCTGGCAAAGCCACTCAGGTCTGATGGTCCAGGCCCTCAGCTTTTGTAGCAGCGTTCAGGCCAAACTCTGCTACTTGCCTTGCCAATAAAGTTAGGGACCCAATTTAAGGCTGCAGACCTGGATAAAATAGTCTCAAAGTGACTTTTCTTTTTCTTTTTTTAGGTGGAGTCTCACTCTGTCACCCAGGCTGGAGTGTAGTCATGTGCTCTCAGCTCATTGCAACCTCCTCCTCCCAGGTCCCAGTGATGCTCCTGCCTCAGCCTCCTGAGTCGCTGGGACTACAGACACATGCCACCACACCTGACTAATTTTTATTTTTATTTTTTTTGAGATGGAGCCTCATTCTGCCACCTAGGCTGGAGTGCAATGGCACCATCTTGGCTCACTGCAACCTCTGCTCCGGAGTTCAAGCGATTCTGTCACTTTACCTCCCCAGTAGCTGGGATTGCAGGCACCCACCAGCACACCCGGTACTTTTAGTAGAGACAGAGTTTCATCATATTGGTCAGGCTGGTCTTGAACTCTTGACCTCAGGTGATCCACTGCCTCGGCCTCCCAAAGTGCTGAGATTACAGGCATGAGCCACCGTGCCCAACCTAAAGTGACTTTTCACAATGATAATCAGTGTCAGGGTATTCTCCTTAATTAAAAAAGGCAAGCCCAATTCAGGAAAAGGGGTCTTTCACCTGCCAGCCCCCAGGCCCCAGACTTTGCTAACAGCAGGGCTGGTCCACCAGGCGGCACTGGCCACCGTTGCCTCAGAGTTCTGTGACAGCAGAACCGGCTCACAGAGATATAATCGAGCGATTGCCTCAGCCCGGCAGAGCCTCCCAGCATAGTAACAAATGATGTTTGGGGCCAGCTCCAGGGTGTGCTGGCCCCAGGGAATATGGTTTCTGCATTATAACAGATGCTGTTAATAGCTGTCTATTTGTAGTGTGGGGCTTTCACCAAGATAAGCAGGCTTTTGGCAGGTGTAAAATCAGTATGAGAGAAGTTTGAGATGTTCTAATTACTTGAAACTTCAAATAACAGGGTGCTGCGGGGACCCGCCTGCTTCCGGCTTCGCTCCCGGAGGTAATTCAAGGCTTCCATGTGCCACCTCCTCAGGCGGGCAGGAGCCACAGCCACTGCGAGCCCTGCCCACAGATCTCTGCGACCAGGGAACCCAGACAGCTCCCCAGAAGGTATCCTCTAAGACCATTGCATATTGGCTCTGGTTTGAAAGCCAGACAAACGTGGGCTCAAATCCTGGCTTCACACGGTGGGGCTTTGCAAGTTTCATCTGACTGTGGCCCAGACTAGACGTTTGTAAGAGGATAATGATGCCAACTTCACGAGCCCAAGGCAAGGAGTGAGTACGTGACGCCTACCAAGTGCCTCCCTAACAGTCCCGGGCACACAGTGAGAGCTCAAATAATGGTGCCACTTGCTCTTATTATGACTGGTATTGTTATTATTAAAATGGCTGTCATCTCCCAGGAGTGGCGGCTCATGCGTAACCCCAGCTCTTTGGGAGGCTGAGGCGGGCAGATCAATGAAGGTCAGGTGTTTGAGACCAGCCTGAGCAACGTGGCGAAACCCTGTCTCTGCTAAAAATACAAAGATTAGTCAGGGGTGGTGGCGCACGGCTGTAGTCCCAGTTACTTGGGAGGCTGAGGTGACAGAACCGCTTGAACCCGGGAGGTGGAGTCAAGATCGTGTCACTGCACTCCAGCCTGGGTGAGACCAAGACCCCATCTCAATAAACAAATAATAAAATAAAATAAACTTGCTATTATCACCACCATCGCCATCATCTCACGAGACAGAGACCCACGGTCCCCTGAAATAGCCACCATGAGCCTTAAGGTAAGACCTACAGGTAAAGACAGCGAAAGATAAATATGTCTTTATTTTTTCTTTTGAGATGGAGTCTCGCTCTGTCGCCCTGGCTGGAGTGCAGTAGTGCAACCCCGGCTCACTGCAACCTCCGTCTCCCGCGTCAGCCTCCTGACCTCAGGTGATCCACCCACCTCAGCCTCCTAAAGTGCTAGGATTACAGGCATGAGCCACCGCGCCCGGCCGATAAATGTCTTCAGAAAATGTCCATGACAAGGGGCTTAGCCAGCTATGCAAGCATAAAGGAAGAAAAGTCCCTCCTTCATCCAACAATACTCACAACACCGACCGACTTTCTCCCGTGGGCCGGGCACCACGCTCAGTACCGGGGACGGAGGGAGCAGGCTGCGAGCTCAGGCTTGGCCCTGCAGAGCTTGGAATCAGGAAGGGCTGGCAGACGGTGATGGAGGTCAGAAGCTATGAGCGGGCCGGGCGCAGTGGGTCACACCCGTAATCCCAGCACTTGGGGAGGCCGAGGAGGGCGGATCATGAGGTCAAGAGATAGCGACCATTCTAGCCAATATGGTGAAACCCTGTCTCTACCAAAAAAAAAAAAAAAAAAAAAAAGCTGCGAGTGTCTGAGAGGTGAGGGTGTGGGCTTCGGGGCCCTAAACTTGCCTGGGACACCCGGGAGGGCCCCCGTGGAAGTGTCTCAGCAGAGCCCTGAAGATGAGTTTCTGTTTGTCAGGTGAAGATAATGACGGCCCCAGGCAGAAGGGGACGACCGGTGGAAAGGACCACGACAGAGGAGGCGGAAGCTGCGGCCAGCAGCGGCGCTGTCAGGGGCAGCAGGAGACGGCGTTGGAGGGGCAACGGGGTCGGCGCCAGTGGTGGCCAAGGGAAGGCAGGGAACTTCGTCAACAGGGTTTGTTAGTTTTGTTTTGTTGAGATGGAGTTTCGCTCTTACTGCCCAGGCTGGAGTGCAATGGCATGACCTCGGCTCACCACAACCTCCACTTCCTGGGTTCAAGCGATTCTCCTGCCTCAGCCTCCCAGGCAGCTGGGATGACAGGGATGCGCCACCATGTCCGGCTAATTTTGTATTTTTAGTGGAGTTGGGGTTTCTCCATGTTGGTCAGACTAGTCTGGAACTTCTAACCTCAAGTGATCCACCCACCTGGGCCTCCCAAAGTGCTGGGAGTAGAGATGTGAGCTCCCGTGCCTGGTCTTTATTTTATTTTATTATTATGATTATTTTTAAGACACTCTTGCTCTGTCACCCAGGATGGATGCAGTGGTACAATCTCGGCTCACTGCAACCTCCACCTCCTGGGTTCAAGTGATTCTCCTGCCTCAGCCTCCCAAGTAGCTGGGACCACAGGAATGCACCACCATGTCCGACTAATTTTTGTGTATTTAGTAGACACAGGGTTTCACCATGGTGGCCAGGATGGTCTCAAACTCCTGACCTCAGGTGATCGACCCGCCTCGGTCTCCCAAAGCGCTGGGATTACAGGCGTGAGCCACTGCGCCCACCCCATCAGCAGGTTTTGAATGTTCCAGTCTTTTTTTTTTTTTTTTTTGAGACAGGGTCTCATTCTGTCACCCAGGCTGGAGTGCAGTGGTGCGATCATGGCTCACTGCTGGCTCCTCCCACCTCTGCCTCCTGAGTAGCTGGGACCACCATGCCCGGCTAATTATTTTTTTATTTTTGACAAGACCACGGTTAAAAGCCCAGAAGAATCATACAGCTCGTGTGGGCCTGTCTTGAATGTGCTAAGGAGTGTGTTCAGCATTTCAGACAGAAAAGCCTCAGCGCTCCTCTTCCATGGGCCTCCATCGTAGCTCCTTTGATGACTCTGCTTCTTCTTGCCCCTTGCCATCTGAGTCTCTGAGCCATGGCCCTCCCCCACCTTCTGTACGGAGAGCCCACACTCAGCTTCCCTCCCTCCTCCTCCACCCTACCTTGCCCGAGCACCTCGCCTCCCAGTGACTGACCCGCTCCCCGGCCTTGCATGCCCCTAGGAAGCGTAGCTGGCCCGTCCTGCACACCAGCTTGCAGACTCGGTGCAGCCGTGTGTGGTGGCCCACGGGGGGAGGGTCACGTGCGAGGGCAGGAGGAAGTGCGAGTGACATTCACCACAAGCAAGTGTAAGTGACATCCGCCACGACAGGCGTAAGTGACGTCCACTTCGAGAGACGTGGGGAGGGTGGCAGCGCGTCCGTCCACTGTGCTCGGCTTTGTTTATCTCCTGGATGATTTTTCCCCGGACCTCCCAGCCGGATCTGCGTGTGAGCCAGGACTCGTCGGGGAAGGCTTTGTGACCTAGCGCATCACCTGGCAGTCAGCCTCTGCTCAACATTTGCTGGGTGCAAACCACAGCCATGTCACAGATTCACAATAGGAGCTGCTTTTGTTTTTTTTCTTTTTGAGATGGAGTCTTTTTCCATCGCCCAGGCTGGAGTGCAGGGGTGTGATCTTGGCTCACTGCAACCTCCGCCTCCCTGGTTCAAGTGATTCTCCTGCCTCAGCCTCCCGGGTAGCTGGAATTACAGGCATGCGCCACCACGCCTGGCTAGTTTTTGTACTTTTAGTAGAGATGGAGTTTCATGACGCTGGCCTGACCTCAGGTGATCTACTTGCCTCGGCCTCCCAAAGTACTGGGATTACAGGTGTGAGCCACCACGTCCAGCCAAAACTTCCACTGACCTTGGGCCACTTTCTTTTCTTCCTTTCGTTTCATTTATTTATTTATTTTTTGAGATGGAGTCTCTGTCACCCAGGCTGGAGTGCAATGGCGTGATCTCGACTCACCGCAACCTCCGCCTCCCGGGTTCAGGCAATTCTCCTGCCTCAGCCTCCCGAGTAGCTGGGATTACAGGCACGCGCCACCATGCCCAGCTAATTTTTGTATTTTTAGCGGAGATGGGTTTTCACCATGTTGGTCAGGCTGGTCTCGATCTCTTGACCTCATGATCTGCCTGCCTTGGCTTCCCACAGTGCTGGGATTACAGGCGTGAGCCGCCGTGCCCGGCCAGCAGGAGCCTGTCGTATGGAGCAGGAGTATGCTGTTGAGTATGCTGTTGCCTATGGCTTTGCCGACGCTCTGAGTGATGGTCAGAGGAAGTCATGGGTGACCACGGTGGGCATCACCGCCTGATGGGGTTTCCAGCTGGTCCTGAGCACATCACCATCCATCTTCTGTGTCCGACTCCTATTAAGTGAAGCGTTTTGTTAGGCAAACGCCCAGGGCACTGAGGGGTTGGATGATGGCAAATTAACCCAAGTGCCACGTGGGGGGTGCAGTGTGGACCCCCCAGCCTATGAGCTTGGAATGCTGTTCAGCCCTGCTGCACCCCCCGTCTGTCTCCAAGGCTGGGGAACTGGATGGGAGGAGGAGGCATGGAGCCTTCTGAACACAGCTAGGGCCAACTCCCTCCTGGGGAAGCCAGGAGGGAGGGAAGGTGCAGTGGCGGTGGTGGTGGGGGCGGCCTGGGGCTCAGCTACTGTCACAGAGCAACACAAGAGAGCCAGGGAAGAGTGGGAGGGAGGGCGCGGGGCTGGAGGACCGCTCAGTCCACTGGTGGTCAGGATTCAGCAAGGGGCTGGCATGGGGCCATAGCTACCGTCCACAGAGTGTTACCCTAGGCAAGGTTCTCATTTCCCTCATCAGGAGGGGACAGGTGCAGAGAAGCACAGCAGTGAGCCAGGAACGGCTGAGATGAAACCTCCGCCTCTCCTGTCTTCAGAATGAGAGAGAATCCACAGAGGAGCCAAGAAAAACCCGGAGCACGGAGGAAACGGGTAGGGGGTGTGAGCAACGTGGCTGTGTGGCCACACCGTCACCTGCTCCATCCTGAGCGCTTCACAGACGTGGCCCTCTTCATCCACGCAATGGCCCCGGGAGCCACTGAATGAGCTAAACAAAACCTCGACCCGCATTGCAGCGTCCTTCCAATCTCACAGGCCTCTGATCACCCTATCACCCAGCACCTGCGTTCAGGGCGTTGCGTCGGCAGTGCTCCCTGCAAAACCACCTGCAATTCGAAGCTCCACCAAAATCACTCGCAGTCACGAAACTTCCGTCACTTCCTGCTTTCCTCCAAGGCCCGTAGCAGATTTGTGAACTTCCAAACAAAACTTCATATTGAAAAACTGATGTACCCACAGCATTGTAGAATGACTTTTACAAAGGAAAAGCGAGGCAGGGCGTGGTGGTGTGAGCCCGTATCCTCAGCTACTTGGGAGGCTGAAATGACTTTTACAAAGGAAAAGCGAGGCAGGGCGTGGTGGTGTGAGCCTGTATCCTCAGCTACTTGGGAGGCTGAGGTGGGAGGATCAGCCTGGGAGGTCGAGGCTGCAGTGAGCTGTGATTGTACCACTGCACTGCAGCCTGGGCGACAGAGTGAGATTCTGTCTCAAAAAACAGAAAGAAAAACCCTACTGTTTATGCCATCACCACCCAGTAAACACAGTTACTGATTTTTCCACCTGCAGTGGAACTTTCTGCTTCCTTCCAGTAACCACATCTATTCGGTAAGGTTTTTTTTTTCAGAATAAGCCAATAACATTTGATAAGTAACAACAGTGTGTTAGTCTGTTTTCATACTGCTGATAAAGCCATACCTGAGACTGGGAAATTTACAAAGAAAAAGGTGTTTAATAGACTCAGAGTTCCACATGGCTGGGAGGCCTCACAATCCCCTTCTGGGGAGGCAGAAGGTGAAAGGCATGAGTTGCATGGCAGCAGACAGAGGGAGAACTAAGCAAAAGGGGCTTCCCCTTTAAAAACCATCAGATTGGCCTGCCGTGGCGGCTCACACCTGTAATCCCAGCACTTTGTGAGGACACGGTGGGTGGTACAGCTTGAGGTTGGGCGTTTGAGACCAGCCTGGTCAACATGCTGAAACCCCGTCTCTACTAAAAATACAAAGACTAGCTGGGCATGGTGGTGCACACCTGTAATCCCAGCTACTCAGGAGGCTGAGGCAGGAGAATTACTGGAACCTGGGAGGCGGAGGTTGCAGTGAGCCGAGATCACACCACTAAACTGCAGCCTGGGTGACAGAGCGAGACTCTGTCTCAAAAAACAAACAAGCTCTTGTGAGACTTACTCACTACCAACCACCACCATGATTCAATCACCTCCCACTGGGTCCCTCCCAGAAAACGTGGGAATTATGGGAGATACAATTCAAAATGGGATTTGCTGGGGACACAGCCAAACCATATCAGTTACTTGTTTAATTACATCCCTGGGCTGGGCGCAGTGGCTCATGCCTGTAATCCCAGCACTTTGGGAGGCAGAGGCAGGTGGATTGATCACCTGAGGTCTGGAGTTTGAGACTAGCCTGGCCAACATGGCAAAACCCAGTCTCTATTAAAAACACAAACATTAGCTGGGTGTGGTGGTGGATGCCTGAAATCCCAGCTACTTGGGAGGCTGAGGCAGGAGAATCGTTTGAACCCGGGAAGTGGAGGGTGCAGTGAGCTGAGATCGCACCACTGAGTTCCAGCCTGGGCAACAGAGCGAGGCCTCGTCTCAAAAAAAAAAGGAAAAAGACATTCCTGGCCTGTGAATATGACCACAAAGCCTGCCCTGCTGGAATAAGCCCTCTCCACGTCCCCAGCGGCGCGGTCCCCATCTCAGTCCACTCCCTCCACACTCCCCGACGTTCAGCAACTCTGCCTGTTCCCTGAAACTGCCAGGCTTGTTCCTGCCGAGGCCCTTGAACTTGCAGCTTCACAATTAGAGAAGAGTTCTCAGAGAAAACACAGGACGCCCAGTTAAGTTTGAATTGCAAAGAGAGCAACACATTTTTGGTGTAGATCCCACATACTTAGCATAAGTACAGCTTCTGTAATGTTTAGGATGCTCATATTTTAGAACAGTGATGCTGGAACGCTTCTCCCTGCCATCACGGGTCTGGCACTTTCTTACCAGCTGGGACTTGGGTCCAGCGAGGTATTTTCTGACCATGTTGCGTAACGCTCACAATCTCCCTCAGCGGAGTCAGCTATAGTCCAACGCCTGCTTTCATTTTCACCGCACCACTTATCACTATCCAAACCGTGTTCTTACATACGGATTTGTTTACTCTGCTACAAACTTGTGGAGAGAAGTATCTAGTAATTAATGTTTACTTGTGTTCTCATCCCACCAGAACACAAGCTCCATGGGAGCAAGGGTTTCCCTTCTCGATCCATCCTTGGTTCCAGCAAAAGACCTCGCAGCACACAGGGGTCTCTGTGCACCCGGGAAGTATCTGGGAAGTCGGGTGATTAGAAATGGTCTTTCGGGGCTGGGCACGGTGGCTCACACCCGTAATCCCAGCACTTTGGGAGGCTGAGTCAGGTGAATCGTGAGGTCAAGAGATCAAGACCATTTCAGCCAACATGGTGAAACCCTATCTCTACTAAAACTACCAAAATTAGCTGGGCGTGATGGCGCATGCCTGTAGTCCTAGCTACTTGAGAGGCTGAGGCAGGAGAATTGCTTGAACGCAGGAAGCAGAAGTTGCAGTTAGCCAAGGTCGCACCATTGCACTGCAGCCTGGGCAACAGAGTGAGACTCTGTTTCAAAAGAAAAGAAAATATATGGTCTTTTGGATCCGAATGATGACAACAGTGGCTCTACCCCCTGACATTTTGTCTATTGTGATCCCACCCCTGGCCATGGTTGATTGGATAGGAATGGGCACTGAAACCATGCTGGGCCAATCAAAGCCCCTTCCTCAGCCCCGCTCCTAATGAGTGCAGGGCTGGGCCAATCAGAGTCACTGCCCTGGGGATTTGGAATTGGAATCGAGCAAGAACAGGAGCAGTGGCTCCCGAGCGGCCGAATCTCTAGCAGGTAAACTTTGGAAGCTGTTTCATATATTTTCGTGTTTCAGTCTTGAGGACCAGAAAAGCAGAGAAAACATCTGTAGAGAGACAGGGGACACTGACTTCTACGAAACTCCCCCCAAAATATCCACACCCAGGCCTGAGGGAAAGAACGGGAGCTACAATATGGAAAGGAGATGGAAACACACGTGCGCGCACATGACACACACGAACACGCACGCACAGGACACACGTGCACACACGTACACACGAACACACACCTGCACATATGTGCACATGCACACACATGTACACACAAGAATGCAAACGTAGACAAACACACACACATGTATACACATGTGCACACACGCGAACACACATGACACGTGCACACGGACACATGCACACGCGGGACACGACACACATGCTAATGCGTGCACACATGAACACACATGTATGCACACACCCGCATACATGCACACACATGTGTACACATGAACACGTGTACACACATGAGCACACGACACATGACACAGGCGCGCAGACACGCGCACATGAACACAAGTCATGACATGCACACATACAAACACATGAACATACATGTACACACACGAACACGACACACGTACACACATGTGCACACTTGCATACATCCATACATCCACATGCACAAACACACACACGTAAACACATGAACACGTACACGAGCACACATGAGCACACACACGAATGCACACGACCACACACATGTGCACACACACGCACATATGCACACACACGAACACACAAACACATGCACACATGTACATGCATGTGCACACAAACACATGGGCACACATGCATGTACACACACGAACACACAGAGGCACACACATGCAGTTTTAGGAACTGGACTGCCAGTTCATGAATTTGCAGTGACAACTTTCCCAGGCTATAAGCGTGATGGTCATGTCCTTTCATCTCAGTCCGGGGGTCATCCTTGAAACACACAGCCAGTCTCTGCCCTGGCAAGGCCAGGGTTCCCTTCCAAGGAATATGCTCTTCCCGTCTCTCATCTTGCATCTGCCAATTCATGCCCCACTAGGAGAGCCAAGAGGTCCCTAGAGCCTCCTCCCTTTATGGGGACAGCCCCAGCAGGCAGCCCCACCCCATGACTAGGCGTTCTTGCCGCTGTGGTTCCCTCCCGGTCACCTCTCTTTTGACTTATGTTGCTGGAGTTTGTTTCTTTGACTTGCAGCTGAAGATCTCCAAGTAACAGAAGTGAAGTCCACAAGCTTTCAGATCAGTCCTTCCCTCCAGGAGCAAAGCATTCATGAGCTCCTGCTGTATACCTGTGCTGCACAGGGAGCCGATTCCATGAGGGTGAAGGCACCATTGGACTCCGGCTCTCGGGCCTCGTTTATATTTTATGTTGAAGGAAGCTCTTGTCTACTGAATGCTCAATTCTCCCAGAACAGTGGCAAGAGCTTCACATGGCCCTGCCCAGTGAGCTGGCCCCCCTCCTCTGCACCTTTAGGGAATGAGCTGAGCTGTCTGCGGGGGCCCTCAAGGTGGGACAGGCGCAGTGTGGCTCCGAGGGGGCCCTCGAGGTGGGACGGGTGCAGTGTGGCTCCGAGGGAGCTCTCGAGGTGGGACAGGCACAGTGTGGCTCCGAGGGGGCCCTCGAGGTGGGACGGGTGCAGTGTGGCTCCGAGGGAGCTCTCGAGGTGGGACGGGCGCAGTGTGGCTCCGAGGGGGCCCTCGAGGTGGGACGGGTGCAGTGTGGCTCCGAGGGGGCACTCGAGGTGGGACGGGTGCAGTGTGGCTCCGAGGGGGCCCTCGAGGTGGGACGGGCGCAGCGTGGCTCCGAGGGAGCTCTCGAGGTGGGACGGGCGCAGTGTGGCTCCGAGGGGGCCCTTGAGGTGGGACGGGTGCAGCGTGGCTCCGAGGGGGCCCTCGAGGTGGGACGGGTGCAGTGTGGCTCCGAGGGACCTCTCGAGGTGGGACGGGTGCAGTGTGGCTCCAAGGGGGCCCTCGAGGTGGGACAGGTGTGGTGTGGCTCCGAGGGGGCACTCGAGGTGGGACAGGCGCAGTGTGGCTCCGAGGGGACACTTGAGGTGGGACGGGCACAGTGTGGCTCCGAGGAGACACTGGAGGTGGGACGGGCACAGTGTGGCTCCGAGGAGACACTTGAGGTGGGACGGGCGCAGTGTGGCTCCGAGGAGACACTCAAGGTGGGACAGGCGCAGTGTGGCAGTTCTTGGATCCGGCTGCCGTTTTCCTTTGTGACTCGCACCTCTCCTCTCCTCCTTCCCTCCTCCCCCCGCTTTACTCCTCCCCGCACCCTGTCCCTCTTGGCCTTCAAGGCCATGGACATTCCCTGGAAAGAGCCCCTGCCTCCACCTCTGTTACTCATCGTCCTTGGCTGGTGAGTGCTGGCACCCTCGGCTTCTAGGAAAACTGCTGGCAGCATCTGCGTGGACGGAAATTTCCTTGGCCTCTCCGTTTGTTTCCCTTTGCTTCTGGCCCTGACCTGGTGTGGCCCGTCTCAGGAGCCTGTCTGTGCTGTTCTCCGCACCTCGAGCCTCCTCTGCTTCCTTCCCTTCCTCTCACGGCACTGCCCTCCTTCCATCCAGGGCTTTGCTGTCTCTTTGTCTCATTCCTCTCCGTTTCTCTCTGAAAACCTTCCTCTAGCCCTACCCATCCTTCATCTGCTGTTCCCATTCCCTCTGCCCCCTGCCCCCAGGCTCCTGATTCCCAAAGCTGGTAACAAAGGGGACAGAACATCTGTGAAGGAGAGGACTGAGAACCTGGAAAAATCGGCTGCAGAGATGGGAGGGAATGAGGAGCACGTGAAGGTGAATAGGAGAGAAAGAAAGAGGAAGCTGGGATTCGGAGAAAATGCCAAAGTGAAACCAGATTGGCCGGTGTGGACGGCAGCCACAGGAGGAACGATCCAGCTCATTTCCATGGCCCAGGAGAGACACGGAATCCTTTTGGTCTGTGGCAGGGAGGGGCGTGATCCTGTGAGCAGATTCGAAGGCTGTGGGGAAGCCAAAAGTGGGGTTGGGACAAGGTCAGAGGCTGACACCAGGAGACAGACAGCTGCAGCAGCCTTGGACTTGAGAGTCAGGGAGGGGCCGAGGTCAGCTCGGGGTCCACGGCCAGGGTGCACACCCAGTGCGAAGAGTGCCCGTCCTCATTGTGGGAGCAGCATCCTGGGCATACTGCCCACCGCTCCCCAAGCGCACCTTGTTCCAGGCGGGGTCACCCTCAGGCTGGCCAGAAAAGCGACCAAAGCCCGGCCCGTGAGAATCAGCCCTGCGACAGTGGCTGGAACTGCCAGGAAAGAGGTGGCACTGCTCCACTGGAGGCCGAGCCACAGCCTCGGGCAGCCGCCTTCACCCCATCAGGAAACCCCCGTGAGTGGCCCCTGGGGAAAGCAGAGTGTGGGGGAGCACTCAGGCCCCTGGCAGTGTCGTCTGACCCCTGCACCCGGCTACAGCCCGGACTTTTTAGGATCGGAGCCAACAAATGACCCTCTGCTTTGCTCAAGCCAGTGTGAGGTGGGGTTCTGCCAGGTACAAACACAGACGTCTTAAAGGAGCCAGTGAATCCCTCACTGGGAGAGCAGCAGTGAAACCCCAGGCTGCAGGGACAACAGGGAGGAGGGCAGGGGGCAGTGGCCGGTGGCTCACACCGGCTCTGGAGCCAATGGTACAAATCTCTTCCCAACTCCACCATCAGTGACCTCAACTTGAAATCATGAACTTGGCTGTGCGGGAGTATTTACACCATGGAAAGTGGAGAACAGCACACATCACAACTCTTGACCCTCCATCCAGCCCCAGAAAGACAGCTAGCTGCTAGGCCTGTACCGGCACTCGCCATCCATGGACTCAGGAGGGCCGGGACCACTTCTGAAAGCTACACCAGGCCCAGCTTCCCTGAGGACAACTGAGTCACAGAGCATGGAGCTCTGAGCCACAGTCTGCACGGGTCTCGTTAAACAGGTCATAGCCAACTTGCCCCTCACCCGGATCTGCACAGACCCCACCTGCAGCCGAATTAGGTTTGAGTACGGAGTAAAAGGATCCTCCTGCTCCCTCCCTTCCATTTCCTCACTCTCAATTTCGCCACTGTTGTGTTTTGTTTTCTGAGACAATGTCTCGCTCTGTTGCCCAGGCTGGAGTACAGTGGTGCAATCACAGCTCACTGTAACCTCCGCCTCCTGGGTTCAGTGATTCTCCTACCTCAGCCTCCCGAGTAGCTGGGACTACAGGCGCACACCACCATGCCCAGCTAATTTTTGTCTTTTTAGTAGAGGGAGGGTTTCACCATGTTGGACAGGCTGGTCTCGAACTCATGACCTCAGGTGATCCACCCGCCTCAGCCTCCCAAAGTGGTTGGGATTACAGGCGTGAGCTACTGTGCCTGGCCAACTTAGTCACTTTTATTTTATTTTTTATATTTTTTTGAGACTCTCACTTTGTTACCCAGGCTGGCGTGCAGAGGTGCGATCTCAGCTCACTTCAACCTCCGCCTCCTGGGTTCAAGCGATTCTCCTGCCTCAGCCTCCCGAGTAGCTGGGACTACAGGCGCACACCACCATACCCAGCTAATTTTTGTCTTTTTAGTAGAGATGGGCTTTCACCATGTTGGCCAGGCTGGTCTCAAACTCGTAACCTCAGACAGCCCACCCACCTCGGCCTCCCAAAGGGTTGGGATTACAGGCATGAGCCACCACACCAGGCCGCTTTTGTTTGTCTCAGCATTCTTGGAAGCAGGTGATCGAAACTTAGACTGATTTTAAAAAGAGGCTTGTTAGTACAGGGGTGGGCTTGGCTTCAGGTGCAGCTACATTCAGAGCCCTGATATTGGCTTGGTCCTTGATTTCTCCCCGTCTTGGCATTGCCCTCCCGTGTGGACACTTTCTCAGGTGGGTCCTCACCTGCTGCCTGGCACAGCTGACCTTTGCCCAGCCGTGGAGACAATCTCTTTAAATGCGTCCTAGGAAAAACTCCTTGGCTCTCATTGGCTGGTCTTGAGTCAAGTGCCCATGCCTGGCCCAATCGCTGCAGCCAGTAACGGGGCTGTTCTGCGTGGCCACGCCCAGCTCCCCACCCACGCCTGCCTCTGGACATCAGGAATGGGAGTTGGAGGATGGGCTGTCAAGGAAAACGATCGCTGGACCCAGGAGGCGGGAGGACGGAGGTGGAGCCCGCAGATGCCCGGGCAAAGCCACGGACTGTCAGGATCAGCGGCACCTGGGAGTCTGCTGGCATGAGATTCTTGGTTCAGCCTTGCACCTGCCAAATTAGAAGGTCTGGAGGAAGCACAGGTTTTTTTTTTTAGAGACAGGCTCTCGCTGTGTTGCCCAGGCTGGAGTGCAGTGGCGCAATCACAGCTCACTGCAGCCTCAACCTCCTGGGCTTAAAGCAAGCCTCCTGCCTCAGCCTCCCGAGTAGCTGGGACCACAGGCGTGCACCACCACGTGCAGCTAATTTTTTCATTTTTTTGTAGAGATGGGGTCTTGTTACCGTTCCGCCTTGGCCTATCACAGTGCTAGGGTTACAGGTGTGAGCCGCCGGGGTGACAGGAGTCTGCGCTCTATCATACTCTCCAGGGGATGTCGATGCCCTCTGATGTGTGAGAACTGTCAGCCTCCCACTAAAATTAGCCTTTTATCCACTGCTGTGAACAATATCCTCGGCAGGACCAGGTGTGGCGGGGAAGGGGTGGTCCCAAGAGAAATTGCATGGCTGTTTCTGGAGGAGGGGTGCCGCACAGGCAGGCACGCAGCTTGAGATACTGGATCAAAAGCAGGCTTTGACCTGTGATCCTGGGTGGTAATTACCATCTGCAGCGGTCCTGTTTTCCAGCCCAAAACCTGAGCCTGAGTTCCCTTGGGGATACAGAAGCATCTAGATTCCAAGGCACACATGCTGCCACTAGCTAAACAAAAAATCACAAGTGTGCCCGCAAAGCACCATAGAGATGTCCCTGCTCCACTGCCAACAGGGACAAGGCGAGGGCTTGTTCTTGTTCTTGCCCTGGGGGGTAAGGGGCGGGCCTCCTGTGCAGACCTCAAGGCCCACTGGACAAAACCTCTGCTGGGCTTGAGCCAGAGGCCCATTGGGGCCTTGGGGCGGCTGCTGGCTCTGCTGGGGACCAGTGAGCTTGGCCTCGCCCTGGGTGCTCGTGTTCTCTGTGTAGAGGTTAGCTCCCGTGGGCTCCTGCTGGATTTTTGTGGATGTTGGGTGCAGATTCTTTCTATAAAGGGTGCCCACTCCCCAGATTCTCCTCTGCAGAGCAAGGAGTCTCATTGGGAGGCCTCTGTGGCCTCTGGCCAAGCAGTTTCTCAAGCCTCATTTTCGCATCTGTAAAATGGGCCTGGTTTGTGCCTCCCACGACTGTTGAAGGAAGACCATAGTTGTGCAAGTGAAGCCCTTGGCGAGGAGAAGTGAGCTGGTGACGGCTTAGAGTCCACAGGTGTCGGAACAGAAGCCGGCTCCCGCACTGGGTCACTCACCCTTGGCAGTCGCCCCTCCTCTCAGCCTCCATTTCTTATTACTGAAAATAAGCGTCCTACAATACTCTCTCTAGTGGCTCCTGGCTTGTGCCATGCTGCTATTCATCAGTGGCCATTTTTTGTTGTTGTTTATTTTGAGACGCAGTCTTGCTCTGTCACCCAGGCCAGAGTGCAGCTGTGTGATCTCAGCCCATTGCAACCTCTGCCTCCCAGGTTCAAGTGATTCTTCCGCCTCAGCCTCCTGAGTAACTGGGACCACAGGTGTGTGCCACTACGCCCGACTAGTTTTTGTATTTTTAGTGGAGACAGGGTTTCGCCATGTTAGCCAGGCTGGTCTTGAACTCCTGACCTCAGGTGATTGACCCGCTTCGGCCTCCCAAAGTGCTGGGATTAGAGGCGTGAGCCACTGTCCAGCCTGGCAGTGCTTTTAAAGGGGGTCTGTCCACATTCCTTCCTCTTTCTAGGAGCAGTATCAGGATTCCCCTGGGGCCCCCTGCTCCTCACTGCGTGAGGTCTTGGTGACAGTATGAGCCGGGTACCTGATGCCCCACCACACCGAGGGCTGGGTGTTGGCCCAGGCTCAGCCACCAAACCCTTTGCCTTGGGAATTTATTTTGTAAAATAACAAACAAAAGTCCAAAATAATCTTCAAAGTTTTTATACTTTATGACTTGGAGGAAAACAAATCTGTTATTAAAATACCAGTGAGACCCACAGCCACATATAAAAATTATACAGCAGGAGTACAAATCCCATAGCGCTCATAGGTGTCCCTGACAACTGTCGTTCTCAGAATGACGAATATGTTCACCCAACTACTAATCCAAACAGTTGAAAGTTCAGGAACTGTCATTCTTTGTTCAATAGTTTGAAGTGACTGCATGAAGAATTTTTAAATGCTATAACCACATAAAACCTGAGAAGTCAGTCTTAGTTACTTCCTGGGAATTTGAACTTGGAACGGAGCAGCAAGGGAAGAAAACCCATTGGCAAGGGAGTAAGAATGTGGAAATCCCGCCCCCTGGTCTGTGAAGCCGGCCTGGTCTGTGCCTCCGCGGATCTGGTTGGCCACCTTTCCCTTCTCTTCTCCGAGCTGGTCTTGTTCTTCCATTAAATTCCACTTTGCTTATGTTGGCTGGAGTTGGGGTGACAGCTGCTGGCACCCAGTGAGCCCCACACCGGAAGCTTCCGTGGGGTTGCGGTGGAGCGGGACAAAGCAGCTGTGAATGGCACTGAGCGCAGGGGCAGCGTGGCTTCTTCTCACCTTTGAGAGGAGAGAGAGACCCGGAAGGAAGGACGGAGCCGGCGCTGGCTGCGTAGGGCCTGGAGCAGAGGAGACGCTCACGCCCTGCCCCCGCCACCCGGTGCCTTAGAGGCAGGAGCAGGTTCAGGCCGGCCTCCACTGCCCATGGGGCCCTTCTCCCCGGGCTCCGGGAAGGCCCGCACACACGGCTCAGGGCGCACATCTGCGGGCAGTGTGCCTGCTCACTGAGGTCCCTGTGTTGAGAATTTCCAGGCATATGCAGACGTGAGTGGCTGAAATGCAAGCACCATATCATGATGAAGCCAGGACACGGCTGGGTGGACCTTCCGTGACAGCAGGAGCTGCGGAAGGCCCGGGCGAGTGCACTTGATGTCAGGAAGGTGGACGGCGGAGCGGGCATGAAGGTGAGCGTGGGGGCACCGTTACACTGTTGGGGGTCTTGCCTGGATGAGGCAGAAGCGTGGAAGCAGGGCGGGGCATGCTGGCAGCCACGTGGAGTTTCCGTGGAGATAGGGCGCTGAGTGCTGGCCTGGGGTGGCCTTGCTTCTCTCCCCGCAGCCTTTGCAGTGGCTGCCCCTTCTAGACCCAATCACAGAGGAAGAAAGGGAGGCTCATTTATGCCTTTAACTCTGTTCATCCATCAATCTACTAAGAGCTTAGGATGCCTGGCATAAAATATCAGACAAGACAAAGACCTGTCCAGTGGAGTGGCATCCTCGTGGGAGAAACAGGGAGCGAACAAGATCCCCTGGCGCCTGGGACCCACCAGGGAGGAGGCAAATGGGGGCGGCCGGAGAAGACGTGGGACTGGAGTGGGGGCTGCGTTGGGGCCCCCAGGCTTGATGATTCCGCAGAAAGAGTCACTGGCCCAGCACAGACAGAGCCACACTCGGGGCGGAGCCGCATTCAGCAAAAGGATGCAGAGTGAGATCAGCCACGGGAAGAGGTGCCTGGACTGTCTGGAGGACCCCAGGCAGGAGCTTCTGGAGTCCTCAGCGGGGGAGACACACGGGACAGGCCTAATTCTCCCCGACACCAGCACTGACAACACATGTGGCGTGTTCTGTGCCACGGCAGCTCACTAGCGACTCAGTGCCCATGGGTTTATTGGGGGCTGTTCACAGAGACACCTGATACCCAGCATGTGCCCCAACTCCAGACCTGCAGCAGGAAAGGGAGCAGGTGTTCAGCATGAACGAGGCTTACAGTGACACCAGCTGTGCTGGGAAAACAGTACGTAGGACACAGCAGCTAGTCCCAATACAAATGCAAACATCGGAGGCCTGGAGAGAACCTCCCACACCTCAGAGCATCCACCTGGAACTTTGGAGGATCCGCAGAAGCCCTTGGCCGAGCGCGGGGACCCAGCAGGAACTTGGTGGCTTCCGGGACCTCCTAGCCCACCCCGTCCCTCCACCACCGCCTCCCACCCGTATCTCCCTGCACAGCGTCCTGTGTAACTCTGCTGCCCCTCCAGGTGCCTCCCAGTCTGTCCTCATAGCAGCTGCAGGGTCCATTTAAAAAGTCAGCCAGGGTCTGCAGTGTGGCTCATGCCTGCAATCCCAGCACTTTCGGAGGCTGAGGTGGGCGGATCACAAGGTCAAGAGATCACGACCATCATGGCCAACATGGTGAAACCCTGTCTCTACTAAAAATACAAAATTAGCTGGACACGGTCACGTGCTCCTGTAGTCCCAGCTACTTGGGAGGCTGAGGCAGAAGAATCACTTGAACCTGGGAGACAGAGGTTGCAGTGAGCCAAGATGGCACCTCTGGACTCCATCCTGGGTGACAGAGCAAGACTGCCTCAATAAATAAATAAAAACAAAACAAGGTCAGCCAGGTCAAACCAGCAGTGGTCTCCATGCTCCCGACACCCCTGCCCTACTGTGGGTCTAATTTGCTTCCAGGCCTCTGCCTAGATTATCAAGGCCAGAGTGGACGTCTCAGCCAGTACTGCCTTCTGTCCTCCACCCCGTTCTGAGTCTCTCTTCCGACATGCAAGACCTTCGGGTTTCTATTAGCTCGTCTCTTTCTCCCGCTGGCTGTGGTGCCAGCCCTGCAGGAAAGGGTTTTTCCTTTGCTAGATGCACCTGTGTGCGTGCAGGTGCCAGCGTTCTCATCTGTAAAGTCAGCACCAGCTGACAGTCCCCACTGTCCCCCTGCTGTGTCCTCCCCGAAGCAACTCTGTCCCTGCCCCCAAGCAGCACGAAGAAAGCGGCATTCCCTGCTCTCTTCCCCATTCCCTGAGAAGCTCCTGATCCTGCTCCCAGAACACTGGGAGAGGAGAAAGCCCTCGAGCCCCGAGCCCCGACTCGCACTCACCTGACGCCTCGGTGGTGTCGTCAAATTCCACCTGGAAGAGGTAGCCGGAGTTCCAGACGTACAGGCAGGATGCTGCGTCATAGGAGACCTTGAGGGGTTTCAGCCTCGGGTCATAGACGCTGTCCTTCCACCGGATATTGATGGGGGACTGCCGGGTGCCCCCCGGCACGGAGACTGGGCCCGTCCAGAGTGGGTGCACTGTGGCGAGAGAGAAGGAGACCCTGAGGAGGCGTCAGCTTCATGTCACGTCTTGGACGGACAGGGCAGAAACCCGGCCGCACGAGACCCCGCAGATCCCGACTCACGGGGAACTGACCCATGGGAAACTGGCAAGTGGGGGCCCCTGGGCAGCTGGACCTGTGCCCATAGGGTGCCCCCCGCTCCTCTGCTTTCCGAGCCACCATGGGACTTTCTTTCCCACTGGAAGCCACCACCTCTTGGTCCGTGCCACCTATGGGGATGGGTTTTTGTTTCTGTGTTGACATCGTCACAGAGTGGCCACGGGAAGTCCGCAGAGACTTTGGGGAGGACAGGTGGATGGAAAAGGGCACTGTCGGGAAGGCGGGCTGAGCGCAGTGGGGCTCTCGTCTCTCAGGATGGGGTTGAAACCTGTCTTCGCAGTCACAGGAATCCCACCTCATGGGTCCTGCGGAAACTGGAGCTGCTTTGGAAGTATTTTCCTCCAAACCTCCTGCAGGGAGGAGAGGAAACCCCAGCGTGGAGAAGAGGAAGCAGAGTGGCAGCCCCACTGCCCACTCCCTTGACGTGCATTTCGAACTGTTTTGGTTGTCATTTTTTAATGTTTTTGTGATGGAGTCTTGTTCTGTCGCCCAGGCTGGAGTGCAGTGGCACAATCTTGGCTCACTGCAACCTCTGCCTCCTGGGTTCAAGCCATTCTCCTCCCTCAGCCTCCTGAGTAGCTGGGATTACAGGCACGCATGACCATGCCCAGCTAATTTTTGTATTTTTTGTAGAGATGGGGCTTCGCCATATTGGTCACGCTGGTCTCAAATTCCTGACTCAGGTGATCCACCTGCATCACCCTCCCAAAGTGCTGGGATTACAGGCGTGAGCCACTGCACCTGGCCTTGATTGTCATTTTTAAAGAGCCACTAATCAAAAACAGTTCAGAAAATGCAGCCTGGGTGTAGTGACTCACACCTGTAATCCCAGCACTTTGGGAGGCTGAGGCGGGTTGATCACCTGAGGCCAGGAGTGTGAGACCGGCCTGACCAACATGGCAAAACCCCATTTCTACTGAAAATATAAAAATTAGCCGGGTGTGGTAGCACACGCCTGTAATCCCAGCTACTCAGGAGGCTGAGGCAGGAGAACGGCTTGAACTCTGGAGGTGGAGGTTGCAGTGAGCCAAGATTACACCATTGTACTCCAGCCTGGGTGACAGAGCAAGTCTGTCTCAAATAAAAAAGCAGAAAAACTTCTGAGGGGAGAAGCAGTTGGCCCAGGATCATTCCCCGGTGCACGTCTGCCCTGCCTGGTCTCTGTGGAATCGCCTGGTGTGAAGAGAGATGGGGATATTTTTCCTTCCGATACGGGGTCTGAAGGCTCCTTGGGATGTCCTGCTCTCGGAATCTTGGAGCAGCTTCTGAATACAGAGTCCCCCTGCTTGGGGATGTCACCACAGAGGCCCGGCGTGCCCTCCGCTCCTGTCCTTGCCTTCACAGGCCTGACCTAACCCAGTTATTAAAAGGGATTAAATGGAATAGTCTTTTTTTTGAGATCAGGTCTCACTGTGCCGCCCGGGCTGAAGTGATCTTCCCGCTTCAGCCTCCCAGCAGCTGGGACTACAGGTGAACGCCACCATGCCTGGCTAAGCTTTTCATTTTTTGTGGAGAAAAGATCTCACTATGTTGCCCAGGCTGGTCTCAAACTCCTGGCCTCAGGTGATTTATCCATCTCAGCCTCTCAAAGTGCTGGGATTAGAGGTGTGCACCACTGCACCCGGCCAGGATTTTTATTATAATGAACAAGGATTTTACTGTGCTTATTATCTTGTAAGTTGCTTTTCTTCATTTGACACTGTGAACTCGTTTTGTCAATAAAAAAGTGTATATACAATTATTATTATTTTCTTTCTTTTTTTTTTTTTCTTCTTGAGATGGAGTTTCACTGTTGTTACCCAGACTGGAGTGCAGTGGCACGATCTCGGCTCACCGCGACCTCTGCCCTCTGGGTTCGAGCAATTCTCCTGCCTCAGCCTCCCAAGTAGCTGGGACTACAGGCGCGCACCACCACACCCAGCTAATTTTTGTATTTTAGTAGAGACGGGGTCTCACCATGTTGACTAGGATGGTCTCGATCTCTTGACCTTGTGATCCACCTGCCTTGGCCTCCCAAAGTGCTGGGATTATAGGTGTGAGCCACCGCGCCCGGCCTAATATATACGATTACTTTTAATGGTATGTTTCCATTGTAGAGTTACCACACAAGTTTTTTTTATTGTACTTTTAAGTTCTGGGGTACATGTGTAGATCTTGCATAGGTATACACGTGCCATGGTGGTTTGCTGCCTCCATCCCCCTGTCACCTACATCAGCCATTTCTCCCAAAGTTATCCCTCCCCAACCTCCCCAGCCCCCACTGTCCCTCCCTTAGCCCCCCACCCCCCATCACAGTGTGTGATGCTCCCCTCCCTGTGCCCATGTGTTCTCATTGTTCAACACCCGCCTATGAGTGAGAACATGCGGTGTTTGGTTTTCTGTTCTTATGTCAGTTTGCTGAGAATGATGGTTTCCAGATTCATCCATGTCCCTGCAAAGGACACGAACTCATCCTTTTTTATGGCTGCATAGTATTCCATGGTGTGTATGTGCCACATTTTCTTTATCCAGTCTATCATCAATGGGCATGTGGGTTGGTTCTTGTCTGTTATTGTAAACAGTGCTGCAGTGAACATACATGTGCATGTGAGTTATGACACAATTTTTAAAATCCATTATTTGGTGATGATATTTAGGCTATTTCCAACTTCTTGCAATTAAACAAAGCAGTGACAAGTTGCTGTTCTTTCCCTGTATTCTCATCTGGATTGCTTTCTTCTTACAAACTCCTAACCACAGAATTGCTGGGTCAAAGGGTGTGTCCAGCAGAAGTCTAGAAAGCAAGTATAAAGATGTACAGCCCTGGCCAGATGCGGCGGCTCACGCCTGCAATCCCAGCACTTTGGGAGGCTGAGGTGGGTGGATCCCCTGAGGTCAGGAGTTCAAGACCAGCCTGGCCAACATGGTGAAACCCCATCCCTACAATAATGGAAAAAATAGCCAGGTGTGGTGGCGCGTGCCTGTACTTCCAGCTATTCGGGAGGCTGAGGCAGGAGAATCGCTTGAATCTAGGAGGTGGAGGTTGCAGTGAGCCGAGATTATGCCACTGCACTCCAGTCTGGGTGTCAGAGCGAGACTCCGTCTCAGAAAAAAAGAAAATAGATGTCTGGGCTTGTTGGAAATGCTTCTCCCACCCTAGTTGAATGGTTAGCGAATTGTTGTGTTTTGTTCTTTTTTTTTGAGATGAAGTTTTGCTCTTATGTCCCAGGCTGGAGTACAGTGGTGTAATCTCAGCTCACCGCAACCTCCACCTCCCAGATTGAAGCGATTCTCCTGCCTCAGCCTCCCGAGTAGCTGGGATTACAGGTGTGTGCCACCATGCCCAGCTAATTTTGTATTTTTAGTAGAGAAGGGGTTTCACCATGATGGCCAGGCTGGTCACAAACTCCTGATTTGAGATGATCCACCCCCTGCCTCCCAAAGTTCCGGGATTACAGCTGTGAGCCACTTTGCCTGACCTTGCCAAATAATGTTTTAAGCTTTACACACAGTGCAGCAGGGAAGACACATCTGTGGGCCGAAACCCCAGCTCTCCCCGCTCGCCCTCCCCGCGTGCCCGCCCTCCCCGCTCTCTCTCGGAGTTACTGGGCACATTATTTATCACCTTTCCCCAGTGTCGGTTTCTTCATCTGCAGGAAGGGGAATAAGGGGGTAGAATCATAGCACCTTTGTGGATAGGAGAAGCTGGCTGGCAGCAGCAACGGTCTGGAACGCCTTCCCGCGGGTGATGCAAGATGCCCCCGCCTTACAGCCCAGCCCCAAAGCCCAGCCCCAACGGCCACACACAGAAATAAGTGCCCCAAAGAACTGACTGAGCCCCTTCGGCGTCCCGCACATTCGTCGCGTTCTCTCTCATGCTATGGATGAGTGTGGACGCGGGAGCGGGTGGCCACAACAGGGAGCCTTTGTGTGTCCTTCCTCCCAGCATCTGCTTCAATTTAGAACCATACCAGCAGCCCTGGGATCCCATTGTTCTCTTTAAAGAGCCCCTCTGAGGTCGGGAGTGTGGTGCCTGCCTGTAAGCTCAGCTACTGGGGAAGCTGGGGCAGGAGAAGCACTTGAACCCGGGAGGTGGAGGTTGCAGTGAGCCGAGATTGCACTGTCGCACTCCAGCCTGGGTGACCAGAGTGAGACACCATCTCAAAAACAAGAAAAAAAAAATAGCTGGGTGAGGTGGCGCATGCCTGTAATCCTAGCACTTTGGGAGGCCAAGGCAGGTGGATCACCTGAGGTTGAAAGTTCGAGACCAGCCTGACCAACATGGAAAAACCCAGTCCCGACTAAAAATAATAAAATTAGCCGGGCGTGATGACGCGTGCCTGGAGTCCCAGCTACCTGGGAGGCTGAGGCAGGAGAATCACTGGAACCCAGGAGATGGAGGTTGCAGTGAGCCGAGACTGCGCTATTGACTCTAGCCTGGGCAACAAGAACGAGACTCCATCTCAAAAAAAAAAAAATAAAATAAATAAATAAAGAGAAAAGGAAAAACACATTCCCTCTGAGCCCGCAGAAGTCTCCCTTCCATCCAACGGGAAGCACGAATGAGCACACTCTCCCACCCTCCCACGGCTGCTGCCTCCGGTTCTCCCTGCCAGGCAGGGGGCATTTAACCTGGTTGCCTAGACCTGGGTGTGAGCAGAACCCGAGAGCCATGGCCACCACAGAGGAGGCACTCATTTAGGCAGGAAACTCCGGCTTCCCTGGCGCACAGAGACACAGGATGCAGGAAGACCGGATATTTTTAGGTTCTGTTTGCTGAGCTGCACCAACAGGCCACAATGAAACACGTGTGTTGGGTGTTGGACTCAGGGTCTCTCGCCCAACAAAAGGATGGTGCTCATCGACACCCCCACGGAGGTGACGCCACCTGAATGCCGAGTAGGCTTCCCATGTGTACACAGCCAACCCTGGTGCGCAGCAAGGTGGGTTCTGGGCTAATTCAACCAGGGCCCTGGTGGGAACTGATACAAATCTTACCCTCTTTATTTTTGAGACAGTCTTGTTCTGTCACCCAGGCTGGAGTGCAGTGGCACGATCTTGGCTCACTGCAACCTCCACCTCCTGCATTCAAGTGATTCTTCTGCCTCAGCCTCCGAGTCGCTGGGATTAAGGGAGCCTGCCACCACACCTGGCTAATCTTTGTATTTTTAGTAGAGACGGGGTTTCACCACGTTGGTCAGGTTAGTCTCAAACTCCTGACCTCATGATCTGTCCACCTCGACTTCCCAAAGTGCTTGGATTACAGGCATGAACCACCACGCCTGGCTTTGTTATCCTTTTTTTCAGTCATTCAACAAATATTTACAGAGCTTTTCCGACAGGTCAAGCCCCAGCCAAGGTGCAGGGGACATGGAAGCAAAGGTGGAAGGACCCTGCGCCAGGAGACCAGTATTTGCTCGTAATTCACACGGGTGCAGTCTGGAAAGAGACCCCTCTCCCTGATGCATTCTCGGCCTTCAGGTGTGATGATGTCTCAGCAAATCTCCAGTCCTTTTCCCTTGACCTCCATAGGACGAGCTGTCCCCACCCCCAGTGTCACTGTGTTTGGCCACGTGGTGACCTGCTTTGACCATCGTGACATGAGCAGTGGCTTGGAGTACACTGGCACAGCTGCGCCTTGCCCGGTGAGTGCCTGCCCTCCATTGTGAGAACAGGCCTCGGGTGACTGTGGAGGGAGGATGAGGGATGCAGTGAGCAGGCCTGGACCCACCTGGAGCGGGGAAGCCGGCCCAGCCCAGCCCAGCCCAGCCTGGGAGAGCCAAATCCAAGAAGACTCAGATCCCTGAGCAGGAAAGATGCAGTAAAATACCCGAGAATGTGCAGCGGTGTGCCTGGAGCGCTGCTCAATAAGCACTTCTCCCAGGAAAGTCCAATCGTTCACTTCTTGGGCCAGCGCGGTGGCTCACGCCTGTAATCTCAGCACTTTGGGAGGTCGAGGGGGGTGGATCAGCTGAGGCTGGGAGTTCAAGACCACCCTAACCAACATGGAGAAACCCCATCTCTACTAAAAACACAAAATTAGCTCAGCATGGTGGTACATGCCTGTAATCCCAGCTACTTGGGAGGCTGAGAGAGGAGAATCACTTGAACCTGGGAGGCGGAGGTTGTGATGAGCCAGGATCGCGCCACTGCACTCCAGCCTGGGCAACAAGAGTGAAACTCTGTCTCAAAAAAAACCCAAATTGATTTCTAGTGTTTGCCAATGACTGTGGTGTAAATACTCCCCCCATGGCTAATTTTAAGTTACCAACGTGATATTGCTGATCACAGAGTTAGTAGCAGATGGGCACTGCCAGTGCTCTCCCTGAAACATGACTAGAAAACATGATTAAATGATCAAACGATCCCCCTAAAATTATTATTTCTTAGGGTCTTGCCGTGTAGCCCAGGCTGGAGTGTAGTGACCCGATCAGGGCTCACTGCAGCCTCGAACTCCTGGGGCCAAGCCTCCTGACTCAGCCTCCCAAGAAGCTGGGATAACAGTGTGTGCCACCATGCCCAGCTAATTTTTAAATTTTCCTATTTTTTGTTTTTAGAGATGGGTTCTTGCTATGCTGCCCAAGCCGGTTTGGAACTCCTGGTTTTGAGCCATCCTCCTGCATCAGCCTCTCAGGATAGTGCTGGGATTATGGGCGTGAGCCGCCGTGCCTGGCTCTAAAATTATCCCTGAATGTTTTATAACTCTTTGACTTTTTTTCTCAAGGCCAAACCACCAGTGATTTTTCAATCATTTTTAGTAACGATATTTTTTTTTCCCAAATGAAATATTCTGCAGAATGCCCATAAATAAAACACCAAAATAGAAGGATGAAGTTCCAGTCTTCCCTGCGGGGCAGAGTGTGTTCTGCTCTTTGTGGAACTCTGAAATGATCTGGCCCAGCCTAGGGTTGACGGTAACAGACTGAGGGAGGCCCACAGCGTTAATGGGTTTAGGTGCTGTTGTGGAATATTACTCTCTCCGGCACAGGGTGTAAGAGGATATGTTGCCACAGTAAGAAACAGAATACTACGTGCTGCCCTCTGGCAGGGCCGTGCATAAATCAACAGGGCTCCCTGCGGGAGCCATGGCAGCAGCTGGCATCCAGCCTGGGTGTCCTGGTGCCATGTGCTGTCCCGAGGCTTTGCAGGCCTCAGCTTGGTTCCTTATTCCAACGACTCTGTGCGATAAACACCATTATCAACACCCTATTACGGACGACAGAACTATCGCTGGGGGAAGCTAACGAAGTCACAGAGGGGTAACAGCCACGGAGCAGGGGGGCCGAAGTTCCAATCCAGGCAGCCTAGTGCTCTCCATGGTCACACTAACAATAAAAGAGGGGGCCGGGTGCGGTGTCTGTAATCCCAGCGCTTTGGGAGACCTCAGAGGGTAGATCACTTGAGGTCAGGAGTTCAAGACCAGCCTGGCCAACATGGTGAAACCCTGTCTCTAATAAAAACACAAAAATTAGCCAGGCACCACAGAGCACACCTGTAGTCCCAGCTACTTGGGAGGCTGAAGCAGGAGAATTGCTGGAACCTGAGAGGTGGAGGCTTGCAGTGAGCCGAGATCACACCACTGCCCTCCAGTCCCCAGGTGTGGACCGTGACAGAAGGAATGAGTGCTGCTCACTGAGAGTCTGGGGCGGGCCAAGCCTTCCACATGCATCGTGTCATCCTTCCACGGCCCTGGGAGAGGAAGTGGCCATCCACATCTCAGGAGGCGGACAGGGGGGCTCTGGGGTGAAGACCTGCCCAGGTCCCGCGTTCACAAGCGTCAGTAGCACTGCATCCTGGGGTCTGGCTCCAAAGCCCATGATCTTTCTTTTTCTTCTTTTTTTGAGTTGGAGTTTTGCTCTTGTCGCCCAGGCTGGAGTGCAATGGCGTGATCTTGGCTTATTGCAACTTCTGCCTCCTGGGTTCAAGCAATTCTGCCTCAGTCTCCCAAGTAGCTGGGATTACAGGCATGAACCACACACCTGGCTAATTTTTGTATTTTTGGTAAAGATTGGGTTTCACCATGTTGCCAGGCTGGTCTTGAACTCCTGACCTCAGGTGATCTGCCCACCTTGGCCTCCCACAGTGCTGGGATTACAGGCATTTGCCCCCACGCTCAGCTAATTTTGTATTTGTAGTAGAGACAGCGTTTCTCCATGTTGGTCAGTCTGGTCTCAGACTCCTGACCTCAGTTGATCTGACTGGCTCGGCCTCCCAAAGTGCTGGGATTACAGGTGTGAGCCACGGTGCCTGGCCAGCTCGTGCTCTTTCAATGGCCCAAACACGGAACGTGTGGAAGATGTGAGTTAGGAGAGAACCTGGCAGCTGGCAAAGCAGGCTCTGATTCTACAGAGGAAGCATCTGAGACCCAGAAAGAGGAAGCACCACGTCCAAGGTCACGAGGCACTGGCCATGTCGGAGGAGGGGCTGGCCCGGGGCAGTTTCCTGGCAGAGCTGGCTGAGCGGTTTACTGGTTCCAGGTTTGCTCGAGCGCGTTGTTTGCTGAAGTGTTTAGGAGCGACGCTGACGGGCTCGCGTAGCCCATTCTGCCGGGACTGGACGGCGACTCAGGCCAGTGAGTCCTGCGGTAACACGGGCTACCCGCTGTCCCCGGAATCTCACCCTCCCCAGGACCCCTGAAAAGGAGGCTAAATGATTCACTCGAGGTCACAAATACAAGAGAAACGGAACGGAAATCTGAATCTACTGGCTCGGGACTGTCCCGTCTCTCATCTCGAAAGACCCCGTCAGCCAAGACAAGCATCCAGTCACATCTCGGGAAACTGGAGACTCTACTTACAGGTGTGACTGCTGGTTCTCTGGGCACAGGACTGCTGAGAACACCATCGCTCTGGCCTCACTGGACGACTGCAGAGAGGACTCCACATGTGCTCGACCAAGAAGGAGAAAGCTGAGGTCTTGCGAGCGTTCCTCCCCAGCATCTTGGGTCTGTGCCCACAGCCCCGGATCCGGAGACGCTGATGTTCTCACTTTGATTAGGACCATGGACGGTTGGCATATACCCACCTCTTTTTGTAGAAACTCATCCCAACCTCTGAGCCTAATGGTTAAAGTTCAACCCATGCCTTTCCCAACTTGTGGGACGTCACTTAGTTTGGCCTACGGGTGGGTGCACAGGGGCAAGTGACCTCTGCTGGGGACAGGCCACTCAGGTCACTGGGGTTTGATCTGGCAAACAGCGGGGCAAGTCTGCCAGGGAGCTAGAAAAACTTTACAGGGGTGGGGAGCTGCGTGAGTGCTAGGGAGTGACGCAGGGGCGGGGGCATGTGGACGAGGGCGGAGTCCCTGTTTCTCTCTGGTGTTGACCCTGTGGTCTGGGGCTGTGGGACACTCAATAGCAGGCACAAAGCCATGGTGTGCATGTGTGTGGGGAATGGCAGGCTCAAAAGTACCGGAACAGGACTCGCCAGAGCGCTGCTGAGTGGACGGGCCGGGGAGCAGGTGGCTTCTGTCTGCCCGCCAGGGCTCCTGAAGTCGCAGAGTCCTCGCTTGCCACAAAATAGCTTCATCCTCACTGGAAGCAAGATGCCCTGTGGCTTGGGACACTTCCAGGCCACGTCTGCTGTCTTGGCATAAATATTAACCAAGCCATCTTTCTTTTTCTTTTTACTTTTGAGATGGGGTCTCACTCTGTTGCCCAGCCTAGAGTGCAGTGGTGCAATCACGGCTTACTAGTCTCAATCACCTGGGCTCAAGTGATCCTGCCTCCTCAGCCTCCTGAGTAACTGAGACTATAAGTGTGTGCCATTATGTCCAGCCAATTTTAAAAAGTATTTGTAGCGGCAGATTCTCACCATGTTGCCCAGGCTGGTCTTGAACTCCTGGGCTCAAGTGACCCTCCCCACCTTGGCCTCCCAAAGTGCTCCAATTACAGTTATGAGCCACTGCCCCCGCCTGGTGCCTCCCTTCATGCCCAGTGTCCACATGGGGACAGTATGTTAGCGGGTCACCCTCGCCAGGCAGCTGGTGATATTTGCAGATGCCACCCACGAAGAACCCTCCTTCAGGCGGATCAGCGGTTTATTCACCCAGACACATTTTACCTGTGAAACGGAACCTATGGGATTGGGATGTACCAGTTTGTGAGTCTTTGCTGTTGTTTTAGAGGGCAGGGATGTCGTAACTTTTCATAGAATCCTGGAAGCTTGGATCTAGAAAACCCTACAGAACTCAAGTGTTGAAATGCGAGTCCACTGTAGGCTCCTGAGAACCCAAGATTCCCACGGAAATCCCACACACAGTGTGGTCTGCGGCTTTCGGCCATTGCCCTGCTGGGACCAAGAGTTTGCCTGCAATTGTTGGTAGTAACAGAAACCCAGTCTGGATAAAAGGACCCTTCTTCCCACACAGCCATGGTGGAAACGGACCCCCGCCTTGGGAAGCCTGATTCACTCACTCATTCGCTTTTGCCTCCAGCTCCTCATCTGTAAAGGAGGAAGATTCTAGGCTTCTGTCAAACATGGTAAGACTCTGCCGAGCTGCTGTTGGCACAAGTGACGCCCTTAGAGCGGCCCTTCCATTGCTGCAGGCCAAGCCCCCACCCCAGGCCACGCCAGCCCCACAGGAGAGGTGGCGTCTCCTGAGGATGCTCACCTGGGCAGCGAATGACGCCCCACAGGCTTCTGGGGCCCATCCTCTGCCATCCTCAGCCATCCTGCCCTCTTCAGCCTGCTCGGTTCCGGCTGGCTATGTTGCAGCAGTACCCGCGGGTGGGGGGCTCCCTGTCTTCCTCATCTCCTGCTGCCCCATGGCAGGACTCTGCCTTACTTACAAAATATCACCAGCCTCAGAGTGTTAGTCAGGGTTCTCCAGAGAGACAGAACCAAGGGGACACACAGACATATAGATAGATTAGAGACACAGAGAGAGAGAAAGAGGTGACAGATGATAGACGATAGATTAGCTAGAGAGAAATATATAGATAGATAGGCATACAGATGTCAGAGTAGTTAGGTAGATAGATGGTAGGTGATGATAGATGATTGGTAGGTAGGTAGATGATAGCTAGATGATGGATGATAGCTAGATGATAGATGGATACCTAGATGATTGAAAGGTGATAGCTAGATGATTGACGGATGATAGCTAGAAGATTGATAGGTGATAGCTAGATGATTGATAGGTGATTGACAGATGATTGATGGATGATAGCTAGATGATTGATAGGTGATTGACAGATGATTGACGGATGATAGCTAGATGATTGATAGGTGATTGACAGATGATTGATGGATGATAGCTAGATGATTGACAGGTGATTGACAGATGATTGATGGATGATAGCTAGATGATTGACAGGTGATCGACAGATGATTGATGGATGATGGCTAGATGATTGATAGGTGATTGACAGATGATTGACGGATGATAGCTAGATGATTGATAGGTGATTGACGGATGATAGCTAGATGACTTCCAGATGATAGTGGTCAAACAGAGGTGGAAGTGGAGGCTTCTGTCCTGTTACCACAGGAGTGAGGCTGTGGCCTGTGTGCTGCCCACTCTCAGCTGGAACCAGCTGCACCTGCTGTTCTTTAGCTTCTGCCTTAACCCTGCGTTATCCTCATTCCTTATTCTCCTGCCTCAGGTAGAGGATAGACAGAAATAAAGAGATAAATGATAGACAGGAAGATGATGATAGACAGACAGATATATAGATAGAGAGACAGAAGACAGAAAATTAGTTAGGGGAATTGGCCCATGAGATTATGGAGGCTGAGGAGTTCCAGGACACGTGAGATTATGGAGGCTGAGGAGTTCCAGGACACGTGAGATTATGGAGGCTGAGGAGTTCCAGGACACGTGAGATTATGGAGGCTGAGGAGTTCCAGGACACGTGAGATTATGGAGGCTGAGGAGTTCCAGGACAAACCCCTGCAAGCTGGGGACCCCAGGGTGCTGGTGGAGTGGCTCAGTCCAAGGCCAAAGGCCTGAGAACCGGGGAAGCCAAGGGTGTAACACTCAGTCCAACTCCAAAGGCCTCAGAACCTGGGGCAGAGGATGGCACTGGCATAGGTCCTGGATCCCAAGGCCAGGGACCCCAGAGTTGTCCAAGGGAAGGAGAGGAAGAGGATGGACGGACCCATGCAGCTTTTCTCCATTTTTGTTCTCTCTGGGTCCCAGCAGATTGGATGGTGCCAGCCACACTGAGGGAGCTGAGGCTCAGACGCCAGTCTCTGCTGGAAACACCCTCCTGGCACCTGAAAATAAAGCTTCGCCAGGTGTATGGGTACTGCTCCATCCAGTCAAATTGACCCCCACCTGAGCCGTCATGCCTGGTTTGACCTGCACGCTCCTCACAGTGGGCTCCTGGCGCCATTTCTGTTCCATGACAGTAGAAATGGCAACGCCTGCCGTTACCAGAGGCACGCATGCTGTGCACACGCACGCTTCCGGAAGAATTTCAAGCGGTTCAGAAGCAAAAAGTAGCGATCAGTCTTTCCCAGAGTGAAGTGTGGCTCGCAGCTTCTCATGGCTCTTTTGGGGAATTTCCACGTCAGGAATCTCTTACATATGTATTCTCTTTTTAAACAGGAAAGAATCATATATGGAGGATGCATACATGTAGATACACATATATATATATGTCATCTACTAATTTCTCCAGAATAATTTTTATATCAGTGTACGTAGGTCTTCTTTTAAAGAAACAACTACAAAATATTCCACTGAACTATGTACCATAATTTATTAAATTACTTCTTATAGATGGTGTATATAGCTCTTCTTTTAAATAAGCAACTACAGAATGTTCCACTAAAATCAGTACCAGCTGGGCATGGTGGCTCACGCCTGTAATCCCGGCACTTTGGGAGGCAGATGTGGGCAGATCACATGAGGTCAGCAGTTCAAGACCAGCCTGGACAACATGGTGAAACCCCATCTCTACTAAAAATACAGAAATGAGCCAGGTGTTATGGCAGGCGCATGTAATCCCACCTACTTCGGAGGCTGAGGTAGGACCATTACCTGAGCCCGGGAGGCGGAGGTTGCAGTGAGCCGAGATTGCGCCACTGCACTCCAGCCTGGTGAGAGAGGGAGACTCTGTCTCAAAAAAAAAAAAAAGGAAAAGCACTATAAGATAATTAATTTAATAAATTATGGGGTGTGTGTGTGTGTGTGTGTGTGTAGTTGTTTTGTTATTTTTGAGCTCACTGCAACCTCCACCTCCCGAGTTTGAGCGATTCTCCTGCCTCAGTCTCACAAGTAGCTGGAATTACAGGCACCCCTTACCACCTCAGGCTAACTTTCGTATTTTTAGTAGAGATGGGGTTTCACCATGTTGCTCAGGCTGGTCTCGAACCCTTGGCCTCAAGTGATCAGCCCACCTCAGCCTCCGAAAGTGCTGGGACTGCAGGTGTGACCATCACGCCCCACCTGTTTTTCTAGTTTTTATGGCTATTTTCTTTGGTCTTATAATTAACACCGCACTGAGCATCGTTAGGTAGAATTCCCAGGTTTGACACACGCAGGTCAAAGGGTAAATCCACTGAACCGCTGACAGACGTGCCGACTGCCTCCTCCAAGGGATCGTGCTGTCACCCACTCACCTTGTATTCTGAACGGAAATGTCTTACATTTATCCAACTCGGTACTTTCTAATTTCTTAGCTTCTGCCTCCCACAAAAAACACCAATCGGTGGGCTTCGTATAGTCTGTGATTTTCTGCCAGGTGAACGTTTCTCATGCGGAGTCACGACAGTCACTCTTGTCACCTTGGCTGGACCATGGTACCCAGGTATTTGGTGGACCATTATTCTACATGTTTCTGTGAATGTGTTTTTTTGAATTTGATTAACATTTATAACTAGGTGAACGTCGAATAAAGCAGATTACCCTCCACAGTGTGGGTGGACCCATCGAATCAGTTGAAGGCCTTAACAGGACAAAGACTGACCTCCTCCTCATGCCCCCAACCCCCTCTCCCGCCCCCCAGTGAGAAGGAGTTCTGCCAGCAGATGCCCTTTCGACTTGAACCACAGTCTTCCCTGAGTCTCCAGCCCGCTGGCCACACGTCAGATTTTGGGCTTGTCAAACCTCCCCAAATGCATGAGCCAATTCCTCAAGATAAATCTGACAAATCTCCCTCTCTCTCCCAATGTAGAGATAAATAGGTAGCTAGGTGTAGGTTTACACACACACATACACACACACACACATACACAAACATACACACACATATACATACACACAAATACACATACACACATATACACACAATACAGACACACAAACACAAACACATACACACATGCATACACACACATACACACCACACACAGAGACACATACACACACATACATACACACACAAACACATACATACACATACACACACACACACACACACACTCACTCTCTCGGTCTATTTCCGTGGAGAACCTTGATTAATACAGGAGTTAATAAAAATCCTAACTCAAGGACATTTTTTCATTTCTGTAATTGAAAGCTCTGAGATGAAGAAGCTGCTCCTCTGCCTGTTTGCAAACATTCTTCATTTTCAAATACAAAATATTTAAGTCAAACCTTCTTAAACTGATGTTTTCTAAAATGGACCATGTGTACCCAGATAATCCTTCCAAGAGCAGAAGGAAAGACTGAAACTTCTATTCTTCTTTTTTTTCTTTTTTTTTGAGACAGAGTTTCACTCTCGTTGCCCAGGCTGGAGTGCAATGGCACGATCTTGGCTCACCGCAATCTCCACCTCCCGGGTTCAAGCAGTTCTCCTGCCTCAGCCTCCCGAGTAGCTGGGACTAAAGGCACACACCACCACACTTAGCTCATTTTGCAGTTTCAGTAGAGACAAGGTTTCTCCATGTTGGCCAGGCTGGTCTCAAACTCCCGACCTCAGGTGATCCACCTGCCTTGGTCTCCCGAAGTGCTGGGATTATTTTCTTTCTCACCTGGAAAGATTTTCTATTTTTCATACGTTGTGTGGGGCACACAGTATGTTAGTACCTAACACACGAATATAAATTTATATATATGCATATTCATGGCAAATGTGTGTGAAAGGCTTTTGACTGAAGAGAGTGAGTGAGAGCAGCCTGGAGCCCACCATTCCCGCAGAAGCCTCACATTTCTCTGCAGCATGTTTTGAAATAGAACTTCATTCTCATGTAATAGAAATTGAAAGTCATTTCTTTTTTTCTTTTTTTTTTCTGAGTCGGAGTCTCTGTTGCCCAGGCTGAAGTGCAGTGGCACAATCTCGGCTCACTGCAACCTCTGTCGCCCGGGTTCAAGCGATTCTCCTGCCTCAGCCTCCCAAGTAGCTGGGATTACAGGTGCCTGCCAGGACGCCTGGCTAATTTTTGTAGTTTTACTAGAGACGGGGTTTCACCATCTTGGCCAGGCTGGTCTTGAACTCCTAACCTCATGATCCACCCACCTTGGCCTCCCAAAGTGCTGGGATTACAGGTGTGAGCCACTGTGCCTGGCCTTTTTTATTTTTGAGGCAGAGTCTCACCGTCGCCGAGACTGGAATGCAATGAGCCACCGTGTCCGGCCAAAAGTCGTTTCTAAATGCACTGATTGTACCCTGTGATCTCAAAACTGTCCGTGAAGAAATGCTATTTTAGGTGAAAAAATCAAACAGGAAAAACTTGCATTGGACAAAATTCTTGAAAACACACAGAGGTTTCTACACAACTTTTTTTTTTTTGAGACAGAGTTTCGCTCTTGTTACCCAGGCTGGAGTGCAATGGTGCGATCTTGGCTCACCGCAACCTCCACCTCCTGGGTTCAGGCAATTCTCCTGCCTCAGCCTCCTGAGCAGCTGGGATTACAGGCACGCACCACCATGCCCAGCTAATTTTTTCTATTTTTAGTAGAGACGGGGTTTCACCATGTTGACCAGGATGGTCTCGATCTCCTGACCTCGCGATCCACCTGCCTCGGCCTCCCAAAGTGCTGGGATTACAGGCTTGAGCCACTGCGCCCGGCCCCTACACAACTTTTATTCACAGTAATTTCTTTTTCTGAGCCACTGGATTTTTTTTTCATGGTTAGTGTTTTATTTGAAGAACGTTTCCAAAATATTGCACTAAGTCAATATGAAAGGTAAAGGACAAGTTATAACCTAAGAAGCCGGGCGCGGTGGCTCAAGCCTGTAATCCCAGCACTTTGGGAGGCTGAGGTGGGTGGATCACGAGGTCAAGAGATCGAGACCATCCTGGTCAACATGGTGAAACCCCGTCTCTACTAAAAATACAAAAAATTAGCTGGGCATGGTGGCGCGTGCCTGTAATCCCAGCTACTCAGGAGGCTGAGGCGGGAGAATTGCCTGAACCCAGGAGGCGGAGGTTGCGGTGAGCCGAGATCGCGCCATTGCACTCCAGCCTGGGTAACAAGCGAAACTCCATCTCAAAAAAAAAAAAAGCAAAAGATGGTGAATGAACTGTATGGCAGAATTGAGCAACGCCTTCCTCTAGTTTGGCTTCCTGAGCAGCAAAATAAAAACTAAATCAAAACCATGAAAAACAAAAAAGTGTAGTAGCTTATTCCTGTAATCTTAACTCTTTGGGACACTAAGGCAGGAGGGTCACTTGAGTCCAGGAGTTCAAGAGCAGCCTGGACGACATATTGAGACCTCTGACTCTACAAAAACAAAAATAATCCAGGTGGTCCTGGTGGTGCACGCCTGTGATCCCGGCTGCTCTAGAGGCTCAGGTGGGAGGATCACTTCGGCCTGAGAGGTAGAGGCTGCAGTGAGCTAGGATTGTACCACTGCACTCCAGCCCGACGACAGAGCAAGCCCCTGACTCAAACTCAACAACACAACACAACTCTAGCACGGGCACAATCACAGTTTTGACTGGTTTAATTCTGATCATGAGCTAGTTAGCAGTGGCCTTCAATAAACCTCCCTGCAGCGCCAGACACCTGGAATCCCAGCACTTTGAGAGGCTGACAGGTGGATCACCTGAGGTTGGGGGTTCGAGACCAGCCTGACCAACGTGGAGAAATCCTGTCTCTACTAAAAATACAAAAATTAGCCGGGTGTGGTGGTGTATGTCTGTAACCACAACCCTTTGGGAGGCCGAGGTGGGAGGATCACTTGAGCTCAGGAGTTTCAGACCACTCTGGCCAACATGGGGAAACCTTGGCTCTACTAAAAATACAAAAATTAGCGGGGCATGGTGGCGCGTGCCTGTAATCCCTGCTACTCGGGAGGCTGAGGCAGGAGAATCGCTTGAACTCGGGAGGTGGAGGTTACAGTGAGCCGAGGTCGTGCCACTGCACTCCAGCCTGGGCGACAAGAGCGAAACTCCGTCTCAAAAACAAAAAACAAACGGCAGACCTCACGGTAGCTTGTTGCATGGTCACAGGTGAATTCCCCTTACAAGTTCCTTCTCTTGTCCACTCACGTCTGCTTGTGACGCTGAGCCCAGCATTGCACCAGGCCTGGACAGGAGCAAAAGGCAGCTTCGGACACGGACTTGGTGAGGTTTTGAAATAATCTGAACATCACCCTCAGTTTATCTGCTTCCAAGCCAGATATTCAGGCATGCGTGCTAAGTATGAATATTTGAATGCGGCCATGATGCAGGTGGAGGTGGAGGCAGCGGGCATGTTTCCTGAGAACTCGTTCTGTCCTCGCTGCCTGAGGGAATATTCTGTGGCCAGCTCCTGCACGCTTTCCCTCCATGCCAGGGGACTCCACACTCCAACCAAGGCGTTCTGGATTCCAGAATGGCTTGTGCCTCTTTCCGGCCCTGCCACCTCGAGGGGCAATTTTTCTTTTCTTTTTTGAGATGGCGTTTTGCTCTTGTTACCCAGGCTGGAGTGCAGTGGCACGATCTCGCTCGCCGCAACCTCCACCTCCTGGGTTCAAGCGATTCTCCTGCCTCAGCCTCCCGAATAGCTGGGATTGCAGCATGCGCCACAATACCCAGTGAATTTTGTATTTTTAGTTGAGATGGGGTTTCTCCACGTTGGTCAGGCTGGTCTCGAACGCCCAACTTCAGGTGATCCACCTGCCACAGCCTCCCAAAGTGCTAGGATTACAGGTGTGGGCCACTGTGCCCGGCCAATTTTTCTAATCTTTTTGGATCTGGTCTTCATGTTTAAAAAAGACAGGCCCCACCTTCCCATCAGTACCTTTCCTAGCGCCGCCCTTCTGCAGCTCCTCCTTGGAGTGTTTGTAAGGTACTTTTGCTACGAGTAACCCAGCCGCCAGCCTCAGTGGAACCTCTGCGCCTCATTCTGGAGGAGACTTTGACTCGGTAAGGTTGCCCATGGTCGCACAGCCTGTGACTGCGCTCAGTCCTGCTTTTATCAAGGTAAAGCCTTTTCTTCTCCTAGTGAAAACAGCTCCCTTGCCCTGGGTTTGGGAGATCAAAGGCATTCTTGCTCATTGCAAATAGTTAGGAAAACAGAGGCGAGTGTAAAGAAAAGAATGAAAGGCAATGCAGTCCTAGTTAAACAGAGGGAGATAACCGGGAATGACATTTCCAGGAATTGCCTTATACTTTGGGAATTTTTTCCTAGGATTACCTACAAATGCACATTTGCACATTTATTCTACATAAAATATAACGTGTGCACATTCAATGCCATCCTTTTTTTCTTTTTTTTTTGAGACGGAGTCTCACTCTGTTGCTCAGGCTGGAGTACAATGGCAAGATCTCGGCTCACTGCAATCTTTGCCTCCTGGGCTCAAGTGATTCTCCCGCGTCAGTCTCCCAAATAGCTGGAATTACAGGAGTGCGCCACCACATCTAGGTAATGTTTGTATTTTTAGTAGAGACAGGTTTTCACCATGTTGGCTAGGCTGGTCTCGAACCGGTGACCTCCAGTGATCAGCCCGCCTCGGCCTCCCAAAGTGCTAGGATTACCGGCGTGACCACGGCGCCTGGCCGCCATCACTTAGGTATGTGTTTCATGTAGGAAATGTCTAAGACCATAATCACTGCCGTGTGTGCTACCCCCCGAGCGCGTTTACTCAGGCCCCTCTGGACAGACAATGGGGACCCCCGACCACTTACATCTTTGGAAACACGCCTCCCAGCGCTCCGGAACCTCAGGGCCGGACTCATCGCAGCAGCAAGTAGGACCCGCTGGGAGCGCACAGCCCACCTGAATCATTGTAACTACAAGTCCCAGCAGCCCCTGGTGCGGGGACTGGACGCCGCGAGCGGAGTCCGGAGAGACTACAAGTCCCGGCAGGCAGGGTCTAGACGAAGGCACTACGAGTCCCAGAATGCATCGCTCCTAGCTTGTGCGGGGAACCCTGGGAGATGTAGTCGTTGAGGGAGCTAATGCCTATTCATTCCATCTCAAAGAAGATGCAAATTCTTCAGACAGTCCACTGAGGTTAGTTTTCTCAGGCAGGCCAGGCGCGTGGGCGAAAAAAGGGGAAAAAAAGCCCTGGGAAGCCGGTACCGTCGCGGGAGAAGCCAGCCTGCGCATGCTCACCGGGAGGCCGAGCGGGAAAAGTACGCGTAGCGGGCCTCACCGCCCGTACGCCCCGCCCCGGCCCCACCCCCGGGCCCGCGCGCCCAGTGAGCCTGCGCGGAGGGCGGGGGCCGAGCGTCGCGGGGAGGGGCTCGCGGCGCCTGCGCAGAGCGGCGGCTTCTCTCGCGAGGACGGACGCCATTATCGCATCTCCCCGACAAACACCACGAGAATTCCGCAGCCCACACGGTAATTGCAGCTCCCGCAGCCGGTCGCGCCTCCGCCTCCCCCTTCCCGCGGGGCGAGAGCGAGAGCGAGATCTCCCTCCTCCCTCCTCCTCCTCCTCCTCCCCCTCCCGCCCGCCGGGCCGCCCGCGCCGCAGCCCCGCCGCCAACTGTCCGGGCCGGGCGAGCGCCCCCAGCTCCTCGCTCCCCGTCCCTGGCCGCGCCCCGGAAGAGGGGCTCCCGCTTCCTCGCTTCCGCACCCCCTGCCCCGCCGCGCCCCGGCGTCCGTTGGGCCGCGGCTGCCGTAGCCCAGCCCGGGGGCCTCGAGCTCCCGATCTCTGCCCCGGGGCCGCGGCGGGGAGACTGGAAAGGCCTAGAACCGCGCCCGTGCTCCTCGGGGGAGCGAGCTCTCCCTCGGGGGTGGTTCCTGCCAGCCAGCCGTGAGCGACGGGCACCGTTTTTGTGCCTCCTCCATGGCTGTGGACAGGAGCCCCCGGAGCCCAGGACTTGCACGCGCAAGCCTCCGGCGAGCAGCGAAACGGGCCATCTCAGGGCTGCCGCAGAGCTCGGCGAGGACCCCGGCCCGTTCCCGGGGGCCCCGTCCTCAGCGCCCGTGTGCGAGTTCTGTGATGCGGCCCCTGAGAAAGGGGGCCGTTTGCTTCTGTTTTCCCTGGGGTGCAGAGTAGATGACATTCCGTCCCCACTGTGTGAGCGTGTTGGAGACAGTGCCTTGCTAGAGAGGACTGCTGTTTTTCCCTGTGACGTGAGGGACTGTCTTGCCACTGGGGAGACACATCATCCCTGAAGAACTGTGAGCAGGTGCAGCGAGTGTGCGCTTTGAATGGTAGCGAGCTTGCCCCCTCCCCGGGGAGGCCCGGGCCGCGCAGTTGATGTGGAACAGGTAATTCTCTGGAGTTGCCTGTCTGCCCAGGAATGTACTCCAGGGCCTGATGGCGTTTGCGGAGCTTGCGCTACAATAAATAACCGATGAGAGGAGGCAGTCTTAGGGTACACTTGTAGCTGGAAGTTCTTGGGGGACAGAAAAATAGCTTGGAGTAGTGAGTGGTTCTGAGGAAGATCAGGAAACATCAAATGAAAACTAGATCTGCCCATTTCACACGCAAATACCCGGTGCTAGAAGAAAACTCCGAAACGAGGTGAAATTCTGTGTGTGCGGCCATTTCCCCTGCCTTGCAATTAAAATAAGAATATATCCTTGAGAAGCTGTAGCAAGTACTACTGGGCAGGGAGACGTCCACCCAGGCTGCGCTGGAGGCAGTGAGAAGACGCCCAGATAGGAGAGCATAGTGGGTCTGGCGGGGGCCGGTAGCTTACCAAGCTGAGAGCACCGGGGCTGACAGCATTCCAGGCTGAAGGCCCCCAGCAGACTCCGAGCCACATATTAACAGGTGATTACTATTAATAAACAGGTGTTCTGTATTTACTTACAACTCAAAAAATATTCCAGGTAGGCAGTTGTTACCCGCTTACCACTAACTGAAAGGTCCTCTCCCCAAGGGAGCCACGGGGCCAGGGCAAACTTAATGTTTCTCGGCAATGGTGGATTCTGTGGTCACTGGTTTTAATATTTTTATTTTCTGGAAACAGGATTTAACTGTCTGCCAGGCTGGAATGCAGTGCGGTGATCTTGGCTGACTGCAGCCTCCACCTCCCTGGCTCAAGTGATCCTCCCACCACAGCCTCCCGAGTAGCTGGGACCACAGGTGCCACCACACCTGGCTTTATTCGTAGTATAGTGGGGGTTTCACCTTGTTTCCCAGGCTGTGGCTTTAATCTTTTAAAAAAAAGAGCTTCAGGGTGTGGGGGCAGCTCAACATCTTGCATCCTTCACCGTGACCGGGAGACAGAGGCTGCCCCCACTCCGTAGATGGGTGACCTGGCTGCAGATGCTGAGGGCATGTGCGCAGATGCACAGAGCCAGGGCTCCAGTTCAGTCTCTCTAAGCCGACGTTCTTAAAAAACACAGCCCATCCATTCAGTGTTTTAATCAACATAATGTATACAGCAGCAATGTCAATGGAAGACTTACCATGAAAAGCAGTGGTTCCCCTGCCCCACCTCCCAGCCCATTCTTCAAAGCTCTAAGTAAGCCGGTCTTTTCATTCGTTTTTGAGATAGGATCTCCCTGTGTTCCACATACTCTTCTCAGCCCCGGTGACGCTCAGCCTCTTTAGTAGTTGTTGCAGGCATGAACTGCCACACCTGTTGCCCAGGGGTGGGCTTTAACGTGCCCTTTAAGCTGATAATTTTTTTTTTATTTTTGAGATGGAGTTTCGCTCTTGTTACCCAGGCTGGAGTGCAATGGCGCGATATCGGCTCACCGCAACCTCCGCCTCCTGGGTTCAGGCAATTCTCCTGCCTCAGCCTCCCGAGTAGCTGGGATTACAGGCACGCGCCACCGTGCCCAGCTAAGTTTTTGTATTTTTAGTAGAGACGGGGTTTCACCATGTTGACCAGGATGGTCTGGATCTCTTGACCTTGTGATCCACCCGCCTCGGCCTCCCAAAGTGCTGGGATTACAGGCGTGAGCCACCACGCCCGGCCTAATCTGATACTTTTTTTACTCAGCCTTGACTTTGTGTTATGATGGGTGACGGATCCCTTCTGTCACGTGCCACCTCTTTCATCTCATGTACCCTGTTTTCAGGATAGGGTCAGGTCCCCTCCTTCAGCCTCTCAGCTTTTTCTTTAACCTGCACACACGCCAACCTGATAATTTCCCTTCTATGGCTGGGTGTGTTCAGGACTCCATGTTTTCATGTCAGCTTTGTTCATTTCAACGGGAACCCCTGCCAGGTGCTCTTCCTCCTGTGGAGAACCTTCTCCCTCCCTGAATCCTTTCTGGTCGTCTCTGGTGTTCATGGCGTTTTACCGTGTGCTGAAGTGTGGATTCCTGCTCTGGTGGCCTGTCCTTCAGCTCTGGGAAGCTCCCTCGTCGCGTCTGAGAAGGTCTTCCTGTCCTGTTCTGCCCTTCTGTCCAGGAGTTCCTGTTGGTTTGGGATGGACACTCCAGTTGGACCCCTGGAGTTCGTCTTTATCCTCCTTCTTTGCCTGTTTATTGTAATTTCTGGGAGAGGCTTTAATATATCTTCTGATCCTGTGTGGAGTATTATTCCACAATCACATTTTTAATTTCCAAGCGTGTATTTGTCTTGTTCCTTCTTCACAGTAGCTTATTGTTCTACAAGTGCCTCATCTCCATGACTCTGAGGAAAGTGATGAGGATTCTTTTCAGTTCTCCTTTGTTCTGATTTCTTGTTTCCTCTAATGTCACTTAGAAAAAGTGTTGGCTTCTTGCTCTGTATGGCAAGTTCTCTTCTAATACTGATAGTTACTGTTGTCTGAGGCAGGAGGAAGCTGGCGGAGAGCCCTGTGCAGTTTCCCCTTTGGTGATTGGGAGCTTTTGATGGCGGGACCTGGAGTGCCAACTTGCAGATATTTTCTCTGAGCTGTTCTGCTTCTTTTTTTTTTTTTTTTGAGATGGAGTCTTGCTCTGTCGCCCAGGCTGGAGTGCAGTGGCACGATCTTGGCTCACTGCAACCTCTGCCCCCAGGGTCAAATCGATTGTCTTGCCTCAGCCTCCTGACTATCTGGGATTACAGGCACGCACCACCATGCCTGGTTAATTTTTGTGTTTTTAGCAGAGATGGGATTTCATCATGCTGGTCAGGCTGGTCTCGAACTCCTGACCTGGTAATCCGCCTGCCTCGGCCTCCCAAAGTGCTGGGATTACAGGCGTGAGTCACGGCGCCTGGCTGCTGTTCCACTTCTTTAGGAGGGCCCTTCTGCTGGCAGGGGAGTTAGCACTTCTGTGTGGGACCCACTTGGCAGGTGTGGGTGTGGCCTGCCCGCAGGGCTCTGTGAGGCCTGGAGCCCCTGCTTTCCCTTTGCTCTGATCCAGTTCTTTGCATGTGTCAGGCATTTGTGAGGCCCTCTCCTGCCTTTGTTCTCTCTTGTGGGTTTATACCACTCTATTAGTAAAGATCATGTTAATGCAGCGAGTGGAGGTCACCCGTGTGGTCAGTCACTCCCTTTGAGCAGGAATTTTGAAGTCTGTTGTATTCCCCCCACCCGCCTGCTTTCTTGTAGCCTTGGTAATTGCCTGCGGTCGGTGGGATGAGGTGCCAAGTGAGCGTTATGCAGCCGCCTCTGAATTGCAGTATGGGTGGGTGGCTCTGGCCCTGTGGTCTTGGGCTGCCAGCACACCTGGGCAAGGCCCGGCAGACCTGTGTGGTAGCAGAGACCCTGACTTGAGGCTCCTCATGGGGGCAGTGTGCCAGGGGCACCGTCTGCCTGGCTGGCTCCAGGGAAGGCCCGCAGTGAAGCAGTGGGGACCATACTGGGAGCATGCTCCGGGTGCACTGTAGCCGCTGGCACTTGGAAGTTGTGCGTGGCGAGGTGAGTGCCGTCTGCCAGAGCCTTGCTAGCAGAGCGGCCCAGCGGCCGGCAGCAGCCATCAGCATCACTTGTGTGTTGGTGAGAGACAGACTTGAGGCCCCACCCAGGTTCCGATGCAGAGTCAGGCTCTGTAGCTTGGTCAGCTTTTAGTTTTCAGGTAATTTTAGACTTTACAGAAAAGATGCAAAAGAATATTTCCGTGAGCCTGCCTTCACCTGCTTCCGCTAACATGACGTCTTACATAACCAGCCATCCATATTAGCACCAGAAAGCTCAGGTCCGCACAGCATTACTGCCTTAATGACAGACTTTGCTCGAACCTCGGTTTTCCACCAGTGCCCCCTGGCTGTCTCCGGATCCCACCCCGGACCCTAACCCTAACCCTTCGTGTGTGGCCGCCACACCTCCTCAGTGTCCTTCTGTCTGTGATATTTGGATAGTCCCAAAGTATCTCCCCCAAGATCTTTATACATCACAAAGGGAAAAATACAACAGTGGCCTCTCAGTGGAGAAACCCACAGCTACTGTGTGGAGCAGGCCATCAGGGCGACACCGTCACCCAGAAGGTGTGACACCAAGGTCCAGTGAGACCCGCCACCGCTCTAGCAGCATTGCCGGAAGTGCAGGATCCTGGTGAGAAAACGCTGCACCCAAACTGAGGGGTGCTCACCAGGGTACTGGCCAGTGCTTTTCAAAAGTGTCCAGTCGTGAGAAAATTTACGCAAACTGAGGGATGCTCACCAAAGCCTGGCCAGCGCTGCTCCCAAGTGCCCAGGCCTTGAAAGACGGGGAGACTCAGAATTTGATGCAGCGGGGTGACCAGGTGAAGTGCGCGCCCTGGTGCACACGGAAGGTCTTCGCCCAGCCTTGACGGAGGTGAGGAGGTGGGGGGCTGGGGTGCAGGCGCGGGTGCTGGGCGGTGTGCCTTACTGGGCCCTCAGACCTTAGGCTCGTGAGCGTCAGGGTCTGTGGTTATCCTCATCGAATCTGCACACATCCCCAGGACTTCATTATACGATTAAGTGAGTTGTGTGACATGATGTTTGAAGGCTGACCTTGAAATGTCCGTGTAACTCATGGTACCCGTTTAGCCCCTAAATCTAGAGAAAACTAACATTTCTTCGTTTTGAAGAAAAGACTTCTGGGGGAGAGTAAATTTGAGGGTCTCAACGAGAATGCCTCAGATGAAAGCTTTAGAAAGTCCTCCCTGTACCTGAGGTAAACGTCTGTGTTTTCGCACGGATGGTGGAGGTAAAAACGTGACGTCATGACTTGGTCAGTCAAACTGAGGGATGCTCACCAAACCCTGGCCAGCGCTGCCGAACCATCCGGGACTTTGGCGGCTGTGGGAAGGAGTTTCGGGAAGTTGAGGACACTATTGGGTGGAACCATGCTGTTGCCATTTGCTTTGAAAAAGCCACACTTGTTTTGTGTGTGGGCTGTGCCTAGGGCCCCTGAGCCCCTGCAGGAGAGTGGGCTGAGCATTTGGGAGGCGGCCTCGCCCAGCTTTCCACGTCGGCCCTGTGCGGCCAGTGGGCTCGCTTGGGACTACCCCGTCTGTTGTACAAGACTCCACTCTGCCTGCCACTTTGGAGGAGAGGATGTCTCCATCCTCAGGGAGGAGAGAAAACTCTCCCCACCCTCTGTCTTGAGACCCGTGCACAGGATGCAGTGCATCCCAGAAGCCCCTGTCAGGGTGCCATGACTCTCAGGGAGATTAGCACCACAGGGCCTCTGGCGGGAGCCTGCAAGTGTTAACTCCTGAGCTGCCAGCAGATGGTGTGCTGAGATAATATGCAGGCACATGAACTTGATTCCTGTTGTGAATGAACCCTCTGCACCTTTCACGTCCATAAGTAGTCAGGAGCCATCCGATTGGATTAAACGTTTTAGACCATCAGCTTCCATGGCAGAACGGATACCAGGACTCGCTGCTTCCCCCTGAGGAGTGTCTCTGGGAAAGGGGTCGGTGGTGGTGGAGGATGGCGCGGTGCCCCAGGTGGAACCCCAGGTGTCTAGGTTACAGCACGGGAGCTGTGGGAGGAGGAGTCCAGTGGAGGCGGCCAAGGAGGTGGCAGGCTGAGAGCAGGCTGCAGTTGTACCTGAGTTCAGTGGGCAGGAGGGGGTGGGTGTGGGTATCGGCTGCGGTCACCTCCGCTCTGCCCGGCTGTGTTCATCTGTCGTCGTTGAACCCAGATCCTCTGTGGACCAGGTGGGCTGTGGCAGCCTAGCTGGGTGGGCTGGCGTGGAGTCCTGTCAGGAGGTCTGGGTGGTTCTGAGCCAAGCCCACAGAGGCCGGCAGCGGGGCCTGCACGGACAAACCTTCAGTAGCAACTGTTTCCCCTCTGTGTCTCAGAGCACGCAGTTGTGTCCTGGAGTGACTTTCTTTTTCCTTAGAGATGGAAGGTCATCAGATATCTTGAAGGAAAGCTTAATCTTTCTGAAACTAGACACATGTTTGGATGGAACGAGGAGGTCGAGTTTGGTGTGTGTGCGGTCGGCCTTTCCTCGCTGGTGTGAACGTGCTTCCTTTGAATGTGGCAGACACTTCACCTCCCCAGGGCCATGGTCTCTGCTGCTGCGGTGGCACGCTGCCAGCTCCGTGGGCAGTAGGTAGCCAGGAGTACCACCACTGCCAGCCTGCGTTTTGTGCCAGAATGCTTCCCTGAGATTCAGGAAGTTCACACTGTACGTGTTTGTAGACTGAATCTGATGGAGAGGCTGGGTGCCCTGTTTACCCACTAACGGTTGTGGCTGTCAGTGGGCGAACACAGTTTGCAATAATTGGTCTGCTGTCTTATGATTTGTGGTTACCCCCTTCGTTGTGTGGCGTAGGTCATGTTAGGTGGTGGTCGTCGGTCATTTGTGCCAGGCGCCTTCACGTTCTTGAACTCTTGAGTCTTTAGAAACTGGCACTGGTCTTACTTCGAGTGCATTATTTTTCAAGAAAATCAGCTGAGTGGGGCATGGCTAGCATTAAGAATGCTGGATACAGAGGAGTGCCTTGGGTAAGCAGGAGGTGCCTCGGAGTGGCTGAGGGCGGGCATCGACTCATGAAGCTTTGGTGATCCAGGCAAGTGTATGAGCGGCTTCTTGGAGGCCCCAGTCCAGATGAGTGGAAACCACTCTTCTGTGATGTGTGTCTATTGGCCCATGGTTATGCACAGCCTTTGTTGGAATTCGGGTAACTCTGGATGTAGTGTATAAAGATCATTTTTTAAAGACCATTCACCGGGCCAGGCATGGTGGTCATGCCGATAATTGCAGTGCTTTAGAAAGTTGAAGCTGGAGGATCATTTGAGCCCAGGAATTGGAGGCTGCAGGGCTGCAATGAGCCATGATTGCACCACGGCAAAAACAAAAAAACCTTCCCCTTAAGCCACTTGTTTAGGGGTTGCTATAGTTTAACATGTAGTCTCTGATTCAAGTTGTTTATAATTTCTGTGGAGGTGAGACTAGTAACCTCGCCGTAGTAAACACCCCAGCTAGCTCAGGGGCACAGACTCGCGGCTAAGCCTGTTTGCAAAGAGACAGGCCCAGAATGATTGCAGGCTTCGGGATCTGTCGGTTGCAGAAAGAGTTCTCATGGGGGCAGGAGTAAGGAGAGCAGAGGCTCCTGGGAGGGACCTCAGCATGATGTTAACACACCGGGGCCTGGATGGTGGCACCATGCATGCCCACGATGGTGGAGATCTTTGTGGAGTTCACTGATGGATCCCAAAGGTCCAGGATGGGATGGCATGCTTTTCTGCAAAGAGTCAGACCGTTAAGTGTTTTTGGCTGCGTGGGGCGTGTGATGTCACGTGTCACTGAAGCCACTGGACTCTGCCATTGTATTGATAAGCATGCATCTTATTTGTGGACACTGATAATTGAGTTGTATGTAATTTTCTCACTATATATATATATACACACACACACATATATATATATACACATACATATATATACACACACACATATACACATATATGTACACATATATACACACATATATATACACACATAGATATATACACACATATATACACACACATATATATACACACACATATATATACATATATACACACACACATATATATACACATATATATATGCACATATATATACACACATATATATATACACACACATATATATATACACACATACATATATATATACACACACACATATATATATACACATATATATACACACACATATATATATACATATACACACACACACACACACACACACACACACACACGTATTTTTGTTATTTCTCTGTTTAAAAATGTAGAACCCATTCCTGGCTCACAGGCTGTGTAGAGGCAGGTAGAAACCTGGACTGGGCCGTGGGCCCTCGCGTGTCACCCCCTGACCTAGAGTGTGTTTGTCCCGGAAGGAATAAGACAAGGTTGTGTAGTGAGGCAGTGGCTGGACGGGGAGAGACCTGGGCCGTGCACAGAGGAGCTGAGGCGTGAGCCTGTCCTCAAGGGAGGGGGTTCACCAGGCTAGGCTTGGTACTAGCAGGCTGTCTGGGGAGGAGGCCCATGGAGGAGCAGTGCTGCTCAGCCACAGGAGAGCTTGGTGGGCATGGGCTTCCTGCTGTAGCCCGTGTGGTTTTGGGAGGGACGCATGGAGTGCCAGGGGACGAAGGGGATGGCCAAGTCAGAGTGTGCGTGGCAGGGGGTGATGCCGCCCTTCAGAGTGATGGTCGCCAGGGGACTCGGTAAGATGCCAGGTCCTGGGTGAGGGGGTGTGGAAAGTGAAAGCAGGGGGATGACAGCGGGGCTGGTGGGAGGCGGACTCCTGGTGGTTCTTGGGGAGAAGGGTAACAGGGAAGTGAGGTGGGTTCAGCTGTGGAAGTGCCGGGATGCTGTTCCAAGTGACCATGGCCTAGATGGGTTGAAACCCTGGACTGAAGAAAGTGCCAGTGAGAGGCCAAGGCAGGAGGCGGAGACCTGCGGGTGACAAGCCTTCCCTGCACCTCCTACCCCTGCCCTGGGACATGGTCCCCAGGGGCACCTTCACTGCAGGCCGGCCCTCATACACACCAGCTGAACCCCCTGCCCTGCCCACCTTCTGGGGGCTTCTGGAGCAGAGAAGGGGCCTCGAGACGGCGAGGAAGGCCATAGGAAGGGAAGATGCAAAACGGTGGCCGAATGCGGGGCCGACGCAGCCAGGAGATGGCTCGTGGGGCTTTTATCTGACACCTGGGGGTGAATTTCAGTCTGGCGGTGGATTTGGAACTACACGGTTTGCTTGGGATTCAGCAGCAAGTGGGAAGAGACCGTGTTGGAGGATGGGCTTGGGTGAGGGTTTGGAACGTGCTGGAAGAGTTTGCCAGGCAAGGATTTGCTTGTTCCGGTGGGTCACATGGTGTATGGGAGGGTTTTGTTGTTTTTACCCTAAAGATATACTTATTTGCGAACTTTGTATTATGGGGCAGTTTGAGATTTATACATATGTGGCAGAAATAGTACACGAGTGCCCTGGGCCTGGTGTGCAGTTTCTCCGTTGTTAACGACACTCACAACCGCAGTTCACGGCACAGTCTTTGATGTGCCCTGGCCGACTCAGCAGCGTGAGCTGTGTCACGAAACCAGCGATTCTACTCTGATAAAACAAAGTCCAAGGAAAGCGCTTTTGTTGCATTTCCAGGTTGGGTGATGAGGGATTATCTGAGTTGCTAGTTGAACTAGCTGCTTTTTTCATGTAACACTATAAAAGAATAATTGACTAATTATTGACATATCTTACTAAATGAATGAAGTTAGCCTGTCACTTCAAAAAATCAGCTAACAGTGTTTGTTGCCGGTGATAAAACGAGCTGTCAAGTGAAGTTGGAATTTCGGAAAGCTCGTCTGCCACCGTGAGCCTGAGAGCTCCCCGTCAGGCGGGTGCCAGTTCCAATGTTGAGGGACCGTGTGCTTTTGGGAGAGCTGCATGGATATGCTTCAGATTCCACATTGCAAACAGCCTCTAAGGAAAAACAAACACATGTTGGATTTTGGTGTCATGTTAAAGAAGAATCTCCACAGTTACCTGGAGAGGCTGTTCAAATGCTTTTCCCTTGTCTGACTCCATCTCCTTGTGAGGCTTCATTTTAGTTTATTTTTTATACTTTTTGTAGAGGCAGAGTTTTGCCCTGTGGTGCAGGCTGGACTCGAACTCCTAGACTCACACAGTCTGCCCCGCTGGGCCTCCCAGAGTGTTGGGATTTCAGGCGTGAGCCACGGAGCCCGTTGAGGCTGCATTCTTGTCATATGCGTCGGCAGCAGACCGCAAGTGGAAGCAGATAGGAAACTAGTTGCTTTCAGTTAAAGCTGGGCATTGGAGATTCAGACGTAAAACCGTGTTCCTCCTCTCACTAAGGTGTTGCTGCTGTTCTTTGGAAGCTGTAGTTATTTTTCATAAAACATGTTTTGTGTGTACTATGATGTGAATGTTTGTCCCCTTTGAAACTCGTGTTGAAAATTAATCCCCAGTGTCACAGTATTAAGAGGTGATTGGTTCACAAGGGCTCAGCCCTCAGGAATGTGTTAGTGCATTCATAGACTAATGGCTTCTCCTGGGTGGGCGGTTACTGAGAGCGGGTCCCTTAGAAAAGCCAGTTTGGCAGTCTCTCCTATCCCCACTGGCAGGAAGGCCCTCCCCAGATGGGCCCCTGGACCTTGGACTTCCCGGCCTCCTGAACTGTAAGAAATACGTTTCTTTGTGTAATGAATTACCAGTCTCAGATACTCAGTTATAGCAACAGAAAATGAGTTAAGACAACGTTAATATGTAATATGTTGATTTATATGATTTTTAAATAAATTAAACTTTTTGTTCTGATTTCAAATGTGGTAAATATTGATTGATAGGTAAAATCTATACAAGTGCAAGCTCTCCAGGACCCTCGGTCACTTTAGGATGGTGAAGAGGGCCCGGAGGCCGGAACGTTGGAACTACTGCCTGAGAGCCTACGCGCTTCTTGAAATGTGTCCCTAGAAATGATGGCTGATGATGTGCCAGGTGAAATGATGCATGCTCATGTGCTCGGGGTTGGAATCTGACCACTCACTTACATATTTGAATTTTTCCCCCTTTCCCTGCAAATACACGTTCGGGGACTGTCTTAAAGAAAAAGCAGTGTTAGGCTGGGCGTGGTGGCTCCTGCCTGTAATCTTAAGGGAGGCCAAGGCAGTGGATCATGAAGTCAGGAGTTTGAGATCAGCCCGGCCAAAATGGTGAAACCTTGTCTCTACTAAAAATACAAAAATTAGCTGGGCATGGTGGCACATGCCTGTAATCCCAGCTACTTGGGAGGCTGAGGCAGGAGAATTGCTTGAACCTGGGAGGTGGAGGTTGTAGTGAGCCGAGATTGCACCTGGACGGCAGAGCTAGACTGTCTCAAAAGAAAACAAAAAAGAAAAAGAAAAAGAAGAAGCGGTGTTGCCTGAGTGTCCCCGAGCCTAAGTGGAAGCCCTGGGGAGGAGCGTTCTTGCTTCTGATTCCCACTTTGTCTCATGTCTGATCTGCCCTTAACAGTCTTCTTTCCCATAGTTTCCCACCCCTTTCACGTTCCACTTCAGACTGATCTGGAGGAAGAAAAGTAAGCCGAGACTTTCCCAGGTCTCAGTTTGATACAAATTGACTTCTTAGTGTCAGTTGATTCCGTCTTTCTCATTATTGCTTTGTTTCTAGACTAACATTCCCCAAAGGGTTTGACTAAGTGCAGTGATTAATTTCTTGGCAGTCTCCTTGTTTCTGGACATTGAGCTTCTTACCATTTACTACCTAGTGTCTTCTTTAAATGGAAGTTCCTGTCCTGATTTTTACGGCGTTGTGGACCTGCCATTTCCAACTCAGGTGGCCTGGGAGTCTCCACATGGAAGCCATCCGAGGAGAAGGGCGGTAGCGCCAGCCGGGGATGGGCTGGGAGCCTGGCGGCTGTGGGCCTTCCTTGTCACTTGCCTGTCCCAAGCGCCTTTGTACGAGCGCATGCACTGTGACTTGTGCTGAGGATTGTGTCGTGCTGGTGCTTATGGTTCACTGAGTTCCTGAGTGCAGCGCAGGCCGGGCCCTTTGCTAACATTGTGCCGCCAGGGAATGTGCTCAGTTCATATTTTTGTCATCTGTGAAGTGAGGTGGGCCCTTCAAGATGTGTAAGGAATGGCTCTGGCTGTGGAATGCATCTTTTTAGACCGGCCCTCTGCATGGGTCTGATGACTGGTAGGTGCTGTGATTGACGCCATGTCAGATCCCGCCCTGGGACGTGACGCTTCTGGGCTATATTGTTCCACTTCCTGTGGAAATAACCGCGTCCAAGTCAGAAGCAGCATTAGGGCTTTTCTTGAGGGTTGATAGAAGAAACAGCTTGTTGAAGGATGTCTGCCCTAAAAATACTGTTGGGAAAAAAATCCGTTCTGTCCCTAATGAAACACGCGTGTGCTGCGGCTTCCGTAGCGGCACGAGGATCAGACCCAGTGTTGAAGGAAGCCCGAGTGTGGAGCCAGGGAGTCTTGCTACTTTCTTCATGTGATGAGTACTGATAACCTATAGCGTTTTGTTTTTTAACTTCTGTTAATGCTGAGTTTTATGCCCAGTTACAGTGGGTTTCCTTTTCATGGCCTTTTTTTCTCTTTTAATGGGTTTGTGCTTTTGTTTTATGGGTGTCCAAAAATTTTTGGAGTAGTAACAGCAAAATGAAAGTAGCTCTGCAGTGTTCTGTTTCACCCGATGCCCAGCTGCTGTTAGCCTTTGCTGACAGTTGATGGACTGTGTCATTCACACTGATTCCACATTCATCAACTCAGTAGTTAGATTTGTGACTTAGAGCACAGTTCTTACTGAAATCAGGACATAGGCACAACACACTTTGAAGATCTCAATCCATGGTTTTCAGATAGAATTTCTGACGTTCATCATTGTGCTTCAGGGAATGACATCAGTGGTGGGTTCTCAGTGAATTCATCACGGGCGTATTCACCGGGCGTGGTGCGGGCCAGGCCCTGTGTCCAGCCGTGAGCACCACGATGCTGATTCCTGCCCTTGTGGAGCTCACCTTCTAGCAGGAGACACTAAGCAAGAGAACGCTTTAAGATGTGTGGTAGCTGAGACAGTGGAGCAGGAAAGACTGTCGTGTGGCTCAATGCCGAGGTGTTCAGGAGGCGTGCAGGGGTGGCCAGCGTCGAGGCAGTGCCCTGAGCTGGATGTGTCCCTGGGGAGCTCGGGGAGGCCCCAATGGAGAGGCAAGTGAGCGGGCATCGAGGAGAGCCCAAGGGGCTGCGGAGGTCCCATAAGATGGGGAACCCTGGGAGGGCTGGGAGCAGATGAAGGACACGGCCTGGCAAGTGTTTTTATGTGACCCCTTGAGCGCCCTTGATCGGGATCACAGCAGAGGTGCAGGTGACAGACTGCCACATGTGAGCCAGGTCTGAGGGACTGGCCTAGGTCCAGCCTGGGAGTGCTGCGCTGAGGAGATGAGGCCAGGTCGGGTCGAGGGAGGATGGAGGTTTTGGCTGGAGCGGGAGAAGCAGGTTGGTTTGGGGCAGGTGCCAGGAACTCAGTTTGGACATATTAGAATTGAGATGTCCCCCTAGGGTGGATATGTATCTGCAGCCACAGGCCAATGAGCCGTCAGGTTAGTGCTGACTGAGCAGAGGTCCCAGGGCCTTGCCTAGGGCATCATCAAGTCAGGAAGTGAACGTGGGACAAGCAGAGAGACAGAGGAGCAGGGGCCAGGCAGGGAGGACAGCCTGGTGGGGGAGCTGGAACGAGCTCGGTCAGGCCCTGTGGTGGGGAGAGTGCGGGCAGCGCCTGGGCTGGAGCTGAGTGACAACCCAATGGGTGGGATCTGGAGGGGACGTGAGCACAGAAAATGGAGATCACAAGTACAGGCGGGGTTTCTGAGGAATTTTACCTGAAAGGGAACAGAGAAATGGGGCTGCGGCTGGAGGTGCAGGTGGGAAGGCGGTGGCAGCGTTGGGGAATGGCGTGCGAGGGTAATGCTGAGGGCTGTGGTCAGTGCTGACTACATGCTCCGCCCCTTGCCTGAGGAGGCAGGACTGGGCATTCTTGGGAACAGAGAGGGAGGAGAGCAGGATCATCCACTGAGCCTGAGGAGCGTAGGCCCAGGAGCAGGGGAGAGTTCACAGGGCAGGGCTGGGTGGGGCGGGCACTTGGCATCAGGTGCACCTGAGGTTGATTAGCAGTAGATTCTCTCCATCCCTGCCCCGATGTGTGGGTCCCCATGTCTCGGTGGCTGAGAGGCGGATTTAAGGCAGGGTTAAAGATGGTTCTGTAAAGTTTATCAAGATTTGATGTAGTTGGCCTCGCCCGCAGACTCGTTACTTTGTTTTAGAAGCAGTTTTGTGGTAATAAATGAATAATGCTTGTATATGGAAAGCCAGCAGTCCAGGAGGGCGGAGTGGACCGGAGAGTGGGGGCATGCTTGGAGCGTCCTCTCGCTGGGTAGCCTGAGGTTTGCCATTTGTCATCCCTGACCGTCTTGCACGCATTTGCACACAGGGACAGATGAGCACACACGGACACCGTGTTTAGGGACAGAACTGGGGTCATCGTCCGTACTGCTGTGCAGCTCTCCACTCGGATTCCTTTCTGTCACTGTCGTGAGCTGGAGCTCTTTCCGTTTTGGTTCACAAAGTTAGATCAGTCTCATCCGTAGGATTGAGTGTCGTGTCCGACAGTCTGGATGTGTGTGGATTCCTCAGCACTCCCGTTGTGTGGAACATTGAGGGTGTCACTCTGGGCTGTCCCCTCTGTTTTTCCGTGTGCTCCCTGAGCCCTGCACCTCTTGGGGGACTCGGTAGAGTTGTGAATAGTTGCCACAGTAAGAGACCTGCTCGAGCGTTAGTCTCGGTCCAGCTGTTTTATTACATTACACTGGACTAGCCCCAGGACTTCTGAGAAATGGCAAATTTAATTTGCCAAAATAGCAACCGCAGGCGTTGCTCTCTTCCAGTTTTCTTGGGCTTGTTGCCTCCTTTTTTCTATTGAAATCTTTACTGTTAGCAGAACTTTAAATGACTTGATCCTGGCAACAGAGGCGTTTTGAGTAAACAACTCCAGTCGTGTGTGGTGTCCTCACTTGGAAGAGGTTAGGGTTCAGGATTTTATGGTGAGTTCAGAGTATTTTCTTAAGCCACTTGCAGAGCTTTTAGAAACTGGGGAAAGCTTGAACTGGGCATTTAAACCTATTTCCTCTAGCTCCTTAAGAGAGGCAGGAATTTCACCTGGACTCTCCGGACCCAGGGCCGTGTGTGGAAGGGCTCAGGGCACCTCCTTTGGTTTAGTCGGGCCGCACGTGGTGGGCTCCAGAATACCGTGTTTTGAACCAGGTGGTTGGTTAAGTTATTTTTCTTTGCGTTGAGGAAGTCCGAGGCTGGCTTCGCCTGGGCCTGTACGGCAGCTCCCTAGATGGGAGGGGCCTGGGTTCCTTGCTCCCAGGGCTTTGCTCCACCTTGCCAGCTCCTCCCACGCCTGCCATTGTGGAGACCAGGTGCATGGAAGAAGGGACAAGGCCACAGGTCAGCGCCTCTGAGGGAGGTTTCCCCAGGGGCTGCCATATACCACTGCTGTGGGACAGGCTGGAAGGGGAGTCTGTATCTGGCAGCCCCGCACCCCTAGTGTCAGGGGCTTTTCCATGAACCCTGGGGAGAGCAGGTGCTGGCACCAGCAGCCAGCAGTCTCTGGGATTAGGGGAGCCTCGGAAACTTTGCAAAGTTTTGTGTGTCTGTACTTTTTCCTGGAAAAGGTTCTTTTTTTTTTTTTTTGTATTTTTAGTAGAGATGAAGTTTCCCCATATTGGCCAGGTTGGTCTCCAACTCCTGACCTCAGGTGATCCGCCCACCTCCGCCTCCCAAAGTGCCAGGAATAGAGATGTGAGCCACCGTGCTTGGCCGGCAATAATAATTTAATTGTACATTTTACTTTATTGTTTCTTTGGTTTTTGTTTTGTTTTCTTTTGAGACAGATCTCACTCTTTCACCCAGGCTGGGGTGCAGAGGCATGATCTCAGCTCACTGCAACCTCTGTCTCCCCCTATTCAAGCGATTCTCCTGTCTCAGCCTCCTGAGTAGCTGGGACTACAGATGCCCGCGCCCGGCTAATTTGTTTTGTATTTTTAATAGAGATAGGGCTTCAACATGTTGGTCAGGCTGGTCTCCAACTCCTCATCTCAGGTGATCTGCCCACCTTGGCCTCCCAAAGTGCTGGGATTATAGTCATGAGCAACACTGTGCCTGGCTGGAAAAGATTCTGTAGTTTTTTTGCTTTTTTTTTTTAAGGTTCTGAAAGGAATCTGTGACTGCAAAATGTTTTAAATGCTCCAATGCCAAGGTTTGTTGGGTGGTTTTTAACTGAGGACTACTGGTTTCATTAAGAAGTTTAGTTGACTGGGCACGGTGGCTTACAGCTGTAATCCCAGCACTTTGGGAGGCCAAGGCGGGCGGATTACGAGTTCAAGACCTGAAGTCAGAAGTTCGAGACCAATCTGACCAACCTGAAGAAACCCCATTTCTACTAAATATACAAAATTAGCTGGGCGTGGTGGTGTATGCCTGTAATCCCAGCTACTCAGGAGGCTAAGACAGGAGAATCGCTTGAACTGGGGAGGTGGAGGTTGCAGTGTCGTGCCATTGCACTCCAGCCTGGGCAACAAGAGTGAAACTGCATCTCAAAAAAAAAAAAAAATTGGTTTATCCCTTTAAAAATATTTGCTTCTGGTTCTTTTTTTTCTCCTCTTCCTCCTCCCGCTTCTGGTCCTTAACTTGGAAAAAAGGCTGCGTTGATGACATGTAGCTTTGATCTTCAAGCTGAGTACCAGCAACTCTGCACTGAAAGGTCCTCTTAGAGGACGAAGGTTTAGCGTCACCACACAACTTTGTTAATGCTGGTTGTGCCTGACAGGGCCCCCTCAGTCAGGCCATGTGGCTTCTGCTTCCTTCGAGTAGCTGCGGAGGCTGAGCAAGATTCCAGTCTTGCTCCTAGCATCGGGGTTTGAAGGACACTGGTGCCCATCGTTGAGGTTGGGGTGGATACTCCCCCCACAGTTTAGATCTGCTTATCTTCTTGTCTGATCATTTTTTAAAAGTATACTTACTATTTTTGGAAAGGTGATAAATGCAGATGATAAAAATGGAAATATTATTAAAGGATGAAAAGTAAAAAATAATTTCCTTTTCACCCATGCCTCAGGGATGTTGTTGGTCTTTTATATCTTAACCTGGAAATATTCTGTGCGTATTTCACCTATTTCTCAAAAATGAAACGCATCATCCGCACCGCCCTGCCCCGCCCCGTTGATAGGCACGGGATTCTGCGGTTTGGGAACTGCTTCTCAGGGGTTCGTGTTGGCTCCTGACGCCGAATGTTATTCCATCCGTAGCTGCGCAGTGCTGACATCCATTCCTTTGCTGCTAAAAACAATGCTTTAAGGCGTTTTGTGATGGGTTTTGTGTGTGTGGTGTGATTGTGTGTCCTGGCTGAGTGCTGTGTGGTGCGTGGCCAGCTTAAGGGCTCTGACCCTTCAGCATTTTGAATGCTTTTGCTCTTCAAAGAGGGTGTACCCATTTACCCCCCAAAAGTGCAGCAACCACGTTTTCTGATATATTCTAAGTCAGTGTATCATACTTTGTGATTTTGGCAATCTGATTCGTGAAAAATAGTGTCTTGTTTAAATTTGTTTTAAAAAATTACACAAGATGGCCAGGCAAGGTGGCTCAGCACTTTGGGCGGCTGAGGCAGGTGGATCATGAGGTCAGGAGTTTGAGACCAGCCTGGCTGACATGGCAAAACCTTGTCTCTACTAAAAATACAAAAATTAGCTGATTGTGGTGGTGCATGCCTGTAATCCCAGCTACTCAGGAGGCTGAGGCAGGAGAATCGCTTGAACTAGGGAGATGGAGGTTGCAGTGAGCCAAGATTGCACCACTGCATTCCATCCAGCCTGGGTGACAGAGTGAGACTCCATCTCAAAAAAATAAAATAGATAAATAAGAGATTGAATATCTTTTCATAATTTCTTTTTCCGTGAATTCATTTTCATTTTCTTCTGCTCGTTTTTTATTAGGTTGATTGGTCTTCTGTTGCTGTGAAAGAAAGAATTTAGCTTTTTGGCTTATGTATAGCAAGTATCTTTTCCCCAATTAGTTTGAATTTTGCCTTAAAAGACCCTTTTAATTAAATATAAAACTAACATAGAAAATCCAATAAAATAAACTAGGCCTTAATTACTTACACAGTGGACACCATTGTAACAACCCCCAATCAGGAGTCAGCTGCCTGCCAGCCCCCTGGCCTCCATACGCCTCCCCTCAGCATGGTCCCTGTGGGCCCCTTGGCTCCAGCTGTTATCCTCACTTCTAGGATAAATCACTGACCTGTTAGGGTTTTACTACCCAAAGTGTCTTCCTTGACGCTGTGGTTGAGTTTTGCCTGTTTTTTGTTACTGTTTTAAAATCTCCTTTAGTTATGCATTCCCCAGTGGTCTCCCTGCACCTCCATACAGTTGATTGATTGATTGATTGATTGAATGCATAGATCATTTGTAAAGTTCCGTAGTCCTTTTTCTTTTTGAGACTTAGTATCGCTCTGTCACCCAGGCTGGAGTGCAGCAATGCGATCTCTGCTCACTGCAAACTCCACCTCTCGGGTTCAAGCGATTCTCCTCTCTCAGCCTCTCTAGTAGCTAGGATTACAGGTGCGTGCCACCACACCTGGCTAATTTTTTATTTTTAGTAGACAGGGTTTTACCATGTTGGGCAGGCTGGTCTCAAACTCCTGACCTCTGGTGATTGACCTCAAGTGATCCACCCACCTCCTCCTCCCAAAGTGCTGGGATTACAAATATGAGCCACCATGCCTGGCTGAGTTTCCTAGTCTCGATTTTGATTCTGCTGTTTGCATTTCTATGGTGTAGTTTAGCATGTTCTTCTGGCCTCTGTATTTCCTATAACTTAGGAAATGTTAGGATTCCAGAAGCTTAATTAGATTAAGGTAGGGGAGCCTCCCAGATAGATGGTATTGTGTTCTTCATTAATGAGGCACGTGGTGTACGTTTTTGTTTTCTGATGCTGACAGCCGCCGTTACTAGATTCTTAATTCATCAGGGATTGCAAAATGATGACTGTTCTGTGGTTGTAATACTTTCATACAGAGAAACATTCGATTGCTTACAATTTGGTTTTTCAGTGATATGATTTGTATAGGAAGGCAGAAGAAATGCTTGTTTTTTCTTTTTATTACTATTAAAATTAGAGCCGGGCGCAGTGGCTCACGCCTGTAATCCCAGCACTTTGGGAGGCCGAGGCGGGTGGATCACGAGGTCGAGAGATGGAGACCATCCTGGTCAACATGGTGAAACCCTGTCTCTACTAAAAATACAAAAATTAGCTGGGCATGGTGGCGCGTGCCTGTAATCCCAGCTACTCAGGAGGCTGAGGCAGGAGAGTTGCCTGAACCCAGAAGGCGGAGGTTGCGGTGAGCCGAGATTGCGCCATTGCACTCCAGCCTGGGTAACGAGCGAAACTCCATCTCAAAAAAAATAAAAATAAAAAATAAAGGCCACTGGGTGCAATGGCTCTCGCCTGTAATTCCAGCACTCTGGGAGGCCGAGGCAGGCGGATCATGAGGTCAGGAGTTCGAGACCAGCCTGACCAACATGGTGAAGCCCCTTCGCTACTAAAAATATACAAAAATTAGCCAGGTGTGGTGGCGCATGCCTGTAATCCGAGATACTCAGGAGGCTGAGGCAGGAGAATTGCTTGCACCCGGGAGATGAAAGTTGCAGTGAACTGAGATCACATCATTGTACTCCAGCCCTGGCAACAAGAGCGAAATTCTGTCTCAAAAAAAAAAAAAAAATTAAAGGCTTAGTAATATGAAATCATGAATTTAAAAGTATTTCCCTTTCAACCTAGTGAAGTTGTTACCCTTGCTGTTGGTCAGCTTTTTTCCATCTTTGGCCGGAAGCCTCTTCACCCTGGTCCCGGGTCCTTGAGGTAGAACCCTGCCTTTGATGGCGTCCTTCTGTCTGGTCTGACAGGGTGTTTGGCTCATCTTGCTTACTTCTTTTCTCAGATCTGGAATGAGCCGTTTTTACAGGAAGCCTTGGTTTCTTCTGGTGAGAAATGTTATTTGAAAGTCGTAGTCTGGGCTCTAGGGATGCATTGCTGCTGTGCAGATCACTGTTTCCCCGCCTCTGTGGTGGTCAGCGCCGGAGTGGTGTATATAAATACACACATACACGCATACACACGCATGCACGCACACATGTGCACACACACAGATGAGTTCATATTTTCCTCTTTGTCTTTCTTGTCTGTCTTTTCTTTTCTTTCCCTTCCTCCCTCCCTCCCTCCCTCCCTTCTTTCCTTCCTTCCTTCCTTCCTTCTTTCTTCTTTCTGTCTCTCTGTCTCTCCTCCCCCCTCCCTCCCTCCCTCCCTTCTTTCCTTTCCTCCCTCCTTCCCTCCCTCCCTCCCTTGATGGATTTTTGCTCTTGTTGCACAGGCTGGAGTGCAATGGTGAGATCTTGGCTCACCGCAGGCTCCACCTCCCAGGTTCAAGTGATCCTCTGCCTCAGCCTCCTGAGTAGCTGGGATTATAGGCATGTGGCACCACTCCTGGCTAATTTTTTATTTTAGTAGAGATGAGGTTTCTCTATGTTGGTCAGGCTCGTCTTGAGCTCCTGACCTATGATGATCTGCCTGCCGTGGCCTCCCCAAGTGCTGGGAATACAGGCGTGAGCTCCCACACCCAGCTGAGTTTATATTTTCAGTTCAAATCCATGACTTCAAGGTGTTTGCTTGACGTCCCTTATCTGCTTTTCCTTGTTAACAAGGACATCAGGGATGACAGAATTGCACACAGGCAAGGCGTTCTCAGAAAGAACTCTCCTGGCCGGGCGCGGTGGCTCACGCCTGTAATCCCAGCACTTCGGGAGGCCAAGGCGGGTGGGTCACTTGAGGTCAGGAATTTGAGACCAGCTTGGCCAACATAGTGAAACCCTGTCTCTACTAAAATACAAAATTAGCTGGCCATGCTGATGGGCACCTGTAATCACAGCTCCTCGGGAGACTGAGGCCGGAGAGTGGCTTGAACCCGGGAGGTGGAGGTTGCCGTGAGCCGAGATCATCGCCACTGCCCTGCAGCCTGGGCAACAGCGACAGGCCATCTTAAAGGGAAACAGAACAGAACACGCAGAAAACCGGTACTACTCCCTGTGGCCGCTGAATGAACATCCTAACATTTGTTGTTTGTTCCTGGAAATGGTTGGAAGGAACTCTCCCGCTCCCACTCCTTACGGCCACTGAGCATTACAGCGCGTCTTTGTTTTTGAAAGTTCTGACATTGTTTTTCATACGTACTCACAGTTCCTCCCGGTTTCACACAGTGACACTGTGTCTGCGTTCAGCGCGTGTGTGGCCTGCGCGCTGCTCCTTCTCTGCTCCTGGGTCTCAGTCTTGCGTGGAGATAGAGCACTGCTCACCAGCCGCTCTTCCCGATGTGGGTTGGTTTTCTGAAGCGTGTTTGCTGCCAGTGCCTTCAGGAGGGGATTTTCAGAATACTGTCATTCTCTGAGGACTGGATGTTAAGAAACTCTACTGCCTTTGTACTTGAAAGTAATTTTGTTTGGATATAAAATTCTTGGCTCACATTTCTTTTCCTGTGTATCTTAAGTATGTTTCTCTCTTTTTTTTTCTCTTGGAGTTTGATAATCTAGTTTTCTTTCCATTATGTCACCTGGTCTTTTTTAAAAATTAAAAAGAAAATTCTAAGTGTATATATATATATATGTGTGTATATATATATATATATATGTATGTATGTATGTATATGTATATGTATGTATATATTTTAGAGATGGGGGTTTCACCATGTTGGGTCAGGCTGGTCTCAAACTCCTGACCTCATGATCCTCCCGCCTCGGCCTCCCAAACTGCTGGGATTAGAGGCGTGAGCCACTGTGCCCTGCCGAGTCGCCTAGCCTCTTGCTTGGGTGGCTGAAGGAATTTTTCTTTAGGTAATGTTTTTATTGGGCTGTGTTTCGGTGTTGGTTGTTCTATTTTTCCCCCTCGGTTGTCGTGTAACCCTTTAATGAGTGATTTGAAGCCCCCTCCCTCCTGCTTTCTGGAGAGTTTTCTTGAATTACAGTTTTTATTATTCCATTTCATTGCTTTAGTTTTCGTCCCTTTTCGAGACGGGGTCTCGCTCTGTTGCCCAGGGTGGAGTGTGGTGCGATCAGAGCTCGCTGCAACCTTGAACTCCCAGTCTGAAATGGTTTTCCTGCCTCAGCCTCCTGGGTAGTAGGGACTACAGGTCTGTGCCACTGAACCAGTTAATTTGTAAAATATTTTGTAGAGACAGGGTCTTGGTACATTGCCGAAGCTGATCTTGAACGACTGACCTCAAGTGATCCTCCTGCCTCAGCCTCCCGAAGTCTTGGGATTACTGGTGTGAGCCACTGTGCCTGACCAGTTTCCGTCTTTAGTGTGACTATTATACGTGTGTTGGGTCTTCTTTCTTGTCTTACGTGCTACTTTTTCTTGAGGTTTTTTTCATCTTTCTTTTTCTTGAAATTTTTCTCCCTTTGTTTTTCTAGAGGCACTACTGTGTTTAATTGTTCTAAGTGTCTTCTAGTTTAAATTCTGAAGTTATTTTTTCTTTTGTTTCTGGTATATTCTCAGTTCTAGCACCTTGTTTCTAAGTTTTTCTAATGCTACTTTATGGTTAATGGTATGTTATGTGTTTAACATATTTCAGTTTGTTTTGAAATATTGGGATATAGTTTTTTTTAGTTTTCATCTTTTTGGGGATTCTATGTTTCTAGAATGCTTTCATTGTCTGCTGTGATGAAGCTAGTTTGCTTCTCACTCTTTTTAAAAGTGTTATTTTTGTGTGATGTTTGGCCTTACTACTTTCTGTGTCTCATTTTTCTATGACTTTGGCTTTTCTGAATGTTCAGCAGGGAGGCTTGGTTTAGCATCTCCTCTAATGTCTCCTCTAATGTCAGTGTTCGCGGCTCTGCCCTGTGTTGTTTGCAGGAAGTCTGAACCGTGCAGCAGCTTATTTTCTGATCCCTCTGGGCTCTCTTGTCCCCTCCCACCTTTAATTAGCTTTCATGCTCCTTTGTCTCCGGTTTCCATGCCCCACACATTCTGTGTTCAATTCCAAGCCATTTCTTTTTAGTGTATTTGGCCTAAATGGGAGCTTTGGACAATGTGTTTTGAGAGGTTTTGGGGTGCAGAACACTCTGGCCTCTGGGTTAGCCCTGCAGGCCCCTGTGTGAGTCTCCTGGTGGGTCTGGCAGCTGCTGCCATGGCCCGGCTCCTGCTTCCCTCTGCCGCCTCCATCCTATGCCCGCGTGCCCTGCTGAGCTTGTGGCTTCCAGTGTCCCCATCTGCTCGTGTTTGGGGTTCTTGAGGACTGTCCCGTCGCCTCGTTCTGTTGTCAGTGTTGGCCTGGATTTTGGCTTTGCTGTCGTTGGAGCTCTGCGTGTCTGTACTGGAGGATTCGGGAGATTAAACGTCTCATTCCGTCTTTCCTGAGCGGGACTTCTTAGAGGTTCAGCGCTGGCCCCTCTGAGGTTTTGTGTTTCCTGTCCAGCTTTGTCATCTGCCCTGTTTCGCTTTCGCAGTTCATCTAATCTTGTATAAAGTTACCAGGTGCCTTTGCTGTTTTATTGATCGTACATGTGATCACATGTTCATGAAAAATACTGCCTTTACTCTATAAAAATAGGATTTAGGACAATGCTTGGCCCCTTCTTCCACAAGTACTTATCTCCAAGAAATTCCACAGCTGCTGCCGTTTCAGCCGTGAAATGTAAGTCTAGACAAGGGAGAGGAGGAACTGCGGTATTTGTAGGATTTTGGGACGTGTGAGGCCTGCTCATTTAATTTGATTCCTATTGGGGCTTATCCATTAGCAGAAGTGGTGAGTAGACTCAGAGTTGAAACCATGTGACCTGAAAAATCCCACTTTTCCTTCTGCTGTGGGGGTTGTGATTCTGGACAGTAAACGGACCCTTCCTGGTGAAAGGAGCTGTGCTGTACGGAGCTGGGCACAGGGTTTCTGCCGTCAAGAAGTGTGTAGTGTGGCTCAGGACAGACAGTTGGTTTCATACTGTTTATGTGTCCATGATTAAAGTGTAGTGTGATGAGAAGCCTTACGCTCACATTCACTCCTGATTTCTAGGACGTGCTGTGTTGCAGTACTGTGTTTGAACCTGTGTGTTCACAGACCATAGTTTGAGTGATGCTGCCTCATTTTTATTTTGGAAAATAAGTTCTCTTGAGGCCTCATTGGACTGTCACAGGAGCTGGAGGAAAGCCCCTGACTGTGTTTCAGACACTGTGCGGGGCTCGGGGACGGCCCCACCCTGGCAGCACAGTTGTGGACAGGACAGATGGTTCCCCCTTGGTCATGGTGCGGGGATGCCGCTCGGGTTCAGGACCGAGCCTGAGAGCAGAAAGAAAGCAGAACAGAGGTTCTGCCAGTCCGCCTGGCCTGTGGGGTAGTAGAAACGGAGTCTGGATGGAAGTGTGCAGCTGGGAGAGAGTGGGGAGGAGGATGGCGTATCACCATGGAGACCAGTGGTGCGATGCTGCTTTCTGGGGTGTGGTGAGCGTAGCAGGGCTGAGGCACCACGGAGCAGGAAGCAGGACACTTAGTAGGCAGTCAGGTCCCACTGGAGGCTTGGGCCCAGGGAGGACGTGTGCCAGCCAGTGTTGGGAAGGCGACTTTGGAAGGGCATGAGATACGCGCTGGGAACAGAGAGGCCCTGGGCGGCTTGTCCAGTGGTTAAGGAAAAAGGCAGCGGGTGGCGTTTTCAATGATTTGTTAATTTTCAAAGAAACTAACCTTCTGGTGGATTGAGGCAAGAAGAACCCTGCATGTAAAAATTTGCAGACATTTACGGCCTCTTGGGTACGCCTGCGCGACTCGTGGTTTTCTTCATTCCACGCGTCGTGGTGGTTGATGTCCTCTCCTCTGCTTCTGTTCTGCAGGTGCCCAGAAGCCGGTCCTGCTGTGAGTTGAACTCTTGTGTGTTGACCGGCCCGTCTCCTGCTCTCTGGATGATGTCTGAACACGACCTGGCGGATGTGGTTCAGATCGCAGTGGAAGACCTGAGCCCTGACCACCCAGGTACAGAGCTGTGGGACAGTAGGTGAAATATTATTCTCTTTATTCTTGAAAAACCAAAAGTTGCTCCATTTTTTTCTTTTAATTAAGCAGAAAACAAAGTAATGCATGCCGTGTATGAAAAGTTGGAACCCTAGAGATGAGAACGCTGTCAGCCCCTCCCTTCCCTCGCCTCTGCAGCCTCAGCCTCTGTCCCTTCTGGAGAGGGCCCTGCAGCACTTTGTCTCAAGGGCCACCCCTACTCCTGCTCCTCGGGGGTGTGTGTGTGTGTTCTATACCATATCCCCTGCCCTGTCCCTGTGCAGCATCATGGAGCCTTCTGTATTGTGATCCTCAGTGTGCAGCGTCATGAAGCCTTACAATGTTGTGTGTGTGATCCTGTGTGCAGCATCATGGAACCACACCATATTGTATGTGATCCTGTGTGCAGCGTCATGGAACCGTACCATGTTGTATGTGATCCTGTGTGCAGCATCATGGAACCCTACCATGTTGTGTGTGTGATCCTGTGTGCCGCGTCATGGAGCCTTACCATGTTGTGTGTGATCCCGCGTGCAGTGTCATGGAACCATACCATGTTGCATGTGATTCCCTGTGTGCAGCGTTTTGGAATGTTACCATGTTGTATGTGTGTGTGATCCCGTGTGCAGCATCACGGAGTCTTGTGTGTGATCCCCTGTGTGCAACATTCTGGAGCCTTACCGTGTTGTGTGTGTGTGATCCCCTGTGCAGCGTCGCGGAGCCTCACCGTGTTGTGTGTGTGAGTCTGCTCTCGCTCACAGCTCCACAGTACTCCCTCACAGGAGCTCCTCCCCGCTGACTCTTCCCTTTTGCAGGGCTCCTGGCAGAGTCTGTCTGATTTTTCCTTTATGCACAACCCTGTGGAGAAGACCTTTGCATATATATCTTGGCAAATAGATAAGTTCCCAGAAGTAGAATTGCTGTGTATGTTTAAAATTTTGATAAGACACTGCCAGGTTTTCCAGGAAGCAGAAATGTTTTTCTAACTTATTCTTCTACTGACAATACTTGAGAACAAGTTTGTTCTACACCTTTGCTAAGGCTGATAATTTTCAAAAATGATGTTAAAGGCACATGTCTACTTTGAAATAATTATAACAAACAGGATAGCTTTGAGAAATGGAACCCTACATTTCAGGAACTTCATCTCTTTATCTGTGAGAACACTTTGTCCATACTTAACTGTTTAAAAAGATTCTTCTTTTTTTTTTTCCCACTATATAGCAGTACATGTTTTATCGTTCTGTTAGGTTTGATGTGAGCAGCCGGCACAGTCGTGTTTTATGGTTCTGTTAGGTTTGATGTGAGCAGCCGGCACAGTTAAGTCACTGAGCATTTCGGGTGCCTGCTCATTCTCTCAGGAATGTTAGAATCCAAATGCTGACAGTTATTCCTCCAGAAGAGAGAATTTGCAGAAACGTTGTGAGAAAGTCTCATGTCTGTTTGTATGATCTATTTTCTGTGTTAATGGAGGAAACTACCTTTGAGACTCGTTGTAGTGCAGAAGGGGTGAGTGATAGAAATAGTTTTGGAATGAAGCGAGCAGCCCTGGGGGAATATGAAGGCAGCGTTTCAGGAGTGCTATGGTTAGTTTTCCACATGATCACTGCACATAATAATTTTTAAAATTCCTGTTTCTAGTTTAGAAGGCAAATGACAATTTCTTTAGAAAAGATACACTGTAATCTTAGAAAAGTGTTCCAATTACATACGTTGTAGGTGATTTCAGACCCTTAAAATTCTGACAGCCTACTTCCCCAATAAATTCTCTCTTTGTAGGCTGTGGCCCTAAAAAGCTTAGAGAAATAATTTCTAATCTTGATGTTGTTCCATCTCTGTTCCCTAAATGCCTGAGAACTGCAGTTTCTTAAGAATTTGTTAAAAGCCTACTGTGTGCAGAGCTCCGAGGCCTGCCCGATGCAAACCTGCTCTCTGAGACCCAGGAGAAGGCATGCACAGCGGCAGAAACCTTGGTTATCACAAATGTTTGCATCTATAGTGGGTTTAAAGTACTTTCCTCATCTCTAAAGTGTACATCAAATGACATTGAGCAGGATAGTCAAGAGAGTAGAATAGATAAAAAGTTTCCCTGATCCTACTGGTTGTAGCAGCTTTTAAATTGTTGCTGTGTATGTCTTTCCAATTCTTCCTATTTTTATTTAGAAGAAATCTTCTGACTTGGTGTGTACTGACCATGGCTTGTGCTTACTCTGCCTGTCGGGATATAAAAATTGTGACTTGCATTGGGCCTGTCATTGCAATTGATGTGATATCTTGTTTGATCGATTGATTGGAGACAGTCTTGCTCTGTCAACAGGCTGGAGTGCAGTGGCACGATCTCAGCTCACTGCAACCTCCATCTCCTGCAATCAAATGATTCTCTTGCCTCAGCTTTCCAAGTAGCTGGGGTTACAAGCACACGCCACCGCACCATCACACCACCACACCTGGGTAATTTTTATATTTTCAGTAGAGATGGGGTTTTGCTGTGTTGGCCAGGCTGGTCTTGAACTCCTGACCTCAGGTGATCCACCCACCTCGGCCTCCCAAAGTGCTGGGATTGTAGGCGACAGCCACTGCGCCCCGCCTGGTTGTGATATCTTTGAAATGAACAAGGAATTCTTTTGTCTAATTCTAAAAGTGATGCATGCAAAATTATAAAACGAAACACATAGAAAAAGCAGCAAAGTACAAAGAAGGAAATAAATGTCACTTGCTGTCCCACTACCTGTGGGGTCATTACTGGGTCATTACTTTCATCTGCCTTTACGATGAAACTAGCTCGCTGACCCTAGAGAAGTCCCGTAACCTTTCTGGACTTTTTTTCTCCTCAGCAAATTAAAAGGTTAGAGTAATTCGTGGGAGGGTCTCTCTCTCTCCTTCCAGGCCTGGTTTGATGACCAGTTTCCATTGAGAGTAAAGAGCCTTTGATTGAGGTCCTGAGAACCTTTGACTAGCCACAGGCACTTGTAAGCATGGAGTTTTAAAAGCTTCGATAAGTGAGAATTCATCTGCAAAGGCTTCAGTGGAGATGGTTGACGAACTTCCTGCCTCAGCATTCGCCAGGCGGAAGGCAGAGGAGCCCTTGGCAAGCTGTGTGCTGCCTAGGAGTCAACAGTGGTCTTTGGCTTTGGATAATTTCCCACTGGGTAGATCAGATTTGACTGCTTTTGTCTAGGACCTGTGAGAGGTTCCTGTTAGAACCATGGGTCGATGGAGCATTTTTAAGTTTTGGAGTTTTGAGATGAATCATCTAGTGTGTACAGGATTAAAGGCATGGGTGTTCCTTTTTATTTTCCAGTTAAGACCTTCTTCAGAATGTCAGTCTGTGTGACATGTCCGGGGGAGTTGCTTTGGCTGAGGTGGAGGCAGGGACTAGAGAGACCTGCGCACTTGGCTTTCCTTTTGGACTTTCCCCCACCAGCCCTCCTTCAGCACCTGGAGAATCTGAATGCCTGGCAAGAGTGCTTCACCCACATCAGTGGGAAGCCTGTGTATAAGGTGCTGAGAGTGTGGTCTGCCCTGGGGTGGGTGCTGTGACCTTGTTGGTGTCACTGTATAGACAGGTGTGAGTTGAGGCTCTTCTGGGAATGGCTTCCTGAACAAGGTGGCATTTGAATGGGGCTGGACAGAAGGTGGTTTGATTTCCCTGGTGGAGGTGGCTGGAGGTTGGTGGTGTGGGAAGGGCTGGGACACAGTCAGTACTGGCAGAGTGGGCAGGTGTCATCTGGACACAGTGAGGTCATCCTGCTTGGCTGTAGTGTGGGTGCCCTTGAACCCAGGCACATGGTGTGCCAAGGTGTGCATGTGCTGAAGGGCCAGCATTCGGATTTCTGATTTTTTTCTACCAGAAGTGTTACAGCAAGCTCATATGTAGGCAGGTATGTCATATCTATTCTCGTATACTGGCATTCATTTTTGTAGAATGGAGTCACAAACTGGCATTACTGTTAAAAACTTAATTAAAGTTATTAACCTGGAGAGTCCCAGGTACTCAGGAGGCTGAGGTGGGAGGATCCCTTGAGTACAGGAACTTGAGTCCAACCTGGGTGACCTAGCGAGTGAGGCCTCATGTCTCAAAAAATAAAAAGAAAACCAGAAGTGATTACTATGAACCCGGAGCCCACACTCGCTGCTCAGTGGAGAGGAGGACTGCTGACGAGGTGGACGGTCCGCTCCTCCCACGTGTGTGCCACACACGGTGCTCAGTGGAGAGGAGGGCTACTGACGAGGTGGACGGTCCCGCTGCTCCCACGTGTGTGCCACACACGGTGCTCAGTGGAGAGGAGGGCTACTGACGAGGTGGACGGTCCGCTCCTCCCACGTGTGTGCCACACACAGTGCTCAGTGGAGAGGAGGACTGCTGACGAGGTGGACGGTCCGCTCCTCCCACGTGTGTGCCACACACGGTGCTCAGTGGAGAGGAGGGCTACTGACGAGGTGGACGGTCCCGCTCCTCCCACGTGTGTGTCGTCCTGTATCTCAGCATGTGAGCGTGCAGGGTAGAGAGCACTGGGAGGAGTGCCCCAGACAGTTCACACTCATTTCAGGCAAAATGAGAGGAAAAAATACTCATGGCACAATCTCCAATCTTTAACAAGAACTGTTGACCTTAATTTTCTATCTGTAACTGCAAATAAGTGAATTTTAAAACATTGACTAGGTCTAGGGAAAAGGACTAGAAGGGTCACAGACAAACAGAAGTGTGGTTTGCTGAGAGCGGGGGAGTTGTGGCCAGTTTTGGTCTTTGATTTTGAGGTTATCTCTGACATTGTTTTTGTAGTCAGTTTTAGACAAGAGGAAGGAGGTCAGAACCACACTTTGGCTGCCCCGAGATGGGGCGGAGTTGCTTATCCTGTGGGAAGCCGACACTTGCTGGTCTCATCTGCGCCTGGGAGGGATGGGGGTTGGGGACGGGGGCGGGGGAAGGTTCTGTCACTTAGTGTGTTAAGGTTGAGACTGTTTTGATTATCAGCACCTATGACGATGTGATACTCCGTGGTTTTTTCCTCCCCTTTTAGTTCTGGGCCTGTGGATAGAGTGATTTTGATTTTGGAATGAGATAGCCAACAGATTTTATTTTAAAGTTGGGAAGAAATAAAGCATTATTGATTGGGTTTTATCAAACCAAACAGGGCAGCCCCACAGAGCACTGAGTGAGAAGCTTGCAGTTTTGGGGCTAGGATTGACTCAGTGGCACATTAGGGAAATAATTACCCAGGGTCTGGGCTTTTCTGGGGGTGAAGGAGTTACTCTGTTTTCTGCCTGAGAATAAGTTCAGCTGTCCCCATCACACAGCCAGCGTCAGGGGATCTTCACGGCTTCCCACAGGAAAAGCAACTCAGCCCTGGCTTGGGGCGGCCTCAGTGTGGTCCTGACCTTCCTCTTGTCTAAAACTGACTACAAAAACAGTGTCAGAGATAACCTCAAAATCAAAGACCAAAACTGGCCACAGTCGCCCCCCTCTCGGCAAACCACACATCTGTTTGTCTGTGACCCTTCCAGTCCTTTTCCCTAGACCCAGCCAATTTTTAAAAATTCACTTATTTGCAGTTACAGATAGAATATGAAATGGATTCTCATTCAACCTTAAGGTGTCGGCGCTGTTTACTATCTTAATGTTAAAATAATTCTGTAAAACTTTTGATGTTAAACATTTTTTTCTCTGTCACTGATTTCAGTTGTTTTGGAGAATCATGTAGTGACAGATGAAGACGAACCTGCTTTGAAACGCCAGCGACTAGAAATCAATTGCCAGGACCCCTCTATAAAGGTAAAACTCTTGCTCTGTTCTGTGATGTATAGTGTGTCGGAGATTTCTAGGACTGCTGGAACAAATTACCATAAACAGGATGGCTTAAAAGTGGAGCCTCTCAGCTCTGGAGCCAGAAATCCAAAACCAAGATGTGGGCAGGGTCTTGCTCCCTCCAAAGGTTCTAGAAGGTGGATCCTTCCTCCTGCTTCTAGCTTCAGGTGGCTGTGGGCCTCCCTGAGCTGCAGGCTCGCCCCAGCCTCTGCCTCCCTCTTCATGTTCCTGCCGCCTGTGTGTCTGTTTCCCTTTCTCTCCTCTAGAAAGGACTTGTCATTGGCTGGAAGGGCCGCCCTAGTCTAGGCTGACCTCGTTGACTAAATTACATCTGCACAGACCCTTTCCCAGTGAGGCCGCGTGGATGCTTTCTGGGGTTAGGATGTGGGTATGCCATTTTTGGGAGTCACCAGGCAGCCCACTACGGAAGAGTTGTGCTGAGTCTTAGCATTTTTTCTCTTGAAGAGCACGAGGAGTAAGAATTGTTAACCTTGAGGTGCTGCCGAATGAGGCATCTGCCCACACCCCTGCAGGCCCATTTTGGATGGCAGGAGAGTGAATTTACTGTGGCCGGTGAGGAAGGACTTCTGTGCCTGTCATTTGAGTCACCTAAATTCTAAAATTTACTGGAGGGTGGGTACTGCTCAGTGAATTATTTTTGGATCTTTGAATTTCACTGGTTCCGGTGTTTGCAGAGTCACAGAGGTCAATATCAGCACACGTGTGAAGTCTGTGAGAGCAACACAGAACCACAGTCACTTTTCATGTCATTCCTCTACTTACACACGGTGTCTGTTTGGTAATATTTAATTTGTTCTGTTAGCCAGGAGAAGCAGTGTAATGTGAATGAGAAACTGAAAATACAGTCACAGTCAAATGCTTGTTTCCGACCAATGGATAGAACTTGGCTCTGTTAGTAAACACTGCCTTATTCCCTAAAGAAAATGCAGTTGACGTCGTATCACAGAAGACACTTACTACACACAGCACAGAAATATGTAAAGGGGGCCTGGAAGTGGCTGTGCCTTCATCCTTGGCCCACTGTTGAGAAGAGGTTGGGCCCCGGTTGAATCCTGCCATATGCATGGAGTTGTGTGCGTGGCTCTAGGTTGTTTTATTAGTATGTAAGAGTGATTTTCACCCAAACCCCAGACAGTCACGGGTAATTCAGAATTAGAATAATGTGGGTGTAAGGAATTGGAGAGCCCACATTTGATACCTTCAGGTTGTTGAAAATAGTGGAGATATCAGTGGCCGTTCGGGGATTCAGCCAGCGATTGTTGCTTTTCAAGACGAGCGTGTTTGTCACGCCATGGACCTTGCCTTCTTTGTAGGTAAGCCGACTGAGCGTCGCCACGTGGGCCTGGGGCCACCTGATGCCGTGCCTCCTTCCCTCCCACACACGGCTTCAGAGTCACATTCCAGCACAGAGTAGTCAGTCAAGGAGGGTGAATTTCAGTTGGTTTCTTTAGCTCCTTTCTCTATTGGCGCCCTTGTGCTGAGTCTTACCAGGAGACGAAGGTGAGCTGTTGGGTGATCTGTGGATTGTCCTTCCTGCAGTGCTGTCCATGCCACTGTGCACCAGGTTTCGATGCCCGCGACTTGATGTATGTTAGCACTGTAATCTTGATATTCTGCAGGTTCCCTTGAGATCAGAAAGGAGAGCGAGCCGTCAGCAGTGCAGCAGGTCAGCTGCAGTTAGTGGGAAGCCGTTCCAGCTCCACTGTGGGCCGCTCCTGTGCCCCCGTGCTGCGGGTCCCACGGCCAGCTCTCGGTGGCTGCTCTGTGACGCCCCTGCTCTCCTCAGCCTACCTCCCCCTTCTTTCTGATGGTTCCACTTTGGGCCCCACACTCTCAATCATGGGCAGAAAAGGAGGGAGAAAAGACGAAACACAAATTCTGTGCTATTTTCAGCTATTGATTCTTAAGGCAGGTACTAGCCCTCCTGACTGCTAAGCAGGACTGGCAGGTGTTCCCCAACCTGCCCGTCCCTGGACATGAAGGAGCGTCCTTTTGTCTGCTGGTGAGACCTGGTGGAGGGTGTCTCTTTTGCACAGTGCAGTTCCCACGTGATTAAGACGTTTCCATGTGTGTTCGTGGTGGCTCCTGGCTGCGATGGCAGCTGGGGAAATGACGTTCTTCCCTTTCTGGTTTGTCTGTTTGTTCTGTTTGTTGGGTTTGGAGTCCAGCATATCACTGCTCACTGTGGTTACGTGGAGTGAGGAATCTGGAGGAGACTCAGCGGGAAAGGTCAGACGGGGAGCCCGGCTCTGTCGGCCGCTAGGTGGCATGCTTGCTGCTGGAGCCCCACGGAGGCTCTTGACCAAATCCCTGAGTCAGGGCTACTGGGGGCCAGTCACCTTCAGATTAGGCAGCCGGTGTGATGTGAATGTGCATGGCCTGTGGCTTTTATGCTGTTTCGATGTTAGGTGTAGTCTGTTTTTATTGTTGAAAAGGTTTGATTAGTTGTATGTGTACATTTACTGATTAATAATATATTAAACTACATACTTTTTAATTATATGGGCACAACTAAAAATTGCAACTGGTCATAGAGGTAAAACAGTGATTAAGTCATCACATTTTAAACAGGAAATGTGACTCGTATGTCACATGTGAACTTGTTACTCAGCTGTTTCTGGCTCATAGCTAACAAGCTAGTTCCATCGTGGGCATCGTTCTGTTCGAATAGATAGAGTTGAAATCAGGAAAGAGCTGTTCGGTGTTTCTTGGGATTGTCTTCTCTCTCTCTTTTTTTTTTTTTTGAGACGGAGTTTCGCTCTTGTTACCCAGGCTGGAATGCAATGGCGCGATCTCGGCTCACCGCAACCTCCGCCTCCTGGGTTCAGGCAATTCTCCTGCCTCAGCCTCCTGAGTAGCTGGGATTACAGGCACGCGCCACCGTGCCCAGCTAATTTTTTGTATTTTTAGTAGAGACGGGTTTCACCATGTTGACCAGGATGGTCTTGATCTCTTGACCTCGTGATCCACCCGCCTCGGCCTCCCAAAGTGCTGGAATTACACGCGTGAGCCACCGCGCCCGGCGGGATTGTCTTCTCGCAGTTCAGGAGACCCTTTCTAAAGCCGATCTTTCTCCACTTTCAGTCATTCCTGTATTCCATCAACCAGACCATCTGCTTGCGGCTGGACAGCATTGAGGCCAAGCTGCAGGCGCTGGAGGCTACGTGTAAATCCTTAGAAGAAAAGCTGGACCTGGTCACCAACAAGCAGCACAGCCCCATCCAGGTGCCCATGGTGGCTGGCTCCCCCCTCGGGGCAACGCAGACGTGCAACAAAGTGCGATGGTAAGAACAGACCGGGGTGCGGGGCCTTCGGGTCACCTGGGGAGAAGCGCATCACCTCCTCGCCCAGGCCCACCATGTAGTTGCTTAGTTGGCCAGAGATGCCACGTGTCTGCCTCCCAGTCTCAGCAGTTTGTCAGTGAAGCTGACTGTAGTTAGACCGAACCCGAATCACTGGCATCCTTGCCAGGACGACCTAACGTTCCCTTTCCACTTAACCCAGACTGATGCGTCTTTTCTTTAGAACTTACCCACCAAATCTTAGAAGATGTACATGTGCTGCTTTCCTTTTTCCTTCTCTACCTGGCCAGTCTTCAGATCTGTCTTTCTTTGTGTGTGGTGTTTTACATTTCACGTGAATACATCAGACTTGCCATTCAAGTCTGCAGTTTTTACTGTGCTCATTTTTAAAAAGTGGAGTCTAATCTTAGAAGCTGTGTGGTACTTTACGTGCTGTTTTAATAGAACCTTTACAGTGTCTCAGAAAGTCTGGGACTTGCCTGGGCATCCGCTCACTCGAGGCTTTGTGTCAGACACTCGGGCTGGCAGCTTGCGCCGAAGCTCGGGCACTGGTGTCGCTAGCCTTCCCCACACCCGGCCAGAAGGAAGTCCTGCCTGAGGCAGTGGACACGGCATGGCTCTGTGCCTGATGAGGGGCCGTTTGACTAAGAGCTGCTCTCTTCAGGTCCCCTGGCCCAGCCGCAACCCTCTGCCCGGTGTGTCTATGAGGAGAGAGCACGGTGGGATGGTGGGGGGGGTGGGGGGCAGGGGAAATGTGGACGCTGAAGAATGGGAGCCACAGCAAGCCTGGAAGGACTGTGTGTGCTGGTGGCTGGTTCTGGGTTAGGGGCTTTGTAGACCTCCCCAGGGACTGTGGGGAGGGAGACCAGGGGCTCCTGGGCTGGCTGGGTTTGGGATGTTCATGAATATACCCTCGTACCGAGGTGGCAGCTTGTCCTAGCTTGTCTGGGGGCAGCTCCAGATGATGGCTGCCATGCTGGCTGAAGCAGTGGTGCCTCTTTGAACTCTTAGGCATGCCGGGGGTATTGGAAATGCTACGTGGCCCTCCTTGGAGCTCCACTGCTAGTGGTGGAATTGGCATCTCAGTTCGCAGGCGGGAGGTGGGGATCGTCTGTATTCCTCTGAGATGGAGCCTTTACCCTGCGCAATGATGTCACTCACGTGTGTCCTCCCAGCAGGTGTGTGTTGACTGTGTCCTCTGTGCAGGGATCTAGTGATGGAGTTGGCATTTCAGCAGGCGGGATGGGGGATTGTCTATGTTCCTCTGAGATGGAGCCTTTAACCTGCGCAATGATGTCACTCACGTGTGTCCTCCCAGCAGGTGTGTGCCGACCGTGTCCTCTGCAGGGATGCTGTGGGGCTCCCAGGTCAGGTGTGCAAAGCTGTCGGACCCAATGCCTTTTTTTTTAGGATAGTTTTTTTGGTAATGTCCTCTTACTCTAAAATGTAGTGTTTAGAAAATATCATTTATGTCTCAAAAAAAAAACCCGAAAATATAACTTAAAGTTAATAGACTGCCCCAGCAGTAGAGGATAATGTGATAGTCGTGTGTAACAACGGTGCTGCTTGGCCGTGAAAAAGCCGGACGTCCCATCTGGTGTGTCGCGTCCTGCTGGTGGGGAGGGGCGGTCCCCGCAGACTGACCTGCGTGACTCCGTGGGTTCAGACCCCAGCTGGTGATGGAATATTACAGAATGGCAAGCAGTTCCTAGTGAAGTGTCAAGTAAAGCAAAGTATATATTTTTCTTGACTTATGTAATAGTTGAATTCATGGAAAATTCAAGTCATGGTAAAACCGTGCAAAAATGTTTAGTGTGTAAATGTTGGGTAGAGTGCGATTCTGGGACCAGAGCGTTAGAAGCATGTTTTCCACCATGAAGCTCTGGTTTATCCTGTTTTGTGTGTGAAGAGTTTTTGTTGGGCGAGACTGTCTTACTTACTGAGGGATGCAACCTCCCTCACCTCTGCCGGCCAAATTCCAGTATTCTCTTAATCCTGACCACCGAATATGCCCCCCGGGGTCTCACAGCACCGCCGGGTACCTGCATTGAGAACCATTCTTCTAAGGAACCACACCAAAGAACGAGCCTCTCCTGCCCACAGGGCCTCGCGTGCTTGAAGGACGGCCGCCTCATCACTTGTCAGGCTGTGCTAGTGCTGGACAGGTCATTGTCACCACTTGGGAAAAGTGTGGACAGAATCCATCATTAGATTCCACCACTTATGTCTGCGGGAGAGAAGTTCCTGTGGACGATGAAGAACCCAGAGCTGGAGTGTGGTTTCCATCATGGCTTGGCCTTGAGGGTGCCTTGTTTGGATTCCATGCGCCCAGGGTGGAGCTTGGGCCTCTGGCTGTCACAGTTGCCCCGGCGGACGCTGTGGGGTGACCTTGGCCAAGTCGTGCATTCATTTCCATCTGAGATTCTAGTTTTCTCGTCTTTAAAATGAAGATGAGAGGAAGAGGACCTGGAGCTGCTCTGGGGCTGCTTCAGCCCAGGGTCCCCCTGCTGTCTCACGGTAACGGTGTCTATGCTCAGGAAAACAGATGCTGGGCTGCCCGGGGACAGGGTGGCACCACTTAGGCTGAGCTTGTAACTCCTGACTGCAGCGCCATGTTCCTTTGATTTTTGGGTTGTCCGACGATAGAGCTGCTTGCCTGGGCAGAGGCGTTTCCAAGCTGCAGGGAGTCACACTCGTACTGCTGTCTTCAGCGATGGCAGGACCGCTGGGATGGTGTCATGAGCGCATGGTCAGAAATCTCCCATGCTTCCCTCTCCTGGGGGCAGTGTTATCATTCACTGACCTGTCGCGGTTGTTTCTGCCCGCCAACAAGCGGGGAAAGGACAGGAAAGTTGTCTCATAGTGATTCAGATGCACAATCCAGTTAACCCGGATGTGTGACACCTTCGGGTTGGAACGAATTGTATTGGGAAGGGAAAATCAACCTATTGTAGAATATATTTAGCATATATCAGCATGGGCTTTATTAATATTGCTAATAAAACCATTATTTGTAAAAATTGAGATTAATAGAATTGTTCTTCCATTTTCTTATAGTTTTAAATAGGATAACAATATATTCTATTTAAAATCCTATTGAAAATATATCCGATTTAAAACAAGAAAGTGGAGGAATGATTTCCTTTTTTTCTTTTTTTGACACAGAGTCTTGTTCTGTGGCCAGGCACCAGGCTGGAGTGCAGTTGTTTAATCTCGGCTCACTGCAACCTCTGCCTCCAAGGTTCAAGCAATTCTCCTGCCTCAGCCTCCCAAGTAGCTGGGACTACAGGCGCACGCCACCACACCCAGCTCATTTTTGTATTTTTTAGTACAGATGGGGTTTCACCATGTTGGCCAGGATGGTCTCGATTTCTTGACCTCATGATCCTCCCGTCTCGGCCTCCCAAAGTGCTGGAATTTTTTTTTTTTTTTTTTTAATTGAGATTCTGCTTTGTCACCCAGGCTGGAGTGCAGTGGCAGGATCTTGGCTCACTGCAACCTCTGCCTCCCAGGCTCAACTGATTCCCTTCTGCCTCAGCCTCCTGAGTAGCTGGGATTACAGGTGTGCAGCATGATATCTGGCTAATTTTTATAATTTTAGAAGAGACGGGGTTTTGCCCTGTTAGCAAGGCTGGTCTTGAACTCCTGACCTTAGGTGATCCACCCGCCTTGGCCTCGCAGAATGCTGGGATTACTGGTGTGAGCCACTGCGCCTGGTGGAATGATTTCCTTTCATAGGAAACTTTTAAATATAGTATTTTTGAATGACTTTTAAAGGAGGCCAGGTGGCTTATGCCTGTAATTCCAGCACTTTGGAAGGCCGAGGTGGAAGGATTGCTCGAACTCAGGAATTCCAGACCAGTGTGGGCAACATAGCAAGACCTCCATATCTACAAAATATAAAAAAAGTAGCTGGGCATAGTGGCACCTGTCTGTAATCCCTTAGGAGGCCGAAGTGGTAGGATTGCTTGAACCTGGGAGGGCGAGACTGCAGTGAGTCATGACTGCGCCACTGCATTCCAGGCTGAGCGAGACACTAACTCAAAAAAAAAATGGTATTGTTAAGTCTGGCATTTCTTCTCATGTAAGTTCTTTTCAGAAGTCTCACTCTGTCATCCAGGCTGGAGTGTAGTGGCGCAATCTCGGCTCACTGCAACCTCTGCCTCCCGGTTCAAGTGATTCTCTCACCTCAGCCTCCCTAGTTGCTGGAACTATAGGCGCACACTACCACGCCTGGCTAATTTTTGTATTTTTTGATGGAGGTGGGCTTTGCCATGCTGGCCAGGTATCTTTCCGTATAAGTTCTGAAAATTAGAAATAAAAATTGCCAATAGTTGAAAGCTGTTGACAGAAAATTGTAGGGAAGAAATAGTGGAGAAGAACTTAATCCCAGTCCATTAATGAAAAAAGGTGTGTTTAGATTAGAATGTTACTAATTTGTATACACGTATGAGTGTTGTTTGAGAATTGTGCATCTAAAATGTGGGCAGTGGAACATGGAAAAGGAAAAGTTTCCAAACAAACTTAAAAATTGGTTAACATTCCAAATAGTAAGATGCTTCTATGAATTACTTACTTTGGGCCTCAGATATTTAAAATGAAGAACAGAAGTATATAAGTCACAGATTGTATTACATCCTAATCCTGTGCTGTTAAAATAGCCCCACGTTCCCGGGGCTTACTCCTTGCTGGATGGGATTAGCTGCGAAGTCTGAGTGTGATCTTACAGCACACATGCAAACACCTTAAGGGACTTTGAGTTGTAATGAGGCCCCTGGAGAGAGGGCAAGAAGCTGCCCACTGTGGTGTCACTTGCCCTTCTGTTTAGAGTGTCTACGTCTGCTCAGAGCCAGCCCAGCCTTCAAGGGCGGGCACAGCAAATAACTTCAAAAAAAAAAAAAAAAAAAAAGAAAAAGAAATAAAGCCCCTTTTATTTGAAGCTAAAGTTGAATAATTGTAATAAAAATGTGAGTCACCTGGATGGGCTTCATCCAACAATTGTCATCGACTTAGGGACAAGAAAAATGGTCTTTTATGGTTTTTTTTTTTCTTTTTTTTATTTAAAAAAATTTTTTAGAGACGGGGTCTCGGTATGTTGCCCAGGCTGGAGTGAAGTGGCTTCTCACAGGTGCGATCCCACTACTGATCAGCACGGGAATTTTGACCTGCTCCGTTTCTGACCTGAGCGGGTTCACCCCTCCTTAGGCAACCTGATGGTGCCCTGCTCCCGGGAGGTCACCATATTGATGCCAAACTTAGTGTGGACACCCGATCAGCATAGTGCACTGCAGCCCAGAACTCCTGGGATCGAGCGATCCTCCCACCTCAGCCTCCCTAGTAGCTGGGACTATAGGCATGCGCCACCGTGCCCGGCTTTTTTTTCTTTTAATTTTTTTTTTAGATAGGTACTTATTTTCTTCCTGCAGGTGTGCCATCAGTTTGGATCTGGCTCCATTGTAATTTTGGTGTAGCAACCTGAGGTGTTAACTTTAAAGATGTATGTTCAGTGGGCCCATCCTTTGAATGCTAGTGTGGACAGTGCAGTTGGGGCATGATGTCACATGGCCTGCAGGGATCAAGGGCACGCACAGGTACATTTTTACAGGTCAGTGCGAACAGCCTTTTGTTTGTACTTCGAAGCTGGACAGACAGCAGTGTCAGTAGGATGCGGCTGAGCATGGAGTGTTGCCTGTCACAGGATGCCAGCCCACATGGCTGTGCATAACCAGGACACAGTGACGGGCAGCAGGGATCTGTTTGCCCAGCACACCTGTGGAGTTGGCAGCTCAGACCACAGCTCAGAGCCCAGGGTTTTTGGCTTTGTTTTCCGAACATATTGACTGACTAGAAAAATTATTTTTTAAAATAAAAACAAACTAGCCGGGCACGGTGGCTCCTGCCTGTAATCCCAGCACTTCGGGAGGCCAAGGCAGGCAGATTTCCTGAGCTCAGGAGTTCGAGACCAGCCTGGGCAACACGGTGAAACCCTCATCTCTACTAAAATACAAAAAATTAGCTGGGCGTGGTGGTGTGTGCCTGTAGTCCCAGCTACTCGGGAGGTTGAGGCAGGGGAACTGCAAGAACCTAGGAGGCGGAGGTTGCGGTGAGCCGAGATCGCTCCATTGCACTCCAGCCTGGGTGACAGAGCGAGACTCCGTCTCAATAAGTAAATAAATAAAAATAAAAACTAATTTTAGTTTATTTCAACTGAAAAAAGATTTTTAAAATCTGTTTTTTAAAGTCATAGATTTTTATCTTTAAAAACATTAAACAATTAAAAAGAACTAGCATCTTTCTATTACAATTATAAACCATAGGCTTCGGTATAATAATAGTTCTTGGAATTTTTTAAAAGTGTGATTTCTTTCTTTTTTTTTTTTTTTGGCACGGAGTTTCACTCTTGTTGCCCAGGCTGGAGTGCAATGGTGCGAACTCGGCTCATTGCAACCTCTGCCTCCTGGGTTCAAGTGATTCTCTTGCCTCAACCTTCTGAGTAGCTGGGATTACAGGCATGCACCACCACACTCAGCTAATTTTGTATTTTTAATAGAAACCGGGTTTCTCTATGTTGGTCAGGCTGGTTTTGATCTCCCCACCGACTTCAGGTGATCCCCCCACCTTGGTCTCCCAAAATGCTGGGATTACAGGTGTGAGCCACTGTGTCTGGCAAAAAGTGTGATTTCTTTTAAAGTGTGTCTTTTAGACATGTGTCATGTAAGACTTAATGAAAGGGAAATTTTTCTTTTCCTCAGAACTGCTATTGACTCGTGGAGAATTGAAATATTTGATTAAGGACTGGTTTTAATTCCCTCTAGTGTGCTGGCTGCAGGTTCTCTGTTTTATTTCCTAGAGGGTCTTTTATTTTAAATATTGATAGATATTCCTGGAAAGGCTGTTGTGGTGTTGTGTAGTGGTAGGCCTCATTCTGAGCATCTCTATTCTGGCATGTGAGCACAAGAGGTCCTGGCCAGGGTGAACCAGTGTTTTCAGTTTTGGGTCATTGGCATCTCAGTCAAAATTAGAGTTTTCATAGGCTTTACAGTGTGACAGATTTAAGGGAGAGCCACTTGAATTGTGAAAATATGATTTGGTTTCAGCTAAGATGGTTTTGTTGAATTCTTTTCTTACTTAATACTTAATTTTTGTTGCTTTCATTTAATTTTGTGTATGTGTGATTTCTCTTCCTAACTGGTCTATATGACCTTGCACAGCTGCATTCTGTTGGTGACCTAATTGTGATACTCTGTACATGCCAGGACTGAGTACTTGCCAAAGAAAACATACAGTCTGCATACATGCAACTTAGGGAATTGTTAATACAACCGTATGGTTCAGAGGTACAATCTTAACCAAACTAATGTTAAACATAAATTTAAGTGTTTTAATGATTATGTACATTCTGATAATTTGGAGAACTTCTCTAGTTTTAGAATAACTCATAACTCATTGATTGGGATTGTGTTGAATCTGTAGATCAGTTTGAGGAATTCCCGACTTAACACTATTGAATATTCTGATTCATGAACATGGTATGTCTCATGCAGGAATTCAGTTTCTCTTAAAAGTGTTGCGCGGTTTTCAGTGTTCAGCTCCTGCACATATTTTGTTAAATTAATCTCTGAGTACTTCATACTTAACAGATGCTCCCATAAGTATACTGTATTTTAAATTTCAATATTCATTTGTTCATTGGAAGGATATAGCAGTACAACATATTTTTCTTTACTGCGCTTTATCCTGTGTCGTTTCTAAATGAAATTGTAGATTTTCTGTAGGATTTTTTAAAATATATGTGATTATGTTACCTTTAAATAGAGTTTTCCTTCTTCCTATAGAGTTTCTATAGCTTCTCTTACTTTATTGTGCTGGCCATGATCTTTATTTCAGTATATGTTCTTTTTAAAAACATTTTGGCCTTATTCCTGATCTTCAAGTGAAAGCATCTGGCCTTTCACCATTAACTGTGATGTTTCTCGTATATTTTTCCTAGATGCTCTTTGTCCGGTTGAAGAAGTTTCCTTTATTCTTTGTTTCGTGGGAGTTTTTCACATGAATGAATGGGCATTGAGTTTTCACTTGCTTTTTATGTATCTACCCGAGATGATTGTATGGTATTCCTTCTTGATTCTTTTGTTAAAGTGAATTACCCGGATTTTGAATGCCAGCCGAACCTTGCATTTCTGTTATAATAAACCTGACTTGATCTAGGTATATTATGGTTTAGATATATTAATTGATTAGTTTTCTAATATTTAATTAAGAGTTTTTGCGTCTGTGTCTTGGGACATGTTAGCCTGTAGTTTTTTTTTTTTTTCTTTTTTGCCATGTCTTTGTTTTGTTTTGTTTGCTGACCTCAGAAACGGAGCTGGGAAGCTGCCCCTCATTGTCTGCTTTCTCAAAATGTTTCTGTGAGTTTAGTTCTATTTCTTTTAAAAAAAATTGATAGAATTTGCCACTTTTGGAAGCCTAGATTTTTAATCATGAATTCAATTATTTTAATAAATACAGAACTTTGATAACTAGAATTTCTTGAGTTAGCGTTAATTTGTGTCTCTGAAGATTATTTTCCTTGCCCCCAAATTCTAGAATTTATCGGCACGCTGTTCCTTGTGGGACCCTCTGTGTGTTTTACATGTCTGTGGGTCCACAGCTGCTCCGTTGCCAAGCCTCCCTGGGCTCCTCTGATCTGTGACTGTTTCTCACGCTTCCTTGTTTTTGGCGACTTTTTGAGGTATTTTGTAGGATGTGCCTCTGTTGGGATTTGCCTCCTGATGAGACTGGGGTCGCGGGTTTTGGGGAGGAAGGCCACAGAGGTGAAGGCCACAGAGGTGAAGCCATTCTTGTCACATCCTGTCCAGGCCAGCACCGTCAGCAGGACTCAGGGCTTGATGCCGATGCGGGTCACCTGGCTGAGGCTGTTCAGTGTTTTCCACTGCCGGGTCACTCTCTTCCCCTTGCATCCTGCACTTTTGGAAGGAAGCTGCTGTGCCCATCGTCTGCCCGGGTGGGGAGTAGGGAGCTGTGTGCTGCCTCCCTGGTGGGGGGGGCGCAGAGCATCTGGGACACTTTGGTTAGTCTGCCTGGGAGGCTTGTCTCTTCTTTCCCATTTATGGATTTATTCACTCATCTGTTTACATCAGCACGTGCTCATGGAGATTTAGTTTACACTTTGGGTTAGAATCCAGTACTGCTTCATTCTGGGGCTCACGTCTTTCCAGCTTTGGCAGTTGGCAGCTTGTTACTTGGCTCCTATGCCCCTTGACATTCCCTCCATTCCCTCTTCATTGTAGGTGTTTTCTTGTTAGCGTTTTGTTTTGTTTTGTTTCTTACAAGACGGAGTTTTGCTCTGTTGCCCAGGCTGGAGTGCAGTGGTGGGATCTCTTCTCACTGCAACCTCCGCCTCCTGGATTCAAGCAATTCTCCTGTCTGAGCCTCCAAAGTAGCTGGGATTATGGGCCGTGCCACCACACCTGGCTAACTTTGTATTTTTATTAGAGACGGGGTTTCCCCATGTTGGTCAGGCTGGTCTTGAACTCCTGACCTTGTAATCTGCCCGTCTCGGCCTCCCAAAGTGCTGGGATTACAGATGTAAGCCACCACGCTTGGCCTGAAGCACTTTTAATTGCACGGTGCTATCAAATGCTTCTCCATGCTCATTGTGCATGCCTTTCCCAGCCTAGAATCAGCCGTTTCTGCTTGAATTGCAAAATGAGGTTAGAGAGATGAGGATGCCCTGGGCAGAGACTAGGATGTGGTGCCCCGAGACCAGGAGGCGTGCGCAGTGGTGTGCCTTGAGCGTGCGAAGAGCTTAGCGTTAGAAACCAGCAGGCGGTGCGCGGTGGTGCGCGGTGTCCTCCGAGCGTGGGAAGAGCCTGGCGTTAGAGACCAGGAGGCGGTGCGCGGTGTCCGAGCGTGGGAAGAGCCTGGCGTTAGAGACCAGCAGGCGGTGCGCGGTGTCCTCCGAGCGTGGGAAGAGCCTGGCGTTAGAGACCAGGAGGCGGTGCGCGGTGTTCTCCCAGCGTGGGAAGAGCCTGGCGTTAGAGACCAGGAGGCGGTGCGCGATGTCCTCCGAGCGTGGGAAGAGCCTGGCGTTAGAGACCAGGAGGCGGTGCGCGGTGTCCGTGCGTGGGAAGAGCCTGGCGTTAGAGACCAGGAGGTGGTGCGCGGTGTCCTCCAAGCGTGGGAAGAGCCTGGCGTTAGAGACCAGCAGGCGGTGCGCGGTGTCCGAGCGTGGGAAGAGCCTGGCGTTAGAGACCAGGAGGCGGTGCGCGGTGTCCGAGCGTGGGAAGAGCCTGGCGTTAGAGACCAGGAGGCGGTGCGCGGTGTCCTCCGAGCGTGGGAAGAGCCTGGCGTTAGAGACCAGCAGGCGGTGCGCGGAGGTCCCTGGCGTTAGAGACCAGAATGTCGTGTGTGGCATGCGCGGTGTCTTGCGAGCCTGTGAAGGGCCCTGGGCAGCTTTTCAGCTGAACACGTTGCCTTCCTGTGCTGTTGCAGGTGCTGACTTCCATGGAGTCATTCGCCATGCTGCCTCCCTCTCTCCCTAGTAGTCGTTTTTGTAGCTTCTAGGAAAGAGGGAGAAACACGTGTTCTCAACCTCATCGCCCTTCTGATTTGGGATTGTTGGGGGAAGTCCCAGATCTCTGTCCACGCACAAGCATGGCTCCCTGGGGAGAGCAGCATGAGGAGTTCCATCTGGAGCCTCTCAAAGCCGATTGCCAGAGGCTAGATGCTTCTTTCTTTAGCAACGAGTTTTTAAAGTTTGCCGCATTAGGTTAGTCCCATTTCGCTGGTGCAGTGGTTATTTGTGGGGCTGGTTTTATATTCTGTTTTGCTCATTTCATTAGATATTAGGAAGAAAATTTTAATGCTGATTTATTTTTATCCCTGAGAATTTTTTGTTAGATCATGTTTTTATGACTTTTTAATCTTTAGCGTGGTGTAGTGGCTTAGGCCTGTGATCCCAGCAACTCGGGAGACTGAGGTGGGAGGAACACTTGAGACCAAGAATTTAAGACCAGCCTGGGCGACATAGTGAGACCTCGTCTGTAACAATAAAATCAAATACCCTTTTAACCTGCAAGCAATAGAAATACGCTTTCAGTAAATGTTTTATTAGTCTGCGTGCTGACTGTATTGACTCGGTGATGTGAATCATTGCAGTAGTGGGTTCTGTGGACTTGTGATTAGGGTGGTGGGAGGTTGAATCTTGCTGTGTTCAGGGTGCAGTGTGCGCTGTTCTGGTCTTCCCCCAGCTGCCTGTGGGTGCCTCCGATGCCTGAGCCTTTTACTGTGTGCTTACCCGTATTGTCTTGGGGTCCTCAGTTGGGGAGAAGGGGAGAGACTGGAAGGTGCATCCTGTTTTTAAGACCTGTGTCCGGGAAGTGACACACCTCTCTCCTGTTGGAAGCCCATTGATGGACTCTGGCCACAGGGCTGTGTGTGCACAGAAGGGCTTGGGAAATGCAGGCTGGATGCACAGGGGCTCCTGGGAGAGCCCTGTCGGCAAGGGAGTGGGCTGTGGGCTGCTCCGGCCTGGGGGCTCCAGGGTGCCTGCTCTTTCTACCTGCCTGCCCTTCTGTTTTCCTCCTGCTGAAGCTCTGACCGCCCAGCAGCTCCTCTTTTTCTAAGTACATTACACTAACCCCGTTTCTTATTTACAAGGCCCGGGTCCTTCTGTGTTACGTAGGAGCTTGAATGTCCATGGGAGTAAACATACTTAGGGAACAGGTACTGGAGTTTTAAACAAAATCTGTCCATTTTTTCCTAGTAAGTAGAAAGCAGAAAAAATTTCTTGAAGTACTTTTGAGCTTGCTGTTGTTGAAATAATTTTCCTTGAGATAATTCATAAAAATTAGAAAGTGAATATCAGATTTTCTAAACTGGACTTGATAATTATTTTCAGTTATAAAAGGGATGCCTACCCCGGGGTGCAGAGTGTCACGTGGTGAGGCTGCACTTTGGGTGGAAGGAGACGAAAGCTTGTTTGGTTCAAACGTACGTCAGATATTCTGATGGCATTCACCCTCTCCCTGCCGTAGGAGACAGCCAGGTATTGCCGTGGGAATGGGACTGGTCAGTGACTTAACCACACAGGTAACCAGCGCTCTGTCAAGATCTTGGGCTAAGAGGAGTGCCCAGGGAAAGCAGCACGCCTGGCCTGGTTCATGCAGCAACCTGGAACGGGAGTCCCTGGAGGCTGGGGGTCCTGCAGTGCCCAGGGTGGGCTTCTCACTTGCTGAGCATTCAGTGCAGATTTATTAGGTGCACATTTAGTGGGTTTGGTCTGGGACATTTGAAAGTTATTATCTTTTTTCAGACAGCCTCGCTCTGTCACCAGGTTGTAGTGCAGTGGCATGGTCTTGGCTCACTGCAATCTCTGCCTCCTGGATTCAGGGGATTCTCCTGCCTCAGCCTCCCAAGTAGCTGGAACTACAGGTGTGCACCACTGCGCACATCTAATTTTTGTATTTTTAGTAGAGACGGGGTTTCACCGTCTCGATCTCTTGACCTCATGATCTTCCCACCTCGGCCTCACAAACTGCTGGGATTACAGGCGTGAGCCACCGCGCCCGGCTGACATTTGAAAGTTACTTAAACTCATCTTTGGAGGGTTGGTGCTTGCTTCTCCTCAGATTGCCTCTCAGTGCCTCTATGTGAATAGAGGGTTAGGCAGAGAACGGAGTCACGTCTATTCTTCAGCCTGTGATCATTTGTGTCCAGGCAGAGGTGTGTGTCCAGCAAGCACCCACAGCGGTATCTGAAGTCACCACCGCAGCTCCTGTGGCTCTCCTGCCCCATCTTTTCCACGTTTGACAGCTCTCATGGAACCTAACCGCAGACTGAGACCTCCCACCCAGCGTCTCAGCTGCCTGTGCCGGTTTGTTGGAGGTGGTTCAGATGCTAACCAGTGCTGCGAGGGCTGTCGGGTTCTGCTCACTGTCTGTGTGGCTCAGATGTTCTGCTGCTCTGAAGTGCTGGCGGGGCCCTGGTCCTGCTGTTGCTGCACCCAGGTCCTGCATGTTGCCCTCCCATCCTCCCTCCACCCTGTGTGGTCGTCTGCACTGGACCATTGTGTAGTTTCTCAAGGCTCTGCTTCAGAGTAACTTAGTTTTTGTTTCCTCTTGTAATAAAATGTGGCAAACACAAACTTGTGAAAATAGTTGAAATCCTGCATGTTTCCGGAAGATTTTTCGTTTTCTGTCCTCCCTTGGTGGCTGGTTTGCGTGCACTTGAGCAAAGCCTCTTGATGGAGGACATGTACCAGGTTTTGCTGTGTTGCTTTAGGTGTCACCAGTAACAAGTAGAGGAGCTTAAACAATAGTACTTTTGAGTGACATGCAGTTGATGATGCCTTTATTTAGGAAAACCTGCTGGTCCTGTGATTTCCGTGGGCGTGGCATGGTGCTGTTCTTGCACTTGCTGTGGGGACAGTTCCAGTCATGATGCCAGGCTGTATTTTCCTGGGTGCAGATCACAGAAAGGCAGTCTTCCCAGGTTGGTTTTTGGAAAGTGAAATCCAGGAATGGTGTTTTATTCTCTGGTGATAACCAGTGTGTTCCTGGTGCCAGTTCTTTCCCTGTGCCACCCTTCCACCACAGAGTGTACCGCAGAAATCCCTTGACTGAAAGTGCTAAGGCTGGAAAACTCATGAAGGGAAACCATGGGTGACTCTGCTCCTTGAGGCGAAGCTGTGTTGCTGCCGCCTGTCTAAACACACCAGTGCTTCCTCCAGGGCGGCGCCAGGTTTGCTGGTTTCTGGTCATAGCCTGTTCTTTTGTAGAATCTTTTCCTTGGAAGCAGAACCCTGAGCCCTTTGGTTCTAACTCACACCTGTTCCCGCAGAACCTAGAGGTAGCAAGTATGTGTCGTTCCCTCCCCAGTCCAGGGTGATGTTTGGCCCTTTCTTCCCAGGGTGCCAGCAATTTGGAAGGGTACCAGCACTCACATGGTTACGAAAGTTAGATCTGTCCCACAGGAATGGAGCTGGGATGGAGTGACTAAAAACGTCAAGTCGGTTTTCATGCACGTGCGCCCCTCAGAAGCTTTATGAACTGGGCATGATAACAGCTCGTGCCATGTCAGTCTATTCCGTATCACACATTCAGTGTCAGCCCAGCTGTCCTGTGCTATCCAGTTGTTCAGTCCAACAGTTAGGAAAGTGAAACCCCATTAAAAACCCATCTCCAGTCTATCCTCCTCAGTGTGGGGGCTCCTCCCCGCAGCGCGGGCCCCTGGGAGCAGACTGTTGAATGACTCTTATGTGCTCTTACCATGAATGTTGTTGTTTAAGGCCTTCTTTTTCTTTGTGACTCTTTTGTTCCCTAGCGTCGTCCCCCAGACTACAGTAATACTCAACAATGATCGGCAGAACGCCATTGTAGCCAAGATGGAAGACCCCTTGAGCAGCAGGGCACCGGATTCCCTGGAAAATGTCATTAGCAAGTCAGTAGCGCGGCACCAACCCCACCTTTCCCTGTCCCTGAGGAGCCCCGTGAGGATACGTCAGCCCCCAAGCCAGGGCACAGTCCGGCACATGCTTCATCTCTGTGGTCACAGGGTTGAGCCTGGCAGGCACTGCCCCAGCTCTCTGAGGTCGGGGAGGGCAGGCTGGGTGAAGCTGAGTGCTGAGTCCAGCCACACCAGGGGCAGCTGTCGCTGGGGACTTCTGTGTCTCGTGCTGGCTGGGTTGTGAAGGGGGCTGGCTCTGTCTCCTCACAGCAGTTGGTGAAGGCGCTCATCCTCCCACCTAGCTCAGTGGTACTCACGTCTGTCTGTCTGTGCAGAAGCTCGCAGGCAAACAGACACCCTCTCCCACGCTTGCTAAGTGGTGCAGGCATGTTGAGTTTATGGCTTTTTTCCTATCCCTTTTTCTCTTGAGACGTTTTGAGTGGAGCTTTGGCCAGAGGTGGGAGTGAATGAAAGACAACGTCCCCACCCTGCGTGACGGGAGGGCCAGGCAGTGGCCTCTGGCTGCGTCTGGGCCCTGCTCTCCAGGAAGACCTCCTGGGCTGCATGAACCCCAAAGGGTGCTGACACTTTTTGTTTCCCATCTGTGTCTTCACAAAGTTCTATTTTGCTTTTTCTTTCAGTCTCCTTTGTGGATTGCTCCTCCTCCAGCTTCGTCCCCTTTCCTTGTCTTAGCTCAGTTCTCAAGGGGTGCAGCTGTGGTCACGAGGGCCTGATACATGGGGGTGAAGGGAGAGGAGGTGGCGATGGGCGGTGAGGAGGTGCCAGGGTCAGCTGTGCCTCCGGGGCTTGGCGCTGAGGTCAGCCGGGCAGGTGCCCAATGTTGAGGATCCAGTTTAGTGTGGACAGCACTCTAGAGAATCCAGTCCAGAAAGTGCAAAGTGCAGTGCCCTCCTCTGGGTACAGACAGTGTGTGCAACACCCTTTTTTTTGACTTTGCAAACAGAATTGTGCTCCTTTCTCCTCTCCTGGTGCGCAGCCGTCCATGGTAGAGGATGTTGTAAAGGGAAGTAGCAAGTGTGTCCGTCACCCTTTTTTTGAGCATGTTGTGGAGCTGGCCTCACCCGCTTTGCGGGCAGTGTTCTGTCATTCCACATCAGCAGCTCTTGGGATGACGGCAGCTCCCGTGGAATCTCAGCCAGTTTTTGAACCCCCTTCAGGGTTTTTTGCCCATGGGAATACTTGGGAGTGATGGTTGCGTTGCAGAGGCAGAGTCATTTCCAGGGAGCCTCGCAGCGTGGGTCCAGCTGACCCAGGTCTCTGAGCACGGTCTTCCGAATTTAGTCTTTCCTTTAACAAGGCCTTAAAAAAGACTCTTCTTCGAGTGCCAGCATTCTGTAGGATGACCTCTGAAATCAGAGGGCAGCATGCTGGGCCTGAGTCTCTGAGTTACGATTTTACTTCTTTCGTGTTGTACATATTTTCCTTAAATGGTTAAGTTTTACTTTATACAGTTTCTTTCAGCCCCAGGCCATTTTCTCCTCTGGAGTTGCTGTTAATCTTGGTAGAGAGCGCTGTCTGGGAAGGCTGTGTGATCCACTGGTCCACGCAGTTAGATTTGTGATAAGGAAAGTGTGGAAGTCGGCGTGCTGGTTGTGGCTCTCACCACATTGGGCTGGTGTGTTTTTTCCCGTTCAGTGCTGTGCCTGGGCGTCGGCAGAACACCATTGTGGTGAAGGTGCCGGGCCAAGAAGACAGCCACCACGAAGACGGGGAGAGTGGCTCGGAGGCCAGCGACTCTGTGTCCAGCTGCGGACAGGCCGGCAGCCAGAGCATCGGGAGCAACGTCACCCTCATCACCCTCAACTCGGAAGGTGCGTCCCAGGCGTCGTCTTTCCTTGGCCAGAGCAGCAGTAGGAATGTTTTTGTTTGTTTTGCTTTTTTAGAAATTAATGTATGTTTGTTGTTTTTTAAAAAAATGATACAGTATAGGCCGGGCTTGGTGGCTCATGCCTGTAATCCTAGCACTTTGGGAGGCTGAGGCGGGTGGATCATGAGGTCCGGAGCTCAATATCAGCCTGACCAAGATGGTGAAAGCCTGTTTGTACTAAAACTACAAAAATTAGCTGCGCGTGGTGGTGGGTGCCTGTAATCCCAGCTACTTGAGAGGCTGAGGCAGGAGAATCACTTAAACCCGGGTGGCAGAGGTTGCAGTGAGCTGAGATCGTACCACTGCACTCCAGCCTGGGCAACAGAGTGAGACGGCGTCTCGAAAATAAAAAAAGAGGGATAAAATGAAGGAAGGGAGAATAATTGCACCAGTGTGAGATCTCTAAACCTTTCGGGATTTTTCTGTGCACACTTCATGATGTTACAACTCCCTTCCTTCCCTTACGCGGCGGAAATCTGTCCACATTGATGCAGATGGACAGCGTCGTTTGTAGGCAGTTTCGCTTATTTCATCAGCTCTCGATGCTTTCAAGGATGGCCCCTGTAACCTTTCCTTACTGACACTGGCATCGGCCTGCTGTCTTCCCACGTCTCTCAGATCAGTGTCTGGACATGGGCTCTCAGAGGCGGCTCTCTGGGCTGGAGGACTCAGCTTCCACGGGGCCTGTGGGATAGGATGCACTGCCTCTTTCTACCAAGAACTGGAAGGATGTGAACCTGTTCGTCCCACCTGGATTTTCAGCAGGGGCTTCTCTCCTGCAGGCTCTGAGGTGTCCTCCCTCCTGGCTCAGCCTGCCCAGTGTGCCTTTCATAGGCTTCTACCCCACAGAGCCTGTGTGTGCCCTTCATAATGACCGTCAGTTACTACAGCATGGAGAAAAGAGAGAGCCAAACACAGTCAGCTCTGCAGCAGTGGTGAACATGGGTTTTGTTTACTTACTAGGGAGAACTCAGGATTTTCCTGCTTCTGTGTGTGAGTTGTTGATTTTTCCTAGCAACTCAATGTCAATGTGTTGACTGAACAAAGGCTTTCCTGTTAGGAAGACTCATTACCATATCTGAAACATTGAAAATAATGTTTTTCACAAAAATTGCTTTTTCCTCTAATACAGAGCGCTAGGATTCAGATGGCAGCATGGTGGGAAGAGAGAGAGAGCTTAGGTTGATCTATTTTTTTCCAAGTTGAGATCTAATTTGTGTACCCTAAAATTGATTGTTCTAAAGCGTACATCTCAGTGGTTTGTAGTATATTCATAAGGTTGTGGAGTCATCACTTCCACTTCTAGAATATATTTTATTACTCCCAAAATCAGCCCGTATCCATCAGCAGTCACTTTGCCTTCTCCCAGCCCCTAGCCTCTGGCACCCACTTGTCTCTGTCCCTGTGGGCGTCCCCATTGTGGACCTTAACTATAGATGGAATCCTGTGACGTCCACTTTGTAGCTTGCCTCAGAGCGTGGTCCTCTTAGTTGCTGCATGATACGCCGAGGTCCGGACGGCCCACGTTCTGTTTCTCCATCGTCAGCAGTGGACGGTTGCGTTGTTTCACTTTTTGGCTGTTGTCATTAATGCCGCTGTGAACATTTATGTGCATGTTTTTGTGTATGTATGAATTGCAAGGTCAGGGCAGTGGAGTTTTTCACACATGAAATTTGAGGAAAAGAAGGCTGCTGATTTCAGACAGACTCGTTGTTCTAATTATTTTTCAACGGGGACTTTGTGTAAATTCCCACGTAGATCTGGCCACCGCCTTAAGGCCTGGTGTGTGCTTGGTTTAAATTGTGTCAGCTAAGGCACGAAAAACTTGATGATTCTGGGGAGTGCAGGGTCATAAAAACAAAAACATTTAAAACCAACCTAGGAGAAGATATCAAATTTGGAGCCTACTTAGTATTAGTCTGTATGTATAAGGAAACATACAAATATCCTTCGTATCTGAGTTTAAGTTCTTTTGATGTTTTGTGTAAGACAGTTTTCTTTAGCAAAGTCTTTGAGCTGAGTTTTTTACCATATTTATTTTACCACTGCTTGTTGTCATCAAACAGTTTTGATGTGTAACACAGGTTGTTAGGATTGGGGTGAATTGGAGAGCTTTTTCTAATCTTAATTTTTACTTTATTTTGAAGATGAGGTCGTCATCTAGAGCCATTCTATTTTCACATTCATGAGGAGGAAACGTTTATCATCAGTCTCTTTCACTGACTCTGTCCATGGGAATGTGTATCCCAGCGGGGTCGGTGTTAGCAAAGTATCAGTTTGAGCTGCATCATTTGACATAGCAGATGGGGAAAATTACAGACAGAGGAAGTCATCTTTAAATGATTGCTGTATATGCGAATGTTGGAAAAACAGCCAATCCATTCGTGTCTCTTCCATCAGATTCACTGTCAGCCCACAGGGGTGTCATCTGGTCAACATTTCCGTGAGGTTCAAATGTGCCGAGAATTGTGCCAGCAGCTTCCCTGCCTGTGCCCCTCTACCCCAGAGCAGCTGGGCAGGGGCCAGTCAGCACGTTGATGTGACCGAAAGCGTGATGAATATGGAGGTGCCCAGGGGACGCGCTTGTCCTACTGTTCAGTCTGTGCCAAGGGGACGCGCTTGTCCTTCTGTTCAGTCTGTGCCCAGGGGACGCGCTTGTCCTCCTGTTCAGTCTGTGCCAAGGGGACGCGCTTGTCCTCCTGTTCAGTCTGTGCCAAGGGGACGCGCTTGTCCTCCTGTTCAGTCTGTGCTAAGGGGGACGCGCTTGTCCTCCTGTTCAGTCTGTGTAAGGGGACACGCTTGTCCTCCTGTTCAGTCTGTGCCAAGGGGACGCGCTTGTCCTTCTGTTCAGTCTGTGCCAAGGGGACGCGCTTGTCCTTCTGTTCAGTCTGTGCCCAGGGGATGCGCTTGTCCTTCTGTTCAGTCTGTGCTAAGGGGGACGCGCTTGTCCTTCTGTTCAGTCTGTGCCCAGGGGATGCGCTTGTCCTTCTGTTCAGTCTGTGCCCAGGGGACGCGCTTGTCCTTCTGTTCAGTCTGTGCCCAGGGGACGCGCTTGTCCTTCTGTTCAGTCTGTGCCAAGGGGACGCGCTTGTCCTTCTGTTCAGTCTGTGCCAAGGGGACGCGCTTGTCCTTCTGTTCAGTCTGTGCTAAGGGGGACGCGCTTGTCCTTCTGTTCAGTCTGTGCCAAGGGGACGCGCTTGTCCTTCTGTTCAGTCTGTGCCAAGGGGACGCGCTTGTCCTTCTGTTCAGTCTGTGCCAAGGGGACGCGCTTGTCCTTCTGTTCAGTCTGTGCCAAGGGGACGCGCTTGTCCTTCTGTTCAGTCTGTGCCAAGGGGACGCGCTTGTCCTTCTGTTCAGTCTGTGCCAAGGGGACGCGCTTGTCCTTCTGTTCAGTCTGTGCCAAGGGGACGCGCTTGTCCTTCTGTTCAGTCTGTGCCAAGGGGACGCGCTTGTCCTTCTGTTCAGTCTGTGCCAAGGGGACGCGCTTGTCCTTCTGTTCAGTCTGTGCCAAGGGGACGCGCTTGTCCTTCTGTTCAGTCTGTGCCAAGGGGACGCGCTTGTCCTTCTGTTCAGTCTGTGCCAAGGGGACGCGCTTGTCCTTCTGTTCAGTCTGTGCCAAGGGGACGCGCTTGTCCTTCTGTTCAGTCTGTGCCCAGGGGACGCGCTTGTCCTTCTGTTCAGTCTGTGCCCAGGGGACGCGCTTGTCCTTCTGTTCAGTCTGTGCTAAGGGGACATGCTTGTCCTTCTGTTCAGTCTGTGCCCAGGGGACGCGCTTGTCCTTCTGTTCAGTCTGTGCCAAGGGGACGCGCTTGTCCTTCTGTTCAGTCTGTGCTAAGGGGACGCGCTTGTCCTTCTGTTCAGTCTGTGCCAAGGGGACGCGCTTGTCCTTCTGTTCAGTCTGTGCCAAGGGGATGCGCTTGTCCTTCTGTTCAGTCTGTGCTAAGGGGCCACGCTTGTCCTTCTGTTCAGTCTGTGCCAAGGGGACGCGCTTGTCCTTCTGTTCAGTCTGTGCTAAGGGGACATGCTTGTCTCTCTGTTCAGTCTTTTTAGGCCCTGACAAGAGACAGGAGCCGCAGGAGACAGATTGTTCTCATCTTATAGAAGTATTTAAGTGCCTTAAGTCTTTGAGAACCACAGATTTCAAAAAAGGTTATTTCTTAAGAATTCCAAATGGCTTGTATCAATTCCAAATTGATACGCTGTTTTATATCAAATTTGGAGTCAGTTTATTGTACTGCAAAGATACTGTATCATGTTATTACAGGTTTTTACTTAGGTAATTTCATTTGTCATGACACACATTCCATTGGAATCAGAAGGAAGGTACCCCTGACTGTTGGGAGTCTGAACTGTGTCTCATTGGAGCAGGAGGGACGGTACTTCCTGACTCCTGAGTGTGCGGACGGTAGGCTGTGTCTCATTGGAGCAGGAGGGAAGGTTCTCCCTGACTCCTGAGTGTGCGGACGGTAGGCTGTGTGTCATTGGAGCAGGAGGGAAGGTACTTCCTGACTCCTGAGTGTGTGGACGGTAGGCTGTGTCTCATTGGAGCAGGAGGGAAGGTACTTCCTGACTCCTGAGTGTGCGGACGGTAGGCTGTGTCATTGGAGCAGGAGGGAAGGTACTCCCTGACTCCTGAGTGTGCGGACGGTAGGCTGTGTGTCATTGGAGCAGGAGGGAAGGTACTTCCTGACTCCTGAGTGTGCGGACGGTAGGCTGTGTGTCATTGGAGCAGGAGGGAAGGTACTTCCTGACTCCTGAGTGTGCGGACGGTAGGCTGTGTGTCATTGGAGCAGGAGGGAAGTTTCTCCCTGACTCCTGAGTGTGTGGACGGTAGGCTGTGTCTCATTGGAGCAGGAGGGAAGGTACTTCCTGACTCCTGAGTGTGCGGACGGTAGGCTGTGTCATTGGAGCAGGAGGGAAGGTACTCCCTGACTCCTGAGTGTGTGGACGGTAGGCTGTGTGTCATTGGAGCAGGAGGGAAGGTACTTCCTGACTCCTGAGTGTGCGGACGGTAGGCTGTGTGTCATTGGAGCAGGAGGGAAGGTTCTCCCTGACTCCTGAGTGTGCGGACGGTAGGCTGTGTGTCATTGGAGCAGGAGGGAAGGTACTCCCTGACTCCTGAGTGTGCGGACGGTAGGCTGTGTGTCACTGGAGCAGGAGGGAAGGTACTCCCTGACTCCTGAGTGTGCGGACGGTAGGCTGTGTGTCATTGGAGCAGGAGGGAAGGTACTTCCTGACTCCTGAGTGTGCGGACGGTAGGCTGTGTGTCATTGGAGCAGGAGGGAAGGTTCTCCCTGACTCCTGAGTGTGTGGACGGTAGGCTGTGTCTCATTGGAGCAGGAGGGAAGGTTCTCCCTGACTCCTGAGTGTGTGGACGGTAGGCTGTGTCTCATTGGAGCAGGAGGGAAGGTACTTCCTGACTCCTGAGTGTGCGGACGGTAGGCTGTGTCATTGGAGCAGGAGGGAAGGTTCTCCCTGACTCCTGAGCCTGCGGACGGTAGGCTGTGTCTTCGCTCTTGTCTTTTGTCAGTAGTTTTGGTCTTGATGTGCTCATGGCTTTGTTTTGTACCTGACAGCGTGTGGGCTCCCATCATTCAATGACTGAGCTGCCAGCTGAGTTAGAGAAACAAGTTGAGCTAAAATGGACCTAGCGTGCGATTTGTTTGCCCATGAAGAGATTTAGTTAGATTGTTAATCAAGAGTGTACATTCCTACTGTGTATGCATTTGGTAATTCTTACAACACTTGTCTAACCCTACACATAAAACGTTAGGTACTTAATTTCAGTGGAGGACTGTCACTGAATTCTACTTGAATTATTGCCAGGAATTGGTCACATGGACACCCCTGTCAGTAGAATGACTTACGTGGTAGCCCCTGGTGGTGCCAGTGAAGGCTGGCGAGGCACAGCTGGGAGAGTTGGGCTGTTGTGAGAGCTGTCAGCTGCAGCCGTCTAGCCACTGCTGCTGGCATGCTGTGCTGTGCGGCCAGATTCACAGACCTCACTGTCCATGGAACACTGCACACGTGGAAAGAAGAACATGTAGCCACACTGTGCTGTGCGGATTTACAGACCTCGCAGTCCACGGAATGTCAGCCGTGCATGAGGACATAAGGACGTGTAGCCATGCTGTGCTGTGTGGATTTACAGACCTCACAGTCCACGGAATGTCAGCCGTGCACGTGGACATAAGAACATATGGCCATGCTGTGCTGTGTGGATTTACAGACCTCACAGTCCACAGAATGTCAGCCGTGCATGAGGACATAAGAACAGGTAGCCACGCTGTGCTGTGTGGATTTACAGACCTCGCAGTCCACGGAGTGTCAGCCGTGCACGTGGACATAAGAACATATGGCCATGCTGTGCTGTGTGGATTTACAGACCTCACAGTCCATGGAGTGTCAGCCGTGCACGTGGACATAAGAACATATGGCCATGCTGTGCTGTGTGGATTTACAGACCTCACAGTCCACAGAATGTCAGCCGTGCACGTGGAAATAAGAACAGGTAGCCACGCTGTGCTGTGTGGATTCACAGACCTCGCAGTCCACGGAGTGTTAGCCGTGCACGTGGACATAAGAACATATGGCCATGCTGTGCTGTGTGGATTTACAGACCTCACAGTCCACAGAATGTCAGCCGTGCACGTGGAAATAAGAACAGGTAGCCACGCTGTGCTGTGGAGATTCACACACCTCGCAGTCCACGGAATGTCAGTCATATACGTGGAAAGAACGTGTAGCCATGCTGTGCTGTGTGGTCAGATTCACAGACGTCGCAGTCCATGGAACGTCAGCTGCGCACCTGGAAAGAAGAACATGTAGCCACGCCATGCTGTGGTCAGATTGACAGACCTCACAGTCCACAGAATGCCATTCATGCACATGGAAAGAAGAATATTTAGCTACAAACATTCCTCGAAAATTTATTTACAGAATTTATCTTATGTAAGTGTTTTAAACATAACTGCTGTGTGTGTGAGGTAATAGTGAAATACTTCTTCATGGCAGTCCCGAGTTGATCACTAACGAGAGTAGGACTGCAGAGAGATGAGAGACCACAATAAAACCAAGGGAAGTGGGAGACAGCAGCGTAAGAAGAGGAGCAGGTCTGTGTGCCACAGAGCAGCCGGAAGAGGAGAGGTGAATTATTGCTAGAGATGGTCCGTGCGTCCCGGCGCTGGGATAGGAGAGATGAGTTATTATTGCTAGAGATGGTCCGTGCGTCCCGGCGCTGGGATAGGAGAGATGAGTTATTATTGCTAGAGATGGTCCATGTGTCCCGGCGCTGGAGCCATTTTGAGCCCTGATGTAACGACACAGCCTGTTGCTGTCTTTAGGTTTGAATTATGTGTGGGTTTGCTCTGTGTTACCCATTGTTGGAACCATTTATTTCATTTTATGTGATGTTGTTTTTGAAATTCATAAACAGCCTGAGTAAGCCTTTGCAAAAGCCAGATGAAAATTAATTGTTGCCATGGGTGCATATCTAACTTGTATCTTTTCTGGAGACTTACCTGGAGAGGGTGAGGCTGAGCTTGAGCTGAGTTGAGGTGGACTTGGTTGCGTTGTGGAAATTACCCCACACTGTGAGGCTTTGAAGAACCCTGCAGTCCAGTGACTTGTAAAGGATGGCCTTCTGATTTGTTCACTGTCCTGCTGGAGATGGAAATCCAGCATTCGCCACCCCTGTGACGGCAGGGGACTAACGTGTGGAATCCCAGGACAGGAACACTCGGAGCCGTCACCCGGGAAATGACTGGAACTCCGCTTCACGGGACGCTCACGTGCGGTTAGTCCTTTGGTCTTGGACGACGCGCAAACTGACATTTGTCAGAACTCTTGTTTCATCTGTTTTTGGGAAGTCAGCATTCAGATGAAAGTAGGAGAGAGGGATCCTAAAAAGCTTATCTTTCAAGTAGACTGCCTGAGAAAAAAGGACACATTAATAGCTATTCTCTGTGGTTGGACAGCAGATTTCAGGCTGGGATTTTTAAATCATCGTTTCATTTCCCTTTTTCCCCCGAACATGGAATTCTGAATATATAAAAAGTTGAGTAATCAGCAAATCTATCAGGAGGCAGATAAGACATTACCTTCCATTTCAGTGCAGAAAAGGCATCATTGAAACGCAGAGTGTTTGAGGATCAGCAGCTTTCTGGGAAGAGACGCTGGAAATGTGTCAATCACTGGGTTTTAGCGGGCAGGGAGTTCTCAGGGCCTGGAGCGTTTTCCTGCAGTCCCAGTCTGCCTCTCCCTTGGCCTGTGACCTTGATTAGGCTCATTCATTTCTGCAGACATCTCAACGCCTCTTCTGTGAGATGGGTCATGGACTGGCTCAGCTGCTGGGGTTACTGTGGACTGAGGAGCTGAGGCCTCTGACATAGTGGAGGTGTGGATTTAGGAGCCTGCCCCGACAGGGTAGGTTTCTCCCTCAGCGCTGTCTGTGTGCCCATGGGCTGCCTCATGCCTAGGTCTTAGACCTCTGCCCACACCCGTCAGAGCTCACTCAGCCTGCCTGACAGAACGGGCTCCTCCCTCAGTGCTGTGTGCCCTTGGCCCTGCCTCATGCCCAGTCCTTAGTCCACTGCCCGCACCTCACAGAGCTCACTCAGCCTCCTGTTCAGTGCTGTGTGCCCATGGGCCTGCCTCATGCCCAGTCCTTAGTCTGCTGCCCACACCTGTCAGAGCTCAGCCGGCCTCTGTGCCCTGGTGCAGGAGGCAGGAAGCCTGCCTGGAGCTCTGTCTATACACGGGGCTTGTAAGATGTGAGGCCCTCCTAACACAGGTCAGAATCCCCTTGTTCAACAGGGCCCACCCCAAGCCTCTGATTTGTCGGGGTGGGGCAGGACGTGAGAATGAGCATTTCCAGCAGGTTCCCTGTCACTGCTGATGCTGCTGGTCTGAGCATGCGAGTCCCAGGATGCTTCCTCTAGATTCCTGGTTAATTCTGTTCACTACATGGGCACTAATTTATCACCTTGTTCCTCACGAGTCTTCATGAGCGTGCTTCTCAGTCTTGGCCATACATTGGGTCACCTGGGGGCTTCTGAAGGTACTGAAGGTGGACCCTACCTGGCCTCCACTGACGGCACTGGAATTGCAGGGCCTGAGTTCGCTTCACTGCCTCTGTGCCAGACCCTACCCTTGGCTCTGGGCTCCCAGTGCTGAGTGAGCCGAGGTGTCCCGGCCTGGGGGAGTGGACGCCTGAAAATCTCTAGTGCCTTGTGGAGTGAGGCGGGAATGATGTTGCCAACAGGAGCTCCATGGACACAGGCTTGGATGGGAATCAGCAAACTGGGGTACGTCTGCACTGCTAATGTGGCTGTGCTAGAGTGTGAAGTACAGGGCGTGGCGCTATGAGCTGTGAGCCCCAAGAGGCTGGCACGAGCTGGGTCCTGCTGGACGCTGAGGCAGGAGCTCCCTGGGAGGACAGGCCAGATGGCCACTCTGCTGGTGTCAGAGTCCCCTTCAGTGCTGAAGAAAGGCCAGGAAGAATTGTTGAGGCCTAGATGAGGCCAGTGGTTGTGGAGGGAGGGCTCGCTCGGTGTGACCCACAGTGTGGAGGAGCCACCCATCGCTGGGGCAGCTCCATGTGGGGTGGAGGGCACAGCTGGCCTTGGATGCACTGGGTCTGGACATTTGCACACTGGCCCTTAGATGGGGCCTGAAGCCTGTGGGAGGATGAGCTCCGTGGCTGTCCTGACATTACCTTGAGGTGGGAGCCCGGGGAGGACAGAGATGGTGGGCGGCAGTTCCCCCAGAGCCGGCTCTTACCGTAAGTCAGGGAGGTTCTCAGTGTGGGCACGGGGAGCCCACGTTATCCCTCCTGGAGGGTCTCAGTGACAGTTTGACATGGTTTTGACTCATTGTTTGAAAAACAACTCTGAATTCTTGTCGAGTGTTCACTTAAAAAATATTATCTCACCACAGAGAGCTCAGCTAAGTGTGGTTTAGCCCTGTCACTCCTGCAAGAGGCTGCAGGGATCTTTAGCAGTGTGGTGGCTCTAGGTGAGAGCCTCTGCTCACCGTCCCTGCACCATCCTCGCACTGGCCCTGCATTGCCCATGTCCCGGTGTGGGTGACGGTTGGGGAGGCCCATGAGGGAAGCTGCTGCCCTTCCTGCTGCCTGCCTCGGGTCCTCTGCTTGTGATCTCCAGGTCATAAGTCCAGAGACGCTTGCTGTCCCTAGAGACCACCTCCATCTGACTAGGGTTCCAGTTAAATGAGCCTCTGTGCTAGGAACCCTGGGAATTTCAAAGACAGTGGATCTCATGTAGGCCATACCTACCCCAGGTCCTCTGCTGTTTTTGGATTATCGAGCAGCCCTGTAATCAGCTGCTTGTCCCCTCTGACCATGCCCTCTACCCATGCCCCCTCAGCTTGTGCCCTCTGCCTGTGCCCCCTCAGCTCGTGCCCTCTGCCCATGCTGATTTAGCTTGGACCACGCTGGGTGTGGGCACCTGCTCTCTGCCTGGGTGACTGGGCCCTGCTCAGTTCTCCACCCTTCCCTGTCACTCCTCTGCCCTACGCTCCCTGCTCCAGCCACTCTGGTTCCCTTACCTTCCTGGAGCATGTGGCTCCTCCTGGCCCAGGCCGGTGCTGCTCTCTGCTCTGGAATGTTCTCCGAGTTCTTCCCCTGGTGGGTGGCTCCTTCTGTTTCCTGCCTCAGGTCACCTGTTCTCGTCTGAAGTCAGCACTACCTGCCTGTCTCCCTTCACTTGCAGGCCACTGTCTCTGGCGCTTGGGAGTCAGGAGGGGTGGGCTGAAGTCTTGCACTCCAGCAGCTGCTGGGTGGCTTCCGCAGGTGCTCAGGTGCTCCTCCAGCGCCCCGGCGGCTTTCACTCCATTTGTACTCCTTCACCTGGGGCTCTGTGGCTGGCTGGGGCTGGGAGCCCACATCAAGCAGCCCCTATGTAGGATCGAGGCTGATTCCCGAGGCCCCGGGTCATGCTGGGTGGCATCTGAGGGTGTCACCCTGGCAGCCCTGGTATAGAAGGCTCTTGAAGTGGGACAGTTCCCACTTGCCAGCATGGGCCTGTGCAGCCTCTGCTTCCCAGCCACCAGTGGCCACAAGCAAATCTCTGCCCCTTGCCCAGGCCCCCACAGCAGAAAATTTTAAAAATCCGCCCTTCACAAGGACAGACACAGGGAAGGATTCAGCTCCTTAGGTTTGATGTGACTAGGAAACCTGTGGCATGTTAAGGTCAGCACAAGTGGGGAGCTGTGTCTGGGGCATCCCGTCCATGCGGGTGCTGGGGATACCTGTGGTGCAGGTGCCACTGCCGCGGGGCTGCTTCAGCCACCGTCCTCCCACATCTTGGGTTTCCCCTGCAGATTCCCGTTTAAGTCTTCAGTCCTGTGGAGTTCATGACCATCTCTAGCCATGGTGTGATCTGCGTGTGGCTTCGGATCTCAGAGACTGTCTTGCTCCTGCCTTGGCTCACATGCCCACTCTGTGCCTTGGCCTTCCCCTCCCCATGGCTTCCTGACTGGAGTGCTGCTGGCCACAGCCTGTGCCACTGTGTCTGATGGCATTGACCTGTGCCTCTGAGCAAGGGCTAAGATGCCCAGCTTTAGACCCAGTGCCAGGCACTTGGCTGTCCCATAAGGATTCGTAGATAAATTCTTAAAATCCCCGAAGTTCACTTTGGGAGGCCGAGGCGGGTGGATCTTAAGGTTAAGAGATTGAGACCATCCTGGTCAACATGGTCAAACCCCATCTCTACTAAAAATACAAAATATTAGCTGGGCATGGTGGTGCGTGCCTGTAATCCCAGCTACTCAGGAGACTGAGGCAGAAGAATTGCCTGAACCCAGGAGGCGGAGGTTGCGGTGAGCTGAGATCGCGCTATTGCACTCCAGCCTGGGTGACAAGAGTGAAACTCCGTCTCAAAGAAAAAAAATCCCCGAAGTTGGAGCCTCTCACCTTTCCACCTGTGGCCTCTGGACAGCCCCTGCCCCAAGACTGCATCCGTTAATTAGTCTTGAGGCATATGTTTCATTTGGTTCTTCACGTCCAGGTGGAATGTAGCAGTGGCTGACAGATGGTGTGACAGATGCACGTGTCTGAGCCCATGTTCCCAGCACCATCCCTGCACTTCTCAGCGGTCTCTGAGCTTTGATACTTTTTACTCACCTCTTATCCTGAATTCCAAAAATTAGAGCTTTTCTATGCTGAGCTACGGCCAAGAGCCCAGCCACCCTGTCCTGCCCCCGTGGCGATGACCAGCCCTTCCCTGATACTTCATGGAAATCTTATGTCTTGGGGAATAACACATTTTGGCGAATGAGGCTGCTTGTGAAGGGAGCCGTGCACACTAGGACCAGACGATGGCCATGGCTTCTCAGCCATGCTCCAGGCTTCCTGGCCCGGCTGGCACCCCTGGCTACCCTTTTAGGAGCCGGAAAGTCAGTGTTGGGACATTTCAAAGTAAAGCTTACAGACATTTTGTGGCGGCGATGCCCAGGGTGGCATGACTGTAACCCGGCCCTAGGCCGTGGAGACTGACAGAGTGCGGAGGCCCTCCTAGGTCCTGGCCCTGGAGGGAAGTATTTAGGTCTCCGCCCTTCCGTGGAGGATGTGCTGAGGAGGGGAGACTCACAGCGTTACTTTGGTTCAACTTCAGGGTCAGAAGAGATTGTTCGGGAGCTGCTGAGCTTCCAAGCTGGAGTGCCAGTTGTCTGGTTTATGATCACGTGTGCAGCTTTCCTCTGTCACACGGAAGGCTTTGAAAAGGGGGTTTGACAAGCTGCCATGCCTTTCACCTACCGTACTTGGTCAACCTGAGGACAACCCGGAGAGGCCACTGTGCAGAGAAGGAGTCTGTGGTTCAGAGACCAGTGACTTGTGGAGGGTCAGCTAAGAAGCTGAGAGCTGGCTGAGAGCTTGCGCTTGCTTGCGAGAGAGGCGGAGAGGTGTGGAGGAGCTGGCGGTCGTCACTCCCTGGGCAGGTGGGTGGGAAGTCCCACTGCATCGCCACGGGAGTGTGCTTTGCCGGCAAGCTCCGGCTTCTCCAGGTGCTTGGCTACCTCTCTCCTCCATGCGGAGCGTGGGCCTGTCCACGGTTCCTCGCTGTGGCTTCGCCGACGGTGGAGAACGTGGCACATTCCCATGCCTGAGTACGCCGCTGTGGGCGGCTGCATTTTAACTGCCTTGAGAATGCCAGTGTCCAGGGCATGCTGTGACTTACGCTGTGCAGAGGCGAGGGCTGGCATTGTGTCCACGGGGCGGTGGCAAGCCAGTTGCTGATGCTGGAGCCACGGCCTCCGCGTCCTACTTGGTGGGAGTGGCTGGCCGGTGGGAGAGCCTCCCTGGCAGTGAGGTGTGAGGAGCCCTGGGGAAGGTTCCGCTCAGCAGGTGGCTGGGGCAGGCACCAACTGTGTGTAAGGATATCGGTACTGCCAGGGTCCCAGGTTCAGGATGAGCACAGTTTGTGACCCTGTTGGTGCTCAGATCCCATGGCCCCACAGGCACCTGGCCCTGCTGCTCCCGTGTCCCCGCGCCCTGCCCCCAGATGCAGCCTTGGCTTTCTCTTTTTGTTGTTAGTGACCTTTGAGGTCACAAGATCACAAGGGTTGAGTTCCACATGATTAAGGGTTGTCCGTGGCAAGGAAGGAGCTTTGGCTACGAGGAGGGGAAGGGATTCCAATGCTCTGAGCAGGTCAGGGCACGTGCCGCGCACAGACCCCAGGCTCACTGTGGAGCTGCCTGGCAGAGGCGTGAGGCTCACAGAGCATGAAAGGGAAGCGGTGCTGGCTGGGACTCCATGGGGAGGAGGGCAGACCCATCGGAGCTCAGCATGTCCTGTACAGAGCCATTTTGTCGTACCAGGCGGCCGACCGTCAACAGTGCAGAGGGAGCTCTGGGACGTGCCGGGCTCCTTGGGCTGTGTGGAGGCCCCACAGCCTCTTCTCAGTGCAGAGTCCTCTAAACATAGGAATAGGCGGTGGCTCACCATTCTTCCAGAGACAGGTGTGGCAAGTGGTCTCCTTCCAGATGTGGGCAGAAAACCATTGTTATTTTTTAAAGCTTTTCACCCTGCTGGGGCCATGAAGAGAACCTGGTGTTTCAGACTACAGCTTGTTTGATGTCATCTCTTCCACCTGAGGAAGAGCTTGGCCTGTGCTCCTGCTGGGGTCTGGGTGGCATCCCCTGGGGGCTGCGGAGGCTCCTGCTGCTGGGCACACGCTGGCCAGTGCTGTGCCAGCTGCAGGCAGGGCCGTCCCGGAGCTGCAGGTGCCCGGGGCACTAGGTGTGCTGTGAGCCACTTGCCTCACTGAGTTAGCAGGGCAGGCTCAGCTCCGAGGGCTGGCCTTGAGTGCAGGATTGCCAGGACGCTGCCTGCCTGCCACATTCATCCATGTGAAATAGATGTAAGGACATCTCGGCCCCCTCTGGGGTGCTGGGATCGTTTCCATTCCTCCTCATTCTTTGGCAGCAGTTGGAGGCTCCAGTGCTCTTGGCGACTGCATCGCAAGTCGGGAGGGGTCTGCCCAGCTTTCCTGGGTGTGTCTGAGCGGAGCGCTCTGCTGCCGAGTGTGAGTGTGTTCAAGCCCTGGCCGTCTGAGGACGCTGTCTTCTCTCTTTCAGAGGATTACCCCAATGGCACCTGGCTGGGCGACGAGAACAACCCCGAGATGCGGGTGCGCTGTGCCATCATCCCCTCCGACATGCTGCACATCAGCACCAACTGCCGCACGGCCGAGAAGATGGCGCTCACGCTGCTGGACTACCTCTTCCACCGCGAGGTGCAGGCCGTGTCCAACCTCTCGGGGCAGGGCAAGCATGGGAAGAAGCAGCTGGACCCGCTCACCATTTACGGCATCCGGTGTAAGTCGGGCCCTGCCTCGGGGAGCTGGGTCAGGACCCGCGTTTCAGTGCTGGGCACGCTGGCGTCAGTAGGGCTGGCCTGGGGCTGCCTTTCTCCAGGTGGTTTGGGGATCACTGCTTGAGGGGATGGGTGCCCGGTTGACTCTGACGTGCTTATTATGCATGGCGTGCCTGTGCCACGGTATCTCATGTACCCCATAATGTTTTGTACCTACAGTGTACCCTTAAATTAGGGTGAAAACCTCCTCGCCTCCTGTCCCCAAGCCACTCTTGAGGAAGTGGGAGGAGAGCTGGGGCCTTCCCTGCGGTTCTGCTGGCTGTGTTGACACAGCTGCCGAGCCTCTCCTGGAGCGGGTGGAGTGTGCCTGCCTCCTTCCTTCAGAGAGGGCTGGGGCTCGGCGGCCGTGCCAGGGTCTTGGTGCTGACTGGGCTGTGATGGAGTCAGGAGAGCTCCAGAGCTCGATTTTCATGCCCAGCCCAGCCTGCGATGTTTCCCTCCCCTCCGAAGAGCGGGACTTGCTCCAGTGGCGATGGCAATGTTGTCCTTCGATGGCGTTTGACGGATGCTCAGGTCCTCCTTGCCAGCGTCCATGGTCCATTTGCTCCAAAGAGCCCATCTGCTCCAGAAGCCACCTGCCTGGCTTCTAAAGTGAAGCATTAGCGAACGCAAGAGACACGGGGTACCTGGCAGGAGGGGGTGTATTCCGGAAATCCGGGTTCTAGAGACTTGCCGCAGGGGAGCATGAAGTATGAATCTGATCTCCCAATTAGGTGAGCGAGGTGACGCACCCCACGTCCAGGTCTCACCATGCTGGGGGCCCCTGTTTTCGTAGGAGAGAGCCTTGCTCCTCCGGGAAGTGCCGTGTGGCCCTTGAGCCTCTGTCAGGAGCAGTAAGGAGTGGAAGGGCTCGGCTGTTGAGTAGTTGCTGTGGAAATGGGGTCTGAGTGAGACTGAGGGGTTGTGCTGACAGCAGGTTTTCCTGGAAGCTGCTGAAAGGTGGCGCCCAGGTCCTGCCCACACATGTGAGCAGGTGGAGGCATCTTCCCATTGCCGTGTCTCGGCCCAGGCGTGTGCCCTGGCTATGAGACATTGGCAGGCGCCTGTCCTGGACCCTGAAGGTAATCTCAGATGATTGCCTGGGAGATCATATGTGGGGCCCCCTCACAGCTTCTCAGGGGTGGAGTAAAGCAGGTCACAGAGGATCACAGGGCAGATGTCACAGCCTTCTTCTGAAGGGCCACATGGCAGATGATTCAGGCTTTGTGGGCCCTGGGGTCTCTCTTCAACCCCTCAGCTCTGAAAGCAGCCACAGGTGAAGAGCATGGCCATGGCTGTGCTGTGACAGGACACTGCCTTCAGAGGTGGGTGGCAGGCCCACCGTCCCCTCAGCTTTAGGGCATGGCGTGGCCGAGAGTGTACATCTGCGTACCTGAGCACGTGGCGTGCTTGTAGCTTGAAACACAGGGGTTGCTTTGTGCTGGTGCTGGGCATGTGGATCATGGTATGGAGTGCATTGACATGTGTAAGTAAGTGTGAGGAACAGCAGACAGAAGCATCTGGAACCTGAGAGGTGGCGTTGTGAGGTGTCGCAGGAGTGTCAGGCTGGGCTACGGTTGGAGGGGCAGCTTGGACAGAGGAAAGGATGGTAACATGGGATGAGTGTGCCATGCATGTGGGGCGGTGATGTGGGGTGGGCCCTATTCCCAGGTGAGGTGGGATGAGTGTGCCTGTGGGGCGGTGATGTGGGGTGGGCTCTATTCCCAGGTGAGGTGGGATGAGTGTGCCGTATGGAGCAGTGATGTTGTGGGGTGGGCCCCCAGGTGAGGTGGGGTGAGTGTGCCTGTGGGGCAGTGATGTTGTGGGGTGGGCCCTATTCCCAGGTGAGGTGGGGTGAGCAGGCCATGCTGTGTGGGGTGGTAGCATTCTTCGGTGGGTCCTGTTCCCAGGGGAGGAGTCCCTGCTCCTCCAGGGAGATGACAGGGGCATCAGCTATGAAGCTGGAGGGCGGCCAGGTCTGATTTGGAAAATCAGGTTGAGGCATCATCTGCCATGTGTCGTTTTTTAAATCAGGCACAGAGAATGTTCCAGCGAGGTGACGGACGTGAGAGGGCAATACTCAGAGCAGAGCCTGTGGCAGTGGGGTGGCCGTGTCTGTACTCAGGGAGTCTGTGGGGCAGTGGAAGGCACTGCATGGGGCCAGCCCCAACTCCCTGCGTGTTGTGGCCATGAGCTGACCTTCCCTGCTGAGCTTGCTTGGGAAGGGCTGCCAACCTCGACCGGGGTCTGGAGACCTGAATGGGGAGTGGGAGACTGGCATGGGCTCTCCTGGGCCCACCAGCTTCAGGGCTGTCCCCTAGACAGCCGAGGTCACTGGCTTGCTCACCAGGCTGCTGGACCTCATGCCTTGGGGCATGCTCATGGCTGTGAGCACCCAGCCTCCTCCTTGGCACTCATTGGCCCCCTTGGCAGCTCACTGGCAAGGCAGTGTCTTGTTTTTTTTCTTTGTGAGTTGGAGTCTCACTTTGTTGCCCAGGCTGGAGTGCAGTGGTGTGATCTTGGCTCACTGCAACCTCTGCCTCTTGGGTTCAAGCAGTTCTCCTGGCTCAGTTTCCTCAATAGCTGGGATTACAGGTGCCTGCCACCATGGGCCAGTTTTTCTGTTTTTAGTAGAGACTGGGTTTCACCCTGTTGTCTAGGCTGGTCTAGAACTCCTGACCTCAGGTGATCTGGCCACTTTGGCCTTTCAAAGCATTGGGATTACAAGTGTGAGCCACTGCACCCGGCCTCAAGGCAGTGTCTTGTGGGACAGGAGCTAGAGCCTGCAGGATGGAGCGCCTATAATGGTGGCCCGTGTGACCACAGGCCCTTGCTGTGCCTCCCTGTTCCCAGCTCCTCTGGTGTCCACATGGAGAGGAGCCCTGCTCTGTGGGCTGAGAGAGCACGGCCCGCCCTCACACCACCTGCCCAGGCTCACTTCCTCTGGAGTGAAATCTGGGTGGAGATGGGAATGGGAGTCCTTCCTTCTCCCACCCTCTCAGGCCAGGTGGACCTGTGTCGCTTGCGCTTAGGTGGAATCGTTGAAATGTTCAAAGCATTGCTTTACCTTTTCTCCCTGTGGCCCAGTTTCATTCTCACTGATTGATGCTCAAAAAACCAAACAAGTCAAATAAATGCATGGAGCAAACCTCCCCAGCCCTGGCTTGAACCCGGCAGGAGTGGAATTGGCTGCATCGCCCACGTCAGTCTGCCGTTGTTCAGAGCCCGCAGTGACGCCTGTGGCCTCAGCAATCAGAGGCCTGCTGTCCTCACCCAACCTGGGCAGCTCACGAGGGAGCAGATTTTAAGTTTCTCCTTCTTACTCGTCAGCAGAAAGATTTTGTTTCTTTTTCTGAAGAAAAAGTCCATATTTTGAAGCACACAGTAGGTGACGTCTCTAAGTACCACCTTCCCGAAATGAGGAAATGAGCTTTTGGAAAGAGGGAGAGAGAGAAATTTGCTTTTTGGGGTGTTGGCTTTCTTAGAGTTCCCAAGGACTGGTGGAGCCCTGGATTTGGGCAGCTAACATTTCCATCTTATGCAAAGGAGCTTACTGTCAGGACTTTGAAAACCTCGGAGCATTCTCCTGAGGGATGAGCTGGAAGGACAGCAGCACTCGCCTGCCTGTTTTCTCTGTGAAGAGAGAGTGGGTTAGTTCTTAGGATTTCTACCCATGGCTCACACAGGCCTCCACCCGGACTGTGCATCCAAGCCGCTGACCCCGATCTGAGGACTTTTCTAAGGACTGCTGTCTATGGCCGTGCTGCCCTGCACATGCCCGGTCTCGTCTGCTGTAGAGAACGCTGCTGTGGATGGCAGATCCCCTGGAAGCCTCCTGGCAGTTAGAGATTGGATTCATTGGCACAGAGTAAAATGTTATGCATTCAAGCTTGGCCTGTCAGATGATCGTAGTTCTTTTTAAATCATTCGCTCCAAGAGCAGGTGGTATTTCCTAGTGAGAAGCAGCGGCTGCCAGGGGCCGCTTCGCCCGCACCTGTCCCTGTTGTCTTGCAGGGTGCCTCACAGGTTCCTGTGGCCACTGTGACAAAGCCCCCAGCCTGGCTGGCTTAGAACAGACTGGTGTTCTCACACAGGTCTGGAGGCTGATGCCTGAGATCGAGGTGTGAGCAGGGCCCGCTTACTCTGCAGGGTCTTTCCCTCTCCCAGCTTCCGTGCTGGCCGCGTCCCTCCAGCCTCTGCCCGCGCCCCCCATGGCTGGCTTCTCCCTGTGTCTCCTCGTGTCTCCTTCTCCTCTCCTTACGAGGACAGTCACTGGATTTGGAGCCCCTCTTCTCCAGGATGACATCATCACAACTTAGGTAATCACATCTGCAGAGACCCCAGTTCCAAGTCAGGTCACAGTCTGGGGTCCTGGGCAGGACATGAGTTTTGTGGGGACACTGTTCAGCCCAGGACACAGGACACGGGTTCTTTTGAACTTGGGTGGTCAAGTGCTGTTTATTCTCTAGGTTCTCTGTGGGGTGAAATGGTGATGCTGCCCTATATGTGTCTTTAAGGGCAGAATGTGGACTCCACACAGGAGTGGATGTTTGTCTGTCTGCTGTGGGACATTGAGTCCCCTACAGTGACCTAGAGCTGGCTTCCTCGATCTCAGGCATCCCACCTCACCTGGGAATAGGGCCCACCCCACAGTGTGGGCTCCAGGCAGAAAAGTGGGCGGAGCCTCCTCAGCAGGTACCCAGATGCTGTGACCTGGAGGTGGCCCTGCAAGTGGCTGTGACGGGCTCTCTCACTAACAGACCAAGGACAGGTGTGACCCCATAGTCTGTTCTCATAAAGGAGTGAGGCAGCAGGCTTGGAGAAGGCGGCCTGCTTGGCCTGGAGGCTGGACGTGTGAGGGCTGTGAGCTGCATGCTGCCCCCGGGAGGGAACGTGTCAGCTGGCTGCCATTGGACAGAGGCTTCGGCTGGACAGGTGAGGGGCGTGGGCTGTGTACTGCCTTGGGAGGGAGCGTGTCAGCTGGCTGCCATTGGACAGAGGCTTCGGCTGGACAGGTGAGGGGCGTGGGCTGTGTACTGCCTTGGGATGAGCGTGTCGGCTGGCTGCCATTGGACAGAGGCTTCGGCTGGACAGGTGAGGGGCGTGGGCTGTGTACCGCCTTGGGAGGGAGCGTGTCGGCTGGCTGCCATTGGACAGAGGCTTCGGCTGGACAGGTGAGGGGCGTGGGCTGTGTACTGCCTTGAGAGGGAGCGTGTCGGCTGGCTTCCACCGGGCAGAGGCTTCCAGATGCCTTTTGTTTTTCGAGGCAGCACTGTCACGTCGAGTCTGTAATGTCAAGAGATGAATTGTTGGCACTCCGTTTTGTGCTGTACTTTCCCTTGCACTTGAGATGGCATTAGCTGGGGTGGTGCTTTTCATTCCTTTGTCACTGATAAGCTCATGCCACCCACCAAGGCGCAACGTTACAAGCCATTCTGGTTCTCTTGTTCGTTTCCCACAGGGCCTCTCATGGCCACACGGAATGAGAGCTGGCAGTCGGCTTAGGATTTGAACCACCAGAGTCAGGGATGGGGGTTCTGGAAAGTGGGAAGGCAGTTAATGGTGATGGGGACCCTTTGGCTCTTTGGGGACCGCAGGACAGCTCTCCAGGAAGGGATAGGCACATGTGGTGGCAGGGACGCTGCCTGGCTGAGCCTGGAGGGCAAGCCTGTCCCGGACTTTGGGGGGGCCTTGATGGGCGTGATGTGGGGATATGCCTGGGGAAGGCAGGGACTGAGGCTGGCAGGGTGGTCTGCTGCCGGGTGACACCATGCCGTAGGGATCCCATGAGCCTCAGCAGCCAGATGCCGAGCACTTCTGTTCTCCTTATGTCCTGTGCACTGCAGCGGGGGAGACTCTGCCTATAGCGACATTCAACCAGGCCTCCCACCAGTGGGGGCTGTGGGCGCCTTGGGCTGAGGGGGCTTAGGACAGCAGAGGTACATGTGTGTCGGGTGTGCGTGTTCTTCCCATCTCCCCAACGCCTCTTGTGGGTTCTCAGGATCTGCTGAGGGCCACGCGGTAGGGCTGCCGCTTCCCCACCTGGGTGTCAACTCAGGTGTCACCGCCCCACTGTCAGCTCGGCCGCGGGAAGCGTGCACTTGAAGGTGGTGCTCACTCTTAACTGGTGATTGGACTTGGACACATCACGCTTGTCCTTCTTCTGGCTTTTGTCTCAAAACCAAGGTGAGAGTAATGACAGTCTTACCTCATGAGGCTTTTTTTTAATGTCCATCGAATAACATGAGAGAAAACGCTGTCCGTGGAAAATGGCTGTTAAATGCAAAGTGATCTTTTGATCCTATCACAACAGGATTTTTCCTGCTCCTGCTGTCATGTGTGGCTGCTCAGTGCTGTCAGAAAAGGTAAAGAAAGCAGCACCTCCAGGAATCGGAGCCCCTTGCAGACCCTCAGAGTCCCGAGGGCTGCTCAGAAGCGGGCGCTTGCCCCAGCTGCTGTCCGGTAGTGTCTGTGGGCAGCGCCTGCACCCATCTGCGCATGTTGAGATCCTCCCCCTCCTCACCCACCGTGCTCTAGGGGTGACGCTCGGGCGGCTGGTTTGTTCTCTGGATCTCCTTAGTGGCTGGCAGGGGGCATTTGCCCAGGCTGGGGCCTGAAGTGTGGATGGAAGGAATGAGTTAATGCCTCAGGACAGTGTAAACTCAGGAGGAGGAAACTAGATGAATATCTATATTTCCTTTAAAGGGTATGAGCCAGGGTTTGAACTGGCAACTTGATTTTTACACAGTTGAGTTTAAATGTTAATGTTTTACTCATTTCTCTTAACCTGTACACCTGTGAGTTTTAGATATATCTTTAGATATACCTGTGACTCACCCGTTTTTAAATTTTGCATGGACTCAGTTAATCCTAAGCGGTACATGGACGTTTTCTCCTGGAGTGGATGGCATGAGGGTAGCAGGAGGCCAGTTCTGAGGACGCTTCTGTTGATTGACTTGTGCTCTGAGGATGTTTCCTGCTGGTGGGCTGGCCGCTTCTCTTGTCTCCTGTGGCGACAGCTGGCTTGCTTGGCATCTAAAGTCAGTAACTGGGCTCTCCTGAAGCCGTCTAAGTGGAGTTGTGGAAGTTGGGTTTCACGGTAACTGCGGTGCAGCCCCAGCCCTAGCTGGCTCTCCTGTAAGGATTTAGTTGTGATTTTAATGGTTGGGTTCTCCTGTGGCCACAGCCAGCGGCTGGTTTCCTCTGCCAGTCACTAAAGTTGCTAGGCTGGGGTTTCCTGAGGCATGCTAGCCACCCACCAGCATTTGAGTGGCGGCTGACTATGTTGGAGATGACCTGAAAACTGGAAACCGAAGGGCTGCTGAGGCTGTGAGGACACAGAGGTGCTGCTGGAGGCTGTGTGCGTGAGGACAGAGAGGTGCTGCTGGAGGCTGTGTGCGTGAGGACAGAGAGGTGCTGCAGGAGGCTGTGTGCGTGAGGACAGAGAGGTGCTGCAGGAGGCTGTGTGCGTGAGGACAGAGAGGTGCTGCAGGAGGCTGTGTGCGTGAGGACAGAGAGGTGCTGCTGGAGGCTGTGTGCGTGAGGACACAGGTGCTGCTGGAGGCTGTGTGCGTGAGGACAGAGAGGTGCTGCAGGAGGCTGTGTGCGTGAGGACAGAGAGGTGCTGCAGGAGGCTGTGTGCGTGAGGACAGAGAGGTGCTGCTGGAGGCTGTGTGCGTGAGGACACAGGTGCTGCTGGAGGCTGTGTGCGTGAGGACAGAGAGGTGCTGCAGGAGGCTGTGTGCATGAGGACAGAGAGGTGCTGCAGGAGGCTGTGTGCGTGAGGACAGAGAGGTGCTGCTGGAGGCTGTGTGCGTGAGGACAGAGAGGTGCTGCTGGAGGCTGTGTGCGTGAGGACACAGAGGTGCTGCAGGAGGCTGTGTGCGTGAGGACAGAGAGGTGCTGCAGGAGGCTGTGTGGGTGAGGACAGAGAGGTGCTGCTGGAGGCTGTGTGCGTGAGGACAGAGAGGTGCTGCTGGAGGCTGTGTGCGTGAGGACAGAGAGGTGCTGCTGGAGGCTGTGTGCGTGAGGACACAGAGGTGCTGCTGGAGGCTGTGTGCGTGAGGACACAGAGGTGCTGCCTAGACGCTGGAGGTTGATCTTCCCTCGGAGCCTAAAAATCCCACCCTCCTGATCAGCTTCTTTTGGTCTGGAGCACAGACGAGTTGGTTGTCATTATACAGACAGTCAAACACGTCTCAAGTATCTGCAGAGTTAGAAGCTTCTTTCCAAAACCCAAGGGACTTTTGATACGTCCTCTTCCTCTGTGTTGATTATTTCCAACGTTTTATTCTCAGTGGGAACCGATTTTTGGGGTTTGGGCCGTAGGGTCCAAACTCGAGGCTCTTGGTAGTCGAAACAGGACACTTTTCAGCTTAATCTTTTTATTCGTACAATATTGCAATTCCATCCATGCATTTTCCTGTAAATTCACGGAGTTGGAGAGCCCTTCCCGTGATTCCTGCACTTGTCCTCGATGCAAGGAAGGACTCCTACGGCTTAGTGGGAGGTGGCCGGGCGTGCAGCGGGGCCTGGGTTCTTCCTGTCTCCTGTTCCACCACAGCCTCTGGAACCTCAGTTTTCTTCTTATTGAATACCGGGCATCTCTGGATGCTACTCAGGGCGTGCTGAGAGCTCTCTGTAGCGCAAGTGGTAGAGAACTGGGGGTCCCAGGGGAGGCTCAGCCCCACAGTGAGAGTAGCTCCGCCCACCTGGCTTGTGGGGACTCCGGGGATGAGGACAGAGGCCCTGCCCTTGACGGGTATGTGCTGTAGTTGAGAAGGCACAGTAGAAAGGCGTAGAGAATGGCTTAAGCAAGCCTCAGACTTGAGCAGTGATGGGAGGGTGACTCACAGTCCATGGCAATCACTGTTTACAACACACCTGGGTGCAGCCACCATGCCAGGACGTCCTGGGTGTCTGACCTGCCCGCTGCGCGAGGCCGTTCTGCGTGCCTGACCCACATGGGTGGACACAGCGAAGGCCCCTGTGTGTATGAGGGAAACAGAGTGAACACTACATGCATGAATTCTCCACACGCTGGAAGGTGGTCGGTAGTCTGACAAAGCAAGTGGGAGGAGGGTAGGAGCCCAGCAGGGCTGGGACTGGGAGGTGGGAGGAGGGTGGGAGCCCAGGAGGCCCAGGAGGGGCAGGTGGTTGTCGAGGGGGATGGTGGAGCCGACTTGAAGGAAGGGAGGGTGGTGGCCGAGCAGGCCTGAGTGAGCAGAGGAGTGACGAGTTTGGCTTCAGTTGTCGAGGTCCCTGAGCTCCGCCTCTGGGCACTCGATGTGCTGGGTGCTGTGAGTTCAGGGCAGAGGGAAGTTGGAGTATAGGAGATCTGGGAATCCTGTGCGAGCCTCAAGTGCGCACCTGGTGTGGGCGGCCCAGGTCACAGGAATGGGGAAGTTAAGTAAGTGGAAAGAGTGTGTCACGATCGAGAGCCCTGCCTGTGGGCCACTAAGTACCTTCTGTGCAGTGGGCCTTTCCGGATCCTTTGCAGGAAGACGGGGCTGGCCTGGAGGGCGGGGTTCCTGGGGGAGGCCGCTGCAGCGGGCCCAGGCTCTGCAGCCAGGCATCTCCTGATGGCCGTCCCAAGCAGGCCTCACCGCTTGTCCTTGGATGTGTCCTTTCAGGCCACCTTTTCTATAAATTCGGCATCACGGAATCCGACTGGTACCGAATCAAGCAGAGCATTGACTCCAAGTGTCGCACGGCATGGCGGCGCAAGCAGCGGGGCCAGAGCCTAGCGGTCAAGAGCTTCTCGCGGAGAACGCCGAACTCATCCTCCTACTGCCCCTCAGGTAGGCCTCATGCTGCGGGACAGGCTGTCCTGGGGAAGCTGGCCTGGTGGCACTCTCAGGGCAGTCCAGAGTATGGCCGGCAGCTCCAGCAACTGCCAGGAACCGAAGTGGGAGGCTGGTCCGGTGCACCTGGGGCAGTAGAGCCGTAGCACCTTATGCCTGGCCCTGTGAGCCCTTCCGCAGACAGCCTCGGGCCTGCCCCAGTCCTCCGGGAGGGACACAGGGTCCGTTGGGCCTCCTGGAAGTCTTCTGGACGGGGCGAGGAGGGCTAGGCCTTTGTGTGTGGATGCCGCCGTTGTATTCTTGCGATCTGGACCGGGTGGATTCTGAACTGCGCTGTATTTTCACTCTGAGTTCCTGACCTTAGATGGATTTAAGCACAAGGTAGTGGAGACGGTTCTCCTGCAGTCACCTCTCAGGCGTCGCTGGGAGAATTTCCACTAGGGATGACAGTGCGACTAATAGCGCCTTTTACCCAGCACATCTCAAAATAGCGTCCCAAGCACTTGAATGCAGACTGTCCTTTGAAAAGTCCCCACAGTAGCTGCTTTGGCAGTGGCTCTTGGAACTTGCTCTGACTGGGGCTGGGTCAGGATGCCAGGGCAGCGTAGACAGGGCCAACTCTTCGACTCAGTGGAGTCTTTGTCGACCAGAACTCTTTGTTCTGGAAGGGCCACGAGTTCCAGACCAGATCCCTGGCATTCTCCCGGCATCTCGTTCTTTCTGAAGCTGGCCTCGGGAAGTGGTTTCCTGGGCTGTTTTGGTAGTTATCAGATACTCGGCCTCGGCTGCTGCCCAGGACCTTGAGGACGGGAGGTGGCTGGCTGTGGTGGGCCACACCAGTTGTGTCCCTAAAGCAGCGCTTTATTGAGAGACGTGTTGTGAAGAAGCTCTTCTATTCTAGGCCTTTCTGCTACAATTAGGAATTCTGCCTTGGGTCTTTAGAGAGGCAGCAGTCCTGGGATGTGGGTGAAGGCATTGGCTGAAATACTGCCTAGCGTAGTAACCTGTGGCCATGGAAATGGGGCTGTGGGAATGTTGCTCATGACTTGAATTATGCCCCTGAATATTCATAGCGAGGCAGCAGAGAGTGGCCCTGAGAACTAGATTGAGGGTCGGACACCATTTTTTATTGCAAAGATACAGCTATATGTGGAAGTTGATGAAAAATCTGTGTGTGATGATTCTTACAGTGTCTGTCTCTAGATAGTAGGATAATTTTTGTTTTTCTCTTTCATTATAGTTTTTCATTTATTTCCAGTAAGCACTGCATTAGTTTTATAGTTTTAAAAAATGCCATTTAAAAGCCAGAGAGGAAAGGCATGGTGGTTCACGCCTGTAATCCCAGCACTTTGGGAGGCCGAGGCAGGCAGATCACCTTAGGTTAGTGGTTCAAGACCAGCCTGGACAACATGGTGAAACCTGTCTTTACTAAAAATAGAAAAATTAGCTGGGTGTGGTGGTGCACAGCTGGAATCCCAGCTATTCAGGAGGTGGAGGTTGCAGTGAGCTGAGATTGCACCATGCACTGCAGCCTGGGGGACCCCCCCAAAAAAGGAGAGGAGATTTCTGCCTTTGGTCAGGCATAGTAGCAGGAACCAGATTGAATTCTCTTGCCGTTGGAATCTGGACAGAAGTCTCTGAATCAGCTGTCCTAAGACGTTAGGCAGGCAGCCGCGCAGGACTGTGGTCTCTGAGAAGGAACGTGAGAGGAGGGGTGCCACCCGAGCAGCAGGCGGTGCCCGGCAGAGCGCAGCGCAGTCACTGCCTTCAGGAGACGGATTGGAGTGGAGCAGGGCTGAGGCAGCTGCACGTTGTGGAGTCAAGTTCTTAAGAGCATAGCGTTAGACAGAGAAGAGCTCCAGCATCTGTCCAGGGGCCTCCTTGGGCGCTTGGGACTTCCAAGGCAGGCATGAGCTGAAGGGTCCCTAAGCTCACACCAGGCTGGGTGGTGGCTGGATTCCCAGCAGCCAGAGTGGAGAAATACGCAGTGATCAGTCACTGCAGTAGCAGGCCCTGCCTACTGGTGGGGCTCAGCTGTCTCTAGAGTAAAGGCAGGGCTTAAAACAGCCTGAGAAAGAGCACACTGAACCACAAATAACAACACTTTCCAAGAAAGACAGCAAAACGTAGACACCCAGCAATATAAAATTCAGTGTCCAGTATCCAGTCACAAGTACCAAAAAGCAGGAAATGTGACCTGGGATCAGAAAAAGCAGTCAGTAGAAGGAGACCCTGCCTGGAATTAACTGACAGGGCATTGAAGTCCATTAAAATTACATACAAGGATTTGAAGGGAAAAAGAACACAGCAGGGAGAAAACAGGAAGTCATAAAACCGCCTGGAGCTCCTGGACTCGAAAGGCGAGGAGAGCGGCTGCCAGGCCTGCGCTCCATGTGTCTCAGGTACTGCATGTGGCAAGGTTAGTGGCCTGTTCCATCCCACGGGGAACCAAAGCCCAGGTTAAATGACTTCCCAGGACCTTAGTGAGCAAGAAGCTGCTGTTGTATAAACTGACAACCACTGGATGGTTTGGCCTGCGGCATTAGGATCCTGAAAGATCTCGAAGGGGTAAACTTAACCACTGGATGGTTTGGCCTGCGGTATTAGGGTCCTGAAAGATCTCGAAGGGGTAAACTTACGCAGCTGAAATTTCACTGCTGCAAATGGAGCCTCAGAGCATTTGCACAGGAGTAGACGGTGGTGTCACAGCCTCTGAGGCTGCATGGTTTGCTGGCTGCGTGGTGTGCAGGAGCCTCCTCGGAGCCCGTGTGGTTGGAAGGTGCACACCGGGGCACACCCATTCTTAGCTTATATGTCCTGTGGCCCCAGGGGAGCCGCTGGGAGGAGCTGTGTGGGGACAGACTGTCACGGTGGCAGTGGGCTGGAAGCCATTGTCTTTGGGAAATGGTTAGAAATGGAGATTTCGAGAGGTTTGATAATGGTTTGTTAGAAGCCTGGAGAAGTGATGCTGGGTTTGCAGGTCCTAGGAGGGTCAGTGAAGGAACAGCAGCAGGTTCGGGAGGTGGGCTCCAGCCCAGCTGGGATTTTGTCATCTTCCTGGGGTCCACAAGGCTTGCTTGAGCACCTGTGCTGGTGAGTGCTCCATAGCTGCTCAGGTGGACAGTGATGTGCCGTGGCGCTCGCAGCGCTGCCTGGGGAGGGTGCTTTGGGACATGGCCCATCTCTGGAGGTGCTCAGGTGGGGTTAGGGTCTTCATTCAACATGCAGGTGGACCACCTTTGAATCACATGAAAGTAGGATTCTGATTTAGTGTAGCTGGGCAATTTCTAGCATGTCGCAAGTATTAACATTTTATTACGTGCCCTGGCGCGGTGGCTCAGCTGTAATCCCAGCACTTTGGGAGGCTGAGGCAGGCAGATCATTTGAGGTCATGAGTTTGAAACCAGCCTGGCCCACATGGTGAAACCCTGTCTTTACGAAAAATACAAAATAAATTAGCCAGGTGTGGTGGTGGGTGCTTGTAGCCCCAGCTACTTGGGAGGCTGAGGCAGGAGAATCGCTGGAACCGGGAGGCGGAGGCTGCAGTGAGCCGAGACCGCACCACTTGCACTCCAGCCTGTGCAACAGAGCGAAACTGTCTCCAGAGGAAAAAACAACATTTTATTATGTTACTTTAAAAAATTTCATTCAGTGCAATCTGTGTACTATGGCAATTTAATACCTACCGTTAGCTATTGGTGAAGAACTCATGGAAACCTTTTTTTTTTTTTTTTTTTGGAGATAGTCTCACTCTGTTGCCCGGAACTGAGTGCAGTACTGTGATCTCAGCTCACTGTAACTTCCTATTCCTGGGCTCAAGCGATTCTCCTGCCTCAGCTTCCCAAGTAGCTGTGACTATAGGCATTTGCCAGCAAGTCTGTGCAATTTTTGTATTTTTAGTGGAGACGGGGTTTCACCATGTTGCTGTCAGACTGGTCCCAAATGCCTGACCTCAAGTGATTCACCCACGTCAGGCTTTCAGAGTGCTGGGATTACAGGTGAGCCACCACACGTGGCCCACTGTTCTTACTAAGCAGAAATTTTATACTTTTCCTTTTTCTTCATGCATTCGTATCAGCATTCGACTTCTCTCACAGAATTTCATCTTACTACTTTTTTTGTTTGAGACGGAATCTCGCTCTGTTGCCGAGGCTGGAGTGCAGTGGTGCCATCTCCACTCACTGCAGCCTCTGCCTCCTGGGTTCAAGTGATTGTCCTGCTTCAGCCTCCTGAGTAGCTGGGATTACAGGCTCACGCTACCGCACCCGTCTAATTTTTGTACTTTGAGTAGAGATGGGGTTTCACCGTGTTGGCCAGGCTGGTCTCGAGCTCCTGACCTCTGGTGATCTGTCCGCCTTGGCCTCTCAAAGTGCTGGGATTACAGGCGTGAGCCACCGTGCCCAGCTCTTATTACGTGTTTATGCATAACTTTTTTTTGTTAGTCATAATTCTCTGCAAGAAAATTATGTGTATACGTTGAAAATTTAAAAGTTTTTCTGTGCTCTTAATATTCTAAGTGTTTAAGAAAATTATGATTGAGGTATCATTACAAAGAAAATATACAGTACATCAAAGCACATTCTCTTGTTTTGATTAAACACAGCAAATAAATTTGTTGGAAATGTATCTTTAAGTGTGTGGATGAGGTTTTTTCCCTATTTAATTGCCGGCCTGAAACAGCTTTTGATGTCCACTTGCAGAACTTCATTCATTTAAATAAGTTGGGACTAGAAGGGATATTGTCATGGCAGCGTCACTCCACTCAGCCCATCTGCGTTCCATGTCGGAAACCTCAGCTCCCAAGACGCTCTCTTAGTGACCTCTGCAGAAGAGTGGAGGCGGTGCGAGTGAAGGAGGAATGAGGCGTTTCCTCTTCTCTGCTCTGGAAGTGGAGAGTGAGGGACCGACAGGGGTGCGGGGGGCCCATGTGCTGCAAGAGGCGATGCCTAAGAAACTTCTCGTTCACCTCATTCACACCTGTCACCCCGCAGAGCCGATGATGAGCACCCCACCGCCTGCCAGCGAGCTCCCGCAGCCACAGCCACAGCCGCAGGCGCTGCACTACGCCTTGGCCAACGCTCAGCAGGTGCAGATCCACCAGATCGGAGAAGACGGACAGGTGCAAGTAGTACGTACCCTCCCCACCACGCACCTCGGGCAGGGCGGGTGGTGGGGTGGGCCACCGCAGGGCTGTGGCAGCTTCCACTGCGTTTCAGGAGCACAGTGATAGCTTGGAAGGAGGCATAGGGACCCCATTTAAAGGAGAGGCCATCGTGGCTGTGAGCTCTTGCATTTTGCCAATGAGGGCAGCTGCCGCAGTACCTAGGGGTTGAAGCACATGATGGCGTGCAGGCATTCGCTCAGCTCACCTTGGTCCTGGGTGATCAGCTGCGAGGGCCAGGCTGTGCTCCTGCGAAGCATCGTAGTGACGCTCAGTTCAGAAGCGCAGGTGGCGTCTTAGGGAGAGAAAGTAATTTCCTTCTAGGATCAGTGGCAAAAGCTTGAGGCCTTTGTTCCCTTGGGGTTTCTGAACACACCCAGGCTGGGCAGACACGCCCCAGCAGCAAGTCAGTGCCCTGCCTTGCCTATGCGGAGTTCTCTGTTAGGGTTTTGTGGCCCAAGCTGCAGCCAGCCTGATGAACTAGGGACTGACTCCCGGGTGAAGTCCCTCTACAAACACCTTCTGAATTTTGTGGCATAAGAGTAGGGGGGTGGCAGAGAAGGAAGACCTTTCCAGAAGCTTGGCTGGGTGACTAGAAATTTCACCTGTGTCACTAGACACTGCTGATGTTTTCAGTTGCGCCAGCCCCCTCGGGACCTCTGAGGTCAGTGGTCATCGTGTGCCCCCGTGTCCCAGGGCTTTCTCCTGGGAACAGGGTCCTCTGCTACTGAGAGCGGGGTGTGGCTCTCATCTCCTTTGGCCTCAGCACATTGTCTGCAAGGGGGAGGCTTCCAGTAAATGCTGGCACCTTTAGGTGGGGCATTATCCTTTCTCTTCCACAGATGAGACAGTCATGAATAGTGAATTTCACAGGCTTATTCAATTCATTTGACATTCACAGAGACAGTTACTCTCATCTTGTCAGTAAAGGGCTCTTTGAAAGAGTTCCAGAATACGTAACTTTGCCATAATGCTTACATAGAACGTTCTAAAGGAGTTTAAGGTCCATTTTGACTAAGTTAATTTCAGATAATATAATGAGTATTCATTTCATTTATAGGTTTACAGGAATTGTCTGCCTTGTGTATAAACATTGGATTCTTGAATTTTTTTGTTTTTTGGAATCACATTTGTTAGTGTTGACTCAAGCTGTTGTTTCTTTGATTTAAAAAACGTTGCCTGCCATGTTCTGAGTGTAGGCGCACAGACGGCTCTCCCGCTCCCGGCCACGCTTGGCCTGTGTACCCTCCCAGCACCCCCAGAGAGCTGAGCGTATCATTTGGAAAGAGGGGTCATTCTGATTTTTCTGTTTCCCCCTTTTCTTTGTGTCGTGCATATTTAAAATGTACTTAGTTTAGTGACATTCAGAAATGTCAATACCTTTCCTTGGACCTGTTGCTGCCTTGTGAAGTACCGTAAAACACTCTGTGTGTGTCACACGGAACCCCATTATCCACGGGCGTCACACGGTACCCCCTTATCCACGGGCGTCACACGGTACCCCATTATCCACGGGCGTCACACGGTACCCCCTTATCCACGGGCGTCACACGGTACCCCATTATCCACGGGCGTTACATGGTACCCCCTTATCCACGGGCATCACACGGTACCCCCTTATCCACGGGCGTCACACGGTACCCCCTTATCCACGGGCGTCACACGGTACCCCCTTATCCACGGGCGTCACACGGAACCCCCCCATCCACGGGCGTCACACGGTATCCCATTATCCACGGGCGTCACACGGTACCCCCTTATCCACGGGCGTCACACGGTACCCCCTTATCCACGGGCGTCACACGGAACCCCCCCATCCACGGGCGTCACACGGAACCCCCCCATCCACGGGCGTCACACGGTACCCCATTATCCACGGGCGTCACACGGTACCCCCCCATCCACGGGCGTCACACGGTACCCCCCCATCCACGGGCGTCACACGGTACCCCCCCATCCACGGGCGTCACACGGTACCCCCCCATCCACGGGCGTCACACGGTACCCCCCTTATCCACGGGCGTCACACGGTACCCCCCTTATCCACGGGCGTCACACGGTAAGCCCTTATCCACGGACTCACTTCCCAGGTTTTAATTACCCACAGTCTACTGGGATCTGAAAATATTAAATGAGAAGTTCCAGAAATAAACGGTTGATAAGTTTAAATTGTCTGCTCTTCTGGGTAGTAGCACGTGAAGTCTGGTTGTCCTGCTCCGTCCTGCCTGGGACGCGAGTCCTCCCTTTGTCCAGCCTGTCCAAGCTGTGTGGCCTGTCTGGCAGGAACAGGTGTAGGATACACAGTTCAGCACTGTCCACGGTTTCTGGCATCCACGTGGTGGGGAGAAGGAGGCGCTTCTTGACAGCCTCGTGGATGAGGGGGCTGTTGGGGACCGACAGTGTAATTTAAAGCGCTGACTTTAAGGAGTCAGTATTCAGGAGCGAGTTATCCTTTTGAATGGCAAACAGATAATCCGGAACACACTTTCCGGAAGACGTTTCTTGTTTCCTTTGCTTTTGATTTTCTTCTGATGCTTCTTGGTGTCTTTTCTTGCTGCGGATCCCACAGGGACACCTCCACATCGCCCAGGTGCCACAGGGGGAGCAGGTCCAGATCACGCAGGACAGCGAGGTGAGTCAGCCTCCGCCGGAGCACTGTCCCCGCATGCTCCTGACCTTCATCTGTGTCACAGTGCACTGGCAGCTGGGAGTCCCGAGGCTGGGGCATGTGGGCCACGGCTGGGGGACTCTGCTTTGCGGGTGCACAGGGCGGGCCTGAGTCTCTGTGGCCTCACTGCCTCCTCCTGTCTGTTGGTCTCTACAGCTTCTGGTGTGTCTTGGCCAAGACCTCCTAGGTCGATGTTTCTGCTCCTGGCTGGAAGTGTCCTCTGAGTACCCTTCTCTCCCTGTGTGACCCTGCCCTTCCTGCCTGGGGAGGCCCCCAGTGTGCCCGAGGTGTGGCCTGCCCCTGCACAGGTGACCCGATACACTCCCCTCATATGCCATGTGGCCCCAGCGTCCTCATGGCCACAGTGGGATTAGTGCCGATTTCATGGGATGGTGGGGAATCCCGTGAAGTGATGCTGCCAGTCCTGAGAGCTGGGACAAGCCCTCGACCAACCTGCTGGCTCTCACTTGTCTCAAGTGCGGGAGCCCTCCCCAGCCACACGCTCAGAAGCGTGGCTCAGCTGCTGTTGGGATGTGGAGTGTGAAAGCAGGACTGCTGGTCTGAGCTTTCAGAAAGCCGAGGCTGGCTGCTCCCCATGCTCCGTGTTTGCGTGCCAGGGCAGGACTGTCTCCTGGGTGTCTGGTGACCGTCCTTTGACTCTGGGCTGCTTCCTACCACACAGGCAGCAGCAGGCGCAGGGCACTCAGCAGTGTACACGTGTGGTTCTGAGTGGCCATTGTGCTCTGGGGGATGAGGAACGTGGCCATTTCTATGACTCTGGGCTGCTTCCTACCACACAGGCAGCGCAGGCGCAGGGCACTCAGCAGTGTACACATGTGGTTCTGAGTGGCCGTTGCACTCTGGGGGATGAGGAACATGGCCCTTTCTAGGTCCTGACAGCGGCACCTGCTTTCTCTTTGGTGCACGATAGTGTGTTGTTCTGAAGATGTCGGGCTTCCCCATACACACCTGCGGCAGGTACTAAGAAGCCTGGGGCTAGGTCGAGGGGAACTTGGAGATGTTAGTGGGTGTGTGAGGACTCCTGGGAGCTCATGCAGGGTGCAGGTTCTGTGGAGGAGCAGAGGAGCGAGAGGCCTGGCCTTCAGGGACTCACAGTGGGCACAGAGGGCCCTGCCCAGGTACCTGTGAGCAAGGCTGTGGACACATGCACACCCTGGCATGAGGAGCATGAGGGACTGGGATGTGTCTGCTGGCGGTGGCTCTAATTTGGACACCAGCAGTTCCCAGTGGGTTATTCTGAGAGGGGAGCACGTGCGTAAGGTTCCAAGGGCAGAATGAGGATGAGGCCAAAAGGGGAGGAATGGAGTTATGTGGGAGCCGTGAGCCCCTGGGAATGAGTGGGCTGATCCACACAGCAGTGTGACCAGGTCACTAAGAAACATGTAGCAGATGGATGGATGGAAGGAAGCACAGGGCAGGGGGCAGGTGGGGGACAGTCCTGGGAGGCCAGTGTCCAGGAAGGAGCAGAGCCGGATTCTATGTCTGTGGGTGGGTCGAGGACCATCTCTGTGGGATGCTGGGAGATGCACCTGTTAGCTCAGGGAGGTCAGCTGCAGGAGCGGGGCAGAGCCCTGAGCCGCTGCGAGGGGCAGGATCTCAGCAGCAGCTGCCAGTGCACAAGCTGCCTCTGAGGGGGCAGGGGAAGGTTTGCTTCTCAAGGCACAGACACGTGGGGGCTGGGAGGCCGAACTCAACTCTAGAAGCCTTGCGCTCATCCGAGTGCTTAACCTCCTTGTAGTCATTGAAATGAAGGGACATTGATAAGCGGCAAAGAAGAAATCAGCACACGTTTTTTATGGTTAGTCTTTACTACTACTCGAATTTTAAATTTTATTACCAGTTTTGTCCTCAGTTTTCAGAACTGAGGCCGTCTCGTTTTCAGCGGGAATTAGAATTGCTAATCATATTAATGATGGCTTTGTGATAAGTGACAGTGTGCAGTCTCATCGCAATAAATTCATACCTCGTTCATTTAAAATTATTTTGCTGAAACAAGATACCTGAAAATAAACATTTAGCAGGGTCTAACAGACTTAAAGCAATTCCTTTTTACAGCAGACGAAAATGGATTTCCAGCTGGAGAGTTCTTAGCAGCTCTGTGGTTGAGTGAGCCAGTGGGTTGTGTGTGCCCATGTCTGGCGTGAAGTGCCACAGCTCAGTAAGGTGCCCCCATTGGGGGAAGCTGGGCAGCGTGCACATAGGACCTTTCTGTGCTACTTTTTGTGAGTCTAAAATTCTTTCAAAATACAAAATAAAACAAAAATGTCATTTTCGCTAGGGGTCGGGGTCGAGGAATGGGTACAGTGCTTTTGGAGTTGTTTGTTCGTCTTTACAATAACAAATAGTACCTAGAAATTTAAGTATTTTGTTTTGGGACTTTTTGCTACTGGAAGTTGAATATTTGCAGCACTGGTGTTTTTCTTGTTACTCCAGATGACCTGCAGTATGTCTTGCTGTGTTTCTGCTTCTGATTGTCTCCTCTGATTCTTTGCAGGGCAACCTCCAGATCCACCATGTGGGGCAGGACGGTCAGGTGAGTGCCCTGGGCCCCACGCACCTGTGGGTGTTGCGCTGCCGAGGGGTGGGGCTCTCATGGGAGGGGTGGGACAGTCAGGTGAGTGCTCCAGTCCCCCGCCATATACCTGGCCTTTTCCTCACATGCAGGGTGTTGTGCGGCCAGGGAGGGGTCTCTCACAGGAGGGGTGAGGGTGTGAAGGCCCCTCAGTGTGAGCCCCTGAGCAGGACTGGCTTTTCTCACCGTGGCAATGCATGGGCCTGGAAGGGGGAGGGCGGGGCTTGAAGGTTACATTTGCGGCTCTGGCTAGCTTTTGCTCTATGGTGGAAACATACCCCGTCGCGTGCCCATGTTATTTTCTGCACACCCGTGCGGATGTTGGTGGTCGTGTCTGCGCAGACAGCTCTGTTAGCAAAAGGTGGTTTTGCTCCTGTGTATTGCCGTCAAAACCTCAAACTTTGCTGCTTTCTAATCGTTGACACACAGAGTGACCGGTCGGTGAATATCCCGGTACGAATTGTCTTTCCAAAATGATGTGCCCCTTTGATGCGGGCCTGGGGAGGGCGTGGCTGTGCAGGACAGGCAGCTCGTGGTGGTGGAGGCTGTGTTGTTCCCAGGTCCTCATGAGGACCCTTTCTAGTCAGAAGACGGCCGTCACTCTGGATTACTACTGAGGAGTCTGGGTGGTCTTCCCATTTCATAAAACAAAAGCTGTGAAGTTGGCAGTGAGAACCATCAACAGCTGCCTGTGTAGCGAGATCGTGCTCGTTTTTCAGAAGCACAGCGCACTGTCCTTCGAGAAGCCCCGTGTGCATGCCCTTTGCCACAGCCAGGCCCTGTGGATGTCTGACCCAACAGAGCCGGGCACCCCAGGAGCTAGGTGCCTCCCAGATGAGGGGGACAGAAGGGCACGTGCATCCCGTGGGCTTTGCCTTGACCTTCAGAGGCACCTTGGGAGGAGGGCTGCAGACCCTCCAGAAGCGGCTCCTGTTGGTTTCTCAGCTGGAAAGTTTGATCTTAAAGATCAGCCCGAGGGTCTGTTTAGGTCTGTACAGGTAGCACGACTCACCTATGAATGGGAAATTGCTGCTTTGGAGCAGAGCCAAAGGAATGCAGTTTTTTGTTCTCTCCTTTTTTCAGACAGTCTCGCTCTGTCGCCCAGGCTGGAGTGCACTGGTGCGATCTCAGCTCACTGCAATCTCCACCCCCTGGGTTCAAGCAATTCTCCTGCTCAGCCTCCCGAGTAGTTGGGGTTGCACATACCCATTAACCACCACGCTCGGCTAATTTTTTGTATTTTCGTAGAGACGAAGTTTCACCATGTTGGCCAGGCTGGTTTCGCACTCCTGACCTCAGGTATCTGCCCGCCTCAGCCTCCCAAAGTGCTGGGATTACAGATGTGAGCCCCCGCGCCCCACCTTGGAATGCACTGTTTTAGATCCACAGCCGTATGCCTCCCTCGCTCCGTCGGGGTGACGAGGCTGTGTTGGCGCAGTGGAGTCAGTTCTCTGCACCTCTCTCCCTGTGAGACAGCAGAGGGCGGGACCCCAGTCAGTGGAGTCAGTTCTCTGCACCTCTCTCCCTGTGGTTCTCACGGTCAGCTGGGACAGCAGAGGGTGGGACCCCAGTCAGTGGAGTCAGTTCTCTGTGCCTCTCTCCCTGTGGGACAGCAGAGGGCGGGACCCCAGTCAGTGGAGTCAGTTCTCTGCATCTCTCTCCCTGTGGGACAGCAGAGGACGGGACCCCAGTCAGTGGAGTCGAACTTCTCTGCGCCTCTCTCCCTGTGGTTCTCACGGTCAGCTGGGACAGCAGAGGGTGGGACCCCAGTCAGTGGAGTCAGTTCTCTGCACCTCTCTCCCTGTGGGACAGCAGAGGGCGGGACCCCAGTCAGTGGAGTCAGTTCTCTGCGCCTCTCTCCCTGTGGGACAGCAGAGGGCGGGACCCCAGTCAGTGGAGTCAGTTCTCTGCGCCTCTCTCCCTGTGGGACAGCAGAGGACGGGACCCCAGTCAGTGGAGTCAGTTCTCTGCGCCTCTCTCCCTGTGGGACAGCAGAGGGCGGGACCCCAGTCAGTGGAGTCAGTTCTCTGCGCCTCTCTCCCTGTGGGACAGCAGAGGACGGGACCCCAGTCAGTGGAGTCGAACTTCTCTGCGCCTCTCTCCCTGTGGTTCTCACGGTCAGCTGGGACAGCAGAGGGCGGGACCCCAGTCAGTGGTCCGTCTCTTAGTTTTCTGCAACACATGCTTTATGGTTATACCTCTGGTGAAATTGTCTCAGGATTAAAACTGCTGGACTTGAGTTCCTGGGAAAAGTAAGGCGTGCCACCTTCCATATTCCCTTGTTCCTGTCTCTGCCCCTGAACAAAATCCACTTGGATTTTAAAGGTAGACCTGGCTTTTATTCTAGATTGCTGCAGTGCTTCTGTTGATGATGCAGACAAAACTCTCCCAACTCTATTGTGAGGGCAGATATTCCAGCCTTTCCCGTCAGCGCCAGCACAGGTCCGAGTTCAGGAAGGGCTCTGAGGGCTGACGCTGGAGGAGCTGCTGTCTGAAATTCCTGAACAAGACTGTTCTGGTGTCTCTGGTCCCTCCGTCACTGCTGCCCCACACACCTCACTGGGAGCAGGGTCGAGGCTGTTCTGCTGTCTCTGGTCCCTCCGTCACTGCTGCCCCACACACCTTCTCACTGGGAGCAGGGTTGGGACTGTTCTGCTGTCTCTGGTCCCTCTGTCACTGCTGCCCCACACACCTTCTCACTGGGAGCAGGGTTGGGACTGTTCTGCTGTCTCTGGTCCCTCCGTCACTGCTGCCCCACACACCTTCTCACTGGGAGCAGGGTCGAGACTGTTCTGGTGTCCCTGGTCCCTCCGTCACTGCTGCCCCACACACCTTCTCACTGGGAGCAGGGTTGGGACTGTTCTGCTGTCTCTGGTCCCTCTGTCACTGCTGCCCCACACACCTTCTCACTGGGAGCAGGGTTGGGACTGTTCTGCTGTCTCTGGTCCCTCCGTCACTGCTGCCCCACACACCTTCTCACTGGGAGCAGGGTCGAGACTGCTGCTCATTCCTGCGTCTTCAGCGGCTCCTCCAAGTCCCCACTCTCAGTGGCCTCACTGCAGAATGAAGCTGCTCTACTGACTGCTGTTTATGTTAAATGAATAATAGTTTATAAATCGCTTGTTTTTGTTTTTCTTCCCCCTGTGAACTCTCATACGTTCTTCTCACCTCCTGATTGCTATTACTGGTCATGTTCGTGGGACCTTAAATCAAAGACGGCTTCAGGAGAGGCCAGTGCTGACACTCGGCCTAGCGGGCGGAATCTCATACCTGGCTGCTGCTTCTCTTTTGAAGGAAACTGCTGTGTGATTTAAATAAACAGCGGTGTTCATCTGAAGCTGCCTTTTCTGGTAAAGCTGTGTAGCAATTCCCCTCGCTTTCTGTTTGTGGAAATTCTTTTTTCGTCATTTGGCCGGTTCTCGTTCCCGCCGTGCTCCACCCTGCGGGTGCAGGCTTCATCCTCCAGGCTGACCGCGCATTTGGGAAACAAGGATGTTTCAAAAGGCCCGGAGAATGCCACTCACCTCCATGTTGCCGACTAGGCTGAGAAGCCCCGAGCCGTGTGCGGGGGTCACATGGCCCATTCGCTCTCCTCCCCGCCCCCCTGCCCACAGGAGGATAGTGCGCGGGTGGGTCTGGGGCTCTCACTTCTCCAGCCAGACTTGACCTCAGAAGTGTCCTTCATGTATCACTGCAGATGGCTCAGCTCCCCGCCCCATTTCAGTACCCTTGGCTTACCCTGGTTGAGCGCTGGCTTGATTGACAGGAGACCCTGTAGCCTGTCCTCACTCCAGGTGGATGGGGAAGGCAAAGAACAGCACTCAGCCCGGGGCAGAGAACACAAAGAAATGGGCCCGGCTGCTGTAAGTTTCCAGATCACTGACTTAGGATTAGCTTAGTATTCACTTCTAATTCTGTAGTTTCAGCAGTCATTTAAGAATGGTTATGTGCCGGCAGACTGGGAATCTGACAGAGCAGCTAGAAATCTCCTCAGGGCAGGTGGCCAGGAGGCCTGGCCCTCCCTCTTCTGGCCGTCTGTTTTAAGTCCTGGGGCTGGGGCCTTTGCCCCGAGCCCTGCACCCCGCCCCCTGCGTCCCGCCCCCTTTCCTTGTGCCGGGCTCACACTTGTTGGTTTTCCTCCTGTTCTGCTTCTGAGATGATTGTTGCTCTTACTTCTTGTAGTTAATTATTTTCTGAGTCAGTGGACAGCTTCTGTGAAGATAGCCTTCCTTCTTTGCTCCGTGGAGGGAGGGTGTGCACTGTGCTTGTGGACTGCCGCTGGGCAGTGGGTTTGAGGCCACGTCTGCAGCCGGCAGCAGCGTCAGTTCCAGGAGGGCCCTGGTGGCTGCGGTGCCCCGCTGCTGGGCTGGGAAGCGCCATCATGCTGCATCGGTGTGACCCTGCGGCACCAGCTGCCAGGGACCATCTTTGTGAGTCGTGTTTTCTTTGAATTAAATATTGAGAGATTGTAGTCACACCCCACAGTTGCCATTTGCTGTCTGAGTGGAGAATAGGAAGCCCTGCATGGTTTGTGGCCGTGTGGCCAGTGTCATGTCCACAGCGGCCTTGCTCTTCTTCCCTGCCGTGAGATGGACTGCCCCGTCTACGCTCTTTCTGCCATGACGTCTCTGTCCGCTCTGATGCTGAGGCTGCAGGAGGGCTGTCTCGGCCTCCTTTCCCTGTCGCCCCCGGCACCTGCATCCTCTGGCTTCTTTTCCGACAGTTGTGGTGTGCGCTATACCTGATGCTGGGTCGCAGGCAGGGTGGGAACCTGTCTCTTCAAAAACAATAAAAACTGAAAATTAGCCAGGTCTGGTGGTGTGCACCTGTACTCCCAGCCACTCATGAGGCTGAGGCAGGGGGTAGCCGGAGCCCAGGAGGCCCAGGCTGCAGTGAGTCGTGATGGTGCCACTGCGTTCCAGCCTGGGCGACAGAGCAAGACCGTCTCAAAATACACAAAGTGTGCAATGCAATGGTTTTTCAAAAAACTAAAACATTTAAAAAATTGTTTTCAACCACTTTGGCTGCTTTCTAAGGTGGTATGTTGTCTTGCCTCCTGAATAACAACTTTACATAAGAACGAGCATTCTGGCTGCTTCGGGAGGGGCCTCAGCGTGTTTGTGGAGTCTGTCTTCGGCTTTGTAGAGCAGAACCCACTGTGTGCGCCTCCTGCCCTGCACCACATCGCCATCATGCTTCATCCCGCCCCTAATCTGCTGCCTTCGGGGGAAGCCACACAGCCTATGCTGTTGGAGTTGAAATTAAAATGCAGTGGTTCTGGTCATGGCTCCTGGCATGGGGAGCTCCTTGGGGTGAGCTGCGTGGACCTGAGCCTGGGCCTTTGGCTTTTGTGAGGCATTCGTGGCTGTGTTCCGGGTGCTTCTTCGTTGACACTGGAGTTCTGGAAAAACAGCTCCTTTGTAAGCTGATGAAAACTGTGCTGATTTCTTTTGTTCCTGCCTCACCGAAGGCGCGAGGCATTTGGCAGCGTTTTCCTCTACTGGACAACCCCCTTAGTGTCCTTGACCTTGTTGCTCAGTGCGTATTTGAAATCAATCATTTGCCGTCCTGGGAGGGAAGATCGAATGAGGATGTCACACAGAAATTCGGAATGGTTTAGGTAGAGGTGCCGTTGCCCATGTGCTGGACTTAAGGGATTACGGAATCTGTTTGAATGAGGACAGGCCTTGTGTAGTAAGTCGGACCAGGGCCAGGGGGCTGGAATCCCTAAAAGGACTGGAGCTGGGAGAGGCCGTCCGCTGTGCCGGCGATTCCCAGGAGGAGAGCACGTTCAGACAGACTGTGGCAGGAGCGTAAGATGATTTCTCGTTGAAGGAATTTCAGTTTTCAGCTGGTGTTAATGATAGATAGTTGAATCTTTAATTTGGTGCAGATTTTCAGAAGAATTCTGAAAAACAAAGCCCTTAAAAATTGAAAGTCACGAGGGTTGAAATTGCCGTGAGGCGGATGACTTTATTTTTGAGTGCATTTCAAATGAAAATTGATGGCTTTTTCTATGAGGTCATGGGAACTTTTGTGAAAGGTGGATAGACCAGTTGGCCACTTCAGAGGCTGGCAGGGAGGGGAGCCACCTGCTGTCATTCCCACATCTTGGTGCAGTTGCTTTGCTGCTGTGGGGACCCTGAGCCAGCGGTATGTGACCTGGGCAGGCTCCCTGTAGAGGCCAACTCGTGTTCTGCAGCCAATGCCACATGCTTCCGCAATGATGACTGCACCCAGCCTGTGTGGCTGGACCCCACCAGCATCTGCACAAGCCACGGCAAGAAGGCGGCTTGCTGCTGTGGTTCCAGAACCCTCCTCCCTCGCTCACGCGTGTGTGCTCACGTGGTCAGAACAGGTCCACAGAATGGTAGTATTGCATGCTGATTGGACTCATATTTTTCATTCTGTTTTCTGTTCTGCTCCTTTCATCTCTTTGAAGACTGGCTGTGACACATTGCATTGATTTTGCAATCCACACTCTGAAAAATACTGGAATAGATGATTGCCAATGTCTCTTTTTAAAATGTTTTTGAGTTGGAGTTTTGTTCTTGTTGCCCAGGCTAGAGTGCAATGGCATGATCTCGGCTCACTGCAACCTTCACCTCCCGGGTTCAGGCAAGCTAATGCCTGTTTTTTAAGAGCTTGTAGGTCTAAGTCGTAATGAGTAGCTGGGACTATAGGTGTGTGCCATTGCACCCGTGTAGTTAGGTAAGTTTTAAAAAAAAATATAACTCTATACAGTTTATACTGTGTACATTCATATTCTTCCCTTATATTTTGATAAATCAAAAGATAATTGTTCTTGAATTATATTAGAAAGCTGTTTAAAAGGTGACATTCAAGTTTAAGAAAAATGATTATAAACTTGCTATTCAAAAATTAACTTTTAACATACTTCTCAGGGCTTTTAATCTAGATCAGGAAAATTAGGATTATCCATGCCACCTCAGCATTAGAATGAAATGAGGATTATCCACGTCACTCCTGCATTGGAATGAAATTAAGAATTATCCATGTCACTTCAGCATTAGAATGAAGTTAGGATTGTCCATGTCACTTCAGCGTTAGAATGAAGATTCTCTGAAAACTCGAGTCAGATTTTTGGTGTAGCCGGCCTTCTGTTGGTCAGTCCGTGGTGGGTGTGGGCCAGAAGGTGGCTTGATGTTTGCCATGCTGTCCACGTCCCTCCACGCTGTCCACAAGACTCTGACACAGTTGTCTCTGGATGCATTTGAGTGTTTCTTACAGGGGAGGCCAGGGCCAAAGGAAGGCTTTCATTGCAGCTGGGCTGTGCCAAGGGATGTCAGCGGGAGCAGCCCTTGGAGGCCACAGACTGACCTCTTCCGGCAACAGGAAGGAACTTTCTTCTCTCTGCAGCACCTGTCGGTCATAACGTACCTGACTTGCTGTTCCCTCCCGGCAGAGAAGTGCTCCCCTCACCCTCCGCAGAGCGCTCCTGTGCTGGGCAGTCACGGCATCTGTAGGTGGAGGATCCTGTGAGTAGAGTGGAGAATTGGAGGGGTGGTGCTGAGTCTGGGTTTCGGGGCACGGGGGAGGCTCAGCTCCTCAGTAGGATGTGTTCTTCCAGGCCCTTGGCCCTTCACTTACCCAAAAATGAGGGAGAGGACCCCATAGGGCATGGTGAGCTCATTTTAAGTAACTGTCCGACCCCAAAGAGTTTGCAGAAAGTGATTTATTTAGGCAGAGAGAGAGAAAATGGAGAAAGGAAAGCAGCTCCCACCATGTCCTGGAAGGGGATCCAGAGATGCAGTCCGCCCAGATGTGGGGGGGAAAGGACTTTTAACCTGGGAGATATTCCCGCCCCATTCAAATTTTCGGTCCTGTGAAAGTAATTCCTTTAAACTTTCGCTGGAGTGATTGATCTTTGATTTCTGGGCAGTCTGTCTTCCCGAGCAGCGCGAAAGTTAAAGCTCCAGGATGGAGACGTGGCTGGAAGTATGGCACTAGGAAGTTCTTGCCTTTGAAACTACGCCCCCTTGTGGACCCGGAAAGAGAATACATGCCCTCAGTGCCACCTGGCCACAGTACCTTTCTTCTCCCTGGGGCCACTTCCTAAAATACTCTTCTTGGCCACAGATGAGTGCCCGACTGTGGGTGGCAGATCTTTTCAGAGACAGCTGGATAGAGGGTAGGGTGGGAGAGTCGCCATGGGTCCCAGTCTTGGGGCTGCCACTCCCTCAGCGTCTGTCATCTTGGAGATGCAGGATTTCTTCTTCTTCTTTTTGAGATGGAGTCTCCCTTTGTTGCCTGGGCTGGAGTGCAGTGGTGTGATCTTGGCTTACTGAGGCCTCCGCCTCCTGGATTCAAGCAATTCTCCTGTCTCAGCCTCCCAAGTTGCTGGGACTACAGGCATGCACTGCCATGCCTGGCTCATTTTTGTATTTTTGGTAGAGATGGGGTTTCACCATGTTGGCCAGGCTTGTCTCGATCTCCTGACCTCGTGATCTGCCTGCCTCAGCCTCCCAGAGTGCTGGGATTACAGGCGTGAACCTTGCTGTGTCACTTCTTGGTGCTTCCGTGCCCTCTTCATGGCAGTGGTGTGACAGCAGCAACCGCTCAGGAAGTTGGTGGGCTTTGCTGGGCACGCATGGCCGGCCTGGCACTTACCAGGCTCTGGGCTACCCTTGGCTGGTGTCGTCCAAGCACTCAGGGAGGGGCGGTGCAAATCCTTACAAACTGACCACACAGGCACTGGCACTCAAGTGTGGAGTAGGCAGGCTGCGGTCTGGAGACAGGCTCTCCCGGTACACGAAGGAGGAGTGGCCGCTGCTCATTGAGCGATGGTACTGGACTGTCGCTCTGAGAGCCTCCTGACGCGAAGCGGGGCCTTTCCCTTCCATCTTCTGCGTGTGTGAATGTGTGTGTGTGGTTTTAGAGATACTCTTTTAAAACTGTGTGCTTAAAGTGTTCGTTACTTGACTGGGAAGTGTTCCCTCATTAAGATGTTGACCAGGACTGAACCTTTTAAAGCAGAGCATCTGAACCTCACCTCTGTGAAGTAATCTAGAGTATAACGTTCATTCTGAAATGTGAGTTAAATGATTTGTTAAATACTGGATGTGACGCTAACGTGTTTTAGTGATCTTAGGTAGCTGTGAGTTTGCGCATTCCTCAGTGGGTGGTGGCGTAGTTTGTGTATTTTTTTTACAGATGTTTTTTGAGGCTGAGTCCTGCTCTGTTGCCCAGGCTGGAATGCAGTGGTGTGATCTTGGCTCACTGCAACCACTGCCTCCCGGACTCAACTGATTCTTCTGCCTCAGCCTCCCGAGAAGCTGGGACTACAGGCGTCCACCACCACACCCGGCTAATTTTTGTATTTTTAGTAGAGATGGGGTTTCACCATGTTTTGTTTGTGTTCTTTAAAATCCATATGACGTGAACATATTTTGGTGATCTTAAGGAGCCGTGAGCTCGTGCGGTTCTGGGCGGGAGGTGGCCTTGTTTCTGTTGTTAAAATCCCAAGCCGGAGCTCTCGGGGCTGCCAGGAGTTTGGGCTTGATGAGTGTCACATGACGTAGGACACCAGGGTGGGGACGGGCCAAGGATGCTTGCCCTAGTTCTTTGGAGAAAACTGCCAATTTCTTACCACGTCTGTGTCAGGCAGCGTCGGAGTCTCGGTCAAGGCAGTGTTTTCACGCACGTTAGTTAAAGGACTGTACTTCTTCCCCTGACCCAGGAAGCGAGTTTGGCCGCACGTAAACAGAGTGCAGTTCTCCAGACCTGGTGGGCTGGTGGGAAAGGCCAGGGCGTGAGGTTCAGTTGGGGCCAACTTCAGTGACATGTTTTCTCAGCCTTCTCCTTTAAACAGAAAATGCCTGTAGAATGAAGGGGGCATTTTAACCTCGGCAAGACATGTTTTAAAAAGCTTAAGTTAGAAATACAGGATAAAAATTCAGCCCTATGTCTGTGCATTAATTAAGAATAATGCAGTTAAAAAGTGTATTTTGGGGCTGGGTGCAGTGGCTCATGTCTGTAATCCCAGCACTTTGGGAGGCTGAGATGGGAGGATTGCTTGAGGCCAGGGGTTTGAGATTAGCCTGGGCAACATAGCAAGACCCCATTTCTAAACTGTGCTTGATGTTGTGCACTTGTAGTTCCATCTACTGGGGAAGCCGAAGCAGGAGGATCACTCGTGCCCAGTGTTTGGGACTGTGGTGAGCTGTGAATGCACCACTGTACTCCAGCCTGGGTGACAGGGCAAGACACTGTCTCTTAAAATGTGTTTGTCTGTAAATCTGTGTGTGTGTGTTTTGCTTCTAGTGAGGGCCACTAATCCTAGACTTGAGACACCCGACCCTGCGTTCCCCGTTGGGAGTCTGGCTACCTGCAGGACAGTGCCAGCCGAATGACACCCGTGCTCCTCCCGGCCCTGGTTGGCTTTGGAGGAAGGTGAGGACGTGCTGGCCGCTGGATTCCAGCACAAAGGTGGTATTCTTACAGATGGGAGGAAACGTTTGTTTCTATAGTACTTTTTTTCTCTGTTAGCAAAGGTTGTAGGAAGGCTCAGACCCATGGAGTAGACGGACAGAGGTCTGTGCTTCCTGCTCACACAGTGTGGAGAGCGGTGCCCAGGGCTGTGACTGTCCTGTGTGCAGTGTCACTTGGGGGTTAAGTGCTCCCCGGGAAGGTGGGATACCTGGACCTGAGGATCTCTGAACCCCCTTCCAACTTGAAGATTTGAATTTGAACTTCAGAAGTGGGAGCTGCCATAAACATTTCCCACAAAGTATAGCCCAGCAGTATCGTAATTCTGGGCTCATGCACCCCGTACGCCTGGGAGGTGAGCTGCAGGAAGGAGTCTGATGGCCAGATACTCAGACCCTGCAGGGAGCCGGCAGAGCTTTCCCAGGTGAGGAGGGTGGGGCACGCAGGCTCTAGGGTGCTCACGGCCGGATACTCAGACCCTGCAGGGAGCCGGCAGAGCCCAGGTGAGGAGGAGTGGGGCACACAGGCTCTAGGGTGCTCACGACTTGGCTGTGCAAGTCAGTGGAGGTCGGGGGGCAGCAGGGAGGGCACCGGAGGAGCTGGCTTCCTGCATCCCGCCCGGGGCGCATCCGTCATACTTGGTCAAACGGCACCTGGAGCATGTCTGTTCCTTCAGCCCTCACAGTGGGGATGTGAGCTGGGATGGCTGTAGGTGTCATCCTCATTGCTCAGATCCAGGCTCTTCCTGACAATGTGAAGGAGAGCAGTCATCCAGGGTGAGGCCCCACTGAAGTCGGATGTTCTTAGTGGGAATGGCCTGAGTCGTCTTGTTGCTCAGAACAGCCGCCCTCCCGCAGGCCGCACTCAAGTCCTCAGAGGGCTGGAGACGCCGGTGCCACAGACGCGTCGTACTAGCGAGCTCCTGCCTCTTTGCTGTACTGGGCAATAGTGCACCCAAGTGTTGAATTTGGCTGCGCTTTCTTTTCACACTGCTATGACCATGTACTGTTGTTAAAAAAAATGTGAAGACTCTTATCTAAATTTGACCCTGATTAGCAGGATCTCCAGGAGCCTGGCAGAAGCAAACACTGGGACTTAGGGGTGTGCCCCCTGGGTAAGGCAGGAAAGTCCATGGGTGATGGGACACGCAGGCCTGCCTGAGGACCACCAAGGCCCGCTGGGTCCTCTGACTCCTGTGTGGCTGCAGCAGCTGGCTGTGACTTTCTCAGAACAGTTTCTCAATTTGGACGGCGAAGTAGGAGCAACAATTTCAGTATGTCATGCAGGAGATATTCAGTTAACAGAGTTCAAACAGCAAGAGGTACGTTTTCTGTGGTTCTGATTAACTTGATGTGATTGAAGACTTAGCCAGCTAAAAATAATTTTCCAGAAGTATCTAATCATTTGGAGAAATAGTAATCAGCCTCACTTAGGAGACTGCAGCACAGTTTTAGAGTTAAGTAAAGTGCAGACTATACGTACGGGAGGTTGGATTTCAGTTACCGAGGAAAGAAGGGGCCGAAAGAAAGGACGCTGGTTCTAACAGTGTTCTCGGTATTGAATGGGCACCTGCAACAGATTCTGACCTCAGGGTTAAGGTGCTGAAGTTACTGTCTCCGTAAGATGAGGGGGTGCGGGGTGTTTGAGACCGTGCGGCACACTGGGCTCGCGTCGGTAAAGCTGCACACTGCGTGTTTCCTGTGCTCTCACGCTGTGACCATCAACACACAGAAAGACTGCCGGGACCAAAGCAAGCCGTGGACCCTAGTCAGGTATCCTCTAATTCGGTTCCACGGGTTGAGGGCTCAGTCCCCAGGACTGCCCCCGACAACACAGTTGTGAGTTCGGAACTCCTGGCAACTGGATTCAGGTTGGGCTTCCCGTGACCAGTCTTTGGGTTTGATTGATTTGCTGGAGTGACTCGCAGAGCTCAGGGAAGCACTTTTGTTTATCGTATTTATCGTATACGACACAGGCTTTAGATGTAGAGACGTGTAGGTTGAGGTACAGGGGAAGGGCACAGAGACGCCAAGCCCTCCCTGGGCACCACCCTCCAGAAACCTCCTGGTGTTCAGCTGCCTGGAAGCTCACGGAACCCTTCCTCTTCGGTTTTGATGACAACCTTATGATACCAGCATTCCTTCCCCAGGGCCTAGGACGGGACCCTTCATGGGAGGGTCCTGGGACCCGCAGTCAGCGAGCAGGGATCATCGCAGTGAAAGGAGGGTGAGAGAAGCTGAGAGCCCGTCTCTGAGGCCCACCCTAACCAGGGTTGTGGGAGTTACTGGCCAGGAACCAGGGACAAAACCATCTCTCATCAACACCACAGCTCTCAAGAGTGTTTTTCGGGTGGAGCCATGGGGGAGATGGCTGGGCTCAGGCACTCCAGGAACAGAGTGCCGGGGCCACACGTGCAGTGACATGAAGCCCTAGCCACATGGCATCAGATGACACCAGACATCTCTAACATGTTCCCTCCTCCCTCATTTCTTTAGACATAATGGTGTTCTTGGGGATGTAGATTGCATACAGCACGGGAAATGCGTTGATGTGATCTCAGTGTCATATACTCTTCCAGTTAAGAATCCTCGGCCAGGCGCGGTGGCTCAAGCCTGTAATCCCAGCACTTTGGGAGGCCGAGGCAGGTGGATCACGAGGTCAAGAGATCGAGACCATCCTGGTCGACATGGTGAAACCCCGTCTCTATTAAAAATACAAAAAAATTAGCTGGGCATGGTGGCGCGTGCCTGTAACTCTAACTACTCAGGAGGCTGAGGCAGGAGAATTGCCTGAACCCCGGAGGCAGAGGTTGCGGTGAGCGGAGGTCGCGCCATTGCACTCCAGCCTGGGTAACAAGAGCGAAACTCCGTCTCAAAAAAAAAAAAAAGAATCCTCTTCAGGAAAGAGCCGGTGTGTGGATGTGGCCGGCTGGTGAGCGTTTCATTCACATTCATAGGGAAGGGAATCCTCGTCCTCTGGGCCTATTCATGTTGTGTCAGTGCAGATTAACTGGGCAAATGCAGCTACACACAGCCAAGATTCTGTCTGTCTGTCTGTCTGTGTCTGTCTGTCTGTCTGTCTGTCTGTCTGTCTGTCTGTCCTATCTGTCTGTCTGTCTGTCTGTCTATCTTTCTAAACACAGCCAAGATTCTATCCATGGATCAATCGGTCGATGGATGGATCGATGAATGGATGAGACAGTCTCACCCTCTTGCCCAGGCTGGAGTGCAGTGGTGTGATCTCGGCTCACTGCAGTCTCTGCCTCCTGGGCTCAAGCAGTCCTCCCACCTCAGCCTCCCCAGTGGCCGGGACCACAGGCTCGTGCTGCCACACCTAGCTGATTTTTGTATTTTTTTGTAGAGATAGGATTTTGCCATGTTGCCCAGGCTGGTCTTGAACTCCTGGGCTTAAGGGATTCACCTGCTTCAACCTCCTAAAGTGCTGGGGTTACAGGCACGAGCCGTCACAGCTGGCCTAACAGATGCTTTCTAAACTAATAGATGTGCCTCCGGAAGACACCCTTGTTGGTGGCTGCATTGAGCATTTTGAGTTGCCAGCATACTGAGTGCTGTTGCAGCCCACAGGATCTCGTTCCAGACTGGGCACCAGTGAGGCGTGACTGTGTGAGAGCATCCACACTCAGAAACTTTAGGCAAGTGTGGGGGGTGTATTTGCTGTTTTTACATTTTAATTTATTTTTTATTTTTAGACACAGTCTCACCCTGTTATCCAGGCAGGAGTGCAGTGGCACAATCATAGCTCACTGCAATGTCTGCCTCCGAGTTCAAGAGATCCTCCCACCTTAGCCTCTCAAGTAGCTGGGACTACATGTGTGTGCCACCATGTCCTGCTGATTTTTTTAATTTTTATTTTTATAGAGATAGGGTTTTGCCCTGTTGCACAGGCTGGTCTTGAACTCCTGAGCTAAAGCAATTTGCCCGCCTCAGCCTCCCAAAGTCCTGGGATTATGGGTGTCAGCCACCACGCCCAACCTGCTGTTTTTAAACTGCTTGCTAGTGGGCTGCAGACATCCTAGAGCTCTATAGAATGCTAAAGACGAGGGCGCCGTCCTGCACAACCAGCTGAGCAGTCACTCCTGCTCCCATGATCAGCTGCCACAGCCAGGCTGTCGACCGCAGCACCCTGGTCATTCCCCGCGCAGCGTGGGGCCTCACGGCATGACAGTGAGGCTTCAAGACGGGGGCCCCCAGTGGTTTAGGGCAGAGGCTACAGACCCCTCGAACCTCCGTGGAGACTGTGCTTCCCTTGAGGGATGGGGCCAGATATCCATGCCACAGTTGTGAATTTGAAAAGATTGAAGTGTGGGGTGTCTGCAGGGCGTGGGATGTGGCACCTTTCAGGACCTATCGCTGCCCTGCGTGTGTAGACTCAGAGCCCCTGAAGGGAAGGACCTGTGCCCAGCACTCAGTGGGTGTGTAGGAAGCATGGGCTGTGTGGGAGCCCATTCGCCTTGGGGCTCAGCCTGGATGCCCTGCGCGCAGTAGGCGTGCAGAAAGTGTGGCGATTCCCAGGCAGGCGTTGCTGCAGTGCGGAGCGCAGCATACACGCTCAAGTGGGCAGCCACGCCTCCTTCTCCCAGGGACACCTCTCTCTGCCACAGCTGCAGGCTGTGGGGCTGCTCTGTCACCTCCAGTGTTGTGATCTCAGGAAGACAGCAGCCCACCCACCTGGCGTGAAAAGCCACAGAGAGAAATTGAGGAATTAATTGTGTGCTTTGTTGGGGGCAGCTTGGCCAATGATAAGTACATTTTTGTAATTACGCATCATTAAATAACAACTGAGCTGTTAAAATAGACTTAGAGTTTTCTTTCCTATATTTAAACATCTAGATTTTAAAAATCCAGATTTATGCAATTTCTGAGGTATCATTTGCATTCCATTCATCTCATTTCTTTGAGGAGTTTAAGAAAATAAAGCAAAGATTTCCTCACATGACTAAGAAGTAATACTCCAAATCAGTATGTTTCTGGAATTGGTCGCTGCTGCTAGCTGAGCTCAGATACCTCCTGGGGCACTGTATCTGCAGCTTCTGGCTGCTCACTGGGCGATCTGACAGCAGGGACAGTCACCCAATCCTGGACAGTGCTGATAGATTTGTTGTTCTAGTTACTGCTACATTGTTACTAAAGAAAATAAAAACACAAGAAGATACATGAGAGGCCACTTCGGCTCAAATGTAGCATATGGGCTTCCCTCCTGTATCCATGTTATCCTTAGAAAGCTGAAATACACCTTCTAAAACATTGCTGCAAGCTAGCGCTCCACCTGCATTGACTCAGGGGACTCTGGAGTTAGAGGCTTGCCTTCTGTATCTTCACCTGTCTTCTATTTCTGAAGAGAGATGAGATTAAATTTGGTGACTAGGTCGAGTGCTTCTCATATTTTGGAGATGAAGACAGTAGACAGGAGCTTTTCCAGGACCGTTCAGGGAGTTAAAAGTCAGGGATGCATCCAGAACCCAACACTCATGATTCCTGGACATTACCTGAAGTTCCCCCAGAGCTTCATTATCATCATTACCTCCACCTGCTACCACCACTGCCAGCACAGCCACCTCTACCCCCTCCACCACTGTCATCTCCATCATCCCCACCATCATCATCCTCACCCACCACCACCAACACACCACCCTTAGAACCACTGCCACCACCACGTCCACCATCATCTCCATCATCCCCACCATCATCATCCTCCACCCACCAGCGCCAACACACCACCCTTAGAACCACTGCCACCACCACGTCCACCATCATCTCCATCATCCCCACCACTGCTACCACCACCTCCACTATCATGTCCATCATCCTCACCATCATCGTCACCCACCACCACCAACAGGCCACCCTTAGAACTACTGCAATCACCATGTCCACTGCCATCTTCATCATTCTCACCATCATCCTCTGCCCACCACCATCCCCATCATTACAAACACTCTAAGAACTGCTATCACCACCACCTCAAACACTACCATCTCCATCACTATCACCAACACAACCACCATAAAACCACTACCACCATCACCGTCACCAACACAACCACCTTAAAACCACTACCACCATCACCGTCACCAACACAACCACCATAAAACCACTACCACCATCACCGTCACCAACACAACCACCTTAAAACCACTACCACCATCACCGTCACCAACACAACCACCTTAAAACCACTACCACCATCACCGTCACCAACACAACCACCTTAAAACCACTACCACCATCACCGTCACCAACACAACCACCTTAAAACCACTACCACCATCACCGTCACCAACACAACCACCTTAAAACCACTACCACCATCACCGTCACCAACACAACCACCTTAAAACCACTACCACCATCACCGTCACCAACACAACCACCATAAAACCACTACCACCATCACCGTCACCAACACAACCACCTTAAAACCACTACCACCATCACCGTCACCAACAACCACCTTAAAACCACTACCACCATCACCGTCACCAACACAACCACCTTAAAACCACTACCACCATCACCGTCACCAACACAACCACCATAAAACCACTACCACCATCACCGTCACCAACACAACCACCATAAAACCACTACCACCATCACCGTCACCAACACAACCACCTTAAAACCACTACCACCATCACCGTCACCAACACAACCACCTTAAAACCACTACCACCATCACCGTCACCAACAACCACCTTAAAACCACTACCACCATCACCGTCACCAACACAACCACCTTAAAACCACTACCACCATCACCGTCACCAACACAACCACCATAAAACCACTACCACCGTCACCGTCACCAACACAACCACCTTAAAACCACTACCACCGTCACCGTCACCAACACAACCACCTTAAAACCACTACCACCGTCACCGTCACCAACACAACCACCATAAAACCACTACCACCGTCACCGTCACCAACACAACCACCATAAAACCACTACCACCGTCACCGTCACCAACACAACCACCTTAAAACCACTACCACCGTCACCGTCACCAACACAACCACCTTAAAACCACTACCACCGTCACCGTCACCAACACAACCACCTTAAAACCACTACCACCGTCACCGTCACCAACACAACCACCTTAAAACCACTACCACCATCACCGTCACCAACACAACCACCTTAAAACCACTACCACCATCACCTCCATCATCTCTGTCACCATCACCAACACCACCCTAACAGCCACCGCCACCACCTCTGCCACCATCACCTCCACCACCACCGTCACCTCCACCACTGTCATCTTCATCATCATGACCACAACCACTTGAACTGCTGCCAACACCATGACGTCCTCATCCTCACTACCACTACCAGCAGCAGCGTATCTTGGACCAGCATGACCTTCACTACCATCGTTGCCGTCATCCTCTGTTGCCCTGACCTCCACCACTGGCACTCCCAGTGCTGTCACAGCATCAACAGCACCAGCACCAGCATCAGCACTGCCAAGGGGTCCAGTGAGTTTTCTGATGATCCTAGTTATGTTCTAATGTGTCTGCTTACTGGGTTCTCACTTCCCTTTTGAGACTGAAATGTCAGTGCTTCCTTTTCCCTGTGCATAGGAATTTTTGTAGAGAGTCAGTGGTCGTTGCTTCTGGCCTTACCACATGGGCCTTGAGTAGTGGCTTGGCTGTGATAGAAATGGAAGGTCCTGAGTGAGTGTTGCTTCAGGACAAAGGCCTCACAGTGTTGAATTTGGATTCTGCAGATTGGATCCAATGTGCAGCACATTTTGAACAGTTAGTACTGACCTCTGTTGCTAGGGGATATGATACCTGTTGAGGTGTTCAGATCTGGGTCAATTCTTACATTGTATTTGGAAGATTTTTGGTCACATGGGAAACCTTTCTAGGCTTGAGTATTAATCATGCTGCTAGATCATGAATCATGAAATTATTTGGTACTTACATTGTATTTTAATACAGATGGGTTTTTTTGCCTTTTTTTTTAAACGGATGTAGCTAACGTTACCTAAGATGTGCATGAGAAAAGCTCGTATATGTTTATAGGCTAAACAACGTGAAATCACTGGAAAAGTAGGAGGTATTTTGTGTATGTTCTGGTAAACCCATCTCTGATGCATCCCCCAGCACACCCTGAGTAACAGTACATTTACGTCCACGTGGTGCATGTATAATTAGCAAAGTTAAAGCAGCGACAGGCCCGGGCGTTCCCTGTGTGTGAGACAGGCCCGGGCGTTCCCTGTGTGTGTGACAGGCCCGGGGGTTCCCTGTGTGTGTGACAGGCCCGGGCGTTCCCTGTGTGTGTGACAGGCCCGGGGGTTCCCTGTGTGTGTGACAGGCCCGGGGGTTCCCTGTGTGTGTGACAGGCCCGGGGGTTCCCTGTGTGTGAGACAGGCCCGGGGGTTCCCTGTGTGTGTGACAGGCCCGGGGGTTCCCTGTGTGTGTGACAGGCCCGGGGGTTCCCTGTGTGTGTGACAGGCCCGGGCGTTCCCTGTGTGTGTGACAGGCCCGGGCGTTCCCTGTGTGTGTGACAGGCCCGGGTGTTCCCTGTGTGTGTGACAGGCCCGGGGGTTCCCTGTGTGTGTGACAGGCCCGGGGGTTCCCTGTGTCTGTGTGTGCGATCACTTGACCATTGTTCAGCCGACATCAGGCTTGGTATCCTCAAAGCTTTTAAACTTCTCTCCCATCTTTGGCATTTGTGACCCTCCTTATACTTTCCTTAGAGTAAGTTTCACAGGCCTTCAGAACCGTTTTCCATGAAATAAGGCCTTCTAGACCCAGCTGGGAAAGACATTGGAAAAGATGGGAAATGTCCAACATTTTTACGTGTAGGATTTTTTTGGAGAGAGTGAGGAGTGTGTGTGCAGAGTGTCCTTGTCTATAGCTGAAGAATGGCCTTGTATTTCCAGGAGGCTCTAGGGCACTCTGAATGTGTTGTCACAGAGGGAGGATCACCTCACCTTCCCAGACAGCACTCTTTGTGTTGTCGCTTTTAATAGAAATGCTCCCATCAAGGAAATATATTCCTGCATTGCATGCCAGAACACAGCAGAAATCTCGGAGACTCGCGGTGGTTCAGGGATTAATCTCTTATGGAAAAGCCTTCCCTACCAGAAATGGTGGAAAATGTAACTTAAACCATCAGAGGTCAGAAGTGGAGTGAGTTTGGTGTTGACTGGTCCCGGGAAACACTGGGAAAGGCGTGGAACTGCCCGTGTGCCCCCTGCTGCCTTGTGTCCTGGCTCTGCGGGTCCTTGCCCTGTCTGGGGAGGCGGGGCCCTGACTCGCAAAGGGAGGCCATGGCGTCTCCTACCTTTGCGCTTGGCTCTCACACTGGAGGTTCCTTTTGGCCCCATCGAGGTTTGTTGTATGCAGCAGAGTGTTCTGAGAGGTGGAGTGGCTGCCGAGCTCCCAAGGACTCTCTGCTCCTTAGCTTCTTGCTCTGTTTTGGCAGCAGCAGGAAGGTAGTTTCAGCCTTGAGTGATGACTAGTCAGTGAAATAGGTGTGCTGTTTTTAGGGCTGTCATTTTGTCCTGTTGAATTTCTTGGGACACTGTCCACGGTTGCAGCATAGAAGAATCTTTGAAGTCAGGCAAGGGCCCAGGACAAGCTGGACAGTGTTTGTCTGGGAAGCGTATTATCTCTCTCTCTCTCTTTTTTTTTTTTTCAGAGAGAGCTTGGATGAAATGATGACTGAAATGCTCATTTTCAGTGTTTGCCTCAGTTGGAGCGATCTGCCTTTGGAGGGCTCGCTGTTAGCGGAAGTAGAAGTGTCTGTATAACAACCCGAGGCGCGCCTGCAGCCCTGGCCCGTGTCGTACTCTGACTTCACACAGGGTGGCTGGCCTTAGGACTGCGGGTTGTTTCTGATCAGTCTTACCATTTTCAAATACATAGTTACCAGTTTCAGTAGCAGAGTTTAAATAATGTGAAAGACAAACGCTGCTCATTTCTGTTTCTCATCATAGCCAGTGCAGTATGCACAGGGCCTCAGCGATACTGAATGATCATCGAGTGGATGAACACAGCCGTGATCGTTCCGAGTTGGCACCTCCTTATTTGATGCACACATTGACATTCGGACAGACTCTTGTTTGAGCCGTTTACAACTATGGCTTATGTTCACCAGTTCTTCAGTCCTGAAAACATAGAGAACAGCACTTATTTAAAACTCTTAATAAGCAGAAAGGTGAGACTGCGGAATTGCTTTAAATTTCCTTGTAGAAGGATCCAAATCTTAGAATGTTTTCTGAATAAGGAAGTTTTGATGATTCTTAGGGTGTTCTGAGACTTTCCTGTCACCACTGTTTAGTTGTGCCTGCTGTGCTGAGGCGGGAGTGACTTCACACAGCTGGTGTGGAGCGGTTTGCTGGGGGTGCTGCCCAGTCCCCGAGAGCTCGCCAGCGTGCCTGTTGCTTTGGGTGCATCTGTGCAGAGCGGCGAATGCATGTGTAAAGAACCCGTTTGCCTCAGGAATTACATTCTGGAGGGCTACCAGAGCAGCTGCTGGTGAAAGGAAACCCGGGGCAGTGCTGTACACCAGGATTTCTGGCCTCCGGAGGAAGGAAGGATGGTGGCTGGGAGGTGAGCCTCCTCCAGGGGGACGCCCTGGAGACTCTTGGGGTCCCCTCCAGATGTTCACTTGTCAGAGTCAAGAAATGAGGAGTGGAAAACAGCCCTCAGGTCACTCGATGCTGACTGTGTTTAGGCCCTGGCTTCTCCCTCGGGCAGAAGGCAGGTGTGCTGACTTGGCCCCGCTCTTGCTTTGGACAGCTGCTCCTCCAGTGGCGTCCCTCACGCCCCGTGTGTGTCGGGATGTTTCCTGATGGTAACCCCCGTGCCTCTGCTCTGGCCCCTGTTGTGTGAAGCTGGAAGGACACTCCTCACCCCCTTCATGTTGGTAGAGTTTGGCTCCTGCCTGTCGCATCCCAGGAGAGAAGTCCCTGTCGTGTGCGAGACAGTCTGACTTCTGACAAGTGGAGAGATGGCGGGGGGCGTCGGGCAGGGGTGACGTGCCGTGACTTGTGCTGGCCCTGTCCCCGCATTCTGGACTCTAGGGCGAGTAGGTGCTGGCCGATGCCTGCATTGAGCAGGTGCGGGACATGCAGGGAGCACGCTCAGGACTGTGCAGTGCCGGGCAGCGAGGGTCGCCCGTGTTCCCACAGGCCAGGCCCCGACGCTCGGTGTGGGCCAGAGAGCCTGATTTGAAGTCACGCTCCTGTCCCCTTAAACTATGAATGGGTGAAATTACTGCAGAGGAAGAAGGGGCTCAAGCGTGATATAATTTCCTACCTGTGTTTTCACTCTGAGGGTGAACCTGAGTGACTGTTACATTCATGGTGTTTTACGAGTAACCTCTCATCTAGAAATCGCAGATGCAGGACTGCGCCGGTGCCTAGTTAAAACGTTAAAGCTGGTGCTAAGAGTGTGTTCAGATGCCTGAAAGAAGCTTATGTTTTTTGACTCACTGGCCTGTGGGAAACTAAAGGACAGAATGAACAAAGGTCCCTTTCTTCCTCCAGCGGGAGCTTGCAATTTGTTGGGTTTCGCGCCGGTGGGTCCGAGGAGGATGGCGGACGGGGCCGGGACGTGCTGACACCTGGCACCTTTGTCAACTGAGCTCCCTCCTGGGCCCTGTAAGGCCTCAGGTGTAGAAACGTCTCGGTCCACAGCAGGCCCAGCTCCACAGCAGCGCTGTGGCCTAAGTGATCCAAGCACGGGCCCTTTCCTGATCTGCAGAGCAGAGCTTCACGGGTTTCCTCTATTCTCACCACTGGATGTTTCCTCTCACGCAGGCAGTACAGGCGAACTGGCAAAGCTTTCAGAAGCCCAGCACCATCGTTCTTTCCATTTTCTCTAAGGAGTTGCAGCCCCATATGAAACGTGTGTGTCCCGTCCCTGGGGTTTGCAGGGAGCCTGTGTACCCGAGATGGTGGGTTGGGAGGTTGTGATTAAGAGCGACTTGAACCCGTGACTGCTCTCGGCTGCTTTGCATAATTGGCTCTGGGCATAAATTATGCATCCCCTAGGAATGGTTTTCCTGTGTAGACAGTCTCTTGTTTGTAACTCAGGGCGTTGTGGACATTGACTCCCGCGGTGAAATCGGCGGATAGCACATACAGGGCCCCTGCGGCTCTTCCCTCTGCCTTCCGGTTGGCCCCCGAGCCCCTGCTCTTGCCCTGGGCAGCTGCTCCTCCAGTGGTGTCCCTCATGCCCCATGTGTGTTGGTGTGCTTCCTGATGGTACCCCGTGCCTCGGGTCTGAGGGCAGCTCCCACTGGTGGCACGGAGATGGCCTTGAGAAGAGTATGGGGGAGGCCAGGCAGGTGTGACGAAGCTGGAAGCACAGGAGGCCGCACTGGTCCCCCAGTAGGTTCTGAGGGTGAAGGAGATGGTGGCACCGGGCTGTTGAGGCAGGGCTGCTCAGCGCCGCCAGGGTTGCTGGGGCACAGCCGCTGGCACACGGTGAGTGATGAGCAGGTGGGTGGGCACGAGCCCGGGCGGCAGAAGAGAAGTGGAGTCCCAGCCTCCCAGCCGCTCTCCTCTCACGTAGCAGGGTTTGGCTTAATCATTCTCCTCGCTTGTAAGGAATCATTTTTAAAGTCCAGGGAAGCTGTGGAAGTTTCTTAGAGTGCAGTGCTCTGCTGCCATTCTCGCACTCTTCCTAAGGAGTCTGTCCTGTACCGGGAATGGCTGCAGCCTGGGGGAGCCAGGGACAACTGCACTCTTAGCCTCTCTGTCTTGTTCTCACCGGCCGTGCAATCTTGGGCACATCGTTAGCCCCATTAACAGGGCTCTGTTTCCCCGCTGGCAGAATTGGAGCTTTTTGTTTGCTTGCTTGTTTGAGACAGAGTCTCGCTCTGTCACCCAGGCTGGAGTGCAGTGACGTAATCTCACTGCACCCTCCGCCTCTCAGGTTCAAGTGATTCTCCTTCCTCAGCCTCCCAAGTAGCTGTGATTACAGGCGCCCGCCACCATGCCTGGCTAATTTTTGTATTTTTAGTAGAGATGGATTTTCACCACATTGGCCAGGCTAGTCTTGAACTCCTTGACCTCAAGTGATCTGCCCACCTTGGCCTCCTAAAGTGCTTGTATTACAGGCGTGAGCCACTGTGCCTGGCCCCCAATTGGAGCTATTAATAACACACGGGATAACCTCCATGCCAAGCACCCAGCACCTGGGTCCTCCCAGCAAACCCAACTGTGTTCCCTGCAGCTGTTCCCCGCAGTAGGCTGAGCGATGCATCCATGGGGCCCCTGACAGTGGAGCTATCGGGGATGTGATTGGGGACTGCAGCCAGACGTGCGACTCTAGGCCTGATGCCCAGCCAGGACACACCCCAGAGGGCCATGCTGTCCACGCAGGGCTGTGCCTTCCACTCACGTGTGTCAGATCCCCTCCTACATGTGCACACATGCTCACCACCGCCCACGGGCTTCCACTGCCAGGGCCGTTGTGGGGCGACGCCTGGTCTGCTTCACACCTGCCTTCAGGGTACTGGGTCTGACCCTGCAGGCCTCACGCTGGCCTGAGCCCTGGGTTCACGATGTGGTCAGCAGCCCCACCAAGTCCCTGCAACCCCGTGTTTATTGCCCAGCTTGCTTCACCCAGCTCTTCAGGTGCTCATTGTGCTCACTTGGCAGAGGAGGCTGGAGTGTGTGGGTCTGTGCTGGGACCGCAGGGCTGTGGACAGCAGGGGTGAGAGCCCCAGCGTTGGTCTGCCCTGCTCAGGGCCCTGCCTCTGCCATGTGACCCTGCTGAGCCCAGGGTGTGCTGCTGCTGAAGCAGGCACCATGACTGTCAGGTTGGCATCCTACCCTCCTGTCATCTGAAGACTTAGGCGGGGGGTGCTGCACCCTCACTGTGTTGAGGCCTGGCGGGTGGGTCTGTGGGCTACATCACGAGGAGAGCAGGGAAGCCTGGCTGACGCTTACCTTTCTGTCAAGGGAGACATGGAGCTCACTCAGCCAGGGCCTGTGAGGCCAGGGCAGCGTCCAGGGGGGTGTGGAGAGTCGCTACACGGCGTCACCTGCAGGCATTCACATCCCAGTTCTGTGCGGGATGAGAAAGCCTTTGTTACAGTATGAGTGATGACAGTCTGACAGCTACAGCATTTTAAAAGAAGCTGGTTCAGATGTGTCAGTGCCTGACTGCTGGACTGTGGCGGTTCCTGACTGAAGTTTGCTCCCCTCCTCTCTCTCACGGAGAGTTTCTTGTGGTTCCTTGTTTTTAATGAAGAGTAGTGAACTCGGCATGCTCCAGACACACGTCGGGGAGCCGGAGGTGTGCACCTCCCGTCCTGCGCACCTGCTCCTCACCAGCCCCTCCCTGAGGCACCTGCTCTTGGCTGAGCTGTCATTGTTGCTGCTTCGGTATTTTTTCACGTGGAGAAAGTTTGAAGAAATGTTTTTTCACCTGAAAAACATTTGCAGGGGTCTCTGACTCTTGGTATTAGTTGATTTGATAATGGCATTTGCTGACCTCAACATTACTTGCCAAGAACAAACTGAAGACAAGCAGTTGTCCCATTTGAACTGAGCTTTCCTTTTCCAGCGTGAGTGTCTGAAAACAGCACATGGAGCTCTAACAAGAGGGAGGCCGGCGGTCTCTGCCTGAGGGCTGAGGGTGCCACTCGGGGTTCCTGTGCAAGCCGGGAGTGCTGCGTTAAACTCACAGGTAGCAGTGACCACAGCTAGGAGAACCAAGTCATCCAAAACCAAGCACGGGGCCCCTGCAGGAAGGGGAGCGGTTGGGGTCGTGGGCCCACATGTATTTTCTCAGCCTGCCCTGGGGTGCTGTGCATACCTGTGGAGTGACAGGCCTCTGTGCCTCCTCCATTCCCGGGGTCTGGGAGAGCAGCTTAGACCCCAGGCAGGCTCTGTGAGATGCCAGAGGGAGCCCGTCCCGATGGGACAGAGGGCTCTGCCTGGCTTCCCTGCTGAGTCCTGTGAGAGGAGGGGTTTGTCGAGCCACATCTGTGACATGCATCCTCGGGCGGCCCAGAGCCCTGATGGTTCCAGGAGAACCGACGTGAATCCTGCTATGCCCGGCTGTCAGGATGGCCCGGTCCTGGGACCCTTGTAGGTGTGGTGTCAATCACACGCGGCTCCCGCGGTGCGTCACCCACAGGCCTCACAGTTGCTTGGAACGCTGGGGTGGAGCACCTCTGCTGTGTGTGTACAGGGGAATTTGAGCCTGAAAACGTTTTTGGCTATTCAGTTTCCAGATGTCTCTCACCATAGCTCTTGCCTAAATGTGGCATTTTCTGGGATGTGGCCTCAGGTAGAGGGGGTGCCCCGCGGCTGCGCTTCTCCCTGGAGGATGGGTTGGAGCCCAAACCTAGTAAGAGCTGCCCCTGCCTGCACTGAGTTAGGCGAGTGCTGCCCCCTCCGCATGTAGAGTGCAGATGCCTAGGTCCGCCACAGCTGGGTCAGGCGACTTAGCAGTCTGTCTGAAAAACGGGCAGGAAGGGGTAGGTTCTTCTCAGTTGGAAATTGGAGTTTGGCTTTTTTCGGGGGACAGAGTCTCTCTCTGTCTCCCAGGCTGGAGTACAGTGGTGTGATCTAGGCTCACTGCAAACTCCATCTCCCAGATTAAAGCCATTCTCCTGCCTCAGCCTCCAAGTAGCTGGGATTACAGGCATGTGCCGCCATCCCCAGCTAATTTTTGTATTTTTAAAGTAGAGATAGGATTTTGCTATGTTGGCCAGGCTGGTCTCGAATTCCTGACCTCAGGTGATTCACCCCCCACCTTGGCCTCCCAAAGTGCTGGGATTGCAGGTGTGAACCACTGCACTCGGCCTGGAGTTTGGCTTTTAAGTCATCTTTACCTGTTATTTCTGAATGTTACTGGCTCTTTATTAGGATCCATGCCAGTGGCAAGCTGCTGGAACTGGGCTTCCCGTGGACCCGCTCCTGCCCCTACAAGGGAGGAGTTGGGAGAGCGTGTCTGGGGGCAGTTGGGAGGTCTTCGGATGCCCCTTTATGAGGGCGTGGTAGGGGCCACTGCCCGCTGAGCTTGCTGTGTGGAGCCACACATGGTAGGAGGGGGCCCTCAGGACGTTTCTTAGGAAGCCACACACCAGAAGCTTTGGCAACAAAAGACCAAGTGGCCAGGGGCTGTGGTTACCACATTCCAGCTGAGGACTGGAAGTGGGCCCACTGTGCCTATGCTAGGAGCCCACCCCAGGGTTTAGTAATGACAGGAGTCTATTCCCTCACAATTCTAGAAGCCCCAGGTCAGAAGGTGCGGGCAGGGCTTGCTCCTGGAGGCACTGTTGTGGGGTGGAACGGGGGTGGGGGGCAGTGAAGGTGTGGAGAGGGGGCACTCTTTTCCCTCCTCTGCAGAGCTTGCTGCTCCTGGGCTTGAGGCCACACGGCTCCAATCTCTGCCCCTCCTCTGCTTCTCTGTGTTCAAATGTGCCTCTTCTCATAAGGCCCCTGTCACTGGGTTAGGGCCTGCCTGAGCTCAGTGTGGCCCCACTTGAACTTAGCCGAGCCCAGCGTGACTGCGCTTGAACTTACCCGAGCCCAGCGTGGCCGCACTTGAACTTACCCGAGCCCAGCGTGGCCGCACTTGAACTTACCCGAGCCCAGCGTGGCCGCACTTGAACTTACCGGAGCCCAGCGTGGCCGCACTTGAACTTACCCGAGCCCAGCGTGGCCGCACTTGAACTTACCCGAGCCCAGCGTGGCCGCACTTGAACTTACCGGAGTCCAGCGTGGCCGCACTTGAACTTACCGAGCTCAGCGTGGCCGCACTTGAACTTATCGGAGCCCAGCGTGGCCGCACTTGAACTTACCCGAGCCCAGCGTGGCCACACTTGAACTTACCGGAGTCCAGCGTGGCCGCACTTGAGCTTACCCGAGCTCAGCGTGGCCGCACTTGAGCTTATCGGAGCCCAGCGTGGCCGCACTTGAGCTTACCCGAGCCCAGCGTGGCCGCACTTGAGCTTACCCGAGCTCAGCGTGGCCGCACTTGAGCTTATCGGAGCCCAGCGTGGCCGCACTTGAGCTTACCCGAGCCCAGCGTGGCCGCACTTGAACTTACCCGAGCCCAGCGTGGCCTCACTTGAACTTACCCGAGCCCAGCGTGGCCGCACTTGAACTTACCGAGCCCAGCGTGGCCGCACTTGAGCTTACCCGAGCCCAGCGTGGCTGCACTTCAGCTTCTACAGAGACCCTGTTTTCAGTTAAGGCCAAGTTCACAGGTACCACAGGTTAGTGAGAGTTGCTTTTTAAGGGACACAGTTCAGGCCACAGGACCCTCCCCATCCCATCTTCAGCAGAACGATGGCGGCTGCCTCGCCTCAGCCCCATGTTCCTGCCAAGCCCTGGCTCTACACCGCAGATGAAGCTTTTTGCAGGAGGACGTGATTTGGTGGGGTCTGGTTGCCGTGGGGCTTCCGATGGAGCCGCGTGCTGCTACTCATATCCTGTCAGAGCCCTACCAGCTGCATTGTCGGACGTGACACAGGCCAGGTTGCCTCCTCTGCTCCCTGCACAAGACCGCACAGTCATGCACACCCCACTGAATGTGCCTAGATCAGATGCATTTGAGACCTGGTGTTGGGGTGGAGTCACCTGGAGCACAGCCTGGTGGAAAAGACTTGCATTCAGGCCCCAGACCTGCGCATGCACACCCTGGGAGGGCTGAGGTTTGCACACGGTGGGGTTCTCTGTGTAGTGTGTGGTGAGGCTGGCACTGCCGTTCGTCTCAGGGCCTTCCTTTGCAGATGGCAGGTGCTTTGACTTACCCAAGTGAGGGGTGCTCTGCTGTGGCAGACAGTGCCGACATGGGAGCGGCTCGTGCCGGAAGTGTACCGAGGTGCTTTCAGCCACCAGCGCATGGCAGCCACCTGTCGGCAAGAGTGGCAAGGCCATGGGTTTCTAAGCGTGACACAGTTTGAAGCGTATGCAGAGATTGCCTTGTCTTGCCCTTGGGCATGGCCCACCTGGCAAGGTGTATCTCTTGGTCTCCCCAGCCTGCCCTGGCCAGCTTGTCCCTCCTTCACTTGGATGGTCGCTGTAGGGCTGCGATGGGGAAGGCTGGCTGACCCCGTGTAAAAGCCACATTTTCCCATCATTAGGAGGGAGATAGCTGATGTTGGCCACACGAGCCGTCTTGTGCGAGTTCTCCTGACTTAGGTGAGCTTGGTGGGACGTTGGATCAGACGTTCATTCTTTTGCCCTATCATGGTGGATTCAAGCATATTTTTTGTGCCATACGGTAAGTTTTCCAAGTTAAAGAAATGAGCAGAGCCAGGGGAACGGTGCCATCTGGAGGGCGCGTGGAAGCGGAGGTGGCCTGTTTCTGCAGAGAGGGACAGAGGCTCTTCTCACCCTCAGCTCAGGGCTGGCATCTTAGCCCTTGAAGCGTGAAATTGGATGACAGTTGCCAGGCTCCCCACCTGCCGCTCTCCCTTTCCTGGGGATGCCTGAGCAGCGCCATGGTGGTGGGAGGCGTGTGCACTGTGGTTCACATTCATCTGTATTTTCTTCCCATTCTTCCTCTTGCCCTGCCGGCCCACCCTCCCTCTCACCATCGAGAAGCCGGAGGCCTCTGGTCTTTGGGGAGTGCCAGAGGCCTAGGGGTTGACTTTGATTGCGTTCTTAAACATCCCCCACCCTGCCCCAGTCAGCCAGAAGACCCCAACACACATGGCTAAGGTCACTCCCAGGAATACCACCAGCTGGAGGGGTGGGGTGGGCGGCAAGCACCACAGGCCTCCACCTGCTTTCCTGTGACGTCCTAGCCTTTGTTCTGCCTCAAGGCTGTGCTTGAGGTTCATGCTCAACTGTGCAGAGCACCTCAGAGGCTGCTTTGTGTCCCACTTGCCAGGAGGCACCTTTGCGTGAACTGGGATCCCCTGAGGCGTCTTGCCATGCTCTGGGCTGTAAATCTGGCTGATAGCGGTTAGCCTGTTCGCTTTGAAATTTACCCTTTTTTGCCTGAAGGACAGTTTTCTGAAAAGCTTTGATCCGTTGACTTAAACCCTGAGGTCTGCAGGGAGTCTCTTTACTGTCTCCTGTTTTCCAGGCCTGAGGGCTGATCCCAGGAGGAGCGGGTTTCTGCCTTTGCCTGTGCTGGCCTGCTGTTGGTGCTGTTTCTGACCGTCCACTCATGGGTGATGGTTTGTGAAAGCATCAGAAATGGAATTTAAGGACATGTATTAGGATTCCCGTCCATGGGTTTAAAGGCTTAAGAATGATGATGTGGCCTTTTGGCATTTGCTGTAGGAACATAGAAAGACTTGAGGTAATTTGGTGGCTTGGGGGCATCACTGGCATGAACCTCTTTCTCTGAGCACCTCATTTTTCTAGTGTGAGGAAGCTACTTTTGAAATTAATATCTAGATTTGAAAAAGGCACCTCGGTTACAGTCTCAGCTCTCACACCTTAACAGCTTGGATTCAAAGCTAAATGACAGAAACCAGCACGGAGCCCTTGGCTTTTCCGGCAGACCTGTGGATTGGTGCTTTCATCCTTGTTCTGTCCGCACACGTAGCTATGTGCGGTGTGTCCTTTCAATGCATGCGGAGTGGGCTGTGCTTTGTTCTGCCCTGCATCTGAGTGGGTTCCTGGTTAGACTCAGGATTTTGTATCTAGACAGTACTGAAAAGTCCTTGCTTGGGCTTCTTGCGTTTACCTCAGGTTTTACACCAGTTTGGCATTGCCTCAGTTGGGCGCTAAACAGAATTTCTGAATTCTCAGCAGATAGAGGAAACCAGATGTGTTTGCTGCAGACGCAGTGCCTTTAGGCCAGGGTTCGCTCAGGAGGCTGCTTCCAGTTCATGCTCTCTGCTGCTTGCTATTCTTTTTTCTTTTTTCTTTCTTTCTTTTTTTTTTTAAACAAAGATTTGTTCTTGTAACCCAGGCTGGAGTGGAGTGGTGCAATCTTAGCCCACCACATCCTCCACCTCCCAGGTTCAAGTGATTCTCCTGCCTCAGCCTCCCAAGTAGTTGGGATTGTAGGCATGCACCACTACACCCGGCTGATTTTTGTATTTTTAGTAGAGACAGCGTTTCTCCATGTTGCCCAGGCTGATCTCGAATTCTTGACCTCAGGTGATCCGTCTGCCTCAGCCTCCCAAAGTGCTGGGATTACAGGCCTGAACCACTATGTCCAGCCTGCCGCTTTCTTTTATCTGAAAATGATTGGCTCTGTTTCAGAAATGTTCAGGGGAAAGCCCTGTGAAGGGAGCTGGGAAAGTAGCAGGTGTCTGCAGCCCTGTCCCTGAGCTTATGTCAGGATGACGAGGTGCCACCCTTTGCGAAGCCTGCCTCAGGTTCAGCCGCAGGCCAGCGTCACTGGAGCCTGAAGGAGTGGTCTCTGGCCACTAGCCTGGGAGCGAGGACAGTATCCTTTCCAGTGAGTGGCTTCTGCATTCCAGAGCCTGTTGGGACGTTCATTGCTGGGTTCTAAGTGGGAATTCAGCCCAGCCTGCGCTATGCCTGATGGCCTGCATCAGACTTGGGGTTCCTTTCATCGCGGGGTCCACTGCACGGACCCCAGGGCACTCATCTTGGGCACGCAGTGCTCTTGGGGGACCTTGGCTCCACCTCATTCTTGCCGCTTTGCGTTTAGGATCTGACCCCTGAGTTTCACTCGTTACGATTTGAAATAAGTCCAAATGAACAGATGATATATCTCAGCCTCCGATGTGTGTTAAGAGGCTGCACAGTGTGTGCAGGTGTCCCCAGGCTGCAGCAGCGTAGCAGAGAGAGAGGAGGGTGCCGCGGCCGTCCGTGACCGTGCTGCCCTCGCAGGATCTGTTCCTGACCCCGGTTCGCTTGTTTTCATGCCCAGTGGGCATGCGTCCCAGGCCCAGAGCCTCGGCTCTTGCCTCGCTTTCTGCCCTGGCCTGGGCGCTGGTCCCTCAGCCCTCACCTCCCCGGTGTGGATGCTTTCTGCCCTCGCCTGGGTGCTGGTCCCAGAAGGAGGAATTGTGTTGTCTTCCTGGTCCTCCCTGTCCTTCCACATCGCCCAGCTCTGTGTCCTTTGCTTAGTTAACAGGAATTTGCTGTTTCATTGTGAAATAAATCCACATATGGCAACAATATGAAACAATCCACCAGGTCCATGGAGAAAGTGAGTCCTCTCCCAGTCTGGACTCTCAGCCCCTCTGTGGGGTGACCGCTGGTCATTTCTGTTCTCGCCTTCTGTGCACAAGCTCCTGTGATGATTTTGTAATCACTTTATGTTGTAAAAGATCCCTTGACAGGTGAGTTTAAGATCAGATCACAGCTGTTCTTACTGAGACTCAGGAAAGCACGTAGCTGATTTCCAAGAGGGCTCTGCCGTCCTCTGGCTGTGGAAGGCACATCATGACATCCTGACAGCAGTGTTCCTGCCCTCATTGCCAGTGACATGACTTTTCCTATGATCCACGCAGCCCATTACACTGAAAGAGTTACAGTGTCAGAAACCTCAGAATCCAACTTTGCAGCTTTACCACGACAGTGAAGGCAGGCAAACCCCAGAGGTAAATGAAAACGAAAGTAGAAAATGTCCTTAACTGGGATTGCGTTTGAAAAGTCATGACTTTCAGATGTGTCCACGTTGGTTTTGTTTTGGTAAGTTTTTGAGAGATGAGCAAAACAATGTACACTTAAGATTTGAAGAAAGGGGTGCCGGGGCTTTTGTGGGAAACAAAGATACAAACCCTGTTGCTGCCCTGGAACTCATGTCCTCATGGGGGCCGACCACAAGCAGGCAGCAGCGCTGGGTGACCGGGGTCGGCAGGGGCCTCTCTTCAGAGGGAGCAGAGCGCAAGGCTGGGGCAGGAGGTGTCGGGGGCTTTAGGGGTGCAGGAGAGCAGGGGAGAGTGGGTGACTGGGGTCGGCAGGGGCCTCTCTTCAGAGGGAGCAGAGCACAAGGCTGGGGCAGGAGGTGTCGGGGGCTTAAGGGGTGCAGGAGAGCAGGGGAGAGTGGAGGGGTGCACAGCGGGGGGATGTGTGGCCGCTGTGCGTCCACGGCAGGGCCTGTCTCTGTGGCTGCAGTCCCACTGCCCTGTGTGTCCCTTACGCCCTCGCCCTGTGGTCACCTGTGGTTAGGGATGGTGGCTTCATCTTCCATCACACTCTTGAAAGCATTGGTGGCATTACGGACCTGGGAGAGTGGCTCTTGTTTGGAGGACAGATGTGTCCATTCAGTTAGGGTTCAAGAAATGAGTAGGCCTTGAATGAGCTTTTGACATTTTGCTCCTCATGGAAACAACCTGCCTGCCTCCCAGGGACAGATGCTTCTAAGATGCGGCCAGGTGTCTGGGCCAGAATCGGGTTGTCCTTGGTCCTCTTGACGTTCCTCCACTCGGGTTTGCCGAGGAGAGGGCATTGCCAGGCTGGACACCTGTGTGGCACCACATGGCACTCAACTGGAGGCCTGGGGACCGCTCCTAGACATGCCTTCCTCCCTTAAAAACAACGGTGCTTTTGCCAGACACAGAGACTCCACAGCTGGCTGTGCCAGATGTGCCTGCATGCGGGTGGGGGTGCTGCCAGTGTTGCCCCCAGGGCTCTCCTGCGGCTGGGACAGGAGAGAGATAGGACCCCACCTTCAGCTCCTGAGGCTCCGGCCCTCAGGCTCTCGGGAAGCCCTGGGAGACTGCTGGAGCCCAGTGGCCACCCGTGAAATGCGAGTGATAGGGGACATTTCTTTTTTTTCCCCTCCTCCAATCTTTTTATGGCTTTAAAAACTCCTACAGTGCAAACTCTTTGTAATGAAGAAGAGTGATTGCCCTCCCTGCAGCTGCCAGCCCGCCTTGGAGTCAAGGACTGCCAGGTCTTCTGTTTCTGTTGTCTTTGCTGTTTGGGAATTTGATGTTTTAATCAAGGGCCCTTTGGGGACCTGGCTGAAGGCTCCTGTGGCTGCCATAAAAAACGACCACAGACCCCTTGGCTTTACCAGAGGGCAGGAGCCCGTCCTGGGTCTCAGTGGGCTGAAAGCAAGGCCGGGTTGGTCCTTCTGTAGGCTACAGGGGAAAATTCCTTTTCTTGCCTTTTCCAGCTTCTAGACGCCACCCGCATCCCCTGCCTCCTGGCCCCATCCGTCTTCAAAGCCAGCAGTGGCCAGGTGAGTCCTTTGTGCATCCATCCCACCCTCTGCAGCTGGGAGGAGTCTCTGCCTTTAAAGACCCCTGTGATAACACTGGGCCCACCTGGCCATCTGGGGTCATCTAATCATGTGAGGGTGATCTCTGAGCCACATCTGTGAGGTCCCTTTGCCCATGTAAAGTAACACCTTCACAGGGCCCAGGGATTGGGACAGGGTGTCTTCGTGGGGTGGGTAGCTCTGCCTAGAATAGCCAGATGGGGTGAGATGCGCCTGTAGGAATGGAAGGAAGAATTTCTCACCATCTTTTGTTCTAAAAATTGATGACACAGTGGCAGTGGTTCCCTCAGGCTGAATTTGTCAACCTAGGAGGCAGGAGAGCAGGGACTGGTTCTTGTTTTTATTCAGGAGAACTGGGCTGGTGGGCAGGACCAGCTTGCATGCTTGCTCATCTAGAGCACAAAGAAAGTGGGGTATGGAAGGGCACCCCAATCCCGGGAGGCCTGCTGGATCTCAGACCCATGGTGTCCCCAGCGGAGTGGCTCCCCTCTGGGAGGACCCTCCGTCACGCTTGCCTTCCACCTCCCATCCCTCCTGGGCCCACTGCCCAGCTTAGGATTCTCGGTGGCCACAGGAATGTGGGAATAGGCGTGTGTCTGCGCCTGAGGCTTTTGTACACCTGGGACCTTGCTCAAGCCGCCTCCGCTGTCCCATTCCTGTAGCAGATGCAGGGCAAGCTGTGACCACTCGAGGTGGCCACGGGGTGGACGAGGCTTCGCCCTGACACATCCTTAGAGCACCAAGGACTCAGAGCCTTTCCTCATGCAAGGCCTCCCTGCCAGGAGGACCCTCTGAGTACACACTTTCAGACTGTGAAATGAGGTTCACAAACGTGGAACTGACTGCCCGATAAATGTGTTAACGGGAAGTGAATATTCAGGGAATATCCCCCACCTAGAGGTTGACATTACCAATGGGCAGGAATTTCACTTTGAGTGAAACTTGGGAGTTTGGTGTCGTTCCTCTCCGTGGCACCGGTGCTGCCTTGTGGATTGCTGGGCACTGCGGGCCTGGCCACCTGCTGAAGGGGCTCGAAGGAAGCTGGCTTCGGCTCAGTCTCTGACGCTGTGGCCTCTGTTCCCAGAAACAAGCGCCTCCTGCTCCTTTTTCCTAAAATTCTGTTGATTTTCAGCAGAGCTGTGTTGTTCACATAAAGCAAAACTACATTGCCTGGAAAAATGCAGATTTGAGGCAGAAATGAGAAAAGCCTACCCCATAAATCATGGAGGAAGCTAGAAGTTTCTGTTGATAGATTCTTGAAAAACTCAAAACATTGGAGCATTTTGTTCAGTTTTCTTTTTTGTTCAGAAAGGCCAAGCCTTGCCCAGATGCCTGTGTTTCTTTGCCGTCAGCCTTCAAAACCCGGCTCCCCGCGGTGCCAGCCTCCTTCCTGCTCTTGCTCCGTTGGAGACTCAAGGGTCTTCCCGGGCGGAGGAGGCAGCGGGGCTGGCAGTGGCTGTGCGAGTCTGGGTGACTGCCGAGCAGAGCCAGAGCCACCGGCCGGGGCACGGTTCCTCAGTGGCTTAGAGACTTGTGGATGGAAGTCCCAGGCAGATTTTTTGCTGAGTTTTGAACTTGCCTGGAAACCCAGTTACAGGAATGCATGCTTATTCTTTTTTTCATTGCTTAGTATTGGGGACACAGCACGTGACACGGTCCTAGAGCCCAGGCGTGTGGGGGACACCAAAGCTGCTGACCCTTTGACCTTGCGCAGCTCTGTGCCGCCTGCCAGTCAGTGTGTTCTTGGCTGCGATGCCAGTGAGTGGCCGGCTGGCATGTGTGGCCGGTGTCATGGGACCCAGGGGGCCAGAGCCATGGGGCCGGGTGCTGGGTGTCACCGTTGTTCAGCCTCTCGGCCCCCAGCCGGTGTCTCCCCATGCTGACCGGCTCCCACCCACACCTTGTCTGTGCTGGGGCCTCCCTCAGGGAGGGGACTCAAGCTGGAACCAGGCTGTGACCCTGCACCCCGCTGCGTGCCCCCTAGACGGGACCCAGGGGCTGTGTCCTGAGGGTCTCTAGGCCGACCCCACCTCACCTGCTGTACTGCCACTGCTCATACCTGATCTGAGATACTTTGTGGGTATTTTGTGCCAGAATTGCAGAATCCTTTTTTCTCTTTGGCACTATTCCCTAATCTAAGTGGTTTGGCTGCTGCCATCCCCCTTCAGAGCCACTCCCCAGTGCCTGGCCCTCCTGGGGCCCACGGTGCTCACCCTACCCTGGGCGGCCACCCTTCCACTAACATCGCCCTGCACCACCCTGGGGTGAACCCCAGTCTCCACCCCAATCTGTCGGTGTCCTCACTCTGTCCTTCCTGCCTGGTGATACCCTGAGATGAGGGGCCCGACAAAGCTCCTGGCTGAGCCTTGCCTTCCAGAGTTACACAGCGTGGGGCCGCCCGCGTAGTGCAGCATCCGCTGTGTCTGCCCCCTCCGTCCCTGACCAACCTGCCCTCCCCCACGCTGTCCCCCTCTGTGTCTCATCAGTCCACGACACACCGCGTGTGTGGTGGGTGAGGAGGTGCTTGGACGGTGCTGCTTTGCATGTGGCCATGAGCTGCTTTTCCGTTTTCACACGTGGCTTAGAGCTGGGTGGACAGGTGCCCGAAGAAAAATGGAAAGTGTCACCCACTAGCCCCCTGCTGTGGCCCCTGCAGAGCTCTGGTTGCGTGGCACGGGCTCCTGGGAGCTGGGGACAGAGCAGGTGTGGGCCTGCTGTGTGCTCCTCTGTTTCTCGCCCCAGGCTTGGGTTTCCTGGCAGTCACCTGGTTGGTGGGAACCTTGGGTGTGTGCCAGGGTCTCCTTGCTGTCGTGGAGAGGTGGGCAGGTGGGTGGGCGCTTGGGAGTTACCAGTCAGGTTCCTGCACTGCACAGACCATTTCCTGCCAGTCAGGAGTTTTCAGGGCCCTGGCCCGGTAGGAAGAGTTGAGAAACACTGGTGCAGTCAGCTGGCTTTATTCATAGCCCGGGCACCTCTGGGACGGCCCCTGAGGATGCTTTCCCAGCACTTTCTTGGGACCAGGAGTGTGCCTGTGCCATGATGAGTGGGAAACAGTTTGTGTGGGACTCGCATAAGAACCCAGCGCTGCGGCTGTTGGCTGCCTCCTCTAGCAGGCACCGGCCCGGGGTCTGGGGCAGGATCCACCCGCGACAGCGACTGCCTGGGCGCATGGTGGAGCCCAGTGTGGAAGGACTCTCACCAGCCCCCTGCAGCTGCCACCTTGCCTGGCCTGCTCCCGGCACCCCTGAGAAGTTACTGCCGAGTTTGCACATCGGCAGGAACGTCTGCTCTCCCTTACTTCCTCGAGAAGGTTCTCTTTCCAGGCAGGGCCTCCACCTTCCTGGGCGCCCTTGTGCCCAGCCTTGAGGTCTGAGCCAGTGTCTCTGCAGCTCACAGGGACTTGCTTGCTCTCCTGCCCCTGCCCCTGCACCCAGATGGAGGGTGCTCCAGTGGGCTTGCCCCGTCCTGTGACACAGAGTCTAGAAACCTCAGTGGGTTGTCACCAGTCTGGGTTCTGAACGGTGTGCTGTGGCTGCGGGACCTCGGGGCCGGTAAGGATGACAGGAAGGGGCAGCTGTGTCCCACGCCCCTCCTCCTTGGCTCAGCAGCAGCTCTGCGTGGTTTACTTCGTGTCAGTAGAAAGATGGAGTTCTTGCCAGCCACACATTCACCTCATTGACCTGCTTTTTTTCCTACTGATAAAGTCTTTTTTAGCTCATCAGAAACTAGAATGCTGTTTCAAAACCACAGGCTGCATTTTCTAAGAACCTGTAGAGACCCATGCCTAAACTGTCCCCTTGCAGAGTCCCTGCCTTCTCTCTCCATTCCCTCTAAAAGACGCAGGCTGGAGGGAGGCCAAGGGTAATCACGCTGCTCCAGTATGGATGGCGGTGGCCCAGGAGGGCACCTCGGGGACCCCGGTGCTTCCTGCATGGACTCTGCCCCACCTGCTGTGCGATGGAAGCCCAGCCCCTAAACCGCCCCCACCCCTGTCTGGGCCCCACTTTCTCATCCGTAAATGGCACCCGGACCCCAGGGCCAGCCGCCCCATCGTCAGCGCTCTGATGGCAGTGCGTGCACTTCACAACGCTCCGCTCTTTCTGTCCCTTACCAAAGACTGATGCTTGTGCCTTGGAAGGAGACCACAGTTGACCCTCGAACAATGCGGGCTTGAACTGAGGATCCACTTACACACGGACCTTTTTTTTATAACAATGAGACGGAGCGTGTCTGCCTCCTTTTCCACCTCCTCCATCTCTCCCGCCTCTGCTGCCTCCTGTTCCCCTCTTCCCCCAGCCGCAGTTGGCGTGCACATGGTGAGGATGAAGGCCCTGATGACCATCCACTTCCTCTTAGGGGGCAGCAGCCGTGTCTCCTCTTCCCGGTGCTTTTCTGCACACCGCGTCTTCCCTCACTTCCTCTGCTGGAAGAGTGTGGTAGATGGCACACTTAGCACACTAATGTCTGCTCACTGACTGGCATGGCAAGGCCGTCGGTCAACGGGTTGTTCGTAGTTAAGTTTCAGGGAGTCAGAGGCAGTCTGTGCCTTCCAGCTGTACAGGGGTCAGTGCCTCTAACCCTGGCGCTGCTCAAGGGCCAGCTGCACAGTGAGTGGAGCCTGGGACCGTGCCGGGCCGGTGTCTGATACCTGGACTCAGAGGGCCTCTGCAGTAGGGGCCCTCGGGTCAAGGAACCCCAGAGTCCAGCAGGTTGTCTCACTCTGGCCATGCTCCTTGTATACTGCCTGTTTGAGACAAAATCCCGAGGCGGAAGGCCGACCGTTCCTGGGGGTCATTCTGACGGCTCACTGGTCCCCCGAGGTGGGCGTGCTCGCAGGTAGTGGTGGGCAGGGTTGCCAGGCTTGTCTGTAAAGGGCCAGGGGGATGGGGTTTTCAGCTTGGGTGGCATACCCAGTCTCCGTCTCAGCTGCTTGGCATGGCCCTTGGGTCGTGACCAACTGGCACATGGGGGTCTGCAGGCCTGTAGGTGCACACTGAAGATGGAGGTTCCTAGAGTTGCCATGTGGCACAAAAGAGTTTTTTGCCCTTTTTGCTGTCATTAAAAATCATGTAGAAGCCATTCTCAGCTCATAGCTGTACAAAGCAGGCAGCAGGTTTGATCTGGCGCCACACTTTGCTAATCTCAGTTTAGGGTGAATATGCTTTGTCGTTTGAAAAGGCTTGTCTTCTAGCATTGCAGGTGAACTTCACTTAGAGACAGAACTGTTTTTAGAAGCACTCGTGGGTGAAGTCTGAAAGGCCTGATCCGGGCTGTCTGTGCAGCGTGTCTGTGGGGCCTGTGCTGGCTTTATGTGTGGTGTGGTGTCCAGGGCGGGTCCCGTGGGAGGGCGGCTGCAGCCAGGCTCCGTGGGGTGGGGCGCACTGCGACGGGGCTGCAGCTCTACCCAGGGTCATTGGGTGAGACTCAGTGCACAGTGTGAGGTTCTACGTGGAAGGTGCAGGTGGATCTCCTGGCTCTCTAGGGTGGGACGCAGCCCCAGCAGTGAAGAGCCCACGGCTCATGTCCAGTGCCCTCAGAGATGGGGCTGCCCACCTGCTGCCATCCAGGTCCTGGGGCTGCCTGCCTGGCTGTCGGAGCGCCCGGTGGATTGGGTGGGAAATGGACCTGGGTGCTCACAAGCGATGGGGTCACCAGAGCCCACCCAGGGGCCTCACCTGTCCCCGATTCTTGTCCCATACACTGGGAGGCAGTGCAGGGTCGGGAGGGCCAGCTGGGCTCTCTGCCACCAGGACTCACTTCCGCCCTTCTTGGAGCTGGGTCTTGCTTTCCTGCGAGCTGCTCCTGGGTTCTCAGTGCCCACTAACAGCTCCTCTGCATCCCCAAGCCCTTGAGGCCACTCAGCCTCAGGAATCGGGAGAGTTTGGGTCTCAGCCTCACACTTATGGTCCTGGCTTAGATTTTACCTCTGACTGGCAGTGTGAGAGGGCTTGTGCCCTTCGTGCTTGTCATGAGGATATTTCTAGGAGGCCCCATGGCATTTGCGTTTGCTCTCTGGAAGCTCTGCCTTGCTGTTTTTCCCTTTTGTCCGCTCTTTGGGTGCTCAAGGGGGGAGCTTGCAGGTGCAACAGAGACTCGACAGCGCTGTCTCACTGGGTCCAGCACGACTGGAAAGGGATGGGGAGACGGGATGCCCTGAGCGTCCTCAGTGTTCCTGCCACTCCGGGGACAGCACCTCTGGGCTGGGGTCTGTGGTCTCCGGAGCCGTGTGGGTCGTGGGCTGTGCTGCTGACGGGCCCCCGTGTCTCTCCAGGTGCTGCAGGGCGCCCAGCTGATCGCCGTGGCCTCCTCGGATCCTGCGGCGGCGGGTGTGGACGGCTCGCCACTCCAGGGCAGCGACATCCAGGTTCAGTACGTGCAGCTGGCGCCGGTGGGCGACCACACGGCCGGGGCCCAGGTGAGTCTGGGGCCACTCACCGGGACACTGTGCAGTGACAGGCCACGGGGCTTTCTCATGCCTCCTTCCGTGTGGAGGGCACGTGACCAGGAGAGGTGCATGATTGGACGCGGTTGCCCATATGAGGGTTCGTCTCACGCACCATGAACGTGAAGAGAGAGGGTAGATCCTGCCTCATTCCAAATTCCAGCTGATGCTTGAGACTCTCCTGTGGAGATGTTTGTCAGTTCAGGAGCAGAAGTGAAGCTCTGCCCTGTCCTCCCTCCTCAGAGCCCTGTCCTGTGTGTGGGCTGGGAGCGTGGGGACCTCATCAGCCCGAGAGCTCCCTGCCCCACTGTTGAAGGTCTCAGCCTGGGGCCGAGTCAGCGCTGTGGGCCATCGTGCCCCAGCATCTACTGAAACAAAGCCCAGGGCTACTGTGCTCCGTGGATGGCCCAGCGGGCTCACTCCAGCATCTCCAGAACTCGCTGGCCATAGCTCACAAGGGAGAGGCTGTGCTGAAGTCACCAGCATGGCTGAGGCCCAGACAAGAGCCCCTGTGACGCCATGGGCTGCTGTTTACCTTGAATACAGGAGGCAAAGGCAGTCCTGTGTCCGGGAGCCTCCATGCCTCCTGCTTTGGGAATGTGCCCAGCCAGAACCTTGTCCTGATTCTACCTCTAGGCTAGTATGGCTGCTTCCCAGCCATTCTGGAACATTCTGGCCACTGTCTCTGGTCTGTTCCTGTCCTTTCTGTGGCCCCAGAGCTGGTGATCCACCTGGGTCTTGATGTCATCCACTTTGAATGCTCAGAATGAAAATCCTAGATGTCTGAGCAGCCTTTCCCGCTCCCTGGGTGCTGCTGAGGGCAGGTGTGCTCCTCAGCCCTCTGGAGGAGAGGGTCCTTCCCAGGAGGTGCTTGCTGAAGAAATGGGCTCAGTAGAGCCCACACTCACCAGGGCAACCCGGTGGCCAGGCTGGGCAGTTCTGCAGCCCCTGAGCTGCAGCAGCCATGTGATGTCCGTGCTCAGCCGACACTCAGGTCTTACTCACCACGGGACAGCTGCGGGCCGAGTTTAAGGACCTGTGTCCTGTAGAAGGCCTGGCCCCTCCTCCTGCTGAGCCTTCCTGCTGTGCCCATGGGTGTAGTCCCCCCTCACCCAACACAGGCCTGCCCTGTACCCTTTGCCCATGGGTGTGGTGCCCCTGCATGGGCCTGCCCTGTAGTCTGCACTGTGTTCAGTTCCACACTGTCACTGACCTTGCTGGAGATGGGCTGGAAGCACATGAAGGGTGATTGTGGACACAAGACGGGCGGGTGGCGAAGGCAAACTCGTTGGGCAGTGCTTCTTTTGTGTGGGGTGAACCTGACCTGTCCATGAAGACAGTTCAGGCCCGCCTGCCTCGGCTTGTGCTGAGGGACGCATGCTGGCCCCTCGTGCCATTCCAGACAGCGCTGCGGGAGGGCGTGAGACCCTGTGCCTGGGCATCTAGATGCGGGGGCCATGCCTTGGCATCCTGCTGCATTCTAAGTTTCTGGTCACTTTCCAGATTTCAGAATTGGAGAAACCTCTGTCCCACGGTTGGTCTTTATACCCCTAGCTTCCTGTAAGCTTTCTGTGTCACTGTGGCCTCCCTGGCAGGCCCCACGTGAACGCTGTAATTAGGATCCATCTTAAAGGCTCAGGAAGACACCTGCTCACTGCGCCACTTTTCCTGCAGAAAATCCCAGCGTGGCTGGACTTGTCCGTCCGAGGCGTGGTGGCTGCAGGTTGTGTTAGCTCGTCACCAAGGGCCCAGCTCTCTGCCTCACCATCCCAGCTTGTCCTCAGGCTGGCTCTGCCTCACTAGGCATGACGGCACCCAACAGAGACGGGTTTCTGCTTGAGTCTCATTATCCACATGAAGCCCCCACTCCCAGCTCTGCTCAGGAATTGCCTTGCATCTTTCGTTGGTCAGAGCAGAGTTACACACATGAGCTAATTCTAGGAAAACCTGTGGCTCGGCTGTGAGGGCCTGGCTCTGAGAAGATGGGGTTCCCTTAGGAGGGAGGACAGGTGGCTGGCCTGTGGGGGTGGCCAGTCCTCAGAGTGAACCGTGAGCCTGTTCCCTGGAGCTGTGGGTTGGGAGGGTAGGGGGTGCCATTCCTGGGTGAAGACACATCTTCACGCGGGGTGGCCCGTGGTATGGGCTCCCTGAGCCATCTGTAGCAGGGGCAGTGCCTCTGCCAGCCTCTGCCTGGTACACGGGCTGGCCATCATCCTTGGACGGCAAGTATGTCTCTCTCAGCCAGCCCAGACCTGTGCCCCACTGTCCCTATGCACCCGAGTCCCCAGCTGCTTCTCTGCTGTCCAGGGGAAGGGGCTTTGCATTCCAGGCAGTGGCCCTCCTACCCCAGCCTCCTGTGGCCTGAAGCCACCCACCCCAGGGCCCTGACGTGGCTCCTCCTTTCCATCTCAGGTTTACCCCTTCCCATGAGGCCTTTCCCATTAGGCCTTCTGGGCTGTGGCTGGCTCTTGGGAGACAGTCCTTGTGCTAGCCCCTCATCCTACCCCGGAAGGCGCCGCCTCCATCTGGAGAATACTCTGTCGAGTGTCATTTGACACTTGTCTTGAAAAAGCACAGCCTCATTCGGGTGCAGTGGCTCATGCCTGTAATCCCATTGCTTTGGGAGGCCAAGGCAGGGGCATTGCTTGAGCCCTGGACTTCAAGATCAGCCTGGGCAATGTAGTGAGACCCCTGTCTCTGCAGAACATAGAAAAAACTAGCTGGGGCCGAGTGTGGTGGCTCACAGTATAATCCCAGCACTTTGGGAGGCTGAGGTGGGTGATCACCTGAGGTCAGGAGTTCGAGACCAGCCTGGCCAACATGGTGAAACCCCATTTCTACTAAAAATAAAAAAATTAGCTGAGCATGATGGTAGTTGCCTGTAGTCCCAGCTACTTGGGAGGCTGAGGCAGGAGAATTGCTTGAATCCAGGAGGCGGAGGTTGCAGTGAGCCAAGATCATGCTGCTGCCCTCCAGCCTGGGTGCCACAGCAAGACTCTGTCTCGGGGGGGGGGGGGGAAAGCCTGGCGTGGCAATGTGCATCAGTCGTCCCAGCTACTTGGGAGGCTGAGGTGGGAGGGTCACTTGGGCCCATGAGATCGAGGCTGTCGTGAGCTGTGCTTGCACCACTGCACTCCAGCCTGGGCAACAGAGCAAGACCCTGTCCCTAAAAACGAAAACAGACCAAAGCAGAGCCTTAACTGTAGTAGGAGTCGTCGGGCCTCTGCCTCCCGTGGGCTCGGCCGTGGACTTGGCTGTGGGCTCGTGGCTTCTCCTGCCTCCTCCTTTGTGGTCGCTGAGCCCAGCCCTCCAGCCGAAGCTTCTGGGAGTGTGCACAGAAGCCCTAGACTGATCACTTCCACTTGGGGCATGTTCCGTATGGCTGAGCTGGATGGTGAGCGACTTATTCCAGCATTACATATTTTTCCTTTATTTTTTATTTATGGTTTTTTGAGATGGAATCTGGCTTTGTTGCCCAGGCCAGAGAATGGTGGCACCATCTCAGCTCACTGCAACCTCTGCCTCTTGGGTTCAAGTGGTTTTCCTGCCTCAGCCTCCCTAGCAGGTATGCAAAACCGCTCCCGGCTAATTTTTGCATTTATTATAGAGATGGGGTTTCACCATATTGGCCGGGCTGGTCTTGAACTCCTGACCTTAAGTGATCCACCCGCCTCAGCCTCCCAAAGTGCTGGGATTATAGGCATGAGCCAGCGCACCCAGCCTCCTTTAACTTATTTTAAGATAGAGCAGTGATTGTGTACCTCAAGTCCTTTTAATATCTCTAACTCATTGACCAGAACGTACGTGGTTGAGGCAGGGAACACAGCTACCCCGAAAATACTTTGTGAAGCATTGAATTGAAATAGCGTTTATAGAAAGGCAGAATGGCACCTGAGGCTCCAGGTAAACGCCTTAGGGAGGGCAGGATGTCATCTGCTTCTGGGTTACTTCCCAGTGAGGCAATAGATGGAGAAGCAGGAGCCAGCCAGGATAGCTGAGTCCATATGGGTAGGGGGCCGGGGTCTGGGTGTACCGGAGCTGCCCTGGGTGCAGGGTTCTGTGTGCCTCGTTCCACTGGGAGCCAGGTGCGTTCTGTCCCAAGTCGGGTGAGCCTTGGAGCCATCAGGGCTCCTTCATACTCTTGTCACTGTGTGTCTGATTCTGCCTGAAAGTCGCTGGCTGTTTGTGATATCCCAGGCTATGCATTACTGGGTGTTTTTCTAGAAAGTCCCGTCCTTTCTCCCTTTTGCAGACAGCCGAGGCGCTGCAGCCCACACTACAGCCAGAGATGCAGCTGGAGCACGGGGCCATCCAGATCCAGTGAGTGGTGCCTGCAGCACCAGGAGTGCCCACGACACCAGGAGCCCCTCGCCGGCTCCGCCCACGGCCCGGCCCCCATGCGCCCGCCCTCACGGCTTCAGCACAGGCAGCGACTGCACGTGTTCTGCTGAAGTGCGTCTGACGGCTGCTGCCTCCGCGGGGAAAAGCAAGCGTCCTGCCCACTAAAGAGCAGCGCCTACCGCCCCAGCCGGAGGCCCTTTGGTCTGAGTTGTGCTGTTGGGGTAGGAGGACGAGGGGAGGCGCAGTGCGCAGGAAATCAAGAACTATGATATTTTTCTGTTTAAACAGCTTTTTTTAATTTGCTATGGTGTTTATAACAAAAAAGAAAATCTGAAAAAAAAAAAAAATCCCAGGGGAGTAGCAGGAGCCCTTTGCTGTGTGCTCTGTTGAGTGTCAAGAGACAGGTGTTTGCAAAGCCAGTTCTCGTTCTGAGGGTATTGCTGACCTCCTTTTCTAGGGGAAGTGCTGTCAAACACTGTAATTATGCATTTCTAATGAAATAAAATGTATTTATGACGACGGCAGCTTCACGCTTTTCCTCCTGCACGAGGAGCCATCTTGGCTCGCTGACTGCGGGGCCACACTGCTGCCATCTCTGCTGTGCACACAGTAGGTGTGGCCGCCCCAGGACAGTCTGAGTTCTGTTTCCATGTTGCAGCAGCTCTGCAGGGGAACCTGGTTTGGGACACAGCTGTGGAATGTCGTGTTCTCATAAACCACAGACCTCTGCCCACTCCGGAAGGCACAGTCCTGGGATCCCTAGAGAAAATTGCAGCCACAGAGGCAGGCCTTCCCATTGAAACATTGTTTTAAGGCAGAGAAAATAGCTGCAAAGAGAAGTGCTGGGGGCAGTTTGGATCCCTTGTGACTGGCTGGGCCTAGCCTGCTCCACCCATGCCATCTGTTGGCAGCAGTTATATTAGGGGCTCCTGAAGGGCCTGCATGGAGCCATGTTCACTGACTTATAGCAGGGCCGCTCCGTGCTTTCTCTGGGAGGAGTTCTGCACTGCCATCCAGACGGTCATGGCTCTGGCCTGCCTCACCCCATCAGGATCCTGGGCTGGGTCCCCTTGTAGGTGACAGCCTGGGATGTGCTGCTCCTGTGCTCACGGGTTCTGTGTCTTCCTCGTGGTGGGGCCACCTCTGAGGATAGGCACTGCGGGGAGCCGGCTCAGGCCTTCTTGGAGGTCACCGGAGCTTGGTCACTCTCCAGGAGACAGAAACGTGAGAAAGGGCCAGTGGGAGGCGGGGCGTGGACAGTCAGATCAACACATGTCTGATTGGAGTCCCAGAAGGAGAGGATGAAGAAGAAAGAAGGAAGAGGCATTGAAAGGATTCTGGAAGCAGACTGTATAACCCCAAGTAGGAACAAGAAATGAACACAAATCTCTGCCTAGACACATGCCATTATCACGGGCAAAGACAATTTTGATGGCAGCCAGAGAGAAAGGACAGATGCCTGCAATGGGATGAAAGCCGGGTACCAGGCGTGGGCACCCTGGGTGCTGAGTGGTGGGGAAGCCACTGGTGCACGGAGGAGAGAGCTCGGCACAGGGATGGGTCCTCTGTGGACCTGTCGTTCAGGATGCTGGTGACCCGTTACCAGCTGACCCAGCAGTTTCACTCGAGGGATCCATCCAGAGCACTGAAGACAGCCGCCACACATGCACTTGTGCCTGGATGTGCCCAGTGGCACGGCTCATGGCAGCCACGGGGTAGACACAGCTCAGGTTTCCATCAGTACACGAAGGAAGAACACAGAGCAGACTCCCGAGAATGAGGCGTCATTGGGTCACATGAAGCCGGAACACTGACATGAGCTGCAGCCCGGCCATAACGCGAGGAGCTGCGCCATGTGAGCCGTGTGCAAAGGCCCACCTGCTGTTCGATTCCATTGATGGGAAATGCGCAGAAAACACAACTGCAGAGAGAGAGATTCGTGGTTGCCAGGGATTGGGGGTGACTGTGAATGGGCACGGGGTTTCTTTTTGGGTTATTAAAATGCATGGAATTAGCAGTGATGAGTGCACAGCTCTACACTGAAAGTCACTGAACTCTTCACTTAAAAAGGTGAATTTGTTGGAATATAACTTATCTCAAAATTACAAAAATAAAGACTTCAGTGATACTTAAATTTATAAACAAGAACGGAGGCCAGGTATGGTGGCTCACGGCTATAATCCCAGCACTTTGGGAGGCTGAGGTGGGAGGATTGCTTGAGCCCAGGAATTAGAGACCAGACTGGGCAATAGAGTGAGACCTCGACTCTACAAAAAAAATGTACGAAACAATGAGGTGGTGTGGTGGTATGCACCTGTGGTCCCAGCCACTTGGATTCCTGAGGTGACAGTATCACTTGAGCCCAGGAGGTTGCAGCTGCAGTGAGCTGTGATCATGCCACTGCAGTCCAGCCTGGTGATAGGACGAGACCCTGTCTCAAAAAAAAAAGAAGTCATTTCCGATGACACCTCCTTTATAGGGCATTGTTAGGAATTTTCTTCAAAAGCAGGATTATTATGAATCCAGGGGAGGTGCCTAGAGCAAGATGGAGCCATGGACAGAGAGAATAATAAACATACATCAGTCGTTTCATTGAAACTTTACAAACAAAATACTGGAAAACATTACTATGTAACCTGGGACGTGGAAGAAGGGAGGTGAATTGTTTGTATTGCCCTGCAGAAAAAGACTGGAAGGGGCGTGCAATTCCCTCCTGCCTGCCTGCCTTCCTTCCTTCCTTCCTTCCTTCCTCCCTCTCTCCCTCCCTCCCTCCCTCCCTTCCCCCCTCCCTCCTTTCTTTCCTTTCTTTTCCTCTTTCCAAAAGAGACAGAGTTTTTCTGTTGTTGACCAGGCCGGAGTGCAATGGCATGATCTCGGCTCACTGCAAACTCCACCTCTTGGGTTCAAGCAATTGTCCTGCCTCAGTCTCCCAAGTACTTGGGACTATAGGCACGTGCCACCATGTCTGGCTAACTGTGTATTTTTCATAGATACCGGGTTTCTCCATGTTGTGGTCTGGCTGGTCTCGAACTCCTGACCTCAGATGATCCGCCTGTCTCAGCCCCCTGAAGTGCTGGGATTACAGGCGTGAGCCACCGCGCCTGGCTAAGGGCCATGCAATTTTAAGTCCTCGAATTCACTACGACAAATGAGTCAGAAACAGCATGGAAAGCATGCTCTTTACCGAATTGCCACCCAGCAGACTATGAAGCCGTCTCAGTGCCACAGGATGGGGCTTGCAGAATGTGTTTTGTGACCAAATGTAATTAAGGCAAAAAATTAATGAGAAGAAAAGTAGAAAATTTCTGAATGTTTGGGAATTTAATAGCATTTAAATAACCCATGGGTCGGATAAGAAAACTGGACACATGAAGGTATTTGTAATCGATAAAATTGACCAGAATTCGGGGAGTACATCTGCAGTTGTGTTAGAGGAAAGTTAAAGACAGGGAAAAATGAATGAATGAATGAAATGAGGCACAGAGCGTAGGGCAGATGCAACCGATGAAAGCAAAGTGGGTTCTTTGAGAAGACTGTGCGCTTTGCAGCTCTGGTGCTGGTCAGGTGAGAGCAGGCACAAATGACAGTGTCAGAACCTGTGAACCCTTCAGACATAAAGACTCAGCCTGTCTCAAAAAGTCATGTTTGTCGGAAACGTTAGATGCAATCAACAAATTAGGAAGAAACTTGTTTAGGAAATCCTTTTGTTAAAAAAAATGTATTTTTAAGTTCTGGGGTTCATGTGCAGATCGTGCAGGATTGTAGCTTTAGGAAATCTTACCTGTATCTTGTCACAAAGGAAAACTCCCGGCTCAGCATTTCACTGTTTCCAAATGTTTAAGAAAGAGTAACAGTCTTTGTAAAGTCTTCCTCATAACTGAAAATAAAAACCAGGCTCTGAGTTCTCATCTTGTTTTATGAGGCAGCGTAACTCTGACACCAAAACCCGACAAGGTTGTTTCACAGAAAAGAAAATCCAGGCCAGTGTCTCTTGAACATCCTAAGCAACCCTAAACAAAATGTGTGTACGCCTGATCCAGTGACACTGACCGATAATATACCATGACCAAGTCGAGTTCAGGTATGCAAGGTTGGTATAATATTTCAAAAGTCTTTTTTTTTTTTTTGAGGTGGAGTTTCGCTCTTGTTACCCAGGCTGGAGTGCAATGGCGCGATCTCAGCTCACCACTACCTCCACCTCCTGGGTTCAGGCAATTCTCCTCCTCAGCCTATGTAATCCATCACACTAACAAAAGAGGTAAACTATATGGTTTTCTTAATAAATGCAGAAAAGTAATTTTGTAAAATTCAATGCCCATGCATGATGAATTCTGCCTAGTGTTCCATTATTGGAACGCTAAGCATGTGGGAGGTCTTTATATCCTGCTTGAGGTCATTGCCAAGCAGTACGTGACCTCAGGCATAAATGGGTTCAGAGAACCTTTAGCAAACCAGGAATAGAAATGACCTTCCTTCATTTGATCAAAGGTACCTATAAGAAATCTACAAGCAACCCCCTCAAGGATGGAAAGTGGAGAGCTGCCCCCACCCCCCACCCGCTGCTCCCTGAAATGTAACAAAGATGGCTGCCCCTCACCGCGACGCACCAGCACACCAAGGCAAGAAAAGAGGCTTAAAAGGGTTGCAGGTGGTGACTCAGCACTTTGGGAGGCCAAGGCGGGCGGACCCCTGAGGTCGGGAGTTTGAAACCAGTGTGACCAACATGGAGAAACCCCGTCTCTACCATAAATACAAAATGAGCTGGGCATCGTGGCACGTGGCTGTACTCCCAGCTACTTGGAAGGCTGAGGCAGGAGAATCGATTGAACCTGGGAGGCGGAGGTTGTAGCGAGCTGAGATGGCACCATTGCCCTCCTGGGCAACAAGAGCGAAACTCCATCAAAACAAAAACAAGTCTTGAGTATCTTGAAAAGCAGAAACGAAGCTGTCAGTATTTGCAGGTGACATGGTTACATGAGAAGAAAATCCTGAGGATCCCACAAGCAAACCATTCAAAGCAAGTGAATTTGCAAGATTGCTGCCCACAAGGCCAGCATACAAAGACTGACTATGTTTCTAAATTCCAGAAACAGTAATAATCACTTAGAAATGTACTACAGACACTGAGAAACAAACAATGTAGAAACAAATCTAACGACGTCTGGGACAGAAACTGGAAGATATGAAGAAAAGTGGAGAAAACCTGAAAGAAGAAAAGGAGGATGAGCCTGTTCGTGGATGGAAGCCTCAGCATCGCACAGACGATCATTTTTCTCTAAATGGTACATTCAGTGCAATTTCAGTGAAAATCCAAGCAGAGATTTTCATGGAAATTGCCATGTTTATTATAGAATGATTTCTATTCCTTTGGGTGTATACCTGGTAATGGGATCACTGGGTCAAATGGTATTTCTGGTTCTGGGTCTTTGAGGAATTGCCACATATGTCTTCCACAGTGACTAAACTTACATGCACATGTATTTTCACTGCAGCACTATTCACAATAGCAAAGACATGGTATCAACCCAAATGCCCGTCAGTGATAGACTGGGTACAGAAACTGTGGCCAAGGTGGGCAGATCACTTGAGGTCAGGAGTTCGAGGCAAGCCTGGACAACAGGATGAAAACCCATCTCTACTAAAAATACAAAAATCAGCCAAGCATGGCGGCGTGTGCCTGTAATCCCAGCTCCGTGGGAGACTGAGGCGGGAGAATCACTTGAACCTGGGAGGTGGAGGTTGCCATGAGTCAGGGTCACGCCACTGCACTCCAGCCTGGGCGAGAGAGATTTGTCTCGAAAGAAAAAAATGTGGTACATATACACCATGGAGTACGATGCAGCCATGAAAAAGAATGAGATCGTGTCCTTTGCAGAGTGACAATCTAAAGGACTGAGATGTTTCTTTGATGTCAAAGAAATGCCAGCCTCGAAAAATCGGGATAAGAGATCCCAAATGATGCATGTTGCACCAGACACCGAAGGAAGAAACAATTCCATTCGTCCACAGGCTCTTCCGGGAGATAGAAAGAGGTGGACATTCCTGAGCTCATTTTTCGAGGCTGGCATTTCTTTGGCATCAAAATCTGAGGACATCACAGAGAAAAAAATTACAGCCCGTTCTTACTTGGATAAATCTAAGCAAAATATTAGCACACCAAATCTTGCAGTGGGCAGGCTCGTTTAGTAACGAGCTGTGGCTGGATTCAGTCAGGTGTCCCATTTTGTATTCAGCACCCTCCTTAAGCTCTTATTCGTCATAACAGTTTCCCGTAATCTAACAGTCTCAGTCCTTTAGATTCTCACCATGACATGTTGTGTTTCGGCCGTGACTGCAGGTTGGCTTGGCCTTAGAATGTCACTCAGTGTGACTCCACACACTGACAGATTGGAGGAGGAGAAATTCATGCCATCCTCACAGCTGAAGCAGACGCAGCTTTTGAGAAAATTCAGCATCCAAAACAAATGCTTTAAAAAAGCATTCTAGAAAATAAAAGGGAGTTCCCTTGACTTGATCAGGCGTTTCCACAGCAGCCTTGCAGCTGCAGCGTGCGTCCTGACATCAGGAGCCGGGCTGGGTGCTGTTCCCACAGCTCCTGTTCGGCTCTGGAGGCCTTGGGAGCAGAGGAAGAAAAGAAAACCAGCCAGAGGCCGATGCCGTGGAAAGGAAGAGGCAAAACAAAACCCCCTATTCGCAGGTGATGTCGCTGTGTTCTGGAAAAGTCCAAATAATTTCCAAAGACAACCTGAAATACCTCCCAGGGATAAATAGCAGAAATATTAAGAGATGTCAGCAAGTTTTGGGAGATCAACGTCAGTATGCATTAGCAGTCATGCAAAAAAGGTCATTGTTCAGAAAGGTGTAGGGTATGTAGGTGTCAAGAAATGACTCCAGTTAAAGATGCAGAAGGTGTCTGTGGGAAAGAAAGAGGGGGAAGGAGGCCTAAATTAAGGGAGCCCCAGGCCATGTCGTGTCGTTATTGCAGCGCACGCTGTGCTGACCTCTGCTCCGCCAGCTCCCTTGTAGCTGGCTCCCGTCCAGGAGCCGACCTGTGGCTCCCCTCCATTTGGACAAACCTCAACCCCTTCTCACCTCCTGAGACTCACCTAACCAAAGCCCCAAACTTAGGTGCTGTGACCTTTCGTCTGCCCTGCCCCTAAGGGTCAGAGAGCCTGCACTGAGCTGGAGAGAGCGTGCACACCCGGTTGTATTTGCTGTGAACCCACTTCCCTTACCTTTCTCTCTCACCTGTAGATCCCCTCCTCACCTCCACTCCACTGATGGGGATACCTCCCTGTTCATCAGCCGAAGCAATCAAAGGAAACCCCACAGGCACCCCCACCACATCCACTCACCCACCTGCCCTGCATCCGCCTCCCTCTGCTCCCCAAAATGGGCGGGTGCCTACCTGGCTTGCAGCCAGGCCACAGAAGATGGCAAGGGTGAGCCCTCTGGGTGCTCAGCGGCCGGCAGCCATGAAAAGTGGGTCGGCTCAGATGGGAACAGCAGGAAGGCGTGGACATCAGCCTGGCACGGGGCAGGGGCTGCAGGCAGGGGTGCCCCCCAGCAGAATAGCATGGGGGCTGTGGCAGGCTCCCCTCCATCTCTGCTCCCTGGAGTTAGATTAGACCTTGGCTGCCTCCGGATCGCAGGCTTGGACGGATGATGGATTGCCCAGCACGGCTTCCCAGGGGCGCTGGGCTGAGACCATCAGGATCCAGCAGCCGTGAATGTGACGGATGAACCGAGACCAGTCGCCCAGCGGGGAACAACTTCACACGTTTAAAGAGCACCAGGCGTTTCTCTACAGTGGGAAGGAAATCCATCCTGATTTTAAACTGTCCACAGTGGTGAAACCGAGGGTAGCAATCTCTATGCCAGGAGAGGGCTCTTTTGTATAAGTGACACTCCAAGAGCCAGAGTCGTGGCCTGAGGGACGCATGTCAGGTGTGTGTCCTTGCGATGGAGCTGCTTGGGTGCTCTGTCCCGCTTCCTGTCATCCCCGTGCTGCTGGGTGGGCTCCCTGTGCCCCCACCCCAGGCCCTGCAGGGTGGGAGCTCCTTCCCCATTTCCCCCATGCCCCTGTGACCACGGCACCATCCCTGGGATCTATGCTCCTCAAGTCCCTGACCTGGCTGGTCTCTGGGTCTGTAAGGAAACCTGTTCCCTGCAGGGACATACGTTTAACCTCCGTTAAAGCCTTGGCCCCCCTGAGCAGGGCCTGAGCTGCCCGCACACCTGCCTAGCCGTGTTGTGGATGAACAAGCCTGTGGAGGGCGATTTCACTGGTGTTGGGGGAAGTCTGAGTCTGAGCACGCAGCAGGGGCAGGGATGACAATCACAGTAAGAGCAGTGCCCCGGCAGCAGCCATCTACCGAGGATGCCGGGCCAAGCATTTATAGAAACCGCCAGAAGAACCGCCCGATGGTACCTGCGTGCCTTGTCGGGGAGCACTGTGGGCCACCTGCCGGGAGTTGGGACACTGGTGAGGGCTGTGAGGACCTGGGGGCGGTGGGTGGCAGAGAGGCTCTGCAGTGGCCCAGCTCTGGTCTCTTCATTTGCTGGACGGTGGCTCAGCCCGACCTGTTTCACAGGTACAGACAGCTCTGAGCCCAGAGCTGCCCGGCACGGACGGTCCCTCCGCAGATCCTGCGTCAGCCAGCGCTTGTCCCTGCCCACGGCTCAGGTGATCCCAGCTCTGGCCGCTTCTGCCCAGAGGCAAATGAGCTGTGCCTAAAGCCCAAACCCAGTGGCCCCCACGAATCAAAGCAAAGCTGGAAACCCGTGTGCGTTCTGTGGTACACAGGGTGGGCGACTTTGCGGCTCAAATTGCCGTTTTCGGCTGCTGTCCACTGAGCCGTGCCTGGAGCCTCAGGCCGCACTGTGGGCTTTCTGTGCTTTGCCTCCCAGAGTCCTGGCTATGCCTCATGAAACAGGTGCTATTAAAATCAGCTGCATTTGAACCAGCCAAGTCAGGCAATGAAGGCACAGAGAGGTTAGACAACTCGTGCACAATCACACAGCTCTGGTCCCTCCAAATTCACTCTGCCCCTCCTCGAGCTACCAGCATCCCGGAAGGGGTTAACCCTTCTCTGGTGGCTGAGCTCCTGCCACTCTTCTGAAGCGTTTCTGCACATGGTCTGGTCTCAGCGTGCCCCAGACGGCCCTGTGCTGGGAGGAAAGCGCTTACTCATCCTCCCGAGTGCTTTCTCTCTCAGGCGCTGCACACACCCCACTGGGGTTGCAACACAGGCAAACAGGTGCCAGGAAATTCTGAGGCCGCTGCTGAGCCCGGGCTGGGTGAGCTCAGAGCCGAGAACCTCTCACCTGTGTGGGCCCTTGGCTTCCTCTGCACCCTCCCGAGCTGGGTCCCTGTCTCAGACTCTTGTTCAGGCCGGGCAAGGTAGGTGCGTGATCAGGAGTCCCTGGCTCAGGGCAGAAGGCATTTGGGGAATCAGCGTGACCTCCAGTGGCTGGGAGGAGGTTGACTGTGCACTTCACACAGGGGCTGTGCTGGGGAAGGGCTGCCTGCTCCGAGACCCTGCCTGTCTTCCTGGGCTGGCACAGCCACACCCAGGCTCGGCTGGGCAGCTTGGACATGAGCTGTCCTTGGTAAGGCATTCTCCACAGAGTGCCTCCCCAGGGCCCAGGCCCTGGCTGCACGGAAGTCAGCCAGGGGGACTTTTTTTTTTTTTTTTTTGAGACAGTCTTGCTGTATCACCAGGTGCCAGGCTGGAGTGCAATGGCGCGATCTCGGCTCACTACAGCCTCCGCCTCCTGGGTTTAAGCAATTCTCCCGCCTCAGCCTCCTGAGTAGCTGGGACCACAGGCACGCGCCACCGTGCCCAGCTAATTTTTGTATTTTTAGTAGAGACGGGGTTTCACCATGTTGACCAGGATGGTCTCGATCTCTTGACCTCGTGATCCACCCGCCTCGGCCTCCCAAAGTGCTGGGATTACAGGCATGAGCCACAGCGCCCGGCCAGGGGACTTTTAAGAGAGACCAGCCACCCTCCCACAGAGGCCTGCGGAGCCGGCCAGCGGCTGGCATGGGGGAAGCAGGCACCGTCCAGCATGCTGGTGGACAGAGGCGTTTTCCACAGTTCTGGAGATGGAGCCGCACCAGCAAGGCTGGAGCTGAGCTCGGGGTGAGAGCTGCCGGGCTGAGCCTCACCTGCACTCACAGCCCGTTTCCTTTTCTGTCAAATCCACGATGGGATCTGGGCCTGACTCCACCCCAGCAGCACCGAAGACACCCACCCTGAGCTCCCTTCCTCCTGTCTGGGGGTTGGGAGGAGGGGGCGGGCACCGCCTGGCAGGGGAGTGAAAGTCACAGGACCTATGAAAGGGGCAGCGCCCCCCAGGCCTGGGCCCCCCTCAGTGCATCTCCTCTCCCGCTTGCTGCCAAAGCAGCGATGCCAACACCAGGCAGGGCCTGGCAGGTTGTGTGCATAGGGGTGGGAGGTGAGTGACAGGTGAGTGCTGGAGTGAGGACCTTGCCCCGTGGATTCCCTCCACCCTGGGCCCTCTCGCCTGGTGGGGACAGCGGGCTTCTGAACCTTCCTGGTGTCCTGAGGCTCTTCTTGAAACAGTCCCCAGGGTCCTGTGAGCGGGAGCCCCACATGGCCCAGATCAGCCTCAGTCTCGTCACCAGCTCCCTGACTTCCTGCACGGGAAGGTGCTGGGTGGGGAGTCCTCACTGCAGGCGAAGGAACCAGAGGGAGGAGTAAGCCAAGGCGGCTGCCCATGCCCAGGGGGTCTGAGTTGGGGCACGTTTCCTGCTCAGTGGCCCCCAGTCCCGGCTGGCTGCTGGCCCTTGGAATAAGCGACAGGGTGCCTCGGTACCAACAGCCTCGTGGACTCAAGCCCCTCTGAGTGCCTGGAGCTGGTGAGCTGGGCTGGGGGTGGTGGGTGGTTAATGGAACTGTGCTTCCCTCAGGCCAGGCCTCCTGTCATGGCAAAGAGGTCACCGCTGGAGCCCCTGCCCCTACCCCTGCCCCACACTTGGCTGCCCCCCAGGGCTGCTCCAGCCAAGCCTCTCCTGGAGGTCACGCCCTCTGCCACATCTTCCCAGGCCCCACAGGAGCCAGCCCTGCTGGAGGAGGTGGTGGCCCCCATGGGGCCTGCCCCCCGCCGCCGCCCTCGAGGACCTCCGGCTGTGACCACACAGGGCCCAGGCTCCGATCCAGGCGAGTAGGCGCAGGGCATGGCCTCTCTGTGGAGTCCCAGGCTCTCTGCCTCCAGGGGCCAGGCGTACCTGAGTGAGGGCCTCTTACTGGCCAGGGGGCCGGGAGGCGGGGTGGTTCAGGAGTCTCCCAGGGTGCCCCAGGCCAGGCTGATCACAACAGAGCAGCCTTCGAAGAGCTTCCAGCTGCCCCCTCCCCCGGCCTTTGCCCCACGGCTGCAATGGGGGCTTTTCAAAGCTGACCTCAGCACAGTGGCTGTGGCGGATTCCAGGCCCTGGGAGGAAAGGGGGCATCTGCCGTTTGCTAGAGTTTAGCACAAGCCCTGCAGATAGCAACCCTGTGCCCCGTGAATGAACCGTGTCTCACATGCCGCTCTCTCCAGCCAGGGCCGGGTCCTAGAGGGCACGCGGGGTCCCAAGCTGGACTCCCTGCCCCAGTCCCTTCCTCTTCCCAGGCTCCCGGCAGAGCAGGCTGTCATTTCACCAACCAGCCATGGGGCTGGGGGCCAGAGCCTTGTGGGCTAATGGAGGTCAGGGAAGGAGGTGGGTCCCTGCCTGTGGTAGGAGGTGGGGGGCCAGCCATTCTGGAGAGGGGGTGATTCTGCCATGGTGCAGGAAGCACAAGTCAATATCTGAATGTTTGGGATTCTCGCAACTGGGGAGGGGGCGATTCTAGCAATTGGAGGGTACAAGTCAGAGGGAGGAGGAAGGAGGGATGGAGGGAGGAGGGCTGAAGGAAGGAGGGGAGAGAGGAGAAGGTGCCCAACCCCCCGTCCCCAGGAGAGGTGGTGCCCAGGGCTCCGGTGCCCTCTGCAGGGCTGGCTTCCTGTCTCCATGGCATCGCTGTCGTTCCTTCTTGGAGACTTGGGGTGACTGTGAGCCGTACTTAGAAATACTCTGGAAGGTGAAAGAGCCAAGGGGGGCACCCGACAGGACCCCAGGGACACCCTGGCCCATGTGAGACCATCTGAATGCAGAAGACGGCGGGTCCTGTGCAGGTGCCTGGGGTGCCAGGGGTCTGCCCATCCTGCAGGGCACTGGTCAGATGCCTCGGCCCTGGGGGCCCCTGCTCCTCAACTGCCACGCCCTGGTTCACTCCTGCAGTCCCGCTCTAGCCTGTGCCCGCTGCTGGGGCAGGGCGTCGGGCAGCAGTGGTCAGCAGCCAGGAGGGCGCCACTCAGGCTCGAGAGGCCCGTGGGGGGTCAGCCTCCCCGGATCCAGGGCTGGGCCGAGTTACACACACAGATAATGTGGGCTCAGGCAGGGCACAGTCAAGGCCGCAGCCCTGGTACAGGAAACGGAGTGTGCAGCCAGGCGGCACCGCGGTCCACACAGCCAGGCTCCTTGGGTGTGTTTCCTGCACACATTCACAAGCCGTCAGCACCCTTAGAATCAGGACAGGGACAGGTCCCTCTGAGACCCCACTGCAGCCTTGCCACTGTCCCCACGAGGTTCTGAGAGCAGAGTCTGCGGGCATCACGCCCTGCCCCATCTTCATCAGCCTGAGCAGCCTCCTGGTCCCTCTGTGCTGTGGGCACTTGGGGTGCTTTGCAGGATACCCTCAGCCGGATCGGCCTCTCAGTTCCTACTGATGAGATCCTGGGTGGGCAGGGACAGCAGGGGTGAGGCTCCGCCTGGGCCATCGGCGACGTGAACGCTGTCAGTGTAATTGATGCGGTGTCTCCCGCCTCCCCGTGACATTGTTCTTTCTCTGTTATGATTAATCCACGTTCTACAGGGCATCCTTCAAAGCCATGGGAGCATCCACGGATCGCCAGGCTTCCAGCTGCTTGTCTGAGCGTGAGCATGTGTAGCAGGCCATCTCCCGGCGCCGTCAGCTCCCACCCCACCCATCAAGCCGGCTACTGAGTGCTCGGGCATGGCCTCGTAGCCCAGGAGGGTCGAGATCTCTTATGAGCCTCTGGTGATCTCCTGCCCAGACTGGACCTGGTCGTTTCTCCTGGGCGTCCTGGGCACTCTGAATGGAACACGGTACTGAGAAGCCGAGGTCTGGGTGCTGGGGATGCTCATGTTCACAGAGGCCGGGTGTCAAGGGGCTTCCAACCCCAGCCTCTCATGGGATGATGGGGCAGCTGGGCACGGGCATAGCTGAGAACAGAATTTCACCCCCGAGGCTCTGGGACTGGAGTTGCAGAAGAGCGGCTGCCCAGGGCCACTCAGTGTGTCCTTTACAAAAACAAAAAGTTGAAAACCCCAGATGTCTAACAATGAGCAAATGATTTGGCGAGCTGTGGCTCAGGGTCTGCCATGAATTCTTGGCTCCTGGACTGTGCCTGGGGGCGGAGGATATCAGCAGGAACTCTCAGAGGGAAGCTGAGGGAAGCTGGAGGAGACAGAGCTTTGGGAAAACAGCTTCAATTTTGCTCTTGGATGGAGGAGCCAAGGGCAGGGCACAGAGCCAGGGTCCACGGGCAGTGATGCTCCCTCCTTTTCAGAGTCTACAAGCAGCAACACTCCCTCCTTCCTGGTGTCCACGGGAGGCTGACACTCCCTCCTTCTCTGTGTCCACAGGTGGCAATGCTCCCTCCTTCCCTGTGTCCACAAGCACCCACACGCCCTCTCTCCCTGTGTCCACAGCTGGCTGTCACGCCCTCCCTCCCTGTGTCCACAGGCGGTAATGCTCCCCCCTTCCCAGTGTCCACGGGCGGCCACGTTCCTTCCTTCCTTGTGTCCACAGCTGGCTGACACACCCTCCTTCCCTGTGTCCACGGGCAGGAACGCTCCCTCCTTCCCTGTGTCCACGGGTGGCTGACACACCCTCCTTCTCTGTGTCCACAGGTGGCAGTGTTCCCTCCTTCCCGGTGTCCATGGGCGGCAACGCTCCCTCCTTCCCTGTGTCCATGGGCAGCCATGCTCCCTCCTTCCTGGTGGCCATGGGCAGCTGACACTCCTTCCTTCCCAGTGTCCATTTCCACAGGTGGCTGACACTCCCTACCTCCCAGTGTACACAGGTGGTGACACTCCCTCCTTCCCGGTGTGCACGGGTAACTGACACTCCCTACCTCCCAGTGTACACAGGTGGTGACACTCCCTCCTTTATGCTGTCTGTGGGTGTCCGACACTCCCTCCTTCCCAGTGTGCACAGGTGGTGACACTCCCTACCTCCCAGTGTGCACAGGTGGTGACACTCCCTCCTTCCCGGTGTGCACGGGTGACTGACACTCCCTACCTCCCAGTGTACACAGGTGGTGACACTCCCTCCTTCCCGGTGTGCATGGGTGACTGACACTCCCTACCTCCCAGTGTCCCTGGGCAGCCGGCACTCCCTGCTTTCCAGGATTCCAGGGGAGGCCGTATCCCCTGAATCTTGAGTATGATGCCAGGGAGCTGGGGGAGAGGTGCAACTCTTGAAGACAGGCTGTAGCACTCATACCCAGCCACCCCTAAGGGAGCGCAGCGGCTCCACACAGCAGAATTCTCTCTGCACAGAGCCCAGCCCTCACACTTCCAGACACCCCTTCTTGCTGATGTCCTTATGTCCTTTTCCAGCGTGAAGTTGATGGTCCCCAGAGCCTGTGGGTAAAGTGTTCCCTGGCTCACTTCCTGCTGTATGAACTGGAACTTTTCATTGTGGTCTAAAAATAATCCCAGCACTTTGGGAGGCCAAGGCAGGAGGATCGCTTGAGCTCAGAAGTTCGAGTCCAGCCTGGACCACATAGCAAACCTCACCTCTACTGAAAAAAAAAATATCAGCTGGGTGTGGTGGCTCACGCCTGGAGTCCCAGCCCCTTGGGAAGTTAAGGCAAGAGTATCGCTTGGGCCCAGGAAGTGGACACTGCAGTGAGCTATGATGGCAACACTGCACTCCAGCCGGGGATGGAGCAGACTCTGTGGACACTGCGGTGAGCTCTGATGGCACCACTGCACTCCAGCCGGGGACGGAGCAGACTCTGCGGACGCTGCGGTGAGCTCTGATGGCACCACTGCACTCCAGCCGGGGACGGAGCAGACTGTCTCATCATCATCATCATCTACACCGTCACCTCTCAAGCATCAATAGGACCTTATTCTATACTGACAATGGTCGCACCACTCTGAATAGACTAAAGGCTGGTGACACTGCACTTCATACAGGTGACATGTATGGTCTGTAATTATAGCCAATAAAGCTGTTATTTTGTAAGGGATGTATCGTTCTAATAACACAAATAAATGACAATACTGTGACTCTTTGGCACTTCCCTGTTTTTTTCCTGTTCGCTCCTTTGATCATCCAGCATATGGGTGGGAGGAAGGCTGGGTTTTGCTGTGTCTCCACCTTGCCGACGGATGAGGCCCACATCCCAGGTGGGAAGTGCTGGGGTGGAGACTCCAACCCACAGCCTCTGTCCAGGGCCTGTCCTGTGTGTCATGTCAGCCAGACTCATCATCTCAGCCTGATTGGTCCTGTCTAATCTGGACATTCTCGGGTTGAGTCATTGGAATCCCTTTGGCCCCATCACTGAATCCCCCTCTGGGGCAGCTCTGTGGCCTCCAGGATGAACCCACTGACCCACACCTCCTGGGGTTCATCGTCTTCCTACATTGACTCAGGGCTGATCCATGTGGCCCGTGGAATGTGGCAGAGCTGACAGCGTGTGACTTCCATTACTGAGCTGCACAAGGCAACACACTTTCTGTGTTGGTCTCTCAGGTCGTCCACTCCAAGGGGAGCCAGCCACCATACTGTGAGATTCAAGTGGCCTCATGGCAACATCCATTTGGAGAGAACTGAGTTCTGGCCAGCAGCACCCCTGGCCGAGCATGTGATGGAGTGACCCCGGAAGTGCCTCCTCCAGCCCCAGTCAGGCCTTTGAATGAGACTGTGCAAGACTCCAGCTTCAGGAGACCTCAGGCAAGAATTCTCAAGCCAAACCCGTCCAGAAATAGGGGCTCTTATTCTATCAGCAAGACTGTGGCCTGCAGTAATGTGGACAGTAGCCCAACAATCTGAATGATGAAGCTAGCAAGCTTTGTAAGGAGCGGGCTGAGGCGTGGCATATCTTGCACTTTATTTTATTATTATTTTTTTAAATTATAAAATAGAGATGCATTTTTGCCATGTTGCCCAGGCTCGTCTCAAACTTCTAGATTCAAACAATCTACCCTCCTCAGCCTCCCAAAGTGTTGGAATAATAGGCATAAGCCACCACACCTGGCCTCTTGCTACTTTTAAATAAAACAAGAGTGGGAAGAGATGAACTAAAGGAAGGGCTGTCAATACAAAAGAGATGCTTCCTGTCTGAACACGAGTAGCCTCCCAGCCCCTCAGGGTGGCACAGTGCTGTGAATAGGAAACGCGGGATGTGGGTGGTTTAGGAACAGGACAGGTGATGGTGGCAAGCCTCCCAGGTGGCCCCAGGGACCCCAAATTCCTGAATTTGTCTGTGTGTGCTCCCCTCCCACACAGCAGGGCTGGTCTGTGTGGCCAGCATAGAGTATGGTGGGGGTCCATGTGTGACTTCCCCTTGAGGCTGGATTATAAAGGCACTGCAGCCTCCACTTGGCCTGTTGGCTCACTCACTCTAGAAGGAGCCAGCCACCATGCTGGGAGGACACTCGGGCAGGCCTGGGAGAATAACCGGGGCCCTCAGTCAACAGTCAGTGCCAGCCCACTCGCCTCGAGAGGCAGCCACCAGCCCCAGTCAAGCCTTCAGGTGATGCAGCCCCTGCTGACATGAGACTGCATGAGAGACCTTGAGAAAAACCGCCCTGCTGAACACTTCCCACTTTCCTGGCTAACAGTTTGTGAAAGATAAAAAGTGAATTTTGCTTTCTAAGCCATTAAGTTTTGAAGCATGTAGCAACACAGCAACAGATATAAAATAGAGCAGAATATGAAAGACCTGCGCAGAATTCCGTGGATTTATACCAGGGACAAACAATACCATCCCTTTTTTCTCCCTGAAACTCTTCTTAATGATCCTGTGGCCAGGGCACGCTCATCAGAATCAGTGACCTGCTTTGGGTTTTAATTCTAACCAGTGCTGGAATGCCCCCACCAATGTGAGGAGGACTTGCTTTTGGCTATTTAAACACGCCAGGCCGTCTGACACCCTCACTAATGACAAACACTTTGCAATCTCACTGATTCTCACTCGGGCTGCCAGTGTGTGACCCTTGACTCTTCCAAAAAGTTGGGCACGCCATTACCCAGGGGTGTGCTCTGTGTCTGCCCCATGGAGGAAATGCTTTGTCCAAAATGCCTGATCAGAGTCCTAGTGCCAATCCAGGGTGCCACTTTGGCTGGTCCCTGGAGACATCTGGGAGCTCTGAACATGTGGCCGCCCACCATCCCACTCCCCCCACCCCCTACCCCACTCCCCCCACCACCCCCACCCCACCCCAGGAGCTGCCGGGAGCTGCAGGAGGCAGGAAGGGGCCTCCCTGGGACCGTCAGAGGGAGCACAGCCCCAGGACACCTGGATCTCAGACTCGGCCTCTAGCGAGGGACAGGGTGAATTTCTGTCACCTGGACCCCCCGGTTTGTGGTTCTTTTCCACTGACGTGCAGTGGAACCGGCATGGGCCCCACAGCCCTTTCTTCCTGCCTCATGGCCCCCAGGAGAGACACCCTGACTTCCCGCTCTCCCACACACGCAATTGAGGCTGAAAACACGGGTTTTACACCCAGCCCTGTTTCTTTCAGTTGTAACTTTTGTTATCCTATGAAAACGGTTCTGACCTACTTGAAGGTAGAAAGGCAGGACTCATTGCTTCTGCCTCCTTCTGCCCAAGGACAGAGAGAAGAAGAAAATCCAGCCACGTGGTCACTGCTGCCACCAACAGACTGTGCAGGCCCCAGTGGCGCATGGGAGCCCTGAGTGTTAATTGGGCTTGGCCACGTCCTCGCTTCGACAGAGACACACAGAGACGTCTGACTGTTAAGCAGGTGGCCCCCTGGGATCCTCTGAGTGGGCAGCTGGGGAACCTGATGCCCACATTTCCTCGTTGTCCTCCTGGCTTCTCTCCCTGATCTTCCTCCACAAGCTTGAGTGCTTTCTCTGAAATCCAACCCTTAGTGGTGACAAAGGGATGAAACAGAATTCCCTCCACTTGAAGTAGACAGCAAGCCCCTCAATTCCTCTAGGACCCCGTCCTTGGTTTCAATTCGTAAGAAACTTCCAGGGAACGTTGCTTCTACGTTACATAGATGCTTCTGCACAAATGACAGAAATCCCAGGTGTCCACAGGGTGACAGGGGACTGTCCCCACTGCTCAAAGATGCCCCAGCTTTCCCAAGGGTGATGGACCCGCCCAGCTCCCCGCTAGATGCCCTGGCTTTCCCGAGGGAGATGGACCCGCCCAGCTCCCCGCTAGATGCCCCGGCTTTCCCGAGGGTGATGGACCCGCCCAGCTCTCCGATGCCCAGAGATGCCCAGGTTTTCCTGGGGTGATGGGGCCCCTCTCGAGGACGGCTGCATTTGTGCCGACTTCAGATATGTCATCTGAGCGGCCAGAGGCTCTAGAAATTGGAATCTACCAACATTGACCAACACTGGGACGAGCGTCCTGAGCCCTGAGGCAACCTGGGCACCCAGAGATCTCTCTTCCGCACCCCAGCTTCCTCCTGAGCCCAGCACTGAGAGAGTGGATACTGAAGTGTGATTAGTAGCAACCCCAGGGGCTCTCCATGTGAACGGGATCAGGTGATGACATGCGGCTGCTTTCTTGGAAATGCTGGAGGAATAGGGCCGTCTGGACATTTTGAGAGGTGGGCGGTTCCAGCTTGAGCTTGACGGGGAGTGCTGTGGGTCGGGGTGAAAATGGCACTTCTATCTCTAGACGTCCCCCGTGGCCAAAAGCTGGACTCAACCCAGATGTCCTTAGATGGACTGATGCCTGGTTGCCCAATGCGGGGGTCTCTCCTCACCAGGGAGTACGACTCAGCCGTGAGAGGAGTGAGGGCCTCATCCCTGCCGTGGCATGGGCCAGCCTGGGGAACGTCATGGATGTTGACGCAGGAGGAGGTGTAGGCGTGGCAGGGCTACACGTGGCAGGGCTGCATCCACGTGACATGGCAGAGCAGGCGGGTCCACGGAGGTTGTCCAGGCTGGAGGGGACGGGCAGTCACTGGACGACCTTTGGGGATGATGAAGACGCTTGGGAGTATACGGAGGGCATCATGCAGCATGCGCCCCACGGCACTCACGGTGTCACACTTCACAGCGCTCATTTTATGTGAAGTTTCACCTCAATTTAAAAAACAGGAAGAGAAGTAGCAGAGGATGAGAATTGTTTTATTGTGTGAATGTGCATGTGTGACGAATGTCACAGACCCCTCCCCACACACACGCACACATCCTGGCCGAGTGTGGTTCCTGCCCTCCTGGGGTCGACAGCCTGTACATAGCCCCAAAAGAATGGGATGGTGTTCCGGCTGCCTGGGGCTTCGAAGGGCGAGGGAGTCACCCTGGTCAGCCCTCCCCAACCCACATGTTCTCAAGGTCAGACGCCTCAATTAGGGGCGGCCGGGGGTGTCCCAGCAAGCGTGCTGGGACTCCGTGTTCCGAGCATGGCGCTCAGGCCCTTTCTAGAAGCTTCCTGGAAGCTAGAGCCAGTTTTTGTACAGGTGCGGGAACGCAGGCAGGAGCCTGGGACGATGAGGATGGGCACATCTCCCTCCAGGAGACTCTGGCCACACCTGCTTCAGGGGCATGAAGGGGGCTGCTGGGGGATTTTGGGACATGGGAGATGTGCCCGTCGGAAGGTGAGTGTGAAAACAGCAAGTGGAAAGAATGGAAGGCCTTTCGAAGAAACAGCGGTCTGGGGAAGTTGAGGGGGAGATCAGGTGGGCTTTTGAAACATTCTGAAATGTCTGTTTTCTGATAAGCAATGTATGCTCATTATAGCAAGCTTCAAAACTGCAGGAAAGCAGAAAGGTGGTAAAGGCACTGAATCTGCTTCCAGAGGTCACCGAGAACGCATGGCGGGCTGCCACCCTCTGTTCCCGGGCACGCGTCTACACCTCCTCCTGTGTCAAATCTCCCCGTCCGGTATGAAGTCACTCAGTAGCTGTTTATGGGCTAAATTTTTGGTCGTGATTAAATTCCAATGACTCAGTTTCCCTGGAAGCTCATAAGCACCCAGGATGCTTTACGTGGATGGAACAGGTGACTTGGGGTGCAGAGGAAGGCAGGCAAGACCTTGACGCACCTGCACTCCATGGGCAGTAGCCTGCCCAAGTGGCTGCAGCTCAGTTTCCCAGGAATGAGGAAACCATGGCTCAGAGAGCACCCAAGCTGGCTGAGGGTCCCCACGGGGAATTGAGGAGTGGGCTGGAATTCCCCCCAATCAGTGCTTCTTGCTGAGCCTGAAGTGGGGACTGAGTGTTAAACTCTCCAGGTGAAGCCTCCGCTGAGGGTGAGCCCCTTGAGACCGGAGGGCTGGACACCCCGAATTCCTTGTAGCAGGTGCACCCCGCTGCTGTCTAGGAGGAAAAAAGCCAGTGGGTTAGGAAAAACGTGCTCACCCTCGCAAAGCCGCAGCGTCGGGGGCCTTGGCCGCCTGTTCCAGTTTATTGTGAGTGGGGCTAGGAACAGACTTGCTGCCTCTGATGGCAGCCGGGCGTGGCCCTTGATGCAGAATGTGGATTTTGTCTGGATTCCTTTTGACCAGACAAGGTAGGGTTAAGTGTGTGAAGCAGGATAGGGAGTGCAGACCGCCTGGAACTTGAAACTTCCCAGCCCAGAACCAGCCAGTGAGGAGACGCAGTCCCAATGCACTGCAGCCGTGGCGGGCACCTGGGGCATGGAGCCGGGCCACGGGCCACTGTACCTCTGCAGCCACGTGCCACGGGGGATGGGCGCCGGCAGACATACCCGCCAGCTCCAGGGTAAGTACCGAGTCCGTGGCGACTGGGGCAGCCCTGGGCACTGGCGTCAAGGAGGTCAGAAGTGAGGGCGTTTTCACGCAGGCGGAATTCGATGCCATTGGGCCATCTGTACTGGTGATGGTAATGATGGCGATGCCTGCAGACTGGCACCCCCAGAGCGGGTGCACGCAGGGTAACATGTGGTCTGGGAACCTCTTTCAGGCAAAAGAAAGCATTGTGCTTTTCAGTTGATAGTAGGGAGTGCTGAACCCAATGCCAAGGGCTCAAAGGCTAATTCGTTTGGTGGGAAGAGTCCCCCTGCGTCTTTGGTCTGACGTGGAGAGGGGCGTCCTCCCTGATGACCGCTTGCTCTGAGCCGCTTGCCTGCTTCTTTCCTCCTTGTGACCCGCCGTGGACAGACTCAGTTAGCTAAACATTTTGTTAAATGTGCATCTCATTACACCTTTTTTTTTTTTTTTAACAAAGTGTGGAGGCAGAAGGGATGTGTGCTGTGGCCATCCAGGGGCAGGATGAGCTTGGGACAGGTCCGCAGCAAATGTGAGGACGGCGCCGGGAACAACCAGTGCCTTTACGACATTTATGAGTATGAGTCTCTCCTCAATCCTTTTGTTTTAACACATTTCAAAGCAGACGACTTCCTGGCACTTCTGGGAGCTGTCTGTTTCCCATTATAAATCTGGGCCATGAACGAAAGTGACAGTCTCGGCTTCCAAACATAAACGTTCTGAAACTGCTCTGAAAGGTTCCTCCATGACGTGCAGACACAACCAGAAACCGCTCACCGTGGGAGGTCGGCAGCGGGTGAATCCTGGCTCGGCCTTGATCCCGGTGATGGGTGGCAGGTCCAGCTTGTAAGCTCCAGGAGGGGACTTGATTGACGGATCAGGAAAGAGAAATGGCTGAGCTTAGTGAAAGGCCAGCCTCAGAAGTGACATTCCTCCCCAGTGTCCTTCCGCTCTGTGCAGAAATCTGGCGTGATCTAAAATGCGTGTGCGGAGTTCCCACGCGGCGGCGATTTCTCACGCTTTCCAGCGCCCTGAGCATGAAGAGGACAGAGGGTGGTGCCTTTTTAGTTAAAAACACTGGCAGGGCCTCTCACCCAGCATGATGGCTTTCGGATGCAGCGTTTCCTGGCCGACCTTCAGCATTGGTCCCATCTGTCCACACAGTGGTCCAGGGACTAAATCACAGGGTACAAACGGCCCTCACAGTCCCCCCAGACTCCAGGGAGAGTTTCTTTGCAGACTCAGTACTTGGATTGGGCTGTGAAAGAGGAGAAGCCCTCCCTGGGGTAGATATGGGTGCCAGGTCACTTGTTATCAAGGCATTCCCTGAGGGCCCCTGAATCTGCACCTCCCCGAGCACCTCCCCGCCCACCTCCCCAGGCACCACCCCGCCCACCTCCCCGGGCACCTCCCCGCCCACCTCCCCGGGCACCTCCCCGCCCACCTCCCCGGGCACCTCCCCAGGCACCACCCCGCCCACCTCCCCGGGCACCTCCCCGCCCACCTCCCCGGGCACCTCCCCGCCCACCTCCCCTCGCACCTCCCAGTGCACCTTCCCACCTCCGTCTGTCAGGATCTTGCCCCATGGCCCTGTGTCTGTGGGGTTTCTGTGGTGACATGTTGTAGAATGCCTGTGCTCACGGCTTTGCTTTCTCTGGAAAGGGTACCCCAAGCTGAAAGTGTTCATCGCCTCTTCAAGGACAGGAATTCTCTCCTCCAACTGTTTAGACCGAATAGCTTTGTTCTCATGTTTTATGCGGTGCCTGATGGTAATGTTATGCGATTCTTCGATGTGGAAAACAGGATGGTCACCAGCTGCTAAAGCTGTCCTCAGGATGGCCGCCACAGTGGCTGGTGTCTGGTGTACGCCCCACCCAGCCCCTCCCCTTTCTCCCTTGGGTGGAGCAGGAACAGGACAGGGGGTGTTGGTGGCTTTTTGGCTAAAAACATTGGCACTTGCCCAGTGCGCTGTCTTAGGGATGCAGAGCTTCCTGGCCGCCCTTCAGCACTGGTCCTATTTGTCCCTCCAGCAGTCCACGGGCCATGAGATCTCAAGGCTGGTGCTGGACGCCTTGCTCTCTGTCCTTCACGCCAAGCTGACCTAAGCTCTCCACTTGCTGGGGCTGCCCAGTGCCCCTCACCAAAGACCCAGCTCAGAAACTCAGAAATGCTTCTGGTCGCCCACCTGCCCTCGGGACTGGCGTGAAGACCTCGCCCTCAGGCCCCTGGCTGGTGCTGTCACTGCCTGAGTTTGGGGCCCTGCCTTCCTTGTCCTCCCCGAAGCCCCACTCCCTAATCCCTGGGGGAAATCGGGAGAGTGAGGGTTCCTAGTCTCATTTCTCCTGCATGGATCAGATCATCTTCTCACCCCGTGGCAGCGCTGGGATGCCGAGGCTGGGGACGGGGGTGGGGGTTGGTGGAATCCTCCTCTGTGGCACAGGGACGGCCGCTGCGTTCATCATTTTGTTGAGTGCGTCTGACCGTTGCCAGGGCTGCTCTCTGAGGAACGGGGGTTGGCTGCGTCTGCTCTTCGCCAGGCAGTTTGTAGGGTGGTTTTCACTCCTTGCCAAAGCCCAGACAGCCCGGTAAGGCAAACACTGTTCAACTCTTTTTATGGTGGAAGAGGTTAAGACACTGGCCGGGGCCATCTGGGCCTTGCCTGCACCAGGGCTGCCCACGGGGAGGTAAAAAAAAAACACACGGGACTTATTGAGATCTATTCACATATGGTTCACCCATGAGTGTGCAGTTCCGTTGAGAACATTTAGAGTTGTGTACCCACAGGCACTATCAATTCAGAACACTTTTGTTACCCAAGACAGAAGCCCCAGCCTCTCACTGGCCCCGCCAGCTGCACTCCGCTTCCGTCCAGGAGTTGCCAGCTCTGGTCCCGTCACATGCGTGAGTCACACGATGTGTGGCCCTTCGGGAGGGCTCCCTCACTCAGCCTCACCTTCCCGGGCCTGTCCACGCAGCCAGCACTGCCCCAGATGGGAGCTCGGCTGCTCCTGTCTGAGCCTATGGAGATTCCTAAAGAACACTTAGAAAGCTCAGCTTCAGTAGCTTCGGCTCCAGCCAGTGTGGACGGTCCACCCTTCTCCCATCCCGTGTCTGCCTGTCCCCACCCCTCCCTTTCTCCTACACCTGGAGGCCTCCAGCTAGACTTCCTCCAGGTCTGTGTGTCACCGTGAGTGTGTGGACCTCTGGTTGTTTCTTTCCTGGAGAGGACACTACTTAGGTGCTGAGGGGAATTTTGGCCAGGCACAGCAGTGGCTCCCGCCTGTAATCCCAGCAGTTTGGGGGGCTGAGGCGGGAGGATTGCTTGAGCCCAGGACTTTGAGGCCAGCCTGGGCAATATAGTGAGACCCCATCTCTACAAGAAACAATTTTTAAAAATTAGCCAGGTGTGGTGGTGTGTGTAGAGTCCCAGCTAGTTAGGAGGCCGAGGCGGGAGGAATGCTTGAGCTGGGGAGGCCCAGGCTACCGTGAGAGCTATGACGATGCCACTGCACTCCAGCCTGGGTGACAGCACAAGACCCTGTAAGAAAAATAAAGAGGAATTTTGATCGCTAACACTATAAAGCCCTCTGCAACACATACAGTATTTTCTTTTCTTTCTTTTTTTTTTTGTTTGAGATGGAATTTCACTCTTGCTGCCCAGGCTGGAGTGCAGTGGCACAATCCTGGCTTACTGCAACCTTCACCTCCCAGGTTCAAGTGATTCTCCTGTCTCAGCCTCCAGAGTAGCTGGGATTACAGGCACCCACAACCATGCCTGGCTCATTTCTATAGTTTTAGTAGAGACAGGGCTTCACCATGTTAGCCAGGCTGGTCTCGAACTCCTGACCTCAGGCAATCCACCCACCTCAGCCTCCGAAAGTCCTGGGATTACAGGTGTGAGTCACTACACCCGGCCACATACAGCATTTTTAAAGGACCCAGGGGACACAGCAAACCCAGTGACCCCAGGCAGGACTAGCAACTAATCCTCAGTGGGAACAGATGAAGAGCTGAGAGCCTGAGTGTGAAGTTGTAAAGACTTGGAAGCCCTGGTGGGAGCTTAGTGGTTGATGGATGATGTCTGCCATGGACTGAGTGGTAGTTGATTGATGATGTCTGCCATGGCCTGGGTGGTGGTTGATTGATGATGTCTGTCATGGACTGGGTGGTGGTTGACTGATGATGTCTGCCATGGCCTGGGTAGGGGGTTAATACCACGTGTGCTACGTGGTGGCATCTGGTGCAGATTTGGTTGGGTGGGAGAAGTCCCTGGACTCCAGAAGTCAGGCGGGGCACACCCAGGAAGCAAGCACTCATACCACCTCATGTGTGGATGGCAGGGCCTGGCTGGCTGGCCCGGAGGCTCCATCACAGTTGCAAGCTGCGGGCCAGTGGGGTCTTGGCCTGAGCCCAGCAAGCTGCTTTCAGGGAGTCTGTGAAGAGCTGCCTCTCGGGTCAGCCACCTCTGAGTAGTGGAGGATTCAAAAACCAGACCCAGTGCTGTCACATTGGCAACTGGCTCAGCACAGTGTGTGTCCTTGTTGGGTAGCCGAGTCCTCATAGAGGGAGACAGCATGGCTGGGTGCCAGCAGGCCATGTGCCAGCCTCCGCCCTCACCCCCACACCCTGGATCAGCACATTGCAGAGCCATGACGGCCTCCCCTCTTCCTCCATGCAGCCCCTGTGCCTGCCTCTCCCCGCTCATGATCCACCTACGGGGCTTGGCCCAGGGGCTCCTGAAGGACATTTCTTCCATCCCAGAGGGCGTACGATAAACCCCCACAGATGAGGTCGGCTGTCTGGCAGAGGAGAACCTGTGCACTGCCTTGTGTTCTAGAACTTTCTTTTGGTGTCACCTTATTTATTTTTGCAACCTCCTGGCTAATTTGTTTCTTTTGAAAGGTTAGATCTTCCCTTTCAAAACCGATCCAGACAGTGAATGTGAGTAGAGAAAGGAGTAGACTACCTGTGCCCGTGTGTCTGGGCTGACCAGGGGCTTTTCCACAACACTGCACCCAGAGCAGCTCCCACTGGCCTTGGCCTTGACAGATGCTCCCTCATTCACTCTGCACCATGTGAGCCAAGACAGGCTGGGTGGGCCACGCTGCTCTTGGTCCCAGCGACGGGCATTCAGGGGCAGGCTGGGGTGGGTGGCACACCTGCTGGCCACCAGCTCGGGATGCTACGGGACGGAGCCCAGCTCGGCCACCACCTGCCATTGCTGTGCAGGCCAGGAGAGGAATTTAGCTGAAGCCACCACACCCGGGCAGGAATCCCACCCACAGCCTTCAGGGAGGGCAGTGGCAATGCCAGCCTCTGCAGGGTGATTTTTGGTAGAAACAGACTCCTCTAGATCCTAGAAGCTAGCCCCTCACCCCGCCAGCTCAGCCTAATGGGGCGAAGAGCTATCGTCATAACCCAGCAACAGCAGTGAAGGTCATGAGTTCTACCTTTGGGGGGTGCTGACGGGCGGGCGGGGGTCTGCGTGCCTCGGCTCTCTCAGGCTTGCACGGGAGGTGCCACCACACTCCCAGCCTTCCCAAGCTGACTGTGGGAAGCTGGAAAAGGCCCCCCCAGAGCCCCCGATCCCCAGGACCTGTGCTTGACGCCTGGATTAGCACACTTCACACTGCTATAAAGAACTGCCCAAGACTGGGTCATTTATAAAGGAACAAGGTTTAATGGACTCACAATTCAGCACGGCTGGGGAGGCCTCAGGAAACTGGCAATCATGGTGGAAGGCAGAGAGGATGCAAGAACCTTCTTCCCAAGGTGACAGCAGGGAGAAGTGCTGCACACCATCAGACCCTGCGGGAACTCACTCGCTGTCAGGATGGGGACCTGCCCTATGACTCACTCTCTCCCTCCACACGTGAGGGTGATGGGGATTAGAATTCGAGGTGACGGCTGGGTGTGGACACGGAACCCCATCTCTGCTGTACCCAGCCCTGTCGGTGGCTGAGGGTCACGGGCGAGGCCTTCCCAGATGATCCAGCCGGGCCCAGCATAACGGCAGGGTCCTTCTATGGAGGAGGCGGAGGAAGATTTGGCCTGCTCAGTGGTGAAGGCCCTGTGCTCACACTGTGTTCTCCTGAGATCAGGAGGTGCTGGGTGTCTGTGTCCACGCTGTCTCCTCCCTGGGATCAGGAGGTGTTGGCCTCTGTGTCCCAGGATCAGGGGCTTTGCCAGCTTGCTCACCTTTGGCTCCTGGGCACATGGTGGACTCTTACCAAATACCAGTTGAGTAAATGTGAGTGGGTAGAGGGTGGAAGGAGGTTGGTGGCCATCTACGTGGGTGGTAGTAAACCTTTCCTATAAACAGCCTCTTGGAACCTGGCTCCAGAGTGCCTTAGCCTCACCACTGGTGCCTCCATTTCCCCTCACGCCTCATGTACAGAATGCAAATTCTACGAGGAAGACAGAGACATGAAATTATTAAGACTTTCACGTTGGAAGCAGCTTCTGAGTCACACATGAGTCCAACTGCCCCTCCCGAAATCACCCAGGCTGAGGCAGCTCCACGCTGTACCCATCAGACCCCCCTGGAGGGTGAGTCAGACCCTGGGAGTGGGGGCTGCTTCCTGGGCTTCTGATTCTGGAGCAGGGGTGGGCCCCGAGGCTCCGCATCGCTGACAAGCTGCAGGTGCTGCCGCCGGCCCGGGGATTCCGCTCGGGGAACTGCTCCGGCTCGTGCTGGACTGAGCTGGCTGCTGCCCGGCCCGCCACGGTCTCCGTCGGTCCTCTCTGGCAGGGCTGGCTCTCCCGGGTGTCCCCGCGTGCCTGGCTTGCTCCAGTTCAGTTTGTGTACGGGGTCTGCGTGTAATACCCAAGGCCGTCTCCTCCTCTCCTGCTCCCCTGCACCCATGCGGCGTGAGCAGCTTCAAGAGAGTCAAGGGTGTTGCCTGAAGCCACTCGGCCCTGCTGCAGCCTCCTGACCCCAGCCCCTCTGCCTCGGTGCAACTGTATCGGAGAGATGTCCTCCCAGCATGGCTGCCGCCCTGCAGGTGAGAATCATAACCGGGTCATTAGAAACCACTGTCGTAAAGTGCCTTCTCTAGACAAAAAACGCCTTTTCCAGTGAAGGTGGGGGGGTCAGAAAAGCGGCCTCCAGCCCAGGGAGTTTTGTGCGGGTCGGGCAGGTGCTGCTGAGTTCCATGACGCCAACAAATGCATTTCCACGAGGGGCCTGGGCAGCAGGTGCAGCTCGGCCGGGAATATCGGTGCTGGAGACACGTGTCTGCAGCTGGGCTCCATGGGGCTCCGGACGGGAAGCTTGTGTCAGCCGCTTTCACAGACGAAGACACCGCGGCACCTGCAGGCCGTACCGAAGGCCCCGAGCTTTGCTTCAGCCCCCAGGCCTCTGGGCCGGGTCAGGGCATCCCAAACCCCATGTCAGGGCTCCCCCCCACCACCCCACATCAAACCATTTCCTGCAGCGATGGGGCTGTGATGCCACTGCCCTAGAGGCCAGTGTGAGCAACGACTTTTCAATTAAAACCACTCCCCGCAGTGGCCAGTCTGCAACCGGCTGTTTTTCTAGCCGTTTTTGTGGGTATGTTGTAGATGAATGTATTCACGGGCTGCAGGAGATATCTCGACAGAAGCATGCAGTGCGTAATCACAGCAGAGAATGCAGTGTCCATCCCCTTAAGCATTTCTTCCTGTTACAAACAAGCCAGTTATTTCAGCTGTTTTAAAATGTACAATCAAATTATTGTTGACTCTGGTCGGCCTGTCCCACTCTCCAATAGTGGATCTTACTCATTTCTTCTATTTCTGCACCCGCTGACCATACCCCACCCCCTGCCAGCCCCCCTCCCAGCCCCTCACCCAACTCCCACCCCCCTGCCAGCCCCCCTCCCAGCCCCTCACCCAACTCCCACCCCCCTGCCAGCCCCCCTCCCAACTCCCACCCCCCTGCCAGCCCCCCTCCCAGCCCCTCACCCAACTCCCACCCCCCTGCCAGTCCCCCTCCCAGCCCCTCACCCAACTCCCACCCCCCTGCCAGCCCCCCTCCCAGCCCCTCACCCAACTCCCACCCCCCCTGCCAGCCCCCCTCCCAGCCCCTCACCCAACTCCCACCCCCCTGCCAGCCCCCCTCCCAGCCCCCCTCCCAACTCCCACCCCCCTGCCAGTCCCCCTCCCAGCCCCTCACCCAGCTCCCACCCCCCTGCCAGCCCCCTCCCAGCCCCCCACCCCCATCCTGGCCTCTGGTAACCCTCTTTCTGCTCTGTATGTCAGTGAGTTCGATTGTTCTGATTTTTAGCTCCCACAGATAATTGAGAACATGTGATGTTCTTCCTTCCATGCCTTGATGATTTCACCGAGCACTGCCGTCCAGTTCCATTCATGTTGTTCAGATGACCGGCTCGCGTTCTGTTTGCAGCCGGATAGCACCCCGTTGCACACGTGCCACATTTTCTTTATCTGTGCGTCTGTGGATGGTCACTTAGGTTGCTTCCAAATCTTGCCACTGTGAACAGTGCTGCAGTGCATATGGGTGTGCCAGCCAGGCGTGGTGGCTCAGGCCTGTGATCCCGGCTCGTTGGGAGGCTGAGGTGGGCGGGTCTCGAGGTCAGGAGTTCTGTTAAACACAGGACTGCCGTCATCTCTTTGATAGACTGATCTCCTTCCTTTCTCTTTCTTTCTCTTTCTCTCTCTCTCTTTCTTTGTCTTTCTTTCTTTCGAGACGGAGTGTCCCTCACCCAGGATGGAGTGCAAGAATACGATCTCAGCTCACTGCAACCTCCGCCTCCTGGGTTCAAGCCATTCTCCTGCCTCAGCCTCCCGAGTAGCTGGGACTACAGGCACGCACCACCATGCCCAGCTGATTTTTGTGTTTTTAGTAGAGACAGGGTTTCACCATGTTGATCAAGCTGGTCTCCAGTACCTGACCTCGTGATCCACCCGCCTCGGCCTCCCAAAGTGCTGGGCGTGAGCCCCGCAGCCGGCCCTCTGATTTCCTTTCTTTTGGGTCTGTTCCCAGCAGTGGGAGTGCTGAATGCTATAGTAGCTCAATGTGTAGCTTTCTGAGGAACCGCCAAACTGTTCTGCGTAATGGCTGTATCGATTTACATCCCCACCAGCGGGCAGAGGGTTACCTGCCCTCCACATCCTTGCCAGCATCTGTGATCGTCTGTCTCTTGGACAAAGGTCATTTTAACTGGGGTGAGATGATATATCATTGTGGTTTGGATTTGCATGTCTCTGATGATCCCTGATGTTGAGCTTTTCAGATGTCTGTTTGCCATTTTCGTGTCTTCTCTGAGAAATGCCTATTCAGAGCTTTTGCCCGTTTTTAATCAGTTACTAGATTGTTTCCTGTGGAGTTGATTGAGCTCTTACATGTTCTGGTTGTGAAACCCTTGACAGATGAGTAATCTGAAAACATTTCCTCCTGTCTGTGGGGTGTCTTCACTCTATGGACTGTTTCCTTTGCTTGCAGAAGCGTTTTAATTCGCTGTGGCCCCACAGCGAGTTTGTATCCGTGTTTGCCTTGGTTGTCTGTGTGTGGGGGGATTGCCTGAGAAACTTTTGCCCAGACCAACATCCTGGACAGTTTCCCCAATGTTTCCTTGTACCAGTTTCATGCTTTGAGGTCCTGGATTGAAGATGTTCATCCATTTTGGTTTGATGTTTGTGTATGGTGAGAGCTAGGGCTCTAGTTTCCCTCTTCCGCGTACGGATGTCCAGTGTTCCCAGCACCATTTATGGAAGAGACGGTCCCTTCCCCCGTGTACGTCCTTGGCACTTTTGTTGAAGGTGAGTTCACTGTAGGTGCGGGGGTCATGTTCCAGCTGATGAGTGTCCACGGCTTCCGGCTCTTTGATGCCTGGTGAGCAGGGATCAGCTGCTGTGTGGCTGCAGGACGTGGGAACCTGCTGTGTGGAGGAATGTGTCCCTCCGGCCCTGGGCAGGGCCAACCCTTTTGGGTCTCTGTTACCTGTATAGACTGTGGTGAAAGCATAGAGGCTGCGGCAGCGAAGGGCCTGCGGTGGGTCTCGTCTGGCTTGTGTTAAACAGGTAGCAAGTGGTCCATCTAGGACAGGCAGTGCAGGGCCTGGCTGTGAGACGTGCGTCCCTTCTGTTTAATTTCACCAACACAGCTGGTTTGACACACCCCCCACACACACATCAGTGTAGGCTGCGGGGAGATCAGACATACCTGCAGCCTCTGGCTTTGAAAAGCTCACCGTGTGGTCTAGTGGGTGAGGATTTCCGCTTCCCTAGAGAGTGGGGAAGCTCCGGGGAGCACTGGAGTGACTGAGACGGGACACCAGACTCCTGGCAGGGCCACACTGGGCAGGACTGTGGGCGCGATGCGAGGGCCTGTGGTCCCATGATGTCCCATGAGAAAGGGGCTCCCCTCCCCCACAGCCAGTCCTGCTCCCAACCCAGCCTCATGGCCTTTCTAAGTCCCTTCACCCTGCAGTGCCCAAGTCTGCCCACCTGTGAAGGGGGACAATGACTCACTGTGGGAGTCTTTAGTGGTGGGGAGAATGATAGGATCACACTCACTGTGGGGTCTCGGGGAGAATGATAGGATCACACTCACTGTGGGGGTCTTGGGGAGAAATGTGGGGATCACATTCACTGCACGGTCTAGGGTGAGATTTGGTCAGGGAACGCTCAGCGCCCAGCTGACTTCCCAGCCCGTGAGGCTGTGTGGACAGATCTGCATTCTCATCTGTGCCTCCGGCTTCTGTGAGTGGTCCCAGGTGGCAAGGACCCTGTGTGAGCCTCTCTGTAGCCTGGTGTGGGCGGCTCTGGCCCCAGATGCTGCTGTGTGTCTGGCGAGTGTGTTTGCTGGACCCACTGTAGGGCAGGGAGGTCAGAGGAGCTGCTGGGGATGAGCTGCCTCCCGCTCTCCAACTACAAGCGCAGCACGCCTGGCTCCCTGTGGCCGCTGCAGTGAGAATTCTTGGGCACCATTGCTTTGAGCGGAAGTGGGCATTGGACACCGGCCGTGGGAAAATGCCTTATGAGCCCTTAAATAACTTCAGCCACCTTTCTCTTGCAGTGGCCTCCCACGGAGGTGATGCCTCTGGGGCCAGGGTTGTGGCAGGCTGGGACCTCCCCTTCTCTGTGAATGGTGCACAGAACAGGCCCTCCTCTGTGATGGTCACTCTAGACCCGGGGAGCCCAGAAGGGCGGCTGTGCCCCGTGGACGGTCAGCCCTTCTGGCCGTTCCCAGTGACTGGGGTCTGTTTGTCCACGGAGGCCCCCAGGCTGCCCTGGTCAGCAAGCAGCCTCCCAAGCAGGGATGGAATGGGGCTCTGGGCTTGAGGCCACGGCCACTTAAAGTGATCTGAACGTGGGGGCATAAATCAAAACCAGGAAGAGGCTCGGGCCCCCTTGGGTGGGAGCGTGTGTGTGTGCGGAGGCCATGCCGGTCTCTGACGGGGGCTTAGGGTAGCAGCAGCCCCTAAACCCTCACCAAACCGCATCCACCAGCAGATGCGCGTGGACCGAGTGCCCTGCAGGTATGACAGCGGGTCCTGCCTGGGGTGACTTCCCACGGCCGCCCAGCTGACCGCAGAAACACCGACAGCGGGTCCTGCCTGGGGTGACTTCCCACGGCCGCCCAGCTGACCGCAGAAACACCGCCCTCTCCCCAGAGCCGTCACCTGCACCCTGTCTCCTTACAGCCCCTCACCCACTCTACAGACAGAGAAGCAGAACCCAGAGGTGACCTAAGAAACAGCCACCCCACTCCAGGTCTCAGGGCAGTGTACAGAGGCTCTGCAGGAAAACCCAGCGGGTTCTGCCCCTGCCCGACCCGTCTCAACCACTTCTGTCTTGTGTGCTGGGCCCTGCGTGTTCGGGGTGGAGCTCATTTCACCAACACTTAAGCCAAACCTTAGTGTACAAAGGGGAAAGATGGTGGGGAGAACCCCAAAACAGCCTCTGTGTTTATTTCCACGTGACCGGGTTATTTTATTCATGGCTGTGGTTTCTGATTTATCTACAATAGATATATACTATTTTCATAATCAGAAAAACACATTATAAAAAGCTTTAGGAAGACAAGCACATGTGTGACGCTCACGTGTCCCAGCTGGTCGGCCAAGGTCGCTCCTGCAGAGAAGCTCTGGGGTCACCGCCGTGTACACCTCCTGGTACAGTGCACACAACCCCACCCCCTTCCCCTTCCGTTCCTGAGCTGACCCTGGTCTATCTGGGATGGCAATGGGCTCGGCTAAAAATCTTCACCGTCCAGGATGGTGGAGTGGAAGGAGGGAGGCGCCGGGGCCCTGCGTGTTCCTGGACTTCCTAACTCTAGTTCTGGAGGCCAGAACCGAACTCTAGATGCCAGCTGGGCCGTTCTCCCTCTGGAGGCTTGAGGACAGGCCGTTGCAGCGTCTCCCAGCCCTGGGCACTCCAGGTGTCCCTGGGCTCATGGCACCATTGCTTCCATCTCTGCCTTTGTCCTCATGTAGCCTCTTTGTCTTCAGAGGAAACACCCCCCTCGCCCATCTCCCTCGTGTAAGGATACGTGGCAATCCAGGGTGGCCTCCTCATCCCAGATGAAAAGCATGTGTTCTGGGAAAGGCTAGGTGATGACGATGGAAACAGAAGCTACAGAGTGGGAGGAAATATTCACAAACACACACATGGACCAGAGCCCTGGGATTCAGACCGTCCAAAGAGCCCTCAGGCCTCACCCGTCCAGACCGTCCAGAGAGCCCTCAGACCTCACCTGTCCAGACTGTCCAGAGAGCCCTCAGGCCTCACGCGTCCAGACCGTCCAGAGAGCCCTCAGGCCTCACCTGTCCAGACCGTCCAGAGAGCCCTCAGGCCTCACTCGTCCAGACCGTCCAGAGAGCTCTGAAACCTCAACCATGATCAAACAAGGCAATTAGAGAACAGGCAAGCCGTGAAGGGGTCCTTCACTGAAGAGGATGCTGACGGCAGATCAGGACGTGGCAGGTGCCCCTCACCAGCCACCGTCGGGAGACGCACTCAGACCACAGGTGGTGATCGTCGCACACCAGCCAGGACGCCAGAACGGAACTGATGATGCCACCGTGTGGGCACAGGGCCTCGACCTACATCGCTGGCAGGAATGCTAAAAGCGTGGACACTCTAAACACCAGCTTGACAGTTTCACCTAAAACGAAACACCCAACTAACATACCACCCCACAGTGACACCTGGGGCATTTATTTCAGAGAAATACGGTGCAAGAATATTCACAGCAGCTGCATTTGTCACGGGCAGAGCATGGAGACAGCCCTGTGTCCTTCCGTGGACACACGCATGGCCGCACCATGGGACGCCACTCAGCCATGAAAACAGACCAGATGCACACAGCAACTTGGACAATCTCCAGAGAATTCTGCCAAGTGCCAAAAGCTGACCTGAGAAAGGCTCTATACGACATGATGCTGTTTATGTAACACTGTGTGATCAAACCAGAGACAGAGAACACGGTGGTGGTTTGCCAGGGTTGGGGGCGGTGGGTGGGAGGAGTAGGGGCTGCAAGGGGCAGCTGGAGGCAGCCTGTGATGAGGGGCGGTCAGTGCTTTGGTGGTGGCAGCAGATACACGAATCTACACGTGTGATAAAATGGCCTTGCCTGAAGTATGCGCACATGCATGCACACACACACACACACACACACACACACACACACCAGGGCACAGAGCTGGGAGAATCTGGGCGGGCGCTGTGGGTCATGCCAGGCTGATGGCTTGGTGCTCCTGCTGACCTGCTGTTGGCATGCCTGATGCTGTGAGGGGTGGATGTGGCTTGGTGGGAGTGACAACCAGGGACACATGAGAGCCAGCGATGCATGAGGATTTCTGTGTCTTTCTCTGCAATTTCCTCTGCATCTATAATTACTTCAAAAATAAAAGTTTTTTACAAAAAGAAAAACATTTTAAAAAATCACCAAAAATTCTCATTTAATCCCTTTGATTTTTTTTTTTTTTTTTTTTAATTTGGAGAGACAATTCAGGTCTCTGAATAACCAGCCAATGACTCCCTAGAAGACCCCGGGGAGGGCTGGGCCTCTGAGGCCCAGGCCAGTTCTCACCCGTGGAGCCTCCGCGTGTCTTCACATTCCGTGGAGAGGCCTTTCCTGGGGAAGGGCTTGACCCTGCTGCATTCTTGCTGGCACCCAGCTTCTCGCAGCCCCAGTTGTGTGTGAGTGACCTGAGAGGTGGGCTTGTCGGAGCAACTGTGACCCGCAGGCGTGTCCCTGTGAAGGCAGGAGGCTGGCGGGGTTGTCAGAGGCAGCCCCTGCTGAGGGAGGGTCCCTGCATAGCACCCATCAGCAGAGCAGGAGGGGGAGGCACCACACTGTGGTTTTCTTTCTTTGCTTTTTGAGACCGAATCTTGCTCTGTCACCCAGGATGGAGTGCAGTGGCACGATCTCAGCTCACTACAACCTCTGGGTGAGCAGCTGGGATTACAGGTGCGCACCACCATGCCCAGCTCATTTTTGTAGTTTTAGTAGGGACGGGGATTTGCCATGTTGGCCAGGCTGGCCTCAAATTCGTGAGCTCAGGTGATCCACCTGCCTCAGCCTCCCAAAGTGCTGGGATTACAGGCGTGAGCCACCACGCCTGGCCCCATCTTTTTGTTGAAATCTTGCCTCGAAGCTTTCCAGGACTATGTTTCTTCTGAGTTCTTCTTAGAATTCTTAGCAGTGTTTTAGTGGAGTCTTGAGTTTCTTTAAGGGCTGTCCATAGCCTCACCCTGTGGGACGAGAGCCCTTGGGACAGGTCCAGGGTCAGCAAAGGAGGCACAAGCGTCTCAGCCTCTGGACCTGGCCCGGCCACCCACAGGCCCCGAGAACCACGGGAGCAACGTCTACCTTTTGGGCCGATTGTCTGCTTTCTGTGTCACTCAGCTGTAGCCTCCGCCTCTGCAGAAGGTGGATGACGGTGCGCAGGGGTCAGCTGTGTCCTGGATGCTCCGTTTCCTCTTCTCTCCCTTCAGAGTGCACGGATCAAGGCTCAGATTCCCGACTCTTTGGGTTCCTTAGCTGAGTGAGTGGCGCTGATGTCAAAGGATCATTTTTAAAAGAAGATAAAATTCTGACTCACAAATACAGAATACATTCATGTTGTGGGAAGCAGAAAAGATCCTTTTAAAGTTTCCTTTCTTGTTAAAGAGTGAGCGTGCTGATAACTTTGTTAAGCCCTGTCCTGTGAAGCTGTTAGATGTGCCGTGCTTACAGGCACGTGGTACATTCTGTGCCCTGTACTTTAACCGAGATATCTGTGCTGGATGTGCTCACAGGCATGTCCCAGCTCTCCCTTGCTTTTACCTGTTTAGAAACAGGTACTCTTGTGGCATGACGGCCGGCGAGGGTCCCCTTCCTGCAGTCCAGGAAGTAAGAATTGCGTTGTTGAAAGATCCTGTGTCTCTGTGCTGATTTTTCTTTGTGGCACCGAGCATCTGTTTCCAACACGTGTCAAAGATTTTAACTCATTAACTAACGCAGGCCCCAGGAAGACGTTTCCACATTTGGAGGAGAATTCAGAGAACCACACACATAAGCGGTAAGGAAAGCAGAAATGAGTTTACAGACAGAGGCAGAGCTGCGTGACCCGCAGGCGGTCACTGGCGGTGGCGGGGATGGAGTTCACTTGTGTTTCTGTTGCTTTCACGTTTCTAGGACGTACAGAGTTGTAAACTAGCCCCAGGACGAGAGGCGAGAGGCAGGGTGCTCGGGGGGAACTGAGTCACTGTTGTTTTTCTCCTCTCAAAGTCTTCCGCATTTTACCTGACACTCCTGGCCCTTGGGCTTGTTCGCCGTCTGTGGAGTGAAAATAAAGTCAGTCTAGTCCTCCAGGGGTTGTGAAGTTTAAAAGAAAGACACCACTTTGTTAATATTCGAGGGACCAACGAGATAGAAAATTAACAGGGACGTCTATGATGTGAACTCAGACCTGGAGCAAGTAAACTCAGTGAATATTCATAGAATTCTTCACCCCAGGTCCACAGAACATACATTTTTCTCAGTGTCACATTACACCTATTTTGAAAGTGACCACATAAATGGAAGCAAATCACTCTTCAGCATTTGCACAGCATTTCGCAGGTTTAAACGAAATATTTGTTGGCTGTTTGTTATTTTCTTCCCTTATTCCTTCGTGTCTCCGCTGTTAAGCACAATGATCGGCATAAAAGAGGTTTTTAATACCTGCTTTTAGATTGCATTCCAGCCTGGGCAATACAGCAAGACTCCTGTTCTCTCTCCCCCGTTTCTCTTTTCTTTCTTTCTTTCTTTCATAAAAAAAGAAAATATAAATAAATAAAAATGTTAAAAAAAAAAAAAAAGTGAGTGAAAAATGCCTTCTAGAAGCTTCTTTGTGTGAGCCGAGGTGGTCTCGTGGTTGGCGCTGGGCACCCTGGGAACTGGGTCTGAAATTCCCTGTTCCGGCCTCAGTTCATCCCCACACTCTTCCTCAAGCCCACATCCCTCTGCCTGGAAGCCCGGCCGTCCACAGCCTGTGGTGCACCTCCGGGCCCCTGGCACTGTCATTATTAAGTGAACCTGATGAGAAGTACCTTGCACTGCTGGGAGCAACTCTGCAGTTCTTCCTGGTCACCAATTTTCCTTCCAAGCCAATTGCTCAAAGCAACCAGATACCACAGTTTTCATCAGAATGCCTCGCTCCACGTGCTGTGAGTAACAACACCTGCTGCTGGGTCCAGGCCGGCAGCTTGAAGTGCTTTACACAGAGGGTGGGGTGCCGGAACCTGTCCCCGACCGAGTCCACCCTTGGGTGGCTGCCGGCTGGCCCGGCTCTGGGTGTGGGACTGACTGGGCCGTTCGCAGGCTGCCTCTCCTGGTTCTCTGCTGGGAAGTTGAGGGCCAGCTGGTAAGGTTCTGCCCTGCTGCCTGAAGCCTGGTCTTGGTTAACTGGGAACGTGCCGTAGGGTTGGGGTTAGGGAAGACATGCGGACATGTGGCTCTTGATCTGACCACTGTTTGGGACGGGCTGGTTTAGCTGGACCACATTTGCAAAGCTAGAACCATCTGTGGAGTCCCGGCCCGGGGGTCCCGGTCCGTGCGGCATTGGGTTTGTCTGCCGCAGCCGTGCGGCTGTGAGGAGAGCACTGTCTTCGGAGAAGATATGGGCTGGAGAGCCGCACCCAACCAAGAGCCCCCAAGTCCATCTGGGAGGGGCGAAGCCACACCCGAGAGAGTGCGCTGGGGCCAGGGTGGGTGGATGCGTCCCGCAGATGGGGAGGCATCGCCCCTGACCCATTCTCCAGCTGCCCTTCTTCCAGGGACTGCAGAACCTCCCCATGGTGGCTGAGGAGGAGAGAAATCGTGAGGGGTGGCCCTGGGCCCAGGGGAGATGCTGCCTGCCTCAGCGGAGCCTTGGGGACGCTGGCTCTCTGGGGTCCGAGCAGGAGGCCCAGGCCCCTGCCTTTTGCCGTGTGCCGCGCGTTATAGAAATGGCAGATGATAAAGTAATTCCTCCCTCACAGCTTGATGCTAATTTCCCGGAGTGATGTCATCGGGCTTGCAGGAGAGGGCTGGGAAACAGGCAGAGAAGCAGGCCGTGCCTCAGAAGCAGCAGATCCCCCACTCAGAGAAGCAGACCCCCTCCTCAGAGAAGCAGGCCCCGCCTTGGAGAAGCAGGCCCCTCCCTCAGAGAAGCAGGTTCCCCCCTTGGAGAAGCAGGCCCCGCCTTAGAGAAGGAGCAGGCTCCACCTTGGAGAAGCAGCCCCCCCCAGAAGCAGGCCCCTCCCTGAGAAGCAGGCCCCCCTCAGAGAAGCAGGTCCCCCCTTGGAGAAGCAGGCCCCCTTGGGAGAAGCAGACCCCCTCCTTGGAGAAGCAGGCCCCCCTGGGAGAAGCAGGCAGCTGGAGGACGTGGATGGCGTCATTGCTATGGTCACTGGGTGAACACAGGCTGCCAGATGCTGGACTCGCCACCTGAGCTCCACGGTGGTCAGCAGCAGGGAGGCGAGAGCCCCACCCACGGACAGACACGCCCCGTCCCCTGAGCGCCCAGACCCACCAGAACGGCTGAGTCACCGTGCGCCTGGGCGGGCGCCTCACTGTGCCAGGACACGTGGCCCGTGCTCCTGTACCGTGGCTGCTCCGGGCGGGCGGAAGGCCCGAGCCCTGGGAACGCTGGCTGGAAATGGAACTTGGAGGATAGAGCTTGGCGACGGTGTCACGCTTGAATCCTGGAGGAGACAACCCTGTCAAGGGCAGTTAGAATCCATGCCTCACCCGAGGGTGGGAGGCTGTGTGGTTTCTTCGATCTCAGCCATGTGGCCTTTCTTGGCCGCAGGTGTTGGGTGTTTGAGGTTCTAGAAAGTCCTCGCCGTAGGTGTGGGGTGCTTAGCACCCTCTCCTCCGCTGTGGGGGTCCGAGGTGCCCACTAGGTACCGTGCACGGGGGCTGCACTGGGTCCCTCCTTACACTGACTTTGTCCTTGTCTAATCCCTCCAAGGAGTGAGTTCACTATTATAAAATCTCAAAACCAATAAAAAAAACGCAGGCTCAGAGAGTTAGAGAAGCAAAGCCGCTGTCGCCAAGCCCTGTCATGGGCGGAGCATTTCAGTATCGATTATGGCCATTGGAGGGCTGACTCAATTAGCTGTCAGAATGACATAATTAGCAAAGGAACGAAACTGACCTTGAAGGGAGCTCAGCTTCGGCCAGATGGCCCTTAGTGTCTGGCTATAACATCGCGTATAACATCACGCTCCTGGCTCACAGACGGGAATGTGGCCTGCGCCTCTGTGAGAGCAGAGTAGGTGAAATTCCATAAATATTTAAGCATATCTATAATTTATTCCAGTGACCTAAGGAATAGTACATCATTTTCTCTGTTGTTCAGTAACCTTTAAGCCCTGCCTTCCTGATCCTGAATCGGCCCGGCACTTGCAGTCGCATAGCACGGCTCTGATGTAACCGTGCGGGCAGCTCCCCGCCCCCACGCTGGGTCCCGGGTTTGCTGAAGCTTGCTGTTTACAATTAGGACTTTGTCAAAATAGGCTGCTTTTTGACTCACTGGCCACTAGAACAGAGGCTCGTGGTGACGGGGACAGAGATGGTGCGTCCCTGGCCTCTTCATCCAAGTGATTCCCCTCCATTTCCCCAAACTTCACAGAAATCAGACAGCCAGTGTAGACACACACTCCATCACTCGCTGCGGGTGTGGCAGTCACTCAGATACGGGGTCAATAAAACAGGGGGGGCAAGCATTTACCCTGTGTGGGCCGGTGACCTCCAAAAGGCAAACACAGCCAGTGAGGTCAGGAGCCGGAGGATGTGTACACGTATTTGTATGTTTAGTCCACCACCGTTTCATGTGTGTGTACATAGATGTACTTTATGTCTGTATGCTTAACTCCGCATATATGTGTGTATATGTGTATATATATGTGTGTATATATATATGTGCTTAACTCTGTGTGTATGCATATGTGTGTATATAATTATGTATTTTAGAGATGGCATCTCAGTCTGGCCCCCAGGCCAGAGTGCAGTGGTACAGTCATAGCTCACTGCAGCCTCCTGCAGGTTCCAGTGAGCCTCCTGCCTCGGCCTCCCGAGTAGCTGGGACTGCAGCTGTATGCCCTTGAGTCCAGCTGCAATTGTTATATTTTTGACACTCAAATTGCCTCTTCGTTGCCTATCACTTTCATTTATTTGTTTTTTTTACCAAGTGATTTGTGGTTTGAATGACACATGCTGGTGAGTGTGGACACAGTTTTGCACTCAGATAGCCAGAACCACACTGAGACTACCCCTCACCTGTAAAGGCCCTGCTCCACCCCGTCTATACCCCAGCCCGTCTGCTTCTCCTCGCTTGGATGACACAGGGTTCTCGCGTGTTGGTGTAATCCGGCACACGCACTGGCTGTGTGTGTTCTTCACCCAGTGGAATCTCGAGCTTTATCCTCGCGGTGCCGCCTCTCAGAAGGTCATGCTTTCATTGGCGAGCGGCATTTCGTTTTTGGGTGGACGACAGTTTGTGTGTGTGTGCTCCTGCGGATGAGCATTTGGGCCGTTTGCAATCTGGGGCTGTTGGAATGAACTGCCATGGATGTTAAGAGGCAAATCTCGGGGTGTGCTGGGGTTCGCGTTTCTCTTGGTGAGGGCCTAGGAGTAGAATTGCTGGCCCACGTGGCGAGTGGTGTGTGACTTTATCAGCAACGCCAAACCCTTGCCAGAGGCGCTGTTCCCCTCCCCCCGCATAGGTGTAGGGGTGGGTGGCATATTGTGCTTTTATTTTTCTAGTTTATTTTCTAGTGACTCATGATTTTGAGAGTCTTTTCACATACCTCTTTGCAATTTTTGATTAAACGTCTATTCAAATATTTCACTGATTTTTGGGGGATGTTTGTGTTGAGTTTCAGAAGCTGTTGGTTGTGGTCTGGATCCAAGTCCTTTATCAGATGTTTGGCGAAAATTTTCTCCCAGTCTGTGACTTGCCCTTTATTTATTTATTGATTTTGAGACAGGGTCTTGCTGTGTCGCCCAGGATGGAGTGTAGCGGTGTGATCATGGTTCACTGTGGCCTCGACTCCTGGGCCCAAGCGATCCTCCCCCCTCAGCCTCCCGGGTAGCTGGGACTTCAGGCACTTGCCACCATACCCTGCGAATTTTTGTATTTTTCATGGAGGCGGAGCCTCACCCTGTTGCCCATGCTGGTTTTGAATTGGACTCAAGCAGTGCACCAGCCTCAGCTTCCCGAGGTGCTGGGATCAGTAAACCATCACCCCCAGGCCGAGTTGCTTTTTAATTTCTTAATCCTGTGTTTTGAAGAATAGAAGTTTTTGATGTTTAATTTATGAATCTTTTTTAAATGCTTTTTGTGTCCTGTCCAAGAAATATTTGCCTATCCCAGGGTCATGAATAATTTTTCCTAGGTTTTCTTCCAGAAGTTTTCTAGATTAAGCTTTTATAATTAGATTTCCGCTCCATTTCAAGGTACTTTGTGTGGGCTGTGAGGTAAGAGTTGAGGTTTCTATTTTTCCGTATGGATTTGCAGTTGCGCCGGTGCGTTTGTGAAGAGTGTTCCTTCCTCACAGAACGGCTTTAGCGCTTTGTTGAAAATCGATCGTTTATATGTGGGTCTATTTCTGGACCCGTTTCACTGATCCACACACCTGTCTTTATGCTGCTGTGCTGTCTTGAGTATCACAGCTTCGTAGTATATCGTAAGACAGTATGTCTTCTAAATCTGTTCTACTTTTCAAAATGATTTTAGCCATTATGGAGCCTTCGTGCTTCAGACATTCGAGGAAGAATTGGTACCAGTCCTGCTGAAACTATTCCAAAAGATGGAGAAAGAGGGGATCCTCCCTAAGTCATTCCACGAAGCCGTATAAACTTTAGAACCAGCTTGTCGGGTCTGCAAAGCAGCCCGCTTGGCTTTGGCTGGGATGAGTTACATCTGTGCACCGATCCCGGGAGGGCTGCCATCCCAGCTGTATCGAGTAATGCAATCCGGGGACGTAGTTTGACTCTTTTCTTACTTTAATCGCTCTCAGCAGCGTTTTATCGTTTTCACCATCAGGTCTAGCTCATACTTTGTGAAAGCTGAAGGATTTATATGAAGAGAAATCAGAGTATACTAGCTCATATTTTGTTGAGTTTATTCCTAAGAATTCTATGATTCAACTGCAAATCGTATTTTTTTTTTGCAAATAGTATTTTTAAAAAATTTAAATTTCTAGTTGCTTGTACTGTTAATGGATGCACGCTGACCTTTACCCTGTGACCCTGCTTAGTTCTAGTTATTATGGCTTTAAACAGAACTCCTTCAGATTATCCAAGTAGATGTTTGTATTGTCTGCGGATGAAACAGGTTTACTTCGTCCTTTCCCACAGGCTTTTTATTCTTTGTTTCTGTCTCGTCTGTACTGGCTGGAACCTGGAATACAATGTTGGCCGGGTGCGGTGGCTCACGCCTGTAATCCCAGCACTTTGGAAGTCCAAGGTGGGTGGATCACGAGATTAGGAGTTCGAGACCAGCCTTGCCAACACGGTGAAACCCCATCTCTACGAAAAATACAAAAATTAGCTGGGCGTGGTGCATGTGCCTGTAATTCCATCTATTCAGGAGGCTGAGGCAGGAGAATCACTTGAACCCAAGAGGTGGAAGTTGCAGTGAGCAGAGATTCTGCATCCAGCCTGGGTGACAGGGCGAGACTCTGTCTCAAAAAACAAAACAAAATAAAACAAACAACCCTGTTGACCAAATCTCCCCCTTTCTTTCTCCACCACCAGCCGGGACCCCATTGCCCCTCCAACCCCATCTCCTGCTGCCCCTGATAGCACCTCTGCACTCCAGCCTGGGAGACAGGAGCAAGACTCTGTCACATAAAGAAAAAGGACAATGTGAGATGGAAGGGATGTGTGCAGACGCCCTGGCCTTGGGAGGAAAGCCTCGTATTTCACCATCAGGCAGACAGTTCTAGACCTCACAGAGCTGTTCTCTATCAGCTGAGGAAGTTCTCTTCTGTCCCATTTGTGCTTGTGGCTTTGAATCATAACTGGACGCCGAGTTTGCCAACGCCTTTACTGCGTCTTGTGCCGCGATCGTGTTGTCTTTCTCTGTTCTGCTGATACAGTGAATTGTGTTGGTTCGTGTTTGGATGCCGACCCCGCTTTTTTGAGATGAATCTCGTTTGGCGATTTGTCATTTTCATGTTCTGTTTTGTTTTTGGAGACAAAGCCTTGTGCTCTCACCCAGGCTGGAGCGCGGTGCCATGACCTTGGCTCACTGCGACCTCCACCCGCCGAGTTCAAGCGATTCTCCTGCCCCAGCTTCCCAGGTAGCTGGGATTAAAGGCCCACACCACCACACCCAGCTAATTTTTGTAGGTTTAGTAGAGATGGGCTTTCACCATGTTGGCCAGGTTGGTCTCGAACTCCTGACCTCAGGTGATCCATCTGCCTCGGCCTCCCAAAGTGCTGATATTACAGGTGTGAGCCACCACACCCGGTCCGTGTTCACGTCTTCTAGAATGGATCTGCTCATGTTTCGTTGAGGAATGTGGCCGTGCTCTGCTCTTCTCCTGTGGCGTCCGTCCAGTTTTGTACATGTCACAGGCCTCTTAACACCGATGGGAAAACAGTCCTTCCTCCTTCACTTTCTGAATCTGAGTACATGAGTTCGATGTTATCCTCTTCCTTAAACATCTAACAGAATTCAGCAGCGCATCTGTCTGGCTCCCAGGATCTCGCTTGAATATAATATTATCGCCTTGCTCTCATCACTTTCACTGTTACGGTGACTTTCTGTTCGGTCCTTTGATTCTGATTTTTCCTTTACAGCAGCAATATAAGTTTGGTTTCTCAGTGCACACATTGCAGCTCACGAGCAAATCTGTTTAAAGAAAGAGAAGAAGTGGACGGCATTACGAGGGTTTTCAGATGCGGCAAAACTGTTTAATGACAGTGGAAAGGCTGATGCGATGAGCGCCGCCGGTGCCGGGGGCGGCGGGGAGGGCCTGGGGCTGCCTTGGGAGCTGCTGTGTGAGCTGAGCACCGGGCTGAGGCTGGGTGGCCTCCTTTCCATCTGAATTCTGTATTTGAGATGAAGGAGGTTGGATTTGGTGACAGCAGGAACCACATTGAGAAGGAAAACTCTTTCTTGAAGCATCACCTACTCCACATTTCCCGAGGGTTTTTCTATCTCCTCACCTCAGAACAAAGGAGACTTTAAAGGACCAGGCCAACACTGAAGATGAAATGGATTCCCACAACGCCTCCCGCAGAACCAGGCTCCAGGACACGCAGGCACGAGGCTTGCCTGCGACAGCGGCCGTGGCGGTGAGACTGGCCCAGGGCTCTGCTCGGGCCACATGGGCACCCATTCAGGTCTGAGCCCACCAGCCTCTAGTCTGCGAATTTTGTGGGAGTGAGACCTTCGCTCTCTGGGCCCCAGGAGAAGGGCAGAGGAGGGCAGCTGTTGGCTGGCCCGGGTGGCAAGACGCGCCAGCACAGATGGCGGAGCCACTGAGGGTGGGCGGCCCCTCTCCAGGCCAGGGGTTGAGCCCTGAAGGCCACGTCGCCCAGAATGCAGGCCTTTCTCGGTGGGGAGGGCATCAGAAAAAGTGGGGGGAGGTGACCTTGGGTAACGGGACACAGGCTGGTGCAGCCCTCTAAAGCGATACCCGTCTCTTGAAGTTTTACACTGAATTCCATGATATAGCATATTTCTAAAAAGATACCCGTCTCCTGAAGTTTCACACTGAATTCCATGATATAGCATATTTTAAAACGTGAACATCCTGTTCATAATGACCAACTGGTTGAATTATTATTGTTTTCTACCATTCTCACCTTCCAACCCTCAAATACAATCGATCCTCCATGAAGCGGCGCCACTGTGGTTCAGAGCACTTCACGGGTTGCCTAGCGGTTTCTCTACCTGTAAGGACCTGAGCTCCTAAGCAAAGGTGTGGGCACTGCCTGTGTGGGTGGGAAAGTCCCCAGCCCGGACAAGAGACCCCCCCCTCAGCAGAGGCAGGGGCTTCTCCCCTGCCCAGGTCTCCTTTTGCCCCTGAGCCTGCTCCCCATGATGAGTGGGTCACGTAAACCCCACTAGAATGCGGGTTCCCCAAGCTGCCAGGGCAAGAGCTGGGGCCATACCAGCCCCTCCAAGCCTCTGCTAAGCTTCCTGGGATGGTCCAGACAGAGCATCCTGGGGGCTCTGCTTATGTGCGCTGGGAGGATCTGATGGGCAGGCAGGTGGGCAGAGCAGAGGGCAGGGCGGGTGCTCCCCTCGTCAGCGTCTGCCCCTGTCAAGAAAGCGCCTGGCTCAGGGGAATGACCGAAAATGGAGAGAATCTTCAGCGACTGGGAGCTGCACCACGAGTATGTGCAATACATGCGTGCTTTGAACGGTGGCGCTGCGCTTATAGATATGGCATTAAGTGGAAAAGAACATGTAAATGAGTTAAGAGAAACGATGGGTGACACAGTGGTAACTAGCAAACAGTGCCTGACTCATTCATTCCAATGGGACAACTCACTGGTCAGTCTGTGAGCTCTGGGTTGGAGATGAGTTCCCTGGCTCTGCCACGAGGCCTTGCAGGCACCAAATGTACATGAGCTGCAGACGCCTATCCTAAAAGGGGCTGAGCCTTAGGTTGCCTCGGCCTCTGGTGCACCCTCATGGTGGGCTCTTGGTGGCGTCCAGCAGGCAGGAGGCCCTCGGGGAGTCTTGCCACTGCCTCCCTTCTCACTTGGAATCTGTGTAGCGAGAAGACAGAGCTCTGTGTCCTCTGCTCTGTACTTTGCACATTTACTTTCTATTGTTACAAGCTCTATATTGCATTGCACTGATTTCTGCAAACTTCTGTTTCTTTACCTAGGGTCTTGCCCTCTTTCTTGGAATTCAGTAGATGATAAATACTTTTTTGTTAAATCGAAGCTGCCTGGGAGTGGTGTCTCAGGCCTGTAATCCCAGCACTTTGGGAGGCTGAGGCAGGAGGATTGCCTGAGCCCAAGAGTTTGAGACCAGCCTGGGCAACAGGAGAGACCCCATCCCTACTAAGAAGACAAAAGTTAGCCAGCTGTGGTGGCGCACACCTGCAGTCTCAGCTACTCAGGAGCGTTGAGGTGGGAGGAGCACTGACCCCAGATGGAGGCTGCCATGAGCCAGGCTCGTGCCCTCGCGCTTCAGCAGCCTGGGCAACAGAGCAAGACCCTGTCTGCAAAAGGGAAAAAAGGAAGCTGTTGCTAAACCAGCCACTGAAGCATATCTGAGGGGTCCTGGAGTGCTTTGCTCTTTGGTTCGAAAAAGTTTCAGACTGAATTTTTCTTACTTGTGATCAAATCCTGGCCCTGCAGTGGGGGACGTTTCTGTACCGTTCTCTTCAGTGAGAAACATTTGTAGGTCTGCATTAAGAGGACTAAAGTGAACGTGTGGGTCGAGGAGCGGGACCTCCGCCTGGGGGAGGCCACTAGGGGTCTTCGGAGAGGACTTGCTGTATGCTGTGGACAAAGTGCATGCCACACACAGCGGGTATAGTCAGTTCTGCCAAAACGTGACGGCTGCGTTCCTAGAAACCACCACGTGTGCAGGGCGGACAGTCACAAACCACAGGGCACGTGGGGAAAATAAGCCAAGGGTGTGACACTCAGAACTTCACCGGCATGTTAAAAACGGAGCAGAGGCCGAGGTGGGTGTATCACCCCAGGTCAAGAGGTTGAGACCAGCCTGGCCAGCATGGGAAAACCCCGTTTCTACCCAAAATATAAAACTTAGCCGGACGTGGTGGCATGTGCCTGTAGTCCCAGCTACTTGGGAGGCTGAGGCAGCAGAATCGCTTGAACCTGGGAGGCAGAGGTTGCAGTGAGCTGAGATCACACTGTTGCACTCCAGTCTAGGCCAGAAGAATGAGACTCCATCTAAAAAAAAAAAAAAAAAAAGCCAGGCACAGTGGCTCATGCCTGTAATGCCAGCAGCCAGCACTTTGGGAGGCCAAGGTGAGCGGATCACGAGGTCAGGCGTTCAAGACCACCCTGGCCAAGATGCTGAAACCCGTCTCTACTAAAAATACAAAAAATTAGCCGGGCATGGTGGTAGGTGCCTGTAATCTCAGCTACTTGGGAGGCTGAGGCAAGAGAATCACTTGAACCCGGGAGGCGTAGGTTGTGGTGAGCCCAGATTGCGCCCCTGCACTCCAGGCTGGCAGGCTGGGCGACAGACTGAGACTCTGTCTCAAAAAAAAAAGGGGGGAGAGGCATCTAATGAAAATGGCAGCACAGCCTCCCATGTACTCAGTGGTTTAAACACACAAAGACCACACCACAGCAGCAGCGCTGGAAAACGATGCCGCCTGGGACGGCGTGTGGGAAGGGACGGTGAGCGGAAAGGGACTGTGGGTAGGAAGGGTCATTGCATGGGGAGGGTCAGCACGTGGGAAGGCCCTGTGGAGGGTGGCTGTGAAGTGGCCGTGGGTGTCAGCAGAGACGGGCGGAAGTTGTGCCCCAGTGAGGATGAGGTGCCCCTGCAGCCGGCGGTGGGAGGTGGGGAGGTGGGGTACGAGGGGCATGTGTGCTGCTCCTGCTCCCACATGGCTAAGTTCCACTGCGGGCAGCAGCAGCGTTCTCCGGCCTTTCTGGGATTGAAATGGCCTAAAGGCAAACACAAATTTATATCGTATTCAGATCATTTTCCACAAATCAATTGCTTTGGAACCAGTGGCCATTTTCCAAACAGACATGTGACTGACCCAGCTGTCGGGGATGCTCGTGTTGAGTAACACGAAGAATCACACCCCATTGAACACGTTTCAAAAGCGACTGGTCTTCTCAGCCAGAGACCATTGAAAAAATGAAAAACAAAAGAAAGGCTGGCGTGTGGCCTAAGCCCTTGTGACCCCTGTCTGGGCGCGGACCGGCTGATTAGAAGCTCTTGGTGATCCCTTCCTGGGGACCCAGGCCTTCTAAACCTCCCCTTCCCAGGGCTTCTCACATTCAGGCAGAGAAGGAGGACGGGTTTTCAAGTTTCCCTAATTCTGAAAAACACACCGAATGTCCTTCAGGCCTGGGGGTTCTGTCAACTCCACAGAGCTGGCAAGGCGAGGCAGGCCGGGGCGCTCCTGGGCCCTGTGGGCCGGCGCGGAGAGAGGGCCGCTCGCAGAAGGCAGGGGCTGACCTGACCACACGGCATTCGCTGCGTGTCCCTGGTGGACATTCTGTCCAGGGACGGGGTCAGGGATGGGTTTGGCTGGTACTCAGATGCTTCCTGGGGACACAGCTATGTTCTGGGGTCATCTCTGTGACCTCATGGTAGGGAGGTCCCCTCCTGATGGGTGGGTTGGGGCCCCGAGCTGCTCACGCCCACCTGCCCTCTCTGGGTGGGATGCCGCCTTGCCAGTCCCAAATGGCTCCCGCCTGGCCCGTGCATCTCCAGAGCTGCTGAGGACAGGGCAGCAGTGCTCCGCCCGTGGGAAGCTGGGCAGCGGCGGCCGGCACTCCCAGCCTCTCCATCTGCTTCGAATCATGGCCTGGAGTTCTGAAGCTTTGTGGCTGCTCTCCTCCCCATGTGTTGGAGACTGCTGTCCGTGGCCCTGGCTGCACCGATGACCTCAGCTGGCTCGGGCTGCACTTGGCATCATGCCACGGCACCAGACCCCGCCCCTGCCCAGGATGGAGAGGTTGCTTCAGCCCCTGGCCCCCACCTTCCTGCACCCAGGATGTCATCACAGTGATTAGGTCTTCTCCACATCCTGGCCTTCAGCTCCACGTGGCAACTGGCTGCCCAGAGAGACTGCAGTTCCATCGTCCCCATCACTCCCTCCTGGGTGCTCAGCCCACCCGGGGCATGCTGCGTAGCTGGGGGGCTGGATCTGTGACTGCCCCCATCTCTCCAGCGCCACGCAACTTGAGCAACTGAGCCTTTCTCAGCAAGACGTGGCCGTCCAGTGTCACAAACTCATCTGAACTCACACAACCTGGGGTCTAGGAGACTCCTGCTGGCCCCAGCTCGGCTACCATCCGAAAAACATTTTCAGAATTGTTTAAAGAATCCATATTACATTATTTCCTGTGCTCTTGGTGGTAACACACTTTTACCTTATGAGATGAGAGCGGATTCCAATTTTCTTTTTTTTTTTTTTTTTTTTTTTAAAGGAAGAAAAAGAGGGAGAGAGAACAGAAATATTGCTTTATTCTATAAATGGCTATTAATAATGGCCGATCATTATTTTATGTATTTAAAATGGAGAATGTATATTTTATTTATCTAAAGTGGAGAGTTTGCTTATCAAGTTTACTTGTTACTAATCTGAGTTCAGATTCTGGATATCCTTATTAATTTTCTGTTTCGTTGAGTCTGAATCTCTTTATGGGTCTTATGTATCTGGGTGTTAGGATGCATTGATCCTTATACCACTCTATCTTTTTTGGTTTGAAATCTGTTTTATGATTACAATTCCTTTTTGTTTATTTATTTGTTTTTTTCTCTATTTGGTTGGTAAATCTTTCTCCAACCCTTTGTCTTTGGATATGGAGTAGGTCTGGATATAGTATACCATTAGATTTTGGCTATATCTTTTAATTAGAAATTTAGTCGATTTCAATTTAAGATTACTGCCATTTGATGTTAACTGGCTATTTGATCCATTTGTTGATGTAAATTCTTCTTTCTGTTGATGTTCTTTACTTTTTGGTATATTTTTAGAAAGGCTAATACTGGTTGTTCCTTTCTGTGTGGAATGCTTCTTTCAGAAGTTTTTGTAAAGCAGGCCTGGTGGTAATAAAATCTCTGAGTACTTGCTTGTTCATAAAAGATTTTATTTTTCCTTCAATTGTGAAGCTTAGTTTGGCAGGATATGAAATTCTGGGCTGAAATTTCTGTTCTTTGAGGATGTTAAATATTGGCCCCCACTCTCTTCTGGCTTGTAGGGTTTCTACTGAGAGATCTGCTGTAAGTCTAATAGGCTTCCCTTTGTGGGTAACCTGACCTTTCTCTCTGGCTGCCCTTAGTATTTTCTTCTTTGTTTCAACCCTGGTGAATCTAATGATTATGTGTCTTGGGGTTGCTCTTCTTAAGGAATATCTTTGTGGTGTTCTCTGTATTACCTGAGGTTGAATGGTATCCTGCTTTGCTAGATTGGGAAAATTCTCCTGGATAATATCCTGAAGAATATTTTCCAGCTGGGATTCATTCTCTCCATCACATTCAGGTACACCTATTAAACGTAAATTAGGTCTTTTCACATAGTCCCATAATTCTTGGAGACTTTGCTCATTCCTTTTTATCCTTTTTTCTCTATTCTTGTCTTCTCGTTCCATTTCATTAAGTTGGTCTTTGACCTCTGATATCCTTTCTTCTGCTTGATCAATTCGGCTATTCAAACTTGTGCATATTTCACTAAGTTCTCGTGTTGTATTTTTCAACTCCATTAGTTCATTTATATTCCTTTCTATATTGTCCATTCTTTTTAACATTTCGTCTAACCTTTTTTCAAAGTTCTTAGTTTCTTTACATTGGTTTAGAACAATTTGTTTCAATTCCCAGAGGTTTTTTACCATCCACCTTCTAAAACCTCCTTCAGATACTGGAACACAGTCCTCTTCCATTAGGGCTTGTTCCGTTGCTGATAAGGAATTACTATCCCCTGTAGAGGGAGAGGGGTTCTGACTTTCAGTTTTCTCGGCCTTTTTAGACTGTTTTTTTCCCTTTATTGTGGTTTTATCCATCTGATGTCTTTACAATTAGCGCCTTTCTGATTAAGTTCCTGAGAGGACCTCCAATTTATTGATTCCCAGTGCTGGAATCCGAGCAACCCACTGCGCCGGCCAAAACAACAGTGATAAGACCGATGGTGCTCTTCTGCCTGGGAATCTCCGGTCTGGCTTCCTTCTTGAGTCCGCAACAAGCGGCTCTGCCTTCCCGGAGCTCCAAACACCAGTCAGTAGGGGAACCAGTCCCGCTCACTGTACACGAAGAGCTGCCGCGCCAAGGCGACGGCAAAACCGCTGCGCCGGCCACAGAAGTCGCGCTGGCGACCCGCGGGGCTCCTCCACTGGAAATCTTCTGGTCCGTGGGCAACGAAAATTCCTTTGAAAATGTCAGTCCTCACGTTCTCTGAGCTTTCACTGGGAGCTACAATCCCGAGCTGTTAGCGATCGGCCATCTTGGATCCTCTCGGATTCCAATTTTCAAACTAAGCAGAGATGTAAGTGCGGCTGCCCCGGGCCTGGTGGCTGTGCACCTGGCTGAGTGTCCTGGGACAGCAGCCGTCCATGGCGGTCCCCATGGCGGTCAGCAGGGGGCAGCACTGTGGACCCCTCAGCTGACCGCCATGGGGGAAGGGCTCATGGAGCCAAGGTGTGCCCCTCCAGGTAGGCACAGGTGTGGTGGGCATGCAGGGAGAGAGGCGAGAAGACCCATGGGCAGTGCCCATGAGAGAGTCACCACACACGGGGGCGTGGGGCCGGGGGCGCTGCCCTCCTCGTGCAGCTCGGCTTTGAGATGGAGCGCAGCCTGCGACCAGCATCACCCGCCGGCTGGGCGGCTGCGCACTGGCCACAGCGCATCACTCAGGAGCGCGGGTGCTGAGACAGGGTCCTGCTGGGGCTCCCTGGGTCTTGACCTTGGTATTATTTCTGACAGCCTAAGAATGAAGCGTTCCTTCTGATGATTCTTGTGGTCAAATCATTACTGCTGGTAACCCCGCACGTGCTCAGCGCCTGGCAGCTTGAGAACATCTTCTGCACAAAGGATTGCATCTTTGCTCTTCAACCCTCCCCATCAAGCACACCCCCCCGGCCATGTCAGGGAAGGGCTGAGGAAATCGAGGCTCACACCGGCGGCAGGAATGGCGGACCCACCCACCTGTGGGCATCTGAGTCCAGTCTGGTTGCAATTCTCATAGGAATATTTAATTTAATAATTCAGGTATTAAATTTATTTTAATTATAAATTAATAAAAATAAAACCAACAAATTTAACCAATAAATTAATTTAGTCAATCAATTAATTACTCAATAATTTTATAAATTTAATAAAACAATAAATTATAAATAAAATTAAATATTTAATTAATGAATTTAACATTCGTAGAATATTAAATTTATCAAATTCTTGTGTTTCAAATGTTAGAAATACTTGACCTGGCTTTCTGATTGTATGTTATGCATAAAAAATGGAAACATCAGCTGGGCGCGGTGGCTCACACCTGTAATCCAGCACTTTGGGAGGCCAAGGTGGACTGATCACCTGAGGTTAGGAGTTCGAGACCATCCTGGCCAACATAGTGAAACCCCATGTCTACTAAAAATACAAAAAAAAATTAGCCAAGTATGGTGGGGCACGCCTGTAATCCCAGCTACTTGAGAGGCTGAGGCAGGAGAATTGCTTGAACCCGGGAGGCGGAGGTTGCAATGAGCTGAGATTGTACCGCTGCACTCTAGCCTGGGAGACAGAGCGAGACTCCATCTCAATGAATGAATGAATGAATGGAAGCATCACAGTGATCCCAGTAATCAGGGTTTGGGTATCATCCTCCTGGATGTGTGGTCACCTAAATGGGCGGTAATCAGGGTTTGGGTATCATCCTCCTGGATGTGTGATCACCTAAATGGGCTGCCCTCCACATTTCGTCCTGTAACCACTTTTTCTGCTTAGTGGCTTTCTGTGGCCATTCTTCCACGTCAGGACATGCTGCTCTGTTCTGTATGCTGCACAGTGTGCTGTTGTGTTTACCCTCTGGGCAAACGTTTATGAACTGTGTGCTGTGTGTTGGAACCTCTCTGGGAGTTGGGGACACAGGAGGACAGAGAGGTCTGCGTGGATTGCCTCCATCTAGCTCACAAACCCCTTGTAGGTGGCTTTACATCATTCCATTTAGTAGTTTTCTGCTATGAGCCACGTTGCAATGAGTGTCTTCACTTATTCGGGTTTGCGTATGCATCTATTATTTAGGTTAAGTTCCTGGAAGTGGAATTATAGAATCAAGAATAAGCACATTTAAAATGCGGGCAATGTCCAAGCAACTCCTAAAAGCTGCCACCAGTCTCCATTTGCCGACCCCGTGTGGGTGCACCTGCCCCTCTTACCCTGACAGCCAGGCATCACCACGCCGGTAAAGCCCTGCTGCCTGGCAGGTGGCCGGTGCCTCCTGTGAGCAGGTGTCATTGATCGTGAGTCAGAATCAAGAGCTGTTTGCATTTTCCTTTGGCTGATTGCCAGTGAATATTAGTTTAGAAATTTAAATGGAGTTGTCTTTTCCTCATTGATTTATAAGAGCTCTTTCTATATGGAGGATATTTACTCCTTGCCACATACCCATTGCCATTTTTCTCTCCTTCGACTGATTAATTTTGTCAGTTTTCATCTTGTTTCAACATGAAGTTCCCAGGCTGCTTCTCCCTGCAGGGAGCTCCTGGGCAGGGGTCAGTCCGCCCCCATGAGCCTGCCTCACGGGTGCAGCCAGGGTGAGGTCCAGGTGGCCGGGGCTCCTGACCACCTGGGAAGAATCGGCACTCTCTGCTGGCATCTGGAGCGGAGGGCTGTTGGCCTGGGACCTGAGCATTCCGTGGGGCAGGGCGATGGAGCAATCTTCTCCATGAATCTTCAGCGTCCTCATTTCTCTCCTCCTTTATCTCACAGGCCTCTTGGCCGAGCCCAGTCTCCCCCAAGGAATCCTCTCTGGCACACATCGCTTGTTGTCCGCTTTGTTCTGCGGCTCAGTGTTTGGAATTCCAGGCTCACTGAAAAGTCATCTGCTGGGGAGAATTTGGGGCTGGTTGACTCTGTTGTCAGTGACACTGCCAGATGCGGCTGACTCCAGATGGATGGGGTCGGCTGAGGTCACCCTGCACCAAGAGTGCCAGCCTGAGGCTGTTTCCCGGGCAGGGGCCATCCATGGGTGCCTGAGGGGTGAACACTTGGGGTGTTCGAGTCACCCTGGCTGGGGCCCAGGGAGGCCCCGCATGTTAGCTGTCGGTGAGGGGTACCCACACCCGGGATCCCTCATTCCCTCAATGCTGGCTTGATGCTGGGACCGGTGACCCACAGGCACAGATCTGGCTTCAGGGATCTCACTGTGAAGCTGGGCGTGTTTTATTGTGTTCAGCTGAACAAGGGTCCACCAGACGTCCACGTCCAGTCCTTGGACCTAAGAAAGTGCAGCTGGACAGCAGTGCCAGAGGCGTTGAGAGAGAGCCGCGAAGTCAGGTTCCTCTGCGCTGGGGGCTGGGAGGAGTGGGACCACCTCCCGCGTTGTCTTCCAGCCTGGCCCCTGCCCTCCTCCTCCTCGTCCCACACAGCCCGTCCTACAGGCACAGATGTCCTTCTTGCCACTCTGACTTTCAATTCACAGACTCAGACTGTTGGGATAAAGGAGAGACGTGCTCAAGGAGCGCAGCTGTCCGGAGCCTTGAGGACGGCCCCAGCCATCTCCAGCTTGGCCAGGAGGCCGAGTCCAGAGGGCGGCAGCAGGGTCTGTTTCTGGCTGTTCATAACCCGGGCTGGGTTGAAAACTTAGATGAATGAACTGTGCACGCCGGGTCAGCAGCACCTTCACACATAAACCTAGCAGATGTAGCGTGGGCCCTGCCTGTCGAGACCAGTTGACATTTTGCTAATTGCTTAGGCCTGGAGCATGAATGACAGATGTCTGATGGCTCATCTCATCCAGATGGCCTTGTGCCCCTTATGAGTCTGTCCCCAGCTGCCGTCCTGCCAGCTCTGCCTTCTTCACAGAGAGGATTAGGTGATTCTCAGGTACTGAGCATGCCCGACGCAGGGCAGGGCACTGGGCGAGTGCTGGGGTTGGTGCTGTCTGTACCTGAGTGTTGACTATGGAAGGCTTTGTCAGGTGACTGGGCAGTGGGAGGGCAGGATGCAAAGACAAGTTCTGCCCTTCAAACTCAAAGATCTCAGCATCCTTGGGCAGACATACATGTACACAGTTACATATGCATACAGCCACGTGTGCATACAGCTATGTCAGCACACCACCACCCATGCGCACAGCTGTGTGTGTGCAGCCAGGCATGTGTACAGCCACGTGTGTACAAACAGCTATGTGTACATATAGCCATGTGTGCATACAACCGTGTGTGAGTACAGCTGTGTGAGCACACACAACCACACATGCACACAGCTATGCTTGTGTGCCACCACACGTGCATAGAGCCGTGTGTGTAAAACCATGTGTGTATGACCCTGTGTGCATACAGTTAAGCGTACATACAACCGTGCTTGTGTACAGCTATGTGTGTATAGAGTCCTGTATAGCTGTAAACAGTCATGTGTGCAGACCACCGTGTGTGTACAACCAAGTGTATGACAGCTATCCGTGCAGGCAACTGTGTGCACATGCATGTATGCAGCTATGCACACATACAACCACATGTCCATACCCCCACACATGCATGAAGCCACATGTGTACAGTTATGCATGCATTCTACCATGCATGTGTAAAGCCATGTGTGCATACAGCCGTGCATGAATACAGCTATGCGCACAAACAGCTGTGCATGAATACAGCTATGTGCACATACAGCTGTGCATGAATACAGCTATGCGTGCATACAGCCGTGCATGAATACAACTATGTGCGCATACAGCCGTGCATGAATACAGCTATGCGTGCATACAGCCGTGCATGAATACAGCTATGCGTGCATACAGCCGTGCACGAATACAGCTATGTGCGCATACAGCCGTGCATGAATACAGCTATGCATGCATACAGCCATGGGTGTGCACAGCTCTGTATGCATGCCACCATGTGGGCATGTCACCGTGTGTATATAACTGTGCTGTAAGCCATGCTAGCACATGGCAAGAAGGAAAGGAGAGACAGTCACAGGGTTGTTGTAGTCTTTAGAGGAAAGGCTTCTTTACAACTGAGGAGGAGGAAGATGTTTGATACGAGGCATGTTCAGGGCTAGGGAGCAATGTCAGGTGCAGAGTGCTGGGTTTGCAGATTTGGCTGGGAGACCATAGCTAGCCAAGGGAGACTGAGGGTGGGAAGAGGAAGATGAGGTTGGAAAGCTCTGGGGGCGCTGTCTTCCCAGGACCACAGAGCTGGGTTAAGGCAATAGCAGAGCCTGGAGAGGAGCTGGCACGGCCCCACCTCATCATGGAGTGTTCCTTGTTCTTATCAACACCACTCCTGGTCCAAGGGAGTGCCTGTCTCACTCAGTGTCCATGACGCTGGCCAGCAGAAACTTGGAATCAGAAATACAGACTATCAAGGTATGATGGAACTATCCAGCATCCTAAAATGTTCCATGGATTCTTCCGGTATCCAAGAGCAGGGACTTCACTATTCCAAGCTCAGTCATCATTTTATAGTACTTGGTGAATCATTACTCACTGGCAAGAGTTCACTGTTGTTTTTCTTCTCATTACCATCCTGTTTAAATCTTGTCCTGGTGCTGGGATCAGCTCCTCCTGCCTTCATCTCACCTTCCCAAATCCCACACCAAAGTCTTGGCAGGGCATGGGCCTGCCCAGGAGCACCCAGCAGCTTGTCATGGGTGATGACACAGGGTAACGGTCCCAGCTTCCGTACCTCTTGGAATAACATAACACATAAGCCTCCTTATTTTCATTTTCCTTCTACATAAGCCTGATTGAGTAACAGACCAGTCATCTTTTTAAAAGGGATCTGCCCCAGACACAATATTAGTCAACTGTATGTGGCAGTGTCTGAATAAAAGGGACATTTGCAGTCATGCAAGGTTGGTTCTGCAAAGGAAAATAACCCATCATCAGATGAACATCCACATTAATTCAGAATGCCATGTGACCACATTCACCTCCTCCTGATTTCAGTAAACCAGAAATAAAAAGCAGCCTTCTGAACTTCATAGGCTTGTGTTGGATCATTGGGATAAATGTGTATCCTAAAGGAAACATATTTAAAGCATTTCCACTAAAGTCAGTAGCCAAACAAGGGTGTTGGTCTTGGTGCTACTTTTCTATGTTGTATTTGAGGTCATTGCCAAAGGAATAAGACAAGAAAAAGAAATAAGCAGCATAAGCACTGCTGTTCACCATCCAGCTGCCTGGAAAATGCTGGGGAGGGGCCTCCGGTGAGACGCCGGGCTGTTCTCGCAGGGAGGACCCTCTCCCTCTGTAAACACACAGACATTCTGGGAAAAATGTAACATGCGACATTTTCAGTCCACAGGCAAGCTTGAAAGAAAGACCAGGAAAACATCCAGGACTAGAAATGAGGAGTGGAACGAGAGGGTGTTTCGGAGACCCCGGGAATTGTGACACGGGTCAGAGCAGAGACCTCTCTGCACCCACATGCCGGAAGCTGGGGTTGAGCCTGGCCGGGAGGCTCAGAGCCCCGAGAAACTGCGAGTGCTATGAAACGTGGGTCCCACACGCTGCCCCCTGGGCTGGGGTAGCGATGAGGGAACTTGCTGTCTGTCCAGGCTCTGAGCAGAGGAAAGAAGTTTGCCTTAAGAAATAGACACTCTAGACCTTCTCAGTACCTGAGTCTCATGATGCATTTGTATCGTCTGCATAGCACGGAATCTCTAAGACAAGAAATTCACAGAACCCCAGGCCAGAGGATCTGGTAAATGAGTACATTCCCTCAACCCAGCGTTCATGAGACAGTCCCCAAACCACAGTAGCTGCAACAACAAAAGAAACACAAGACAACTCCTGCCGAGTGTGAGCTCACAATCAACAGCCACAGTAAGGAACGAACTCTCATGAGAAGCAGTGACCAAGCGCAGTGGACACAGGATTAGCACTGTGCAGACAGGGACTCATCCAGCAGTGGGAAATCAACGTGTTTACTTAAAATTATTTAATATGAAAGAGGGAGTCATAATGAAAGGCCAGAACAAGAGAAATGGATTTGGAATTGAAGCAGCAGAACCTGTTTAAGTGAAAAATATAGTCATTAAAGGAAATAGAACTTTGGCTATATTAAACAGAAGCTGTAACAGTGGGTAAGAAACGTGGGCAGGGAATTGCAGAACAGGGGAGAGAAATCAACATTTGGAAGAGGACAGAGCCATTTAGGAATCGGAGGGCAGCGCGGGAAGTCCAGTGACGACACCCATGTGCAAATGAGCAGGCCGATTCTGAGAGACATGATGTTCAAAGATCCTGCAGAGAAGCCGGCCCTTGCCCTTCTAGTTACCAAAATATACTCTAAAATGGTGTTCATGCAGGAGGGATTTCAGTATAGGAACAGATGAGTGGATTTTAAAAATGAATTGAGACTGGGCGCGGTGGCTCACGCCTGTAATCCCAGCACTTCAGGAGGCTGAGTGGGTGGATCACTTGAGGTCAGGAGTTCAAGACCAGCCTGGCCAACATGACAAAACTCCTTCTCTACTAAAAAATACACAAAAATTAACTGGGCCTGGGGGCATACACCTATAATATCTGCTACTTGGGAGGCTGAGGCAGGAGAATCACTTGAATCCGGGAGGCAGAGGTTCCAGTGAGCTGATATCATGTCACTGCACTCCAGCCTGGGCAACAGAGCAAGACTTTGTCTCAAAAAACACCAAAAACCAAAAAAACAGAAAAACACATCCAGTCTAGCATGTGGCCCTTTACAAGAGAATTTAATATAGGAAATTGGTCACATTTGAAAGGGAGGAAAGAATCATTTGAAGGCAACTTTGGCCAATCCATCCACCATCTGGAAAACAAAGTCAGAACCCTACCTTATGTACACACCACACTCTGCGCAGATTAATCTGCTAAATTGCAAAACAAGGTACAAAAGTATTAGAAGAAAAAGAGAACAATTTCCTAATTCTGGCAGAGGAAAAGGCTTTTCACCCTAAATTCTAAACCCAGAAAGGACAAGATGGACGTCTTCAGTTACATAAGAAGTTAAACCAGCTGTGTCACAAAAGACACCAAAACCAGAGTCAGGAGCCAAGAGTTGGATGAGGAAGGATGCCCTGGGAGGTGCCCCCATCCTGCCCGGAGCCTGCGACGTGCCCTGTGACTGAGCGAGGGGCCTCCGGGGGGGACCGTCCTGGTCATCTGGGTGGCCCAAGCTCATCACGGGCATCCTGGTACGAGGGAGGAGGGGGCAGGAGGGTGGCAGCAGGCAGTGGCGGTGGAAGCAGAGGTCACGGTGACATCAGAAAGCACCACGAGCCCTGGAATGTAGAAACCTCTGGAAGCCAGAAGAGGCGGGAAATGGATTCTTCCCCATACTCCAGAAGGACCCAGCCCTGCCGACCGCTGGATTTCAGCTCCGTGAGAGCCAGTTTGGGCTTCTGACCGCCAGAGCTGTGGGAGAATACTTTCATACTGTTTCAGCCACAGGTCTGTGGGCCACTGTGACTGCAGCTGCAGGAGGCTACGCAGACAGGCGCACACGTGCAGATCCGTGCTGAGCTCCAGGCGCCTGATGCGGACGATGGGAAGTGAACCACAGCGGCCAGGGATCCCAGCAGATGACTTCTGAGAAGTCAACACAGCTCAACGCAGAAGCAATGCAGCGGTGTCCGGGGGCGCGTCCTGGGTGAAACCGCAGGGCCACGTTCAGCGCAGGGATAGGACGTGAGAATCGATCAGCTGTCCTTCCCCCAGGACCAGGCTCTGTGTGTGGTCTGGGAGAGGCTGCCCTGGGAGGGTGAGCCTGTTCCCTGGGTCCTCAGCCACAGCCCTGCCCTGCTTTGCTGTGGGGACACCTGGCCTTCACCTCCTGGCCCAGGCCCTGCCATGCCAGCTGGGCAGATGATGTCAGCAGCCTGGATTCTTCCGTGAGTTCTCCTGAAGCTCGAAAGTGGAAATAGATGGGGGGCACCTTGCAAAGCCCAGAGTGATGCTTGAGTGGGTCCCTATCAACAGCGCAGAGCTCAGCGAGAGCCTCAGACACTGACCTTCTGTCTCAGGAGCTCGAAGAACTGCCTCTGTTTACTGAGCACACGAGATATGCCAGGTGTCCTGGGGTCGAAATCTACTGCCCAGACTGTAAAGCACACGTTGTCACCATCCCAACATACAGGGGAGGAAACCGAGGCTCAGGGAGGCTCAGTAGCTAACCCTGCGGGGAGTTAGCCGTCCACTACTGCCTTGCTGGGCATCCCGCCCGAGGGTCCCTGACGTGGGTCACACCTGTGTGCTGGCTTTAATCCCCAGCCCCACCTGGACAGGCAGCCTGGGACCAGCATGGGCCATGAGGGTGAGTCGAATGGCATCCTCACCCTCCACACATAGGGGCCTGAGAGCATAGGGCCCCTGGAGGAGAGCCCCCGCAGCAGAGTCAGAGTCCCGGGAAGAAAGGCAAGCAGAGGCCTCAGTTTTCACACCTGCCAGCTGAGGTTGGGAATCCCCCATCACCAGCCTGTGATTAGGATGGGAGGAGACAGCCTAAGACGGGGCCCCAGGCACTCACAGACGCCCGTGAACACTCACCGAATCCTCACCTGCAGAAGCTGGCCCTCGGGAGGTGGGGGCGCAGCAGCCCTGCACGGGGACACCCACCTGGGGCTTCTTCAGTCATGGGATCGGGGCAAGTCCTTGATCTTTTGCACCTCAGTTTCCTCCTGTGCAAATGGAGATTTTAGCAGTTCCAACCCACAGAACACCATGAAGATGCAATAGGCTAACTCGCTTCAGGCACTCAGGGCGTCTCCAGCCTCAGGCATCTGCCACGCCGTGCGCTGTGGAGCGACGAGGCCGTTTCTTCTTACTGGCGAGAGACAGTTGCCCCCACTCTTTCCCCCTAAGACGCAACCACCAGCCTGGGATGGGAAGTGGGGATCACTGCCACCTGTGGGCCTCTGCCCCACCCATGCTTGGCCCATGGCTATGCATCTCCCTGAGCGACAGAGGAAAGCCAGGAGGTGGCTCAGGCCCAGGGCTGCCATGCGTCAGACGCGGGTGAAAATGCTGCCTTCGTGTCTGACATCTGTCTCTTGTTGTTAAACCACGGCAGCTTCTCAGAAACATCACATACGTTTGCTCCGATTAAGAAACACTGAGAACAAGCCGCAGCCCGGAGGGCGTCGGCCCAGCTGGATGCGTCCTCTGACTGGCCTCCGCCCACGTCCCCTCTGTGGCTGCCCCGGCCACGCACTGGCTCTGTGTCTTCACTAGTCTGCTTGGCCGGCGGCCAGTGGCTGCAGCCCAAGGACCCGCCGCTATTTCCCCGTATTCATTGCCTTCCTCTTCTCAAGGCCCTGAGAGCCCCTAATTCTGGGCCTCCCGTCTGCCCTCCCTTCCACCCATCGCCAGCGTTTATGAGGGCCCGCCACGTGCCAGGTGCGGGGGAAACGGTGCAGGGTCGGAGGCAGAACCCGCCTGCTGAGGAGACAGGAGCAGCGGTGGCTCACACCCCAGAGGAGGGGATGGGGGAGGGATGCCCAGGTAGTTCTGGAGCAGGGCAGAGGCTTGGTCCATCCCGTGACAGTGAGCAGCTGGTGGGACAGAGGCCACAGCAAGGCCAGAAGGCTTGGTCCACCCCGTGACAGTGAGCAGCTGGTGGGACAGAGGCCACAGCAAGGCCAGAAGGCTTGGTCCACCCCGTGACAGTGAGCAGCTGGTGGGACAGAGGCCACAGCAAGGCCAGAAGGCTTGGTCCACCCCGTGACAGTGAGCAGCTGGTGGGACAGAGGCCACAGCAAGGCCAGAAGGCTTGGTCCATCCCGTGACAGTGAGCAGCTGGTGGGACAGAGGCCACAGCAAGGCCAGAAGGCTTGGTCCACCCCGTGACAGTGAGCAGCTGGTGGGACAGAGGCCACAGCAAGGCCAGAAGGCTTGGTCCACCCCGTGACAGTGAGCAGCTGGTGGGACAGAGGCCACAGCAAGGCCAGAAGGCTTGGTCCATCCCGTGACAGTGAGCAGCTGGTGGGACAGAGGCCACAGCAAGGCCAGAAGGCTTGGTCCACCCCGTGACAGTGAGCAGCTGGTGGGACAGAGGCCACAGCAAGGCCAGAAGGCTTGGTCCACCCCGTGACAGTGAGCAGCTGGTGGGACAGAGGCCACAGCAAGGCTTGGTCCACCCCGTGACAGTGAGCAGCTGGTGGGACAGAGGCCACAGCAAGGCTTGGTCCATCCCGTGACAGTGAGCAGCTGGTGGGACAGAGGCCACAGCAAGGCCAGAAGGCTTGGTCCACCCCGTGACAGTGAGCAGCTGGTGGGACAGAGGCCACAGCAAGGCCAGAAGGCTTGGTCCATCCCGTGACAGTGAGTAGCTGGTGGGACAGAGGCCACAGCAAGGCCAGAAGGCTTGGTCCACCCCGTGACAGTGAGCAGCTGGTGGGACAGAGGCCACAGCAAGGCTTGGTCCACCCCGTGACAGTGAGCAGCTGGTGGGACAGAGGCCACAGCAAGGCTTGGTCCACCCCGTGACAGTGAGCAGCTGGTGGGACAGAGGCCACAGCAAAGCCAGAAGGCTTGGTCCATCCCGTGACAGTGAGCAGCTGGTGGGACAGAGGCCACAGCAAGGCCAGAAGGCTTGGTCTATCCCGTGACAGTGAGCAGCTGGTGGGACAGAGGCCACAGCAAGGCCAGAAGGCTTGGTCCATCCCGTGACAGTGAGCAGCTGGTGGGACAGAGGCCACAGCAAGGCTTGGTCCACCCCGTGACAGTGAGCAGCTGGTGGGACAGAGGCCACAGCAAGGCCAGAAGGCTTGGTCCATCCCGTGACAGTGAGCAGCTGGTGGGACAGAGGCCATAGCAAGGCCAGAAGGCTTGGTCTACCCCGTGACAGTGAGCAGCTTGTGGGACAGAGGCCACAGCAAGGCCAGAAGGCTTGGTCCACCCCGTGACAGTGAGCAGCTGGTGGGACAGAGGCCACAGCAAGGCCAGAAGGCTTGGTCCACCCCGTGACAGTGAGCAGCTGGTGGGACAGAGGCCACAGCAAGGCCAGAAGGCTTGGTCCACCCCGTGACAGTGAGCAGCTGGTGGGACAGAGGCCACAGCAAGGCCAGAAGGCTTGGTCCACCCCGTGACAGTGAGCAGCTGGTGGGACAGAGGCCACAGCAAGGCCAGAAGGCTTGGTCGACCCCGTGACAGTGAGCAGCTGGTGGGACAGAGGCCACAGCAAGGCTTGGTCCACCCCGTGACAGTGAGCAGCTGGTGGGACAGAGGCCACAGCAAGGCCAGAAGGCTTGGTCGACCCCGTGACAGTGAGCAGCTGGTGGGACAGAGGCCACAGCAAGGCTTGGTCCACCCCGTGACAGTGAGCAGCTGGTGGGACAGAGGCCACAGCAAGGCTTGGTCCACCCCGTGTCAGTGAGCAGCTGGTGGGACAGAGGCCACAGCAAGGCCAGAAGGCTTGGTCCATCCCGTGACAGTGAGTAGCGGGTGGGACAGAGGCCACAGCAAGGCCAGAAGGCTTGGTCCACCCGTGACAGTGAGCAGCTGGTGGGACAGAGGCCACAGCAAGGCCAGAAGGCTTGGTCCACCCCGTGACAGTGAGCAGCTGGTGGGACAGAGGCCACAGCAAGGCCAGAGACACCTTGAGGAGGGCGGGGAGAGTCTCTCCTGTCCCCGCGGAGCTGCTGATCGGGTCAGGTTTAAGTTCAATGGCCGTGCGCAGTATTGGCCACGAGCTGCTGTAACCGGAATAAAGCGTGACCATGCCTGGCGTCAGTGCGGCTCTCTGATGTCCTATCAGGAGGCAGGTGGGGATAAGGGCCAGCGTGATTAGTGCCAGCCGCCTCTGCTCTGGTGGCGGGGACAGAGAACATCACGTCCCTCCAGCTACCCCTGCCCGTGACACGTTACATTTAAAGTCTTTTCTTGCGCTCCGAGGCACGTTTTTCTGTTTCTCTTTTCCGGGACAGCTGTGGTCACAGACGCAGCGTGCGTGGCATTCGTTTCAGGTTGGGTTTTGCCTTTGATGCCAGAGCCTCTTTAGGACGCATGTTCTCCCTGCGGTCGCCCGTGTGGCCCAGCAGAATCCCAGCACTGAGGAGAAGGCAAAGCCCTGTCCTTGCTCTGCATCCTCAGAGAGTGAAATCAGAAGTCCCACGTGTTGGACCTGGCAGCTGTTTCCACCTTATTTTCCAGACGTGTCCCTGTTCTAGAGTCTCTTATCTTGGGAAGTTATATGCCCCATTTTTGCCTTTTTTTGTTTTTTTTTTGAGACAGGGTCTCACTCTGCCGCCCAGGCTGGAGTGTAGTGGTGCAATCTCGGCTCACTGCAACCTCCGCCCCCCGCGTTCAAGGGATTCTCCTGCCTTGGCACCTGAGTAGCTGGGATGGACATGCCACCATGCCTGGCTGATTCTTGTATTTTTAGTAGACTCGGGGTTTCACTGTGTTGGCCAGGCTGGTCCTGAACCCTGACCTCAAGTGGTCTGCCTGCCTTGGCCTCCCAAAGTGCTGGGATGATAGGCGTGAGCCACTGCGCCTGGCCCCTTGTTGCCTATTTAACAATTACAAAAAAAAAAAAAAATCCTTAAACCTTAAGTGACCTTAAGTCCCAGGGAGGGGCGATGCACCATGTTGAAGGGAGCAGCACGGCTTTGCAGTCGACCGACCAGCATTTCACAGCAATCATGTTGGAGCATTTCACACACACACAATGGATGCACGCCCCCGGCGCCCGGCCACCACACTGCGGCCCCTCGTGCCGTCTCTGCTCCCCCGACGTCCCCTCCCACTGGGCTATTATTGGTGGCAGAGCGCAGAGGCCTTTCCCAAACTCACACACTGGAGTCCCGCAGCACTAGTCATGCCGTCAGCCCCCTCGAGCCCCACGCTTGGCCGCTGTCCGATGTGCGTTTGCTGCTGTTGGTGCAGAGGTGCCTGTGATGGGCCCAGGCCGCGACTCTGCCACCAGGACTGTCTTCCAAATGTCTCCCAGGGCCCCAGTGAAGACCAGAGCCGGGTGTTGGGTCACAGCTGGGCTTTCACGTCCTCCTCATCCCCGGTTCAGGGGCCTCTTGCCCCCTTGCTGCCCCAGCCCCCAGCGATGGGCAACTGCTCTGCAGAAAGATGCTCGGGAAACGAAAGGAGCAGCCGGAGCCTCCCGTGGCCAAGGCTGTGAGGGCTGTGGGTGGCAGAGATGGGGTGGTGAGTGCTGTGTGTCCTGGGCTCAGCCGTCTGGCCTCTGGGAAGCGGCTGAGAAGCTGGAACCTTCCCAGCCGGCCCCACAGTCCTGAGCTGGGAGATTGGGCCGCTCTGGGTTTTCTGGCCTTGAGAACAGGAACTCCTGCTTCATCCGTCAGTGCTTCCCTCCACGTGGCGCCCGGGGATGGGGCCGGCCTGCTCGCCCTGGCTGTGCACCCCTCCCTGCGGCCTGGAATCTGGAGCCTCCAGCTCCTTGGGCTCAGTCCAGGCTGCTCAGGCGTCCATGCGCCAGCAGCACCACGACCCACCCAGGCCCGAGTGACTGGAGGTGGCTGGAGCCTTCCTCCCCATGGACCTCAGCCTCGACCCCAGGTGTGGCAGGGAGCCAAGGTGAGGCTGGGGAGAGCGGCGCCCCCCAATCCCAGCCCCCATGTGGTTTTCTGGGCTCCCGGAAAAGAATCTGGTGCCCAGGGCCTGAAGCAGAGACCCCAGGGATGGGGACAGCTCTTCCCTCCCATTGCCTCTGGCTTCTGCCCTGGGGACAGCTGCCCCTTCGAGCTGTGCATTTGCAGGAGGTTATTCCTCACGCCTCTCCCTGGCCCTCCTGACAGCACAAGGGTGGCCTCCAGCCCCTGTGATCCATTTGTGTGTGAGAGAAGGGGCCGCTGTCTGAAGGGCCTGCCGGGCTCCGGGGCACTGGCAGGGCTGCCAGGATGGAAGGGACCCCTGGGGCTGAACGTGGCCAATGAGTGGGCTTAGGCTGAGGGGGCCGGAAGAGACACTGGAGGAGAGGGCAGCGGGGCTTCCACCACGGTGCACACAGGTGGCCTCCTGGGGGTGTCCGAGCTCAGAGAAGCTGTCCCCACACCAGGAGGGGTCGGCTGAGTAATGGCCACAGAGGTGTCCACATGCTGATCCCTGGGCCCTGCAAACCTGTGCTCTCACGTGGCAAAAGGGACTTTGCAGATGTAACTGATGCTCTGGAAATGGAGAGGACCCTGAGTTCCCTGTAATCTCAAGTCCTTAGAGGAGGAATGCAGAAGGATGAGTGTGAGGCTGAGGCCGCCACACAGCTGGCTCTTATGGTGGGGGACGGGGCACAAGCCAGGGGATGCGGTGGCTTTGGAAGCTGGAAAAGATGGGGACGATTCTCCCCTGGAGCCTCTGGGAGCAGCCAGCCTTACCCGAGCCAGGAAGACTGGAGTCCCACGTCAGCCTCTGACCTCCAGAGCCGAAGTCAGTCCGTGTCGTTTTGGCCACGGAGACTGGCCATTCTTTCGGCAGCAGCAGGGGACACAGGAAACTCTCAGGTGGGGAGCGCCTGCTGGGCTCCAGGCTTCGAATTCAGGCTGAGGGAATCCCAGCCCCTGGGGGCGTGGGCTGAGAGCCGGGAGAGGTTCTGGTGGGTGGTGGGAGGAGAGGCCAGGCTGCTTTCACTCTTAGGGAGAGGCCTGTGAGTGGGAGGAGATGGGGCCTTGAGGCCAGCGCAGAGCACCTGCTGGGTGCGGTGTGGTCTCGGGATGCTGCACCCCTTGCCAGCCAGGGAGACCCCGGGCAGCCGCTTGCTCTACCCTGGGCCGGTCCCCCCTTTGACTGAGTGTGTAGGATGCACTCTGGCCGCCCGGTCCTCACAGGCTTCCTGCCCTCCACAGCCCATGTGCAGCCGGCCACGTGGCCGAGCTCAGAGAATATCCCGCGTGGAGGAAAGCTGAGTGTCGGGAGAGGCCTCAGCCTGGCATCCCCAGGCAGCAGTGATCGCGGCTTCCTGCATCGTCATGCGTACACGGGCAGGCGGCCACTGTCTTTGCACCCTGATCTGCAGCCCGACAGAGGGCTTTCCCCAGTTCCTCCCGCGGATCAATGTGTGTTCACTCACCGAGCTGACCTTCTGTGGGCACAGGTGGGTGGTGTTTTGTGTCCTCAGAGACTCCCTCGGGGCCTCGTTCCCAGCTCCACCACCCTCATGGGGCCTGCTCACACGTGGTGCGCTCCGTATGTGGTTCCCCTAGCACAGGGGGTCCAGCCACACAAGAGGATGCCCTGCTCCAAGCCAGACACACGCCAGCGGCCCAACCAGAGCGGAGTCGCCCCAGCGCCGCGCCTCCCGCCCTCATCCCACTCTGCAGGGTCTTTACTAACGAGTCTTAAGGGAGGTGGTTTCCTGTGGGGCAAAACTGGCCAGAGGGGCGGTGCGGAAGCCTGGCTGCGGTGCAGCTCCTTAGAGGGCACGGGACCCTTTCTCCAGGGCCCCTGAGCTCCCAGGTCACTGGTGTCCCTGAGGCAAGCCTGCCCTTCTAGGAGCTGTCAGCAGATCTGGGCCTTGGATGGGCTCCTCCCTCTGGGCTCCGCAACCCTGCCTGGGGTGTCTGCAGCCACCCTGCCTCAGTGGCGGTGAGGCTGTCATTGCTCGGGGCTGGCCTGGCGGGAGATGCAGTGCTGGGCCAACTCTGCTCTCACCAGGCCATTGGCTTGAGTCTGGCACAGAGCTGAGTATCCCCTCATGTGGCCATGACCTCTTGTGCCAGGGGATTCGTGTGCAGGACACCCTGGAGGCCCCTGAGTCCCTGCAGACTCCTCAGGGCTCAGACAGTGCCTGGCACGGAGCAGGTGCTCCGGCCGAGGCTGGGTGGATGGGGACCCTTGCTGCGGGCCACCCTGGCGTGTCCCTTGAGGGTGAGGTCAGGCCTTCTGGCTGCCTCTGTGCTTCCTCCTCCGTTTCAGAAATCAGAGCCGCCTGTGTTTCTGAGGTCAGGAGAGGCTGGGCCGGGTTCATTTGTCATTGTTCAGAGACAGAAGCTGAGCTCACAGTCTTTCCTCCAAGGTCGCACGAGGTCTCCTGGTACCGCATCAGCTGATATTCTGGAACATTCCCCCTGAAGGACGGCAGCCAGGCCCGTTTCTTTGTGCTATTCCTGGAAAGAGATATGTGCAGGCCACACGGGAGGCCTCCGTGGGTTCTCAGGCCTTCGCCCGCCAGATCATCCCCCTGGCATGTGCTGGGCGGGGGACATTTCCATGGATTCATTTTCACGGAAAAGACCAAAGCCGCTCCAGCCACCCCTTATCCGTTGGGCCGGTGCCTGTGTCCTGTCAGAGGCCATTGTCAGCGCCCGCCTCTCCCGCCCTGTCTCCCTGTGACCGCAGCCTGAGTGTGGAGATCTCCGAACGACCCATCTGCTTCTCCTGACACCCTTTGCAGGGCTGCGGCGTGTGAATTTAGTGGGAGTGGAGTTTAGTGAGCGGTGGGCAAGTTTTGCACTCAATCTAAAAATAGTGAGGGGACTGATCTGTCAGGTGGTCGCACGGCTGAAGAAGCGCCCACCCCCAGCAGCTCCCCAAGACACTGACAACACCAGAGTATCGGACCTCAGCTCCTGGCCCAGCCTTAGTCCTGGAAGGTGCTGGGCAGGCTCTTTCCCTCTTTCGTTCTCAGGTTTCTCCTCAGAAAACAGGCTGTGGAACTGGTCTATAAACCCCTTTGCCTCCAGTGAACTCCTGCTTATACTTCAAAGCCCTGCTCACATGACCCTCCTCTCCAGGTAGACAGGCATTGCCATTCTCCAGCTTTGCTGTGTTCCCCATAGAACTTGCCAGGTGTCGCCTACCTCTGTCAGGCAGGGGCACAGCCCCCAAGCACATTACCGGGTTCATGTCTGTTATCCTAGCACTTTGTGAGGCAGAGGTGGGCAGATCACCTGAAGTCAGGAGTTCATGACCAGCCTGGCCAACATGGTGAAACCCCGTCTCTGCTTAAAAAAATACAAAAATTAGCCAGGTGTAGTGATGAATGTCTGTAATCCCAGCTTCTTGGGAGGCTGAGGCAGGAGAATCGCTTGAAGCCAGGAGGAGGAGGTTGCAGTGAACCGAGATCATGCCACTGCACTCCAGCCTGGGTGACACAGTGAGACTCAAATCAAACAAACAAACTCCAAAATGTGCTACAAAAATTAATTTACAGCCATTTTCCTCTCCGGATTCAGTTAGAGCTGTTTTTTGGTTTTTGAATAAACATTTTGAAGGACAATCCACAGCATCTGGGTAAAACAGACTTGCCCACTGAGCTGCCTCCACATTTATGTGGCTATTAGAGCCACGTGGAAGGGTCGCTGACAGCAGATGGCTGCTCCCCATCCTCTGCGTGGACTGGAAGCGTCGGGAACGGTGCCCAGGAACCTGTATTGTGAATCAGTCCTCCAGGCAACTGCTGCAGCTCGTCCTCTGACCATGCAGTGAAAATCCTGCCGGACTGGGAAAAGCACGGTGAACAGGAAGCCCCAGGACTGGGCAGGGCTGATTTGGGGGCTTCGGGCTTTCTGGGTGCTACTTTCAGGCCTTTGGGAGGCAATGCTCAGGACGGTGGGGGCACACTAATGTTGAGGAAGCAATGGTAAGGAAGGACATGAAACTGTCCCAGCCGGGGAAGCACCGTGGGGTTCCAGGAGGTGGGCTCTGGGATTCCGTGCCACGTCATTTGTCTCTCACTCTTGTGAGGTGACACCATGGGGAAACTGAGGGCAGAGGCAAGAGGTTTAGATTCCTCAGGCACCAGGAAGGCGTTTGGGTTCCTCAGGTCCGGGAAGGGGTTTGGAGCCGTGGGATTTGAAAGTGTCACCCTAAAAAGTCCAGAAAGAAGGTGCTTACGTGTAACCTACCACTTGTGAATGAAGATAACACGGCAGCAACAGGCTACCCCGGGCCCAGCGTCCGGGCAAAGCCCTGCAGGGCGCAGCTTTCCGGGGCTGCAGCGAGCTAGTGCGCCAGCTCAGGCCAAGGCCAGGCCCTCTGCAAAGAAAGTCTTATTCCCTCGAAACAGGAACCCTCAGGGGCCGCCCGGGGGCTGGTGCCAACCGTCAAACCCAGCAGATGGGCTTTGCCAGGCCTCCGCTGTCAGCAGGATGACTCCAGATCACACGGTCAGCTGGGGGCATCCATGTGGTCAGCCAGCCCGATGTGCCCGGTTACTCAGCCACAGCTTAAAACACGGACGATGGAGAGCACCGGGCGGCTGCAAGTCGGAGAATGTTCGTGTCCCGATGAACTGACAGGATGGAAATGGTCGCCGACTCTCCAGCTTCCAATCGATTTCAATTCGTGATGCTCACCATAGCAATGTGGAAAAGTCCACAGATGCTTAGGGCTAGGGTGAGGCTCTGCCAGGCGGCATCCGCTGCGGCCCTTTGCTGTTAACATAATATGTGCGTCGCACCACCGCTCCCGGTTTCCGCCACGTGGGCTGGTAGGCAGCGTTAGTACCCTAATCACCCTTTTAAAACCTAGCAATACCTGTGTGCACCCTCAGCTGGCTGCTGCTGTAAACGTTCCCTGTGACCCAATCTGCTGGCTGAGAAGGATCCTTGTTCCGGTCACTTCTGAATTGCAAGTTACAGCTGATGAGGACCGAGCCCAGGGTTTGGTAGGAAGCCTTGAACCATTTTTAAGACGCCTGAGTAAGGACATCCACGTGTTCATCACAGCAAAAGCGCAGACGTTGCTCTGAGCCACAAAGTCACAGGAACCCAGAAGCTCAGAAAACACTTTTCTGGTGAATAAATACTTGTGTAAGGGACGTTTCTGAGGAGGAGCTGATGTTTCCACACCAGCAGTAAATACCCGCTTCTTACACAGAAGACGTGGAAACGCCTGCTTCTCAGCTCTCGGGGGCACGGTGTGGGGCAGGCCCCGTGGAGAGAGCTCACTTCGGAGAAGATGGGCTGGAGGTGAGGCTCTGGGTGGAGGAGGGCAGGCGTCTCACGCTGTCGATGGAAAAACAATTCTGAGAACTGCAGTGAAAGGAAGATTTCATTTAAAATGCGTTGAAAAGTATCACCATTTGGCTAAGATTCTGCACCAGGCCCCGCCTTGCTCTGGCGCTAGCTCACAGCCCTCTGAGATGAGCTTTGGCGCTGGAGAATGGCAGGCCGTGTGCAGCCCGCAGGCACACTCTGCTTTCCACAGGCCTCTGGCATTCCTCTGCAGGGCTCTTTCTGGGGCCGGGGGAGTGCAGCTGCTTTCCCCTCTACGGTGCTGGCTGGGGCCGCGGCCGGGGCCTCGGCAGCTGTGGATTTTGGCTGACCCTGAGGTGCCAGATCCCTGCTGCTGCTATCTGCCTGGCCCGCTGGCCGCCTCTGCTTGGAATCTGTCCCTGGCTGGGTGTTCTGCCTGGTCCCTCTGTGCCAGCCCTGATGGGGTCCTGGCATCCACGGGTGGGTTCTGCCACACTTTGTCCCCACTTCTGTGCTAACTGGAAAAAACCGTTTGCCCCCACCTGGGCTCTGGATGGATTTTTAAAATGTAAGAATCACTTAGCAGTTGGTAAATCACTTCCCTCTCTTCATTTCGGTAGAAACTGCCCCTTTCTGGGAAGGCAAGGGCCGGAAGGACCGCAGAGCTGCCGGGGAGCCCGCAGCCACAGTGTTCGCCACGAGCTGCCGCATGGTGATTTCCCAGACTTAAACCATTTGTGTTTTCATTAACAGTTTTGGAGCTGCGGCAAGTTTCTGTCAGGGGATCTGCTCCACATGCCGTCTCCTCCACCTCACTGGCCGTGACGGGCTCTGGCGGGCCCACCACCGGCACCCGGGCTCAGGCCGGCATCTGCCGCTGCGGTGACGTTCTGTGCTGGACTGCGGGCGGCGTGAGGGTTCCCTTCCACGGGAGGATGCTTCTTTCTGAACTCCTGCTGCCCCGGGCAGGTCGGCGAGGCTGGGCGTGTGAGCAGTGCCCAGGCACAGGCTGCACAGGGTGTCTCATTTCCAGCCCAGCCTAGTTCTCTCTGCATCCCGACCCATGTGAAGGGGCCGAGTGGCTGTGCCACAGTATAGGCTCCAACCGGGGTGCTCTGGGTGTCTCTGGCGTTCGTGGGGCCTGCGGTGGTGCCGGGCTCCACACTGAGTACCTTCATACATAAAGCAATGGGCTGGTCTAGAGGGGTCCCCGCTGTCTCTTCCGACGCAAACACCTTGGCGTCAGTAACCAGACCTGGTATTTTGGAAGAAAACCAGTGGCTGGGAAAATAAGGTAGAATTGACCTGTTGCCCTGAGGATTTTTCCCGAGTGGGCAGAAGGATGCACCTGCCCATCACAGGGTGAGGTTGACCTTTGCTTACAGGGACACGAATGGCACGTGTGGATGAGGTCACAGCAGCCCTCAGCAGCGTCGCAGACTGCAGAGTTCATGAGATCTCGAGTTCTGCAGGGCATGGGGCTGCGCTTGTGCCAATGAGGAGATGCAGAGCTGGGGAAGCCGAGGCAGAGCCTCCAAGTCCAGAGTGCGCCATGGAGCCCTGTGCCAAGCGCTCAGCCCTGCTTCTGCCGTTGGTGTGGGCACAGCCCCCTGCTGACCCCACTAAACCTACACCGTTTTGAATGACAGCTTTATTGAGGCATAATTTTCCTATCATACAATTCAGCTTTTTAAAGTGTACACGTCAATGATGATTGGTTATAGACACAGGTGTGCAGCCAGCACCAAATCAATTTCAGAGCATTCTTGTCACCCCAAAAGGAAGCCCTGTGCCCACTGAGCAGACACTCTCCGTCCCTCATCCCCAGCCCCGGCAAGCAGACCTCTGCCTCGTGCCTCTGTGGATTTGCCTGTTTGCAATGTTTCACATAACCATGATCACACACGACGTGGCCTCTGCCCATGGCCTCTTTCACGCCGCGTGGTGTTCTCAGGGTTCATCTCTGTTGCAGCATTGACCAGAGCCCTACTCCATTTATGGCTGACTCATATTCCATGGTGTGGGTGGACTACAGTTTATGCATGAATTTGGCAGGAATTTAGGTGATTTTCACTTTTTGGTTATTACAGATAATGCTGCTACAAACAGTGGCGCGTCAGTTTCTGTGTGGGCGTCGGCTTTCGGTTCTGGGGTGTGCACCAAGGTGTGGAATTTCTGCGTCGTAGGGTGACTCTGTGTTTAACTTTAGGAGCTGCACCGTGGTGTTCTGATCAGCAGTGCACGAGGGCCCCAGCGCTGCCGCGTTCTCGTCAACACTCACCGTTGCCCGCCTTCTGCTTACGGCCGTGCTCGTGGGTGTGAGGCGCCTCTTGCTGTGGTTGTGACTTGCACTCCCCTTGGGCCTGATGACAGCGAGCACCTTCCCGTGTGTTTGCTGGCTATTGTGGATCTGCTTTGGAAAAAATGCCTATTTAGTTCATTTGCCCATCCAGTTGTCTGTCTTTTTGTTACTGAGTTGTAGAGGTGCTTTCTATGTATAGTCCAGATACAATTTCCTTATCAGATACGTGATTTGCAAGTAGTTTCTCCCATTGTGTGTCTTTTCGCTTTCTGGATAATATCCTTTGCACAGAAGCTTTAATTTTGATGCAATTCATTTATTCGTTCTTTTCTTGTAGTGCTTTTGGTGTTGTAGCTAAGAAACCATTGCCTGACCCAGGGTGGTAAAGATGAATACCTTTGCTTTCTTCTAAGGCTTCTAATCTTACCTCTTGCATTTACCCTTGATCTACTGTGAGTCCATTTTTGTGTATGGTGTGAGGTAGGGGCTCAGCTCCATCCTATTGCATGTGGACATCCAGGTGTGTTGGCACCGTTTGTTGAAGACTATTCTTTCCACATTGAATAGTCTTTGTTGAAAATCAGTTGAACTGCATGTGAGAGGTTGAAGTTTTGGATTTGTATCTTTACAATCAGGATAAAAATTAATACCTATAATAGCATTAATATTGCTATTATAAGGGTTGAATGAAATAATTCACAGGAGGGACATCTTATCCACAGCCTGGCATCTGACAGACCCCTGGAGCACCAGGTGCTGACAAGGAGAGGAAGAAGAAGGATGTTCTCTCCTGGAAGGGCTCAAGGGGGCAGGCTGGTGGGGAACAAGCAGCGTGGCCGAGCTGGGAGTGTGGGCAGCGGCTTCACGGCTCCCAGCCCTGTCTTGTTGCCATGCCAACAACAGCCTGGCCCACGAACACCCAACCTGGCCAGCAGGGATGGAAATAATTACTCTGTCTTTTCACGGGTAGGGATGATGATCTCAGGTGAGGGGCAGGATTTGGAACAAAACGTCCTTGGTAACAAAGCCTTGAGGAAAACACAGCCCCAACAGTCGTCTCTAGATGGGCCTTGGTGCCCGGGTTTTCTCCCATGACTGGGCCCCCATGACCCATGCAGGCGATGCAGGGATGTCCCTCCCCTCTGCAAGGCTCCTGTGTTTTGGAGGCCCCACACCCATCACTCACGGGTGCCAGGGCACACAGGCAGCCGGCATCATCTAGGGACACGCTCTTGTTGCTCTCTGCAGTGTGTGGGGGCTGAAGCCAACACCCCCACACTACAGGCTCTCTCGGGAAGGCCTGATGTCTCAGTGTTCTTTTTCCCTGAACTCTGGGTGCCTGCTGGACTCAGGGGAGCCCCACAGCCTTGGGCGTCAGACCCACTTTCTTCCACACAAGACATTGCATCTCAGGGAGGCCTGGGTTCTAAGCTGCTCTCCTACTCCAGGAATCCATTTGCACCAGTTCCAGCTCCTGTGCAAAATCGCATGCAGGAGGTCCGAGCTGCGTCCTGGTGAGAGCTCTCCTCTGTGTCACTGGCTCAGAGGGCAGCGAACCTCATCTGCCATCCATGGTGAGGGTGGGACAGTACCCACATCTCCTCCACCCACTGCCACCCCTTTCCAAGGCCCCCAAACCTGCTCTCATCAGCTGAGCGATGACAGACTCTCAGGGGCTGGAAGTGCAGTAGCAGATACGCTGTCTCAGGAGAGTTTATTTGGTTGGATATGGGCTGGTGAAGAAATGCCCAGCTCCCTGCTCCTGGTGGCCTCCTGGGCCCTGATGCCTTCCCCGATGCCCCCATCCTGAGGATGGGTCCAGGGCCCTGTGTCAGGGCTGCCTGTGTGTCATCGTTGTGTGACTGTGCTGTTCTCACCACTGCTGGGTGCTGCGCCCATGCAAAGTGCTGGCAGCTGGTAAGGACGCCTGGGTCTCTGCTGAATGACCAGGGATCCTGGGTTGAGGTCCACGGGCCCCTCGTCCTCTCCTGTTCTGGAGAGGCAGCTCTGAGGCCTGGACGATGCATGAGGTTCTGAGATTGGGTGCTCAAGGCCGAGGCCACCTGGGCCGGCAACTGTTCAGGGAAGGCGCCAGGTCCTGCTGCTGGGATGCTCAGGGGTGTGCTGTCAGGGTGTCCACCGCCCTCACCCAGGGGATGCCTTGCTTGCCTGATACTGACAAACGCAGGGTCCAGGATGGGACTTGAGATGTACATCTCTGGCAAGTCCCCCGGGGGGGCTGCTGTTGGGCCCCACCTCGAGAACCCTCATTAGAGGCAGCCTCTGGGCCATGCAACAGGGAGGTGGGAGGTGGAGGCTGGGAGGCCAGGGGCGTGGGGACAGCTGTGACAAAGCCGAGGCTCTGTGCTGCTTGTCAGTGGGGTGGGGGCATAAGGAGCACCTGGGGCAGGCCCTGGCGAGGGTGTCTGGGTTGCAGCCCGACCCACCCATAGCTGCAAGGCCACATCCTGCCACCTGGGGGTGCTCTGGGCCCCATGGGAGGGTGGGAGAGCTCAGACTGGGGGCTTTGGACTCTGACAGTGGAAGCTCCACCTGCCGTACATTAAACTTGGCGCGTGCATCCTCTGCACAGAAGCCTGGCCGCATCTCTACCATCCCAGCCGCCTCTGGGTCAGGACTCAGGGCTGGACATCCTGGCCGAAGCCCACTGTCAGCAGGACAGGACCCTGAGCCTGGAAAATGGAGGGGAAGACATTGGAGAAGGTGGCAGCTGCCTTCCCTCTGCTGGGGAGCTGTGCTTCTCCCTTCTAAAGAGTATTTGCGGCCTGTGGCCAGCAGCTCCCACCCTCCCTGGCAGGAGGCCGGGCCAAGTCAGATTGCAGGCAGGACTGGGGTCTGGGGACCACCGGCTGGTGCAGGGGGCAGAGGTCTGCAGGAAAAGGCCTTTCTAGCCCCTGGGGCCTGGAATCGAGTCCTGGTTCCCAACCTTCTCCAGATCTCCCCAGAGCAGGGACCTCAGCTCCCCAGGTGCGCCTGTGCTGGGCTGGAGGGGCTTCCTCTGGGGCAGGTGGGTTTGTACAGAACTTGCGACCTATGAGATGAATTCTTATCGGTGCACCGGCCACACGATGCGCACATAACCCGCGGGCCACTGTCACCATCCTCCTCTGGGAGCATCAGACTCACTGTGCTCCAGCCTCGGAGTGTCCACACTACACCCGGGGACCCCCCAGCAGGTGAGTCCCCACAGCCCGTCTCCTCGCTAGGCTGCCCCTGCCCTGCTCAGCTTGAGATGGTCTTGGAGGAGCCGGAGGCCCGACCCATGAACTCATGCAAACCTCAGCAACCATGTGGAAACGAAGGGGACTGCGCAGGCGCCCTGCGTGCTACGGGCCCCAGCCCTCTGCCTCTGGGTGGTTTTCCCAGCATCTGAGCACATCCCTCACCGGCTGAGAAAGGCTTCCTGGCTTCTTCTGTCCTCTGGAACGCAGTCCAGGTCCTAAAATCAGTAGGAGCCCCTCTGCTCGATGCCCCTGGAGCCCTCCCTCTTGGTGGCCCGGTCCCGCTGGGCAATGTCTGTCTGCGTGAGCTCCCTCCCCTGGACCCTTGAGTTCCTCCAGGCTGCCCGTGTGGTCTCAGGGCACTGCAGGTTGTGGGAAAGGTCAGGAGCAATAATGCCTGTGCCGTGTGCAGTGTCCCAGAGGAGCCATCTACACCGCGCCATGGCTCATGGGTCCATCTAATCCCAGCTTCTCAGGGTCCTGGAGGACAGGCCGTGGCTCTGTGGATCTCGTGTCCATGTGGTGTGTGGAATGCCACGTGCAGAGAGAGGGGTGGGAAGGAGCAGCTCCCCGCACCCTGCCACGTTCTCGTCTCTAAATCAGATTCTTGAATCAAAAACAACAGCTGAGCCTCCTTTCCCGACTGCATTTTGCTTTGAAACAGAGCTGTGTTTCATTAAAGCCTCTAAATATTTACACGAACGCTTTTCCTATAGTTTAAGATTATTTGCCCCATTCTCGAGGCTGTTTCTTTCCTCTGTTGTGTGACGGTTTTCTTGCCTTCACAGACACATGGGCAGCCATCTCTGTCCCTTGTCGCCGGTGGTGGGGGGTGAGGCTGTGATCCCACACAGCGAGGACGGCCCCTGAGGGACAAGAGAGTGCGGGTTTTGTGGAGACAGCACGGGCTTGGAGGAGAACCCTACAGAAAAGCCGCCTCCCCATCTGAACTGGCAGCCTGTCTGATGGCAGAGGGAGGCAGCAGGTGTTTGGGCTCAAGCCTGCCTGGATTACCTGGGTAGCTTGTTTTCCCTCTTTGTGCCTCAGTTTCCTGAAGTGTGAATTCCACCAGCTTTTCCCCTATCCTGAATGGATGATCCTACCCACGCAGCCTTCACGAGTCACGTGGATCCCACAGGAGAACGCTTACCTCTGTGCCATTTCTTCCGAATCTTGTGATTGGGACAAGGAAGGAGACCGGGTCTGGGGCTGAGGAGCCATGGCTGTCACTTGCCCGTCTCCCTCTGGAGCAAACAGCCAGCAAATATCAGGCCCGGAGACTTTGGTGGGCAAGAGAATCTCTCTAGAATTTAACAGCTTTCTAAACGATTTTAGTTTTGAAGTGACCTCCCGTGGACAGCAAGAGATGCTGGTTTCCTTGTTAGGGCTGGCATCTGTGAGACTGGAGGTTTTTTTTTTTTTTTTTTTTTGAGATGGAGTCTCTCTGTTGCCCAGGCTGGAGTGCCGTGGTGCCATCTCGGCTCACTGCAATCCCCGCCTCCCAGATTCAAGTGATTCTCCTGTCTCAGCCTCCTGAGTAGTTGAGATTAAGGCACGTGCCACAACGCCCAGCTAATTTTTGTATTTTTAGTAGAGATGGGGTTTCACCGTATTGGCCAGGCTGGTCTTGAGCTCCTGACCTTGTCATCCGCATCCCTGGGCCTCCACGCCTGGGATTACAGGCGTGAGCCACCGCGCCCGGCCGAGACTAGCATTTTTAATGCGGCGTTGCTGTCGGTCACGCGTTGAAACATGCTTGGGGGGCAGGGGTGCTGCCTGCTCACTCTGCATGCCGACCCCGTGCTTCGGGCTCCATCTTGGTCTTTTCTGTGGGTCCAGGGGCGTGTCTGCCGTGAGCAGGGGTCTGGTGTCTTGGTCTTTTCTGTGGGTCCAGGGGCGTGTCAGCCGTGGGCAGGGGTCTGGTGTGGCTTGATAGGAGCCAGCAGCCCCTTTGCCTTTTCTCAACTCTTTTTACAACTTAGCTAAAATCTTCCCTCTGGGGTATTAGGTTGCAGGTGGGTCCAGAACAAGGGGTTGGGGCCCAGCTGTGGCTCCTGCCGTTGGTGGTGGGAGAGGTGTAGCACCTACTGCCCTGCCAGCCTCCGCCCCTGACATTGTGCCTTTTTTCACCCAGCAGCCTGCGGGATGTATGGAGCCTCTAGGCCGCCAGTGGGCAGGAACGATGAGCAGCAAAGGAAATAAAAAGGGTTTTAAAGGCGGGGCGTGGTGGCTCACACCTGTAATCCCAGCACTTTGGAAGGCCAAGGCAGGCGGCTCACTTGAGGTCAGGAGTTTGACACCAGCCTGGCCAACGTGGCGAAACTGTCTAAAAATACAAAAATTAGCCAAGCATCGTGGCAGGTGCCTGTAATCGCAGCTACTCAGGAGGCTGAGGCAGGATGATTGCTTGAATCAATCCTTGCGAGGCGGAGGTTGCAGTGAGCCGAGATCACGCCATTGCCCTCCAGCCTGGGTGACAGAGCGAGGCTTCTTCTCAAAAAAAAAAAAAAAAAAGTGTTTTATTAATTCCGTGGAAAAGTCCAACCTTAAAGGTACAGTGATTTATGTTTGCAGTGATAATACAAACACGAATTCTGGTGCGGCATAATATCACGGTAAGACAACATTCTCCCTAAATGGCCACCATCTATGGGGCAGAAATGTGCTTGGAACGGGGGTGCTGCCTACAGGCACGTGCGTGTCTGCGTCTTCTCCCAGCACGGCAGAAACAGGTTTCGGGAGGGGTAGAGTGGCTCGTCCACAGCACGTGCAAGAAACTGACGTTGAATGAAAATCCAAACAAACTTCAGTTCAGTTGATACTTTGTGTCTGTGGCCTGTCACCATTCAGGGTGTGGAGCAAATGTTCTGGCCTCTGTAATTCAGACTGGCTCGTGATGGCATTGAAGATTTTAGTACGTGAGTGCTCTATAAATTTCAGTTGCATTTTATTCCAACTTCGCTAGAAACTTCCAATTACTCAATTAATGTCGTGCCAGAAAACATTGGTTTTGAAAAAAAAAAAAAAGCTAGCTCAAGGAAAGAAAAGAAGCGGAAATAAATGTTTCCCTGCAAAAGCAAGGGACAGCTGAGGAAGCCAGAGGATGCGAACTCGGGTGGCTCGTGGACGTGGTGTGCAGTGCTGAGTTGTGCTGTGCGGAGTCCTGGACATGGGCAAGAGCCTTCTGAGGGAGTCCACGTTTTTAAGCTGGATATATTTATATTCTGTGCCCAAATGGAATGCTGTTGAGACAGCCTGTGATTTTAGAGCATTTATATTTAGTGAAACATTGGAAAGAATCATAAATAGAGACAACTTTGTGGAAGAGTTTTGCACAAAGATTTGTCTAATTTTTTTGTTGATGAAAAGTTCTCTGAATGGAGACAAAGACATAGCCAGGCTGAAAGAGCCGTGCGTTTCCATATGGAAACATGAGAGCTGAGGAAACCCTCCATTTGGCTGACTTGCTGTCAGCTTCCTGGGTCTCTCAGACTTGCAGGAAGGGTATTTTCTGAATAAAATAGTTCACAAATTTTAATTTATCCATCATAAAATACAACATTGAAAAAAATTGGGGGATATTTTATGAAAAAATAAAAGAAATAAAAAAGACATTTTTAAAACACACACACACACAGCAATGACATAGTGTTAGAGCCAGAAATCCTTGAAAATAGAGATAAAGATTGTAAATATGTTGCAAGAACAGTGATTTTGCTTATTTTTAAGTGTAATCAATATAAAAGATTTTTTTAACTTTTTGCTTTGATATACAGATCTATTGAAACAATTTATTTTGATAAGATATAGTTTTTTGAGCTCTTGTTGCCCAGGCTGGAGTGCAATGGTATAATCTTGGCTCACTGCAACCCCCACCTCCCAGGTTCAAGTGATTCTCCTGCCTCAGCCTCCCAAGTAGCTGGGACTGCAGGTATGAGCCACCACGCCTGGCTAATTTTGTATTTTTAGTAGAGACAGGTTTTCTCCATGTTGGCCAGGCTGGTCTCAAACTCCTGACCTCAGGTGATCCACCCACCTTAGCCTCCCAAAGTGCTGGAGTTACAAGTGTGAGCCACCACCACTCACAGCTTAAATAGAACTGGTTTATAAGTCTGCCAGTATGTATGTATATATGTATGTATGTATGTGTGTATGTATGTGTGTGTGTATGTATGTATGTGTATGTATGTATGTGTATGTATGTATGCATGTATATGTGTATGTATGTGTGTGTGTATGTATATGTGTATGCATGTATGTGTGTATGTATGTATGTATGTGTGCATAAATAGAAAATAAATGGGCATTTCATAAAAGCATTTGTCTTAACAATTCTTTTTGGTGCTTGCCCCCACTGTTACTCTCAGCGTCTTACAGCTTCTGTTGCCACCTCGGCAGTGTGTCATACCTCACATTTGTGGCATGGTTATTCTGTTCACTTTTGTTGTCCTTTCTTTTTAAAGGTACAAATGGTATCTTAATCATTTTTGTGATAATTATTCACTCAAGTCAGCTAACCAAAAATACTTAGTTCCTACTCATTCTAAGCCTGGTATTGTAACTTCGTAAACTCAGCATGTAGCATGAGTAGAGCAATACAGGGCCCTTTACAGCTGGATGGACGGATGGGTAGATGGTGGGTGAGGGACTAGGCATTGGATGCATGGGTGGATGAATTGGTAGATGGCTGTGTGGATAGATGGGTGGGTGGGTGGGTGGATGGATGGGTGGGTGGATGGGTGGGTGGGTGGATAGATGGGTGGATGGGTGGGTGGATGGATGGGTGGATGGGTGGGTAGATGGATTAATGGATGGATGGGTAGGTGGATAGATGGGTGGGTGGGTGGGTGGATGGATGGGTGGGTAGATGGATGAATGGATGGATGGGTAGGTGGATAGATGGGTGGATGGGTGGGTGGGTGGATGGATGGATGGGTGGGTAGATGGATGAATGGATGGATGGGTAGGTGGATAGATGGGTGGATGGGTGGGTAGATGGATGAATGGATGGATGAGTAGGTGGATAGATGGGTGGATGGGTGGGTGGGTGGATAGATGGGTGGGTAGATGGATGAATGGATGGGTGGGTGAATGGATGGGGGTGGGTGGATGGGTAGATAGATGGGTAGGTGGATGAATGGATGGATAGGTGGGTGGATGCATGAACAGATGGGTGGGTGGGTAGATGGATCAGTGGGGTAAGTGGATGAATAGATGGGTAGATGGGTGGGCATATGTGTGGAGCGGTAGATGGATGGATGGATGGATGGATAGAAGGATGGATGGTGGATGGATGGATGGATAGAAGGATGGTAGATGGATGGATAGGTGGCTGAATGGGTGGGTGGGTGGGTAGATGAGTGGGGCAATTGGATGAATAGTTGGGTAGATGGTTGGGCAGATGTGTTGATCCATAGATGGATGGATGGATGAATGCCAGATATGTGAATGAATGGATGGGTGGATGTATGGATAGATGAGTGACCAGATGCATGGGTGAGTGGATGGATGTTTGCATGGGCAGATGAATGTGTGGGTGGATGGACAGACGGGATGGGTATATGGTCTGAACCTCATTGCTGATGAGGGGCCTGTTGATACTCTTAAGTTTTTTCCCTTTCTTCTTTTTTTTTAATTTTTGTTTTTGACACTGAGTTTTGCTCTGTCTCCCAGGCTGGAGTATAATGGCATGATCTAGGCTCACTGCAACCTCCGCCTCCTGGGTTCAAGTGATTCTCCTGCCTCAACCTCCTTAGTAGCTGGGATTACAGGTGTGTGCCACCACACCTGGGTAATTTTTGTATTTTTTTTTTTTTTGAGACGGAGTTTCACTCTTGTTACCCAGGCTGGAGTGCATAGACGCGATCTTGGCTCACCGCCACCTCTGCTTCCTGGGTTCAGGCAATTCTCCTGCCTCAGCCTCCTGAGTAGCTGGGATTACAGGCGTGCACCACTATGCCCAGCTAATTTTTTGTATTTTTAGTAGAGACGGGGTTTCACCATGTTGACCAGGATGGTTTCGATCTCTTGACCTCGTGATCCACCCGCCTCGGCCTCCCAAAGTGCTGGGGTTACAGGCTTGAGCCACCGCGCCCAGCAATTTTTGTATTTTTAATAGAGACAAGGTTTCACCATGTTGATCAGGCTGGTCTTGAACTTCTGACCTTGTGATCCACCGCCTCAGCCTCCCAAAGTGCTGGGATTACAGGCGTGAGCCACCACACTCAGTGAGTTTTTTCCATTTCTGTGTTTGGAGTGGGTTCTGGTTCATGACAGCACGATGCCCTCATGGGCCAGATGATTTCACGGTGCTTTGTGGCTCTGCCAGTGGGGATCACAGGGCCTGGCTGTCAGGGCAGTGGGTGAGAAAGCAGGACTACGTCAGAATAAAGCCTTCAAATCTTCACAGGAAGCAGCTGGGCCCTGGGCTTCTGGGCTGTGGGTCTGCAGTATCCTTGGCCTGAACAGAGCACGAGGCCACTGGAGGCAGGACCAGCAAGGGACACTTTCCTTGGGGCAGGATCACAGTCTACACAGTGCACTTTTCAGACTGGCTCAGGGTCAGGCGGCAGGTGGTATGCCCTGCGTGCTGTGGTCCTGGGGGAGGGTGGGGCCGTCCTGGGTGCCCTGCTGTGCTGTGGTCCTGGGGGAGGGTGGGGCCGTCCTGGGTGCCCTGCTGTGCTGTGGTCCTGGGGGAGGGTGGGGCCGTCCTGGGTGCCCTGCGTGCTGTGGTCCTGGGGGAGGGTGGGGCCGTCCTGGGTGCCCTGCTGTGCTGTGTGCCAGGGGAGGGTGGGGCCGTCCTGGGTGCCCTGCTGTGCTGTGGTCCTGGGGGAGGGCAGGGCCGTGCTGGGTGCCCTATGTGCTGTGGTCCCAGGGGAGGGTGGGGCCGTGGTGGGTGCCCTGCTGTGCTGTGGCTCTGAGGGAGGGTGGGGCCGTGGTGGGTGCCCTGCTGTGCTGTGGTCCCAGGGGAGGGTGGGGCCGTCCTGGGTGCCCTGCGTGCTGTGGTCCCGGGGGAGGGTGGGGCCGTCCTGGGTGCCCTGCTGTGCTGTGGTCCTGGGGGAGGGTGGGGCCATGCTGGGTGCCCTGCTGTGCTGTGGTCCTGGGGGAGGGCAGGGCCGTGCTGGGTGCCCTGCTGTGCTGTGGTCCTGGGGGAGGGTGGGGCCATGCTGGGTGCCCTGCTGTGCTGTGGTCCTGGGGGAGGGTGGGGCCATGCTGGGTGCCCTGCTGTGCTGTGGTCCTGGGGGAGGGTGGGGCCGTGCTGGGTGCCCTGCTGTGCTGTGGTCCTGGGGGAGGGTGGGGCCATGCTGGGTGCGCTGCGTGCTGTGGTCCCGGGGGAGGGTGGGGCCGTGGTGGGTGCCCTGCTGTGCTGTGGTCCTGGGGGAGGGTGGGGCCATCCTGCGTGCCCTGCGTGCTGTGGTCCCGGGGGAGGGTGGGGCCGTCCTGGGTGCCCTGCTGTGCTGTGGTCCCAGGGGAGGGCAGGGCCGTGGTGGGTGCCCTGCATGCTGTGGCTCTGAGGGAGGGCAGGGCTGCTGTGGGCTAGTATGTCTGTTATTCCCTTGGTGGCTTCCATTTGGCTCAAACCCTGAGTGGCTGCAGCCTGAGGGTAGATGAAGCAGAGCTTCCGTTATTGGGTTCCGGGCACCCAGGGGACCTGGCTGGCACCCATGTGCCTCTAACTGGAGTCCTGCCCACTGGGGCCACCTCCCCAAAAGGCTGCCCATTGCCTCCGCATGGAGAGCGCGCACTGCCTGCCCTGACTCCCTACCCTCGGCTCACACCCGCCCTGGGGTCCGGGCTCCTCTTGTGCCTCCCAGTCCCTGTGCCTTCCACCTGGTGTCCTCCATGGCTGTGGCCGGCCACGGAGGGAGGACATGCCACGGGGTCTGCTGCCCTCTCCCAGGCACCATTTCAGGAGGGCTCACTCGGACTTGGGCTCAGCTTCCAGAAACTGTGGGCACCCAGGGTTCTGCTGTCCGAGGCCCTGCTCAGCCTCTGCGCTCCTGGGCTCTCGGGGGTGAAACAGCTGGCGAGAATCTCTGAGGACTGCTGGGCCCTCTCTGAGGGCCAGTGTTTTAACTTTTCCCCAGTTTTTAAATCTCGGTAACGTAACACAAAGTGTCTCGTCTTCACCACCTTTAAGACACAGTTTTGTGGGACTAAGTGCTTTCTCTGTGCCGTCCACCCTCCCACCATCCATCTCCAGAACTGACTTGATTCCAAACTGAAACCTTGTCCCCACCAAACCCCAACTCCCGCTTCCCCTGCCCCAGCCCGGCTCCGCCCTCCTCCTGTCCATCTCTGGGGCCTCGCATAACGGGGATCCCGTAGCATTTGTCTTTTGGTGCCTGGCTGATTCAGTCCCCAAGGCTCACGCGTGTGGCATGTGTCAGAATCTCCATCCCCTTTAAGGCTGAGTGGTGTTTTTTCCTTTTAAACCTTTGCACATCCGTGGAAGCGGGCACTGTCGTCACGCACCCTGGGGCTACTGAGGCACACAGTGGTGAGGAGGCCGACCCCGTCCCGTGGTCCCGGTGTACGGAGTGAGATTTGTGACAGACAGGCTGGCCCACATCCTGTGTTTGTTCTCTTTTCCCTCTTTTCCAGCGTTTTATTATGAAGAAGTTCAATCATAAAGTCAAGTTGAAATAATTTTGCAGTTGACACCCACACACCCACCACCTAAATTCCATAAAGAGCAAACGACACTCACTTTGATCAAATCTCCATCCACCGTCCCTCCCTCCCTTCATCCATCTCTCCCTCCCTCCCTCCCTCCATCTCATTTTTGGATCCATTTCAGAAAACAACTGCAGACACAAGCATGATCCACCCTAAACACTTTTAGCTCAGTTTCATTAACTGGAATGCAATCATTGTTTATGTTTTAAGTAAAATTTCCATGCACTGAAATGCACGAGCCTGGATGTGCTGTTCACTAAGTTTTGGCAAATGTGAGCGCCCCTCAGCACCCGCCGCTCGAGACAGGGAACCGTTCCCACCCCAGGAAGCTCCCTCCCTGCTCTTCCCGGCCGTCAAGTCCCTCGTCTGCCCCTTGGGGAAACCGTTGCCTGGCTTGTTTCATCAAACACAGGTTCTTTAGTTCCAAAACTTCACGGAAGCCAGAGTCTGCATCTGAAACCACCTGTCAATAGCACCCCTGGGTGAGGGCTTTTCCAGGGCTGGGTTTCGGGACCCACACGCCTTTCTTACTCTGTGTATCAGGGTTGTCCAGAGAATCGGAATCATAAACACACACACACACATATAAAGGTATATAAAATATGTAAATATGTAAAAGTTATAGGTATGTAATTTATATATACATCCACAGCATTGATAACAGATACATCATATCTATAAGATCATTTCTATATGTGTGATTTGTAGTTTTCTCTTGCACCTGTGGGAGCTGGCAAGCTCGCGGCGTGCAGGTGCTGGCAGGCAGGAAGCTCGGGTGGGATCCGTGCTGCGGTCTTCAGACGCAGCTCCCTCTTTTCTGGAAACCTGCAGGTTTCTTCATTTTGTTTGAGATGGAGTCTCGCTCTGTCACCCAGGCTGGAGTGCAATGGCATGCTCTCGGCTCACTGCAACCTCCGTCTCCCGGGTTCAAGTGATTCTCCGGCCTCAGCCTCCCAAGTAGTTGGGATTACAGATATGCGCCACCACGCCTGACTTTTTTTTTTTGTATTTTAGTAGAGATGAGGTTTCACTGTGTTGGCCAGGCTGGTCTCGAGCTTCTGACCTCGTGATCCACCTGCCTCAGCCTCCCAAAGTGCTGGGATTGCAGGCGTGAGCCACCGCGCCCCGCTCACAGGCTTGTTCTTCAGGCTTGTCGTTGACCAGACGGACCCTGCATGTAAGAAGAATCCTTGACTCCAGCAGCTGGTTGCTGATGCCAACCACGTCCACCTGGCAACTGGGCCTCAGTGTCCAGGCTGCTGCTGGACCGCCGCTGCCCCCAGCCCGCCAGGCGGCATGGTGGATTTCCCTCTCGCACTGGGCGCCTGCAAGTTGCGACCTCCTGCCCTGGCCCTGGTTAGGAATGTGGTAGGGAGATTTCTGAGGCGGGGGCAGGACCCAGAGACCCACCCGGGGGAGTCCTGGTTCCACCTCAAGAGTCGCTCCCCTGCGTTTCCTCGTCTCTCCGGCCACGGGGATGCCCATCCTGGGCAGAGCTGCAAATGAGGGTTGGGTGTGGTGGCCGAGCCCCCTCCTCCGACTGTTGGAAGAGCGCTGTTGTGTAACAGAGCGATTCTCTGTGCCGCTCCCCAGGACAGACCGATCCTCTCGACAGACGATCTGATTAGGGTTTAATGAGAATGTTGGCTTCCAGGAAGGAAGAATCCAGCAGCGTTTTGATGTCAGCCAGACGCCTTGAATGCCCCCTGCCGCCCCCGGCATTTGGAATCCGGCCTGTCAGGCAGTCTGGCCCGCGGGTCCCCCCACCCGCTTCGCGATGAACCCCATGTGCGTTTCCAGGGAGATGCGAACCATGTGTGGCTGATTCATTTACACTTCGTTCATCAAAACACAGTTTTGTAAGAGCTAATTGGCGCCGGAGTAGCCTTTCAAATCTTTTTTATAAGCCCGTTACCAACTCTCTAGTTTCGAGCCAAGTGTTCACAGAGCCTCAACTTCAAAAGACTGAAGCTTGGTCCGAAACTCAGAGTGTGGGTATCTGAGGCACACTGAGCTTGGCCGAGCATTTTCTGTTGAGTTCAGGCTGAGCAGAGCCAGGCAGGTGGGAAAGGTGCAGGAATCCAGGCAGAGCTAACTGGTGTTTTTCCCCATGCTTTTTCTAGGCTGGCAGCAGCCTTCAGCTGGGAATTTCACTGCCTCCCTGTCACCTGCCTGCTGTGGGCCTGGGGTCGCTCGTGTGTGATTGTGACCTTGAGCAGGGTCAAGAGGGGTCCAGGCAACTTCTTTCTTTCTGATAGTCCCTTTTCTTTTGCCAGAGAATGGGGCTCAGAGAAGTCATTTTGCCGCCATCTCTTCTCCACAACTTGGTCTGTCGGTCCGAGCATGCACTGGCTTGGCCAGTCGTTTGTATTGTACACCTGCTGCATGGCAAGCGGCGGGAGCGGGACAAGGGCCGGGCATAGGGGGTCAGCAAACGGCACTGTCAGAGACCTTCTGTAGAGCAGGCAGGTCTGTGGGGAGACTGGGGCTGACGGCCAAGCAGAAAAATAAGACTCTGAGGCTGGGCTTTGTGGTGGTTACGCCTGTAGTCCCAGAGCTTTGGGAAGCCAAGGCGTGAGGATCACTTGAGCCCAGGAGTTTGAGACCAGCCTGGACAACACAGTGAGACCCATCTCTACAAAAAATAAGAATTAGAATCTGAAAGGCAGGAGTGGGGCTTCCTTGTGTGTGGTAGGGAGGACGGCATCTGAAAGGGTGTGGGGAGGCGGACAGGGTGTTAGGGTCCCTGGGACACCAGGGGACCGGCCAGAAGTGTATGCAGCTGTGGGTGGGAGGAGGACAGGTCCCAGCTCACGCAGCACTCTCGCGTGGCAGAGGGATGAGAAGACGCTGGTGCCAGGAGGAAGTGCCAGTTCTTGCTGCTGAAGTCAGATTTTCTGGGATGTAATCTACATTGGTAAAATCCACACTTTTGATTGCTGCTCTGTGATTCGGCAAATGAGCACAGTTGCATGACCATTTTGGAAACAGGTGCAGGACGCTCAGTCACTCCCCCAGCGTCCCTCATGCCCTGGGAGCCGGCCCCTCCCCCAGGCTGGTCCCTGGCAGCTCCTGTCTGATTTCTGTCCTGGAGACGATTTTGCCTGTTCCAGAACGTCACTGGTGGGGAGTTCTCCAGGACACACACAGCCTTTCACCTACCAGAGTGTTTGGCAATCCACGTTGCAGCCTGTCTCCATCCTTAGTTTGGGCTGAGTCCACAGTCCGGAGGCGCCAGCCATGTGGTCCATCCACCTGCTGAAGGCCGTTTGGGCTGATTCCAGGTCTGGCGATTGGACACAGCTGCTGCGTGCCTTGTGCCCGGGTCAGCCTTCATGCATGTGTTGGCCATCTGCCCCTCCATCCCAGCACCCAACCGGTGCCCCAGGTATGTTTGTAGGGACTTCAGTGTGCATGTTGACCAAAGCCTTCTCCAGAGTGGCCATGCCACGTTCCCACCAGTGACACATGGGGGCTCCCGTGGCTGCTCAGCCTCTGTCATGTGGTCCCACCATCTCTCTGTGGTTGGTCCTGCCAGTGGGGTGCGGTGGTATCTGGCTGGGGTTTCCAGTTGCATTTCCCTAGTGACTAGCGATGTTGTTTGTCTTCCATGGGCTCCAGCTGCTGTTTTTAGGAGGTACTTATGGGGGATTTGGTGCAGAGAGCACAGGCTGGAGGAGACTGGAGCCCCTGAGTCCCACTCATGGCTGTTGACTTGCTGTGTGACCTCAGATGAGTCACTTAACCTCTCTCAGCCTCACTTCCTATCGCTGTGGTTCTTTTCCAGCTTTATCTAAAAAGGTATATTTGACAAATGGAAATTGAATAGATGTTAGGCGTGCAGTGTGAAGCTTTGATGCGTGTCTACACTGCCGAATGACTACCACAGTCCAGCTAATTTACACATCCAACACCCCACAGTGACCTCTGTGTGGGGTGAGAACGCTTGGGGCCTGCTCTTCTCAAATTTCACATACACAATAGATTATTCTGAACTGGAGTCACCAGGATGTGCATTAGCTCCCCAGAGCATATTCACTGTACCACTGACAGTTCATTCCCTCTGACGGACACCTCTCCATCCCTTCCCCGTTCCCGGCCGCCAGCAGCCACGGTGCTACTCTCTGCTTCAGTGAGTTCAACGTTTTCTTTTAAATTGTACTTTAGGTTCTGGGGTACATGTGCAGATCAGTTGCATAGGTACATACATGGCAAGGTGGTTTGCTGCATCCATCCCCCCTGTCACCTATATCTGGCATTTCTCCCCATGTTATCCCTCCTTGCCCTCCCCACCCCCCACTGTCCCTCCCTGAGACTCCCCAACAGACCTCAGTGTGTGATGCTCCCCTCCCTATGTCCATGTGTTCTCATTGTTCAACATCCGCCTATGAGTGAGAACCTGAGGTGTTTGATTTTATGTTCTTGTGTATTGAAAGTTCTAGCCAGAGCAATCAGGCAAGAAAAAGAAATAAAGGGGATTCAATTTGGAAAGGAAGAAATCAAAGTGTCTCTATTTGCAGATGACATGATTGTATATCTAGAATACCCCATCGTCTCAGCCCAAAGTCTGCTGAAACTTATAAGCAACTCCAGCAAAGTCTCAGGATACAAAATCAATTTACAGAAATCACAAGCCTTCCTATACACCAATAACAGACTTAAAGAGAGTCAAATCAAGAACTAACTGCCATTCACAATTGCTACAAAGAGAATAAAATACCTAGGAATACAACTAACCAAGGATGTAAAGGACCTCTTCAAGGAGAACTACAAACCACTGCTCAAGGAAATAAGAGAGGACACAAACAGATGGGAAAATTATTCCATGCTCATGGTTAGCAGGAATCAATATTGTGAAAATGGCCATACTGCCTAAAGGAATTTATAGGTTTAGTGTTATCGCCTTCAAACTACCATTAACCTTCTTCACAGAACTGGAAAAAAACACTTTAAACTTCATATGAAACCAAAAGAGACGCTGCATATAGCAAAGAGAATCCTAAGCAAAAAGAACAAAGCTGGAGGCATCACACTTCCTGACTTCAAACTATATTACAAGGCTACAGTAATCAGAACAGCATGGTACTGGTACCAAAACTGAGACATAGACCTATGGAACAGAACTGAGGCCTCAGAGTTCAACTTTTTTAGATTCCATGTGTAAGTGAGATCATGTGGTGTTTGTCTTTCTGCACCTGGCTTATTTCACTAGGCATGACGTCCTCCAGGCTCCTCCGTGTTGTCACGGATGACAGGACTGCCTTCTTTTTAAAGGCTGTAGTGTGCTCCATCATGTCTAGACCATGCCCTGCTTGTCTGCTCGTCTGCCGAGCAACCCTTGGGATGATTCCTTTCTTGGCTGTTGTGGGCAGGGCTGAGAGGTTTTGTTGACCTACTGATTTTCTTTCCTTTGCATAGATAACCGCTGACGGGTTTGCAGGATCACATGGTAGTTTTATTTTTAATTGTTTGAAGAACCTGCAAACTGTCCTCCCTGGAAGCTGTGCTAACTGACTTTCTCTCCAGCCATTAGCACGTGCTGCCGCTCCACACCCACTGCCAGGGCTAGCTGGGGGCAGTGGCACTTCCCAGGCCTGCTGTGAAGGCCAGGGTCCAGGCACAGGAAGGGAAGTGCCTCACAGTTAGACACTCACCCTAGGACGACCTCTAGGAGATCAGCATGGTCGTGGTATAAATGTCTCTTGAACATACTTTTGTCTAACTTCAAGAAAGAAGCTGTTTTTAAAGAAATATGTTAAATAAATGACAAAGTGGCATTGAACAAGGCAGTCATTACGGAGATTTGGCGAAGGTAGTGGGGTGAATGTGCAAGCTGATGTCTGGGAATCCCTGAAATCATGCACAGTGACTTTGCCTGTTCCAGCGCCAGCTGCGCCCCAGGTAGTGGTGGCCCATCCACCACCTGTCCCAGGAGCATGTTGGGAATTGGAAGTGATCGCTGCTGCAGGCGCTCGCCTGGGAACGGCTGGAGTCGTGTGGAGCATATTTCGGAGGTTGCACCCTGGGAGCTCCGCATGAGAGCTTGCTCCTGATGCTGCCACCCAGGCCCAGCCTGTCCTGCTGTGTCTCAGAAACCTCCTGAGGCAGGACCCCTGCCTGCCATTCTGCCAAGGTGACACATGCAGAGAATGTCAGGCTCACAATCTCAGCTCCAGATACACACACATAAAAATAATCACATTCTTAAGTCCTACTCAGGGGCTGGCGTCTCTCTGCTCTCCAGTGAATAGTCCCTGAAGGTTAGCTTATGAAAAATGCCCAGACTCTGTGGTTAAATAAGGAAACTCCAGAGGATTTATAGACTGGTGGAAGACCCACAGCTGCTTTACCCCAAGGAGAAACGGCCTTTATCCTGAGATCACATCCTTCCTGCTGTTTGATGGCAGGACAGTGACAATAGAAGGTGATGGATTTGTTGGGGTTAGTCTTCAAAGTGTGGAAATAAAAAAATGATTTTGTTCAAAAAATTCAAAATTTTACTGCTATTTGGACGTCTGGTTCTGGCTAATCTGGTTCTGGTAACAGGAGTGGGATTTACCCTCCTGCCACTGGAAACTAAGAGAAAATTTGATGAAGTGTACAGAGAGCCACGTTCAGACACTGGATGACAGACAACGCAAGATTGATCCTGTGAGAAAGGAAACGCGTGTCCCGTGGACCTGCCGGCTCACTGCAGTGAGGGAGGTGAAGTCGAGGTGGCAAGTTGTTGCTGAGTAGAGGAGACAGAGATGACTTCAGGGAGGGCACATTAGCAAGAGCCAGAGGGCAGGGTGCTGAAGAGGAAGGCCCTACCCAGAGAGGGCTCCAGAGATCTGCAGAGAGGGCCCCTGGGGCTTGGGCTGAGCACTGATCTGGGTGTGTGTACAAAGAAGCTGCTGAAGGCTGGGAAAGAGCCACCCAAAAGGGGCAGGCAGAACAATACTTGGAGCTCACAGAGGGTGGGGGATGGTTTGTGTTCCCACCAGCCAGGGTGGAAAGATTGTATAATATGCTTCGTAGTATGAGAATCCTCAGAAGAGTGTTGCCTGAGAAATGGTGGTAAATCAGCCTCAGCCTAAGGCTGTTTTGGACCCACCCTGACGACATTTAAAGGCAAGCCTCAGAAGGATAGAACTGATTCCAAATAACTTAACTGCATACCAGAATAAAGTCCAACACGATTCAAAGAGCACAACAAAAGCCAGAAATCAACAATGAATATTCACGGTGCCTGGCATGCAGTCAAAAATAATCAGATACGTGAAAACGTAAGATCCATGACTGGAGGTGGGAGTGGGGGTGGGAATCAATCAAATGTAAGTGACAGATGACGGCATCATAGATGAGGATGCTCAACTGCTCAACAGCTATTAAAAACGTTTTCCACGTGTTCAAGAAGGAGGAAGAAAACATGATTGTGTAGGGGGAGACATGAAGCATATGAAAGATCACAAATGAAGCTTTTAGAGATAGAAATTTCATGCCTGAAATGAAAAATACACTGGATGTTATTCACAGAATGGAAGAAACGATCATTGAGTCTGAAGCCAGAGAAACTATAGCTATAGCTATGGAAACTGTTCAAATCAAAGCAGAGAAAAAAGCCTTAAAAAAAAAATAACAGGACACTGGTGAGCCATGGGATACTGTCAAATCATCGTGCCTATGTGTAGCTGGAGACCTAGAAAGAGAAGACAGGCAGGGACAGAAAAATGTTTCAAAGAAATAATGGCCAAATATTTTTTTGAATCTGTTGGAAACTATAAGAAACTTGGTAAATCCTATGTAGAATAAACACCAAAAAATGCCACATCAAGGCATATTATAAACACATTTCTGAAAGCCAGTGATAAAGAGAGATCTTTATTTCTGTTTATAAGCCAACCAGATAAGAAAGGACATATTATATACAGAGGAAGGAAAATGTGAGAGACAGCAGATCTCTTGACAGAAGCCATGCAAGCCAGAAGGCCATGGGAGGACACCTTTAACATGCTAAGGAGGGGCTGGTGGTGAGACCTGCCAAGGATGATTGTATTAACTCAGTGAAAATATCACTCAAAATTGGAGATGAAGACTATTTTACATAAATAAAAGTGGATTGAATTCACTGTCAGCAATCTGCTCCACAAAAAATGGTAAAGGCTTTCTTCAACATTTCTTTATTTTTCTTCTTTCAGCAGAAAGAAAAATAATCCCAGATGGAAATTTAGAGTGACACCAAAGCAGTGAACAGTAATTACAGAGGTATATGCAAAAGATAGATAAATGCAATTTTTCTCCATAATTCACTGATTAAAACCATTTATCTTGGGGTTTGTATTATATGTAGAAGTAAAACCTATGGCAGTAATAGCACAAAGAATCAGGGTTGGAGGTGCTCAGTGATTCTCATGCTCTATGTGAAGTGCAACAATGTCATCTGAAAGTAGACTGCGGTAAGTTCAAATATATATTACAAACTCTAGAACTTTCTTTATTTTATTTTATTTTGAGACGCAGTTTCACTCTCATTACCCAGGCTGGAGTGCAATGGCGCGATCTGGGCTCACCGCAACCTCCGCCTCCTGGGTTCAGGCAATTCTCCTGCCTCAGCCTCCCGAGTAGCTGGGACTACAGGCACGTGCCACCACGCCCAGCTAATTTTTTTGTATTTTTAGTAGAGACGGGGTTTCACCATGTTGACCAGGATGGTCTCAATCTCTTGACCTCGTGATCCACCCGCCTAGGCCTCCCAAGGTGCTGGGATTACAGGCTTGAGCCACTGTGCCCAGCTAGAACTTTCAATAAAATTAAGGGATAGCTAATAGTTCAATAGTAGGATAAAAGAAAATCATTAAAATAAGACCTTCCATTAATCTAAATGAATGCATGAAAACAGGAAAGAAGAACGAAAGCACAGATGGGGCAAATAGAAAACAAATAGCAAGAAGATAAAGTTGAATGAAAATGATCAATGATTACGTTAAATGTAAATCATCTAACCCTCAATTTATGAACAACAATTGTTAGCTACCGTGAAGAAGGAAGACCCAAGTATATGCTGTCTGCAAGAAATGCAATTTAAACAGAAAGCCTGAGTAGGTTAACCGTGAGAGGGCAGGAAAAAGATGCATCGTGCCACCACTGAAACCAGAAAGACAGAGTGGCTCTACTAACAGCAGACAAAGAGATCTGCTAGCAAAGCATATTAGTGGAGATAAAGACAGTTATTTCATCGTGATCAAGGGGACATAAAATCCCAAGTACGTACATTCTTAATAACAGCTTCAACTTACGTGAAGCAAAACCTCATGGAACCGAACAGAAAAATAGAGAAATTCAAAATTATAGCTGGAGGCTTTGGTACCCCTGTATCAGTTAGGGTGTAACCAGAGGAGCAGAATTTGTCTGTCCTATGTATCCATCTATCATCTGTCTGTCTGTCTGTCTGTCTGTCTGTCTGTCTGTCTGTCTGTCTATCTGTCTGTCTGTCTGTCTGTAGTGGATCCTTGAACAACATGGGTTTGAACTGCAGGGTCCACTGATATGTGGATTTCCTTCCACCTCCTCCAGCCCTGAGACTGCAAGACCAGTCCCCTCTTCTTCCTCCTCTGCCTCAGCCTACTCAATATGAAGATAATGATGATGAAGACCTTTACAGTGATCTACTTCCACTTAACCAATAGTAAATATATTTTCTCTTCCTTGTGATTATAAGAGTTTTTTCTGTAGCATTATTGTAAGAATACAGTATATAATACATATACAAAATATGTATTAACTCATTCTGTTATGGGTAAGTCTACTGGTCAACAGTAGGCTATTTGTAGTTAAGTTTCTGGGGAGTCAAAAGTTATTTGCAGATTTCCGACTGTGCAAACGTTGGCACAACAACCCCCGCATTATTCAAGGGTCAACTGTGTGTGTGCGCCTGTGGACACGTGTGTGTGTAAATGAAACTGGCTTTATGTAATTGTGAGGGCTGTCTGCAGGTGTGAACACAGGCTGACATGACACAGACACAAGCCAGAGCTGTTGTTCATAGGAGGAATTTCTTCTTTCCCTTGGGAAAGGCTTACTTAGCTTTGAAGATCTTCTGATTAATTCAGGCCCTCTCAGGCCCTTACATAACATGAACTGCTTACAGACCTTAATGACACCTGCAAAATCACTGTACAGTGGCATCTAGAAGAGATTTTATCTGGGTAACTGGGATGGTAATCTCGCCAACAGACACATCAGAAAGTCTTCACAGCCATCTCTCACAACTTATAGAATAAGTAGACAGAAAGTCAGTAACATACAGAAGACTTGAACATTACCAATCAGCTTTACTCAATTGGCACTTATAGAAAATTCCCTGTAATCACAGAATGGACATGGAACATTCATCAAGGTGGACTCTATTCCGGGCCATGAAATAGATCTCAATAAATTTAAGAAGATTAAAATCACACAAAATATGTTTTCTGACCACAAGAGGATTAATTTAACTAGATATCAATAGCAGAAGGATATCTGGAGACCACCTAAATATTTGAAATTAAAGAACACACTTCTAAATAATCATGTTTCAAAGAAGAAATCACTAAGAAAATTAGAAAACTTTTTGAATTGCACAAGAATGAAAATGCAATGCATCATGATGTATAGAACGCAGTTAAAGCTCCACCTCAGAGGAAAATGCATAGTATCCAACGATGTAATCCATCACAATGTATAGAATGCAGGTAAAGCTGCACTTCAGAGGGAAATGTGTAGTTTCCAGTGATGCAATCCTTCATGATGTATAGGATGCAGTTAAATCTGAACTTCAGAGGGAAATGCATAGTATCCAATGATGCAATCCATCGCAATATATAGCATGCAGGTAAAACTGCACTTCAGAGGGAAATGCATAGTATTCAATGCTTATGTTAGAAGAAAGTCCCAAATCAATGATCACTTTGAGAAACTAACGAAGAGCAAATTAAACTCAATAACCAGAAAGGAGAAGAGAAAAAAGAGGAAGAATCATTGAAACAGAAAACAGAGGAAATCCCCTTTCACTGGTCCTTGTAAGTATCGAGTTGGAGGATGCTGCCCTGATCTATATGACAATCTAGAAATTATCCAACGTAAATCTGTATGATTATCCTTCCCAAGTCATAGATGAGGAACAGGCTCAGAGAGACCGGGGGCTAGTGCGTGGCGGAGCTAGGACTTAAACACAAGCTCTCTTGCTTGTTGAAGTTCCCACCTGTCTCCTGCTACACCAGGGCGACTCCACTCCTGGAGGCCTGGTGGGTCTCGCCCTGATGGCCCGAGGACACCTGGCACCCTGCACCCGCTGTAGCTCATAAAACGCTTTCATTAGATGGGATCCAGAGTTATGAATACCAGACTGCACAGAGCTCATGAGTTCCAGCCTTCTGTTCATCATCACGCAGGGCCTCCTGCTCTCCACCCTGGGATGCTTTTGTCTTGGGAGGTGCCAGAGCGAGCTGACATCACTAGCACTCTCCTTGCGGCCATCCACCCAGAGATGTGCAGTGCCGGGAACATGATGGGTTGGACCTGGGCCTGGGGGAGCTGGCCGGGATGCCTGCGTGCTTTCCATCAACATTTTGGAGGCGTCAAAGAAAGAGATTTGTTCTGCAGTGCCACGAACTTAGCCAAGCCTGGCCAGGCTGTGCCTCCGGACCCTGCCAGGAGCTTCTCCACTAGGGCGTTGGACAGCGGAGAGCGGATGGCAGCCTCCACGCACCACCCTCTCTCCCATGAAATTAAAGAGCTGCTCCAAGAAGTCTCAGCCTTGGAACTTGGAACTCAAAGCAACAGCAGAAGAAAAAATGAAGGTGGGGAAAGTTGTTTTCTCGATGGCCACGAGTTTGTCCTTGTTGGTTGCTGAGCTGCCTGTGGTGGGTGGTCCCGTGGCCTGCTGGTCCACACACAGCCCCGGCCTCTGCCACAGCCCCCAGCGCCCAGCATGGCTTCTGGCTTACTCATCTGCCTTGCAGTGAGTTTGGGTCAAAAGAGACCTTAAAAGAAGAGAACCCACCCTGAACAGAGGTTGCAGGGAACACGTCTGGGATCTGTAAATGCTGAAGCGGCAGATTCTTCCGTCCCGCCTGGGAAGTGTGGCAAGGTGGGGTGTAGCTCGTGTGCCTGTGACCTGCAGCAGGGAAGCTCACCCGGGAATGGGATGGGCTTTTCCCGGGTCATAGAAAGCTCAAGGCGAAGGAGAAGGCGCCTGTGCACGCCTCTGGTGACTGACAGCTGCTAATGTTTTACTGGAGCAAAATCATTTCCAGACTGACTCACCCCTTCGCTCATCTGGATAGAAAAGGAAGGGTGTACTGGGGAGGGAGAGAGCGAGGAAACAGAGGCAGAGCAGGGGGGCCAGAGCTGAGCTCCTGTGTCAAGCTGCACATGCCGCAGACGTGACTTACACAACGCGAACGAAATGTTGAATTAGGCACAACAAATTCAAATGCTATTGATTGAAGGCTGGAAGTGTCCGAGCTCTTGCGGCTTGTGGAACGCTCTCTCCTCCCCACGCTCCCTCCTCCCCATGCTCCTCCCCACAATCTCAGTCCTCACCCTCTACTGGCAAATGAACTTGCTTTTCCTTCCACGTAAGTCCACTGAAATCAGGATGTCAGTTATATTTGAAGCCACATGTTCTAAAGTTACTCAGAAAGAAAAAGGTATCAGTTCTCCATCATCTGGCACTTCCCATCCCAGACATGGCCCTGGGGATGTGCCCCCAACTCCGAAACCAACACAGCCTGCCTGCGGCTCCCGGCCAAGAACAGGCACAGCCAAGGCTTGGCCTGGCTTTTCTGTCGCAGCGGAGTGAAACTCGCTAGCCAGAGTCCTCCCTCGTTTAAACTGGGCCTCGTACTCCTGTTTTTTAGGCAAGGTCTCACTGTGTCACTCAGGCTGGCGTGCGATGGTGCGATCTCGGCTCACTGTAACCTCTGCCTCCCGAGTTCAGGCGATTCTCCTGCCTCAGCCTCCTGAGTAGCTGGGACTACAGGCATGAGCCACCACGCCTGGCTAATTTCTTTGCATTTTTAGTAGAGACAGGGTTTCCCCATGTTGGTCATGCTGGTCTCGAACTCCTGACCTTAAATGATCCGCCCACCCTGGCCTCCCAAAGTCAGCACTTTGGGATCACAGGCATGAGCCACAGCAGCTGGTCGGCCTTGTACGTTTGAAGTGGTGTTGACTCTTGGAATCCGTAGCTTCTGAGAGCTCCCCACCCGAATCTCAGGCAACAGGCAAATGTGACGTTTTCACCCTCATAGGAGTGTTACGGCTTTGAAATCTTTAGTCCATTGATCAAACTGCTGATCATGTTATGAATGGGGTGCTCCGGCGCTGAGAGCTGGGCACAGGGGCATCAGGCCCTGAGTGGGTTCTGCTCCAGGGTGGCTGGAGCCCTCCCGAGGGCACTGACATCCAACAGGAGTGTCTCTGCCCACCGCCTCCCCCAAGAGGACACTTCAGTTTGCCAGAGAAGGGCAGAGTGGGAGGTTACTTTTTCTCAGCATCTTGCCTGCTTTTCCTCTACCCAGAAGTTTGTTTTTAAGGAATTTTAAGCCTTTCGCACTGGAAAAGCAAAAAAAAATTTTGTAAAACAGATACTCATTTTGTGCAGACTCGGGTCTCCCCCACATTGGTTTTGCTTCAGGAAACGCAGCTACTCCAGCAGCCCTTGACCCCTTACTTGATTCACCCGTTTCAATCCATTTCTCACTAGGCTTTCCCCACTTCGCTCTGTCTGCCCACCCTGTCCACCTGGCTGGCTGTGGCAGAAAGGGGCGAGGAGAACAGAGACGCGGCCACTGGTTCATTCAGGAACCACCCGTGAGTTGAAACAGCTGTGTCATGTGGGCCAAAGGCAGGTGCCGACCACCTTCACCCGGAGCACGTCCTTGCCTTCCAGGATCAGATTTCCTGAGTTTCTGCAGAGCCTCTGGGTCGGAGCACGGACGTGGGCCTTGAGGACTTTGCCTTTGCAAATAAATAATCCACTAAAAAGTAGGCAACAGGTTTTAAATAACACCTGAAATAATACGTAAGATGTTTAATAAGGTATTTGACATCAGTAGCCATGAGGGAAATTAAAATGTAAAGCATTATGAATCGCCACTGCATATCTACCAGAATGGCTAAAATGAGAAAAAAGAAAAGAAACACAGACAGTGCCAGGTGCTGGTGCGGACGCGGGTGCCTGAGTCGCGGGTGTTGCTGGCGGGAACAGAAAACGGTGCCGCCGTGCTGGAGGACGGGGTGCTTGATGGATCCACACACCCTTCACGTAGGCTCCGGTGGACTGCTCAGGGGCGATCCCACTCTTGAGAGAAACGAACTTGCGAGTCCCGCAAAACCCGCACACGAACGTCTGCAGCCGCTTCACTCACCACAGCCAAGACAGAAGCAGCCCACACACCCATCCACAGCGAACACGTGGACAACTGCACTGCGTCCACGTGCCGGGCAGCCCACAAGTCAGCAGTGCTAAGGGCAGGATGCTGGCGCCACCACACGGGTCTCCCAAAGCCTTCTGCCAGCGGAGGGAAGCCAGACTCAACAGGCTGCATACCTCCCGTAGGAGTCACTCACGGGACAGTTACGGAGCACGCAAAGCTGTAGGACGGAGGGCAGATGGGTGTTCCCGGGCCGTGAAGGGGGCTGACAGCGGAGGGGCTGCCTCTGTCGGGGCGGAAGTGCCCCTCTCTAGACATTTACCAAATCATCGGGCTTTGCATCCAAAAGCGGGGAGCCTTACGTGTGCATGGTACCTCAGTAAACCCGAGGTGTAAACGTAGCGTGTGAAGCCATTAGCCCAGGGCGCGGGGAGTTGGAGCAGAGCTTTGTGGGCACCAGGCATGGGCTTCAGCAGTCCAGGTTCCCATCCATCTTCCTCCGGCCACACCGCTGTGGCTCCAGCACATCCCCAGGCCCTCTTCTGGGTGAGATGGGCATGCAGCTCTTAACAGACACATCCTCAAATGCTCTCCTGGGGGAGATGGGCGTGCGGCTCCCAGCAGCCCCGACACAGGCCAGCTCACCGGGAGCCTGGACTCCCTGTGGTCACCACAGGCCCCCTGGCTTTGCTGCATCGAAGACCCTTGGCCCCTCCTCCGAATCTGCCATGGGTGGGAACGCCGGTCTCCAAGCCTGCTAGGATTGCCTGTGAGTGAAGGCAGGTGACAGCTTGGTGAGGTGGGGAGGGAAGGGTGTCCCAGCTCTGTGCCGCTGGAGCTCCATGTTCCCAGGGCTGTGGGTGGGGAAGAACTGGTGTGGCCAGGGACAGCGGGAACACACAGGCTGATCACAGGGACACTCCCGCCACTTCCTGCCCTGACCTTGGGGAAGGAAGGTGTCACAGTCTCTCGTCGCTCCGCGCTTTTTCTGACGCCATGTTTGGTGCCCATCTTACCAGATGCCATGTGGATAGGTATGCGCAGCCCACACCTGCTGAGGGCACGGGCCCAACCATCCAGCCTCTTGCCAGAGCAGCCGTTCTCCTCCAGCCAGCCTGCCGGTGGCTCTTGTTGCACCCGGCCCTTTCCCAGCTTTCTGTTCCTACTGGGAAGGAGGAACGGGAGGTGCTAGACTCCGAGGGGGGCAGCCTGTCCCACTCGCACACGAGGCTCACCCGCTCGGGGAGGTCAGCCACATTTGAGAAGGAGCCAGGTATCTTCACCTTTGACAACCTGACTTTGGTGCTTAAAGCTCAGCCATTGTGAAGCAGACCCTCAGTTTCCCAAAGATGCCCCCTCTGCCTCCCACTCTAGACAGCGGAGGTCTTTTGCCCACCAGGGTGGCATGTGAGAACGGGCGTGATGCTGGGGTGCCCAGAACCGGTGCTGGGGCAGGAGAAGGCTCCTGAAGAGCCGGAGGCAGGAGAAGGTGGGGAGAAAAGAGCTCTGCAGGCCTCCGGGCCACGTTTGAGGAAGCCTCTGTTTTGAGGCGGGGCAGGAGAAGTGGAAGCTCAAAGTGGGCCTAGACTTGCCCCTCCCCCACCCAGGCTGGGATCCATACTGTGGTCCCAGTGTAGACAGACGAGACGAACCTCACATCAGAGGGAGAGCCACACGCCACTGCGACTGATTCCGGAGCTCCTAACTCGGCTCCCTGCAGAGAAAGACCAATCACCTCAGACCATTCTGGGGTGATGGCAGCGTGGCACCATCCCCAGCCTGGCAGTGTGGGGAGCGGGGCCACCAGAGCCCCCAGGGACAGGAGAGCACAGCGGTGCCACCCCCTGCTGAAGACAAACCCTTGGCAAGCAGGAGGTGCTGTGATTAAACGTATGATGTCTGCCACCCCCAAAGACGCAGCCGACGAGGCTGTTTTAGCAAAACTGGAAAGAAAAATGCAATTTTTCTTGGCCACACCGTTTTCATTTCCTTTGCTTCTGGCATCGGGTTTGTTTGTCTCTTCTCACTACTGAGAGGCAGCCTTGCCAGCCTGTGCCTCCCGCCGGCTGTGGCTCGAGGTGTGGATGCCCGAGCCACCTTCCCATCCTCCTCTGAGGTGTGAAGCTGCAGAGCTCTGGAGTCGTGAGTGAGCACTGCTGCTGCCACAAAGCAGAGCCCTGGTGACCGGGGACACGCCACACGCTTCACGTCTGCACGGGCAGCATCACAAGCTGCCGCTGCTCCAGCACGTCGGGAAGTGCGAGAATTTGCGACCTCAGCGACATGTCCCTCGAGCTCGTCACGTGGCAGGCGCTGCCAGCGTGTTCTGGGGGGTACTCCCTCTCGGGCTGGCTTGTGCGGGTACATGTGTGTGCATACACACAGACACAGACTCATATCAGTGCCATGCACATGTCCACACAGCAGGCTCCGGTGCACAGACTCCCATGCTCATATGAACACATGCACGTGCAAGACTTACACGGGCACACCCAGACACGGAAACACACCAACACAGGCACACACATGCACTCACATATCCAGACACCCATGCACACTCACACATTCACACACTCAAGTACAAGGCATGCACACACAAACATGCACACACACTCGTGTGCCCAGACCACAGACACACGGATACTCTCACACATTCACTCACATGAATACAAGACATTCACATGCACACATATGCACACACACTCGTGTGCCTAGACCACAGACACACTCTCACACCTTCACGTGTTCAGAGTGCTCCCCCTCCCACTCACAGGCCTCATCCTGGGGATGAGTGAAGCCGTCAGGCCATTCTCCTACGCTCTGAGCTTCCAGATCCCTGGGCCGGCCCCGGTGTTGTTCATGGTCCATCTCACTGGGGAGTGTTTTTGGCTCCAGGGGCGTCCAGAAGCGGGTGTGGGTGGGCCCAGAGACCTTTCTTCCAGGAAGACAGATTCCGAACCCAGTCCTTCTCCACAGTCAAGGGTGCCCTCCCCAGCGGGATCCTGGACTTGTTGGCTCTGCATTAGGTTATAAATCAGCCAACAATGGGAGGCCGTGGGCTTCGCCAGAAGCCTCTGGAAACAGAGCTGCTCCTTTCCAGCAGGCCAGGCCGACCCAGGAGGCTGTGGCAGTGGGGCTTTGGGCTCTGGCCCCGTCATGTGCTGGGGGAAGGTGAGCCAGGCTCCCATCACGTGCTGGGAGCTGATCTTGGCAGGCCGCTTCCTCCTGAGCCCTGCACTTGGCTCCAGGCTTTCGGACCACCTCTGATCCCAGGGGGACGGGCAGGGGCGAAGAGGCAGGAGACAGCACTGAGACATCAGTGTCAGATGCAGGTCCCCCCAAAGCATGGCGGGCCCACCTCCCCCCGCAGAGGATTGCACAGCAGTCAAGGCAGCACATGGGGCTTCTGAGATGTCAGCCCGGGTGTGACAGCTGCATGTGTTCAGGCCGCTCTGTGTTGGAAAACGTATGCAGAGTAAAATAAACGTCGCTCTCGCTGGGAGGGCTCCAGCATCCAGGGTTCTGGCTGGGCTGGGGGATGCGGTCAGCCAAAGCATTCGAGGAAGCTGCTGTGACTCACAGGGGGTGAGCTGCAGAGGAGCTGGCTCTTGAGATGCAGGACACGCTGGGGACACAGGACCGGGGACACTCAGCACACCCTGCGCTCTGCTGCAGAGATGGCCTCCTGGGAACACAACGGTGGGCTTTGTCTCAGGAGACACTTCTAGCGCCGCAGGTGGGGCGGCTGGGACACCCTGGGGCGTGAGGACAATGCAGCCGGGTCCTGCGGAAGGCGGGGCCTGTGGGCGTCTGGACAGCAGGTCAGGACTAGCTGAGGTGTCTGTGGAGACCTCCAGGGTCCGGCTCAGCTGGTCGGAGGATCCCTGAGTGGGTGGTGCCTGTTGGGGACCCTGAGGCAGCTCTTCTTTACCTGGGGTGGCCTAGGAACGCTGCCTGGAAGCTGGGCCTGCTGAATCCAACTGGACACCGCAGAACCTAGCACCTGTGGGACCAGCACCTGCCCAGGCGTGTCCTTCAGTTTCACGTTCAGCGTGAGAACGCACGTTCTATTAACAGCAAAATGCTTGCTGGTGAAAATGCACGTGGAATTGCACGCAGGAAGGAAAACCTCCGGAATGTCTCCGGGACACAGCATCTCCCAGGCCCTCCGTAATCAGAACAATGTGAGATTACACCAGTCACACTGGGAGAGGAGACCCCGCGGGAGCGTCGCGGCAGCTCGGACCCCAGCAACTGCTCCCACAGAGGGTACTGAGGTGCTTTTTCCCTCTCTTTTTTTTTTGACTTGAAGAAATCATTGTAAATTGAATCTCAGAAATGCTGGAAGTATCCCAAATGTGGTTATAGAAACAGTTTGAAGTAGTCCAACTTGATTCCAGATTGCCTGCATTTTTTTTTTACATCTGTGCAATCAAAACCAGACAGAATGCTGTATTAAAACGCGGTGCCTAATGGTGATGTTTCCCAGGGCTAATGTAACGAGTCTGGACTCTGAGTTTCCCTGTTTATCTTGGAGCGTCTGAAATCCCGACGATGTTCTCTCCTCCTCCTGCGCTGTCATCTCTTTTTCCCCAGCAGGGTCTCAGGAAAGGGGCCTGGGAAGAAAAGCAGGCGGGCGGGGGCTTTCCCGGGATGCGTCCTGGGCCCTGCATCTCACACCAGCCTCCTGGCTCCCTGCTCCCCACTTCTCCTCCCATGACCCCCTCTCCACTTTGGAGCTCAGGGCCTGGCCCTAAACTGATTCACAAAGTTTCCAAGCAAACGATGAGCTTTCCCCACTCCGTGCCTCTGCCCGTGCCGTGACCCCCGCCTGGAGTGCCCTCCCTTGCTGGCCTGGAGGACTTCTCCTTTCCCTCCAAGGTTCAGATGATCTCTCACCTCTCCTATGACACCCCAATGCCTCCTCTCCCCAGGCTGAGCGCCCACGTAACTGTGCGTCTCACTTCTGTAGCATCTAACGAATGTTGGGGGACCATCTGCTGTCTGCTCAGTGTCTGTGTGAACCGGGGGTGTCGTGATATCATCCTGGGGGCCAGGACTGCTGTCTGGAGGGCTCTGAGGCTGTGCCTGGCCTGGACTGCTGTCTGGAGGGCTCTGAGGCTGTGCCTGGCCTGGCAGGTGGCATGTGCTGCTTGCTGACCTCTTACAGCATACAGGAACGGCGAAGCACAGCTCCTGGGTGGGCCATGGCCATGGTCTGGCCTCCCTGGTACTCAAACTGGCCAGAGCATCTGAATCTCCAGGACGCCTGTGAAACCTGGGTCCCCAGGCAACACTCCTAGGGATTCTGAGGCTGGAGGGCGTGGGTGGGCCCCAGAATTTGTATATCGAGAAAGCTCTCAGGGGTGGCCATGGCCACCTGTCTCCAGGCTGGGAACACAGATCCCATCTGCACTAGCTGCCTCCATAGCCCTCAGGATCCCATTAGAAATGCAGACCACCCCATCTCCTCGCCCAGACCAACCCCTTCCCAGACCCACTGCACCAGAATCTACCTCTCCACAAGACTCCAGGGCACCTGTGTGTGAACTTTGAGAAGCACAGCCTTAGACCTAGTCCCTGGTGCAGGACCCACCCACCACGCCTGGTGCAGCCCCATCACCACCTGCTTCTGCACACAGGAGGCGCCGTAAATCTGGATTCAAATGGATGCTTAGTAAGCCAAATGTGGTCTTGTTTCTCCCTTTTGGAAAGGAAGGTCCTTTCCCAAACCTTGTGTCTAGAATGTTCCCCAGTGAGGGGAGGATGTCTCATTAAAAACACAGAAAGGACATTGCTCATGCAAGAGCCCTTCGGAGAGAGCCTCTGGCATGTCAAGAAATTGAAGCTCCCAGCACTGCTGGCTGCACTGCCTCAATTATACGCGTATTGGACCTTCCCAAGTGCAAAACTGCCCCGTCATTGCCGGTCCTAACAACCCACATGCATGTCTCAAAATAGCACCAGAGGGGAGAGCTGGAGGGATAAGGATGGCAGTGCTTGGGTGTTGGCCCCACGAAGTACCAACTTCGTGGGAGCAAAGGTCTCACTGGGGGACGCAATGGCTCTTCCCAGCCGGGGTCTCTCGTGGTCTCTCTCTGAGTGAAGTTGGGGAGGGATCTTTGGACATGTGGACATGTGTGTCTGCATGCCCCTGGGAGCTGCTCTCTAGAAAGCACTGGGCACGCTCATTTATCCACCCCCTCCACACAGACTTGCCATGCTCCTACAGTATGCCAGGCACTGGGCTGGGTGCTGGGGAAATGCTCCCATGAGGGAATTGTTTTCCGTGCTAATTGTTGTAATAGAAAAAGGCACAGACCAGGCAGTGGCTCACGCCTGTAACCCCAGCACTTTGGGAGGCCGAGGTGGGCGGATCACTTGAGGTCAGGAGTTCGAGACCAGCCAGGCCAACATGATGTAACTCCATCTTTACTAAAAATACAAAAAAGTATTGGGCATGACGACAGGCACGTGTAACTGCAGCTACTTGGGGGGCTAAGGAAGGAGAATCGTTGGAACCCGGGAGGTGGAGGTTACTGTGAGCCGAGATTGCGTCACTGTACTCCAGCCTGGGCTAAAGAGTGAGACAGTCAAAAAAAAAAAAAAGAAAGAAAAGAGAGAGAGAGAAAGAAAAGAAAAGAAGGGAAGGAAGAAAGGAAGGAAAGGAAAGGCTAAAATAAAAAGGAACAGAAATTTTGACCGACCAGGAGGCCAGCAGAGTCTGAGCAACTTTCAAGATCCTCGTCCCGGTTTCCGACCCCACCCGCCTGCTGCTGCCTCTCCTTTTCTCTGTCCTGTTCCCTTCTCTTGACCCTTCATGCTGCAAACCCAGTGCCCACCCATGGGGCTGGGGGCCCGCGACAAGTGGGTGGGTCTCATCCACACAAACAGCTAATCTGGATACGCAAGGCCAAAACCTTCTCATTTTTCTGGGCAAGTTTTTTTATTGGGCCAAAATGTTTTGATTGTTATAAACTCACAAGGGTGGGGTAGACCATTAAGGCCAACTTGAGGTCCAGTACTGTTGTTTTTAGAGAAGAAACGCGGAAGCCCCAGGCACCTGCCTGGGTAGTGGCTGAACCGGGGATGACACCTTGCTCAGTCCCGGCACAGCCGCGCCACACACCCGGCACCACACCAGGCGCTCACCCTCTTAACTCACACGTCAGGACAGGTGGTGTGTTTGTGAAACTAACGGAGGCTGGTGTTCAGGAGGAGGAGGAGGGAGGACGGGAAGGAGAGGGAGCATAGCATGCGCTGGAGAGGTAGATCCAGAGATCACTGCTGGAAACAGATGCTCGGTGCCACAAAGAAAAATCAGCACTGAGATGAAGGACCTCTTAGCAAGGCAGTCGTTACTTTCTGCGGAAAGGGGTTCCCGTTAGCCATCTTGCCACGAGAGTACAGTGAACAAAGGAAAAGCAGACGTATTTACCCTTTATGCATTTGGGGTCGTCTTTACTGCCATGTCTGGTCTCCGTTGGCTGGAGCCAGTCCTCACAATCTAAACTAAAACTCGATTGGCTGAAAACTTAAAACTTTTCTAAACAGGTAAAAGGAATGGAGAAGAAAAGGAAGTCCAAATAAGAAAGGGACATAGGCTGGGAGCTGGGACACCCCTGTGGGCACGTCCAGCACAGACATCTTGGTTAAAGGACAAGGGCATAGAATGTACCACGTGCCTGTGAGCATGGCGTGTCTAGCAGCTACACAGGACAGGGCTTCACAAAGAGCTGCCAGCATGAAGGCTTAGAAGAAAGTCTTTAAAACAGGCTCTTATTTTAACCCTTATTATTATTCTTTTTTAAGAAGAAAGGAAACTTTGAAGAGGAACTTTTCTGCTTCCTATAAGCACACACAGCCACGGCCTCACAATGCATACTTGAGATCAGTCTTTGTTCTAAGGGCAATGGGGAGCTATCGAAGACTCCAGGCTAGAAGCAACACAGGCAGGACTGTGTTTTAGAAGCATCTCTGTTGCATTTGGTGGGCTGAGAGAGAGGCTGAGCTGAGGCTGTTGGAGAACCAGCAGAGGGGGATGTTGGCTTGAACTAGGGACGCAGGTCGTGTAAACAGGAGGGCTGTGACCTGCTGCAGTGTCACTTTCCCACTGACTTCTAGGAGTGTTGGTTTCCCGTTGCCTCTGTAACACACTGCCACAAACCAGACTTTAGAACAGTGGATTTTCATCATCGCTCTTCCCGGGAGCGTCCACAAGGAGCCTGCCCTGCGACCTCCGACCTCTGACCTCCAGAACTGGGAGAGACTCGATCTGTACGGTTGGGAGCCGCTGGGTCAGTGGTCATTGGTCACAGCCATGCTAGGGGTACTAGGAAACAGTACCAGGGGCAAGAGACAAAGTCTGATTAGCCACCCTCCTCTGAAAGACAGAAAGGGAAACGCAAGACCAGGAGGGTGCTGAGAGCCAAGGGGACTGAACTGAGGGCCTGGGGCTGTTTGCGGATTTTGTTTGCCTGGGTTTTATTTTGTCCCCAGGAGTCTCAGGCCGTGTAGCCAAGTGCAGTCTGCAGTTCTTCCCTTCTTTGAAAGCAAACAGCCTCCTTTGGAAGAGTGAAGCATACCCTAGGGTCCAACTGGGGCTGGGCCAGGCCACGGAGTTCCCGGAATGTGTACAGAGCAGACAGCACCCTGCAGTTGGGTGGGCACTGACTTTGGGGTCTGGAGATCTGCATGCCCACAAGGTGCCCCCGGGAAGTGGGGGCTGCAAAGGCATCGCCTACCCCATGGGCTGGGGCAGAGAAATGGACACCACGCCTCTGAGGGCACTCGGAAAACATTTCTAATATATTTATTTTTTGTTGCTGAGCTAGAGAAGAGCCTGAGAAAGGGCTGAAGGGGATGAATGAACAAGAGCAGGAGGAGGGCAGCTGTGAGGGCAGGAGAAAAGGGCGTGAACTGGGGGAGTCGGGACCCCACCCGCTTCTTGCCTGGGGACCAGCGGAAGGAGCTGCTCCCTTGCTTCATGCCTGCTCTTTCACCCCCTCACTCCCACACCTCCAGCTCAGGTCCTGCTGAGAAACGGAACAGTGGGACACAGGCAGAGGGGAAATGTTCGGTGGGCTATGCTGGTGGCTCTGGAGGTTTACTGAATGCTTCTGTGGGTTACTCTTGTTGGGATGGGGATTCCAGGGGCCTGTTACGGACAGAACTGTCTCCCTCTCGAATCTGTATGTTGAAGCCCTAACCCCCAGAGTGATGGTATTTGGGGGGGGGGCCTTGAGGAAGAGACTAGAGTTCCTGTCTCCACCTCGGGAGGACTCCGTGGGGAGGCAGCTGGGAAGACACCTGCAATCAGGAAGGACCCTCTTCAGGAGCCAAGTCAGCTGTACCTTGACCTTGGAGTTCCAGCCTCCGGAACTGTGAGAAACAATTCCTCTTGTTGAAGCCACGCAGCCTGTGGTGCTCTGCTACGGTGGCCTGAGCCAGTGGAGCATTTGCGGTGAGCGTGGCTCCTGCAGGGAGATGGAGCAGGGACGTCGCGTCAGGTCCGAGGCTGCTAGCAGAGCCTCCGCTTCTTTTCCTTGGCACTCACAAGGCCATGCTGGGAAAGAGGTCTGAGCCAGGTCGCTCTGAAAGCACCCTGTTGGTAACTCTTTTGGGAAATGGAGACTGACGTCAAGGTATCTTGCCCACTTTGTGCAGGAAGATGACGTGTTGTAACAAGGAAAAGAAAATGGGAGGTCCTCTGTCCCATGGAAACTGGGGTCAGACGTGTGTCTACAACACTCTGCTCATCCACAGTCCAGGTCACACACGATGAGGATAGTGCTGAGAGTCGTCACATGGTGGTGATGGTGATGGTGATGGTGATGATGGTGATGGTGGTGATGGTGATGATGGTGGTGATGATGATGATGGTGGTGGAGATGGTGGTGGTAATGATAGTGGTGATGATGGTGGTGATGGTGGTGATAATGCTGGTTACGATGATGGTTGTGGTTATGATAGTGGTGATGGTGGTGGTGATGGTGGTGGTGATGGTAATGATAATGTTGATGATGGTGATGGTGCTGATAGTGATGATGGTGATGGTGGTGATGGTGAGGATGATGGTGATGGTGATGGTGGTGGTGGTGATAATGATGGTAATGATGGTGGTGATGGTGATGATGGTGGTGATAATGATGGTAATGATGGTGATGGTGTTATGGTGATGATGGTGGTGATGATGATGGTGGTGGAGATGGTGGTGGTAATGATAGTGGTGATGATGGTGGTGATAATGCTGGTTACGATGATGGTTGTGGTTATGATAGTGGTGATGATGGTGATGATGGTTGTGGTTATGATAGTGGTGATGGTGATGGTGATGATGGTGGTGATGGTGATAATGGTTGTGATGATGATGATGGTGATGGTGGTGATGGTGATGATGGTGATGGTGGTGATGGTGATGATGGTGGTGATAATGATGGTAATGATGGTGGTGGTGTTATGGTGATGATGGTGGTGATGATGATGATGGTGGTGGAGATGGTGATGGCAATGAAAATGTTGATGATGGTGATGGTGCTGATAGTGATGATGGTGATGGTGGTGATGGTGAGGATGATGGTATTGATTATTAGAGTTGTCTTAGTCCATCTGGGTTGCTGTAACAAAATACCATACAGTGGAGGCCAAGCGTGGTGTCTCACATCTGTAATCTCAGCACTTTGGAAGGCTGAGGCTAGAGGATCACTTTAGGCCTGGAGTTCAAGATCAGCCTGGGCACCCCAGCAAGATCCTATCTCTACAGAACATTTTACGATTAGCTGGGTGTGGTGGTGTGCACCGGTAGTCCCGGTTGCTCGGGAGGCTGAGGTAGGAGGATTGCTTGAGCCCAGGACGCTGAGGCTGCAGTGAGAAATGATCACAGCTGTGCTCCAGCCTGGGTGACAGCAAGACCCTGTCTTACAAAAACAAACAAACAAAAAACCCACAAATTAGGTGCCTTATAAACAACAGAAGTCTATTTCTCATAGTTTTGGAGGCTGGGAGTTCCAAGATTAAGACACCAGTGCAGTCAATGACTGGTGAGACCCATCTCCTCGTAGACGGCTCTCTTCTCACTGTGCCCTTGCATGATGGAAGGGGCAAGGGGGCTTCCTAGGGCCTGTTGTAAAGCATGAATCCCATTTGTGAGGGCTATGCCCCATGACCTCATCACCTCTCCCAGGCCCCACCTTCTAATTCCATCACTTTGAGGGCGAGGATTTCAACATATGAGTGCAGGGGGACATAGACTCAGGCCCCAGTGTGGCCTGGCACCTGCAGAGCATGGCTTGGTGCAGCCACTCTTGTAAGCTCCCGCCCCTGGTTACCTGATTTATTTCCGCCAACAAACCTCCAAGGCTGGGCTACGGACCATCCTCTTCCTGCAGAGGAGCACCTGCAGGCCTGGAGATGACGTGGCCTGCTCTGGCCACATGGCCTGCAGGTGACACTGCACTGCGGTGGCCTGGGACGGGCCCCAGGTCCTCAGTGCCCCGTGATGTAGCTTCAGTGTCAGAGCAGGGTGGGAGCTGCTCGGTTGAGAGAAGGGGGTTGACCTGGAACACCCCGAGCTTTGTCCCAAGCCTCGTCAGAGCCCCTTGCTTCCCACTTTGGAGCAGTTTCTCTGGACCAGGCAGGGGGACAGGCGAAGAAATTGTGTCCGCTAAGTGGTGTCGCCTTCCTGTGAGACCTGTATGGCTCCCAGGCCTGTGGCTCTGGGCACCAGGTGCTGGGCCAGCATCTGGAAATAATTAATTCCCTCTGGAGAGAGAAACATCACAGCTGCATGGCTCTTCCCAGTCCTGGGCATGGGTCGGGAGGCAGCCGTGCCGGGGATTTCAGGCTGCCCCTTCGCCTCCTCCCCCAGGCTGTTGTGACTTTTGCATCGGGGTGGATTTACTTTCTGATCCAGCGGTTGGTCAACATGGGAACTGACTGGCCTACATCTGCCTTTCCCCTGCAGGACAGTGCCGGCCGAAAGGAGAGCGTCAGCTGTGCTTCTGTCTTTAAAAGGCAGCAAAGGGAAAAGTGTGGGGCTGGGTTTTGTCATGTCAGAGGAGGCCAAGGGCTCCCATGGAGCGAGTTACGTGGGAGGCGAGGGAATCAGTGGGGCTGGGCCACGTCGCTGTCCCAGGGAACGGTATTTCTCGCCCACTTCAGCCGTGAGGAGCATCGCAAGGCTGCGGACCTGGATGAGTTCTGAGAACTCCGGGCCATGCGGGCCCCAGAGGTGCAGGCTGATGGATGGGCCTGTCAGTCCTCCCTGTCTCCTTTCAGATCTGATGGGAAATGCGCTAGGGTGAGGTGATGGGTGTCAAGGCGTGGATCTCTGGTCGCAAGCCGCCTGTTCTCAGAATACAGCTGGCTGTGTTGTAATTACACGGTGACCTCACAATAAATAACGTGCGCATGGAACGTGCTTTCAGATGAGCATGAGTTTTTACAGTGTGGACAAACAAAACCCCCAGCCTGGAGAGGTAGACCCAGGAGGCGGCACGGGGGCCACAGGACCTGCCTTTCTGGGTGTGCGTGACATGCAGCCTCCGATCGGGGCTGTGCTGCCAATCCAGCCAGGCCCGTGGCCCCCGGCTGGGTGGTTTTGTGAAAATCCATGATTTGGTTCACACTGATCATCTGCTCTGTGGCTGTGGCTGAGGGAGGAGTTTTCTGGGGAAGCAGAAGATCGTCTGAGGGGTTGGAGGGGAAGCGGGTTTTAGCTGAGGCTGTCGGCCGATCCTGGACAAGGGACAGGATGGTAGAGTTGATTCTGGAAGTTGGATGTGTCTCGGAGTGGGGGTTTCTCTGTCACATCGTCAGGCTCAGCATGAAGCTGGTGACTGTTCTCGAGAGGGAGTGAGCCCACCTAACGACGGCACGTGGACGTTTGGAGAAAAGGGGGAAGAGCGCTCTGGCTCTGAGACTTCAGGGTGTCCCGATACGCAAAGGAGAACAGAGCCCAGAGCACCAAGGAGTCCCCACCCTGAGCTGTCCCACCTGTGAGTCCCCACCCTGAGCTGTCCCCACCCTGAGCTGTCCCACCTGTGAGTCCCCACCCTGAGCTGCCCCACCTGTGAGTCCCCACCCTGAGATGTCCCCTCCTGTGAGTCCCCACCCTGAGCTGCCCCCACCTGTGAGTCCCCACCCTGAGCTGCCCCACCTGTGAGTCCCCACCCTGAGCTGTCCCCACCTGTGAGTCCCCACCCTGAGCTGTCCCCTCCTGTGAGTCCCCACCCTGAGCTGTCCCCTCCTGTGAGTCCCCACCCTGAGCTGTCCCCTCCTGTGAGTCCCCACCCTGAGCTGTCCCCACCCTGAGCTGTCCCCTCCTGTGAGTCCCCACCCTGAGCTGTCCCCTCCTGTGAGTCCCCACCCTGAGCTGTCCCCACCCTGAGCTGTCCCCTCCTGTGAGTCCCCACCCTGAGCTGTCCCCACCCTGAGCTGTCCCACCTGTGAGTCCCCACCTTGAGATGTCCCCTCCTGTGAGTCCCCACCCTGAGCTGTCCCCACCTGTGAGTCCCCACCCTGAGCTGTCCCCTCCTGTGAGTCCCCACCCTGAGCTGCCCCCACCTGTGAGTCCCCACCCTGAGCTGTCCCCTCCTGTGAGTCCCCACCCTGAGCTGTCCCCTCCTGTGAGTCCCCACCCTGAGCTGTCCCCACCTGTGAGTCCCCACCCTGAGCTGTCCCCACCCTGAGCTGTCCCCTCCTGTGAGTCCCCACCCTGAGCTGTCCCCACCTGTGAGTCCCCACCCTGAGCTGTCCCCACCCTGAGCTGCCCCACCTGTGAGTCCCCACCCTGAGCTGTCCCCACCTGTGAGTCCCCACCCTGAGCTGTCCCCTCCTGTGAGTCCCCACCCTGAGCTGCCCCACCTGTGAGTCCCCACCCTGAGCTGCCCCCACCTGTGAGTCCCCACCCTGAGCTGTCCCCTCCTGTGAGTCCCCACCCTGAGCTGTCCACACCTGTGAGTCCCCACCCTGAGCTGTCCCCTCCTGTGAGTCCCCACCCTGAGCTGTCCCCACCTGTGAGTCCCCACCCTGAGCTGCCCCCACCTGAGTCTTCGGTCCCCACCCTGAACTGTCCCCAAGGAAATCTCCTCTGAGTACTTGAAACTCCATGTCAACTGGTCAGGACAGCCTCTGTGGGTTTGGGAAGGTAGGAGGGAGCTCCAGAGACAGCACCGAGCGGGATTTCATGGCCAGACACTTGCTCCCATGACGACCAACTTGGGAAACCGGAATTATTCTGTCTCAGGCCATATCAGCAATGTTCTGTTTCTGCTAGAGACCTGTGCTCTGACTTACTCCATCTGCATTTGGATATTGGAGCCTCTGAGGCCATCCCTGGCCTTTCTTTTTGTAGGTGGGGAAACTGAGGCCTAGAGAGAGGCATGGGCTGCCCGAAGTGATGCTGACGGTGTGAAGTTTTACTTAGAAGCGGAGTACCCCAAATCCTGGCCTTGATTTGTCTGGACAGTGTCTACCTTTATGGGCCACCAGGCCAGTAGGCTGGCCCAGAATGAGACCTGCAGCCTGTGCCAAGGACGGAGGTGGCCTGAGTCAGGTCAGGTGCAAAAGCTGGCACTGAATGATGTCTGTGATTCTCATGAGGGCAAGAATCCCAGCCTGGTTCAGCAAAGCCACAGGGGAATATTTGGGTTCTCGCAGTTGTGGGAGGAAGGTTTAGTGGAGCCATGTCCATCCAGGAGTGACCACCAAAGATAGCTGGAAAGAGGCAACAAGGGGCAGGGCCGACAGGTGGGCTGCTGTGGCCACTCACCAACAGGCCCCTTGCTCTGCCCAAATCCTCTTGGAGCCCCTTAGTCAGGTGATAGATAGCACCACTCACCACAGATGGGAAACAGGATCAGAGAGCTCTACCAACTGCTCAAAGCCACACAGCCAGGCCACACAGCCAGACCACCCAGCTCAAGGCCACACAGCCAGGCCACACAGCCAGACCACACAGCCAGGCCACTCAGCTCAAGGCCACACAGCCAGGCCACCCAGCTCAAGGCCACACAGGCCACCCAGCTCAAGGCCACACAGCCAGGCCACCCAGCTCAAGGCCACATAGCTAGGCCATATAGCTCAAGGCCACACAGCCAGGCCACACTGCTCAAGGTCACACTGCTTAAGGTCACACAGGCAGGCCATACAGCCAGACCACCAAGCTCAAGGCCACACAGCCAGACCACATAGCCCAGCCACACAACCAGACCACCCAGCTCAAGGCCACATAGCCAGGCCACACAGCCAGACCACACAGCCCAGTTGCACGGCCAGACCACCCAGCTCAAGGCCACAAAGCCAGGCTACCCAGCTCAAGGCCACACAGCCAGATCACACAGCTCAAGGCCACATAGCCAGGCCACACAGCAAACCACACAGCTCAAGTCCACACCACTCAAAGCCACAGAGCCAGGCCACATAGCTTAAGGCCACAGAAAGCAGGAACCTGAGCGTAAGCACTGTTTTGTCTGATGCCAAAGCTCTGAGAGTTCACACACCTCTGAGAGACCTGTGGGCCACTCCTGCTCTTTGAGGCATGAGGAGCACTGCCCCTGCCCTTGGGGAGATGCCTCAGGAGGGGCAACTTGCTCTTGAGAAGTAGTTACCTCTCACCTGGGCCATGTCTGAGCTGGGATCCCCAGAGCAGGACCAATTGTTCAGCAACTGGAATTCGTGGGTCAGTGTTGGTCACTGACCATTTTCAGGGATGGTCCTGGCTGGCACTCACTTCCACGTAGATCACTCATCTTGGACTTCATCACTGACACCATCACGCCTAGGAAGCTTGCTGTCCCTATCCTTATGGCCTTCAGATAAGGCAGTACTTGCAGGGGACACTGCCCCTTTGGCCTCCAAGTGGAGCAAAGACATCAGGAAGCACAGGTGCAAAGGAAGAAGCCAGTGGCATGGACCATGGCTCACCACGGGATCCTGCATCCTTGTGGACCACGACTCACCATGGGATCCTGTGTCTTTGTGGACCACGGCTCACCACGGGATCCTGCATCTTCGTGGACCACGGCTCACCACGGGATCCTGCGTCCTTGTGGACCACGGCTCACCACGGGATCCTGCGTCCTTGTGGACCACGGCTCACCACGGGATCCTGCGTCCTTGTGGACCACGGCTCACCACGGGATCCTGCGTCCTTGTGGACCACGGCTCACCACGGGATCCTGCGTCCTTGTGGACCACGGCTCACCACGGGATCCTGCGTCCTTGTGGACCATGGCTCACCACGGGATCCTGCGTCCTTGTGGACCACGGCTCACCACAGGATCCTGTGTCTTTGTATGGACAGAAGAGGGCTTTGGCCACTAGAGCAGGAGCGGGTAGGGACGCCTTCTTCATGATGAGTCACCTGCTAGTCTAGAGTCTTAATCTTTCTATTTTCAGTGCGGGATACACAACAGGTACACAATTAATGTTTATCCCACAGGACTGAATGCATACAGGAAAGCAGATTTCTTTCCCAAGGGAATGTGGGCTGAGGATATGGGATGGCCCAATCAGTTTGCATTTGGGAGAAAGCCCTTGCCCGTTGTATTAGTCACCCACTGCTGCGTAACAACTACCCCTGACTCAGCAGCTGCCCCCTCAACACCTACCCTCACGGTACCCAGGGCCCGGAGTCTGAGAGCCATCCAGCAGGATGGTGCAGGCCTTGTGGTCCCACAGTCACAGGGTCCATTGGGTGGCTGTCATCCACAGGCCCGCCCGGGGCCGGAAGGGCCACTCCCATGTTCACACCTGGAGAGCTTGTGCTGGCTGCTGGTGGGAGGCCATGGACATCTGCCATGCGGGGCCTCTCCCTGGGCACCTGTGTGTCCTCCTGGCTTGGCAGCCAGCTCCCTGGGGACCAGTGATCCCGGCAGCGCAAGGCAGGCCCGTGTGTGTTTTGACTTTGTCTTGGCAGCTGCAGCCCAGCACGTCCACAACCCTCTACTCATTAGAAGGGGGTCCCTGAATCCAGCCCACACTCAAGTGGGGAGCTTTGGAGGGAGGAGTGTCAAAGCATTGGGGGCATATTTTAAAACCACCACACCCATCACAGCTACAGGAAACTCATTTATTTGCTCATTCAAAAACTGTCTCCTGAGAACCTGCTGTGTACCCAGCCCTGGGCTAAGGACAGAGCCCTTTCCTGCCAGTATGGAACCTGCATTGCGCTGGGTGAGATGTATGCGGATGGACATATCCCATATCATGTGCACTGAAGAAAACACTGTGAAAAGATGGAATGTGGGGACGGGCTTCTGTCTTAGATACGGAGGTCAGGGACATCCTCCCCAGCGGGTGGATGTCCTGAGGGAGCAGGGACCTGAGGGACACTGGGGAGCCCAGCAGACCCCTCATTACACATGTCAAGGCTTCCTCCAGTGGGGGCTGGGTAGAGGCTATTGCAATTGTCCAAACTTCCTGCAATGGCAGAACATTCTAGATCTGCACTGTCCAGTAGGATGGCCACGAGTCACACGTGACCATCCAGCACTGTAAATGCAGCTGGTGCAGCTGAGGAGCTGAGTTTTAAATCGGATTTAATTCTTGTCACTTTAAATGTTAAGTGTCTACCATGGCTAGCAGTGACAGGGCAAGCCCGGGTGGTGTTGGTGAAGCAGGTGAGTGCTGGAGTGTGTACTTTGAGTGTGGGGCTGGCAGATTTCTTGATGGATGGGTGGCAAGCAGAATGGGTTTTTAACTGGCCAGGCCTTGGAGTTATGAAACCTGGGCTTGAACCCTGGTTTGACTTTGGTTGGTGGTGGTTCTATGGGCTTGGACAGAGCTCACAACCTTACCAACTCCTGGGCACAGTGGCTCACACCTGTATTCTCAGCACTTTGGGAGGCCGAGGCAGGTGGATCACAAGGTCAGGAGTTCAAGACCAGCCTGGCCAACATGGTGAAACCCCCGTCTCTACAAAAAATACAAAAATTAGCAGAGCATGGTGGGAGACACCTGTAATCCCAGCTACTCTGGAAGCTGAGGCGGGAGAATCACTTGAACCTGGGAGGCAGAGTTTGCAGTGAGCTGAGATCGTGCCATTGCAGTCCAGCCTGGGTGATAGAGCGAGACTCCATCTCAAATAATAATAATAATAAATAGGGTGATGGCCCTGCTGGTCATACTGGGGCATTGCGAGGCATAAATGCAGCAGAGATGATCTGATGTTCGGGGCATATTAATCCGCATTCTCCCGCAAGCCGCCCAAGGCGAGGGCTCCTAGTGGGTCTGGGCGGCTGCCTGACAAGGCGCTGCTGCCTCCTCATGCTCTCTGTCACCTGGCTTGGGGTCTCCTGGGTGCTGCAGGTTGTGCCTGGGGTGGGTCATGACCCGATGCTGTAGCCTGGCCCTTGACCCTCCCCCATTCCACCATTAGCTGGCAGGAGATGTGACATCACAGCCCAGGGCCCTGCTGGCTTCCTATAAGGAGGTTGCAGATGGTTACGAGGAGCCGGCCTGCAGCCCCACGGGGAGGAGCCTGGTGGCCACACGGACAAGGCCAGGGGTGCACGGTTGAAAGAGCCCCTCCCCCTCCCCAGTTGCACTTCCCGGCACCCTGGGCACTGCTGGTGCCGGAAGCCCTGTGGCTCTGTGGTCTGGGCTGCAGACAGGCATGAGGATCTCACAGTCAAACACACAAGCACCGCCCGCCCAGGAGATGCCACGTTCGTGAGCAGGTCCCCAGAGGCCTGCCCATGGCACCCGCCAACCCCAGGAGGCAGGAGCAGCTCAGAGCCAAGTGTGGAGCTTGCCGGAGGAAGAGCTGCCCTTTGAGTAGCAAAAGGGGCTTTTCTGAGTAAAATCCTGCCGCACCGGGCAAGTGAGAGCAGGTCGGGGCTCAGCGGTCGGTCACTGCGGATCCGCCGGCCCACGTGTCCCTGCTCTTCAGGGCTTGGGAGTGCTCGAGTGGGAAGGAACACCCCCTCCCCTGTGGCCGGTGGATCTGAGTGCTCCGCTCCCACCTCCCGTGCCAACCACTGTCTGACGAAGGCGCCCTTGCTCCCGCCCCGCTCTGCTCTGACATTCTTTGGTGAACGGCCCATCTCCTTTTCTCTAGAACCAGCCAGCTCGGACCACCCACATATTTTCCAGTGACTGGGCTTCTGCGTTCCACAGAGAATGCCTGGCTGGGGGGACTGGGGAGGGGACAGAGCCTCAGGCCAGTGCGGGGAGGATGGTGCAGGGAGCATAGTGTGGGGAGGAGGGGAGGACGGTATGGGGAGTACCGTGCTGGCCCCAGGGCTGTGGCAGCCTCGGGTCACCCCACTATTCTAGCACCCTCTGTGCAGCTCCAGGGGCCCAGCATCCCCACCTGGGAGCCAGGGTAGGGGCTCAGGCAGAGGCGCTGGTTCGGGACCCCACAGAGCAAGCCTGTCTGACTCCTCAGCTGTCTTAGTGGAGACACCAAATAAGTGAGGCTGGACCACGTGTCCCATGAGGTTTCTCCACCAGGCAGGACAGCAAGGGGGAATGACAGGGGACGAGGAGGAATGCTTGGCATGGCGGAAGAGAGCACAGCAGTAGAGTGTGTGTCGGCAGCAGGGGCATCGCCAAACCCCGGCAGTCTTCATGCAGGAGGTGGCATCCGGGAAGAAGTTAGAGACTGAGCAGAAGCCAGCAGGTAAACCAGGAAACAGAGAAAGGGCCGGCCTGGGCCCAGTTCTCCCGTCAGCCTGAGAAGAGGGACACCTTTTGTGTCTGGGCACTGCAGGCTTGCCTGGACAGAAGCCTCAGAGCTGGAAGGAGCTGAGAAGCCACACACTCCAATGCTCACGCTCCATGGGGACCAACGAACTGCAGAAGGGACCACACCTGCCCTGTGGCCAGTAAGCAAAGGCCGGCAAACACACTCCAGCCCCTGAAGTGTCTCCGCTCTCGCAGCTGAGCTGTCCTCCCTGGAGACCGGGCTGCAGCCGAGGTGCCATCGGCCCTCACCCTGCTCCACCCACACCACTGCTTTTCATCTGCAAGTCCCCGGGCTGGATGTGAAACCACAGCCAGGTAGAGGCGGCCAGACCAGGGACCAGCAGCTGCTTCCCTCTCTCTGGTCTCACTTCTAAAACCACTGGAAGAGGAAACACATCAAATGTGACTGAGCAGAGGAATTCCAATAAGCAAGGCGTGTTTCCAGGTCTCCTGAAGCTCCCGAGGCTGAGTCGCCGTGTGTGAGCGGCCACAGCTCCTCTGCTGTGCTCCCACAAAGGGGTCCTGCTCTCCCACCTGGGTCATGTTCCTCCAGCTGTCCCTGGCTGCTCCCGCCACAGGAGAATGGATGGTAGCTCTGTCCTTGGGGACCTCTGTCCCTGCCTGCAGCCAGTCCCTGTGTGTGGGGGCAAGGGGGCCGGACCAGCTGACTCCCATCTTTCTTTGGGACTGGAGCCGGAGGCCAGGCCCCCTCTGTGTCCCTGTGATCCTCACCCCCAGATTCCCACTGCTGTCCTTATCACCACTGAATGGCCATTTCTCCCCACCCCGTGCCTCAGTTTACCGGTGTGGACCAGGGGTGGCAATCTCTTTTCCAGAAAGGGGCAGATGGTGAATGTGGTTCACTGCTAGTTCTCTTCACTGTGTCTTCTTTTTAAAGAAAATAACCCTTTACAAATGAAGGCTTGGCTGGGCACAGTGGCTCAAACCTGTAATCCCAGCACTTTAAAAACGTCAAGACAGGTGGGTCACTTGAGGTCAGGAGTCCCAGACCAGCCTGGCCAACATGGCAAAACCCCATCGTTACAATAAATACCCAGCCGTGGTGGCACACCCCTGTAATCCCAGCTACTCGGGAGGCTGAGGCAGGAGAATTGCTTAAACCTGGAAGGTGGAGGTTGCCGTGAGCTGAGATCGTGCCACTGCACTCCAGCCTGGGCGACAGAGTGAGACTCCATCTCCAAAATAAATAAATAAAAATAAAAATGAAGGTTTAAAACAACACTCAGCGTGGGGGCCAGGCACAGACAGCCCTAGCTTCTGGCAGCCATGCAGCCCTGGAGGGGGCCGTGGGGTGAGGCTGCACCTGCCCAGGGGTCTCTGGGTGTCCCTTAGCTCCGTCTTGACCAGGGCCTTGCATGCCAGTGCCCAGCGTTGCTCATGTTGGCCTTCGGTTTACAGATGAGGAAACCGAGGCTGTGAAGGGCCAGAAGTTCCCTAAGGCGCTGGCTGCCAGTGGGGTGGGGAGGAGCTGTGAACCCCATCATCTGTGCTCTCAACTATGATTCGATAACCCCCAGGTGGTAGGGGCCGTGGTGTCCCCTGATGGCCTGGGGCTCCCATGTGGGCCCACTGGGCTGGGTCCAGGGTATCCTCCTGTCCCTCCTCCCTTCCTGCCTGGAGGAGGCTCCTCTGCTGACCCCACAGAACTAGTGCGGTCTGCACAGCCACCCCACAGGCAGTGCTTACCGCAGATCGGCCGGGATGCCAGGTTCAGCATCTGTGTGTGAGGCACAGGCGTGGCACCTGCGAACCATGTTGATGGTCATTACCATTATCCAGTTATAACAAGCCTCGCACACCTTGTTCCACACGCTGGTCACGTGGCGGCTGCACCGTGAGGCAGGTGCCAACCCGGCGTTTTCCACATGCAGAAGTGGCTGAACACGACCCAGGAGCTTGCCCAAGGCCGCAGGAGGCCGCTCGGGTTTGGGTGCGAGACCCGGGGCTGCATAAGGAGAGGCTCTGGCTGTCCTGGGCACCTGTGAGCCCCAAAGTCCTCTTTTTGTCATGCCACGTGCCCTGCGGATAAGCGGCACCCACCTGTCCCCAGGAGCACGGCCAGCACTTCTCAGGTGCACCCCTGAGGTGTCTGCAGCAGGTGACACCTGTCTCTTATCTGCCACTGTTATCCTGGGGAGACCCAGGGTGGGGCAGGTTCTGGCTCTGGCACCGCCGGGAGCACATCTGGTCCAGGACATCTCAGAACCCGAGACTCCGCGGCGTAGAATGGACTTTGGGCTTCTGGAAGAAACTGTTGGGGTGTTCCCTAAGCCCCACAGAGCTGCCCTGGGTGTTCCCTAAGCCCCGCAGAGCTGCCCTGGGTGTTCCCTAAGCCCCGCAGGGCTGCCCTGGGTGTTCCCTAAGCCCCGCAGGGCTGCCCTGGGTGTTCCCTAAGCCCCGCAGGGCTGCCCTGGGTGTTCCCTAAGCCCCGCAGGGCTCCTAGGCTGCCCCAGGCTTTGTCTCTGTTTTCCGGGCACCCTGGGAACTGGGGCCGAGTGGGATTGTGACGCCCATGGGCGGGTAGAGACCCCGGGAAGCCTGTGGCATTCTGCTTCCCGCTTTTTCAGTCCACTCGGCCAGCACTGCCAGGCCCTCCTCTTCCCTCTTCATGGAAAACCGCAGAGGAAGGCGGGTAGAGAAGAGAAAAGACGTCTGACTTCAAGCTTCTACAGGGTTTTCTCTGACAGGAGGAAGAGATACTTTTCAAAATGGCTGTGAGCCGCCTTGGCCGGAACGCAGGACCCTGTTAAGAGGAAATGAGGCACGAGGTGGCCACACAGCCAGGGTGGGAGGGCATTCTGGGATGGTAGCAGGCGTCTCCGCTGCGGTCTCAAATGACTGAGCCTGGCCTTCTGGAATCTAAAGGCTCCTGGAGTGGGGCGCGCACAGCGCTCAGGACGTTCAGTAGAAACCCGAGCACATGCCAGCTCCGGCATCTACAACGTGAGGCTCAGTGCCCGCGTTCAGGGGCGTCGCCGAGGGGGCAGAGCTGCCGTCCATCGCCATCCTGTGCCAGGCTCCGTTTGCAAGGTGCCCCCACCAGCAGCTCCCATTCCTTGCGCCCCGATATTTTGCCGCAGATGTTACTGGAAGCCCTCGGCCACAGGAATCCTCAGGAGCTGATTATTTTAGGAACATAAGTGGAGAATTAGGAAAATAATATCCGAATACACGACCTCAAACCACAGCGGGGCTGTTTCCCGACAGCGTCGGCATTTTAGAACCACCTGACTCCTTTCCGGCTTCCTCGAAGGGTTTTTTGGGAGCTCCCCAAGGGACAGGAGGGCCTCGAGGAGGCTAAAGGGCGCGGGCGCTTTGCAGAGTTCCCCATTTGGGGTGTGTTTTGAGAAGGCGGTTTTAAGGATTTTAATCCTGTATCCAAACATTCAGAAGAGCCTCACCTCAACCTCATACTTCTTTCTTAACATTCAGCCTAAGGCGCTGAGCTCCAGCATGACGGTCCTGAAGGTGGAATGAATGGCCTTGGGGTGATGTAGAACTGTCTATAAAAATGCACACAAGCAAATGGACGGCCGGGCTCCTCCAGCAGGTGATGGCCGCACAGCACGGGGCGCGGCTGTAAAACCAGCTCCCAAACACCGCCTCACTGTCCCTGGAGGAGTGACGAGGTGTCGGACGCGCAGTCACCTCACACGTTTTCTATGGGGAGGAAGCTGGGTTTTCTGAGCAGTCCTGGTGAGGTGAGTGATGTGTGTTAGGAGCTCACACCGGCCAGAAAAAATGATGGCTTTAACACGGACCTGGACAGAAATGCTGAAAACTGGGCAAGTCAGCAGAAGGCCAGCCTGGGAAGCGTTCCGAGAGGGTGTGGGGAACTGGGGAGCAGTGGAGGGTTTCAGAGGGAGGGCAGGCCCACCCACCACAGGTCTGAAGAAGGACCCTGAGTCCCCACCCAGGGTGGCAGAGGGGTGCCCAGGCCCACAGCCCCCAGGGAGAGCCACCATTCCCGGTCAAGACGGTGGGGAGCGGTGCTGGCCCTCGTGTTTTCCATGATCTCTCACTCAGCACTGGGCAGAGGCTTTAGGAAAAGCTGAGCTGTGCCCGGGGATGGCACCCAGAAGCCCAGCTGGGAGAGGACTTGTTTTTCTTCAACAGCAGCAACGGAGGCAGAAGGGCCAGGATTTGCTGTGGTCCCGGCCACTCCCTTGAGGCCCGTCCTGGTCTTGGTCTGCGCTGAGGGCCCACTGGCGGGACAGGCGGGTGACCCAAACCGAGCACAGGAGGCTGCGGGCCTGGGCGGCTCCCTTGGGACTTTCATTCATGGCATTTCTTTCTTTTCAGCCCCAGATACTGCAGGTGTATTTCCTAAGAGTAAGCAGAGGCCCTTTATGACCACAGCTCAGTTTCCAAAACGCGAAAACTACCGTTGTCGCTCCCGAATGGCACCCACGGAACTTGTTCAAAGGCTGCCGATGAGCACAGTCGTGTTCATGACAAAAACACACTTGTTTCTGCTCCAGTCCCGCAGCCGGAGTGGTGCTGGCTTGGCATGACGTGACTCTGGTTCCCAGGAGCCCTGCGTCTTCCTTTCTCCTTAAACCTCGACAGCTTTGGAGGGAACAGATCGCTTTGTAGGTTGACCCTCCGTCTGGGTCTGGCTGGCACTTCCCAGTGAGAGACGCCCCTTGGTAACCCTGCAGGAACGGAGGCTGCAGAACAGGAGGGAGGTGAGGCCGTGCCTCCTCGTTCCCTGGCTGAGAAGGTAACTCTGGCCACCTGGGCACATCAGAGCCACCAGGTGTCCCCTCTGTGAAGGGACAATCAGCTTTGGGTGTCTGTGGCTGCCACAACCACGAACCACAAACTGGGAGCTCAGAACTTATTCTCTCCCTTCTGAGGCCAGAGATTCACAGTCAGCCTCCCCCAGACATCACCAAGGCATCGTCGGGGCCGCCCTGCACTGGGAGAGCCTCCCGGGCCCTTCTGGCTTCTGGGGCTGCTGGCGTCCTTGGCGTGCGGTGGCGGCGCTCCCCTGACAGTAGCCTGGTGGTCACCTCTCTTCTGTCTGAATCTCCCTCCGGCCCTCTATGAGGATGCTCCTGACAGCAGCCAGGGTGCCTGGGTAACCCACATCACCCATGTCTCAACCCCATCTGCAAAGCCCCTTTCCATATGAAAACTGTGCACAGGCTTGAGGCTGTGGGGCATGGATGTGTCTTTGGTGGCTATTATTTAGCCGGCCACAGTTAGTTAATAAGGATTTTGTGAGCTGCCTTGAGAATACACCTCCTGTACTCTGTTAAATTTCATGAGAACTGAACGACGGTTTCCCAGTTCTGCCCTTTCTTCTACATGTGTTAGTGGCTGTTCTACTACGAGGAAGAGATTTTCTCTCTCTCTATTTATCTGTATATTCGCTGATGTGTTTATAGTCCAGTGTGAACTCGTGGCTTTTTAAAGATGTAATGGGTTACAATCCATTGGCATCACTATGTGTTTGATGCCGCCCTGTCCCAGGCTTGGTCAGTGGGAGCTCTTTGAGCCAATTCCTGTGCCCCCAGCATGCTCTAAGCACATATTTCTTTGCAGCAGAAAAGGGTATCCCAGGCTCAACTGAACTTGCCCTGTCGCGTGCTGCCATCTGGTATTTTTTCCATGAACCCTTCTGTTCATGCCAAAAGGTATCCAGAACCAAGATGTGGTTGCTAGTGTGCTCATTACTACTGGAGTGCCTCGGCGTCCACGGCGTCTCAGCGGCTTCAGTGATGGAGTGGAAGGGGAGGGAGGGAGTGGGAAAGAGAGAGGCAAGAACGGAGGGAGAGAGAGAGGTATGGTGGGAGGAGAGGTGGGAGGAAGGAAGAGAGGGAGAAAGAAAAAGGAGAGATAAGGGAGGGAGAGTGAGAGGGAAGGAGGGAAGGGAGGGAGAGAAGGAAGGAGAGATGAAAGAAGGGAGGGAGAGGGAAGGAGGGAGGGAGGGAGCGAAGGAAACAAGACAGGCACAGATAAGACAAGAAAACACACACACACAAACATCTGTATCTATAATCTCTCCATAGTAAATGCCTGTGCATAGATGCATGCACACGCACATGCACGCGCGCACACACACACAGGACCATAAGCCACGAGCTCCCGCGACGCCTCCAGTCCCACCCCAGACCCCCGCTTTGTCCTTCATCCTCTCTGCCCACCTGCGACTCCTTTCCCAGCAGTGCCAGGTCTGCCCTCTACGATTCTTGGGGTATTGACTTGTTTGCTCAGTCCTAGAATACACAGAAAATAGTTTCAGCCTTGCTAACCCACAGCCTGGTGGAAAACAAATCTGTTCACCAGCGTTTCATATTTCTCACATTTCTTTGTGTCTCTAACCAAAACGCCATATTCAAAAATTGCCTGTTTCCCTGCCCACATAGTCTTCGCCTGAAACACACTGAGCTTTTTTGTTTCTATCTGCAATCCATTTAGAGCCACCTGCCCCTCTTTTGTTCCTTTAGAGTATGTAAACTCTTAACCTGGTTCCACAAAGCAAAACCCTACACACACACACACACACACACACACACACACACACACACACACACACACACACACACACACACACACACAGTCAATTTGGAGAAATGTCACTCCTTAGTCCATCCCGCCAACATTGTCCCTCACCTCCTGTGACAGACACAGCGTCCTCAGTCTCTGAGTTGTTCTTCCTGTGTTTCTTTTTGAAAAAATAAGCATTGTTTCGTTTCTTCTCTTTTTTACACAGAAGATGGCATATTAAAGATAGTCTTTTACATTTTTTTTCCGCTTAATAACATATCCTGGAAATGACTCCATATGAGTTCAGAGAGGACTTGTTTATTCTTTTTTACAGCTGCATAGTACTCCACTGGGTGGGTGTACCATGGTTCATTCAACCTCCCTCCTGTCTATGGGCATTCTAGTTGTTTCTAATATTTTGCAATTACATGAAGTGTTGCAATGAATAAGCCTGTGCATCTGTTTTTTGAAAAATGTACCCTCCTACTATTGTACCTTCAGAATAAATTCAAGTCATGAGATTACTGGTGCGAAAACTTCCTTCATGAGGGTGGTACCCATTTATATTTTTACCAGCAATGGGGACAGGTTTCAATGATGCTGCTACATTGTTGCAATCTGAGAGGCAGGAAATGCTACTGCAATGCGGCTTTGATTGACATTTCTGTTGTGAGTGATGTTGAGCCAGTCTTCAAGTGCTTAAGGCCCATCGAGATGCATTTTGGTAAATTCTCTCGTCATGTCTTTTGCTCACTTTCCTATTGGTCTGTGGTCATGTCTTCCCTCAGTTTTTACTAATGCTGTCTCTACCAGGAATATTTTCCCTTTATTTGATAGATGTTATAGATATTTCTCCCAGTTTGTCATTTGTCCTTTGAATTTCTTTACGGTGTTTTTTAACCATGGGAAAGTTTTCTTTTTATACCGTCAAAAGTATCCATCTTCTCTCATGTTTTCTGGCATTGCCTTCTAGTAATTGTAGGGTTTAATTTTTTACATGTAGATGTCTAATCCATTTGGAGTTTATTTTTTGTGTATAGTGTGAGGTATGAATCTAATTCCATCTTTCACTAAACGGCGACATTTGTTAGAAGATCATCTTCGTCCCAGGGACGTGAATGCCACTTTCACCATCTGCTAAGGATTCACAGGCCCTCAGGTCTGTGTCCGGGGTTCGTTTCCACTGTTCTGTTTGTGTATTGGTGCCACACCCCTTTCTCTCTGGAGGCTTTTTAGTGTGTTTTAATGCTTGATAAGGCTGGGCCTCCTCCTCCACGCCCCACCAACCCCCTGTGCTCACTGTGTTGACATCCCTGAGATAAAGATCATCTTAACAAACGTTGCTGGGACAACTGGTTAGCTGTTTACTAAAAGATGGAATTAGATTCATATCTCACACTATACACAGAAAATAAACTCCAAATGGAGTAGAGCTCTTTATGTAAAAAATTAAACCATGCGAATACTAGAAGGAAACCTCAGAAATGCTTTTCAAACTTCAAAATGCAATGTGAGAGAAGATGGGTATGCAAAAACAGAACTTCTCCATGGTTAAAAAACACCATAAAGAAATTCAAAGGACAAATGACAACTTGGGAGAAATATTTATAACATATACCAAATAAAGGGAAAGTATTTTAATATAGAGAGCATTATTAAAAATTGAGGGGAGAAATGACCTTATTTTTCCCCACTATCTCCAGTAATGGCTATGAGCAATGACCTTACTTTTCATACAGGCTTGAATATCAGCTTAGCATTGAAAAGTGCTCCTTGGTGTTGGGCGGGGGTGGCCTCACAGCAGGATGAACTTCAGGAGAACTGCGCCTTCGGCTGCTGAGTGGCCTTGCCGAGAGCAGGAGATGTCTTCTCACTTGTCGTTCTCCCTGTGTGTCCCAGGACTCCTTTAAGGTTTTCCTCAAATAGTTTCTCCCCGTATTTTTGATACATTTACACCTAAATGTTTTATATTATCTGTTGCTCTTGTAATGCAGGTTTTCCACCATTGGCTCTTTTACCTGGCTGTCGTTATGTACACAGAGGGCAGTGATGAGTAACCTGGTTATCGTTAGGTACACGGAGGGCAGTGATCTCCATGTGTTTCTTATGTCTTCTGTTGCCTCTGTCAGGTCTGGAGACGCAGAATCACTAGAAGACAGAGGTTACAAGACTTTGTACAGGGATGTGATCTTACACAACTTAAGCATTAGTGAAATGGCTTCTGGATGGCCCACGTCTTCACATCTCATGCTGGGTCAGGGAGTCTTCAGGTGGGAAGGTGGCTCTGGTCAGGTGGGAAGGTGGCTATAAACTGGGGGTCACATTTTAGGTTTCTGTGGATATCTAGTGAGTTTTTATTGTATTCTGAACATTGTTACTGACACATTGTATAGACTCTGGGTTCTGTGATAACGACTCTGGCTTCTGTCATGTTTCTCTAACAGGTACTGACTTCTTGGTGTCTGTTTTAATGGGCAATCCACTTAGCTGAGCAGATACATGCATCTTCAGGTGCTAGGCAAGGATGTGAACAGAGTTTATGTGCAGAATTGTGGGCCCTCTCTCTATTTATCTTTTTTCTGGATTTCTCCTTCCACTTCCCAGCTGCTGTGATCTCCACAAACGCAGCCCTTCGCTTGTTTGAGCCAGTAGGATTGTGCGTTTCTCATTAGAATGGTTGCCACCTGTGTGGCACCAGCTGTGCCCTGCCCTGCCACAAGAGCCCCCTTCACACACATGCAGCACCCTGTGTTATGCTTTTCCATGCTCTCCAACTCCTCCAGTTGTTGTAAAAACAATTTGTCCAGTTATTATTGTTATTTGTGGAACAGCTGGTCTTGTAGGGATTCCTTCTCCACTCCCGTAAATGGAACTTCAGTTGCCTTGCTCTGTTTATTCCTTGATGCTGGGCTAAAATTTATATATATTTGATCCTTTTAAAGTTGTCTGATATTTTTGTCTGGAGGACCCAAGATTTTTTTTTTGTTATCTTTGACAATCTCTTTACATGTAATGTCTAATAGTTTCTCTGAGTTATGCCTCAGAATCACTTGCTCCAGATGCGCTTCCCCAGGCACCTGCTGGATCCCTGCCGTGCGCTGACTCAGGTCTGCTGTCTCTGAGGGTCTCTTGCATCCTGGTTTTCTTTTCCAGGACCTCAGTGGCTCTTCCTTCCCTGTCGTCTGTTCCGACCACTTTTTCTTTGACACACTTGCTTTTTGACATCATCTCATTTTCATTGCCAGGGTTGACTTTTTGCTCTTCTTCAGCGGCATCCCCAGATTTTCATTCAAATCTGTTCTCCTTTCATACCTCTTAATTTAGTCGTCATCCTTAGTGTAATTTTTAAACCATTTTCTTCTCTTTCTTTCCTTATTTAATTTATTTACTGACTTATTTATTTATTTTAGACAAGATCTCGCTCTGTCACCCAGGCTGCAGTGAGGTGGTGCTGTCCTGACTCACCGCAACCTCTCCCTCCTGGGCTCAAGCAATCCTTCCACCTCAGCCTCCCCAGTAGCTAGGGGTACAGGCCCACACCGCCACGCCCAGATCATTTTTGTAATTTTTTGTAGAGACAGAGTTTTACCATGTTCCCCAGGCTGGTTTTGAACTCCTAACCATGGCCTCCCAGCGTGCTGGATTACAGGTGCGAGCTGCTGCTCCCTGCCTCTTCTTTCAGTTCCATCAAATTGTATTTTGTTTCTCCCCGCTTTTTTGGTCCATCTATGTTCTTAGTTTTAAATTGTACATCTCAAGGTTATTTTCATATACTCAAATGCTTGTTTAAGAATATCTGATTTATGTCGGCTGGGCACGGTGGTGACTGTCTTTTGTTGGCAAAAAGTCTTCGGGGCGGACGTGGAGAAGGACTGTGTGCTCATCCATCTGTTTATGTCTTCAGAGCATGTAAATTTCTCTCCTGACCCTTCCCATCACGATGCCATTTCCAAAGGGTGGCTCCTCCTCCTGCCCCACAATGGTTGCCTTTCTGAGATCAGCTCCTCACTCCCATGTGGACATCTAAGAGCCCTTCCTGGAGTCATGCTCTTTTCTGAGTATTTCCACACTTACCATGGCCTTTCTCTTTCTGGGGGTGCTGTTAGCTCAGTCTCCTCTTCTGTTTTCTGGGCAGCTTTTCCACACCCTTCCCCTTGTTGCCAGCTTTCTGCAGAGGCTGATGATGAGAGCCCAAGGAGAAACAGTTCTGTTTGTTTTCCTATTTGCAGATGATTTCACATGTGTATTATTCCCTGTCATGCAGATACACTGAAATCGTGGAGTGTGTGTGGTGTTGTTCTTGCTGATCTGGGTGATTTTTGGAGGATATTTGGAGAGATTCAGATTTAGGTGGCTACTCTTGTCTTGGCCGCAGAAGTCACAACCCCTGTCCCTTCTCCGTCTAACAGGGAACTGTGTGCGCCTTGACCCAGGTGACCCTGGGGAGGCACGGAGGCACATGAATGAATGCAGGGGAAACCTACTCTACTCCATACAGAGGCCATGACGCCCTGGAAGGATTCACTGATGGCTTCTTGATAGGAGCACACCCAGGGCTTTTCCGGTGATGAGCCCATCGGCAGTTTCCTTACAGCAAGAATTCCATAGAAAGAAGATGCTCTTCACGTGAGGGCTGCTGAGCTTTCTGCTTAGATTTTCCAGAAGCCAGAGTTTCCAGAAGTTAGTTTCCATATAAGAGGAGTCAGGGTGATTCTGGGTATTTGAAAAGGGGTGTTAATGTCCCCACTCTGATGGTAGATTTGCTGCCTCTCCTCTTAGTTCTCTTGACTTTTTATTGAATAAATACAAACTTAGGATTGAAATATTTTTCTGGTGGATTGACCATTTTATCTTTAGAAAATGTCTCTCTTTGTCTCTGGTGATATTCCTGGCTTAATAGCGTGATTTATCTAACATGAAAACAGCCACACCAGAGCACATTTGGTTACTACTTGAATCATCTTTCATTCCATATTTTTATTTTGCCAATTTTCTGTCTTAAAATTCTATCAGGTGTATCTCCTGTAACCAGTGTATAGACAGATCTTTTTTACCTTGTCTCCAATAATCACAGTCATTAAATTGGAGTAGTCTATTTGCATTTAATGTAATTACTGAAATACTTGAATTTATATCTACCATGCTTTCTTTCTATTTGAGCATCTCTTTTGTATCTCCCTTCTTTCAGGTCTTGCTTTTTTTTATTTGAGACAGAGTCTTGCTCTTGTTGCCCAGGCTGGAGTGCAGTGGCGTGATCCCGGCTCACTACAACCTCCACATCCGAGGTTCAAGTGATCCTCCTGCCTCAGCCTCCTAAGTGGCTGGGAGTACAGGCATCCGCCACCACACTCAGCTAATTTTATATTTTTAGTAGAGACAAGATTTAACGGTGTTGACCAGGCTGGTCTCGAACTCCTGATCTCAGGTGATCCACCTGCCTCGGCTTCCGAAAGTGCTAGGATTATAGGCATGAGCCACCACGCCCAGCCAGTCTCTTTAAATCAATAAAAAAATTTATTATTCCATTATTTTCCTCTATTAACTTTTACTAGTTAGTCTTTTAGTGGTTACCTTAGCAATTAAAACAGGTGCTTGAAATGTTGCCTTTGCTACTCCTGGGTAATGCCAGAATCTGAACTGTTATTCACGCTACCCACTACTACTTTTTGTGTTTTGTGTGTTGCATTTTTAATTGTATATACACTTTAAACCCCTCAACCCGATCATTACTTCATGTAGCTGACGTTCAGTAAATATTCCTTCATATTCGTCCACATGTTCACGTTCTCTTTGGTTCCTATTCCATCCTGCAATTTCGTGTTTTTCTCTGGGGCCATTTTCCTTTTGCCCTGAGAACTCTCCCATGTTTTGTGGGTACAGATTTTCTGACAACAAAGTCTCTCTTTGTCTGAACACATCTTTGTTTCAGCTTCACTTTTAAGACGATTTTCACTAGGCATGTAATTCTAGGTTGGCAGATAGACTTTCAGCACTGTAAAGGTACTATTTCATTGCCTCTGCCCTTCCTTAATTTCTATGGAGAAGTTGGTGGTCAGTCTTTTTTTTTTTTTTTTTTTTTTGAGACAGAGTTTCGCTCTTGTTACCCAGGCTGGAGTGCAATGGCACGATCTCGGCTCACCACAGCATCTGCCCCCTGGGTTCAGGCAATTCTCCTGCCTCAGCCTCCCTAGTAGCTGGGATTACAGGCACGCACCACCATGCCCAGCTAATTTTTTGTATTTTTAGTAGAGACGGGGTTTCACCATGTTGACCAGGATGGTCTCGATCTCTTGACCTTGTGATCCACCCACCTCAGCCTCCCAAAGTGCTGGGATTACAGGGGTGAGCCACCACGCCCAGCCTGGTGGTCAGTCTTACTGTAGCTTCTTGGAAGACACCGAGTGTCTGGCTGCGTCTAAGATTTTGTCTCTGGTTTTGGAAGTCTTCGTATGATGTCTCTAAGTATGCCTTTGTCTGTATCATGCTTCTGATGTAAAGAGTTTGGGAAGGTATATTTTTAAACACTGCTTCCTATTTCATTCCTCACCTCTTCTCCTGAGATACCAGTCACTGCACATTAGCCTGTTAACCATGTCCCCTTTGTCTCTAATTTATTTTTCTATATTTTTAATTATTTTTCCCCATTTACCAAGTCAGTCTTCTTCTTTGTCTGATCTCTATTCTTCCTTTTATATTTTTTTCTTTATAGATTTCTAAAATTCCCTCTGGTGATTTCTCCATCCTTTCCTCTGTTTTCCTGGTTCCTGAATCAAGGTTATTTGAAAGTTCTTGATTGCTAAATCTGTTATCTGAATCATCTCTGTATCTGCTTCTAAGATCTGTACTTTCTGTTGGTTTGGGGTCATGTGGTCCTTCCTTTGGTCAAGACATATAATTTTTTATTGAACACTAAACACAGTGAATAAAAAGCATTGTGGAGGCTCCAGCTGATGCTGTTTTTCCCACACAGAGGGTCTGCCCTTCCTTGTGTTAGGATAATCCAGCATCAACTCTTCTCCCTGCTCCAGCAAGGTACTCTGCTGAGTCAAGTGGGGCTGCAGCCCTGGAAAGCTCTGTCTCCTTCTTTGAGCTCTCTGGTCCTCTAGAGTTTTCTGTGGAAAGTCTGATGTGTTCCTTGGGGGCCCCAGTCTTTTATGGGTCCCAAAGTCTAAACTGCCTTGAGACTCTGTTGAAATTTTGACCTGCTTTCCTGGGACCTTCCATATATCCTATTACCACATAACCCATGTTTTCATCATGTGACTTGAGGGGAAACCTGACCAGAACCTTCAGGACCCCCAAGTCACCACCAAGAGCTCAGTGCTTTCCTCTGTCCCCAGAAGTGGCCCTCTGTGGGCACAGCTCAAGCTTGTCAGCCTCCTGTCTGTACCCACAATGGGCAGATGCCTAGAGAGAAGCATCTGTAGACAACGCTCACCTCACTGGTTCTCCATAGAGAGAAACATCTGTAGACAACGGTCACCTTCCTGGTTCTCCATAGAGAGAAGCATCTGTAGACCACTCAGCTTCCTGGTTGTCCCCTCTCCAGTGTCCTCTGCTAGTTCATGTTACCTCAGCAGCCTCATGATGCCTTCCAATGATCATTCAGTTTCGGATACAGTTTTTCTAGCTGTTCCTAGTGTGCCATGTCCCCGTGCTGGCTCTCATTCCCACCTGGAACCTGCTGTCGGGGATCTGAAGTAGAGAGCAGTGCCGGCTCCCTGGGGTGGGTGCATCCATCAGGGAGATTGGAAAATACCCACTATGTGGCCAGTGTCATGCCCAGCCTACTGTCAAACCTGGGGAATTGTTTGGAAATGGATGGAAACCTCAGATCTGCTGAGATCATTTGGGGATTATTTTGCAGACCTCCCACTGTAACAGAGCAATGGCAGAGCTTTCTTGCCCCGACGAAGTGTCCTGCAGGCAGATGGCAGCCAGGTGACAGAATGCCACAGTGTGACCCACAACGGGACGAGGTCAAGCCGGGTGCTCTCAGCCAGCACTTACTGAGCTCCTGGAGCAAACTGATTCTCGTGACTTATCTCATGTAATCCTCACAACCCTGCGATCTAGGCACTGTTATGGCCGCATTTCACAGGTGAGGAAGGCAAGGGGGAGGCTGCACTGTCAGGCCACGTCACTTCCAGTGGCAGAACCGAATAGGAACCTGAGTCTGTGGCTCCAGGGCCTGAGGTCTGAGCCACAGTACAACACAGAGCTTGGTGCAGCCGTGGGGCGCCTACACCCCTGAACACCGCCCACAAGGGGGTCCTTCCTGGCCCAGCCCCAAATCAACTCTGGGCTTTTCTCCAACACGTTGCTCAGGTCCAGCTCCCACTTCCTACTTGCCCCCAGGTCCCAGAATGCTGCCACCCACCTGCCCTGCACAGGAGCCTCACTCACCCACTCTTCACCACTGGCAAGCCCCACCCACAGCACCCGCACCTGGCACAGGCCCCTGCATGGCCAGAGGGGAGAGCAGCAGAATGCTGGTGAAGGCATTCATCGGGGACCCAGTTCAAGCCAGGCCCTTCTGCTGCTCCCTGCTCTGTGTCACTATGGGACACTTGGGGTGCTCAGGACACAGTGACACAGGCCTGGACCAGCTGGCACATCCTGGATTGAGCAGGACTCATGCCAAAGAGATGAGGACTGTGGGCAAGGACAGAGCCCGGCTGGCCGGGCCGCAATGAGGGCTTTGGGCAAGGACAGAGCCCGGCTGGCCGGGCCGCAATGAGGGCTTTGGGCAAGGACAGAGCCCGGCTGGCCGGGCCGCAGAATGTCATCTCCTCTTGGCTGTGGCTTCCTCATCACCAGATCTATAAAACCGGCTTCCCACGGCTGTGTGGGCTCCAGCAAGACAGCGCAGAGGAAATGCTTCCCCACTTGTAAAACGCTCCCTGTGGGCCGCTATCGTGCCTGGCCGCCGAGCTTCCTCTCTGCTCCAGCTGAATCCTCACCGTTCACATGGAGGCTGCTCCCGGAGGAGGCTGTGGGGCCAGGACACAGGGCCTTGTAAACGACCAAGAATGTGTAGTCTCAGTGGGACGGGAAGCCTTCCGAGCACTTCCTCCAGACTGTGCTAGAGAAGGGGCCTGGCCACTCTGCCCTGGCTGCGGGCCGGCGTCCAGCCTGCTGTGTCTGCAGTGTGTGCCCCTCGGATCAGTAAGAGCTCCAGTGATGCCTCCCCAGGGCTCCTGTAACAGAAGACCACACACCGGGGACTTCAAACAACAGGAACAGCCGGGCGCGGTGGCTCACGCCTGTCATCCCAGCACTTTGGGAGGCCGAGGCGGGTGGATCACGAGGTCAAGAGATCGAGACCATCCTGGTCAACATGGTGAAACCCCGTCTCTACTAAAAATACAAAAAATTAGCTGGGCATGGTGGCGCATGCCTGTAATCCCAGCTACTCAGGAGGCTGAGGCAGGAGAATTGCCTGAACCCAGGAGGCGGAGGTTGCGGTGAGCCGAGATCGTGCCATTGCACTCCAGCCTGGGTAACAAGAGCGAAACTCCGTCTCAAAAAAAAAAAAAAAAAAAAAAAAAACAGAAATGCGTCCTCGTGCGCTTTTGAAGGCCACGAGTCCGAAGGCATCAGACAGCTGGCTCCTTCTGGGGTCTCCGAGGGAGAATCCTGCTCGTCCGCTCCCAGCTGCTGCTGGCTCCAGCTCTCCTCTGCTTGCGGACACGAGTCCACTCTGCTCCGCTGTCCCATGGCTTTCTCTCTAAACACTTGTCATGGAATTCAGAATCTTCCCTAATTCAGAATAATCTCCTCGGAACCTACAAAGGGCCTCTTCCTAGGTGAGGCCACGCCCACAGCTACTGGGGCACAGGTGTACCTTTTTGGGGCTGCCCTTCAGCCCTCCTCCTCACACTCACACTTTCTGGGCTGAGAGCCGCAGTGAGGAAGGCATTTCTTCTTCCTTCCCTAGGCACATGCTCACATCCGCAGCCGAATCTGAAACGCAGGTTCAGAATGTGAAGCCTTATTTCCTGTTCTGTGGTAACGTTTCATTTCCTCTCCCTCCTCCTCAACATGGGCTACACGTCCACCAAACGGATTCCCTGAGCGAGAATAGCTTACAGCCTGGATTAAAGTTGTTTCTGTGTTTCGTTTGCTTGTTTAGAGACAGGCTCTTGCTCTGTGGCCCAGGCTGAAGTGCAGTGGTGCAATCCTAGCTCACTGCAGCCTCAACCTCCTGGGCTCAAGTGATCCTCTTGCCTCAGCCCCCTGAGTAGCTGGGACTACAGGTGCATGCCACCATGCCTGGCTAATATTTTAAAAATTTTCTAGAGATAGGATCCTGCTATATTTGCCTAGGCTGCTCTTGAACTCCGGGCCTCACATGATCCTCCCACCTTGACCTCCCAAAGTGCTGGAATTATAGGCATGAGCCACACTTGGCCCCAAGTGTTGTTTTTGCAAAGCGTCAGCCTCCCCCTACAGCACCCGGCAGCTGGGTTCCATGCTAGAGGAAGGCATACTGACTTGTGAAAGGGACTTGAAACCAGCTGCTTAAAAGCTGCCACACAAGGGTGAAAGCTTTTTAAGTGTGGAGATGTTCCCTGCAGTGGTATTTACGAGAGGGAAGAGCTGGAGACAACCCAGGTGTCCCCTCATAGGGGAGTGGTATGGAGTGGCTGTGTCCCCACCCAAATCTCACCTTGAATTGCAGCTCCTGTTCCCATGTGTTGTGGGAGGGACCCCGTGGGAGGTAACTGAATCACGTGAGTGGTCTCCCCCGTACTGTTCCTGTGGCATTGAATAAGTGTCACGAGATCTGATGGTTTTATCAGGGGAAGCCCTCTTGCTTAGCTCTCATTGTCTCTTGCATGCCACCATGTAAGATGTGCCTTTCATCTTCCGCCATGATTGTGAGGCCTCCCCAGCCACGTGGAACTGTGTGTCCATTAAGCCTCTCTTTCTTTATAAATGATCCAGTCTCAGGTATGTCTTAACAGCAGTGTGAAAACAGATTAACAGATAGGCTGAGTAAACTGTGGGGTGTATGCTAAGTTTGTGAATATTGATGAATGCTGAGTGTATGATCAAATATATTGTTCACCAGGAAGAACGATGGCAAGGAAAACCTAGCTGCCCCCCGACCCACAGAAGAAAACCACTTGGGGCATTTCAAAGTAGCAGGACAATGTGTGAATATCACAAACTGGTTATAGCACTTCTTTGAGATAGCTGACCCTGCCCCATGGCTCTCTTGTGGAGAATACCTTTTACCCCCGTGGCTCCCTCATGGAGAATACCTTTTACCCCTGTGGCTCCCTTGTGAAGAATACCCTTTACCCCCGTGGCTCCCTCGTGGAGAATACCCTTTACCCCCGTGGCTCCCTCGTGGAGAATACCCTTTACCCCCGTGGCTCTCTCATGGAGAATACCCTTTACCCCCGTAGCTCCCTCGTGGAGAATACCCTTTACCCCCTTGGCTCCCTTGTGAAGAATACCCTTTACCCCCGTGGCTCTCTCCTGGAGAATATCCTTTACCCCCGTGGCTCCCAAATGGAGAATACCTTTTACCCCCGTGGCTCTCTCGTGGAGAATACCCTTTAGCCCCGTGGCTCTCTCATGGAGAATACCCTTTACCCCCGTGGCTCCTTAGTGGAGAATACCTTTTACCCCATGGCTCCCTTGCAGAGAATACCTTTTAGCTTGTTTGTAATCAGTGGTAAGTGGGCACCAGCCTGCAGCCTGTGAAAGCGGCCCCCCACCTCTCCTGCAGCCTGTGAAAGCGGCCCCCCACCTCTCCTGCAGCCTGTGAAAGCGGCCCCCCACCTCTCCTGCAGCCTGTGAAAGCGGCCCCCACCTCTCCTGCAGCCTGTGAAAGCGGCCCCCCACCTCTCCTGCAGCCTGTGAAAGCAGCCCCCACCTCTCCTGCAGCCTGTGAAAGCAGCCCCCACCTCTCCTGCAGCCTGTGAAAGCGGCCCCCCACCTCTCCTGCAGCCTGTGAAAGCAGCCCCCACCTCTCCTGCAGCCTGTGAAAGCGGCCCCCACCTCTCCTGCAGCCTGTGAAAGCGGCCCCCCACCTCTCCTGCAGCCTGTGAAAGCAGCCCCCACCTCTCCTGCAGCCTGTGAAAGCAGCCCCCACCTCTCCTGCAGCCTGTGAAAGCGGCCCCCCCCAGCCTGTGAAAGCGGCCCCCCCCAGCCTGTGAAAGCGGCCCCCCCCAGCCTGTGAAAGCGGCCCCCCCAGCCTGTGAAAGCGGCCCCCCCCAGCCTGTGAAAGCGGCCCCCCCCCAGCCTGTGAAAGCGGCCCCCCCCAGCCTGTGAAAGCGGCCCCCCCCTCCAGCCTGTGAAAGCGGCCCCCCCAGCCTGTGAAAGCGGCCCCCCCCTCCAGCCTGTGAAAACGACCCCCCCCAGCCTGTGAAAGCGGCCCCCCTCTCCTCCAGCCTGTGAAAGCGGCCCCCCCCCGCCTGTGAAAGTGGCCCCCCCCAGCCTGTGAAAACGACCCCCCCCAGCCTGTGAAAGCGGCCCCCCCAGCCTGTGAAAGCGGCCCCCCCAGCCTGTGAAAGCGGCCCCCCCCCCGAGCCTGTGAAAACGACCCCCCCCAGCCTGTGAAAGCGGCCCCCCCCAGCCTGTGAAAGCGGCCCCCCTCCCCCCCCAGCCTGTGAAAGCGGCCCCCCCTCCCCCCCCAGCCTGTGAAAACGGCCCCCCCCAGCCTGTGAAAGCGGCCCCCCCCAGCCTGTGAAAGCGGCCCCCCCTCCCCCCCCAGCCTGTGAAAGCGGCCCCCCCTCCCCCCCCAGCCTGTGAAAACGGCCCCCCCCAGCCTGTGAAAGCGGCCCCCCCCAGCCTGTGAAAACGGCCCCCCCCCCAGCCTGTGAAAACGGCCCCCCCCTCAGCTATGCGTTTCCACAGCACTCATCTCAATCTGTGGTTACTTGACTTTTCTTTTGTCCGCCTGGACCGTCCGGCCCCTTCGCGAGAATGTGAACCGTGCGGTGTGCAGACCCCAGCAGTCTTACTGCGCCCTCACCTCCAGCTCAGCGCCGCGTCCTGTGCGGGGCCCTGTGAACATCTGCTGAATAAATGAGCAGAGGAATGGGGCTGGGCCGTGCTTATTATGTTAATGTTTGTCCAGTTATTTCTAACGTGGATCATTTTCCTTCAATGAAAGAGTGATGTTTACTTTTCTATGTTTGAAAATAAGATAAAAGACGCCTGTTGTTTTCTCAGGCAGAGGTCTGAAGGGAGCCGAGCTCTTTGTGCAGGACGCTGAGGAGGGAGCTGGAAGGAAGGAAGGAAGCGTTCCTTCCCCAGCTGGAGGAAGACACTCGGCCACACGCAGAACTGGCGGCCCCAGGACCTCACCCTGCGCGCCCGGGGCCTGTCCCTCCTGACCCCAGGATTGCAGTGGCAAGGCAAGGTGTTAGCCAAGCAGATCGAGCCGGGACAGGGCACTGTGGAGCCCGGCAGGCGGTGAGTGGTTTCTTCCTGGTTTTTAATGTCACTGTTGGCGCGGATGAGGTGTGACTCTGGGTCTTATGTCTGTTACATGCGCCGGAGGAAAGGGCCTTCCTTCTGTTCCATGGCACCCTGCAAACACTTGAGCAACGCAGAGTGTGGATTGGGGTGCAGCTGGTCTGGGTGTGGCACTTAGTGGTAAATCTGACTGAGGCACAGGGAGGCCACACAACAAGAGGACATGTGGGCTGCGCCTCAATCCAGGCTGGCACAGGGAGGCCACACAGCAAGAGGGCATGTGGGCTGCGCCTCAATCCAGGCTCACTGGGTCAGAGCCCAGCAAGGCCGGGAGCTCTGCCAGTGGGTCTGTGTGTGCAAGCACTGTGTACAGGTGTGTCTAAGCATGTACACACGTGTTTCTGTAAGCACATGTGTCTACATGTTTCTCTAAGCACGGACACGTGTCTAAGCACATACATGCGTCTGTCTCTAAGTGTGTACATGTGTCTCAGCACATACCAGTGTGTCTATATAACCACATATACATGTGTCTTTAAGCATGTACACGTGTCTGTTTATGTAAGTGTACATGTGTGTGTACGTGCATACACATGTCTGTGCACACACACATGCCCTGGGCCCATGGCCTTTTGATTCCTTGTCTGTGAAATGTCCAGTGGGTGCCCAGCTGCTCTGGGCGTGGAGCAGCTCAGGGTCTGCTATGCTCTGGGGAGTAGAGGTGCCCCAGATTCACTGCTAGGCCCCTGTAGTTCAGCCCCATGGTGGGATGGTGAGGTCCCAACCCCAATCCTTACCCTACCGTCCACCTCTGACTGTGGAGGGCGTGAGCGTGGCCCCTCTGCCCCTTCCCCTCGGTGCCACGGGATTGCCCGACCCTCTCGGCAGCTTGGACACCGCTCAACCTCCATTCCCTGCTGGCTGCCTCAGGCCACTTGGCATCAACCAGCCATAAACGAGTGACTGTCTTCGAGTTTCCTCAAATATTTAAAAAATTCCACTTTGTGGCACCCACTGGGAGTAGGGTTCTGATTTCCCGATGTGGCTGGATTCTGGCTGAATACCTGCATTGAGTGGATTCAGAGTCCCTGAGGTTTAAACTCGAGACACGTTCTCCCCTGCTTATCCCAAAATCTTGTATAGCGTAAGGCATTTCAAAGGAGGGTTTAGATAAAAGGCCCCCTTTCTAATCGCCAGAAAGGAAATCGGTGGGCAGGGATTGGTGAGACTCTTCAAAGGGAAGGTGAGGGGCAGCGGGGGTCGGGGCTTGACCTTTTTCGGGAAGGGGGTGGAGAAGCCGCTCATGTCCTCTGCTGCAGCCGGTGTCTGTGCCCCAAGATGAGTGTGTGGAAATCCCACCTCCAAGGCCACGGCATTGAGAGGTGGGGCCTTTGGGAGCTGAGGAGGGCACAAGGGTGGAGCCTCGTGGGTGGGATTGGTGTCCTTACAGAGAGGCCCCGGGGAGATCCTGTCCTGTCCGCAGCACAGGAAGGGCTGCCGACGAGCCAGGAAGGGGCCTCCCCAGACACGGACCTGCCAGCATCTTCACCTTGGGCTTCCCGCTGTAGCGCTGTGAGCTTCCTCTCACATACATTCTCAGTCTCCCGACAAGTTCCGAGGACCTCCCCGGCTGTCAGGACAGACCGTGGCTCCCTGCGGTGGCCGGAGGGCCTTCTCTGCAGCCCCAGGGTGTCCACCCCCTCCCAGGCTGCAGGGTGCCTATCACAGTGGCCCCACTAGTGTCTGGGGGGCTTGGTTCACAGTGACTCATGGGACTGAGCCAGAGGTTTCCGCAGGGTCTGTGCTGGGGGTGAGGGCGCTGAACGGCTTCCACCTCGTCATGGTCCTGAGTCTGTTTAGACAGTTGTCTTGGGTTGAATCATGTCCCCCAAAAGACATGTCAAGCCTTCACCCCGACACCTAGGACATGACCCCGTGGGATGGGGCCTGTGCAGATGTGAGGTGGTTACGGGAGGTGTTAGGGTGGGTCAGGAGGAGACTGACTGGGAGAAGAGGCGCAGAGGAGAAGCTGCGCAGCGGGAGGCAGAGGCCGGCGCGGGGCAGCTGCCCACCGAGGACCCCTGGGATCGCCGGGGCCACCGGCATGCGGGGGTGGGAAGGGAGCAGACCCTCCCCAGCACCTGGAGGAGGGGCCAGCCCTGCCCTCGCCTTGACCCTGGGCTGTGAGCTCCAGAGCCGGGGGAGAGGAGTTCTTGAGATGGCTCAGCAGATGAGAACAGCGTTCCTTCTGGAAAGAGACACTGCCGGTCACTCGCCCAGGCCTGGGACGCCCCCGCCCCGGCAGACGAGGCTCAGGATGGCCAGAAGCGGGCCCTGCGCTGCGCTCCCCTCTCCTTCCTCCTCTCTTCTCACCGTCTCATTTGCACGCTGCTTACTTCACCTCTGAGCTAGGAAGCGTGCCTTCCAAAGCAAAGGGCATGTGGGAAATCGCGCGCCACAGGCTGCCTTTTAAATTCCAGTTCTCCGTGTACCTCCTGGGAAGGATTCCCAAGAAATGCCCTGCGTGCTTCCACAGCCCCAGAAAGGCCACACTTCGCAGCCACTGCTGGGATCGCTGCGGCCGCGGCTTGCAGCCTGTGTGTCCGAAAGCCCCTTGCCCATCGTGGGGACCCATAAGGGTGGGTGCCTGGCTAGTCTTGTTCCCACTGTCTCCCCGGGACCGGGAACCATGTCTACACAAGAGGAGCAAGGAGGAAGTTTGGGCGGGGGAGGGTCCGGAGGAGGGAGGAAGGAGGACAGAGGGAGGCTGGGAGGACCCATCGCACTCAGCAGTGGCTGGACAGGAGGAGGGAGGAGGAGGGAGGTGAGGAGGACCCGTTGCATTCAGCCATGCTGGCCACAGGCTGCTCCCACCCCTCGTGTCTCCCGGCTCCCGGCTCCTGGCCTGTGCAGCTGACACAGGCCTCCGGTCCCTCCCTCAGGTCCCTGCCTTGACACATATTTTTCGTATTTTCATCTCTGTGGTGATGTCCCCAGCAGGGATGGAGACTTCACTTCCCGTCTCCACTGTCACAAATGCCACACGCTGGAGGCGTAAAACAACAAATACAGCCCTACAGCCCTGAAGGCAGAGGTCTGACGTCAAAGAGCTGGCATGGGGAGGCTTTGCACCCGCCCAGGCTCCACGGGTTCTGGACATCCTCGGCATTCCTTGGCTTGTAGACGCACTCTGCCAGGCTCTGCCTCCCACGTGATGGGGCATTCTTCCTTCCACGTTTTCACGTGGCTCATTCTCTTCCTCTGGGGACACCCGCCATTGTGTTTAGGGTCCCCAGTCCAGAATGACCTCGTCTAAGCTTAACTGATGACACCTGCCAAGTCCCTATTTCCAAATAAGGCCACCTTCTCAGGTTGCAGGAAGATGTGGCTTTGGAGGCCACTGCTGCGCTCACTGGCAGGGCATGGGCTGTGGAGCAGGGGGACCCTGCGTCGCTCCTTGGTGGCGCCTGCCGGCTTCACGTGCTCTGCAGCAATGGGATGAGGGCCCCGCTGCGCAGGTTGCCCTGTGGGTCCCGTGAGACGGTGCACACGGAACCCGGTGTGGGCCCTGAATCTGGGCCTGGGGTGTGTGTCCTGGGGCCTTGCTTTCTTGGTCTGTGAAATGGGATCAAGGGCACGTGCCCCCCAGGACTACTGTGGGATTCTCAAGATAAGCCCTATGATGGCCCCATTGGAGCAGAGGCAGGGGCGTGGGGACGGTCACCTCGACTCAGGCTGATTAAAGCAGAGATGCCCTCAGCATGGACAGTGTTTTCTGTAACTTACTTGGACAGCGCACCCTGAGTTTCTAAACCCGGCCTCTTGAGTGTGTTTTTTAAACACTCTCATTATGAGAACTTTGGAAAACACATAAAGGAGCAAAGAGACACCACAGCCGGCCCTTCCTCCTCTGCTGGCGCGTTTTCTTCCCTCTGTGAGCTGTTTAAATAGTTGGGACTGACCTGGGACACAGTTTACATACGGCTCCCTGGAGGCACGCCTGTGTCAGATGTCATAAGTGGGTTTTATTTTCAGTGCAAGACACAGCAGTTTTGCTGTGGGCTCCCGGTGTTTGGGTGGATGGGGTCTGCTGAGGCAACGTGGGGGCTCCTCAGCAGTGCTGGGCAGAAGACAGGTCGAGGGGGGAGCACAGCTCCTGGGCGCCCACGTCCACTGTCCGCACCGTCCTTGTCAAGGTAAGAGCAGAGCCATCTGCAGTCCACAGTCAACAAACATCGTTTAACCAATCCCCTCCCCGGGGACTGTCTTCCAAAACTTCAAACACGAGAATGTATTTCACATTGCACGGAAATGAATTAATAAAAAATTCAAACCAAGATAAAGAGATAAAATTGATGTAAATATTTTCACGAATTTTCCAGTAGCTTTCTCAAGAGAAAGCCAGAGACTCTGCTGAAGGTCTTGATAAAACATTGCCTTTGTGCTGACTGCAGCCTCCCCTGAGAGCAGCCTGTGAGGCAGCAGGGACCTGTCGCTCCTGGGAGAGCGCCCTGCTTCTGAGCGCTCTCTCGTTTCTCAGATGCACCAGCCTTGATGGGGTTAGCAGCGACCTGGGGGAGAAAGAAGCCTCACGGGGTTGGAGACAGCTCCTTTTCCATTCCTGCCAGGACCCACGTGCTGGGCGGGCCCTCTGGTCCTTCTGTGCAGTGCCTGCGCTAGTTCCATCTGAGTGACTGCGTGTACATGTGGGCTGTGGTCACGTGGGCTGGTGTCACATGTGCTGGTGTCATGCAGGGCTGCAGCTCCGTCCTCACCAACAAACTGCTTCCTGCAACAATGGCGCTTGCGTTCACACCTCTTCCTCCACTCTGCCCCTCTGTGGTCAAGGAGCGCAGCAAGGGTTTGACAGCAGGGACACCCCAGCAGGCACGGCAGGGCTGTTGGCTCTCTCTCCCCGGGGCAGGCTGTGTTCCGGAGGACTCTGTGCCACTCAAGTTGGGTGTGAGACCCGGGGCAGTGCTCCTAAGGCCCTTTCCCTCCTGTCCTGGTCCGCTCTCCATCGGGAAGGCTTGGACTGTTTCCAAGGTTCCGGTGTCTTTGGGTTTCATTGATGATGGAATGGAAATTTGCGGTTCTAGTCTTGCTTGTGGTTTCCCCAGAAGTTACAAGGAAGAGAAGACGACAGAACCGCCCTTCCACCTCCAGCAGGAGCTTGGAAGCAGCCAGAAAGGGCCAATCTGAGCCTGCCCCCTGCCGTTTGCCAATGAGCATCGGCACAGAGGCTTCAGGGTTGCTGAGGCGGTCTCTGGTCTCTGGATTTGGGCCCCCAGAGGCAGGCCTTGGGAGCAGGATTTGGGGATGACCCCTGGCAGCCCCGGGGAGTCGGCAAGTCAGGCGGGGAAGGAGCTGATGAGGGCTGATGAGCAGATGTTGCTGTGGGTAACTGGGCTCTGACTCTCCAGGGACTCCCTAGAGGGGTGGAACGCACCAAAGAGTGGGCGTCTCTCCTGCAGTTCCTACCCTCTGCTGAAGGGGCTGCTTTCACAGCCCCACTCCTGGCCCCATGGCCTGTCCCATGGATGGGGAGCAAGCTGCCTGGCAGAGGTCCTGGCTCTCACAGTGGGAGCCCTCAGCATGCTGGGGACGGTGAGCACCAGGTGCCATGGCGGAGCTTTTATTGTGAGCTCCAGTGAAGGGACCCAGGAGACATGCCTGGAATTCTAAGATTCCTGGAAATCTGACGTGTCACGTGGGAGAAAACCCAGGCCAGCTGCACATGCCCTCCCCTCCCCTAATCCACGCAAACCCTTCCTGGGCTGGAGAGACGCTGGCTCGGGGTGGTGACGCCAGGGGGTTGATGCTCAACTCATAGGTAGTGCTGTCTGGGGACTTCCAGGGTGGCAGGGAAGGCAACACTGTCACCCAAACTGGAGAAACAGGACTGCACCGGTCAGAGCCCAGCAGGAGGGAGCCAGCACCTGGAGGAGGACTTCAGTGCGGAAAAGGTTTGGGCGGGGCTCTGGGAAGCCACACGGAGGGACTGAGGATCCTGTGAGAGAAGCACCCTCACCCTAAGCCTGAAGGCTGGGGTCTGTCCCTTTCTTGACACCCAGAGAGGACAGGTGCATGAGTGCCCTGGGGCTGCAGTGAGATGACCACGGTTTGTGGCTCTGCCAGCTCTGGAGGTCAGAAGTCTGGCGCACACCTTGCTGGGCTAAAATCCAGGTGTGTGAGGGCCGGTTCCTTCTCAGGCCTCCAAGGGAGGGTCCTTTCCTTATCTTCGCGGCCTCTGAGGCTGCTCCACTCCTCTCTCGTGAACCCTTCCTCCACCTCCCAGGCTGGAAGCACAACCTCTTCCTGTCTCTGCCTGTTCCTTCTCATCTCCTTCTCTCCCATGACCCCCTCTGTCTCCCTCTTCAAGGACCCTGGGATGACACTGAGCCACCGGGACAGCCCAGGGCTACCCCCATTTCAAGAGCCTCAACTTGCCTACCTGCTCGGTCAGTCTGTGTGTAAAGAACACCGGGGAGCATATTCCCAGGATCTGAGATTAGGATGTGAACATCTTTGGGGGCCATTACTGAGTCAGTGACAATAGAGTCTGAAGGGCCCATGACGGGCTTTTCTGGGTGTAGCCAAGCCTCAGGGAGCCAGGAAATGGACACCCAGCCCGTCTGCCTGCTGCCACCCTCTGCATGGACCCAGGGATGGCGGACCCCCCAGGTGGCCTCCCAGGCCTGGAGCCTGGAGGGAAGGCAGGTGGGAGAGAAGAGGGCGTCTGGCCATCGGAACGCAACCGCACAAAGGCTGGGCACCCTCCATGCTGGCGGTTTGGTCTCTGGGAGGCTGCAGTGGTTCCTAGGTTTGAGAAAAATGGAACCCAAAGTCAGGCTGAGCTCCTGACCACTGCGTCTTTTTTCGTGATGGAGTCTTGCTCTGTCATCCAGGCTGGAGGGCAGTGGCGCGATCTCGGCTCACCAGAACCTCCGCCTCCTGGGTTCATGGGATTCCCTCGCCTCAGCCTCCCAAATAGCTGAGAGTACAGGCTCCCAACACCGTGCCCAGCAAATTTTTGTGTTTTTAGTAGAGACGAGCTTTCACCATGTCGGTCAGGATGGTCTCGATCTCTTGACCTTGTGATCCTCCCGCCTCAGCCTCCCAAAGTGCTGGGATTACAGGCATGAGCCACCGCACCTGGCCAAGTCCCTGCCGCTTTTTTCTGAGATTCAACTGGAAGGCAGGATGAAAGGCTTGCCTTGCATGCCTGTCGGGCTGTTGCAGTGGTGACCTGGATGTTTGGAACACAGGTTTTAAGAGCCTCCCCTGCCAAATATGGCTGGTCAATGAGAGCACGTCAGGAGATGGCATCAGCACCTCCCCTCCCACCACCTCCAAACTTCCCAGCTCCGCGGGGCAGTGACACTGGGCCTGGGACTTTCTGGGGTGTCTGTGCCACTGGCCACTGCAGGCTCTGGAAAGAGCAGAGATAGCCCAGTCTTTTCTCAGTCCTGATTCGGCCTGGCCTTTGCTGAAATCACTGCAGTCCCAGCTAACACTGTCCCCATTTTGAGAAGAGATGCCCTGGGTGCAGCGATGCCCGGCCAGCAGGCTGTCCGGGAGCTCTCCGCCTGTGAAAGGGCCCGCCTGCTGCAAGAGGGCAGCTGCAAGGTGAACGGGCCTCGGCAGCTCCTGCCGCCCCCAGAATGCCCTGCTTGGGGCTGGCTTGGATTCTGTTTGGCAGAATTGCCCAGATGACGACTCCTGTGTCCTTGAACAAGTCCCCTGTGTTTGTTCTCTCAAGAGCCTGCAACCACCAGACGTCCAGAGCCTGCTTCTCAGGGTTCTGAGCACATCGCGAATGGTGCTTCGGCCTTGTCAGTTCCGCAGCAGCCAGGAGCTGGGAGGCACAGGGGCCTGTGGTCTGGCCGCCGCCTGGCAGGCCTGCATGGCCACCTCCAGCCAGGTGCAGGCTGGCTGGGGCGAAGCTGCCTTTGACCTCGGGCTCTCCCTCCTCCGCCAGAGCCTCCCACAGCCCAGGGGAGCCTCTGTCTGCCCCTTCCAGCCGTTCAAGGACCAGGCTTCCGAAAGACTTGCTGTTCCTGTGTGGGAACCGAGGCTGTGTGGTTTGGGAAGCCTGGATGAGCCGCTGCTGGGGCCTGGTGGGAAAGAGGCGGTGAGCACCACGGGACGCATCGCCCCTCCCACCGTGCCAGAGAGCGGTCCCTGCTGGGTTCTCTGTGTGTAGCCCCATTTCTGCTTCTGTTTTCATTTTGGGGCTTGAGAGAAACTTGCCACCCTTTCGCACTGGGGCGACCCCACGGTGCGTCCAGGGGCTCGTGAATCCGCTTTTTGTCCCTGCCTGTCTCCCCAAGTCGTGGGTCCACCTGGGAACCTGGACGTCATTGCCGTCTTCCCGGCCTGGGCTCCCTCTGTCATTCCTTTTGGAAGTTTGGCTGAGATACCTTGGATGGGCCCCAGGCAGCAGGGGGCCACTGGATGCCATGTTCTGGAGGTTTCTGCGGGAGGGAAGGAGCCCAAATGTAGAGCAGCTGGCCTTGACCAGGGCTGGATTTGGTGAGGGAGTCTGGTTAGGCTTAGGGCCGCCTGGGCATGAAACAGGATACCAAAACCTCAGCCCCATGACTCTCCCCATCTCCCGCCAGGGGAAAGCAGATGTTTTCGGGCCGTGATGGACTGGCCTGGCTGTGGTGAGGTGCTCAGAGGGGGAACTGTCTCAGGCCCCCAGTGACGCTGTAGAGGACGCGGGAAGCCCCCGGGGACCTCCTGTGCGGGAGCACTCGGGTGGCACCGTGTGGCTGCCTCCTGGTTGCTGGGGATGCCCAGCCCTAACCCCCTGCTTTCTTGCCCGCAGCCCCGACTAAAGCCCCTGAAATTTGAACCTTGGTTTGGGGATTTGGCCTGTTTATCAGTGGGTTTTCCACATGTGGTTTCCACAGGAACTTTTGCTGTTTAAGTGCTTTTTTAAAGTATGAAATTATCTTTCTCCTATTCGAATGAGCTCACTGGCTTTTGTGTGGGCTGCAGATGCTGGGTGATTGGAAGGACCGTGGACCTCTGAACCCAGAGGAGAAGGCCTGTCTATGTACAAAAGCTGCTGGGTCTCAGCAGTCCCCAAGGAGGTGGTCGTGGACGTAGCGTGGGCTTTGATCTTCTGAGGTCGCTGCATTTTTCTAGCAAGGCCCCTGTGGAGAGCTTAGCATGCAGACACGTGAGTCCTGGCCTCCCTCTTGAGTGAGCTGAAGGATTTGAGAACTGTCAGCTGCTACAGATGGGATGGGGTTTAACATCTGCAGCGGCCAGTCTGCGTAAGGGCCAAGAAACTGTGCGATCTTGAGGGGCAGGGAGAAGGCCTTTAGCTCAGGATGGCACAAAGAACGCTGAGGATGAAACCAGGGAGGGAACCAGAGCCAGAGCTGGACCGGGTGGGTTCCCACCTTCATCTTGCAGCACAGACTGGGGCTGCCCGTGGCACAGCCTGTGGCTCATACACCAGGGGTGCCCTGCTTAGATGCAGCCTGTGGGGAGCTGGGCATTCTCTCCTGGAGCTGGATGGCCTCCAAGGGCCCCTCAGAGTGACTCCAGTGGAGAGGCTGGACACAGTGTTCCTGCGAGGCCGAGAGGGCATGCTCCCGCACAGAGCCGAGGTCCCACCGCCCATGCGTGTCTTTCCCGCTGCAGCCTCTTGGGCTCTAGATCAGGCCCCGTGCCTGTCAGATAAAAACCGGGGTGACCGGACGTCGTACGAACAATCACGCCTGACTCACAGAAAGGGATCAAAACTGGAATTCGCTCAGAAGCCGTCGTTTCCTTGTCGGCCCTGGGAAGGGTGTGAAGGGATATTCAGGTGGCAGCCGGCTGAGCTGGGGGTGGCCCTGCCCTTCCTCACCCCCTTCCAGGTGCCTGGGATTGGGAAGAAGAGGGATGCCGCCAAGCTCGGGTCCTGCAGGGCCTGGCTGTCTAGCATGGGGTCCTGCTGTGGGGGTGGCGGTGCTGGGGCTGCTGCTGCAATTCTTGAGACTGGTTGACAAGGGGCACTGAGGTTTCATTTTGCACGCAGCCCCTCAAGGGATGGAGAGGGTCCTGGCTGGCATTTGTCGACGCTCCAGGTCTGCCCTCTGTCCCTGGCTCCCCTCGCGGCCCTCCCGGTCTGTGGAGCTCTGAGCTTCAGCACACGCTTCTCTCCCTTTTAATGGCTCATTTCTTTGGGTTTGTCTCCTGCCGAGGTTGGTGTCAGGGCAGGACCTGGGTCCACAGTGCCCTCCCTCTGAGGCTTTCTCTTTTGATTGGCCACCATCCCCCAACACACCTGGAGCCCAGAGCGGGAGTGCCGTGGACAGCAGCCTCCACGCCCCAGAGCCTCGGCCTCTCCTGCGCCTCCCAAGAGGAAAACCTCTCCATGCCAGACCAGACTGCAAACCCGGACCTGAACCAGCGCTGTCCAAATCCAGGGCTACCTTTCCTCAAACTGCATCAGGGTTTTTCAGTAGCAGGAGCAGAACCCAGAGGAGGCTCCTTCCTCACCAGGGTTAGCATCTTGGAGGTCAGAATTTCAAGGAACTCAGCATCTGACCAAACCCTAGTTCCCCATTAAGACTTGTTGATGGGCCGGGTGTGGTGGCTCATGCCTGTCATCCCAGCACTTTGGGAGGCTGAGGCAGGTGGATCCCCAGGTCAGGAGTTCGAGACCAGCCTGGCCAACATGGTGAAACCCCATCTCTACTAAAAACACAAAAATTAGCTGGGCGTGGTGGCAGCACCTGTAATCCCAGCTACTGAGGAAGCTGAGGCAGGAGAATCGCTTGAACCCAGGAGGTGGAGGTTGCAGTGAGCCAAGATGGTGCCACTGCGCTCCAGCCTGGGCAACAGAGTGAGACTCTGTCTCAAAAAAAAAAAAAGAGACTTGTTGAAGAAAAAAAATCTAACTCTATAGCATAGTTGAAGACAGTTATTCTGAGCCAAATGTGAGGGGCATGACCCATGGCACAGCCCCAGGGGTCCTGAAAACACGTGGCCTGGGGGATGGGCCGCAGCATAAATTCATACATTCTACGGGGACAGAAGGTCCAGGCAGGCGTCAGTCAATACATAAAAGATGTACGTTGGTTGGGCCAGGGAAGGCAGGGCAACTGCAAGGCGGGGAGGGCCTTCCTGGTCACAGGTGGGGTCACAGACTTCCTCATTAGCAATTGGTTGAAAGAGTTTTTATGTAATCACACAGACTCAATAGAAAGGAGTGTCTGGGTTAAGATAAGGGGTTGTGGAGAGCGAAGTTCTTCCTCTAGATGAAATGTCAGGGGCTGCCCTTCAAGGCAATAGGCGGCAAATGTTTCCTACTGAGACCTTTAAAACGAGCTACGCACTAAGCCAAGCCCTCCCGCATCAGAAAAAGCCCTGGAAAGGGAAGAGGGTTCTCTCTGCAGAACGTGGACTTCCCCACAAGACAGCTTTGCGGGGCCGTTTACAATTGTGTCAAAGAAATATATTTCGGACTAAAACACTTCTGCTCCTTCCAGCGCCTGCTCTCTGTCATGCGAGTCACTCTAGACTCGGGGCGGAATTTGGTATCTTGCTGCTACACAGAGTCCGTGCTGTTGGTCTTAAGGTCTCAAGCTTTAATGCTAGTGCTGGTCAGCCGGGCGTGAATTCTAAAGGGGTCCATTCAGTTGGTTGAGGGGCTTAGAATTTTATTTTTTGGGCCAGGCATGGTGGCTCACGCCCGTCATCCCAGAGTCATCCCAGCACTTTGGGAGGCTGAGGCAGGTGGATCACTTGAGATCAGGAGTTCGAGACCAGCCTGGCCAACATGGCGAAATGCCATCTCTACTAAAAATAGAAAAATTAGCGGATGTGGCGGTAGGCACCTGTAATCCCAGCTACTCGGTAGGCTGAGGCAGGAACATCACTTGAATTCATGAGGCGGAGGTTGCATGAGCCAAGATAGTGCCACTGCAGACACAGAGTCAGTCTCTCTCTCTCTCTCTCTCTCTATATATATATATATATATATATGTGTGTGTGTGTGTGTGTGTGTGTGTGTGTGTGTGTAGTGTGTATATATGTGTGTGTATATCTATCTATCTATCTATCTATATTGGTTCACAGACTAAAGAATCAAGCTCTACCAAGCAAGCCAGCATCCCTCTAATTATTCTCTTAATTAATAGACTATTTTTAAGAGCAGCTTTAGGTTTCTAGAAAATAGAGCAGATAACAATCACCATATCCCTTCTTTCCTTCCCCCGTCACCCCGGTTCTACTAGTGAGAACATTCTGTGGGTGTTGACAGATGAATCACGGCACGTGCCCCCCATGACAGTGTCACAGAGCAGCTCCCTGGGCCCCAGACCCTCGTGCTCCCGCGTCTCGCCCCCCCCCGCACGTCTCGCCCCCCCCGCACGTCTCACCCCCACTGCGTCTCGCCCCCCACTCCCGCGTCTCGTCCCCCCCGCGTCTCGCCCCACCCCGCGTCTCACCCCCCCACTGCGTCTCGCCCCCCCGCGTCTCGCCCCTCCGCGTCTCGCCCCTCCGGCGTCTCACCCCCCCACTGCGTCTCGCCCCCCACTCCCACGTCTCACCCCCACTGCGTCTCGCCCCCTCCCCCCGCGTCTCACCCCCCACTCCCGCGTCTCACCCTCCCCGCGTCTCACCCCCTCCCTGCGTCTCGCCCCCCACTCCCGCGTCTCGTTCCCCCCGCATCTCGCCGCCCCCGCGTCTCGCCCCCCCGCGTCTCACCCCCCCCACTGCGTCTCGCCCCCCACTCCCGCATATCGCCGCCCTGCCCGCCCCGGCAGCTGCTGATCTTTCTCGTTTTCCTGAACCTCGCGGGGTTGGAACCACGCGGTCCGCCGCCCCCCGGAAGGGCGTCCTCACGTAGCGGTTTCTGAGATTCCTCCCTCCTTTCCACAGCCTGGCAGCTCCTTTCTTCTTCGCACTGAACGATGCTCCATTGTGTGGAGGGACCCAGCTTATCCGTCCACGCGAAGGCCTCTGGGTTTCTCCTGAGTTTTTGGCGATGCCGAAGCCACCCTCTAATTTTCACCTGTGTCTCCGTGCTCCACCCTCCCGACGGGGACCTCTGACGAGGAGGGGATGCCCACGCCCGCGTGGCCAGCAGTACCCACTCACCCAGCGTCTGCTGACCTGCCCGGCAGGGAACAGAAGGGAGGCTGGCAGTTCGTGGGAAGGGAGAGGGATGAGCCCTTCGATCCCTCTGTGGGGCTGGGGTCCCTCCCTGACGCTGCTGGAGGGAGGCAGGAGGAACGGACGTCCCCACGTGGGAGGCGCAGACCCCGGGTAGACCCTAAATAGATAGACCCTAGATACATAGGCTCTAGGTAGACCCTAGGTAGACCCAAGGTAGACAGGCCCTAGATAGAGTCTAGCTAGACTCTAGATAGATTCTAGGTAGATCCTAGTAGACCCTAGCTAGCTAGATTCCAGATAGATTCTAGGTAGACCCAAGGTAGACGCCCCTAGATAGAGCCTAGCTAGATAGACTCTAGATAGATTCTAGGTAGACCCTAGGTAGACCCAAGGTAGACAGGCCCTAGATAGAGTCTAGCTAGATAGACTCTAGATAGATTCTAGGTAGATCCTAGGTAGACCCTAGGTAGACTGCCCGGGTTTGTCCAAGCCAATTCGGGAGCTTCCCTTAAAGCCCACTGCCCGTGTCCTCTCTGGGGTAGAGACTGGGGTTTGCCAATCACCACTTAATTTAAACTCTTCAAAAAGTACGTATCTGAGAACATTTGGGACCAGAAGGCAACGGCGTTGGTGGCTTCGTATCCACCATCTCAAAACCATGGAGATCCCAGCCTTCTCTGCAGGGAAGGGCCCGACCCTGGGGCAGCCGTCCCGTGATAACACCTCATAGCCCAGGAGCCCGCTATCCTCATTGAGCAGCAGGCAGCTGTGCTTTGTAGTGGAATCACTGCGTACAGAACGAGCTTCTGAAAGCTCCTGCCAAGAACCACAGAATTCTTTTACCTACCGCTTTGCTTCAGGTGAGACTTGGAATCTGATGGGGTCAGGAATGGGTCTGAGTATGAATTTTCACCGTGGCCTCTTCAGGTCTGAGTGTGAATTCTCACCGTGGTCTCTTCAGGTCTGAGTGGAATTTTCACTGTGGCCTCTTCAGGTCGGAGTGTGAATTCTCACCGTGGTCTCTTCAGGTCTGAGTGTGAATTTTCACTGTGGCCTCTTCAGGTCAGAGTGGAATTTTCACCGTGGTCTCTTCAGGTCTGAGTGTGAATTCTCACCATGGCCTCTTCAGGTCGGAGTGGAATTTTCACCATGGTCTCTTCAGGTCGGAGTGGAATTTTCACCGTGGTCTCTTCAGGTCAGAGTGGAATTTTCACCGTGGTCTCTTCAGGTCTGAGTGTGAATTCTCACCGTGGTCTCTTCAGGTCGGAGTGGAATTTTCACTGTGGCCTCTTCAGGTCGGAGTGTGAATTCTCACCGTGGCCTCTTCAGGTCGGAGTGGAATTTTCACCGTGGCCTCTTCAGGTTGGAGTGGAATTTTCACCGTGGCCTCTTCAGGTCTGAGTGTGAATTTTCACCGTGGCCTCTTCAGGTCTGAGTGTGAATTTTCACCGTGGCCTCTTCAGGTCTGAGTGTGAATTCTCACCGTGGTCTCTTCAGGTCTGAGTGTGAATTTTCAGCGTGGCCTCTTCAGGTCTGAGTGTGAATTTTCACCGTGGCCTCTTCATGAGACTGTCATCTTGCATGCCCAGAAATTAATATTATTTCTGACTTGAAATTGCCCAGGTAGGTAAGTGTTATGATCTGATGATACGGAAGAGCCCAGGCAGACCTGCCCACAGCGCATTGGCAGTGGGAGGCTGCTGCTCTGCCCTGTGCCCGGGGCCACCGACACCCCCTGCCCAGAGAACAGCCAAACGCCTGCGCCCATTGGTGACTGACCCTGAGCTGGCGGCACTGGCTGCCTGTGATGTTTTAAGGGGGTGACTCTCAAAGCCTACTGTGTCCCGCCAGTCCCAGTCAGCAGTGGTGGGTATTCTTGGTCATTTCTGAAGGTCAGGATGTGACCAATGGCTTTCTTTCCCTTAGCCAATGTCCTGACTTTCAGAAATGAGTTACTTGAGAAGCAGTGGGAGGGAGCCATTCATCTAATAATCGTGTGATGTGGGGAGAGAGATTTGGAGGGAGGAAAGGCAGATTTGGAGGGAAGGAAGGCAGAGAGAGAGCATGTGGGGAGAGAGGGGCCACAGCTAGCAGCTGGCAGTTGCCCAGGGCTGGGTGGGGAGGCTGGCCTTTCTCTGTGGGGTCGGTCGTGGGCATGCCGACCGCCCGGCCTCAACACCGTGTCCAGCAGGTGCAAATACTGAAAAGGAACATACTAATATGCAGAACACGGGTCCACAGAGACACAGGACATCAGCCAGAGAGCTAGAGAAGCGTCTCCAGAGCTGGGATAGGCCACCATGTAAGACGCAAGTCTGGGGAATGGGTCTCTGCCAACGTCAGAGCCCTCATGTAGGGGAAATTCACCGCTCCAGGTGGAAGGCAGCTTTGGGACGTGTTGGAGACAGGCACATCACCACTGTCATCTTCAGCCACAGGCAGCCTCTAGTTGGTTTGAAGGACTGTTGAAAAACTCCTTACGCTGGAAAAGTCCTCTTCCTTCCTGACCCCCTTCCCCTCCCCAATTGACACCAGGGACCCTCAGTGTGTCCAAGGCCGCACCACCAGCCCTCTGTCAGTGGGGATAAGAGACACACAAGCTGCCTGCCGCCAAAGCCCACCCCAGGGGCTGGTACAAATTCCATCTTCCTGCAGGCCCTGGGTGCCTGGAGGGCTGCTCACACCATGTCAGATGCTGCCTGTCAGGGCTCTGCCATCTTCACTGCTCAGTCACAAAGCAGCGTGGGTTAAAAGTGCTGTTGTGAGGCCAGGCACGGTGGCTCACACCTGTAATCCCAGCAGGGAGGTCAAGGCAGGTGGATCACTTGAGGTCAGGAATTCGAGACCAGCCTTACCAACATGACAAAACCCTGTCTCTACAAAAAATGCAAAAATTAGCTGGGCATCATGGCACATGCCTGTAACCCCAGCTACTCAGAAGGCTGAGGCAGGAGAATCGCTTGCACTGAGGAGGTGGAGATTGCTGTGAGCCGAGACTGCACCATTGCACTTCAGCCCGGTCGACAGAGCAAGACTCTGTCTTAAAAAAATAACAAAACAAGCAGCTTCGTTGTCACATGAAAGGTTCATTTGTTGGGGACCTGTAAGTTTCAAGAGAATGAGCCCAGACTTGGTGGCAGCTCTGTTGGTGGCTGAGTTCCGGGGACAGTGCTCTCACCAGGGTGGGCTCAGGTCTCAACAGGGCCCAGGCGACAAGCGGGGAGCCGGCACAGAACCGGACATGATGCCCATGCCTCCCCTGCACGTATGAAAGGCTTAGGGTCCTGGCAGGTACTTGCAGAGACCTCTGGCAGGGAGTGTTGCTGTTTAGTCCTCAGCCATCCTGATCACGCCACCGATGTCATCACCTTGTACCCCTGGGATACTCCACCACCTCTTCATCAAGCACACTGGGATGCGGGGAGGAGGGTGCTGTGTCTGAGGCAGTATGAGATGACGAAGAACGTGCTTGGGGCCAGGGAACAACGTGCTCTTAGCTGCCCCTGCCTTTCAGGGTGAGGAATCCATTCCAGCAAGCTCAGGGCCCCATGGAGACCCAGCCTGGAGAGCACAAGCCCAAGTGGATGGGTGGGTGGAAGGATGGGTGGGTGTATGGAAGGATGGATGGATGGAAGGATGGGTGGGTGGATGGATGGGTGAGTGGATGGATGGGTGGGTGTATGGAAGGATGGATGGATGGAAGGATGGGTGGGTGGATGGATGGGTGGGTGGATGGAAGGATGGATGGATGGATGGATGGAAGGATGGGTGGAAGGATGGGTGGGTTGAAGGATGGGTGGGTGGGTGGATAGATGGGTGGGTGGGTGGATGGATGGATGGGTGGATGGATGGGTGGATGGAGGGGTGGAAGGAGGGGTGGGTGGAAGGATGGGTGGGTGGGTGGATGGATGGGTGGGTATATGGAAGGATGGATGGATGGAAGGATGGGTGGGTGGATGAATGGGTGGGTGGATGGAAGGATGGATGGATGGGTGGAAGGATGGGTGGGTGGATGGAAGGATGGATGGATGGAAGGATGGGTGGGTGGATGAATGGGTGGGTGGATGGAAGGATGGATGGATGGGTGGAAGGATGGGTGGGTGGATGGAAGGATGGGTGGGTGGAAGGATGGGTGGGTGGATGGATGGACGGGTGGAAGGATGATTGGATGGATGGATGGATGGAAAGATGGGTGGATAGGTGGATGGATGGATGGATGGAAGGATGGGTGGGTTGAAGGGTGGGTGGGTGGGTGGGTGGATGGATGGGTGGGTGGATGGATGGGTGGGTGGATAGATGGGTGGATGGATGGGTGGAAGGAGGGGTGGGTGGAAGGATGGGTGGGTGGGTGGATGGATGGGTGGGTGGAAGGACAGGTCGGTGGATACAGATTTCTGGGAATATATGGGACTGGAGGGTGCCCTGCCACTGAAAGGCATCATTTCCCACTGCTGTGCAGACAGGATGAGAGGAAGGGGGTTCATGCCACATGCAGGGAATTTGGGGAGACAGCTGAAGGCTGTGCAAGGAGCTCATGAGGCTTTGGTGGGGGGCTGGCATGGGTCCCCACATCCCTGGAAGTTCCAGAGAGCACAGCAGGCTGCGGGTGACCTGAGCCATGCTTCAGGAAAGGCTCTAGTGGTTAAGAGTGAGGAGCCTGTGGCCCCACACTGGGGCCCAAAGGCTCAAGGGCTTCTCATCAGCAGCTTCTCATCCATCTCACCCCAATCTGCAGCTGCTTCTCTAAATGCATTTTCAAAATTCAGAATGCATTGAAAATTCTTCAACAACGCATTTCCACACAGCTCTAGCGGCCAGAGTCCGAGGTCAAGATCCCAGCAAGGCTGGCTCTTCTGAGGCCTCAGCCTGGCTTGTTGAGGCTGCCTTCTCCCTGTGACCTCACATGGCCATCCCTCTGTGCATCTGTGTCCTCATCTCCTCCTAGGAGGACACGAGTCAGATTGGACAGGGTCCCACCCAGATGACCTCATTCTACCTTAGTCACCTCCGCCAGCCTGTCTCCAAATGCAGTCACATTCTTAGGCACTGGAGGTTAGTGCTTCTGCATGTGCACTTGGGGAGGACGCAGTTCAGCACAGAACAGATGGGAAGAAGCTCCAGCCTGGCCACTGCCCCCTTTCCAGGCAGGGTTCAGGCAGCAGCTGAGTGAGGGTCAGCCTGGTTCCCACAGCCAGGACACAGCCATTGCCCGAAAGCATGAGGCATCTCCGGCACATGGGGCTTGGCACGGTCCGTAAAAGCCCAGAGTGTTTACACATTTCTGTCATGAAGGGAAAAAGCCCAGGAGCAGCACTCACCCCTGCCTGCCTGCCGAGGCTTCGGAAGGAGCTGACTGGGAAACCATGAGTCAAGGAAAATCCTTTATGGAATGAGCAAAAACAAAAGGAACAGAAGCCTTTGACTCAGCTCACCAAACCCCACAGGGAAACACTGGCGTGGCGGGGATGTCTGCTGGCCTTGTGTCCCCGGGTCACTGCTGGCCGGCCCTGATGGTCTCCTTCCCCCAACCCCACTTTTCTCTGCTTTATCCTCGCTGCTCATGGCACAGGGCTCAACAAATGGCTTGCAAGGCTGGAAGATGGTGAAGTGTCCTTGGCCGGTGGCCAGCTCATAGTCTCCTCACATGACCACCATAGGGTGGCACCCACCTGAAGCAGTCGGTGTTGGTCCATTTGTCACCAGTGCTGGCAGATCCTTACACAGCATGGAAGCACTCACTGTGAGCATTCTCAGTCACGGGTGCCTGTTCCACTGGGCTCCTCCATGGCCACACCAGTAGGATCCAGTCCCTGTCTACAAGAGGGTTCTGGCCATGGTTGGGATGCAAGATGTACCCATCCCTTCTGGAAGTTTCCTCAGACTCTCCAGGCACAGAGGGTCCATCAGTTGTGTTCACACTTGGCACCTGTTCCCTCCTCTGTAGTCATCTGCTGATGGACCTCCCCAAGAATGCACTTCTCGAGGACAAGTGCAACTTGGATTTCCAGGTGAGCAGAGGGAGTAGAGCATCTCATTCAACCCCATGGTTCCTGCATGTTTGTTAGCAGCTGGCCCAGAGATGTTTCCTGTGTGTTGTTTGGATTGATGAGTGGGTGGATGGGCAGATGGGTGGATAGATGGGTAGATGGATAAATAGATGGGTGGGTGGTTGGATAGATGGGTGGATGCAAGGATGAGTGAAGGGGTGAAGGGATGGATGGATGGATAAATGGATTGGTGGGTGAACAGATTAATGGGTGGATGCATTGATGGAAGGATGGTTGGATGTGTGTATGAGTGAACTAATGGCTGGCTGGCTGGATGCATGTATGTGTCTATGTGTGGATGGATGGATGAGTCAGTGGGTAAATGGGTGGATGTATTCTGGGTGGGTGTATGAATCATGGATGGATGAGTGAATGGATGACCGCATGGATGGATGAGTGGATGGATAGGTAGATGGTTGAATGGGTGGGTGGGTGGATTGACGGATAGACAGATGGGTGGATGTGTGGATGATGGGTAGGTAGATGGATGGGTAGATGCATGCATTTATGCATGCATGGATGGGTGGGTGGGGGTTTGGAAGGGTGAATGCATGGGTGGATGGATGGATGAATGGGTGGATGGGGTGGATGCGTGAATGCATGGGTGGATGGATGAATGCATGCTTGAATAGATGCATGAATGGATGCATAAGTGGGTGGGTGGAGAGATGGGTGAATGGATGCATGCATTGATGCATGTATGGATGGATAGGTAGATAGGTGTATAGATGGATGGATGGGTAGAAGGATGGGTTGGTGGATACATGGATGAGTTGATAGATGCATGCATGCATGGATGGATTGGTGAATTGATGGATGGGCAGGTGCGCGGCTGGATGGGTGGAAGGATGGGTGGAAGCATGGATGGGTGGATGGGTGAATGAGTGGATGGACTTATGGATGGATAGGTGCATGGATCCATGGATGGATGGGTGAATTGTTGGATGGACAGGTGCATGGCTGGATGGGTGGAAGGATGGATGGAAGTGTGGATGGGTGGATGGGTGAATGAGTGGATGGACTTATGGATGGATAGGTGCATGGATCCACGGATGGATGGGTGAATGAACGGATGGGTGGATCCGTGGATGGATGGATGTGTGAGTGTCTAGGCAGATGGATGTATAAGGATGGATAGTAGATGCACAAATGCATGGATTGGTAGATGGGTGAGTAGATGGGTTTATGGATGGATACATGAAATGATGGGTGGATGGGTAGGTGGATAAGTGGATAAGTGAGTGAATGGATACTTGGATGGATGAGTGGGTGGATGGGTAGCTGAACAGAGAGATTGCTGGATAAGCATAAAACAGTCACCTAAGTTTGACAACTAGTGCCTGTTACATGCCCAGTAGCATAGCTCAGAAAGTTCATGATTTAGGAGAGCAGAAAAGCTTACAATCCCCAGGAGGGGTGGAACTTGGTGCCAATGACAAGAAGAGACCCTCTGGAGTGGTGCACAGCCCTGAGGCACCAATAAATCACTACTGAAAGGAAGACCATGAACTGAGCAGAGGATCTTTCAGCAGACTAGGCCTTGTCCTACCGTCCCAGCACCCCTGAGCAGCAGGACACACCAGTAGGGCAACGGGACTTTGTTTCTGGGGGAAAGAGCATTTGTTCTCTGCACACCCTACATCAAGGGTCATGTTGCTGTGAGGGAGGGGAGGGAGGGAGAGAGGTGTGTTCTGAGGGGCTTGAGTCCTTCCTAATGAAGATGTCTCAACAGAGGCCCAGTCATGTGTGCCTGGTGCAGGCTTGCTGCAGTGTGAGGAGCTTAGGGCAGACATGATAAGAACTTGGGCTATGAGGATGATTAAGTGGTAAAGAGGCTGACTCAGTCCTGCAGGCTGTGGGAGCAGAGCTGTTTCTCATGGGCTGCTGCTGCTGGAGTCTGGCTCCAGAACAGTGGGGGAGAGGACGCGTAGGCTCTTGGCCTTTGCCTCGGGAACCGTCCTCCCGCAGCCCCTGTGAGACACAGCAGGGCTGAAGTTTGCTGCTGTCATCTCCCTCTGTGGGTCCTGGAGATGAGCCCGGAGGCTGGGAGGTCAGCAGCCCAGGAGAAATCCACGCTGACAGGCAGCAGTTGCCTCCAAGTTTTCCCAGATGAGTCACCAAGTGATGGTCACCGTCCTCATCCTCCACAAGCCCAAATATACCAGTCCCAAGGAGGGGAATTCTCATCCTGAAGTGTCCTCCTCCTCCTTGCCTACAGAGCCCATGAGTCAAGCCTCCTCGGCCTATTTTTAGGCCTTTCTTCAGATCCCACGGTGGGCAGGGTTTGTTTGCTCTGGAGGGGAGCTGCCCTGGGCACTCTCCATGCAGCCTCCAGACGCTAGAACAAAGACCAGTGAGGAAGGATGACTCAAGTTCAGACACTGAGCATGGCCGGTGTGTGTCCTGGTGACAAAGGCAGCTGAACAGACCACAGGGGCTGGGGCTGGAGCCGTGCATAGCCCTGCGACATCCTCCTGCTCAGCAGCTGAAATGGTTGCTTCGGCTCATCCAACCAAAGCAGTGAGGATGCATCTGCCTGGTGCCATGCAAAGATCCCTGGACACAGGAAGGTCAGCACATGCTCAGAGAGCTTCCACCCTGCAGCCATTGGCTCTGGGCGCCCAAGCCCCTGGAGGGCCTCATTCATTTCCTCTTTGCTTCCTGTGATGTACTGAGAGCTAGCTGAGGGCAGGAGCTCCGCCCCATCCATGTCCATCACCCTGGCTACACCAGAAAAGACTCATAGATTTTGTGTTTGTGTTCGTTCCCTCCCTCCCTCCCTCCCCACTTCCCTCCCTCCCTCCCTCCCTCCCCACTTCCCTCCCTCCCTTCCTTCCTTTGTTATTTAACATTTATTGTGCACCTGATGTGTCAGGTACCAGTTCCACCTTCAGGAAACCTTCTCTGGGAGACAAGCAGAAACAGGTGTGACAAATACCATAGTGGGGAGTAAAGGGGCTGGGGGACCAGGAACCCCATCTCGGAGCAAGTCAAGTAAGGATCCCCAGATGAGGGGAGAATTTACCAAAGGACCTGTAGGCATCAGTCGGGCACGGAGAGGGGTGGGAGGAGGATGTCTTAGCACGGTGGTTCTCACCCTCGACCCTGCGTTAGAATCTCCCAGAGCACTTGCTAACACACAGATCGCCAGCTCCACCCCAGAAATTTTGATTCGTAGGTCAAAGTGAAGCCCAGGAATTTACGTTTGCAACAAGTTTCAGTGATACTGATCTGCAGGCCCAGTGACACTTTGAGAACCATTGCTTTAGGGAGCAGGAGCAGCAAAGGCAAAGGTAGAGAGGTGACTGGGAGTGAATGAGTGAATCAGTCAGTAAGTGAGCAAGTCAGTGGGTGAGTGAGTGAGTCAGTGAGTGAGCAAGTGAGTGGGTGAGTGAGTGAATGAGTGAGTGAGTGAATGAGTGAGTGAATGAGTGAGCCAGTGAATGGGTGAGTGAGAGAATGAGTGGGTGAGTGAGTGAATGAGTGAATGAGTGAGTGGATGAGTGAGTCAGTGAATGGGTGAGTGAGAGAATAAGTGAGTGAGTGAGTCAGTGAGTGAGCAAGAGTGGGTGAATGAGTGACTGGGTAAGTGAATGGGTGAATGAGTGACTGGGTGAGTGAGTGAGTGAGTGAGTGAGTGAGTGAGTCAGTGAGTGAGCAAGTGAGTGGGTGAATGAATGACTGGGTAAGTGAGTGGGTGAGTGAGTGAATGAGTGAGTGGATGAGTGAGTCAGTGAATGGGTGAGTGAGAGAATGAGTGAGTGAGTCAGTGAGTGAGCAAGTGAGTGGGTGAATGAGTGACTGGGTAAGTGAGTGGGTGAATGAGTGACTGGGTGAGTGAGTGAGTGGGTGAGTGAGTGAGTCATTGAGTGAGCAAGTGAGTGGGTGAATGAGTGACTGGGTAAGTGAGTGGGTGAGTGAGTGAATGAGTGAGTGGATGAGTGAGTCAGTGAATGGCTGAGTGAGAGAGTGAGTGAGTGAGCAAGTGAGTGGGTGAATGAGTGACTGGGTGAGTAAGTGAGTGGGTGAGTGAGCAAGTGAATGGGTGAATGAGTGGGTGAGTGAGTGAGTGAGTGGGTAAGTGAGTGGGTGAGTGAGTGAATGAGTGAGTGAGTGAATGAGTGGATGAGTGAGTCAGTGAATGGGCGGGTGAGTGGGTGAGTGAGTGAGTGTATGAGTGAGTGAATGGGTGAGTGAGCGAGTGAGTAGGTGAGTGATAAGTGAGTGGGTGAGTGAATGAGTGAGTGAATGGGTGACTGAATGAGTGAGTGGATGAGTGAGTCAGTGAATGGCTGAGTGAGAGAGTGAGTGAGTGAGCAAGTGAGTGGGTGAATGAGTGACTGGGTAAGTGAGTGGGTGAGTGAGCAAGTGAATGGGTGAATGAGTGGGTGAGTGAGTGAGTGGGTAAGTGAGTGGGTGAGTGAGTGAATGAGTGAGTGAGTGAGTGAATGAGTGGATGAGTGAGTCAGTGAATGGGCGGGTGAGTGGGTGAGTGAGTGAGTGAGTGTATGAGTGAGTGAATGGGTGAGTGAGCGAGTGAGTAGGTGAGTGGATAAGTGAGTGGGTGAGTGAATGAGTGAGTGAATGGGTGAGTGAATGAGTGAGTGGATGAGTGAGTAAATGGGTGAGTGAGTGAGTAGGTGAGTGGATGAGTGAGTGGGTGAGTGAGTGGGTGAGTGGGTGAGAGTGCATAAGTGAGTGAGTCAGTGAGTTAGTGAGTCATTGAGTCAGTGAGTGAGTGGGTGAGTAAATGAGTGAGTGAGTGAGTGAGTGACTGAGTGAGTGAATGAGTGGGTGAGTAGGTGAGTGGGTGAATGAGTGACTGGGTAAGTGAGTGGGTGAGTGAGCAAGTGAATGGGTGAATGAGTGGGTGAGTGAGTGAGTGGGTAAGTGAGTGGGTGAGTGAATGAGTGAGTGAGTGAGTGAATGAGTGGATGAGTGAGTCAGTGAATGGGCGGGTGAGTGGGTGAGTGAGTGTATGAGTGAGTGAATGGGTGAGTGAGTGAGTGAGTAGGTGAGTGGATAAGTGAGTGGGTGAGTGAATGAGTGAGTGAATGGGTGACTGAATGAGTGAGTGGATGAGTGAGTCAGTGAATGGGTGAGTGAGTGAATGAGTGAGTGGATGAGTGAGTGGGTGAGTGAGTGGGTGAGTGGGTGAGAGTGCATAAGTGAGTGAGTCAGTGAGTTAGTGAGTCATTGAGTCAGTGAGCGAGTGGGTGAGTAAATGAGTGAGTGAGTGAATGAGTGACTGAGTGAGTGAATGAGTGGGTGAGGTGAGTGGGTGAATGAGTGAGTGAATGAATGAGAATGAGTGAGTGAATGAGTGGGTAAATGAGTGAGTGAATGAGTGAGTGAGTGGGTGGGTGAGTGAGTGGTTGAGTGACTGAGTGAGTGGGTGGGTAAGTGAATGACCGAGTGAAACAGTGAATCAGTGAGTGAGTGAGTGGGTGAGTGAATGAGTGAATGAGTGAGTGAGTGGTTGATGAGTGAGTGGGTGAGTGAATGACTGAGTGAGACAGTGAATGAGTGAATCAGTGAGTGAGTGGGTGAGTGAGTGAGTGGGTGAGTGAGTGAGTGAGTGAGTGGGTGAGTGAGTGAGTTTGTGAGTGAGTGAGTGACTCCCTGGGGTGATTCCAGATCCCATGGTCGAGTCACATCCAGATTTTGACTCTTCCCAGCCGAGGCACCAGACATCAAATTCCTGACCCTCGGAACATGCAAGCATCTTTCGGTGGTTTTCCCAAGCTGTGACGCGGCTGGACGGAAGGCTGTCGGAGCAGCCAGCCTCTACCAAGGGGAGGCCACCCACACAGGGCTGCTGCAGTGGGGCTGGAGAGACAGGCCACAGCCAGATCAGAGACAGATGAGAAGCAGAGAACCAGTCTCTGACTTCGGGGGCTTGAGAACCAGCCAGTGGGATAGTCAAGGAGAGAAATATAATTGGCCATTCCTAAGGGAACAGAGAGAGCAGTTTCAGGTGAATGAACCTAGAAAGGCATTGAGTAACCACTGTGGAAATGACCAAGAAAAATTCACAGCTGAACCAGGCCAGATAGGCCCAAACATGAAAAAGTCGGTCAAATGGATCCGTGTCTTTGATAAAACCTGTGAGCAGACAGTCTTGGACTCTGATACTACTCCAGTTTCAGAGTTGTAGAGAGGGAATCTTAAAACTCCCCCCAGCTGCCAGGCACAGTGGCTTGTAATCCCTCCCACTTTGGGAGGCCAAGGCAGGAGGATCACTTGAGACCAGCCTGGGCAAGATAGTAAGACCCCTGTCTCAAAAAAAACTTCTCCCCAACGAATTTTAACTTGTGTACAATTTATAAAACAATGCATGCTGTAACAGTGCCATGAGCGAGGAAGACAGGGTAATTACAAAATCAAATGAAAGGTGCTGTGACATGTTCATGAACTCAGGGTAATGGAACTTTGGAGACAGAAGCCTTTGCAGTCATTCAGCTCAGCGCCCGCACACTTCAGGTGAGGAGGCAGGTGCAGGGAGGTCCAGCTGATCCCTCCAGCAGATCAGCCAGTGGTGGCAGAGCTGGGATCACAAGCCGGGTGTAGGGCTCGGGTTGGTGCCCTTTCTCTACTTTAAGCATCTTAAGTTGCTTTTCCTTTGTCTGGCAGGAATGATCTCTCTCTGTGTGCACCATGGTCTGAGTCTCAGTCTCTCCCCATCTGTGTCCCTCTGTCTCCCTCTCCACCTTCTTCAGTGTGACTGTGTGAATGTGTGTCCGTGTGTCTGTCTCCCTCTGTGACTGTGTGAATGTGTCTGTGTGTCTGTCTCCCTCTGTGACTGTGAGTGTCTATGTGTGTGTCTCCCTCTGTGACTGTGTGTCCATGTGTCTGTCTCCTTCTGACTGTGTATGTCTGTGTGTCTGTCTCCCTCTGTGACTGTGTGAGTGTATGTCTGTGTGTCTATCTCCCTCTGTGACTGTGTCTGTGTGTGTCTCCCTCTGTGACTGTGTGTGTCCATGTGTCTGTTTCCCTCTGACTGTGTGAGTGTGTGTCTGTGTGTCTGTCTCCCTCTGACTGTGTGAGTGTGTCTGTGTGTCTGTCTCCCTCTGACTGTGTGAGTGTGTCTGTGTGTCTGTCTCCCTCTGACTGTGTGTGTGTCTGTGTGTCTGTCTCCCTCTGACTGTGTGTGTGTGTCTGTGTGTCTGTCTCCCTCTGACTGTGTGAGTGTGTCTGTGTGTCTGTCTCCCTCTGACTGTGTGAGTGTGTCTGTGTGTCTGTCTCCCTCTGACTGTGTGAGTGTGTCTGTGTGTCTGTCTCCCTCTGACTGTGTGAGTGTGTCTGTGTGTCTGTCTCCCTCTGACTGTGTGAGTGTGTGTCTGTGTGTCTGTCTCCCTCTGACTGTGAGAGTGTGTCTGTGTGTCTGTCTCCCTCTGACAGTGTGAGTATGTGTCTGTGTGTCTGTCTCCCTCTGTGACTGTGTGTATCTGTGTGTGTGTCTCCCTCTATGACTGTGACTATGTGTCCATGTGTCTGTCTCCCTCTGACTGTGTGTGTCTGTGTGTCTGTCTCCCTCTGTGACTGATGTGTGTGTGTGTCTCCCTCTGTAACTGTGTGAGTGTGTGTCCATGTGTCTGTTTCCCTCTGTGTGTGTGTCTGTGTGTCTGTCTCCCTCTGACTGTGTGAGTGTGTCTGTGTGTCTGTCTCCCTCTGACTGTGTGAGTGTGTGTCTGTGTGTCTGTCTCCCTCTGTGACTGTGTGTATCTGTGTGTCTTTCTCCCTCTGTGACTGTGTGTGTCTGTGTGTCTGTCTCCCTCTGACTGTGTGTATCTGTGTGTGTGTCTCCCTCTGTGACTGTGACTATGTGTCCATGTGTCTGTCTCCCTCTGACTGTGTGTGTCTGTGTGTCTGTCTCCCTCTGTGACTGATGTGTGTGTGTCTCCCTCTGTAACTGTGTGAGTGTGTGTCCATGTGTCTGTTTCCCTCTGACTGTGTGAGTGTGTGTCTGTGTGTCTGTCTCCCTCTGACTGTGTGAGTGTGTCTGTGTGTCTGTCTCCCTCTGACTGTGTGAGTGTGTGTCTGTGTGTCTGTCTCCCTCTGTGACTGTGTGTATCTGTGTGTCTGTCTCCCTCTGTGACTATGTGTGTCTGTGTGTCTGTCTCCCTCTGACTGTGTGTATCTGTGTGTGTGTCTCCCTCTGTGACTGTGACTATGTGTCCATGTGTCTGTCTCCCTCTGACTGTGTGTGTCTGTGTGTCTGTCTCCCTCTGTGACTGATGTGTGTGTGTGTCTCCCTCTGTAACTGTGTGAGTGTGTGTCCATGTGTGTTTCCCTCTGACTTGTGAGTGTGTGTCTGTCTCCCTCTGACTGTGTGAGTGTGTCTGTGTGTCTGTCTCCCTCCGTGACTGTGTGTATCTGTGTCTGTCTCCCTCTGTGACTGTGTCTGTCTGTCTGTCTCTGTGACTGTGTGAGTGTGTGTGTCTCCCTCTGTGACTGTGAGTGTGTGTCTCCGTGTGTCTCCCTCTGTGACTGTGTGAGTGTGTGTGTCTCCCTCTGTGACTCTGTGAGTGTGTCTCCGTGTGTCTGTCTCCCTCTCTGTGTCTGTGAGTGTTGTCTGTGTGTCTTGGTTTCTGGCTTCTTTCCCTCTCCCACACTGTGCACACGTGTCTTTTTTAACCTCACATCCGTTGCCGACACCCCAAGTGAAGCAGCCACAGGGATTACGCAGTATCCCGTGCCCAGGTGCCCCAAGCCGCTGCTGGGTAGCAGCTCTGCTCCTGTCATGGGTAAGATAGCAATATGCCATCAATACCCACAGCCAGCTTTTGGTTTTTGTTTTGGAGAAGGAGATGGGGTGTCAGGCTGTTGCTGGAACGCGGTGCCACAGTCGTAGCTCACTGTCGTCTCCAACTCCTGAGCTGAAGCAGTCCTCCCACTGCAGCCTCTCGAGCCAGACTCCCAAGCTGGGACATCACAACCACCTAATTATTTCATTTTTTATAAAGACAGGGTCTTGCTATTTTGCCCTGGCTGGTCTCAAACTCCTGGGTTCAAGTGATCCTCCCTGCTCGGATTCCCCAGTTTTGGGGATCACAGGCATGAGCCCCTGCACCCAGCCCCATGGCCTGCCTCTAGATGTGGTGTGACTCCTCCTCACCCCGAAGCCCCTGTGCTCCTCCTGAGTCTCAGCATAGTGGCTTCCTTCTTGACCTCCAGGGTTTGGCTTAAAGTTGGCTCCTCACGTGAAGACGTCCCTTGCCTCTCATGATTCTCTGTCCCTTTTAAAAATTAAAACCATTCTTACTTTGCAATTCAAGTATAATGTATGTGCAGAAAAGCAAAGTTGTAAATATCTGATGCATAGAATTTTTGCAAAACGAAGCCACCCATCAGATCAGGAAATGGAGTGAGACCGACACCCCAGAGATATCCCCACCTCACCTCTGTGGGACTTCCCTCACCTCTTCACCCAAGGGCGCTGCCTGTGGACCTCTATCACCTGAGTCAGTTCTGCCTCTTTGAACTTTATATAAATGGAATCATATCACATTATTCCTGCATATTACGCTTCTTTTGTTCCATATATTATTTGTGAAGAGTTATTTATTCTGTTACATGTAGCTCTAGTTTATAGTTTGTTTTTTTTTTTTGAGACGGAGTCTCGTTCTGTCACCCATGCTGGAGTGCAATGGCATGATCTTGGCTCACTGCAACTTCCACCTCCCAGGTTCAAGCAATTCTCTGCCTCAGTCTCCTGAGTAGCTCGGATTACAGGCACTCACCACCATGCCCAGCTAATTTTTGTATTTTTAGTAGAGGTGGAGTTTCACCATCTTGGCCAAGCTGGTCTTGAACTTCTGACCTCATGATCCATCTGCCTCTGCCTCCCAAAGTGCTGGGATTACAGGTGTGAGCCACCGTGCCCGGCCTCTAGTTTATAATTTTTATTGCTGAATACTATTTAATTTTGTGAATGTAAAACAGTTCGTTTATCCATTCTGTTGTCAATGGATATGTTTATCCTGCTTGGGCTTCACTGAGATTCTTACAACTGTAAATTTATATTTTGTACCAAATCAGGGGTTTTATGTCATTTCTTCAAATATTTTTCTAGTCATTTTCACTCTCCTTGCCTCTGGAATTCCATTTCCATGTATGTTCCACTGCTTGGTGTTTTCATGTAGGTTTCTAAAGGTTTCTTTTGTTTCCATTTTTGTTTTGAGATGGAATCTCACTCTGTTGCCAGGCTGGAGTGCAGTGGCGTGATCTCAGCTCTCTGCAACCTCTGACTCCTGGGTTCAAGCGATTCTCCTGCCTGAGCCTCCCAAGTAGCTGGGAATGAAGCACCTGCCACTATGCCAGCTAATTTTTGTACTTTTAGTAGAGACAGAGTTTCACCTTGTTGGCCAAGAGGGTCTCCATCTCCTGACCTTGTGATCCGCCTGCCTCAGCCTCCCAAAATGCTAGGATGACAGGCATGAGCCACCGCGCCCGGCCTGCTTGGTTTTTGATAGTGCATTTTCCTTCAGCTCTGAACACATTTGTAACATCTCATTTGGACTCTACCTGTGAAGCCCATCGTCCGGATCAACTGGGAATCGTTTATTCTCGAGCATGGGTCACACTTTCCTGTTTTGCTGAATGTCATTTAACTTTTGGATGTTGCATGCGTCATGCCTACATACACATGTAATGAAATCGACATGCAGAATGCAGGCTATACATTGGCAGCAGCTCTGGAGTCGGTTGAGTTCTTCTGAAGGCGGTTGCTTTTTTCGTTCTAGGAGCTGTCATGTGCTGGGTTCTAAGGATAAACGTGACCATCCCTGTGGTAAGCAGCTGACGTCCTTGCTCTCTTCATTTTTTTGAGACCGAGTTTCACTCTGTTGCCCAGGCTGGAGTGCAATGGCGTCATCTCAGCTCACCGAAACCTCTGCTTCCCAGGTTCAAGTGATTCTCGTGCCTCAGCCTCCAGAGTAGCTGTGAATACAGGCGCAGGCCACCACACCAGGCTAATTTTTGTATTTTTAGTAGAGATGGGGTTTCACCTTGTTGGCCAGGCTGGTCTCACGCTCCTGACCTCAGGTGTTCCACCCACCTCGGCCTCCCACAGTGCTGGGATTTCTGGTGTGAGTCACCTTGCTGGCCCCACTCTCTTCTTACGGCTCCACCTGCTGCTTTTCAAGCCAGGTTCCTGGAGATTTTCCCTGCACCTGTGCCATGGGGCAGTCAGCCATCGATCTGGGCTAAGGCTGGGCTCAGAGTTAGGGTCCCATTGTCTCAGTGGCTTCCCAGCTTCCAGTGAGGACTCCTGAACTTCCACTGCTCCGCCAGCTTGGGCTCTGTCCTCTTCAATCAGCTATGGCTTCAGGTTTCTGCCTCTTGAGCTGCACAGAGCTGGGGCCTGCACTTATTTAAAAATGCAGCAACACACAGACCTTGCCCCGCGCAACTCCGTGTTTAAAGAAGTGCCCTCTGTGTTCTGGTAGCTGCTCCGAACTCCTTCTGCATGTACACAGCCTAATTGTCAGCCGGGGATTTGGGCCAAGCTCACCCTGGATATGGAGTTTCCAGCCAACTTTTCTCACTGCCCAGATCCCCCTGTATGCATCTGCTCTACCGCTCGGGCAGTCTTGCCCTCATCTCTGGCAGCTTGAGTCTGTCAGGCTGAGATATCCAGCAAGGTCGTGCCATCAGGACGCAAATCTGGAGACTCACAGCTGCTACCATTTCCAGTGGTTTGACAGTCTCCTCCTCTCTTTCTAGAGGATTTAAATCATCACTATTTACATGTTATCAAGTGTTTGGAGTTGTTAACTGTGGGAAGGTTCACAGAACCACTCAGCTCTCCTCCCGTTCCCAGAAGTTGAAGTTCTTTTCTACATCCTTAAGTATGTTGGCATCTGTGTGGACTGGTACTTCATTTGAATAAAGTATACACACACACACACACATATACATGTGTGTATTATTGAAGCATCGCTGACAGTAATAAGCACGTATGTTAAGTGTGTGCTCTGATGAGTTCTGACAAATGTATATCCTGTATAATCAACACTCATATGAAGACATAGGACACTTTTCATCCCAGAAATTTCTATCACACTTTTTTGCACTCAGTTCCACCAACATCTCCCAGAGGCAGCCCCTCTCCGAATCTCTGCAGCCCCTCTCCGTTCTGCCTTTTCTTGAACATCATTTGAGCGGAATCATAGAGTCTTCCTTCCTTTGCATTTGCTGGCTTTTTGCTTCGCAGGGTGTTTTTGAGGTTAACTCACGCTGCTGTGCATTTCAATGGCTCCTTCCTTTTCATCACCGAGCAATATCCCATGGGATGAATGAATAATCACAGTTTCGGGTCACTTACTTGTTGACGTTTTAATAGATTTTTGGGATGTTTGGGGGGTTGACTGTCATGAACAAAGTTGCTGTCAGCATTCTTATTCATGCCTTCTTGTGGCCATGTTTTCATTTCTCTTATGTACGTACCTAGGATTTGAGATGAGGGGTTGCAGAGCAGAAGACATTCTGCCTGTTAGAAACCCTCACAGAGATTTCCACGGTACCTCCCTGAGGACAAGTGAGGGGTCTGCTTGTCCCGCTTTCTTACCCACATTTGGGCTTGGCTTGTTTTTCCATTCGAGCTCTTTCTGAGAGCGTAAGTTTGTCTCTTACTGTGGGATTTGCATTTCTGTTTCCCTGATGACTGATGATGTGAGCTTAGGGGCCATTCGAGGATTTTCTTGCATAAGGCGGTGTTCAAATCTTTCGCCCATTTTGTTGTTGTTATTTTTGTTTTTGGAGACGGAGTGTCTCTCTGTTGCCCAGGCTGGAGTGTAGTGGTGCAGTCGTGGCTCACTGCAATGTCTCTGCCTCCCAAGTTCAAACAATTCTCCTGCCTCAGCCTCCCAAGTAGCTGGGAGTACAGGCACCCACCACCTTACCTGTTTACTTCTTGTGTTTTTAGTAGAGAAAGCGTTTCACCATGTTGGCCAGGCTGGTCTCCAATTCCTGATCTCAAGTGATCCTCCCGCCTCGGCCTCCCAAATCACTAGGATCACAGGTGTGAGCCCCCACACCCAGCCCTTCTGTCCATTTTTGATGGGTGGTTTGTCTTGTTCTTACTGGCTGGAAGCAGGTCTTCATATGATTTGGTGCTCAGTTCCGTGCCAGATCTACACTGTGAATATTTTTTCCCAATTTCCTAATACTATTTAATGAGCAGAAATTATCAATTTTGATAAAGCCAAATTTAACTTTTTTCTTTTATGGTTAGTACTTTTTGGCTTCTGTCTCATAAACATTTGCCTATCCCAACATCACAAAGATATTCTCCGATATTTTCCTCTGTAAACATTATTGCTGTAGGTTTTATGATTAGGCAAAAACGCATTGCAAACTAATGTTCATGCACAGATTGAGGTGGAGGTAGAGATTGACTTCCTTCCACATGATTGCCAGTTGTCCCTGCACCATTTGTTAAGAAGTCTTCCCTTTTCCAAGTAAGTTGCCATGATGCCTTTACTAAAAGTCAGCTGTGTATGTGGGGTCTGTGTCTAGATTCTCTAATTTTATTAAACTATTCATCTATTCATATATTAATACAATACCTCATTTATTGTTGTATATTTATAGTAAGCCTTAAAGTCAGATAGTGTAGCTCCTCTAATTGTGTTGTTCTTTTTAGAGGTCATTTGGCAGCCAGGCACAGTGGCTCATGCCTGTGATCCCAGCATTTTGGGAGGCCAATGTGGGCAGATCACTCGAGGTCAGGAGTTCAAGACTAGCCTGGCCAACATGATGAAACCCATCTCTACTAAAAGTACAAAAGTTAGCCAGGTGTGGTGGCATATACCTGTTACTTGGGAGGCTGAGGCAGGAGAATTGCTTGAACCTGGGAGGCAGAGGTTACAGTGAGCCAAGATTGCACCATTGCACTCCAGCCTAGGCGACAAGAGTGAAACTCTGTCCAATAAATCAACAAATAAATAAATAATTTGGCTATTCTAGATCCCTTTGCATCTCTGTATAACTTTTAAAAACAGCTTATCAACTTCCACCAAAAAAGAAATCTGCTAGGGTTTTGATTGCAAATGCTTTGAGTCTACAGATAAATTTTGGGAAAGATCAATGTTGTCATGATATTGAGTGTTTGAATTCATGAACATGGTATACTTCTCCATTTATTTAGGTCTTATTTAATGTTTCTCATGTTTTGACATTTTCAGTGTAAAATTGTTCAGCAGCTTCTTCTCTTAAAATACAACCATGTCATACACAGACATAAAAGATATGGGCTGTGTTCTCAAATTGCTTAGGGTCTGATGGCAGGGAGAAATAAAAAATCGTGGACATTGAGCCCAGGAAATTTAAGACAACTTTGCATTACAGTTGGGTTGTGGGTTGCTCTTGCCAATGTGCAGATGCAGGCTGGGTATATTGCAGGGTCCTCTCATTCTTTCCTCAAACATTTATCAAGCATTAATAATATCCCCGAACACGTAGAATATAGTGCTAAGCCAGGTGGGTTGAATGGGAAATGAAACTCAATGGGATAATTATGTGCCAGGCATTTTCTACATGCTTTCCCTGTGTTCTCTCATATAGTCCCAACACAGCCATCAAGAAAGTGCTGTTTTTAATAAACTTCCTTTTTAAAGCAAAGTCTAAACATTTAAGTTCACAGTAAAATTGAGCAGAAGGTACAGAGATTTTCCATATACCCTCTGCCCCCACACAGGCATAGCCTCTCTCATTATCAATATCCCTCACTAGAGTGGTACATTTGTTCCAGCTGATAAACCTAGATTGACACATCATTATCACTTAAAGTCCATAGTTTACATTGTAAGAGTTAAAGAGGAAAGAAACACAAAAAGTGGCTCAACAGTCAAAGATAGGTTTATTTTGGAGAAGTAACCTGAGAGGAGCTTCTGGCCAATTTCAGTCAGGAGTGTTCTCTCTGACAGAGTAAATGTATTTAAGGGTTCAGGGCAAGGGAGTTTTCACAGCCTTGGAATGTTTCTGTGTGGATGAGAAGTTTATTACAGGGTTGGACTGTCTCTGGTTGGAGGGGAGGTTGTCTAGGGGCTGGCATGTCTCTGGTCAGGGAGGGGTTTATCTTCGTGTTGGAATGTTCCTGGTCAGAGATGTTATTTGTGGTTTATGGTCATGGTGACATTAGCCATATAGGCTAATGCCCTTTGGGTTGCATTTAGGCAGCTTTTGATCAAGGGGAACTTTAAAATGGTGGTGCTTGTCCAAAATGACGATGCTCCTGCTTTGTCAGACATCAGGGTTCATTCCTGGTGTTGTACATTCTGTGGGTTTGGAAAAATATCTAACACTATATATCCACTATATATATTATGGTGTCATACAAAGTAGTTTCACTGCTCTAAAAATCCTCTCTGTCCTGCCTCTTTCTCTCAGCTTCCTGCCAACCCCTGGCAACCTCTGTCCTACCTGTTCATCTCACCCTCCCTGCCAGCCCCTGATCTTTGCCCTCATAGTTTTTAAGGATGTCATATCACAGGAAACACACGCTTTGTGGGTATTCTAGACTGTCTTCTTTGACTTAGTAATATGCACTTATGTTTCCTCCACATCCGTTCATGGCTTGCAGCTCATTTCTTTTTAGTGTTGAATAATATTCCATTATCTGGATGGACTGGAGTTTATTACCCATTCACTTATGGACGGATATCTTGGTTGTTTCCACATTTTGGCCATTGTGAATAAAGCTGCTATAAGCATCTGTGTGTAGGTTCTTCTGTGAACATAAGTTTCCACCTCCTTGGAGTAAATATCAAGAAGTGTAATTACTGGATGGGATGATAGGAGCATATTTGGCTTTGTAAGAAACTACCAAAGTGTCCTCCACAGTGGCTGTGCCATTTTGCATTCCCATCAGCAGTGAGTGTGAGTTCCTGTTGCTCCACATCCTCATCAGCATTTGGTGTTGTCAGTGTTCTGGGTTTTAGCCATGATCTTAGGTGAGAGGCAGTATCTTATGCTTATTTCAACTTGCATTTACCAGATGACATGTAGGGGGAGCATCTTTTCTTTTTTTTCTTTTTTTTTTTTTTTGAGATGGAGTTTCACTCTTGTTGCCCAGGATGGAGTACAGTGGCACAGTCTTGGCTCACTGCAACCTCCACCTCCTGGGTTTAAGTGATTCTCCTGCTTCAGCTTTCTGAGTAGCTGGGATTACAGGTGCCTACCACCACGCCCAGCTATTTTTTGTATTTTTAGTAGAGATGGGGTTTCACCATGTTGGCCAGGCTGGTCTTGAACTCCTGACCTCAGGTGATCCACCCGCCTCAGCCTCCCAAAGTGCAGGGATTACAGGCGTGAGCCACTGTGCCCGGCCGGGAGCATCTGCTCATATGCTTATTTGTGCTCTATGCATTGTCTTTGAAGGTGTCATTTAAGATCTTTGGCCCATTTTTTAAATTGGGTTGTTTATTTTCATATTGTTGAGTTTTAGGAATTCTTTGTATATTTTGGATAACAAGCCTCTCTCAGATATTTCCATCAAAAATATTTTCTCCCAGTCTGTGGCTTGTCCTTTCATTGTCTTGGCAGCATCTTTCACAGAGCAGAAGTCTTCAGCCTAATGAAGTCCAGCTTATCAGTTCTTTCTTTCCTGGATCTTGCCTTTGGTGTCGGATGTAAAAAGTCATTGCCAAGCCCTAGGTCATCTAGATTTTCCTTTATGTAGCTTTTCATTTAGGTCTGGCATCCATTTTGGGTTATATTTTGTGAAGGTCCATGTCTGGATTGATTGTTCGCAAGGGCCCTTTTTATGCTCATTGATGAGGTAAATAACTTGGACAAAGTCCACTCCCTGGTCAGCAGAGGAATCCCAGACTCTGCATCTACCCCCGGGGCTGAGCTGGGCACAGCGTGTGGAAACTGAGTTATGTGTGAGACCCCCTGAGTTGTGGAAGGCTCTAGAATCTCTTCCCTTTTCCCCCCTCTCCCTTGGCTCCAGAATGAGAACAGGATGCGCATCCAGAAGCTTCCTTTCACTCTGCATCCTCTGGTGTGCCCAAGTGCCGCAAGGCCTCTGGTGCCCTCCATGGAATACAAGGAAACACTCCTAGCAAGTAAGAGACAAGTATCATAGAGAAGAGCATACCTGAGAAATAGACAAATTACGGGAGAGAAAAGAGCATACCTGAGAAATAGACAAATTACGGGAGAGAAAAGAGCATACCTGAGAAATAGACAAATTACAGGAGAGAAAAGAGCATACCTGAGAAATAGACAAATTACGGGAGACTCACATAGCAGAGAAAGGGTGTCTGTGCATCTGTGTGCGTGCGTCTGTGTGCATGCGTGTGTGCATGCGTGTGTGCAGTGTGCGTGCATATGCGTGCATGTGTGTGTGCGTGCGTGTCTGCATGTGTGTGTGTAGTGTGCGTGCCTGCGTGTGTGTTAGGGAACAGCCACTATGCCCCAACTTTGGGGAAACATCATTAAGATCTCTGAATTACTGGGTCACAGAGGAAGGGAGTTCAAGACCACCTGCTGACGCTGGAGGCTCTTGCTCAGGGAAGGTTACTGGAAGGGAGGGTTGCTCCTATGGCACAGCACAGTTCTGCAGGGCTGAACCGCTCAACTCCCTGCCACCGCAAGCTTACCCTCTACATTGCCCATGGCCTTCTCTGCCAGGGATAGGGGCCCTGCAGCCATCAGCTGAAGTCGGCCCAGCACAAAAGGTGCCCATGGTTACCTAGGGTTCTGGGCTAGAAATTTAGGGCAGTGATATCGGAGAGAACTTTCTTAGTGGTGGCTCTAGCTTTGGGGACACTGAACATTGTAGCATTTGACACAAACCCACGGTTTCTTTTAGACATGTGGAGATATAAGTGTTTGGGTGAGGGCGATGGGGGTGGTGGTGAACTCGGCTGTCATCTTGGAGGGCTTGCAGCAGTGAGTGGGAAAACGCAGCCACAGCCGCGTGGGACTTGCGTGCTGCCAATGGGAGGTGCACAATTCAACAGCACCCCTCACAGCAATCCTTATACACTTGTGCTTATTTCACACTCAGGGGACCCAGGCTCAGAGACATTCAGAGCTTGCCCAACCCACACAGCAGGTGGTGGAGCCTGGATTTGAACTGCCTTGTCTGTGGGGTGGTAGACATTTGAGCTGAGAAGACACACTTGTCTCCCCAAAACTCGTGGGAGTGCTTTGTTCTCGGGGGTGACTGAGCACACCATTCCCATCTGGCCCAGCTTAGCTCAGCCCTTCAAAGGACCAGAGAACGGTCTGTGTGTGTGTCTTTCTCTTTAAGCAAACTTTCCTCAGGGGAAAAGAAAAAGCCAGGCCCACGAGGCAGAAGGTCGTAGGAGTGAGGCTGTGCACACCAGGCCTCGGGCCACCCACCGGCTTGTGAGTGGGAAGCTGTGGGATTTCCTCCCGGACGAGGTCAACCCACCCCCCAGAAGCAGGCTGCAGAGGTGTCCTCGGTGGGTCAGGGAGGGTCGACGCTCCCTTCTTCCCCAGCCACCTCCCTGCAGCATCCCGCACCCCCGTTCCTCTGCCCGCCAGATTCTTCAGAGTCTGTGAAACAAAACCACCATTGTTTCCAGCCGGCTGCTCGGGAAAAACAAGAGGCTTTTCCACCTCTAGATGTGGGTGCTCCGCGTGCTTCTCCGTGGCAGAAGCCTGTGGCCTTTTGTTCATTTAGGGAGGAAATACTCCAGGAACGACCCGGGACCTGACTCTGCAGGGCCACGGCAGCTGGGGGCCCTTCCAGCCCCCAAACGCAGGGGTTCCCCGTGACCCCCGTAATCCCTATGAGCCCCGGGATCCCCCAACCCGAGAGCCGCCCCCTCTCAAGGAGCCTCTCCTCTGCTTGTCACTGCCTCCCACCTGCACACACATCAGTCTCCCAGGGTCTCAACACACGTGACCCCCAGGCGCCCTCCCCAAACCCCACGTGCTGATGCCTTCCTCCAGGGATAGATTCTTGACCCTGGGGGGCTGCAGGCTCCGCCTTCGGCCCTCCTGGACGGCTGAGCAGATTTACATATTTTTCTGTATATCTAAAACTGTTCTAGAATAAAAAGTCAGTTTTAAAAATTATTTTGTTAAAATAATAATTTTCCTTCTCTGTTTGAGAGGGAGTCTCACTCTGCACTGTCTCCCAGGCTGGAGTGTAGTGGCGTGATCTTGGCTCACTGAAACCTCCACCTCGCGGGTTCAAGAGATTCTCCTGCCTCAGGCCCCTGAAGAGCTGGGATTACAGGTGCCCACCACCACACCCAGCGAGATTTCTGTGTGTGGGGTTTGTGTGTGTGTATTTTAGTAGAGATGGGGTTTCACTCTGTTGCTCAGGCCGGTTTTCAATGTCTGACTCCAAATGATCCTCCCGCCTCGGCCTCCCAAAGTGCTGGGATGACAGGCGTGAGCCACCACGCCCGGCAAAAGTCACTCTGAAAAGCATTTGGCTGAGTGAGGGGACGAGTTTCGCTGATTTGGTGCATGCCAGGCTCAGCGTAAGGCCTTGGACGGAGCAGGTTTCCATGAGCGCTGGGCCCCTGGTCACGGGACTTATGCTTTCCTCTGCCCTCCCGCCGTCAGTCCCGCACTGGGCGTTGGTCCTGGGGGCTGTCTAGAGTGGTAGGTACTGGTTTATGTGTCCCTTGTGTTTGCTGCTGGGAGGACGCAGCTCTCACAAACACCGAGAAACTGCTGGGTTTGGGATGGAGCGGAGAGGCCTGACTCTTACCACACTGCTTGATTTTTGACATTCTCAATCATGCTCGGCCGCTCCCTGTTTACGAGGTTACAGAGCTGAATGCCATCATTTCTTTTTTCTGTGATCAAATCTCAAACCCACCTGTACTGGCCCCAGAGCTATCAGATTCTAATCGCTGGGACCTGTGAATGGACTTTCCACGGGAGAAAGGGTCTCTGCAGGTGTGACTGAACTGAGCATCTCACGACGGGAATACTATTCTGGACCGTGGCAGGGCGGTGTCTGATGGCATCACAAGGTCCCAATAAGAGAGAAGTTTCAGACACAGAGAAAAGGAGGCAGCACGTGGCCAGGGAGGCAGACACGGGTGTGAAGCAGCCACGAGCGAAATGCCTGCAGTCCCGGGAGACAGAGACACGGCAGGGAGGATGAAGCTAAAATGAGATCGGGCCAGCGTCGGGGGTCTCAGTGGCTGATGGGGGCTTCCTGGTTCTGAGAGCTGGGATGGGGTCCAGAGAGGCTCGAGCACGCTGCAAGCTACCCCAGGAAGCAATCTGCGTTCTCACAGACGGTGGGCGGGACACAGGTGGGCCCTTTTGGGGCCTGAGCTGCTAATGAGGGTGGGAGAGGAAGGAGCCTGCATTTGAGGGAGGCAGAGCGTGCAGAGGGAAACACTTCAAGGTTCCTTTTCCTTGTGAGAAAAGCCGTGGGTGCCACCGCCCTCTCACACAGCACCGCCTCTGCCACATCAGAGCCATCCTGACTGTCTCCGTTCCATTCTGGGCTGGGGGAGGCTCGTGGTCCAAGGGTAAGGGGTGAGTACCGTCCCCAGCCCTGGAATGCACCGTAGGCCATGCCTCCAACTGAGGAATTGAGGTTGCCACAGACCGGAGACTGGTCTGATGTCACACCTGTCCTCGTCTAGTCTCTGATAGATAGAAAGCCACACGACCCCAAGTCCTGAAGTGTTGGGAAGTATGATCCTGCCCTCTGGAAGGGCAGGTCCTGGCCTTTGTAAAGAGCTGATTTTGGTGGATTGAGAACCCGGAGAAGTGAAATTAACAAGCTGAACCTGACACCTGTCTTTCACACACACACGGCACCTGACGTTCCTCCCCCACCCTACCACAGGGCGAGGTCTGTCTGGGGTGGGGGCTACCTCAGTTAACTGCCCTCCCCGTGGCTGTGGGAAGACGCAGGGAGCAGCTGTAGAAACCAAGAATTCCATCTGCTTCTCCAGGGAGACGGCTCTTTCCTGGCTGTTCTCTGCTGGTGACACAGAGGGCTTCTGTGGACGAGGACTCAAAGGCCCCCTCCCTGAGCCCGAGGAAGGTCTCACACCCGAGGAAGCGGAGAACAGGGCCACAGCACTGCGCTGGCTGGAGCTCCCGCCCCTTCTCTCTCCGCCATCTGTGCGGGACGGCCGGCTCGTCCCAAAGCAAATTCCCGGAGCTTCATGAGGCTGATCTGTGAGTTTCGAGCGGGGGAGCTGCATGCTGCACCGGCTTTTCCACCGCACTCAGCCTTCTGTGTCACAGAGGCGGTGTCCGCAACCAGTATTACCGAAGGAGTTGGATTCTTGGGATTGCGGGAATCGGGGAAGAGGCCTTTTCCATCCCGGTGGTAGCAGAAATGGAAATCTGTGCTGGAAATAAAACACCCTGAAATCACAAAAGAACTGGACACACTCCAGGGACTTTTGAAGAAACCATCCCGGAGTAAGAATGGAGGCTGCGTTTGAGCTGCATTTTAGGGACTGGAGAGGGGCCGTTTAGGGCAGTGGCCTCTAAAGCGAGTGTCTGGGTAGATGCCTGGGCTGTGCTGGAAGGGGCAGCCAGTCACAGTCTGTACTTTGCAGTCACTGATGGCTGCAAATTTCCTCCCGTGGGTGGAGGAAGATGGGCCCTTCCATGGGGCTGTCTAGGGCTCTTGGGTCAGTTCTGGAAAAGACAGCCATGAACTTGGCCATGGGCAGGCGCCTCCAGAGTCCTGGCAGAGCCCCCACCACCTGGGTGGCAGAGACCCCCTCCTGGGGTCCTGGATCCCCACAGACCAAGGACAGGCCAACAGTTTCACCGCCCTCGCGGGTTTCGGTGGGCCGGTGCTGGGCAGGGTCAGGGATGCTTCACTGAGTTCTAAACATTCTCAGTGGATCAAAGATTGTCATAAACAAAGGCCTAAGTGCTTACATGGAAATTCCCAGTGGTTTATCTTGGGAATTAGTTAAGTGCAATAAAACAGTCTTCTGGCAGAGCTACGTCCTGCAGTGGCGGGACCCGCACACAGCCTCCTACGGTTGAGCTCTGACCTGCTCAAGTGGGGCTGGGCTCCTTCGCGATGGAGGAGCACGTTTCATTCGGGACAGCTGGGGATCATTCTCTGCAATGCAGCCGTGGCCCGGGAGACACAGACCTGTGAAAATCCCACCTTTGAAAACATACGAAAAAATAAGCTCCGTATGAGAACTGCAGGCCTTCAGGGATTCGTGTCAGTTCTCGATGGAGCTCGCTGGCACTGGTCTGTCCAACCCCAAGGGTTACAGGTTCCTGGACGTGACTGCATCTCCACGGCGTCCAGCAAAAGCCCCCCTCTCCCCTGCCTGGTTGTTGGGCCTGTGGAGTGGAAAGCGAACTGGAGGATTGGGATTCACTGGTGTCCTCAACAGATGCGTACAAGGCCTGTGTCGCAGGCTGGGTTGTGCCAGCCCGCTGCAGGACGCCGAGGTGAGTCCTCTGTGAGTCGGCAGTGCCCCCTCCCTGTGTCTGCCCAGAAGGCTGTGCTTGGCCTGGGCCGCTTATGTGAAGGGTTCCCCCATCAGGGTGATGTTCTGTGCCAATGTGTGCAGGGTCCTAAGGAGAAGGAGGGAGAGGTGGGCATGAGGGCATGGCAGGGTTGTCGGAGGGCAGAGGCTGGACAAGGGCCTGAGGAGGGTGGACTGGGACTTTGCAGTGGCCCAGCTGAGGGGCTCAGAAGAGGTCAGGGGTACAGTGGGCAGTTCAAGCCTCACTTTCCCAGAAGGCCTGGGGTCCACCAGAGGACCTATAGCCCCTTCCGGCAGTAGTGGCAGACGGACAGGCTAGCGCTGTGAAAACGGCCCTCCAGACACAGCCTGTCCCCTCCCAGAGCTGCCTGTGGCACACGGGAGGAGAGGAGGCCTGCTGAGAGCAAACCCCGGGCCCCCCACCCCAAGCCTGAGGGCCCGGGCGGAGGCTACTTTCCTGCCTGCTTTGTGCGGTGTCCTCCCCTTCCTGCTGACCTGTGTGGCCATGAACCCCGGCCTGCGCTGACCGGAGGTCTGGAGCAGATTGACAGGAGGCACTTCTCCCCTTCCCAAGGAGCCTGCTGCCCATGCCAGCCTCCCTGCAACAGGCTTGGTGTCCACGCCACGTGCGCTCATGGAGCTCAGCCCATGGGAGACTTGCCCCCGGGACCTGCTTCTGGCACTGAGCTGGCCACTGGGGCCATCTCCCCCACATGCAGCTGGCCTCGCCGGATGGCGCTGCCTAGAAGGTCCCTCTGCCCCAGGGTCCCCAGGCCCCTTTGCTTCCAGGAGGAGCTTGTTCCTCCTCCTCCTACACTGCAACCACAGAGAGCGGGGGGTGCTCCGTGGCTCCTGCCCTGCCCTAAGGCTGCCCACCTGGTGTGCATCTCTACCCCCACGTGCTCCCAGGGCCGGGCTGTCCAGCCCCGATGCCCGCCTCCTGTCTCCCACGGCCCCCTTTGAGGTGAGCCAGCCCTGTCTCCGAGGCTGGGGTACTGTATAGACATCTCCTCCCCTGCGCTGGCCCCAGGACTGTCCTCCGCTCTGTTCCCCACCCCCCCACCTGTGCCTGATCACAGCCCCCCACCTGCACCTGATCACACCCCCATGGCACCTCCCACACCTGCTGGGTTCACCCCTGGCGCCTCATCCAGCCCATCTTCCTCCCACGTCCTCCTTCCCTAGTGCCACCGCCTGACCCCTGTACTGGCCAGAGGCCCAACTTTGCCTGGCCTCCCAGCCCAGCCACACCTCAAGCTCAGCACACGCCCCCACTGCCCGAGCCCCTCCTGCTCCTGCCCTGCTGGTCCAGCACCTTCAGGCCTTCGGTATGGCCCTGGGCTGCCTGGCCACGCCCCCTTCCCCCCACCGCCGCCTTGCACCCTTGTGCCAGGCACAGGCCGTGCTTCTCAGATGCTTCCCAGGCTGCTTTCCAGTGTGTCTGGGGGCTCTTGGGGGTGACCATGGGCTCTCCGCCACGTCCTTCCTGACCTCAGGGACAGGGCACACAGGCCTGATGGCGATTCTGTGCTCAGCAAGGGAGACGCCCCTTTTCTTCGAGGATTTCCTCTGGCGCTGACCTGCTAGATGTGTGGGGTCAAGAGACGGGGGCAGGGCAGAGGAGTTCAGGTTTCGGCAATTGCCCCGCCGCCCCCGTCAGGGACACCTCGGGCCAAGGCGCTGCCTGGATCTCAGCCAGCAGTGGGGAGCCCCGCTCTGCGCTGGCCGCCGCCCGTGGTCTCGTGTGGGTGAGTCACCGGCTGCTCTGGCTTCCTCCTCCGGGGGTGACTTCACCCGGTTTCAGCTCCGAGACCAGCATTCTCACCAGAAGAAGAACAGTGACCGAGAAAGGGATCCAAGAAATCAGGGGTGAGGGGAAAGGAGGCCAGGGGCCTTCCCGGGACCTCTCCCAAGCAGAGCAGCCCAGCCTCACCCCGAGAGCCACAGGAGGCGCTGCCAGGAAATAACCTGGGGCTTCCTTTTGGCCTCCCTTCGAGTCATGAGCGGCAGTGGCACAGGGGGGCAGGTGACCTCCAGGAGGGCTGGGTGCTCCTGCTGCTGTCCTGTCCGGCGGGGCTGGGTACATCCCAGCAAGGAGTACATGTGGCACGTGGCGTCAGCGCAAAGCTAGAGCCACACTGTGTGGCTGGGGACCCCGAGCTCCTCACTCAGCTCCCCGCAGCCTCAGTGTTCCCATCTGTGAAGTGGGTCATAGGAAACCTGCCTGTCCTGGGTCACAGGGATGCTGGAGGAGCAGGTGAGAGTGGGCTGTGCACTGCAGAGCTCTGCACCTAGGGTGGTGGCTTGTCCCTCCCACAGCGGCACTGGGTTGCCTGCCGCCCCGTCCGGGGACCCCACCGGCTTCTCCACCCCCTTGGCTGCCTCCGGGCTCCGCAGAGGTGGTTTCAGTCCGTTAGTTTGGATGAAGGTAATTGGCTCAGCAGAGCCCATTGTTCTCCTGGCAAATGGAGACAGAGGCCCAGAGGGGATGGGATTTGCCCAAAGTCACACAGGTGGGACCCTGACTGCCTGGCCAGCTCCCCACCCCCAACAAGCCTGAGCTGCCACCGCCATGTGCCAGACTTCCTGGAGGGCCCCTGCCTAGGCATCATGCCTGAGCTCCATGGGGATGACGGCCTGTGCCCTCCGACAGGCATGGGGTTGGCTGGCTGAGGGTCAGCAATGAGGCTGGCCGGCTGCTGGGAAGCTCAGGAGGGGAAGGGGTCCAGCCCCTCCCTGTAGTGCGGGGCCACTGGGAAGCCAGGTTCACTGCAGAGACGGCAGCACTGAAGCTGCAGGGAGGACTTGGGGCCACTGGGAGGCTGGGTTCGTGCTGACAGCAGAGACGGCTCCACTGGAGGTAGGAGGAGGATGCTGGAGCTGCTGGGAGATTGATCCTCAGTCACCGCAGGGATGGAGCCACTGGGGCTACAGAGAGGACTCAGGTCTGCGGGGAGGCCGGGTCCACACTGACGGCAGCGACAGTGTGGCTGGAGCTACAGGGACGTTGCTGGGGAGGCTCCGGCCGAGCTGTCAGGCCCCAGGCCCAGGCTCCAGGCAACAGCACGGCCTGTCGTGCACAGGAAGGAACCAGGTGTAGGGAAGGTCACTGGTGTCCTCGGGGCCTCACGCTTCCTGGGGTATGTTGAAGTCAACATAAAAATACAGAGATGAGTTTCCAAATTGGATGTTTTATTTGGGAAGAAAGAATTGTATTTTGGGGCATCTGTGCAGAGCAGGAGAAGGTTGGAGAACCAGTAGGACCGTGGTTTTTTCTTTGAGAAAGTTCACCGGCACGGGGAGGTTCTGAGGGCCTGTGACACGCTGGCGTGTGTGACGGGGAGGTTCTGAGGGCCTGTGACACACTGGCGTGTCTGACGGGGAGGTTCTGAGGGCCTGTGACACACTGGCGTGTGTGACGGGGAGGTTCTGAGGGCCTGTGACACGCTGGCGTGTGTGACGGGGAGGTTCTGAGGACCTGTGACACCCTGGCGTGTGTGACGGGGAGGTTCTGAGGGCCTGTGACACGCTGGCGTGTGTGACGGGGAGGTTCTGAGGGCCTGTGACACGCTGATGTGTGTGACGGGGAGGTTCTGAGGACCTGTGACACCCTGGCGTGTGTGACGGGGAGGTTCTGAGGGCCTGTGACACGCTGGCGTGTGTGACGGGGAGGTTCTGAGGACCTGTGACACGCTGGCGTGTGTGACGGGGAGGTTCTGAGGGCCTGTGACACGCTGGCGTGTGTGACGGGGAGGTTCTGAGGGCCTGTGACACGCTGGCGTGTGTGACGGGGAGGTTCTGAGGGCCTGTGACACGCTGGTGTGTGTGACGGGGAGGTTCTGAGGGCCTGTGACACGCTGGCGTGTGTGACGGGGAGGTTCTGAGGGCCTGTGACACGCTGGCGTGTGTGACGGGGAGGTTCTGAGGGCCTGTGACACGCTGGTGTGTGTGACGGGGAGGTTCTGAGGGCCTGTGACACGCTGGCGTGTGTGACGGGGAGGTTCTGAGGGCCTGTGACACGCTGGCGTGTGTGACGGGGAGGTTCTGAGGGCCTGTGACACGCTGGCGTGTGTGACGGGGAGGTTCTGAGGGCCTGTGACACGCTGGCGTGTGTGACGGGGAGGTTCTGAGGGCCTGTGACACGCTGGCGTGTGTGACGGGGAGGTTCTGAGGACCTGTGACACGCTGGCGTGTGTGACGGGGAGGTTCTGAGGGCCTGTGACACGCTGGCGTGTGTGACGGGGAGGTTCTGAGGGCCTGTGACACGCTGGCGTGTCTGACGGGGAGGTTCTGAGGGCCTGTGACACGCTGGCGTGTGTGACGGGGAGGTTCTGAGGGCCTGTGACACGCTGGCGTGTCTGACGGGGAGGTTCTGAGGGCCTGTGACACGCTGGTGTGTGTGACGGGGAGGTTCTGAGGGCCTGTGACACGCTGGCGTGTGTGACGGGGAGGTTCTGAGGACCTGTGACACGCTGGCGTGTGTGACGGGGAGGTTCTGAGGGCCTGTGACACGCTGGCGTGTGTGACGGGGAGGTTCTGAGGGCCTGTGACACGCTGGCGTGTGTGACGGGGAGGTTCTGAGGGCCTGTGACACGCTGGCGTGTGTGACGGGGAGGTTCTGAGGACCTGTGACACCCTGGCGTGTCTGACGGGGAGGTTCTGAGGGCCTGTGACATGCTGGCGTGTCTGACGGGGAGGTTCTGAGGGCCTGTGACACGCTGGCGTGTGTGACGGGGAGGTTCTGAGGGCCTGTGACACGCTGGCGTGTCTGACGGGGAGGTTCTGAGGGCCTGTGACACGCTGGCGTGTGTGACGGGGAGGTTCTGAGGGCCTGTGACACGCTGGCGTGTGTGACGGGGAGGTTCTGAGGGCCTGTGACACGCTGGCGTGTGTGACGGGGAGGTTCTGAGGGCCTGTGACACGCTGGCGTGTGTGACGGGGAGGTTCTGAGGGCCTGTGACACGCTGGTGTGTGTGACGGGGAGGTTCTGAGGACCTGTGACACGCTGGCATGTGTGACAGCAGTAAGAAAATTCCTGCTGGAGCTGGAGCCGGTGACCTCAGTAGCTATGGATGCAGCTGTCTCCGGCGGCACAGGGCAGTCACAGCGGCTGGCCTTGCAGAGAATTCCTTTCTGGGAGCAACGTTGTGCCCTGACTTTTCCCGGCCTTCCCCAGGCAGTTTTAGTTGGTGTGACCAGAAGGACACATTTTGTACAATCAGTGTTTGCAGGTGTGAGCTCAATGAGTGTGTCCTCTGCAACCCCATCCGAGCCACAAGCAGGGGAGCCCCAGAGCAGCAGCCCCTGCATGGCCTCGGGAACTGGGTTCCAGAAGCTCCGGGTCGCCTGCAAGAGGAGCTGGGTTGTCCGTGGCCCATGGCTCACTGCGTCTGCGTTCTCCCTGCGGCTCTCAGTCTCCGTGTGTCCCGTCCGTGTCACTCGGCTGCTCCACTCGCTGCACACCGAGGACTCGTCCTGACCGTGGCTGCCGTGGAGTCCCACCTCCACCTGTCACCACACTGATTCTTTCTCTGTAGCCCCATTTAAGTGCCCCAGGGAGGAATCTGGCCCAATGCCGGATGACACTGACATGTCATCTTTCGCAGAATATCTATTCAAGTCTTTTCCCCGTATTTTAAAAGTGAACTATTGCCAGGTTCGGTGGCTCACGCCTGTAATCCCAGCACTTTGGGAGGCCAAGGCGGGCAGATCACCTGAGGTCGTGACATTGAGACCAGCCTGGCCAACATGGAGAAACCCTGTCTCTACTAAACATACAAAATTAGCTGGGTGTAGTGGCATGTGGCTGTAATTCCAGCTACTAAGGAGGCTGAGGCAGGAGAATCGCTTGAACGGGGGAGGCGGAGGTTGCAGTGAGCCAAGATCACGCCATTGCACTCCAGTCTGGGCTACAAGAGCAAAACTCCATCTCAAAAAACAAAGTAAACTTTGGAAGAACTTCCAATTCCTAGGGTCGTAGCGATGGCCTTGCGTTCCAATGCCCTGTCCTCAGTTTCCCCCTCGCTGGCGTCTCACGCGTCTCTGGTGCATTCGGCTGCGCTGAGAACATGACCTTGATCTGTCCACCAACAACATTGCTTGACTGCAAGTAAACATCAGGCTTTGTTCTGATTTCATGAGTTTTCTCACCAATGTCTCTTCTGTCCCGGGACCCACGTGGCATTTCTTCCCCATGGCCTCCTCCCAGCTGAGACCGTTTCTCAGAATTTCCCTGTTTGAGGACATTGAGGGTTTTGAGAAGGACCAGCTGCATATTTTGTGGACTGCTCCTCCGTGTCAGTTTTCCTGGTGTTTTTCTCCTGGGTAGAGCGAGATCACAGGTTTTCAGGAAGAACACGCAGGGGTCAAGTGCTGGGCGCCTCACATCCCCACGAGGATCGGCACCGCCAACAGGACACATGGTGGTGGACGCTGACCTGGACGCCAGGCTGAGGCTGTGCTGGTGACACTTCTCCACTCTGTTCTGTGGAAGCAAGTCACTAACTCCAGGCAGTTTTTGAGGTGATCCTGCAGGGTGCCCTGCAGTCACTTCAAGTACATCAAATGTTTCCTGCAGAAAAACGCCCAGCCCGGCCCCTGTGAGCTGTGGGACCCTGGCAGGTCGCCACCCTCTGTGAGCCTCCCCGAAGGTGGAGTGGATCCTTGGACATGCAGAGCCCTGGGTCTGCGCAGTGGCGTCACATTTGGGCCCTTGGAAGAGCGTGGAAGGTGACGGGCTTCGGGGAGAAGACGGGGTTTTGGTTGACCTAGGAGGGCCTGGGCCATGCAGGGCCTGGGGGAGCTGGGCTCGAGGGGGTCCCTCTGCCCATCCTCCCCTTGCTCACAGCACAGTCTTCCCATGAGGAGCAGGTGATGGCAGGGCAGGTGGGATCTGGGCTCCACACTGGTGGAACTGGCTTTGAGTTTTTCGCTGTCCACAGGGGGCAGGGGGAAGCTGCGTATCTCCGTGCCTTAGCTGCTTTCCCTGCAAAATAGGGACAAAAACTGCCCCCAGTGGCCAGGCCTGTAGCAGGCGGGTGTGACTGGTGTTTCCCACGGGAGAGGAACATCACCCTGTGGTGCATTCTTTTTCTCTTTTTCCCCAATCCTCATCTTTATTTTTCTCTTTTCTCAACATTTCACTGTGAGATCTTCGGAACACACCACGGGCCCCGCCACACGTGGGCTGCGTGGCTTCCTCCCGTCCCTCCTTACCAGGATGCTTGTTTAAATCATGTCTTCTGCACCTGCTGGGTGGTATTCTGTTCTCGGGAGCTGCCCACCCGTCCCCCCAACACACGCTTGCTGGTTTTTCTGTCCCCAGGATAGCCTTGTGAGTTGTCACTCTATTCCATGAGTTACAACCTCGGTGGCTTCCGATGGCTCCTGAGGTGTTCAGACCCACCAGTCCCCACCTTCTCCGAGGACGTCCAGCTTCCCAGCACAAATGGTCAGGTGCATGCTGTCTTTCTCCTGCACTTGCCCTGGACTCGGCTACTTCCCCAAAGAGCCCCGGCTCCTTTAGAGCAGAGTGTTTTCTAGAAACCACTACCCAGGATCTAGGTCCATGTCCTGCGTTTCTAGGTGGTTGAGGCGTTGGCACTGCCTTCTGTAGACGGGCAAAGCCATCATCACGATGTAGGTTCGTGTCCTGTGTTTCTAGGTCGTTGTGACATCAGCACTGCTTCCTGTAGAGCGGGGCAAGGTGTCATCAGAATCTAGGTCCCCACCTGTATTTCTAGGTGGTTGTGATGTCAGCACTTCCTCCCATAGATGGGCAAAGCCATCATTGTCATCGTCAGCTGGAGGTCGGCATTCATTAGTGGCTCTTTTTCTTCTTGGAGGTAAATTGCATCTGCAGTGAAACGCCAAATCTTCATGGATCTGAATTCTGGCATGCATCTGCCTGGATGACCCCAAGCCCATGTGGGTAGAGAGAGGGTCCAGCCAGGGCCCTGCTCCTCACCCCCGAGTCAGGGGACTCCAGCTCCCTGACCTTCAGCCTCCCAGCCCTGCCACCCCTCCTTCCCAAGGACGTTGAGGGCAAAGGGGAGGAGAGCTGGTCAGCTGCTCACAAACCAGCTGGACCTTGCAGCACCGTGAGTTGACGGCTCTGAGTGTCCATATGGCCGGCCAGCTCACCAGGATCCTGGACACTCACACCTGCTGCCTACAGGATGTGGAAAATGGGGACAGCCAGAGGCTCAGGCTGGGGCCGGGCTCCACGTGGCTACATGGGGCCTGCTAATCATGCGACTCCCTGAGCACCCGTGTGCACACTTCTGTTCTGAGCTGCCCGGACAGTGATGTTCCATCCACCTGCAGCACGGAAACCGAACGCTCTATGCTTCACTACTCTATGCTTCACGGGCGCCCAAATTCCTGATACCCGAAGCAGCCGTGCTCGCTCCACGGGACACCCTCGAGGCTCCTGCCTCCCCTGCTGCTTTTTCTTTTGGCTTTCACTTCCTCCTTCCTCCTCTCCAGGAAGGAAAAGTCCATCGCTGGGTGCTTCCCTGTGGTGGTCAAGGCTTTCCTTTGAGGGCTGACGGCCGAGAATGTCTGGCCTTTGTGACCAGTGCTGTTGGCTTGAGCCTCCGTCAGTTCATTCAGTCATGCATTTGTGCGTGCATTTGTTCTCGTTTTCAGTTCAGGAACAGACAGCTCAGGTGCGGATCCCCCGTCCAGGGCTGGCAGCCAGGCTGAGGATTCACCACTGGGCCAGCTCTGGAATCAGACAGGCCTGGGTTGGGATTCAGCTCAGCTGCTCACTGTGTGATTTGGAGTGAGTCTCATTCCCTCTCTCAGCCTTGGGGGTCCTCCTTCATAAGGGCCGGGTGATAGCAGAACCTGCCTTCTAGGGTTGTTGAAAGGATGTGGTGAGATTCTGCACAGGATGTGTGAGCGCAGGCCTGGCTTCCGGGAGAGCACGCGACATTAGTCATCGTCATCATCTTTATTAGCAATCACAGGCCCTGTGGAAACACTGTTGTGCAGAATTTGGAGAAAGCACGTGGGAATGTGGAGACAGGTGTGCCTCCTCCTTCCCAGGGAGGAGGCCGGGGCCAGAGGCAGCTTTGCAGGCCACAAGGGTGATTTGTGGGAGGGTGGCCTAGGCCGGAACAGTACAGGCGGAGGCATGAAGTACAGGGGTCATATGAGTTTATGGTGGGCGGACTGGCAGCCGCGGCTGGGCTGCAAGGTCTCAAAGGCCCCAGGAGGAAGACATGTGTGGCACGTGGAAGGGAAGCTGCCTGACGTGGCACCTGGCACTGCTTGCTCCCAACAGTGTCTAAGACTAGAGCGTTCAGGGGCCAGGCCCCCAGCAGCAGGAAACCCCTGGAGCTCAGAGCAGAGCTGCATGCAGGAATGAACAGAGGATCAGGGCGAGGCCAAGGCAGAGGAGCAGAGTCACCAGAGCAGGTGGGTCCAGTGGAGACTAAGCAGGAATCAAGCATCAAGAACTCATCAGCCTTGGAACAGACAGGGCTGGGCACAGTGTCAGACTGTAGACACAGCAGGGCTCTCAGGGTGGTAGATGGTACGTGGCTGGGCAGATGGATGATTTGTGGATAAATGGGGGTAGATGCATACGTGAGTGGGTGAATGGGTGGATGGGTGTTTGGGTGGGTGGGTTGATGAATTGTAAATAGATGTGGATGGATAGATGAGTGGAGGGATGAATGGGAAAACGAGTAGGTAGATGGATTAACTGTGGATAAACAGGTGGGTAGATGGATAGATGACTGGTTGGGTAGATGAATGGATGGACAGATGGATATATAGATGAGGGGGCTGGTGAATGAATTGTGGATAAACAGGTGGGTAGATGGATAGGTAAGTGGGTGGATGAACGAATGGATGAATAGTTGAGTGGGTAGATGGATGAACTGTGGATAAGTGGGTAGGTGGGTGGATGAATTGTGGGTAAGTGGATAGGTAATGGCTAGATGAGTGGGTGAGTGGATGGATGGATGGATGGATGGGTGTGTGGCTGGGTGAGTGGGTGGGTGGATGAATTGTGGGTAAATGGATAGGTGATGGCTAGACGAGTGGGTGAGTGGATGGATGGATGGATGGGTGGGTGGGTGGGTGTGTGACTGGGTGAGTGGGTGGGTGGATGAATTGTGGATAAATGGGTGAGTAGATGGATAAATAAGTGGGTGGATGGATGGGTATGTGGGTAATGAGTGGGTAGATGGATGAACTGTGGATAAGTGGGTAGGTGGGTGGATGAATTGTGGGTAAATGGGTGAGTAGATGATAAATAAGTGGGTGGATGGATGGGTATGTGAGTAATGAGTGGGCAGATGGATGAATTGTGGATAAATGGGTAGATGGACAGATGAATAGATGAGTGGGTAGATGGAGTAATTGTGAGTAAATGGGTAGGAGGATGGGTGGGTGGTGAATTGTGTGTGGTTAGATGGATGGATAAATAGATGTGTGGGGAAGTGGATGGATGGGACATAATGAATAGATGTGTGGAGAGATGGATGGAAGTGCAGGTAGATGGATGGGTGGGTGAATAGGTGTGTATATGGATTGGTGGATGGATGGATGGATGGTGGGTGAATAGGTGTGTATATGGATTGGTGGATGGATGGATGGATGGTCGGTGAATAGGTGTGTATATGGATTGGTGGATGGCTGGATGGATGGTGGGTGAATAGGTGTGTATATGGATGGGTGGATGGCTGGATGGTGGGTGAATAGGTGTGTATATGGATGGGTGGATGGATGGATGGTGGGTGAATAGGTATGTATATGGATTGGTGGATGCATGGATGGATGGTGGGTGAATAGGTGTGTATATGGATGGGTGGATGCATGGATGGATGGTGGGTGAATAGGTGTGTATATGGATGGGTGGATGCATGGATGGATGGTGGGTGAATAGGTGTGTATATGGATGGGTGGATGGATGGTGACTGGATGGATGAATGGTGTATAAATGGTGTGATGCATCCTGGGTGATGAGATAGATGGATGAATGGGTGGGATGTATGTATAGATGAGTGGATAGATGGATGAACTATGAATAAATGGGTAGATAGATAGGCTGGTGGGCAGGTGCATAGGTAGCAGGCACAGGGATGGATGAGTGGGTGGATGGATAGATGAACAGACCGATGGGTGAGTGCATGGGTGGATGGATGGATGGATAGATAAATGTGTGGGTGGGTGGGTGGATGGATGGATAGATGGATTGATGGGTAGATGGATGGGTGGTGGGGCGGATGGATAGATGGATGAATGAGTAGGTGGTTGGATAGATGGATGAGAAGGTAGGTGGGTGGGTGGATGGATGGATGAGTGAATGGATGGATAGCTAGATGGATGGATAAGTGGATGCATACATGAATGAAGTTGCCAGTTGAAGCCACTTGCTGCAATCCTGTGCGGTGTTGTGCTAGGAAAAGAATGACCTTCAGAGGAAAAGTGTCATGGTTCTGCCCGTCATAACTACGTTACTCTGCGGTAGTTCGTCAGTGATATGCAGCCAACAAAGGATTTTTATAGAGAACTCATTTTACAAAGTCATGCACATGAAGAGACGCTCAACATCCCTAATCATTGGGAAATGCAAATCGAAACCACATGACATATCGCTTTACACCCATTAAGACGCCTACTACAAAAAACAAAGCTAAACCAGAAACTAACATGTGCTGGCAAGAGAGTAGAGACACTGGAACCCTCCTGCACTGTTGGGGAATGCACATGGTGCAGCATCTGTGGAAGGAGGTATAGAAGTTCCTCAAAAAATCAAAAATGTGTGTATATGGATGGGTGGATGGATGGTGACTGGATGGATGAATGGTGTATAAATGGTGTGATGCATCCTGGGTGATGAGATAGATGGATGAATGGGTGGGATGTATGTATAGATGAGTGGATAGATGGATGATTCAGCTCTATGCTGAATCATCTGCTCTATGATTCAGCCATCCCACTTCTGCATACATACCCAAATGAACTGAAAGCTGGAGCCCAAGGAAACATCCCCACCCCCCTGTTCACAGCAGCGCTGTCCATAATTGCTAAAAGGTGGACGAAATTCAATGTCCGTGGATAGGTGAAATGATACATGAAATGTGGTGTCTTCATACAGCAGAATATTTTTTCTTCAGCCTTAGAAACTCTGACACTTGCTTCAACATGGATGAACCTTGAGAACCTTGTCACAAAAAGACAAACACTGTCCAATGCTAGTGGTGTGAGTCCCTAGAGCAGCCAGCTTCACAGAGATGGGAAGAAGGATGGTGAATGGCAGGGGCTGGGATGGCGGGGTGGGAAGTCGGCGTTTGAGGGAGACAGAGTTTCAGTTGGGAAGCTGAAGGGAGTTCTGTGGATGGGTGTGGGTAGAGGTTGCACAACCGTGGACATGTGTTTCATACCACTGAACTGCTTACTCAGAAATGGTTACAGTGGTAAATGTTATGTGATGTGAATTTTACCACAATAAAAGATAAAAATACGGTAAGTCTCATACACATGGTGCTACATGAAGTCACATGCTTCTGGTGTGATTCTGCCGATGGAAGTTTCCCAACAGATCAGCCTCTTCTCTGCCTTCAGAAGCCAGGCTGGTGGCCGGGCGGGGCCTAGGGGAGGGCGGGCCGTGTCCCGATTCGCACTCAGGCTCTGTTTTCACGCGTGTGCTCTATGTGAAAAGGCAGTGGGGAGTGTGGTTGCTTGCACATGTTTTTATGTTGATGTCATCCTTGGGAGAAGGTTTTAAACGGCAGAATTCAGTTCAATTCTGCTGTTCACTTAATAGAATAAAGGACGCTTCTTTCACCGTTGCTTCATGGAGGACTCCCCGCATTGCCTCAGCCCTCGCTCGTGGCCACAGGATCCTGAGAACTTTCTTATGGGCCTGACATGGTCCACAGACGGACGCTGGCAAACCCCGCTTACGGGCAGCGCTGGCCCCAGGCGAGAGCTGAGCTATTTACAAGCAGCATACACATGCCACCGATCTCTGATTTAAAGTCCAAAAAGGAGCAAACTTGCCTTAAAGACAGAGTGAGTGTGCAGGAGGGGGTTTTCGGGAAGCCTGGGTGTCCCCACCTCCACGTCTGTGGGCTGGAGAGATGGGGTGCAGATAGATGTTCCCACTGGCACCGCGACCTGGAAGGGATTAATTAGGCAGTGGAGACGGAGCCTGTGGTGCGTGTGGCCTCTGCAGGCAGCTGTTTTTTATGTCTTGCTGACAGTCTGAATTATCGTAGATGCAACAGGGAGGGACCAGGGAGCACCTGGAGAGGCTGAACCGTGGGTCCCAGCAAGCACAGCCGCCAGGCAAAGACCCCGGCCACCGACGCTCTGCACTGTTACATGTACAATGTCACCGGAGACTAGGAAATGTTCTAACTAGATTAGTTGGAGTTAGCTGGGGTGATGGGTGCCGAGGAAGATCCCAGGAATCCAGTCCTCCCGAGATCCCCATGGGAGCCTCAGCTCCTGCCGCTGCCAGTGCATTGAGGGTGGGAGGGCACCTGGAGTGGCTCCAGCCATCTCAGCATCCTTCCACGTGTAATCACCCAGAGAGGGAGGTGCAGCAGACGCACTGAGGCACCGAAAGGCCAGGCTGGTGCCCAAACTGCTGGCTCTGAGTCCCATGCAGTTTCTAAGCCAGTGTTTGGCACGAGCCTGATTTCTTCTTTCCTCAAACCCCAAAGCCTCCCAGGACCCTGGTCGGGGAGGAGGTGCGGGACAGCAGCGTCGTCCTGACTCTTGTGGTGTGGAGGAGAGGGTAGGACCCCCAGGAGGGAGAGCACAGCTGGGCAGGGGGAGGTTCCTCCCCAGCCCCTGGCTCACACGGCCCAAGTGAGACACAGTCCTATAAGATGGAGATGAAGGGGTCAGGAAAAAACGGGAACAGGCCCATGAAGTGCAGGGGCCATCCTGGGGTCTGTGGCAAGGACCCCAGCAGGGCTACAGCACGGCAGTCCTTCCCCCTGCATGGTGCCACCGGCCACCCTCCAAGTGGCCCTACAGGGGCCAGCAAGCAGACACCCCGTCTGCGACACAGTGCGACAACTGAACAGAGTGACCTAGGCTTAGAGGATTCACGGGGGTGGGGACGGAGTGGGTAAACAAGACCCCCACAGGAGTCAAGGCCACAGAAAGCCGGACGGGCAGGTCCTGGGATGGCCAGGCCCCTGTGCGTATAAGCGGGTGTGTACAGAACATTCCAAGCGCACTTGCTGGATTTGGGATGGGGGGAGTCAGTGCGTTTCAGACAAGCACCGTCAAGCCCATCCCTCTTCTCCACAGGACTGGCACCTGCCCACCCACCCTGGGCATCTGCGCCACACTGGCTTCCCCAGCACCACCGCCGAGGGCCTCAGCCTAAATGCCTGTGTGTGATCTGCAGAGTCCTCCGGAGGCAGAGAGGGAAGGGCTGCACTGTGGACCCAGCAGGCAGCCCCGCCCCGCCCTGGAGTGAACACGGTGGCCACAACCATGGATCGCGGGGGTAAGGAGTGGTTTTCTCTTTGCTTTAAAGTTTGATTTTTGCGTCACGCCCTGCCTTTTTACTCATGCTATTGTCGTGGGCTGTGTCACATGAAGATGGGGCATGAGTTAGTGCCGGAATCACAGCCGTGAGCGAGTTAGTGGCAGAATCACGGCAGCACGCGGGTCAGTGCCGGAATCATGGCAGAGCTCGGGGTAGTGCTGGAGTCACTGCAGCGCCCGGGTTAGTCCTGGAATCAGGGCAGTGTGCGGGTTAGTGCTGTTCCATGCCAACACTTGGTCAGTACCATGCCAGTGTCAGCACATGGGTCAGTGCTGCGCCACACTGACGCTTGGGCAGTATCGTGCTGATGTCGGCACATGGGTTGTTGGTGCTGTGCCACGCCGACGCTTGGTCAGTACTGTGCACGAGTTAGTGCTGTGCCACGCCGACGCTTGGTCAGTACTGTGCATGGGTTAGTGCTGTGCCACGCTGACACTTGGTCAGTACTGTGCACGAGTTAGTGCTGCACCACACTCACACTTGGTCAGTACTGTGCACAGGTTAGTGCTGTGCCACACCGACACTTGGTCAGTACTGTGCATGGGTTAGTGCTGAGCCACGCCAGCACTTGGTCAGTACTGTGCACGAGTTAGTGCTGTGCCATGCTCACACTTGGTCAGTACTGTGCATGGGTTAGTGCTGAGCCACGCCAGCACTTGGTCAGTACTGTGCACGAGTTAGTGCTGTGCCATGCTCACACTTGGTCAGTACTGTGCACGGGTTAGTGCTGAGCCACGCCAGCACTTGGTCAGTACTGTGCACGAGTTAGTGCTGTGCCATGCTCACACTTGGTCAGTACTGTGCACGGGTTAGTGCTGTGCCACGCTCACGCTTGGTCAGTACTGTGCACGGGTTAGTGCTGTGCCATGCTCACACTTGGTCAGTACTGAGCACGGGTTAGTGCTGTGCCACGCTCACGCTTGGTCAGTACTGTGCACGGGTTAGTGCTGTGCCATGCTCACACTTGGTCAGTACTGTGCACGGGTTAGTGCTGTGCCATGTTCACGCTTGGTCAGTACTGTGCACGAGTTAGTGCTGAGCCACGCTGAAGCTTGGTCAGTACTGTGCACGGGTTAGTGCTGTGCCATGCTGACGCTTGGTCAGTACCGTGCATGGGTTAGTGCTGTGCCACACCAACACTTGGTCAGTACTGTGCACGGGTTACTGCTGTGCCACGCTCACGCTTGGTCAGTACTGTGCATGAGTTAGTGCTGAGCCACGCTGACGCTTGGTCAGTACTGTGCGCAGGTTAGTGCTGTGCTATGCTGACACTTGGTCAGTACTGTGCACGGGTTAGTGCTGTGCCACGCCGACACTTGGTCAGTGCTGTGCACAGGTTAGTGCTGTGCCATACTGATGCTTGGTCAGTACTGTGCGTGGGTTAGTGCTGAGCCACGCTGACGCTTGGTCAGTACTGTGCGTGGGTTAGTGCTGTGCCACGCCGACACTTGGTCAGTGCTGTGCACAGGTTAGTGCTGTGCCATACTGATGCTTGGTCAGTACTGTGTGTGGGTTAGTGCTGAGCCACGCTGACGCTTGGTCAGTACTGTGCGCGGGTTAGTGCTGTGCTATGCTGACACTTGGTCAGTACCATGCATGGGTTAGTGCTGTGCCACACCGACACTTGGTCAGTGCTGTGCACAGGTTAGTGCTGTGCCATACTGATGCTTGGTCAGTACTGTGCGTGGGTTAGTGCTGAGCCACGCTGACGCTTGGTCAGTACTGTGCGTGGGTTAGTGCTGTGCCACGCCGACACTTGGTCAGTGCTGTGCACAGGTTAGTGCTGTGCCATACTGATGCTTGGTCAGTACTGTGTGTGGGTTAGTGCTGAGCCACGCTGACGCTTGGTCAGTACTGTGCGCGGGTGAGTGCTGTGCCATGCTGACACTTGGTCAGTACCGTGCATGGGTTAGTTCTGTGCCACGCCGACACTTGGTCAGTGCTGTGCACGGGTTAGTGCTGTGCCATACTGATGCTTGGTCAGTACTGTCTGGATGTTGGTGTGTGGGTTAGTATGTGGATCGAACTATGCGGTGTTGGAGCACTGGTTCGTATCATGCTGATGTTGGCACATGGGTTGGTTATTACTGAGCTAACATTATTGCGTCAGTCAGTATTGTGCCAGCGTTGATGCCTGGGTTAGTTGCACTGACATTGGTGCATGGCGTAGAGTAGTCATGGCAGACGAAGAAATGTGATCTAGACATTCCAGCAGTTCTCACAATGGACCAAGGGCAGGAAACACCTTCAGCCAGGCTCATGGCATTTGGAGGATGCAGCTAGGAGGGCAGAGCTGTCCGTTCACGGGGTGCGCCTTCTGGATGGTGGTCAGAAGGCATCCCAGGCCTGTGTTCTCACCGTGCTCCAGGTTGAAAAGTGGGGTTTATGTCCAAAGTCAGCCCTGGGCAATGAGTGGTGGCTACCTGGTTCTGTGCTGAGAGGGACCTGGGGGCGTCTGGGTGTGGCGGGGAGGCCAAGGTTACCATGAGACGATCATGCCCCAGTGCCTGTTGGACCTTGCCCTGGGCCCTGGCCTTTTGATCCCTGCTGTGGAGGGAATTGTCCTTCAGATGTCCACCTTTGCAGAAGATGCAGTGGGGACCATCCAGAGCCCATGTGTGCAGAGGGGAGTGTGTGTAAGAACTGGGGGATGGCACCAGACTCCTCCACACAGCTGTAGAGACGTCAGGTTGCAGACACGGCCCGTTATCTGCTCGGTGGTTAAGCACTTTTCTGCAGTGCAGAGCAGTGGCACAGGGAAAAGCCTCACCATCAGTTGTCAGCACATGTCACCTGCAAAGGGTGATCCCTGTTACCAGAGCAGGAGACAGCTCCCGACCTCAATGTCATGGACGCAGCTGCTCACTGCAGCTATAAAAACTCCACCCTTCTAAAGCAGCTGTCTGAACTTGTGAATGATAAAGGTTCTCAAACACCGAGTGGAGTGTTCTGGGAGCTCATTACCTCCTGGCAGCCCTCAAGCTCCCAGAGCAGCCCCAGGAATCCATAGTATCGTGACATTCGCTTAACAGGGAGCAGGAGGACCCCAGCCATTCCCTCCAGAGTGTGGCCAGCGTGTTAGGTCAAGAAGGTGGGGGCGAACCCAGAAGGAGTTCGCTTTCCCATTTCTAATTATCCAAGACCCGGCTGCACAGATTGTTTATTTTAGTCGTTGACATTTATCGGAGCGAATGCTGGGTGGTGAGCGGTCATCTAGCGGGAGGGGACTGGGGTGGGGTGGAAACTGTCCATGTCTTGACAGGCTTTGAGTCACCCAAGGGAACGCCTCTGTCAAAACCCACTGACTTGTATGCTGTGATGTGTACATTTTAACTAAAAAAACAAAGCAACCATGAGCACGTGTCGAACTCAGTTAATCCAGTGCACACCGACGTGTTTTGGGGAGGTGTGTGGGTGCCTGCCATTCACTTTGAAAGGTACCAGAAAATAAGATGAATGGAGACCAGAGAGAGATGAAGCCGATACGTTTGTAACAGCAAGAGGGGTAAAACTGAACGACTGTGAGGCCTGGTCGTGGCCACCGGATGTTTGCCAGGCCAGGCTTTCAACTCTTCTGTGTGTCTGAAAGTTTTCCCAGTGCAATGTTGGGAAAAAAATCGAGGTGGTGGGTTTGGGGTACCTGTTACATTACTTTCTAGGCCTTTCTGTACTTTGGAAATCGTTTATGATTCTCTGGGGTGCAAGGAGCTGGAGTGGATTCTTAGGGCCGGCCGCGTTTCAGAAGGCCCACCAACGTAGCTCGGCTGTGAACGCGGAGGCTGGTAGACCCCAAATACGCTGAGCTCTGCTGCTTCCATTAGGTTTTAGCAAGTGTCTTTTGGCTCTGTTTGCTGAGAGAGCCCCTGGCTAACGAAAAACGGACTCCAGGCTGGGCATGATGGCTCGTGCCTGTAATCCCAGCCTCCTGGGTGAACCCTGGGGCATTCATCCCAAGGAGAATGACTTGAGTCCACAAGTTTGAGACCAGCCTGAGCAACATAGTGAGACCCCATCTCTACAAAAAAGTAAGTGCATAAAATTAGCCAGGCATGGTGTAATCCTAGCCACTTGGGAGGCTGTCAGGAGGATCTCTGAAGCCAGGAGGTAAAGACCGCAGTGAGACGTGATTGTACCACTGCATTCCAGCCTGGGCAGCAGAGGGAGAGTCCACCTCAAAACAATTAGAAAAAAACAGACTCCTGTAAAAACCAACAGAAAATTCACCACCACCAGCACTCTGCAGAGTGGGTCCTCCCAAGGAGAGCAGGCGCTGACAGCCTTCCAGGGTGGGGCCTGCAGGCACACTCTGCCATGCCACCGACAGCTCTGCAGGAGGGTCATGGGGCTTTGGTGAGGAGCGGGGCTCAGCCTTGGCCTCATTCGTCCTCCACCAGCTGGCACTCTGGGAGGCACTGTCCCTGCCTCACACAGGAGGAATTTTGTTTCGTGCTCATTGTGCGGAGGTGTTATCTCCCATCAGAGATCGTCCCCACAAGTCCAGGCAGCTGATGAGCCCACAGCGGGGTTCCCTGGGGCTGGGCTTCAGGCTCCCAGGCTGGGGGGAGGTGCGTTGCCCATGCCCAGCCTAACATGCCTCATCCCTGTCAGCTTTGGCTCAAGAAGCCCAAGGCACAGTTGCCCCTGACCATTGCTGACCATGGAGTCTCGGGGCTGCTCTCCCAAGCAGAGGATCTTGTGCTCACGGCCCTGCCCCCAGAGCCAAGGTACTCGAGTAACCTCGGCCCTGCCTCCTGCAGCGGGGCTACTCCGGGTACATGAGGGTTCCTGCCAGGGCAGGTGAGGCCCGTAGGAGGGAGTCCTGAGCAAGGCCCAGTGCTGAGCAGCCCCTCACCATCAGCACCTGTGCCGGGGGCAGGGGCTGGGGCAATCAGGAAGGCGCAGCTGCCGTGGTCCACCAGGGGTCTCTCAAAGCCAAAGTGACAAGTCAACTCTGACCTCCCATAAAGGAGGCTGGATGCAGGCTGGGAGTGGTGGTTCATGCCTGTAATCCCAGCACTGCGGGGCCAAGGCATGCAGATCACGAGGTCAAGAGATCAAGACCATCCTGGATAACACAGTGAAACCCTGTCTCTACTAAAAATACAGAAAACCTAGGTGGGCATGGTGGCAGGTGCCTGTAGTCCCAACTACTCAGGAGGCTGAGGCAGGAGAATCGCTTGAACCCAGGAGGTGGAGTCTGCAGGCAGCTGACATAGTGCCACTGCACTCCAGCCTGGGTGACAGAGCAAGACTCCAACTCTAAATAAATAAGCTGGAAGTGCCTGGCTCACGGTGGATGCCGCTGAGGAGAGGCTTCTGAGGGGCTCTGCAGCATGCTTGCCAGGGCTGCAGAGAGCTGAGCCAGGAGCCGGTAGGGGCAGGTGGCGGCCGTTCCTTCCCAAGCTTAGCGGAGGTCAGCAAAAGTGGAGCTGGCAGTGTGGGGTGGGAGCAGGAATGCTCCAGGTATTTGGGGAGCAACTCAGAGGGGCCGCCGGCTCCACATACAATGGGGTGGGCGTGAGTGCAGGTTCTCTTGGTGGGGGCGGGGCCAGAAGACTCTCCATTTGGGACCCAGACATGTAAGGGTGACTCCTCACTCCAGGGACTTGAGCATCCAGGCTGGTCACGGGGCTAGGCTGTAGTTGAGGCCAGGCTGGGAGGCTGAGTGTCCACATGGCTCACCCTGGTGGGCAGGAACAGGCAGCCAGGGGCCATGGGGAGAGAGTATGGGAGGCCACCCTGTGATGGAAGAATCTTCCAGGCGTCCCCACAGCCATTGCGGGCAGGGCCACCAAGAGCAGGGTCTGCCTGGTCCTGAAGCGAGGCCTTTCCAGCAGCCGACACAGCTCCTGGGACCTGAGGGCCACACGCGGCCCACCTGGCACTCTCTTGCCCACAGTTGTGGCCTATTCCTGTCATGTCCTTTCCCTGGAAGTGTGGGCACAGTGGGGAGGAGCTCAGGGCCTCCTTGGGGCTGGTGGGGAGCAGGCTAGTCGGTGGCATCCCTTGGCCCTCTCTTCTGAATGATGGGCAGTGTGGGGGTTGGGAGTGTCCTCCAGAAGGGGTGGCCATGTTGTCTACTGCTTCCCAGGCCACCCTGGTCCCAGTACAGCAGTGGCAAATGCATTCCACACAGAAGGGGCCCTCATGCAGCTGAGACTGTGGCCACAAGAAGGTCTTGGCTGCAGGTGTCCTCATCCCTCCACACAGACCTCCTGCTGACCCTGTGAAGGCCGCTCGCCCTGACAGTGTCCGCTCAGCCCCCATTGGACCCGCAGCCTGGAGCAGCGCCATCTCCATCCTTTTGGAACCACCCACCTGTCTTGTAGCCCAGGAGTTCCAGTTCCAGCCCACTCGGCACCTCCACCGTGCCCTAGTGCTGGGGGCAGATCACCTTCTGTGGGTGGGACCTGCCTTTGTACATCCCGTCCTGCCTGGGACGGATGAGTTTCTCAGAGTCTCAGGTCCCTTGAGTTGCTTTCCTAAGAAACCTCCATTCTGTTCACCAGAGTTCTGTATGGATTGAAACTCCTGGGCCTCAGCAGCAGCTAAACTGCAGCAGGACTGATTTGCTCCTTGGAGTTCTGGGAGCCACGGTCTGGCTGCTGACATCTGCTGTTATCAGAGGACTAATCCCCAGGTGGCTGTCAGGCCTTTCTGCACCTGCCTGTCTGCTCTGAGCTCATTGGCACCATCCTCTCCCTGCTCCATCCTCTCCCTGTCTGAAGGCCACATATTTACACCTTCGTGTCCATCTGCAGGAGCCAGTTCCCACATGCTATCTTCTGGCTGCTGATCTGAGCCACTTGCCATCGGGAGAGGACATGGCCCATCCTCTCCTCTCCCAGCCCCTCACCTGGCCTGGGTCCCTGCCAGGGTTTTGTGAGGGCAGGTGTGGGAGGGAATGTGGAGGACAGGAACGTTCTGTGTTCAGTGCTAACAAGATGCCATCACTCAGCAGGGGCTGACTGGAAAGAAGCTCCTGATAACTGACAGGTGAGCTGCTGTGAGCTTTGGACGGAACACAGGAGTACCTTCATGTTCCCAGTGCTGCGTGGCCCATAGAACAGAATGGATACTGTCCTGTGGCCCTGTCCTGGCCCCTTTCTGCTTCTGTGTCTTATAACGCTGCATCCATCCAGGTCACATGAGTCCCCTGAGGCCCTCAGCTCCCAGAAACTGAGCTCTGGGGAACTTGCGCAGGAGAGGCGATGCAGGTGGAGCCGCGTTGGGGGGAATGTGCATGAATCCATCCAACCACAGCAGCTCAAACGAGGTCAGGAATGCCTAAGTCCTGTTTTTCTTACTCTTGCTTTCCTTTGCAGTTCTACCCTATAACTAGTATCTCCAAACACTAGATTTTTCTTGCTTTTTAAAGCTTTTATGACCATGGTAGGATCCAGGATATATGCTGCTCTGTGACTTGCTTTATTTCACTAAATCTTTAGTTTCTAAGGTGTACCTGGGTCGTTGTCCATAGTTGATGGCCATTCATCATCACTGCTGTATAATACGCCCTTGTGTGAATGTGCCAAGATTTGTCTACCCAGTTTTCCCATCAATGGACAGAGGGGAGTTTCCAGTGTTTTTCTGTCACATGAAGCTGCTCTGAGCATCCCAAGTCTCCTGATATGTGGCACAAAGCTTTCTCTGGGTGCACATGCACATGGCACATTGCATTGTAGGCAGTGATTGCGTACAACCGTACCTGCAGAGCCCAGCCACCTCCAAGGGGGCTGCACCACTGCTCCCTACCACTAGGGGAGACAACAGCTCCAAGTGTCTCCACCTTGTAGCACCTGCTACCTGTGAACTTCAGTTTCTTAATCAATCTCGTGCTGGCAAAACTATACCTCACTTTTTATTTAGTTGACCATTTTATTACAATTATAAATACACATCACGTAAAACCTGAAAACATCAAACTGTTCTATAAGGCTTGTTATGAGAAACGGTGTCCCTCCCAGGTCCAGCCCCCACCTCAGGTACCCTTCCCGTCTTCAGTGTGATTATGCACGACTCCTCCAGCACTTTGCGGTGTCTTGCTGCCATGTTGCTATGAACACCTGCATGTCGCTGCTTCTCGAAGTTCTGTTTTAAGCATTATGCATTCACACTCCAGGCTAGACTTCCTGCACCCTGCCCCAGCCTCCTGGCCAGCGCTGACTTTATGGTGATCACGTAGCTGCGATTCATAACTGAGGCTTACTGAATACTGTCATTTCCTTTTCTTTATTGCACATGTTTTTCAGAAGTGACTTGAGATTATTGTTGGTTGGTTGTGGTTGGCTGGCACTTATTAATTCAGTCCCAAACTCACTCCAGTTGTATAAATCTCCTCCCAAGACTTTCAAACACACTAGATAATTTGTCCATTTCATCTCTGTGGAGAAACCTTTTTCTTCCTGCCTCTCCAGCCTGGACTAGATGTTCTCCGTGCCCTGTGGTCAGTCAGCATTTTGCAAGTCTCCTTTCTCTGTCTTCCTGGGAAGCATCTGCACCTCGCTCTTCTGTTGAATCTCCTGCTTCCTAGATCTGTGCCTTTTGCTTTCTTGGTTCATTCCCTCGTTTCCATGGAGCATGCCTCCAGTAGCTTCCTGAGAGAGGGAGCTAGGGAGGCACACATGTTGAGAACTCGGATGTTTTTACATGTGTTTATTCTACTCTGTCACTCATGCTCCTTGATGGCAGGACCTACCTGTTTTTTATTTATCATGTGTGCCTTTGTTCACCCCATTTTATTGCTAAGAACACTGTCTCTTACTCATCCACTGATCCAAATCTATCAATCATTAAGGCTAACCTCTAAAATATTTATTGCAACACTCTTTTGACATTCATTCTCATCACATTTATTCATTAATTCAGCATTCACTTGATGAGCACCTGCTATATACATTTGAGGAATTCAGAATGAATCAAAAACAAGCTCTTCTGCCAAGAATTCTAGAATGTTGGAGCTAGAAGGGACCCCTGACTCCATCCCATGTAACCCCTCTTGTGTAGATGGAAAGATTGAGACCTGCTTGCCCAAAAAGGATGCAACCCAAATCTCCTGAGTTCCAGGTTCTTGTTCTTCCTATGTCAAAGGCTATGTACAAGAGGCGCTTTAATATAAAAGGATGACAACTCCAAGGAAAGGCCTGTGAGCAGTTTCACAGGAGAGAGAGAAAGCACTTGTAACAGAAGCAGTAAGGGCAGCAGTACAGGAAAGTCGTGTGTTGACAAAGAGCATAAATCAGACATTTGGTGACTCTACAGTGATAGGACAGTGGTGATTATGATAATGGTGATAGTGATGATACTGACAATGATGAAGGTGGTAATGGTAATGGTGATGGTGGTGATGAGGATGACGGTGATGGTGATAATGAGGAGGGTGATGGTAACAGTGATGGTGATGGTGGTGATGAAGATGACGGTGGTGATGAAGATGATGAGGATGATGATGAGAGTGATGCTGATAACGATGAAGGTAATAATGGTAAGAGTGATGGTTATGATGGTCATGATGATGATGGTCATGATGGTAACAGTGATGGCGATAGTGGTGATGAAGGTGATAATGGTGATGATGGTAACAGTGATGGTGATGGTGGTGATGAAGATGATGGTGATGAAGCTGATGATGGTGGTGTTGAGGGTGATGATGAAGATGGTGATAATGATGAAGGTAATAATAGTAAGAGTGATGGTGGTGACGGTGATGATGGTAACAGTGATGGTGATGTTGATAATGGTGATGATGGTAACAGTGATGGTGATGATGAGGGTGATAAAGACGATGAAGGTGATGATGGTGGTGATGAAGATGATGAAGGTGATGATGGTGGTGATGAAGGTGATGATGGTGGTGTTGAGGGTGATGAAGAAGATGATGGTGATAATGATGAAGGTAATAAAGGTAACAGTAATGGTGATGATGGCAATGATGATGGTGATGATGGTAACAGTGATGGTGATGGTGGTGATGAAGATGATGAAGGTGATGATGGTGGTGATGAAGGTGATGATGAAGTTGATGGTGATAATGATGAAGGTAATAAAGGTAACAGTAATGGTGATGATGGCAATGATGATGGTGATGATGGTAACAGTGATGGTGATGGTGGTGATGAGGATGATGAAGGTGATGATGGTGGTGATGAAGGTGATGATGAAGTTGATGGTGATAATGATGAAGGTAATAAAGGTAACAGTAATGGTGATGATGGCAATGATGATGGTGATGATGGTAACAGTGATGGTGATGGTGGTGATGAAGATGATGAAGGTGATGATGGTGGTGATGAAGGTGATGATGAAGTTGATGGTGATAATGATGAAGGTAATAAAGGTAACAGTAATGGTGATGATAGCAATGATGATGGTGATGATGGTAACAGTGATGGTGATGGTGGTGATGAGGATGATGAAGGTGATGATGGTGGTGATGAAGGTGATGATGAAGTTGATGGTGATAATGATGAAGGTAATAAAGGTAACAGTAATGGTGATGATGGCAATGATGATGATGGTGACAGTGATGTGATGATGAGGGTGATGATGATGATTATTACTGTGACAGTAGTGATGATGGTATGATGGTGGTGATTAAAATAATTACAGAGACAATGACACCAATCTGTGACTGCCAGTTACTGAGCGTCTGTTCTCTGCTGAGTAAGTACTATGCTGAGTGTTTCGCCTAAATTGGCTCATTTAACCTCCCATCATCACTCCATGAGGGATGAGTGTTATTTCATTCACTTCACAAAGGAGGACGCTGAGACACAGAGAAATGAAGTCACTTGTGAGTGGTGGAGCTGAGATCCTGCCCCAGGTGGTCTGAATCCAGAGAGAGGCGCACAGGAGTGAGTGTGTTCTAAGCTCTCTTGGTCTGTGGGCCTTAAGGTCCTGGTAACAGATGTTAGAAATGCAGAAACTGGCAGATATGCATAGTAGGATTTATGGACCAGATATACAACGTCCCAAGTGCGTGTCTGTTGCTTATTTGTGGAGTTAGAAGGGAATCCCTTGCAGTATTGCCTAACCAGAAAACAGCTTTCACGGGCCAACAAGACTCCCCCTGTTACCTAGGCTGGTGGACATCGTCTGGAGTCTGGGGCTGTGTCTGGGCACTACTTTGGAAAGATGTTTGTTCCAAGTCACCACTGTGAGCCGCTCCCTCAGAGCTCAGGCAGCAGCGGTGGACGTCGTGGGTGAGCTGTCTGCAGCATGGTCCCATCTGAGAGCGGTGAGGCTCTTACAGAGCCGGGAACCATCCTCCACGGCTTAGCACGCCAACAGGAGCTAATATGTACGCTGCGCCACTGTCGCGGCATCTGCCTGGCTGCGGATTTCCTGTGCAGCTGATGTACTTTCAGATGAAAGGCAAAATTTCCTGTGCCCTTGATCTCAAAGTTGTCTCTTGGACTTCCCACTTCCTCAAAAGCTGCGTCCCTAAAGGGACAGAAAAAGGGAGATTGGCAGAAAAGGAGCGGGTGTTGGGAGCCTTTTGGAAGTCTGTTTCCAGCATGGCAGGTGGTGTCCTCTGCTTGAGTAGATCTGTTATCCCTGTCACAGTTGGGCCATGATATTTCAGAGCCGTGTTCAGGTTCACACAATTCGAGTGTTAGTTTCTTTCTCTCTAGGGTGTTTGTAAAAGTTCCATGTGCCGCTCTATTCTTGTGTACACAATTCTACGTAAATAAATTGAGAGTCTGAACAACCCCAGTGCCGGGCATTCTGTATCAGAATTACTGGTATCGGGTCCCCTCTGTTCCTCCCCACCACTCCCAACCTCAGCTGCAGCAGCAGCTCCGCCCAGCCCGGTCCTACTCAACTCTGATCACCGCAGGGGCTCATGCTGAGGGTTTTCAATACGTGTCTGTGGAACGGATAAGTGAATAAGGTCACTCTAGGAGGTGCCCACTTGTTGATGACCCTGATTGCAAATGACTTAGTGGACTTTGGGCCACCCCCACCTTCAAGAGAGCATCTTTCCAGAGATCCCTGCCAGGTCCTCTGCCTGCCATTCCTGTGTGGGCTTAAACCCACATTTCCCTGCTAAATCGGCTGCTCCCTGGGGTGGGAATGGGTCAGCCTTGGCCAGTGTTCTCTGCCTGACGCCCAGGGCAGCTCCTGTCACATAGGGTATCCGGGAAGTCTTGTTGAGTGACTGAACAGGCTCCAGATGCATCCCTGTCCAGCGCCTCTGCTTCCCTCTGGGAGAGACAGGTGGAGCCAAGCAGGCCAAAGGGTGCTGACCCACACAAATGGGCAGTCCGGGCTCCCCACTCCCCTCCTGGCTCCTCAGATCCACCCAGACCCTGAGATTTCTCCAGAAGCACCAGTGGGCAGAAGCCACGAGCTTCCTGTTCAGACTTCTCTGTAGGAGTCTGTGTCCGCCCAGCGGGGGCTCGGCCACAGCACACACGGGTTTGATACACGAGGGGTACCTGCTGACCGCTGACCAGAGTCCTGAGCTGACAGACGGGGAAGGAGCTTTAGGCTCCCACACTCCCCCCAATAAGACACGTTCATACACTTCTGTCCTTCACCAGCTCCTGCCATTGGGGAGGCAAAGCCTTGTCACCTCGCACTGGGTAGCCCTCATGTCCTTGTTTTAGAAATAAAGACGCCAAGGGTTAGCACGTGGCTTGCCTGATGTCTCCCGGGTAACAAGGAACAGTCAGGAATTGGACTCGCCTCCCTGGTTAGAGACGCTCCACCTGTGTACCCATCTTACACCCCATGTGGCCCCCCTTCACAGCCCTTGACCTTGAAGGAGCCCCGGGCAGAAGCCACTTCTCATGGCTGCAGGTGGCCTCCATGAAAATCAGCAGAAAGGAAATGGAGTCACCATATTGGGTCCTCCCTGAGTCTGGGTGTCCTGGGAAAGCCAGTAAGCCTTCCTGAGCCTCAGTTTCCCTCTGGGGAGAGAAGAACCACCCAGACCTGTCCTCCCTGGTGGGCTATGTGCTGCCTTCAGACCCCTCTGTTTTGTGTCCTTCCTTCTAAGCAGGGTCTCTGGGACTCAGACTTGACAGCTGCTGGCTACCCAGGGAAGGGGCTGGAGCCAAGAGTATGAGGTACATATTCTGGGGGAGGACAGTTTTGGGGACTGAGCTTTGGTGTCAGATCTCAGGGGTTTGGAGAACTTGAAGTGTATCTGGGTATAGAGGTCACAGTTAAGGTCAAGGGGATGCCGTTCAGGGTCTGGAGAAGGAGCAGAGGGGACTCCCGGAGGGAGAAGGGGAGCGGGAAGGGCCCTGGAGGCACCTGCGGTGGGTGCTGCATGGCGCTGAGCTAGTGTACGTGGTCCCATTAGGGGCCTTGACCAGACAGTGGGTGATGCTGGGGTCCCCAGCAGCGAGAACCAGCAGTTCAACCAGGGGAGGGTGGCCCAGGTAAGCCAAGCTGATGGGAGCTGGCAGGGCCTGAGTGTGAGTTCCTGTGGTCACCTCAGACCAGTAAGTTTGCATCTGAAGGCCTTAGCCCTCCCATCTGTGAAATGGGACTGATAAACCCACCTCACCAGGGCCATGGCAGGGTCCGGGGAGCCAACACGTGTGAAGATGCTTAACCAGAAAGCATCGAGGTGGCACATCTGACGCACGTGGGGAAGGGCTGGAAAATGGGTTGAGTGAAGTAAACTCAGACAGCAAAGTCGGGTGGGTGGGCTGGAGTCTGGAGCAGGAGTCACGGGCTGGGGTCTGCAGCTGGAGTCACGGGCTGGGGTCTGGAGCTGGAGTCATCTGGGGTGATGGCGGCCATCCAGGCCTCAGTGACTTTGGCTGGAAAAGCCTGCGCATTGTGAAGTCCTTCCTGCTCTGGGCAGACTGTGTTCACTGCTTGCTCACTCACAGACTTTCCAGACCCTGCCCTGAGTCACTTTTCCCATATTAGCTGCTTCCACCCTATGTTATCAAAAAAAAATTGTAACACAATTTGACTTCTGTCCAGCTCATCAGGAACTTTAAATCCCCCTGTCTGGATTCTTTATCTGACACTGGTCCACTAGACAGTCTCTCTGAGGAGCACATTCCTGACAGTTTCCATCTCAATGCCCTTGGGGAGGCCCTGGGGTCTTTCTCATCCTTCACACAGAAAGTCTGAGGTCAATGACAAGGCCTCTACAAGCAGCCAGAAACATAAATTCACTTCCCTCATATTCTCCCGCACTGACTGAGCCATGTGGATGGTGGGTGGGTGGATGGATGGATGGGTGGATGGATGGGTGCATGAATGGATGGATGGATAGACTGATTGATGGATCAATAGGTGGACAAGTGGATGAATGCATGGGTGGGTGGGTGGATAGATGGATGGATGGATAGACAGATCAATAGGTGGATGGGTGGATAGGTGGGTGGGTACATGAATGGATAGATGGATAGACTGATTGATAGATCACTAGGTAGACAAGTGAATGAATGCATGGATGAATGATGGATGGATGGATTGATGGGTGGATGAATGGATGAATGAATGGATGGATGGGTGGGAATTGGATGGATTAATGGATGGTTGGTTAAATGGGTACGTGGTAGACAAATGGATAGGTAGGTGGATGAATGAGTGGATGGATGGATGGATGGATGGATGGATAGATGGATGGAATGGGTGGACAATTAAATGGGTACATTGTAGATGGATGGATAGGTAGGTGAATGGTTTGGTAGGCAGATGAATGAATGGATGCATGGATGGATGGATAGTTAGGTGGATGGATGAATGAGTGGATGGATGGGTAGATGGGTAGACAGTTAAATGGATACATGGTAGATGGATGGATAGGTTGGTGAATGGTTGGGTAGGTGGATGAATGAATGGATGGATGGATGATTAAATGAGTATATGATGGATAGATGGATAGGTGGATGGATGAATGAGTGGGTGGATGGGTGGATGTGTGGGTGGTTAAATGGTTACATGGTGGACAGATGGATGCATAGGTGCATGAGTGAATGAGTGGATGGATGGATGGGCGGATGATTAAATGGGCACATGGTGGATGGATGGATAGGTAGGCGAATGGATGAATGAGTGGATGTTTAAATGAGTCTATGGTGGATGGATGGATGGGTGGGTGGATGAATGGGTGAGTGGGTGGATGGATGGATGGGTGGGTGTTTAAATTGGTACATGGTGGATGGATGGATAGGCAGGTGGATGAGTGAATAAGTAGATAGATGGATAGATGGATGAGTGGAAGTAGATGGGTGAATGGATGGGTATGTAGATAGATGGACGGGTAGACTTACTAAATGGAAAGGGAAATGTTGATCCATCACCTGCCAAGATTCTGGCCTTTATCTAGAAAGTTCTCCCACCTGAAGGGGTCTGTGCTGGCCATTTTTTCTTTCTAGAATACTCTCTTCAAAGCTTCATTGGGGTGTGGTTTTTCCCTCCTAACTTTAATGTAACCTCTTCTGAGACCCCTTCTGTGATCCCATAAGGAGACCAGCATTAAATAAATAACCTTCAAATAAGTCTACAGTGTCCAATCAGGATGGGTACACAAGGACTGGGAATTGTGGGGCACAGAGGGGCCTGTGGGTAGGTGGTTGGGAAGGGTTTCTCTGAGTCTTTGGTCTCTCTCCTAAGGCACGAACAGGCTACGTGGGGTTCAGGTGACCCAGGTGGGAGGAACAGCGTGAAGGCAGGAGGCAGGCTTTACTCCGAACTGAGAAAAGCATCTGTGTGCTCTCTCCCCAGCTCTGAGTACCAGGACTATGCATGGGGTCTCCCCTAGAGTCCCCAGTGTACCCTGTGACTCAAGGGAGGAGTCAGTGGCCTTAGCTGGATATGAGGGGTATCTTCTCATGGTCTCCCAGGAAAGCTCTGGCCCAAATTCCTTTGTGGCCAAAAGTTGCTTGTGGCAGAAACACAGTAGACCGGTGACAAAGCTCAGCTGAAACTGTCTTTAGACCAAGACGCCAATCAGAACCAACGTGCTGCGACGCCAAACCACTGCCCGAGGCAGGATCATGCTGTCCTGTCTCCTGCGCTGTGGACTCTGAAGACAGTGTCTAAACCTGCCCGCCCTCCCTCCCTCCCTTCCTGAGTATCCACCTTGTGCTGTCTGACTGTCTCCTCAGTGGTTCAGGGTGCATAAACTTGGTCTTCCACATCATTGTTTGACATCCACCAAATGTTTCCACCTGGCACCTTGCTAGTTTCCTGCCCTCTGAGCTCCCAGGCTGCTCAAAGACACAGGCAAGAAAATACAGCCCTGCATTAACGGCCAGCCATTCTTTGAAGGAAGAGCCCATCTCATCGGAGAAGCTTTTTCCACGTGGAAATGCCACTTTAACCCTGAGTATCCTCCAGTCCAGACACGAAAAACCAACAGGCCTGCTTGCTTTCCACGAGCGGGAAGCTGCTGAAAGCCTGGGTTTCCACTGCCTTGGAGGCCGTGGCTGGGCAAATGCAGCTGATGAAATGGAAGAGCAAGGGGTGAAGAAATGAGTGAGCCGAGAAGCTGCCCACACAGTCCTTGCGGCACCGGGGCCGTCAGAGAGAAGATGCGGATGAGATTTTAAGGGTCGACACCAGCTGTCTGTAACAACCGAAGAATGAGTCACACCGAGCACGGCCCATGCTGTTGGGGCCATCCATGGCACAGTGGCCAGCGAGCCTCTCGGGCCCCGGGATGTGGCAGGGCTCAGGGTCTGGGGAGGACATCAATGGCTTTAGCTGAGCCCCTGCCAAGGAGCTGGGTTGTGACGGTTCTGGTGCTGGTGGGTTTTGATTACAGGACTGTCTGAAAGCACGGATCTGTCACCGAGCTGTTCAGTAATGTACACGGATCCTGCAGCCTGTGCTCGGTGCACAGACACATACAGGGCCAGGCCCCCGGGCGCCGCTGGGCAGGACCAAGCTGTTCTCCCATCCCTGGGCTTCGCAGTGCGAGGCTGGCTGAGTTCTGGAAGATCCGTCTGTCTGGAACAGATCTGGTGAAGACGTGCTGGAAACACCATCTTCTCTCTGTGTGGAATGACAGACACTGTCTCATCAACACAGATAACCTGTGCCTGAGGTCCCACCCACGCGCTGTCGCCCCAGAAATATGGAAGGCAGCTGGCACCTCTGCCCCCGGGAGATGTTCAACTGTGAATAGAGAAAGGGCCTGGAAGTGGCACCGTCCCCGGGGCAGCGCCTGGCTTTGATAAGCGTTCCCCCAACCTCCGGGCCCTCAGCTCTGCAGAGGATACCGCCTGGCCACGCCTTGGCAGGGCTCCCTTCTTGAGGGAATTTCCTTGAGAGTGGCCCTTACAGACCCTGATTTACTGCAGCAACCCCAAGGCCGGGGTGGGGCTTCTGTGTCCAGACCCCACACTCCTGGGAAGGTGCCAGCATGGCACAGACATCCTCCCAGGATCCCAGCTCCTGAGTGTTTTTTCTCGCTCTGTCATATGCTCACCCCAGTGGGGGTTGCAGGGTGGCCAGAACATGAGAGACAGGCTCCAGATGCATGGGGGTATGAAATGACCTACTCACACACAGGTGCGCACACACACATGTACACCCATGCTCATATACACACATTCAGACATGCTCACCCCATAACACATAGGTGCACATATGCACACATATACACAGGTGTCCACACGGACATACATGCACACCCATGCTCACACTTATGCACACATACGCAGGTACACACACAGACACATGCACACACATGCTCACACATATGCTCATGCACTCACAGACATGGTCACCCCATAACACGCATACACAGGTGCACACACAGACACACGTACAAACCCATGCTCACACAGACATGCTCACAATTGCATACACAGATGCACATACACATGCACACTCAGACATGCTCACACACTCATGCACTCATGCACGCCAATGCTTACACACATGCTCACGCACATTTGTACATGCTCACCCACACATACACAGGTGCACATATGTGCACACTCAGGCACAGACATGCTCACACCTGCTTACACAGTTGCACACACACATGCATAGACATGCTCACACATGCATACACAGATGCACACCCATGCACACACATGCACGTTTGTACATGCTCACCCATACACAGGTGCACATGTGTGCACACACATGCACAGACATGCTCACACATGCACAAACACGCATGCTCACACACATGCTCATACATTCACATGCTTACCCACACACACCAGTGCACATATGCACACACATGTACACTTACACATGCATTCACACATGCTCTCACACATGTTCATGCACACTTCATGCCACACACACATACATGCTCATGCACGTTCACACGCACGCACCCACACCTCCCCGGAGAGGAGGGACAGGCACATCAGGCAGAATGACAGTCCTGGCGCGGGCATTGGATGCAGCTGTTTTGAAGCAGGGCCGTTTAGGTGCAGGCTGGATCAGAAGCCACCCAGACGATCCTGAGCAATGCGTTCAAACTGTCTCTCGGTGGGTCCTCATCTCCCAAACACTGGAAAGACTTTCTCCAGGAGAGATCTGGAGTAGAGACATCCAGTAAGCAGCTGGTGGTAGGCACCAAAACAGTGTCACCGTGCAGGGGCTGCATTCAGCTCCAGCCTCAAAATCTGCATCCCGTCCAGCTCAGAAACGCAGCTCAGAGGTGACTCAGTGGTGATGGGAGGTCGGGATGGTGCGGGCGTCTGAGCTGTCCCTCGGCTGTGCTGATGGCTGCAAAGCCAATGGGGGGGTTTCAGGTCCCATCAAAGAGGTTCCGTTGCTTAGCAGGGTCCCGCTAGGGGTGACTGAAAGGTGGGTGTGTGCGTGGCAAGGCCTGGCCTCCCTCTAAGTCCGCTGTCCTCGGCTTCTCCCTCCACACTTTTCCCTTGTTTTTTTCACGCTCTGTCATATGCTCACCTGCAAAGCACCTGGATCTGGCCACGTGTGGCCTGCAGGTGGCCGGCCTGCCTCACCGCTGCTGAGTTTCTCGCAGTCCATGGCACATGGCAAATGGGACACAGAAGCTGTCACCGCAAGCCCTGCGTGCCTGACCTCCTGCAAAGACCCCTCCATGGGACGCAAGTGTGGCGGCTCGCTCCGGGCTCCAGGCTCCGGGGCCGCTGTCTCCATCTCTCTGCTCCATCCTCACGCTCTCCCTGCTCTGTGGACGACATCTGTGACTGCATTCAGGGCATATCCGATGGTCCAGGGTCATCTCATCCCCAGAACCTTCACTTAGTCGTGTGGCCCTTTTTCCAAACACGGACACGTTTGCAGGGTCCAAGGATTAGGACCTGACCTCTTTGGGGATATTATTGAGGCCACTCAATATTGAGGTCCCAGTGTGGGTTTTGTCCCCAGGTCCCTGGGAGGTGACAGCTGCCACCGTTAGCCCGTGCTCCCAGTTTGGGAAAGGAGGTTCCCTAAAGGTGCTCCCCAATATCATTACATTACAAGCAGGGCAGGTGGATTCCTGCAATTGTCCCATGGGTCTTGCCACCAGAAAAATCACGTCCTCCATCTTTTCAGTTGATAAATGGCGCAAGGCCCTTAAGGCCACAATTGCAGATGTAACCCTCCTATCCTCTTGTGGCACAAGAGTCCCCCGCCCCCTGCCACAGCCCAGGGTGAGAGTTGGGATCTGCGGACACCAGGTTCGGAACACTCAGGCCACATCCCAAGGCCTCTTTCATCAGCAACTTTGGAGAAGGGGCCTCTGCTGTGCTGTCCACTCCCCTAGGCAGCAGCGCCCCTGGCCAGGGCTTCCCAGACCCAGAACACACCTCCAGCGTGTCTGCTGGGTGCTCTTCCCACCTCACGGACACCACACGCAGAGCAGGCGCCACCGAGTTCCAAGAGAAGCCTTTTGGATTTGGGGCAAGGCTGGCGGCAGCCGCCATCCAGACCACCCAGGCTGAGATCCTGGAAGGCGAAACTCAAAAGGTCTATCAGTTGTTTTTAGCTTTTCATTTTAGGAAAGTCTCAGGAGGAGTGGAGAGGATGTGGAGCTGCTGACGGTTCTTACTATGAAAATATTTCAGATTTAGACAATTCTGAGGTCTTGGTTGTGTGCCAAAAAGATTTGGCGCTGGGACACGGATGGAGGCACCATTCTAGAAGGTCACAGCTCCCACCTTCCTCCCCAGCTCCTAACTGGCTCCAGACCCCACGGGCACCTCCCTAGACGGGACCCACACATGTGCAAGCAGGCGTGCATTCCATCCTGAAATAGATAGGTCTGCTAGAAATTCCTCCCGTCTTTGAAGCCAAAACCCACATCCCCGTAGGGTCCACCCAGCTGGCCCCACTTTCCCCTCTGAGGGGGGATCTCTCTTCTGCGTAATGGCTGCCCTCACAGAAGCCCTATCAGTGAGCCTCCTGAGAGCGGGGGTAGCAGAGACGCAGCAGACACTTGCCTGGGAACCTAGGCCAGCCCTCCAGAGCTTCCCACACAGATGAGTGTAGGACAGAGGTCAGGAGAAGACTCTGCAGGCCGCAGCAGGGCAGGGAAGGCTTCCTAGAGGAGGCAGCTCACCGCAGGAGAGGGCTTCGGACAGGCCAGAGGGCAGGGGCCTCCGGGTGCCGGCAGCACATTTCTTCGGAGGAAGGAGCTGGCCAGGCCACTCCAGGAGCCACAGACACTCAGGAAGGAGCATGACTTTGAGGATCTCACAAGGGCTCATCTTGAGGCATGGGGCTGTGGCCTCTGGGGGCTGTAGCTGAACCTGGGGAAGCTTTGCCCTGCTCTGTGGACAGTGGCACTCTCTGTTCTGGGGCTGTGGCCTCTGGGGGCTGTAGCTGAACCCAGGGAAGCTTTGCCCTGCTCTGTGGACAGTGGCACTCTCTGTTCTGGGGCTGTGGCCTCTGGGGGCTGTAGCTGAACCTAGGGAAGCTTTGCCCTGTGCTGTGGACAGTGGCACTCTGTTCTGGGGCTGGGGCTGTGGGTCCGATCCCTGTGATCCAGTCCAGCTGGGTCCCCATCCCTACCCCACCCAGATGAGCTGGGAGGCCTTCGGGAATTGGGTGGCTCTGCCCCGGCCATGGGGGCTCCCCCGGCTCTCCACTTCCCTGGACGAGACAGAAGGGACTCAAGCCCGCAGGTGCCAGCCCCGAGCAGGGTGGACTTCTCCATGGGGCTCCAGCGCTCTGGCTGGAGTTTCCCTCTGAGGCCGGCACTGCCCGGTGGGATGGCAGCATTTACAGGGCTCACATTTGAGGACAACCTTTGTGTGGTGGCGTCACCGTGGCCCCTCTGCTGGTCTCTCCCAGGGAGCCTGCTGTGATGGAGGCCGTGCACAGCACGGCTCAGGGACACGATGGCGTTCGTGGAGGAAGGAATGGGAGAAGGGCCTGGCTCGGCCTGTCTAACACCATTGCCCTGGATTGCCTGACCGGGAAGAAGGAACTGGAATTTCTCCCAACTGCAGTTGGGCATCTTCTCTTGGCCAAAGTCACTTTGACTTTAACAAAGCTGACGTTCCTCCCAGAGCTGCTGGGTTTCTGGAGGCATGACCAGTGCAGCTCACACAGTCCTGTCTGGACAGCGGGGTGGGACGTGTCCCTGGCTGGAGGCTGGATTGACACCGGAGTTTAGAGTCAGGCTCCACCCCTCTGAGCCTGTCACTTGTAACCGTCTCATCTTCAGTCTAGGTCCTCAGACATACCACGTCTTTTCTCTCTGTAGAGTCAGCACCTCCGTGGGGGCGTGCGGCATCCTGCCGGGCTCTGCCAGTGCTCACTTAGGTCCTCGGACGTCTGACGTGTTTTCTTCCTCTGTAGCGTCAGAACCTGCGAGGGACGGGCACGGCATGCCTCAGCGTTCCCAGGTCGCTCACGTGCTCCGTGCTGCCATGGTGTCTCCCCTGACAGAAACCCACCGCCCTGCAGCAGGGAGTGCTCCTCTTGGTGGCTTCTTGTACAGGAAGGGAGCCTCAGAGGTTGGCATACAATTGTATGTAACACTTGCATAGGGCACTCATTCCCCTTGGAATAATTAGCAAGTGAATCGTGAATGAGCCACCGCCTTCACCCACCCAGCCTCTGGGGACTCCACCCTCCCACCCAGCCGCTGGGGAGCTCCTGATGACTCCACCCACCCACCCAGCCACTGGGGAGCTCCCTGTTGACTCCACCCACCCACCCAGCCACTGGGGAGCTCCCTGTTGACTCCACCCTCCCACCCAGCCCCTGGGGACCTCCCTGATGACTCCACCCTCCCACCCAGCCCCTGGGGACCTCCCTGATGACTCCACCCACCCAGCCACTGGGGAGCTCCCTGTTGACTCCACCCACCCACCCAGCCACTGGGGAGCTCCCTGTTGACTCCACCCAGCCACTGGGGAGCTCCTGATGACTCCACCCTCCCACCCAGCCTCTGGGGAGCTACTGATGACTCCACCCACCCACCCAGCCACTGGGGAGCTCCCTGATGACTCCACCCACCCACCCAGCCACTTGGGACCTCCCTGTTGACTCCACCCTCCCACCCAGCCCCTGGGGACCTCCCTGATGACTCCACCCACCCAGCCACTGGGGAGCTGCCTGATGACTCCACCCTCTTCCAAGCCTGTTGTCTCACACCAAGAGCCCTTTCTCAGAAGGAAGCTGTTAGAGGCCGGGCATGGTGGCTCACGCCTGTAATCCTAACACTTTGGGAGGCTAAGGCGGGCAGATCACTTGAGGTCAGGAGTTGGAGACCAGCCTGGTCAACATGGGGAAACCCCATCTCTACTAAAAATACACAAATTAGCCAGGCATGTTGGCAGGCACCTATAATCTCAGCTACTCGGGAGGCTGAGGCAGGGAAATCCATCATACCTGACAAGCAGAGGTTGCAGTAAGCTGAGATTGTGCCACTGCACTCCAGCTTGGGCAACAGAGCAAGACTGTTACCAAAAAAAAAAAAAAAAAGAACCAAATCCGTTGGGAGCATGCTTTGCACATGGGCGGTAACTCCGACACACAGTGGCGCGTTTTCTAGGGGATGATTTTTTGGGAGACCCTCCCTCGTACTCAGTGAACCGTGGGATGGAGAGGCAGGCGTTCACCCAAACAGCTTCTCTGGGGCACCGTCAGGCCGGTAGGGGAGACAGGCATCTCTGAGGGTTGGGCAGGTCACCATTCGTTGCCATGGCCGGGAATTCCCAGGGGCTGTTGGAGGAACACGCTGGGAGTGGACATTCCTCGGTGCCTCCGCAGCACGTGGTTGTGAGATGCCATCTCTGGGGGGCAGGGCTGGCTTTGTCTCTGCCCGGCTCTTCTGTTTCTGTGTACATCATTTTCGTGGGTTACTGAGAAATAGGCCTCACCTTTCTGCCTCTGCCCCCTGAGCCCTCTCCTCAGGTTCCAGCTCCGGACTCAGCATCCCAGGCTGCAGGCAGCGGGCTGACGGGCCTGACGACCGTGACCCAACTTCCAGTTGACCAGCAGCTGCAGGCCCCTCCTCCCCCAGCGGTTGTTACATACGCATTGTTGTGCTCACTTTATTTTTATTTTTTATTTTGAGACAGGGTGGGGTCTCACTCTGTCACTGAGGCTGGAGTGCAGTGGCGAGATCTCTGCCCACTGCAACCTCCACCTGCCAGGTTTGAGTGATTCTTCTGTCTCAGCCTCCCAATTAGCTGGAATTACAGGCATGCATCACCACACCCAGCTAATTTTTGTATTTTTAGCAGAGAATGGGTTTCCCCATATTAGCCAGGCTGGTCTCGAACCCCTGACCTCAAAGGATCCACCCACCTAGACCTCCCAAATAGCTGGGATTACAGGCATGAGCCACTGTGCCCGGCTGCTGTGCTCACTTTAAAGACAGGGAAACTGAGGCTCAGGGAAGCCCAGGGCTCCACCACAGCGGGGCTGAGCCTGGCTCGTGCGCAATTTGTTTCCAGGCAGCCTGTGAAAGCAGATGCTGCTGAGAACAGCTGGGCTCTTGGTCGGGACAGTGGCTCTGTTCTTCCTGGGTAGTTGAGACTCGGGAGGTCACCAAGGCCAGGGGGGATGCAGGAACCCACAGGGGTGGTGGCCACCTGCAGCCTGACCCACTGTCCCTGCTGCTGTCAGAGTTTGGAGAGCAGGCCGCTATGAAACAGTTCCACCCAAGCCCAGACGACATTCGTGGTGAAAATACGTCATCTCTGAGTCTGGCCAACGGAGTCTCTCTCAAGATAAAATCATTCCTCTTTTTCCTCTTTTTAAGAGCAGATATGTATATATTTGGTGCTCCGCGTGTCTTAGAAATCTGTTTCAGTGGCTGCTTCCTTTGGCCCGGGAAGCACAGCCCACCTGCCTGACTTCCAGTGCTCTGTTCCCTGGCTTTTCCATTGAAAGGAGAGTGTGTGTTCTGGCCACCTCCCTGGGCTCACAGCTGCTCGGGCTCGCCTGGGCCTGTGGTTGAGGAAGGTCCTCCATCGCCCTGGTAGCAGAGATACAGAGTCGGGCTGTGTGTGCAGAAGGCACTCCACAGATGCTTGCTGGGCAAGCGTGAACAGACACTGGGAGGAAGGCCGGTGCCTGCTCCCTGCCAGAGGCTCACTTTCTGCTGGATTCTGAGGCCCTGCTCACTGCTGTGTCAGGCTCGTCTGCTTTCCAGGAACCCCAGGTCTCTACCCTCCCCTCACTCATATCACCTCGAGTTCAGCTCTGTGCTGAAGGGCCAGGGTGGGTCCTCCAGTACAGAACCCCTCTGGCCCGGCCAGCTGTGGGGATGCCAAAAAGGGGAGGCTTGGCAATCCCAGACACTGCGGGAAAACGTGTGGGAAGGGCATGGAAGTCAGCAGTGCCGGCCTCCCGTGGGCCCTGAGCACTCCCGTCCCGAGCGCCAGTGCAGACCGTTTACCACTCAGGTGGGTCCCTTGGGGTTGAGCTGCAATCATGAAAGTCAGGTTCCTTGCGTCCTGGCTGTCGTCTGCCAGTCCCTGCTGTGAGCTCTGGGCCTGATAGGAAAGTGCGAAGTTGTGTCTGAGGATTTGGTGTTTGCAGCCTGTCATTGTCAGAGCAGTCCAGAGCTGCACCCTCAAGCATGCAGCCACTGGCTGTGGTGATCATTTATTAATTACTTAAAGTGAAATCAAGGTAGCATTTCACTTTACCGTATGCCTCATCATCTAAGTTCTCTTGGGCCCCGATGGGTGGGGACACAGACACATGTGCTTTCTGCTCTGCACCCTCACCAGCGCTGTTCCCTCCAATGGGCCTTTCCAGCTGGGATCTCTGCCCACTTCCTTGTGCCCAGCTTTCCAGAGCCCCTCCGCCCCTCCTTGGGTCCCACCCCAGCCTCCCGTGGAGCTCCACTGCCGGGAGGAACATTCTACTTGTGCTTCTTTGAGGACTCTCAGAAGGAAATCTCGGAATCGCAGAGTTGGAAAAGCCCTTCAGGGGCTCAGGGTGCAGCTCCACCTCCACCTTGCAAACATGGAACTTCCAGTGGGGTTGATGGCTCCTGCCACACCTTTGCTCTCTTCCTACCTTGTCCTCCCACCCAAGCCATAAGCCTCTCACAGTCAGGCCAAGCATTCTCTCAGAACACGCTTGACTCCCCCTGAGGTCCTGAGCCTCTCTGCTAAGGAGCAGGCCTCGCATCAGGAGGCCATGCAAATTAAAAGAGATGTGATGCAAAGCACCCATCCCAGGCTACACTCCGCACCGGGGCTCTTAATGAAAGTTGCTAAAGAGGTCTGGGGGCTACCCCTGCTTCCTCTGGAAGAGGTGCTTTTGCAAGGAGCTACGGAGAAGTGAGGCAGTTTTCCAGATGTAACAGGGCAACTTCACAGCTCCTGAGCTGTTACGCAGGCCAGAGCATGCTCGGAGGAAGCTTGTTTTGGGAGGAGGACTTGCCGGCCTTCTTGAGCAGATTGCAACCTTCATATAAGACCCCTCTAGAAAGTTCATCCTAGAGGCGGGGAGAGGCTTGGGAAGGGAGACCATGGATTTACAGCCCTTTATCTTATCTGGGAGGTCATGGATGCCCTGATGGCCCTGTGCTGGGGCCGGCCTCCCACACCCGTGACACAGGGCGATGGAATGCGCACACGTCCCCATCGCACTGCGGGCTCCACCCACCCTGTTGCAGGCGAGTCTGCACGGCCAGTACAACAGCCTGGAACTGTCTGAAGATGGGAAACGGAGGAGGGCCAGGACAAAGGAATCTGGAGGGGCCGGGCCTCCATCCAGACCTCCCTCTCCAAGAGGAGAGAGCTGCAGGGAGGGCATTTTGACTTTTGGCGTCAGACACACCCAGTCGCCCGGTGAGCAAGGGGACCAGCATGTTCCCACATCCACCCGATTCAGCTCAGGAATGTGCACGTCCAGGGCTCCACCAGCTGCTTCTGCTCTCGGTGGCACGCTTCAACCTCAAATGCTCGAAAGCCAAGGAGCATAAAACGGCAAACACGAACCCGGCACATTCCTTCCCCCATCACATTAGCGTTTTATTCCTCCAAGAGAGCATCTGCTCCTGGATGTTGCAAAATCAGATCATAGCTTTTGACTGCTGCTTTGAGGAATTTGTATTGTCTCATCTGGCTAAGGAGGCCATGTAATAACACATTGTTCACCGAAGCGAGGGACCCGGTCCGCCTGTGCCCTGGAGGCCAGTGGACTTGCTTCTCGGGCAAGACTGGACGTGGCTTGGGCTGCCTTACCTGAAGCTCTGAATGCTGGGGTCTTAAAGCCACACCCAAGTTCCATCAGGAATCCCCCTCCCCAAGCCACTGGATAATTTAGGAGCCAGCAGAGGCCAAGCTGGGGACAGGGCAGTCTCTGACACCCACACAGAGCAAATGCAGTGGTGGGCATCGGCAGGTGTGATGCTCTGCTGTAGAAACCCCCAGTCCTTCCGAGGCCTGACGTTATGCTGGGTATAGGGCAGGCCACACTGAGGGGTGTCTGCGTGTGCAGGAAATGTAATTGCACACCTTCACACACATGCACACATATGCTCACATGCACACATGTACACCCATACCTGCACACTCACATTCACAGCTGCACACTTGCACGCTCTCACATGCAAACACACATATGAACACTCATGAACGCACATTCACATGCACACATAGACACATGCACACTCACCACTCACACATCCAGACACAGATGCACACTCATGTACCAGCTTCACACACACACTCGCACACATACCCTCATACACATGCACACATGTACACACCCTCACACCCCATGCAGCCATGCCCACGTGAGTGGGAATGCTGACACCTCGTCTGACTGCGCTGCAGAGAGGCCTGGAGATGCCGAAGCTGGGAGTTCCCAGCAGGTGTGTTATGGGCTTAGGGAAGGCACAAGGCAGGGAGTTCCGATGACAAGAGGTTCGGCAGCAGCCTCCTGTCCATGGTTCACTAAGGAGGTCAGAAGCCCATGGCGTGCCAGGCACCAAGCTGTGCTGCCAGCGGCTGCTGGGCACCCCTTGTTCTCATGTCCACACACCCCTGCGTGGCAGGTGCTGTCCATGTCTCCTTGTCAGATAAGGGAAGCCAAGGAGCTGAGGGATGTGCCCTGCCTCTTCCTCCTGTGTGTGGGCTGGGGTTCTCGCATTAGCCTCTCACTGTCACGTTGTTCTCTGAAGATGTGTGGCTCCTGGTGAGTTAGCAGCCTGCTTAGCCTGTGTGACACCCTGGGAGGCTTGGGGAGGCTGAGCTGCAGAGTGCCTGTTGAGTGGGGAGCCCTTGGGAAGGTGTGGGGTGTCACTTGTACCCTAAGAGTGGTGGGGTGTGGTCCACACAGCGCTGGGGCCTCTGCCACCAACAGCCTGAAGCCCCACGACTGCCCGGCGTTGCTTGACACTGCTGCAATGCCGCTCAGATGCCTCCAGCCCAGGCGTGAACAGGGCAACCCAGGACCCTGCCCAGCGCCAGGGTCTTTCCTCCAGAAATGAGCTTTGACGGACAAGCTCTGGCCTTATTCCACGTCCTCCCCTGTCCCTGCTTCCGCCAGACGGTAGGGAGTGGGAAAAACAGTGTGCTTTTTTAGTGACATCTGTATTTAAATATAATCCACATACCATAAAATTCACTGTTTTAAATTGTACAATTCAGTGGTTTTTTCGTGAATTCACAGAATTGTGCAACCATCACCACTAATTCTAGAACATTTTTATCACTCCAGAAAGAATCTCCAGGCTGAATCATCAGCCCCTCTTTCTCCCCAACACTTGAACCTCAGCCCCTGGCGTGCACCAGTCCACTCTCTGTCCCCACAGGTTTGCCTGTTCTGGCATTTTATAGAAATGGGATCGGATAGCATGCGGCCCTTGGTAGCTGGCATCTTTTCCTCGGCGTGATGTTTCCAAGGCCCTCACGCTGGGCTGTGCGTCAGCACCTCATTCCTTCTGTGGCTGGAGCACATTCCGCTGAGTGGATAGACCACTTCATGTTTATCCATTCTTCCACTGATGGAAGTGTGGGCTGTTTCCACGTTCTGGCTGTTGTCAATAATGAACATTTGTGTACCCGTTTTTATGTGAACAAAGGTTTTCATTTCTCTAGAGTCCGCAGCTACGAGTGGCATTGCTGGGCTGTGTGGTCACTGTACAGTTCACATTCAGAGAGGACTGGCCAAACTGTTTTCCCGAGAGGCCGCCACATCTCACATTCCCATGGGCAGTGTGGGAGGGTTTTGAATTCTCCCTACTCTCGTCAACACCTGTTATTACCTGTCTTTTTTTTTTTTTTGAGACGGAGTTTCGCTCTTGTTACCCAGGCTGGAGTGCAATGGCGCGATCTCGGCTCACCGCAACCTCCGCCTCCTGGGTTCAGGCAATTCTGCCTCAGCCTCCTGAGTAGCCGGGATGCACCACCATGCCCAGCTAATTTTTTGTATTTTTAATAGAGACGGGGTTTCACCATGTTGGCCAGGATGGTCTCGATCTCTTGACCTCGTGATCCTCCCGCCTCGGCCTCCCAAAGTGCTGGGATTACAGGCGTGAGCCACCGCGCCCGGCCTGCCTGTCTCTTGATGACAGCCAATATCCCGGGTGTGAAGTGGCATCTCATTGTGGTTTTGACTTGCATCTCCCTGGCAGCTAATGATGTCAGTGTCTTTCCATGTGCTCGTTGGGTATTTGTGTATCTTCTCTGGAGAAATTTGCCCCATCTTTAGTTGGATTCTTGTCTTTTTATTAGCATTGCAAGAGTTCTTTGTGTGTTCTACAGCCAGGATCCCTGTCGGATATGTAGTTTGCAAAGGTTTCCCTCATTCTCTGGGTTACCTTTTCACTTTCTTAATGATGTTATTTGCAGCACAATCGTTTTGATTTTAAGAAAGTCCAGTTTACCTACTTTTTTGTCATTTGTGCTTTTGGTGTCATATGTAAGAAACCATTGCCTAACTCAAGGCCACAAAGATGTATTCCTATGTTGTCTTCTAAGAGTGTTAAGGTTTCAGCTCTTACATTCAAGTCTCTGGCCCTTTTGGAATTCACATTGTGTATGGTGTGAGGTAGGGGTCTAACCTCATTCTTTAGCACATGGATATCCACTGGGCCCAGCACCATCTGTTGCGAAAATTATTCTTTCCCTTTTGAACTGTCTTGGTTTCCTTGTTGGAAATCAGTGGACTGTAACTGTGAGGGTTTGTTTCCAGCCCTCATCCTCAGTCCATCCCATTAATCTGTGTTTCTATGCTTATGTCAACTCTTGACTTCTGTACCTTTGCCATCAGTTTTGAAATTGGGATATGTGAGTCCTCCAACTTTGCTCTTCTTCAAGATTGTTTTGGCTATTCTGAGTCCCTTAGATTTCCATATGAATCTCAGGATCTGCTTGTCAACTTTGGCAAGAAAGCCAGAAAGGACTGTGATCAGGATTGCACTTACTCAAGGATAAGATTTTTAAATCATCTGATTATTTGGGAGATGTTTTTAAGGACCTAGGGAATCTTTCACCAATAATGAGTTAAAATGAAAGGGCCAGTTCTTCCCATCTCCCCCAGCCTGCCCCTCCACGCTCCGTTCTCTGCAGAGCACCCAGCATTACAATTTAGTCATCTCCCACCCGAACCCATGTCTTAGAGCAGGATTCCTTCTCTTCCTCACTGCTGCATCCCTCATGACTGGAGCAGAAGGACACCCACAGACTGAACTGGTGAGGGCTGGAAGAGTGAGCAGACCCTACCTGCATGAGCTCCATGGGATGCAAAGCACAGTAGGTTCCCCAGAGCCCCCTAGAAAGAAACTGGGGAGGTTTTTTCTCATCTATTTGGGCAGACACCCTCCTAGATGCTGTCTGCAGAGCTGTCAGAACATGCCCCTCAGGCTTTCCACTGTGGGGAGCAGGACTGATCAGTGGCCCAGACTGCACCCTGAGCCCATCTCCACGTTTGCATCGAGGCCAGCCTGATACCCCAGCAAGCCATTCCTGGGTGGTTGGTGACTTTGGCTTGAGGCCCCCGGTAGCTCTGCTGAGCCACCATGCAAAGGGCTCCCAACCAAACTTACTTACTTACTTACTTACTTACTTACTTACTTACTTGCTTCTTTCCTTCCTTCCTTCCTTCCTTCTTTCCTTCCTTCCCTCCCTCCCTCCCTCCCTCCCTCCCTCTCTCCTGCACAAGGCCCAGAACTTCATCCCAACTGGACTTTCTCCCAACCTCCCAGGCTCCTGCTCTGGTTTTCTCACAGATTTTTCCCTAGTGAGCTTCTCACACCTGACCCTGCCCTGCACATGCTGCCTGGAGGCCTCAGGCTGATGCCCTCTTTACAGAGGAAGGAGGAAGGCCTCATGTTGGTGACAGCCTGAAGGAGTGGGCTCCACTGTGGCACACTAGCAATTTGAGGAGGGTGGGACAGCAGTGAACTATGGTGGCCAGGCCTACAGGGACACCTCTGAGCTGGACGGGGAGGAGCATGCTTTTCTGGACACCTGGGGGGGCACTCTCTGAGGTCCCCTCTCAGTGGGGGCTCTGGGCTCTGACCACACCTCACAGATCACACGTCTAACACAGCCCTGTGTGCCACCCCTTCTTCTCTGTGGAGCCCACATTTGCACACACGATGGTAGCTGCACTTTCACTGATGCTTTTCCAGAGGCTGTCTTGGATCTTGTTCCTTGACAGTACCTGCCCTTTTTAATTTTTCATGCTGGCCTCCACGCCCCCTGTCCTGTCCCTGGGGTCAAAGTGACAAAGCGTCAGGGCCACTCTGTTGAGGCAGAAACAACCCGTGTGGCAGGTGGCAGCTGGAACCTGAGGGCTTGTTCCTGCCAGAGGCCAGATCCCTCCCCTGCGGGTAATCTGGCTTAGAGGACAGTCTTTGGAGTGCCTGGTCGATGCCCCACACGTGTGGTAAAACCCTTCCTAGAAGCAGAAGAGCAGTAACAGTGGGCAATTCCTGTGAACTGAGTGGCCTGAGAGAGAGGGCCCGTGGGGAACAGGGGTGCCCTCCAGTGGCGTGGTGGGGGCAAGGAAAAGCCAATGGGGAGGGAAGGGGTCATCAGGTAGGACAACCTGGGGTGCAAATCTCTGCAGAACTCACAGGTTACAGGGAGGACATCAGCTTCAGGCACCTGCTGACTTCCTCACCACCCCCAAACTCTGAGGCAGGAGAGGCTGGGGAAGGAGAGGAGTATTTCCTTGGGGAGCAGGGGAAGGAGGGAGCTGTTGGCTAAGAGACTAGGAAGTGCCTCCCACTGTTTAAATGTTAGAGTGGCCTTGAAAGGCAGAAATAATGGTGTGCCTGGGGCTCTGATCACACCTCACAGGTCACCAATCTAACACAGCCCTGTGTGCCACCCTCCTTCTCCGTGGAAGCCATGCTTTCCCCTTTCCTTTTCTGGAGCCCGTGTCTTGGATCTTGTTCCTTGACAGTACCGGTCCTTTTTATTTATTTATTTATTTGAGATGGAGTCTCACTCTGTTGCCCAGGCTGGAGCTCAGCAGTGCAATCTCGGCTCACTGCAACCTCCGCCTGCCTGGTTCAAGTGGTTTTCCTGTGTCAGCCTCCTAAGTAGCTGGGATTACAGGCACTCACCACCACACCTGGCTAAGTTTTGTATTTTTAGTGGATATAGGGTTTCGCCGTGTTACCCAGGCTGCTGCATTTTTTTTAATAGGCTTTTTTTTTAAAGAGCAGTTTTAGATTTACAGAAAAATCCAGAAGATGGCATAGAGTTTCTGCGTGCCCTGCACCCAGTTCCCTGACTGTCCACGTCTCACACGTGTGCAGTGCCTTTGTTATCTCTGAGGAACGAACCCCTATCCATCCTGATTCCCATGCTCCCCTCACAGCCTCCTCCTGCCCCAGGATCCCACCCAGATCCCACCCTGCATTTCCTCCTCATGCCTCCTTCCTCTCCTCTCCAACCGTCCATGTCTTTGAGGAGCTTGACAGTTTTGAGGACTGCCTGAGTATTTTGTGGAGTGTCTCTCAATTGGAATTGCCTGGTGATTTTCTCATGGGTAGACTACGATGATGCACCACTGGGAGGAAGACCCTGGAGGCAAAGTGCCCATCTCACCGCCTCCCCTCGGGGGTCTAACCATCAACAGGGCACATCGAAGGGGACTTTGACCTTGGCCGCCTGGCTGAGGCCTCACTCTTTTTAAAGCTGAAACTGCAGGTCCTCAAGCTTTTATCCAGACCCTGGAGTTAGAAAGGCTTTTTATTTTAGAACGCAGGATTTTAGAAATGTAATGCACATTTACACAGCACTCCCGTGGGTCCAGGGAAATAAACCATAAGAAAGCCCATGACTGTTTCTGCACTGAAACATGAATATTTACCCTGATTGGAGAAGCATAAAATAAACAGTCTCACTGCAAATCTCTAAGCACGTCCCAAAAGAACTTTTGTGGGGACTTCAGAACAGCCAGTCAGGGATGGTGGCCTGCCCTCCGTCACCGGGTCCTTCTAGAACTTACTGCACTGGGCTCCGACCAAGGGATGTCTGGGGGTTTCAGAGCTGTCCCCGCAGGGTTGCAGAGACAATCCTAGTGTGGAAGTCTAGGTGAGTACCTGCCAGGTAGATTTCTGGGAGGTCACACCTGGCCCCAGGATTGCGCACTTAAATGTGGATTGAGTGGGCCAAGTCGTTTGCCAACAAGGGTGCATCAATTTGCATTCTTGCAATGATGTAACCTGTGGCTCGTTTCTCCACGCCTGCCCGGAAGCTGCAGGTTTTCAAGACTGATCGCAGAACACCTGATGGTGAAATCTCATTTGCCGTTTGCATTGTTAGTCCATTTTCACACTGCTGATGAAGACACACCTGAGACTGGGTAAGTTATAAAGGAGAGAGGTTTAATGGACTCACAGTTCCACACGGCTGGGGAGGCCTCACAATCATGGCGGAAGAGGAAGGCAGAGCAAAGGGATGTCTTACATGGTGGCCAGGAAAGAGAGAATGGGAGCCACGTGCAGGGGGTTTCCCCATAGAAACCCATCAGAGCCCCTGAGACTCATTCACTACCATGAGGACGGTATGGGGAAACCACCCCCATGATTCCTCCTACAACAGTGGGAATTCTGGGAGCTACAACTCAAGATGAGATTTGGGTGGGGACACAGCCACACCATATCAGCACGGTAGCTCTAATTCCCAGGAGGCTCAGCCCGTTTCCATGTGTTTATAGGTCACTGGGATTTACTTTCTTGCACCAGTTTCTCAGGGCATTTGCCCGTTTGTCTCTTTGTGGGTTGGTGTTTAACTCACCCTTTTTGTTGTTTTTTCAATGCTCTTTTCCTGAGATATAGGTTGCCAAATTTCTCCCCAATTCCTCACTTGCTTGCGTGCCTGTGTGTGTTTTGTTGATCGGTATCAGCATTAAGATGCTGTTCTTTTTTTTTTCTTTTTTTCTTTTTTTTTTCTTTGAGATGGAGTTTCGCTCTTGTTACCCAGGCTGGAGTGCAATGGTGCAATCTCAGCTCACCGCAACCTCCGCCTCCTGGGTTCAAGCAATTCTCCTGCCTCAGCCTCCCGAGTACCTGGGACTGCAGGCACGTGCCACCATGCTCAGCTAATTTTTGTATTTTAATAGAGATGGGGTTTCACCATGTTGACCAGGATGGTCTCTATCTCTTGACCTCATGATCCACCCGCCTTGGCCTCCCAGAGTGCTGGGATTATAGGCATGAGCCACCGCGCCTGGCCAAGACACTTATTTTATGTGGTCATGTACATCCACCTCCTTTTACATTTCTTATGTTTTGATTCATTCTTCAAAAGGCCTTGCGCATGCTGAAATTATATCGTTAGAAATGTCTTTCATGATTTCTTCTAGTGCTTTTGGTTTTTTTTTTGCCGTTAAGTCTTTGATGTGAGGGAGAGACACCATTTTTCCTTTGTCTGGTGGGTGAGCCAGTTGTGCCAAGACCGTTCATTTGAAATGCTGCCTTTACTACGCAATCAGTGTGCCTGCCTTGTTCCGCAGACTGGTCCACCTGTCTGCACGCCAGCCCCAAACTGCTTTTTACTACAGTAGCTTTGCAAGTCGTGCTGGTGCGCCATGGGCTCCTCACCTCCCTCCCCTTACAGATTCTTCAAGGATGGCCTGGATGTTTATCTTTCCATATGAACTTTAGACTGAACTTACTTAGTTCCAGAAACAATTGTTGGTACAGGAAAGAGGAGTTGACTGACTCTGCAGCCTGCTCTAGGGATGACGGACATGTTTGTTTTTATCGCAGACTCTCTGTCAGGAGCAGGGGCAGGGTCTTTCATTGATTTGGGCATTTTGAGCGTCCCTCTGCTGTGCCTCCAAGTTCACTTCAGGTGGCTGAGGCACATTTCCTAAGTGTTCTCTTAGATACCATTTTTGTTGCTGTTATTAATTTGATCTCTCATTCTATTGTTAACCTAATTATATATGAGAAAGCTGTTGATATGTGAATATCCTAGTCTAACCAAGCATCTTCATTAACTGCTTATTCTCTTGAGTTTTCCAGATACATATTCATGTCAACTATAAATGGTGATTACTTTCTCTGTTCTTCTTCAGTTTTTATATCTTGTAATTCTTTAGTCTAACTGCATCAGCTCACCTCTTCAAAAAACGTTCAGTCCTAGTGAACAGCTCTGTCTCATTTCACCATCTCTAATTCAGTCAGTGCTGGTGTGGACTATCTCTGTAATGAAGGCAATGCTGGTGTGGACAATCTCTGTAATTAGGACAATGCTGATGTAGACAGTCTCTGCAATTATTACACTGCTAGGGGGGACTATCATCTCTGTAATTAATAAAATGCTGGTATGGACTGTCTCTGTGATTATGATGATGCTGGTGTGGACTATCTGTGATGATGATGCTGGTGTGAACTGTCTGTGATTATGATGACGCTGGTGTGGACTGTCCCTGTGATTATGATGATGCTGATGTGGACTGTCCCTGTGATTATGATGATGCTGATGTGGACTGTCTCTGTGATTATGATGACGCTGGTGTGGACTGTCTGTGATTATGATGATGCTGGTGTGGACTGTCTGTGATTATGATGACGCTGGTGTGGACTGTCCCTGTGATTATGATGATGCTGATGTGGACTGTGTCTGTGATTATGATGATGCTGGTGTGGACTGTGTCTGTGATTATGATGATGCTGATGTGGACTGTCTCTGTGATTATGATGACGCTGGTGTGGACTGTCTGTGATTATGATGATGCTGGTGTGGACTGTCTGTGATTATCATGATGCTGGTGTGGACTGTGTCTGTGATTATGATGATGCTGGTGTGGACTGTCTCTGTGATTATGATGACGCTGGTGTGGACTGTCTCTGTGATTATGATGATGCTGGTGTGGACTGTGTCTGTGATTATGATGATGCTGGTGTGGACTGTCTCTGTGATTATGATGACGCTGGTGTGGACTGTCTCTGTGATTATGATGACGCTGGTGTGGACTGTGTCTGTGATGATGATGATGCTGGTGTGGACTGTGTCTGTGATGATGATGCTGGTGTGGACTGTCTGTGATTGTGATGATGCTGGTGTGGACTGTCTGTGATTGTGATGATGCTGGTGTGGACTGTGTCTGTGATTATGATGATGCTGGTGTGGACTGTGTCTGTGATGATGATGATGCCGGTGTGGACTGTGTCTGTGATGATGATGATGCCGGTGTGGACTGTGTCTGTGATTATGATGATGCTGGTGTGGACTGTGTCTGTGATGATGATGATGCCGGTGTGGACTGTCTCTGTGATTATGATGATGCCGGTGTGGACTGTGTCTGTGATTATGATGACGCTGGTGTGGACTGTCTCTGTGATGATGATGATGCCGGTGTGGACTGTCTGTGATGATGATGATGCTGGTGTGGACTGTCTGTGATTATGATGATGCCGGTGTAGACTGTGTCTGTGATGATGATGATGCCGGTGTGGACTGTGTCTGTGATGATGATGATGCCGGTGTGGACTGTGTCTGTGATTACAATGATGCTGGTGTGGACTGTCTGTGATTACGATGATGCCGGTGTGGACTGTGTCTGTGATTATGATGATGCTGGTGTGGACTGTCTGTGATTATGATGACGCTGGTGTGGACTGTGTCTGTGATTATGATGATGCTGGTGTGGACTGTGTCTGTGATTATGATGATGCTGGTGTGGACTGTGTCTGTGATTATGATGATGCTGGTGTGGACTGTGTCTGTGATTATGATGATGCTGGTGTGGACTGTCTGTGATTATGATGATGCTGGTGTGGACTGTCTGTGATTATGATGACGCTGGTGTGGACTGTCTCTGTGATTATGATGATGCTGGTGTGGACTGTCTGTGATGATGATGACGCTGGTGTGGACTGTGTCTGTGATTATGATGATGCTGGTGTGGACTGTGTCTGTGATTATGATGATGCTGGTGTGGACTGTCTCTGTGTTTACAATGATGCTGGTGTGGACTGTGTCTGTGATTATGATGATGCTGGTGTGGACTGTGTCTGTGATTATGATGATGCTGGTGTGGACTGTCTCTGTGATTATGATGATGCTGGTGTGGACTGTGTCTGTGATTATGATGATGCTGGTGTGGACTGTGTCTGTGATGATGATGATGCTGGTGTGGACTGTCTCTGTGATTATGATGATGCTGGTGTGGACTGTCTCTGTGATTATGATGATGCTGGTGTGGACTGTCTTCTCTGTAATTATGCTGAGGAAGTGTCCTACCCAACCTGATCTGGAGTTTTTCATGAGATATTTTCTTCCTCTCTGATCCTAGGTTAGGTTTTGGTGAGAGCTGGCAGGAGGGAGGTCTCCGATGGCTGGGGCTCCAGGGCAAGTCACCTATGCTTGTATGGCTTGGTTTTCCTCACTGTGAAATGGGTGCATGAACTCTGTGTGGTCGGAGTGTTGGTGCCACCTGAGGTCCTTCAGGCAGGGGCTGGCAAGGCACTGGCCCCAGGTCCAGAAAGTGGAGGCTACTGTCATCTGACACTGCCAGATCATGCACACACACAGCACCTGTTTGGACTCTGACCTGATGCTCACCCTGGTGCGGAGGGGAGATGAAGCTTCTGTTTGTTCTTTGCAGAGCCGACTGCCTCTGTTGGACCATTTTATCTGCCCTGTGACCAAGAGCATGGCCAGGTGACTTTGCAGAGTAGGGAGTGGGGCCCAGGAGCTCTCAGGCCTGCCTGTGACCCCAGAAGTAGGGTGGCCATCCTGGTCCAGGGATGGGGAAGTGCATCTGCCTGTACAGAAGGCCAGCAAGGGGGAAATTATGTAATTATGATGCTGGTGTGTGCAGGGTCCACCTCGCAAGGTCTCGTGGGTGTTCTTTGTGAGTGGAGACAACAGATTGCAGGAAAGAAAGAAACAAGGACACAGAAGAATTCAGCTGGGCCCGCGGTACCACTGCTACCAAAGGGCAGAGTCCAGCAGTGGCCTCGAATGCCCGGACACACTGACATTTATTGTATACAAGGCAGGGGGCAGGGGCAGGAGAGTGACTCATCTGACAGGACGAGTAGGGGTCAAGCAAATCACATTCTTACTATACGGGGGACCACGTGGGTACAGCACAGGGGGCCCCTCCCTCTCAGGTAGCCGCTGCAAGGAGGGGAGGCACATATGTCAGTATTTTTCTATGCACTTATCAGAGAGATCAGAGGCTTTCAGGATTCGTCTGTTCTTCTAAGAATTTACAAGGGAGCATCGGGTGGAAAAGTGGGACATGAAAGTGGACAAGGATGGTGACCATTAGAGCACAGCACCATGGAGAGGGTTTAAAGCCCTGGATGTCTGCGGGCCGGCTGGCCGGCGTCAGACCTTCCTCGAGAGCCGGCAGAGCAGAGAGTCCTCTGAACTCCCCAGTGAAAGGGAAACCCCCTCACGGCCTGCTAAGCCACAGGCACCTCCCCAGGCGCTGGCGTTACCGCAAGGCCCGCCTGCTAAGTAACAGGTGTCTTCCCAGGCACTGGCGCTACCACAAGGCATTTACTCTCATCTCCGAATCACTTCTCACAGTGTCCCTTCAGTTCCGAATTATATTTCACCTGGTTATTTCTACACTGTAAGGCTAAAAGTCTTCCTACCCTGTAATACTAAAGCAAAGCTCAGTAATAGAGAATAGTAATATAAGATTGATTATATAATTGATTATGTGATTGTATCTATTTGGTATTTACTATAACCAAGTACTCAGTTATTACTATGCTTAGCTAAGTAATCAGTAAATACATTTGGTATCATTGCTGTAACTAAGTGATCGGTTATTTATTATGCTGGGACGGACTGTGCCTTCAGACTCTTGCCACGTTACCTGGGCAGTTTTCTTCCCACAGGTGTGCACTGCCTCTGTAATTAAGACAGTGCTGCTGTGGACTGTCTCTGTGATTATGATAATACTGGTGTGGACTATCATCTCTGTAATTATCATGACCCAGCCAATCAGCTCCTAAAGACCCGAGGGTTCAAAGGAGGACCCTCAGCCTCCTGGCTTGGGTGGGTTTCCAAGGCAAGAGCAGGCCTGGGCTGGGGTCCTTGGATGTCAGGTGGATGGGAGGCACAGGGCAGAAACAGGAAGAGCAGCTGGTCCGCCAGGCCCTTCCCGTCCTGCTGAGTCACACACACGGCCTCATCCGCCCAGGCTGCCCGCTCCGGACGTTCCAGAGGAGACCTGGAGGTACACAAGGCCCTGAACCCACCCCCAGCGACTGCACCACTGAGGAAAGGCTGTGATCACAGCCGCGCGCCAGTGGCCATGCAGGGTGGCACATGGACCTCGCAGCACCGGGGCACATGCTACTGCCACAGCCCCAAGTGGACAGAAAGCAGGGCCGGCCACCCCCTCCCCCTCCCCAGCCTGAAAGACAGCAGCACCTTCCCCCACGCCCATCCTCCTTGCCAGAATCTCCAGGGCAGTTTTCCTGTGTTTTGAATGGTCCTGAGTCAGAACCCGTAGGGCTGGGTCCAGGAATCTGGACGTATCTTTACACCTTGGGCGAGTGTGATTGCAGCTGCCAGCACTGCTCCACCTGCCAACCACCTTTAGAATGGAATGGCGCACCACGCTCACGAGGCCAGATGCCAGCTAGCATCCTGCTCACCTTGGCACGGGTCTTTCCACTTCTCTCCCCTGGGAATAACATTCCTTCAGGGGGTTTCCATGAGGTTGATGTGAGCTGCGGTACAGACGCCCCGAGGATTCACTGCTGCTCAGCCAGGATGCGTCAGCTCGGCTGCCGGGCACTAAGTATGGGTGCTGTGTTGTCTTTTTTTTTTTTTTTTTTTTTTGAGACAGTCTCACTCCGTCACCCAGGCTGGAGTGCAGTGGCACAATCTCAGCTCACTGCAACCTCCGCCTCTGGGGTTCAAGCAATTTTCCCGCCTCAGCCTCCCGAGCAGCTGGGATTATAGGTGCCCACCCCCTGCTAATTTTTGTATTTTTTTTTTTGAGATGGAGTTTCCCTCTTGTTACCCAGGCTGGAGTGCAATGGCGCGATCTCGGCTCACCGCAACCTCCGCCTCCTGGGTTAAGGCAATTCTCCTGCCTCAGCCTCCTGAGTAGCTGGGATTACAGGCACGCGCCACCACGCCCAGCTAATTTTTTTTTTTTTTTTTGTATTTTTAGTAGAGACGGGGTTTCACCATGTTGACCAGGATGGTCTCGATCTCTTGACCTCGTGATCCACCCGCCTCAGCCTCCCAAAGTGCTGGGATTACAGGCGTGAGCCACCGCGCCTGGCCTGGGTACTGTCTCAGTGCCCCACTGCCTAGCATGCTGGGAACCTGCAGAAGCCAGGGCCTCCCTGAGAAGGATGCACCCCAACGGAAGCCTCCAGATTCCATAGATTCTTGGGCTCCAAACCTAGAGCCCCTGGCCTCAGCATTCTCCCCCCATGCCCAGCTGGAATGGGTAATGTTCCACCCAGATGATGCACTGTGGACAGTGGGGCTAGGGCAGAGGGAGGGGCTGGCCGGCAGAGGCTTCAGGAGTGCACCACATGGGCAGCCCCTGCCCCAGTTCGATGGAATCCGGCTCATCTCATAGCTGACGCCTTTTCCCCATATGCTGACCTGGCCCTGTGCAGTCAGAGTGGGGAGGTGAGGCACTTCCCAGCTGCCTCTCCAGTCTTGTGAACTCCTACTCATACATCAAAACCCACTTCAGGCACCACCTTCTCCGTGGCGCCTCCTTCCGCCTTTTCCCCAGGGCAGGTGCTCACAGCACCTCACCTGTTCCATTCTTCCACGGGTGAAACGTGGTCCTAGGGTCCCCTGTGCGTTTTCACCTTTGCACACTGGCCAGGGCAGGGTGAAGCCTCAGAACCTGGCTAGTGAAGGAAGAGTTTTGCATCCTCTGAAAACAGAGGTAGGGCTACGGGCACCTCTGGCACCTCCTATACTCCCCCAACCTGGCGCAGATGTTGCCCCCACTGTGCTGAGGTTTGGGCATTGGGGTTGAGGGGCAGTGCCCCCCTTCCCCAGCAACTGCCCAGTGCACCTCTCTGGCCGGTGCAGAGGCTTCTCTTCCCCCACTCTGCTTCCAGCTACAACTGTCTTAACCACAGGAAGTCCGCGTGCACGCTTCCAGACGCCTTTCCCTTGACCATGACTTGAGTCCCCAGGAACTCACAGGAACCTTCCAGAAATTCCCTCTTTATCTCCCAAAGCGCATCTGGTTCTATTTAGGATTCATCATCCTTCCTCCTGCTCTCTGCGCCGCTGAGCCAGGCCTGTCTCGGAGCTGGGCGTCATCTTCCTCCCTGGAACAGGGATGAACACAGGTCTCGAGGGCAGTGGTGGGGTGAGGGCCCCATGCCTTGGCGCTCAGAGCAGGGCCTCTCCTTCTACTTCCTTCTCCTGGCCCCAGCCTTGTCCCCAAATCTGCCACCCGTTAATAACAAGTTACTTTTATTGCCACAGAATCTGCCATCAACCACTGTCACACATGACAGGGACCTGCGATCCCAGCCTCTGGCTCAGGCCCCTCAGGTTTGGACTCTGCCCTCTCAGCCCTTCTCTCCCAGAATCTGGGCCCATCCTGGGGCAGGAGAGAGGCTGCTGGTTCTCCAGGGGCATTCCACAGAGTTGTAGCTGTGGCAGTGGGGATGAGCCATAACCACAAAGCCCTTAGTGGGCCCGGGTCTGTTACATTCAGCAGGGTCTCCCCTTGTTAGCCTGGCCTCCTCCAGCCCAGCCTCCTCCTGGGTACACTGCCATTTCCTCCTCTCCCTGCTCCGTGCCCATCAGGTAAGCAGAGAGGAGCGGGCAGTGTCCTCTGTCCCAGCTTCTGGGCTGCTGCATTTGACAAGTCAGGGAGAAGCGGTGGTCCCTGCTGATCAATGATGGGAAGTAGGGTGGGGGATCAAGGAACGGACCATCTTCTGGGTTCTGTTGCTCACGAAATAAGGCCCATCTCACACCTGGGCTGCATTCCTCCCCGGCCTGCCTATGCTATGGGGAGAGGGCAGAGCTCAGCCACGGCCGCTCTGCCAAGGGAGGAGTCTGAGATCTTGCAGCTCGGAGGAAGGGGATGCTCCTTGGAAGGCGTGCGAGCGAGGGAGTCGGTACCAAGGAAACGCTACCAAACCCGAACACCACGTGCAAGGCAGAGGAGCCCAGTGTCCAGGTGGCAGTCATCTCCCAGTGGAGCAGCCCGGCCCTCATGTGGTAGCCGTCCTCACCAGGACAGCAGCATCTTCAGATGTCAGCTGCGTGACACCCAGAGATAAACTTATTTTTGTTTGGGAGCCCAAAAATCTCATTACCTGCGGGTCAGGACCAGACAGGGCAGCCCAGGGCTTTCCTAGGAGGTCATTTTGTGTTCCCAGCTGGGGTCAGAGGGGCCTGGGTCCCCAGGCTGGGTCAGGATGGGACTCTGCCTCAGGCTTCCGATGCACACCTTCCCATGACCTGCCACTGTCCCAGGAATGCTGGATTTAGGGTTTGGGCTCCTCAGAGGCAGATGGAAGAGGGTCTGAATGTCCAACTCCCCATGTTGTCCCCCTTGGCCTCACCTCTGAGGTAGCTGAGACCTGGACACCTGCCTTTCCAGAGTTCCTCCTCACCAGTTCAAGCAATCCTCTTGCCTCAGCCTCCCGAGTAGCTGGGATTACAGGTGCCCACCACCACACCTGACTAACTTTTGTATTTTTAGTAGAGACAGGGTTTCACCATGGTGGCCAGGCTGGTCTTGAACTCCTGACCTCAAGTGATTCAACTACCTCAGCCCCACAAAGTGCGGGGATTACAGGCGTGAGCCACCAAACCCGGCCTGACCCTGAGATTATTGACAGGCATGTTGGTCTTGAACTTGAACACGTTGGCGGGAGACCCCGACAGCCTCCTGCCCTATGTCCATGTGGTCTCACTGGGCAGAAGTAGAGTGGGGGATCAAGAAGGGGATCGCCTCGGTGTTTAGAAAACAAACCCCCGGTGGTTAACCAACCAGCAGCATAGCCGGGGAGGCTGCTGGACGCCGCAGGTGTTACCTGGGGAGCACGACTTCCCGGCTGTGATTTCGGGGTGGTCATGCCTCGCGGGGGTCCACAGAGGGCGTGAGCAGCCCCCTGCGACTCTGCACGTGGGAGGCGCTCAGCACGTGCGCTGACGCGGCGCTCGAGAATGAATGAACGAGTTAACCAGGAGATGAACAGACCAACGAGACGGGGCGGCTGCATTTCCACATGAAATGCCGGCGTTGGGGGGCCGTGAGGGCCCTTCTCGGCCACGTGGTCCCAGGTTGAGTGGCCTGGCCCGGGGATGTCTCAGGGACCAACCTCCTCCCGTCCAGGCTGGCCTGGGGGAGGTGCCAAAGGAAGGTCCTGGGGTGCCCCATCGGGGCAAGGCTGAAAACTCAGGCAGGAGCTGAGGCTGCAGCCTTCAGGCAGAATCCGCCATCCCCGGGAAACCTCCATTTCCGTTTCTGCGCATGAGGCTTCGCCTGATAAGATGCAGCCCTCAGATTCTGCATGTAAAGCCTCACCTGATTGGCTGTGGCCCTCAAATGCTGTATGTAAGGCCTCACCTGATTGGATGCAGCCCTCAGCTTCTGCCCATAAGCCCTCACCTGGTCGGATGTGGCCCTCAGATATGCATGTAAGGCCTCACCTGATTGATTGTAGCCCTTTGATGCTCCATGTAAAGCCTTATCTGATTGGCTGTAGCCCATTCTGCATGTAAAGCCCCACCTTATTGGATACAGTACTCAGATTTTGTGCATAAGCCCTCACCTGATTAGATGAGCCCTCACATTTTGCATGTAAGGCCTCACCTGATTGGATGCAGCCCTAGGATTCTGCACATAAGGCCTCACCTGATTGGATGCAGCCCTCAGCTTCTACCCTCATATTCTGTATGTAAGGCCTCACCTGAATGGATGCAGCCCTCAGCTTCTACCCATAAGGCCTCACCCGATCGGATGTGACCCTCAGATTTTGCATGTAAGGCCTCACCTGATTGACTGTAGCCCTTCAATTACCCATGTAAAGCCTCACCTGATTGGATACAGTCCTCAGATTTTGTGCGTAAGCCCTCACCTGATTAGATGAGCCCTCACATTCTGCACCTAAGGCCTCACCTGATTGGATGCAGCCACCCCCATCTGGAGCACGATCTGCTTCACTTGAGCTCAGTGGATGGCCCAGGCCAGTGCCTCCCCCGGTGCCTTCTTGGCAACACCCGGACAGGAGCGGCGGAACCAGAGCTCAGTGGCCACAGGACGCTGCACCCATGGGCCTGGATGAGCTGGGCGGCCACAGGCCACAGCGTGGTGGAGCCGGGGCAGGAGGTGCCGCCCTGCGCTCCTACCCTCCCCGCGGGCTGGCATCTTCTTCCACCCTCCAATGGCGTCAGAGGCCGCCGCGTGTCAGAGCCGGGGGGACTTTGAATCCAACCCCCCACACTGCTCCCTGGGAAACCTGAGGCCCCACGGCCGCTCCCTGCGCCCGTTCCCGCGGCCTCGGGAGCCCCGCCCTGCGTGTCGCTGACGTCACTGTCCCGCGTTCATCCTGTTGCTCCTCACTGCGGGGTGCTCCGATCAAACCTGCCTCGTGGCTGCAGCGCACGTGGCGGGGCGTGGAGGGGCTGCGACAGATGGGGAGGGTTTGTGCAAGGGCAGGCGGAGCCACCGCGCCTCGGAGCCTCTGGGCTGTGGGACCCGAGCGCCCCCTCCCTCCCACGAGCGCCAGGTCTCAGTCAGGGGTCGCCCTTGCTTAGAGCTCGGGCGGCATCAGGAAATGAATGAATGTTGTCGAGCGACCACCCCAGGCCCTCCACGCGTCCACCCACCCTTGGGAGAATGCATGGGACAGGACCACCATCGAGGGGACTTGGCCCAGGACTGTGGGGCCAGGTTCAAACTTGAGCCCAGCCCGGGAGACTTTGGGCAAGCCTGTGACTGTCGGAGGCAGAGAGAGTGGCTCAGGAAAGCAGAGAAGATGCCAGCTCTCATCTCCTGCCTTCTCTCCCAGGACTGGAGAGCAATGAGTTCACAACCTCTCAGTACCCATGCCACCCAGCCACGACCATATGGAAGTTGTTAGCTGTTACTATCTGTGGACAGTGTGGATGGCATGGGAGCCTCGCTTTCCCTTGTCTGTAAAGTGGGGATGGTGATCCCACGTAATGAATTAGGGCTGCCATTCACTGGGTACCCACGTTGTTCAGTCAAGAGCCAGGCTTGGTGCCTACCCCTGTCTTCTGCCATGCGGTCTGCACCGGGCTCTGCAGACCTCTGAGGAGGGGCCCCTGAGGCCTTGGTGGTGCAGTGCCATGCCCCTGGAGGCTGAGGATACGTGTCCCAGGCCCCGACACCCTCACAGGCCACTCAGTGGATTACAGGACCACAGACCTGCCCCGGCAGGGCCACATATGGCTGCCAAAATGATGGCTGCTTACCTAGCAAACTCTAACGCCAGAGACCACCTTCTCCCTTGCCACACCCTGCAGCATTTGTGTTTCAATAGCTTCTGACATCACGAAACAGCAAAGGCCCCAGGACAGGCCTTAGTGAGATCTCTGTGTGGTGAGAGGGCCCTGGGCACGCTAGGGAGGCCTCACTATTGGAAATGGTGCCAGGAGCCCCAGGACCCTATGGGAAGACCCGGGCAGCTGGGCTCCCTCTTGGCAGAGCCAGAATCTCCCCAACCCCTCACTTTCCAGTGGACAGTGTAGAGGTATTGGGGGACTGCCAGTGAGTGGCAGAAGTGGGCAGAGGAGCTCCCACAGCCAGTGCTGCTCATGGCTGGTAATAGCCATGGCCCCACAGACCAGGGGCCTCGTCTGCCCCTGGCACACACCAGACCCCAGCCACATAGTCCCCCACTCCATGCCCCCATCCCCCTGCAAAAGGGTGTTGTGTGTCCATCCTACAGAGGGTGACAGGCAGGCTGGGAGGAGGCATATAGGGGTGCCCACCATTTCACTCCTTCAGTTCTCTACCACAGTAGAACAAACCACCCCGAACTTAGTGGCTAAAGCCAAGCAGTTACTGATTTTTCTCACAGATTAATGTTTGGCAGGGCCTACGTGCAACAGCTTGTCTCAGTGACACAGGCTTCAGCTGGAGCAGATGGGCCGGGGTCAGATCCACCGTAAGATGGCATAGCACATGGCTGGCCAGGGGGCTGGCCAGCGCCTCCCCATGGGGCCCCTTCCGGGTTGCTTGTACTTCCTCACAGCATGAGGGCTGGGTCCCAAGAGGCTCAGTTTCTGAGAGCTAGCCCTGAAACTTTGTGAGCAACACTTCTGCAGTGTTCTGTTTTGATCAAGAAGTAAAAAGGTCCAGGTTCAAAGGCAGAGACCCTGTACACCCCTTATGGGAGGTGGGTGGAAGGGTGTAGGGGCTGTTGTATCATAGCTGTGCCGTCTGAGATGTTGACCTCCCCAGAGCTGTCAGGTGTGAACACACGTGTGGCCAGGCCTCGGTGATGTCCTCTCCTATGGCTGTGATGCAGAGAGCAGGTGAGCCCCAAAACCGGGGCTTAGCCCAGGAGGGTTCTTGACTTCACTCGGGAAAGAATTTGAAATCCAGCTGGTGGTGAAGAAGGCAGGTTCACTGAAGTGGCCATGTGCAGAGAGTGGGTGCTCCTTGCAGAGCTGGGCTAACTGCAGGGAGTGCACCAGGGTGGCTGCATAAGGGCTGTTGGCAGCTGTGTTTATACTCACGTTTAAGTCATGCAAATTAAGGCAAAGCCTATTCAGAAATCTCTAGAAAGGGGGTGGCACCTTCCAGCTGTTGCTGTGGCATTTGTAAGCTGTCATGGTACCAGTGGGTGTGTCTCATACTGATGGGCAGAGGGGGCAGCTAGAGGAAGCCTGTGTTAGTCTGTCCTTGCACTGCTGTAGAAAAATATCTGAGACTGGGCAATTTATAAAGAACAGGGTTGGCTCACAGTTCTGCAAGCCATACAGGAAGCATGGCGGGTTCTGCTTCTGGAGAGGCCTCAGGAAACTTACAATGGTGGTGGAAGGTGAAGGGGGAGCCAGCACTCCACATGGTGGGAGCAGGAGGAAAAGAGAGAGGGAGGAGGTGCCCTTGGGAAAGGCCCTTCCAGCAGCTTCCAGATCACACCCAGCTGCAGCACACACAGGTCTCACGTCCTCACCGACACACTCCAGGTGGTCCAGACAGGCTCTCTAAGCCACTCAAGCAAGGTGCACCCCTGCGGGGCCACAGGGGCTCAGACCCCGGACATCACCCAGACCGCATGATTGGTAGTCAGCTTCTGGGGCAACCGTCAGTCATGATGGGAGAGGCACAATTTCCACCCAGAACATCACTTTTCCCAATTCACGCCTGAAGGTGGGGCAGCCACTGAGTTCCCTGCCCGGGGGACCCAGGGGACACAGATCATTGAGCGGTGTGACCCCACCACCACAGCTGGGGGCACTATGGGTAGTGGTGCCCAGCCCAGCATGGCCAGAAATGACTCTGACGCCCACACCAGGACACAGTGTCCCAGGGTGGTAGAGCTGGAAGGGTCTCTGCCTCTGACGGCTCCTGGTCCCACCCCTTATGCAACTTGCAGCCTGTGAGACCCCTGAGGGAATGTGACTTGTCCAAGGTCACCCCAGAAGTCTGCAGTGAGGCCAGGACAGACAGGGCCTTGCCACTCAAATGCTCCATGTGACAGCCACCCTGGTCCTTCCTTCCTCCCTTTTTCCTCCTTCCTTCCTCCCTTTCTTCCAGGCATCCCAGATGGGGCTGCAGGGCACAAGGATGGGTCCTCTGCTCTCTTAGACCTGGAGGATGCCACTTTACCTGTAGCCCCAGTTTCCTCAGCTGTACAGTGTGGGCAGCGATAGAGCTCACCACACCGGTCAGTCAGCCTAGGGGTGGCTGCTGTGGCTGTGACCGTGTCCCCTTCCCATGCCCAGCGGGTGTGATCCTGTAGGCAGAGAGGAGGGGCTGCCAACACAGAGGCCCCAGCAACGGGGCACAGACATGTCCTGGTCTCAGAGCCTTTGTGATATGGTTTGGCTGTGTCCCCACCCAAGTCTCATCTTCAATTCCTCCACGTTGCGGGAGGACCTGGTGGGAGGTGATTGAATCACGGGGGTGGGTCTTTTCTCGTGACTAGGGGTTGCGGTTCTCGTGATAGTGAATAAGTCTCATGAGATCTGATGGTGAGAGTTTCTCTGCACAAGCTCACAAGCTGTCTTTGCCTGCTGCCATCCATGTAAGAAGGGACTTGCTTCTGCCAAGCTTGTGAGGCCTCCCGGCCATGTGAACTGTGAGTCCACTAAACCTCTTCCTTTTCTAAGTTGCCCAGTCTCGGGTATGTCTTTATCAGCAGCATGAAGAGGGACAAATACACTTTGAGACACTTCACATGGGTCCGTGAGGTCCGTAGCCCCGCAGCGAGCAGCCTCCTGCTCGGCCCACCTTCACAACCTCCTGCAGGCTCTCTGGAGGGCCCAGGCACCGTGGGCAGAACATCTGGGCTGACAGCCTCTGATTCCGGCTTTCCGAGTAGAAAGCTGCTCTACTCAGCGTGGCAGTGGCTGCAGGTCTCCAAGATACCAGGCCAGTGTCTACACTGTCTCTTAGGGCGCTCACAGCACCTGGGCAAGGGGACCCTCAGTCTCTTGCTCTTTCCCCGGACGGCTGCAGCCCTTCCAGGCCTTTCTCCCACACCACCCAGAGAGATGTGACAAGAGCAGCCTGGGGCTGGCCTTCCCTGCCCAAAATTCTCTCACTATGGCCCTGGCCTCTGAGTGGGGCATGGGGCTGAGTCCCCCTCCCCTGCATCCCAGTGGCCACCAGCCAGCGCTCTGGATGGCCAGAACCGTGGGGACACCAGAGTATTAGCACATTAGCAATACGGGGTCTGGGCCGGGATGTGGAACCGGAGGTCATTAATGCAGGCACTGCGGGGCCTGGCACTCGCGTCCAGCCGAGGGATCCTAGGTTCAGCCCATGAACAACATCCTGCATTCCTGGTCTTGCCCAAATCAGGACCACTGGTGGGTCTGCAGTGGAGTTGAAGCCCCCACCTGTGCCACGCCACACTCTCGGCATTCTGTTCATTCAGGGAAGGTGTCCTGGCCCCCCCATCTCCCTTATCTTCTGTGTTAAATACAACTCGGGGCAGTCCCAACGCTCTTGGTGCACAAGTCAGCAGCTGCCTTCCCCCGGTCCTCACCACCAGCCTCGCCTCCCGCTTGACTAAGGCTGCAGCTTCCCATGGCCGGACGACTGATGAAGCCACAGCCCAGGCGTGGCTGTGGCTGCCTGCTCTTTTGTATTCCCCGAATGGCCAGTTTTCATAAGTGGGGTCCAGCCCTACAGCAGCTGCAGGGGCTGGAGGAACTGCCTTGCCCGGACGCTGCGAAGAACCTGCTCCGAGCTGGCGGAGTCCCAGAACCTGTGCCAGGGAAGCCTGCATCCTCTCCATGGGGGGACCAAGGTGAGAGGAGCTGGAGTACAGGGTGGGAGGCTGCGCTTCCCAAACAGGGACAGCTGCCCCACGGAGATGTCAGAAGGTCCATGTCTGCCTGGAGAGTTCCCTTTCTGACATTTTGTGATAAAAAGTTAGAGGTCAATCAGAAAAATCAGTTAGAACATCCCTTCCGTTTCCCAATTAGAATGGAATTGCGTGGGCCTGGGCGCCACAGTCCTGTGGATGTTTATTCTGAGACACCCTCCTTGACCTCGATCCCCAGCTTGCAGCAGGCCCCCGAGCCACGGTCTGCAGAGTGGGTGGACCCCGCCACTGCCTTCCTTACCGTGGGAGCAGTTTGTGGGATTCTGGAGAAGCCCGGCTCTGTGGGCTGACTGCCGAGATGGGGTCACTGGCTTCCCACAGGTCAGCTGGCATCCACGAGATGCCCTCAGGGGCCAGGAGAGGACTCGGGAAAGGCCGGAGCTATGGGACTCAACTGGGCTGCACCCGATCCTACTGTCTTCCCCACACCCACGTTCCAGGGCCACATTGAGAGCCAAGACGGCTGAAGGCGCTGAGCTCTGGGCTTGCTGGGGGTCCCTCCACAGTCTTGGCCCTAGGGGGAGCCAGCAGGAGGGGACGAGGGGCTCCAGAGAGGAGGGCATGTGCCAGTCTTCCCCAGGGTGGCCCTTTGCAGCCCTGAGCATCCTCTGGAGATTCCCAGAGGGGAGGTCAAAGGACAGGCATGTATTGAGCGCCACTGTTTGCCAATTCAAGTCTACAGCTGTCGTAAGAATGGCAAGTGGCACCCCCACCATTGCATCTGCAGAGATGGGGACAGTGGGTGGGGTCTGGTCACCCAACATGTGGCCTGGATCACAGAAGGAGGGGGCAGTACTTGAGGCCGGGAGCACCAGACCCCGTGGGCTTCCAGCATTCTGTGGCCTCTGACTCCAGTGAGTCCCGAGTCTATCAGGAGCCAAGTAGGACGGGATGTGGAGGGTGCTGGGAGCATCTGGGGCCCTCAGGATCTGGGGCATGAGTGAAGCTCTCCCTCTGCTGCTGCTCAAGGCCCGCAAGGCTGAGGACAAGCCCAGGAGGCCTTGGGGTCAGGTACCCCACTCCCTGTGAGCTGCAGGTCACGGATGCCTCCAGCTTCTTCCCCCCAGGTGCTGTGTGGGGAGCCTCAGGTTCTAAGCTCGGGGTTTCCTTCATTTGGGGGTGAGCACAGCAGGCAGCGATTTCCCCCTCAGTTTGTCTGTGCTGGCTGGAGTGGGGGCGGGAGAGGCTGGAAGCAGGCTCTCTCCACAGCTGTGTGCACCACGAACCCTGCAGGTACTGCAGCCTCTGCTGTTCCTGGGCCTCACTGACATGCCAGAGCCACTTTATTGAAGAGCCCAAGGCCCCTACCCAGGGCGACATCACTGCTGGGCAGGTCACCATGTTTCCCCCAGGGCTGCCCTCTGGCCACCTCACTCCAGGACCCAGGTGCTCACACAGAGGCCTTGGGTTTTAGGGGTTTGCTTTAACATCACTGACTCATGGAACCCCTGATGCAAAGGCACCTTAGAGACCTTCCAGAACAATCCCAGGTCAGAGGGTGACACCCAGGCCTCCCCTGGTCAGGGCAGCGCTCGGGCCAGTCCTGACCCACCAGCTCCTTCCTGACTCAGCCGTGGCCACCTTGTCTTACTTCATTTCCTTGAAAACTGAGCAGAGACCCCGTGCTCACCTGGCAGCAGGGACCCGGGAGCCGCACCCCCACCCTCTCACCCATGTCCCTGCCTCCCTCCCCCTCGCTCTCCCTCCCATCTCCTGTGTCGGGGCAGCCCTGACTCTGATGGGCAGAGGGTGCTGTCAGGATGTCCTTGGTCCTCCAGGAGAAGCCCCACTCTGGACCCCAACAGTGGGGACATCCCCCACCCCCATCCCAAATAGTGTCCCTCGTACTGGCACAAGGTCCAGGCACCGGGTGGCCACCTCTCCAGAGCCCTGCACCTGGGGCTTCTCACACCAGCCCCCATGCCTGTCTCACACTGGTCCTCCCGGTCTGTCCTCTTCATGCCTCAGCTTCACATCAGGCCCTGCCTCTCCCAAGCTGGTCCTCCTGGCCTCACCTCTCCATTGCTCGGCAGCCCCAACACCTGGCTTTGGCAGATGCACCTTCCCCTGCCTCCTTGGATGAGGTGAGCTGCCGGCCATATCCTGTGAGGTGGGTGGGCAGCCCCATCCCAGGGCATAGGCACAGTGTGGCTGCTGAGATGTTCTCATCTGCAGTTCCCAGGACCAGCTGGGGGCCAGGCCAGTGCCATTATCAGAACATTCTGTTGGGGTGATGGTTCTGTGCTTACTGTCAGCTGCATCACTGTCACCAGCAGCAGGGGCAGGGCATGTGCTCTGTGACCTGGGGACTGAGCACACGAGGGCTACCTCCTCTATCCATCCTCCTCTCCGCTCCTCCACCACCCTCTTCTCTCCTCCACCGCCCTCCCCTCTTCTCCACCGCCCTCTGCCCTCCACCACCACCCTCTTCCATCCTCTACCACCCTCCCCCCTCCTCTACCACCATCTCCCTCTCCACCCTCTCCCCCTCCACCGCCCTCTCCCCTCCTCCACTGCCCTCCCCCCTCCTCCACCACCCTCACCCCCTTGCTCTCCACCGCCCTCCCCTCTCTACCACCCTCTCCCCCTCCACCACCCTCCCCCCTCCTCCATCACCATCCCCCCTCCTCCACTACCACCCCCCATCCTCCACCACCCTCTGCCCTCGTGCTGTCCGTGCACACACTGAGCATTGACAGGGCGGCCTGGGCTTCATGCTTAGACCCCACGCCTCGGTGTCACCAGGAAGGAGCTGGAGCAGCTGCACTGTGGTCAGAGCCGACCAGGCCCAGCTGCTTGAAAAAACCAGCCAGATCCCCTGAGCTCAGCTGGGGCCCGCACACCCACCAGATCCACCCCCAGGAGAGCACTTGTCCACCAGAAACACGTGCAGGACTCTCACGGCCATTGTCCGTCGTGGCTGCACGTCCACCTGCCAGCCCAGATAATGGGAATGCACAGCTCCTCCTGCTACATGGGTGGAGAACTAAAGCTCCCGGCACACACAGCGGTTCCTCCAGACACAGAAGGGCACACGTCCTGAAGCTGCGATGAGGTTGAGGAATCCACAGGTTCCACACAGGTGGACACGCACCGTGTCTTCGGCCAGGCTGCACCCCAGTCATAGTCCTTTCTGCGCCTGTACTGTATTCTGCCTTAAAGATGTGTTTAAAATGAACGAGATTGTCACTGTGCTGCTGACTGTGACGGGGCCCAGCCTGGGCTTCCTTCCCTGTGTGATGGGAATGACGGCGGTGCCTTCTTCACGCCCTCCAGGGAGGTTCCCTGGAAAATACCATTGCGGTTCTCGGCCTCGGCCTGGCCACGTGGTCAGTATCGAAGCTGTGCTCTGGAACTGGAACGACAGGTCCCTGCACAAGGCACAGTCAGTGTGTGTTCTGCAGAGATGCTGGATCAGGTGCACCTGGCCTGACCACGGGTCTCCGGGGCGTCCAGGGCCTGGGCCCATCTCCAGTGCTCTGATCTCCCTCCCTGACTCTGCCCCATAGCATCAGGCACCGGGTGGGGAAAACCGGAAGAAACTGGATACAACCCTCAGGGGTTCAGGCCAGGAAGACTGGGGTGTGCACACGTGGCTGAGTGCAGTGGGGGAGGGGAGGCACGAGCAACGGGGGTGCCCAGTCGAGGGAGGGCTGATTCACATAGAGTGAGCCCCACATGGGAACCAGAGCGCAGTGCAGGCATCCGGAGAAAACAGCAGGGGCAGGAGCATGTGGGAGGCGCAGTGTGGCCACGACAGAGGAGGAGGTGGAGGAATGAAAGCGAAGCAGCAGGAAGGGCTAGGCCCTAGACGCTCACCCGCATGGGGCCCCGACGTCCACCCGCAGCTGGAGTCCTTAACAGAAAACTCAGGGACCACCTGCCTCCAGATTTCCTGCAGTCTTTATCAACGTGCAAGTTCCTGTGCCCCACCCATGACGTGCTGACCAGAAGCTGTCGCAGTGGCATCCGGGGTCCTCACGGTGACCCTCACTGTCTACAACAGGGAGCCACGGAGGGTTCCAGGACTAGGGAGTGATGTGGCCGCTGCTGTCCGTGACTCACAGGTGGCGAAGGGGCTTTGGGGAGGAAGCTCAGCTGGTGGGTTTCCTGCTGCCTCATCTGAGAACACGGAGAAGCCCCGTCGGAAGGAAGGCCTGGGTTAGTATTGATCCAGATAGGTGAGGGCACAGCTGGCTGATAAGGGAGGGTGTGCGAGACATGATTTGGCTCCTCCTGTGAGCCACGCCCCACTGCCTGGCAGAAGCCCTTTCCTGCGACCTCACCCCATGCTGCAGCCAAGCCAGGGCTGAAGGCTGCCTCCCCCACCCCTCTGAGGGCCTGAGTCAGAAGCATGAGGATGGGGTGCAGGTGGGGCCTCCGCAGGTTCCCCAGAAGGTCTCCCTTCTCAGAGGCGAGGGCTAGCACCTCCTCCGGCCACTTCTGCCCCTGAGGGCCCACATCCTGGGAGCGCTTCGGTCCCCAAGAGGCTGGGAAGCTGGTCCCACTGGCTGGGAATTGGTCCTCATTGAAAGTATTAGTCTGTCTGCTGTTCAAGGCGGACAGTGGGCAGGGGTCAAGGGAAAAGTTTTGACAACTTTTGCCCTGAAAATGTGAGGTTGGGGGCAGCAAACCCAAGGCTGAAACAAGCTGAAACCTTTCCCGGGATGCAGACACCTTCACAAGGCCTCACCCGGCAGTGCGGAGACAGCCTCAGCCCTCAGGCCATCCGGTGAGGAAGGAACAAGCACCACGGACGCCCACAGCGAGGCGTCATCCAGGAGCCCGAAGGAGCGCAGTCTGGTGCACGCCGGGTGCAGGGCGCCCGGGCACATGTGGGGTGGAAGTAGCCAGTCACAGAAGGCCACGTATGCCTTGGCTGTCCACACAAAACGTCAGGCATAGGCAAGTCCTAAGAGACAGCAAGAGGTCAGCGTTACACTCGGCCTGCTGACTTTCAGGTTGGAGCGTTTCTCATTTAGGGACAGGCACCGGTGTTGTCACCACTCCTCGGCAAAGGGCACTTATGTGGTGGCTCTTTCCTGCCACTGCACATGCACACGGGTCTGTGAACGTTGCATCACATGTGTGCGCGTGTGCATGTGTGTACATGTGTGCATGCGTGTGTGTGTGCACGTGTGTGTGCATGTGAAGGCCCTTCCTGGCACTTCTGCTGTGTGCACTGTAGGATGCAGCGCCGGAAGTGGGGCCCCGGGTGCCATGGCCACGCCCTCTGAAAAGTCTTGCCCGTTCAGGATCCTATCCCGGAGTGCAGTGGGCCTGCTCCTCCACACCATCCTGAGCATGCATATTCCCAGTGGTTGCCACACTTGAGCAATGTCAGGAAACAGTGATGTGGTGTGGTTTTCCTTGCATGTCCTTGGTTCTCCCTGGCCCAGACTGCAGCCTCCACTTCATGAACAGTGGGACTAAGAATGAAGCTTGAGTCTGGCTTGCCACTTCTAGAGGCAGAGTCATGGCCCACACCCCTGCCTCAGTCAGCACAGGAGGTGAGAGACTTAGGTCCCCAGGGAAAGGAGCAGTCTTCTCTCCAGGCCTCCCAGGATCTCTCCTGCAGAGGCTGCACACTAAGTGACAGTCAGGCCAGCCACAGCCTCATGCTCCCTGTTTGCTACTCTGCAACCTTGGGCTTGCCCCTTCAGTCCTCTGAGCCTCATCTACAAAAAAAGTGACATATTCCCCATGTAGCAGGTGGGTTGTACAGACTGAAAGCATGTCTGCAAAAGCACCTGGCAGGCAGCAATTGCTCACTAAACACTGGGTAACTGCTGCATCACCATCATCATTGCCATTGTCACCACCACCATCACCATCATCACCATCACCACCATCCTCATCACCACCGCCATCATCACCATCACCACCACCATCATCACCATTACCATCATCATCACCAGCACCACCACCACCACACCATTATCATAACCAACATCTCCATCACCAGCATCACCACCACCATTACCATCATCACCATCACCACCACCATCACCACCACCACCACCACCATCATCACCATCATCACCATCACCACCACCATCACCACCACCACCATCCTCATCACCATCATCACCATCACCACCACCATCACCACCACCACCATCCTCATCACCATCACCACCATCATCACCACCATCACCATCACCATCATCACCACCATCACCACCAATACCACCACCACCATCACCACCATCATCACCATCATCACCATCACCACCACCATCACCACCACCACCATCACCACCACCATCACCATCACCACCATCACTACCACCACCATCATCACCATCATCACCACTATCACCACCATCACCACCACCACCACCACCATCCTCATCACCATCATCACTGCCACCGTCACCATCACCATCACCACCACCACCACACCATTATCATAACCAACATCTCCATCACCAGCATCACCACCACCACCATTACCATCATCACCACCACCATCACCACCATCACCACCATCACCACCATCATCACCACTATCACCATCACCACCATCACCATCATCACCATCACCACCACCACCATCACCACCATCCTCACCATCACCATCATCACCACCAGCATTGCCATCCTGTCATCAGCATCACCATCATCTCCACAATCATCACCACCATCATCACCACTGTCATCACCATCACCGTCTTCGTCATCACTGTTGTAATCACCACCATCCTTATCGGTATTCATTTTTCCCTCTGTGGAGATACCCATGAGTCCTGGAAACTCAGGATGCAGGCTTTAGGAGCAGTCAGTCACCTCTTCACTCACAGGAATACAAAGACCCAGCGTGGCAGCGACTTGCCCCAGGCCACTGTGCTGAGAGCAGAGCTGGATCCACCCTCTCTCTCGGCATGGAGCTTTGCAGCCTGATGGCTTTCCTCACAGCCCTGGGGACAGGAGTCTCTTGCCTCCCTCTCCTTGGTATTTAGTTGACATCAGTAAAGCCACCAAAGGAATCTTTCAGAAATAAACAAAGTTGCATTTTTTTGACAGACAGAGGATGGAAAATGACTCACAGGAACTCGGCATACTACCCCATTAGGTATGAAGCGGGTCGGGTTTCGGTGCGGCGTCCAAGAATCCTGTGGCTTATTGCAGGAGGATGACACTGTCTGTGTGGGGAGCTGGCGCGGGTGCCTGAGGCCTGGAAGCACCCGTGGGAACCCATGATGTGCCGTCACCATGTGCCCTGCCCCCTCTGTGCCGGCTCTCCCAGCAGTCTGGGCACTGCCACGCTTGGGCGCAGCCTTGCCGCTGGCACTGGCCTCAGGCAGGGTCCTTGCAGCCTGCCTGGACGCTGGGGTCTAATTTGGCTCTGAATCTGACTTGCAGGTTTGGGCCATTCCTCCTGTGTACCTCTGGCAGGCAGCCACCTGGCATACACCACGTGTGGCAGGGAGAGGGAAGGCACCATCAAGTCCACAAAAGCAAGGATTCCCCTGAGGGACCCCAGAACCCATGGGTTGAGATGGGCAGGATGGTGGAAGGGGGGCTGCTGGGAACAGGGCAAGGGCCCCCCAGCACTGCTGCCCAGGCCAGCTCTCACAGCCTGCAAACCCTTCCCACAAGGTTCTGCACGGCAGCCTCTGCAGCCAACCTGCCCTGTTTGACAGGTGAGAAGACCAAGGGCCCAGGTTGCCCCTTGAGCCTGGTCACCAGAGACCCAGGCATGCTGCCTCCCAGCCCATGACCTTCCTGCCCCCGTCAGAGCCACTGAGCTGTGCTCCCAGGAGCCACATCCCTGCCCAGCCTCTGTGACACCCAGAGGTGTATTGTGGCACCAGGATGCACCCTGTGGGTCCCTGTGCTGCTGGCCATTGCTGATTTGGTGACAAACCATGGAGGGAGGAGCCTTCTGGGATCATTCACCCACTGCCCATGTTCCGGCCTCTGTGGGCAAAGTGAGCGTCCACAGTTCACCCATGAGTCCCCTGCTCCGTGTTTGCCACGAGCCTCCACCCACCCTGAGGGAGACTAGGTGTGGTCTCTGAGCCGGCAGGCACAGCTGGGGGAGAGAAGGCTCCGGACCTGCTGAGTCATGGAAAAGGAGCCCACGGGTGGCTGACAGCGACAGTAACAACTCGGGGACATTTCCTTCCAACGGAGATGCAAAGATGGGGCGTGAAGGCAGAAGCATAGAGGTTTTGGCATGTGTGGCCGGGGCCACCTGCGGGGGGAGATTTTCTATTCTTACCACAGATGCGGGCTGCACGGTGGGGCCAGTTAGTAAAGATCCCGGGAGAGAGAGAACACACAGAGAACCGGAGCCCTTCGAATGCTCGAGAGAGAGACAGCTGCTCGGCTAGGGGGACAAGGGGGATGCTGCAATGTGCATGTGTGCGTGTGTGTCTGTGCATGTGTGTGCCTGTATGTCTGCACGTGTGTGCGTGCATGTGTCTGTGCATGTGTGTGCATGTGTGTGTGTGCACGTGTCTGTGTGTGTGTGCATGTCTGCATGTGTGTGCCTGTGTGTCTGCACGTGTGTGCATGCATGTGTGTGTGCATGTGTGTGTGTGCTTCATTTGTGTCTGTGAACATGTGTGTGTGTCTGTGTGCATGCCCAAGAGAGGCAGGTGCAAAGCTAAGGCAGTCTTGCTCTGTGTTGCAAATGTCACCCCCTTTCCTGAGAGACCAGAGTTGAGGTATTTTTCAGGTTTGCTGGGATGCCGAACTAAGCTGGACTAAGCTTCCTGTGAACACGCCTCTGAAAAAATGTCTGGGGATTGATGGTAAAAAAAACAACCACCAAAACGAAGGGCAGACTCGAGGGGCTGGCGGGGCGGCCCAAGAAGGGCTGGTGGGCAGCCCAAGAGGGGCTCAGGGGCGACCTGAGAGGGGCTCCAGGGGTGGCCCTGGAGGGGCTCGCCGCAGCCCGTGTGAGAGGCTCTGCAGGATGAGCGGCTCTTGTCTGAAATGCTGGGGACCAGAAGTATTTTGCAGTTCTGATTTTTTCATATTTTGGAATGTTTGCCTTACCCTGCCCAGCTCAGCATTCCTGACTCAGTGTCTGAAATGAGATGTGCTCCAGGGAGCACTTCCCAAGAGCGTCATGTTGAGCTTTTGGCTTCTGGGGCATTTGGGGTTAGGGATTCTCAACCCGTAAGACCCAGAGCATGCACCTGCCACAGAGCCGGGAGTGTCCCTCTGTCCCAGAAGGTGCAGAAGGTGGAACTGGGACCAGTTCATGTTCACCTGGAGCCGATGACTGTGACCTTATTTGGAATAAGGGTGTTGGCAGATGTCGCTGTACTAAAGATCCAAGGTGAGGTTGTCCTGGACCAGGTGGGGCCTAGATCCCATGACAAGCAAGCTTAAAAGGAAAAGAGAGGCTGAGATGGGAAGGTACAGACGAGAGGACATGTGTGTGACAGAGATGGAGAGGGGAGCAATGCAGCTGCCAGGCCCGGGAAGAGGCAGGGAGGACCCCAGAGCCTTCGGAGGGAGCACAGCCTGCGCATGCTGGATCCGGGACGCGCAGTCTCCAGCACTGTGAGAGGGTGAATGTCTGTTGCTTTAAGCTGCTAGGTTTGCCAGGAAATGAGCCCAGGCTCTCACCCCAAGACTCAGAGCTTAACTGTGGGGTCAGACACAGACGAGGCTCTCCACCCCAAAACTCAGAGCTTAACTGTGGGGTCAGATGAGGCGAGGCTCTCCACCCCAAAATTCAGCACTTAACCCCTGGTTAGTGCATCTCTGGATTCGCGTCAGGAAGGCAGGCAGGGCTGGCTGCGCTTCAGCTCCACGTGGTGTGGATGAGAACCACTCCAGGGTGCTCTGTGGGCAGTCGGGCTGATCAAAACTTCCGAGGTGTCCTTACTCCTGCAGCCAGCACCGTGGCAAGACAGCTGGAACGTCCACACAGGGCCACTCTAGCATGGGGTCTCAGGGTGGCCAGGTCCTTCCACAGTCCCTCAGGGCTCCCAAAGTGAGTGTCCAGAGGGGCCTCTGATGACCCAGCCACAGGGCCTCACTTTGGCCACACATCACTGGTCAGGCATGGCTGAGACCAGACAGACACCCAGGAGGGAATGAGTTCTGCCTCCCTATGGGAAGGAGAAATGAGGGGCTTGATAAGCGCCAAATGAATGAAAGAAAGAAACTTGCATCATGGCATTGACTGAGCAATACTTCACACGTTCATCCTTCACATGAGACACGGATGCACCAATACCACACACATCATCCTTCATGTGAGACATGCAGCAATACCATGCACATTCATCCTTCATGTGAGACACTGACACAGCGATACCACGCACATTCATCCTTCACGTGAGACACTGACACAGCGATACCACGCACATTCATCCTTCACGTGAGACACAGACACACCAATACCACGCACATTCATCCTTCACATGAGACACGGACACACCAGTACCACGCACATTCATCCTTCACATGAGACACAGACACACCAATACCACGCACATTCATCCTTCACATGAGACACGGATGCACCAATACCACGCACATTCATCCTTCACGTGAGACACAGACACACCAATACCACACACATTCATCCTTCACATGAGACATGGACACACCAGTACCACGCACATTCATCCTTCACGTGAGACACAGACACACCAATACCACGCACATTCATCCTTCACGTGAGACACTGACGCAGCAATACCACGCACATTCATCCTTCACATGAGACACAGACACACCAATACCACACACATTCATCCTTCACATGAGACATGGACGCACCAATACCACACACATTCATCCTTCACGTGAGACACAGACACACCAATACCACGCACATTCATCCTTCACGTGAGACACAGACACACCAATACCACGCACATTCATCCTTCACATGAGACACGGACACACCAATACCACACACATTCATCCTTCACATGAGACACGGACACACCAATACCACACACATTCATCCTTCACATGAGACACGGATGCACCAATACCACACACATTCATCCTTCACGTGAGACACAGACACACCAATACCACGCACATTCATCCTTCACGTGAGACACGGATGCACCAATACCACGCACATTCATCCTTCACGTGAGACACGGATGCACCAATACCACGCACATTCATCCTTCACGTGAGACACGGATGCACCAATACCACGCACATTCATCCTTCACGTGAGACACGGATGCACCAATACCACGCACATTCATCCTTCATGTGAGACACGGATGCACCAATACCACGCACATTCATCCTTCATGTGAGACACTGATGCAGCAATACCAAGCACATTCATCCTTCATGTGAGACACGGATGCACCAATACCACGCACATTCATCCTTCACGTGAGACACTGATGCACCAATACCACGCACATTCATCCTTCACATGAGACACGGATGCACCAATACCACGCACATTCATCCTTCATGTGAGACACTGATGCACCAATACCACGCACATTCATCCTTCACGTGAGACACGGATGCACCAATACCACGCACATTCATCCTTCATGTGAGACACGGATGCACCAATACCAGGCACATCATCCTTCATGTGAGACATGCAGCAATACCATGCACATTCATCCTTCACGTGAGACACTGACGCAGCAATACCACGCACATTCATCCTTCACGTGAGACACGGATGCACCAATACCACGCACATTCATCCTTCACGTGAGACACTGACGCAGCAATACCACGCACATTCATCCTTCACGTGAGACACGGATGCACCAATACCACGCACATTCATCCTTCACATGAGACACAGACACACCAATACCACGCACATTCATCCTTCACGTGAGACACGGATGCACCAATACCACGCACATTCATCCTTCATGTGAGACACTGATGCACCAATACCACGCACATTCATCCTTCACGTGAGACACGGACACACCAATACCACGCACATTCATCCTTCACATGAGACACAGACACACCAATACCACGCACATTCATCCTTCACGTGAGACACTGACGCAGCAATACCACGCACATTCATCCTTCACGTGAGACACGGATGCACCAATACCACGCACATTCATCCTTCACGTGAGACACTGACGCAGCAATACCACGCACATTTATCCTTCACATGAGCAATTTGGTGGCTTTTAGTGCATTCACAAAGTTATGCTACCATCACCACTATCTCATTCCAGAACAGGTTGCATCCCCAAACCAAACCCCATACCCACTGGAGGTCACTCCCTGCAGTTCCCCCAGCCCCCAGCGACCCCTAGTCTACTGTCTCTGCCTTTCTAGGCATTTCACGTGAGCAGAATCATGCTGTGTTTGCCCCTTCATGTCTGGCTTTGTCCACTTGGCCTGATGTTTTCAAGGCTCATCTACGTCACTGCATGTGCTAGTGCTTCACTCCTCTTCATGGCTAAAATGTATTCCAGTGTGTGAATGGACTGCGTTTGGTTTAACCATTCACCAAATGATGAGCATTAGGGCCATTTCCATTTTGGGGCTATGGTGAGTGGTGCCGCTATGAATGTTCACACCTGATATGGTTTGTCTGTGTCCCCAACCAAATGTCATCTTAAATGGTGGGTCCCACAATTCCCACATGTCATGGGAAGGACCCAGTAGGATGTAATTGAATGGTGGGGGCCCTTCCCATGCTGCTCTCGCAATGGTAGGTCTCGTGAGATCCGATGGTTTTATGGTGAGTTCCCTGCCGCTCTCTTGCCTCCACCGTGTAAGACGTCTTTTGCTCTTGCCCTGTGACTGTGAGCTCCCCAGCCTGTGGAACTGTGAGTCTGCTGTGCCTCTCTCCTTTACAGACTACCCAGCGTGAGAACAGACTGTTACAGGAGCCAAGCGTTTGCGCGGCCGTGTGTTCGATTCTGCTGAGTTTATACCTTGCGGTGCAAGGTCCCAGGGTCACTCTCCATCTGTCTTTTTGAGGAAGTGCCAGGCTGCTCTTCGTTTTGCATCCCCAATTGCAAAGCCGGAGGGCTCCACTCTCTGGCATCCTCGGCAGCAAGCATCACTGTGCATCTTTGGTTCCGGCCACCTCACGGGTGTCAGGTGCAGCTTGCGTGGCCGTGACCCGCATTTCCCTGGTGGCTGAGGGCATCGGGTGTCTCTCCATGTGCTTCAGAGGAGCCCACGCACATACACTGCCTCTGCTTTAATGAATGGGGTTTTCTGGCTCTTTATCGTGGAGTTGCCGTGCTCTGTGTACATGCTGGGCGCCGGCCCCTTCTCAGATGGGTGGTTCGCAAATATTTTCTCTCGTTTTGTGAGCTGCCTTTCACTTCCTCGGTGATGTCCTTTGAAGCACAAGTGCTTTTCGCTTGATGAGGATCTGCTTTCTCTGTTTCCCTCTGGTTGCTGTGCTTTCGGTGGCACAGCCAGGAAAAGCGAGTTTCTTTCTGACCAGCGCTTCCTAACACATCGCATGGGCCACGGGCAAACCTGCTCTCAGGGCCCCACACAACCCCCCTGCCTCCGGTCGCCTGTGGAGAGACCCTCTGCCTCCCAGAAGGTGGGGATCCCATGGGTGGGGGGCTGCCTGTACGTGCTGTGCTGGGGATGGTCCTGAGCTGGGTTCAGGCTGCGGGAAAGTGCTCTGTGCTTGATTAGCTATGTCTGCCCCCGAAGGAGGGAAGCCTGCACCCTGGGGTCACCCCTGGCTCCCGACTCTTCCTCGGCACTGTGCCCTGGCCCACTTGATGAGGAGAGGTGGTCACGGGTAATACACTGAGGCTCCATGCCTCAAAACACACTCAGGGTGTGTTTGCCCTGAGTGGGTACTGGGCCACCTCTAGCAACTGTTTACTGGAAACCACAGAGCCCCAGGCCATCTTGTGCTGTCACCAAGGAAGAAACACGGAGGCCAGAGGCCTCTCTGGGTGAACGGTGCCCCCAAACCCATGTCCACACACAGCCTGTGAACATGGCCCAGTTTACAGACAGGGTCTTTGAGGTGCAGTTAGATGTAATCATGCTGGCGTTCTTATCAGAGGGCAGGAAGGGGGCAGACACACAGAGGAAGGGCCGGGCCACAGCAGAGACGGAGGCACTGGCGACGCAGGCAGAGGCCACAGGCCGAGAGCGTCAGGGAAGCCAGCAGACCCCAGAAGTAGAGAGGGGCAGTGGGGACGCTCCTGCAGCCTCAGGAGGAACATGCCCTGCGACGCCCTGGTCCCAGGCCTCCGTCCTGAGAGAGCATTTGTCTCTTCTTGAAGCTCTGCAGTTTGTGGCATTTTATTCTAGAAGCCCCAGAGAACCTACCTCTCACGTGATAGTGTGTGTTCACTGCACGGGGGGGGCCGCCTGAGTCGGACTCCCCAGGTCTGCTGCGTCCCAGAGGGGGCCATGCCCACCTGAGCAGAGAAGTCACACAGGGGCAGTCCCAGCACCAGCAGGGCCACTGGGGTGAGAGCTGGGCACCAGGGAGGGCAGGGTGGCAGACAGACTGGGAGACAGAGTGACAGGGGGATGGGGGCAGGGTGGCAGAGGGATGGGGGACAGGGTGGCAGGAGATGGGGGACACCAGCAGGAGAATGTGGGAGCAGGGCGGCAGGGGATGGCAGGACAGGCTGGCAGGGGGACAGGGTGGCAGTGGATGGGGGTCAGGCTGGCAGGGGGATAGGAGGGCAGGGGGAAAGGGGACAGGATGGCAGGGGGACGGGGACAGGGTGACAGGGAGACTGATCATGGCCAAACCCAGGTGCTTGACAGGGTGGCGCAGGTGCGGGGGACGAGGCCACCCCCTCAGAGAGGAGCCAGTGGGTGGGCCTCCCTACTAAGACACAAACCACAGTTGTCTTCTGAGAGTGCAGGGGACAGGTATAATGTTTTTAAGCAGGAGCAGTGCCAGATCTGAGCCACGGGCGCGAGTCCAGTCTGTAAAGTGAGTCAACGAGCAAACAGCGCCCTCGCCACCACTTCTCCTACAGCAGCAAATGTGGCTGAGCGGCACAGAGGTGCCTCCCTGCCATGGCAGCCCAGGCCACCACGGCAGCTGGGGGATCTGGTGTGCAGAGCGGGCGCCTGCTGTTCAGGCAGAGACCACCTCATAGGTGGGAGTGAGCCACGTGTTCCAAGCCAGGTGCAATCCTGGGGCGGAGAAAGGCCGTGGTGGGAGAGGAGGCGGGGTTCTGAACAAAGGGTGGCTTCGCTTCATGGCAGCTGAAGGCTGTCCCTCAGTTGTTGCTGATGGTGTGAGATGTTCGCAGCAGGGAGACTCGAGTGAGGGCGGAACAGACTCTCCCTGCTATCTTTGCAACCTTCACGTAAATCCTAAACTGTTCTGAAATTAACTTGACTGGGCTTGGTCATGGTGCTGGGCTCAGGGCCTGAGGCAGGTGCTCTGAGAGTGAAAGTCCCCGTGAGCTTCTCACAGGGGTGGGGTCAGTGTGAAGAGGGGCACGTTGCACTGGGGCCAGGACAGCTGGCTGGGTTTTGGCTCTGCCTCTGTTGCTGGGCACCCTCAGGCGGTGCCCAGGCCCTCTCTGGGCCTTGGACCACAGCTGTGCAAGGAGCATGGGGAGCAGCTCTGCATAAGGCCGTGATAGATGCAGGATGCAACCAGAAGATCCCCCAGAGTGCCTGGATTCCTGAGAGGGGCCGCTGTGGATGTCTACCCCCATCCCAGAGGTGAGGCTGGGCCAGAACCTGAGCCTCCTCCCCAAACCACCGCATGGACTCAGGGTCCCACGTGCCATGCCCCTCAGGTCCCTCCATCACGCGGCCTCTGGGACTTCCTGCAACCATCCAGGTGTCGCACGTGTGGCCCTGACATCCCCGACATTACTGTGCACCCCTCACAGAAGTGGCCCTGGCTTGTGGTTTGGCTGGTGGAGCCCGGAGCCCTACAGCAAGTTCTAGAAGGGCCTGTGAAGAGCGGTCACCTGCTCCTCACCTGTTGTAAAGGTGACAGGAGCCTGGGGTGGGGAGTGGATGCCGCAGTCAGAGGGCACACAAGGACCAGCTACACTGCTGGCAGACCCTCAATCGTCCAGCGAGCCCCCTCCCAGGTGCCCAGGCCAATGCTCCATGTCCATCCTTGCTTTTGAGTGCAGGAAAACACCCTGGCACGGCGCCATCCACATGCACCTCCTGCGACCAGGGGACATTTCCGCACCTGTGCTGGCAACACGGACGCCTGCACACACAGAGCTTCTGGGCAGCTGAGGCCTGCGTAGTGACCTCAAAGAACCAGCTTTTTCATTGTTCCTTGTTTTAACCAACTTAAATTTAAGTAGCTCCTTGCGGCCCAGGGCTTCCATACCGGACGGCACAGCTGTGATGGCTCCACACACACGTTTGGGTGGGTGAGACCAGGAGCATGGGACCTGCACCAGGGCCCCTCTGCCGTCACTCACCGCGAGACACGGGCACATCACTGTCCTCTGCAAGACAAGAGGCCTCTGCAGGCCGGCATGGCAGCCCCCACATCTGGGTAGCTGTCCCCACCGCCCCTCGGCCTGTGGGGTTCCCCAGGGCCTGTTTCACACAAACCCAGAAGGAGCCTCTGGCTGACCATGCGGTGAAGGGCCCTTTCCAACGCCTTGCCTGCGTTCACCGAAGCACGGGCTCCAGCTCTCCTCACGTGGATGGAACTCCCCGTCCTGGAAGAAAGGGTTTTACGAGAGGCAGCTTCTCATAGGGGAGAGTGCGCGCCAGCCCGCCCGTCATGCCCCAGTGAGGCTACAGAGGTGACCTGCAGGCTTCGGCAACTCTGCGCTTCATCCAGAAGGATCTAGGCCTGCTCCCCCGTCTAATATCACTGTAATGACCTGGCACCACATCGCCCTGGAAGGACCAGAGGAAAATGGCGCCATCTGTTCCCATTATTCTTGGCCGGGGCGGGAGCGTGAGAGGCGGGGCTCTGGACAGGTCGGGCTGTGAGCGCGCTCTCAGATTTCTGGGAAAGTGCCGAACTGAGCAGCCGAGAGCATTACAGAAGAATTTCTATTCCGTTCCTCCTCTTCCTCCGCGGGTGCCCCACAGATGGCCCCAGGGATGGGAGTTCTTGGCTCCGTCCCAGGCCCGTTTCTCCAGTGGCCTCCAGGATGCAGGGACGGCCGGTGCAGGCCTCTGGCCTGCTCATTTCGGGAGAGCCTCTGCTGACCACAAGGCCCTGGGAGTGCTCTGAGGACCAGCGACGCTTGTCCACTAATCACCAAAACAGACCCCGAGTCCTGGCAGGGCTCGCTGGGAAACTCCAAGCCGGCCTGCCCAGAGCCCCCCCTCCCCCCGGCGCTGGCCTGGACCTGCACATGCGCCTTGCGGGCCGCCTCAAAGCTGCAGAGCAAACCCGACAGCAGGACCCTTGCTCCTACTTCTACTTCCTTTTGTTTTTTTAATTTTTTAGAGACAGAGTCTCGCTCTGTGGCCCAGGCTGGAGAGCAGTGACGTGATGTCAGCTCACTGCAGCCTCAACCTCCTGGGCTCAAGCAGTCCTCCTGCCTCTGCCTCACGAGCAGCTGGGACCGCAGGTGCCACCACACTCGGCTCATTTTTAAATTCCTCAGGACAGGGTTTTACTCTGTTGCCCAGGCCAGGCTGACTTCTTCCTGTAAGAGGAAATGGGGAGGTGGGTGGCCCGGTGTGTGTCTCCCGAGCTGCTCATGCAGTGAGCTGCCCTGGACCCAGCCCGCCGCGGGACTTCAGTCTCCCGTTGTGTCCACACTGCCACGTCTGCCCTCAAACTCTCTTCCAAACCGCAGACCGAGAAGCAGCAGCCGGGAGGAAGCCAGCCCGCCTGGCCACCCTCGGGAGAACGCCCTCATTCCCAGGAGAGGCACCCTGAGGTATGATCCAGAAATGTCATTCCTGCTGGTCCCAGGGGGAAAAAGCAAGATAAATCCACAGGACGAGAGCAGAAACGTGGCGATGTGTGAACAGGCCGTGCGGCTGAACTGGGTGGCGTCAGCGTGGTCTCTCCTGAGTTGGTTTTGGTTCCACGGGGGCAAGGTGCCCGCCCTAACTCCTTCCCACCAAGCTGCGGGACCCGCACCCAGGAGGCAATGCAGGAGCCCCCTGAACCTTTGTATGAGTGAGACCCCAGGTTCTGGTTGAATTCGACCCCCTAAAAGATATCAGGGCCCCACCTCACACCTGTGATGGGGCCGCCTTTGCAAATAAGGGCTGGGCGGACGACGGAGCGGAGACACGGTCATTAGGCTGGGTCCTAATTCACCAGCACCCTTATTCAAAGGTGAAATGGACACTAAGCTGTGGGCACACCAGAGGGAAGGTCACACAAAGACACCCGGGGAAGATGGCATCACCAAGCCCAGGAGAAAGGCCCAGACAGAGCCTCTCTCCCAGCTCTGCAGAAGCCAGCCCCACCGTGCCTTGACCCTGGACTTCCAGCCTCCAGAACTGCAAGACGATAGACTCCTGTTTTAACCACCCCGTCTGTGGTACTCGGTCATGGGGCCCCAGGAAACCCATCGCCCACATCCACCCCAATGCTAAGAACCGTGGGGGTGGGGGGCCAGTCCCCTCCAATCACAGGTAAAGAACCAGAGGCGGCCTCCTGCACCTCACGGCCACCTCTGGGCCTCCCATCCTCGCCGTTCCAGCCTTGGCTCGAGTTTACCCCACAGGTGCCTCAAGCCCTGGGCCACGCCCCACACCCGCTGGCCTCTCGGGACCACTGGAGGTGTTTGGGCTCCCAGGAAGACAGCAGAGTCCGGTGAGAGGTGTGTGGAGGCTGCCGCTGGAGCAGGGGGGCCCATGACCCCTGAGAAGGAGGATCTGAGACCAGACAGGGGCAGTGCCCTTCCCAGAGAGCTCCACCAGGTGTCAGGAGCCCAGGGACCCAAACAGCCCACCCCACACCCCTGTGTCCTCCTCGCTGTGCAGCCTGGGCGGGCGGAGCATGGTCGTCCCGGCCAAGGGGGCTGCAGCCAGTCAGTCAGGTGGCTCCCAGCAGAGGGTGGAACCTGATTCTCAGCAAGCCCACCTGCCCCTCCCTCTCCATGTACATCCCTGAGGCAGGTGGGGCTTCCCTGAGCAGCAGCGATTATGTCAGAGCTTCGGAGCTGGGGTTGCAAAGTCAAGTTGACTCCGAGCCACCTTCCTACCTCCTCCGGCTCCAGGTGGCTGCAGGCACTCCCTGGCTGGTGGCCGCCTTGCTGCTGTCCCTGCCTCTGGCTTCATGCCACTGTCTCCCCTCCACATGCCTCTTGTCTCTCTGTCCTTGCAGGGACACCAGTCACCAGATTCAGGGGCCACCCCACTACTGTGTGACCCCCACCTCCATCACACCTGCAAAGACTCTGGCTCCAAATGAGGCCACTTCTGCAGGTCCCCAGGGTTGGGACTTGGGCGTATCCCTTTCAGGCCACCATCGTACCTGCCTCGAGGCTCCACCACTCTGAGCCCAGGACTGGGATGACCTGCTGATTTGCCCACACTGAGTGGGGCTAGACAGGGAGTGGGGGGCCAACGGTGCCCTGACGGACCAGGTCAAACAGGTGAGGGATGGCGCCGACGAGGGCCAGCCTGGGCCCTGTCCATACCCCTGCCAGGAGATCTGGGGACCTCTTGAGATGCCATCTGGGGTCTGGGACCTGGCATGGATCCAGAAAGCCTGCCTCAGCCTCCCCACTGCCCTGGGACCACAACTCTCCAGGTGAAGAGTTGAAGAAGACCTGTCATCCCCTTCCTGAGACGCCTGGGGCTGTCAGGGGGAATGGTCACCCAGGACCCCACAGGCCCTCGGCATCACACATGGGCGTGTGTGTGTGTGCGTGCGTGTTCTGCACACAGCTGCTGTCCCAGGACAGGGTAAGGCTTGCCATGGCTTCCAGAGCCAGCCCTGAGCCGGGAGCATCATACAAGCCCTCAGCCCCGGTGTCCCGCGTGGGGCCCCAGGCAGATCGTGGCCTCTCTAACCCATTTCCATCACTTCACTCAGACACCTCCGCAGGCCAGTGTGGCTCTGGCCAGGAGGCGAGACGCTTCCAGCAACCTGGAAAAAGAAGCAAGTGCTCACCCGTCCCCGCCTCAGCAGCACCTGGTTCCAGACACCCAGGCTAGTGCAGCCTCCCTGGACGGAGTGGGAAACAGGCCGTGAGAGGCAACAGAGCCTTCACAGCCGTGAGGGTTCAGCGAGGCTCTGCTGTGCCCAGTGCCCTCCATGTAGTGGTGAACACCCCATGTGTGCGTGTGACATGCACATAAGCACCACACCCATGCAAGTGCACACCCAGCATAGTACACACCACACACAAATACACACCCCCAACACACAAGTGCACACACACCAGGCATAGTACACACCACATACAAGTACACATGCCCAACACACAAGTACATACCCAGCACAGTACACACCACACACAAGTACACACCTAGCACAGTACACACCACACACAAGTACATCAGGCATAGTACACACCACACACAAGTACACACCTGGCACAGTACACACGACACACAAGTACACACCCGGCACAGTACACACCACACACAAGTACACACCTAGCACAGTACACACCACACACAAGTACACACCTAGCACAGTACACACCACACAAGTACACACATCAGGCATAGTACACACCACACACAAGTACACACACCCAACACAAGTGCATGCACACCTGCCACAGTACACACCACACACAAGTACACACCTGCCACAGTACACACCACACACAAGTACACACATCAGGCATAGTACACACCACATACAAGTACACATGCCCAACACACAAGTGCTCACACACCCGGCACAGTACACACCACACACAAGTACACATCTGGCACAGTACACACCACACTCAAGTACACACCCCCAACACTCAAGTGCACACACACCCAGCACAGTACACACCACACAAGTACACCCAACACACAAGTGCACACACACCAGGCATAGTACACACCCCAACACAAGTACACACCAGGCACAATACACACTACTCACAAGTATGCACACACCAGGCACAATACACACCATGCACAAGCACACACAACATGCACTATACACAACACACACAAGTGCACATACACCAGGCACAGTACACACCACACACAAGTACAAACACACCAGGCACAATACAACGCAACACAGAAATGCACAAATATCAGGCACTATATACACAGCAACGCAAGTGCACACACACCAGGCACAATACACCCCACATACAAGTACACACACACAGCACAATATTCACACTACACACTAGTGCACACATATCCTGCACAATACACACCAATACAAGTACACACACAAATGCACAATATACACACCACATACAAGTGCACACACACCTCACACTGCATAAAAGTGCACACACACCCTGCAGAATGCACACCAACACATAAGTGCATACACACCAGGTACAATATACACCACGCACAAGTCCACACACACCCTGCACAATCTATGTACACAGTATTCACAAATGCACAAGAACACCCGACACACACTACACCCCATGTACACATATTCCACACTCACAAGTACCACACACTACACACCACACACTATACACAAATATGCACCATGCACAATACACACTGCACACTTGTACATACAAGTACACATGCACGTGCACACAACGTACAATACACATTACATACAGTGCACACCCTGAACACCACATACTACACAACACGCCACACAAACATAGCATGCACAATAAATACCACACAACACACACCACAAGCACGTGCACCAGGTACAGCACACAGACCGTGTGCACCCACACTGCACAGACACTCCGCCAGCTTCTGGGGTGGTCCAGTGTCCCGTGTACAGCACACAGACCGCGTGCACCCACACTGCACAGACACTCCCCCAGCTTCTGGGGTGGTCCAGTGTCCCATGTACAGCACACAGACTGCGTGCACCCACACTGCACAGACACTCCGCCAGCTTCTGGGGTGGTCCAGTGTCCCGTGTACAGCACACAGACACTCACCCAGCTTCTGGGGTGGTCCAGTGTCCCATGTACAGCACACAGACTGCGTGCACCCACACTGCACAGACACTCCGCCAGCTTCTGGGGTGGTCCAGTGTCCCGTGTACAGCACACAGACCGCGTGCACCCACACTGCACAGACACTCCCCCAGCTTCTGGGAAGGCCCACCCCGGCAGGCATGATCAGCGCAGTTCCTCCTGTCCCCCTCGGGCCGATGGTGCGATCGCAGAGCTGCTTTAGTGACCGAAGGTCAAACACTCTCCACGTTTAAAGGCAAGGCAGCCGCAGCCACCGCTGCAGGCTGATCTCCAGAGGCTTCACAGTGAGCTGCCTCTGACGACGCTGCCCTCCTGTCCCAGAGTCCCTTCCTCTCCTCAGCACCATCCATGCAGGGACCCAAATGGGACCCATGCAGGCTCCAGCAAAAGTGCCGCATCCTGGCGCAGGGCCGTGGGCACTGCCTGGCACACCAGCCTTCATCGGCCAGAAGCATCTGGGGAGGACAGGGCAGCCCCACCCCCAGCTCACACCCAGGCTGGGCCACTCACCAGCGAGTGACTAGGCAGGTGACCTCCCTCTCGGAGCCTCGGCTTCCACTCTGGAAGATGGCTGGGACCTGTATGAACTGGGAAGGCCAAGCAGCCTGGATTCACACTCAGCCTCCCTGGGGTTAGCAGAACACGGTCCTGATCCCAGAGCCTCACAAGGCGAAAGGGGGAGTCCAGGACCACCCAGGACACCCAGTGTCCTCACCAAGCTCCTCGACGCTGACCCTTCTGGCACGAAGGAGATGTTGATTGTGGCAGCACAGGTCACAGAGATGTGCGCTGCCAGCTCTGAAGGTGGAGGAGTCTGAGCCCAGGAACACGGGCCTCTAGAGTTTGGAAAAGGCAAGAAACGCATTCTCCCCTGGAGCTTCCGGAAGGAGCCGGCCCAGCCACACCTCGATGTCAGTGGAGCAGTGAGATTGATTTTGGGCCCGACTTCCAGAGCTGTGGGGGAATAAACACGGGTTCCAGGCCTCCGAGTGTGTGTGCTCTGTCGCAGCAGCAAGGTGACCTGCCGTGCTCCCCCAGCATGGACGTGTGACCCTGGGCACATGCTGTGACCTTGCTGGGCCTGTTTCCCGGTCGTCGGCAGGTCAAGGGCAGGGTCAGTCACTCCACGTGCTCAGGAGGGGTGACAGGTGACAGGCAGTGTGCCCTGCCCTTGACCTCAGCAAACAACCGGCCCTGGGTGACGCAGCCAAAGACCGGACACTGCCGGTCCCAGGCTCCCACCAGCAGGTCACTGGGCCACGCGGGCCTCCGTCGCCCCAGCCGTGCGATGGGGATGCTGGATGCAGGGGCTTCTGAGATCTTCCTCTGCCCCACAGGCCTCACATGGCTCTGCCTTGGGCTTCTGGGATTGTTGTCTAACAAAACCAAAATCAAAGTGCAGGCCCCGTAAAGTTCCTGAACCCTCGGAGCAAGAGGCTCCCCAGGTGGCCTGTGATGTCCCCATGTCCTCCAGGAAAGGGCAGAGGGGCTGCCGGCGCAGCAGCGCCATTGACCGAGCCCTTCACTACGGCGGCCATCCCGGGCTATGGATCTGCGGTCCAGACGGCCCTTTGTGGAGGCCCCCACCCCAGCCACAGGCAGCAGGCCCCGGCCAGAACACCTCCCCAACCCGCAGAGTGCAAGGGGTTATGTGGGGCCCAAGGGCTCGGGGCTGGGCCATGCTTTGCCACCACCCACCAGCCTCTCCGCCCCCCGCCCCCGTCCTCGCAGCAGCGTCTCATTTGATGTCTGCGGTGGGTGTTGAAACTGGGTCACTGGCTGATGGACGGATAAACACCATGTGTCCCGCGCGGGATGGGATGGTCCTCCATCTCGAGGAGAAACAGATGCTCACACTCACCACACCGACAAACCCACCAGTGGTACAGCCACGAAAGGCCACACACGGTGGGATTCCTTTTCTAGGGAACCCCAGGAACAGGAACAGACAGTGCAGATCTGTGGGTGTCAGGGGCTCGGGGAGGGGGCTGGAGAGGGCCTGCCCAGTGGGATGCGTTTCTTTTTGGGGTCAGGAAAAACGCCAGAACCAGTGAGGGGGTGGGTGCACCGCCGTGGACGACTTGCCTCCCCCGACTGTGCTTTTTCAGAAGGTGGCAGCGGTGAATCTGAGGAACATGTATTTTATCGCAGTAGAGAAGCTTCATGCCAACCTAGAGGAGTGACAGATTCCCACGGCGTTCTCGTGATTCCTCTGAGAGAATTTCACTAATGAAACCGATAACAGAGTCAGGGCCCTTTGGAGGGCGCTGTGGGTGCAGAGGGAGGGGTTGCCTGTGTGGGAGCTGAGCATGGCACCGACAGGCACACAGGGCTCACCAGGCATCATGGCTCAGCACCAGGCCGCCGGGCTGCCAGGCGGGTTCCTGAAGCCCTCAGGCCTGTGTTCTTGTCTGTACAACCACAGCAAGCACGGGGCCAACTTCCTGGAGCTGGCGGAAGGGGCAGATGCTGGACACTTTGTCGCCAAGCCTGCCGCGAGAACGAGCCCATCTCCCCGCTGGCTGGTAGCAGCCCTGGGGACGTGGCGTGGAGGACTCCAAGGCACACCCCCAAGAGTCTTCGCTCCCCTCTTCGCCCTCCCTGGTCAGCTCTGCATCACAGGGAGATGTGGGCATCTGGCTGCCCCGTCCTCACCACTCTGACGGCTGCTCCTCCCCACTGCATGGGCCTGACCCCAGGCACTGCCCCAGAGCCCACAGATGAGACGGCTCCTGCTGGTTCTGGTCTGGTGGGGAGGCCTGGGAGATGGGGGCAGAGAGCCAGGCCCAGCCTGGGGTGGGTGGCCGGTCAGAGAGATGCCAGTTCTCAGGCATAGTGGGCAGGGGGTGCCCAGGCAGCCCCCCGTGAGGCTGCAGGGTCTGGGCAGAGGGAGGCCAGGCTGAAGCTCAGGGTGGTGCCGAGCAGGAGGAAAACCCCCGGTGGGCTGCCGTCCCAGGGGAGGTTAGTCCGGGAAATGCTGGTCGTCTGGTGGTCCCGGGGACCGCGCGAGCCGAAGCCATGAGTCTCACCACGGAGAGCGCACCCAGGTCCAGCCCTCTCCCTCGAGGCATCACAGCACACTCCCAATAACTCCCTAGGCGGCTGGAGGGATCCTGACTGAAACGGGAGACGGCGTGTCTTCCTCCACACGGAAACCGCAGGAACCACCACTGGCTTCAGCCCTCCTCACTCAGAGGGTGGCCCAGTGTCCCTCCTCTGTGCCAGCGACGAGGCCCGTGACCCAGTGCCCGCTGCCCCTCAGGGCTCAGTCCCGCCCAGCTTCCCCAGCCCCACGCTGGCCCCGTTCACGCTGCTCAAAGCCCCCAGCGCCTTCGTGCCTCGGGCCTTTGCGCCCTGCGCCCTCCGCCAGGCCCTCGCCCCACCCCACTAAGGCCGCAGCTCACCGCTGCCTGACCAGGGCGGCTCCCGGACACTGTCGGAGTCCCTGGGCCCTCCCTGCTCCGAGCTGCCCCGGAGCACTCCCGTGTCGTGGTCAGCAGGGTCTCCCAACAGCGCAGTCCACACGAACCCGCAGAACGCAAGCTCTTTGGAAGCAGGGCCCTTGCAGCTGCCATCTGCTGAGGCTGCGCGTGAGGTCACACAGAGATTCAGGGAAGACGAGCCCAAGGTGACAGAGGCGGAGATCCTGGTGAGGTCGTCACTCACAGAGGGCTGCCTGGGGCCTCCAGCAGCTGGAAGGAGCAGGAAGGAAGCTTCCCTGGAGCCTCTGGAGAGAGCGAGGCCCTCCCCTCCCTGCCGTTGGCCTCCAGGCAGCAGGACGGTAAAGCCAGCTGTCTCGGCCCCTCCACCAATCAGCCGTGAGAGGTGAATGCGCCCCCGGCCTGGTTCATACCCACCTGCTCGTGCCACCCCGGCTGGAACGGCAGGGCCAGGGACCGTGTTGCCAGGTTGTGGCTGAACCTCAGCACTGGGGATAGTTTCACAAACTGGGCACTCAGTGAATGCTGTGGACTCAGCGGCTGGGTGACAGCTCCCTATGACACATCCTCCCTGCAACCCCAGGGTTCCCTTCTGTGGGCAGAAAGTCTGCAGCAAGAGCTGCCAGCGTTTCAGTCCGGGTCTACAGCTCCCCAGGGGACCGGGGGAAACAAGGGATGGTGCGTCCTCACATCCCGGGGCCGGCTGCCTGCAGCCCGATGCCAGGCTTAGGATCAGGGGTGTGGTGTGATATCCCAGCTCCTGGCAAGCAGATCCTCAGCTCCCTGGACATTCTCTGGAACCCGGGATGCAGGCTTCTGGAGCGGGGAGGGCTGTGCACGGTGGTGGCGAGCTCGTGCTCAGAACTGGATGCGGAGGGGGTCAAGCCTGTGCTTTGCTGCTTACTAGTCCTGTGACCTGGGGTGAGCCACAAAAGCCGGCTGCACCCCGGTTTCCCAGCCTGTCTAACAGGATAGTGGGACCCAGGCGGAGCAGTGACTTAAGGATGAAATAATAGGGTGCATGGGAAGGTGGTTTGCACCCGGCTCCCCAGCACGAATGAAATCGAGGCTGCTGTCCCGGGGGGCTAAGCATCTCAGTGCTCCTGGAATTTAATTTCCGTTCACCCAGCGGACCAGGCTCCCAAGCCTCCTCACAGCAGGCAAACAGCGCTTTCTTCTATTCACCTGGGACCCACCTTGGTCAGCTTCAAAAGGGGCCTCTCAGCTCTGAGCTTCCAGCGTTTGATGGGCAACCGAGATCAGAGCTGGAAGGGAGGCCTGAGGCAAGTCAAGTCCATGGTCCCTGGTGGGGGCAGGGGGCTGAGAAGAGACTTGTCCTTAGCCCAGCCCATCTCTGGGCCTTACCCCGCTGAGGGGAGAACCCAGCACTGTCCCACCTGATACTCGGAATGTGGGCTCACAGCCCTGTCTCCCACAGACCTCGGGCCTGGGGAGGGTGGGCAGGGGTGCCGAACACTGGGCAGAGCCGGGCGCAGGTCCACCAGGCCGCCTGCCCAGCTGCAGACACTCAGCTCTGCAAGCCTCAGCCTCTCAACTCTAGAACGAGGCTGTCACCTCCCCACCCAGAGTCCACCGTGCAGACGGCTGAATACCCGTGGCCGGACGTGCTTAAGGGCTGGGCTGTCTCCCCATCCCAGCTCCTGCAGCGTGACCTTGAGCAATCAGTCCCCTGACCTTCTAGGGCCTCGGTTTCTGCTGCTGCTGCAAGACCAGGAAGCTAAACTGGAGACCCCTGGCAGCGCTGCTCGGGCTCCCACCCTCCCCGTCCCGCCGCCATGGCACTAGTGGACAGATCCACTCCATGTTCGTCTTCCTGCTGGGTCCTTGCCGGGCCTGAAGGACGGGGAGAAGCGTGAGAGCCGCGTTGGTGACCTGGGCTCCCAGAACCTGCAGCCGCTATGCCGAGCCTCAGGCCAAGCCTGCGAACGGGTGAGGAGTCCGGACAGGCCCTCAGATCTCAGCACTGGTCGTCAGGTCGGCCCAGCTGTGAGCCGGGCCGAGTCCAGCTGTGAGTCCACAGGCAGCAGTCGGTCCTGTGAGCAGACAGGCGTTTCCAGGACCCACAGGAAGCCCAGGGACCCAGACAGGCCCTCCAGGGGCTTGGAGTCTTGCAGGGAGAGTCCTCCAGCCGCATGCTCAGACCCAACGTGGTGACAGCTCTGTAGAGCTGCGAGTGGGGACATGCAGTGGGCAGGATGGACCTGGCCCAGGGAGGTGTGGGACTCCCGGGGTAGGACCAAGGCCAGCCTTTGGGTGCAGACGAGCCCTCAGTGGCCATCTCTTGGCTCACTCTCTGGGGCAGCCACTAGCCCTGCCTGCCGGGGGCTCCTGCACAAAGGCCCACACAGGGGATTTGGAAGGCCCCAGCCTGGCGGGCGTCCTGGGCATGGCCACATCCCCTGAGCCCCTCTGAGTGGGAGAGGGTTAGAGAAGCTGGCACCACCAGCCTTCATCGTGACTTTCAAATGTCAGCACCTCGGACCACGCCCCGCCCTCTGCCTTACCACTTCAGGTCTGTGTGTGCACGTCAAAATCAGACCCGCACCCTCCGTCTCACCCCCCACCCGCAGCGCTGCCGGGGGCCTCCTCAGCTCTGGGCACAGGCAGTTCCGTGCAGGAGCTGCGGACCTCTAAGGAGGTCAAAGGGGAGAGGCCAGGGCCCAAGGCTCCGTGACCAAATCCCAGTCCCACCACTTCCCCGGGTTTCAGCTCTTGAAGCCCTGGTAGCCTTCTCGGGAGCTGGGACCTCAGCCACTGCACAGGGAGGGGCCAGGGCTCCATGCAGGGGCACGGGGGGGGCTGTGTTTTATTAACAAACGTGTATCTGTGTGTTGGCGTGTGTCTGTGTGTTGGCGTGTGTCTGTGTCTGTTGGTGTGTGCATGTGTGTGTTGGCATGTGTCTGTGAGTATTGACATGTGCCTGTGTGTGTGTTGGCATGTCTGTGCATGTCTGTTGGCATGTGCCTGTGTGTCTGTTGGCATGTGTCTGTGTGTGTGTGTTGGCGTGTGTCTGTGTGTGTCTGTTGGTGTGTGCCTGTGTGTGTTGGTGTGTGCCTGTGCGTGTCTGTTGGTGTGTGCCTGTGCATGTGTGTTGGCGTGTGTCTGTGTGTGTCTGTTGGTGTATGCCTGCGCATGTGTGTTGGCGTGTGTCTGTGTGTGTCTGTTGGCGTGTGCCTGTGTGTGTGTGTTGGCATGTGTCTGTGCCTGTCTGTTGGCGTGTCCCTGTGTGTTTGTGTCTGTGCCTGTCTGTTGGTGTGTGCCTGTGTGTGTGTGTGTTGGCGTATGTCTGTGCCTGTCTGTTGGTTTGTGTCTGTGTGTGTCTGTTGGCATGTGCCTGTGTGTCTATTGGTGTGTGTCTGTGCCTGTCTGTTGGCGTGTGCCTGTGTGTGTGTCTGTTGTCATGTGCCTGTGTCTGTTGGTGTGCGCCTGTATGTGTGTGTGTGCACCTATGTGTGTGCCTGTGTGTGTCTGTGTGTGTGTCTGTGTCTGTGTGCCTGTGTGTGTGTTGCCGTGTCTGTGCGTGTCTGTTGGTGTGTCTATGTGTGTCTGTGCATGTCTGTTGGCGTGTGTGCATGTCTGTTGGCATGTGTCTGTGTGTGCCTGTGTGTCTGTACGTGTCTGTGTGTGTGCCTGTGTGTGTGTGCTTGTGTGTGTGTATGCGTGTCTGTGTGTGTGCCTGTGTGTGTGTGTGCGTGTCTGTGTCTGTGCATGTCTGTTGGCATATGTGCGTGTCTGTTGGCGTGTGTGTGTCTGTTGGCATGTGCCTGTGTGTCTGTGCGTGTCTGTTGGCGTGTGTGTGTCTGTTGGCATGTGCCTGTGTGTGTGTGTATGTCTGTTGGCGTGTGTGTGTGTCTGTTGGCGTGTGCCTGTGTGTGTGCATGCATATACCTATCATCACTGTTAACATCATCACCACCTGCCGGCTCCCAGTGGACTGGGGTCAGAACGTCCCCCAAGGCTGTGTCAGGGAGAAGCCGGGTAAATGAACAAGGCGTCACTAAGGAAACTTCCTTCCACAGTCTCCATTGTTCTGTGACTTTGCCACAGTCTCACCTGCAGAGGGGCCAGCGCTGGCACAGCCGGTGGACCCGCCCAGCTCTGCTGTTGGCTGGGAAGCTCCTTGGGGCAGAGCCTTGTCAGCTCATGGAGATGGGGCAAGAGGCGCCATGCCAGGGTCTGCAGTCTCATTCTGAATCCCAGCTCTCCTGTTAGCTGTGCAGCCTTAGGCAGTGCCAGAGAACCTTCTGGAAGCTTGGCTTGCTTGCCCTGCCATAATATGGAGGTACAGCTGTGGTGGCACATGGTGGCTGCCCAGGCAATGCTTTTAGGGGAGCTGCAGGGTGCCCAGCCAGCCCCCTTTACACGTCCCCTCCCAGCCCTCAGTCGGGACTGGGCTGGCCCTTGGCTGGAGGGGTGGGGAGCTGGTGGCCTCTTGCAGCATGCGAGGCGGCAGGGACGGAACACTGCTCCCTCTGAGGTGATGACAGCAATGGACCTGGGTTCGTACTCCCCTCACCACTTACTGTCCCTTCAAGCCACACTCTTGGCCTCTGTTTCACAGCTGTATAGTGGGGTGGCAGATGGTGGGGACCAGCTGTGCCCTAGCCGCCTGCAGTTATCCGGTCCTTTCCCTGTCTGCAGTGACTCACAGACCCTGGAGAGAGACTTCCCAGTGGACATGGGAAGTGTGGGTTCAAGTCTCAGCCCAGCTGGATCCGGGGAGGCCACGCCCATCCCTGGGCCTCGGTGGCATCAGCTGGGAAGTAGCAGGTCGACCCAAGGCCTCTTTCTGAGCCAGTGTCTTAGTGCGCTGGGCACTAGCAGGCAGGGAGGCCTGGGCAGGGAGGTCGACGGCTGAGGTGGAGGTGAGAAGGGGCTGGGGCTTGGTCTGAGTTAGCGGTGACTGAGCCCCGAGCGAAGTCTATTTTGAGGCAGTGCAGAGTTACTTTATTTCCCATCGCATTTATGGGAGATCATGATTCAATTAATCCTTTTGTTGCCCGTGCAATGAAAAAAATGTGCAGCACGCCTAACTCTTTCCCAAACTGTGGTTCTTATTAAGCGAGTGACTCAGGCCACGAGGTGTGGACAAGTGAGGCCAGAGGGAGCCCGAGGTGGGGCCTGCTGGGAGTCCGGGGCGGAAGCAAGCAGCTCCTCTCCTGCAGGCAGGGGCTAGGGCAGGCGGCCTCAAGATCCAGGCTCCGTGCAGGGTGAGCTCCGCTCCCGTGTGGGCTGCTCCAGGCCCCACCTCCCCCGGTCCCCGGCCTGCGCTGCAGTGTGGGCGTCAGGACGGGAAGAACAGGCGGGCATTGTCAGGAGGCTCAGCTAAGCAAACAGACCCAGCGCAGAGTCCCCGCGCCCACGGGCTCGGACCTCCGACCCCCACCACGGCCCCGCAGCTGGAAGGTCCACACCCGGTTGGGCCTGGTCTTCCCACCCGGCCTCCAGGGGCCGTCGCGGGCAGAGTGTGATGAAGGGAGTCCTCTGGGGGCTGCTGCATTTCCTGGATTGCAGGATCATTTATGTGCGGAAAGCTGCACGACTTGAATGCCTGCAACCTGAACCTGCGACCCATGTAACAAACAGTGAGATCCAAACATTCCGGGATCCGGGAATCCTCCCTGGAGGCAGCCATGCGCCTGCCCACTCCCACCCAGGTCAGGCTCTGATGCTGAATTTTATTTCCATGAATGACATGGAGCGGGCCCTCTCGTGTCTGCCTCTCTTGCAGAGAACACCGGGTGTCTGAGACTCGTCCCGTCCTGTGATGCGTAGCGTCCCACTGTTGAAGGCACCACTTTCCTTTGTTTTTATTTTATTTTATTTATTTATTTTTTTTTTTTTTTGAGACAGTCGCCCAGGCTGGAGTGCAGTGGCGCTATCTCAGCTCGCTGCAACCTCCGCCTCCTGGGCTCACGCGATTCTCCTGCCTCAGCCTCCCGAGTAGCTGGGACTACAGGCGCCTGCCATGACGCCCAGCTAGCCCCACCTTTTCTTGTCCTGTCTGCCCCTGGTGGACACCTGGGACGCTTCCGGTCAGGCTCTTCTGCCTGGCAGGCTGTGGGCTTTCTCAGACAGCTGTTGTGAGCGTAAATGCTGGGCCCCTTCCTGGAAGTAGAATCACTGAGTCATTGGCTGTGCAGACGCCCTGCCCCGAAGACGCTGTCAAATAGATACTCCGAGTATCTGTGGCAAGTTATGCTGCCACCAGCGCCGTGGGAGTGTTCAGGTGGCTTGGGATCCCCGCCCACATTTGGTGTCCGGTTTTGTGCTCCGCTGAGCTGTGTTTTCATTTGAGTCATTCTGTTTGTGTGGGACGGAGTTTTGATTTCCTTTCGCCGTAGCGTGAAGACACTGGGAACTTTCCGAAGCACTGCTGGCCTCTTTGCGAAGCGCCTGCTCAGGTGTAGGCTCCTGACCTGAGATGTTCTCTGTCTTTTTCATATTGATTTTAGACGTATTGAAAAATACTTTCCGGATACCAGTGTTTTGTTGGGGGAAGCAAGCATTGCACGTATATTCTTTTTTTTTTTTTTTTTTTTTTGAGACGGAGTTTCGCTCTCGTTACCCAGGCTGGAGTGCAATGGCGCGATCTCGGCTCACCGCAACCTCCGCCTCCTGGGTTCAGGCAATTCTCCTGCCTCAGCCTCCTAAGTAGCTGGGATTACAGGCACGCGCCACCGTGCCCAGCTAATTTTTTTGTATTTTTAGTAGAGACGGGGTTTCACCATGTTGACCAGGATGGTCTCGATCTCTTGACCTCGTGATCCACCTGCCTCGGCCTCCCAAAGTGCTGGGATTATAGGCTTGAGCCACCGCGCCCGGCCTGCACATATATTCTTTGACCTCTGTGGCTTACATGATTTTTTCTTTGTCCCCCAACATTGGATCTGAAAAGGTTCAAATATCTGGAAAGTTTGAAAGAATTCCTCAGTGATGACCCACACACCTGCCTCCTGGATTCTAGAATTAACACTGAATAGACCTTATCATGCCTCTGTCCATCTTTCTTTCCGTCAGTTTATCTTATTTTTTGATGCATTTCAAAGTGAGTTGCAGACATTAGTACACATTGCTCAAAACATTTCAGCACATGCGTCATTAACAGAAAGGTCAATATTTGTGTCTTGACTTTGTTTTCCTTTTCTTTTTTTTTTTTTTTTTTTTTGTATTTCAGTAGAGACGGGGTTTCACCACGCTGGCCAGGCTGGTCCTGAACTCCTAACCTCAGGTGATCCACCTGCCTCAGCCTCCCAAAGTTCTGGGATAACGGGCATGAGCCACCGCACCCAGCCTTAACTTTCGTTTAAAGTGAACTTTACATGCAGTGAAATGGACAGCTCGAGTGTGTTGTGCAGGGAGTTCCAAGAAACATAACCCAAAACTTGCCCAGGTGCAGAAGAACACCATCTCCCCAAACGGTGCCCACACGCTCCCTCAAAGGCAGTCCATGCCCCGCAACACCCCCTAGACCAGCCATCCCCAACCTTTTAACCACCAGGGACTGGTTTCATGAAACATAATGTTTTCATGGCCCGGGGCGAGGGGGGTGGTTTTGGATGATTCAGGCACGTGACATTTATTGTGCACGTTATTTCTATTATTACATCACAAAACATAATAAGTATACAACTCATCATAATGTACAATCGGGGGAGGCCTGAGCTTGTCTTCCTGCAGCAAGACAGTCCCATCTAGGGGTGATGGGAGACAGTGACCGACCATCAGGCATTAGATCCTCATAAGGCGCGTGCAGCCTGGATCCCTCGTATGCGTAGTTCACGAGAGGGTTCACACTCCTGTGAGAATCTGTTGCCACTGGTCTGACAGGAGGCAGAGCTCATGTGGTAACACGAGCCATGAGGAATGGCTGCAAATACAGGCGAAGCTTCCCTCGCTCACCTGCCACTCATCTCCTGCTGTGTGGCCCCGTTCCTAACAGGCCTGGGGGCTGGGGACCCCTGCCCTAGAGGGAGCACACACTGTATGATTCTATTTATGTATTTATATAAAGATCTAGAACAGGTGAAACTAACCCATGATGGAAAAATCAAAACACCAAATCAGAGAGATTCTGCATTTCCCTAAAGACTGACGACATTGACGCCTTTTCATGTGTCTGGGCCATTTGTATATCTTCCTCTGTGAAGGTCTCTTCAAATTATTTGTCCATTTAAGAAACTTTCTGGCTGGCACGGTGGCTCACGCCTGTAATCCCAGCACTTTGGGAGGCCGAGGTGGGTGGATCATGAGGTCAAGAGATTGAGACCACCCTGGTCAACATGGTAAAACCCCATCTCTACTAAAAATACAAAAAATTAGCTGGGCATGGTGGCGCGTGCCTGTAATCCCAGCTACTCGGGAGGCTGAGGCAGGAGAATTGCCTGAACCCAGGAGGCGGAGGTTGCGGTGAGCCGAGATCGCGCCATTGCAATCCAGCCTGGGTAACAAGAGCGAAACTCCGTCTCAAAAAAAAAAAAAGAAAGAAATTTTCTGTCCTAATTCTTCACATATCCAGTGCTTTGTCAGATAGGTGTTTTGAAAATACTTTCTCCTAGTCTGTGTCTTGCCTATTCATTTTCTCAATGGTGACTTTTCATGAGCACTAGTTTTTTATTCGTTGAAATCTAACTTACAAATATTTTTCTCATATGATCTTGCTTTTCATGTCCTAAGAAAGTTTCTCCAGCTCCCAAGTTGTGAATCTATTCATCTAAATTTCCTTCTTTTAAGCACGAGAGTTTTAGCCTTTAGGGCTGCGGTTCATCGTGACTGAGTCTGAGATGTGCAGATACCCAGTTGTGCCTGTGCCAGTGGCTGGAAGATTCACCCCTGAAGTGAGTTGACACTTGGTTGAAAAAGAAATCATTACAAAAGTGCATGTCTGTTCCTGAATTGTCCGTTCTGTTAATTGATCCGTTTATTGACTGCTGTCTCCGTTCTGCTGCCTGGCTTCTATAGCTTAAGATTGATTCTGAAATTCAGCTGGTATAAATTGCTCATCTTCATTCTTTTCAACGTTGCTTTGGATATTCTTGGACCTCTACGTTTTTCTATCAATTTTAGAATCAGTTTGTCAATTTCTACTGAAAAATTCTGGTAAGATTATCATTGGAATTGGTATACAATTGTAAGATTAATTTACAGCCCCTGGTTTCTGCATAGAATGTCAAATTTTGGAAAGAGCTCTGCTCCCATCCTCACACTCTTTACCCATATATTTACCATTTCTGATGTTCTCCATTTCCTCCAGAAGACTTGAATTTCTATCTGAATTTCTATCCCTTCAGCCTTGAAAAGTTTGTTCACTATTTGCTTATAACATAGGTCAGCTGCTGATGAATTCTCCAGCTTGCTTTTATACAAAAATATCATCTCACTTTCTTTCTTGAAGGATGTTTTTGCTGGATATAAAATTCTGGGTTGACAATTTTTTTCTGTCGTCAGATTAAAGATGTTGTTCTTCTGTCTTCTGACTTCCCGTGTTTTTAATGAGGATTTAGTGGTAATTTGGATCATTATTTTCCTGGATTTTTGGTGACATTTATCTTCAGTTTTCAGAAGTTTGACTATGATATGCCTGAGTATAGCTGCTTTATGTTGTTCTTGCTTCAGGTCCAACTTTCTTATAGCTGTAAATGTATCTTTCACCAAATTGGAGAATTTTTTTTTTTTTTTTGTGACTGAATATCTGTCTGTCACCCTGGCTGGAGTTCAGTGACATGATCTCAGCTCACTGCAACCTCTGCCTCCTCTCCTGGGTTCAAGCGGTGCTCCTGCCTCAGCCTCACAAGTAGCTGGAATTACAGGTGCCCACCACCATGCCTGGCTAATTTTTTGTATCTTTTAGTAGAGACAGGGTTTCACCATGTTGGCCAGGATGGTCTCCATCTCCTGACCTTGTGATCCGCCTCAGCCTCCCAAAGTGCTGAAATTACAGGTGTGAGCCACCACACCTGGCCTGGAGAAAAAAAAATTTTGTTTGTTTGTTTTTTGTGAGATGGAGTCTTGCTCTGTTGCCCAGGCTGGAGGGCAGTGGCACTATCTCAGCTCACCTCAACGATCTCCTGGGCTCAAACAATTCTCCTGCCTCAGCCTCCCAAGTAGCTGGGACTACAGGCGTGCACACATGATGCCCGGCTAATTTTTTTGTATTTTTAGTAGAGACAGGGTTTCACCATGTTGACCAGGCTGGTCTTGAACTCCTGTACTCAGGTGATCCGCCCACCTTGGCCTTCCAAAGTGCTGAGATTACAGGCATGAGCCGCCATGCCTGGCCAGAAAAATTTAACTGCTATTTTTCCAAATACTTTTTGAGCCATTCTCACCCTCCTTTTTTTTCTGAGACTCCAATTACGCAATAGCAGACCTTTTGATACTTGCCTGTAGGTCTCTTAGGCTCTGTTAATTTGAATTTCCATCTTTATCTAGGATTAAATAATGTCCATTAATCTATGTTCAAGCTTATGGATTTTTTCCTTGTCCTCTCCATTCTACTCTACAGTCCATCCAGCAAATCTGTACTTTGAGATTTTATATATGTTAGTTCTGGATTTTTACTTGTTTCCTTTTTATAGTTTCAGGTTTTCTTTTGAGGCTTTCTGTCTTTTTTATTAATTACAAGTGTAATTTCCTTTATAACCTTGAGCCCAGTAAAAGAACTGCTTTAAAAACTTTGTTGATTCTAGCCTCTAGGTCACAGCAGCCTTGGTCTCTGTTGATGTCTTTGCACCTGAGAAAGTGTCACATTCTTCTAGTTGTTTTTTTTTTTTAACATGTCAGGTAACTTTTTATTTTATTCTGGACATTGTAAGAGATATATTTTAGAACCTCTGGATTCTGCTGTGTGCCTCCAAAGAGTGATGCCTGCAGATAGCAAGCATATAAGTTTGATAAACTCAAAGTGACAGGAAAGTATGTGTCCTCTGTTGTAGATGACAGCTCAAATCTTGATTCCAATGTTTTAGCCCCAGCCAGACTGCCAGGGGTCTACCCTATGCATGTGTGGCTTGGGGGAGTCAGCCAGATGTGCTGGCAAAGTTTAAATACGGGATTTTTTCCCACATGGGTCTCTCCTATTTAAGGTCTCCGTTCCTCAGTTTTCAGTGTCTGTAGCTGCCCTGATCTCCGTCTTCAGGCTCTTCCACCCAGCAAGACCAAAGGTTTTGCATCAGAGTTTTAGCTATCCCACGTGGCAGAGGCTAGAGTCTTCTCACAGACCAGAAGCTGTAAAACCCAAGAAACAGCATAAACACTCATCCCTTTTTTCCCGTGCAGATACTCTCCACCGTCAGCCTGCTTTCATTCCGTCTCTAGCACCCTTGGGTGATTGTTTTCTGGTATTTCGTCTGCAGTTTATTGTTATTACCTGTATGCAGACTGGTCTGGAAGGGGCTACTTGGCCACTAACAGAAGCCGAACTTGTGGTCTCTTAGTGGTGTCTGCTGATGAATGGATGGTTTTAATTTCAATGCACTTTTATTTATCAGTCTTTTCCTTTATAACTAGTGTTTTTGTGTCCTATCCAAGAAATCATTGCCTATCCCAAGGGCACAAATATATTTTTTATATTACCTTCTGGAAGCTTTGTTATTTTACGTTTCACTCTTCGAGCTGATGTTCTGGCATGGAGTTTTTGGTAGCTGGTCCAGCAGCATTTGCCACAAATGCTGTCATTTCCCCGTAATAATTCGTTGGCACCTCTGTCAACCAGGTGACTGTATGTGTGTGGATCTGTTTCTAAATTCCAAATGTTGTTACCTTGGCCTATGCCTGTGCCAGTATCACTGTTGTCATTACTTTAACCTCACAGGAAGTCATATGTTGTGGTGGAAGCCTTCCAGCCTTCCAGCATGTTCTTTGTTTTGTCTGGCCATTATCGTTCCCTTGCTTTTCCACACAATTTCTAGAATCAGCTCGTTGGTTTCAAAAAAAAAAAAAAAAAAAAAGCTTCTAAGATTTAGATTAAGATTGCGATTAATCCAGAGATGAGTTTGAGAAGAATAGACATCCTTCCATTAGAGTCTTGCAGTCCCTGAATATGGCACAGCCCCACACTTATTTGGGTCTTAATTTCTCTCAGTGATCTCATGTCATTTTCTGCATAAAAGTCTTGCATAGGTCAGGCGCGGTAGTTCACACCGATAATCCCAGCAGTTTGGGAGGCCGAGGTGGGCAGATCACTTGAGGTCAGGAGTTCAAGACCAGCCTGGACAGTGTGGCAAAACCCCGTCTCTACTAAAAATACAAAAATAAGATGGGCATGGTGGCAGGAGCCCATAATTTCATCTACTCGGGAGGCTGAGACATGAGAATTGCTTGAACCTGAGGGGCGGGGGTTGCAGTGAGCCAAGATCACACCACTGCACTCCAGCCTGGGCAACAGAGTGAGACTCCATCTCAAAAATGAATAAAAAGGCTTACACATCTTTCACGAGTTTATTCCTGGATATTTGATGTTTTACGATGTTATTTCAAATGGTATCAATTTTTGAATTTCATTTTCCGATTGCATGTGGGGAAAATGAAATAGCACTGTGCTGGGATCCCTGAGTGCAGTCTCAGCCCAGCTAATCATTAGCTGAGTAATCTCAGGCAGACCTCCAGGCATCAATTTTCCTATCTGCAGGATGGAAGCGGTGCCTGTGTGCCAGATACTAGCTGTGTTTAACTCCCAGCATCCAGCCTTTTCTGGTTTATGTTGCTCCACTCATGTTCTGGGGATTGGCTGGGCATTGGCTCCACCCATGGCTCCCGGGTGGCCACAGTTCAGCCCGTCCAATCAGAGTGCCATTTCCCTGGCTGCTGGGATGAGCATGGAACCCGCTATGGACAGCAGTCAGTCATGTCTTCTGAGACTGTCAGAAGGGGCCAGGCACCCATCTGCTGCTGGACCACGAGGTGGCTAGCATGGCGGGGAGGGCTGTCATACTGCTGCCAGGGGCAAGGCTCTGCTGGAAAAGAAGCCTGGAGCCAGCCAGCAGAAGCCCTGAGCTGTGCCTGGGCTTTCCAGCTTTATGAGCCAAGCACTGCCTTTTCTCAGCTGGGCCATTTGGGCCAGGTTTTCTGCCACTTACTGCCAGAGGGTCCTGAGCAGGAGCTGGGCTACTCCGTGGCACTGGTGTGGCTTCAGGGCTGAGTGTGACTACAGGTGTCCTCACCAGCCTTGGAGTCCTTTGCTGTGGCCGGGGTAAGTGAGGGAGTCCAAGGGTCCTGAGCAGGAGCTGGGCTACTCCGTGGCACTGGTGTGGCTTCAGGGCTGAGTGTGACTACAGGTGTCCTCACCAGCCTTGGAGTCCTTTGCTGTGGCCGGGGTAAGTGAGGGAGTCCAAGGGTCCCATTTACCTTATCAGGGTACGGGCAATGCTGCCACACAAGCTACCAGACAGAGACTGCCAAATCCTGCCCAGATTGAGTGGTGCCTCCCCACTAGAGCCTTCTCTACTGCCTCCAACCAGCCATACACACATGGTGACAGCACCCCCTGCAGAAATCTGCAGCGTTCTGGTTTTCCCCCACAGTCTACTGTGTGTTATAATTAAGATAATATAGACAAAATGTTCAGTACAAGCCCTGGTATAAAGTAAGTGGTGATAAATATGAGGTCACCATCATCCCACCATCATCATCATCATCACCATCATCATTATAACCATCACCTCCATCACTATCATGAGCACCATAAGCACCATCATCATCACCATCACCATCACCTCCATCATCACCTTCACCACCATCATCGTCACTACAACCACCATCACCACGACTATCATCACCATTACCATCTTCATCATTACCATCACCACCACCATCCCACCATCATCACCACCATTACCATCATCACCAGTACCACCACTGTCATCGCCACCACCATCACCATAACCATTACCGTCATTGCCATCATCATTGTCACCCCCATCAACACCATCATCATCACCAAGACCATCATCTTCACCAAGACCATTAATACCATCATGACCATCGTCATCACCAAGACCATCATCACCAAGACCATCAACATCATCATGACCATCATCATCACCAAGACCATCAACATCATCACCATCATCATCACCAAGACCATCATCACCAAGACTATCAACACCATCACCACCATCATCATCACCAAGACCATCATCATCATCACCATCACCACCACCATCATCATCAAGACCATCATCATCACCATCATGACCAAGACCATCATCATCACCATCATGACCATCATCATCACCACGACCATCAACACCATCATCATCATCATCATTATCATCACCATCACCATCGCCAAGACCATTATCACCAAGACCATCAACACCATCATGACCATCATCATCACCAAGACCATCATCACCAAGACTATCAACACCATCACCACCATCATCATCACCAAGACCATCATCATCATCACCATCACCACCACCATCATCATCATCATCACCAAGACCATCATCATCACCATCATGACCATCATCATCACCACGACCATCAACACCATCATCATCACCATCATCATTATCATCACCATCACCATCGCCAAGACCATTATCACCAAGACCATCATAACCATCATCACTATCACCACCATCATCATCACCATCATCATGAGCAGTAACAGCACTAACGTGGTCTCTGTCATCACATCACTGACACCTGTCATTACCAGCATCTTCACTAACACCATCAATGTCAACACCATTGTCTTCATCACCATCACCACCTTCACTTGAGGGCAAGATCCATGTCCTCCCCACTCTGCGTCCCCTCCATGCCTGTCATGGACTCTGACTCCCGTGAGTACTCCGCAAATGTCTGCTAAGTAAATGAATGAAAGAAAATAGCCTGTTGAGCTCCAACTGTATACCAAGTTCTTAGTTTTAGTAACAGCAGCAGCATATACTGAGTTAGATGTTGGGCCCTGTGCTCTCGTCTCAGTCGTCATAGGCAAGACTCAGTCCCTCAAGGCAAGCTTTCCAAGCCCACTTTACAGATGAGCAAATTAAAGCACAAGAGTGGTCAGGCTCAGAGTCCCAATTTAGTGAGTGATGGAGCCTTGCTTCCCCTGCACGAGGACAGCTGATGGAGGCCGTCCTCTGCCTTCTTCTCCCAGGGCACAGGGTACCAGAACACTTGCCACAACAGCAGACACAGAGGCCGCTTTGAGGCTTTGGAAGGAAGGGCACATCCCAGCCCCTGAGATGAACTAAAACAGGAATTTAGAAATCAAAGCAAGGAAACCAAGGCCACAAAAAGGTGGTTGTGTGAGTGTTCTGTGTGCTGGAGTCAAGCCCAGGCATGCAGTGACCTCCACTACGCACCAGGCCCCACAGCCCTGGGCACCAACCTGAGCCTGACTGGCATCTCCTCATCGGCTGGTCACTGGCTCCAGTCCCTGGGGTCCCGGCTCATGGCCCCATCTGGAATTCTGAACAATTCCACGAAGAGGCCAGCTTTCCAAGAGATATATTTATTAAAAAACAAAAACATCCCTCTCCAAAGCAGCCCCCACACTGCTGAACCGGTGAGCCTGGGCCAGCATCAGCATCAGTGCCAGCTCCACGGCAAACACAGAGACCCGCATTCTTACCCCAGTGCCCACAGACGAAAGCACACCCGATCCCAGCTCCATTCCAGATGAGTGTCCTCCCTGCACAGGATGAGAGAGGAAATCCAATATTATTTTAGGACTTGCCTTCGCATAATAGCGGCGAGGGTAGAGAACAATCCTGTGCTTATATGAGACGCAAACAAGCCTGCTCCCTCAGCTGCTGCTGGGCCTCGCTGCTGCCCAGGAGGGAGCTTGGCATTGGATGCTGTGTCCTTCTGGTCAGTGACCGGGTCTCTGGGTTGGAGTCCGGAGCCAGTCACCGCTTCCATGGAACCCAGCAGCCGGTACCGAGGAGGGGCCAAGAGCCGCACATGTGGGACAGGGTACAGGTGCCCTCCTGGGGCCTGGACGCCATCCCTGAGCCGTCAGCAGAGAAGTCAGCTCTGATGGAGGTGGAGCTCCTTGCAGGGGCTCTGCGAGGTGGGGGCTCTGTGAAGGGGGGGGGGCTCCATCCTTCCTCTTCAGAAGTTTCTTAAACCCATCTGGCTTCTCCGTCTCTGAGAACAGACTTTGGTCATTGGCTGGGAGCAGACTCTGGGGAGAGTGTGACTTAGAGAGAGCATGGCCCTGGGAGAGAAGGTGGCCTGGAGAGAGTGGCCTTGGAGAGCATGGCGCTGGGAGAGATTGGCCCGGAAAAGCGTGGCCTGTAGAGCATGGCCTGGGAAACTGTGGCCTGGGAAAGAGAGCAGCCTAAGAGAGCATGGGCTTGGGATACCGTGGCCTGGGAAACTGTGGCCTCAGCAGAGCCACCTGCTCACTGAGCTCCTTGTTTTCCTTCTCAAAGGCGTGGGCAGGCCAGGCATGGTGGCTCACGCCTGTAATTCCAGCACTTTGGGAGACTAAGACACGCAGATCACTGAGGTCAGGAGTTCAAGACCAGCCTGGTCAACATGGTAAAACCCTATCTCTACTAAAAATACAAAAATTAGCCAGACGTGGTGACGGGCATCTGTAGTCCCCGCTCCTCGGGAGGCTGAGGCAGGAGAATTGCTTGAACCTGAGAGGCAGAGGTTACATTGAGCTGAGATCACGCCACTGCACTCCAGCCTGGATGACAGAGCAAGATTCTGTCTCAAAAAAAAAAAAAAGGCCTGGGCAGCAGGTCCCTGCAGCTGCCGCCCTCTCCTCCCTGGGGTCATTGGGGGAACATGGGGAGTGGCCCTGCAGTCTCCCCAGAAAGCTCTGAGCCATGGACTCCCCTCCCCCACCTCACCCTGGGGAATAAACCCCTCCCTTCCAGGTAGGCAGGATGCCCAGCACATGCACCACTGCCCTTGGGATGCCACATGCATATAGATGCAAATGATGTGCAAAGCCACCTGTTGGGACTGAAGCCCCATTGCTTCCTTCTGGGGCTCCTGGGCATTGCCTGGCTGACAGGATAGAGGCAGCCCAGTAGTCTGGGGTCTGCATGGCCTCCTCTCCCCACTTCTCCATTGTGGGGGGCACCCAAGCCATGTGAGGAGAACATAGCAGGGCATCATGTCAGCCCGTGGCCCACTGCCGTGTGACCCAGGACAGGTCACTTCACTTGCCTAGCTCCCTCAAGTTGAGGCAGGAGGCGAATGTCATGATTCAGGTTGACAAGCAGTCCCTGGGTATGTGGACACTCTCACGGTGACTTGGAGGGGTGATACCGTCCCCACCCACATTTCTCAGATGACAAGGCAGATTCTCTCAGGGCTGGGTGGAGAGTAGCCTGGGAGGACCAAGCAGAGCTCAGTCACAGAAGCCACCCCCACAGCCCCCGGCCAAGCTTCCGGGGACAGTGACATAGTCTCAACATTCCATTCCCGCCGCACCCTCAGAAACCACAGTGTCTGCTCTTCCCCTCCTGGGGACCCACCTCCCTGAGCGTGGCTTCGACAACTTGGACTGAGGCCACTGCTTTTAATTGCTTTGTTTTCCGTTTCAAAAATAATACCTGTTCTTTACACAAAGTCTGGACACTCCAGCAAAGCCCAAACGGGGAAATTTTAAAACTCCCCTTGATCCTGTGGCCAGGATGTGGCTGCAGCCCTTCTCACTGCAGTCTGTCTTCCCTGTTCCTGGGAGCATCAGCTTCTTTTTCTTGCCTTTTAACAAAATCAGTGCAGACGTCTCTTATAACCAGCATTTTACATGCTGCTATTAGGCACGATTTCCAGTGTCCATGGGAACAAGCCTCCTGCAGCATCTTCTGGGGAGAGCGTTCCTGTGCAGACCGTCCACCTGTTGTGGGCATTTGTGCAGAGTGTTGCCCACTCTGATACCATGAAGAGTGTGGGGCTGGCGCCACCTCACCATGGGCCCCTCGTTATTCCTGAGGGGAGTCACGGCACAGAGCTGCCAGAACAGAGGAAGGTTTCAGACTTTAGCAGCGTGTGCGTGCTCACAGTCCGTCCCCTGGTGAGCCCTGGGACCCACATGCCCTGAGCATCAGGTGATCGGCCAAGGAAGAATATTTCGTCTTGCCCCCTCGCATCTCGGTTCCTCACAGGGCTGGACATCCCATGTGACTGGGCCGCTGCGTGTCTCATGCATGTCACATGCGCGTGTCCAGGGCCCGGTCCTGAGTCCTGAAGTGTGTGAGCCTTCTGGGGCTGCTGTGACAAATGACCACAGACTGGGCGAGTGAACACAGCAGCAATCTGTCCCCGCAGCATGGAGACCAGAAGTCTGAGGCTGAGCTGTGGGCAGCGCGGGTGACCTTGTGGTCCCTCCCGTAGAGATTGGAGTCTTTCTCTCCACCCCTTTGGCAATGAGGCAGTACCAACAGTGATGTAAGTAGAAAGAGGTTGGAAAGCTTTGCTCGTGGGGGTTGCCCTCTTGCTGAGCTTGTGAGCCCATGACTTTCCCCTGAGGAATAAGGAGTGTGAGTGAGCCAGGCTACCTGCTGGAGGACGGGAAGCATGTGGCCCAGTCGTTCCTGTCACCCAGCTCACAGCAAGTCAACCATTAGACCATCCAGCCCCAGCCATGTGTCCGACTGAATGCAGATATCAGCCAGGCTGACCTAAGCCAGAAAATGGTTCGTGTGCTCCTCTGAACCATGAGAAGTAACCAAATTACTGTGTAAGCCGCTAACTTTGGGACTGGCTGTTACACAGCAAAGGCTCACTGATACAGCTTCCCACAAACATGGCAGGCTCCTCAGTCTGAGAAACTAGCCTCATCTCTTCTGAGACAGGAAGAGGAGTTAGTCAATACTAAGCACATACAGTGCTCTGATAGATAAACAATTAGGAGAATCCAGGATGGGAGATGCTAATTTATCCTAAAACCCATGCACAGCCACATATGTGAGCAATCGGTTTCCCACAGTTTTTGACAAACGGGGTGGCAAGTGTCCCCAGTTCAGTCCTCATAGTAACCTCATGGCACAGGCCAGGCAGGTTTGATTATCACCATGTGACAGGTGGGAAAACCGAAGCTCAGGGAGGTGATGGGATTTGCCCGAAGCTGCCAGTCATGCTTCGTAGAGGCAGAGCTCCAATCCAGTTGTAGATCTCAGCCAGAAAGTCATGCTGTGGACAGAACACATTCGCGCTCATGCTCAGAGCAGGCTTGGCTTTGAGAATTTGGCATTTCTTGTTCCGGCTCTTCCTCAGTGATGTAACCATGGAGTGAACCTAGCCAGACACCAACACCACAGCTGGGTTGCTTGTTCTCAGTGACATCAACACATTTGCTATGCTTAATTTGGTGTTTTCAGTATACTACTCTGTGAGATTATCATCATAGCCATCACCATCATCACCACCAACATCACCATCACCTTAACCATCATCACCACCATGATAACCATTATCACCATCACCACCACCATCACCATCATCACCATCATCACCATCAACATCACTACCATCATCACAATCATCACCACTACCATTATCACCATCGTCACCGCCAACACCGACACCACCATCATCATCATCATTACCACCATTATCATCACCACCATCATCACCATCACCATCACCACCATCATCACCACCAACATCACCATCACCATCACCTTAACCATCATCACCACCATGATAACCATTATCGCCATCACCACCATCATCACCATCACCATCATCACCATCAGCATCACTACCATCATCACAATCATCACCACTACCATTATCACCATCTTCACCGCCAACACTGACACCACCATCATCATCATCATTACTACCATCATCATCACCACCATCATCACCATCACCATCACCACCATCATCACCGCCATCATCACCACCATCATCACCATCACCATCATCACCATCACCATCACCACCACCACCACCATCATCACCATCATCACCACCACCATTATCACCATCACCATTATCACACCAACACCATCACCACCGTCTTCACCATCACCACCACCCCTATCATTGCCATCATCTTAACCATCATCACCAGCATCACCAGCATCATCTTAACCATCATCACCACCATGATAACCATTACCACCATCACCACTATCATCACCATCACCATCATCACAATCATTATCACCACCATCATCACCATCATCATCACCATCAACACCAACACCATCACCATCATTACCACCATCACCACCACCATCATCATCCCCATCATCACCACCAACACTCACTACCATCATCTTCGCCATCACCATCATCACCATCACTACCATCATCATCACAATCATCACCACCACCATCATCACCACCAACATCAACACCACCATCATTACAATTATCACCATCATCACCATCACCACCATCATCACCACCATCACCATCACCATCATCACCATCACCATCACCATCATCACCACCAACATCAACACCACCATCATTACCATTATCACCATCATCACCATCACCACCATCATCACCATCACCATCACCATCATCACCACCAACATCAACACCACCATCATTACCATTATCACCATCATCACCATCACCACCATCATCACCATCACCATCACCATCATCACCATCACCATCATCATCACCATCACCACTATCATCACCATCACCATCATCACCATCACCATCATCACCATCACCATCATCACCAACATCAACACCACCATCATTACAATTATCACCACCATCACCATCACCACCATCATCACCGCCAGCACCACCATCATCACCATCCCCATCATCACCATCACCACAATCATCATCACCACCATCAGCACCATCAGCATCACCATTTTTACCATCTTCACCATCACCACCATCATGATCTTTATCATCTTCACCATCACCACCACCACCATCTTCATCGCATCCTGACCTGGCGGAATGCCCTGGCTCAGTGCCAGGCACTCTTTTAAGTACTTCACACTGTTTCATTGCATCCTCATGGCACTGCTTGAGGCGTCAACCTCTATTTTGTCACCTCTGTTTTTCAAAAAAGAAGACTGGGGCTCTAAAAGGAAATGAGACTTGCCCAAAGTCACCCAGCTGTCAACTGACAGGGCCCTTCCTGCACTGGCCACAGTCCGCTCTGCCAGGAATGCCTGGCTCCCTGGTGTATGGCTTGCAGGAGTCTCATTGTGTGGCAGGATGTGTTAGGTGCTTTAGTCGGGGAGCGGAAAGAAGTCAGGGTACCTGGAGAGCCAGCGTCTCCGGATGGGGTGTTGATGGACGGCTGGGCTGCCCCTGTGTGGAGGCAGACAGGGGGGCCATGCAGAACACAAAGTCTGCTTGAGAGAGCTGGTCCCGCCCTACCTGTGCCCCACACATCATCTCTCCCTCTCTGGGCCTCAGTCTCTTCATCTGTAAAGTGAAAAGTCTGGGGTAGACCACCCTCAAGAGGCTTTCTGGTGCTGACATTCTCCAATGCTCCATAGACTTGCTCACATCACACAGTGACACTGGGTCAAGAACAGGGGGCTCCCTGCAGGGGAGGAATCTTGAGCAGGTTTTGGAAGAGAGAAGAGGCAGCAGGGCTCAGTGGCTCACACCTACAATCCCAGCAGGCTGAGGTGGGCGGATCACTTGAGGCCAGGAGTTCGAGACCAACCTGGCCAAAATGGCAAACACCCATTAATACTAAAAATGCAAAAATTAGCTGAGCGTGATGATGCATGCCTGTAATCCCAGGTACTTGGGAGGCTGAGGCAAGAGAATCGCTTGAACCTGGGAGGCGGAGACAGAGGCAGAGGTTGCGACGAGCTGAGATTGCAGCTATGCAGAGCCTGGGCAATAGAGTAAGACCCTGTCTCAAAAAAAAAAAAAAAAAAAAAACCAAAACAAAGGCTTCAGGTGTCAGAGATATGAGCCATTCCAGGATGAGGAATGAACATAGCGTGTGGTGAGGAGTGAAGGAATAGACTTCACCCATCACAGATCACAGAGCCCTGCTTGGAGTCAGGCACTGTCTGAGGTGTAGTGTGGACAGGTGTAGGGTGTACCCTGTGGTCCAGCAAGGGGGGGCCAGGGAATGGCCAGATATAGGACACAGTATGACATAGGTGTGCCAAAAGCCAAGGAGGAAGCATACAGGGGGTGACTTCTGAATGGGTCGTGAAGGATGAATAGGAGTTTGCTAGTTTGGCAAAGCTGGCAGTCAGGGAGGGATTCCAGGGAAGAGAGACCTCATGAACAGAATGAGTGAGGTGTTGGAAACGAAGGGGCAGCAGCTCAGGTGGCCTGAGTCGGAGTTGGGGAGGCAGGGAAGAAGGAGCACAGAGACCAGGAACATAGCTGGGGGCCCGGACAGGGAAAGGTTGTGAGTCTGGAACTGAGCGGACATTCGTGCTGTGGGCACCGGGGTGCCATGTGAGGCTCCTGAGCAGGGGCATGACATGACCAAGTCCATGTTTGTCCCTAACTCCTTGGTGTTCAGGAACATTCTTGTGATGGGTAGGATGTTGTTTTCTTATTCACACTAACCCAGCGTTTCGTTAACAAACAGCTGCGTGTGCAATGGGCTGAGATCAGCGCCGCTGAGCTGTGAGAGGCTGTATCCGCGCCCTGAGGTGTGTGCTGGTTTTGCTGGCAGCTCAGCAGTGATGCAGGCCCGGGCACAGCTCACAGTTCACAGCCAATGTGAAGGTTTCACCCCCTCTGGTAAATGCCTGGCAGTGCCCTGTGTCGTGGAGTCTATGGGTGAAATCCTCAGACAGCACAGGGCCCCTGGCACACCCAGGCATCACCCTACCGATAACTCCACTCATGCTTCCCACGTTTCCTTCCAGCCATTTGAGAATCTCTTTGTTCCTTCGTTTATTCAACAAAGATGAATGCTCCTGGGTGCTGGGCACCATCGCAGGGACGAGGCACGCTGCCTCTGGCCCCCGGCGTGGTCACATCCGACCACAGTGGGAACGCTGAGCCCCACGGCCAGGCTGCGCAAGTCTCTTCAAAGACCTGACGAAGGAAACGGTCTGGCTGCCGACGCCTGCCCCCCCGGGAAGTCAGCAGGAGCGACTGTTTGGGCTGTCACAGCAGGTGACAGAGACGAAAGCACGGTTTTTCTTTAATGTTGCTGAAGGGAAGAAGAGCTGGCGGACGTGTGGCCGGACCGGGGTGGATAAGCCATTTGGAGAGGAAAAGATCCCAGGGAAACTTGCCACATTTTTTTCTTGAAGAATGTTGGAAGATTCAGTGGCCAGGTATGGAAAAGAAAACCCGCGCACACTGAGGCCATTCATGGTGTCGGGGCGGGCTGTGCAGGCCAGGTGCTGGGAGAGGGACGGTGCTGTTCACGGCGGGACATGGCCACGACGGCCAGTTGTCTGCACGCCTTCGGCAGTCGCCCGAGCAACACAAAAACACACATCAATGCCCTTTTGCTGCGGGGCCTTTCTGCAGGCAGATAAATGACCGAGCCGAGCAAAACGTAAATGCGAACTTATGCCCTGGAGGCATAATTATAGGAAAAAGCTGAGGACAGTGGTGACCTGGACTGCGAACATCTGACTCCTTCACGCAGCCGGGCCGGTGCGAGAGGGCATCCAGGGTAAGAGGGGGCGGGAAGCTGCAGCCAGCCGCTGGAGGCAGCCGTCCCTCTCCTCGCCTGCCCTGGGCCTGCCCTGGGCACTGCCATTCCCTGGGCCCAGCCCAGGTGCCTCCTCCCAGGCCCTCGCCCTGCGGCCACCATGAACGGGCCCATTCCTGCGCCAGCCACTGGCTGGGGTTCCCGTGGCCGGCTGGTCTCTGCTGCCTGTGTTTTCTTTTCATTAGAAGGATTCCCATTTTGAAGGTTTGTGAGGGCTGAGTCAGGGATGCTGTGGCTGACCGTGTCCGGAGAGCACAGCTGCCCACGCCCCAGCACATTCACTGAGTTACCACGGCAGATGGGGAAACTGAGGCTCCAGCGAAGTCCCAGCCACGTGGCTGGCAGACAGCGGAGCTGGGGTTTGGACCCAGGCCACCAGCTGCCTACTGTGTCTCCGATTCCCAGAGGGGCTCCCAGGGAAGCCAAGAGGTGCAGGGCACAGGTGCTGTGTGTGCCCAGCCCAGGTGCCAGGCCTCCTCCCAGCATGCCCCGAGGCCCCTGAGAGCCTGGCCTCCTCCTGGGTAAGGCAGGGAGAAGGCTCTGCTTGTTCAGGCCACCAGGAGGGCTAGAGGCAACAGAAGGCCAGGCCCCAGTGCAGGCTGACTCTCAGCTGGGTCACTTCAGGAGAGGGTCACTGGGTCCCTCTCCTCGCCTGCCCTGGGCCTGCCCTGGGCAGTGCCATTCCCTGGGCCCAGCCCAGGTGCCTCCTCCCAGGCCCTCGCCCTGCGGCCACCATGAACGGGCCCATGGTGGGGCAGGGGGCTGTGTGGGGCAGGGGGCCTTCCCAGAGGAGGTGTGAATGTGTGGGGCAGGGGGGCTTCCTGGAGGAGCCAAGACTGTGCAGGGCAGGGGGGCTTCCTGGAGAAGGTGACACTGCTCTGAGCCTCACAGAGGGTAGGCGAGGTGGGTCCTGCGTGCCCAGACCCTCTGCTGGCCAGTAGGCCTAGTGGCTTCGGGCTGCTCTCCTGCTGGGCCCGCCACACACAGGAGCACATGTGTGTAAGCCAGTGTGTATGGCCTGAGGGGGGGTGTGTACCCGTGTCCCTGTGCAGGAGCACATGTGTGTAAGCCAGTGTGTATGGCCTGAGGGGGGGTGTGTACCCATGTCCCTGTGCAGGAGCACATGAGTGTAAGCCAGTGTGTATGGCCTGAGGGGGGGTGTGTACCCGTGTCCCTATGCAGGATGCCCTCAAGGCCATCCCAGCTATTTGCTGTAGACTGAGCCATTCAGATGATGGGGCTGAAACACTCGGGCCTTGGGCATCTGAGTCACGCGCCACCATCTGTCTGGAATGTCTCCTTGGACCCGGCTCAGCTGGGCTCCAGGCCCTGACGCTCCCTCCCCTGCGCTTCCCTCCGTCCTTCCTCCCTTCCGCACTCCCCATCCTCCCTCCCCTGTTCCCCTCCTCCAGCCCTCCCTTCCCCTTCCCCTCTCACTTTCCAAGCCTCCTCTGGTTGAGCCTGTCCCACTGTCCCACCTCAGGGTGCAGCCCGAGCCACCCCTCAAGCACTGGCCTGTAGGTGCTTGAAGATTTATGAAGATTTATTCAGCCCCACTTTTGTATTCTAGAGGTTGTTTTTTTTTTTCTGATGCCAGGAAAAGAATGGTGTTTGACCTCAGCCCTGACCCGGCCGAGGGAAGCATGGGGCACCGCAGGGTGAGAGGAAGGCTGCCTGGGATGGGCGCTGTGTCCTCAAGGGCCCCAGTCCACAGAGCCACTGCCCCTCCTCCCTTGCACATATGTGTTATGTCCAACTGCGCTCGATACCCTAAGATCCCCACTTCACCACCACGGAGTGGGGGGCCCGCAGCCTCATGATGTCGTCTCCCAGACAAGTAAGCAGAAACTCGAAGAGCCCGCTCACTCACCCGGGCACACAAAGCGGGCAGGGAGCAGGGCATCAGGGCTGGGTCTGTTTGTGCCCTTCTCTATGCAGCCCCAAGACCCAAATGCAAGGTCTACTTGGTGAAATCCACAGGTATTGATTGTGTTCCAGAAGTTCCAGGCTGGTAACACAGTGCCTCGTCAGCCGGGTCGCATGTTCTTGGAGAGGCCCCTGATGGTTGTCCTTGTGCTTGCACACATCGTACCAGGTGAGGGCTTATGAGCCCCCACGAGCTTCCCACTGCACCCAGAAGCTGTCCTGGGGGAGGCAGAGCTCATCAGAGGCTGTCCAGGCGGGCTTCCTGCCCCAAGGGGAGTTGGAGTCTGCACCTCAGCCGGGCTGCTCACAGACCCCCAAATGTCGTGCAGGCCCCCGTGCTCAGAGGCCCCCAAAGCTGCTCTCCCCTCCACTCCTGCCCTGGACTAGGGAGAAGGTGGCAGCCTGGGACAGGCTTGACTGCTCACCACCACGTCTCTGGGAGGGGGTCTTCATTCTCCAGCCTCACTTTCCCCTGTCTAGCAAATGGGGCTAAGGAGCCCATGAGATGACAGGGGAAGCTTGCTTTGAAAACTCCCGGAGGATTTAAATGTCCCGTATGCCGTATCTCTGCCACAGGTCAGGACCTCGCGTGGTCTCCTCTCTGGAGGGCCCATCTGGGGCAGGTGTTGGCCCAGGTGCGGCAGGGGTGCGGCCTTGCTCTCAAGGTACGTGGTAGTCTGGAGGGATGGGTGTCCACACCCCTGCCACCAGCGCTGAGCTCGAGTGCCAGAGAACAGTCACCCCTGGAATGTGTCGGCGGCTTCTTGCGCCCCCCCACCGCGCTGGTGCTGGTTACTTGGTTTCATTTTTACATCAGGCGAAAATCAAGGGGGTGACTCATGTGGCTTGGCTCTCCTGATGTCCACTGGGACGCAGAAAACCTCCCCCCACCCAGGGTTGGCCTGGAGCTCTGGGCAGCATGGGGGCTTGGTTAGGGCAAGAGACCTGGGCTCAGTGGCTATGGCCATGGGTAAGTCGAGTCAGCAGGCTGCTGGGCCGGTCTCCTCTGGAAAGCAGGGGCTGGGACCACCTGGGAGCCTTCCAGCTCTGCTGAGCTCACAGACACAGGGGAGGCTTCCTAGCTCTGTTCCCCACAGGGTACCCCATCGGACAGCTCCTCCCAAGAGGGGTGGGCATGGCCCCCTTTACTGCTCTCTGACAGCTTTGAGGGCTGAGAAGAGGGGAAAGAGGCCCGGGGAGTGACAGGAATCAGGAGGCCACAGCTGGAGCAAAGTCACCCCCAGGAGGACACTGATACCAGGATTCTCACCTCCCACTGTGGACACCTGGGGCGGGATAATTCCTGCACACTGGGGAGGTGTGGCAGCAGGCCCTGCTCACCCACGAGATGCCTGAGGCAGCCCCCAGTCACGACAGCCCAAATTGGCTCCTGACGCTGCCACTGGGTTAGTCAAAGCAGGTGGGTGTGGAGCATGGGGACAGGGCGAGGGGTGGACGGTGGCTCTGGGGCACGGGAGGCATACTGCATGCCTTGGCCATGCTGCTAGTCCTCCCTGGGAAAGGGGAGAGGCAGCCCCCATCGCAGGGCTGTCGGAGTCCTTTACATGGTGACTGGCCCAGGGTGGGCACAGGGTCATCCCCTGTTGGCACCATGGTCTTGGGCATGGGCCCTGAGTGAGGGCTTCTGTCATTTCTCATGCCTAGGCAGCATTCAGGTACCCCAGAGCTGGGGAAAGAACTCACGTGTATGCATGCACACATGCATTCACACACATACACACATGCACACATGCACTCACATGCATTCACTTACCAGGTGTTCACAGACATGCACTCTCACACATGCAATCACACACATTCACATGCATTCACACATGCACTCACATGCACTCAGATACATTCACATATACTCATACTTGCACTAATACACATACACACGCTCACACATGCATTCACACACATGTATTCCACTCATGCACTCACACACATGCAGTCACACATGCACTCACACATGCATTCACTCACCAGGTGTTCACAGACATGCACTCTCACACATGCAGTCACACATTCACATGCATTCACACACACATGCATTCACACATGCACTCACACACATGCACTCACACACGTATTCACACTCATGCATTCACACACACAGTCACACACATGCATTCATGCATTCACACGCACTCACGTGCATATGCATTCACACACGCACACGCACGTACTCACTCACAAATGAACACATGCACACACACATGTGCTCACCCACACACACACTAACACACACACACATGGGTTTGGAAATTGAAGTCTTTCTCAGAAACAAGAATAGACCCAGTGGAAAAGACAGGGAAGGAAACGCCCGCTGCGGTCTTTGTCCAGAGCCAAGGGGACCCCCGCACTTGAAACTTTAAGAAACTTGCTTGATTGAAATCCTGATTAACTCGAGAGGGTTTCTTAGTTCCTCCCCATTTTCCATAGAAAGGGAGCTCCCAGGACCTGGAGGCCCCAGACGATGCCACAGAAACGTGAGCCCAGCCTGGAGCCTCTGGGGCCTCTCAGCCCCTGCCCCTGGTTCAGTTCACGTTTTCAAGCCACTGGCAGGAACGTCGTGTGCTGTGATGCCCAGGACAGAAACCCCGCTGTGACGTGCAGTTCATTTTAGTTTATTCTATAGCAGGATGCAGACCAGAATGCTGGGGGGGGGGCGGGCAAGCTCACTCAGTGGCTCCGCGAGAAGGCCCCAAGAAGGCCCCGTGGGTGAGGCCGCGCCTTGCTTTACATAATAAAGGTGTCCCTAAAAGGGTGTGCGACTTGAACTTGTGTGAGTAAAGCATGCTGGACCTGCTCCCTGGGGAGCTAGGTCTGAGGACTAATTCTGAAAGCATTCCTTTCTGTGAGGTCCCCCCACGGGCACCCCATTTCTTAGAAGCCCACCGATTCACCATCTGGGATCCTCTGAGGTGGGGGAGAACGATCCGTCCCCAGATGCTGCCCTGACGCTGCACCCCTGACCTTGGGGGAGGCCCACACACCCCGGCGTGGGATCAGCCCTCCCTCCTGTTTGCCTGGGATAGCTGGGGATGGGTTGGCCAAGTCCCTTCTCTTCTCCAGGCCTTGGTTTCCTTGGCCGTGAATGGAGCTGTTGCACGCATGACCGGTGAGGCCCTCTCCCTGTCTAGGGGCCTGCATGGCTCCCAGCGCCCCCCAACCCCAGCAATGCTGCAGAACTCACAGGCCAGTCCGGGTCAGTCCCAGGGCTGGATGAGGGTCCCCGAGTGGAGACAGGAAGGTCTGGGGCAATGTTAGCTCCCACGCAGGAGAAAGTACCCATGGGCCCCTCCCTATGGTGCCTTCCAGGGCCAACGGAGGCCACGCAAACCCAACTTGACCAGGCAGATGCCAGGTGCCAGGTGGGACATTCCCCAACCACCCGACAGCAGCACAGGCGAACATGTCCTGTGTGGGCACCCGGGCAGGGGTTGGCGGGGAGCTGCTGCGAAGCCCAGGGATGGGGATGGAGCAGCCACTGGAAGCCACATGGGTAGAATTATGGCAGCCGTTTTTTAAGTTGTGCTAAATCCAGCGTTTCCATCTGAGCAGCAAGCCTGCCAATCTGGGGGTGGGCTGGCCAGGGAGGGTGAAGAGGGGGTTCAGGGAGTAATGCCTTGGGTCCCCCATCGCTGGTGCGTCCCCTGAAACGAACACCTAGGAAAAGCGGCACTAAAAATAGCCGTGGGGGAGGGTGCGGGGGCGGCGGAGTTTGTAACCTAAGCCGCCCCAGCCTCCGGGGGGCAGACCCCGCAGCCGCCCGGCCGGCGTCCGGCCTTCCCAGCACCCGGCCCGGGGCTGGAGCTGCAGGTCTGGCCAGAGGCGCCCGCGGCCGCTCCCTCTCCTCCCACCCCGCCCGAGGAGCAGCGCGCGGCAGGGCGGCTCGGTGCCCGGCGGGCGGGCGGCCCGTCTGCGCGGCCCAGGCGGGCCTGCGGTCGGGATGAGGACGGCGCCTCTGCCGCTGAGCGCTGGAGCGGCGGGGCCGGGAGCTCGTTGGCGGCCGCCGGCGTGGCGCGCGGAGCGGGCCTCGGAGAGGAGGTGAGTGCGGATGCGCTGCCCGGGCGCGCGGTGCCTGGGGGAGCCGGGGCTGGAATGCCGGGCGGGGGTGTCACCGGGCTGCGCCGCGCCCCGCGAGGGTCCCGGCCCGGCTCCGCTCCTGCGCCTTCGGGGACGCTCCCTGCGCTCGCAGCGTCCGGCCCGGCTCCCCCTCACCCCGACCTCGCCTGCCCGGGCCGGACGTGCGGGGATGCGAGCGCCTGGGGCCGGGCCGGGCCGCCGCCTTGCCCGGAGCGTTGGCAGCTCCGAGGATGGGCGCCGCGGGCAGCGTGTGAAGCGCTGGGGCTGGCTGGGGCCGGGGAGCGCAGCACGGGCAGCGGGGCCTCTGGGCGGGGCGGCGGGGAGCGGGATGCGGGGACCGAGGCGCGGGCGCCCATTCATCGCGGGTCGGAGCCGCTGTGGGTGCCCGGGCCGTGCCGTGCCGCCGCCTCCTCCGGGCCGCCCCCAGGGCGTGCTTGGCCCTGCAGCGCTCCGAGGGCGGCACAGGCTGGCGCGTCGGCTGTGTCAGCGCCCGGGACTGGGGTGAGAGCTTTGAAGCCGACCCTGGGGGCTCGACGCCGCCAGGCTCCTGCGGGGAGGCCACGCTGTGCCCCCACCCATCCCCGTGCGCCCCCAGAGGCTCCTGGGGAGCCGGGAAGTTGGACGTCTAGACCCGTGGGGACGCGGCGCCCCGCGTGGCGGCGGTCGGAAGGGAAGGCCAGCAGGGCTGGGGGGACCCCTCAGCCACCCAGACCTTGTCCCTGTACCCTGGGCCGAGGGCGGAGGGACAGGTCGGGTGTGGCGGGGGCGGGCAGCAAAGGCTCTGGGGCCGCTCAGCTGCCAAGTCCGCTCCTGCGGCTGAGGCGGTTAACTGCTTCATCCCCAGCCTGAGCCATGCTGGGCACAGGAGTGTGCCACGTGTTACTCTTAATCCACACGTCCTGAGTTCAGTATTAGATGAAGGTGGTCAGGGTGGGCACATGCTGGGAAGGTAGCACGTGGTGGACAGCCCCTGCCCATTCTGCCAAGACCGACTCTAGTTCCCTTCTGCCTGTTGGGTAGACAAAGGCGTCCTGAGGCCCTCTCAGTGCCCACACTGTCTTAGGTGCCCCCAGCACAGCCAAGAGCCTTGCATTCCTGAAAATAAACAAGATAAACAGGGAAGTGCCTGGACGGGACCGTGAGGGCTGAGCAGGGGGGCGGAGCTGGGGCGGAGCTGCAGGTTTAGGAAGGGCAGCCAGGGCGGCCTCGGCCTCGGAGGAGGTGGCCTGGGAGGGACCTGCCTTTCATGCCATGTGCCTGGCAGGTCCCATGCCACAGGACAGAGCTCACCAAGAGCCAATCATTCTTCCCTGCAAATAGAAAAGAGGGAGAGAGTATCTGAGGCAAAGAGGAAGGCCCAGGTCTTCTCATAGGGCACCCAGGGCCCTGCAGAGTCTCAGGCTGGAAAGCAAAGGTAATGGGTGTGTGACTGAAACAGCCGGAGGCTGGCAGCCCTGGGCAGTGTGCAAACCAGGAAGTCCCAGGATTTTAGAGTCTGGGAAATTTGGGGGTCATAAACTTCAACCCCCTTATCAGTGCTTCGGTCTCCACCAGACCCTGCTGCCTCCAGGTGATTGACTCTGTATTAATACCTCCAGTGATGGGGAACTCACTCCCCATCACCGCAGCCTGATCCAGCCGTTCCTGCAGTCCTACAGCTGGAATGCACGGAAGCTGGAACATGATGAGGCCGCCCTGCTTCAGGTCGCACCCACAGCCTCCTACTTGTTTCTGCTGACTCTGGTCCACTGTCCTGGGGCAGCACGCTGCACGGCAGCTCAGCTCTTACACGTGGCTGCCTTTGGAGACTTTAATAGAGAGATGATCTTCCCTTTTATGCCGGGTCTCTTCAGGTCATTTCTGATTTGACATTCCACGCCAGGGCCCATCCTGCCACCTTCCCTGGGAGAAATTCAGTGGGTCTCTGCCCTTGCCTCGAATTTGCTGAACGGAAGTAAGCCTGAACACCGCGGTGGCCTGGAAGCAGAGATGTCCTCTCCTTTCTCCTGGAGTCTCTCCACCACCTGTGGCACCCTCAATATCAGGCCACTGTAGACACTCTAGCCCAGATGCTTCTGAGACAAGCCCCCCACCCTCCCTTCTGGGACTGACTCCTACTAAGAATTTGGTTACCAGCTGGGCATGGTGGCTCACACCTATAATCCCAACACTTTGGGAGACTGAGACAGGAGGGTCATTTGAGCCCAGGAGTTTGAGGTCAGCCTGGGCAATACAGCGAGACCCCATTTCTACTAAAAAAAGAAATTAAAGTCAGTTAGCCAGGCGTGGTGGCGTGCACCTGCACTCTCAGCTACTAGGGGGGCTGAGGAGAAAGGGTCGCTGGAACCCAGGGGTTTAAGGCTGCAATGAATGGTGATTGTGCCACTCCGTTCCAGCCTGAGTGATAGAGTGAGACCCTGTCTCAAAAATAATAACAATAATCCGTTACCTGCCTGCCTCCTTGTCTACAGTGTGGGGCTGATGATGTGGGGAGCAGCTGTACAGTGGTTGAGAGGCCAGCTCTGGAGACAGCTTCTAGGGGTTGTGCGGACTTGAGTGAGTGACCAAACCTCTCTGGGGCTTGATTTCTCATCAGAAAACTGGGGAGTCCTCACAAGGGTCCGTGGGATCGGCTGGCGTGTGGAGCACCCCGGTGCAGGCCTGGCACGCCACAAGCGCTCAGGAGGTGCCAGCTGCTGTGGCCTCACCCCATGGGTTTGGGGAGACTCTATGGGATCTGTGGAGAGGTTCTGAAGGTGGGAAAGGCCTGAGCAGTGCCGGGTACCAGCTAAAAGCCCGGATGAAGCCACCACAGTGAGCAGCAATGCTGGCCAGGCACGCGCGGCCCAGTCCCGTGGGCGCTGCCATCCCGATCTTCCCTCCCAGCCGGACCCCGTTGCTTTGGTTCATTCTAGACGTGCAGGCAGGGAGAAGACCTGGGAGAGTGTGACGAGCCGTCCTTCTACTCACCGTGAGCGGCGGCCATGCTCAGCGTCCTGCATTCGAGGCCACAGTCCAGCCCTGTTCTCCTCCCGGAGAAGGATCCCCAGGGGTCCATCTCAGGATGCGTGCTCTCTCTCCCTGCCTCCTGCCTGGGACCCCACTGTCCACCCCATCGCCACAGGAGACTGCCTGTGCCACTCCCCTGGATGTCACCCCCACCCTCGTGGCAACATCCCCTCCTCTCCCTGCCGCCCTCACCCATCCTGCCTCCCACCTCCCATTGTCGGTGGCCCATCCACCCTGCTAGGCCATCCCCCTTGACGAAGGGGCCCTGTTCAGGCCAGACCCCTTCTCCCCAGGCTCAGCAGGCACTGGCCAGGGCCCTCTAGTGATTCCTTTCCAGATGCAGCTCTATTCACACACACACACAGACCAGCCGCTCCCAGGTCAAGCCTTCTCCAAGTGGCTTTAAGCTCCCAGGCCTCGTGACTGACCGGCAGGAGCCAGCCTCGTTCTCTGATGGAGCTGAGCTGCTCTGCACAGGGAGCCGAACCGAGCATGGTAGAAGGCGGGGGGTGGTCCCTTGAGGTTGGGGCTCTGTGAGGTGGCCTTGGAGTTGCCCAGAGCCTATGTCTTTAGTGGCTCCCTCCCCATGCTTGCCATTGGCCGAGGCCATAGTGGGGGTGGCAGGTGCTGTCCTCAGGACTGAGCACGATCTCGTACGTCAGGGCTAAGGACCTCTGTGTTCCTGGGTAGAAGGAAAGGTGGGCCAGTACAGTTCACTGCACATGGACCCCCAGTCCATACTCGACGGGCCTCCACAGCCTCTAGGACTGTGGCCACCCAGAGAAGCGCCTTGTGCAAGACACCCAGAGCCCCGAGGCAGCCCCGGGTTGGGTGTGGACTGCCATCCCCACCTCTGGAGACCCATGCCACCCACTCCCGCGGGCCTGCAGAAGCTGCTCCCCAAGGCCGGAGAGTGGCAGCTGTCATTTCCAGCTCCAGTCCCCTCAGCCCTCATCAGGTGCTGTCAGCCGTCCAGGCCCCTCATCCTTGTGAGTCCCCGTCACTCCCGATTCTCCCCCCTTGGGTTCACCAGGCCGGCTTCGGGGTGGGGTGGGAAGCAGCAGGCAGGACACACCCCGGGTGCCAGGGACTCAGGCCCGGCCTGCCCGGCCGGCCGCAGTCAGCACGGCCTCCAGATGTTCTTCAAAGCGCGCCCCACCCCCTCGAGGCTGCTTGCGGTCGTCGCTGGTCCCGAGGCCAGAGGACCAAAAAGTGAGATCAGCGACGACGATGATGGGGCTTGGGCCCTGTGACCGACGTCAAACTATCAGCTTCCTCTCATTACTCACCCAGCCCTGCCAGGAGTGCAGTGGTCTCAGAATCACACAGTGGTTTAACAGGAGCTGGCCTTGGGGAGGAGAATTCCAAATATAAGCTCCGTTTGTGACCAGCAAGGAGAGTCCACAGCCAGGCTGAGGGGCCTCAGCGTGTCTGGGGAACACTGGGCACTCACCTGCCCACCCTGGTTGGTGGACCTGGGGCTCCCGCCACCCTGTCTGCCCCGTCACCTGGCTCTTGCAGCGAGAGTAGCTCTGTTGCCTGCACTGGAGGAACTGGGGGCCAAGGCCCCGTCTCGTCCCCAGCCCTTGCGCCTCAGATCAGGGAAAGAACATCGGCTTGAAGGCCTCAAAGCTCTGGGGCCGAGCTTCACACAGCCCTCCCAGCCCTGCCACCAGGACAGGGCAGCTGTTTGCATGACAAAGCAGGGCGCATGACCCTGGAGTCTCTTTGCACCCCCAGAGCGGCTGCAGAAAGGCTCCCTGGAGAGGAGGTGGCGGAGCGGCAGGTGGGTGGAGGGATGAATGAGCAGCGAGCGTGAACTAGCGCCCGGCAGCAAGGGAGCTGTGCCCGGGGCCACTCCTGCCACTCCCCACCCTTGGCCCCTCCTGGCGGTCCGGCCGGAGCCAGAGGCAGGATGGGGGACATTCCGTCCCCGGGCCGCCTGTTCACAGTGTCTGTCCTGTCTCTGGGCGGTTTGCGGGGCCAGCATCCCAGCCAGCGGCCAAACAGAGTCCACATTCATGAGCGGCTATGATGCTTTCCGACCGGCCGGGCCGGCGGCCGCCTGCAGAATGTGACCGTTGGGAACGTCCCTGAGAGGGGTTTTCCGCATTCCTCAGGGGCTGCCGGGCCAAGGTAGCTGTGTGTAAACAGAGCCTGCTTCTCCAGGCCTGGACGAGGCCAGCCGGGCACTGCCCACTGGGAGGCCTCAGAATGGAGCTTCTCTGCATTCCGGGCAGGGCAGGAATGTGGGCTTGCTAAGGTCCTGACCAGAGGGGGGCGTGGGAGCCAGCACACCCGGGTGTGCACGTGGAGGAAGCGGGCCGTCTGTAGAAGCTGGGGAGTGGGTGCCAAGCCGTCTCTGTGCCTTCCCCAGCCCCTCGCTGTAGGGACCTTTCGCACAGAGGTGTCTGTACAGCTCCCGGTCACAGAAGCACTCTCGTAAGGCATGCAGTTCAGGGGCTTTTAGGGTACTCACAAGATTGTGCAAACATCACCACCATCTAGTTCTAGAACGTTTTTATCGCCCTAAAAAAAACCCGTGGCTGTGAAGAAGTCCCTCCCTGTTCCCCTCCGCCAGCACCGAGCAGCCGCTCCTCCGGTCTGTGAATTTGTCCTTTCTGGACACTTGGAGTACGTGGTTCCTACACCCTCCTCTTTTGAGGCTGAGCGCTGTTCTGCACGTGGACAGGGCACCTTTTGTGCACACACCCCTCCTCTGTCACATACCTGGCTTGTATCGGCTGTCTGGCTGTTGTGAATCGAGCTGCTGTGAGCATGTGTGCCCCGCCTCTGTGCGGACACCCATTTTCATCTCTCCGGGGTGGGTTCCTAGGAGTGGAAGCCCACATCCCACCGCCACACTGGCCTTCAAGATGCTGGGCGATTTCCCACAACAGCAGCACTGTTCCGTTCCCACCAATGTGTCTGTGGCAGGAACCTCTTACACCGCCTCTGTGGGTGAGGAGGCCAGGCCCGGGAGGGTGAGGCTCTGCCTCAGGACCACATGACAGGGAATGGGGCCGGGATCAAATCTGCCCTGAGTGGGGAAATCAAGGCAAGCGAGTGAGTGGCCATCGGGACCCCAAAGCTGTGTCTTTGAATGATGGTGCAGTCTTCATGGCTCACCTGCTGTCCCTCCCTAGAGTCCTCAGGACAGCGCAGCTCTCCTCACTCCTGTTCAGTCTCCGCTCTCTGCAGGCAGAGCACAGTGTCTTCCTCACAGGGACCCTGAGTGAGGCCAGGTCAGCTTGGGGAGGGGCCCCGCTGCGCTGCCAGAGATGATGCCTCTCATCCTTCTACAGCCTCCTCCCCAGGGACCCCTGGCCTTTTTCCAGGGTGGTTATGTGTCAAGGAGAAAGAAATAATCAGACCTTTCGGGGACCACTAGGCCCTGGCTCTGAACTGACCCTTATTCCATGACATTCCTGCGTCCTCCAGGCAGAGGGGCGCACGGAGGGCGGGTGGTCACGGGGTTCAGCTCAGGCCTGTCTCACCGTGGGCCCAGCGGGTCCCAGGACCTGTCCCATGGGGCCTCCCCAGTTCTGGATACACATGGGAGTAGGTAGGGGTGCCCACCAGCTGAGCTCCCATGGTTCCAACCCCACAGACGTCAGGGCACTCGCCCAGAGCCCACCCGGTGGGGAGCAGTCAGGAGTTGAGGGAGGCAGGCTGGACTGTGTAACCCGACGGGTCCACGAGCACTGCGCGTCTTCTCCAACCAAGCAGGAGGAGACCCCTCTGCCTGGGAATCCCCCTGCGACTCCTGACCTGGGTCTCACTTGGACACACCCTCGAGGAGGCCTCAGTGTCCCCTTCCTAGGCAGGCTGACTTTTCCTGCGCTGTCAGCTATGCTCAGCTGAAGAAAACAGCCTCCTCTCAGGGACAGCTGCAGTGCCAACTTGCGGACACCACCGGGCACTGCCCCCAAGCAGCCCCTCCAGATGGCAGAAGCCAGCAGGGAGACTAGGGAGACCATCCTGTGTGTGAGGAGCCGACACAGGCTCCAGGCCAAGGTGCCTCTGAGCTGGGTGAGTTTCGCACTCCAGATGGGAGAGGGCATTCCAAGCAAAGGAAGAGGCAAATGCAAAGGCACAGAGACACATTCCTCCTGGCTGAACCGGAACCCCTGGCATCTCATGGTCAGCAGCCCCAGAAGACCCGACCCGGACAGCCGCCCACACCGTAGGCCTGGGTGAATGGCCTGCACCAGCTTCTCCAAACCGGACTGCTGCCCTGGAGATGGGACCAGCTCCGCCTGCCCTCCACCCACATCATGGCATCACAGCTGGGAGGTATGCTGTAGAATCCCACAGTGCCAGCTGCTGCCCGTGAGACCACAGGCAAGCTCCCCAAAGCCTCAGTTTCCCTACTGCACAGTGGAGTGATGAGATGTGGAAAGCACCCCAGTGGTGCTGAGGTGGCATAGACAGGGCACCACCTGTAGGGTCTGGATGCCAGCACCCAATGGAGAACGGAAAGAGCTGGGCGGCACCCAGAGCTTGGAGCTCCTGGGATTCAAAGCTGCCACCTCTCGCTTGGGAGGAGGGGCAGAGCCAGGGCAGTTGCTCCGTGTGACTGCGCTTGGCTGGCCACATTTCCCAAGTCCCACCACCCACGGGCTCAAGTCTGACCCTGGGCAAAGCCCTGGGGAACAGTGAATTCAGGGCCATCATTTGGAACAGATTCTAAGGGTTCGCTGTCTCTGCTACTCAAGGCAAGGGGCATCCCTCTGTGGCCATGGTGTCCTCTTCATCAAGTGGAGGGTTGAATGGTTCTTCGAGGTACAGGCTCAATGTCTCGGGGTGGGAGCCTCTGACCTATGCAGGTAGGAAGGCTCCTGGGACAGGTGGGGCCAGAGGGTAGGAGGCAGCAGGGAGCAGTGTGATCTGGCCCACTGCCAGCACCCAACACATCTTTGAGGGAGATGCAAGGAGACAGGCTGATGGCGGCCACATCTCATTGACTTTCAAGAGATGCCTAGCTGAAATGTTACATAACTTCTCTTGGCTTGACATTTTTAAGAGTGTTTTGAACCCTGTGCAGGCTGGGTTTGCAGCCTATGGGTCAGAGCTCACCAATAGAAATAGCTAGAAAAATATAGTGTAATATGATATACGACATAATATAATGAAGCATAATTAACATAAAGACATGTAGGACAATTAAGATGGATTATGAAGTGCATAACATGCTACAGTATTATATGATACAGGTGTATAATGTGCTACAATACTATATGATATGAATGTATGACATGCTACAGTACTATATGATACAGGTGTATAACATGCTACAGTACTATATGATACAGGTGTATAACATGCTACAGTACTATATGATACGGGTGTATAACATGTTACAGTACTATATGATACGGGTGTATAACATGCTACAGTACTATATGATACGGGTGTATAACATGCTACAGTACTATATGATACAGGTGTATAGTGTGGTACAGTACTATATGATACAGATGTATAACATGCTAGAGTACTATATGATATGGGTGTATGACGTGCTACAGTACTATATGATACGGGTGTATGACATGCTACAGTACTATATGATACGGGTGTATGACATGCTACAGTACTATATGATACGGGTGTATAACATGCTGCAGTACTATATGATACGGGTGTATAACATGCTACAGTACTATATGATACGGGTGTATGACATGCTACAGTACTATATGATACGGGTGTATGACATGCTACAGTACTATATGATACGGGTGTATGACATGCTACAGTACTATATGATACGGGTGTATGACATGCCACAGTACTATATGATACGGGTGTATAACATGCTGCAGTACTATATGATACGGGTGTATAGCATGGTACAGTACTATATGATACGGGTGTATAACATGCTACAGTACTATATGATACGGGTGTATAACATGCTAGAGTACTATATGATACAGGTGTGTGACATGCTACAGTATTATATGATATGGTTATATAACATGCTGCAGTACTATATGATATGGTTGTATAACATGCTACATACAGTACTATATGATACGGGAGTATAGCGTGGTACAGTACTATATGATACGGGTGTATAGTGTAGTACAGTACTATATGATACGGGTGTATAACATGCTGCAGTACTATATGATACGGGTGTATAGCGTGTTACAGTACTATATGATACGGGTGTATAACATGCTACAGTACTATATGATACGGGTGTATGACATGCTACAGTACTATATGATACGGGTGTATAACATGCTGCAGTACTATATGATATGGGTGTATAGCGTGGTACAGTACTATATGATATGGGTGTATAACATGCTACAGTACTATATGATACGGGTGTATAACATGCTACAGTACTATATGATACGGGTGTATGACATGCTGCAGTACTATATGATACGGGTTTATAACATGCTACAGTACTATATGATACGGGTGTATGACATGCTACAGTACTATATGATACGGGTGTATGACATGCTGCAGTACTATATGATACGGGTGTATAACATGCTAGAGTACTATATGGTACGGGGGTATAACATGCTACAGCACTATATGATACGGGTGTATAACATGCTGCAGTACTATATGATACGGGTGTATGACATGCTGCAGTACTATATGATACGGGTGTATGACATGCTAGAGTACTATATGATACGGGTGTATGACATGCTAGAGTACTATATGATACGGGTGTATGACATGCTGCAGTACTATATGATACGGGTGTATGACATGCTACAGTACTATATGATACGGGTGTATGACATGCTAGAGTACTATATGATACGGGTGTATGACATGCTAGAGTACTATATGATACGGGTGTATGACATGCTACAGTACTATATGATACGGGTGTATGACATGCTGCAGTACTATATGATACGGGTGTATAGCGTGGTACAGTACTATATGATACGGGTGTATAGCATGGTACAGTACTATATGATACGGGTGTATGACATGCTAGAGTACTATATGATACGGGTGTATGACATGCTGCAGTACTATATGATACGGGTGTATAGCGTGGTACAGTACTATATGATACGGGTGTATAACATGCTACAGTACTATATGATACGGGTGTATGACATGCTACAGTACTATATGATACGGGTGTATGACATGCTAGAGTACTATATGATACAGGTGTATGACATGCTACAGTACTATATGATACGGGTGTATGACATGCTGCAGTACTATATGATACAGGTGTATGACATGCTACAGTACTATATGATACGGGTGTATGACATGCTGCAGTACTATATGATACAGGTGTATAGCGTGGTACAGTACTATATGATACGGGTGTATAACATGCTACAGTACTATATGATACGGGTGTATGACATGCTGCAGTACTATATGATACGGGTGTATGACATGCTACAGTACTATATGATACAGGTGTATGACATGCTACAGTACTATATGATACGGGTGTATGACATGCTAGAGTACTATATGATACGGGTGTATAACATGCTGCAGTACTATATGATACGGGTGTATAACATGCTACAGTACTATATGATACGGGTGTATAACATGCTACAGTACTATATGATACGGGTGTATGACATGCTACAGTACTATATGATACAGGTGTATGACATGCTAGAGTACTATATGATATGGGTGTATAACATGCTACAGTACTATATGATACGGGTGTATGACATGCTAGAGTACTATATGATACGGGTGTATAACATGCTACAGTACTATATGATACGGGTGTATGACATGCTAGAGTACTATATGATACGGGTGTATGACATGCTACAGTACTATATGATACGGGTGTATAACATGCTGCAGTACTATATGATACGGGTGTATAACATGCTACATACAGTACTATATGGTATGGGTGTATAGCGTGGTACAGTACTATGTGATACGGGTGTATAGTGTAGTACAGTACTATATGATACGGGTGCATGACATGCTACAGTATCATATGATACGGTTATATAACATGCTGCAGTACTATATGATACAGGTGTATGACATGATACAGTTTCTTATGCAGGCTACAAATGCAGCCTACACAAGAGACTTTGCAGCCACATTAACAAAGATGTAAAGAAACAGGTGAAATGAGTTGTATCTACAGAGTATCCTCATTCCACCCTGTGATCGATCCAAAGATGAGTGAGTTCCTTCTCCTTGCTGCGCTGTCTCGGGAGGTGGCCTGTGTTCTCTTCTTGTGCTGCATCCTGATTCTGGCCCGCCATATGTAAGCACTCGGTGACCACGTGTTCCCGTGGCCACTGCCTGAGCAGCTCAGCCTGCCCCCAGGGTCTCTGAGTGCCCTTCTGCCTTGCAGTCTTGATGCCAAATGCCAAGCTTAGGTGCCTCGTCACCAGCCCAGCCTTCTCGCACTTGACAACCTTCTTAACTGTTTTCTCCAGGAAGCCGCACCCGACTTTTGTGGCCATCACGGACCTCTTTCTTCTCTGACAGTTAGTTTCTTAAAATAGGATCAGTGGGCCTGGGTCAGACCCCCTTAGGGGCTGGTTAAACTGCAGACTCCCAGCCGAATGAAAATCACTGGAGCTGGGCCTGGGGTCTGCACCTCAGGCTGCCCTGGTGATTTTTACCCATGCTGAGGATTGTAAAGCCTCATCTCTTCGTCCCTAGATACTACATTTCAGGCACCTGCTGCTGTCCCCAGACACCCCACTTCCGTGCTCACCACCAGATCATTCTGCTCATGCTATTCATCTCTACTTGGAATTCTTGGAAGACTCCTATTCACCCATCAAAACCCACCTCCAACATCGCCCTGCCTTTCCTCTGAGACGGCCATCCTTCCCAGGCAGTTGCCCTCCCCCACCTCCCTTCCCCCTTGTAAATCTATGGTTTGTATGCTGGTCCTGAGTCACCATGCTGGTCCCAAGTCTCATGTGTCCCAAGTCCCTGAGGCAGTGACACCTGCTGAGGGTTGTGACTGTCACCAGCTCTCTGAGCCCCAGAGCCCGCCAGGCCCTGGCACAGAGAGGCCACAGAGCGTGGATATGTGATAAGTCCAGGCGTGTGTGGGTGGGTTGGTCTCTGCAATCTCAGTAAACATCTCGCTGCACAGCCTGGCAGGAAGCTGACCTCGTGGGTACCACACGGCTGGCAGCTGTGGCCAGTCTATAAATACATTGTAAACGCGGACCAGCCCATGTGCATTCCTGCCTCGCCCGCCCCGGAGCGCCCTCTCAGCGGAAGAAAGGCCGCCAGCAGCCCTCCGTGCCTGGCCAAGCGGTCACTCCCAGTGAGTGGGAGCATGCCCACAGCAGGGTCAGCCCAGGGCCCGCGGCATCTGATTGTTAGGTGAGTGCTCAGGACCTGCCCGGAGCTGGGAGCTGCATTTAGCTCTGGGAAAGGCTGTCCGCACCGGCAGCCTCCTTTCCTTGGATGTCTGGGCTGTGTTTACACCGGACCAGTGCCTGGGGAGTAATTAGAGTCTCCATAGGGCACTGGGGGGCCTGCCGTAGGCGGGAGGTGCCTGGGACCCAAGGCCCTGCTGTGCCCTGTGGCCCAGGGTGGGCAGAGCCTGGGAGCCCATGGAGGAAAGAGCCGGGATGGGCTCGTCCCAGCGCTGAGCTGCCCAGGCAGACAGAGGGGCTCGGGTGGGGGTCAGCCCTGGAGCTGTGAGCTTTGTCAAGGTATTTCACACACTCAGTTTCCCCACCTGTACCCAGGCGTCACAAGTCCTGCCTCCAGGACACGGATGGCAACCAGTGTGGCTGGGAATTGGTCTGAAAGCCAGAGGCCAGGGTGGCGGGTGGCAGTGGCGGTCACGGTTCCAACAGCAGGTGGGGTGTGTGTCTGGAAAGGTCATCGGGGACCCCGAAGGCTGGGGCCTCGGGAGAGAGGGGCTCAGATTTATACCAGTACTGTCGGGGAGGAGTGGCTTTGAGCCACAGCGGTTTCAGCTGCTCAGGTGCTTTAGATGAGAAAGGAGGTGAAATGAACTTTAAGGATACGTTTTATTTAGTCCAGCATAACCACAGTAGTTTTGTGTTAGCATGGGGTCTGGATTTTTAAAAATTATCTGTGAAGCATGTCACATTCTCTTGGACTCGGTCTTTGAGGGTGCCTCTCGGTCGCATCGTGAGCACTGAGGCGCATGTGGCCCACGTGGCCAGGGGCCCCAAAGGACGGGCCTGTGGGGTGTGAGGCAGGGCTTGCGCTCCCATCCCCTCCCCAGGTCAGGCCTGGTGTCTGCTCTGCCGGCTGGGGAGCTTGTTGAATGCTGAGGGTACCTTGTCATTTTCTTGGCCCTGGAGGCCAGGAGGCATCCAGGTGTTCAGAGCAGGGCCTGAGCGAACAGGGGGCTCAGGGCCTCTCAGAGCATGGCCAGAGCATGTGGAGTCCCCCTTGGACACTTCAGAGCCCTGTCACCATGGCTTTCATGTGGTCCTTCTCTGATGGTCCCCACAGATACCTGGGCCCACCACTGGGCAGGCACCGGAACCTCTTTACCAACCCGGACTCACTCACCCCGTCCCTCCCTGCTCTCTGGGGCAGCTTTGCTTGCCTTGGCCCCAACAAGGGCTTTGCCCGCACCAGCCTCTCCACCCTGGGATCTGGGCTTTGCTGCGATACCAGCGGTAGGCCCAGGTATCTGCCATGTCTTGGCCAGTTCAGCCTCAGGTTGGCTCAGGTGCCCCCCACCGCAAGAAGTGCATCAGCCCAGGGACCCCTCTACCTCCATGTGAACTCTGTAGGCAGAACTTCAGAAAGTTGAAGCCAAGAGGAACTTTCTCTTATGGCCCTGGACAGCCAGCCAGGGAGCTCTGTAGGTAGGTGGGTGGGTGGATGGGTGGGTGGATGGGTGGATAGATAGATGTATGGGTGGATGAGTGGATGGGTGGGTGGGTGGGAGGGTGGATGGATAGATGGGTGGGTGGATGAGTGGATGGGTGGGTGGGTGGATGGATAGATGGGTGGGTGGATGAGGGTGGATGGGTTGGTGGGTGGATGGATAGATGGGTGGGTGGATGAGTGGATGGGTGGGTGGATGAGTGGATGGGTGGGTGGATGAGTGGATGGGTAGATAGGTGAATGGATGGGTGGGTGGGTGGATGAGTGGATGGGTGGATAGGTGAATGGATGGGTGGGTGGATGGGTGGGTGGGTGGGTTGGTGGATGGATGGGCAGGTGGATGGGTGGGCAGGATGATGGGTGAATGGATGGATGGATGGATAGGTGGGTGGATGGATGAGTGGATGGGTGGGTGGGTGGATGGATAGATGGGTGGGTGGATGAGTGGATGGGTGGGTGGGTGGGTGGGTGAATGAGTGGATGGGTGGATAGGTGAATGGATGGACAGGTGGATGGGTGGGTGGGTGGGTGGGTGGATGGATGGGCAGGTGGATGGGTGGGTGGATGATAGGTGAATGGATGGATGGATGCATAGGTGGGTGGATGGATGGGTGGATGGATAGATGGATAGGTAGGTAGGTAGATATACAGATATTATTGTATGCATACTTAAGTAACATTGTATGTTATATGTATTATTGTATAAATAACATATAATTGCATGTATGTACAAATACAAATTCTATATCTGATGTTACTGGGTTTCAGTGTTCCACTTATGGGTATGACGTGCCAGGCCCCATGCTCTGACCTGCCCAGGTTCGCTGGTGTCAGGCACCCTCATGGAAGCCCTCTGGGTAGATAGCATTCCGATGCTATCATTCCCACCTGAGGCTCAGAGGCTGATGCCTTACCCAGAGCTGCATGACCAGCAAGGAGAAGGGATTCAAACTTGGAGGCAGAACTCTAGAGTGTGATCCTTCACTCTGTGCTGGGCGATTCCTCAGCTGTAAGAGCTGCAGCCACGTGTGGCATCTACGGCACAGGATGTTGACACACATCAGGCCACTCTGGCCTGGATGGGTCAAAAGCACATGCTGTGTTCAGGAGGGCCCCATGCCCATCTTCTGCACCTGTCCCAGGGTCCCAACCCGGGGCCGCCCCAGGTGAACTCTGGAGCCATCCCACTACAGGTGAGGCCCTCCCAGCCACGTGCTCAGGCTTCCTGCAGGCTGCAGAGTTGAGGTCCGAGGGCAGACCCGGGACCCTCAGTCACGTCTACTCCACGTCCCTTCTCCCCATCACCCCAATCCCAGTGTGGCGGTCAAGCTGTGTTCTCCAGGTGCTTGTACCTCAGGTCTGTTGAGTGCGAGTGACGGAAGAACAACTCATGGAGCACAGTAGAGAATCTTCTGGCTTGCGAGACTGAAAAGTCCATGGAATGATGGGCTTCAGGTAGAGCTGGATCCAGGTTCTCAGACAGTGCCAGTGGGTGTCTCTCTTCATCTCTTGGCTCTGCTTTTCTGCACATCAGCTCCAAACTCAAAAGACCCTCCTGCAGGGAGGCCAAGCGGAGACCCTCCTGAAGGGAGGCTAAGTGGCCCCCAGGGCTTAGGCCTCCATCTGGCCAGTACAACGAAATCACCGGCTTCTGTGAGTTCCAGCAAAGGTCCCAGGGAAGCCTCTCATTGGCAGACCCTGTGCCTACCCTCAAGCAATCACCATGGCCCTGGGACAGACATGGTGCCCCGTCTGGTAAGACTGGGCCGTGCACCCCCACAGGACCTGGGACAGGGTCAGCCCCAGTTGGGGGCTCATGGCCTGGGAGTGCCTTTCCTCCTTCATCATCTCTTTCCCTTTGTCACATAGGTCTGCCTGCCCTCGTCACAGCTAAGAAGAGTGCTAGGGAAGAGAGGCTGAGGAAGGAGATCAGTGGGGCTGGTAAATTTCAGGGTTCTCAGGGAGTTGAAGGTCAAAGCCATATCTCAATGTTAGCAGTCTTTGCCCCGTCATACAAATCCAAATCTGAATATTTATCTGTTGAGTGCGAGTGACGGAAGAACAACTCATACAGCACAATAGAGAATCTTCTATTTATGTAGTAGTATGTGTGTGTGCGTGCAGTAGATGGGTGGATGGAGGTCAATAAGGGATAGATAGATATATGACAGAGACACGTGGATATATAGGTGAGGAGAGAGAGAGATTTATCCTCCTCTGGAAGGTGTCTTCTTCTGGTCATTTAAACGAACGTGTCAGTGCCTTAGAATGTTGGAAATCCCCACCCTGGACGGCCTCTGACTCTGTGCATCCCAGACACTGGAGACTATGCCTGGGAGTGAGAGTCGAGGTCAAGAGAGGAACTCAGCTCTTGCTTCACAGCCTCCCATCGGGGCGCAGGCTCCTGGGGTCAGGGGCCTTGCTCTCAGGTGCAGGGTCAGAGGCTCCACCATACTCCTGACCACTGTGTTCAGGCCATGCACACAAGATACCATGAGCCACTGATGAAGGAAAACACATGAGCCACAGATGAAGGGAGGCATGTGAGCCACAGATGAGACACACATGATCCATGGATAAAGGGAACATATGAGCCACAGATGAAGGGCGGACACATGAGCCATGGATGAAGGGGGGCATGTGAGCCACAGATGAAGGGGACCATGTGAGCCACGGAAGAAGGGAACACATGAGCCATGGATGAAGGGGGCCATGGAGCCATGGACAAGAGAGCATGTGAGCCACAGATGTGGGTGTGAGCCATGGATGAAGGGACATGTGAGCCACAGATTAAGGGGGACACATGAGCCACAGATGAAGGAGGGCATGTGAGCTATGGATGAAGGGGGAACACATGAGCCAAAGATGAAGGGAACATATGAGCCACAGATGAAGGAGGACACATGAGCCATAAATAAGAGGACATGTGAGCCACAAATGGACATGTGTGCCACAGATGAAGGAAGCATGTGAGCCATGGGTGAGGAGAAACATGAGCCACAGATGAAGGGACACGTGAGCCCAGTTGAAGGGACACGTGAGCCCAGATGAAGGGACACGTGAGCCCAGATGAAGGGACACAGGGGGCAGCAGGATGGACTTGGATTTGCATCCTTTGCAGCAGCCCAGGGTGTCTGGGTTGGTATTCATGACCAAAGGTCAGGGCAGATCTGAGGAAAGTGTCAATTTCATGGGTCATGGACAAAGCAGAGGATGGCAGTCACTTGTCAGCCCTTGCTGTGTCCTGCACTGCCTCATTTCATCCCTGCAGCAACCCCCCTACCCCAGGTGTCTATTTCTAACCTCATTTAACAGATAAGAAAACACAGCAGAGACATTAACCATGGCAGCTCTCAACTGCTGTGTAACAAGCAGCCCCACCCCTGAGGCTCACACAGCAACGGTTTCCTCTGTTCCGAGAGTCTGAGGTTGGCTGCCACACTTCTGCAGGTCTTGCCTGGCCACCCAGGGGCTGCTTTTGGCTGGAAGTTTGGCAGGCAGGCAGTTTCAGCAGGCGGGCGGTTTTGACAGGCGGGTGGTTTCGGCAGGTGGGAGGTTTGGGCAGGCAGGCGGTTTTGGCAGGCAGGAGGTTTCGGCAGAGGAGGTTTCGGCAGGCAGGAGGTTTCGGCAGGAGGTTTCGGCAGACAGGCGGTTTCGGCAGGCAGGCGGTTTCGGCAGGCAGGAGGTTTTGGCAGGCAGGAGGTTTCGGCAGGCAGGAGGTTTCAGCAGGCAGGAGGTTTCAGCAGGCAGGAGGTTTCGGCAGGCAGGAGGTTTCGGCAGGCAGGAGGTTTCGGCAGGCAGGAGGTTTTGGCAGGCAGCCTGCTGGCCCCAGCAGATTCTGTGTGTGCACCTGGCGGTTGTCTGAGGCTGGGTCTGGGCCCCTCACTCCCCTCTGCTCCCTTATGTGGTGGCGAAGCCTCCAGACTCCCCTGACGTCACTTCCACTGCATCCCAATGATCAAAGCAAGTCCGGGGCCAGCCAGGATCTGGGGGCAAGGATAAACCCCATGTCTGGATGGGACTGTGACCACATTCAATTACTTGCCCAGAGTCACAGCTACAAGATGACAGTGTTGGAATTTAAACTGGGCCTATGGGCCCACAGGTCACAAAAGCAGGTGGCCTCTGGGCCAGGCAGGAAGGGGCTGCATGAGAAGCCCAGGTGTGGGAGTCAGGCAAAATAGAGGGAGCCATTCTCATGGGTGGACCAGTGGGGGGCATGGACAACTTTGTCACATGAGCCAGAAATAAGTCTGTGGTGCCTCCCAGCCACTCAAAATCACCTCAAACCACGCACTTTCAATAGCAGAATGACCTTGCTGGGACCAGGTATGAGCAGCAGCCCCAACACGTGGCCTGCCCCAGCCTCACACCAGTAGCCTGAGCCAGCTGTGCACCCTCTCCGCTCTGGATGGAGGTCCCAATCCTTCCTTCTTAGCCAGTGCCTGATCTCGCAGAGTCCCGGGACAGCAGCCAGGACAGTGGCCCCTCTGCCCGCTGTTCCCTCCCCATGGCTCTACCCAGAGCTGGGGCCACCTCAGGAGCAGCAGATCCCTGGAGAGGTGGATGGACACCAGGAGCACTGGGACCCCAGGCGGGTCCCTCCACTTCCTGGACCTGTACTCCTCATTGGGAAAATGGGGGCCACCATCATGCCTGCCTCACAGGGCGAGTGAGGACTGGCTGAAGCATGGCGGGGATGTGGGTGAAGGAAGGTGGTGTCCGGACCAGCTGTCTGTCAGCAGCAGCCACCATCGTGCCATCACTGAGGAGGCACAGAGCTGACGGCCCTCAGAGCAGGTGGGGACGTTCGCCCAGCAAGGAGGGGGGCTTCTGGGTCAGCAGGCCTGAGTTCGAGCTCTGGCTCTGCCCTGGCTCATATGGGACCTCATCTGCCCTCCTTGGAGGCTCAGCGTCCTGTGACCCCACCTGCTGAGCCCAGCAAAATGTGCCCAGGCCTGGCAGCTGGAAGCCCTGCTGCAACATCGACCTACTAGGACAGTGGCTCCATTTTCCAGATGGGGATACTGAGGCCCTGATGGCTTATACCTGTCAGAGCTCCTGCTGCTGCTCCCATGAGCTGACTAGACCAGGAAGGAGCACAGGCCCGGAGCTGCTATGGGTCTTGGAAGCGGTGTACTCATCCCTGCTTTCCAGAACCTCTAAGCCCACAGAGCCCCGACGGCCTTCCTGGGGCCCGCAACCCAACTTCTCACATCAGTCCATCCTCTCAGCTGTGAAAATGGAGCAGCAGCAGTGGCGGGACCAGAGCCAGTCTGTCCCCACAGGCATGGGTCAACTGGTGATCGGCAGTGCAAGGCCCCATTCCAGAGGCTGAGGGCAAGCTAGGACTGCACCCAAGGTCAGCCTGTGGGTCGGTAGTCTGCCTGTCTCTGGGCAGGTCATGCCACCTCTGGATAAAATGGGCAGAATCTCTTCAGATCCTGTTCACAGGATCACCTGGGAGCATCTTCAGTGACCCCAGGACAGTGGTTACCATCACTTGGGGCTCAGCAGAGGGCCCGGGGTAGCCAGGGGCAGGAGATGGAAGGGGCGCAGATTAGCCCTGCTGAACAATAGGCCAGGGGTTCTGCGGACTGGAGGAGGGATGCAGGAGGATCCACTCCAGGAAAAAGACGAGGCCAAGCCTGACTCCCTCCACCCCAGCCCCTCCCTGGCTCTGGCTCATGAGGCCCTTGGACACTTGGTAGTCTCAAGCAGAAAAGTGGGTTTAGACCCCAGAAGGCTGAGTACAGTTTTTCTCCCATGGGACCCAGAGATGACCAACAGTAAATGCAAGAGAGGCACACCTTGTCCCTTCTCCAGCATTGGGGCATGCGAAGCAGTGGAGACAGTACCACGGACGCTGTGCTTACAGCCTAACAATGTCAGCGCCTCTCTGGTTGAGGCTGGGCAGTGGGGGATGGTAGGGAAGTTGCTTACTCCAGGATGCCACAGCACCTTCAGCCCTGCAGTAACCCAAGGCTAGAAGAGAGCACTTGGGGGCCCAAGACCTATATTGTAGTCCTGATGATGGACAGATGGATAGAGGAATGAATGCATGGATGGATGAGTGGGTGGGTGGATGCATGGGTGGGTGGATGGGTGGATGGGTGGATGGATGGATGCATGCATGTATGGGTGGATGGGTCAACAAATTGGCGGACGGACGGGTGGTTAGATGGGTAGACGAATAGGTGAATAAATGGATGGATGGATGGATGGATTGATAAATAGGTGGATGGTTGGGTGAATGGGTAGATGGATGGATGCTGGGTGGGTGAATGGGTGAATAGATGGGTGGGTGGGTGGATGGATGGATGGATGGGTTGATAAATGGGTGGATGGTTGGGTGGATGGGTAGATGGATGGATGTTGGGTGGATGAATGGGTGAATAGATGGGCGGGTGGGTGGGTGGGTGGATGGATGGATGGATGGGTTGATAAATGGGTGGATGGTTGGGTGGATGGGTAGATGGATGGATGTTGGGTGGATGAATGGGTGAATAGATAGATGGGTAGGTGGATGGATGGGTAGATGGGTGGGTGGGTGGATGGACTGATGGGTTGATAAATGGGTAGATGGTTGGATGAATGGGTAGATGGATGGATGCTGGGTGGATGAATGGGTGAATAGATGGGTGGGTGGATGGATGGATGGATAAATGGGTAAATGGATGGATACATGGGTAGATGGATGGGTTGATAAATGGGTGGATGGTTGGGTGGATGGGTAGATGGATGGAGGCTGGATGGATGAATGGGTGAATATATAGATGGATGGGTGGTTGAGTGAATGGATGGGTGGATGGATGGATGGATGGATGGGTGAGTGGAGGATGGATGGATGGATGGATACGTGGATAGATGGGCAGGTGGATGAATGGGTGATTGTATGGATGGATGGATGCATGGGTGGATGGATGGTAGATGGATGGGTGGACAGATGGGTACATCGGTGGGTGGGTAGATGGATGGGTGAGTACATGGATGGATGGATGAATGGATAGATGGTAGATGGATGGGTGGGTGAATAGATGGTGAATGGTGACTGCAGTCCACCAGGCATTGTGCCAGGCACCAGAAGCACAGTGGTGACCCTGTTCTACTCTTCCCTGTCCTTCAAGAGTTTTCTGCCTAGTGCAGTAAGCAGATTCACCCAGGCAAACAGATGGATCAAGAACTTGACCCCAGTTATGCTCAGGATGCTGAGTTCCGTGGGTGGTACCACAACTGGACTGTGAAGGCACAGGAGTGCAGTGGAGGGGAAGATGGTGGTGAGACAGATGGGGGCACCGTGTGGGGACAGGAAGACGGTGATGAGACAGATGGGGGCACCGCGTGGGGAGAGGAAGACGGTGATGAGACAGATGGGGGCACCGCGTGGGGAGAGGATACCCCCGGGCCATGTTGTGTTTGAAGGGCCCTGTAGAGAGGAACGGTGTGTCGCTGCAGGGGCCTCGCTTTCCCTCTGTGAGTTGAGACTTGCGCTGGACACTGGCTGCAGCTCAGACCTCTTTGCAGTTGATCTGTGTCTGCCCCACAGTCAGGGCCTCCACCATCACCCGCTTTCCAGGGCCCTCTCACATGCCAGGCCAGCCCTGCCAGGATCTGGGGGCACAGAATGGGGCACAGCCCCCGCCTGCCTCTGGGCATTCTTCTTCTTGATCCAGGGCCTCTGTCTAAGCTGGGTTCATCTCCCACTGGACTCTCTCATGCACCTCATCTTACCAGTGGGGAAACTGAGGCAGGCCAGGCTGGGGCAGCGGCTGGCCCAGGGTCATTCCACCAGTCAGGCTTTCCCTGGGCTGTGCTGACTCTCTCAGCTGAGAAGCCCGTTGGGAACAGGAAGGCCCCATCCAGGGGCCGGCCCAGCCCGGGAAGACGAGGCCGCTAATGGCAGCACCCAGGCCTGCACACCAGGGTGCAAATGCGTGGGAGACACGTGTGCATTGAGGCAACTTTACAAGGCCCAGAAACTTCAGAATGAGAGGCGTGGGAGGGATCAGGGAGTCCAGGAGAGAATCTTGGGTGGAGGCCGAGTGTGGCTGGAAGCCCGTGGCCAGTGGCCCTGCTGGACGCTCTCGTCCGTCTGTTGCCAGGGCCCTGTTCCAGGGTGGCCACGCATCCTGCCCTCCCAGGACAGTCCCTGCTGTCTTCCTCCTGCCGGGTGAGCATTTCCCCCGACTTCTCAGTGTTATTAATGGTTGTGGGTTCCGTCTTGCACTAGTTGAATGGGGCAAACACGCGCTGTCCTTTAGAATTGGGTGGGCCACTGCTCTCCCAGGCCCCACAGAGCTCCCACTGCCGTCTCGGGAGCAGCCGCAGAAACACGGTGGAGGGCTCCGGGCCTTGGGGTCAGCAGCAGGCCTGTGAGCTGTCATCCAGGCCGAAGTCTGCAGAGGCCAGTGGGGGTGGGACCAGGGCAGGCGAGGGGGCAGAGCAGGGGTGGGACCGGGGCAGGCGAGGGGGCAGAGCAGGGGTGGGACCGGGGCAGGCGAGGGGGCAGAGCAGGGGTGGGACCGGGGTAGGCGAGGGGGCAGAGCAGGGGTGGGACCGGGGCAGGCGAGGGGGCAGAGCAGGGGTGGGACAGGGAGCAGGGTGTCCGGCCCTCGGCAGCCACAGTGTGTACCATTCGTCTGTCTTGATCACGGACGCTTTCCATCCTGCACTTGTTACAAACCCATAACTTGAATGGTTTTATTCTCAAGTAGCCCAGTGTGGACAAAGCATTCTCCAGCCTCCCTAAAGGCCAAGCCCTGGGTCTGTCTGGACTTGCCCCTCAACCCCTGTGCCCAGCTCAGGTGCCCCCTCCCCCTCAGTACCAGTCGGCCACACTCCTCAGCCTGGTTCAAAAGCAAATTCAAGGGTTCCTGGTGGGCAAGAAGGGACAGCGCCCTGCCCACCTGCTCTGCTCTGTGGCTTGGCGCTCCAGAGGCCTCTCCCCCGGAACGCTGACAGTGCCGACAGAGCCCCTGTGCCACCAGGCAGAGCCAAAGCCCCTCCACTTGTCAGCTCCTCGCCATTCTGGGATCCTTAGAAAAGCAGTTGGGATGTTTCTGGTGACAGTTGTTTCACAGGACCTTTGTGTTTACACTTTAATTGTGGATCTTTTTAAACATGCACAAAAGCAGCGAGAGATATGTCACAGCCCCACACCCCTGGCACTGGCCGCGGTGGGTGCTGAGCCCTGGGCATTCTGGCTTCAGCTGCCTCTGCCCCCATGCTTATTCTTGCTGTGCCTTTTAAAGCAAGTTCTAGACGGCAGGTCGTTTTGCCTGTAAGGACTTCAACAAGAACCACAGCCAGCCATTGAGCGGCACAACAGACCGCCCTGGGGGTGCTGGGGGGGTACGTGTGCTGTGAGCGACTCAGCAGCATGAGTGAGATGTTCACGTGTGTGATGTAAACCGGGACTGGTTCGAGGTCAGCCACTCAGATGTGCCTCTTAGGGTGCCGGCGGGGCGTGTGCTGTGAGCGACTCGGCAGCATGAGTGAGTTGTTCACGTGTGTGATGTAACCCGGGACTGGTTCGAGGTCGGCCACCCAGACGTGCCTCTGGGGGTGTTCCGTTGGGCCCTTGTGGTGGGGAGAGGAAGAGGCAGCCGTCATGGCTGTGCCCGAGTTGCAGGGGAAGAACTAGGAGGCCTCGGAACAGCTGGAAGGTTCTAGTGTGAGGTGACTGCCCGCGGATGGACATGCTGATATGCAAATGGGTGCATGTACTGCGTGGGGCGGGCACAGAGGGACGCTGCAGGAAGGGGGCACTGACCGCCTAGAGGGGTGAGCGTGGGGCGGGCACAGAGGGACGCCGCAGGAAGGGGGCACTGACCGCCTAGAGGGGTGAGCGTGGGGCGGGCACAGAGGGATGCTGCAGGAAGGGGGCACTGACCGCCTAGAGGGGTGAGCGTGGGGCGGGCACAGAGGGACGCTGCAGGAAGGGGGCACTGACCGCCTAGAGGGGTGAGCGTGGGGCGGGCACAGAGGGACGCTGCAGGAAGGGGGCACTGACCGCCTAGAGGGGTGAGCGTGGGGCGGGCACAGAGGGACGCTGCAGGAAGGGGGCACTGACCGCCTAGAGGGGTGAGCGTGGGGCGGGCACAGAGGGATGCTGCAGGAAGGGGGCACTGACCGCCTAGAGGGGTGAGCGTGGGGCGGGCACAGAGGGACGCTGCAGGAAGGGGGCACTGACCGCCTAGAGGGGTGAGCGTGGGGCGGGCACGGAAGAGAAAAGTAGCTAGGGGCCACAGGGCTGAGTCAGGCCCTTAGGACAGCCAGTGCAGATGCGCAGTGACCCAGGACAAGATCAGCACCCAACAGCGTCACTTGTGAGTCCCCCTGTGGGATCACATTGGTCAGGACACCTTTCAGCTTCAGGAGGACAGAGCCCAGTTCTAAATAGGCTTAGTAGAAAGGAGAATGTTGGCTCACATAACTAGGCTGTGCAGGGGTACTTCAGGCATAGCTGGATCCAGGTGCCCAAACAGTGGCATGAGGATCCAGTCTAACAGGGCAGGGAAGGGGTCAGCCCCCTAGAACACGTGAGCACAAGGCCAGGAAGGTCAGCTCCACACAGAGTGCTTGAGGCACTGTTGCCCACACGGGAGGCTGGTGGTGGGCAGGCAAGGAGCAGATGTCCACGCAGAGGGAACATTTGCATCTGCAGGATGGGCCGGGGCTAGAAAGGAGGATGACAGCAGAGCAAGAGCGTCTGAGCCCTGGGCCTTGGGGTGTGGCCTCGTCCAGGGGGAGGCTGGCACACAGGTAGCCTCTGGGCTACCACTGTGGTTTGGCCACCACTGTTTTTAAAATATTAGAAGTGTACGAGAATATCCAAGCTTCTCTTGGAAACCAAAGGGGAGTGGCCAAATGGCCCTTGGTGTCTCCGGGCAACAGTCAGGTGGGGCCCAGCACTGCTGCCCCTCGGGATGGGCTATGAGTCTCCCCAGCATGCCCTGTAGCCCACCTGCCTCCCTGGCATCCACACTCAGCCACAGGGGCATTTGCATCTGTGCCTCAGGGGCTGGAGGGGACTCCGGTGGGAGGGGCTGGGAAGAGAGTGGACACAGGTCCCCAGGGAAGTGAACACCAAGGAGCTTTCTTCAAACACCCGTGAGAGCAGAGCAGAGGCTGCAGCTGGGCCCCGTGGACCCTGTGGGTGCTCAGAGTACCCCAGGAAGCACACACGGGGAGCGCAGGCTCCGGCTCTCTGAGCCTGCTCAGTGGGGCCACAGCGTCCGTCCCGGTCATAGCCCGCCCTGCCAAGCCCTGCCCATCCCGCCCCACAGCCCAGGCCAGAAACGCCTCCAGCCCTGCAGTACTTGGCCTCAGAAGCGGAAAAGCCTCTGCAGTTAGCAACGCAAGATGGTTTCTGCGTCCTGCGGACCCCCGCCCCCAAAACACACACACACATCAGAGCGTCTTGGCAGCTGGTGAGCGCTAACGTGGCTGAATTGCTTTTGGGGACTTTGAAGGAAACTAATTAAAACCAGCTGAGATGGGAAAGCTGGAAGGTGACGGGAGCCAGGGACAGCTTTCCACAGGGCCCGGGAGGGAGCAGCCCGGAGCTGACCACACCACCGCCAGCCACGGTGTCCAGCCAGGCCCCACGACCTGTGCGGCCTCGCCAGAGGTGGGACTGCCCAGGAAACCGCCCTTCCATGGGCCCAGAGCTGAGTACGGGAAATGGGGTGGGAGGGCAGAAACGTGGATGTGCCCCAGGGTGGCCATGTATGTGTGCACGTGTGTCCCAGGGCAGCTGTGTGTGTGGTGTGTCTCAGGATGGCCCTGTATATGTGCCTCAGTTTACCTGCTATCCAAGAATGCCGTGCGGTGCCCCCCATGCTGGGAAGCCTTCCTGTCCTCCTCCCTGCCGTGGGGCCGCACGGCCAGGGTCCAAGTGGCCCTCGCCAACCACCTCCACCTCAGCAGAGGATCTCGAGTTTCTCAGAAGGACCCATGCTTGGGTTCTTCTCATTGCAAAAGCTGTCCCTGCCCAGGGTGAGGGGCTTAGATGTGGCGGGGTCAGTAGTGAGAAGAGAAGACAGCCGCTCCCACGCGCCTGCAGCCCCTGCCTCCAAGGGCCACAGAGTCCTCTCCTTGTGTGCACGCCTGGGCACAGAGGTGGCTTTTCTTTGCTTTGTTACCGAGACGGGGCCGTGCCCCGAGCACTGTAGCGTTTCACTTCCTCAGTTAGGGATGGCACATGGTTGGCACCCTCCTGCCCCCGTTGGCCCCCAGGTCTCCTAATTCTGCGTCACAACTGCTCAGCACCCCTCAGGTGGCTCAGTGCCTTGTGGGTACCCCTTAATGGATGTTTTGTTTCATTTCCTACAATCTTTCTGCCTTAAAAATCAGCATATGTGTATATTTTAAAAGACCAGGAGATTGCACCTGAGATGTTGGGGTGGTGTTTACCTGAGAAGCCCTCCCTGACCCCCTTGACCGCCATGACCTCCATGACTGCCATGCTCTCTCCACCCTCTGTGTCCCAGGACTGAGGCTAGCTCTCCCTGATCAGGTGGCTGCAGCTCAGGGCTCCCAAAAGGGCAAGGCAAGGCTGGGCTGGGTCCCCCAGGTGGGAGCTCCGGAGTCACTGGGAATTATCTCAGCTGCGTCCACATTTATAGATACCATCTGGAACCTGTCGCCAGCACTTGGGGGCCGCTCTGAGCTGGGAGCCAGCATCGTGGAGGGCTCACGGTCCCCTCTTCTCAGTGTTAGGCCAAGGAAGGCTGTACAGGGACGGGGCAGACCCAGGTCCCCATTACTCTCTGTATCTGTAGCGCGGCCGATAACGCCTAATTCAGTACCCTGGTGGTCATTTTCAATGAGGAATCACCCGGTGACTGACACCAAACGGGGCCCTGTGCATCAGACATCTGATTTCATCTTCATTTCAACCCTGTGTGGCTGTGTCCTTGTCCCCATTTTGTGCAGGGGAAACTGAGGCATGGGCAGAAGCAAGTCATTTGCCCAGATAGCTGGCGTGTGGCAGAGCCGTGGTTCCAGGCTGGCATGCATTTCGAGATGGTTCCTACCCCCAAGTCCCACCTGTGGGCCCAGATTCAAGTTACTCCCAGGGTGGTGACGCCACAGCCCTGCCGGTGCTCAGAGGCTGCCGCCTGTGAGTCGGGTGTGCGGGCGTCTCCTGTGCTCAGAGGCTGCCGCCTGTGAGTCGGGTGTGCGGGCGTCTCCTGTGCTCAGAGGCTGCCGCCTGTGAGTCGGGTGTGCGGGCGTCGCCTGTGCTCAGAGGCTGCCGCCTGTGAGTCGGGTGTGCGGGCGTCGCCTGTGCTCAGAGGCTGCCGCCTGTGAGTCGGGTGTGCGGGCGTCGCCTGTGAAGCTCTGCCGGTGCCCACTCTGCCTCTGAGTACACGTTTGTGCAAATAAAGACAATATCACAGGCGAGACGGGAAACCACGTGCACACACCTGGCCGAACCTGCATGCACGTGCCTGCCGCGTCACATGAGTGCAGGCGTCTGACCCACAGGCACTCGCTGCCCCTTGTTCAGTTCGTGGAAGAGACAAGCTCACTGTGTGTTGTTCCCTTTTTGCCTTGGTGGCCAGGAAGCTCAGAGCTTAGCCGTCCTGTGAGGTTTTGGTTTGCGGTTTGTGTCTCAGCCTCTTGGGGTGGCCTCGTTCTCCCGAAGCCCCTTTACTGCTTTTGGTTTTGGAGGTTTTTAGTTTTTGTTTGTTTGTTTGTTTTTGCAAAGGAGCCTCGCTCTGTCCCCAGGCTGCAGTGCAGTGGCGCGATCCCAGACTCTTGGGTTCAAGCAGTTCTCCTGCCTCAGCCTCCCAGCTAGCTGTGATTACAGGCATGTGCCACGATGCCTGGCTAATTTTGTATTTTTAGGAGAGACGAGGTTTCACCACGTTGGCCAGGCTGGTCTCAAACTCCTGACCTCAAGTGATTCGCCCACCTCGGCCTCCCAAAGTGCTGGGATCACAGGCGTGAGCCACCGCACCCGACCCCCTTTCGTACTTTTTGGAACAAAGCAGGTGCAAGTTTTCACCAAACAAACCTGGAAGAAGAGGAATAAGAGGGAGGGGCTGTCACCATGGAGACCTCCCCAGAATCGGGGTCAGCAGGGCGCACGAGGCTCAGGAAGGCCCTGCCGGCCTCTCACCACCCACCAGCACTGACTATGCAGGGCTGAATTGTACGCAGTCTCTTCCTCATCCCTTCTGGAATCTTCTCTACCAGGCTTACTGCCAGTGCCACACAGGCTTCCCAGGCTGGCCCTGACCCTCCCGCCGGCCCCCCAACCCTGCAGATCCCAGCCTGCCCGAGAGAGAGAGGGACCACCTGTGCCCAGCACCCCACGCACCATCACCTGCATCCTCGGGGCAGCTGCTGGGAATGTGGGAGGAGGAGACCATCCCAGGGGCAGGGTGCCAGCCAGGGAGGGGTCCTGGCTGCTCAGGTTGGGGGACATTCCCCTCATATGCCATGCACACCCCACACACTGACGATCTTTAACATGTGCAGCACTCATGAGGAAAATGCAAACGAAGGTCAGGAAAGCGGGCCGGGGCCCACATGCGCAGGCAGGGCATCCAGGCAGCTTTGGACACGGAGGTCAGAGGGCCTCACTCAGCAGCCTGTGAGCAGAGGCCCGAGTGCAGCAGGTGCGGCGGCCATGGAGGGGTGGGGCAGGTGTCGCAGGGCTCCGGGCAGGGTGGGCCCGGCGCAGGTGTTCCAGGTCAGCTCTGGCTGCTGGAAGGAGGCAGGGCAGCATGTGCACGGCACCCGGGAAGGAGAGGCCCTGTGGTCCAGTGGGAGATGAGAGTCAGGGGTTCAGAGCAGGTCCTGGGCAAGGCAGGCTTCTAGAAGGCAGAGCTGCTGATGGGTTGAATGTGGGGTCAGGGAGGAAGGTGATTTAGCAAGTCAGGGAAGCCCCACTGTTGATCCTGCAGTTCACAGTGACGCTCACACGTTCATGGTAAAGTTCGCAGTGAAGGAACGACTCATGACTGACAGGTGTGGGCAGGGCCAGCTCCTTGCTCAGTCCCAGAAGGTCCCTCCCGCCTCCTCCAGCCCCGGGTGGCCGCAGGCATTCCTGGCTCATGGCCACATCTGCCCCTCTGCCTCCATCTGGGCAAGGCCTCCTCTTGCGTCTGTCTCTCCTTCGTGAGCCCCTCCTGAGGACACCTGTCTCGAGGCACAGCCCAGCTAAGAGCATGGCTCCTCTCCGCACATTGCATCTGCAAAGACCCTATTTCTGGATAAGGTTACATTCGCAGGTGCTGGGGTTAGGACTTGCTTTTGGGGGACACACCTCAGCCCACACCTCGCTATTCCCCACCCTCCACCTGACCTCAGCAATGACAGCTTCAGAAGGTGAAGGTGCCACACAGACGATGACACAGAGGCGCAGGCGAGGGCTCCGTGGGGCGGCCTCTCAGGCCCCAGCGAGCCAGCATCTGGGCTGAGGCCTCCAGAGCCCGACGCAGCCCTGGCGGGTGGTCCAGCGGGAGTAGTGAGCAGGCATGGTGGTGGAAGCAGGGGCCATGGGGGCAACAGATGGTGGGGGCAGTGGGGGCAAGGCCAGGAGGCGTGTGGTGGTGAGGGATGTGAGCAGGCAGGGGTGTGAGCGGGTGGTGGTGTGAGGGGTGTGAGCGGGTGGTGGTGTGAGGGGTGTGAGTGGGCGGTGGTGTGAGGGGTGTGAGCGGGCAGGGGTGTGAGTGGGTGGTGGTGTGAGGGGTGTGAGCAGGCAGGGGTGTGAGCGGGTGGTGGTGTGAGGGGTGTGAGCAGGTGGTGGTGTGAGGGGTGTGAGCGGGTGGTGGTGTGAGGGGTGTGAGTGGGTGGTGGTGTGAGGGGTGTGAGCAGGCAGGGGTGTGAGCGGGTGGTGGTGTGAGGGGTGTGAGCGGGTGGTGTGAGGGGTGTGAGCGGGTGGTGGTGTGAGGGGTGTGAGTGGGTGGTGGTGTGAGGGGTGTGAGCGGGTGGTGGTGTGAGGGGTGTGAATGGGTGGTGGTGTGAGGGGTGTGAGTGGGTGGTGGTGTGAGGGGTGTGAGCAGGTGGTGGTGTGAGGGGTGTGAATGGGTGGTGGTGTGAGGGGTGTGAGGGGTGTGAGCGGGTGGTGGTGTGAGGGGTGTGAGCGGGTGGTGGTGTGAGGGGTGTGAGCAGGCAGGGGTGTGAGTGGGTGGTGGTGTGAGGGGTGTGAGCAGGCAGGGGTGTGAGCGGGTGGTGGTGTGAGGGGTGTGAGCGGGTGGTGGTGTGAGGGGTGTGAGTGGGTGGTGGTGTGAGGGGTGTGAGCGGGTGGTGGTGTGAGGGGTGTGAGCGGGTGGTGGTGTGAGGGGTGTGTGGGTGGTGGTGTGAGGGGTGTGAGCGGGTGGTGCTGTGAGGTGTGTGAATGGGTGGTGGTGTGAGGGGTGTGAGCGGGTGGTGGTGTGAGGGGTGTGAGCGGGTGGTGGTGTGGGGTGTGAGCAGGTGGTGGTGTGAGGGGTGTGAGTGGGTGGTGGTGTGAGGGGTGTGAGTTGGTGGTGGTGTGAGGTGTGTGAATGGGTGGTGGTGTGAGGTGTGTGAATGGGTGGTGGTGTGAGGGGTGTGAGTGGGTGGTGGTGTGAGGGGTGTGAGTGGGTGGTGGTGTGAGGGGTGTGAGCAGGTGGTGTGAGGGGTGTGAATGGGTGGTGGTGTGAGGGGTGTGAGGGGTGTGAGCGGGCAGGGGTGTGAGCAGGTGGTGGTGTGAGGGGTGTGAATGGGTGGTGGTGTGAGGGGTGTGAGGGGTGTGAGCGGGCAGGGGTGTGAGCGGGTGGTGGTGTGAGGGGTGTGAGGGGTGTGAGCGGGTGGTGATGTGGGGTGTGAGCGGGTGGTGGTGTGAGGGGTGTGAGTGGGTGGTGGTGTGAGGGGTGTGAGCGGGTGGTGGTGTGAGGGGTGTGAGTGGGTGGTGTGAGGGGTGTGAATGGGTGGTGGTGTGAGGGGTGTGAGGAGTGTGAGCGGGCAGGGGTGTGAGTGGGTGGTGGTGTGAGGGGTGTGAGCGGGCAGGGGTGTGAGTGGGTGGTGGTGTGAGGGGTGTGAGCAGGCAGGGGTGTGAGCGGGTGGTGGTGTGAGGGGTGTGAGGTGTGTGAGCGGGTGGTGGTGTGAGGGGTGTGAGCGGGTGGTGGTGTGAGGGGTGTGAGCAGGTGGTGGTGTGAGGGGTGTGAGCGGGTGGTGGTGTGAGGGGTGTGAGTGGGTGGTGGTGTGAGGGGTGTGAGGGGTGTGAGCGGTTGGTGGTGTGAGGGGTGTGAGTGGGTGGTGGTGTGAGGGGTGTGAGCGGGTGGTGGTGTGAGGGGTGTGAGTGGGTGGTGGTGTGAGGGGTGTGAGCAGGCAGGGGTGTGAGCGGGCAGGTGTACCAGCATGGCACTCTGCATGGATGCAGACTCAGGCGTGTTTGGAAGGACCCCTCAGCCTGCCTCAGGGAGAATCGGGTGTAGGGAGCCCTGGGAAGCTGGAGACAGGTGTCAAAATCTTCTGGGCAGGAGACGGTGGAGGCCTGAGGTGGCGCAGGGTAGACACCAGCCCAAGTCCTCCGGGTTCTGGGCGCCCTCGCTCTGTCTGTGACGAGTGTCTCACTCTCTCCGAGACTGGTTTCTTTATCTGTAGGGTGTGTGCGAGGTCCCCACCTGGTTTCTCCTTCTGTCGTAGCTGAACCGGGTCATACTTGGGGTCTCCTGTCCTTCAGCTTCCCAGGGGCCTCGTAGGGCCTCCGCCAGCCTGCCCTGCCTTCCCTGAAGAAACGAAACGCTGGTGCTTGTGGAACCCTGACAAAGTGTGTGACAGCAAGGCCAGACCCAGCTGCTGTCTGCGGACAGCCTGGGTGAGAAGCTGCCACCCTCTGCCCCCGGGAGGGGAGGCCAAAGGCTCTGGGAAGGAGCTGGGGGCTGCTGCCCTGCTGGGCACCTGGGGTCCCTGTCCCTGTTGGTTTTGCCTCTGTCTCCTTGTGGAGCGGGGGGTGGGGGTCTGGAGAGGCGGGAGTGGAGGCGGGGGCCAGCATACAGCCCCACCCTCCATCAGGAACCGCCAGACCCCCCGACCCAGGCCCAGCCTGCTGTGCCAGCCCCTGTCCAGTCCCAGGCCCCAGGTAACACACGTCCACCGGCCCCACTCAGCCACACAGGCCTCTCCACACAGCCAGACCCAGCCACCGGGGCTCACCCTCCTGCTGTCCTCTCCACAGCCTGCTGTGTGACTGCAGGCACCTGGCTTCACCTCTCTGAGCCTGCTGCATAGATCACAAGGTCTTTGCCAATGAAGGCTTTTCCTGCTCCAATGGCGGTTCCAGAAACCCTTGACGTTTCATGGGCACCGCAGCCTGGACCCAGCCATAGTGTCAGGAACCTTTGCTCTGTCCTGAAGTTGCCCCAGACTGGGCCCTCTGGGGTATCGGTGTGCTGCCGGAATGGGAGCAGGGAGGGTGGTCGTCTGTCTCTTCCGCAGTGACGTCCCAGCGCTCGCTGAATAACCCCGAAAGAATGAGTGGGTGAACCAGGGGACCTTGTTGGGGTGGGGACAGCTTGGAAAACGTGCAGCCTGGAGGGAAAGCTCACACGCCATAAACTCTGGGCCCGGTCTGACCCTGCGGCTTCGGCCCACGTAGTAGTTATTTGTTTTACATGGATTCTTGCCGAAGTTTTAAAATGGGGAGATTTCACTTGAAAACCTGGATTTCTGGCTTTTCCTGAAAAATCAGAAAACCTGCCACTGTGCTCCATTTCCTGGCAGCCTCAGCCAGCCTGGGCCCGAGCAGCCGTGGGTGCTTATCCAGCTGCGAGCTCCGGACCCCTGCAATCCCCACCTGAGTGGGAGGGTCACCGGGAGACCAGGCCCCCCCATGGCACCACCAGGCACCAGCGATGTGGCATCCCCATTGCACCCTCCTTGAACAAACCTGGGCGATGTCTCTGCCTTATCCGAGGCACGGGGGCCACAGTGGTACGTAAAACCAATTAAAATCTGGGTCCCTGCACCCAAGTGATAAATGGGACAAGCGGTGGCACTCTGGTGTGCATGAGAGACCGGGACCCAGGAGGCAGGGTGGCCGGAGATGGCTGGGTGGTCGGAGATGGCTGGGTGCTGCAGCAGTGGCCTGGGCAGTGACTCTCCAGGACAGGCCTGTCCTGTCTCTCCCTCAGCTCCTCCCTTCCCTTATCCCGCAAAATACCCGCCTATGGGCCCTGGAGGCAGCGGTGGCAGGAGGAGCACAGGAGGAGGAGCCAGCACAGGAGAGGCCGGCAGAGGTGCCCAGGCAGGCCAAGGCCCAGCACCCCATGGCCTTCCCAGCACAGACATGTTTTCTGAGGTTTTCTGAAAGCAGGGCGCCCTGGGCTGTGTTGAGGCCCTGCTCAGCCCTGCTGGGCCCCACCATCCTGCCCGCCTGTGAACCCAAACCTCTGGAGAAGCGATTGCGTCAGAGTGAGCCTCAGAGGGTGTCCTGCAGGGCTGGGGGCAGCGCTGTCACAGGGCTTGGTGAGTCCTGCCACTGCCTCCAGCTGGGCGTTCGGCTCAGTTTTCTCAGCTGTGAAATGCGGTGATAATGGCATGGTCCAGAGGGTTCAGGACCCAGAGAGATCCCGCTCCTGGGCTCCATGCCTCAGCACCTGGGCAGCACCACAGGGGCCTCTGCAGGCTCCACGATGTTCCCCAGGACGGTGACTGGGCCAGCCCCCAGGGCTCTGTGTGTGTGGCGGCAGGTGCCGTGGAGGCAGGGAAGAGGAGGCACTCAGGGACAGTGACCCTGAGCCTTCACCAAGAGGGGTGAGGAGGGGGCTCTGCTGCCGCTGGGCCAGTGACACCCCCAGGACCGTGCGGCGGAGACGTCTGGGACCCTCAGCATCTGGGCGTTCCCTACACCCTTGCGTCAGGGACTCCCTGGAGCATGGCTGGAGGCTGCAGGCCCTCGGGGCTGGCTCCCTGCAGCAGGTCCCATCCACAGGAAGACAGCAGAGTCCGACCTTGGGAGCCCAGAGCCTCCACCTGGGTTCAGGCTGCTCCTCCAGGCCACGGGCCTCCAGGTCAGACACGGCTACGGACCCCATCACTCCCAGGCTTTGGCCCCCAAAACACACCAGCTGGGCAACAGGAAGCGGGAACAAACGTGGGTGCAGGATGGACAGACACATCTGGCCTCAAGGGCGCCTGGAGGAGGGCACAGTCTTACTACCTCTACCCAGAAGAGCTCCGGGGACACAGACTCGAAGCACCAGAGACCCTGGATACTGTGGAGCCAGGATTTGAAAAGTGGCAGCTCCTGGGAGGCAGCTGTGAGGGCTGAGGCCCCCGGGCCGGGCAGAGCCGGCCTAGCCTGGGAGCAAGCTGTGACCTGAGGGAGGGCAGGACCCACAGCAGGCGGGTCCGTGGGAGACGCAGGCCCTGTGGCATCAGGTTGGCTGTAGAGGCCTCCTCTGTCCTGGCCATGGCCTCCTGCTCTCAGGAATGGACCAAACCCACGAGGAAGTGCCACTGGGGGACAGTTTCCCCCACCCCAAGGAACCCGTGCTCTTCAGTGCCCGGATGGCACAAGGCCACCCCTTGCCAGGCCACTGTGGTCCACATGCAGAACAGCCCCGCCCAGACATCCACTGCCACGCAGCCCGGCCTTCCCAGAGCCACGGGTCAGCCAGGGCTCCGGATTCCCACTGCCCAGAAACCAGCTGAGGCCACAGAGCAAATGGGGACAGCAGGGCCAGCCACACCAGGGCCCAGATAGTCTCAGAAAGACACTTGTGACAGGGAAGGGCGCTGCCCCAGCCTCACGGAGACTTCTGTCCCAGGCTGATTCCCGCTGTGTGGCCTTGGAAAAGTCCCTTCCCGTGTCTGAGGCTCAGTTTCTCATCTGAGCGACGAGGAGGATCAGAACCACCCCCTGGACCACCTCCTGGAGCTTTGAGAGGATTCACGAGGCAGTGCTGGCCCAGTGAATGTCCCAGCACCTGGGACATCAGGGACCTCCAGGATCTCAGAGTCCGTCCGCCCAGTACAGGTCACAGCTGAGCAAGGGCCCTGGAGACAGGCCGGGAGCATACACCCAGCTGCCATTCAGGGCCTCCGACCACCGACGGCTCACCCCACTTCCCCACAGGAGCCAGGGCCCTTCCCCAAAGCCTCTCCTCAACCCTCAGCAAGACCCCGTCCCCAGCTGGATGAGGGAGGGAGGCGCTGCATCCTGGGGACCCACAGGGCCCGTGCTGCCGGGGCAGTGCTGTGCCCATTTTACAGCTGAGCACACTGAGACCAAGCCCCCAACCTGGGAATGGCAGTGCAGTGGGAATCAGGTGACTCAGGCCCCTCTGCAGAGCGTCTGCAGGATCACAGCTGGCACTCCAGGTGGTCACCCAGACAGGATGTCCTCCAGGGACAGGAGGACGTCCAGGAGGAGGGAGAAGCCCGGCAGTGGCCAGAGCTGGATACACGTCCCAGCCCCACATGTAAGCCGTGTGCCCTGGAGCCCAGGATGGACACGAGCCCCAGTTTCCTCCTCTACAAACTGGGGCCGAGGGCTTCGTTCGGGCATGTAGCCCCCAAGCCTGGCATCTTCCTGGACCAATTGCCTGGAAGGCCACACGCGACACAGTCATAAGCATCCTTCCTCAACCCAGGGCAGCAGACGGGCAGCCCAGCCCCTCCTAGGATGACTCCCTTCCCAGCACAGCAGGGCCTGAGTGTGGACACCCCGTCCCACCCAGCTCCCACCGCGGGTACTTCACTAATCCTCTGTCCTTAGGAGGCAAAATTATCATCACTTTTAATTGAAAAAGGAGGCTGATATGATTCCAAACCCCACGGAGGCAGGAGAGTAATTAACGCAGCCACCAGGCCTCAGAGGAGCTCACTAATCATGTCACTCAGGAGACAGCTCATTAAACCTGTGCCGGGGCAGCAGGAGGACCAGGTGACCCCTGCGTGGGTTTCTCATCCAGAGACCTCACTTGAGGTGGGATGGGCTCCGTTCCCAAAAGCCAGAGGAGGCGAACTTCTCAGGTCACTTGACAGCAAGGGCAGTCCAGGCGGCTGCTCAGAGATCATTTATGCGCTGGCAGCACTGGTGTCCTCAGCTGTGACATGGGCCTGCTGGAGCTCCCCAGGCTGGAAGATGAGGAGACACCCAGGCCTCCCGTCTGACCTCCCGCCCAGACCAGCTTCGCACTGTCACACATTGCAGTCATAGCGGCGTGTGACTTCGGCAGGATCTCCAGGACAAGCTCTGGACCCGGCCTGAAGCTTCTGACCCATAGGGTCTGGGTAGGTCCCAGGAAAGACCACTGAAAGAAGCCCCTTCAGACAGCACCACCATCAGCATGAGAACAGGCGTACTGGCTTTCTCAGGAAAGAGTCATGGAAAATAACTGTGGTTTCTATAATCAGCAAGCAGTCACGTGGTGATCTGTTGTTTCAGGGAGGGATGGTAACAACCTTGCCCGCAAAATGAAAACCGGGGCCCACACCCTTCACCCTCGTGGGGAGTACCCAGCCTGCAGAAGGATCCCGTGGAGGAAGAGGAGGAAGAGGTACACGTGCTCCCCGGCAGGTGCTCAGGGCTCCTCTTGGAGGAAGAGGAGGAAGAGGTACACGTGCTCCCCGGCAGGTGCTCAGGGCTCCTCTTGGAGGAAGAGGAGGAAGAGGTACACGTGCTCCCCGGCAGGTGCTCAGGGCTCCTCTTGGAGGATGGAGCCTGAGCAGGTGCCTGTACTGCGGTGAGGGCCTACCCCAGGGCCTGGAGACTGCCAGGTCCAGGTCAGCCACCCACACACTCAGGGCGTCCTCCTGGGGTTCCCCGGAGTCTCCCTGGTGCCTGGCATCCTTCTCAGAGTGACGGGGTGAGGGCTGACAGCTCCAAAAGAGAGGCAGATTTGGGCGCTGCTGCTTGGCATCCGGAGGGCATCTTCTCTGCCTTCCCCTGGGGACCAAGAGCGAGGCCCCCAACCACCCTGCCCTGAGCATCACTTCGAGGGGGGTCAAAGCCAAGGGAGCCCAGGCCCCACCATGGTGTGGCCTGGGGTGAGCCTGTGCCCTTTCTGAGCCACTGTTCCCATCTGTAAGGTGGGCACTTGGAACAACGCACCCTCAAAGATCCTCATTCTAGAAATCCAAGCAGGGCTGCTCGACCGGCCAATGACAGAAAGGTGCCCCCATCTTTGGTTTTTAAAGTGGATTCTGGGGCTGTGGGCACCGTCGCCATTCTAACCACCTGCCGCCTCTGCACCCTGGACAAGCCGCCTCAGCCTTGGGACACTCGCCTGGCTTTATTCACATTGGCTGTTCTAGAAGGCTCCTGGGGCCACTGAATCCCAGTCCAGTGCCCCCAAGTCAGATGCCTGGCAGGGCTGCCCCCAGACGGTTCTCACGCCCCCCCATTTCGTCCTGCTTCCTACACATTTGGCCAGGAGAGAAGGACCTCAGACACACGTGCTGATGGAGGCAGCTGGCATGGCTGGAGTCTGGCATAGCATCCGCATTTAGAGGGTAGACTGTGTCTCCAGAGTCATTTCTGGGCGGCATGCTATGGCCACACGCCCAGCTCTGCTGGACAGCGCCTCCACCTCCCAGTGCCAGGGAGCTCCTGGAGCCTCCTGTAGAAATGAGCCCCCAAAGCCCCCCACAGCCAGGCAGGGGAGCCCACATGTGCATGTGCGCATGTGCCCATGTGTGGGTGTAGACAAGGGTGAGCATGTGTTCCCACGTGGGCACAGATGGGCATAAGTGTGCACCCTCGTACATGTGTGCATGAGTGTGTCCACATGTGTGTTGACAGGGGAGGCCTGTCCCCACCCTGCACCCCACCCAGATTGGTCCCTCACCCTAACTTGGAGCCCCAGGTTCGAGGAGCAGCTCCTGGAGACCCCAGGAATAACAGCTGCCCAAGCTGGACCCCACTTAGGGTCCTGAGCACCAACTCCCTGCCAGGCCCAGGACCAGGGCAAGCAGAAGACCTGCGGCCCCTACCTGTATGATGCCAGCAGTGAGGACAGGGGACAGTACGGTAGCAAGTAGACACCATCTACAGAGCCAGGACCAACAGCAACAGCTCCGCAGGGAAAGCTTCCTGGAGGAGGTGGCATTGGAGCTAGAGCTGAAGGCCCATCTTGGTAAGGATGTGCAGGGTTGTCTAGGAGACTGAGCAGAGCTGGGTCGGGGTCAGGCCACTGGTGAGGTCCTGGCTTCCTTCTGGGTAATGACCCCCTGAATATTGGCCTTTGTGGCACAGAGGGGCGGAGGAGGGCTGCCGTTCTTGCCTGCCTCTTGCCGTGTGCCAGCTCTCAGCAATTTCCGTGGGCGACAGGGCTCCGTCTTTCAGCACAAATCCCCAGCGCCCCCAGCTGCTTCCCCGTCATTTTCGAAAACATCATCTTCTTTCCCCACATGCCCCTTATCTGCCTCCTGTTAAAGGTTGTCAAATGTGTACCCCGATAAGGCGGGGTGAACACCGCTCCCCAGCCCTCCGTCGCCGGCCTCCACTTTCCCCCAAGTAATTAAGATAAATGCAGTTGATAATTTGCACCGTATTCTTAAAGGTGCCCTCCGGGCCATATCTCAGATATAATTTTACCTGCAAAGGTTTATCTGAGCACTCAGGTAACAGACAGTTTTTAAGCAAAGCGGCAGCGTTTGAAGCAAAAGGAAAGGAGAACGTTTGTGAAATAAATGTCAGAAGGCAGCGGCGCTGCGGCCCCTGACGGTGAGGACGGCGGACAGAGGCCCCTGGGCTTTCTCCGGGGCTGCTCGGCTCCTCTGGGGTTTGGGGTGAGCCTGGCTGCCTGCCTGAGTTGTGAATGGGGCCGGATGGGTGTGACGGGTGGACACAGTGCTCAGGACAAAGACCGGGGCCCGGAGGCCGTGGGCGCAGCCGAGCTCCTCCCTGCTTCCAGCCTCGCTGTCTCGGGCGACCTGGGACAGGAGGCCCCTGCCCAGCAGCGCTGGCACACATGGCGTCTGGCTTTGTGCTTCACACCCATCGGGGAGCGGCCAGCTGGCTGCAGGGGCTGTGCCAAGCCACGGAAGGGGGGCCAGACAGCAGGGGATGGTGCCCAGGGTGACACAGCTCAGGCAGGCTCAGCCCCAGTGGGCAGCAGAACTGACAGAGCGGACCGAGCCGATCCCTGGATGGGCCGGTGCCTCCCGGACACCCGGGAGAGTGCAGCGTGTGAGGCGACGTCCTGCCCCCGGCTCTGCTCCTAGGCTTGCCGAGTAGTCTTGGCCAGGTTCCCTGAGCCTCGTTTTCCCCATTTGGCCTGGGAACCCAGCTGCTCTTCCCAGCCCCGTCCCACCCCATGGTACATGTCTTGGCCCTTGTTCGGTGTCCAGGATGGGATAGGTGGGGCCCTGGGAGTGGGTGTAGACAGGGCTCAGACTGCACAGCCTCCCTGTCGCTCGGCAGCCTCCCTGACTCCCGGCAGCCTCCCTGACGCCCGTGCTGGCCCCACCTCCCGAAGTACCATGTGCCCCTCAGTAGCACTCCACCCCCTCCTCAACGTTCCTCCAACAGCCAGGAATGCCCCCGACACGGTGCCAGAGAGGCCCTCACCAAGGCTAGCCCTTCCTGAAGGCCACTCAGGTCCCCCAGAAGGCCCCATGTGCCAGGGCCTTGGAGCTGGGACTGAGCCAGGCAGGGCTCAAAAGCCTGTGGGGCTTGCCCACTGCCCTCCTCTGCCAAAGGGAGGAAGGCACAGAGACAGGTGGAAGCCGGCCTGAGGCCACACAGCACCCCGTGGCAGACCCCGACTGCAGGATCAGCTCTCAGCCATGCCATTCTTCCTTGGTGCCACATCCAGAAAGCGGGGGGCACATGCAGGGGCCACGTGTGGGGAAGGCAGGGCGGCGCACCACGTATGGGGCAGGAAGGCAGCCCCACACCAGGACAAGCTAAGAAAGGGCAGCTCTCCCACAGCTGCCCGCTCACCGGGAGCCTCACACCCTCTGCTTTCCGCACGGAGGGGCCAGGAAGACAGGGAAAGCTGGTCCCTGCTGTTGGGGAAGGCAGGGACCAGCCCTGACCACAGAAGAAACAGCCGGGAGAATGAAACCCACCCCAGGCCAGGGGCGGCTGCAGCTGAAAGGGCTGGGGCTGCTCCCAGGGAGGGGCAGTGGGTTGCTCAGGACGCCTGCCTGCCAGTGGGGCTTTGTCAGCTTTAACATCAGGGTGTCACAGGCTCGAGGACCCATTGGATCCAACCCCCATTCACAGTAGGGGAAACTGAGGCCAGGAGCCCTAATGGGACAGGGCAGCCGAGTGTGCAGGGCTCCCAGGCCCAGTGCTTAGGGGATGGGCACCAGGATGTGGAAAGACAGGCACCTTTTGAGAATTGCAGGATTGTGGAGACACACACCCGAGGAGTTTTCACCAGGGGCAATCCAGGAGGGCTTCCTGGAGGAGGGTTGCCATGCTTCAGAGCAAGTGTCTGTAGGGCACTCACTGTGTGCTGGTTTGTGTGCTTCACGAGGCGACTTGCATTGTTCTGTCTAACCCTCTGACCACACCCTGTGAGGTCAGGACTCATCATCCCCATTTTACAGGTGGGGAAACAGGCTCAGAGAGGCTGGGACGGGGCCTGGATCCCACAGTCAGAGAGAACCGGGTCTGAGAGTGAAGCCCCGGCGGGGCCAGCCCCAAAGCCCCCTGCATGCTGGGCCAAGAGTGAGTGGGAGTCTGGAGGACAGGAAAGAGGGGCAGGGCAACCCGAGGGAGCTTCTCAAGCAGAAGCCCCCAAGAGAGGCTGGGGAGGAAGGGCCAGGAGTAGGGCTGGGGAGCAGTCTCCTGGCTCTTAAGGGTGGAGAGGCCATAGCTGACACTGAGCAGGTTGAAAGAGGAGGTGAGGGGAAGAGGGTTGGGAGCAGTGGCCAGGTGTGGAGCAGAGGCATGGGCAGGAGCCCAGGCAGGGGCACCCCTCCCCTCAGGCACTGGCGGCCCCCACACCCCCGGCCAGAGCCAGCCCAACCTGCTCTTGAGTTACCAGGGCACTTGGCCAGTTAGAGAGGGGCCAGTTCCTGTTTCTGAGAGAAAAGGAGCCACTCCTCTGGGGTCTCCCTGGGGCTGGCCCTGGATCTGGGGGATAGGATCTCCCGACTTCAAAGTGGCCCGGCTGCTGAAACCCACACCAACGGTTGGCACCAAGGGGCTTTGCCAAGAGCCTGGACGGGGCCAGAACCTGAAGCCTGGGGCACATGCTGCCCCCAGGTCCACCCCAGGTCTGAGGACTACGCCCTTGTGCCCCTGGCGTGGAAGGTGGCAGCTGGCCCTTGAGTGCCCCAGGGTGCTGCAGGCAGACATCGCTGCTGTCCTGGGACACAGGAAAGAGGGAATGGGACAGGCAAGGCCCACAGAGGCAGGGCTACGCAGGGACGGGAAGGACAGAGGGACAGGGTGTGGAGGCGGTGGGGCGGGACTGCTCTTTGTTCAGCACGGAAGCAGCAGTCACAGGCAGTCCTGCCTTCACCTCTCAGTGTGGCTGTGTCTGCCTTGGGACCCTGGACCCGTCACACCACCTCTCTGGGCTGCAACTTCCTCATTTGCAGCAACTTCTTGACTCACTTTCTGGTCAGCCCAAAGCTGTGAATCTGTCACACCACTGTGTGCCCAGTACCTCACACAGCATCCCACACAAATGTAGACTCATGGATGGATGGGTGGGTAGATGGGCGGGTGGATGGATGAATGGATGAGTAGGTAGACAAATGGGTAGAAGGGTGGATGGGTGGGTGGGTGTTAGATGCATGGATGAATGGGTGGATAGATAGGTGAGGGATGGGTGGTTGGGCAGGTGGATGGGCGGATGCATGGGTAGATGGGGGAGTGGGTGGGTGGATGAATTAATGAATGAGTGTATAGATGGGTGGATGAATGGGTAGATGGGTGGGTGGATGGGTGGGTGGGTGATGGATGGATGGATGAGTAGATGAATAGATGGGTGAGAGATGGATGGATGGGTGGATGGGCAGGTAGATGGGTAAATGGGAGAATGGGTGAGTGGATGGATGAATGGGTAAGTGGGTAGATAGATGGGTGGATGAATGGGTGAGTGGGTGGATGGGTATGCGGGTGAGTAGTTGGATGGATGAGTGGGTGGGTGATGGATGGGTGGATGGATGGATGGGTGGGTGGGTAATAAATGGATGGATGAATGGGTGAGTAGCTGGATGGATGGGTAGGTGGGAGGATGGATGAGTGGGTGATCGGTGGATGGATGGATGGGTGATGGATGGAGGGATGGGTGGATGGATGATGATGGATGGGTAGGTGGATGGATGGATGGATAGATAGGTAGGTGGGTGGGTGGAAGTATGGATGAATGGGTGGATAGATAAGTGGATAGATAGATGGATAGGTATGTGGGTGTGTAGATGCATGGATGGGTAGATAGATGGACGAATAGGTAAGTGGGTGGATGGATGGGTGGATAGATGGATAAATGGATGGGTGGGTGGATGGGTGGATAGATGGATAAATGGATGGGTGGGTGGATGGGTAGATGGATGGATGGATGGATAGGTAAGTGGGTAGATGGATGGATAGATGGATGGATGGATGGATGGATGGATGGATGGATGGGTAATAAATGGATGGATGAATGGGTGAGTAGCTGGATGGATGGGTAGGTGGGAGGATGGATGAGTGGGTGATCGATGGATGGATGGATGGGTAATGGATGAGTGGGTGATGGATGGATGGAGGGATGGGTGGATGGATGATGATGGATGGGTAGGTGGATGGATGGATGGATGGATGGATGGATAGGTAGGTGGGTGAGTGGAAGTATGGATGAATGGGTGGATAGATAAGTGGATAGATAGATGGATAGATATGTGGGTGTGTAGATGCATGGATGGGTAGATAGATGGATGAATAGGTAAGTGGGTGGATGGATGGGTGGATAGATGGATAAATGGATGGGTGGGTGGATGAGTGGATAGATGGATAAATGGATGGGTGGGTGGATGGGTAGATGGATGGATGGATGGATGGATGGATAGGTAAGTGGGTAGATGGATGGATAGATGGGTGGATGGATGGATGGGTGGGTGGGTAATAAATGGATGGATGAATGGGTGAGTAGCTAGATGGATGGGTAGGTGGGAGGATGGATGAGTGGGTGATCGATGGATGGATGGATGGGTAATGGATGAGTGGGTGATGGATGGATGGAGGGATGGGTGGATGGATGATGATGGATGGGTAAGTGGATGGATGGATGGATGGATAGGTAGGTGGGTGGGTAGAAGTATGGATGAATGGGTGGATAGATAAGTGGATAGATAGATGGATAGGTATGTGGGTGTGTAGATGCATGGATGGGTAGATAGATGGATGAATAGGTAAGTGGGTGGATGGATGGGTGGATAGATGGATAAATGGATGGGTGGATGGATGGATGGATAGATGGATAGATGGATGGATGGATGGATGGATAGGTAAGTGGGTAGATAGATGGATAGATGGATGGGTGGATGGATGGATGATGATTGATGGGTACACGGATGGATAGGTGGGTGGGTGGATGGGTAGATGGATGGGTGGGTTGGTGGATGGGTGGGTGGATGGGTGATGATTGATGGGTGGATGGAAGGGTAGGAGTATGGATGGATAGGTGGGTGGATGGATGATGATTGATGGGTGCACGGATGGATGGGTGGGTGGGCTGCTTGAGTGCCCTGAGAGCATGGCAGCTGCTTCCCCACCTGTGTGCTCTCAGTGTGCAAGGAGGAAGCTGAAATCCTTTTAGAACTCAGTCTTAAAGTCAAACACCCCCACTTCCAGCATATTCTGTTTATTAGTGGTGAGTTGGTAAGCTCAGCCATGTTCAAGTGGAGAGAACTAGGCTCCACCTCTTGAAGGGAAGAGGGTTAAAGAATGTGTGGCTGTATTTTAAAACCATCAGAGACTGATAATCGGACAGTCTCCCTCCAGATGTCAAATGCAGGTGCCCTTTGATGCAGCTGGATGCTCAGCGTTTGGAGCACAGGCTGTGCCCGTGCGGTGACCACTGCTGTCTTGTTTCTAAGGGCTGAGTGCAGGCAGCAGCTCAGTGTCCATCCAGAGAGGCCTGGGTGCTCCGCAGCCCCAGACGGGAGGACAAGTGGGCAGAGAGTCAGAAACCTCTTCGTGGAATGCTGTGGAATTATCTACAGGATGTGGTTGAAGGGAAAATCAGGTGCAGAACAGGGCAGGCAGCGGACAGTCTTGTGTTCAAGGAAGGAGGGACGGGGAGTGTACAGTCCTGTGTGCCAGGGTCTGCACCAAGGGACTCTGGAGGGAAATGCCAGAAACTCCTCTAGTTTCCCCAGCGGGACTAGGGAGGGATCGTGGCAGGGGTGGGAGGGGCAGCATTCTCGCCGCAACGTCGCGACGTGTAATAGAGTGTCAAGCTTTGGAGCCCCATGAACACAGTCTGCATCCATAAAAGCCTCACAAAAAGAAACATAAGAGAACCGTCAGAGCTGCGGCTGAGGCAGCCAGCTGACCCCAAAACCCTCCAGGGTCCCCTGGGCCAGCTGAGCTGCCTGCAGGGAGGAGCTCGCCCATCTCCCGGTGGCCTTTGGTGGCTTCCTGGTGCTCTGAGGCTCTGCCCAGGAGCCGCTCACTCCCGCCTGGCTCCTCCTGGGGCTCATGGTCCACAGCCAAGCACCACATCGGCCCTGACGTGCTTTCCATTTTCTTTGCAGCCAAGAAATTCTCATTCCTCAGGAAGTTGTGCGGCGTCCCAGCTGAGGGGCCCCTGACTCCCCAGGTACGTAGAGGCAGCAGCCTGCTCCCAGGCTGGCGGGAGATGCCCGAGTCCTGAGGCCCCTCCACCCCCACCCGCCCGGCCTTCCTCTCCCTCTCTGGACAGTAATTGGGCCTGCCTCCTGGGGTCACCAAACAGGGCTTCCAGCCACAGCTGTGAGCCGGGCAGGCAGGCGTGTCACCTGATGTTCCTCATGGTGGCCGCCCAGCCAGCAGGCCTCACGGAAGCAGACCAACTCCTGCCCTTGTTAAAAGCTACTAGGCACAGCTGTGTTCCCAGCACTCCTCACCACCATCCAGGACTCAGTGAAAACCACCTCCTCCAGGAAGCCTTTCTGATGCTCCCTCTGCACTGAGGTCCCCACTCAGAGCCCCCTCCTCCTCCATCACCTTCTGGAGGACTCTGGCCATGGGTAGGAGGTCTGGCCCATGGGACCTGGGCTTCATGTGGGGCCTGGCTGCTGCTGTTCCTACCCCCAACAGCCTGGTCCCAGTGGGTGTCTGAGTCATGTGGGACACAGCTGCGCCCAGTGCAGGGCAGGAGATGTGCAGGGCTGGGAGCCGGCCCTCCCGGGAGGACCCGCCTACACTGGCTGAGGCCTCCAGTGGATTCCCCACTTCCCTGTCTGTGGATTCCTCACCCATAAATTCAGAGCGACAATCACCAAGTCACCTCTGAGCCACCATGGGCACGAGGGAGGCAGTGCAGGAAAGTGCTCGGGTGCCCAGCCTTGCTGTTGCTGCTGTCGGCATTATTTATTCATTCAACAAACCTCACCCGTGAGTCCTGCCCCAAGGACTCCAGGCCTTTGTTCCCTGGCAGTGGAGCCAAGAAGAGGGAAAGGGACCCTCCTCCCAGGGTCATGGGACAGGAGGCTCCTCAGTGGAGGTGGCAGAGGAGGAAGGGCCCCCGGGCCCCTCCCCACCCGACCATGACTCTTCTTGGTGCTGTGGTGTGGTGCTTGCAGGTAGAGCCTTACCCACCCTGGGGACCTAGACCCAAATTGGGCAGGCCCCTCCTCCCTACTGCCTCATCCCTGCAATGCAGCCTCCAGCCACCAGGCCCTCCCAATGGCAGGTGCCGGCACCCACCTGGGCCCTCCCAGACACTCTTGGGGCCCTCCCTGGGGAGCACCTGCAGTTCGGGAGCTTGTGCCCCACACAGGGGCCTGTCCTGTCTACAGCCAGTGGATGCCCGGAGGCTATAAGCCGCCTTCTCACCCTGAGAAAGCTCCCCACTCCCGCCCCCACTTCCTCCCTCCACTCACCCTCCGCCCCCCACCGGCCCTCTTCTCCCTGAGACGCGAAGGGTCCCTGCTCCATCTGGTGGGATGCCCTCTCCCTGGGGGCTGAGCCGAGCATCCCTTCTAAGCTGGGAGCTTCTGTGATGTGCACACCCTGCCTCTTCTGCTTCCGGCTCAGCCACGCCTGCCTGGAAAACCAGGAGGCCCACAGAGCTCCCTGCCCAGATGGGGCTGCCCACCCCTCCACCCTGCCCACCCCTCCACCCTGCCCACCCCTCCACCCTGCCCACCCCTCCACCCTGCCCACCCCTCCACCCTGCCCACCCCTCCACCCTGCCCACCCCTCCACCCTGCCCACCCCTCCACCCTGCCCACCCCTCCACCCTGCCCACCCCTCCACCCTGCCCACCCCTCCACCCTGCCCACCCCTCCACCCACCTTTCCTTTCAGGCTCCACTCAGGACCATGAGCACAGGCTTCCCTGGGACCCTCCGAGGGCTGAGAATGGCCATCCAGCCTACTCCCCGGGGCGCCCCTCGGACAGCTGCATCCTTCTAGCACCAGGACGGAGGAGGGGCCATGCCAGGGGAACGGCCCCGAGGAGCGCCAGCCCCCACCATGACAGGAGACCTGCAGCCCTGCCACATTGCCAGCAGCCTGGGGTGCCCCTCCCAGGCCCCACTGGAGGACCACAGCCCAGCCAGCAGGACTACCAAGGGTGCCAGGGAGGTTGGCGGCCAGGCCCAGGCCATGGAGCTCCCTGAGGCCCAGCCGAGGCAGGCCAGGGATGGGGAGCCCCAGCCCCCACCCCTGAGAGGCCAGGCCCTGAGCAGCACCCCCAGGAAGGGGGGCGGCCCCCAGACCCCACCAGGGAGGAGCCCCTTGCAGGCTCCCTCAAGACTGGTGGGCAAGGCAGCTGGCAGCCCCCCAAAGCACTATAGTCTGAGCATTGCCAGCTCGAGAGCTAAGGCCACCCTGGACCAGATGCCTGAGAACCCACCGCTGGAGGCTGCCCAGTCCCCAGAGGCGGAGGCCCCCCGGGGCCCTGGGACGGGAGCTACCCTCCGGCCCAGCCTCCTGAGGACCAAGGCCCAGCCCACTGCTGAAGAGCTCGGCTTCCACAGTTGCTTTCAGGAGACACCCTCCAGCTTTACCTCCACTAACTATACCTCACCGAGCAACACCCCCAGGCCCCCAGCCACAGGGCCCCCCCAGAGCAGGGGTGCCAGCCCCCTCCATCCCAGCCCCTATCCTGAATTCCAGGCCAGTGGGGCCGACTCCTGGCCTCCCGCTGCTGAGAATAGCTTCCAAGGTGCTAATTTCGGGGCTCCCCCTGCCGAGTCGGAGCCCATTCCCACAGGCAGCAGGCCCGGCAGCAGCCCCGTGGGGGCTTCCTTCCAGTTCCCCTTCCCAGCCCTGCACGGGGCTGGTGCTAACCCCTTCCCTGCAAACATGGCCGGCCACGCATTCACCGACGGGCCACTGGTGTTTGCTTTCCACCAGCCCCGGGGAGCGTGGCTGGAAGAGGCCGTGGGCGCCGGCCCAGCCTACCCGCTGCCCCCCCCGTCTGCACCCTCACCCCTCCCCTGCTACCAGGGCCAGCCGGGTGGCATCAGCCCCCACAGCAACCTCAGTGGTGCCCTGTCTCCGCCCGGAGCTGCTCACTCAGTCCCGAGACCCTTCGAGAGTTTGCACAAGAGCCTGACCAAAATCCTTCCCGAAAGACCATGTTCAGCCCAGGATGGGCTGGGGAGCCCAAGGGATCCCCCTGGCTCCCTGCCCCAGAGGCACTTCCCAGGGCAGGCGTACGGAGCCAGCCGGGTGGACACCAGCCCAGGGTCTCTGGACACTGAGCTGGCCACCCCAGGGCCCGCACCCCCCAGGCTGCCTCAGCTGTGGGACCCCACAGCAGCCCCTTACCCCACAGCTGCCAAGGGCCCCCTGGCTGCCACCAGGAGTGCATTCTTCAATGGCCAGCCCAGCCCAGGCCAGCGGCTCTGCCTCCCGCAGAGTGCACCCTTGCCGTGGCCCCAGGTGCTCCCGACTGCCAGACCAAGCCCCCACGGAATGGAGATGCCAAGCCGGCTACCTGTCCCTGCGGGGGCCCCTGAGTGGCAGGAGGACAGCCACGGAGCCCTGAGCTCTGCTGGGAAGACACCGGGACCCGAGAAGCTGGCAGCCGTGAGAAGTGGCCCAGACACCTCCCCGGTGCTGTTCACCTACAATGGGCTTACAGACCCCGGAGCCCAGCCCCTGTTCTTCGGTGTGGCCCAGCCCCAGGTTCCACCTCACGGCACACCCAGCCTGCCCCCACCCAGGGTGGTGGGAGCCTCCCCCAGCGAGTCCCCACTGCCATCGCCGGCCACCAACACGGCCAGCAGCACCTGCTCTTCACTGTCGCCGATGTCCAGCAGCCCAGCCAACCCCAGCTCAGAGGAGAGCCAGCTCCCTGGCCCACGCGGGCCCTCAGCCTTCTTCCACCCACCCACTCACCCCCAGGAGACGGGCAGCCCCTTCCCATCCCCGGAACCCCCCCACTCCCTCCCCACCCACTACCAGCCAGAGCTGGCCAAGGCCTTCCCTATCCCTGCAGATGGGCTGGGAGCTGAGGGTAACTTCCAGTGCCTGGAGGAGGCCCCATTCCCCCACGAGGGCCCCGAGGTGGGCCGGGCAGGGCTGCAGGGTTTCCCCCGCGTGCAGCCGCTGTGCCCTGCACACCACTTCTCCCTCAGCAGTGCCAGCCTGGACCAGCTGGATGTGCTGCTGACCTGCAGGCAGTGTGACCGCAACTACAGCAGCCTGGCGGCCTTCCTGGCACACAGGCAGTTCTGTGCCATGCTCCTGGCCAGGGCCAAGGAAGGCCACCAGCGCTCCCCAGGTCCCGCTGGGCTCTCCTCGCCCACCACGGCCCCCAGAGTCCCTGCCAACACACATCCCGGCATGCTCAGCCACTCGAAGGCCTTCCTGCCAGCTGAGGATGTCCAGGCCGAGGGCAAAGATGACCCCCTGAGAACGGGCTTCTTACCCAGCCTGGCCGCCACCCCGTTCCCACTCCCTGCCTCGGACCTGGACATGGAGGATGATGCCAAGCTGGACAGCCTCATCACCGAGGCGCTCAACGGCATGGAGTACCAGTCAGACAACCCCGAGATTGACAGCAGCTTCATCGACGTCTTCGCAGACGAGGAGCCTTCTGGCCTTAGAGGTCCCAGCACTGGGCAGCCCCCTAAGACGAAGGCAGGGGTGACTCCGGAGAACAAAGCTCCACCCACACTCCCAACGGCCACACCAGACCCCCAAGCTCCCCGCCCTGGGGACAGAGGCTGCCCAGCCCGAGGCAGGCCCAAAACGCGTTCTCTGGGTCTGGCCCCCACGGAGATAGACGCGCCCAGCCAGGTCAGGCAGCAGAGGAGAGGGAAGCAGTTGAAGCTGTTCCAGAAGGATCTGGACACCAGTTCGGCAGAAGGGCTGGGTGGGGGCGGCAGAGCCGCCCTGAGGCCCAGGAGGAGGAAGGGCAGTCATGGGCAGAGGCCCCCACCCTGTCCCCGCAACCTGAGAACTCAGGTCCCTGAGAGCCATGCAGACCCCACCCCCCAGGTCCGGAGAGCCACCACCCTCCCTGAGGAGACCAGGAGCTCCCCACGCCTCCGACTGCCCCCCAGGAAGGACTCCAGGAGGAGGAAGGCTGGGGATGGCGCCTGGGGCAAGGAGCTCATCCTGAAGATCCTGCAACAGAAGAACAAGCCCTACCAGAGGCCAGGCCGGCGGGTGGGCAGGCGGGGGTCCCTGGTGGCCGAGAGGCTCCAGCCCCGTGCCGAGGACCACAGGCTCCAGGAGTTCGACTACGCCTCTGAGTCCGAGGAGGACCAGCCTCCTCCACAGCGGGGTCCTGGCTTCAGAGGCCGGAGGTGCCGAGGTGCGAAGAGGAAGGAAGTGGACTTGACCCCGGGTCCCAGAGACGATGGAGAGCGACGGAAACACGGGAAGGCAGTGAGGCAGGGAGCCGGCGGGGACAGAGCCCCCCACAACCCCGAGGAACCGGGCAGGCCATGTCCAGACCCCAGCAGGAGCTCCGAGGCCGACAGCCCACTGCAAAGCCTGCAGGCCGGAGCGGCTGCCAGGAAGACAGCCAAGTGTGCTGATGGCCCCTCACTGGCCCCCAAGGATCCCCTGCAGGTCCCCCCCAACACCCAGACCCCCGAGGAAAACCGCCCACCGCTGGACTTGCCCCAGGAAGCCAAGGAGCCTGAAATTGTCGAAGGGTCACCCGTGGACACCACAGAACTTACAGAGGTTTTGAGTTCTTCTCCGGCCAGCTGTGCAGAAGGAAGCCCCAGTCTCCTGATTCCAGAGCAGCCGCAGCCCAGCAGACAGGACACAGGCAGCCCCAAGCTATCGGGAAGCCTCGCCACCGTGGTGCCCCACAGGGGTGCACCCGCGCCAGGCGTGGGCGGCCTGCGGGATGGCCCTGGGTGCACAAAGGCCCCCATCTCCCACAACAGAAAGGAACACCCTGCCCGCCATCCTGCAGAATTTCTGGCACCCATGGCTAACCCCTCGAGTACTGCCTGCCCCAAACCCGGCATTCTGTCTTCAAAGGTCTCCGGTTTTGGCTGTGACCCTGCTGGTTTTAATGGAGACCCCATGGGTGTTCCAGTTGCCAAAAAGGGGCCTCAGCCCTACGGCAGCCCCCACAGTGAGTTGTTCCTTGGACCTAAAGACCTGGCTGGCTGTTTCCTGGAAGACCTGCACCCCAAGCCCTCAGCCACGGATGTCCCACCAGCCAGCAGCTCCTGCCTTTGCCAGGACGGTGAGGATGCTGGCTCCCTCGAGCCACTGCTGCCCAAGAGCCTCCCCAGCACAGCCGAAACGGACCCAGGCAGAGCCACATCGCCATTGACCTTGGAGTCCACGTCCCTTTTTCCAGGACTGCCGCTGGACAGATTCGACCCACCCCTTTACGGAAGCCTGTCTGCAGACAGGGACCCCCAGATGCCGTTCACATGTGCTGACCCTCCCCAGAAGCAGCCCCCATCAGACCCACCGTTCCCCTCTTTTTTGCTGCTTGAAGAAGTACCTCCTGTGCTGCCCGACCATTTTCCTGATCCCTCAGGGGGAAAGGTGCTCAGTAAGACGTGTCCCCCTGAACAGACAGCAGCCCCCAGCACCCCAGCTTTGCCTGGGAAGGGTAGTGGATGTAGCGTTGCTCTTATGAGCCACCTGTCTGAGGACGAACTGGAGATCCAGAAATTGGTCACCGAATTAGAAAGTCAACTGCAAAGGAGCAAAGACACACCTGGGGCCCCAAGAGAGCTCGGAGAAGCTGAGTCTGGGGGCAGGGTGGAGCCAGGCACAGGCACAGAGGCACCCTCCCTGCTGCCCACCTGCCAGACCACCATGCCCCACAAGGACACACTCTCGGCAGCTGACCTCACGGTCACTGGGGAATCCACTGCACGTCGGGAGGGTGCAGGACCAGCTGTGGATACCATGGAAGGGGTTCAGCAAAAGCCCACGACGACATGGCCCTGCCCAGCTTCCTTCCACCCAGGAAAAACAGCCCCTCTCCCCTGCGCCCAAAAAGACCTGGTTTCTGGATCTCCTTTCAGCCCCATGGGAGCCAGCTTCCATTTTCAGCTGGTGCAGAAAGCCGGAGTCTCCAAGACTCGACTCCACCAGGCAGAAGGAGACAACAGGGCCCCCCAAGAAGTCTGCTTGCCTAGAGGGGACAGTGGGGCCCCCCAAGATGTCTGCTTGCCTGAAGGGGACAGCGGGTCCCCCCAAGATGTCTGCTTGCCTGAAGGGGACAGCAGGGCCCCCGAAGATGTCTACTTGCCAGAGCCCAGCAAGCAGCCAGGGCCACCACCGGTTGCCAGGAGTTTGGCAAAGTACAGCCCTGACCAGGAGCTTTCATTTCCTAAAAATAAGGAGGTCACCAGCTCACAAAGTGAAGACGCCCTGCGGCCGCTTCCCTGTGAACAGAGAGGACGGATTTTCCCAGGACCCGGCGCCGCAGACGGGCCCCGCCCGGAGGCCCCTGCTCTGGAAGCCTTCTGCAGCCCTGCAGTCCATCTGGCCCCTGACTTGGCATTTCAGGGTGACGGGGCCCCACCGCTGGATGCCACCTGGCCTTTTGGTGCCAGTCAGAGCCATGCTGCCCAGGGACATTCTGCAGGCAGAGCAGGTGGGCGCCTCTACCCCGCATCAGCGAGGCCTGGCTTTGAGGGTAATGAGTTTGCACCGGCGGGGGCCTCCTCGATGACCTCCCCCCAGGGCAGGAGGGCTTGTTTTGTCCCTGTGCCAAGTCCCACCTGTGCGTCTGACACACATCCCGGCAGGAGGTCCCAGGACCCAGCCTCAAGCCCCCTACGTCAGCTCTCAATCCTGGGGCCCGGAGCAGCTGAGAGTAAAGATGGCACCCCAGCCTTGCAAGAGCCAACACCTGCTGCCCAGAGCCCTCCGAGAGGGAACCCCTCAGATCTGGAAGGGGACACTGTGAAAGGAGAGAAGGTGGCCTGTGGCCCCGCCCTGGGCCCTCTGGAGGGTGTGGAGGTGACAGCTCTCCCTACAGTGGCCAGACATCAGCTGGGGCTGGAGGCAGATGGACATCGAGGCTTTCTTGGCCAAGCTGAGAAAACCCAGGTCCAAGGCAGAGCCAGCCGGCCTCAGCCAGTGAACGGAGGGAGCCCAGGGGTGGCGGGTAACCCCTCCGCTTTCAATACCAGTCCCAAAGCAGCACTGGCCAGGCCTGCCACGGGTGCAGTCCTGCTAGAGAAATGCAAGGGGGTTAGGGCAGCCATGAGCCTTCAGGGCGAGGCCCCGCACCCCCCAAGCCTCCTGTCCCCGGATAGGGAGTCCCTGGAGCTAGCCTTGACAGCAGCCCACACCCAAAATGCACCTGAGGGCTGGGCTCTACAGAGGGCATCCAGCCTGGGCCTGAACAAGCCGATGTTCAGCACAGGGGATAGTCCAGCACCCTCCATCAGGGACCTGGCGGCCTGTGCCCTCTCACCCTCTTCTTCAGCCACCCCTACGCCCTGCAGCCTCAGGCCCCTGCCCCATGAAGACCCACCCACCTCTCCCTCCAGTGCCACCAGAGCCCAAGGTGGGCTGAGGGGGCAGCTGCCAGCATCTCCATCCTGCAGGGACCCTCCCAGCCCCCAGCACCCGCCAGCCTATTCTCCTTCCCAGGCACCTCTGGAAGAGGCAGATGCTATCCCAGCCCTCACAGATACTGGGGCTGGGGATCCCCCGGTGGCTCCCCTGCCTTTGACCACAAGCCTATGTGATCCTAAGGGAGCCCTGGCTCACTGCATCCTCCAGGGGGAGGACAGCCTCCTGGAAGACCCTTCCTCCCGGTGTCCTGGCTCAATCAGTGCCATAGTCTACACTCACAGCAGGGGCAGCCCCAAAGACAGCACTTTAAGAATTCCAGAGGATTCCGGAAAAGAGAAGCTGTGGGAGTCTCCTGGCCAAGCCACCTCTCCTCCCCTGGCAGGGGCTGTCTCCCCCACCATGGCCCTGAGGGCTGCTGACCTGTCCAGCACTCTCACCAAAGATGCGCCACAGGCAGGCAGAGGACCCCCAGGGCTGGAACCCCAAAGCAGGGGGGCCCCATCCCACCCCAATCCTGACAGGATGCCCAGTGGCCTCTCATATTCTCCAAGCAACGCTGCCCACCTCAGCCACAGGGAAGCCCACGCTGTCACAGCTGTGCCTACTGAGCCTCCCACGCCACCAGGTGCAGGGTCGGGCTCCCCCGCCTGCCTGGAGGATGAGGTGGGGACCAGCAGCAAGGGGCCGGAGCACCCAGGGACCCCTGAGGCTGGGCATTCTGGTGCTACCAAGGTGCCCAGCGTCACCTGCCCTTCCACGGGACTCTGCTTGGGCATAACCACAGCTCCAAGCAGCGTAGCAAGTGACTTCCAGTCTGACTCCCCCAAAAGCCACAGAAGTGCCTCCCACCAGACTTCCCAGGAGGACCCCCTCGGCCCCCAAGACCACAAACAGGGGCCTCGTGGCTGTAAAAAGCAGCCAGCGTGTACAGAGAACAGCCACGCTGCGCTCGGGCCTGTGACCTGTGAGGTCTGCACGGCCTCCTTCCGCTCCCGGCCCGGCCTGAGCCGGCACAAGGCCAGGAAGCACCGGCCACGCCCGGGAGCACCCCCACAGCCGAGCCCAGCGGCCCTGCCTGCTCCGCAGCCTCTGGGGCCCCCAGCCCAAAAGTGCCAGCCCCCCAGGAAGAAGAGCCGCAAGGCACCTGGGAAGGAGAGACCAAACCACTCGCGTGGGGACTCCAGCCACGTCGCCCGGGGCTTGAAGGAAGTTCTCAGGACACCGGACTGCACACACAGCCAGCAGCAGCACCCCCCAGGCCCTGCTGAGCACAGGGTGCAGGGGAAGGCTCCAGCCTCCAGGCCAAGACCAGACCAGGTCGGGGAAGATGAGCTCCATCCCAAACAGACAGAGAGAAGAGAAGGCCGGAGGCAGCGCAGAGAGCCCACGGGGGACTCCACCAGCCACTCAGAGGGGAAGGCAAGTCAGAAAGCAGGAAAGCTGAGAGGCAGAAGGCTCCGGGAGGACAGCGCTTCTGCAGTCTCTCCTGAAGTGGTTTCAGATGGGTGCATCTCCAGACCATCCCCAGCAACCACCAGCGACGCAGCCCCCCCCAGCCACTGCCTCTCTGTGGAAGGACGGCCTGAGGCTGACAAGGAGCAGCCTCCTCGCTGGACCATGCCTGGGCCTAGGGTGATGGAGGGTGCTTCGGGGCCTGACCTGGAGGCTCTGTGCACAGGGGAGACTGGGGCCCAGAAGCTACCTGGAGATCAGATGCTGCGTCCAGGGAGGATGAACGGTGCAGCTCTCGGGGAACAGCCAGTTGGGCAGAAGGGAGCCTTGGCCAAGGGGCTCCGGAGACTGAGAGAGACCGAAGAATTAGGGGTTTGCAGAGAGGCTGGGAGCACGCCGGCGGAGGACAGCAGCAAGGCCCACAGTGGGTCAGAGGAAGGCTTCTGGGAGGAGCTCGCAAGCCCCTTGGGTCCCCTGGGTTGTTCCGAGACTTCCAGCTCTCCAGTGGACAGCACCACTAGCGGCTGCCTCCAGGGCCTCCTGGAGAACCCAGACACCCAGGGTGGGGTCCAGGGGCCTGAGGGCCCCACTCCTGAAGCCCCCGGCTCTAGTGCCAAGGATCCTCCAAGCTTGTTTGATGACGAGGTCTCCTTCTCCCAGCTCTTCCCTCCCGGCGGCCGCTTGACCCAAAAGAGGAACCCACGCGTCTACGGGAAGCGCTGTGAGAAGCCAGAGCGCCAGCTGCCCACCCAGCCCAGCATGGAGGAGGGCCCCACACTCAGCCCAGCCTGCCTGCCCACGGACCTCAGCGACTCCGGCTCCCTCTGCCTCTGCCATGAGGATCCGTGGGAGGACGAGGACCCCGCGGGTCTGCCCGAGTCCTTCCTCCTGGATGGGTTCCTCAGCGGCAGAGTGCCTGGCATTGACCCCTGGGCCTCCGGCCTCAGCCTGTGGGCCCTGGAGCCTGGTGAGGAAGCCAGTGCAGAGAAGCTGCCCTCCCATTACCCCGAGGACGATCGGCCCGAGGCCATTCCCGAGCTGCACATGGTCCCGGCAGCTTGGCGAGGCCTCGAGCTGCCAGCCCCTGCCAGTGACGCCTCCTCTTCTCTCGGAGACATGAGCCCTGAGCCCCCCAGCCTGGAGAGAGAACGCTATGATGGTGGGCTGCCCGGGAATGCCCACCTGCTGCCGCTCCAGGCCGCGGACTTGGAGACGCTGAGCTCCGAGTTTGAGATGCAAGACCTGTGCTTTCTGGGACCCTCTGAAGACCCCGCAGGTCTCCCAACCACCAGCTTCTTAGACTTCGAGGCCACGGCGAGCTCTCTGGGGCCACAGAACGGAAGGACGGAGGCGGCCACGGGGGTGGTAAGGGCCCAAGGCCGAGGGCGGCTGACCAAGGGCAAGCGGGCCTCCTACAAGTGCCGGGTGTGCTTCCAGCGCTTTCGCAGCCTGGGCGAGCTGGACCTGCACAAGCTGGCCCACACGCCCGCGCCACCGCCCACCTGCTACATGTGCGTGGAGCGCAGGTTCGGCTCGCGGGAGCTGCTTCGGGGGCACCTGCAAGAGAGACACGCGCAGAGCAAGGCGGGCCCCTGGGCCTGTGGCATGTGCCTGAAGGAGGTGGCCGACGTCTGGATGTACAATGAGCACCTGCGGGAGCACGCTGCCCGGTTCGCCCGCAAGGGGCAGGCGCAGAGGTCTCTGGGGGACCTGCCCAGAGGCCTGCAGGGCGACAGCGCCATTGCCCAGCTCCTGAGCGACATCATGGAACCCACACCCAAACCCCACAGGGACAAGCACTCAGGCGGGAGCCCAGGAGACTCCTCGGGGCCGGAGGGAGAGGCCGGGAAAGAGAGCAGGAGCAGGAGCGAGAGGGCGAAACCTGGCTGGCGCAGCACCCCCAGCCACCCAGACAGGGCCGTGACACCAGACAGTGTCTCTGCCAACGCCCTGGCCAACCCGGCCAGCCCTGCAGCCTGCGAGAAGCCCGCTCCGGCCTGCGGCTCGGCCCCACTCCCAGGTCCCGCCAAGACCACCCCCATCCCGTCCCCGGACTCCTGGGCCGGCGGGGAGCCCCTCCTGCAAGCCGTCCTGGTGCACGAGGCCTGCAAGGACCCCTCCCGTGACTGCCACCACTGCGGGAAGCGCTTCCCCAAGCCCTTCAAGCTGCAGCGCCACCTAGCGGTGCACAGCCCACAGCGCGTCTACCTGTGCCCCCGATGCCCCCGGGTCTACTCCGAGCACGGGGAGCTGCTGGTGCACCTGGGCGGGGTGCATGGGCTGCAGGAGCCACTGGAGCTGCAGCACACACCACTCTATGCCTGCGAGCTCTGCGCCACGGTCATGCACATCATCAAGAAGTCCTTCGCCTGCAGCTCCTGCAACTACACCTTTGCCAAGAAGGAGCAGTTTGACCGCCACATGGACAAGCACCCCCGGAGGGAGTGGCAGCCCTTCACATTCCGCGGTGTGCGGAGGCCGGGAGCGCCAGGGCAGAAGTCCCTGGCCCTCAAAGGCACACTGCCCAGCAAACGGCGCAAGGTGGCTGTGCCCAGCAGTGCCCCTGGGCCCAAGGAGGACAGCTCCACCCTGAGCGAGGTGTCCCTCCCAGCCCTGCTCCAGCTCTGCCCAGAGGTGGCTGCCAGCACTACCAAGGGATGGCCCAAGATCCTAGAGAGGCCTGCAGACCGTGGGACCCTCCCGATCAGGGATTGGGATCGGCCATCTGACCACCAGGAGTGTCCCCCGCCATCTCTGTCTCCCTACCCAGCTGCCTTGGCTGAGGGCAGAGGGGACTGCGAGCCAGACAGAGCCCTAGAGAGGCCAGAGGATGAGGCTTCTGCAGGCAGCCCTGGGACTCTTCTCCAGCAAGCTCTTCCACTGGGGGCATCGGTTCCACGGCCGGGAGCCAGAGACCAAGATGCAGAGGGAAAGAGGGCTCCCCTCCTGTTCTCAGGGAAACGCAGGGCCCCAGCTGCCCGAGGTAGAGGTGCTCCTGACCATTTCCAGCAAGGTCCTGCCCTGCTTCCAAAACAGAAGCAGGTGTCCTCAAGCCACATGGCATCTGAAGGGGGGCCTGGAGGCCCCTTCCACAAGGGCAGTGCCACCAAGCCTGGGGGCTGCCAGAGCTCATCAATGGACAGGTGGACAGCATCCACCCCCAGCAAAACCCCCAAGTTTCCAGTGCATCCAAGGAAGGCAGTGGGGAGCCTGGCACCCGGGGAGCTGGCCCATGACACAGAGAACGGGATGAAGCCCAACACCCCCAAAGCCAAACCAGGCCCCAGCCCCCAGGGCAGTGGAAGCCCTCACCCTGGCACCAAGACAGGCGGTGGCAGCCAGCCCCAGCCAGCCAGTGGGCAGCTCCAGAGTGAGACAGCCACTACCCCAGCCAAGCCTAGCTTCCCCAGCCAGAGCCCTGCACCAGCCAGGCTCCTGCCTCGAGCCCAGGCCAAGAGCTGCACCAAGGGGCCAAGGGAAGCTGGTGAGCAGGGGCCCCACAGGAGCCCAGGTCCCAAGGAGAAGGGAGAAAGCATGAAGAGGAAAAAGGGCCAGGCCCCAGGGGCAGCCAGGACTGAGAGTGTGGGGAGCTTCGGGAGAGCCCCCTCAGCCCCTGACAAGCCCCCCCGGACCCCTCGGAAGCAGGCAACTCCCAGCCGTGTGCTCCCGGCCAAGCCCAAACTCAACAGCCAGAACAAACCCAGGCCACCGCCCTCAGAGCAGCGGAAGGCAGAGCCGGGCCACGTGCACAGGAAGGACAGACTGGGCAAGGCCTTCCCCCAGGGGCGACCCCTGCTCAGGCCCCCCAGGAGGGGCAGAGCTGTCCACGGTGCTGAACCTGCAGAGCCGCACGCCCGCCGGACCGCCGAGGCCCATAGTGACCTCCTTAGCCAGCTCTTCGGGCAGAGACTAACTGGATTCAAAATCCCTTTAAAGAAAGATGCTTCTGAGTAATTTATAGGAGCAAGAGCCTGGGAGCAGAGCTGGGGGCAGCCAGCTCCTGCTCCCTGAGACAATTCGCTCTGTGGCCACTTGACTTCGTGTGCCTTGATGTCAGAGCTGAGGTTGTGACACTTTGAACAGGGCCCAGGGTGGCCCTTTCTTGCTGGAAGGCTGCGGGTGAAAGACAGGGCCACTGCAGCCCCTCTGAGACCACATAGCTGCTTTCTTGGTACCAAGTACTTGAAGAGACAGCACCTTATCCTCCCCACCCACAGCCTTGTGCCCTGTTGGCAAGGCACCTACACCATAGAAGCCAATATTTGGGGATTTGCACAGCCTCCCATTCCCCATACGAAGCAGGGAAGTAAGTCGAGGCAGCCATGGGATGATGGCAAGTTCCCTCTTAGTTTTGCTGCTGTTGCTGGAGTTCCAAAGTGACCTTAGAAAGCACATGGGGGAAGGCAGCGCTCACCACTTAAAAGAGCTGCTTCTGAGCCGCCTGGTCCCCCAAGAGCACAACAGGCCTCCTCCCTCTGACCACAGGGTTGTGCTAGCCTCTGTTTGTGCTGCCAGAGAAAAGCCCATCTCTAGCGCACCTTGACCCCGGGAACCAGGTTTCCATGTGGAACCGGGAAGAAACAGCGCCTGTGCCAGCTCCCGCAGGTCCTCCCGGTTCCCCGCCAGCCTCCATGGCCACCTTCTGGAGCCCACCTGCTGTACAGAGCTCTGGGCTCTGCCTCTCTGCAATGTTACTCTGAAGTTTCTGGTGCTATTTTGGTGTTGTAATGTGAATACAGGCTTCCTTGATTTTTTTTAATGAGGGGATCAGGTGAGACAGATGTGGTCAGAGAGGCCCCACCACGGCTGCATGGAGGGCACGTGCACCCACGTGCTGGCACTCTCTCCCTGCCTCCCTGCCAGGCTGTGAGCCCTAGGTCTGTGTGGCCAGACGGGGATGCTCAGGGCTGGGGTTGCAGAGGCACTGCCCAGCCAGGGAGGCCTCGGGCGAGGCCTGAACCAGGCCCAGGATGCACATGTCCACTCACAGAGCCAGCCGTGTCCGTGCAGGTGGGCAGGAGAGCTTCCTTCTCTCCGGAAGCATCTTGAAGACTCATGGTTTATCTTGCTCTGTTGTTTAGTTTTTATCTTGGGTGCAATGTGTATGTCAAAAGTTTTTATTTTGATATTTGAAAGAGACCAAATCAGGCCCAAATGGCCTCTCTGGAAGGTGCTGTGGGCCGTTCACAACGCCTCCTGCCTCCAGAGTGTCGTAAAGCAGGCACGGAGGGGCCCTGAGGTTGTACTGTAAACGTCATAGTGACTTGTCTTTTCAAATATATTCCCACTATTTTCGCAGAAAACCTCCCAGCTGTGTGACATCTGTCCTCCCACCAGCCCCCGCCTCACCTGCACCTCCCTGAGCCTCAGAACATGGCTCCCCGGGTGTCTGTGCCACTGTCACTCTCAGGCCACTGTGGGCTGAGTGCAGGAGCCAGTGACACAGCCATGGCCATGTCCTAAGAACACCCCTTCAGCAGTGGGGGGATGGCCCAGGCTTTCCAGAAAGGGGCAAGCCCACCCCTGCCATCCTCGTTGAGGACCCACACACACACACACCCCAGGGGGAACAGAGGGGAGGCTGAGGAGCCCTGGTGCCCCTCCCCCATGTCAGAAGCATCATGAGGGGCCCAGGGAGCAACGGGGCTGGCCTTATCCACAGAGGTGGCAGGGCTGAGGGAGGGCGAGCATGGGGACCTGGGCTCTGCCACCCTTGGACCTCCCCACAAGCACCCGTCTGGTGTGAGTTGCCAGCCTTCACGCACCGAGACGTGGCCCTCCCAGGCTGGGGAGCCAGGCCCCTCATCTACACAGAGACACAGCCTTGTCCCCTCCTCCCCCACGTTCTGGTCCGTGAAGGTGTCCATGTGCCCCTGCCCTAGCCTGCTCCCTCCTGTGCCCTTCCAAGCTTCTCCCGAGACTGTCTTCCGGAATGTTCTCGAGCCTGCCACTGACCATCACAGCATCCTCTTGTCTTCCTGTCCGCTGGAATTCCTCAGCTTTCATCCCTCCCCAGGCGGGCGCTGGGCCTCCCCTGCCTTCCGCTTGTTGCTGGTGGAACTCACACCACGAGGGCATCTGGTGTGGGGAGGGCAGTGCCTGACGTCGAAGCCAATGTCTCAGGGTGAATGTCAGACACCGTCACGCCAGCTGCAGAGCTGGGGGCATGGGGAACTCCAGACCCCGGCAGGACCCGGGTGGGATCTTACAACCATTCCCAGCAGGGCAGTGACACCTTCCTGCTTGTTAACATGTGAAGATCATGAGACCGTCATCAGTGCTGCCTCAGTCTCCCCCTCTGTTTCCAAAGCTTCTTGGTTCTGGGGTGAGGCCTTCTGGGAGCAGAGCAGCTCCACTGAGGACAACACGGGGAAGGGAAGAGGCAGCAGGAGGGGGGGAACCAGGAGACGCTCCCCACCCAGTCTCAGGCACCGGGGGCCTCCTGTGTCCTAAAGAGCCCCTCAAAGACCCCAGTGTCCAGGGGACAAGTGACCCTCTCCAGTGAGGGTGGGCCAGAGTAGACCCTCGACTGGGCAGATGAGGGAGCTGCTCAGAGGAGGCCCCCAGCCTCCCTGCCTCACCAGCCTCCCAGCTTCACCAGCCTCCCAGCTTCACAGGGCACCTGGCCTCACCAGCCTCCCAGCCTCACCAGGTACCTGGCCTCACCAGTCTCCCTGCCTCACCAGCCTCCCTGCCTTACCAGCCTCCCAGCCTCACCAGGTCCCCAGCCTCACCAGTCTCCCTGCCTCACCAGCCTCCCTGCCTCCCAGCCTTACCAGGTACCCGGCCTCACCAGCCTCCCTGCCTCACCAGCTTCGTTTTCCTCCCCTCTTCATTGGGAAGCAGAGCTCCTAAATGAGATAACGGGGGTCTCATTGCTTCTGTCCAAGTACATGGTGCCCCTCTTCCTTGGACAGATGACAAATTCACCTGTGGCCTGTGACTGTGGCCCCCGCAACCCCACAGCCTCCCCACACGCCAGGCCCCTACACAGTTCCCTCTGCCGGGAACACTGTTCCCAAGCTGACACACGGCCCCTTCTCTCCTTCCGACCCCTCCCCTCACGCCAGCCATCCTCTGCCCCGTGGCTCTCTGCTGGGACCCTGTTTTTTGGGTCTTCCCGGCCCTGATGGTGGCCAGGCCTGCCTTTGGGAGGGGCTGGTGAGGGTTGTCTGGCCATCTGCCCACTGCTTTGCTCACATTGCCCACCCACTGTGCAAGGATCCTGGCCCTGGGAAGCCAGTGGACACAGCCCCCAGGCAGGGCCTTCTGAACAGGTGCTGATTGGCATAAGGACTGCACCTCGTGGGTGAGCAGGGGGCTCCGTCTCTGATGAGGAGGCATAGATGGGGGTTGGAGGGAAGGGCGCAGGAAGGGCCTTGTGCACTGGGCTCTGAGTTGGTGTTTGGATCGCGGTGGGTTACAGGGCAGCCTGTCTGACTTTGGTGTGTGAAAGGGTCTCATGTACTTCGTGGGTGGGGACCTCGAGGTCCCACCAGGTCCTCGGTCCAGGACACTCGCTCCTGTTCAACACAGCATGTCTCAGGCAGGGCCCCAGCCGGCAGCGTCCAGAGCACCCTACTAAGGTCAGTGGCTCTGGGACAGGCTGGGCACTCGCTCCCACCAGTGTCAGGGGCTGCTATTGGAGGGCTGCTGCTCCCAGCCATTTGAGGCCCTGCTAGACTGTCAGGAGGGAGCTGTCCCTGTCCACATACCCCTCCTCCCGTGAGGCCTGAGACCACCCTGTGGCCAGAGACCCACAACGTGGACGCCCCCCGCCTGGCCACCAGGTGGCAGCATTCGCCTGGCCAGGGGACCCGGCCTCCACCTGGGCAGGGTAGCTGCCCGCAGCCTCCAGAGGCACTGCACGTGCCGGCCCACACCCATCTGCCAGCCCCACACCCACCTGGCCTGCATATCACCCAGGACCTGCACACCCGGGACCTCCACACACTAAAGGGGACAGACAGGCAGGAGCCCTGGACTTCACATGTGCACACAGCACAGCCTCACCTATGCGGGCACTCAGACTCGTGCCCACATGCACACACGCCTGCTCAGCCCCGGGTGCACTCCGGCCCCCGCCGGTCCACTCACACAGTCACAGGAGGGAGTGCTGTGGGGGTCCCTGCAGGCTTCCCTGAAGGACAGGTGTTTGAGCTGGGAGTGGAGGAACACTGGGCGTGAGCTGTGCAGGCCCCAAGGGGACCCCTGCAGAGAGAGTGGACACTGAGGCCCAGCCCCAGGCACAGTCAGGGTCACCGTTCACACCAACCCTCCTGACCCAGGGACTCTGTCTCTCCCACCCAGGATTCTGAGGTCCAGTTTGTGCCAGGTTCCAGAGACCCTCTGTGACCAGCGCCCACAATGAGCTGCATGGAGCAGCAGGGGTGGGTGGGAGGCCATGTGCAGAGCTCCCACAGAGGCGGCGACGTTCCCCAGCAGCCACTGCTAGATCCCGGGGCCTGCCCCCAAAGCTGCTGGGTAAGTGGGATCAGGAGAGAAGGGGGTGCCCTGGGCCAGGCTGAGGAGACAGAGGGGGTGGGCAGCTGTGGAGGAGACACAGGCAGTCTTGGAGGAGATGCAGGCAGGGAAGCACATGCCAGGTACCCCTGGGTCTCAGCCTGTGGGGCGAGGAAGCGGAGGATGGGGGGTCCCGGTGGTGAGTGGCAGGCCCAGCTCCATCCCCCACACCCGCCACACAGAGAGGAGGTGTGCAGGGCAGGGTCAGAGGGTTCCATGGGATGGAAGTGCACCCTCCTCAGGGAACAGACACAGGAAGGGTTTCCTGGGAAACTCATTATTTAAAGCAGGCTCTCCTATACACACCTACACCTTGGAGTACCTGGTTTCCTGAGAAAATGTGTGGATGGGGCAGTGGGGAGATGGGGATGGAGAGGACCAGCCTGGGGAAGCAGCTGTGTCCTGGTGACTCGGAGGCAGCTGATGCCAAGATTCCTTGAAGCACCCCCATGAGGTGATGAGCCTTGGAGGCCCTGGAGCCCATGGGAAGCTCAGTCCTGCGTGTCCTCTGTCCCGTGGGCAGCTCAGTCCTGCGTGTCCTCTGTCACATGGGGAGCTCAGTCCCTGCGTGTCCTCTGTCCCGTGGGCGGCTCAGTCCTGCCGTGTCCTCTGTCACATGGGGAGCTCAGTACTGCGTGTCCTCTGTCCCGTTGGCAGCTCAGTCCTGCCGTGTCCTCTGTCCCGTGGGCGGCTCAGTCCTGCGTGTCCTCTGTCCCGTGGGCGGCTCAGTCCTGCGTGTCCTCTGTCCCGTGGGCGGCTCAGTCCTGTCGTGTCCTCTGTCCCGTGGGCGGCTCAGTCCTGCGTGTCCTCTGTCCCGTGGGCAGCTCAGTCCTGCGTGTCCTCTGTCACATGGGGGGCTCAGCCCTGCCATGTCCTCTGTCCTGTGCCACATATTGGCCACAGAGATGCAGCTGAAGTTGGAGACTCCATCCTGTGTCTCCCCCTCCCAGTGCATAGGCAGCAAGCAGGTCACCTCAGCTTCCAGCCAGGAAGCAGCCGGCAGCAGTCCCCAGTCCTGGGCGGATCACAGCGCTGGGACAGCCACACTGAGGCCCAGGGGTGTCTGTCTTTCCAGTGCTGGGCCCCAAGGCTGCGGCCCCTTTCTCCAGTGCAGTGTCTGTCTCACTGACGAGCCGACATGGCCTTGAGGAGAGGAGGCAGAGCTGGCCCTCCCCAAGGCCCTGGGGCTCGGCAGGGGGCGAACACACACACCTGGGCCCGAACAGCCCAAGAGAACCCCAGGGCTGCTTCCGAGCCCAAGGAGGGCACAGATGTATTCTGCCAGCATGAGGAGGTGCCCAGGAGCAGCCGAGCCCTGAGCTGGGGACCGAGGCCTCAGGCTGGTCACAGGCACCCCACAGCTCAGTTCTTCCAGCCATTAAATGGGCGACATGGCCACCAAGAGCCTTTCCAGCCCAGCTCCCAGCAGCTCCCTGTCAGAGCTCCATTCCAGGCAAGGAGCTGCGATTCCCTGCACTGGCTGGATTTCAAACCCCAGCCTCAGTTTCTTCTGTCTGCAAAATGGGCTCCGTAAGACCTCCAGGACTGTGGAGAGAAGGAGTGAGGCGGCATTTGTGAACTGCTGGCCTCGAGGTGGGCATGGGCACTGTCACTGTGAGGAGAAGCACAGGCCACAGCTGGTGCCTTTCACACTGACCTGGACCCCTGCGGTGAGGCTGGCAGAGTGGAAGTCACACAGTGCTTCCTCCCCGCCAGGGCTGGTGCGGCTGGGGCCCTGTCCCTCTCTGACTCCCTCTCCCACCCTTCTGTCTCAGTCATCTCTGGCAGCATGAAAAGCCACCCCAGCACTCAGTGGCTCAGAACAACCATCCTGTCTTTTGCCCACAAATCTACAATTTGGGCAGGGCTGGGCACCCCTGGGGGCCGGCGTCTCCGAGGAAGGCTCCACCCAACGTGATGACTGAGTTCCCACATCGAGGGTCCGAGAGACACAGACACTGCTGGCCTCGGGTGGGTCAGGCTGGGAGTTGCAGTGGCGTGGCTTCCTGCACAGCCTGCAGGCCACGTGGCCTCGAATCCAAGAAGTGGCCTGGGTCTCCCCACCCGCACAGAGGTGTGTCCCAGATCCTGGGGCCACGTTTTAAAACCATCACAGTTGCTCTCTGGCCACAGATTATATTCCGCCCAGATGCAGCGCACTAACCCCTCCAGAAGCCCCTCAAAAGTCTCACCGCATTTCAGCGTCAGGCTCAGGCCCAGGCCCAGGGCCCTGCCCTTTAGATTGGGCCAGGCGTGGCTGAGGCCCTGGAGGAATTCCTCCAGTGAAGCATGCCTGTACCTCAGGGGGCAGGGCATGTGGCACAGGACAAATGCCACCGATGCCCCTGTTGGAAACCAGGAAGAGGGTGGCGCGCGTTATCCCCAGCTGAGGATGGGACTGCCTGATCCCCGTCTCCAAAGCCAGAGCCAGCTCCAGTGACCACGGGGCCACAGCAGCAGCCCCCGCCCGGGTGGCCCAGGTAGCATCCCAGAGCCGGAGGGACTGCTCCCCACCGAGGGCAGCCTCCCGACCCCTAACTCAATTTATTTTGACATCTTTGCTGCTATCTGACCTCCTTATGCAATCACGTGGTATTTAAAACTTATTATCCCCCCGTCGAAACAGGAAGTTAATTAAACCCTTCACACAGCCAGCCTTGACAAACATCAGAATGGGCCCCTGGCATGGGTGCCCAGCGGCACCAAGGCCTGGCGATGACTGGCAGTTGGGGGAGTGAGGCCCAGTCCAGGCGGGGGCCACAAGACAGGTCCTGGGCCCCCCCTTCCCCTACGTCGGCCACCCCAGTGCATTTTAGAGCATGTGTTTCCCCGGGAGACTCCTGCCCTGCGCTTCCCTGCTGTGTGGCTTCGGGCAAGTGACTTCCCCTCTCTGAACCAGGTAAATGGGAATTCTGACAGCTCCTTCTATAGAGAGCTGCTGTGAGCAGAGCGTGCTGAGATATGCAAATATGAGGCTTGGCTGGGAAGAGCCCTGTGCAGCATCTCCTGTGGCGGCTGCTGGAGGAGGGCAGCACTGATCCTGGAAGAAGAGGCAGCTGGGCCTGCCCTGCACGCTGGGGCGGAGAGGCCTAAGCTTGCCTGGGGCGGTCAGAGGACTCCCTCAGGAGGGGTGGGCAGCCAGGCCAGGCAACGGAGGGAAGGGTGCATCTGGCAGCCCAACAGCCTGTGCCTAGGGGGATCCCTCAACCCACGTACAGGGAAGGCTTCAGAATGAAGGAAGGACAGAGCCTGAGGTTATGGCACGTGGCCCTCAGGAGGCCTCGCTGGCTTCAGCCTTCCGTCGGAGACCAGGCAGAGTTGGGGAGAGTGGGCAAGATGAGGCTAATGAAGGTTTGGAGCAGGGTGGGGGTGCCTCTCAGAGCCATAAGGAAGTAAAGTCACAGATGCTGGTGGCCATGGGGGATGCTGGGAGCAGTCCAAGGAGTTGGGTGCAGCCTGTTCCGGGGCCCCACGTGGCCTGACCTCCAGGTGCAGCCCTCAGCCACTGCAAGCTCGGGTCCACCCTCCCTGGCCTCCAGCTTCTGCCCGTCACCCTCTCCACCAAGAATGCCCTCCTCTCTCCCTTTACCCTCTCCACTGACAACGCCCTTCTCTCTCCCGTCACTCTTTTTTGAGCATCCTCTTCGCCCTCATCCTTCAAGGTCCAGCTTAAGTTTCTAGAACATTCTATGGCTCCTCGAGTCACAGCCCAACAGCCAATGAGGGGCCTGGCACATGGGTGGAGCCACAGTTAGCCCCTCGCCCACCCACAGCTGCCAAGCAGCCCCCGGTGGCCCTCCTGGAGGATAGCTCAACACAGGCCTACCACAGGAGCCAGGCCAATGTCGCCAGCCCACAGGTCAGGCCAGGACTCAAGCCCAGGACCACAGGGCCCTCATCCCACCCTCCTCACAGAGGAGAAAACAAAGGAATGGCCTGGGGCTACCCCCAAAATGGCAGAGCCAGGACTCCAACCCAGATTTCCCAGCATCAGGGTGAAGAACGCAGGCTCTGTAGCGAGACGTCCAGGCTCCCTCCCGGCTCTAGCACTTCCCAGCCACAGGACCCTTGAAAAGCAACTGGCCCACTCCAAGCCTTGGTTTCTACATCTATATTTTGGGGATAGCCTGAGCCCTCACCCCAGCTAGTTGTGCAAATGTGGCATGGCCCTGGCACACTTCAGCTTGGAAGCGTGAAGTCAGTGCTGTGATGCTGACAGGCCCCGGAGAGGGGAGCAGAGGCTGGGGAGCTGGGGAGCTCTTAGGCGATCTCGGAGTGCCTCCTCCCTTAAACCTCAAATGTACAGGGCTCACCAACTCACAGGAGGACCTCCCCTAAAACAGCATCAGGGGTGGGGCTGAGGCATAGGAAGACATTTGACCCCTCACACCCCCCACACCCAGTAGAAGACTGGACTTCTGTGTGTACTGACCCAGCCCACCCCACATACCCCCACTACTCGAACCCCGAAAATGTCTTCTTCTGGCTGAGTTGTCTTCAGAAGAAGGCAGTCTCTGAGCCACTGCCAGACAGCACTTCCTATGTGCTCCAGGGCCTGCTCTCCCTGGAAGCCAGGAGGGGAGAACCTGATGTGGGCTGAGTGCAATTCCAGTTTCCCCACCAGTGACTTTGGATGTGAATCCCTGCACATCTCGAGAACATGCAGGGGCAGGTGGAAGCGGGGTCACAATGGACAGCAGGTGGGGAATAGAGGTACCAGGTGGGCTCCGCCCAGACAGTCTCAGCAACCCCACATGCTGCTCCTCTCCCACCTGATCAGGGAGTCCTGCAAAGCTCCACTTGGATGTCACCTCCTAACGTCCCCAGGCAGAGGCAGCCACTCCTGCTCCACAATCCCCCAGACCGTCCTCTAGACTGCATGCTTTGTTTCTCTGCCTCCATGTGTGGTTATCGTCGTGACCTTCCTGAGGGTTTAGTGGTGAGTGCGAAGTACTGTGGCTTTACCACTCAGCATCAGCAGCGCCCCCGTCCCAGCTGCGGTTTTCTCATCTATAATAATGCCGCCCCCTGAGGCAGGTAGTGGGGCACAGTGTAGAAGGAATCTGCTCCAAAAACAGCCCTGACTTGGGCTAGCGGAAGGGTTAGGGGAGCTGTGACCAGTGCAGGGGCACAGGGCCTGAGCTGGGAAGGGCACCATGCTGAGCTCAACATCCTGCCCTTGATATCCCGGCGTTTTTGGGTTTTGATCGAGGGGGCTCCACATTTTCATATTTTCATCTTGCACGGGGCCCTGCAAGGGGTGGGGCCGGGGCAGCAGGCTGTGGTCTGGACTTGCCGCCTGCCTCGGTCGCTGGCTGCCCTGGGCGTGTCCCTCCTTCTCTTGAGGGCTCCATGTTTTCTTCTATATATGGGATCATAGAAAAAAATCAGATTGGGCAAAAAAGCAGCCAAAATGTTCCCTCTTGTCTCCTCCTGCAGCGTAGACAGACTTCAGTCAGGGATGATCATGGCTGTCTCCTCTGATTCTCAGAACCCACCTCAACACAGATCTCCAGCCGTTCCAGCAGCACCAGCCTGGGTGCCACTTGCTGTGTGTGGAGCCTCAGACCCAGCCCAGTGCCAGCCAGCCCATGGCCACCTCCTCCAGTAACTCCTCTAACTCCCAGGACCCCATCCTCTAAAGTGGCCTCCTTTAGGGAAGAAGGCAAGACCCAGTAGGAAACCCAGACAGGTGGGGGCTCTGTCCAGTTGACAAACACGGGGAGGGGGGGGTCCTAGGTTGAATGAACCAATCAGACATGGGCCCCACCCCCTCCAGAGGGCAGCTGTGGGAAGGCCACACCCACTGGACACCGGGCAGAGAGCAGGGAGAGCTGGAGGAGCCATGTGACCCTGGGCAGCTCTCTCGGACTTCTAGCCTCAGTGTTCCTGTCTATCCATGGCAGCGGGCACTGCGGTGGGACACGTATCCAGGGATATACGATTGCCTCTCCTTGCCCACCTGCCACTCTCCTATGCTGGGGAGAGAGCCCGGGCTCTGGGGGTAAACCCCCACTTCTCCTCTTCCTTGGAGCTGGGGCATAGGTCACAGAAGTTGGCATGAGATGGGGTCTGAGGAGCTCCCAGCAGGCTGGCGGGTGATTCACCAGTCTCACTATGCGATGACATCGTCGTCAGGTGAGAGGGGTCCTTCCGGAAAGCCCCTGGGCCCACTCATTCCCCGTTTCTTATGCATATGGGGGATGGGGAGCAGGTAGCAAGTGCAAGCTGAGAACATTAAAAGGAAATGATACAACTCATTAGGGAGTGGGGACGACCCCTCAATGAGTGACCTTGAGCAAGTTCCTGAGGCGTTTCCTCACTGGAAAGTGGAGGTGGGGCTCTCGGATGCCATGAACACACCCCAAAGAGCAACAGCCTCGGTACTCCACTTCCAGGCCTGAGCTGACAGCATCCCGCCCAGAAACCTTGCTGACCTCTGACTGCTCCAAGAGGGTGCTGTGACCCGGGCGCTGTGGCACCCCTCCTTCATGGGTCTCCTGTGGGTCACCCGGGAGAGGTTCGGTGAGAAAAGAGGCCCCAAGGTGCAACGCCCAGGGCTGCCAGCTCCCGCGCCTTCTCCTCGATTTCCAGCCTGGTCTGAGATCACAGGGGAAGACCCGAGGTCCCGCTTTCCTTGTGATCCTGAAGGCGGGGACCGACACCATCTGGGGTCGCAGACCCCGTGCTGCTTTCACCGCAGTCTGGACGGAAGACCCCTCCTCGGCCCGAATCCGCTACACACCCCAAGTCTGTCCCAAGACAAACGTGGGCGTCAAGACCTGCTTCCCGACCCGGTCGTCACTGCCCCCGCCGCGCACGTGGAGCGGGCTGCGGATCCCAGGGGTCCGGGGCGGGACCAAGGGCTGGGGGCGGAGTTACAGGGCGGGGGCGGAGCCTCGGCGTCTCAGGGCCCAACCAGGTCGGGTCAGGTTTGGGGACGGAGCTGGCGCCAAGACGTGGGCCAGAGAGGCCTGGAGCCCTCTGGATGAGGTGCCGCGGGGTAGCAGAACCGAATAGGTCTCGAGTTCCCAGCCAGGCCTGGGACATGGCCTCCGGGCAAAGCAGGAGTGGGGGAGGCTAGAGGTCTCCTGGGGCGGGGGCGGGGCGGAACCAGGAAGGGGCGGGTCCTCGAGGTGGGGCGGGGCCAGTGCCTCGAAGGCCCAGCCGAACGGGGGCGGGGCCGCGGCGCTGGAGGCGGAGCCAGCGCCGTGAAAGGTTGGGCGGGCGGGGGCGTGGCCGCGGCCCTGGGGGCGGAGCCGGAGTGGGGCCGGGGCGCCGGGGACGGGGCGGAGCAGGAGGTGCGGCGCCCGACGTCGCTCAGTCCCCGCCCCGCCCCGCCCCGCCCCGCCCCGCGCCTCCCGCCCGCCCAGAGCGCCCGTGCGGTGGCCCCTGCTCCGCCGCTCGCCTCCCGCGGGTTCCATTGAGAAAAGCTGAGAGGCGGCGGCGGCGAGTGCGCGGGAGCGGAGGAACCGGCACCCGCCCCCGGGGCAGTCTGCGCGCCCGCAGCGCAGGGCCGTAGCCTCGGGCCTCCGCGGCAGCGCCAGCAGCTCCCGGGCCGGGCGCGCGGGCTGGGGGCGCGGGCCGGGGCGGCCGCGGAGACTGGGGGCCGGGGGCATGAGCGGCCCCGCGGTCCCGCCGCGCCCCCGCCGCCCGCCGCCGCCCGCCCGGGGCTAGAGGCGGCCGCCAGGAGGGCGCGCGGCACCGGAGACATGTCCAGGAGGAAACAGAGCAACCCCCGGCAGATCAAGCGTGAGTCAAACTTTGCCCGCCGTCCCCGCCGCACGCCCGACCCCCGCCGGGGCCCCGCCGCCAGCGCCTCCCCCGCGCGCCCCCCCCGTCTCCGCTCTGCCCCGGGCGCCGGCGACCTTCACCCCGCGCCGCGCCCCCCGCGCTGTGCCAAGCGCGCCGTAATCTAATCTCTGCCGGCGGCCTGGGCCCCCGCGTCTCGGCTTGGGCACCGGGGGTCCAGCCCAGAAGGGGGCCGCGCAGAGGCTGGGAGGAGGGTGGTTGGGGGCGCGGCCCGGGCAGCGCCCGGCCCCTCGCGGCCTGCCCCTCCCCCGCATCTGTGAGATGGTGCGGTGATAGGGCGGCCCCGATCTGGGCTCAGATAAAGTTTAAAATATTCCATTCTGCAAGTCCCGTCCTGATAAGATCGTTCTGTCGGGACGGGCTGAAATTGTGATCTTATCTGGCGCGGTTGACTCTCCCAGGCTTTCTATGTAGAAGCAGAGAGAGAGACCTGGGAGGGAGAGGGGACACCCGGGGCCGCGTGGAGATGCCTGGTCAAGTGGCAGGGACCCGCCTGCGCCCACCCCCACCGGTGCCGCTGCAGAGCCACAGGACAGGGGAGGGGGCAGCGCGCAGCTGCCACAGCCTGGGCACTTGGCTCCAGCCCCCCAGCTTCCCCCACCCCCGCCCCCGTGCCCTAGCGCTGGTCCTCAACCCAAGCCCTGCTTGCCTGGTGACACCTCCTGGACCCTGCAAGTGTCCCAGCCAAGGCGACATGGGCCACAAATTGTGCCCTCGGCATCCCAGGGGGCTGCTCCGATTCAGAGAAGCGCCTCCCAGGACGCAGCCCCGGGCCGGGGTCGCCCCTGCACGCGACCAATTTTATCCCTGGTCCGGCTCCCTGCAGGGTCAGAGGCTGCTGCCCCCGCCGCCACATAGCCAGTGCCCCGGCGGTGAGAACTGTGCTCTCGGGACCACTGTCTGGCCTGGGCCTCTGGGTTGCACCAGGAGAGAGCGAGAGCGCAGGAAGCGCCCCTCCCCACCCTACGCCAATAATAACTTTGCGCCTCCACGGTAGGGCCCAGGCTCAGGTCTTTCCTCCCTGTGGCGCCTCCTCGGAGCCTGACCGGCAGGTTGCTTGAGCCCTGCCGGGAGGCCACGACGGAAACCCGCCCGCTGCCCAGCCGCAGGCGCCCGGACACTGCCTCCTTTGTCCACACGCTCGCTGCCACTAGGACCCCTTGTGCGGAACGGGGATCACAGGCATGAACCGGGTTCCCGTAACCCAACTCCCCCGAGCAAACGGGACCTGTTTTCCGAAAGTCGCCTTCTATCATGTCAACTGAAGTATTAAAAACCACCCACAGGTCCCGATCTGCGCTCCTTCTCTGGTTTCTTTTTCCTTCCTCCCTTGAGCGCCTCTGTTGGGTTCTGGGGCGTGTGTGTGTGTGTGTGTGTGTGTGTGTGTGTGTGTGTTTCGCTGTGATGAGAAATGCAGATAGCTCGGGCAGGGAGATCGCAGGTTGGGAACCGATCACCAGAGCTGATAAGGCTGCCAGCGCCAGCGAGAGCATGGAGCTCAGCCCATCAGGGCGGGCAGAGCGCGCGCACTTTGGGAACTGGGACCGCGGCGGGTGCACCGTGCGCCCTCGCGGCGCATCCTGGTTGCGGCCCGGGACCGGGCAGGGGAAGGGCCCGAACGAGGGAGGCAGCGCCGCTCGCGGCCCGGGGCGCCTCCTCCCCCTGGCAGATCTCAGCACTTTAAGATGCGGAGGCTGATTGTCACCAAGCGGCGGCCCCCGCCCGCCCTCCGCCAGCGCCCGCGCGTGCCCCCTGCCCTGGGCTCACCTGCGGCCCAGCCACGAGTGCGGAGGGGCGGGGGCCGAGCGCCTCGGGCAGCCCACCCCCACCCGCGCCCCCATCAAAGCCCTGGCGCAGCTGCCCGCGCCTCTGTGCGCCTTTTGTTCCGTGCGGAGATAGATGTGCCGCGCTGATAAGGCGCGCAACCGATGGTGGCTGCGATAGGCGCTTCCATTTATTAACTTCAAACGTGGGAGCGGGGGCAGGGCGAGGCGGGAGCGCGGCCTTGGCCGGCCAGATGGCAGAGGCGATAGGCCGGGCCGCCGCGGGGAGCGCCGGGCCGGGGCAGCTCGGGACCCCCAGCGCCCCCAGCCCACCGGGCTTTCCTCCCGCCCGAGTCGATGTGAGCTCAGATAAGCGCTGGGCCGGTCTGCCCGATGGCGATCGCCAGAGCGATAAGAGGCCTTATCTTTGGCCACCAGGCCCGGCCGGGTTGGAGAACGCGCGGGGGCGTCGAGGCTGGGGCGAGTGGGGGCTTGGAACGGCCCGGGTGGGGACCGGGGGGCTGGCGTCCCTGCTCTGGTCTGTCTGGGGGAGTTTTCTCCCCAAACACACTTAATTACCAAGAAGTTGATCCCCCCTGTGGCCGGTGGTACAGTCCGTCAAAATGAAAGAAAACTGACTTTGCCCAGGCCGGGAGGGGGAGCGGGGAGGACACCCCGCCCCGATTCCTCTTAGATGGTGCGAGACCGCTGGAGGTGGGTTTGTCACCTCCAGAGAGAGGAGAGGGTGTTTTCCCCTGAATCATGCTGGTGGTGTTGGCAGTTCCTGGCCATAACCAAGTGTACGCTGCTTGGAGTTTTCTTGAAAAAAAAATCAAGGTGGTTTCCATGGCCCAGGCTGCTCTGGGGGAGGCCAGTGCGCACTGTTGAGGAGGCACTGTTGACCTGCCTGGGCTGAGCACTGTTTGCTGAGCACTGCTGCATGCAGGCTCTGGGTCCCAGTGGCAAATGAGAGGGGCTGAGGGCATCAGAGGGGGCAGCGAAGAGGAGCAGGGGGCACGTCTGGTGGTCAGGGACACTTCTTGGAAGGTGGTAATCTTTGGCACTGTAGGGCCAGCCTCAGTTTCTCCACTGCTGTCAGGGGAGTAGGGGCCAAGAGGCACCTGCAGGGGGCAGCCCGTGCCAGCAGGCATGGGTGAGGTCAGGAGTGGTGGAGGCCAGGCGGGTCCTCAGTCTCCCACTCTGAATAGTGGAGTCAGGACTAGGACCTGCGACTGGGGGTCCCCCAGGTCAGGCTGGAGATATTGAGGGTCCTCAGAGGCCCTTTGCAGTGGAGGGTCCCATGGATCCCCCATGCCAGATGGAACCCTAGGCCAGCTGGGTAGGGCCTTCCGGAAGGAGGGGGTGGTCCCTGAGCCCCTCCCATCCCAGCCCAGGCAGCTGCTGCAGCTCTGAGGAAGGTGTTTTTCACACACTCTCAGAGTTTGATTAAACAAATTATTGGTAGCCACAGGATGACTAATTCACTCGAAACTTCAAAGTCACCCACCTGCTCTCCCCAGCAGCCCAGCACCCACCCGTGGGGCTGGCAGTGCCATCTGGCAAGGGCCAGTTCCAGTTCCAGAGAGGGCTGAGGGGCGCGGAGGGAGATGGGGTGGTTTCTGTGCTGTGTTATGACCATGAGTGGGACGTCTGCACACAGCCATCCACACTGGCCTCCTGTGCCTGGGAGGCACTTGGGTATCCAGGCTCTCAGGGGCCACCTTACCACACCCACAACCCAGGGTGGTGGCAGAGCATCCAGGAAAGAGGAGACTTTGGGGGCCTGGCTGGCCCTGGTGCCCAACCACTGGGGTCAAGGTACTGTCCCTTCCAGGGCTCCGTTTCCCCCGTCCGAAAAACGGGTATGACTGTCTGCCATCCAGGGGCTCAGGTCCTGCCCTCAGCTTGCCTGGTTCTTGGCCCAGTCACCCTGTTCCTGGTTACCACCCCGAGGGGAACAATGCCTACAGCCTGCCTGGCTCTTAGGCTGCAAAGCCATCGCTGTCACCTCAGTCCTGGTCCCAGACACGTTTTTCTCTTTCTCTCTTTTTTTTAAAAAACTAAATTTTTTAAAAAGTAGACATGGAGTCTCACTATGTTGCCTAGGCTGGTCTTGAACTCCTGGGCTCAAGCTATCCTCCCAGCTCAGCCTCCCAAGCACTGGGGTTCCAGACATGAGCCACTGCACCTCCCCTCAAGCCATGTTTAGCAGAGAGAATTAGAGATCAGGAGGGCGCTTGAGGCTCCCCCACCCCTAAGCCTGGGCTCCAGCAGGGTCAGGCGGACCCCGGAGCCCACACCCTCTCCGGGCCGGTTGTGATTTGCCCACTTGCCTGGGCCTCCGGGAAGGGAGATGGCGCTTCCATTCATTTGATGTGAAGAATAATCCCCAGAACATCCAATGCTTACGAGCCGTCTCTGTGCCAAGCTGTGCATTAACTTAAGGTAGTCCTCTTCTGATCACTCTGAAACGGAAGCCTAGAGACATTTCTTGCCCAAGCAAGTGATGGAAGCAGCGTCAGGACCCAGGCGGCCAGGCCTGCACTGTTTAAGGGTCTGTTCGTGGACACCAAGCTGCCTTCTCACCATCCTCCAGCTTCTGTCTGCCCTGCCACCCTGGGCCTCTCTCAGCCTCAGTCTGCACATCTGTGAAATGGGCCTTTGAGACTAGAGGCCCTCTGAGGTCTTTCCCCAGCCCCTCCCTGGCCGACCCCCAGATGGCCTCCTTCCTAAGACATTACTGTGTCTGAGGGTCCCCTGGGAGGCTTCTCCCGGCCCTCCGTGGACCTGGGACTCCTGTCAGCCCAGCCAGTCCCTCCCCAGAGGTCACCAGGAACCCAGCATGGCATCCAGCACCGCTGGGGATTTAAATGGGTCAGTTGGGGAAGAAAGGAGGAGGGAATGTGATGCCATTAATTGTGCCCCTTATCTCCTGTTTCTATGCCAACCAGACGTTCCTGGGCTTGACAGGCTTGTGAATAATACTCCCGCTGGCCTATCTGCCATCGACAGCCTCCTCCTGGAGGCAGCTGTTGCCTGGCTGATTGGTATCGCCAACCCCATGGACCTGGCCCGGCCACACTCAGGCCTCTGCCGGCACTCCTGCCCACCCGGCCACCATACTCCTGGGTATTCCTGGAGGTGCCCAGTGTTCCTGACCCCATTTCTCAGAGGTGGAGACTGAGGCTACAGCACAGGTCTGCTCTACAGACCTTGTCTGCTGCTCTGCACTCAAGCAGGAGTGGCCCAGACTGAAGGGAAGGGGGTTCCAGAACGTGCAGAGGACGTCGCCTGCCCCTCGTCTGGCTGCACAGTCTTGGTGAGTCCCGCCACTCTGGCCGCAGATGACCCCATGGTGAGGGTGCGGCCACCTGCACACTGCAGGCAGGGCGTGTGCCCTGACGAGCCCGGGGAGAGCCAGCAGCCCACGAGGCTGAGCTCGTCAGGGCCTGTGTGCGAGTCGAGACTTGGGGGTCAGTCCCGTCCCCACAGAGTGGGCCTGCCGGAACTCACTGTCAGATAAATGACCAGACAGACGCGCAGCTCAAAACAGACATGGCCTTCTCACATCCCAGCTCTGCCAGTTACACATGGAACTCAGGGCAAGGCCTGCCCAGGTGAGCCTCTGTTCTCCCGTCTGCAAAGTGAGCTTAATGGTAGTACCTGGCCCCAGCACTGCTGTGAGAATGGAAGGAAAATGCCTGTTATCCGAGACAGCTGCTACCAACCCACTCCCTCCCCTCCTTCCCCTCCGCTTCTTCCCCCTTCACCCCCTTCCTCCTTCCTTTCCCTCCTCCTTCTCCTTATATTCCTCCTCTTCTTCCTCCTCCCTCTCCTGTGCCTCTTACCCTTCCTCCTCCCCTCCCCCTCTTCCTCCTCCCCTCCCCCTCTTCCTCCTCCCCTCCCCCTCTTCCTCCTCCCCTCCCCCCTTCCTCCTCCCCTCCCCCCTTCCTCCTCCCCTCCCCCTCTTCCTCCTCCCCTCCCCCTTCCTCCTCCCCTCCCCCTTCCTCCTCCCCTCCCCCTTCTTTCTCCCCCTTCCTCCTCCCCTCCCCCTTCCTCCTCCCCTCCCCCTCCTCCTCCTCCCCTGCCCCTTCCTCCTTCCCTCCCCCTTCCTCCTTCCCTCCCCCTTCCTCCTTCCCCTTCCTCCCCTTCCTCTTCCCCCTCTTTCTCCTTCTCTCCCTCCTGTCCATCCTCCTCTTTCTCCTCCTCTTCCTCCCCTTCTTGTCCCTCCTTTCCTTCCTCCTTCCCCTCTCCCCCTCTTCCTCCCCTTCCTCCTTCCTCTTTTCACCTTCCTTTTCCTCCCCTTCTTCCTCCCCCCTCCTCCCCCTCCTCTCTCTCCTCCACTTCCTCATCTCCCTCCTCCCCCTCCTCCTCTCCCTCCTCTCCCTCCTCCCTTTCCTCCTCCCCCCCTCCTCCCCTTCATGGTCAATCCCTTGGGTTAGATCTGTGGTTTTCAGCTGATCTGAAATGGAGAAATCCCTCTTTCCAAGCTGTCTCCCAGGACAGCCCAGCATATGAAACATACAGGGACCCTGCCTTGGAAGGGCTCCTCAACCCTGCAGCTCACGGGGCTCACCGCGCTGGCCCCAGGTCGTGCAGCCCCCGACGCCCACCCTCTAGCTTGCTGGCCCTCCCTCCAGTGGGGCTCAACTCCCCGGCTGTGTGGCCTTGGCATGTTCTTGCCCTCTCTGGGCTGGGGCTTTCCTTTGGCAAGGGCAGCAAGGAGGAACTCAGATGAGGCTCCTGCACGTGCCTCTCCACCTCCCCGCCCAGCTCTGGGAGTGTCTGGACCAAGCCAAGCGAGAAACCCTGTGGGGTCAGGCACAAGCGAGAGGCCCCGAGGCTTAGCGAGGACGGTCCCCAGCCCACTGTGGGCAGGGCCAGGAGAGGAGCGGGCTGCTCTCAGCCTGGGAAAGTGGGTTAGGAGGGCTGGGGTCCTCGCAGGAAGGCACACTGCCAATTTCTGGGGAGCTGCTGCCTTTCCCGGCCAGGCCATGCCTCAGTTGATTCAGTGGGCACACCCAGTTTTCAGAGGAGGATGGGAAGGTCCTAAGAGGCCAGGGCTCCAGTCCTGCCCGGGTGAGGAGGACGTAGGGGAGGTGGTCTGGTCCTACCCTCTGCCCAATGCCACTTAAGGACCCCAGAGTGAGGGTGGTGGGTGTGGCTCTCAGCGGGGTGGCCCCAGCCAGTGTCCTCCATATGCCCGCCTTGGGGAGCCCCCCTTTAGAATGGAAATTACAGGGTCCCTCCTAACAGAGCTGTGTTGAGTATTCTAACAGGGCGGGTATGCCGTAGTGCTTCAATAGTAGCTGTTTGGAGCAGACCCAGGGTCCTGGGTCAAGAAGGGACCTGATGCTGCTCCACCCCCGTGGGCCTCGGCCTCGCAGCTGTCCATGGGGCCACTGGGCCGGTAAGGACAGAGACGGTGGGCAGCCTGGTGAGGACCAGGATGCTTGCTGGGGGGCCCGGGATCCCACCCCACCCCATCCCCGGGTCTCTGCCCTACCACCCGCGATACACCCTCCAGGACTGCAGGCTGATGCTGGCCTTTGACTCTGGAGAGGGAGGTGACCAGGGTGAGGACCGCTTGGGACAACAGCTGGACCTCATGTCCTGGCCTGGCCTTGCTGTGACCCTGTGGACTGTGCCTCTGTTTCTGCTCTTGAAGGAGGAGCCTAATGGGAACACCTCCCTCCCAGCCACTGTGTGGGGTGCAGGCTGGGAAGGGCTGTCTAGGGGCATGGCCTCAGGGGACTCTGTGGCCTCTGAGCTGCTGGTTGCATTATTGATATTTTGCCAAAAGCCCAGAGGTCCGGAAGTTCAGCAGTCCTGCTGGCCCTCCTCCCCGTCAGTCAGGTGTCAGGTTCAGAAGGAGGAGGGCCTCTCCCTGAGCGCTCCACGCCCTGGGCTGGGCGGGCCTCACCCAAGCCCCAGCCGTCGGCTTCCTCCCCGAGATCTGGCCCGCCGCTGCTAAGATCAGCCTTGGCACTGGCCAACCCATTTTACAGGCAAGAAACGGAGGCCCTGGAGGCGGTGACGTGCCCGAGGTCCTGTGATGTGGGAGCTGGGTCCGTGGGCCCTGGGGGTGGGCCGAGGTTTCTCTGGGCCGTGCCCACGTAGCCTCCCAGACTGGCAGCCCCACTGCATCAGCCTGAGGCCTGGAGAGGCCCGGGTTCCTCCCATCTCTTCCTCCCTTCCCAGCTGCCCCGAGTTTGGGGGAAGGCAGTGGCCTGCTGGGGCAGGAATGCGGAGGCCGACCTTGGTCCCCGCCGGGTGAGCCGATAAGCAGGCCCCTCCCCTCAGCCTCCCGGGCCTCCGTCTGCTTCCCCAGCTTCCCCTGGGCGGCTGGCAGTGGCCTTGGGAGCCCCGGCTTCCCCCGCTGTGAAATGGGTGTTGGGGGCTGGTGCCCTCAGTTCCGTGCTGAGGGCTCCTGTCTGTTCAGCGCCTCCCGGGCACCCGCCTCCTGCCCTTCTCTACCCCCGCTTAGCTTTGGGCTCTGCCCATTTCGCACAGGAGAAAATGGAGGGTGAGAGAGGGTGGGCGGCTGCACTGGGGTCTCGAATTGCACCGTGGAGCTCTGGCTGTGGAAGTGGTGGGGACGGGGTGGCCTGCGTGAACCCGGGGCTTCCAGGACTGTTGCGGGTGCGGCTTCCTGAGAAGGAGGGGCAGCCACCTCGGGCGTCCGGGTTCCTCTGGGAGCTTCCCTGTGGGCAGCCAGGTCAGAGACCGGCTGGAGTCGGGAGTGGAGAGTCCTAGGCACTCTGTCAATATAGGGAGGTTACTTTGCTTCTCCAAGCCTCAGTCTCCATCTCTGCAAAATGGGGGGATCGCGGGGCACCGGGCCGGACTCCGGGAGTGCCTGGTCCTTACGCAAGTCACTCGGCCGCCCCGAGTCTCCGTTTCCCCGCCATAAAACGGAGCAGTGATGCTGACCTCACAGGGCTGTGAGGATGGACACCACCCAGCACAGGAGATGCAGCCTGGCCAGGGCCCCGTGGGGTCTGTGCTGTGTAACCGAAGGCTCCCCCTCCCCTCCCAAGCTCGCTGACCTGCCCAGGTGTCTCTGTCATGGCCGGCTTCCCGCGCACCCGCTCCTTCCCAGTTCTTCTGGCCACCTGCACCTGCCACCGCCTCCTGCCCCAACTAACCTTTCTTCCATCAAGCCCCCATTCCCAAAGTCAGGCCCGGGGAGCAGGATCGGAGGATCCCCAGGGCCGGGTGGTCATGGCTCCTTCCTGCAGTGGCGCACACAGGGAAGGACCTGCTGGGGAGTTCTCCGGGGACAGGGGACAGGGCCTCATGATTGATGGTGCGTCCATCCTGGACATTCTCAGCCCCCAGTGAGGGACCAGGTGCCTGCGACCACCCCCCTCAGCCTCTCCTGGGGTTCCTCTGGCATGAGTGGCCACAGGGCCTCCCCCTGACGCGACCCCAGGCCTGAGCCCCTCTCCATGCTGGGCCTCCAGGCTCACCAGTGCCAGGAAGCATTCCTGGGCATTCAGTAGGCCCTGCCTCGCGCTCGGCCACCGTGCCCAGGATTTGATAGGCGTGACCTCCTGTCCTTCACCCGGCAGCCTTTGAGGGAGGCCCAGTGTGCAGGTGGGAAACTGAGGCTCAGAGTTTCCAGGTCTGCCCCAGCCCTGGGACTTGAGCCCCCAAACCTGGGCAGGAGAACCACCAGCAGATATTTTGTGGAGGGAGTGAGAGGAGGGCAGCAGTGGTGGTTTTTACAGGAGACCTTTCCCTGGTCCCGCGGGGCCAGAGGATGCTTGTCTTCAGGCTGAGGAAACTGAGGCCTTCCCGTGTCTCCAGGCAGATCCTCCTCTGAGCTCAACACTGTGCCCTCCGGCTGTGTGACCCGGAGCAAGTCCTTCCCCGCTGTGGTCTGGAGTGGCCACTGCAGGGCCTTAGAGATGTAGAAAAGAGATGAGAGCCACTACCAGACCTGGGACACGGCACGGCCAGCCCTCGGAACTTCTCAGAAGCCCCAGATGGTGGGTCCGGGCTTCAGCCCGCTAGGAGTCCTTGAGAGATCATTGTTCCGCAGCCCGTGGTCCATGTGTCAATCCTTGCGGGATGGAAGGAGGGGCTGGAGGCTCCTTCTTCCCCTTGGACGGAGGTACTCTGTTTAGGGCCTGGGTGCCCCATCTTGAGGAAGGTCCTGAGGACAGACGAGCAGCCCCCCAACATTTGGGGGTGCCCTGAGCACACCCGAGCCCGAGGGGCTGAGGCATGTGAGCCTTGCCTCAGGTTGGGACCCCCAGGTGCCCCCGAGCTGCCTGTTTATGACTGATGGTTCCCAACCCCAGGCTCGGGGCCTGGTTATGCCAGGAGCGGGGACAGGATGCCCTGTGAGTCCCAAGGCAGGAGGTTGGGGTGTTGCACCTCAGTCCTGCTGCTGTCCCCAACACCATCTACCCTCTTTCCACTTCATGGCACAGCTTGGGAAGAGCTGAGACTGCCGAAGCCCGCTGGGGACGCTGAGGCAGTCGGCTTCAGTTTCCCCCGTTGCTCATAGGCTCACACCCACCTCCACCAAAACCGAACGCTTTCCCAGAGAACAGAGAGACCCCCTATGCCCGCTGTGGTGATGGCTGGTGGGCACCCAGGCCGTCCCCATACCCTCCCGGCTCTGCAGGCTGCAGCCTGCTGCCCTGTACTGTCTCCTGGTCGGGCCTCTGGCGGGCACAGGTTTCAGCTCCTGTGATAACTGGGAAAGTTGAACTGGCCCCATTACTGCGCCGAGATGGTGGGGGAGATACAGCCTGATAATGGAGGAGATAGCAGCTTCTCGGTGGCCAATAACCCAGCCTCTCCACCCATTAACATTCCCCACCAGCGATCAGCCGCCTATCTCCTCCATTTCCACTCCTCCCGAAGATAAGAATGGAAATTCTGACTTCATAGCTCACTGATTAAAGTGTCTGGATTTCTTGATAATACACAGATAAATTATGTTTTTGAAAAAGAAGGTAGGGAGGAGGGTGAGGAGGATGGGGGCCTGGGGTGGGTGGGAGCCCTTGGCCGTCTCTCCCAGCCTCTTTTGGCCCCTGGGCCAGGCCATGAACCCCCAACCTGCCCCACCTCGGCCTCTACAGTCCCGGTGTCCGAAGGCACAGAGTGAGCTCACAGAAGGGCCCGGACGGGGAGGCACAGGCAGGGCACAGCGTCCGCTCAGAAGAGAAACAGCAGAAACAGGTGGTAACGCTGGAGACTCGGGCTGCTGTTGGGAGCTGGTGGCTGTGGCACAGGCCTGCGGGGAAGCCCTCTGTTGGGAAGTGCCCCTCCCAGCCCCTCCCAGCAGCCTGGTGGTGGGTAAAGGGTGGCGGAACAAGCCAGAAGTGTGGGCCTGGCTGGCTGCGCGTGCCTCGGGCCGTGACTCCATGCCTCAGTTTACCCACCTGTCAAATCAGCAGGAGCACAGGGCCCTCCTCATAGCCTTGCCAGCCATGCAGTGCCCCAGGACAGGCTTTTAACCTATTCAGATCCCTGCTCTTCCCCCTGGTGTCTGTAACAGTGCCCGGTTATACAGTAGGTGCTTAATAAATGCGGAGGGCCCAGGCAGAGCCCCACTGGCCAGCTGGGGAAGGGGAGGGGCTTGCCTGTCTTGAGAAGCCCTGTGTGCTCCCTGGCCCTGCTGCTGCGCCTGACAACTGCGCCTAGATGGAACTCAGGTGCCATCGCACGTCTGTCTGTATAAAGCTGCCTCCTTCAGCTGATCCGAGATCCCGCGCAGATGGAGCGATTAGCAGCGATTAGGGCCCGGCGTGTGGCTAATCCTCCTGCTGAGGGACAGGTGAGGCAGCCATAGAGGTGGAGGGGGAAACCGAGGCCTGGCAGCTGCCGTGTCTCCTAGAGGCCGTGGCCCGGCCGCTCCCTTGCGGACAGAAAGCCTTCGTGGAGCCGCCTGGGCTCCCGGTGAGTGCAGGGCAACTAACGCTGTCCCCCTTCCTGGGTTTTAGTTTTTACGTGACTCTTGAGAAATGAGACCCTCTGGGATCCCAAAGGCAGGATCGCTGGGGCTGTGCGGACGGTGATATTTCTGGGTGGTTCTGGGGCCCCCCAGTTGTAATAATCCTGATGGCGGCCCCTGGTCAGGCCACAGCTCTGTGCAGAGCCCCGGCAGTGCTGGCGTGGAGTGCTCTGCAGCCCTGGGAGGGGCGCCTATGACCTCATTCTCCTGGGAGAACTAAAGGTTCATCCAGGTTGAGTAACTCACCCAAGGTCACACAGCATGGAGAGAACAGAAGGGACTCTGGCCTCTGGCTTAGTCTCCATCCTGGCTGGAGGTGCTGGGGTGTTTGCAGTAGGGGGGGGCAGCTGATGATCCTCCCAGGGGGCTCACCCCTCCCATTCAGGAAACAGGCCAAGCACAGAGAAGGCAGGGGGCATGTGAGGACCACACAGCCCGTCCTGGCAGGGGACAGGTGAGGACCACACAGCCCATCCTGGCAGGGGACAGGTGAGGACCACACAGCCCGTCCTGGCAGTGGAAGGGGACGCTCCGCCTCTATTCTTGTTTCTTGGGTTCATCTGCCCCCAGAAAACAGGCTCCTTTGGTGAGAAAGTTGGTTTCTTGCTACCTTTTGGGTTTGGTTTTGTTTCAGTATTCTAAAAGGTCACCTATTTCCAGTCCAGTGGGGTGTACATGTGCGGGGGTGAAGTGCCAGCCTCAGTGACCAGTGTGCAAATCCTTAGCCCGGGCAAATGGCTTCACACCCCTTGGCCTCGGTTTCCTCACCTGAATCATGGGCATGGTCCCAGTTCCAGCCTCCTTGGCCTTTGAGGAATGAGACAGGACAAGTGGGCGGAGCATCCAGGGCCCGGGTGCGGCCGGGTCTCAGTCAGCCCAGGAACAGAGGTGTTATTAACGGGGGGGACACGTGCGGGCTGAGGGTCCCTGCAGTGGGGCCACCTCTCCAGAGCCCTCTCTGCCCTCAGCCCACCCGCCCTGAACCCTGCCGGCTCATGACCCGTGAGGTCACCCAGGGCCCCGTCCCATCACACAGCAGACAGAGTCGCTCTAGAACATTTGTCCCTGCGATCCCAGAGTCCGCTCCTTGTGAACCCCAAAAGTTGCAGTCACCCAGACCCGGGGCCACAGCAAACAAGCATGGGGTACAGCCGCTGCCCCCATGGCCCTGGTTCTTCCACATTCCAGAGGCTCAGTCCTCAGTGTCCCCATCTGTCAAATAGGGCCCTGCAGGCCATGGCCAACCCCCCAGGGCCTCCCCACCCCTCCCAGCTGTGCCTGTCCAGGGCTTCGTAAGGAAGGAGCTCAGCCCCTGCCCAGTGACCTGCTGAGAGGCCCTGGTTCAGGTCCCAGCTGCCCATCCTTCTCTGTGTGACCTCAAGCAAGCAACTTCAGTTCTCTGGGCCTTGCGGCCGCTATCTATAAAATGAGGAGCCAGCCCCCCTCTCGTAGTCCTTTCAAGGAGCTGATGGTGTAGACCGCAGGACCTGCCCTACAGGACATGTGTGCGGCGGCTCCTGTTGTCCTGTGACCTCTAGACCCCAGGCCTCACAGCCGCCTCAGATTCCTCCCTCCAGTCACAGGCTCTGGCTGGCTGCTGGGTGTGCTGGGCACAGCGGGCCCTAAGCTGACCTGTGCTCTTCTGGGTGGGGCCTGAGAGAGGGAGGCCCCCACCCTGTAGTTCTGTGGCTTTGGGAGGTGGGGGTGGGGGTGTTTTCTGCCCTACCACCCCTCAACGAAAAAGAAGAAAAGAAAGGGGAACTTGACAAACAGGGTGAGGCGTGCTGTGCTGTGGAGGAGGTGCTGTCACCGGTGTCTATCTGCCTGCTCGAGCTGAGCGGCCCCCCCTTCCCCTTATCTCACCCCACCCAAATGCCAGGAACAAAAGCAAGAACAGACTCTCACCCGAACGCCCACGGCTATGGCCACAGGAGCCCATGGCCCCCGACACACCCGCAGGCCCACTGTCCCAATGCTCCATAAGCCACTGCCCCGACGCACCCAGGTGCCAACTGTCCCCAGAGCACTTGCGAGCCCACTGCCCGCAACGCATGGAGCCCTCAGATCTAGAGGGAGAGCTGAGAGCTCGGAGTTCTCTGAAAGTCATCGTCACCATCATCATTTTGCAAAGAAAGCCCCAAATAGCCCTCCCTGAGACAAGGCAGCCAAAAATAAGAAGTCGCCCTAAGCAGCACCCCTCCCAACCCTAGGAGGGACGAGGCCAGCCTTGGAGAGGGGCCGGGACTTGGGCAGGTCCTAGCTGTGCTGGCCTCTTGGCTGTGCGACCTTGGGCCAGGACCGTCTGCCTGTGAGTCATCCCTGAATGGATGTCAGGGAACCCTGCACTGTAAATAAATTCCCCCACCACCCCCAGGCAGCTCTTTTCTACTCCTAGACTGGGGGCAGGGACTATCACCCACAATCTGATACTCCAGGGCCCTGCCCCCCAGGCCCCGCCCCCATGGCAGGGGCACAGCGGTCCTAACTGGGCTGCTGGTAGCCAATGGAAAAGGGGTATGCAAATGAGCAGGGGTGAGGACCAGGGATTGGCTGAGCTGCTGTGTTGGGGTGGGGCCTCCTCCAGGGGCTGCCCTTGACCTGGGGAATAGTTCCCACCCTGGACCCTGCCCCCGGCAGGGGACACCTCCCTCGGCCACCACCACCTGCTCTGCAAGGGCCCACCTTTTAGGGGCCTCGCTGCCTGAGCACAGGCGGATGGACAGGCTGGCCTCTGGATGACCTGCCCACCCTCAGGGCCCAGACCCACGTGGCCTGAGTTGGGGACCAGGACCCAGGAGTTACGGAGAGGGGTGGAGCCGGCAGCCACTCCCAGGTGGGAACAGTGAGTTCACAAATGGGCAGGGACGGCCCAGGGATGGCCATCCTCCCTCCCACCCCGTGTCTGGGCCCACTCCAGACCCTCCTGCAGGCTGCCTCCACCGCTCCACCCTCTCCCCGCACTGACTTCCACCCGGGACCTCGTTCTGCCAGGCTTCTGAAGTGCTGGCCTGGCCAGGGATGTGCCACCATCTTAATGAATGACAGTCCCAACCCCTTTGCCCACCCTCAGTTTCCCCATCTGTAAAACGGGAAGGGGGTCTAGTAGGTCTGGCTGCTAGGATGATCTCTGGGCTCTTTGGCAAGTCCCTTGCAGACCTGGGCCTCAGTTTCCCCTTCCACACCATGAGGCTGAGGTGGCAGGTCCTCTGGGGGTCCTCCCACTGTCTGTGGCTGTGGCATAGTCTGGAAACCTGAGGTCTTCCAGATTTCCCATTGTCACAAATTCAGGTGCCAGGAGACCATGTCTGTGGGGGGCTGAGGACACCAGGGGAAGGCGCTCCTGTGTTCTGCATCCACAGTGGGTCTTGCTGGCAAACCAGGCTGAGGTCAGCCCCGCCACCCAAGACTTGGCTGGAGGCCCTGTCGGTTCCCAGGGCACCTGCAAATCAGCCACAGGTGTGGGTGTTTGTCAAAAATGTGTAAGTGGAAAATAGTGGCAGTCGAGGAGGGAAAGAGTCTGAGATCTGAGGAGAGGAAGTAGGGAGGGGCCGTCCGACCAGAGCCAGACATCACCTTGGCCAGGGCCCCACCCCCTGTGTGGGGTGCTGTGCATCTCGAGTGGTGAGAGCCAGAGGTGCATGCCCAGCGGGGGGGAGGATCTCCCCACGAGGCCCTCTCGGTCTGCAGAGGGGCCTGCACGCATGCGGGCAGCTCTGTCTCCCCCAGGGCAGCTCGGGGCATTTAGCAGGTGTTCCCTAAATACCCCGGCTGATTTCTGGATCTGCTCCCCATGCCTGGCCTGTCCCGGAAGGCAAAGCAAGAAGAAGAAAAAAGAAACTGAGGCCGGGTGCTGTGGCTCATGCCTGTAATCCCAGCACTTTGGGAGGCCGAAGCGGGCAGGTCATGAGGTCAAGAGATCAAAACCATCCTGGCCAACATGGTGAAACCCCGTCTGTACAAAAAATACAAAAATTAGGTGAGCATGGTGGTGCATGCCTGTAATCTCAGCTATTCAGGAAGCCGAGGCAGGAGAATCGCTTGAACCTGGAAGGCAGAGGTTGCAGTGAGTCAAGATCATGCCACTGTACTCCACCCTGGCAGCAGAGTGAGACTCTGTCTCAAAAAAAAAGAAAAAGGAAACTGAGAAAAAGCAGGGCCTCCAGAGCCAGCATCGTCGTGGCCAAAGACCCCTGCAGTGTGGGGGCAGTGGGGGCATCGCCTGCAGAGAGCCGGGGTCCTTGTCCCTGTGGCCGGGCTGTGACTCGCTCCTCCAGGGCCCTTGCTGTCAGGGCTCCCCATCTGTTCTGTGCGTCCTTACTGGGGATGGGGCTGCTGAATGGGCTGGAACCGGCAGCCTCTGGATGCCCACAGGTGTCCCCTGTCATCTCCAAACCTGTGCTGAGTGCCTGCTGTGTGCTGGGCATGGACCAGGGAGCCCAGGAGACCTCACGGAGCCCCAGCCTGATGGGGGAGAGTGAACAGAGGGAGGACCTGAGTCCCTGATCCTGGGGTCTGACCTACTCTGTGGTAGAACCACTGGGGAGGCTGTTGTTGGGGACTGTTGGTGTGGAGGGCCGGGTGGTGACACTGAGAGACATGTAAGGACGCAGCGTGGGAAAACACGTCCTCGCCCAGCGCACAGTGGGAGCTCTGAGCAGGGAATGAGGTCGTCCCGGCTGGGGCGGGAGAGGCAGCATGACACACTGACCGAGGGCCCAGTTCCAATGCCCGCACCTCACCCGGCGTGGTCCATCCTCCAGGACAGGTATTCCCTTCCTCATGTGCCCTTGACAGCCACATAGTGGGCTGCGCAGAGGCCACCTTCTGAAAGAGTGAGGGCCTGGAGAAGGAAAGCCTAGCTCCCTGCATCCAGCATGGACCATGCTTTAAACTCTGCAATTACTCTGTGCTGGCCATGATGGGTGCTCCGAATTCAGATGAGAACAGGACTCCCTGAGCTCCCAACCAGCTGACCCTCCAGGGCTGGAGCCATGTGTGACCTCCACCCTCGCAAAGGCCAGCAGCCAGGGGTCCAGCCGGGGCTGTAGCATCTAGGCTCTGAGATGACCGTGGCAGAAGCAGCTTCTGCACATGGAGCGGGGGTCAGGGCCCCAAGAAGACTATGGCTGCAGTGGCTCTCATGCATGGTGTGGGGTCCAGACCCCGAGCGGACCTTGGCTGCAGTGCCTCTCGCACAGTGTGGGGTCAGGGCCCCGAGTGGACTGTGGCTACAGTGGCTCTTGCGCATGGTGCGGGGTTCAGGGCCCTGAGCAGACCGTGGCTGCAGTGGCTCTCGCACACTGTGGGGTCAGGGCCCTGAGTGGACCGTGGCTGCAGTGGCTCTCGCACGGTGTGGGGTCAGGGCCCTGAGTGGACCGTGGCTGCAGTGGCTCTCGCACAGTGTGGGGTCAGGGCCCTGAGATGACAGTGGCTGCAGTGGCTCTCGCACGGTGTGGGGTCAGGGCCCCGAGTGGACCGTGGCTGCAGTGGCTCTCACACACTGTGGGGTCAGGGCCCCGAGTGGACAGTGGCTGCAGTGGCTCTCGCACGGTGTGGGGTCAGGGCCCTGAGATGACAGTGGCTGCAGTGGCTCTCGCACGGTGTGGGGTCAGGGCCCTGAGATGACAGTGGCTGCAGTGGCTCTCGCACGGTGTGGGGTCAGGGCCCTGAATGGACCGTGGCTGCAGTGGCTCTCGCACGGTGTGGGGTCAGGGCCCTGAGTGGACCGTGGCTGCAGTGGCTCTCGCACGGTGTGGGGTCAGGGCCCTGAGTGGACCGTGGCTGCAGTGGCTCTCGCACGGTGTGGGGTCAGGGCCCTGAGTGGACCGTGGCTGCAGTGGCTCTCGCACGGTGTGGGGTCAGGGCCCTGAGTGGACCGTGGCTGCAGTGGCTCTCGCACGGTGTGGGGTCAGGGCCCTGAGAGGACAGTGGCTGCAGTGGCTCTCGCACGGTGTGGGGTCAGGGCCCTGAGTGGACCGTGGCTGCAGTGGCTCTCGCACGGTGTGGGGTCAGGGCCCTGAGTGGACTGTGGCTGCAGTGGCTCTCGCACGGTGTGGGGTCAGGGCCCTGAGATGACAGTGGCTGCAGTGGCTCTCGCACGGTGTGGGGTCAGGGCCCTGAGATGACAGTGGCTGCAGTGGCTCTCGCACGGTGTGGGGTCAGGGCCCTGAGATGACAGTGGCTGCAGTGGCTCTCGCACGGTGTGGGGTCAGGGCCCCGAGTGGACCGTGGCTGCAGTGGCTCTCGCACGGTGTGGGGTCAGGGCCCCGAGTGGACAGTGGCTGCAGTGGCTCTCGCACGGTGTGGGGTCAGGGCCCCGAGAGGACAGTGGCTGCAGTGGCTCTCGCACGGTGTGGGGTCAGGGCCCCGAGTGGACCGTGGCTGCAGTGGCTCTCGCACGGTGTGGGGTCAGGGCCCCGAGTGGACCGGGGCTGCAGTGGCTCTCGCACGGTGTGGGGTCAGGGCCCCGAGTGGACCGGGGCTGCAGTGGCTCTCGCACGGTGTGGGGTCAGGGCCCCGAGTGGACCGTGGCTGCAGTGGCTCTCGCACGGTGTGGGGTCAGGGCCCCGAGTGGACCGTGGCTGCAGTGGCTCTCGCACGGTGTGGGGTCAGGGCCCCGAGTGGACCGTGGCTGCAGTGGCTTGTGCAGTGTGGGGTCAGGGCCCTAAGATGATGGGGCCACGGCGGCTCCACACACAGTGTAGGGTCACAGCTGCCGGCTCTGAAGCCATGTGGCCTGGGTATGAGTCCCTGCCTGCCACTTACAGGGTCCCCTTGGATCTACCACAGACACTTGAGGCTGTGACCGAGACTTAGACTCGGTCTCCATCTCTATAAAATGGGGGTGAGGCTTCTGGGGGCTGGGAGGGCCCTCAGGCTCTGGGGATAGCACTTTCCAGGGTTCTGGGGCTCAGCCTGGCTCTGCACCATGTTTCTAGCGGGGTATTCCTGAGGGGATGTGCAGATCCACAAGAGCCTTCGGTGGGCTGGGACAGGAGCCGTGTGGGCTGCAGGGAGTGGAGCCAGAAGCCTGGGCCTCCCTGGTGAGATCCCAGCAGGGACCACTCTCAAGATGGGTCACCTCATCTGGGCTCCCGCCACACATGGCCACCGGCAACCCCACCCCATCTGTGGACCCCGCAGTTCAGCAAGGGAGGTGCAGGTGCAGGGCTGGACCCCAGTGAGACCCGACCTCAGTGTCCCAGCAAGTGGCCCGAGATGCAGTGTTGGGCAGGGCAGGTGCCTTCAGGGCACAGACGGGGATGTGCCAGGTCTGTGCCTTGGTCCCGGGAGGAAGGGAAGAGGCACACAGAGCGCCTGCCGCACGCCCCACAGCACGGAGAGAGTGGCACTTCCTGCTTTTTTATTTAATTGTTTTGTTCTGTTTTTTTGAGACAGACACTCCGACCTGTCACCCAGGCTGGAGTGCAGTGGCACAATCTCGGCTCACTGCAACCTCCGCCTCCCAGGTTCAAGCAATTCTCCTGCCTCAACCTCCCAAGTAGCTGGGACTACAGGCGCGCACCACCATGCCCAGCTAATTTTTGTATTTTTAGTAGAGACAGGGTTTCACCATGTTGGCCAGGCTAGTCTCGAATTCCTGACCTCGTGATCTGCCTGGCTCGGCCTCCCAAAGTGCTGGGATTACAGATGTGAGCCACCACCCCCAGCCTAACTTTTGTATTTTTTAGTTGTGGTAAAATGTACATCATATTTCCCACATCAACACTTTCCAGCATACAGCTCGGAGATACAAGTGCCCTCGGTGCTAGGAACCCGGCTGCCGGGGGTCTCAGAACTTCACGCCCTCCCAGCACGGGCTCTGCCTGATCGTGGCTCCCACCCTTGCCCCAGCCCCACTTGGCATCCGAGGCTCTGGCTCTGTGGGTTGGAGGTTCGTGTGTTAACACCTGGTTTCAGGCAGGGAAGCAGGCCCAGGGCAGGTCTGCGTCACGGAGCTCAGAGCTCTAGTGCCCCGCAAGCTTCCAGGACGCCGCAGCCCTGGGCCCCACCGGAACCAAGGGCCAGCTGGGCGGGAGGTCTGGGCGCAGGCCCTCAGCGCTAGCCCCGGTCTCTGCAGCTGTGTGGTGGCAGCGGTCTGTTTGCTGCCTGGGACCCTGGAAGGAGCCGGAGCGCGTGACTTCCTCCTTTCTGAACAGCGTCCGAGGGTCTGGACACCAGGGTCCCCTGGGTCTGGGGTGAATCCCTGGGACGGCCCACCTGGAAGAGGTGGCAGAAACCGTCTACCCTCGGGTTGTAGTTGGATTCTGTGAATGAAAACCTGGAATCTCCTGGGCTCATGGGCTCACCCGCCGCCCCTCTGGCCTCAGCCGAGCTGTACAGAGGTTGATGAGGGCCCCTCTCACGGCGGCCTGGAGGGCAGGGTGCAGGCGCTCCCACAGGCCTGGCCTCGAGGGCCCCAGGGCGGGAGGAGGGTCAGCCGCTAGGGAGGACCATGACGTCCTGCCATCCTGGGGTCCAGGCGCTGCCCCACCTCTCTCCTGGCAGGGCCCATCCTGCTGAAACCGGGCCCCCTTCCAGGGAGTCAGCAGCCTCCACCCATCTGACTCAGGCTGTACTGTGACGGCTCTGGGAGCCGTGGCCCCCACCCCATCTATCAGCCCTCATCATCCATCTGGGGAGGGGGTCGCCCCCAGTCCCGACGCTCAGGCCCTGCTGTGACCTCTCCTCCTGGGACTCTGGCAGGCCTGCAGCCCCATGCCTGGCCTCAGCCACCCTGCCACACATATGGCCTGACCCCGTGCTCACCCTCACCCTGTGGTTTTGCCCCCCATGGCCCCACGGGGCCTTAGCTCTCCCACACACATCCCATCCCTGGGCCCACCCCCTCGGCTCTTCCCCACGCAGCCTCGGCCCCCCCACCCACATCCCATCCCTGGGCTCTTCCCCAAGAGGTTTAGTAATCGGTTCTCCAGAGTGAAACAATCTCATGTAATCTATCAGTGGCTATCAGGCCCATCGGAGGGCCGGGAGTGGCCGGGCCCAGAGATGGCGCCAACCTTCAGCGTCGATAAAGTTTCCAAGTTCAGCGGTGATGAATGTTGAGTAAGCGCAGGCCGAGCCGATAGGATGTGGACTTGGCAGGCCGAGGCTCCGGCTGAAACCAATCTCTCCCCTATCAGCCGGGCAGGGCTTTCTCAGGGCCCGGCTCTTTCTTCCCTCCTTCTCCGCCTCCCTTTCTCTCTGCCTTGCTCCACCCGGGCCCCTGCCCCTGGGGACACAGGTGGGGGACCAGCCCACTGGCCGTAGCCCCAGAGAAGGGGCAGGCTTAGGGCAGGGGGAGGATCCCAGGGAGCCAAGAGGTGGCCAGAAGCTGGGGGGCCTGCCTGGAGGTGGCGGCAGATACAGCAGCTGCCAGGCCGGGGTTCCCCCAACATGCCAGTGACCCTAACACAGCCTGACAGATTTTGGCATTCTGCTCAGTGTCTGATGGTGGCTTCCCACTGTGTCCCATATAAAATCCCAGCTTCCTCCGAGGCCTCCAGGCCCTGCCTCCCCACCACCCACCTCCTCCCATTCCTGGGCCATGTGGGGTCCCTTCCCACTTCGAGATGGGGGGCTCTGCCTTCAGCGCCCTCTGCCCTGGGCTCTTCTCAGTCACAGTAAAGGTCACCCTCTGAGAAGCACTGGTGACCGGCCCGTGTGAAGCCAGGCCCCCACGCCAGCCCGCTCTTCTCCATCCTGAACACTGTCCAAGCCTCCGTGGCGCCTCCATCCCCCCACACACAGGACGTTCATTCGCTCCGGGTCTGGGCCCACTTGCTCACACCTGCTGCAGAATCCCAGAGCTTTTGGGAACCGGCATCTGGGGCCCCGTGCCTCCTGCAGAGCCTCCCATCTGCTGCTCACAGCAGCTCTGCAAGATGTTGGGTCCATACCCATTGGCCAGATGGGTAAACCAGGACCTGGGCAGGCCACTACACCCAGAGCCAGGCACCACCTAGATTCCACTTGGCTCTGAATGGCAGCTGGCCTGAGGCCCCTGCTGGGAACAGACAGGGACTGGTCTGGCTGCTCTCTCCCTCAGTTTCCCTACAGGCCTGTGCTTAATCCTGGCAGAGCTTCATAAACTGTGAAGGGCTGTGCACTCGTGTCAATGGGGATCTGTGGGAGGAGCCACAGCTCTGGGAGGAGACTTCCAGGTGCCAGCCTCGCACCTGGCGAGGCAGGTGGATGCTCCCCTGGGGTGTTGAGGGTGCTCTGGATTCAGCCGTGAAGTGGGCACCTAGCAGTGCCCAGGCCTTGGGGAGCCGTCAGAGGGGAGGATGGGCAGCTGCTCAGGGACCACGGCAAGGGCAGGAGTGCACGCAATGGGAGGAAAGACGTGGGACTGGGGAGGGCCGAGCCGTGATCCACCTATGACATGGAGACAGGAAGGGGAACTGGGGCCAGCAAGGGGAGAGACCAGACCTCGGGCCTGGGAGCTGCATAGACCTGGATTCCAGTCCCACCCAAGTAACCCTGCACATGGGCAGGGGCCCGGTGGGGGCACAGCCGAGAGAAAGGGAGGTGGAGGAGGAGGGGATGAGAGCTGGGGTCTGAGGAAGCCCAGGTCCCCTCTCCTGGCTGTGAGCAGGGACAGAGTGTCGGGGCCGTGAGGACCCCATGGACCACGCCGGGTACAGGGAGGGCTCGGGAAAAGGGCACAGGCAGGCCACCGGGTCTGTGCTATCTGTGTGACCGCCTGAGGCTTGCTGGCCGCTGCCCACCACTATTACCTCCTCTGCCCAGCAAGGTGCCGAGCTCACAGGGGCCCCAGCGCTGCCTGCAGCTGACACTGCCTGAGACGCACGCATGCCAGAGTGCCTGGACCCACCCCAGCCCCCCAGGCAGCTGCTCAGCCTGGACACGGTGCAGCCAGAAGCCAGGCATGGCCAAGGGCCCGGGGCAGTTAAGTCCACCAGGTCCACCCCTCGGTTACTGGGTTGGCCACAGGAGGAAGTGGTGGGGCTGAAGAGGTATGGGTGCAGGACCCCTTCCTGGTACTGGCGCCCCCTGTCCCTGAGTCTCATCCCTCTCCTCATGGTGCCCCCACAGCCACCCAGGCCTCAGACCCCACAGGGGCAGGTAGCTGGGCACCTTCGGCCAGCCAGGTGGGACTTGGCTCACCCACCCTAGGGTGAGCAGGCTGAGACCCAAAGGCCCCTCCCTGGAACCAACCAAGGCCCCATCTCTGCACAGCCTCCCTGCTGGGGAAGCCCAGGTTGACCTAGCCACACCCCCTCCAAGCCAGGCACACCCCACCAGCCTGTTTCCAGCCCCTGACCCCTCCTGTGCCCATCAGCATTTGCTGAGTACCTACTGTGTGCCAGGCACCATTCTAGATGCTGGGGTGCAGCCATGAACAGAGGTGAAGGGAGGGAAGGAGGGCCACCTAGTGTCGGAGCGGCCAGCATGGGAGCTGGGGAGGGAGAGTGGGGAGAGGGCCAAGCGGTGCCTGCTAGAAGTCGTGGCAGGGGGGGCAGCCAGGGCAGGGCCATTTTCAGAAACCAGGCGGGAGCTGCGTAGGGGTTTGGCTTTTGCTCTGAGAGCCCTGGTGAGCCATGGGAGGTGTTTGAGCAGAGGAGGTGAGGAGTTGGGGGCTGCTCAGTGAACGTGACTGCAAGGCCAAGTGTGGCTAGGGAGACAGGGCGACCGTCGCTCACATAGCAGGTGCCTCCTGGAATCCAGGCTGCTGGCACCAAGGGAGGGAGCTGGATTCCACTTGAACATACGATGGGGACCAACCTGGGCCAGGGGCTTTTCCCAGAGGAGCAGGGTAAGGCAGGGCGCTTGAGGGCCTGAGATGGACCAGCTAAGCGGGTGGCCTGCAGGGCTCCCCACTCCTGGCCTGGGACCGATTCTGGCCTCAAGATCCCAGCCCCCAGTGGGCAGTGCTTACGCTAGACACACAGCGTGATAGGGATGGAGGAAGTTTTGGATGTGAGCACACCCATGCTCCGGGGCCCCTCTCCACACCACGTGCTGCAGGGACACCTTCCCCACAGCCCTGAACGGGAGCTCCGGTCTCCCCCTGCCCGGTTTCCCTGCCTTCCGTACCGTCCGTGAGGGAGTGGGAAAATGGGCATAGAGGGAACCACGTGAGAGGAGACGGGGAGGGAGCGAAGCGGTTCACATGGGCGCTGGGGAGGGAGAGCAGAGGAGGCGTATGGGCCGGGCGTGGGTCAGCACGGGAAGGAGGCTGACGTGTGAATAAGATTTTCAGTGACTCCTTTAACACTCTGGAAGCAAGCATGGATTTGGGTCACCGCAGTGTGTGTCTGTGCGTGAGCCTGGACCACGTGGGGCCCCAGATTTTATTTGGGTTGCGTGTTACCACCATATCCATTTTCCAGCAAACTTTTCTGCCTTTAAAAGCCAGAAAGGGCTGGGTGTCGTGGCTCATGCCTGTACTCCTAACACTTTGGGAGGCTGAGGCAGAAGGATTGCTTCAGCCCAGGAAGAAAAAGGGTTAGCGCAGCGTGGTGGCTGCACCCATGGTCCCAGCTACTCGGGAGGCTGAGGCAGGAGAATCACTCAAGTCGAGGCGGGCGAGGGTGCCATTCACCGTGATTGCACAGCTGCACTCCAGCCAGGACAACAAAGCAAGACCCCGCCTCAAAACAGAAGGAAAAAGAGGATGCAGTTGATGGCATGTGAATTCCATCTCAACTGAGTATTTGTGCGGCTCTCGCTGGCAGACCGTGAGTCAGGGCTCAGGGCCCCTCCTCAGGGCTTATGTGAGTGTCTGAGGCTCTTGCCTAAGTTACCGTCACAGTGGTCACTGTGGTGGCAGTAACCACCTCCTTAAACTTGGCCTACTGGGCACATTGGCATTCAGCAGCACCTCCTGACGAATGGCCAGGAGGACAGGTTGGGCTCTGAGGCCACTTCAGTGGCCTCGGCCCTCCGGGAGCTCACGACCTGAGGCCGCCCTCTGTGGGGAGAGCAGGGACAACAGACCTGAGGGGCCGATAGGTCTGGGACTCAAAAAGGAGCAAGCTCCCCATCGCAGGGGGTATGCAAGCTCCGTCCGTCTGCCTCTTGGTGGAGCCGCTCAACCCCCATGTCTCCCCTGCCCTGGGCCCACTGGCACAGTTGAGGGGCAGGACCAGTGCAGGAGGGTTTCCAGGTCCAGAAGGCACAGCCCAGTTCGGGGTCTCAGGCCATGTCCTCAGCGTGCCACGACCCTCTGGGACCCTGGAGGTTCAGCCGTGCTACTGCTCCTCCATGCTCCCCGATGCTGGTCAGGGCGCTGCTCTGGTAAGCCGCACTCTCACGGACATTGGCTATTGCGGTCGCCCTGGCTGACAGTGAGTGCTGACCCGCATTGATGGAGCTGCTGGCGGGCCAGGCTGGGGCTGCTGTGCATGCTCTCCAGCCTGGGTCTCTCTGCAGCCCCCGAGCGCCTCTCCATCAGCGTCTGCGTCTACACAGCTGTCCCTGTGTTCTTCTTTTAGCACCTCACATGGGCATCAGTATAGGGGCACTGTCAGGGTTGCTGGTCCTGGCTTCCGCGGGGCTCACTGGGCCGCGGGGCTGGGCCCTCGGAGGCACACGTGGCCCCTCCCAGTCCAGCCGGAGAATCAGTGTGACCTGCAGATAAGCGCAAGGCTCCGGCTGAGTTCAGGCCCTGGAGGGGAGGCCTGGACCATGGGAGACATACCTAGACCCCGGGTGAAACCTCCGTCAGAGGAATGAGGAGGCCTCAGCTGCATGGAGGGGTGAGGGTTCCCGCGGAGGGGGCAGGGAGGACTGAGGCCTCAAGGCAGGGGCAGCAGGGGAAGGAGTTGGGGGCCATCCTGAGGACCTGTGTGTTTAAGCAAGTAAATGCTGCCTGTGGGAAACAAGTGGGGACTTGCTGAGGGGCCTGGACCCCATGTGGCAGTGGCAGCTCTGGGCCACATCGGGGTGATGGGTGGACGTGAAGAGGCGTCCACCAGGAGAGCCCAGGCTCCAGGGATGTGGTACTCAGCCTGGGCTCCCGGGGGTGGGTGGTGCCATCCGCTCCGGGCTCTCCCAGGCTCTGCCCCCAACTCCCTCGGCTGCCCTATGCCGGGAAGTCAGCCTGGCTACTTAATAGATGGTGCGTGGAGTACCACGCTTGGTCCTGAGGGTGTGGGCGGCGAGTCCTGAGTCCAGCTGCATGGCCAGGGCCCCATGCAGGTGGTGCTGGGCTGGCGTTGCCAGCAGACCCCACTTGGACGGTGGTGCTGGGCTGCTGCTCTCTGCACCTCGGTTTCCCTGCTCAGCGAGATCCACTGGATGAGAGAGATTCCTAACTGGGCCAGGGGGCTTGGGGAGCATCAGCTGTTCACCAGGGACCGGAGAAGGGGCCACTTGGCCAAGAGATTGAGCTGTAGACTCAACTCAGGTCAGCTTGGGGGACCCAGGCCCTCTGCGATGGCTCACCATAGCCCCAGACCCGGGCTGGGCCCCAGTCACCCTGTGCTCCCACAGCGTGGCCTCCACAGGGCAAGCAGGGTTGTCCCCGTCCCCTCTCTGTCCCCACCGTGGCCCGAGCTGCTCGATGCCCAGCAGTGAGAAAGTCTGAATCTGTTGCTCTTTTCTCTGTTATTGGGGCCTTATCTGGCCGCTGTGTGCCACCCAGAGGCCAGGGTCTCTCTCCTGGCAATATTGTGACCCCTCCACCTGCTGCCCAGGGCCAGCTATACCAGGAGGCCAGCCCGGGGGTCTTTCTCTTCTACCTCTCCAGCCCCACCACTCTCCCATCTCCCTGTCCCATCCTCTGCTCTGACCTGTGCCCCTCGACACTGCCCTCCCCGTCCCTCCCCTACCGGGCTGCCCCTGCAGCATTTCCTCCTCCAGCCCCGTCCTTCACCCACCCACACCCCCAAAGGGGGAAGATGGGGAACCTCTCTACAGAGTGTGAAACAGTGGCAGCATGGTGACAACCTCACATCTTCGTTCAGTGCCTGCTGCCAACACCTGGCTGAGTCCCAACTCCAGCCTTTGGCAATTCACTGTTTTGTCCCCTGAAACCGGGCTCAGGGAGCAGCTGCCTGCCCCATCCCAGCCTCCCTCCTGCTGTTCCTTCCTCCTGGAGCGCTTTTCCCTGGACCCGGTGCTGGGAGCCTCCTCATCTCCCCATCCGGATCGCCACTCACTTGCTACTTCCTCTAGGAAGCCTTCCTGGATGGCACCTCTGACTTTCCTGTGCTGGCCACACTGGTGCCTTCTACTTTTTTGAAGGGTGGGGCTGGTCACTGCAGGGTTTCTGGCACCTCAAGAGGGTGGGGGATGCCGAGGGCTCAGGAAGGGGAGAGGAGCCAGCAAAAGCCAAGGAGGAAGTGAGTGTGAGAGTGGATGGACGAGTGAGGGAGCAGATGAATGAGCAAAGAGCCGTGGTGCTGGTAGGGGAGGGGCAGTGTGGCTACCAGTGGCTGCCAGCCCCCCCAGCAGCTGCTCACAGGGCGCCTGGGTAGGCATCTGCACCTCCACTTCCTCCCCTCTAGACTGAGAATGAGAGGACCCTCAGAGAGGCCAGCAAAGGCACCTGTGTCCCCTGCAGGCACCCACTGGGGACTCAGGCTGGTCTCGAACCCTGAGCCAGGGTGGGGTGCTTCCCAGGCTGGGGCCCTGGGTTGTCAGGAGCCTTGCCCAAGGCACAGAGCCAGGGGCCGCTCCTCATCCACAGCCCCCATCTGCATCCCACCTGGCAGGGCCACCCTGGCCCTGGGGCCCACAGTCTGGGGGATTTTGCCCCCTCCTCAGTGACCGGCTCTGGCTTTGCTGCAAGGCAGTCATTCAGAGGAGCCCCCCAGCACGTCGCCATCAAAGCCGGGAGGTGCCACCATAATCGTCAGTGCAGGGACTTGGAAGGGAGCTGGGATCATCCCACTGCACAGAGCCGGCTCCGTAATTCAGTTTTAAAGCATGAAAAAAGGGAGTTGATGAAATTCTGCTATCAGCGCCGAGCCAATATGCAAAATATCTCGCCCCCAATCAAATAGCTATTATGTTTTCATTTCCATTTCAGCGTCCGGCTTAATGAGCAGGAGACGGATGGGCGCGCGGGTGTCTGCTGGCTGTGATAACCGAGGGGCTCCGGGCACCGCAGGGGCCGAGCTTAGTGCTGTCCTGGCCGCCAGTGACCACCACCGTGGCCTGTGGACACTGCCAGGCAGGTGCGGCCTTGGCCACTGACCTCTGCCAGGCCAGGCAGCGGGGCTGGCATCACCCTCCGTGGAGGTAGTCCTGGGGTGAGGGAGGCATGGAGGCCGTGTCTGGCTCAGGGAAGGGCCACGTGCTGGGTGCAGGTCTGAGATTCCTGTCCTGCCGCCCCCACCACTGCCTCCTCCCCAGGGCCATGGTCAGCACAGCTGAGTCGGCCTTGCTGGGCCTTGGTTCACTCACCCGTGAAGTGGGCAGGACTCGGCTTCCCGCTGTGGTGTTGGGGTGTGGTTGGCGAGTGGAATTCCCGCGACGGCTGCGCCCAGGCTCCTGCTTACCCCCTCCACTCCACCCTGCCACAGTCATCACCACATCCCCAAACCGTCCTCTCCCCCCTCCTCCGAGCGCCGTGTCCCCATGCACTCTCCTGACCGCCCCTACCTGCTGAGGTCTCAGTGGGCCCCACGTTCCCCATCCGAAATGAAATTGGAAGATGACCTCACCGGGCTACGTGGTGCGGGCGGTTCAGGGAGGGAGTCTGGAAGACACTGGACACAGCCCATCCAGTCTTAACCATGCACACCCTCCCCGATTTCCCAGGACCTGTGCTAGCGACAGCTCGTGTTCGGGCCCTGGAGGGGAGGCGACGGACGGTGTTCACTGAGCCGCTGGCCTGTGTGGGGCTCCGAGGGTGCGGGCAGCCGCGTGTTGCATCTCCCGAGGCAGGAGCTGCTGTGCCTTCCATCTGTAGCCCAGAACACTAAGCATAGAGAAGTGCAGTGGCTTGCTCGAGGTCACACAGCAAGGACACAGCAGCCGTCAGCCTGCCTGGCCATGGATTGGCCTTCTCCAGCTGTTGGCATCACTGGGCAGAGAGAGGGTCCCCAGAGAGTCTTGAGGGTCTTTGCTAAGGGTCTTTGCTTGAGGGTCTTCCCCCCGGCATGGGGGGAAGCAGCAGAGAGCAGCCGTGGCTCACAGATGCCCCCAGCCAGCGGGGGTCCAAGTGCTCTGTCGCCCACCTGGACAGGCCCCAGGGACCCCAGGTGGGCACAGAAAGGACCAGTGCTGACTCAGGGGCTCGGCGGGGACCAGGCAGCTGCTCTCAGGCGCCCAGGTGGGCCTGGGGCAGCATCTGCCTCCACACGTCCGATTTGTGGGCTGACGGTCGCCCGGCGTTATCAGTGCCGTTTTAATTGTGCTGGAACTGAAATTAGCCTGGCAGCTTCTCCACGCTCATCATCACGCCTGTGTGTGGAGCAGAGGCCTTTGTTCTCCTGTGAATGGGAGAACCCATCTCCAGCCCAGGACCTCCGTGGGTGTCTGAGACCCACCTGGGTGGGGCATGCTGGGGCTGCGTCCCTGGCTCTGGTCCCCAAAGTCTCTGAAAGCAGGTGGCCTCGAGCCCATTTGCCAGACCTGGTGACTGAGGCCCTGAGGCCCTGAGGCCCTACCGCTGCTCAGCAGGAGGGACCATAGCTCCCGGGCAGCCCCTCCCAGCTCCACGCCAGCCACAGGCCTCTCGAAAGCGGTGGAGCCGGGCTGCATAAGCGCAGTGTCCTGCAAGGCCGAGCTCCTCCTGACCTTGTGGATGGCACTGCCCACTCATGGCCAAGCCCAGAGGCGGGGCGAGGGGAGGCTGCTGCGGCCGCTTCTCTGCCCTGGCGTATGCTGAGGGAGGGCACTCAGATCAGGCCTTTTGTCCCAGGGGCATGAGGTGGGCTGGTCAGGGGTGTGCCCAACCCGCCCTGGAGCCTGCCCATGTGGGTGCTTTGATGGGAGGCTGCCAGCCCTTCCCTGGGGCTGGCTCCTGTGTGGTCTGAGCTCAGCCCCCTCCTGTAATTACAGCTCTGAGGTGCTCTGAGGAGGCTGGGACTCGTCCCACTGGGAACCCCGGAGGCTGCAAGCTGGGAAGGTGCAGGCGTGCCTCCTGTCAGGAACCCCGTAGCTCCCCAGCCGCCCCAGTGTGAGGGCCCACTCCTCCCAGTGGCCTCTGAGGTCAGCAGGGCCAGGCCCCTGCCTGCCTGACTCAGCCTTGACCCCCAGCACACCCGGACTTCCTCCAACACCTCCATCCCCACCCAGGTCTTTGAACACGCAGCCCCCTCTGCCATAGCTGTCTTCTCGGGGGCTGGCCTGGCACCAGTCACGCTGTCCCTCCGATCTGCTGGTGCCGGCCCCTCCCCGTGTTTCTTTCTCCCTCGCTGCACGTCTGTCACTTGCCGTTGTTTTCGGCCGGGGCCCGTGGATCGTTGGCAGACTGTCCCCACACCGGCCCGGACGTCCCAGGCAGGGTTCAGCCATCTGGCGCACCCCTGCACCCTGGAACTGAACCCGGCCCTCGGGTGTCTGCAGAAGGCAGAAATAGGCATGTGCCCCTCCAGGAACAGTTTGGTTTGATGGCGTCAGCCAGCCACAGCCTGCTCATGATCAGAGAGGGGACTGGAGTCCAGACACACGGAAAATGCCCCTTCCCGCCTCCGTCCTGTGTGGCTGGGGCAGCCTCAGACGTCAGCCCGAAACTCAGTCACAGCAGCTCTCATTCTGTTGCATCTTGGGGGTCTGGGACATGAGGCAGCCTCTGCGCCCCACGTTGTATGCTGGCAGATGGCATGTCTGTTACCGGCTGGGCAGGTATTTTGGGCGTCAGTGGGCTCCGCCTCCAACCTGCCCATCTCCCCGCCATCTTCTGCCTTTCCCTGGAGAAACCAGCAAAGCAGAGAGGGTGAGGGGCCTTAGAAGAGGGCACCGGGGATCCAGTGGAAGCCCTTGACGCTGGCGCATGTGCGTGCCTCTGTGTGTTTTTCTGGGGAGGAGGCACTGGGCTTCAGATTCCCATAGGGGCCACGAGGCAAGAAAAGCCAGGAACCACCAGGTCAGAGGCGCAGTCGCCGGCCGGTTCCCCGTCTGTGTGGCTGGCTTGCCTCCAGGGAGGGGAGCTCAGGCCTCCCCTCTGGTGTCTTCCGTTCTGACTTCCTGCCGCCGAGAAGCCCACTCTGCCCCGTCAGCTCCTCTGGCACGTGAACTTGCAGACACTGTCAGGGTTCCCAGACTTTTCTTGTTTGTGTTCTGCTGTGACATCGGGGCTCAGCAGCTGTGAGACCTGGGGTCGGGGCTCAGGAGGGCCACAGCCCCTCCCACTCCTGAGTGGGACTGGAGGCTCTGCCCCACCACGCCTCACACAGGACAGTACAGGGCTGGGCAGGTCAGGCCTTGTGGAGGATGGGTATGGAGCCGGCAGTCCCAGCATGCAGGCTGAGGCAGGGCCAGGGGCCTGGGGAGCAGTCAGGCCGGCTGCGGAGGGGCACGTCTGCCCTCCGTTCACACCGGCGACACCATCACGCATTGCAGCCCCGCGGCGGACGTCAGCACGCGCTCCTGCACTCGGCCACTCCACGGCTACTGTGGGGTCCGGGGCAGCCACCCCTGTGCTTGGGCCTTGTGACCTTGTCTCCGTCTGCCTTGTCGCCTATAGGTGGGCTCCTGGAGCCCCCACCCCGATGCGTGAGTCTCTGAGGGTCCCAACCCCTGAGGCACTTCCGCCCCAGATGCTGTAGACACCTGTGCGCTGCTCGGTGGGTTGCTCGTTCCACAAGTCTGTGGGCGCCTCCTTTGTTCGGGGCCTGTGCCGGGAGAAGGTGTCACCCCCAGGGAGCTCCCAGACCATGGGAATGACTGTGAGGGGACCAGGCCCCCGGGCGGGGCATTGGCAGTGATGCCAGGCAAGGCCATGGCGACGGCAACCCTCGGGGCCTGGATGGACGCTGGGCCTGCGGGACAGGGAGGGACCCAACACTGCTCCACGGCCGCCAGAGCAGGTGGGGCCTGTCTCCTGGTGCTGGGGGCAGCGGGTGGGAGAGAGACACAGGGGTGTGACTCTTCTCTGTCAAGAGTGGAATCCATGGGCACAGTGGAGGTCGGGGTCAGGGCAGGGAAGGAAGGGTGGGGCGACCCTGCAGCTTTGGAATTGTTGGAGGGGATGGGGGTTCATCTAGGTTCGTCAGGTCGTTTTTTTTTTGAGACACAGGTCTCCCTCCATCACCCGGGCTGCAGTGCAGTGGTGCCATCGCAGCTCCCCGTAGCCTCCAACTCCCCGGCTCTGGGGATCCCCCAGGCTCAAGTGATCCTCCCACCTCCACCCTCCTAGTGGCTGCTTTGCGCCACTACATCCAGCTAATTTTTGTATTTTTTTATAGAGGCAGGGTCTTGCCATGTTGCCCAGGCTGCTCTCAAACTCCTGGACTCAAGCAATTCTCCTACCTCGGCCTCCCAAAGTGCTGGGATCACAGGTGTGAGCCACTGTGCCCGAGGGACTCCCCCCAGCTAACGGCACCTGGCCCCTGAGCTCAGTGGGGTGCATACCCTCACCCCTGCCCAGCTGCTAACTCTGCCTGGGCACCAGGACTGTGGCTATGCCAGGAGGGGTCAGGAGGCAGGGACTCTTTCCCCAGAGCACCTCCCAACCCCTCTGCCTGTGTCCACAGGTTCCCTTGGAGACATGGAGGCTGGAGAAGAGGTGCTGCTGGCAGGCGCCAGCCACGTGGAGCAGAAGGCGGTGGCACCTGAAGCCCCAAGCCCTCCCAGCACAGGTGAGTCCCGCTGGCCTCTCACCTCCATCTCCACCAGCTGGGGCCTCCGTTGCTTACCTGTACCATGCACTTAGAGTTCAGTGCCTGAGTGACATGAACCAGCTATATCCAGGAGTCCAGGACAGGCATCCTCCAGCCAGGGGCCTGTGGCCTGGGGGACTGGGTGGGGCTGGGGGTCCCCAGAGAAGGGAGAGATAAGCACACCGGCCGCAGGTATGACCTGAAATCCAGCCCTCATACAGATGAACAGACAGAGGCCCAAGGTTGGAATCCATGCCCCCCAAACCTCAGCAGACCCTCTGTGAATTGGGGACCATGAGCCCCTTCTTGGGGGTCACAGGGCTTGCTAAGCTGCAGCCCCCACTGGTGTCCCACTTGGGCTGGGTGCGCAATGGGTGCTGGGTGCATGGTGGGTGCTGGGTGCAGAGTGGTGTCTCCTGCTAAGGCACCACACCCCATTCACAGACCAGAGAAGTTTCGTGACTTACCAGAGTCACTCAGCTCGAGAGTGCCCTAGTGAGGGTCCCACCCAGGTCTGGGTTTAGCCTGATTTCCTCCACCCTCACTGGGCACCTCCACAGTCCCTGGGCCCTCCTGGTGGCCATTTCCTTGGGGCAGGTCATTTGCTAAGCCAGGAAGAGGGCCTGCCCTCCAGAGAGAGAGTTACGGAGAGAGTGTCGTACGGAGGCCTGCAGGAGCCAGCTATACCCCAGACACACCAGAGACCCTGGGAGAAGGGGCCTCAGTGGGACAGAGGTGCCAGGAGAGGTAGCATGCTCACCCCCATTTTCCAAGGTCTCAGAGAGACAGCAGCAGGTTGCGGGGTGGGCTCTGCCCCACTCTCCCTACTCCAGCAGGGAGACGTGGCCATACCTGGGCCATTTGGGAGAGTGCTGGTGGGTGACATGACCTGGAGTGGAGGAAAGATGGGAGCGGCCAGGGAAGACCTGGGGGGAGGTGACACTGAGCAGGACCCCCGAGGATGTGTGGCACTGCCCCTGATGGCTGGAGGGATGCCAGGGGTCAGTGACAGCAGGTGCAAAGGCCCTGAGGCCATCAGGATGGGGGAGGGGTTACACAAGGGTCTGTGGCCAAGGGGCTGGGTGGAGATCCCAGGCCGACCGTGGTCTCTGGCTTGGGAGGGGCGCTTCTCAATTAGGACCCCCAACCCAGCACTTCCCATTCTGAATGTCAGGGTCCCACAGGCCCAGGAGCCCGGCAGTCCTCATCCCCCAATCTGCACACAGCCAGCCTGCTGGGCCTGGGCCCCTTTTTCTGGCAGCAAGCCCCTGGGGTCACCAGAGCCAGTGGGACTCAACCCCAGGGCTGGGGCTGCTATCTCTCCCAGCTCAACCAGGGACATTCCTGCCCCAGGATGACCAGGCCACCTGCAGGGGTCCAGCCCAGCCTCTGGTGACGCCTGGGACCCACTGGCTGCCACCCTCCCTGTCCTTGCTGCCATTGCCATCGGCACACTCGGCTTGTGGTGCAGCCAGAACCCTCCCTGGCCGGTCCCAGGCCGGGCACTTAACCCTCCCACAGCCTCAGCTCCTGCACGTGCAAGCAGGGCACCAGCCCCTCCGTGGCCGTGGGAAGAGAACATGTGTGTTGCACATGGACTGTGAAGCCCTGGGCTGTCACCGCCACCAGCCTCAGTGGTACACGCAGCTGCCACCAGCCGGCCAGCTGCAGAGAGCCCGGGTGGAGGGGCCACAGCGAAGGGCAGGCAGCGCAGTGTGGTGGACTTTGACCAAGGCCAGCTTCCGGGGGAGCCAGGGCTGCATGGGGGTGGGGGTGGGGCCCGGGAAGGAGCTGGAAAAAACAGCTAGGGCTGCACCTGGCACAGGCCATGGTGATAGCGTGGTGATGGGCGAGATAAGACGGCAGCGCAGGAGTGGTGTCTGCCGCTTGGCGGGTCCAGCGAGGCTCCCTCACAGTGGCTGGAGCTCAGATGCCAGCCACTTTGATTTATAGCCAAAAATAATAGGACTTTTATACTGTGTGATTGACTTACTTGATGTTAATCACAGCCCTTATCGAGGGTATTAATAATCTGTGGCCACGTGACGTCACCGGCGTGGGGGGGCTTTATGGGATCACATCGATCGGGGCTGAGGTGCTTATCAGGCCAGCTGGGAAGGCAAACATGCCCTTTGGGCTGGAATTGGTGCGGGGCCGGGTGGAGGGGCCCCCAGCTGCCAGCAGAGGGGACCGGGAAATTGGTGCGGGGCCGGGTGGAGGGGCCCCCAGCTGCCAGCAGAGGGGACCGGGGAGCTGGCAGCCACATATGTGCCTGCTGGGGAGGGCAGGCTGGTGGGCTATCGTGCGCCCTAATTATCAACAGCGGCTGGAATAGCAATTATCATTGCTATAATTAATGAGGGATGGAGGATTTTAAACAACCAAGAGGAGAACTGGGATGTCTCTCCCACCCCAGTTAGAGCGAGCCAGCAGGGTGGGTGGCTTTGGGCGCCAGCTTCCCCACCTGGTGCCTCAGCGTCTCTCGCAGCCACAGGGAGGGGCAGCTCAGTGCCCGGCGCTCAGTAGGGATGTGGCGGTCTTTTCCTCTCTGCAGATGTAAACTCACCCCCACCTCCGCCACCTCCCACATCCCCAGGAGGCCCCGAGGAGCTGGAGGGACAGGAACCAGAACCCAGGCCTGCAGAGGAAGAGCCATGCAGCCCCTGGACCGGGCCAGGTAACCGTGTGGTGGTGGGGCTGGCAGCATCACCTGCCAGGCAGCTTGGCCCAGCCCCTGGCAGAGGGGCCACATGGCTGCTGGGGAGGTGTGTAGGTTGCTGGAGACCCACTGGGCCCAGGCCTGTGCCTGGTCCAAAGCTCAGCCAACCTGTGCAGCTGGCGTATCACTGGAGCTGGGCACCCTCGCGCCAATGCCAGCCTCACATGGTGCACAAGGAATCACTGGGGGTTCCTTGGTCAGAGCCTGGTCTGGGCTGCAGAAGAAAAGCTAGTGTGCTGGCCGGGCAGGAGTCCCAAGAGATGGGGAGGGCAGCAGGTGGGACGGGAGGCTGCATCTGAGCTGCCTGGGCCCACAGCCTTCCCAGCCGGGCCGGGATTCAGGGTTGTGCTGAGGTGGCCAGGCACGTGCTCAGGCCTGAAGGGCAGGACCCCACCCCGTTCCGCTCCAGAGTGGCTGCAGGCCGTGGGGATGGAGTCCAAGCCACGCGGCCCCGCAGGGCCTGGGCCACAGGTGCATCCCCGAGGGTGGATTGGTGGTGCTAGCTGGTCACTCTGCTCCGTGATTTGTAGCTGGAGTTCTGACCCCAGAAGTCCCATGAGCATGTTCTCCCTGCGGCCCCTTCGGAAGCTGTGAATCCCACTGATTTATGAACACGGGAAACTGGCAGTCAGGTTGTTTCCATCGTTCCTGAGAAATGCCGCGGCCTGAGGAGCCAGCGTAGCAGCTGGGGTGGCTTCCGGGGCTGCCCAACTGAGGCCACTGTGGAAGCTGGAGGACGAGGGAGGAAGGGGGCCTAACAGAGGCCGGATGGGGGTGGCAAGGGCCTCCTTGGAGGGCAGCGTGGGGAGGGGCAGGCGCTCGAGCCAGACGCATGTGCAGATGCAGCCAGCATTTATTGAGTGCCCGCTGTGTGCCAGGCACACAGCCAGGAGCAGGTGGTCATCAGAGAGCTCTCAAGAGGTCTCAGTGACACCAGCAGGGCCCCATCTGTGGAGAGAAGGCGTGTGGTGAGGGCTCACCGTGCTGGGGAGCGGGAAGCCTTCACTGAGGCTGAGGGACACTATTCCTTCCCGGGGGCCAAGATGGAGAAGGGTCAGCGAGGTCCCAGCAGCGAGGGGAGAGTGCGTGATGGGCCTGTGTGCCCGCCGCAGGGCAAGTAGGCAGCGGCACGTTTGGGTGAGGCCTGCTCCTTTAGCACAGCCCGTTTCCACACCTGGCAGCCGGGGCCAGAGAGGGAGGGGCAGGCCTGGAGCCACAGCCAAGAGAATGACCCAGCCCCGCGGGGAAGCTGAGTCACACCTGCATGGGCTGTGGGGCTGCCCAGGGCTCTCTGGGACCTCATGGCCACAGGTCCTCATGGGCTCCCTCTGCTGTCCTCAGGAGGGGGACCGGGCATCCAGCACAGCAGACAATGTGGCCTACGTACCTGGGACCCAGAGATGGCAGAAATTCACCATCTGCATGCCTTCTCTTCGGTGACACCAGGTTGGGGGCAGGCCCAGGACACACACCTCTTGGGGGTCTCGGTCAGGCACTGGTGCCTCCGGTCCTCGCTGCTGAGTCAGTCTGACAGGGAGGCCTTTGCATACACAGGGCAGTGCTGTGGGGTCGGAAAGGGCTGCCCTGATGCCCTCAGTGTCCCCAGCTGTAGAATAGGATAGCAGGGAGGATGCCCACAGGCCCCCTCGGGCCTGCAGAGCTCCCACACCCCACACTCTATCGGTGGAGACCACCCCCACAGTGGCAGGGACCATCGTGTACCTGTGGGACCGAGCTGGCCACTGGGCATACAGGGTGCTGTGCGGCCCTCACTCCAGTCCCAAGAGGGGTGGAGATGGTGACCCCAGTCCCCGGAGGAGGGAACCCAGCCCATCTGAGGTCACGTGGCCGGGAGGCGTGGAGCTGAGTTTGGGCCTGGAGTTCAGACACTGGGTTGTTCATCACTTCACGGGTCCCCACGGTGTTGAGAGGTGTTAAATCAGCCCCTCGCTCTGCAGATGGAGGAAGCCCTGGGGGCCGGAGCCTGGCACCAGGCAGGGCTGGGGCCCTGAGGCTGCGGCCATGGTTTGGGGCTGGGGTGCACCCCCCAGCTTCCTGTGCTGCATCCCCCAGACCGGGCGGCACCCTATCGGTTCCCGCAGATACGAATTTCTGTGCAGTGGGTGGCGATGGGCTGATACGTGGCCGCCAGCCAACTGCTGCAGTGGCCTCGGCCTATCAGGCCCACACAGGCCGACTGTCACCCACAGAGAAGCCGGGGAGCCTCTGTGGGCTCTTATCTCTCGGGGCTGCTTGTGCGTCGACGGCCAGCAGGGCTTCGCAGGGGCTTGCGGGGTGGTGGCCCCGAAGGCAGTGCCCGGCCAGGTGGCAGGTCCAGTGGCCCGGTGCCATGGGGGATCGGCCAGCTTTGCCCTGCTCGTCCTGGCGTCTCTCCTTCCTGTCTCCAGACCGTCTCTGATGCTCTGTATTGTGTGAGCACCTCTCCCTCCACCCTCCCTCCCCACCTTCTCCCTCTTTCCCTTCCTTTCTCCCTCTCTCCTTCTCGTTCTCCTTCTCTCTCCCTCCCTCACTGGCTCTCTTTCTCTCTCAGTCTCTCTCTACACCTCTCCCTCATCTCCGTCTCTGCTCCTGTCTGTCTCTGCCCCACCTCTCCCAGTTTCTCCAGGTCTGTTTGGTGGTCTCTGGCCCACAGCTGCTCCTACCCCACCCATCCCCAAGTGTGGGAAACAGTGTAGGCCCCAGCCCCTCTGAACCTGGCCTGGGACCTTGTTCTTGAGGCAGCCTGGGAGGTACCATCCACCTTTCCTGTATGGGGTGGAAGGAGCGCCAGCTCGGACCGAGGGGCACTCTGCACTTTGGGGAGGTAACTGGGCCCTGAGCCTGCTTCCCATCTGTCCTGCCTGTGGATGGGACCCCGGCTCACAAGTGTCCTGGGAACCCCTCCAACCCCAACCCCAGTTCGACCCAGTTCCCAGGGAAAGTGGCTGGGACTTGTGGGCGCCCAGGAGGCGGACAGTGTGAGCCCAGCAGAGAGGCCCAGCCTTGGCACCTCCCCCAACAGTTCCGCCGTGCGTGCACCCAGGCTGCCCTGTCCCTGGTGGTCAAGGCCCCCGGCAGGTGGGCATGAAGACTCCCTGGAGGCACCCATGTGACCCCAGGCAGGGGGGCCTCACAGCCCCTCTCTTCCTCCCTGGGGACACCCAAGAGGCCCCCGACACCCACTGCAAACGTAAGTGAGGTCGTGAAGACTTCGTGAGCAGCAGAAAGCTGTCCCGGTGTGAAAGTGGCCATTGTCTTGACTTCCTCTGGTCTCCGGGGCCTGTGACTACCCCTGCCTGGCCCCTCCTGGCCCTCCTTGATACTTGGTGGTCCCTGAGCCCTAAAAGGAGGCCAAGGAGTCATTCAGTGGGTGCTGGGTTTTGTTTTCAAAAGTTCTGAGCTCAGAGCTTCGAGTGCCTTTGCTCTTGAGTGCCACAGCTGCCAACAGGGCACCCCGAGCTGCTCTGAGCGGGAGCGCAGGTCCCGCAGCCCCGGCCGCGCGGAGTGACCACAGGCAGGCCCCCTGGCTTCTCCAGGACTCAGTTTCCTCCTCTGTAAGATGGGTGGAAGGAAGCCTCCGTGAGAGACTGCGGTGTGTAGCACAGAGTGGCTGGGACTGGCTTCGGGCTTGTCATCCGCCCTGGGCAGATGGGTTATACAGATTGCAGGGGGTGCAGGCAGGTCTGCGGGGAGAAGCCGCCATCTGCAATGCGGAACTCCCCTTTCCATGGGTGAGAGAGGCAGCCGGGCAGGGGCAGGGAGCAGCCATCTTGTGCCCCCCATCGCACCGTGGCCTCATGGCAGGACACATTCACCCCCAGACCCTATTAGCTGCCCGGCACCAGGGAGGCGTCCAGGTGGGAGCCAGGGACCCATGAGTGAGGTCACTGCAATGCAGCTGTCCGAAGCAGGATGCCCCGCCGAGGTGAGAGCCCCGGGCAGAGCCTCCCGTCGCAGGGATCGGTCACAACACTCCAAACCCTGCCATCAACACCCAAACCAAACCCAGCAAGCAACGGGGAAGCAGGGAGAGGGGCTGACTCCAGGAGGGAGTGTCCAGGAGCCTCCAGGGTGAGCGGGGCCCTGCGGTAGAGAGCGGAGGGTGCATCGGAGGATGCAGGGCCTGAGTGGGGGCTGAGGCAATGGGGTGGGCGGGAGCGCGGCCTGGTCCTTGGGGCCTGTGGCCTTGGACTCCAGTGAGACAGCAGGAGGGGCCGGCAGGAGGAGAAGGGCTGGGGTCCGACCCCAGGGATGGCCTCGGAGAAGGGCCCTCGGGTGGGGGCAGAGCTGGTCACCTGTGCCTGGATGCCCTCTTCCTCCCTGGAGCCTCCAGCCCAGATGCAAAGGGAGGGATTCGGCCGTGGTGGTGGAGAGCTCGTGTTTTATCTTTGAAATGTCCTTGTGTTCTGGACGGGCGCTGCTTAGGATTCTGCTATGCAAATGGCTCAGCCATAGTCTGTAATCCCTGCACGTGCCCGGGAGCCGCTTGGCCTTGGCGCTTTCTGCCCGTCCTGTCGTGGGATGTGGGGTGGAGTCCTGGTCCTCCTGGGCATCCCACTCTTGCCTCGGAAGATGGAGGCACCCAGACATGCCAGCCCACTGGGACTGGGAGGGGTGGAGCTGGGGTCTCATTTGACTCCCTGGGGTGCTGGGCCGGCCCAGTTCATGGCCCGTGTGGTCATCTGCCATGAGAGTGGTGGTGCAGGCCAGGCCACAAGGCAGCAGGTGCAGGAAGAGGCTGAAGAGCTTGGGGGCTGGACCCTGGCTGTGGAGTCCCCTCCCCCTGGCAGCCCTCCAGGCCAGCCTGGAGGTGGGAGGGCCACAGGCCTCCCCCACATACCCCCATGAGTTTGGGCAGAACTCAGTGGAACTGGCTCAGAGGACAGCTCCTCTCCCTGGGCCGCCTGGGGCATCGAGGAGGCCTCACTTGTCTGTTCTTCCTCTGCCTCCGAACCTGCCCATCTGTGCCAGTGCGGAGGAGGCACCTGGTCTGCTGGGTGGGCAGAGTGAGTCTCCCCCCAGCTCTGTGTGTCTGTCTAGGAGGCGGTGTGGTGCAGGAACCCAGGGTGGGCAGGCCCGTGCCGAGGGCACCATGCTGGCTGGGGAGGGCCCACAGAGCTCTCCCACTACTCTGTGTGTGAGGTGACAGGAGGGCAGCCTGGCTCTGTGGGCCCAGGACAGAAGGTGGGCAGCAGGAGCCTACTTGGTAGCCAGAGTGGAGTCCTCAGGCATGGGGTCCCCTTCACCAGGAAGTGTCTCGGGGCCCAGAGCTCTTTCCTGGTAAACAAATGTATAAAACAAAACACAACTGGGCAATGGGGAGGGGGCATGCTAAGGCCGGAAGAGCCCCGGGCAGGGTCGGCTGTGACGCGGTCTGGGGCAGAGTGTGGCTGCACTGCACACGGGCTCCGGGCAGGCTTTTACCGGCGGCTGAGTCTGGGCTCCATGCGGCTCCTTGGCCATCATGGGCAGGACAGGACGCTCCATCCCGAAGTCCTCTGGAGCCGAGGGAGGAAGCCAGCAGCCAGCAGTGCCTTCCGCTGCCCTTGGGGGTCAGCGAGAACTTTCCCGGCGGGCTCAGCCCACGTCCCCCGCCTGGCCTTCTGGAACGGTCTTCCCTGAGGAGGGACCAGCCTTGGCAGAGGCCCAGGATGTGATGGCGGTGGGCTGGCTTTAGGGGCTGGCTTGGCACTTGGGGACCCGACTCAGGCGCATCACCCAGGCTCAGCCCTGGCCTGTGCAGTTCCTGGGCCAGCAATGCCCATGAAGCTCAGACCCCACCCCACCCCACTGACTCCAGGGAAAGCCGGACATTTGCTGGGAGAGGGGCCTGGGGTTCGCTGGGCCTGAGACCGGACAGGGGGCTCCCCTGACCCCTGAAGCCCCTGGTCACATACACGGGGCTAGAGGAGATGGCCCCTTGCTGGGCATTTCCTTTGTGGAGGCATTCTCGACTCCTGGCACACATGGACTCTCACGTCCAGCAGCCAGTCCTGCAGGGTAGGGCCGAGCTGGGGCTCACTCGCCAGTTAGGAAAACGGAGGCTCGGCGAGGTGAGGCGGTCCGGCCACGGTGGCCCAGCCCTGGGTGGACGTGCAGCTGGGACTGAGCGGCAGTGCTGTGGGTCGGGGGCGGTCGGGCCTGCTCCGGACTCACTCCACTCCAGGGCCTGGAGCTCTTTCCCGGGACCACTGTGGACAAAGCGAATTCCAGCTGGCCACACGGCAAGCCATGCCTTTCCCTGCTCCATCTCAGGCCCTGGCGGCCGACACGGGAAGGCTGGCCACGTCCGCAAGGCACTGCTGGCAAGCGGAGGGGACTCCCAAGTGTCAGGCTGGATGTGAGAGGTTGGGAGCGGCAGGTGGGCGGCCCCGGCCTCACGCCAAGGCAAGAGGGACACAGGAGCGGGGTCGGGTGTGCACCCAGGGCTGGCTCAGGGCCGGAGGTCCCACTGGTCAGTCTCGGCTGGAACATCAGGGCCTGGGCAGGGATGGGGTTCAGTGCCAGAGACCACAACGTGCCGCCTCAGTTTTCTTGGCTGTAAAATGGGTATCCTGAAGCGTTTTGGGGGGCGTTTGTCCGGACGCAGTGCTGTGAGTGGTCTGGGCTGGCGCCTGGTGCTGGGAGTAGGCGGCTGCTGTGAGGCCAGGCACGATCTATCTGCGGCTTCCTGCCTGGGGCCCACGCGGCATCCCCCACCCCAGGGTCCCCGAGGCTGGGACTCCTCACCGAGTGTGCGAGGGCGTCCGGCTGGTTATCTGGGCTGAGCTCTCTCTGACTAATCTCCCTGGCCTAGTGTCTATGCAAACCTCAAGGCCTGTTATCGGACGGAGGCCGAGGCGGGGGCGGCCTGATGGACAGCGGGAAGATGGGCCGATAGGCGCCGCTCCCTCCCCGCCTCCCCGGCATGCGTGGGTGGGAAACCATTCCAGCCATCCTGCCTTATCAGCCGCCGGCTCGGCCCCCGATAGCCCCATTAGTCTTAGATTAACGGCGGGGGAGGGGCCCTGGCGGATGGCAGGGGTCAGCCTGGGGTCAGCTCCAGAGACCAGGCCCTGTGCTGGCTCAGGAGCCACCTCCTCTGGCCGTCCCAGGGACGAAGGGTCCACACGGAAGGTCCCCATTGGGAGCCTCAGACCCCTCCTGGAGGGCCACCTGCCTCTGAGACCCCTGGGGGCCTCATACCTGGCCAGAATGCCCACTTCACAGCTGGGCAGATGGGGCCTCGTGGAGCTGGAGCCGGATGCCGAGGAGGGACCACGTGTCTCACGGCCGTGCCGCTCCCCCCCGACGCGTGCTGAGTGCTGGGCGAAGACAGGGATGGTTCTGCCCGGGGACGCATGCAGTGGAGGGACACGTGTCCCAGAACCAGAAGGAACATGGGTGTCCCACCAGGGAGTGGTCAAGAGAAGCAGGTGGCGTGTTCGGTGTGAGGCACGCTCCCAGGCCAGCACAGCCCAGGCCCTCCGGGAGCAGGACTACCCCAAATCCTGGGAGGCAGGAATACCATGTGTCCGAGGGGCAGGCAGAGCCAGCCTCACTGAGCCGACGCTTGAGTTCCAAATGAGTGAGGGGCATCTGGAAACTGTTCCAGGCTGAGGCTGCAGCAGAGAAGTCCCTGAGAGGGGGCGCCCGGCTGATCTGGGGGAGCGCAGGGGTGAGGAAGCAGCGAGCTCAGAGCCCAAGGCCCCATCATGTCGGGCCTGCGGCCACAGAGGACAGTTGTCTTAGAAACTGAGTTCAGAGGGTGCAGGCTCTGGCCAGCGTGGCCCTGGGTGGTTGGCGTGGACACTGGTTGCCCCCAGCCCTGAGCGTTCCCATGATACCCTTCCCTCCCCTCTCCCAAGCACTGGCCCTGGGCCTGGCTGCCCCTCCAGACCCCAGGACCCCAAATCCTCTCCTCCAAGCAAGGCCCTGTGGCCAGAGCCCCTGGACAGTGTTGAGATTGGGGTCAAAGCCATCCATAGTCCCCAAGGCCGGCTCCCCTTTGTCCCTGGCTCCCCCATGGCCCCCACAGTGCCCTCATGGCCAGGCTGCCAGCACCCTGGGGTCTAGCTGACCTCCCGCACCCACCCTGGCCCTGGCCACACGGAAGACAGCTCCTGGGCCTGGCTCTGACTTCAGCCTCCACACCAGGAAAGTCGCCTGGGCCTCAGGTCCTGCAGCCGCGGGCAGAGCAGGCAGTCAGAGGGCCATCCATCAAACCTCCCCTCCGTGGAGCTCGCTGCACTCCCTCACACGTCCCTCTGTTCAGTGCCAGCTGTGTGCCAGCCTGTGATAGATGGGGATGCACGGTGAGCAAAACAGGCCCCAGTGCAGCCTCCAGAGCAGCCGCCGTGGAGGAGAGCAGTCTCTGGGGCCAGGCAGCAGGCCGGTGCAGAGGAAGCCAGGTGCAGAGGCCCGGGGTGGGGCCAGCCCAGCTGACTTGGGGAGCAGCAAAGGGGCCAAGGGGCGGGCAGGCAGGACCGGGCATGGCACGTGGATGGGGTGGAGCCTGATGCCAAGCAGGCTGGGCATAGGGCAGGTCTATGCACAGTGGGGGGGGGGGTCCCACCTGGGTGGTACCCGGACCCCACTGGCTGGGTGGAGGGCAGCTTGGGGGCAGACGTAGGGAGATCTGGGAAAGGGCTTGGCTGAAGTGGGCGCTGTCTGGCAGCCTGGCAGCAGGCCCTGTGTCCGTGTTCACAGATGGGAAACTGAGTCCAGGAGACTTCATGTAGCCTTCCCACCCCTATGCTGGGGAGAGGCTGAGCAGGCACGGAGCTTGCAAGCCTGCCTGACCCCAGGGGAGGGCCCGGGTCCACGCCCACCCAACCAGCCTCTCCGGGCCCAGCCCCCAGGGTCCCGTGGGCTCCCGGACCCCTCCATGGCCCCGTGCCAGCAGAGGGTGAGCGGACAGTGGACACCCCATGAGAGGCACAGCCAGGGTCCTGGATCTCCAGCTGTCCCAGCAGTCGGAGGGAGCCTGGCTGCCTGCCATGCTGGCCGCTGGCCTCACTCACCTTCCGGGAGCAGCTATCTGTGGCCAGAGCAGCCTATCTTGGCCACAGGCGCTAATCGAGCTGGCTTCCTCCTCCGCCCTCCCACCCGGCTTCCTGCCCCCGCCATCCCCCACCACCAGCCCCCACCCAGGCCCCGCCATTGCTCTCCTGGCCCCTCCCAGACACATCTCGAGAGCAAGCCCACCAGCGTCACTGGGCGAGCCCCTGGAGCTCCGGCTGCTGCCCAGAAGCTTCCCTCCTGGGCCTGACGCATGGCTGGGGCAGAGCCAGCTCCCCTCTGGGCTGTGGCCTCTCAGGAAGGCCACAAGGACCCTGGGGACGGTGGGCAGGCCACAAGCATGTCGCTGGCAGCTGCTGCCCCGGCTGTCCTCATTCCCACCACCACAGCCCATGTCACCACCAGCGTGGGCACCGTGACTGTCACCAGCACAGGGACAGTGCTGTTACACAGTGCTCCTGGTCCGGCATAGCCACCTCGCCGGTGCTGCCACGCTGGTGTGACACCTTGCTGGGACTGTCATTGTTACTGGCACTGGCTCTCCTGCTGGCACAACAGCAGACCCAGCCTCCAGGTGCCACCTCTCACTGCAGACCTGGGGCCCATCATGCCCTCCTGTGGGCTCAGGGTCCTCGACTATGCGATGGGGACGGCACAGGTCAGGCTACCTGGGGCTTTCTTTCCCAACTCATCTTCGTGGTCAGCTGAGATCCTGTGTGCCCTGGGCTAAGCTGGGTCCTAGCACAGTGCTGGGCCCGAAGGCGGCCTTGGTGTCCTCATGTAACCGACAGGCACAGCAGCCCTCCCTGTGGGGGTGCAGCCTTGACTGGGGATGTGTCAGGGTTTCTAAGGCCAGCCCCTCCCAACACTGGCCTGGCTTCTCTACCTCCACCTGCCCCAGGAGGGAAACTGAGGCACCACTGCTGGTGATGGAGATAGTGTTCATGGGTGCTGGGTCCTCCCCCAGTGTTGGTGGTGATGGAGATAGTGGTCCTGGGTGCTGGGTCCTCCCCCAGTGTTGGTGGTGATGGAGATAGTGGTCCTGGGTGCTGGGTCCTCCCCCAGTGCTGGTGGTGATGGAGATAGTGGTCCTGGGTGCTGGGTCCTCCCCCAGTGCTGGTGGTGATGGAGATAGTGGTCCTGGGTGCTGGGTCCTCCCCCAGTGCTGGTGGTGATGGAGATAGTGGTCCTGGGTGCTGGGTCCTCCCCCAGTGCTGGTGGTGATGGAGATAGCCGTCCTGGGTGCTGGGTCCTCCCCCAGTGTTGGTGGTGATGGAGATAGTGGTCCTGGGTGCTGGGTCCTCCCCCAGTGCTGGTGGTGATGGAGATAGTGGTCCTGGGTGCTGGGTCCTCCCCCAGTGCTGGTGGTGATGGAGATAGTGGTCCTGGGTGCTGGGTCCTCCCCCAGTGTTGGTGGTGATGGAGATAGCGGTCCTGGGTGCTGGGTCCTCCCTCAGTGCTGGTGGTGATGGAGATAGCCGTCCTGGGTGCTGGGTCCTCCCCCAGTGTTGGTGGTGATAGAGATAGTGGTCCTGGGTGCTGCGTCCTCCCCCAGTGTTGGTGGTGATGGAGATAGTGGTCCTGGGTGCTGGGTCCTCCTGCCTTTGCTGTTTGCCATGGAGTCATCCCCAGCCCAGGATCCCTGGTGGATGAGCAAACCGAGGCTTGGTCAGTTCACAGAGCTCACCCGAGGTGGGGACCAGACCAGCGAGCTCCGACCTCCTGACCCCCGTGTGGCAGGCGCCCCCCACCTGTGGTTCAACACTCCTCACTGCACCAGCTCCTTATTTATTTATTTATTTATTTATTTATTTATTTATTTATTTCTCTATCTCTTCTTCGTCCCTGCACATAACTTTTTATTTCCTCACTGCGCTTTTCCATTACAGCGGCAGTGTACGCAGCTGATAAGATCAGTCCCCGGAGATGGGACAAAGGGGCCGCCATCGGCTGGAGGGCTGGTCATATCCTGCCCGAAAGGGCCGAGCAGGGCCTGAGATGCGGGGAGATGCTATCTTGGGGTTTATTGTGTCTCGTGAGGGCACCTCCCACTCCGGCCCCCCACCCTCTCCCTCCCTCCCCAGGGGCCCAGGCGCCAGGCACTCAGGACCCGCCTCTGCCCCCTAGGCCTGACACCTCCTCAAATGTCCCTTGGGTCCCCCAACCCTGCCCCTGTGCCCTGTGGGCGGCTGGGCCGTGGGCATGGGCTTCGGCCCCGGGTGCCGCGGGTCCTTACCTTGTCCCTAGCCTCCCAGAGCCTCACTGTCCCTCCCCGCTCCCCCCAGTGCTGCTGGAGACGGTGGCCTTGGTGACTCCGTCCCTGCTGAGGGTCCCCACCTCAAAGGTCAGAGCCCCTGGTCCTGGCTGCCCCAGTGCCACCAGCTGCTGCCTCCCTTGACTCAGCAGTTGACTCCTGGGAATTTATCCCAGAAGAATCATCCCGGCATGCAGGGGCTCAGGGCAGCATGTTGAAGACGGCACACCCTATTTTTTTCTTTTTGCTGCCCTGCCACGTTTCTTCCAGAGAAGGAAGATGGTTCTAAGGGCAGCAGAGGCCATGTGGGGGTGCCCATTTGTGGGTCGCCCTAGCACACACGGTGGCCGGACAGTAGCAGATCCAGGGCAGGCATCAGGGAGGCCCCACCCCGACCCGCCGCCTTTAGCTGTCGTTCCGCCAACCCCAGCAGCCCTGAAGGCCCAGGGCCCCGAAAATGGGAGGCTGTGTTCCGTCTCCTGGTCTCTGTGGCAGGTAGGAGGCGGGGGCTGTTCAGTGGGGCTGATGTCGCTCTGTGCTTGATTCGGGGACCAGTGGGGATCCTGAGTGGAGGAGCCGGGAAGGGTGCCGAGTCTGGGGGCCGCCAGCGTGTGCTCCTTGCAGGGCCCCTGCTGCTTCTGCTCTTCCCCACCCTCCTGAGCCCCTGCCTGGCCTGTGTCTGACTCACAGCCACCTCCCTCTCTGTGGGGCCAGGTCTTCTCTGACCCCGGTCTTCTCATCTGTGTTGAGGAGATCAGTGCCACGACAGCACTCTCTGTGGCTTCCCATAAAACCACACGCGGCTTTTAGAAGAGGAGACACGATCACAGTTCACGGAAGCACCTCCTGCCTCTGGGGCTCACGTGGGTCTGGGCTCACCCTGGCACAGGCCCCATACCCCAGGTAGAGCCCCGGATGCCAGGTAGACCTCAGGCTCCCGAGGCCTCAGTCTCCCCCTGGTCAGCCCTCCACCTGTGGAGGTGACGAGCCTAAAAGGTCAGTGAGGCTCGGGGGCAGCAGCCTATTCTGAAACGGGCTTTTCCATCCTAAGGGGGTGGCAGTGTCCTGACACTCAGTGGGAGCCGACACCCTTACCAGCACCTGCCTGGGTGTCTACGGCTGCCACCAGTGGGGTGGGTGCTGCCAGCCTGGGTAGGATGGTCTCACTGGCCTTCTCCCATTTATGGAGCATAGATGGAGCCCCCCCAGAGGGCAAATGAACAGTAGGAAGGAAGGGCCCTCCAGGGCATGCAGACCCTGGAAAAACAGGGCCGAGGCCGGGGCGCCCAGGCCGATAGGACACAGATAAGGTAAAGAAAATACATCCTGTGCCAACAGCTTTATCTGACATCCTGCTTCCAGTCACCGATAGGACGAGGCAGGGCTGGGGAAAGCCAGGGACCTCCACCCCAGTTCTTGGGCCTCAGGGTCCCCAAAGACCAGACTACTAGGGCCTGGGGGCAAATTGGGTCCCTCTCCCCACTTCACAGGCGGAAAGACCAAGGCCTGGGACCAGGGCATTTAGCCTTCCAGAGCCCCAAGAGCCCTAGAGTCTCCGAGCTTTGAGGCCACGTGAGGCTGTCCTTCTCAGGCTCAGCCCTGGGGAGGCGCCGCAGAGGGGCAGAGATGCCACCCAGGGTAGGGGGAGGAAAGAGCCCCTTGCCAGGCTCTGCCCACAGACCCTTTGGGGCGAATGGAGGGACATGGGCCCCCTGTGCACCGTGAGGCTCTGCCCGCTGGTCCAGCTGCCCCAGAGGGGCCAGAGGTGCTGGTGTCCGATACCACAGCCCCCTCCCCCGAGAACCCCATGGAAGGGGTTCACACAGGTGAGACCTGGCTCTGAGCTGTCCTCGAGGCCTCTGAAAGGGCAGTTCTGGGCCTAAGCACTGCCCGGCCGCCCCCGCGGGGCCAAGGCCTTGCCCCTTCCCTTACAGACACCCCCTCTCCAGGATGGGCCACTGGGCCCACAGGTGCAAGGGGCCCCCAGGTCTCTGCAGGGGAGCTGGGCCCCACCCTGCCTTCCTCGCTACTCCCAGGCGGTCCCAGCTCTGCCATTAGCTGGGGCCAGGGTTCAGCCCGATAAAGATGGGCTGTTGTTCTGTGTCAAAAAATCAATAATCCCAGCGATGTTCCCGGCGATAGCAAGAGGAGTTCCCAGGCACCAGCTGGCGGGTGGGCGGGGAGGGCCAGGGCTGCGGCACCTGGGGCCAGCCCTGCCGCTGCTCCCGTGCCCAGTGGCTGACGCAGCTGCTCCACGGTGGACGCCAGGCCCAGGCTTGGCCAAGCCCAGTCCAGGCCCCTGCACCTGCTGCTCCTTCCTGCCCATCTGTAGATGGGCAGCTGGGCCTGCCGGGGCCTCCCCAGGGTCCTCTGGCTGGGTCACCTCCCAGGCCTTGCTGCCATCCTCCTCCATACCCAGGTACTCAGGTCCACGGTGTCCCAGTGCCTGGGGGACACAGCCATCAACAGCCCAGCCCTAAGGGGCTGACAGTCTGTTGGGACGACAGAGTTCATGAAATCTAGACGTCTGCCCCTTGGTGCCCCCAGGAGGCGGCGAGCACTCTGGGGACCTCAGAGGCACAGAGGAGTGGGAGGACCTGGCATCGTCCTCCACACAGACAGGTCCTGGCACATTGCCATGTGGACTGGCCCTGAGGCAGCACTGCGCCTGGCACCTGCCTTGCCCTGGAACCAGCACCCCCTGCCGTCAGCTCCCGCTGCCTGCTGACCCCACCGGGGCCCCCGCGACATGAGCTCTGAGCACAGCTTGGCAAGGATAACACTGGGCTGGGTGTGCATGTGCATGGGGGTGGCTCACAGGGCGCCAGGCCCACCTCTGACAGAGAGAGCTGAACAGGCGCAGCTGCTGGCAGGACCCCCGTGGAGCTTCCAGCATGTGCCCACCCTGAGGGCAGCCCCGCAGGCCCAGCCCCCCACAGCCGTCCACTGTTAGTTCGGGGTCCAGGAAACATCTCAGGAAGGCAGCTTCTGGGGTTCAAAGCCCTTCCCTAACCTCTGGCCTCAGGTGAGAAGAAAACCCTTTGTCCAGAAGGCCTAGGGCTCTGGGCCACCCCCGGGCTCTCCACTGGCCTCCAGGGTGCTCTGAGGGCTTCAGGCCAGCAGAGGCCAGACACCATGGCCAGGAGGCCAGCGTGGGCCAAGCCGGGCAGAAGGCAGAGGAGACCAGAGCACGGGGGTAAGGGGAGACCAGGGCAGAGGGCGGGAAGGCCAGAGCAGGGAGTGGGAGACAGCAGGGAAGGGGGTTGGGGGAGACCAAGGCAAGGGGTGGGAAGACCAGGGCAGGGGTCGGGGGCACCAAGGCAGGGGGACCAGGGTGGAGGAGCTGGAAGCCTCCCAGGAAGGGGTGGGCCTGGGTCGTCCGGGGTGGGGCACTGGGGGCCTTGGGCAGGCCCCTCCTGTTTCCCCTCATTGAAATGGACTTGGGTCTTATGCTGGGGCTGGGCTCCAATGCTGGGCTCACAGTAACAGAATAATCCAGAAGCAACTGAAAGGGGGCTTGGCAAGAGGCTGTCCCAGAGTGGGCAGGCAGGGCAGTGGCCAGGGCACAGCTCTGAGGAGCAGAGCCATTTCCCCAGCATGGCTGGAGGGCCTAGATGTATGTGACATCTGTTTCTTCAGCAGCAAAGCTGGTCCCTTTTTCTCCCCATCCCGGGCATGCAGCTTGCAGGCTCCTCCGCCGCCTCTCCCAGACCCAGCCTTCCTGCAAGGACCCGCTCTGGGGACCCAGCGGGAGGCAGGGAGGGAACCCTCGCCAGGCCTCCGAGAGGCAGGCTCACCTGCACAGCCCTCAAGTAGCTTTGCCGCCGAGGCGTGCTGCGTCCGTGGCTCCGTCTCTCTTCTCCCTAGCAAGTGTGAGACTTTTCCTTCCGTCTTGGCTGTCTGGAGTGCCGTGGCCGGGGCCACCGCTGCGAGTGAGGGCTGGGGTCCTACTGGCCTTTCCGTGTGGCCTTCTGCCCGGCAGCTCCCATCTGTGAATGGGGAGGGGCTTCATGGAGGGCCTACTGCCTTATGGGTGGCATTCACTGCAAGTGGGGGGTCCGGCCTGGGCTGCAGTCCTGGGTTTGCGATCAGAAGGACCTGGGCTTGACTCTCCCATGCCAGTTGCTGGCTGTGTAACCTCAGACATGGCCCCCCAACTTCTGTCACCGGGGCCTCAGCTGCCACCCAGATCACAGGCTTTTCCATCCAGGAGGGTCTGACTCTGGAGCTGGTGACCTGGGGCAGGTGACCTCATGCCCTGTGAAATGGCTCCAGGCTCTGGGGAGCCCCCGAGGGCTTTGTGGGAACCAAACTCGTGTGATCAGCCAGGGAATCTGCACATGGCATCATGGTGGAGCTCGAGGGCCAGGCCCACACTGTGCTCAGGAGGACAGATGGCCCGGCTTGCCCTGCCCTGCCCGTGCAGCTGACCCCCGGCCACCCTGGTCTGCCTGCCCTGTGACCCCGGGCATTCACTCGCCCCCTGGCCTCAGTTGGAAGCCGACGTGCTCAGGGCCCGCGAGGTTGGGCACCAGCCCCACTGCCAGCCTGCTGGCCCGCAGAGACCCCCAGAACCCCCCAGTCTGGCCTTTTCCTCCCCCCGCCCCCCTCCTTTTTCTTTCCTTTCTTGTGACTTTTATGAAAGGCAAACAGCATGATCCCTGAGACAGGGCCGCTCCCAGTAAAGCCTGGCCTGGCCGGCCTGCCGGAGTCACAGGGCGGGGCCGGGCGGAGTGATGCTGCCGATTAGATAAGTGGGTGCCGGGGTGACCCCATGGTGGGCACTGACTACAGAGCCCACTATCTGGGGTGACTGGACTTGGCGCTGCAGAGGCTGATGGCACAAACAGAGGCTGGCCCTGGCAGGCCAGAAGCCCAGCCGTGTGCAAGAGGGGCCAGGTTCCCGGTCACCCGCACACCCACCGGGTGATGCCTTCACCTGCCTCGTCAATCACACCTGGGAGCCAGACTGCCGGGGCCGTGGGTCAGGTGGGGAAACTGAGGCCTGGAGAAGCCGGGGCGGCTGAGCAGAGTAGCTTCAGAAAGCAGATGACCTGGGTGGAGCCCTGGCTCTATCGGAGAGCAGCTTCAGGGTCTGGACTCGGGAGCAACTGCCCTCCCTGCTGTGTGACCCAGAGCTGGTTGCTGGAGTCTCCGGGCCTGCGGGATGGGAGCAGATGCTCCCCACAGACTCGCATCCACATGCACTTCAGGAGCGGGCCACAGCGCCTGTGCTGGGCACTGTCACCCGAGTTGCTGAGGGAGGCCACAGGGGCTTCTAGGGCCTCAGGGACAGAGCCAGAGCCCAGGAGTGGGGGCCAAGTCCAGGGGCAGCCTTGGGCTGCCCACCTGGTGCAGCTTCTCAGCCCATCTGGGCAGCTAGGAGAGAGAGCAGCGCTTGCCACACCAGCAGACACCCCCTTTAACCTCACAGCATGAGCCCATCAAGGGGATGTAATGCTGGCACCCCCTTCTCCACATGGGTAAACTGAGGCTCAGAGGACCCACAACTGCTGGCGAGCTGGGCAGAGGCAGGACGTGGCACCAGGCCTGTGGATTGCAGACCCCAAGGTCTCCTTCCCCGGGCACCCCCAAAAGGCCCTGAACTCTGGCCAGACCCACCTGGGCTCCCTCAACCAGGCTCACCACTCTGTGGAGTGGGCCCTGAGCCTGGCCCCAGCACACAGCGCTGAGCTCTGCTTGGTCATCGGCCCCCACTGCTTCCCTCCCCACGGGGTGCCGTCAGAGGGTTTTAAGACCCATGTGGACATTTGAATCATAAATAAGCAATGGCTGGAACATCTCATCTGCTTCCTTGCAGAGACTTGGGGGTGAAATTGAATCCCAGCACGGCGTGTTTGTTCTAGAAATGGCACGAGCAGGCTTGTTTGCCTGAACTGATTAGTCCTTGTCCCAGTGCTGTGCCTGCAGTGGCGGCCCTGTGCCCCCGGCGGGGCTTACACATGCGGACGGGGGTTCACCCCCTCCTCAGGAGACCCATCTAGAGATGGGGAGACTGAGGCCAGAGCGGTAAGAGTCAGCCATGGGGCCACCAGCCACTCCCTCCCACCTCAGCATTCCCCGACCCCAGGCCCCGTGGCCCCTCGGCCTCTCACCCTCACTCAGGGACACCTTCACCCATTCCCAGGCTTGAGTCAGGTCCTCAGGAGGCACCCCATCTGCCAGGAGTAGGAGGCCTCACCTGCCCCACTTTCCAATGCAGTTATACTTCTGGCTGGGAGAGGGTGTCTGCAGGAACAGGGGCTAGAAACAGGTGGTGTGAGCAGGGGGGTGTTGAGACCACCACAGCCTCTGTGTTCACTTGCACAGGTCGTGTACTGCACAAGGGCACGGGGGTGAGCTGCGGCTGAGGTCAGCCATGCTCCCCTCACCTATCCAAGCACCTTCTTGGCCCTGCATCCACCCCCATGAGGCGCCTTTCTCGTGCACAGCCTCTTGGAGACAGCAGCCTGAACCCTGGTCCAGGGAGATGGGTTGTCATGGTGACCACTGCCCTGCTCCCCAGCCCCACACCCCTGCGATCCCTGGACTCCCTGGAGGCCCCTCACCCAGCCCCCGGCCATCCCTGAGTGGTGGGTTCTACCCCTGGGCGAGGGGAATGGCCACCTTTATCAGAGCCAGCCCTCTCTGGCAGTACGTGATACCCAGAAGGGGCAGCCGCCACGGGAAATGCCAGCCACGCTCTTATCTGGGAGACTGGGCCAGCTGGTCCTGGAGCTCCGATTAGGGAGCAGGACCGTTTGCCTGTGGGTACAGCATGGGCCGGGTAGGGTGGGCACCAGCTCTGCCCTCCCCCTTCCCCATGAGGGCAGGAGGCAAGTGAGAGCCCAGAGCTGCCAGGACATGGACCTGGGCTCCCCCGAGGTGTGTCACGGGGCAAGTGTGGACAGTGTAGGCCACGCTCCTCCCAACCCTCCAAAGGTAGGCACCAGCCCTTGGTGCACAGCAGGGGCTCCCAGCGGGGCTCCATGCCCAGCAGGCCTAGGGGCTCTGCTCACAAATGTTCTGGAACCTGAGGGGAAGGCATGTGACCCCCTTCCCTCTCTGAAAGGAAGTCACAGCCACTCGTGGGTCTAGATGTGCCCTCAGGAGCGTCTCAGGCCCCTTCGCCCCCCAGCCTCCCTGCCTGCCAGGCCCCAGCAGGGCAGAGGTTCTCATGCAGGGCCTGCCCCACGCAGCTCCCAGAGTTTCTGGCGGTCCAGATGGGATTCCACATACTTCGCTCTGACCCAGTCCTGGCTGTGGGGTGATGCACAGGCTCACTTGATGGTGGCACTCAGGACCTGCCAGAGGCTGGACAGAGACAGGGACAGATGGGTACACACAGGAGCTCCCCTTTAGGGAGTCTCTTCTCTCCCATGCACACCCCTAAGGGCCAGCCGGGTGGGTGTCAGAGACGCAGGCGCGGCCAGGACAAGAGGGGCTGGGCCCCCACCACCATCACATGCAGGGGTGCCTTTGGAGCCAGGCCTCCAGGTTTGGACCCCACGCGCCCCACTGCTAGCCACGTCGTCTCCAGGAGCCTCAATGTCATCTGTGCAGGGGGATGACTGTTCCCAGACCCCGTAGGGCGGTGAGATGCTGGCTGGCCTGTGTGATGCTGGCATGGCTCACAGTGGTCACCCTGTGGTGCCACGCCTGCAGCAGCAGGGCAGGAGGGCAGCCCAGTGGTCAGAGCCCTGAGCCTGGACCCAGGCATTCTGGGTGGGCTGGCAGTTGTGAGGTTAGGACGGCAGAGCTGCTCCTGCCACCCCCAGCCTGCTCTTCCCCTCCTGGGGCTGATAAAGGGGCTCGGGCCTCCTCGGCCTCTCAGTCCTGGTGCACTGCCATCTTATCTGCCCTGGGGAAGACAAAGACCCAGTTAGAACGTTTTAGCAGGGCCTCCCGGCGTATTTACATGTTATCTCTGCCATTAGGCAAGCAGCTATCTGATCATCAGGCCCATTAAGGCCACAGCCTGCCCAATCGGGGCTCCAGGAAGTGGGGCCGCCACAGCACTGTGGCCAGGGGACCAGGCCAGGCCACGTGAGGCCTCCGTGGGCCCCGTAGCCCTGGCCACAGCAGAGTAGAGGTAGCCCAGCCTTCCCGGGCAGAGGGTGGGTAGCCTGGGAGGAGCCACTCCCTGTTGTCCACTAAACAGGCTTAGGCTCCAGGAGGCGGGTAGGGGCCAGGCGCATGTCCTCAGCAGCCGTGCTCAGTTAGCATGACCTGGGGCTTCGCACAGCAAGCCTGTGTCCTCCGCCCGCCTCAGAGCTCCGGTCCCAAGGCCAAGTGTCGGCAGCGCCAGGCGCCTCCCAGAGGTTCGCTCTTACGGCTGTCAGCTTCTGGGGCCCCAGGCGACCCTCAGGGCTGCATTCTGTCTCCACGTCCATCTTCTCACGGCCGTCTCTGTCTCTGCTCTTGTCTCTTAGAAGACACTTGTCATTGGATTTAGGGCCCACCTGAGAATCCCACTGATCTCATCTCTAGAGCCTTAATCCAATTACATCTGCAAAGACCCTTTTACGGAATAAGGATGCGTTCATAGATCACAGGCTGATACTCTGTTGGGGGCCACCAGTCTGCCACGACACAAACTCATGCCAGCCTTGCATCGGGCGGCCGGGCTCTGTGGGCCTGTCCACCTGCAGCCCTTGCCCCGGGACAACCACCATCGCGGGGCTCACAGCTCACTGACACCCAGCCGCGGGCATCCTTCTTGCTGCACCTGCCAGGCCCCTGCCACTCAGCCCCAGGCCCCGAGGACTGCCACCCTCCACTGCCCCTTGGGCCGACCCTGGCGGGAGGCAGGCTGCACAGGCCCCAGACCGGGCACGCCTCATGCCTGCCATGTCTCTCTGCAGACGAGCTGGAACCGGTGGTGCAGCGTGGGCAGAGGCGTGTGCGGGCCCGACTCAGCCTCGCCGCGGGCCTGTCCTGGGGCCCGTTCCACGGGAGCGTCCAGACCAGAGCCTCGTCCCCCGGGCAGGCGGAGCCGGTAAGGACCCTCCACCCCCACCCCTGCCCACCCGCCTCATTCACACCCCCAGCCAGGCCCAGCTTAGACGCCAGCCTAGGAGCTCTGGCCAGTTGGTGTGGAGCCTGTGGGGAGATGTGGGCCTGAGACATTGGGACCTGAAGGGCAGGGAGGGATTCGCTGCCTGGGGGCCCAGGGAGGCCTTCCTGTGGGAGGGGATATGGGGCCTTTGGTACCTCTGGAAGGACTTCCTGGAGGAGGGGTTCTTTAAGCAGGACCTTGAGGGATGAGTGAACATTGGGGCAGAGGAGAAAGGCGTTCGGGGGAGGGAGGAACAAAGCAATGGCCAGGCCTTGGGGTGCTGGGACGGCGGCGACTTCCTGCTGCAGCAGAGGGTGGTCCTGCGTCCGTTCCCGTGGACGCTTCTGACTCAGGCACAGCCTCGGGCCGTGGTCTCCGTGGCCTCGACACGTGTGTCATCTCCTTGGTGACGGCCCCCGCCTGGCAGAGGCTTCCAAGGCAGCTGCTAGACCCGAGCGCCTGTGTCGTTTGTCTTGGATCTGCTTCTGAGGCCACCTCCTACTTAGGACAAGTCAGTACAGTTTCCTCCTGAGAGGATATAATGGTTTCTTTTAAAGTACATCTCAGCTAAGAAAGGGCACGGGTGTAGAGAAACCTGTAGGTCTGCATGGGGCTGCGTCGTGGGCGGCGTAGGGGCTGGGGCCGGGTCTCCGGACCTTGGAAAGACCTGCCAGGGTTCCAATCTGCAGCCCAGCAGAGGCCTCCTGGGCCGTCCATACCTTTTGCCGCTGAGCAGGCAGACGCGTGTCCTGGGCCGCTCAGGGAGTCGTTGGGGAGGTGGCCCAGGACAGAGAGTGTCCCCCTTCACCAGGCCCCCAAGTCTCCCACCTTGATGCTGTTTCCTTGCTGTGTGTCCCCAGGCAGGCCCCTGCCCACTCTGAGGCTCCACTTCCTCAGCCTTTGGGACCCACAGGGGTGCACCTGAGGCTTCGTGTCTGAGCCTGCAGACCCTGAGCAGGCAGCGTGGCAGGGCGACGTGCTCCTCTGTGAAGGAGGGAAGCCCATGGCACCACTGCCTGCCGGGGCAGCCGGGAGGTCACGTGAGGTGGTCAGGGTGGGCATGGCTCAGTGGGCACTGCAGCCAGCAGTCCTGCAGGAGGGGTGCCTGCCTGGCCCCATGGCCTGGGGCAGGGGTGGAAGAAGAGCTGTGGAAGCTGAGTGGTGGGGGACTTTGGCTCCATGGGAGGAGCCACACTTCAGCTGCCCCGTAGGAAGGAAGCCACGGTGTGGAGGGCTGGCTCTGTGGGCACGAGCCCCATCACTGTGCGCACACGAGCAGTAGCTGACCCTGCTGGGATGCTGGAATATGAGGATGTTGACAGGCACATTTAATGGTTGCCAGGAGGAATGAGTGGGTAGAATGGGAGCTCCGTGGCTCCCATCCCTGAACTCTCAAAGTGTCACAAAAACCCATAGGTATTGACCAGGAGCAAAGGCGTAGGGGCTAAGACTGCAGGCTCTGTGAGTTCCAGACACACCACACGCCCATCCTCCCTTCCTTCGCCCCCACTCTGACGTGGATGCTGCCATTCCATTTTACCGATGAGAAACCTGGGGCTCCAAGAGGCCAAGTCACTTAATTCCCCGAGTACGCAGGACCAAACAGCCGAGGGAGAACTGGACCCCACAGCTGCCTATCCCGAGACACCCAAAGGCTCCCTAACGACAGGGCTGTGGGGCTGTCCAGGCGCGGGAGTCACCCCACAGCTGCCTATCCCGAGACACCCAAAGGCTCCCTAACGACAGGGCTGTGGGGCTGTCCAGGCGCGGGAGTCACCCCACAGCTGCCTATCCCGAGACACCCAAAGGCTCCCTAACGACAGGGCTGTGGGGCTGTCCAGGCGCGGGAGTCACCCCACAGCTGCCTATCCCGAGACACCCAAAGGCTCCCTAACGACAGGGCTGTGGGGCTGTCCAGGCGCGGGAGTCACCCCACAGCTGCCTATCCCGAGACACCCAAAGGCTCCCTAACGACAGGGCTGTGGGGCTGTCCAGGCGCGGGAGTCACCCCACGGGCTGCCCTCCACCCTGGCTGCGGTCACCACCCTCAACGCCAGTCCACCTGCCTCCACGTTTTGTCCTGCTCCAGCCTGGGGCTCAGGCCGTCCTGGGGATATGGGCACAAGGTTAGAAACCCTCCCAAGTGGGGAGAGAACGTGTGAGGCAGGAAGGGAGCTGGAGGCAAGGCAGGAGGAGCCTCTGAGGCTCTGTGGGGAGCCCCGCCTCCCCGGGGAGGAAGGAGCCCCCGCTAGCTCTCCCCTCCTCTGCTTTATCTCCTGCAGAATTAAATCCTTGATTAACCCTTATCTCCCCGGCAAGGCACTATCTCCGCCTTGGCGCCGAGCGTCCAGACACACCGTCCAAGATGATTGATTCCTTCAAGATGTGCACGCCTTTCTGATACTTCATTTATTGTCTAAATATTTTTGCATTTTAGCAGGCCCCTGTCGCTCTTGGCTGAGACATCCCAGTCCTCTCCCCCTCCCCTCACCTCTGCCCCAGAGTGTCCCAGCTGCTGCCAGTTTTTTCCCTTCTCTTTGTAGAAGTAGAAGGGGAAGGGGCACAGATGAGATGCTGTGACCCTCCCCGTTGGCCTCCACAGGCCTGGGGCTTGCTCACAGACGGAAGTATATGGGGACAGGTGGCTTCACCCTCAGTCCCCCACCTCTGGACATGGGAGGCGGTCACCCAAGGAGGAAACTGAGTACACAGGTCCCCTGCCGAGTCAGGAGTGTGGACTCTGGCACCGACGTGCCGTGTGCCCTGGGGCAGGTCACTTCCCTGATGCAGCATGCCAGGGGCTGGAGTAAGGGGGCCTGAGGGGCCCAGCCAGCTTTAGAAATTATAGTCAGTGCAGAAGAGACACTTGTGGTAGAGGGGTGAGTGGGTGGGTAGGTGGATGGATGGATGGATGGATGGATGAGTGGGTGATTGGATGGATGGATGGATGGATGGATGGATGGATGAGTGGGTGACTGGGTAAAAGGGATAGATAGATGGATGAATAGATGGGTGGATGGATGGATAGGTAGATGGATGGATGGATAAGTGGATGGATGGGTAGATAACGGATGAATAGATGTATGATATGAGTGGATGGATGAGCAGGTGGGTGGATGGATGGATGCATGAATGGGTGGGTGTCTGAGAGGGTGGGTGGGTGGGTGGATGGATAGGTGGGTGGATGGATGGATGATGAATGGATGGATGGGTGGGTGGGTGGATGGATGGATGGATGGATGGGTAGATGGATGGTAGATAAGGGAATGGATGGGTGGATAACAGATGGATAGATGTATGATATGAGTGGATGGATGAGCAGGTGGGTGGATAGATGGATGAATGAATGGGTGGGTGGGTGGGTAGATGGATAGGTGGGTGGATGGATGGATGGGTGGGGGGGTAGATGGATAGGTGGGTGGATGGATGGATGGATGATGAATGGATGGATGGGTGGGTGAGTGGGTGATTTGGATGGATGGATGGATGGATGGATGGATGGATGGATGGATGGACGGATGGATGAATGGGTGATTTGGATGGATGAATGGATGGATAAGTGGGTGACTGGGTAAAAGGGATAGATAGATGGATGAATAGATGGGTGGATGGATGGATAAGTAGATGGATGGATGGATAAGTGGATAGATGGGTAGATAACGGATGAATAGATGTATGATATGAGTGGATGGATGAGCAGGTGGGTGGATAGATGGATGCATGAATGGGTGGGTGTCTGAGAGGGTGGGTGGGTGGGTGGATGGATAGGTGGGTGGGTGGATGGATGATGAATGGATGGATGGGTGGGTGGGTGGATGGATGGATGGATAGGTAGATGGATGGTAGATAAGTGAATGGATGGGTGGATAACAGATGGATAGATGTATGATATGAGTGGATGGATGAGCAGGTGGGTGGATAGATGGATGAATGAATGGGTGGGTGGGTGGGTAGATAGATAGGTGGGTGGATGGATGGATGGGTGGGGGGTAGATGGATAGGTGGGTGGATGGATGAATGGGTGGGGGGTATATGGATAGGTGGGTGGATGGATGGATGGGTGGGTGAATGGACGGGTGGATAGGTGAGTGGATAGGTGGTAGATGGATGGGTGGATAACAGATGGATAGATATATGATATCAGTGGATGGATGAGCATGTGGGTGGATAGATGGATGAATAAATGGGTAGGTGGCTGAGAGGGTGGGTGGCTGGGTAGATGGATGGATGGATGAGCGGGTGGGTGGATGGACAGACCGACGGACAGACGGACTGGTGGGTGGATGGATGATGGATAGGTGAATGGATAGATGAACAGATGGATGGATGGATGGATGATGGATGGACGGATGGGTAAATGGATGGGGGGGTGGGTAGATGGATGGATGGGTGGGGGGTAGATGGATAGGTGGGTGTGTGGATGGTGGATGGGTGGGGGGGTAGATGGATAGGTGGGTGGGTGGGTGGATGGGTAAGTGGGTGGATAGGTGGTGGATGGATGGGTGGATGGGCATATGGTCTGAGGCCCAACCTCAGTGAAAACTGAAGGGAGAGTGCCTGACTCAGCTCCCCAAGCCTGGCTTTACCCTGCTATGAGAACAGGTTCTGCCATGGCGATGACCCCTGATGCCAGGCTCTGGAACTCCCTGCATGGTTTGAGAGGACTCCCCAGACCCTATGGTGTCTCCAGAAGTCCCAGCCCCATCCCCAGATAAGAAAACCTCAGGCCATCATGGGTCAGGGACCCCCTGCTAAGGTCTCCTGAGCACAAACCGTTTCTTACGTGGAATTGTGTTCTCTCTGAGTTATATTTTATTCCAGAAAAGAGAAGTCAGAAATGAAGGCGTGGGAAAGTCTGGGGGCCTCTGAGGCAGAATCTGCGGCCCCAGTGACCCTTGGCTTGGGGACGCCTCCCCCCACTCTGCCTGTCTTCACAGGGCTTTCTCTGCCTTCTCCTCTCTTTTGAAGACACGAGCCATTGCACTTAGGCCCACCCTAATCCACAGTGGCCTCTTGGAATTTATAACTTATCCCACCTGCAAGGACCCTTCTTCCAAATAAGGTCATGTTCACAGGCTCTGAGTGGACATCTTTGGGGACCAACGTTCAGCCCACAGCTGGACTAGCAAGGGGCAGAGCCGGGGCTCAGCCAGACAGCTCCTGCACCTCTGTAAGCAGCCCCTGAGGGGCCAGGCAGGTCCAGCCCTGGCTACAGGAGGCCACGGAAGCAGCAGACGAGGTACCCTGCGGCCTGTGGGCACTCTGGTGGTGGGGGACAGGACAGCATCCAGGCCAGGCCTGCCACTGCCTTCACCGGGTCTGTGGACCCTTCCTCTCCATGTCTCTTGCTGGTTGGTGTCCATGCCTCAGTTTCCCTGCCAGCAGTGGTTGGAGCTGGGCAAGTGTCGCAGGGTCTGGGAGGCACCAAAAATGTGAAGAGGCTCTGGAACCCCTTCCAACGCCTTAGAAAGACTGAGCTATGGGCTGGGAGCAGCCTGTCCTTCCCCGGCCCCAACTACCCCATCCATGGAGCAAGGAACGGAACTTGCTGGGGTCCCTGCATCTAACACCTATGGGGGGCCAGCGCAACACCTGGCAGTTTCCCAACATCCAGAACCCAGGCACATTGCCATGACCTGGCATTGCAGTTCCCTCCCCCGCGCTCTTCCCTCCCCCGCGCTCGTCCCTCCCCTGTGCTGTTCCCTCCTCCTTTCTGTTCCCTCTCAGTGCTATTCCTTGGTCCCCCTCACCTACACCCCCTCCTCCCTTCCTCACCCTCCAGGCCTCAGCTGACATCCTGCGACACTCCCCATCTCAGCCTGTCCCTGTGTCTCTGTCACTGTCCCCTCCAGGCCTCCTGTTTCTGGCTGGCTCCACGTGGCAGCATCTACGTGAGATGCAGTTCTGGTCACTGTTTCCCACACCTGGAACAGCTGGTGCACAAGGCTTGCCTGCTGCATGAGCGGCGGAGGGAGGGAGTGGGTGACTGAGTGACGGAGTAACTGAGTGAATGAAGTGACAGCAGCAGTGCAGTGGGCGGAGATAAGGGAGGGAGGGAGGGAGGGACTGAGTGAGTGAGTGGAGGAAGTGACTAGAGTGACAAAGTGGGAGTCTCATGGCCTGCATGCCATACAGGGGAGGAAGGAGGGAGTGAGTGAGTGATTTGGTGGTTCAAGTGACAGCAGTGATGCAGCAGGGGTCTCACGGCCTGCCTGGTGGATAAGGGAGTGAATGAATGAATGAATGAGTGAATGGATGAAGTGACAGCAGTGATGCAGCAGGGGTCTCACGGCCTGCCTGGTGGATAAGGGAGTGAATGAATGAATGAATGAGTGAATGGATGAAGTGACAGCAGTGATGCAGCAGGGGTCTCACGGCCTGCCTGGTGGATAAGGGAGTGAATGAATGAATGAATGAATGGAGTGAATGGATGAAGTGACAGCAGTGATGCAGCAGGGGTCTCACGGCCTGCCTGGTGGATAAGGGAGTGAATGAATGAATGAATGAGTGAATGGATGAAGTGACAGCAGCGATGCAGCAGGGGTCTCACGGCCTGCCTGGTGGATAAGGGAGTGAATGAATGAATGAATGAATAAGTGAATGGATGAAGTGACAGCAGCGATGCAGCAGGGGTCTCACGGTCTGCCTGGTGGATAAAGGATTGAATGAATGAATGAATGAGTGAATGGATGAAGTGACAGCAGTGATGCAGCAGGGGTCTCACGGCCTGCCTGGTGGATAAGGGAGTGAATGAATGAATGAATGAGTGAATGGATGAAGTGACAGCAGTGATGCAGCAGGGGTCTCACGGCCTGCCTGGTGGATAAGGGAGTGAATTAATGAATGAATGAATGAGTGAATGGATGAAGTGACACCAGTAATGCAGCAGGGGTCTCACGGCCTGCCTGGTGGATAAGGGAGTGAATGAATGAATGAATGAGTGAATGGATGGAGTGACAGCAATGCAGCAGGGGTCTCACGGCCTGCCTGGTGGATAAGGGAGTGAATTAATGAATTAATGAATGAGTGAATGGATGAAGTGACAGCAGTGATGCAGCAGGGGTCTCACGGCCTGCCCTATGGATAAGGGAGTGAATGAATGAATGAATGAATGAATGGAGTGAATGGATGAAGTGACAGCAGTGATGCAGCAGGGGTCTCAGGGCCTGCCTGGTGGATAAGGGAGTGAGTGAATGAATGAATGAATGAGTGAATGGATGAAGTGACAGCAATGCAGCAGGGGTCTCATGGCCTGCCTGGTGGATAAGGGAGTGAATTAATGAATGAATGAATGAGTGAATGGATGAAGTGATGGCAGTGATGCAGCAGGGGTCTCACAGCCTGCCTGGTGGATAAGGGAGTGAATGAATGAATGAATGAATGGAGTGAATGGATGAAGTGACAGCAGTGATGCAGCAGGGGTCTCACGGCCTGCCTGGTGGATAAGGGAGTGAATGAATGAATGAATGAGTGAATGGATGAAGTGACAGCAGCGATGCAGCAGGGGTCTCACGGCCTGCCTGGTGGATAAGGGAGTGAATGAATGAATGAATGAATAAGTGAATGGATGAAGTGACAGCAGTGATGCAGCAGGGGTCTCACAGCCTGCCTGGTGGATAAAGGAGTGAATGAATGAATGGAGTGAATGGATGAAGTGACAGCAGTGATGCAGCAGGGGTCTCACGGCCTGTCTGGTGGATAAGGAAGTGAATGAATGAATGAGTAAGTGAATGGATGGAGTGACAGCAATGCAGCAGGGGTCGCACAACCTGCCTGGTGGATAAGGGAGTGAATGAATGAATGAATGAGTGAATGGATGAAGTGACAGCGGTGATGCAGCAGGGGTCGCACAGCCTGCCTGGTGGATAAGGGAGTGAATGAATGAATGAGTGAATGGATGAAGTGACAGCAGCGATGCAGCGGGCAGGGGTCTCACAGACCGGGCTTGTCATCCTGCGGGCCTCAGGCCCCTCACCAGGGAAATGTGCGCCTTTCATGGTAGGGGAGACAGGTTTTGAGGACCAGCCATTGCCTCTGGTAAGGTGAGGGAGTTGTGGGGACTTGTCGGGATGGGCTGCAGGACAGACGGGCTGGGACCTCAGCAGCCTCAGCCTCAGCCCCTGCCCTCCCATGAATCTGCTGCTGGCCCGCAGTGGCCTGGGGGCAGCCAGGCAGCCCCAAGGGGCTTCTGCACGGCCGGCCCTGGGCTAGGCCACCCCACCTTAGAACATCCCCGCCGAGAGCTGCTTCAGAGCTGCCCAGTGAGGTTTGGGAACAGCCTCAGATGAGGTTGTCACAGCGGATGCAGCACAGATAGGGTTTCCAATGCCATCACAGCATCAAGACACTGACCTCTTTGTTGGGGGAGACAAGGAGCATTCTCAGGGCCGTCCAGGGAATTTAAAGTGGCCGCCTTTGTCCTGGGGCAGGTGGGGCTGGCCGGGGCCTGGAGGAGGGACAGGGCGATCCCGAGTGGTGGCAAGCAGGGCAGGCTCTAGGGTCCTCTTTGGACCCTGGACACACCTGATAAGGCTGGGCACTGAGCCTGGGGCACCCTAGGAAGGGAGACAGCCACAGTGCCCACGTCTCTGAGAGTCTTGGCAGAAGGGCCAGGCTGGGAAGTTAAAAATAGCTTGCCACCCCCTGCCCACAGGCAGAGCAGGGTCAGGAAGGGCCTGCAGAACCAGAGAAAGAGCTACTACTGTTCCAGCCCTGGTCAGAGGTGGGGAAAAAAGAAGAGACAGAGAAAAAAATCAACGGGCAGACCTGTGCCCAGCCAGACCTCCACAAGGGAAGCCGAAGCTGAAACTGGCTTCCTGCCCCAGCGTCTTCTGGCCCGGGCACCGGCAGTGGTTCCCCAGGGTGGGCTGGTGGCCCAGGCTGACCTGAGGGTCCAACCACCTGGCACCAGGCAAGATGCTGGCTCAGGGCTGGTGGTGCCCACACGACTTCCAGGCTGGGGACCCTGGTGAGGCTGCGCTCCCCCCTCCCCTGGGGGATGTTGGGGGTGGCAGCCACATCCCCAGGAGCCAGGGCACACTGGCAGGGAGGCTCTCACCCCTTCCCAGCCTGGGTCACAGAAGTGGGAGGGAGTGGCAGGCCCCCCTGAGAGTGTTTGGGGGCAGGCCTGAGCTAGTCCTGCATCCCAAGGTCTCACACCTGTTCCCTCCCAGGTTGGGGGGCGAGTGCCAGATGGGAACCTCGACCTCCTTCCCCATGCCCCTCCCCACCTGCACACCCAGGCGGCACCCCGCCATGCCCCACAAACTAGGGGTGCACTCAGTGGGGCCGGGTGGGAACAGGGTGCCATCCCTCCACTCAGGACTGCACAGAAAGTCCGGGGGCTGTGCAGCGTCAGCAGAGCTGCGGCGCGTGTTTTTATCATGCTGCGAACACGCTGCTCCTGGGAGTGATAAGCATTAAACCGACCGGAGGCTGTCAGTCTCAGTTTGAGGGTTTAGAAATATTGGGACGAATAATTAGATTTCATATCGTTACCGCAGCACCCATCGCAGGATCAAGCAGATTAATTTTTTTCACCCTCCTCTGCTCATTAATATTCATTAGAGGCTCAGGAAGGCCAGGGTGGGGAGGGCCAGGCCCCAGCAGCCTTGCCAAGCGCTGCCTGTCCAGCTTGGGCCCGTCCAGCTCAGGCACACCCAGGACACAGGAGCCTCTGGTCACCCACCTTTGTGCCAGGAATATGCCTGCCCATTGCCCCTGGGGTTTGCCCCCCCAACCTGCCCCAGCAGAAGCCTCTGTCCGAGTCGGCAGGGACCCACAGCTGTCATGCGGCTCCTCAGCCCTGCCCTACGGCACTGGAAATCACTGGGGTGTCCTTTAAAAGGGGGGCACCCACCCAACGCCAGCCTGCACAAAGCAGCTTCTTCAGGGAAGCCTCTTACCCCCAGTGGACACTCAGCATGTGCTGCCCCAGAGGTGCCCCATGGATGGCACCCCATGCCCACCTTGTCCTGCCAGGCCAACCCAAAAGCAGCAGCCAAGGCAAGCGCTAACACACATCCTGAGCTGAGGACATGCCAGGCAGGTGGTGCACAAAGGCTTCATACAGATCGCAGCCCCCCCAAGGTCCTGGGAGGAAACTGAGTCAAGGGAGATGGGAGTGACCCACTGAGGCTGCCCCAAAAGCTAGTGGTGGACAGGGGGTGGGTCCAGAGTGAGCAGGGGCACGGCCTCCCCTCCATCCTCCCAACAGCCACGTGTGGAGAGGGCAGAGCCTCATCTGCAGATGAGAAATGGAGCCAGGGTTTGGGGCGCCTGCTGGGGATGGCTTTGCACTGGGACTGCAGGGGTGCACCCACCCCGGACCAGGGCCAGCCCAGTGGCCAGCTTAGCTCTGCTCACCCGTTCTGTGGCCGAGCCCTGTGGCAGCAGACAGGTGGCGTGGAAGCCACTCGCTCTGCTGGCCAGCCTGCCCTAACCTTGCCCGAGTGATCAGTCAGCGTCCCCAGCCCAAAGCCCATATCTTGCTAGATTCCTGCATGCCTGTGGATGGGCTGAGGGGCAAGCGTGGCTCAGAGGGGTACCTGCATACGGGTCTGGCCATGCCCTGCCCAAGGTCACAGCAGGGAGGCTGAGCCTGGCTGGAGCCCCGCTGCCCAGCGCTGTACACAGGGTCCCACGTACGGCCGGCAAAGCCCAGGAAAGCTCATGGGATGGCACGTGGTGGGGAGGCCTCCAGACCCGAGGGGAACACCCTGCACCGTGGCCAGCCTGGCCCCTTCTACCATGCAGTTGTGCCGACGGCCGTCCTCACCACAGGGCAGCACAAACCTGTCCCGTGGCAGTGGCAGCATTCGTGGGGGACACTGGCTTTTCCATCAAAGGTCATGATGCAGGAAGTTTCTGATTTAAAGACATTTATACAGAACAAAAAGTGAGCGTGTTTACAGGAAGTGCTGGACACACGTGTGAGGCGACTCTGAATGGACACCCAGGTGGCTGAGCTTGGGGACCCACTGGCACAGTGAGCAGCACGGGGCTGAGGGCTAGGGTGCTGAGGCTGAGTCAGCCTTGCAGGAGGGGCCGAGGCCTGAGGGGCAGCGGCGGTCACCCCTTCCTGTACCACTGCCTTCTACCCTTGATTGTGACCAGCACTGGGTAGCAGAGAGCAAGGCCACCAACTGCCCACCCTCACCCCTGCCCTGTCCCAGCCCCAGACTGCACCGAATGGGGTCCCTCGCATTTCCTCCACCATTCGGCCAGCATGCAAGGCACACAGGAAATGAGGCAGCTGTCCGGAGGGCCGAGCCCAGAGTGTGTTCCTTCCAGACTTAGCCCTGACAGTCACCGCTGACAGCATGGCCCAAGGCACGGGCATGAGTTCTGTCCCTCCCCAACCGGGCTTCAGTTTCCTCACCCATGAGATGAGAGGAGGGCACTGCCTGCTTTCCAGGATGATGGTGAGGCCGAGTGGGCCACGGCTGACCCTACCCAGTGTTGGCATCTCAGGCCCCCCAGGCAGGGGCCAACCAGCCTCAGGGTGGCGACAGAGCCGCTGAGCCTGGTCGGTGCTCCCCTACCTCCACCGTGTGCTGGCCCTGGGAGCTGGCGGGAACACAGGTGGCCCTGCTGCGCCCTGTGGCAGCAAGGGGAGCCATGCTGTTGGGGAGACACTGAGGCCCAGGGGTTGCTAGGGAGGTGCCATCTCGCCTGGGCTAATCTCGGCCCCACCCGCAGAGGTCATTCTGGAGGCATCCAGGGCCTGTGTGGGAGGAGCCTGTGCCAGGGCCAGCCGTATGGGGCCAGTGTTTCATACCCAGCACGCCCCAGGCCAGGGTGGGCGGGCAGTGGGGAGAACACAGACCCAGAGAGATACGGGTGTGCACTCAGGCGCTGCTGCTCTGGCTGTGTGGCCCAGGGCATGCTGCTCGATCTCTCTGGGCCTCGGTCTCCATGAGAACGCTGCACCCAGCCCGGGAAGGTACCTCTCCCCGCTGTGCCTCCCAGCCCCAGCATGCTGTTAGCCCCGCCAGCCAGCAATGGCACAGATGGCTCATGCCATGGCTCTGCCAGCTGTAGGGCCTGTGACCGTCCACAGCCTGGCTGAGCAGCCAAGTCAGGAGGCAGAATCCGTCTCGTACCCACAGGAAACCCCAGGCAGGCTGCAGACTGACCCCTCCCCCATGTGTTCCTGCCCCCGCCCAGAGCCCAGCCCTGACCCTGCTGCTGGTGGAGGAGTCTTGCTGGCTGAGGACGCTGCCCCAGGCCCTGACCGAGGCCGAGGCCAACGCAGAGATCCACAGGAAGGGTCAGTATGATGTGGCACCTCCGTCCCAAACCTTCCGGAAGGTGGGGGTCACTTGGCTCTCCCAGGGCTGAGCCCTGGAAGGGAAAGCAGCCTGCTAGAGCAGGGGTGGGGGTGGGGGACAAGGAGCCACTGCCCTGGGCACTGCAGTGTGAGGCAGACACTCTACTGGGACCAGTTAGACCAGCCCATGAGTCCCTGTATGAGGATCCTGCCTGGCAGGCTAAGCCAGGACAGGTGTCCGCTGCAGCGGGGGTGGGGGCTTCTCCCCTCTGTGGGATACCATGATCCCCCTGTCTCTTCCCTGGCTTGGCTGTACCTCTGGGAGTCCAGTAAGGGCAGCGGCAGGGACCCCAAGGCCGGGCTGGCTGGCAGGTACCACTGGACCTGAGCCCCACGCCATCGGTGTGGCTCCAGAACAGTCAGAATGGTGTTCAAACCCAGCTGCCTCCTTTACTGGCTGCGGGACCTGGGGCAAGGCCCCGGCTTCTGGGACCTCTGTTTCTCTATCTGGAAGATGGGCGTGAGCCTCAGGAAAGAGCCCAGTGGGGCACCCAGGGCTGGAGGTCCCTGGAGCCTCCTGGACCTGCTGGAAGGTGGCAGCAGCCCGGGAGGAAGAGGGGCAGGAAATGGACCTCTTGCAGGGCAGCCATACAGCCAGGGCAGGCGGCTCTTCCTGGCTCTCGGGAGACCCCGCCCACCCCTTGCACCCCCATCCCCCTGGGATCCTTCCAGACATGGAGGCTCAGGTCCTAGGGGAGGACAGGGGCCACACCGTGATTTCCGCAGCCAGGCAGGCCGTGGTCACCAGGACAGCTGTGCGCTCAGCACCGGACGCCAGTCTCATGCCCCTTTACGTGCCTCTTGCCATCGTGCCTACCAAACAACGGCAATCCCGGCGGAGGCAGAGCTGTCTCAGGGACATCCCTGTAAACAGCCACACTGCAGCCCCTCCCTATGGGGTCCCCAGGGAGTGATAGGTGCAGAGTGGCCTCCCCCGTGCCCTGCCACCCGCTCCTGGGACCTGAGCCAGTGCCTCCCCCACGTGCCCCCATTTCCCCATCTGTAAGGCAGAGGGGACCCCAGTGCCTCCTCCCCACCAAAGGGGTCCCTGAGGACCCAGCAGAGCTGCAACCCCAAAACGTCGGGGCCCCGTGTTGGTGCAGGGTGGGGACAGGCTGTGGCACGTGTGGGCGGGGCTGGCTCGGGACTGAAGCCAGCACCACAGGGGACATAGCCCAGGAGCCCAAGATGGACAAGCCAGCCCGTGCAGCCTGGGCACTGTGGGCCGAGGCTGCCCCCTGCAGGCGGATGCAGGAACAGCCACCCTTGGACAATTTCCCGAAGAGCCGGGTCCATTCTAGGGCCCCTCGAAGGCCCCAACCTTTGGACACCTTTCCTGAATGGCTGCCCAGGGTTTTCCATAGTTGCTCTACCACCTGCCCTCCACGTCATCCCTTTCCTGGGAGACGTCCCCAGGCCCCTCCCACTAGGATGGGTGTAGGGCAGGGAGGCCGGGAGGCTGAACATCCGGAGGGGACCACCCGCCTCACCCCCAAGGCAGAATGCAGCCAGCCAGCCACAGCTGTGAACCTGGGGTGGCAGCTCTCCTGACCCCATCCTCCACCCCTTGCTTAGGACAGGACAGGACAGGGCAATGGGGCACACAAGGTCCTGGGTCATGGACACTCATCTCCCTCCAGATGACGCACTCTGGTGCAGGGTCACCAAGCCAGTGCCCGCCGGGGGACTCCTGAGCGTGCTCCTCACAGCCGAGCCCTGCAGCACCCCTGGCCACACTGTGAAGAAGGAGTCGGCAGAGCCCACATGCCCAGTCCCCGCCCACGACCTCCAGCTCCTGCCGCAGCAGGCCGGGATGGCCTCCATCCTTGCTACTGCAGTGATCAACAGTGAGTGCTGGACTCCCCAGGCCTGGGCGGCTGCTGTACCAAGGAGGGGCAGGCAGGGCAGGAAAGGGGTGGGAGCTGAGGGTAGGAAGCCTGGGGGCAACAGAGTAAGAGGGAAGGCAGGGAAGGAGGTGATATGGGCGATCCCAAGTGTGGAACACACAAGGCCAAGAGGGTCCCCAGGGCCCCATGGCCATGACAGGGAAAGGCCCTGCCAGCAGGCAAGCAGGCTTAGGCACAGACCCAACTGCCTCGCATACCACACCAGAAGCCTGCATCTTCCCTGGGGCAGCCCTAACTGTGGGGCAGAGCAGGAGCCTCCCCTCAGCCCTCCTGGCGTTTGGGGCCTGGGCACCACAGGCGGTGAGCAGCAGCCCTCTCCCCGGCCTGCTAGATGGTGCTGCCGCCTCCACCTCCCAGTTTTCATGACCAAGACATTGTTGGTTTTTTTGGTTTTGGGACAAGGTCTCAGTGTTACCCAGATGGTCATGGAGTTCTAGTCTCAAGCGATCCTCCTGCCTCAGCCTCCCGAGTAGCTGGGATTTCAGGCACACACCACCAGAATCTCTCTCCACATGGCCACATGTCCCTGGGGACAGAGCCACCCCGCTGGGCACACCTGAAGTGGACAGACGTCATTCCTTCGGTGGCTCTCCTGGAACCTCTGAGGATGGCTGTGGAAATCAGGAGTCACTCATCCTGGGCTGGGTGCAGGGGCCGCACCTGTGACCGCAGCCCTGTGTGAGGCTGAGACAGGATTGCTGGAGCCCAAACTGAGCGATACAGCAAGATCCCCATCTCTGCTAAAATTTTAAAAATTTGCCCAGAGTGATCAGGCACCCCATGCACCTGTGTGGCCAAGGCCAGCACGTGGCCACCGTGGACAGCCACAAGGCACACGGGGGACTCACGGCAAGTGTGGCCTCAGGCGAGCGGCTGGGGCTTCCCAGGGGAACAGGGACTGTGCCAGAGGGTGCTGGATAGGGAGGGTGAGACCCAAGTTTAGCTTTGGTGACCACAGAGTCACATAACTGGAAGAAAAGCGACCTTTATGAGCAAGTCCAATGTGAAGATGGCTTGAAGGAGGTGGAGGCAGCCCGTCATTAGAACCAGAGGTGCCTGCCAAGCAGGGCCACGTGTGCAGCCAGGGGCTTTGGTGTGCCCACTGGGGGACGTCACTCTGTAAGGGAGTCTGGGGAGCAGACCCCAACTCTTTGAGTGTCCTAACCTTGAGACACCTATTAGATGCAAAAGAGAAGCCAGAGTCTGTCAAGAGACACGGGACAGGGCTCAGGGAACCATGGAGCCTATGGACCTGAGTCGGGAGAGGGGACATCTCCCATGGGATAGCAAGTGAGCTGAGACAGGTTAGAGGGACCGTGGAGGGTGGCAGGTGGTCTGTCACATCCAGGCTGTGGCAATACTAACAGCAGAGAAGCAACTGCTGGTCCTGACAGTGCAGAGCTCACTGTGGCCCTGATCGAGGCTGCTCCAGTGAGGGTCAGAGGAGGCCTGTGCAGGGGCCAGCTGGCCAGAGGGGGCCGGGCTTGTGTGCCTGGTACCCAGGACATAATGGCCCATGTTATGTGCTGGTGGGGATGGCTGGTGACACTGAAGAGAAGGGGCCCGAGAGCTGGGTCCGCACCCAAGCCCAGGTTCGGGGATGGGCAAGGCAGGGCAAGCCACTGCCCCACAGAGCCAGGAGGGGAGATGAGAACACCGGCCACGGGGACCCACCCAGAGGGGAGATGAGAACACCAGCCACAGGGAACTGAAAGGAGCCAGGAGCAAACAGGGTCCCCATCTGCCTTCGTCTCTTCCCTGGAAGGAGAGGGCGCAGAGGGGATGGGAGGCCAGAGTGGCCATGCTGCCAGGATGGGAAGGGGGTGCCCCATGGTGTCTCTGGGTGCCTGGGAGACCCGAACGACAGTGAGACGGCGGGGACAGTGGGCTGGCGACAGTCCCATCCTCCAGCAGGGTCCTCGCCCACACAGCCTGCAGAGACCACCTCCCCATCTCCGATGGGCAGCTGCAGGTGCCCCAGGCTCAGCACCACTGCCTCGGTTTCCCCTCTCAGGTCTGAGTTTCCATGTCAGTGCCTCATCCCCAGGCTCAGCACCCTGGACCTGTCTCACGGGTTAAGCAGGAGGCGGTGCACCTGCCTGGAGGCCCCATCGCAGGCCGCCGGACTCAGCCCCTGGTCGGCAGTAGGCAGGCAGCCTTCCTCACTAAGCTGCACAGCCACAGCCCCTGTCCCCACATCTCTGCCAGCAGCACAGTCCCCCACAATGACCTTGGAGACAGAAACAAACCTACCTGGTGGCCTCCCAGATCTGGGACCCAGCTCAAGGCCTCAGCTGAGAGAAGACAGAGCTGCTTGCAGCCTTAAGGAAAAGGGAACTTGGAAATCAGCAGCACAGGAGGGAAGAGATGGGAGCCAGGAGTCCCAAAAAAACAGGTGCCAGAGAAAGAGCCACCTCCCAGACAGGCACTGAAATTCCTACCAAGAGGCGAGAGGTGGCAGGCAGGCCACAGAGGGGTGGGGGCTGCCCTGGGTGATAACTGCAGCCTTGGGATAAACATCGGAGAAGCCGGTAAGAAATGAGCACCAGCCTGCAGAGGCAGAGACCTGGTATCACATCGGTCTCCAAATGGAACGGGCTTAAAAGCCAGATAAGGAATCCCAGGGTTCCACAGGGAGGCCAAGGCCAATCAGAACAGGCCCTCCCTTCCCTGTCTTCAGCCAAGAGGTTGCAGGCAGACAGGGCAGGGCTCTGGGGCAGAGAAACATTCCCTAAACTGCTCTAAAGACAAACTGAAAACACGCTAGAGAAATCCTCCCCCGTTGGCAGAACCGCCGTGAGCAGTCCCAGTCCCCAGAACTCTGACCAGTTCCCAGCAGCCCACTCGGGGTCAGTGTGGTGGATTCAGCAAATCTGACCAGCCAGGCCGAAACTGACAAGGAGCCACCCAGGTGTGAGGGCGCATGGGGCTTCCTGACCTCTGCGCTCCTAGGCTCACACCCCAGATCCCTAGAACTAGTCAGCAGCCATGGTGTACCCGAGTGCTCGGGGACTGTGCGTTTGGGTTTCCTTTGCAGCCCCGCACTCCCACGCCCCGGCACACACACCTGTACACACACAGCTCCTCTCCCATGGCCCCCCAGGTCCACACGGTCACCCCAGTATGTTATGGATGCTAGCCTTGCCTGGTGGTGTCCACACTCCTTCCTTCTGCACCCGCGAGGCCAAAGCGTCTCCTTATGGGGCTCACCACTGGAAGGGGACCTACAGGAGTCCACTCAGACCCAAATTCCCACAGGTCCCGGGCTGGGGCTGTCACAGGACAACCCAGGAGGCTTACAGTTACAGGGAGGAGTTAAAGCCTCAGTTCCTGGGGTAGGGAGGACAGTGGGGTCTGTCAGGACCAGGCCCTTGCCCTGGCTGGCAGGGTGGCCCTCAGCCCATGCCCACCTGCCTCCCGCCCCACAGAAGACGTCTTCCCCTGCAAGGACTGCGGCATCTGGTACCGCAGCGAGCGCAACCTGCAGGCACACTGGCTCTACTACTGCGCCAGCCGCCAGGGTGCCAGCTCCCCGGCCACGGCCGCCTCGGAGGAGAAGCCCAAGGAGGCCTACCCCAATGAGCGCGTCTGCCCCTTTCCCCAGTGCCACAAGAGCTGCCCCAGCGCCAGCTCCCTGGAGATCCACATGCGCAGCCACAGCGGTGAGCCCCCACCCCAAATGCGGGTCCTCGGGGTGCCAGCTGCTTCCCCACCCAGTCCCACAGGCGACGGGGGACACCCACAGCAGTGAGCCCCCACCCCAAACGCGGGTCCTTGGGATGCCAGCTGCTTCCCCACCCAGTCCCAGAGGCGACAGGGGACACCCACGTGCAGGCACACACGCACACGGTGTCATGACACACCTGTGCGGTCTCTGCACGCCCAGACCCCCACAGGCGCCCAGAACAGGCCTCCCACCTGTGGCTATCTGGGTAGTCAGCTGAGGGCCTGACCCACTGCAGTCCTGAGAGAAAAAGGGTTGTGGCTGAGGGGTTTAAAGGGCCCTCAGCACAGGGTCCCGGCACAGATCATGGCCCTAGGCAGAGCCACCTTCCCCATCCCTGGACTCCAAGGCCAACCTGGCCCGGGCACCACCCTTACACGCCCTTCCAGGAGAGCGGCCGTTCGTGTGCCTGATCTGCCTGTCGGCCTTCACCACCAAGGCCAACTGCGAGCGCCACCTCAAGGTGCACACAGACACGCTGAGCGGTAGGCATTGCAGGATGGGGGTCGCTGGAAAGGGGGTGTGGGGCCCACCCTCCACCCTGGGCCCTGACCACCTTGCCATGGCCCACAGGGGTCTGCCACAGCTGTGGCTTCATCTCCACCACAAGGGACATCCTCTACAGCCACCTGGTCACTAACCACATGGTCTGTCAACCGGGCTCCAAAGGTGAGATCTACTCTCCAGGGGCCGGACAGGCAGCAACGAAGCTGCCCCCAGGTGAGCAGCCCTGTCCCTTGGGGCCCCTGAGGTGCAGAAAGGGAGCAGGTCTGTAGACCAAGACAGGTCGGGGGTCCACTTCTCCCCTCCCGGAGCTCACCCTCCAGCTCTGACCCGCCAGGTCCTGCCCCAGGCCTGAGGTGCCCCTCTGTGGTCTCTCTACAGACAGTCTGGGCAGCCTCCAACAGCACTCAGCCCTGCACGGCCCACTGGCCTCCACGGACCTGGGCCTGCCGCCCACCCCATCTCCAGGACTGGACAGGAAGGCCCTGGCCGAGGCCACCAACGGAGAGACCAGGGCGGCTCCCCATAATGGAGGCAGCAGCGAGCCCCCGGCGGCCCCCAGGAGCATCAAGGTGGAGGCGGGGGAGGAGCCGGAGGCGACCCGCGCCCCGGGCCCCAAAGAGCCTGGGCCCCACGCCCCGTCTCGGACGCCATCACCGCGCAGCCCCGTCCCGGCCAAGGCGAAGGCTGAGCTGTCCAGCCCCACGCCGGGCTCCAGCCCAGTGCCTGGTGAGCTGGGCCTGGCGGGGGCCCTGTTCCTGCCGCCATATGTGTTCGGGTCTGACTCGGCACCCCCGGCCCCCGCGGCGCCCCCAGCCTCGGAGATCCTGGCCAAGATGTCCGAGCTGGTGCACAGCCGGCTGCAGCAGGGTGCGGGTGCGGGCGCGGGCGGCGCGCAGGCTGGGCTCTTCGCGGGGGCCCCCAAGGGCGCCACGTGCTTCGAGTGCGAGATCACCTTCAGCAACGTCAACAACTACTACGTGCACAAGCGTCTCTACTGCTCTGGCCGCCGCGCGCCCGAGGACGCGCCCGCTGCGCGCAGGCCCAAGGCGACCCCCGGGCCGGCCCGCGCGCCTCCCGGGCCGCCCGCCGAGCCTGACGTGCCGCGCTCGTCGCCGGGCCCCGGAGCGCGCGAAGACGGAGCCGGGGGCGCGGCCACGCCCGAGGACGGCGCTAGCGGCCGGGGCAGCGAGGGCAGCCAGAGCCCGGGCAGCTCCGTGGACGACGCGGAGGACGACCCCAGCCGCACGCTGTGCGAGGCCTGCAACATCCGCTTCAGCCGCCACGAGACCTACACCGTGCACAAGCGCTACTACTGCGCTTCGCGCCACGACCCACCGCCGCGCCGCCCCACCGCGCCCCCGGGGCCCGCCGCGCCCCCTCCTCCCGCGCCCGTGCGCACGCGCAGGCGTCGCAAACTCTACGAGCTGCACGCGGCGGCCGGCGCCCCGCCACGCCCACCGCCCGGCCACGCCCCCGCGCCCGAGTCGCCGCGCCCCGGAAGCGGAAGTGGCTCCGGCCCCGCCCCCACGCGTTCGCCTGGCCCCGCGGCGGACGGCCCCATCGACCTGAGCAAGAAGCCGCGGCGTCAGCCCCCCGGAGCCCCGGCGCCCGCGCTGGCCGACTACCACGAGTGCACAGCCTGCCGCGTGAGCTTCCACAGCCTCGAGGCCTACCTGGCGCACAAGAAGTACTCGTGCCCCGCCGCGCCGCCGCCCGGCGCGCTCGGACTGCCCGCCGCCGCCTGCCCCTACTGCCCCCCGAACGGCCCGGTGCGCGGGGACCTGCTGGAGCATTTCCGCCTGGCGCACGGCCTGCTGCTCGGCGCGCCCCTGGCCGGCCCGGGGCTCGAGGCCCGGACGCCGGCCGACCGCGGCCCCTCTCCCGCGCCCGTTCCCGCCACCTCCCCGCAGCCCGGGCCCCGCGGCTCCCGGGACGGCCTCGGCCCGGAGCCCCAGGAACCGCCGCCTGGCCCGCCCCCGTCCCCGGCCGCCGCGCCCGAGGCCGTGCCGCCCCCGCCGGCGCCCCCCTCCTACTCGGACAAGGGCGTGCAGACTCCCAGCAAGGGCACGCCGGCGCCCCTGCCCAACGGCAACCACCGGTACTGCCGCCTCTGCAACATCAAGTTCAGCAGCCTGTCCACCTTCATCGCCCACAAGAAGTATTACTGCTCCTCGCACGCTGCCGAGCACGTGAAGTGAGCGCCCACACTACAGCCGCAGACGCTTCGCACGCCCCCGGGGAGGCGGGGGGACCGCCCCCAGGCCGCAGGGGACTCACTCCTGGGACCCCCACCAAGCACTGGCCTCGGCGGAGGGGGCCGCAGGGGGCAGCGCCCGCCTGGACCCTTGGCACTTAATAAACAAGTCGAGTTTGATGAGCACGGGGTAGGCCAGCCTAGTTCTCTGAGCCAGCAGGGACACGCCACCGCCGGGGTGCACACAGGCCCCTGCCGGAGTCACACCGCTGGTGGTGGAAGGGCTAGACCGAGCCTCAGGTCGGAGGCCACATCACACACGGAGCCACTGCAGGCCCAGCGGCTCGGCCCACCCCACCCCTGTCCCTGCCCCCCCTACGGAGAACAGGCTCCACACTGCTGACCCTTTCCCCTGCCTGCTTGGCGACCAGACACCGAAAGGAAAGGCAGTGTCCTGGCTGGCCATCCCTGCAACTCTGCATGGCCCTGGGGGGTCCAGTGTTCTCCATCCAGTCACAGACCACCTGGATTGGCCAGGGTGGGAGTGCCCTGGGAAGGAGGAAGCCCTGTGGTCACCAAGGCTGTGGGGAGAACGGACAAGTAGGTGGACAGGAGAGGGAGACCAACGCCAAAACATTTCCTGCACACGAGGGGCTCCTGATGCTCACTGGGGGGTGCCCCTCCCTTCAGAGCAGGGCTGGGCACAGCTGTGTGGTTGAGTCACGTGGTGGCTGGGCCAGGGCGCCCCACCCTGGCTTCCCTGCCCTGCTGGGCTGTATGCCCCGCCAGACTGGGGGGATTGCTTGGCCCAGCTTGGCTGAACAAGGTCGGCCCCCTTGCGGTTAGCAGCTGGGCGGCTCTGGGCGCCCTCCAGCCTGCTCTTTCACTGGAGAACAGACCACTCCATTCCCAACGGAACTTTATTTTTGGAGGTGAGCTCACTCTGGCCGAGGCTGGAGTGCGATGGTGCACTCACGGTTCACTGCAGCCTCGACCTCGTGGGCTCAAGTACTCCTCCCACCTCAGCCTCCTGAGCAGCTGGGACTACAAGTGTACGCCTCCATGCCCAGCTAATTTTTGTATTTTTTTGCAGAAATGGGGTCTCCCTATGTTACCCACACTGGGCAATCCTATTTTTTTTTAGAGATAGGGTCTTACTCTGTTTCCTCGGCTGGAGGACAGTGGCACAATCAGAAGTCACTGAAGCCTCAAACTCCTGGGCTGAAACCATCTTCCCGCCTCCGCCTCCCGAGGATCTGGGACCACAGGCTTGAGCCGCCACACCTGGCCAATTTTTTAAATTTTTCATGTAGAGATAAGGTCTAGATGTGTTGTCGAAGATGGTCTCAAATGACTGACCTCCAGTGCTCCTCCAGCCTCAGCCTCTCAAAGCGTGAGGATTATGGACGCAAACCACTGTTCCCAGCCCTTTTCCAACTCTCCTGGAATTTGCTGCCCTTTTCTCAGCTTTGCCCAACGGCCCCGGTGAGTGCAGGTCAAAGTGGCAGCGGCCTCTTGCCTGAAAAGCCCGAGGCGCTTCCCAGCTGCTGCAGGGCTCAGTGTCCTGCCCAAGGCTCGTGGGCCTGGGTCTGCAAACGCTTCGGTCTCTGATGTCTTTGTCCACTCGCCCTGCCCATCTGATGTGTCCACCTGCCCACTAGGGTCTGGCCAGATGGGGCTTCAGCCAAGGCCACTGAACAGACAGGGCTCCCACCCCCTTCCAGGGCCCCTCCAGGGAAGGCCAGCAGCCTCTTCCTCACAGACACCCCTTTTGTTGAAGGTCAGGCCCTCAGCCTGCTTGGCATTTGCACTGCTCTGCAGGAATCTACCTGGAGGGTTCCAAAGGCTCCGCCCCTCTGTGAGGCAGAGCGAATGACATGTTCTAAGAAACAAACCTGGGTGGGGCTGTCCCTGTGTGGACATTTCAAAGTAACTGTTTTAAGGCGCCTAGAAACATTGCAGATACCATCTCTGGTGGGCAACAGGGGCTCAAAGGAGAAAACTCCCATGTCTTCACCCCGTCCCCAGGCCCAACCAGCGAGGCCCGGGAATGGAAGCCACAGAGAAGAGGCTGGAAGGCAGGGTCCAGCAGCACCCCACACACCCACCGTGCACCCCCACAACCCACCGTGCACCCGCCCACCCTGTGCCCACCCACCATGCACCCACACAACCCACTGTGCACCCGCCCACCCTGCGCCCGCCCACCATGCACCCACACAACCCACCATGCACCCACACATGCCTTAGTGTTCATGCCTGTGCCACAATAATAGGAGGTCCTGGGCCCTGCAGCCCCTTCTGAGCATTCACTTGGAGGCAGCAAGGACCTTGTGACCAAGACCCAGACCTGAAGCGACCCCAGAGGGCCCGCCATGGACCGGAAGCTTTAGGACAGCACCCTGAGCCTCATGAAGGGCCCTGCACCTCATCCTGGCTTTCATAACCCCCACTGCCCCACCCTGCAGAGCTGGGCGCTGCTGCCCTCACCTGTCCTGAGTCATGTGCGTGCAGCCAGAGCCTGTGCCCACTGCACCCAGGACTCGACTCTGGTGTGCATCTTCTGTGCGGACCCTGGGCCTCCCACGCCTGGCAGATGCCAGCAGTCACCCCCATTCCCCCCAAGTCATCACCCCAGTCTCAGCCTGCCTGGGCCTCCACCTACAACTCCCTTGCAGCCACTCTCTGGGTGTGGCCTAGGCGCTCTCCCACCTCTCCCCAGGAAGCTGCCGGCCCTGCTCACAGACACCCCCTCTTCCCCCCAGCTGGTTCTCTGCTGAGCCAGGTTCAAGGCTCTGAGTCTACCCATCTCCCCTTGCAGTTCTCCCTCCACACTCCGGGCTGGGCTCATGGTCTTCTGTTGGCTAAATCTCTAGTTCTGCCACACCTCTTCTGAGCCCCAGGCCTGCAGACCCACAGCCCCGGTGTCCCTCCAGGGCCTTGGTGTACCATGACTGACCACACCTCACAAACACGTCTGTGACTTCTTCCCACACCTGCACAGGCGTCCCCCAGCCCACCTGTCTCCCCTCACCTGCTCAGGCGGTCCCAGCCCACCTGTCTCTTCACACCTGCTCAGGAGTCCCCCCAGCCCACCTGTCTCCCCTCACCTGTGTAGGTGTCCCTCCAGACCACCTGTCTCCCCTCACCTGTGTAGGTGTCCCCCCAGCCCACCTGTCTCCCCTCACCTGTGTAGGAGTCCCCCCAGCCCACCTGTCTCCCCTCACCTGTGTAGGTGTCCCTCCAGACCACCTGTCTCCCCTCACCTGTGTAGGTGTCCCCCCAGCCCACCTGTCTCCCTTCACCCCCTCAGGTGTCCCCCCAACCCACCAGTCTCCCCTTACCTGCGTAGGCATCCCCCCAGCCCACCTGTCTCCCCTCACCTGCTCAGGTGTCCCCCTAGATCAGTGTCTCCTCCCATCACCTGCGCAGGTGTCCTCTCGCCCTCTGCCCCTCAAGCTAGTGATGAGAGCACCAGCCTTGCCTACTCACCCTTCACTCTCAATGCAATGCTTGATTTAGCCAAAACCCATGGCTTCCCAAACCATCCACCGTCGCAGAGGACTCAGGACTTCACCCTTGGGGCTCTTCAAATAGCCGATTCCAAATCTCAAGGGTCCTGCACCTCACAAACCTGCCCCTGCCTCCTACCCGGCGAGCCCTGCTCCAAGCCCCAGCCCCACCCCAGCTGCCTGTGCTTGGCTTCTGAAACCCCTTCTGTTACTGGCCCCATTCTTCAGAGGTCAGAAGGCACCCTCCCCTGCCTCAGCACAGAGTGGGGCCCCTCCCCACAGCTTCCCCCAGCCCTGCGAAGCCCACCAACCCCTGGACCCCAAGCTCCAGCTGGCCACTTTAGGCACTGCCTCCTGACGCCCTGTCCTCCTCTGAGCTTATCTGGCTCTCAGCTTAGGTGCCCCTGAGACCCGTCCTCGGCTCACTCCCGCATAGGGAGAGTCACTCTGCATCTGTCCCCAGCTCATGTCCCTCATAGAAATGGTCACTCTGTCCTCTTGCCCGTCACCTACTGGCCTGCCTCCCATGAAAGCTGGGGCGTGCCTGCTGGACCTCTGCCTCCTGGGCACCCACAGGTGTCTGGTACAGAGGAGGGGCCTGCATCCATTGAAGTCACAAGGGCATCTGTGGAGCACAGACAAAGCAGCCAGCCCCTTGCCAAACCCAGCAGTCATTCCCCAAATCACAGGCTCCAAGGCCAGCCCTGATCTGACCACCCCTCACCCCGCTTCCCTCCTCACCATCCCCATCTCCCACCTGGTTTCCTGCTGTGTTCTTGCCCCACACCATACAGCCAGCTGTCTCCCTGAGTCAGCGCTGACAGGTGATGGCATCATGGCACCTGGTGCACGGTCACCATCACAGCCCACTCTCCAGCCATGCTGTCCACCGAGTCCCATGTGTGCAGCCCACTCTCCAGCCATGCTGTCCACCGAGTCCCATGTGTGCAGCCCACTCTCCAGCCATGCTGTCCACCGAGTCCCATGTGTGCAGCCCACTCTCCAGCCATGCTGTCCACCGAGTCCCATGTGTGCAGCCCACTCTCCAGCCATGCTGTCCACCGAGTCCCATGTGTGCAGCCCACTCTCCAGCCATGCTGTCCACCGAGTCCCATGTGTGCAGCCCACTCTCCAGCCATGCTGTCCACCGAGTCCCATGTGTGCAGCCCACTCTCCAGCCATGCTGTCCACCGAGTCCCATGTGTGCAGCCCACTCTCCAGCCATGCTGTCCACCGAGTCCCATGTGTGACCTGAGAGTCTCAGACCCCTGCACTCCTCCAAGCTTTGCCTGTGAAACTCCCTCTCCCTTCAAGACTGGCCTAAAAGGTCCTCCTCGGGGACACCCAGCTGGACTGCACCCCCCCAGCCCTGCACAGGATCAGCCTCCCGCCTCCACCCTCCTCCTTCCAGGAGGGCACCTGCTCCCTTTTACCTGAGCTATGTACAGCTCAAAGCCGCGTGCAGGCTGGCAACCCCTCTGCAGGGGCAGCCTCGCCCTCCTGAGGCCCCTCCCTCTGCCAGGCACAGGGTCCGGCCTCTCAGCCATACCATGGGTTGGGTGCCCTGACTGTGCACGAGGCCAAGATTCCGTCGGGACATGCATCCTGCCTGGGCACCTGGCAGGCACAGCTGGGCCAGGGCACATCCCTCTGCCACCTTCCAGCACACGGTTCTTGACCACCAGCCATACTGCTGGGCTCCAGCTCCCCACCCAGGCCCTTGGCTTATAGAAAGTTCAGGCCCAGCAGAAGCCCACCCCAGCCTCCCTGAGGAAGGGCGAGAGTGGAGAGGGCCCGACTGCAGGCTGTGTCTCCCACACCAGGACCTCAACATGTAGAGCAGGACAGTGTCTGTGGCTGGGGGGCGCTGCCTGAGCTGCCAACCAACGGATGGGTCTGCTCTGAAAACCCACCCCATTTGCTCCTCCCCAGCCTAGCCTTTGGGAGAGCCCGGCTTTGGAGTCTCAGGCAGAGACTCAGGACGCCAGGAGGCAGCAGCCACCGTGCTCTGGCCTGCCCCGCGTCTGCAGGGCTTTGCAGAGGGGGAGGGAGGAAGGGCAGGAGGAGGCACCCCCACCCCCTCAACACCCAACACCTCCTCCTTGGAGGCACCTGGGAGAGGTGGAGAGAAGAGCTAACCCTGTGGCTGTGGACAGAACTTGCCTCCGGAACTCAGACTGGGAGAGTCCCCAAGGTGAGGCAGGCGGGGCCGCAGTTAGGGTTAGGGTGGGGTGCGTGGGGGCGGGCGGGGCAGAGCGGGAGGTCTCACAGCTATTCGGAAATGCATCATTTCCACAAGCGGGGAAGGAGCAGGGGAGGTGACTGGCCACCGGGGAGGAGCTCAGCCACCAGCCGGCCAGGTGGCCAGGACCTGGGGAGAGGGGCGAACCCAGGCGGAATCCCAACCACACCGAGCCGTCCCCGGCTGCTGCCAGCGCGAGCCTGGAGGCACCTCCTCTGATGCTGTCCTTGTGCAGGAAGCGGGGGACTCACATGCACGGTGCCTTGCCCAGGGTCACGGGAGTGACCACCCATGTGCAAGGGGAAACTCACACAGCCCAAACCCTGCCTTGCACACGGCAGCCTTCACGGCCGCCCCATCTGGCACCGGGGTACCCTTAGAGCCCCAGGCCTCCCCAGCGCTGCCTGAAGACCTGCAGCCAGATGGGCCACTTCCCTCCCTGCCCAGGTAAAACCAGGACCCCGCTTCGTGCCAGGGCCTGGGAATCTGCATTTAACCAGCTCCAAGCAGATTATGCTCTGGCAAGTGTGAGAACTGCACACACGGCAGGTGCCCAGATGGTGGGTGCCATCCTCACTAGCTCACCAGCAGGAGCAGACATAGCCCTGCTCACCGGCCTTTGTGAGCTGGAGCAGGGGCAGGGTAGGGAGAGAGCGGGGCCCAGATCTCTGCCCAGGGGCTGTGTGCTGCCCTGTGTGGAATACACGCCTGTCCCCACCTTTCTGACACTCCTGGTGAACAGGGTGGCGAGGGCAGTGGCCCCACCCTCGAACACAGGGCACAGACTGAGGCAGAAAGAATGCCTAGAATGTGGCATGTGCACGTAGGGGGTGGCAAGAGGCAGGGAAGGCCAACCCTAGTCCTCCACGTTGAACTCAAGCCCCAAGCAGCTGGGAGAAGCTGGGGCAGGCCTGGCACACACCCTAACTCCAGTCTGAAATTCTGGGCCCCTCCTGCACAGCTCAGATCCCCCTAGGAGGACACTGATGACTCAAAGGAGGTCTCATATCCTCTCCGGGGCACATGCCACCAGCCTGAGCCGGAGACCCGAGTACCACACGCCGGGTTATTGCCGACAGCTGGCAGCACGTGGCCTTGATTCTCTTCCTGATGCAGGACAGGTGAGCCACAAAATTGAGGCTTAGCCCAGGAAAGGATTCGAGGGCAGTCTGGGGGTGTCGGATGGCAATCTTTTACCGCACCGTGCTCCTGCAGAACGAGGCAGTGCACCCAGAGTCCACAGCGCTCAGCAACTGCGTTTATAACCACTTAAAACCCACGTCTGGTCACGTGCAAGTCAGACGGTGGGTGAATACAAAATGACGAGCAGCTTGCTTAGAACTTTCTTTTTTTTTTTTTTTCTGAGACGAAGTCTTATGCTCCTGTCCCCCACGCTGGAGTGCAATGGCATAATCTCAGCTCACTGCAACCTCCGCCTCCCAGGTTCAAGCAATTCTCCTGCCTCAGCCTCCTAAGTAGCTGGGATTATAGGCACCTGCCACCACACCCAGCTAATTTTTGTGTTTTTCATAGAGAAGGGGTTTCATGATGTTGGCCAGGGCTGGTCTGGAACTCCTGACCGCAGGTGATCCACCCTCCTCGGTCTCCCAAAGTGCTGGGATTACAGGCATGAGCCACTGCATCTAGCCCTTTTTTTTTTTTTTTTTTTTTTGAGACAGAGTCTCACTTTGTCACCCAGGCTGGAGGCTCACTGCAACCTCCACCCCCCAGGTTCAAGTGATTCTCCTGCCTCGGCTTCCCAAGTAGGTGGAATTACAGGTGCGTGCCACCACGCTCTGCTAATTTTTATATTTAAGTAGAGAAGGGGTTTCACCATGTTGGCCAGGCTGGTCTGGAACTCCCGACCTCAGGTGATCTAACCTCCTCGGCCTCCCAAAGTGCTGGGATGACAGGCATGAGCCACCCTGCCCGGCCTTTACTTAGGACTTTCTAGGAAGGGCGCAGCTTCCCTGTCATCACCGTGTAAAGCAGTGGTAACTGCCAGGCCGTTGCCATGGTATTTGTAAACTGTCACGGAGCTGGTGGGACTGCGTTATGCCAAAGAACGTGGAGGCAGCTGGGGTCACCTCCCTCAACATCTGCTGCCTCCTGCTATTTCCTTCCTTTCTCCGTTCCGGACCACATCACATTTTGGTCACCAGGGATGTGAGCAGAAGAGGCCTGCTGGTTTCCTACCTCAGAACAGCAGCTCGGGGCTGCATGCAGGTGGCCCACCCTTGGCCCTGGGAAGCAGGCATGGGCCTCTCCAGAGGCTGGGGCCTCCCGTGCCCACTGCCGTGCATCTCCCCCACCAGCCTGCCTGGACTGGGAACATTGGTTGTTGGGCAGCTGCCACTGTGGCTGCTGTCACCTCTTCCCAGGTTCTCCCCATTAACCTGCTGGCCGCACTCCTGGTTAGACCCTGCCAACAGGGAGCTCTGAAGGGGCACAGAGCCAGCAAGTGTGTCCCTCCTGCCATCTGGTGGGAAAGGCCAGAGAGCCGGCCCCTCCTTCCTTCCAGAAGCAAATGTGGAGGTGGCAAAGAGGTCTGCAGAGCCTGGGCATGGGATCAGTGTCTGCACATCCCACGGGAAGGCCAGAGACGGGGAGGAGCTTGTCGTCAGGGAGGGCGACATAAATGAAGAGATGCAGCTTGCGCCCAGTAGATTGGCAGAGCAGAAATGGGAGGCACCAGGTGCCAGCAGCAGGCGGATGGGCAGCTCCTGTGCACCTAGCAGGTACTGCAGCCCCCTCAGATGCCACCTGGCCATGGAGGGTGGAGATGGCTGGATCACAGGCTGTCCCAGCACAGCTTCTTCCTGGTATCTCCGTCTTCCTTCCTTATAGCACCCTGCAGCTGTCCCATTAATGAGCGTTTATCTGAAAAGCCCTCAGCTCTTGCGTGAGAAGCTTCCTGGGCACGGCATCCAGGTTGACAGTTCAGTTTCCTCATTCTTTGAAGATGTGCTTCCACTTCTCCCTGACCCTCCCTGATGCAGAGTAATCAGCTGTATCTCTCTACTGTCACCTCTTCGGGGACCTGGTCATCATTAACGGCTGGCAGTGTGAGTACAATCAACTGAGCGTGTATCCTCCTCAGCTTTCCTGCACCTGGGCATTCTTACCTTTCGACGGTTTTGAAAAGTCCCAGCCACTGCGTTTTTGACTGCTGCCTCTGCGCCCCCGTCTGGAGCCTCTGGGTTTACGTTAGATTCTCTGCTCTGTGCCTCTCGGCTTCTCTTCCGTATTTTCTGTCGCCCTATCTCTGCCCTCCTGATGGGTCCTTCCTCTGATCTACTTTCTAGTCAGCAAATTACCTCTTCACTGCGTGTTATCTGTGGTTTCATCTGTCAGTATTTTCGATGGGATTTTTCGTTTCTGAAGTTGAAAAGGCACATTCTGATGATGGCAACGACAGTGCGTGATGACATAATGATGGACACGATGAAAATCATCATGAAAACGGCCAAGCATCGACCATTGTGGGCTGCGCCCGCGGTTTCGTCCAGGTGGCCTTGGCAAGTCTGTTCATGCCCCGTGCTTATGGGAGCTGAGATTTCCAAACTCAACACAGCGCTGAGTCCCTGTGAGTCAAAAGCCACCTTTCACATCACTGAGAGCTGTGGTGTTTATGCTGGTTGTCCATGTAAGACTTTAGTTGTTTCTTAAAGTTCTACTGTGTGCATTTTTAAAGAATCAGTGAAATGTCAAAATGGCCAAAGGAAACTGGTTCCCACAGTCACAGACACTGCACCACAAAACACACCAAGGCAATTTTTTTATCATAAAAATTTTATTAATGAGAGACAGGGCGGGCTGGGCACGGAGGCTCACGCCTGTGATCCCAGAACTTTGGGAGGCCGATGCGGGCGGATGACCTGAGGTCAGGAGTTCAAGACCAGCCTGGCCAACACGGTGAAACCCCCGCTCTACTAAAAATACAAAAATTAGCCAGGCGTGGTGGCGCACACCTGTAATCCCAGCTACTTGAAGGCTGAGGCAGGAGAATCACTTGAACCCGGAGGCAGAGGTTGCAGTGAGCTGAGACTTCACCACTGCACTGCAGCCTGGGCAACAAGAGCAAATCTCCATCTCAAAAAAAAAGAAAAGAAGATTGAGGGAAAGGGAGCATCGGGACAGACCCCACGTGATCATGAGTTCTGCTAAAAGGAGGCAGAGGGAGATTTGACCCAGATGGAAGAGGAGAAGCCATGGGACCACAGAGGTGGAGCAGGAGCAGCGCGGCCTCGAGGCTCACATGGCGGGGGGCCTGGAAGACGGAAGAGGCAGCTGGAGCCTCCCCTGTGGCCTGCAGCCCTGCCAACGCCTCGATTTCCGCCTGGTGGCTCTGCTGTCAGATTCCTGGCCTACGGAACAGTGAGGGGATACTTTTGTTGTCATTACTGTTGTTGAGACAGGCTCCCACTCTCTTGCCCAGGTTGGACTGCAATGGCACAACCACAGCTCACTGCAGCCTCCACCTCCTGGGGTGAAACAAGCCTCCTGCCTCAGCCTCCAGAGTAGCTGGGACTACAGGAGTGCACCACCGCACCTGGCTGAATTTCTTTTTTTTTTTTTTTTTTTTTTTTTTTTTTTTTTTTTGAGATGAAGGGCTCACTTTTGGGATAAAGTTGAAATTTTTTAATTTTTAAAAAAAGGCCGGGTGCAGTGGCTCAAGCCTGTAATCCCAGCACTTTGGGAGGCCGAGGCAGGTGGATCACGAGGTCAAGAGATCGAGACCATCCTGGTCAACAAGGTGAAACCCCGTCTCTACTAAAGATACAAAAATGAGCTGGGCATGGTGGCGCGTGCCTGTAATCCCAGCTACTCGGGAGGCTGAGGCAGGAGAATTGCCTGAACCCAGGAGGCAGAGGTTGCGGTGAGCCGAGATCGCGCCATTGCACTCCAGCCTGGGTAACAAGAGTGAAACTCCGTCTCAAAAAAAAAAAAAGAGAGAGAGATGGGATCTCGCTATGCTGCCCAGCCAGGACTTGAACTCCTGGCCTCATGCAGTCATCCCACTTCGGCCTCCCAAGTGCTGGGGTTGCAGGCACAGCCACTGTGCCTGGCCAGCTTCTGCTGCTCTAAGGCAGTCATTGGTGGTCACTTGTTCCAGCAGACCCAGGACAAGCCACTCAACTGAATGAGTTTAGTCAGATTTTACTCTCTCTGGGCCAGAAATGCCCTGCAGCTGCAGGTGGCCCTAGCTGAGCCTTCTGGGCCTCGCCCTGCCCAGGCCTTGGGGTCCGGCTCCAGGAACAGCTTCAAGGCCAAGCCAGGGTGAGGGGAGGCGGTAGGATATTCTCTTCACCCGCTTTGGGAAGACAGGGTGCCTTGACTGACTGCATTCCAGGGGCTCTTGATTGCCACGGAGACAGCACTGCAAGCTTGCAGACAGGAGAAGCCTCCAGAACATGCTGGGGTCTGGGAGAGCTTGCAGTGAGGGACGCCACACTCCGAGAGCATCAGGATAAGGGGGGCCCAGGGCAGCAGTCACTAAGTGATCTTGGGCAAGTGCCCTTAACTCTTAGAGCCTCGGTTTTCCTGGCTGTGCAAAGAGGGCTTTGCTCTTGCTCAGTGGTCATCGGCCTGGGTCCAGGGACCCTTGGGGGCCCAGATTCAGATTGGTCTGTAACCTGCATGGTTTCCCCGAGCTGCCCGCTTCTGTGCCTCTGTTCTTCGCCCATCTGCACAAGCAGGTGAGCTGCACACAGCAGGCATGCAATACCTGTCCCAGACGCCCAGCAGCTTTATCATTACACAGGTTCTCATTCAGCAGACACTCCAGGGGAGGCCCTCACTGTGACTTTTAAACAATGCAAATCTTAGTTAGGAAAGTTGGGGAAGTCAAGAAAAGGCAGGCTGGGCACCGTGGCTCACACCTGTAATCCCAGAACTTCGGGAAGCCGAGGTAGGTGGATCACCAGAGGTCAGAAGTTTGAGACCAGCCTGGCCAACGTGGGGAAACCCTGTCTCTGCTAAAAATACAAAAAGAAATTATCCGGGCGTGGTGGTGGGTGCCTGTAATCTCAGCTACTCCAGAGGCTGAGGCAGGAGAATCGCTTGAACCTAGGAGGCGAAGGTTGAAGGGAGCAGACATCGCGCCATTGCACTCCAGCCTCCATCTCAAAAGAAGGAAAAGAAAAACCAAGGTCGGCATGGAGTAAAGGGGAGGACAGAACATCAGCAGTTACAGATGCAGTGAGTCTCCCCCCCACTCTGGTGCTGAGTTCCCCCGTCCACGCTCCGGTGCTGAGTTCCCCCCCACCCCACGTTCCGGTGCTGAGTGCCACGTCCCCCGCACTCCAGTGCTGAGTCCCACGTCCCCCGCGCTCCGGTGCTGTGAGTCCCGTGTCCCCCGTGCTCCCAGAGTGTGAGTCCGGTGTCCTGTGCTCTGGTGGCAGTTGTTGAGTTCGTGGCTGAAACCCTCTGAGCTTCATTTGTTACCTGCTGCCCGGAGCCTTTGGGAGGAACGAAGGAGAAAGTTAAGCCAAGGCCCTGGCAAGAGGCGGGACCTGGACAGACGTTAGCGGGACTTTCACAGATGTTAGCGGGACTTTGACGGACGTTAGCGGGACTTTTTGACGGACGTTAGCAGGACTTTCACAGACATTAGCAGGACTTTGACGGACGTTAGCGGGACTTTGACGGACGTTAGCGGGACTTTTTGACGGACGTTAGCGGGACTTTGACGGACGTTAGCGGGCTCTTGACAGACGTTAGCGGGCTCTTGACAGACATTGGCGGGACTCGGACAGACGATGGCAGGACTCGGACAGACGATGGCGGGACTCGGACAGACGTTGGCGGGCTCTTGACAGACGATGACGGGACTTTGACAGACGTTGGCGGGACTTTGACAGACGTTGGCGGGACTTTGACAGACGTTGGCGGGACTTTGACAGACATTGGCGGGACTTTGACAGACGTTAGCGGGACATTGACAGACGTTAGCGGGCTCTTGACAGACGTTGGCGGGACTCGAACAGACGATGACGGGACTTTGACAGACGTTGGCGGGGTAGATGTTGGCGGGACTTTGACAGACGTTGGCGGGCTCTTGACAGACGTTGGCGGGCTCTTGACAGACGTTAGCGGGCTCTTGACGGGCTCTTGACAGACGTTAGCGGGTCTTTTTGACAGACGTTAGCGGGACTTTGACAGACGTTAGCGGGACTTTGACAGACGTTAGTGGGCTCTTGACAGACGTTACCGGGCTCTTGACAGACGGTAGCGGGCTCTTGACAGGCTTAGCGGGCTCTTGACAGATGGTAGCAGGCTCTTGACAGACGTTAGCGGGACATTGACAGACGTTAGCGGGCTCTTGACAGACGTTGGCAGGACTCGAACAGACGATGGCGGGACTCGGACAGACGATGACGGGACTTTGACAGATGTTGGCGGGGTAGACGTTGGCAGGACTTTGACAGACGTTGGCGGGCTCTTGACAGACGTTGGCGGGCTCTTGACAGACGTTAGCGGGTCTTTTTGACAGACATTAGCGGGACTTTGACAGACGTTAGTGGGACTTTGACAGACGTTAGCGGGGTTTTGACAGACGTTAGCAGGTCTTTTTGACAGACGTTAGCGGGACTTTGACAGACGTTAGCGGGACTTTGACAGACGTTAGCGGGGTTTTGACAGACGTTAGCAGGTCTTTTTGACAGACGTTAGCGGGACTTTGACAGACGTTAGCGGGACTTTGACAGACGTTAGCGGGGTTTTGACAGACGTTAGCGGGACTTTGACAGACGTTAGCGGGCTCTTGACGGGCTCTTGACAGACGTTAGCGGGTCTTTTTGACAGACGTTAGCGGGACTTTGACAGATGTTAGTGGGCTCTTGACAGACGTTAGCGGGCTCTTGACAGACGGTAGCGGGCTCTTGACAGGCTTAGCGGGCTCTTGACAGGCTTAGCGGGCTCTTGACAGACGTTAGCGGGCTCTTGACAGATGGTAGCAGGCTCTTGACAGACGTTAGCGGGACCTTGACAGATGGTAGCAGGCTCTTGACAGACGTTAGCGGGACCTTGACAGACGGTAGCGGGCTCTTGACAGACGGTAGCGGGCTCTTGACAGACAGTAGCGGGCTCTTGACAGACGGTAGCGGGCTCTTGACAGGCTTAGCGGGCTCTTGACAGATGTTGGCGGGACTCGGACAGACGATGGCGGGACTCGGACAGACGATGGCGGGACTCAGACGATGGCGTGCTCTTGACAGACGATGGCGGGCTCTTGACAGACGATGGCGTGCTCTTGACAGACGATGGCGGGCTCTTGACAGACGTTAGCGGGACTTTGACAGACGTTAGTGGGCTCTTCACAGACGTTAGCGGGCTCTTCACAGACATTAGCGGGACTTTGCTCCAGTCCTGACGCATCTTCTGAAGCACACGGAGGACTGTTTGCCAGCAGCTCAGAAACACATGGGTCCCCACATCTGTGCTTTAAAAGTCACTTCAGGCTTTCTAGGGGACAGCCCTGTGCTTCCAGGAGCCTGCAGCTGGGAGCAGGGAGGAGAGGCGGCCGGGCTGCCGGGGACACCCACAGGACCTTGACTCCTCTGGGCCCCCTTCTTTCCGTCTCCTTCCTTTTTTAATTGAGTGAAGTCCACATAACATAAACTGAACCATTCTGGGCTGGGTGCAGTGGCTCACACCTGTAATCGCAGCATTTTGGGAGGCTGAGGTGGATGGATGGCTCAAGGCCAGGAGTTCAAGACCAGCCCGGCCAATGTGGTCAAACCCTGTCTCTGTTAAAAAAATAGAAATAGCTGGGCATGGTGGCACACTCCTGTAGTCCCAACTACTTGGGAGGCTGAAGCATGAGAATTGCTTGAACCCAGGAGGCAGAGGCTGCAGTGAGCTGAGATCATGCCACTACACTCCAGCCAGGTAACAGAGTGAGACCCTGTCTTCAAAAAAAAAATTAACCATTCTAAAGTGTACAGTTCAGTAGCACTCAGTACATTCATGTTGTGCAAATACCACTTGACCTCGGTCCACAGCGTTTCTGTCTCCTGAAGTGAACCCCTGTGGCCATCAGCCGTCACCGCCTCCCCAGCCCCGGCCCCGGCAGCCCGGCAACCTTCTGTTTGGGGAGCTGCCTGCTCTGCACGTTTGCTATCGGCGGAATCACACCATATGTGGCCTCTGTGTGTGACCCTTTCACTGTCTCTAAGCTCTGTCCATGTCGGAGCGCAGATCAGACCCTCATTCCTTTTCCCGCCGAGTAACGTCCCCACGTGTGAATGCACCGCACGTGTTTCTCCATCACGTGCTGATGCCCATTTCCACTGCCACCACCTTTCAGCTGGTGTGAACGGTGCTGCTGGGAACACAGGTGCCTTACAGGCTTGGGAACCTGCTTGCAGCTCTTTGGGGCATATGTCTAGGAGTGAAATGACTGGGTCACAGGGCGATTCTCTGTTGACCTTCTTGAGGAAGTTCGAATTTATTTTGTGTGGAAGGTTCAGAGCATTCAAACAGACATAACATGAGAATACTGGAGACGGGAAACACCCAGGCCCCGTGGCGTGAGGACCGACCCTCCTGGTGCGGTCCTGGTGTAGTCCTGGGTGGACTCCCTCCCTGGGGCAGCTCCTGCGCAGCTGCACGCATTCCTTGTTCTCGTGCTCTGTGCCAGGCGTTCCTGGAATGGTAAACCGAGGTCCACTCCCCACGGTGCTCTGGTGCTTCTGCCCAGGCTTCCCACACCATCCCTCTGCCCACCTCTGACTCTCTGCCACGGAAGCCCACAGCCCCAGCTCTGACACGCTTGGCTCTTCCCTGCCAAAGGAGTTTGTCAAAGCCTTGGGAGCTCATGGAGGATGAGCAGGCGAAGCCTGCACTTCTCAGAGACAGGCCCATGGTCCTGAGAGTGGGGTCAGGGCTGGCCAGATCGGATGTCTGCCTCTCAGCCGAGGGCTCTTCCTGCCACCTCGTTCCCTGAATCTTTAATGCCATCTGCTATAACATACATCCCAGAGGAGGGACGGCCGCAGAGGGCAGAGGCCAGCGAACAGGGCCCGGGAGAACTGAGCGGGGGTGAGGGGAGCTCAGAAGTGGCTTCCTGTTTCTGGTTAAGTGGTCAGAGGAAACAAGTACTCTCCCTCTGGGACTATATGGCCCAGGGTGAGAGTACAAGGGGGAGGGAGGCAGAGCCGGTCGTTCTCTGAAGAGCCACACACGAGTGGCACATAGGTAACAGCCTCGTGCCAAAGACGGGGCAGCGTCCGCTGGTGACAGCTGGGCGCCCAGTCATGGGCACAAGGTGGCACTGTCCACTTTGGAAGCCTGTCCCCACAGAGGCTCACCTGCAGCCAGACTTGGGGAGGAACATTACCAGGGGCTGGAAGCACATTGCTTCCACCCGCCTCAGGAGGCTTCCGCCAAAAACACGCTTCAACTAGGAGTACAATGAAGGCCGGGCATGGGGGCAGCACCTGTGCTCCCAGCCCTTCGATTGAGCCCAGGAGGTCAAGGCTGTGGTGAGCGAGCCTTGGTTACATCACTGCCCTCCAGCCTCGGTGACAGAGTGAGACCCTGTCTTGAAGAAGAAAAAAGAAGACATGGAGGGTCATAGTTTTACCCCCATGAAGGCTGCGGGTCCTCCCAGCTGCTGCTTCCTGTGTCTGACTCCCCACTTCTAGGAGAGGGGAGAGTGTCACCCAAACGGATCCGGACTTGAACCCCAGCCACCTGAGCCCAGGAGCCCTCGGGCCCTAAGTCATGGGAAGGAAGCCACAGGGGACCTGGACGGGGAGAGACATTGGTAAGGGGGTGTCCACCCCTCCCCTGGCCCTGGCCACCGCTAGGGGACACAGCCGGCACCTGCAGCACCCAGCATGGGGGCAAACCGGAGGAGTGGAGACAGCGGGAGGAGGGTGAGGGCTGGGAGGCGGGGAGGCCTCGAGCACACTGGCGCCAGGCTCCTGCTGGTATGACAGGGGCCTGTCTGCGCAGGGCCTGAGACCTCACCCCGCCAGTCTGCATCTTCTCAGGCACTGGAAGCCCCCCTTGGGGGGTCTCGTGGACCACGCTGCTGCTGCTGCCGTGGCTCCTCTACTGCCTCCTACACAGCCTGCAGAAGCCACCTGGAACTTCTGTGACATCAGGCTGTAGACACAGGCATGGCAGAGACGGATCAAGGGCTAGTCCAGGAAGGAGCTGAGCAGCACCAGCATGGGGCAGGGCATACAGGGGGCGGCACACAGCACTGCCATCGGCGTCCTGGCGACCTGTGGAGTGGGGCGGGAGGAGGCTGGATGGGCACATGCCACAGAAGGATGCAAGAGAATTCACACAGCCACAACCACTGTCACTGCGGTCACCAGGCACTGACAGAGGGGCTGACAGTCAGAGCTGTGCTGATGTGTAAGGCTGCGGGGGATTTCCTTATTGGGTGGAAACCGTCACTGCTCTGAGTCCCCGTGTGCCCTGCCCACCCCCGAAGGCCTCAGACTTCTCAACAAGGACTGACACGATGCCTGGAGCCATGGCCTTGGCACCCTGACCCAGCCCCAAGGCCAGAGTGGGCTCCAATGGGCCTGAGATGGACACAGCAGCTGTCAGTCACTTTGGTGACCTCCACTTTGTGCAGGGGGCTCACAGCAGTGACAAATCCCATGGCCCAGCTGGGCTCATGACTGACCTGAGCTGTCCCTTCCAGCCACAGCCATGTCTGTCAGGTGGGACCTCCCTGCCCACCCCCATCCTGTTCTTTCATCCCAGAAGCGACTCTCCAGACCCAGAAAGACAATCCTGTCATGAAGGCAGGGTGGGGGCTAGGGTGGGAAACCCGCCCTGTGCAGGATCCCGGCTGGGGATCCACGAGCCCTCAGCGCGATCTGGCTCTGGTTGCCAAGGACAGTCTGATGGGGTGGGGCTCATTTGTGTTCTTCTCAGGGGGGTGAGGTTGGCAGGAAAGGGACCGGGAGAGGGTGCACATCCCAGCCAGTGCAGAGGGGCAGCTGCCAGCTGGATCCACACAGAGCTCCCTGGGGTCCTGCAGTTGAGGGAGCATCTTCTGAGGCTCCTGTCCCTGGTGCAGAGTGAGAGCATGGGGGAGAGCATGGGGATGGGGTGGGCAGGCAGGAACTGTAAGCTGTTTCCTCACTGTGGGGCCGTGTGCGGCCCACTCAGCCTCTCTTCACAGCTGCAGCATCGGATAAGGTGGCGGGCCGGGGCCGTGACGTCCTCACTCTCTTGCCCCCGGAGATTTGACTGTCTGTAGCCTTGTGTCTGGAACTACTATCTCCACACCCCCGAGTGTGAACAGCAGCACACATTTCTCTCTCTCACGCTCCTGGCGCTCTCTGGCCAGGCCCCGCCGCCCTCCTGCACCCTCTTCATTACGCTCCCTCTGTCTCTGTTGGTCTGTTTCTCTCTGTCTCTCTCTCTCTGTCCCTCTCCATCTCTGTCTCCCCCATCTCTCTCCCTGTCCCTGTCCCTCTCTGTCTCTGTCCCCGTCCCTGCTCTGTTGTTCCTGGGTACAGTGCATGGTACAGACAAGACCCGGCTGAGCTGCTGAGGGAGACAGCACTGCCGCCAGCCCGATCGACTCCGCACTGACAGGGCATGCGGGACATCCAAAGCCTGGTTCCGGCCCGGTTCTGCAGCCCTGGACGAGCTGACTGCCTGGGGCCGGGCTGCCCGAGGCCACACAGCCTGGACCAATGGTGCAGTGGGTTTGAATCCCACAGGCTCTGGAGACCATGCGCTTGACCACGGGGCTCCATGACCTTCAGGTATCATCAGTGTGCGGAGATCGAGTGATTCAAATCCAAACGCTCGCTTTCCAAGTGGGGAAACAAAGGCCCAGGGAAATGAGGGGATTTTTCTTGACCTTCCCGAGCAAGTTAGAAGCAGAGTTGAGATAGGCACCCCCTTCCCAACCACACCCTTTGCCAAGTCCTCCCAGGGCCAAGTCAACTCCACTCTCAGTAACTGGGGATAAAAACTTCCTGCCCAACCAAGGCTCAGTTTACCAGGGATTCCTGCCCAGAAGTCCTGGCTCCATTGCTTTGCAGTGAGGGAGACAACGTGCAGGAGGAGGAAACGGGATCCCCCTGCCAGGAGTACCCACCCCTCCACCATGAATGCCAGGAAGGAACACCCACCCCTCCATGGTGAATGCCAGGAAGGAGCACCCACTTCTCCACGGTGAACACTGGGAGCACCCACTTCTCTACAGTGAACTCCAGGAGGGAGCACCCACTTCTCCACAGTGAACTCCAGGAGGGAGCACCCACTTCTCCACGGTGAACACTGGGAGCACCCACTTCTCTACAGTGAACACTGAGAGGGAGCAACCACTTCACAGTGAACTCCAGGAGGGAGCACCCACTTCTCCACAGTGAACACTGAGAGGGAGCAACCACTTCACAGTGAACTCCAGGAGGGAGCACCCACTTCTCCACGGTGAACACTGAGAGGGAGCACCCACTTCACAGTGAACTCCAGGAGGGAGTACCCACTTCTCCATGGTGAACACTGGGAGCACCCACCTCTCCACAGTGAACTCCAGAAGGGAGGAGGAAAAGTCGCTGACACCCAGGTACTGGAAGTAGACAATGGCCAGGCAGCCAGCATCCCCGAGACCCACCACCCAGCCAAGCTGTCAGAGACCTGGGTAGTCCTGTGGCTACCACCTAGCCAGTACCAGGCTAAGCAGTGACAGCTGGTGAGCATGTGCACGTGCCACATGGTCAGCACCCCCAGGACCACCATGACATTGAAGTAACTTGATCTGATTTGTGTTTTCAAAAAAAGCTCCCAGGAAATTGGCCAGCAGCTTGCAGGAGGGCGAGGGTGGAGGTAGAGCAGTTAGGGGGCTGCACAGGTGAGAGGGGCTGGGCAGCCATGGCAGGGAAGCATGGACAGACCTGAGACCCTTTCTTGCAGTGGTGCCAAGGGGAATCCCTGCAGGGGCCTGGAGAAACAGTGGATGCCAGGGCAGGAGCAGAGGCCAAGCACAGCTCCCCATGGGGCTGGATGAGAGCAGGGACTGGGACACAGTCGGTCAGATCTGCTACCTGTGCAGGTCAGGCAGAGAGGCAGGTGCCTGGGAGTGGAGCCCCAGGCAGTTGGGGCTGGGGTAGAAACGCAGGAGCCTTGGACACTCATCTCAGAAGGGTCAGGAGCAGGTGGAGGGGCCGGGACAGCCATGGAAGCCAGAGTCCTGGGATGGAGGCTGTGCTGGGTGTGGAGGCTGCATCCCCGAGGCCAAATGAGGCAGCACTGGGAGGCAGATGCTGGGCAGGGAGGGTGTCACCCTGTGATGCCAGAGCCTGGTGAGGAGAAGGCCAGTGGAGAACAGTAGCCATCCCGCCTCCCCTCCCAGGCCAGGGCAGGGCGGCTCACAGGCATTTGCCAGGTGGGAAGGACCTCTGTGCAGCATTCGGAAGTCCCCAAGAGGCAACAGAGCCAGCGAGAGTGGGGAGGGTGGGAGCCAAGGTCCCCAGCGGGCCAGGGCTGACTGCAGCCGCAGCCTGAGCCCTGTGGAGTGGGGCTGTTATCTTATCCATTGAGGCCAGGCTGGGATTAACTGTGAGACAGTGGGTAGGCGTGTGGGATCTGACAGCAACTCTAGTTTCCACGTGCTCCCAAGGGGCCCCTCACAGCGACCGAGGACCCAAACAAGACAATGGGAGGCCTCCCTCGCTGAGCACCTCTGAAAGTCCAACCAGCCACTGCCTGGGGCAGGACTCCCAGGAGCCCCATTTCACAGAAGAGGAGACCCAGGCTCAAAGAGACAGTGGACGCCTCCATGAAGGAGCTGGGATGGGAGCCCAGGTGGGGGCTCGGAGGAGTGAGGTGGCCCCAGACCTTCCTGCTGAGGCTGAAACCCAGCAGGGGTTGTCACCCTCAGAACCAGCCAGGGGCCTGGCTAACATGCCGATTCCTGGGCCACACTCCATGCCCACCAGATCTGAGTGAGGAGTTATGCCCGTTTTTTTTGTTATTTTGCTTGTTTGAGACTGGGTCTCACTCTGTCACCCAGGCTGGAGGGCAGTGGCACCATCTCAGCTCACTACAGCCTCCGCCTTTCAGGCTGAAGTAATTCTTGTGCCTCACCCTCCAGAGGAGCTGGGACTACAGGCACGAACCACCACACCCGGCTAATTTTTTTTGTAATTTTAGTAGAGATGGGGTTTCATCATGTTGGCCAGACTGGTCTGGAACTCTTGACCTCAAGCCATCAGGCCTCAGCCTCCCAAAGTCCTGGGATTACAGGCATGAGCCTCGAGCCTGGTCTGGAACTCTTGACCTCAAGCCATCAGGCCTCAGCCTCCCAAAGTCCTGGGATTACAGGCGTGAGCCTCGAGCCTGGTCTGGAACTCTTGACCTCAAGCCATCAGGCCTCAGCCTCCCAAAGTCCTGGGATTACAGGCGCGAGCCTCGAGCCTGGCCTGGTTCTGCTTTTCGGTTGCCGTCATCATCTTTGCCTTCCTCTCCTCTTCCTCCTTCTTTCCTCTCCTCCTCCTCCTCCTCCTTCTTCCTCTTCCTTCTCCTCCTCCTCCACTGCCCGGGCTAGAGTGTAGTGGTGGAATCACAGCTCACTACAGCCTGAGCCTCTGAAGCTCAAGCACTCCTCCCACCTCAGCCTCCCAGATAGCTGGAACCACAGATGGGCTACCACGCCCACCTAATTTTTAAGCTTTTCGTAGAGATGAGGTCTTGCTGTGTTGCCCAGGCTGGACTTAAACTCCTGGGCTCAAGTGATCCTCCTGCCTCATCTTCCCAAAGCACTGGGATTACAGATGTGAGCCATCATATCCAGTGCTCACATGCAGGGTACTTGCATCCACTGTGCACGACTGGGTCTTCCACACCACGAGAGCTCATGGAGTCGGCCTCCCCCATTCCCAGATGGCCCCAATTGGTAGCTGGGGTGTGTTGCCATCCCCTGCTGCTTCCCACCCAACCCCACCTCCAGCCCCACCGCACCTTCTCCACCAGGTGCCCTCCCAAGAATTCAGCTCCATGGACAGCTCCCAAGCTGCTGTCCTCCCTGTGGTGCTGAAATGACCCCAGCAGGGAAGCCAAGACACAGAGAAGTCAGGGAAGAGAACAGAATGAAATGGCCTGGGACGGAGCTACAAAGCTGTCTGTCCTGAGCCCACAGCCACATGAGAGTAGAGATGGAGGTCCAGAGAGGGAAGTCATTTGCCCAAAGTCATGAAGTGCTCAGTAGTCATAAATGGAATTTTCAATGACGCCCAGGATTTACAGAACACAGTCTGCTTGCAAGGTACTATGCTGGATGCTTGTATATGGACCACTGCAGCCAATCCATTCGGCAAGCTCAAGAGAAGGTACCTGTGATTTTATCTGCTCAACAGAGGAGAAGCCTTGTCTGTGAGCAGCAGAGCTGGGCCTGGGACCTGTGCCTTCAGCCCCGCCTGGGTCTTCCCCCGCTTACCCTTGGTCTCCGTGGGTCCATCGTTTCTCTAGAACAAGAAAATGACAGTCACAGCAGCCTGGACGTCACTCCTGCTGTGTAGTGTTCCATCCTCACATCCAGCGGTGTGCTGCAAGCCCCACTGTTGTGAAGCATTTCATGCTTGTCTCCAGTGTGTGTGTGCGCCTGCCTTTCTTTTGAATGTGTATGTCCCCGGTGGCATTGCTGGGGCATGCCTATTGTCAGGTTGAGTAGAGCGCGCCAGGTTCCTGAGGTTGCCCTGATGAGATTGGGTCAGTTTATGCTTTTTCTACCTCATCACCAATACTTGTGTGTGTTAGTGTTCTGTAGAGGGACATGACTAATGGGATCAATGCACATGTGGAGGGCAGTTTATTGGGAGTATTGGCTCACATGATCACAAGGTGAAGTCCCACAATAGGCCCTCTGCAAGCTGAGAAGCCCGGAAGCCAGTCCGAGCCCCAAAACCTTAACAGTAGGGAAAGCCGACAGCACAGCCTTCAGTCTGTGGCCAAAGGCCCGAGAGCCCCTGGCAAACCACTGGTGTTGGCCCAAGAGTCCCAAAGCTGAAGAACTTGGCATCTGATGTTTGAGGGCAGGAAGCACCCAGTACGGGAGAAAGCCGGAAGACTCAGCCAGTCCTATCCTTCCACACTCCTCTGCCTGCTTTATTCTAGCTGGATGGGATGGGACATCCTCCTGGAAGCACAGGTGATGATTTCATTAAAGAAGATGGGGGCAGGGGCTGAAGTTGTCAGTGTGGACGTGCAGGGCCAGGCTGGTTTGCATAGAGCTGTATTCACGCAGTGACTCATTAGCAGAGGTGGTGTCAGGGTGTGAGTGGGGAGCCCTGGGGGCAAAGGCGCCACCATTTGCTGTGGTTCTGCTGCCATATAACCAGCTCCCTTGAAGTGCAGTGGCTCAAAACAGCTGCATCTCTGTCCTCTCTCGTGTTTCTGGCTGGGCTCAGCTGGGTGGTTCTTCTCCATGGGTTGAGGCCCAGATGCCTGGGCCTCTTGCCGTACGCAGTCTTGGTACTTGGGGCCTCGGCCTCTCCAGCACCGTGGCCAGACTTTCACGTGGCAGAGAGAGCCTCTCAGGAGCAGAAGCCTCGTCAAGGCATGACGCAGTTCCCCTGCTTTCTATTGGCTCGAGCACTCACGGGGCCAGCCCCCACTGAAAGAGCATGTATCCCTGCTAGCTGGTTCACTGGGACCAGTGCATGGACCAGCTGCCACCATCTCCTCATTTCACAAGAGGGGCTTCGCTAGCAGCCAGGCAGGAGAGGCTGCTGGCTGAACCACAGTATGACACACTGGCCCATGTGGGCTCTGTGGGTGACCAGGCAGAGCTTCAGGGTGCAAAAGTACTTAAACTGTGACCATGGGGTGGCCGGGCACATGGGCGCACACCTGTGATCCAGCACAGGAAGTACTTAAACTGTGCCCATGGGGAGGCCGGGTGCGCAGGCGCACACCTGTGATCCAAACATTTTGGGAGCCTGAGGCAGGCAGATCATTTGAGACCAGGCATCCAAAGCCAGCCTGGCTAACCTGGTAAAACCCTGTCTGTACTAAAAATACGAAAATTAGCTGGGTGGGTGTGGTGGTGCACACCTGTAATCCCAGCTACTCAGGAGGCTGAGGCATGAGAGTCACTTGAACCTGGGAGGCAGAAGTTGCAGTGAGCCAAGATTGTGCCACTGCACTCCAGCCTGGGTGTCAGAGCAAGACTCCACCTCAAATTAAAAAAAGTTGTGACCATGGGGCTGGTCATGGTAGCTCATGCCTGTAATCCGAGCACTTTGGGAGGCCAAAGACTCTGTCTCTACAAAATGTTAAAACAAAATTAGCCAGGTATGGTGGTGCACACCTTCAGTCCAGCTACTCAGGAAGCTAAGGCAGGAAGATCACCTGAGCTTGGGAGTGGAAGGCTGCTGTGAGCAGAGATTGCACCTCTACACTCCAGCCCATGCAACATTGTGTGACCCTGTCTCAAAATATATATATAGGCCGGGCATGGTGACTCACACCTGTAATCCCAGCACTTTGGAAGGCCAAGGCAGGTGGATCACAAGGTCAAGAGTTCAAGACCAGCCTGACCAATATGGTGAAACTCTGTCTCTGCTAAAAATGCAAAAAAATTAGCTGTCCATGGTGACACGTGCCGGAAATTCCAGCTTCTCTGGAGGCTGAGGCAGGGGAATTACTAGAACCAGGGAGGTGGAGGTTGCAGTAAGCTGAGATCACACCACTGCACTCTAGCCTGGGTGACAGAGTAAGACTCTCTGTCTCAAAAAAAAAAAAATACACACACACACACACACCCCACATATATATGGCCATGGGAAGAAATTCCAAGCCCCTAGTAAATTCCAGGCCATGAGTTGGGAGCTGAAATGACATTCATTCATTCGTTCATCATTCATTCACCCCAACCAGCCTACAGAGGTCAGGTATGCCAGGCCCTGGAGCTGCAGAAGAAACAGAAAAAGCCCCAGCCTCAGCGGCCCCAGGAATCCTTTCCTCCACCTCCCTGGGGTGTCTGAGACCTGGAGAGTTGGGGGGGCCCATGGACATCTGGAGGGAAAGGCAGGGGGCCAGGTGGGGTCAGAGCTGGCACCCCTCCAGAGGCTGGGACAGGGACTAGAGTGGAGTCGCTGTGTCTGTGGTGGGGGGCACAGTGGAAGTGGGGGGTCCCACACAGAACAGTCAGGGTTTCCTGCAGGCTTCACCTGCCCCAGGCAGTCCAGGGCCCTGGACCCCAGGAAGTGGTCAGGCTGAGTGGGAGTGCCCTCTGGTGGTCCTTTGAGGAAATAGCAAGGGCTGTCCTTTGTAAAATACTTTCAGACAAAACCACTGGTATTGCCCTCGCCGTCCCACGGAGACATGGATACAGGCTGGACACACACGCATTGCTGTATGATACATGCATGTAACGGGACCTGTGGGGAGCAGCCAGTGCTGGCAGGGCAGGGCCCGGGGCTGTGACCCTCGAGAGAATGTCAACAAGAAAGTGAGTCCACGTTCACCCTGGCTTTCCTCATGGGGCATCTTCCCACATTGGCATGGAGATCCGAAAGCAGAGCACACAGCCTGGCCGAGCTGAGAAACAGCCATAGAGGCTGAGGCTCCAGACACGCTGGGGCCTGAGGGGAAACCCTGGAGAGGAGGGAACTCGGAGGAAGAGCCCAGAGCCCTGAGTGCAAGTCCCCTTCAGGCCGTGGCCACCCCTTATGCTGAAGGTGCCCCAGGAGACGGCAAGAAACCCAGCAGAAAAGGCTCCCGGGAGGATGGAGAGCTGGGCAGGGGTGTCAGCAGCTGCCACAGGCTGGAGACCAAGCTCTGTGAAGGGTGCGGGTGGCCAGTGAGTACCACAGGCTTTCCCTTGGGAGCACAGAAGTTCCACTCCCTGGGAACAAAGGCTGTAATTCCCAAAGCAAGTGTGGACAGGGCCAGCCTGGGCAGAGTGGCTCACACCTGTAATCCCAGCACTGTGGGAGGCCGAGGCAGGCAGATCACTTGAGGCTGGGAGTTTGAGACCAGCCTGGCCAACATGGCGAAACCCCATCTCCATTAAAAATACAAAATTAGCTGAGCGTGGTGGCACATGCCTGTGGTCCCAGCTACTTGGAGGCTAAGGCAGGAGAATCACCTGAATCCAGGAGTATGAGGTTACAGTGAGCCAAGATCGCACCACTGCACTCCAGCCTGGGTGACAGAATAAGACTCTGTCTCAAAAAAAAAAAAAGTTACAAGGTGTCTTAGTCTGTTTTCTGTTGCTGTCACTAAGACTGGGTAATTTGCAGAGAAGAGAGGTTTGTCTCTTGCAGTTCTGCAGGCTGGAAGTTCAAGAGCATGGCACTGGCGTCTGGAGAGCTTCTCCTCGCACGGTAACAGCAGAGGGCGTCACATGGCAACAGGGCCCTCTTTCTCTTTTTTTTTTTTTTGAAACAGAGTCTCACTCTGTTGGCCAGGCAGGAGTTCAGTGGTGCGATCTCGGCTCACTGCAACCTCTGCCTCCTTGGTTCAAGCAATTCTCTTGCCTCAGCCTCCCAAGTAGCTGCAATTACAGGTGCCTGCCACCATGCCCAGCTAATTTTTGAATTTTTAGTACAGACAGGGTTTTGTCATGTCGGCCAGACTGGTCTAGAACTCCTGACCTCGTGATCTGCCCACCTCAGCCTCCCAAAGTGCTGGGATTACAGGCGTGAGCTGCTGTGCCCTGCCTGTTCCTCTTCTTATCAAGCCACTAGTCCCTTCATGCGCCCCCCGATGATGTCATCCAAAGCTAATTACCTCCAAAAGGTCCCACCTCCAAAGGCCATGACCATATGATGGTGGAGATTAAATTCCCGACACATAAAGTCTGGAAGACACATTGAGGCCACAGCACAAGGCGTGCTCTTGAAAGGGACCAGAAGCCACGAGTGGTGGTGCTTGCCTGTGGTAGTCCCAGCTATGAGGGAGACTGAGTTGGGAGGCTCACTTGAGGTCAGGGGATCGAGGCTGCGGTGAGCCTGTTCATGCCACTGCACTCCAGCTTGGGCAACGGAGTGAGACTCTGTCTCAAAAAAGAGTAAAACAAAAATAAATAGAAGGGACTAGATCACCAGTCATGGTGGCTCGTGCCCATAATCCCAGCACTTTAGGAGGCCAAGGTGGGAAGATCATTTGAGCCCAGGAGTTTGAGACCCGCTTGGGTAACACAGTGGGAACCCTCCTCTACAAAAAGTGAAAACATTAGCTGGGCATAGTGATGCACATCTGTACTCCCAGCTGCTGTGGAGGCCGAGGAGGGAGGAAAACTTGATTCCAGGAGTTTGAGGCTGCAGAGAACCATGATCGCACCACTGCACTCCAGCCAGGGCAACACAGGCAAGACCCTATCCCAAAGATGTGGGCGGGCCAGGCGTGGTGGCTCACACCTGTAATCCCAACACTTTGGGAGGCCAAGGCGGGCTGATCACCTGAGGTCAGGTGTTCAAGACCAGCCTGGGCAACAAGGTGAAACCCAATCTCTACTAAAAATAACAAAAATTAGGCTGGGTGTAAAGGCTCACTCCTGGAATCCTAGCACTTTGGGAGGCCAAGGCAAGCGGACTGCCTGAGGTCAGGAGTTCGAGACTAACCAGGCCAACATGGTGAAAACCTGTCTCTACTAAAAATAAAAAATTAGTCGGGCGTGGTCATGGACACCTATAATCTCAGGTACTTGAGAGGCTGAGGCAGGAGAATCACTTGAACCCGGGAGGTGAAGGTTTCTGTGAGCCAAAATCACACCACTTCACTCCGGTCTGGGTGACAGAGCAAGACTGGGGGTGCTGTGTCAGTTTAGCATCACCATGGCAACGCTCCGGAGTTACCACCCCTTTCCATGGCAATATCTCAATGACCCAGAGCGACTACCTGTTCCCTAGAAATTTCTGCATAAATTGCCCTTAATCTGCATGCGATTAAAAGTGGGTATAAATAGACTGCAAACGCGCCCTGAGCTGCTGCCCTCTGCGTTCCACGGAGCCCAGCTCTGCCGCCGTGGAGCTGCCGCTTCAGTCAAGCTGTTCTCCTCTACCTCCGGCTCGCCCTTGAACCCTGCCTTGGGCAAAGATGCGAACTCTCGAAGGCTAAGCTCCACTCTGGGGCTCGCCTGCCCTGCATCACAACCAACCAGACCACACTGGGCATTACCATTTCCTTAAGTCCCTGGCGTACGCTACAGTTCACTCTTGGTATTGTATGTTATGTGGGTTTCCGCAAATATGTAATGTGCCATGGCTGCCATCACGGAACCTTACACATTTGTACTTCTTTATGCAGAAGTTTTACCACCCCAGAAATTAGGCTTAAAAGTCATGTATGCACTTCCTACTCTGGAAGAAGACGGGTAGCTCTCCCACAGCCCTGCCACGCCACATTCCGCCCAGCTTCTCTTCTCCAAATGAAGTGGTTTTAGGCAAAAAAATGTTTACTAAATATTTTTAAGCACTAATAATAATAATGGCCTGATGCAATGGCTCACACCTGTAATCCCAGCACTTTGGAAGGCCAAGGTGGGAGGATCACTTGAGGCCCAGAGTTTGAGACCAGCCTGGGCAACACAGTGAGACCCCCCCATCTCTGTGAAATAAATAAACAAACACAATGGACTCCAGCTTAAAAATAAAACATCCCAACCAGGTCCCGCTACTGACGTCAGCCCCCACTGCAGGCTCCGGGCACTGCCTCGCGGTCACTGCTCCTGGGGCCCCCATCATCGCAGATCTGGCTGCCTATCATGGAGTCATACCAACGCCAGCCAACGCACTTCTGTCCGGCTTCTTTTTCGCAGTGTCCTGCTTCCAAGATCCACGTTGTATGCAGGTGTGGCGTGTCCCTTTTGTGTCCGTACGATATTCCATTGCCTGGGGGTTACACCACAGCTGGTTTATCGTTCTATCACTGAAGCACCGTGGGGTTCCTGCCAGTCTGAGTGTAATGAGTCACACTGCTGTGAGCGATCTTGGACCTGCCTTTTGCTGGATGTTGGAGCTCATCTCTTCCAGGAAGTCACAGAAGAGCAGCACGGTCCAGTTCCAGCTGCACACAGGCTGCAGTTCAGTGAGCACGGTCACAGGCTTCTGGAGTGGGGCCACAGAGCGAGACTCTCAAAAAAAATTACAAGGTGTCTTAGTCTGTTTTCCGTTGCTGTAACTAAGACTGGGTGATGTGCAGAGAAGAGAGGTTTGTCTCTTGCAGTTCTGGAGGCTGGGTCCAGGGCACGGTGCTGGCGTCTGGAGAGCTTCTCCTTGCCCCATTACACAGCAGAGGGCGTTAGACAGTGACAGGGCAAGAGCATGCCAGCCCAAGTCTCTTTTTCTTTTTTTTTTTTTTCCTTTTTTTCGAGACAGAGTCTCACTCTTGTTGCCCAGGCTGGAGTGCAGTGGCACAATCTCAGCTCACTGCACCCTCTGCCTCCCAGCTTCGAGCAGTGCTTCAGCTCAGCCTCCTGAGTAGCTGGGACTATAGGCACATGCTCTGCGTGCCCCACATCCTCACCAAAAATGCTCATGATTTTAATTTTATAGAAGTGTGACCACCCTATCTGCTTCTGTCACACCTGACTTTTTCCTTCAACATTATCAATGGTCTTTACCCATGTGAGAATTAGAAAAGTTCCTTTTTAAAGTTTCCTTTGGCCTGGCAAGGTGGCTCAAGCCTGTAATCCAATCACTTTGGAGGCCAAGGCAGGTGGATCACCTGAGGTCAGGGGTTCAAGAGCAGCCTGACCAACATGGTGAAACCCTTTCTTTATAAAAAAATATATATACATATATAAAAAGAAAAAATAAAGTTCCCCTTTTTGTTAGAGTAAGTGTGCTAATAACTTTGTTAAGCCCTGTCCTATGTAGCTGTTAGACACGCCATGCTTACAGGCACATAGTACATTCTGTGTCCTTGTACTTTAACCAAGATATCTGTGCTGGAAGTGCTCACAGGCATGCCCCAGCTCTCCACTGCTTTTACCTGTTCAGAAAGTTTTAAGTTGTTATCCAATCGGGTTTTCATTTAGATTGTGAGGTCTGGCTCCAGCCAACGGAGATCAGACACAGCAGGAAGGACAACCCCAAATGTGTAAGGGATAAATGTGTCTGTTTTCCTTTGTTCATCGTACTCTCCTGGCACCATGGCTAGTGAGAGTGCCTTCCTGCAGTCCAGGAAGTAAAACTTCTGTTGCTGAAACATCCTTTGTCTCGGTGCTGATTTTTCTTTGCAGCACTGAGCATCTATGTCCAACCCGTTTATTCAGATGTAGGTCTACACACCGGAGGTTCATGTACCAGGATTTTTAACTACAATGTTGCAAACGCCGCACCCTTACTACTACAACACTACAGTCATCTGTGGATCAGCATCTGGGCCATTTCCGGTTTTTCCCTTTGTTCTTTCAGTTATGACTCACAGACCTGCTGTGTCCTTGTTCGAGTCTCTGGTGCCCATGGGCAGATGACACCCCTGTCCAATGGTCCACCTGTGCCACCAGGTGTCAAAATCCCCTGAGAGCTGTTCATGGACCACAGGGCCCCACTCCCAGAGTTGGGGGCGCAGCCATTCTGGGGCAGAGCCCAGGAAGATGCATTCATAACAACCCCGCCATGATACTGAGGCTGCTCACCCAGGGCCCCGCTTTGAGAACCTGTTGTGGGTGGCACTGCTGGCCACGGGGCACTTCTTCTTTTAAAGTCACATTGTTTTCCAAAGGGGCTGTGACCAGCAGAGTTGACTGTTCATGAAATTCAGATTCAGCCAGGCACGTGTCTGTCAGAGCCAGCGCTGGCCGCTCCTTTACGTGAATGGTGATGACCATGCAGACTTACATTCCTCAACTGACCAAGGGGCCCTTGCTGGGTGGGACCCTGTCTTGTCGACACACAGAGTGAGCAGAAGGCACCAACTGGTATGTCAGGGCTGCTCCCAACATGCCTCAAAGTCCCTAGGGTTGAATTCTCATGCTTCTTACATAACCCTAACAACCAGCGTCCTGTAACCTGGGCACAGCTCGTTCGGTATGGGGTTTTGAGGTCCAAGTGTCTGGGGTGAAAGCCCAGCCGTGACTGTCCAGCTTCTATTCCCAGCTGTAGGCTGGAGATCATGGTGGCAGTGCCTCTCAGAGGTTGTTTGGGAACACCTGGGCCGGGGCCTGCCACGAGCAGAGAGGCTTCATAAATCCTGGAAAAATCTTTGTGTTGGCCCCTGCTTGTCTCTCCATCCCCTTCTGGAGGGAGGCAGCAGGTGTGAACAGCCCCACTTGGCAGAGCAGCAAAACAAGTTTAAGGGAACACTGGTTGCATCTTCACACCTGGGACCTCTTGCTCAAAGTTTAGTGGCTTAAGCTTAGATTCAGAAAAGTCTGGGTCCTAATCCCATCTCAGCCATTTTTTCCATCCCTCCACCCCCATATTTTGCAAATGTTGGCTTGGCCTGAACCCCAGGATCTCACAGTTGACGGGCAAGACACCCCTTGATGGGGTAAGAGCTGTGGGTACACAGAGGGGCATCGTGCCCAGCTGGGGCAACTGTGTGCTTGGGCGACAGAGCAAGACTCCATTTCAAAAACAAACAAACAAACAAAAGGAATGTATTGGTTAACTTGAGCTGCCTTAACAAAATACCATAGACTTTGTGGCTTAAACAAGACACATTTCCTCCTAGCTCTGCAGGCTGGAAGTCTGGTGATCCTGGGCACACGTGGTCGGGTTCTGGTGAGACACTCTTCCTGTAGACGCCTGCCTTCTCGCTGTGTCCTCATGCGGTGGGCAGAGAGGGAGAGAGCACAGGGGTAACAGAGAGCGCTTCAGTGTCTCTTAGCCCGGGTCTCACTGTCACCCAGGCTTCTGGAGTACAGTGGTGCAATCACAGCTCACTGCAATCATTGAACATCCTGGGTTCAAGCAATCTTCTCGTCTCATCCTCCCAAGTTCCGGGAACTACAGGCACGTGCCAGCATCCCCTGCTAATTTTTTTTTTTTTTTTTTTTTTTTTTTGTAGAGACAGGGGTCTTGCTTTGTTGCCCAGGCTAGTCTCAAACTCCTAGACTTAGGTGGTCTTCCCACCTTGGCCTCCCAAAGTGCTAGGATTACAGGTGTGAGCCACAGTGCCGGGCATTTGGTGCTTCTTCGAAGGACACTAATTCTATCGGATCAGGACCCCACCCTTATAATCTCATTTAACCTAATTACTTCCCTAAAGGCCCTGTCTCCAAACGCAGTCGCACTGGAGATTAAGGCTTCACAGATGTTCGGGGGCAGAGTTCGGTCCATAGCAAGGAATCGCACAGTATTTGTCCTTTTGCAATTGGCTTGCTTTACTCAGTTTCCAAGGCTCACCCATGTCGTCGCATGGGTCTGGATTCACTCTTCGTGCTGGGTGCCTCGCACTCCGCGGCCCGCATTCTGTTTACGGACATGTAGCCCTCTTGCTTCCACCTTGGGGATATGGAGGAAAACGTGGAAGCGAAGCCCTGTGATCCCCAGGACCAGCCACATCGTCGGCAGGGGCCAGGGCAGAATGAAACCGCGGGCCTGCTCTCGGGCCCGGCCCTCCGTCCCTAGAGCAGCTGGCACCGCTACAGCCCCGGACGCCCCCGGCGACGCCGCGCTGAGCCGGACGGACAGGCGCCCTCGCCGGCGCTGCTCGCGTGGAACCGCGCGGGGAGCCATGCAGCCCAAGGGAAAGCTAAGAATTGTTAGGCTTTTTCTCTAAAGTCAGTATCTCAAAAAATAATTCCGGAGTTAAGCATTTAATATCAACATTCCATAAAGCAGGAGATACCAGCCCGACGGAAACCGCGTTAAGTTTTCCACTTTGATGAACTCGATCGTTCCTAACGAAGAGCCCGCCGGCCGAGCCAGAGCCTCGTCACGTGACCAGGCGGGCGCGGGTAGCCCAGTGCGCAGGCGTCAGTGCCCTGACACCAGCCGCGGGAGGAGCAGACCGCCTGTGGCGCCTGCGCTGTAGGCGGGGACTCGGCGGGCGCGCGCCGGCCCGAGCGCGCGCCACGGGGGCGGAGCCGCGCGGAGGCCGGAAGGAAGCTGAAGGGGGCGGGGCGAGGGAGGGAAGCCCGCCGGTCGCAGGACGACCGTCGCGGCCTGATGACGTCGCACAATGGCCGGCCCCCGCGGGTAGTGGAGCCCGTTTGTTCCGCCAGCGTCGAGACTGAAGCCAGAGCCTGTGAGAAGCGGAAGGGCCAAGGGACGTCTTCTCCACGCCGCTCCGACTCCAGCGGAGCCGTGGCCCCCTCTCCGCCCAAGCGCTGAGGTAAGCTAGGGCCGGGCGGGAGGCGGGAGGCGGGAGGCCGGGCTAGCGGCGGCGGGAGGAGGAGGCCGCCTAGGCGGCGGCGGCGGCGGCGGCGGGAGTGAGGCCCGGGAGCCCGGCGCGCCTCCGGCCGTGCCCGGCCGCGGACCGAGGCGTGGCTCTCGGGCCCAAGGAAGGGGACGCTGAGACAGGCACCACCCAGCGTTCCGTCCGCAAGCTGGCCTCGCGGTCCTGGGGCGCCCACGGCGTCCGCGGTCCTCGCGCGCTGCCTCCGCGCCCCGCGGCGGAGTTTATTTTCCTGGAGCTGTCATTTCTCTTCCGGGCCACTCGCGTGGCACATGTGTGCCGCCCGCCAAGGGGCGGTGAGAGGCGCCCAGGTTCACCGCTGGAGTAGGTCAGCCCGGGCTGTCGATGGCTCTTCGGAGAAGTTTGAGCTCTTTGTGAGCTTCTCGCAACTTGCTCCGCAGCTTCAAAGTGTGCACAGGTTGGAAGCACTGATTGCCGCGAGACGCGCGCCCGTCTCTTAGGAATGTGTAACTTCCTTGCCCCGTGGATTAGGAGATCAGAGGTGCCAGGTCCTTGACATAAACTAATTGCAGCTCTGAGGCTGGAAGAACCGAGACTTACAGCCTTGCTCCTGCCAAAAATTAAGTTTTCCTGAGTACTTTATGACAGTTGAGTTTGCCGGGTAGAGCAATTGACCGTTTTAAATGGGCTTTGTTCCGCAAGCGTAGGTCATTCTTCAGACCCACTTGGGAAAATGGAAAAAGAGGGCATTTGGCGTCTGAAGTACCGTTTGGGGTACGGAGGGCGCTCATCATTTCTCCTGTGAGGCTCACCTCCAGCCTGGGTTGTCTGTAGAGTCGTTCTTTCCTGTTCACTAGTTGGGATTCTCTGGATGGGCCTGGACCTAGGCTCAATCCCACTTCCGAGCCTTGGGAGGAGAGTCTTTTCGTGATGTTTTTACTATCTGAGGGCAGTCCAGAGCCCAGCCTGCCCTGGAACCAGTCAAATGTGTCCCACAGCTGGAAACTCTTCTCCGGTTTTAGATGGGACATGCTCAAATGTTGTAAGAAAGCTTTGTGGAGTCACTCCAGAAAGCAAACGGTAAGTTAACCTGTGGCCCAGATGGTGTTTAGAGATTTGTATTTCATCATAGCTACAGAGCATCTTAAGGTGAGTACCTCCTTATCAAGCACTTTTGTGGTCAAGCTTGGTCATTTTGCGAGGGGGGTCTGTCACCAACCTTGATAACCTTCATTTAGGAATTGTTAGTTCATGAGGTTATGAGTCAGAATTTTAACCAGATGTACCAGAACGCAGGCATTCAAATAGGGACTGCCCTATTTAAAGTAATTGTCCCAAAATATTAAGCTGTATTTCATTGGTGCTTTTTTGCCAAAACCTCTGCAGAACTCCTGTTTTGGTAGTAAAAATGTGGTCATGTGGGAAACTTGGGTTTACTCAGTAGTCACACTCCAGGTTTGACCAAAAGTTGGTTTATGTGGTTGGTAGCTCACCTTATCAGGTGAGGCTCTGACTTGCAGCACTTTCTCAGAGTGACCAGCTTGAGAGGAGGAAGATTTGCCACCACTGAGAATGCCAGAAGACTTCTGCAGGGTTGGAAGGTCATATGAAATGAGAAGGTCCCCAGATGCTCGGTACCATTGGAATCTATGCATCCTCCCAGAGGGGCTGCTGGGAAGGGAGGTAGCACCTATTCTTTATTATTATTTGGAGACTGTGCCTTGCTGTTGCCCAGGCTGGAGTGCAGTGCCAAGCTAATTTTTGTATTTTTTTTCTTAGTACAGGCAGAGTTTCACCACGTTGGCCAGGTTGGTTGCAAACTCCTGACCTCAAGTGATCCGCGCGCCTCGTCCTCCTAAAGTGCTGGGATTACAGGTGTGAGCTGCCGTGCCTGGCCAGTAGCACCTACTCTTGTGTCTGAATTCTGGTATCTTTTACAAATTAGGCACATTTAAAATTCTTTTATGGTGTGCAACAGGTAGTTCCTCAAGTAACGAGATTTTTGTTATGTATTCAACAAACATTTATCAAGTATCTGCCAGATGCGGAAAGCAGCAGAGGTGGGACCGTGGGCACTTGTTACTTCGCTCCTCAGGCAAGTTCACCCATCTTGTGGATCAGAGGACTGGGGATTTAGTTCTAAATCATGCTGAGAATCTTCCGTTATAGAGTGAAAGTGTAAGACCAAACTGAGCACAAACTGCGAACATGGTGTCACTTGAGACTTGGCCAGAGGACCCTCTATATCATTGTGTACACTTAAGAGGCTACGTTTGGCTCACACCTGTAATCCCAGCACTTTGGGAGGCCGAGGCGGGTGGATCATGAGGTCAAGAGATCGAGACCAACCTGGTCAACATGGTGAAACCCTGTCTCTACTAAAAATACAAAAAATTAGCTGGGCATGGTGGCGGGTGCCTGTAATCCCAGCTACTCAGGAGGCTGAGGCAGGAGAATTGCCTGAACCCAGGAGGCGGAGGTTGCGGTGAACCAAGATCGCACCGTTGCACTCCAGCCTGGGTAACGAGCGAAACTCCGTCTCAAAAAAAAAAAAAAGAGGCTACGTTTCCTTTCCTAGCAGCTGGCATAGGGTGCGCAGTCAGAGACCTGCCAAATTGATCGTATTTCTCCTGATTCCTAGTGACATTCCTACTCTCCTGTGCCACTAGGTGTGGCTCAGGTTGCATCTCATAAACAGATAGATTCATCAGCATGTTTTTCTCTAAAAGGTGTTCACTTTTGCATAGCCTCTGATAGTAAAACCCCAGCAGGTTCCATGAGAAAGAAGACACTGACTCTTTTACTCAGGAGCTTGTCAGAGCCTCCTAAGGGCCCCCATGTGCAAAGCCCCTGTTTGTGCCTGTTGTAGTTGTTAATGGTGCCCCCTTTCAGTGGTAGCAGTGTTGCCAAATGCCAGCCCTTTGCCTAATCTGAGCCCTCCTACTTAGGCACTCTACTAGGGAGAGATGGAAGGGTTTCCCAGCAGACTTGAGAGTCAATAGCTGCAATACAGTGTGGTATGTGTGCAGATGCAGAAGAAGAATGTTTAGGGTACCAAGGCAGGAGTTCTTAGGCTGAGCCCGTGGGTGGGCCTTGGAGGGTTTGAACTCCCCAGAATGGAGGATAAATTGTGTATATTCTGGCTTTTCTAGGGAGAGGAGCCCTACCCTTCATCTCAGCATTTTGTGATCCCCAGAAGACACCAGTGACATAAAAGTTATTGGATCATGTCTAGTTTATGGGCCTAATGTTTGAATTTCAGACAAGTTTAAAATTCTTTGATGTCACCGCTTGGATCTCTATAAACTCGTTTTATTTATTTATTTATTTTTGAGACGGAGTTTTGCTCTTGTTGCCCAGGCTGGAGTGCAATGGCATGATCTCGGCTCACTGCAACCTCCGCCTCCTGGGTTCAAGCGATTCTGCTGTCTCAGCCTCCAGAGTAGTTGGGATTACAGGCGTGTGCCACCACGTCCATCTAATTTTGTACTTTTAGTAGAGACGGCATTTTTCCATGTTGGTCAGGCTGGTCTCGAACTGCTGACTTCAGGTGATCCACCTGCCTGGCCTTCCAGAGTGTTGGGATTACAGGTGTGAGCCACTGCGCCCAGCCAAACTCATTATTTTTAAACTAGTAATCTGTACAGATTATACAGTAACGTTTCCGTCTTTATGAAAATGTATAGTTTGGGCATTTGAAAGGACTAGGATGGGAATGTAGATGAAGCAGCACAAAACTTTAAAAGAGAGAAAAGAAAAGCGGCAAAATCTGCTAGTTTAGTAGAAGATACCAACTTACGCATGGGCTGTGTTCCAAAAATATTTAGAAAATCATTTTGGAACTTGGGTCCCCCTTTCCTCTAGAAACAGCGGTTAAACGTGGGGGTTGTTTCCCATACAGGGAGCAGTGGATTCCCTCGTCTAGAGCGCTGGCTGAAGCACAGGCTTGTGAAGTGGGTCTGAGCTGCATCCCTGCATATCCACTCAGCAGTGTTAGGGCCTTGGTTTCCCCATTTATAAAAGGGACCATCGCGTATTTAGAAGGTTGGTGTGAGGAATCAGAATAACATGCAGAAATAAGGTATTCACGTGCCTGACTAGTCTGAGGAAATGGTGGTGGCTGGTGGCTGTTGGCTGTACTGCAGAAGTGGTTTCAGCATTGTCATTGTATGTGAAGTAGGTGCTCAGGTAGTTGTTGAAACAGTAAATGACTCCTTAGTGCCGGAGAGACTTGAGCAGAATCCGACAGGCATGATGGGAATGTGGTTTTAAGCTGACGGTTGCATCTGCTCACCCTCACATCATTTCGTTTCAGTGAACATGTATCACACACGTTCCAGGCACATGGTCAGAGGAGTCTCATCACATCGTTGTAATATCCCCCAAAAGTGGACGATGATGTCCCGTATTTCAGATGAAGAAACTGGTGTGGCGAGTGTCTGTGACCTCGGAAGCTGTAGAGCTGGGCTTTGGGTTTGACTCAGAAGCCCACACTTTGCTCGGTCCTCATATCGCAGGAGGGAAACTGCACACTCAAAGACAGCCTTCCTGCTGCCTGGAGCCACTTGTGTTAGTTCAGATATTTGAGGTTAAGAACTCTGTCTTTCCTTACTCTATTCCCTTTCCTGCCCTTCCATTTCTTATCCTTCCATTTCATTTCAAGCTTGTCAAAATATCAACAAAGCGTTTGATTGGGCCCAGTCATCGCAGTGAAGCCAAAGTGCATGTCGGTGAAGCCTTGGGAAGGGCCGTCTGGAGTTTGAGTCTCTACAAAGCACTGCTTTGTAGGGGGAAGCCTGCTGCAAAGCCAGTGGCAGGCACAGGTGTGTGATTTCTGTCTGCAGAGTATCAATTGTGTGGTTTTTTTGTTTTGTTTTGTTTTTGAAACAGAGTCTTACTCTGTTACCCAGTCTGCAGTATTGTGGCACGATCTTGGCTCACTGCAACCTCCACCTCCAGGTTCAAGAAACAATTCTCACAACTCTCCTGCCTCAGCTTTCTGGGTAGCTGGGATTACAGGTGCATGCCACCGTGCCCCGATAATTTTTTTGTAATTTTTAGTAGAGATGGGGTCTCACCATCTTAGCCAGGCTGGTCTTGAACTCCTGACCTTGTGATCCACCCACATTGGCCTCCCAAAGTGCTGGAATTACAGGCGTGAGCCACTGCGCCAGACCAGTTGTGTGATTTTTAAATACAGTGGCTCACGCCTGTAATCCCAGCACTTTGGGAGGCCGGGGCAGATGGATCACTTGAGGTCGGGAGTTTGAGACCAGCCTGGCCAACATGGAGAAACTCCATCTCAACTAAAAATACAAAATTAGCTGAACATGGTGGCGCCTGCCTGTAATCCCAGCTACTTGGAAGGCTGAGGCAGGAGAATCGTTTGAATCCAGAAGGTGGAGGTTTTGGTGAGCCGAGATTGCGCCACTGCACTCCAACCTGGGCAACAAGAGCAAAACTTCTTCCCAAAAAAAATAAACTACTTTGAAGGGACATTTAGTTTTGCATAAAAGTTGGTTTAAGAGATAACTTTGTTTCCAAGGTTAGCATTAGACTATAAAACATGTGAATCAGAATTGTCACATGTCAGATCTCGGTATATGAAACTATATGAAACTCGGTTCAGCTTGGGACATCCTACTGGGAACCAGGTGCTCCACTTAGGCAGCTGGGGAGATGTAAAGTAGCTGCCCTTCTGTAGGGAAGATGTTTAAGTATACATTGTGATAAAACATGTAGGAAGGTTGTATACAATGTTACTAGTGTCATTAGCTAGGCAAGAGGGAATTGCCCCTTTTGCCATGGGTGACTTATGCTACAATTCCACAGAGTCCCAGTCTTCAACAGTGAAAGTGTAGCGGCCTTAGCAGCCCTGGTGCTTTTCATCCTTGCTTTTGTTGCCTTGGGCTGCAGAAATGCTCTGTGCAGCAAGCGCCCCTATGATAATGTTTGGGGATCAGCCCCTTTCCTTTCCCATTTTCAGCAGTGTTTACCAGTTTGGGACTACCTTTAATAAAAGAGAGAGGAGGCCAGGCGCGGTGGCTCAAGCCTGTAATCCCAGCACTTTGGGAGGCCGAGGCGGGTGGATCACGAGGTCAAGAGATTGAGACCATGCTGGTCAACATGGTGAAACCCCGTCTCTACTAAAAATACAAAAATTAGCTGGGCATGGTGGCGCGTGCCTGTAGTCCCAGCTACTCAGGAGGCTGAGGAAGGAGAATTGCCTGAACCCAGGAGGCGGAGGTTATGGTGAGCTGAGATCGCACCATTGCACTCCAGCCTGGGTAACAAGACCGAAACTCTGTCTCAAAAAATAAAATAAAATAAAAAGAGAGAGGAGGGTCTCACATGGTTTCCAGGCTAGACTCAAACTCTTGGGCTCAAATGATCCTCCGCCCTCAGCCTCCCAAGTAGCTGGGATTACAGGCACACGCACCACCCCTGGCTTAGGACTGACTTTTTCATAATTCTGCCCAGCAGTCTGGACAGTAACTGGATAGTGTAGAAAACCGAAAAGTGAGTCGTTTCGGAACCGTCTACTTTCAAGTGAACTAAAATGGATTGGTTGGTTTGTAAATCTATGCTGCTAACCATTTAGGGTTTTTTATTTTTTTTATTATTTGACACGGAGTTTCACTCCTGTTGCCCAGGCCAGAGTGCAGTGGCGCATTCTTGGCTCACTGCAACCTTTGCCTCCTGGTTTCAAGCAATTCTCCTGCTTCAGCCTCCCAAATAGCTGGGATTACAAGCACCCACCACCACGCCCATCTGTTTTTTGTATTTTTGGTAGAGACAGGGTTTCACTATGTTGACCAGGCTGATCTTGGAACTCCTAACCTCAGGTGATCCACCCGCCTTGGCCTGCCAAAGTGCTGGGATTAACAGGCATGAGCCACCACGCCCGGCCCATTTAGTTTTTATAAAGTGATTACTTTTAAATTATTTGGGGTTTTTGGAGGGTTTTTTGGGTTTTATTTGAGACAGGGTCTCACTCTGTCTCCCAGGCTGAAGTGCAGCCTCAACCTCCTAGGTTCCAGTGATCCCACCTCAGCCTCCCCAGTAGCTACGACTACATACAGGAGCTGCCCTATCACACCAAGCTAATTTCTGTATTTTTTTGTAGAGATGGGGTTTCGCTGTTCTGGAACTGCTGGACTCAAGTGATGTGTCCGCCTCGGCCTCCCAAAGTGCTGAGGGGACAGGCACGAGCCGCTGCACCTGGCCAGTTGTTCTAATGTATACTTAATTTTAATGATTTCCATTAACAGCAAAAAAGAAAAAACACGTTTAACTGTAGGTTTAGATACCAACTCTTGATACTATGCGTCTTTAAACAGGTTGTCCTATTAAAAGTGTAAATTTAAAAGGTGCATATGTTTATCTTTAAAGGGCACCAAAGGGGATTCTGATAGGCCGTCAGAGCCCAGCCTTTGAGAAGTATGTTCAGTAGCAGAGCAGTTCCAGACCTGGAAACTGTTGAAGGCTTGCCTAGCTTCCTGCTTCAGAATGACTCCAGAAAAATGGTCACACATGGGCCTGCAGTTTTGCTCTCTCATTCCATCAGACAGTTTATCTTGAATTTCAAAAGTAAATACTCTTAAGAATTCAGACAACTGTCCCTTGCACTCCGTATCTTGTTGCTCACTTTATGTGAACTTGTGTGTGCTGCCCTTGAGTGGGAAAGGGCTAGGCCGGGCTGTGTCTCGTTCTGCCCACTTCTCGTTTTGTGTGATTGCTAAAAACGGGAGGCACTTAACATCCAGCTTAGCCCAGCAGAGTCTCGCCTCCTGGAGTGGAGTTGTGACCTGTGTTTCTCTGCAGAGTGGAGTGTGGGACTTGGGGCAGGGTCGTGTAGGGCCAAGCAAGGCCAGAAAAGTGAGGACAAGGTTTGTTTACCATTTTGCTAAAGGCTGTAAATTTGTGTTCTCTCTCTTTTGCAGAACCGTGGGTACCGATGGATGTGGCCGAGAGCCCTGAACGGGATCCCCGCTCTCCAGAGGATGAAGAGCAGCCACAGGGGCTCTCGGATGATGACATTCTGAGGGACAGCGGGTCCGATCAGGATTTGGACGGAGTGGGGGCGAGGGCTTCTGATTTGGAGGATGAGGAAAGTGCAGCCAGGGGGCCAGGCCAGGAGGAGGAAGAAAATCGCTCCGACGAGGAGGACCAGGCAAGTGAACCTAAATCCCAAGACCAGGACTCAGAGGTGAATGAGCTGAGCCGGGGCCCGACCAGCTCCCCATGCGAGGAGGAGGGGGACGAAGGGGAGGAAGACCGGACAAGCGACCTTAGGGATGAGGCCTCGTCAGTCACCAGGGAACTGGATGAGCATGAGTTAGACTACGACGAGGAGGTCCCCGAGGAGCCGGCTCCCACCGTCCAGGAGGATGAGGCCGAGAAAGCTGGGGCCGAGGATGATGAAGAGAAGGGTGAAGGTGCTCCTGGGGAGGCGGGGCAGGCTGGTGTTCAGAGTCTGGGAGAAAAAGAATCCCTGGAGGCTGCCAAGGAGAAAAAAAAAGAGGACGACGACGGAGAAATCGATGACGGGGAAATAGACGTGAGTATGATGGAGCAGACTGTCGCAGGGTGTTTGGCCCAGCAGCCTGACGCCGGCCGTTGCGGGGAAGGAGGGACTCTGCATGGGATTGACTTGGTGATTTGTTACTAGAGATGGTGGCAGGACAGGCGTGCAGGAGAATGAGAGGCTTGTTTGGGGGCCGGTCCCAAAGTGATGGGAAAAGAAGACCCAGAAATGAAGTCTGAGCGTCGGCAGCTCCAGAAACTGGCAGCGGGGTTTCTGTGGCCCCTGGCTGGCCGGCTGCTGGCACGGCTTGGGCCGCAGTAAAAGGCCAAGTGCCCAGTGTTTTTTGGTTCCAGGGGTGGAGAGGTAATGTTTTCCCCTGTCTCTGCTGCCTTTGAGTGATACTCCAGTGAGTGTTCAACCGGAAACGGCACGGGTTTCCACCCTTGTCATGTGTTTGGACCGAAAAGAATGAGGAAGGTTTCCATCTGCTTCTGGACGTTCCTGTCGACATTTTAGTGTTGGCTCTAGAGCCTGTCCTCTGGTGAGGGCACCTGCCGGACCACGCCTCTTTGGATGCGTCCCTGAAAAGACTGGTGGAGGCCAGGTCCACAGGACTGTGTGTCATAGCACCTCCGTTTCTGACAAAGCCAGCACACGTCTTTGTACATTGAATTAATCTGGCTTTCAGGTTGAGGGAAGGTACTGTTACCTGTGATCTGAGATATGGGTAGATAGGGTTTTACTGGCAGTTGATCCCGTTGGAAAAGTTAGGAGTGTTTTGGGAGAAACAGCCCAAAGTCCTCCTCAGCAATAGTTTCCAGAACTATTGAACTGAAAGGAACTGAGCAAGGGACAGAGCAGCTGAACTGAACTGGTTTTGTTGTTTTTTTATTTAAGGATCTCAGGGAAGGGGAGTCATTGCGGTGAAAGGTGCAGTTTGATGTTCTGGGTTGAGGCAGGTAAAGGTTGTCAGTTAGATGTGTAACCGCTGGTTTGCCTTGAGTGCCAAGTTTTTGGGGTTTTTTTGTTTGTTTGTTTTTGAGACGGAGTCTGCTCTGTCAGCCAGGCTGGAGAGCCGTAGTACCGTCTCGGCTCCCCACGGCCTCCATCTCCGAGGTTCAAGCAATTCTCCTGTCTCAGCCTCCCGAGTAGCTGGGATTACGGGAGCCTGCCACCATGCCTGGCTAATTTCTGTATTTTTAGTAGAGATGGGGTTTTGCCATATTGGCCAGACTAGTTTCAAACTCCTGACCTCAGGTGATCCACCCATCTCAGCCTCCCACAGTGCTGGGATCACAGGCATGAGCCACCGCGCCTGGTGAGTGCAATGCTTCTCTAGTATCATGTTGGTTTGCACACGCAGTCCATGTTCGAATGTGTCTTGGCCATAGCTGATGGCTGTGACAGTGCTCAGTAATTTACAGGGTTTGAAATATTGTTCCTCTAACTTTATGGGACAGGTATGTGCTTAAAGGCTTAGAATTTTAGACATTTCATCTTTTCACAACTAAGTATAGGAAGTGCTCTCCTCAGCTGGTGCTTTTTGCCAGAGGAGACCTACCCAGGGCTGGCAGAGGGGAAGGAGATGCGGTGAGACTCAGGTTCGTCAATTTGGGTTAACAGGTTTGGTTGAGGTTGCCCACAAGCTTGAGTTTTCGGTGTCCTGGGGATAAGAGCCCTGTATGCACACTGCCCCTGGGAGTGCAGCAGGCCATGCACCCAGGGCTCTGGCGTGCTCCAGTTCCTCTCACGAGGTCTGACTGCCAACCCATAAGTCTTGGGGGAGATGGATGAGTCAGGTCCAGGGTCCCTGTAGTGGTCCTGAAAGGCCATGGCTGTCGGTGCAGGTGTTGCAGTACATGGGCTGAGCCTGAGCACAGCTGGCCTAGAGAGTGGCCCTGATTGCCCAGGGCCTGGATGTGCTGGTTTCCCCTAGACACAGCTCCTGGCAGAAAAATGCCATTCTTGCCCATCTAGACCCTGCCTGCCCTGCTTGGTTCTGTCTTGTGAGGGGACCCACAGTTGCAAATGGGTTGCTGCTGCAGAAACCCCAGCACAGCTCCCTCAGCAACTGGGGGAGGCAGGTTCCTTCCCACAGCACAGACTACCTCTGGCGCCCTGCCTCCCCGACTGGTCGGTGCTCCTGGACACCAGCAAGGCGGACCTTGCTCTGTCCCATGCTGAGTGTGACCGGGCAGAGCAGGGCTGGCTCCTGCTAAGGGGGCAGCAGGCCTTAAGCAACGCAGGCAGAGCTGTGAATGGTGGGCTGAGCCCCCACGAGAGCACATTGGACTTCAGGCCCCTGGGCTGCCTGCCCTGGGAGCTCCTGTGGTCCCTCCTCTTGTTTGCATGCCCAGCGGTATCCCAGTCTCCTCCATCCTTTATGTGTTGACCTCAACATTTGGGTAGGCGGTTTCTCTGTTGCACCTCCCTCTGTCGTGACATAGGCTCGTGTGTGTGTGTGTGTGTGTGCGCGCGTGCGTGCATGTGTATGCCTGTGTGCATGCACCTGCTGCTTCCCCTACTCCCAAGAACATTTTTCCTAAGACTGGGGCCTACCTGGCTGGTTCCCCTGTCTCCCGAGGGAGACACATGGTGTACAGCCCATCAGTAGAGGAATCCCACTTGCCCAGGGCACGTTGAAGCTGAGAGCATTTGTAATGTGAAGTGGCCGTGAGTGGAAGGGCCACACTCGAGAGCCAGTCAAAGATGGAGGGGAGATTATGTGACCACCATCAGCCCTCCACCCTTGCAGGAAGGACCCCACAGAGGTGCATGCATCCTGTGCATGAAGAGCTGTCACTCGGCTGCTTTCGGCTTTTTCTCCTCTCAGGCCCAGTTCCAAGCCTGTTGTGTGTTCTTGCATCTCTGCCGTGTCTGCACCAAGCACCCCTCCTGTGCTTGCCTCTCTTTCTCGGAGGCCGTGCTGCTTTCCAGCACCACACCCCGCTGTCTGTCTCTGGCTGTTGCTCTGATGGACTGGGAGCCCTGGGGTACGCCAGGTCCGTGAGCAGTCTGCTTCCCAGCAGGCCTTTGGCCAGGTCCCCTTTCCTTTCAGTCCCTGGAGAGCAGCCTCTGCATGTGGTGCAAAGTGTCCATTCTAGAAGGCACTTTTCCTCATTGCCTTCAAACAGAGCCCTGGTCGCAGGTCAGCTGCCTGCTTGTTTCTCTGTGGAAGAAGTGTGCTTGGGTCTGCACCTCACAAATGGATGTTTCTGAGGCCCCACAGTGTTCCAGATCCCAGCAGGGTTCCCGGCCCAGAGCTCTCCCTGCTGCCTGCAGCCTCATGGCTTGCGCTTTGGCACCCTGGCCTACTAGATGCCGGGAGCAGCTGAGTGGCACAGTCTAGAAAGCCATTTGATTTAGCACTCTTTTCTTTTTTTCCTTGATTTTTATTTTTAATTTTTATTGCTTTTAATTTAAAAAATAGAGACGCAGTCTCACTGTGCCCAGGTTGTTCTTGAACTCTTGGCCTCAAGTGATCTTCCCACCTGGGCCTCCCAAGCCACTGTGCCTGGCCCGATTGATCATTCTTTTTCAGAAGCGCTTTCTCTTCTCTCAGGGCACATGTCTCATTTAGGTTTTGGGACACTGGGACAGATGAACTGATTATGGGGTAGTTTCCTTGATTGAGACATCAATTTGTACAATAAGCCCTTGAAATTCTTTGTCTAAACCGAATAGCTTGTGCCTAAGGCCTTGAGTCTGTGTTGGGTGTGCTGCCAGAGCACCCTCAGATTCAGGTGTCTTCTGGAAGAGCTGCTGGCTGGCGTGGCGGGAGGAAAAGTCCCACACAGGGCTGGGGCCTGCTATTTGCAGTACCTGGCTCATGTGCGGTGTGGGCGATGGTGTCTCTGATGCCTCCTGACTTTCAGTCACTGTCTCTGCCGGTTCAGGAAGCGGGATGGAACAGGGCCAGGTGCAACAGGCCTTATTTCTGCTCCTGCCTTCCCCCTTCAGAGTGTGTAGAGCCTACCCTGGCCCATTCGTGCCCTGTGGCAGCCTCTCCTGCCTTTCTTGGCCAGGGTGGTGTCGAACTCCTGACCTTGTGATCCACCTGCCTTGGCCTCCCAAAGTGCTGGGATTACAGGCATGAGCCACCGCACCCACCCACCTTTCTTTTTATGTCTGGATACATGACTCTTCTTCAGAAGAGCTTCTTCAGTGAGCCTTCCGGCTGTGGGTTTCCCCTCTAAGTGTGGTTCTCTTCTGTGTCACTGATAATAATCCAAGTGCAGCCATCCCACCACCAGAACCCAAGCAGCAGCGGCCTTGCCACACTTGGGGAAAGGGACCCTGTAGCATCAGTAGCAGGCTCAGAGGCCTCCTGTGCCAGTTTGCTTCGTTAGTGTTCTGCACAGCCACGTGAAAAAGCGCAGGCCACCATCCTTACTCACAGCCGTGAGACCTCGGGCTCTCGCAACTGAAACCTTACCCTGACCTGGTGCAGACCTGGCCCGGGCTGGCTGAGGTTGCTCATACCCTCGTGCCTCCCCTCTTGTGGGAGGGGTCCTAGACTTCTGCACAGGGTTGCTGTGTCCCTCATAGACTACTGTTTTAGACCCTGTGATGTCACCTTTCTAAAGCCAAAATATTTCTGAATTCTCGAAAGACACCTGGCCCCACAGGGATCAGATGAGGGATGACATCTGTATTTTCACCCTTGTCTTACAGGCGAGACGCCTAGGATTCAGGAGGTTGTGGTTGGCCGGGGTGGCAGTGCCAGGTTGTGCCCGGCCCCACAGCTTGCCTTCCTCTGGCACAGCAGCTTCACGCAGTAGCCCCCTTTCCTTATGTGCCTTTGTAAGTAATGTATGTTCACAGAGCTTTTTCCTTCTTATTTAAGAAAGGAAAAGAAGAGGCTGTGCAAAGAAGAAAGCGGAAGTCACCTGTATCATTGCTCAGAGCTCATCCTTGTTGGCACGGTACCAGTGAGGTGTTTCCTCTGAAGTCTGGTACTCACGCTCACGTGTTGCGTACCTGCTGCTCGTATTTTAAGCAAGGCATGGTGCACAGAGGCTCTCGGTGCAGCGTTTACAGCAGCCTGCCAGGGTCACCTGCCTTGTTCTGCAAAGGGGGAGGCAAGCTTAGCAGGTCGGGTGACTTGTCCATACTCACAGTCACGACAACCTGGACCCAGGACTTGAACCTGGGCCTTTTCCCCCACAGCATATGAATTGTATAAAGGCTCTCAAAATTGGAATAGCTGATGCCCTCAACCTGGTGTCCTTGATGCACGTGCGTATTTACTCTGTGGTAAGGAAGCACCAGCTGGAGAGTACCAGCATGGAGACCCAGCTTCAGTTGGGTATACCAAGTCCTGTGTGCCTCCTCACACTCACCCTCAGTGTCTGTGCCAACTTGGCCTGTCCCAGGTGGTGTGTGCCGAGAGCCTCATGGATGTCATTTTTCTTTAGGCCTGCCAGTTTGCTGCTAGCCAGTCACTCAGGCCCCTCGTCCTCTGTTGCCTACTTACTGTGGCTCAGGTCACATGAGCAGAAGGCCATGGGCATGAAGGAAACCAGGACGCCTGAAGGAGTTTCTGAGTGCCACACACTCAGTGTGTCAGCCTCAGATGACTTCAGTTCCGTATCCCTTTCCTGAGTTGTTTTTGCATGATACTCTAAGATTTAAGAATTTATCTTAATCGTCCGTTATTTCGTGATTTATTTATTCATTTTGGAATGTTGAATATTTTATTGTTTACACATATAAAGTAAGAATAAAAAACGGGCATGGCGGCCAGGCACGGGTGGCTCATGCCTGTAATCCCAGCACTTCGGGAGGCCGAGGCTGTCAGGTCACCTGAGGTTGGGTTCAAGACCAGCCCGACTAACATGATGAAACCTCATCTCTACTGAGAGTACAAAAATTACAGACGGGCATGGTGGCGGGCACCTTTAATCCCAGCTACTTGGGAGGCAGGCAGGAGTATTGCTTGAACCACAGAGGCAGAGGTTGCAGCGAGCCAAAGTCATGCCATTGCAACTCCAGCCTGGGTGACAGAGTGGGACTCTGTCTCAAAAAAAAAAAAGCATGGTGATCATCCGTTATTTAAAAGACCACTGTGCTAAATTGATGGTTCGTTGGATATTCACAATACTATATTGCTGAGTGATTGATGGATTATTTGTGTTTGTTTTTTAACTGAAAGGGGGACCATAAGCCCAGCACACTACTATGTGCAGCCGCTGGTCCTTGCAGGTGTAGAGGCTGGATGACGGGGTCGGCCTGTGGATGCAAGTCTCCGTTCTTTGGGTTGCGCCTTTGCTGAGCACCTCTAGTCTGTGTCGTGTCCTGATCGCTTTTAGTGGCTACACGGCCCTCCTCCAATCATCAGGTGGTGACATTGTTCTCCTTTTAGTGGCTACACGGCCCTCCTCCAATCATCAGGTGGTGACATTGTTCTCCTTTTATCGGCTACACAGCCCTCCTCCAGTCATCAGGTGGTGACATTGTTCTCCTTTTTTGCTTCTGTGAATGTTGATGGTTGCATCTTTGCAGAAACAAGGCTGTGTCTGATCTAGTGTGTTTACTATAAATCCTGATGCCAAAAAGCTCTTCTCATCTCAGCTCCTGTACATTCACGTCCAAGTGAGGCAGGAGGATCTGAGTGGATTTGAACTTTCCAAATGAGTCTTGTTTTGTTTTCCTAGTAGAAACAAGGATTGTGTTCTCTGCTTCGATTTGAGCTGACGTAGAATACCACGGTCACATTTCCTGTAGTGCTGATTACTGCAGGAGTAGTAAAAAGACACAAGCTGAAGACCAGAGCAGAGAGGCTCCTGTCATTTGGCGTAAATTCAGTATGCCTTCTCTGATCATTCTTTATTATCATTATTTTTATCATTCCTTTAAAAAGTGATTTTGCTGGATTGCTTAAGGGATATAACTCCCATGAATCCTTTCTGTTCCTCTAGAAATATTTTTTGGTAACCAAATATCTTTGAGGCAAAAACTTTAAATATTTAAGCTGTACACGTTTGGGCTATTATAAATCCAGGGTTTGGTTTCAGCATTTTTTCATTCAACAAATAATTATGGACTGTTGACTGTGAGCCAGACACTGCCTGGACCCAGCACCTTAGTGGTGAGTAGGCAGACGTGGGCCTGTCCTAGGGGCACAGGGCTCAGCCAGCATGTGGTGGTGGTGTCGGCACAAGGATGCTCAGGTGTGGCCGCAGCACTGCAGGGCCTGTCGTGGACAGAGCTCAGGGAAGGCCACCCCTAGGAAGGGGCGCAAGCTTCCATCTGAAAGTGAGCTGAGCTGAACAGTCCAGAAGAGAAGAGGGAAGGACACGACCAGGCCTGGGATCCACAAAGTGCTCTTTGCACTGTGAAGCAAGGCTGGGCGAGTCGAGGAGGGATGAGAGAGGCCACTTAGAAAGGGCTTTACCAGGCTGAGAGTGATGGGCAGTGGGGCAGCTGAGTGTGGTGTGCAGGCGATGGGGAGAGGGATCAAGAGGGGCGGCATGGGACCAGTGAGATGGGTTGTGCTAGGGCTCGCTGGAAGAGGCTAGGATCAGGGCAATGAGTACTGCATCCTGGACAGTCCTGTATCAGGGATGTCAGGTGGGCAGCTGGTGCCCATGTGAGCTGGAGTGGTGTAAAGAGGGGTCTCAGCTGCAGGTTGGTGGGACAGTGGGTGACTTGGGGAGAGGAAAAGCAAGGGTCAAGTTTGGCCATGCATCCAAATCCCTGTGGGTGAGGCCCAGCTTAGAGCTCCTGGGTTCTAAGATTTGACAGCCAGGGTGAGGAGCTGGCTGAGGGTGAGCAGCAAGGCGGGCCACTCCTCGCTGCTGACATCACTACCCTGAGGCACCAAACTCCTCCTCTACCCAAGACTTTTAAAGTAGAGGAAGTTTTTGGTTTTTTTGTTCTCCAAATTTTATTTAAATGCTCAAAATTTTAAAACCTGAAGTGTTAGCATTTCCTGCCCAGAGTTGTTAAAGGAAACATCCGTGAAAGCCTGCTCTGTCCAATGCCCTGGCGCTTCAGCGCTTCAGCGGGACCCTCGGAGCTGCTGGGTGTGCTCTGATCATCTGCTCTGCAGATCTGGGACCTAAGATTTGGAAAATGGACATGAATTCAATTCCCATGACAATATGTAGGTCCCACACCCAGCTTCCTGCCCCTTCTGGTTTGGAGAAAGCAGTGCTGATTGATAAATGCTTCCCTCACATTAAGATGGTGTTCTCTGTTTCAGGATGATGACCTGGAAGAAGGTGAAGTGAAGGACCCCAGTGACAGGAAGGTGAGGCCCCGTCCCACCTGCCGGTTCTTCATGAAAGGTAACTGTCTGCATGTGGGGCCTTCTCACAGCCAGCTGGGGCCCTGGCTCACCTTGGCAGGCCCTGTGCTGCTCAAGGCAGTTCTCTGGGCCAGACTGGATAGGTGGTGGTGGTGGCGGTGGTGGTGGTGGTGGTGGTGGTGGTGGTGGTGGTGGTGGTGGTGGTGGTGGTGGCAGCAGTGGCAATGGCATTATTTACGGTGAACAGTAGGCCCTTTTATTGGTGCTTTCGTCACTTTAGTGACTGCCTTGTGTGAGCAGCCTGGTAATTCTCATTCTCACACTGGTGGTCCCAGGCCCTTTCGATTACAGCGGACCCATGTCTGTAGTGCAGATGGCATCGGTCATTTTTCAAAGTGATCCTTTTCATAAGGCCAGATGTTCTAGGCACCAGAATTAGCATCTTTCCCAACCTTGTAGAGATGGCCCCTTTTCCTGCGTGATGCGCCAAAAGCGTGTGTTTGTGCGGAATGGATTTCAAGATGGCCGGGGATGGCTGCTGAAGGCAGCAGGGCTCTCTCCCGTAGAAGGAGCGGTGTGAGTTCAGTTGCCGCAGCAGGGAGCAGTGTAAGGAAGTCTTGTCTGAAGACTCTGGGCTAACCCATGTTAAAAGGGGGACTCTGTAGTGTGATGATGTTATGGCCTTTTCTTTTGCTGCTTAACATCTGGGGGGATTCGGAAATGGAAATGAGAATTTCCACCTTGTAAGAATCTCTTTGATGTACAGCAATAGTTTTGGCATATTTCTGGTAATTCGACATTCCCCTTGGATAGGTGGGAAGATGTTTTTCTCCTTCTCTGAATTTTGCTGTAAGCCTGTAGATGACTGTCACTGCCAGCCTGTTTGTGCCGTCTAAAGCTCACGAGAGCTTCCTGTACTTCTTTTCCAGATGTTGTGACTCCATTATCCACTCTTCCACCAATATCCAATTCCATACCATTCAGAGGCCAGGTTAAAGGTACCAAATACGCCATATTCACTCTCTTCAGCACCTTAAAGTCCCCCTACTCCAGAGGCCAGACTTCCTTCTCCTGGATCCAGGACACAGCTGTGAAGCCAGAAGGAAAGGGGGTCCTTGAGGGGCAGAGAGCTGTTTGCCTTAGAGGCATGGGAGCTGGTCGAGCATCGGGGACAGGCAGGAGAGGGCACCCTTGGGGTGCGGTGGAGTCCCATCACTCAGGGAGGCAGCCTTGAATGCCCCTGTGCGAGAGGTGACCAGCCGATGTGAGGCCCACGGTAACCCCAGGTCAGGCTCGCTCCTGTGGGCGTGTGATCTTGGCCTGCACTGTCTGCATGCTTGCTTTTGCCAAGCACAAACAGTTGATGTGCCCAAGTCACACATGCATGTGAGGGGCCCCCACTGGGGAGAGCCTGCGTGGGCGGTAGACTTAGAGCCACAGATTGTCACATTCTTCAGAATGCAGAGAAATATACAGTACATTTTAGAAAGTAAACTGTTACAGTTCTTTAAAAGCTTTGGTATTTGCAGTGTTAGTATTTCAGAAAATTTAAATTTAAGCAGAAGATCTCTTTTCCATAATGGTGTGAGAATAAATGGCATCAATGTCTCAAATTTCTTTGTGAAAGTGATGGAGGAAAAGCTGTACACGTGTACACACTGGCAGTCATTTCAGATCAGCACCAGTCACAGTGCAGCGCTCTGGTCTCTGGGTGGCAATGTGACTCAGAAGCGTGGCCAGTCGGCACTTGCCTGATGGTTCCAACAGCAGGAGGCAGCATCCGCCCGGGCAGGGAGACTCTGGACCAGGAGCTCAGGGCTCACTGCTAACTGGTTCCAGAATTTAACAACAGAGGCACAAAACATGTGAAGAGAGATCATTCCTGGAGCTCTTTATTCGTGTCACTGGGAGCTGCCTGGATGAATACAGACAGGATCCCGTCTCCCTGGACATCAGTGTCACATGGTTGGTCAGAATTGGCAGGTGGTGCCCCCAAGGTTAGACTAAGTACCGAGTGGGTTTCTGTGAGTGAGACCATGTGAAAGGGTTTCTTACACTCAAGATATCAATTTGAGACCAGTCTGGGCAACATAATGAGACCTTTTCTCTACAGAAAATGAAAAATTAGCAGGGCCTGGTGGCACGCACATGTCATCCGAGCTATGTGGTAGGTGGTAGTTGGGGGCTGAGGTAGGTGGGGGCTGAGGTGGGTGGATCACTTGAGCCTGGGAAGTTGAGACTGCAGTTGAGCTGTGATTGTGCCATTGTACTCCAGCCTGGGTGACAGTGAGACCCTGCCTCTTAAAGAAATCAGAAGCTAGATCAGGAGGTATTTTTGCAGCTTAATCGAGTGTTATCAATAACTCATTTCAGGAGTACCTTTATTCTTTAGAGTGAAGTGATAGTGTACAGAGAAAGTGGCTGATTCTTACCATTTTCTAGATCATATCTCCTGGTGCTTCTTAGTTATGAGAAATTTGGATGTAAATGTTTTTGCCTACCTGCAGTTTATAAGCTTGGTGTGAAATTGAAATTCTTCGGTTTATGATCCCTCGAGTACAAGTTATTTTAGAAACAAAGTTTGTTGTGTTGCCAAAGATGTGGAGATGTCGGAACCCTCATTCACTGTTGTCGAGAAGGTAAAATGATGCAGCTGCTTTGGAAGCCAGTTTCTCGAAAGCTTCCAGGTACTCACTCACGGGTGTGACCCAGGAGTTCAGCTGCACGTATGCATCCAGGAGAAGTGGATACAGGCATTTGTATAAAAGCTTCTGTGTGAATGTTCACAGCAGCGTGATCTTCAGTAGCCTAAAAGAAGGAACACCCCAGGTGTCCGAAACTAATGAGCGGATGAACAAGTGCGGTCTGTCCATATACAGTGGAATGTTACTTGGTCGTAACACGGATAGAGCACTGACACAAGCCACGATGTGGACGAACCTTGGAAACATGGTGCTGAGTGACAGAGGCAACGCAGAAGGCCACATGTTTAGAACAGACAGATCCACAGAGACAGAAAGTGGATTGATTAGCCGTTGCCTGGGCTGAGGGTGGGCAGCGATAGCTAGTGAGTACATGGTTTCCCATTTGGGGTGATGGAATGTTCTAGAACTAGCTGGTGGTGATTCTTACACAACTTTGTGAATATACTGAAAACCAGTGAATTATACACACTGAATGGAGGTATTTTATGGTCTGTGGATATTATAAAAAGTAGAAAATTCTTTTCTTAAAAGAAACTTGGTAGCTGGGTGTGATAGTTCACACCTGTAATCTTAGCACTCTGGGAAGCTGAGCTGGGAGGATTGCTTGATCCCAGGAGTGCAAGACCAGCCTGGGCAACATAAGAAGAGCCTGTCTTTCTTTTTTAAATTACTTGTAGAGACAGGGGTCTCACTATATTGCTTGGGCTGGTCTCAAATACTAGGCTCAAGTGATCCTCCCACCTCAGCCTCCCAAAGTATGGGAATGACAGGCATGAGCCACTGACCTGGCCTCTCTTAGCTTTATCTCTGTGACAAGTTGTGGTATGTAGATTAATCAACTATCACCTAGTGGACACGTTGACATTTGTGACAGTGGACAGCAAAATGCACTGGGAACACAACTTGTTAACACTAAAGCGTCAGGGCTTTGTTTACGCCTGCCTGCCTCCACAGCACATACCCTACAGGTGTGTTGTTCACGGGATGTTTTCACCTCTCGTGGGCCTGTGTTGGATCATCAGGACACAGAGTTCTGGCCACAGAGGAATAAGTAGCGTTTTCTTTTAACTGTGTCCCACTTTGGGTTTCTTTTGGGTTTTTTTTTTGAGACAGTCTTGCTGTGTTGCCCAGGCTGGAGTGCAGTGGTGGGATCTCAGCTCACTGCAACCTCCACCTCCTGGGTTCAAGCCATTCTCCTGTTTCAGCCTCCCACGTAGCTGGGATTACAGGAATTTGCCACCATGCCCAGCTAATGTTTGTATTTTTAGTAGACATGGGGTTTCACCTTGTGGACGAGGCTGATCTTGAACTCCAGACCCCAGGTAATCCGCCTGCCTCAGCCTCTCAAAGTGCTGGGATTACAGGTATGGGCCATCGTGCCCAGCCCCTACTTGGGGTTTTTGATTTATCCCTCTGTGAATAAGCATCCCAGTCCCTTCTTTGGATCTGACCTCCCTGTCTCTTTTCCCCTAATTTTTTAAAATTGTGGTGAAATAGAAACCTTTTTTTTGAGACAGAGTCTTGCTTTGGTACCTGGCTGGGGTGCAGTGGCGCGATCTCGGCTCACTGCAACCTTCGCCTCCTGGGTTCAAGCACTACTTCTGCATCAGCCTCCCAAATAGCTGGGACCACAGGTGCGGACCACCACGCCCAGGTAATGTTTGTATTTTTTAGTAGAGACGGGGTTTCACCATGTTGACCAGGATGGTCTCGATCTCCTGACCTCGTGATCCGCCCGCCTTGGCCTCTCAAAGTGCTGGGATTACAGGCATGAGCCACCGCGCCCAGCCTAGAAACCACTTTTTAACTGTACAGTTCATATTAAATACATTCATGTTGTTGTGTAGCAACCATCACCAGGCCAGGTGCAGTGGCTCGCAGTGTAATCCCAGCACTGTGGGAGGCCGAGGCTGATGGATCATGAGGTCGGGAGTTCGAGACCAGCCTGACCAACATGGTGAAAACCCGTCTCTACTTAAAATACAAAAACTAGCTGGGCATGGAGGCACACACCTGTAATCCCAGCTACCGGGGAGGCTGAGGCAGGAGAATTGCTTAAACCTGGGAGGTGGAGGTTGCGGTGAGCTGAGATTGTGCCATTGCACTCCAGCCTGGGCAACAGAAAGAGACTCTGTCTCAAAAAAAAAAAAAAAAAAAAGATTAATATTCCTTCGTGTGGAGTGGCTGCATTGCGCTATCCCCCTCTGTGGGTGGACACTTGGATGGCTTCTACCTCTAGGCTGCTGTGAAGAGAGCTGCTGTGAACATGGACGTAAAAATCTCTCTTCAGACCCTGCTTTCAGTTCTTTTGCTCGTGCCTGACAATGGAATTGCTGATGATGTGGTCATTCTCCATGTCATCTCTTGAGGAACTGCCCAGCCATGTCCCCAGTTGCAGCACAGAAGGCTTCTGGTCCCTCCACATCCTCAGCAGTACTCTGTGCTCTGTTCTTCTGATTGGAGCTGTTCCATTGGGGTTTGATCTGCATTTCCCTGAAGATTAGAGGTGGTGTGTAGCTTTTTCATTTGCTTGTTGGCCATTTGTATATCTTCCTTGGATAATTCAGTATTGAGTCCTTGCATTTTCTTTTGTGTTTGAAGCAGTAGGTCTCAGTGTTGTCTGTGAACCCCTGGGAGTCCTTGAGACCCTTTCAGGGGACCCTGAGGTCAAAGTTATATTTATTTATTTATTTTCTATTTTTACTTTTTTGAGACAGAGTCTCTCACTGTTGCCCAGGTTGAAGTGCAGCGGCACGATCTCAGCTCACTGCAACCTCCATCTCCCGGGTTCAAGTGATTCTCCTGCCTCAGCCTCCCGAGTAGCTGGGATTACAGGCATGTGCCACGACGCCCAGCTAATTTTTGTGTTTTAGTAGAGATGGGGTTTCACCATGTTGGTCAGGCTCGTCTCGAACTCCTGACCTCAAATGATCCACCTGCCTCAGCCTCCCAAATTGAAACTATATTTATATTAATGGTAAGACTGTGCCAGATACTCACCATGCACTGGCATTTCAAATGCCACTTTACTTCATGTCTATACTATAGTAGTAAGAATTGTGATTTAATCACCTTTTTTTTTTTATTTCGTAAGACGCAGTCTCATTCTGTCGCCAGGCTGGAGTGCAATGGCACGATCTCAGCTCACTACAACCTCTGCCCCCCCCCCGGGTTCAAGCAATTCCCCTGCTTCTGGCTCCCTAGTAACTGGGACTACAGGCGCACACCAGCACACCCGGCTGTGTTTTAGTAGAGACAGGGTTTCACCGCGTTGGTGAGGATGGTCTCTATCTTCTGACCTGGTGATCCACCTGACTTGGCCTCCCAGAGTGCTGGGATTACAGGCGTGAACCATCGCACCCAGCCAATTTAAATCTTATACTTCAGTACGATCTTTTATTTATTTATTTTTATTTGTAAGGTCTTTTTAAAAATACAACTTTATTAAAGTATAATTTATGTTCCATCAAATTGACCCATTTTAAGGACACAGTTCTGTGATTTTTAATATGTGTTACCCGTCGTGCAGCCCATTTTTAGAGTATTTTCATCACCCCAGGTATTCCCCGTATCCACGGGGGGCAGTGTTCCACGACACCACCCACCCCACACTCCCATGGGTGCCCAAAACGTCGGATCATAACAGGCCCTCCGGTACGCTGTGGGTTTTCTATAGGTACATTCCTGTGATAAAGTTTAATTTATAAACTGGACACAGTAAGAGGTTAACCACAATCACCAGTCAGTTGGAACAACACACTGTAATAAGAATATGAATGTGAGCTCCCCGAAGAGCTCACTTTGCTGTGGTCAGCCTTCTCATGACGTGGGGCCGAGACAGATGCCCAGCCATGTAGCATTGGGCCACTCTTGACTTTCTGACGATGTGTTAGAAGGAGGGTCGTCTGCCCCAGTGATCCTGGAGCATGGAGCCATGGTGAGGACAGCACTGCCAAGCCCCCAGCAGTTGTTGGCCGAGAGGGCTGCTAAGCCACTAGTGGACGGTTAGCGCTGTGGACAGCATGGATCTGTTGGACCAAGGGATGATCGTCTCCCAAGTGGAACAGGGGAGGACGGCACAAGATTTCCTCACACTAGTCAGCACAGAACGTCATTTAAAACTTAGGAATTATTTCTGGAATTTTCCATTTAATATTTTCAGACCGCGGGTAACTGAGTTTGCAGAAAGCAGAGGAGGGGTAATACTGTACATGTCTTTCAGCACTCAGCGTGGTGGAGTGGCAGCGCAGGTGGAGTCCCCTGCCAGCACTCCAGTCCCGCAGTCTCAAGGGGCAGCACGCAAAGGGTTTGAGCTGCAGCTGACCCTGTGTGCTGTCCGTGGAGCACACGCGCACGAGGAAGACTGGCAGACATGCCAGGGAATGCAGATCCGGGTCTTAGCAGGAACAAAGGAGGCCCACAGCTTCAAGGCGAACAACGGACCGTGTTAGCAATATTAAAACTAAAATGGGCTGGGTGCCGTGGCTCACGCCTCTCACCCCAGCACTTTGGGAGGCCAAGGTGGGCGGATCACCAGAGGTTGGGAGTTCCAGACCAGCCTGACCAACATGGAAAAACCTTGTCTCTACTGAAAATACCAAACAAAAATTAGTCAGGCATGTGGCAAGTACCTGTGATGCCAGCTACTCAGGAGGCTGAGGCAGGAGAATCACTGGAATCCGGGAGGTGGAGGTTACGATGAGATGAAATCACACCATTGAACTCCAGCCTGGGCAACAAGAGCGAAAGTCTGTCTCAAAAATAAAAAAATAAATTAAAATGGGAGCTTTCCGTTGAAAACTGGACTTTTGAAAAATACAGTCACTGTGTGCTCTACAGGTTCTCAATGGGAAAGGACTTTTTCAGGCAACCGTTGCAAGATGTCACAGAATCGTGCATCGACAAAAGACCCACTCAAAGTTCAGAATAGATAGTGGACTTCAGAGGAACCGGGTTAGAAAAGTTTGGCAATGGGGTTTGATCGCAGCTTACTGTAAGGAGCCTTCCCTTGTTGAGTGTGGTGTCAGGAAGAACCTCCGAGCACATCGGAAAAGGCTCTTGCGATGCCCCTCTCTCCAGCTGCCTCTCTGTGGGGCTGTAGCGTCCTCTCCAGCTTCAGCCCCGGCAGCCCATCATGGCCAGATGCAGGTGGGAGCCCGCGTGTCTTCCAGGGTCAGCATTCAAGAGATGGGCAGAAAGGCAAACAATTCTACTCTTCTCACCAAATACTTTAAAAATACCTTCTTAAATATTTGTTAGCATATATTGGATTTCTTGTTATTTTTAAATAGTGAGATATCTTTAAATGTCTCTTAATTTTTTTTTTTTTTTTTCCAAGACGGAGTTTCACTCTTGTTACCCAGGCTGGAGTGCAATGGTGCGATCTCGGCTCACTGCAACCTCCGCCTCCTGGGTTCAGGCAATTCTCCTGCCTCAGCCTCCTGAGTAGCTGGGACTACAGGCACTAGCCACCATGCCCAGCTAATTTTTTGTATTTTTAGTAGAGACGGGGTTTCACCTTGTTGACCAGGATGGTCTCGATCTCTTGACCTCGTGATCCACCCGCCTCGCCTCGGCCTCCCACAGTGCTGGGGTGACAGGCGTGAGCCGCCACGCCCGGCCTTAAAGTCTCTAATTTTTAATACCATACACATCAATAGAAATGACCCACAAACCAAGTAAATACAGTAAGTTGATATTTACCGTCCTCAGAATTAAAAGAGACATGTACAGCTATTTCATGTGCAGGTTGTACTGGAGCATGAGCTTTAGTCCCTGGCATCTCTGTGAGTTTCCAGATTTCCACCTGGCGGGTCTGTCTCACTGGTACTGTTTGGGTCTGTTGCTGCCGAGCGTGCAGGTTCCCTTTTTGTGGTTATATTGTGTGGTTCGACACAGAACATAACATGCTCGGAAAAAAGCCGGGAAGATTGATGGACTGAGCCCCAGGAAATTGGTGACTGCCTCTGGCAGTGGCCCTGGAGGCACAGGGCAGGAGGTCGACTTCACCGCGTACCCTTTAGAGTATGTGGGGATTCTTTATTTACAAGGATCTCAGTTTATCACGAAATGTTTTATATGAGTAAAGTAATACAGTGTTTACACAGGGATAAAGATTAATAAGAATAAAGCAGTTGCTGCTGTGCTGACATTCCAGTTCAGGAAAAGATGTCGTCCTGCCCTGAAGCCCCGTGTGCCAGAAACAGCACTTAGACCTTTCAGCAGTGATTCCGCCCTGCTCCAGGGGCTTCCGTCTCTCCTCGTCCTCCTCTGGCCTGAGACCATGTCTGTGTACACAGTCTCCGCACAATTGTCTTATACTGTTAGAATCACAGTCCACGCGAATTTTGGGTTTGAAGTTCCAGCTAGAAACAGAAGACAATACACTTTGTAAACCAGAATATCTTCATTTTTGCTTCTATTTTCTGGAGAATTTTATTTCTTTTCTTTACTCTTTTCTTTCAACAAATGCTCTTTAGGCCAGGTGGGGTGGCTCATGCCTGTAATCCCAGCACTTTGAGAGGCTGAGGCAGGTGGATCACCTGAGGTCAGGAGTTCGACAGCAGCCTGACCAACATGGAGAAACCCCATCTCTTAGGACTGAAAATACAAAATCAGCTGGGCATGGTGGCGCATGCCTATAATCCCAGCTACTTGGGAGGCTGAGGCAGGGGAATCACTTGAACCCGGGAGGCGGAGGTTGCAGTGAGCCAAGAGCATGCCATTTCACTCCAGCCTGGGCAGCAAGAGCAAAACTCCGTCTCAAAACAAAAAATGCTTTTGCCAGGCACGGTGGCTCATGCCTGTAATCCCAGCACTTTGGGAGGCCGAGGTGGGTGGATCACGAAGTCAAGAGATCGAGACCATCCTCCTCAACGTGGTGAAACCCCGTCTCTACTAAAAATACAAAAAATTAGCTGGGCATGGTGGTGCATGCCTGTAGTCCCGGCTACTCAGGAGGCTGAGGCAGGAGAATTGCCTGAACCCAGGAGGCGGAAGTTGCAGTGAGCCGAGATCGTGCCATTGTACTCCAGCCTGGGTAAGAAGAGCGAAACTCCCGTCTCAAAAAAAAAAAAAAAATGCTTTTTAAATTATGAAAGTAAGGCTGGGCACAGTGGCTGACGCCTGTAATCCCAGCACTTTGGGAGGCTGGGGCAGCGGATCACCTGAGATCAGGAGTTTGAGACCAGCCTGGCTAACATGGCAAAACCCCATTTCTACTGAAAATACAAAAATTAGCCAGATATGGTGGTACAGGCCTGTGATCCCAGCTACTCGGGAGGCTGAGGCAGGAGAATTGCTTGGACCCATGAGGCGGAGCTTGGCAGTGAGCCAAGATCATGCTACTGCACTCCAGCCTGGGTAACAGAGCCAGACTCCATCTCAAAAAAAAAGTAATATGGGCTGGCAGGGGTCAAGAGAGTAAAAGATAAAGCCTCTGTCCACTTTCCGATAGATGGGTGTGTTTCTACACAGATAAAAGTTCACATTTTAAAAGGGTGGATGGGACAGCGGTGTTCTTTTTGCCTGACGTCTGCTGGATGTTATACTTTGTACACGTAATGTCCCGACTCTACGTACAGACAGACTGTGCTGCTTTCCAGAGCCATCTTCCCTTTACTCTGGTGGCCAGGGGTCAGGGCAGCGCTTAGCACTCCCCAGGCAGGTGGTCCCCGAGAGCTGAACACTGTCACCCAGCTGTGTCTGGTCTCTAGGGACAGCCCCATGCCCACCTCGCCTTGCCCTTTGATGCTCACTGGTTTGTTCTCTTCTGCTTTGTTCCTCCTCCCTCCACCTGCCAATATCAGTGAGAAAGGGTCTGTTTTCACAGTGGGTTTGTAGATGAGGTCCTAAAAATTTTTGTAAATACAGAAAAGGGCAAAGAATAACATACTTATTAGCCACCGCCCAGATACGTGCTTGAGATGAAAAAGTATAGAAAAGCTGTGGTTTACCTTGTCAGCACTTTTCTGTACTTGGACGTTTTTTACAATGAGCTGCTTTTACTTTTTGAGTTACACAGGCGATTTTGAATATCGTATGAGTATTTGAAGAGGCAAACCATGACAAGCTCCGTAGTGTGTTGAGTCTTTGTGAGATGTATGACTGCATAGTCTGTTTTTCTTTAAATCTCTCTGAGGTTCTAGATTTTTGAATACCCTGTAGAATAACATTTCCCAACCTCTTTTGACTTAGGTGTGATCCTTTATTTTTTTACCTCACCCCTCATGTGTGATCTTTTAAATGCTTTTAGAATTTTTTTTTTTTTTTTTTTTGAGACAGTGTTTCACGCTTGTTGCTGAGGCTGGAGTGCAATGGCGTGATCTCGGCTCACTGCAACCTCTGCCTCTTGGGTTCAAGTGATTCTCCTGCCTCGGCCTCCCAAGTAGCTGGGATTACAGTGTGCGCCACCACACCCAGCTAATTTTTGTATTTTTAGTAGAGACGAGGTTTCACCATGTTGGTCAGGCTGGTCTTGAACTCCTCACCTCAGGTGATCCCCACAACGTTGGCCTCCCAAAGTTCTGGGATTACAGACATGAGCCACTGTACCTGGCCTAGACATCTTAAAAATTGCTTTGTCATTTTTGCATTCCCAGAGAAGCAGTTTTACTTTCTTTTGTGTTTAATTTGGATTGATGTTGTTATTATGTTGTATTGAGTTGGTTTTAATTCAAGCTTAAGTGTTGCTGATGTTCAGGGTTAAATTTTTAAATGACGTGAAAGCTAACTGCATGTTAACCCGTTGAACAAGTTTTTAAAACCACTTGGATACTGTATGACATACTATTGTCTGTTCAAAAAAGTACATTTTTAAAAAGTGATTCACTCACTGATTGACTTAAACACTTAGATGTCTTCTGTTCTGTGCTGAAGAGTCACGGTTTCCTTTACTAACCCTGATGTTCTGTTGAAAATGAAAGTTTGTGATTGTTATTTGTGAGCAAAGTGTAAAAGCCCATTTAAGTTCAAGAAAGATCTTGAAATGCTCTGTGAGAGTTCTGATAAGAGAAACGAACATTTAGAGAGGAGGCCAAGGGCGTCCTGCCTGCACCACCGCCTTCCGATTGGTGTTAAGGCTCCTCACTGACGTCTGTTTCAGCTCGAGCATAGTTACATCCAGTTGCACCTAGAGGAGCCTGGTCTGGGGCTGGGAGCAAGGCTGTGGGGCTTTTCTGGTTTAAGGAGAAAGTTAATACTCAGACCGTTGATAAGCTTGAACTCTACAAAGGGACTTTGAAACAGGCTGTTTCCTCTGACCAAGGTGCCCCGGGTGCCTGGCAGCCTCTGGGGAACTGCTGTGTCTGGGCAGGTGCCGCCGCCTGGCTCGGCCTTTCTGGGCTCGTCCTGCCCACCCTTTCATTACCCACGAGTGGCCAGGCCAGGCCTGGGTAAACATGGCCGCTGTCCCCCACCCCCACCCAGCTGCTGCCCTTGTGCAGGTAGGCTCTTGTGGACCCTTTCTGATCTCACTTTTGTTTCCGTAGGGAACTGTACCTGGGGAATGAATTGTAGGTTTATACACCCTGGAGTGAACGACAAGGGGAACTACTCCCTAATCACCAAAGCCGACCCCTTCCCGCCCAACGGTGCCCCGCCTCTCGGACCTCACCCGCTGATGCCCGCCAACCCTTGGGTGCGTGATGCCTCTTCTTTCATTGTGAGCACATCAGCCAGCTGAGCTTCTGTGTGAATCCCAAGCTTAAGACAAGTCTCTGTGCCTGTAGAAAAGCCTCAGCACAGGCTCAGCCCCGTTCAGATGCTTCTGTGGTCCCAAGTAGAAGCAGGCCTCAGCTTTCCAGGGACGGGTGAGGCTTGCTGGAAGGAGAGTGCCCACTCAGAGCTCTGTGGTGTTGATGTTTTTACCGTCTGATTTCTCTGTACACTTGAAAGTTTTACTTTCTCACCTTCTCCCTTCTCATTTTTCAATAGGGTGGGCCAGTAGTTGATGAAATTTTGCCTCCACCCCCTCCAGAGCCCCCAACAGAGAGTGCCTGGGAACGAGGACTCCGGCATGCAAAGGAGGTAACATAATTCAGAAAACCTGACAAGAAAGACTTACAAGAGTGGTCCTTGCACAAAACTAGTATTTCCTGGGTGCAGAGGCAGTTACGGGAGGCTCAGTAAAGCCTCTGAAGTTAAGGGGCTGTTTCTGTCGTTTCTTTGGGGTTTTTTGGTTTTTTTGCTTGCTTGTTTGTTTTTGAGACGGAGTATTGCTCTTATTGCCCAGGCTGGAGTACAGTGGCCCAGTCTCAGCTTACTGCAGCTTCCACCTCCCAGGTTCATGCGATTCTCTCCTGCCTCAGCCTCCGAAGTAGCTGGGATTACAGGCGTGCACCACCAGGCCTGGAAGGATAGAAAGTTTTGTCTGCCTCAGAGGCAGCAGCCCAGTAGGCCTGGGAGTCCCATCCAGGACATACCCTCTGTCTTCATGTGGCTGGATCAGCACTGCACCACACCCTGGCTGGCGCTGCCCACGAGCACAGAGGCAATCTGCAGCCACTCTGAGAAAGCCTGGTGCGGCTGCCCATGCTGCCCCCCAGGATCTGTGCCCCAGGCTCCTGAGACTCTGTCTGCTCTTTTGGAGAGAACCTGGGGCTTTCTGGCCCCATCACTTCACATTCCCTCCCTCTAGGCCCACTTTGGCCCCAGTGTATGAGCTTAAGCTCTGGGAACCAGTCTCCCAGCACCTGACCCTGCTTCCTCATTTTCCTGGCCGGCCTCTCTGCTGGGAGATGACAGACAAGATGCTCCTCCTTACTTCCTCGGCACGTCACCTCCTTCTCTCTGAGACTCTAGCCACTCCACATGCCACTTATCACTGAGTGACTGGGGCTCCCTGGTTCAGCCCCGAGGGTAGTTGAAGGAAGTGATGAGTACCTCACGTGGGCACATGGAGGCCAGGGGCAGCTGTAGGTGAAGAGACGGGCACAGACTGCCCTCCTTCCCAGAAAGATGCCTGCACTGTGTCCGGCCCTCACCACGAGCACTGCAGTGTGGAGCTCCTGCTCTTACAGGGCTGCTGCATCGGGTGGGCGGCTCCCTCTGTGTCTCCCAACAGCAGCGTCCATACTCAACCTCCACGTTGACTTCTTTCTTCTTACAACGGTAGGTTTTAAAAAAAGCAACTATCCGAAAAGAACAGGAGCCCGATTTTGAAGAGAAAAGGTTTACGGTGACCATTGGCGAAGACGAACGGGAATTTGACAAAGAAAATGAAGTTTTTCGAGATTGGAATTCTCGGCTCCCGAGAGATGTCAGAGACACAGTGTAAGGAATGGCCTTGCCTGCCCCTCTCTTTCCTCCCCGGGTGTGGCTGTGCTCTGGAGAGGGCAGCGTGTGCAGGGCCCAGGGTGTGCTCCTCGGGGCCCGGCGCCTCTCGCTCGGTCACAGTTAACTACGTTCCCAGGATCGGTCAGGCGCGGTTCTCACAGTCAGCTGATCCCAGGTTTTTGCTTCTAGGAAGGAAGCGTTACGGCTCTGAGCTCTGGGAGTTTTCGCAGCTGTCCTTGAGGCCTCGGGAGCCCCACAAGTCTGTGTTCCTCTCTCCTCTCCCCACCCCACATTCCCCAGGAGCTGGGAGCACAGCAGTGCTTCTCTTCACTGGCTGTGCTGTCTTCACCGCTCCTCCTCCGAGGCATTTAGGGCCGGTACCTTTTTTCGAGATGGAGTCATGTTCTTTTGCCCAGGCTGGAGTGCAGTGGTGCGATCCCCGCTCACTGCAACCTCTGCCTCCCGAGGAGCTGGGACTACGGCGTGCGCCTCCGAACTGGGCCCAGTTATGGTTGGTCTTTAACTCCCTTACAGAAGAAGTGCCTGGGGTTGGAGGGTGGAAGTCACATCTTTGCTCCTTGCTGAGCAGACTCCCCTGGGCTTTCTGCCTGCAGAAGTTGGGGGAGGAAGCTCCAGCGGCCCCCACCTGCCCCAGCAGTGACAACTCGAGATTGAAGGGATAGGTATTTAAAGACTTGGCTAAAATGTACATTTTCTGATTAAATTGCGTGTAGAATGTCAGATCACAGAAAGGAGGAAGCGTTTGGGTCAGAACTTTAGGGTCGTCGGGGCCTCCTGAAGCTCTGGAGGCCTTTGTTTGTTGCTTGTTTGTTTAGCTGTGGATATCGTCTTTCCTGCCTCATAGCTCCTGTGCACAGAACACTCTGTAAATATGTGTTCTGTGGAAGGATGGATTTCAGAGCCTGGGCGTGATCCTTGACACTCTATTCCAGTGTCCCTGGCTGCAGCAGGGACCTGAAAACTGCCTGCTTGGCAATGGTTCAGCAGGTCTCTGAGGTTTTGTGCCTCTGTGTGTGTTTCGCATGTCAGTGTTGGTGGCAGAAACAACCAACTGGCAACTCCCATCCTGGCACCAGGTGACAGAAGCTGGCTCCTGGCCCCCCCCAGCTTCTCTCCCAGGAGCTGGTATCTACAGTGCAGGACCCCTGCATTTTAAAGCCTCAGCAGTCAGGGCTAAAAGGTTTCATTGGCGTCTTAGAGCCGGGTTTCTCCTTACGTTTGTGTTTTGTTTGTTTTTATATAACAGTCTCTGTGCATGTTACAGTTAACCTGGGGCCTTTTGTGCCAGGCCTCATCCCAGATCTGGTGAGTCAAGACCTCTGGGAATAGGATTAGGGTGCATGTGTCACAGTGGCGAGGTGCCCTGGCTGTTAGACACGGTGGGAAGAACTGTCAGCCAGGGTCCTGCCAGGAGGGTGGAGGCCACCCCATGTGGGTGGCCATTTAATTAGAAAATGTACATGTTTTAACCAAGTCTTTAAATATTGTCACAAAGAGCATCTAAGGGAAAGGTCAGTCCTCCAGGTGGCTGCAGAGGAAGACACAGTGAGTGGAGGGACCCAGTGCGGCTGGGCTGCCAGGACCCTTAGGGAGAGAAGGAGCTGTGCTGCAAGTGCAGGCGTCCTGGTGCGTGCCTTTGGCAGGAGTGGGTCCCCTTGTCACCTGCCCATGTCCGCACCTTGTAGGGTGTGCAGGAGGGTGGCTGGCAGCCCGGTTAGCAGTCGGGCTCCAGGGCCTTCACGGCACAGAAGGCCAAACCAGCACCCATGTGTTGGGATCCTGCATGACAGGCTTCGCGTCCGGTGCTCCTCGCCTGTTTTGGGTCATGGCAGGCCGAGGTCAGGGCCGTGTCCCTGCCGCACAGGTGAGGAGAGTACAGCCTGGATTGATACCTGTGACCTCCTGGTGTGGTGCCTCGACCCCGGCCACCTGTGCCCCCAGCAGCGTGTTAGAGGTCAGGTTCTTAGGCCCTACCCCAGGCAGACTGAGTCTAAAGCTCCAGGGAGAGCCAGGCTGGTGGTTTTTAACAAGCCCTATCCTGCATATTCAAGTTCGAGAATCACTGATTGGCAGTAATTCCAGGCACACAGACCCCTGAAGATAGCACATTATTTTCTTCCCTAATGCTGAGGGTTTTCCGTTTGTTGGCTTTTCGAGGCGAGGTCTTGCTTTGTCCGATCTCGAACTCCTGGACTCAACCGTTCCTCCCGCCTGAACCTCCTAAGTTGCTGGGAATACAGGTGTTAGCCAACTGCTGTGGAGTGTTGCAAGTACTTGTCACACAGAGGCAGCTTCACGCAGGCAGGCATGGGTTGCTGCAGGGTGGTGCTCCCTGCACTACATTGTACAACAGGGGAATCTGACACTTGTTTGGGCAGTCTTGGAGAAACAGCCTGTGACAAAAGAAAATTCTTTTCTCTCTATCTTTTTTGGAATTAAAAAATTCAATTAGCAGGATCACTTAGTAAAAATAATACTTTGCAGCCAGGCACAGTAGCTCACGCCTGTAATCCTAGCACTTCGGGAGGCCGAGGCAGGTGGCTTGCCGAGCTCAGGAGTTCGAGACCAGCCTGGGCAGCACAGTGAAACCCGGTCTCTGCTAAAATACAGAATAAATTAGCCAAGCATGGCAGCATGCACCTGTAGTCCCGGCAGCTTGGGAGGCAGAGGTTGTAGTGAACTGGGATCGAACCACTGCTCTCCAGCCTGGGGGACAGCGTGAGACTCTTGTCTCTTAAGAAGAAGAAGAAGATTTTGCTAGACAGATGCATCCTGATTCACAGCTTAAAATGTTCCTTTTCTACCACCTCGGGACTTTATCTAACTTATAAAACCTCACATATTGGCTGGGCATAGTGGCTTATTCCCTTAATCCTAGTGTTATGGGAGGTCAAGGTGAGCAGACCAATTCAGATTGACTGAGCTCAGGAGTTGGAGACCAGCCTGGGCAGCATGGCCAAACCCTATCTCTACAACATATACGAACATTAGTTGGGTGTGGTGGCACACGCCTGTAGTTCCAGCTACTCAAGAGGCTGAGTTGGGAGAATCTCCTTAGCCTTAGAGGTGGAGGTTGCCGCAACAGATGGCGCCACTGCACTCCAGCCTGGAGAGCAGAGAGAGACTCTTTCTCCAAAAAGTCCTCACACATGTAAGACATTAAGAAATGTCATCTCTGCATAGGGCTGCTATGCCCAGCATAGTCTACAAGTCTTAACAGGGACATGTGGCCCAAAAGATACGAGGGCCCTCTAGGGTGCACCTGTGAGAAATGTCATCAATAGTGGCTCCACTGTGAAGAGAGTTTCTGATCAGATCAGAGTCAGGCTGTCAGGCCACAGCCAGCGCCATGGACCAGGCCCTGCCAAATCCCCAAACGTCCCCAGCACAGAAAGTGGTGTGGTGCCGGTGTAACAGAGGTGGGGTGCAGGCTACTGTTCTTTGGAGTCTGATGTCAGGGTGGGTACAGGGAAAACAGAACAGTAACTTTCAGAAAGGGAGTGGGTGAGCACCTCCCTCATCCCAGAGGCTTAACTGAGAGAGTGCCAGTGGATTCCACCTGGATCTGCTGGTGCCCTGCAGGGAAGCCCCCCTGAGTGAGCAGGGAGGAAGGGTTGGGCTCCCTGGAGAGTGACACAGGGAGTGCTCCGCATAGGTGAACCCACAGCCCCACAGACTCTGAGGGCAGATGGCTGTGTTGGTGCCCAGGAGCCTGTGGCCTCTGCATGTCTTAGAGGACCTCATCCCCTGCCTTCACTTTCAGTGGCTAGCATTGCAACAGGCAGGTGGGCACCAGCAAGACCACGCTGGGTTTGGGTGGCGACAAGAGGCAGCAGGGGGCTACGTCGCTGCTCCCTTTTCAAGCTGCCTGGGACCCTCTTCCTCACCTTGGATCTCTGCAGCGGGCAGGGGCATATGAGCATCTGACTCCCGCCTTTGCAGCCCTCCACCTGGGTTGAGGTCTGTGCAATTTCAGCCTGAACTGTGCAAGTTGCATTTCATCGTGTAATATTGCAGAACCCTTCAATCACAAGTGGCATTAGACATTTAAGCACTTTTTCTAGTACTTTTTGAATCTGGTTTCCTTGCCATTGAAAAGAAATGGTTAAACAAAGTGATTTCTAAGCTCCAAACTTGTAATTCTTACACGTTCTCTATTTCCTAGACTTTTCACCTGCCATGCCTCTCCCTGGGCGGGACTGTGGGCAGAAACTGCCTCCTGCACCTGGTGGTATGTCCAGTAGCCCCCTCTCAGCCAGGACCTTGTGCCCTCCTCTCCAGCGTGGAGTAGCTGCACTCCACGTGCCAGTGCTGAGTCTGACACTGCTCAGACCTCTGGGGACACGGAGCCTCTGGAGTGCAGCATACGTATGTGTGCACGGGACACTGTAGGTGCTGGTTGGTGAAGCGGTGACAGCTGAAGGAGGCGTGAGCCTCCCTCCTTCGAGCCAGCTTTACCCAATCTTGCTTGACCACAGAACCGTTTGTTCAGAAGGCTCATTCACATTTTGGTTCCCTAAACATAGTTTGGGAAGTGTTCGTGCAGACCATGGTACTGCTCAGTAGTAGTTATTTTTAAATTGAATTAAACAAATACCCTTCCAAATTCATTTCCAGAGTGTTTCAGGATTTCTTGAGGTGGCACTGAAGAATCTGTGGTTAGCATGGTCGCAGGTGCCGGTGGCATGCTGTGTTTGAAGCACTCTCTGGAACACATGCTGCTGAGCACGTGGTTCTAGGCAGCCGCGCCGAGGAAGTGCTGTGTGCCTCGTTCCTGACCGCTCACCTGCAACTTCCGGAAAGCCTGCAGGAAAGCGGCCTTTCATTCGGCTCAAGCTGTTTCCCAAAAACAAATTTGCTGGCACAGCCCTGTCAGAGAGCACACACCCTCACCCTTGTTTTGGGAAAGGCTTTTCTGCTGTTTATTTTTTCACTGTCAGAGGAGAAGTCTGTGTTTCAAGGAGCTTATTTTCTCCCCTTTGTTCTTTTCTTTTCTTTTCTTGCGTATGTGTGGGTTTTCTTTTGTTTTTGTTTTTGAGACAGAGTTTCACTCTTGTTGTGTAGGCTGGAATGCAGTGGCACCATTTTGGCCTCCAGCTCCTGGGTTTAAGTGATTCTCCTGCCTCAGCCTCCCAAGTAGCTGAGATTGCAGGCACCTGCCACCATACCTGGCTAATTTAAGTAGAGACGGGGTTTCACTTTGTTGGCCAGGCTGGTCTCAAACTCCTGATCTCAGGTGATCCACCCACCTTGGCCTGTCAAAGTGCTGGGATTACAGGTGTGAGCCACTGCACCCAGCCTTGTTTTTTCTTTTTCTGTGACAGCATCTGGCTCTGTTGCTCAGGCTGGAGTCCAGTGGTGCAATCACAGCTCCCTTCATTCTCAACCTCCTGGGTTCACACAATCCTGCCTCAGCCTTCCAAGTAGCTGGCACCATAGCATGTGCCACCAGACCTGCCTAATTTTTGTACCTTTTGTAGAGATGGGGTCTCACATGTTTTCCAGGCTTCCTGTTCGTTTTTACATAGCATGATGTCATATCACCACAGGTCTCTGCAGAAGTTTACTGAAGTTATAATGTTATTTGAGTAGTGTTCACATTAGATTGTTTGAACGCTGTTTGGCTGAAGCCTTGTCCTTGGGGAGACCCAGTTTTAGGCCATGTGGACAGTTGAGGAGGTGGCCTCAAGGGTGTTAGTGACCAACCATGGCTGGAACCACCTCAAGCCATGATGCCTCAGGTTCCCACCCAGTCTGCCCAAAGCAGAGAGTTGGCCTGGGGCTAAGACGTCCCCTGGTCAGCATCCAGGGACCTTCCGTTGCTAGTGTTTACTTTGTTTTCTCAGCTCTGCAGGAAAGGAGGTGCAGAGTCCTGGGCCCCACCAGGAATTTAGAGCAGGACCCATCACCCTGTGCGCAGGCAGGAAAAGAGCCTGACCTTCCCCGCAGCTGGGCAGTTGTCCCCTCCCTACTGAGTGAAGAATCCCCTTTGCCCCTGAGATGCCCCCTCCAGGTGTGCCTGGATCGTGTCTGGACCTTCCTCCTCCCTCCTTCCTCTGGCCGCCGGTTTTCATGTGCTGTGATGGCACTGGTTGAGTTATATGGGCTTTTTAGGATGCTTCATGTCTCAGAGGGCATGTCTTTTCATTTCCAGGGTTTTCTTGGCTAGTCTTGGGGTCCAGTTTTTCATGTGATCTTGGGTGTCAGCTTGTCTAGCTCTGTAAAGAAGCTCAGCGCTTTGGGAGGCCGAGGCGGGCGGATCACGAGGTCGAGAGATGGAGACTATCCTGGTCAACATGGTGAAACCCTGTCTCTACTAAAAATACAAAAATTAGCTGGGCATGGTGGTGTGCGCCTGTAATCCCAGCTACTCAGGAGGCTGAGGAAGGAGAATCGCTTGAATCCAGGAGGCGGAGGTTGCAGTGAACCAAGATTGTGCCACTGCACTCCAGCCTGGCGACAGAGTGACACCCTGTCTCAAAAAAAAAAAAAACGCTCAGTGGTGATTTTCCTGGGATTGTGTTATGTTTCTGAGTCAGCATAGGAGGGACTGACTTGTGGCGAAACCAGGCTGCCCTCTCCAAGTGCCAGCAGTGCCTCCTAATTCGTTCACACATGCTTATGTCTCTCAGGATTCAGCTCTGCACGTTTCTCATGCAATGTGTTAATATTTTATTCCTAAGTGATGTTTCTTCTTTCTCGTTATTGTAAATGTGATTTTCTCCATCTGCTCCTAACTGGTAATAACCTGTATCTGTGAGGACATTTGATTTCCATGTGAATTTTCTTATCCTCTCCCTTTCCAAGTTCCTTTATCAAGTCTCTGGGTTCTTCAGGTACAGTCTCGTATCATTTTGCAAATCTGAGGTCGCTTTGCTCCTTGTTTCACATTCTTGTGCCTCTGGGGGGCTCCCCTTGTCCAGTCATCTGGTGCCTCCGCACAGGGGAGGCAGTTGTGGAGACTCCTGGGGGAGCTTCTATTTCCCCAGAGGAAGGTGCTAGTTTTCACTCTAAAGTGTGTAAGTATATTTTTATCATACTAAAGTATCAATTCCTCTTAAGTATTTTTTTCAGAAAGGCTATTTTTGTCAAACATGTTTTTGTCACTCGTGAATAGAATCCTGTGACTTTCTCTTCAAGTCTGCTACTACATGAGTTTGTGAACGGATTTCCTCCTCATGGGCTAACCTTGCTCTACTGGAGTAAATCCCACTGAGTCATGGTCTGTTACTTTCTGCCCCTAGCGTGTCGTGTGGTGTTTTGTGCCCGTGCTCCTAAGTGATGAGAGTTGTCTTTCATTGGCTCTTTCCAGACTCGAGCCTTATGCGGACCCTTATTACGACTATGACATCGAGCGGTTCTGGCGTGGCGGACAGTATGAGAACTTCAGGGTGCAGTACACGGAAACAGAGCCGTACCATAACTACCGAGTGAGTATGACCTCAGTATCCAGCTGTGAACTTCATGAGCTCTTCATTCAAGTGACCCCTTTTGATTGTAGGACTTCATATGAGCTTATATGGTCAGCACAGTGTACCAGTTTCAAAACCTAATTGGTTGTTACGGAGAACTAATTCAGAGCCAGTGATTGAATTAATGGGCAACAAGGACTTGCCTGAAATCTGGTTCTCGCTATGGTTTGGGGGGTTTTCGTTTTGTTTTGTTGTTTTTGTTTTTGAGACAGGTTCTCATTCTGTCACCCAGGCTGTAGTGCAGCGGTGCAGTCTCGGCTCAGTGCAACCTCTACTTGTGGGCTCAAGCGATCCTCCAACCTCAGCCTCCCAAATAGCTGGAACCACCGGAGTGCACCACTGTCCCCAGCTAATTTTTTGTATTTTTGTAGAGATGGGGTTCTACCACGTTGCCCCGGCTGGTCTTAAACTTCTGACTCAAGCGATACACCCACCTCGGCCTCCCAGAGTACTAGGATTACGGACGTGAGCCACCGTGCCCGGCCTGGTTTGTTGTTTTTTGTTTGGTATAATTTTTTTTTTTCTTGAAACAGAGTCTCACATTGTCGCCTGGGCTGGAGTGCAGTGATCTTGTGATATCGGCTCACTGCAACCTCCTCCTGGGTTCAAGCGACTCTCCTGCCTCAGCCTCCCAAGTAGCTGGGATTACAGGTGTCTGCCACCACACCCGGCTGATTTTTTTGTATTTTTAGTAGAGACGGGGTTTCACTGTGTTGACCAGGCTGGTCTCAAACTGCTGACCTTGTGATCTATCTGCCTTGGCCTCCCAAACTGCTGGGATTATAGCCGTGAGCCACTGCACTTGGCTCAGCCTGGTCTTTAAAATGAGATTTGCCAGTCCACTTACTGATGCCTGTTTCCACGGGCATGTGTCTCCTACTGATGCCTGTTTCCACGGGCGTGTGTCTCCTACTGATGCCTGTTTCCACGGGCGTGTGTCTCCCCCGCTCGGGCATCACTGTTCTCTGCCCTGAGTGATCCTCTTTAGGATGTGACGCCTGTCCTCGTCTTCTCCAGCCAGCTCATTAAGTGTGCTCTCATGGGCCTTCTGCACCTCACTGCTCTCATTGAAGACAGGTCTATATTGGGATGCCTCCCTAGTTAATAGAATTATGTGCTTTAGACTGAGTTCCTCATCTTAGCCATTAGGGTGATTTGATGAAGTAGCTTCAGAGAAAGGTCAGTTAGAAGCAGCTGAGTAGTTCCTATGCTGTGACTGTGGGGACAGTCATGAGCTTTCAGGACCAGGTGCGGCTGTCTCCTCAGGAGCCCATCAGGGTGAGCTCTCACAGAGAGGGCCCCATAGTGCCAGAAGAGTCCCCCTGCTCAATCCTCTCATGCCCCATCTCTCCAGAGAGCAGCTTCCTTATTGCAGGTGGGCTGCAGGGTCCTGTTCCCTACCCCTGGGCAGGGCACCCTGGAAGCCCCAGGAGTCCCTTTCCTCTGGGTTCCTCTCTGCTGTGTGTAAGGGATAGACAGCAGGGAGGCCAGGGGTGTACTCTGCATGTCCCCAGCAGTGGCCTCAAGCCTGAAACCTGTCAGGTGCACTGTGATTGGACTCTTACTCAGTTTTAACTTGAAGTATTAGAGCAAATGAGTGAATAAGAGCAGAGGAAAAGTTGTTAGAGGCAGAGCATGCACACTGCTTGGCTGCACCCACCCAGGACAAGCCTGCAACTCCTGTCTGTGGATGCCCCATCTCTCCAGAGAGCAGAACGCCATCTGTCCCAATGCATCCTGGTCTGTGACTGCAGAATTGTTGCCTTGAGTTAGTCTAGAATTGGCTGTTGGAATGATTTCACTCCTAGTTCATGCTCGCTCTGGTTTGGCACCTGACTCGGTTTTAACACTGTGTTTTAAGGAGAGGGTTGGGAGCGAGGTCCCCACCGGAGGGTGCTCCTGAGCCTGCCTCTGTCCTCCACCACACAGTGTGGTGCACTTGGCGTTTTGTGTGTAGGTCTGTGGGGTGCAGGTGTAATTCTGTTACATGGACGGACCTCGTGGTGGTGGAGTCAGGGCTTTCAGTGCTTCTGCCACCTGAATAACACACTGCGTCCTCATGTGTTTGGCTTTTTAACAAAGGAAAGGGAGCGAGAGCGAGAGAGAGAGAACAGACAGCGTGAACGCGAACGGGAGCGGGAACGGGACCGTGAGCGCGAGCGCCGGCAGAGGGAACGGGAGCGCGAGCGGGAGCGCGAGCGCGACAAGGAGCGGCAGCGGAGGAAGGAGGAGTGGGAGCGCGAGCGAGCCAAGCGGGATGAGAAGGACCGGCAGCACCGTGGCGACCGCGACCGGGAGAAGGAGCGGGAGAAGGAGAAAGGGAAGCCCAAGCCCCGCTCCCCGCAGCCACCAAGGTAGACCCCGGTTCCTGAAGTCCAGGGGTGTTGGGGAGGTTCTTCCTGCAGCTCTGTACCTGGTCCCCTCAGCCCGCACTTCCCCTCTGCTGCCCACAGCTCTAGAGCCCAGGGGACCAGTGCAGTCCCATGCCCTGAGCTCCTGGGAGGCTGTTCTCATTCCAGGTGATCTCACTGATGTGAAAATGCATACCGTCCAAACATCAGTGTGTTTTGATTAGTTGGCACTACCCTTCTGTAGCATGCACATTTCGTAAAGCACACCTGGGCACCATGTTCCTGTCCTCGGGAGCATTCGGAATTGCAAAGCGCGCCTGGCCCCAGAGCTTGGGTCTGGGCTCCATCCGTGTTGCTGGCCGGGGTGAGGCACTCAGCAGCCTGAATGCAGGGGAGGGCCGGGCCACTGCCGCTCCCTTCACAGAGTGTGTGCCTTGGGTGCAGAATGATGCTTGCTGCCAGCTGCTGGGGGCAAAGCCAAGACTCATGAGACAGGCAGGCACTGGAGCTTAGGACAGCCCTCTTTTCCCCTCAGATACACTTGACTATTAGCTGAATGGATGGGCCTTAGTGGACATTAGAGAACTGGATGATGTTTTTTGTGTGTTTTTTACAACTTTGTTGCAATATAATTCACATACCATGCAACATACCCATTTAAAGTGTACAGTTCAGTGGTTTCTAGAATATTCACAGAGTTGTGCAGCCATTGTGACTATCAATTTGAGAACACTTTTGTCTCCCAGAATGAAACCTTGCGGTGGCTCACGCATGTACCCCTACACTTTGGGAGGCTGAGACAAGTGGATTGCTTGAAGCCGGGAGTTTGAGACCAGCATGGGCAGCAAAGCAAAGCAAGACCCCATCTCTATTTAAAAACTAGCTGGACGTGGTGGCGTGAGCCTTTGGTCCCAGCTACTCAGGAGGCCAAGGCAGGAGGATTATACCGGATCACACAGATGTTGCAAACCGCCATGAGCTACAGTCGTGCCACTGTACTCCAGCCTGGTTGACAGAGCAAGACCCCTTGCCTAAAAAAATAACAATAATAATAAAATAATTTCTCTTTTTTTTTTTTGAGATAGAGTCTCATTCTGTCACCCAGGCGTCTCCTGCCTTAGCCTCCTGAGTAGCTGGGATTACAGGCGTGCACCACCACCAGGCCCTGCTAATTTTTATATTTTTAGTAGGGACAGACAGGGTTTCACCATGTTGGTCAGGCTGGTCTTGAACTCCTGACCTCATGATCCTCCCACCTCGCCCTCCCAAAGTGCTAGGATTACAGGTGTGAGCCACCGCTCCTGGCTAGTTTTGTTTTTTTTTTTTTAATCAAGGCTGGGCACAGTGACTCACACTCGTAATCCCAGAACTTTGGGAGGACAAGGTGGACAGATTGCTTGAGCTCAAGAGTTGGAGACCAATCTGGCCAACATGGCAAAACCCTGTCTCTACAAAAATACAAAAAATTAGCTGGGCATGGTGGCGTGCACCTGTGGTCCCAGCTACTCAGGAGGCTGATATGGGAGGATCGCTTGAGCGCAGGAGGTTGAGGTTGCACCACTGCACTGCAGCCTGGGTGACAAGAGTGAGACTGTCTCAAAAGAAGAAGAAGAAACCACTCTCCATTTTCCCCACACTTCCAAGCTTAGCAGCCACCAGCCTGCTTTGTGTCTCCAGGCATCTGCTCGTTCGGCACCTTTTGTAGAAACAGAAGTATGCAATCCACGGCCTTCTCTACTTAGAGCGTTTTCAGCATTCATCCAGGTTGCAGCATAGCTGAGTGCTTTATTCCTACATGGATACACTGTGCTGTGTTGGTCCGTTCGTCTGCTGATGGCCATGGGTTGTTTGCACCTTCCAGCTGTTGTGAATATGAATTTGTGTGCAAGTTTTTGTGTGGGCATAGGTTTTCATTTTTCTTGGGCATTTGCTTGGTGTGGAATTGCTAGATCCTGTGGTCACTATGTTTAACTTGCTGAGAAACCTCCAGACTGTGGTGCACAGCAGCTCACCTTTTACACTCCCGCTGGCGGTGGATAAGGGCTCTGTTTCTCCACATCCGTGTCTACGCTCGTTGTCTTCTTGAGGACTGCTGTCTTGGCAGGTGTGGTGTCTCCTGCTGTGGAGATGTGCATTTCTCTGGTGACGGTGATAATGAGAGTGTCTTTTCCTGTGCTTACGGCCGTTTATGGACCTCCTTTGGAGAAACGCCTATGCAGATCCTTTGCTCATGTCTTCATTTGTTTTGGTTATTGAGCGGTAAGCGTTCTTTATGTATTCCAGATACATGACGTGCAACTCCAAGTAATGTTTTTGATTTTGTTGCTTATGCTTTTGGTGTCATGTAAGGTACCGTTGCCTAATCCATGGTCATAAAGATTTACTGCTGCGTTTTTTTCTAAGAGTTTTATCTTTTTAGCTCTTACACATAGGTCTTTGATCCAGCCTAGGTGACAGAGAGAGACCCTGTCTCAAAAAAAACGGAGGGTGGAGTGGGGGTGAGGATGAGAGCATCAACATCGCTCAGTCATAGGGTTGGCTCCTGTCAGCGTCTCCATAGGGGGAATGCAGGGAGGGGATCAAGGCAGTTCCTTCCAAGGCCCATAGATTGCAGGCACATTTGGCTTGACTTGGCTCTCATAAAAATCCACATTTGGACCTATACCTTCTGGTAACACTGGACTCTGCTAGACCTGCAGGTGTGGGCAGCCTCATGGCTGGAGCCATGCGGTGGCCACACTTAGCGGGGCCACAGTTCTTACACTCCCTTCAGAGACCTGGCAGCCATCAGGACCTGCGACTGTGGCTCTGGAAGGATTTGCTGTCCACCACGGGACAGAAACAAGTCCCTCGTCCTCATCGTCTTGTCCATGTGACTGGACGATGCCGTCTCTTGTGTACAGTTGTACACAGATCGGAAACGCTTTTCTGAATGTCAGGCAGGGCTTTGCAGTCGTTTGTTTCAAGGTCATTCGTGGTTGTAGCTGGGTGCTTAGCTGGTGGCAAGTGCCAATTTTGACTGTCGGCATTCTCCAGCTCACAGTGAATTGACCTCCTTATATGTGTTACGTTTGTCATATGTTCCTAACGTTAGGCAGAGTTGTGTTCTTAAAGAACATTCAGAATAAGTGACACATTTCAGGTGTTTTTAACCTTTCACGTCACAGTAATCTTTAAGTTATTTTGAAGTTTATGTGGTCAGCCAAGCAGGGAACCTGGCATTGGCCTTGATACTGTGCTCTGTCTTCTTCCGCCTTCAAGCCCTTTTTAGATAGAAGCTGTTCCCCTGCAGTACACAGCATTTCCAGTGTGGACTCAGCCCAAGGCTGTGTTCCCCACTGGGGCCCCAGTGCCAAGGTGAGGCCTGGCACCCATGCACACACCCTTAGCTGTTCCTCTGCCTGGACCGGCTACCTCCCACCTTCTCCGGGGTTTTGCTCAGATTCCTCTGCACAGGGAGGTCTGCCCATGCCCTCCTGCTTGCCAGCCTGCTTTCTTGTTGCTCATGGCCCGACGTTCCACAGCCACCATGTTAGCATGTCCTTATCAGTGGTCATCTGGAGCCCTAGCAGGTGGCCCTGGGGCACCCGTATCTGCCCTGCTCCCGATGCAGTCTCCGTGTCTATCACAGAGCTGCACACAAGCTGCTGCTCACTCACATTTGGGGGTGCTGTCGGTGAGTTTTGGATTTGGTGGCAGCCTGCATTTTCACCTGCATTTCATAGTTGATTGTTACAGGGTTGATAAAATTGCAGATTGATTTCTACAGACAACCAGCTCAGTCTGCTCTCCAGGTTCACAAAGTGGGGATTTTCACGCCAGCCCAGATCCTTGGTTTTAGAAGCAGAGACTCGGAAAGGCCGTGATAACCGGGTGGAAGGGGCACTCCGCTGTGTGGCTCTGGGTTCAGGAGTCAGTCAACACATCCACTTTGGTGGCTTACAGGCACGTGTGGTTGGCCACAGACCCCCTCTCTAGCCCCTGGTCACATATCCGGCTTGTTTCCAAGGAGCCAGGGGACACTTCTCAGTCAGGTGTCTGTACCTCCAACTCAGGGATGTTTTCTGTGTACAAGGACATGCTTTTGGGGTACGTGTTAGAGGGAAGCCATGCCTAAGGTGACCGTGTTCCTCGCTGTGGCCCGCGCATTAGTGACTCAGATGCGAGGGCAGAATCCCGCCTGCCGTGCTCTGTATCCAGTGTGCTAGGCCTCCCCAGGGGAAAGCAAGCAGCTCTGCGAGCACAGCTGTCGGGCAGCAGGTGGCCATCGCCAGCCCCCAAGTCCTCGGCTTCACAGACAGAGGAATCTCACTGTCGGGATGCGACTGGGAGGTGCTCAGGCGCTCTGGCGTGGTCTGGGCTCACAGCTAGTGGTCAGGAAGCTCTGTAGTAAATGAGTTCTTCCTAAAATTAAACACAGCCTCTCTCACCAAACTGAGCCCAGCCACTGTCCCACCTGTTTCTGATCTGGTTTACTTCCCCTCTGTTAAGCTCACGTCCCCTTTCTTTCCTTCCTGAAGCACTGGCTTGTGCTCCTCTGGTTGCCCTCAACCCCTCTCCCAGCTGCCGTCAGCAGGGCTGAAGTTCTCTGTGTGGCTCGCTCTGGATTCAGCCCAGCTTCCGGCTGCTGGGGAGTTTCCAGTGTTGACTCAATCACCTTCTCGGGACCCTCGCCAAGCCTGCTACCTGCCTGGAGGACAAGGATTTCCCCAGAGCAGAATTTCCAGCCAGTGCTCCTGCTTCCTTCTCCCTTATCAGCCAGAACTGGCCTGGCTGCTTTTTCAGGAGCAGCCAGATTTCCCTTGCAGTAATACACATATTGAATGGGTGGGCCTTTGACAGGTTGGGATTTTTTTATTTTCTTGCGGGGAGGGAGTCTCGCTCTGTTGCCCAGGCTAGAGTGTGGTGGCACAATCTCGACTCACTACAGCCTCCGCCTTCCGGGTTCAGGTTCAAGCAGTTCTCCTGCCTCAGCCTCTCGAGTAGCTAGGATTGCAGGTGCGTGCCACCATGCCCAGCTAATTTTTGTATTTTTAGCAGAGATAGGGCTTCACCATATTGGCCAGGCTGTTCTTGAACTCTTGACTTCAGGTGATCCACCTGCCTCAGCCTCCCAAAGTGCTGGGATTACAGGCGTGAGCCACCATGCCCAGCCTGGTTGGGAATTTTTAATCGCCAGGTGGATAGAAAGAACTTTTCTCACCTAAAATAGGAGGAAAGCGACAGGATTTTACCCAGAGAGCCTCTTGGGAAGATTCTGCCTTCAGCTACCACGCAGAACAGCAGTGAGGGGCTCAGCAGTTTCCGGCACCCCTGCACTGGGGCTGGGCCTTGCGGAGCTGCACCTTCATGAAGGGCAGTCAGTTTTCTGTTGATTCTACAGCACAGCACGAGCTCGTTACACCAGGCACTTCACCACCCCCAGCAGACGGAGTGCAGTTGTGCAGCGGGAGGAGCGAGAGCAGGCCACCGTCTGGTGCGGTGGGTGTCCTGGGTAGAGGTGAGGGCCTCCCCCAGGAAGGAGAATTCTGAGCCCGGACAGGAAATACCTCCCTGAGCCCTGATGGCCGGCGCTCTGTCCTTTGGGGAGCCCTTTCTTTCCTTACCCCCAGCCTAACATCCCTCTTTCCTGAGGTTCCCTCTCACCTGCCTAAGCTGTTTGCCTGTGGCAGTCACTGGCGAGCTCGGCCCTGTCGGGAGCTCTGGCAGGCCTTCCTGACCAGCTTCCCCGGACCTGTGGCTGGAGGCCGGGTTGTGGTGTTTGGATCTTGTGTCGCTCTCTTTGTCCTGGCGTGCCTTTGAGGCTTGCCCACTCCTCCCGCAGGGCTGTTTTAAAATGATTAAAGCAGAACCTTTCAACCAGTTCTATCAAGGGCATCTGCAGAGCTAGGGGGAGGTTCGTTGTGTGAAACCCTCTCATCTTTCTAGCCAGGCCAGTGGGTGTGTCAGCATCACAGCCGGGGCACATCACGACCATGTTCTTTAGCCAGTCAGTGTCCTTAGAAAGGTCAACGCTGATCGGGGCCTTCCAGCCGGAGCTGTCTGGACTGCCCTTAGTTTTTTCTGCCTCTGGGATGTTTGCATTGGTGGTACAGCTGACCTTTGCCCCTTAGAGAGTCTCTTGCAGCCTTGAATGAGAAATGGGGGCCAGCTGATACTGTGGTGCCATGTGCTGCAGGAAAGGCCACTTCCTCAGTCAGGATGTTGGGAGAGTTTTTCCCTCTGGTTGGAAGTGTTCATGCACATTTCCCATCTGTCCTAGCCCAGCTTGGAAGCAGGCCTTCCTGACTGGGCCATCCCTGAAGAGCGTTCTCAGCCCACACTGGTTCCCTCCATGCAGGCCCCCAGTTGTGAAGCAGCTGAGCCGTACACGGTGGACTGTGCTGGAGCATCTGTGTTGTGTGTTTTGCCATTGTTTATTTTGTATCTGCCTGGTTTTTCCAAGTCTCATCAGGATGTCCCCTGGGGTGGCGTCCTTTGCTAAGAGAAGGCCACATGACCCAAGTCCCTGGGCTGCCTTTGCTCAGCCTTGCTTTTTCCCGCAGCCTTAGGGCCTGGAGACTCGCCATCAAAGTGGGATGGAGACACTGCCCAGTTGTTGAGCCCCTTCGCCACCATTACAGCCTGTTAGCCCCATAGGAGTAAGGTAACGAGGACAGTGGTCAGAGGTGCTGGCCGGCACCAGGACTCCAGGGCACCACAGCCTGAGCCCAGCTCTCTTCCTGGTTCCCGTCGCAGCCCTGTCCTTTGGCTGGGCGTGGCAGCTGATGCCTTAATTCCAGCCCTTAGGCAGGCTGGCCAACGTGGGTCACCTGAGGTTTTCAGCCAACATGCTGAAAGCTGGTCTGTACTAAAAATATAAAAAGGAGCCAGGCGTGGTGGCGTGCACCTATAATTCCAGCTACTCAGGAGGCTGAGGCAGGAGAATCACTTGATCCCAGGAGGCAGAGGTTGCAGTGAGCTGACACTATGCTCCAGCCTGGGTGACAGAGCCAGACTCTGTCTCAGAGAAGAAAAGAAAATTAGAAGATTCCTGAGGGCATGTAGGAGTTAACAGTATTAAATGGTTTTGTTTACAGAATTAGAAACATCCCTAAATAACGTTTGAGATGTGTTCTGTAATAAATGTGAGACACAGTGATTTTGGAACGTTTGAGAAACTTTCTAAGCAGTAGAGGGAGCCTGAAGACGGTGGCCGGCTTGGAGCTGTTTCCTGTTTCCAAGCTCCGGCTGTGCCTCTTGCACCTGCCCAGCCTGGCCTGCCTCCCCCAGCATCACGTGAATATTTCCCACATGGAGCTTTCTCGATGAGCCCTCGCTCAGCCATGCCTGCCAGGACACCTCCCGCTGGAACTGACCTCCGGAGCTGTGCACACACCACTAAAGCCATCTTTCACGGTTCAGGCCCCCCGGCCTAGGTCTGGGGAAAGACAACAGCTGGGCTGTAGTTCATTTATACTTGGTTCTCAGAATCCACAGATGTGACTACGACCTAGCGATTCCCAGACTCACCCAATTCTTGGCGCCATTTGCATAATTTTTTTTTTTTTTAATTTTGAGATGGAGTCTCACTCTGTCGCCCAGGCTGGAATGCAGTGGTACAATCTCAGCTCACTGCAACCTCTGCTAGAGACAGGGTTTCACCATTTTGCCCAGGTTGGTCTTGAGCTCCTGGCCTCAGGTGATCAGCCTGCCTCGGCCTCCCAAAGTGCTGGGATTACAGGCATAAGCCACTATACTCAGCCCCAACTTGCACAATTTTTTGTATTCAGATACTGCCTATTATGTGTTTGCATATTTTAAATACTTTTACTTTTTTTTTTTTTTTTTTAAATGGAGTCTTACCCTCTTGCCCAGGCTGGAATACGGTGGCACGATCACAGGTTACTATAGTCTTGACCTCCCAGGCTCAAGCAGTTCTTCTGCCTCAGCCCCCCACTGACCACAGGTACATACCACCACACCTGGCTAATTTATGTTTTTTTTGTAGAGACAGGGTTTTGCCATGTTGCCCAGGCTGGTCTCAAACCCCTGGCCTCAAGAGACCCTCCCACCTCAGCCTCCCACAATGCTGGGATTACAGGCATGAGCCAGTGCACCTGGCCCACTTTTTAAACTTAAATACATTTTAAAAGGAAATTTTATATCATTACTGTAAAGCTGATCCCAGATCATTTGTCCTTATGAGTCACTGTAGTAATAAAGTCAAAAATAAAAGTGGTTATCTGGGCCAGGCACAGTGGCTCACGCCTGTAATCCCAGCACTTTGGGAAGCAGAGATGGGCAGATCACTTAAGGTCAGGAGTTTGAGACCAGCCTGGCCACACGGTGAAACCCGGTCTTTACTAAAAATACAAAACTTAGCTGGTCATGGTGGTGGGTGTCTGTAATCCCAGCTACTCAGGAGGCTGAGGTTTCAGTGAGCCAATATTGTGCCACTGCACTCCAGCCTGGGTGACAGAGTAAGACTCCGTTTAAAAAAAAAAAAAAAAAAGGTTATCTGCATCCTGGTTAAAATCAGCACCACCACATCCCACACATGGGAAGGTGGACTTGTGCACAGGGCCTACTTGCTCCATGGGCCTGGAGGCAGCTGCTTTAGAAGGAAGGTGGTGCAGCTGGTGGCAGTGGAGGGCTCCCTGCAGGGACGAGAGAGTGCAGGCCCGTCCATAACCCTGGCCCAGAGGAGAGCCCTTAGTGACCCTCCTAGGCCTGCCTCTGGCTGGTTATATTTTGAAATTCAGGATCCTTGTCTCCAGAGGGAATGGGCAACGCTTCCTCGGGGGCAAACACCAGTGGAGGCCTGCACCGCCTGCCTCTCTGGACCTCAGCTGGTTTTATTTCCATGCCATGGCGGGGGACAGGCAGACGCTTTTTTCCTTCTCCCTCATTGCAGCAAGATTTTACATAGTGCTACAGCTTCACCCGAAGAAGAAGTGGCCCCGGCCACGCCTTGACTTCTGCCCTTTCCCTCACCCTGTATTGAAGGGCCGCACCGTGCTGGTGACTAATCACTGCTCTGTTTCCTCTTGTGTTTGTAGGATGAGCATGTACAGGAAGTGTAAAGGTGAAAGTAGTTCCCAGGTAGCCTGTGACAGGGAGGGCCATCAGACTGGTGCTTACTTCCTTCCTGGATTACTTTTCCAGGGGACACCCAGATGTGGCAATAGCTCTTTGGATTTTTGGGCTGACGTAGCAGGAGCTGAAGCCCTGATGTCATGTGCCCGTGTCCTTACGGTGTTAAGTGTGGGAAGCTGCCGCATCCCGCATGCTCAGCAGGTGGTAGGCGTGTTTGCCAGCCAGCTGGTTGATTACACAAGCTCTGAAAACATAAACACCGATGGTTTTGATGGTTCCATGTGTTGTGTGACGTAAGCAGATGCCACCACAGCAGAGCCAGAAGGCAAAGAATCATAACACAGGAGCTAAACAGCTTTTTTTCTTTTTTCTTTTGAGACTGAGTCTTGCTGTGTGACCAGGCCGGAGTGCAGTGTCATGATCTCAGCTCAATGCCACCTCCACCTCCCGGGTTCAAGCAGTTGCCCTGCCTCAGCCTCCTCCCAAGTAGCCGGGACTATTAGGTGCACACCACCACCCATGCCCAGCAAATGTTTTGTATTTTAGTAGAGACAGGGTTTCACCATGTTGGCCAGGATGGTCTCGATCTCCTGACCTTGTGATCTGCCCACGCTGGCCTCCCGAGTGCTGGAATTACAGACGTGAGCCACCCACCGCACCCGGCCTAAAACAGCTTTTTACAAAGTGTTTGTAGGCCGGGCATGGTGGCTCAAGCCTATAATTCCAGCACTTTGGGAGGCCAGATTAGGAGGACTGCTTGAGGCCAGGAATTCGAGACCAGCCTGGGCAACACAGGGAGACCTCAAAAAAATTTTTATTACCTGGTTGTGGTGCACACCTGTAGTCCTGGCTACTCGGGAGGCTTAGCGAGAGGAGCCCTTCAGTCTGGAAGTTCAAGGCTACCGTGAGCTGTGATTGCACCACTGCTCTCCAGCGTGGGCAACAGAGCAGGACCCTATTTCTGAAAAACAGGAAAAGCCGTGTTCTGTTTACACAGTTACCAGGATTTTGCATTGGTTTGTGTGTGGGCGGTGCTTGTGGTTGTTAATGGCAGGCTCCGCACACTGCTGGGTGATTAAGTAAAAGTGGTTTTATTTTCAGAGAAAGTGTTCGACAGTCTACCAAGAACCTGTAAAATGTGTATCTCCTTTGACCCATTAATTTCATTTCTCAAGAGTTTACCCTTTAAAAAATCAGATATTTATGTATACGGGGCCACTTTAATATTATTTGTGTTTTATTTTTTGTTTGCTTTTTGAGACAGAGTCTCCCTCTGTTGCCCAAGGTGGAGTGCAGTGGCGTGATCTTGGCTTATTGCAACCTCCGTCTCCCAGGTTCAATCGACTCTCCTGCCTCAGCCTCCCAAGTAGCTGGGATTACACGCGCCCGCCACCATGCCTGGCTAATTTTTTTTTTTTTTTAAGAGGGAATCTCGCTCTGTTGCCCAGGCTAGAGAGCAGTGATTCCGGGTTCACTGTAACCTCTACCTCCCGGGTTGAAGCAGTTCTCCTGCCTCAGCCTTCCCAATAGCCCAGCTACCAATTTTTTTTTTCTTTCTGGCAGGGTCTCACTCTGTCGCCCAGGCAAGAGTGCAGTGACACAGCCTTAGCTCACTGCAGCCTGCGCCTTCCAATATCAAGCAGTCTCTCACCTCAGCCTATTGAAGTAGCTGAGACTCCAGGCACCCATAACAATGTCCAGCTAATTTTTGCGTTTTTTTTTTTTTTGGAGATGGGATTTCACCACGTTACCCAGGCTGCTCTCAGATTGCTGGCATCAAGCTTTCTGTGCACCTCAGCCTCTCCCAAAGTGCTGAGAGTACACTGCAGGAGGCCCAAAATGTTTATTTATTTAGAGACAGTCTGGCTCTGTCGCCCAGGCTATAGTACAATGGTGTAATCTCAGCTCACTGCAACCTCTGCGTCCTGGGTTCAAGCAGTTCTCCTGCCTCAGTCTTCCAAGTAGCTGGGACCACAGGCGCCCGCCACCACACCCGGCTAATTTTTGAATTTTTAGTGGAAACGGAGTTTTGCCATGGTGGCCAGGTTGGTCTTGAACTCCTGGCCTCAAATGATCCACCTGCCTTGGCCTCCCAAAGTGCTGGGATTACAGGCATGACCCACTGTACCCAGACCCAGCCCAGAGTTTGTACGTGAACTTTTATGGATTGGTAATCACTAAAAATACAGATTTTATGGGTTCAGCAGATACCTTCATATGATGACGCATTTACATTTTGCTCTTCTCTATTAGTACTGAAATTAAACTGCTTTGTTATCAGTCCTGGGCTTGTGAGTTTGGGCTTGCTTTTGCTTGCAGAGTGTATTGGGTTTATGGAGTGCTTCAGAGGCACAGAGCCCCTCCTCGAGGCAGTTCGCGGGTCTGGGCTGCACTGCACGCTCTGCCTCTGTCCTTTCCCTGCCCGCCAGGTGTGGGCAAGGAGGTCTCCTGGCTTCTCGGGAGAGACCTCTGGTCAGCACCTCACTGCGCACCACGCGTGACCTGCTGTGCTCCACAGAGCTTCACTTTTCACGTTTAGGTCTTTGATTTGCTTCCTGGTGTTCGTCTCTGCTCACGTGTAGTTACCACTTAACTGCCCTTCTGGTGTCAGGAAGCAGCTGCTCTCAGACCCTTCCCTGCCGCTCTCACACCTGACGTCTGAGATCAGCACTGCTCTGTAGGAGGCCAGTGGTGGTCTCAGCTCTTCATGGTGATTAAATCAGGATGTCCTCTAGCTGCAATTAATCAGTCTCTTTAAACGTAAGGCAGTGAACAAAGAAGATGTTTAAGGCTCCAGCTGATTAATTCACTAATTTTTTTTTTTGAGATGGAGTCTCTGTCCCCAGGCTGGAGTGCAGTGGTGCAGTCTCGGCTCACCGCAACCTCCGCCTCCTGGGTTCAAGCGATTCCCCTGCCTCAGCCTCCCGAGTACCTGGGATTAAAGGCACGCGCCACCATGCCCAGCTAATTTTTATATTTTTAGTAGGGTTGTCCAGGATGGTCTCGATCTCTTGACCTCGTGATCCACCCACCTCGGCCTCCCAAAGTGCTGGGATTACAGGCTTGAGCCACCGCGCCCGGCCTTTTTTTTTTTTTTTTTTTGAGACAGAGTCTCACTCTGTTTCTCAGGCTGGAAGTGCAGTGGTGTGATCTTGGCTCACTGCAACCTCTGCCTCCTGGGTTCAAGCGATTCTCATGCCTCAGCCTCCTGAGTAGCTTGGATTACAGGCACCTGCCACCACCACACTGGCTAATTTTTGTATTTTTAGTAGAGATGGGATTTCACCATGTTAGCCAGGCTGGTCTTGAATTCCTGACCTCAAGTGATCCACCTACCTCGGCTTCCCAAAGTGCTGGGATTACAGGCATGAGCCACTGTGCCCAGCCTAATTTCATCAATATGTATCATGTACCTACTAGTATGCCAGCACTAGAGACAGTATTAGACGAGGTAGGCTCCGTCCCTGTCCATCTCTGTCCATCCCAGAGCTGACGGTGTAGTTGGGAAGACAGAAACTAAGTGAGTGACGACACCCAAGAAAAGTAACTGCCATTCCGGCTCAGGAGAAATCGGGGTGTTCCTCTGAAAGACACTAGAGCCGAGACTGTTTGTGGAGAGAGCTCTGCTCGTCTCGTGCGTGTGATGATGACTTTTGCACGTGGTCTGGTTTCCCCTGTATGACCCTGTTCCTCTGATGATCCTTAAATAAGCCAGGTATGAGTTAGTCTCCCCCGCTGCTGTCACCCACACAGCAGGGCAGATGGCCCGAGAGTTGGTAACGCCTCTGTGCTTTCAGCCGCCAAGCTGAGCCACCAAAGAAGGAGGCCACCACTGCTGGGCCACAGGTGAAGCGAGCAGATGAGTGGAAGGACCCTTGGCGCCGATCCAAGTCTCCCAAGAAGAAACTCGGGGTGTCGGTCTCCCCAAGCCGGGCTCGAAGGCGTCGGAAAACATCAGCCTCGTCAGCCTCTGCCTCCAATTCCTCTAGGTAAGGAGGGCTCGTGGTGTGTCACTCCTCAGCACCATCAGCTGAACACTGTGTACCTCAGTGGGTCAGGTTGGGAACACCCTGGTCCCACTGTTGCTGTGGCGTTGTTGCCTGAAGACCAGTCAGTGGGACTAACCCAGCGTTTATACGTTCAGCAAAGAGCACCAGTGCCAAGCAGGACTGACACGACGACCCCACGGGGCATGGACCCTGGCGACTGAGCCCAGCTGCTCCCAGGGAGTGGCAGGCTACACTGCAGGGAGGGGCACCTGTGTGCAGGCGGACGCACAAGATGGGCCGGCAAGTCCATCTGTTCCTCCACAGACCGTGGGCCTGAAGCTCTGCTCCTCCATGTGCAGCCCTGGTCTCAGCACACAGGAAGTGGGTTCAGGCCATGAGAGCCTGGCTCCCAGAAAGCAGGGGCCTGGGGTGGACCCTGCGGTACTGCATCAGAGCAGGAGGTGTGGGTGGGAGGCCAGGCTTCCCAGCGGGTACAGATGGACAGATATACACACACATGACACACGTGAGCTGCGTCAGTGCACGTGCTCTGGCCCTGTCCACTCAGGCAGTCACCCAGTGACAGTGGGCCGACGCCGTGCCCAGGTCTTGATTTCTAAACCCTGTTCTCCACTGAGGAGGGATGGAGCTGAAGAGTGTCTGGGAAAGGCTGTGCACATCTCTGCGGCTTTGTGTCCAGGTCTGCACTGGAGGGCAGCAGCTCAGCACAGGGTGTGCGTGGCAGGGGGGCCTCTCACCTCCCACCACCCTCCCTCCCGCCCACCCCAGGTCATCTTCTCGGTCATCGTCCTACTCTGGCTCCGGCTCATCCCGGTCGCGATCCCGGTCTTCATCCTACAGCTCCTACTCCAGCCGTTCTTCCAGACACAGCTCGTTCTCAGGAAGCCGGTCCAGGTTCGTCCCTGGGGCCCATCCGGGGCCCTCAGCAGGTGCATTGAGCATGGGCGCCTGCGGATGTGGCTGGAGTTGTACCAGTAGCCCCTTGGGGTAAAGCCCCTTTTGGCAGCTGAACTAGAGTGGCCAGAGGGTCAGGTCCTGTGTCCCCCACCAAACACTAGCCTTGTGGGCCCTCGTCCTGGTGCAGATGGTGCTGTCACTGAGGGCCACAGACTGAGATCCTCAAGTTGAGTCCTGACAGGCCAAGGAACGGGCCAGATGCAGCCCTGTCCTGCGGGTGTTTCTGTGGGAGCCGTGCTGATGCCCTGCTGCCAAGGAGCCTGTCCCCTGCCGTCCTGCACACATGTGAACATGACACATGCCTCCCAGAGGACCTGCCAGTGGGTGCTGACACCTTCCACACTCTAGTCTGCTCTGGGCAGATGACAGAATAGGTCCAGAACTGAAGTTCAATCTGAGGCCCATACGCAGAAATTTGTGGCCTGTTCCATGGGTCTGGGTGGGTCCTCAGTGGCCTTGGGCTGGTGAAGAAACACCCCCAGGCCCTTCTTCACACCTTTGTTCACTCCCCCAGGTCCCGGTCCTTCTCTTCGTCCCCATCCCCGTCCCCAACACCTTCCCCACATAGACCTTCCATCAGAACCAAGGGCGAGCCGGCCCCACCGCCTGGGAAAGCAGGGTGAGTCCCCAGCCTGTGGGCAGGTCCTGGCAGCCCAGCCTCCAGAGGCTGCAGCTTCTTCCTTCCATCTCTGTCTGTCAATTGTGTTTGGGACCAAAGAGATGAGGATGCTGTGGGGGTCTGTCCCCAGAGGGTGACTAGGCTGGGGATCACTGGGCACAGCCCCTGTTCTCAAGCTGCCCTCTCACTGCAGTGTTCCCCCCAGACCCCTGGGGACATGGCAGCCCCAGGTATTCTCACAGGGTCTGTCTCTCAGCCTGCTCTCGTCACCCCCTGGTGCCTGCAGCTCTTGCCTGTTAGAGGGGAGCCTGGAAGGGCTCCTGGGGGCTTTGAAGCCATTCCCAAGTACTCTGTCACTGATCGGTGGGGAACCATATCCAGACACGAGCCTGCTCACTTAGCGTCACAGGCATGCAGTGTTGTGCCCTGAGGTTCGGGTGCATTTAAAGGGGACATGGGCCAGTGGGGCCTCGTCCACCAGCTCTGCCCTGCCCAAGCTTCCCTGTTTCACAGAGAGAAGTCAGTGAAGAAGCCAGCCCCGCCTCCAGCCCCACCACAGGCCACCAAAACCACTGCTCCTGTCCCCGAGCCCACCAAACCAGGAGACCCCCGGGAAGCCAGGAGGAAGGAGCGGCAAGCCAGGACCCCCCCAAGGAGGTGAGCATTCCGGCGTCTGTGTCCTTGGTGCCACCATGATGATGGCACTGGTGGAAATCCGGAGTGCGGGGGTCCAGAGCCAGGTGGTGGGAGGCGCCCCCAGCAGAGCAGCAGCAGCCAGCGAGCCCTGACCTGGGAACCTGTCCCACTCCCTCTCTGAGCCTGTTTTTCTGCAGCCTGATGGGGAAAGGACAGCATGGCAGGGATCACCGACTATCCGTCCAGAGCCCCTGTCTGCACGGAGAGGTGCTGTCCCTGAGAGAGTACTCTTTTTGGGAAACACTGCCTAAAGGAAAATAGCCCAGGCCCTTTTACAAGTCGGTGGCAAGGCCAGTGTGGAGCCTCACCTCGCAGGGCTGCTGGGGGGAGGGGAGGCCATGCCCGGTGAGCCCAGCTGTTGCTTGTGTTACAGGCGGACGGTCAGCGGCAGCGGCAGCGGCAGTGGCAGCAGCTATAGCGGCTCCAGCTCCCGATCCAGGTCTGTCCTGTCACCCTGTGCCTCTGTGTGTCCTTCCCCATCAGGGACAGGAAGTCCCCAGAAGAAGCCAGCCTGTGGGATGGGGAGTCTCCCACAGGCTGGCTGGGGCCAACTCTGGGGCTCCTCTGGGTCTGAGTCACCCTGGTGCCGTGGAAGGCTGTGGTTGAAACTGATGCAGATGATAAAATGGGCCAGGACTCATGGGATAGGGAGACCCCACACACACATAGCTTTTGAACTCGAGGGTGCTCAGATGAGGAGGAGGGGCCTCCACCCTGCCGACTTGATGCCCCAGCTCCCCAAGAGAGCATCTGCACCTGGGGAGGAGCCGGCGGCCTCCAGCCCGGCAGAGGCAGAGGCTGGGCCTGCGGGGCCTGTCACACCCCTGAGGGACCGAGGAAGCCAGTAAAAAACGTGTAAGAGAATACACGGGAAAGATTTGGGGCCAGGCACGGGGCTCACGCCTGTGATCCCAGAGCTTTGGGCAGGAGGGTTGGGGAGCCTAGGACCTGAAGACCGGCCTGAGCAACATGGTGAGACCATCTCCACAGAAAAAGATTTTTTTTTTTTTTTTTTTTAGAGACAGTTTCATTCTTACTGCCCAGGCTGGAGTGCAATGATGCAATCTCAGCTCACTGCAACCTCTGCCTCCTAGGTTCAAGCAATTCTCCTGCCTCAGCCTCCCAAGTAGATGGGATTACAGGCACGCTCCACCACACCCAGCTAATTTTGTATTTTTATTGGAGATGGGGTTTTACCATGTTGGTCTGGCTGGTCTCAAACTCCTAACCTCAGGTGATCCGCCCTCCTTGGCTTCCCAAAGTGCCGGGCTTACAGGTGTGAGGCACTGCGCCCAGCCCAGAAATTTTTTTTAATTAGCTGGGTATAGTGGTGTGTGCCTACGGTCCCAGCTACTTGGGAGGTCAAGGTTGCCATGAGCTATGATCACACCACTGCATTCTAGCCTGGACGATGGAGTGAGGCCCTCTCGAAACAGGAAAACCGAAAAAGGATTTCCGAGGTTTAGTTTTAAGAGAAGACAGTGTTGAATCTGTCTTTAGATTCCTTACGTGGATCTCTCATTTCTAGGCAGCAGGTGGTTTATATATAGTTGTCAGACTTTTTTTTAATTTGTTTATATTGTTTTTGGAGAGACATGGTCTTGGTATGTTGTTCAGGCTGGTCTCAAACTCCTGGGGGCTCAAGTGATCCTCCTCCCTTGGTCTCCCAAAGTCCTGGGATTATAGGCGTGAGCCACCACACCTGGCCTAAAATTTTTTTCTTTTTTTCTTTTTTTAAGATAGAGTCTTGCTCTGCTGCCCAGGCTGGAGTACAGTGCCACAACCTTAGCTCACTGCAGTCTCCGCCTGCTGGCTTCAAGCAATTCTGCCTCAGCCTCCCGAGTAGCTGGGATTACAGGTGCCTGCCACCATGCCCAGCTAATTTTTTGTATTTTTAGTAGAGATGGGGTTTCACCATGTCGACCAGGCTGGTCTCAATCTCTTGACCTCGTGATCCACCCACCTCGGCCTCCCAAAGTGCTGGGATTACAGGCGTGAGCCACCGCGCCTGGCCTAAAATGTTTCTTAATAGGTTTGAAATGTTTTAAAGACCTGACTCTTGTAAAAGAAAAAAAATACGGCCGGGCGCGGTGGCTCACGCCTGTAATCCCAGCACTTTGGGAGGCCGAGGCGGGTGGATCACAAGGTCAAGATATCGAGACCATCCTGGTCGACATGGTGAAACCCCGTCTCTACTAATGATACAAAAAATTAGCTGGGCATGGTGGCGCGTGCCTGTAGTCCCAGCTACTCAGGAGGCTGAGGCAGGAGAATTGCCTGAACCCAGGAGGCGGAGGTTGCGGTGAGCCGAGATCGCGCCATTGCACTCCAGCCTGGGTAACAAGAGCGAAACTCCGTCTCAAAAAAAAAAAAAAAAAAGAAAAAAAAAATACATTGGTTCTCTTATCCCTCCCCTTGAGAAACCCCTCTCCTGGCCCACAAATCTTGCCCATGTATTCTGAACACCCTCGGGAGACGTGGTTGTGTTTTCCTGAGCAGCAGAGGAGCGGGGCGGACTCGGGTGCCCGTCCTGTGTGCTCTGTGTCCACGTTGACTGTGCACTGGAGGAGCCACAGACCTGCTGTTTCTGTCCGTCGGCCGTGTTCTCCTAAGGCTTTCCCTGCGACTGTGGAATCGCTCATTGTGTTTTTAATTTCCCTGTGGGCTGAAGCAGTCTCCCTTTTGTCATAGGTGTCTAAGCCAGGGACTGCTTCAGTTCCACCCTTGCCACCGTTGGCTAGGCTCAGTCCTGTTCCCCTTCCCAACAGGCAGCCTGACAGCCATGGGGATGTCCCTTACTGTGTAGCCCTGGAACTGCCCCAAGTGCCCCCAGTATCGCACACTCCATGGGTACATGGTCCATAAATGGACCCTGGGTAAAAGGACCATGCGGCCCCTGCTGGCCCCTCCCTCCAGTCTGTTTGGACTGTGGCGAGATGTTCTTGTATATCCAGGTCCCTGAGCGTAAGCAGCGTCTCCTCAGTGTCCAGCGCCACATCCAGCAGCAGCTCTGCACACAGCGTGGACTCGGAGGACATGTACGCAGACCTGGCCAGCCCCGTGTCCTCAGCCAGCTCTCGGTCCCCGGCCCCAGCCCAGACCAGGAAGGAGAAAGGTACTCGGGACCCTGGTGCCTTTGGGGAGCAGCTTGGGGAGGGGTGGAGGGGGGTGGACAACTAGGCACAGACTTTGTCTGGCTGTGGGTGTGGCCACAGAAAAATCGCTAGCACCCCCATGACTCCGGATTGATCATTGGCAGGAAAATCTAAGAAAGAAGACGGTGTTAAAGAGGAAAAGCGGAAAAGGGACTCGTCCACGCAGCCACCCAAATCTGCAAAAGCTCCAGCAGGGGGGAAGTCCTCGCAGCAGCCGCCAACGCCCCAGCAGGCCCCCTCCGGGCAGCCCCAGCAGGGCACGTTTGTTGCCCACAAGGAGATCAAGTTGACACTGTTGAATAAGGTGAGGGAAGTGGCCCTACTGGTGGCTGCCCCGGTGTCCAGGTCGGGGTCCTTCCTCCTGGGGAACGGAGCCTGAGTGAGGGCCAGTGGGCCTTACAGGTGTCAGTACAGCCTATGATGTGTGGGCCTGGGCCTGGAAGTGGGAGCATCCTGGGAGGGTCGGGTGCTGCTGGCGCCTCTATGAAGAGGGAGCATGTTCTCTCCATGTCTGTGGACAGAGAGGGGGTTCTCTCCGTGTTTGTGGCTGCCATTCCCTGCCAGGCGGTCTCAATACAATACAGGAAGCCTCAGTCTCTGCTGGAGGGGCGAGAGACCGGCTTGCAGGGATCCCATGTCCTCCTAGAGTGGCCCACAGGGTGCTTCCTGTGGAACACGATAGGCCCCAAGTTCACAGTGGGGGTGCCCTTGGTCCGGGTTATGGAGGCCTCAGTCAGGGCCACAGTGTCTCACAAGCGTGTGAGGGGATCCTTGGGGCCAGAGCATGTTGCTGGCGAGGACATGGCTGCTGGCCCGGTCATCCTCACTGGCCTCTCTTTTGTCCCAGGCGGCTGATAAAGGAAGCAGGAAGCGCTATGAACCGTCAGACAAGGACAGGCAGAGCCCTCCTCCAGCCAAGCGGGCCAACACATCCCCAGACCGAGGTTAGCCTCCCAGCCCCTAGGGAGCAGGCAGATGGGAGCCTGGCGATGTGGAGGAGCTGGTCTCAGACCTCATCGCCCTTAAGTGTGGGGAGGGCCCAGGAAATGTCTGACTTACAGATTGTATCTGTCAGTATTTACAGTACTGAAAACTAAAACTAAGAAAAATTTTTTAATATTTGTTTAAAAATAACAGGGCCAAGCATGGTGGCTCGTTCCTTTAATCCCAGCACTTTGGGAGGCCGAGGCAGGCAGATCACTTGAGGTCTTGAGTTCGAGACCAGCCTGGCCAGCATGTTGCAACATGGTCTCTAGTAAAATACAACTATTAAACAGGCGTGTTGGTGGGTGCCTGTGACTGCAGCTACTCAGGAGGCTGAGCCTGGAGAATTGCTTGAACCCAGGAGGTGGAGGTTTCAATGAGCCGAGATTGCATGACTGCACTCCAGCCTGGGCAACAGAGCAAGACCCTGTCTCAAAAAATAAATAAAAAATAACAAAATAACAGTAATAGGCTGGGCACAGCGGCTCACACCTGTAATCCCAGCACTGTGGGAGGCCAGCATGGGCAGATCATTTGAGGTCAGGAGTTCGAGACCAGCCTGGCCAACATGGTGAAACCCCATCTCTACTAAAAATACAAAAATTAGCCAGGCGTGGTGGTACACACCTGTAGTCCCAGCTACTCGGGAGGCTGAGGCAGGAGAATCACTTGAACCTGGAAGGCAGAGTTTACAGTGAGCCGAGATCACGTGAGACTCTATCTCAAAAAAAAACAAAATAACTAAACCAATAAAAATAACAGTAATAAACCACTGTATTTTTTTACATGCATGCCATTTTTGCAAAAAACGTATTTTCCAAAACAAATGAGCTGGAATGGTGTTGGTTTTTCTATTTTTGCAAATTGTTTTCAAGTCTGGCTGACAGAAGACCACTGGACCTTCATGTTTTCTGCGCTCTAGAAACCCTCCCAGCCTCCTGAGGACTGAGTGACAGGGCAGACAGTGTCTGTGATACTGTTAAGCCACATAGATCTGAAAGGATCTCGGGCACCCCCAGCCATCCTGACCTCACCCCGAGAGCGGAGGCCCAGATGGAAAGAGAGAGATTGTCCTGGCTGGCTTTGATGGGTGGAGCGCAAACCAAACAGGCCGAGGGCCTCGCCACCGGCACAGACGCTGCCAGATGCAGGGAATAGGCAGGGGCTTCCAGACCCTTCCCAAGTCGTCCTTTAGGCTTGTCAGGCGCAGGAAGGGGAACTGCTCTCCTTTGTCCCTAAGCCCAGGGCCTGTGCCCTGTGCAGCTGGCCTGGAACAGCCTTGCTGTTTTTGCCTGGGGTCAGAGCCAGGGCCACTTGGGTCCTGCTGACCCTGTGCTGCCCAGTGGTCCCTCCCTGCCTCTCTCATCCCGACAGTGTCCATGAAACACTACTGGTCTCGGCTTTGCTTGTATTTCTCTACTGCCAGCCTTTCTTGTTCCATATATGAAGACCCACATGATCCATTTCTTCAGAGCTAGGAAGGAGTTTTGTCTTTTCTGTGAGATAGTGGCTGCTCGGTGGAACCTGGAGCCCAGGTTTGGCCTCGTTTCCAGATGCTTGGGGCCCACATCTCTCTTCTCTTCTGCTTGGCTCTTGCCTTTTCATCTCTTTTTAAAAAGCAAGTGAACTGAGCAGCCTCAGGCTTTAGAAGTGGGTCCCTGGTATCCCCTGTAAACCAGGAAGGCGGTCTCACTCTGTACCTATCACACAGGTTCTCGGGACAGGAAGTCAGGTGGGAGACTGGGCTCCCCAAAACCAGAGCGGCAGAGAGGCCAGAACTCCAAAGCCCCTGCAGCCCCATCTGACAGGTGAGTCCCACCCAGCACGTGCCCTGGGCACACCTCGGGGGCTAGACCAAGCCTGTCCCTCGGGGAGGCCGGCAGCATCAGGGCCAGCCCTGAGCCAGGCCCGAGGCTCCGCTTAGTTCAGAAGGCAGGAGGGCAGCGCAGGCTGGAGGTGTCACTCCAGCTTCTTCTGCTAGACATACAGGGTGAGGGGCAGGGAAGGGCAGCTCCATCCCCACAAGCACACTCCTGCCCTGGTCGAGGCTGCCCTGGGCACAGAGGTGGGAAGAAGAGCAGGAGGTTGTGCAGGGCCGGCCCAGGCCCCTCCCAGTCTCTGATCCACAAAGCCCGGGAGCCGGTGGCTAGGACCAGGCCAGCTTGTGGCAGCATCAGCCCCTGCCTGTCTTGGTGGCCACTGAGGGCATAATGGAAGCTCCCCTACAGGGAGGACAACCTCGCTGCCCTGTCTGCCTGCAGACGAGGCTCACAGTCTTCCCACCCACTTCCAGGAAGCGCCAGCTGTCACCCCAGTCTAAGAGTTCCAGCAAGGTCACCAGCGTGCCTGGCAAAGCCTCGGATCCCAGCGCCACCGCCAGCACCAAATCAGGGAAGGCCAGTACACTATCACGGCGGGAGGAGCTGCTGAAGCAGCTGAAGGCTGTGGAGGACGCTATCGCGCGCAAGCGGGCCAAGATCCCCGGGAAAGCATAGGCCGTGCCCCAGCCGGACTGGACGTGTTTTTATACATAGGGTAAGCACAGCCATTTTGGATTTTGCAGTTAATATCTTATTTTGGCTGTGATTCTTTTTAAAAAGTAAAAAAGAAAAAAAAGTTTCTCAGCTGGAAAAGAAGCCACAGAGGAAATGATGCCGCTGAATCCCCGCCTCCCTCCTCAGAGCAGAAGTCCCGCTGGACAGACGCCGACAGTGCTAGTGACCAGCACGGTTCTTATGTAAATTACAGGCCCCAGCCGCCAGCCCCGCCGTCTCTTCCTCTTCCACCGTCTTCTTCCCTGGCCCCAGTCAGGCCCGAGGAGCCCCCACTCTGGGTCCCTGGCTCCGGGTCCAGGCAGCCAGGCCCCCTCCTGAGCCGAGAAACGGAACACCTCGTGAACCACTGGTGGCACCTCCTCCTCACCCGCCCCTGGATCAAAAATATATATATATTCTCAACTAAAGTCTGATCAGGAAATACTTCCTGTCTTTTATTTTAAGCATCAAATTGTTTTAGTTGATTTAAAAATGAAAAAATACAGAAAAGACCAAAAAAAGACCTAGGGTATTGTTGGGGCATCTGTCTAATGTGGAGGGTCTTTTTTTGAGGGGTCTCCTAAAATAAAATATTTTGATAAGCAGCTGTCCTTGCCCTCGTGGTGTGTGTGCCCTCTGCCTACGAGCAGCCGGCGCTGCCTCTTCTGCACACTGCACTCAGCCCTGCGCTCGGGAGGGTGAGGGTGTGGGTGTGGCCACGCTCATCCCCCACCACCTGCCCCAAGGACCCACCCTGGAGCAGGTCCGGCCTTCAGACCCAGCCGGGAGCGGGAGATGTTGGCGGGGGTGGGGGTCCCAGTGCCTCAGTTTCCCCATTTGTGGGGCTGGGCTGGCACCCATGCTACTCCCCCGGGCTGTGCTGGGGCTTCCTTGTTCTGTGAGGTGGAGGCACCTTCCCTGCATGGGCCATGGTGCTGGAGGCCGAGAGTTCAGGGCCAGCTGCCAGCCCCCAGTGTGATGCCCCGTGCCACAGCAGGAGCCACAGGCAGAGCCCCCAGGACCCCCGCTGCTGCTCCCTGCTCTCCACCTTGAGAGCCACGGGCCTGTGCCCAGCAGAGGTCTGCCAAGCACACTCCGAGGCCTCCTTTAATCAGATTCAAGTAGCCACGGTGTGGTGCCCAGGCCTACTGCCCACCCATGTCCCTCATCTGCTGCCTGACATGAGGCTCAGGACAAAGGCCCCAAGAGCGAGCTCCCTTCCTCCCCGAGGGCCACAAGCTGAGCCCCAGGGAGGCAGCCACCTGCACTTCTGTTCCCGGAGTGGCCTGTGTCCCAGCCGCTCTTCCCTTGGATTAAATGGCAATTTGAGTGTGGGCAGAGGAGCTGCACGTGAGCGAACACTGCAGACCGCCCGTGTGCTCCTGAGGGGACTGCTTCCCATTTGATGTCCGTGTCCCTCCCACATCGCAGGCCACACAATTCATCGTGTCCCAGCGGCCTGGATCCTGTGTTGGGGCAATTTTTTGAGGCTTACCCGATTTGCTATCAGGTCAAAGCCAGGTGCAAAGGGAATTCCCGTTCTCTTCAAGGCCTCTTCTGTGGGCTGCACCACCAGGGCTGGAGGCCAGGAAATGCACTCTGCCCCCAGAGTGGGGCACCTCGAGCCAGCACCTGCAGTGACTGTATCTCTGAAGTCCAGGAGCGGACAGGTGAGCCCACCACAGCCCCGCCGTGGACTGGGACCAGGCAAGGCCCCTCTGCGGCTGGTCAGCCTCCGGCCACAGCCCTGGACACCTGAGTCTGGAGCTGGGTTTTAACTCACAGCAGGTGGCAGCAGACCCTAGGCTCCAGAGCTCTTGGAGGCTGGTACAGAGGGGCCTGTTCCAGGAGGGGGACTCTGCCCCCATGGGGTCTAGTGGAGAGGGTGTTCAGCCAGGCAGCTGGGAAGGACAGCCTTGCTGTGTGATGGGCATCCTCGGGGGTCCACATCCTCGAGGGACATCCTCCCCCAGGTGGCTGGCGCACACATCCTCGCTCCCCACACAGTGCCTAGAAGCCTGTGGGGGTTCTGGCAACGATGGCACCCGCCCTCCAGCCCCCTCCCAGGGGGTGCCCCAGGGCTTCTGCCCGCAGCCCCTCCTCCACAGCCACACTCCCACCCACCCATTTGGCGGGACTTTGGGTGGGCGGGAGGATGTAGACAGGCGGTGGCCCTAGAGGGGCCCACACATGTCGGGGGGCGGGGAGGCTGCGGCTCTTGAGGCCGCTCCTGCTGGGGAAAACCCATGGGGAGGGTGGCCGTGCCACAGGGAGGAGCCCTCTGCTCTCCCAACCAACATCTCAAGATGATTTTGCACCCCCACTGGGCCAGCAGTGCCCCCACCCTGCCTACCCAGGTGGAAACACCTGTGTTGTAGGAACTGGCTGCGCGTGACCTGCTGTGCACCTGCACCTTGATGTTCCGGGAAGGCCCTGCAGAGCGCGGCTGCTTCCTCTCTGTCCAGTGCCCCTGCCCCCACCCCCGCCACCTCACCCCTCCTCCCTCCTGCCCCTCGGGGCAGCTAAAGAGCTCCCAGCCAGCCGGGTGCGGTGGCTCAAGCCTGTAATCCCAGCACTTTGGGAGGCCGAGGCAGGTGGATCACGAGGTCAAGAGATGGAGACCATCCTGGTCAACATGGTGAAACCCCATCTCTACTAAAAATACAAAAACTTAGCTGGGCATGGTGGCGCGTGCCTGTAATCCCAGCTGCTCAGGAGGCTGAGGCAGGAGAATTGCCTGAACCCAGGAGGCGGAGGTTGCGGTGAGCCGAGATCGCGCCATTGCACTCCAGCCTGGGTAACAAGAGCGAAACTCCGTCTTAAAAAAAAAAAAAAAGAGCTCCCAGCCATGGGTCCCTCCTTGCCTGCATCTAGAGGGCATCTCCCTCGATGCAGGTCCTGGGGTCTCAGCTGCCTCTGACCCACCCGGCTCTGGCTCTGCGTTTGTCTGAGGCCCCTCACTCTGCATAGCCCGACTAGGGTCCCGGGGCGTGGTCTGCTGGGGGCGGGCCGGGATGTGGTTCGAGAGCCGGCCTGTCTGGGTCTCCACCTCTGGGCCGCCCTCCACCCTTCCTGCTGCCGCTTTTCCAGTCTTGCCCAACCCGGTATTTCTGCCCTTGCCTCAGCCACCCTCAGGAGACTGGCTGCCCTGGGTCCTCCCGCCCTCTGCGCCCACGGGACCCCCTTGCCCCACCCAGCCTGCAGGTCCCTCCAGTCCTCTAGGCGTTGCTTGCAGGCCCTCGGACCCCCGGGACAGCGCTAGGAGCCGGCAGAAGGTGGGGAGGCGGGTCTCTGGTGCCATCTCATGGTGCAGCCCATGCCTCAGGGTCTGGCCGTCCTACCTCAGAGCCAGAGCAGAGCGTGAATGGGGCGACGGCCGCTGGGAAGGCCGCCGAGGTCAGAGGAGGAAGGCTGCCTGGAGCAAGTCCACTGTGGGTCTGCCTTCTTCCTTGCTCCCTGGGCACGGTGTAGGATGGGGGATAGCAGCTGAGGGTCAGGGGACAGGGAGGACACTCCTCTCCCTCTGCTCACTCATTCCCTCCCTCCGCCCCCACCCACCGGATCTCTCCTGCCGAACTTATCCACCCAGCCATTTACCTCCTCAGGCAGACCAGGTCCTACCCCAGGGAACTGTGTGGCCATGTGGCACAGACCTGTGCCCCATGCAAGGAGGGAGGGTGACCAGCTCCACCTGGGAATGGGAGAGAGGGTAGCAGGCCGAGATGGAGGGCATCTCCCTCTCCCCATCTTTTCCTGGCCTCTTCCTCCATTCCCACTGGCTCCTCCCCTCCCGCTTCGTCTCTTTCTTGGGTACGGTTGAGCAGCTCTCGGGCTGCACAAGGGCTCCCAGCAGAGGACAAGGACTGACATCAGCTTGTGCTTCCCCTAACCCTGCATGAAGGCACCCCAGGGGTCATGGACCGCAGAAGCTCCAGCCCTTCCTCCTCAAGATCCCCCATCTGGCAAGCCCCAAGCCACACCTGGGCAGGTTGGGCGGAAGCACCGAGCGCTGGGGAGACCAGGCCTGGCCGGGCTGAGTGTGGTACCTTGTCAGGGTTTGCACAAAACATCTTGGACCCCAGCTGCAGGCCCCTCAGGATGTTTCCCAAGAGGCTTCCCTGGGCCCCCCTCTGTTGCAGGAGAAGGGCCCAGGGGCTGCTTCAAAGATCTCAGCCAAGTTGAGGCCCCTGAAGACGCCAGAGCCAGGGAGGGGCCCAGCCCCCTCCCGGGGACTGTGCTTGGCATGCAGAGGTTGGGGGTCCTGACACCCCCTCCCCGGGGCCATGCTTGGCATGCAGGGTTTGCGGGTCCTGACACCCCCTCCCCGGGGCCGTGCTTGACATGCAGAAGTTGCGGGTCCTGACACCCCCTCCCCGGGGCCGTGCTTGGCATGCAGAGGTTGGGGGTCCTGACACCCCCTCCCCGGGGCCGTGCTTGGCATGCAGGGGTTGCGGGTCCTGACACCCCCTCCCCGGGGCCGTGCTTGGCATGCAGGGGTTGCGGGTCCTGACACCCCCTCCCCGGGGCTGTGCTTGGCATGCAGAGGTTGGGGGGTCTTGAATTTTTGTCCCCAGAACAATGGCTGAGTGGATCCTGGAGAAAAGACAACCCCCCACCAGGCCACTGCCTCCACCGTGTCTCACAACAGTAAGCGTGCTTGTTAGCCTCCAGCTGTCAGGTGCTGAGGACCCAACCTGCACACACCTTGATATCAGACCCCTGGCTCCAGAGCCTTGTGGAATAAACTTCTGCCGTTTCACCCCCCACTGTGTGTGGTAACATGGTTAGCACAGCCCTAGAAAACCAGCAGATAGTGAGCTCCCCGTCATAGGATGTATGCAAGCAGAGGGTGGGCGGGCAGGGGCACTGTAGAAGGAGCAGTCCTGGGGACTCCAGCAGTCCGTCTTTGATTCTTCCCAGATCGTTAGCCCTGGGGCATGGCCTCCTTCACCCCTGAAGGCCCAGGGCAGACAAGCCCAAAGCACATAGCAGCCAAGAGGAGGTGCTGGAGGGCCCAGGGGTCCTTCTCCTGCCACAGAGAGGGGTCCCAGTGCCGACTCCCCACTTGCAGGCTTTTGTGTTCGGAGACACTGAGGTTTTCAGCTTAGAGGATGCCTCTGTGGGGCATATCTGCACCATGGCAGGGGAGGAAAGACCGGGGCACATGAGTCCCCTCCCTCCCGCCCTCACCCCACAGCTGAGGGGACCACAGCAGACAGATCCTCACACCTTCAGGGGCCCTGGGGACCCCAGGGGAACCCTCCTCAGATGACATCAAACCCCCAGCATTCAAAACTTCCTGAGATCTGGCCCCAGCTGTCCCCATTCCAGGGAAACAAAGGCACGTCTGGCTCCCCCACCCCAGCCAGCCTCACTGAGCAAAGGGGCCAAGGGTGGCTCCTGGCGCCACTGACAAAAAGCTTCCTGTATGCTCCTCAGTCCCCAGAGTCCTCACACCTCCAGCCAAGGCTTTTCAGCTTGAACTTTTTTCCCAATGAAACCACCGAAGCCCAACAGAGACGTGAAGACCAGGCCACCTCCCCAGTCTCCTCAGGGACTTCTCCCTGCTGCGGGAAGGGGGCACGTGGGCCCACCTAGTCTTGGTCATCTCAGCTAAAACACTGAACCACCCTCGACCCCCTAGCAGAGGACAGAGGAAAACTGCCGAGGGTGCAGAAGCCCCCATCACCATCATGTCCAAATGCAAAACACTCAAGCTGAATCAGCAGGGTGCTGACATCGGAGACGCAAGAAGACCCCACTTATAGGAGGTTCGAGGCCGGGCGCGGTGGCTCATGCCTGTAATCCCAGCACTTTGGGAGGCCAAGGCGGGTGGGTCATGAAATCGAGACCATCCTGGCCAACATGGTGAAACCCTGTATCTATTAAAAACACACAAAAAAATTAGCTGGGTGTGGTGGTGGGCGCCTGTTATCCCAGCTACTCAGGAGGCTGAGGCAAGAGAATCGCTCGAACCCGGGAGGCAGAGGTTGCAGTGAGCCAACACTGCGCCACTGCACTCCAGCCTGGGTGACAGAGCGAGACTCTGTCTCAAAAAAACTAAAGGTTTGAGAATGTCAGACAAGGCGGCGCCCTGAGCAGCCGCTCAGGCTGGGCAGAGTCTCTTGGGGGAGGGGAGTAACAGGACGGAGCTCCGAGGGGCTCCTCGCACGTTGTGTCCTGATGCCACAGGTGGGACTGTGGGGACTGGAGGAGGAAATGCTCCAGCTGGGCACTTCCCGAGGAGGAAGTGGCACCGGAATTTCCCCCAGGTGTGGCCGGCCTCGGGTATAAGAGCGGCCACTGCCAGGTGCGTGGTCAGGTGCACTTGTGGGATTGCCGCCAAGCCCAACCTGTCCCGCTGCCACCACCATGATGGTGAGCCTGTTGCCCCTCCACGCACCACTTGGAGGGATGCCACTTGGGTGGCACAGCCTGGGCTAGAAGCAGCTGAGCCCTGGGATGGGGATGTTGGGATGGGGTCTAGGAAGCCCCTAAAGCTGGGGGTGGGGTCGACAGCTGCACCCAGCTCCTCAGAGCTCTGGCATGGGTTTCTTGGGCTGCAGGGCTAGCCTCTCTGGGCTTCAGTTTCCCCCTCCACAAAGGGAGGGATTTACCCCATCTTTCCCCGGGGAACAAGGAAAGCTGGGGTGGAAGTGAGGTACCCCTGCCCTGGACACCCCTAACCACCCACCTGCCTGTTTCCCCAGCTCCTCCCTGGCCTCCTGTTTCTGACCTGGCTGCACACATGCCTGGCCCACCACAACCCCTCCCTCAGGGGGCACCCCCACACTCATGGGACTCCACGCTGCTACTCGGCCGAGGAACTGCCCCTCGGCCAGGCCCCCCCACACCTGCTGGCTCGAGGTGCCAAGTGGGGGCAGGCTTTGCCTGTAGCCCTGGTGTCCAGCCTGGAGGCAGCAGGCCACAAGAGGAAGTACGAGGGGTCCTCGGCTGCGACCCAGTGCCCAGTGCTTCGTCCGGAGGAGCTGTTGGAGGCAGATACCCACCAGCGCTCCATCTCACCCTGGAGATACCGGTGAGGGCCTGGGGGTCCTGCTGTGGCACAGGGCCGCCCCTCCCTGGTGGGGCCCTGGCTGCCTGGAGAGCTCTCTGCACCTCGGTGGTTCTCACCTGGCAAGTGGGCGTGGCCACCTGAGTTCATCCCTCCAGCCCTGCTGACCTGGGTGGCTGCGGCTGCTTTCCACCATCCTCTGCCTGCCACTGTCCTTGGTGGCCAGGGTCCCCTGGGAAAATTCTGGGCCCCCCCGCCTGAGCTCCTGTGGAAGGGGGGCTGGGCGATAAAGTAGGAGAGAGGCTCCTGGAGGCCTCCAGCCTCTGCGGTGTGCTGTTGGAGGGCCCTGGGAAGACATGGGTCACCACCACGTATGAGCGGGACTGCACGCCAAGCCCTCCCGACCCATGTGTCTGGGCCCTCACTGCCTCGGGTCCCGTCCAGAGCACACAGGGAGGGGCCCTGAGAGGAGAGGGAGCTGAGGAGGTGAGGGTAGGGCCGGAGACTCACTGTGCCCCCAATCCCACAGCGTGGACACGGACGGGGACCGCTACCCGCAGAAGCTGGCCTTCGCAGAGTGCCTGTGCGGAGGCTGCATCGACGCACGGACGGGCCGGGAGACGGCCGCGCTCAACTCCGTGCACCTTCTCCAGAGCCTGCTGGTGCTGCGCCGCCAGCCATGCTCCATCCGCGGCGTGGGGCCCCCCACCCCCGGGGCCTTCGCCTTCCGTGCCGAGTTCATCCGCGTGCCCATCGGCTGCACTTGCGTGCTTCCTCGGTCAGTGTGACCATCCAGGCCATGGAGCCCCCAGACTGGACACGTGGGCTCCCCAGAGGGCACCCCCTATTTATGTGTATTTACTGTTATTTATACCCTGGGGCTGCGGGGGAGGCTGTGCTTCCCCCACACTGCCCTTGGGGACCTGGGCAGGGACAGAGCTCTCAGCAGCTGGCAGATCAGGGAGACGGGCATCCTCCGGGTCTGGAGGGGGGCCCCCACCATTTTCCCCATCTCCAGCCTCAGTGGTTGGGACTAGAAGGAGCTCAGCGCCTCTTCTGGCCCTTAAAACCACAGCCACAGAAAAGCTGTCTCGTGGCTGCCTGTACCGGGGCCCCAGCCCCCGAACTTCCCTCACCCACCATGGGCCTCAGGCCCCCCGGCTCCCTCTCCCCAACCTCCCTGAAACCTGTTTCTTAAACAGTTATTTAAGTGGACATGTATTATTAAACTGATGAGCACATCCTCCGAGGCTCACATTCAGTGGGACGTTCTGCTCACCCTGGCCCAGGCCAGCCACTGACCCAGTTCTGGGCATTCTTCCAGAAAGGCCTCTGCAGCACGGTGCATGCAGGTGGGACTGCGCGCTAACACGGGGGAGCACAGGTGTCCCTGCTCTGCCCACGCATTGTCTCCCGAGGATACTCCAGGAACCGGGATGAGCCTCCTTCCCCCAGCCGCGCCCCATCCTTTGTAATAACGGGGAGCGCTAGGGGCACCATCTCAGCCCCCACAGCAACAGTCTCTGAGGATGAGCTGCCAGCGCTGTTGGCTCCGGAGCCCAAGGCCATGGGCCCAAGGCTTCCTGGTGTAGATCAACAGCCAAAGCCAAGACGCCCTCCCTGAGGGAGAACTAACCTCGAAGGGCCCAGGGTCTGTTGGAGACTTTTTGTTTTTTGAGACCGAGTCTCACTGTGTTGCCCAGGCTGGAGTACAGTGGCACGATCTCGGCTCACTGCAACCTCCGCCTCCCGGGTTCAAGCAGTTCTCTGCCTCAGCCTCCCGAGTAGTTGAGACTACAGGCATGCGCCACCGCGCCCAGCTAATTTTTGTATTTTTAGTAGAGATGGGGTTTCAACAACTTGGTCAGGCTGGTCTCGATCTCTTGACCTTTCGATCCACCTGCCTCAGCCTCCCAAAGTGCTGGGATTATAGGCGTGAGCACCACGCGCCAGGCCCTCTGTTGGAGATTTTAGTTACGGGGTCCCAGAGTGAGCAGCCTCAGTCGTGGAAAGGGAGCCCAGGCCTGTGGCAGTCTCAGGCCTCAGTCTCTAGGCCCCCAGCCCTGAGGGCTGACATTGCCATTGGGCCACTGGGCAGTTGTCAGCTTCTCCCCTGCCTGACCCCCTGGCTCACGCACCTACTGTGTGCAGGGGCCTGGGGATGGGGGCAGGGGGGCTGCACAGAAGAACAAGGACTCCATTCAGGCCCCCAGAGGAGGAGGCCTCAGGGAAGACTTCCTGGAGGTGGTGGCCTTTGTCCAGGACGTGAAATTTTCATTCAACACATTTATTGAGTTTCTTTTATTTTTGGAGATAGGGTCTCACTCTGTTGCCCAGGCAGGAGTACAGCAGTGACTTCAGCTCACTGCAACCCCGGCTCTGGGTTCATGCGATTCTCCCACCTCACCCACCCAGTACAGGTGTGCACCACCACACCCAACTAATTTTTGTATTTTTAGTAGAGACGGGGCTTCACCATGTTGGCCAGGCTGGTCTCAAACTCCCAAGCTCATGTGATCCTCCTGCCTCAGCCCCCCACAGTGCTGGGATTACAGGCATGAGCCCCCGTGCCCAGCCATATCGAGTTTCTAAGTGCCTGGCACTGCGAACAGGGCGAGAACGAAAGTGACAGAACCCCTCCTACCCCCACGGTGACCGATGAAGCAAGTGGCATTTAGTCTGCGAGTGAGTCCAGGACAGAAGCTCTGGGGGAGGCTGCAGTTCCAAGCAGAGGGCCAGGGAGGCCTGGAGACCTGAAGGGGAGGAGGGCGGAACCAGGCAGCAGGAAGGGCCTGAGAAGGCGCATGCTGGGCGTGTCCAAGGGTCTGAGTGGCCAGTGTGGCCGACACCAGATGGGCAGTGCGAGGGACCATGGGGGCAGGGCAGGGCACTGGGGGTGCAGCTCATGTCTGCCCTGGGGCGCTGAGAAGCTTGTGACTATCACTGGAGGCAGCTGAGCCTGTGGGTTCTGAGGCTGTGGATTGAGCTGGAAGCACGGGGTGAGGCTTTGGGTTTGAACAGCAGCAGCAGCAGCAGCAGCAGCAGCAGCAGATTTCAGGAGGTGAGGTCAGAGCGGATGAGGGCAGAGTCTGCCACAGCAGGTGACATGGGTGGGGATGGCCCACAGGCCTGGGGTCTGGACTTGGGCCAGGATGGATGGGGTGTGGGGGCATCAAGGGTGACCTGAAGCTTGCTGACCTGGGGGGACGGCTCACTGCGGTGAGCCTGGGTTGAGCCGTCTGTATAGTGCTGAGTGCAGGCTGCTGGGGGGTGAGTTGGGAACAGGAGGACCCTGAGTGTGAGTTGCTGGGAAGCAGGTGGGACAGCAGGAGGCACGGGCTTCTCCGACCTCAGGGGAGCGGGTGCCTCGGAGAGAGCTCAAGGGTGGGGGGGTGGCTGATGCCTGGCAAAGCTTTGGGGGCACCGGGCTGGGGAGGTGGTGAGATCAGTGGGCAGGGGCAGGATTGTGTGCAGCCCGCCACAGCCACAGGCCCAGCATGAGTGACGGGCAGGGGTGGCCAGAAGCCCCCTGCAACTTGACCTGAGTGTTCCGGGCAGCTGGAGGGACCCCAACGCCAATGTGGGGGCAAACAAGGGCGCATCTGCCACCAGCCTCACCCCACCTTCTACAGAAGAGAAGGGCTCCCGCCCTGTTCCCTCTTCACTCAAAGCCAGCGGCCTCCTCTGGAATCCAACCCCCTTAGGGAGGCGTTGAGTGTGTCCAGAGATGCGGATGGGCTGCGGGGCCTGGGAGACTGTCGAGGGAGGACTCCATGGCCTTCTGCAGGCCCGGGACGACCTTTCTAGGGAGGCACACACCTGGAATCCAGGTACCGTGGGTCGTGGACTACACGGTACCCCGGGATTTCGTGTGCTGCTGGGAAGGAAGGCGATGCTGATGCTAGTGAAACTGGAACGCGGCACGGAGTCCCGCAGGGCGGGAGAGGGGGTGCCTGCGGGACCGAGGCAGCCTGGCCCCGCCCACCGGCCCCGCGGCAGCCTGGCCCCGCCCACCTTCCCCGCCCACCGGCCCCGCGGCAGCCTGGCCCCGCCCACCTTCCCCGCCCACCGGCCCCGCGGCAGCCTGGCCCCGCCCACCGGCCCCGCCCACACAGGCTCAGACGCTCCGGGCTTCGCTGCGTTTATTGCGGGCGGGCGCCCCCTTCGTGGGCGCGCGGGGCGAACGGGCAGGTCCGGTGCGCGGTCACACGACCTCGTCGGTCACCGGGATGGGGTTGGTCTGGGGGCCTGCCGAGGGGCCCTCCGCCGCCTCCGCCTCCTCGCTGGGCTTCTTGCGGGCCTCGGCCGGAGGCCGCGGCGGGGGGTTGCTGGGCGGCTGCTTGATGGTGCCTCCGACCTGCGGCCGCTCTCGGGGCTTGGGCTCGATGGGCGTCCACTGCTCGCCGCGCACCGCCGCCTGCGGGGCACTGAGGGGTTGGGCGGCGCCCAGCGCCGTCCCTCCCTCCCTGGAGGCCCACCCCGCCAGGGGTCCCGGACGGCTTCAGTCTGAATCCCAGGCGGGACGGTGCGAGTGCCGCTCAGAGAGGTTAAGTGACGCGCCCGAGGACACACAGCCAGGACCTGGGTCGGCCTGACATCAACCCAAGCTGTTGCTTCACGCCAGGAGCGCGGCGGAACCCCTGGGCTTCTGGAAGAGCACCCTGGTGGCCACTCCCAGATGCAAATTCCAGCACCCAAATTCTCCCAAGGCGCCCAGGGCAGGGGGAGCAGGGAGGCAGGCCCGAGGTCCAGCAGGAGGGTGGCCCAGAAGAGCAGAAGGCCCTGCTGTCTGGAGGGCACCACCCACTCACGCACCCTGGGCAGCAGCCCCCCAAGAGTTCCCAGGCATTTCTGCACACGGGGGTTTGGGGAGAGACTGAAGAACAGGGATCCAACTGGCTTACTAAAAACACAGACTCCTGGGAGTATGTGCTGTTCATCTCCTATCCCATAAAAAACACAGTAGGAAAATATGTCGCATTACACGAGGAAGACATACACAGAATCCTGCACACACACTAGAAGATGCACACCCGGGGGAAGCAGTTCCCTCTGCGGGCAGGAGGAACTTGCGCTGGGGACAAAAGGAAATGAGCAAAGTCCAAGGGCTCTGTCCACCCACAGACCCCGCGTGAGGGGCGGCCTGCAGACATCTGCTCCGGAGCCCAGGGCAGGCAGGGCACTGCACCCAAGGCCTGCCCTGCCGCCCATCCCTACCCTCTTAGAAGGACCACTGTATCCCATGAGCAGCCTTCTAACAGGGTGCTGTTTTCACAAAGCAAACCCAGGTGTCGGCAGTTTAAAAAAATGTCTGCGTGGCAACGTGCATCCTGGCACCGCCCATCAATCAGCTCAGACAGGGTTCCGGTGAGAAAAGCTTGTTAAGTGGACCCAAGCCTGCAGGGCCTGCAGCAGCGGTGTGACTCCAGGCCAGCTTCCGCACCTCTGAGCCTCCTCATCTTTGTAAAGCGGGGACCCCAGTGCCCCTCCCAGGGCTGTGCTGCGGGTAATGAGCAGAGAAATGAGCAGACACACAAGATGTGCAGATTATGTCCCTCCACGCTGTGAGCTCATGCCCCGGCTCGTGCTCGCTTCCAGGCTGGCTCAGAGCCGGCTTCAAGGACCATGTGTGTCTGAGGGTGTCAGGGCAGGGGCTGGGGCTGGGGGTGGCCGGAGCCGACCTCAGAGAGCACTACTCACCAGCAGGTAGATGCCACTGGCGATGGCCAGGCAGGCAGTCCCGAGGATGGTAGCCAGCAGGAAGCCGGCAGGCACCGACAGCCTGCGGGGGAGGGACACAGAAGGGCACTCAGAGGAACGGAGCCCCAGGTATGGGGGCCAAGGCCACGAGGTCTCAGGACAAGACAGACCGCAGACCAAGGGGACATGCGGAGCCAGGGGCTTGTTTGGGTCCTAAGTGTTCTCAGCCTTGATGGGGACATGAGCGGCTCTGCACACTTGGGAGGAAGCCCCCGCAGCTGCAGGGCAGCCACACGCAGGTGTCCCGGCCTTGGCCGGCAGCGACCACCAGAAACACTGTGGAAACTTCCACGCTACCAGGAAGCCCAGGCGAGACCCCTGCAGCAGGGCCCGTGGGCCCAGTCCACGCTGCTGTGATTGGAGCTGCTCAGGTCTGGGGAGGATCCTTAGGAACCCCGCACACTCTACAGCAGATACAGGCTCCAGGGGCCCCGAATTTTGGTTTAGAAAAATGTCCAGGTAAGTGGCGGTGGCTCCAGTCCAGGCAGCCCAGCAGGTGGGACAGTGGGAAGGGTATGCTCTAAACTATCCTGAGCCCCAGAGGGGGCAGTGTGGGGTGGGGCGGGACTCACAGGAGGTGCAGGACGGCCCGGATGTAGTAATTCCTGGTGAGGGGCCCGAACAGCTTCACCACGGCGGTCATGTACTTCTGCCCACTATGGGAGGGAGGAAGGGGACAGTGCGGTGGGCCTCTCCCACTCAGGACCGCTCCAGGGCACCCGGGCCTCTTTCCTCTCAGGCAACATGCCAGGCAGGCCCGGGCCTTGGTTTGCCCACAAGGACCAAATGGTTGGTTCCAGAGCCTCCGAGCGAGGAACCAGACTCCACATACCCGACCCTATGGGCCCTGCTTGGGCCCCACAGCCCCGGGACAGACCCCAGAGCATGCAGGAGGTGACTCACCAGCGCTCCATGGTGGAACCCTTCTTCCTCTTTCCGCGGGGATACTCCAGCAGACAGACAAACACGCCCGCCACACTGAAGCCATGTGGTTAAGGAGCAGCCCAGCTCAGCCTGAGGGGCCACACGGTGAGCCCTCTTTACTAAGACAGCACGAAGAGGGGCCGGGCACAGCGGCTCGCGCCTGGAATCCCAGCACCGTGGGAGGCTGAGGCGGGAGGATTACTGGAGCCCAGGGGGTTCAGACCAGCCTGGGCAACAGAGTGAGGCCCTCATCTCTACAAAAAATTAAAAAATTAGCCAGGTGCGGTGTCATGTGCCTGTGGTCCCAGACACTCCAGAGGCTGAGGTGAGAGGATTGCTTGAGCCCAGGTGGAGGCTGCCATGCGTCGTGATGGCACCGATGCACTCCAGCCTAGGGGACAGAGCGAGACCCTGTCTCAAAAAACAGTGGGGTGAGGCAGCCACTGCCTGAGGTCACAGGGCAGGAAACAGCCACAGGAGGTGCCAACAGGTCCGGGCACCTGAGGCTGGCCCACACCTGCCCTCATACCACCCTGCCCACTGCTCCTTGTTGGGAGGTCTGGCAGGGCAGCAGGGCTGAGATGGGGCAGAGGAGGTGGAGGGGCTGGCCAAGGGGGATGACTGATGCTGATCCCAGCAGTCCTAGGGAGGCCCCAGTGCTGGCCCTGGCCCTGGCCCGCAGGGGGCAACACCCACCCATCCCTCGCCAGAACTCAGGCTGGCAGGTCTGCCACTGACCACCGCATGGCCCAGGCGAATGGCCTGGGCGGCCCAAGCCCTGGACAGCCTGCCCCGTCTCCCAGCCTGGCTGCAGTGCTGGGGAGTGGAGGCAAAGCGCTCCCTGTGAAGTGGCTCCCTGGCTCTGCCCTGGGCATCCCACCCCCGCCTCAGGTGGAAGGATACATGGAGTAGGCTCCAAAGTACCACTGGGTGAAGCGCCCGGCAGTGGCCACAATGCCCCCGGTGATAAGGACTGCGGGGAGAAGTGGGTCAGGCACTGAGTGGCTCCCATCCCAGAGGCCTGGGCCACCCCCTTTCTCTACTGTGTGCCACCAGGCCACCAAGAACTGTCTTCTGCAGTCCATGTGTTTGTCCCTACAGCACAGTGACAGAGTCGGGGACACCCCAGGAGGCAGCCCCCTGCGCTAGTGAAGAGCAGAGCTGGTGGCGCGTGGCCTGGCGGAGTGGAGTGTGTGACGTGCCTGGGCTCCGAGGCCCAGGAGCGGCCAAGGGATGGCCCGACCTGCAGGCGCCGGTGGGCCTGTGCTCCTGGGCTCTGGGACCCCCGAATGGACATGCTTGTCACTGTGAGTGTGTGTTTGGTGCATGAAACCCTATATGCCCAGTGTGGTTTCTGCATCTTGGAGTGTCCCTGACACAGAGCTCCTCCAAACCCGTCAGCTGTTGGCCTTAGTTTCAGCTCTGGCTGATGGGGCTATTTCTGCACCTTTCTTCTGCTTATTGTCCGATACTCCCTCGTACTGTTTTTTTTATGTGTGGGGGGGGGACAGAGTCACACTCTGTCACCCAGGCTGGAGTTCAGTGGCTCTCCCAATAGCGACTGACTGCAACCTCCGCCTCCTGGGTTCCAGCAATTCTCCTGCCTCAGCCTCCTGAGGAGCTGGGATTACAGATGTGCACCATCACGCCTGGATAATTTTTGTATTTTTAGCAGAGACAGGGTTTCACCACATTGGCTAGGCTAGTTTTGAACTCCTGACCTCAGGTGATCCATCTGCCTTGGCCTCCCAAAGTGCTGGGATCACAGGAGTGAGCCATGGTGCCCGGCCTTGCTTACTGTTTTCCAGACAGGATCTCGCTGTTACCCAGACTGGACTGTGATGGCACAAACATAGCTCATTGTAGTCACAACCCCTGGGCTAAAGCAGTCCTCCCACCTCAGCCTCCCGAAGTGCTGGGATTACAGGCATGGCCACCTCACCCTGCCAGCATTGTTTTGTCACCCCTTGGTCTTCCTTGAAGATTTCCTATCCTTGGTTTGAGCTCAGCTACACATTAACTCCCTGACTTTGCCCATCTGCCTCGGAGGAAGGCAGGGCAGTGTCCTTGAGTCCACTCAGCCTCTCATCCGTGCATCTTTGGGGAAGTGTCCCATTCCTGAGCCTGCCCTCCGAAAGAGGGTGCAAGGCTGCTGCTGGTGCCACCAGGGAGGCCTGAGGACATACTGTGGCACCCAGCCACACTTATAGAGCACCTGCTGTGTACAGGGACTCTGTCAAGGGCCCCACTCTCTTGGGGCCAGCTGCCTCCTGGGGCTCTACGTTCTGGAGATCTCCCCAAGCAGGTGGTATTTGAGAAAGAAATGGGACAGCCATGAGGCTCTGCAGAGGCAGCAGCTTGTGCCAAGGCCCTGGGCATGCTTAGGAGATGTAGAACAGAAAGGAAGCCCCTGCAGCTGGAGGAGGGGGTGGGGAGGCTGGGGTGGGCAGCGCAGGGCAAATGCGCAGCAGGGTGGGATGTTGGACTGGGCTGGGCAGGGCGGTCACCGGGTGGTTTCCGTGCCTTGTGAAATCCCAGGCCGACTCCACATCAAGAGGGCTGAGCCCCACGGCATGAGGAGCCCACCTTCCCACCCCAATCCCAGAGGGGCCTGATCCCCAGCCCAGCTGGCTACCGAGGGGAGGGGAGCTTCTCCCGATGTCCAGGCCAGAGCCCCCACTCAGGGGCCTGGGGGGCGGCGGTCACCCCGGAAACCACCGGGCTGAACCGCCTCTTCCCCTGCGCTGCAACTTCCTCCTTCGCGGAGTCGGGGAACGGAGGGAAGCGAATGGGGGAGGAGGCGCCGCTCCGGTGGGTCTGCAAGCGGACTGTTCGGGGTCTCAGAACTCCTCCTTCCAGCCCCCGTTCCCGCACCCTCCGGGCCTGACCCCATCCCAGCCCAGCCGTCTGGTACCCCACTTCCCCGGGTAAGTAGCCCGAGGTCCCCGGCTGGGGTCTTGGGACACCCCCAGGCTGCAGCCTCCACCGCCCCTGCCGTGCACTCACTCAGGCCGGACGCCAGCGCCTGCTCGTTGGCCCACATGGCCCACTCGATCTGCCCCATGGCTGCGCAGACCCGGCTGGGACACTGCTAGGCGCGCACTGCCGCCCCTGCGCTCCCGGCCGAGTCCCGCCCCGCCCCGGCCCCGCCCCCAGGCCCCCCAGGTGACCGCGGGTGGGCGGAGACCCGCCTCTGTAGGGTGCGGGGCTGTCCCGGAGCCTTCTGCCCTCGCCCTCTCCAGACGCGACCGAGGCTCAGGAGGGGCCCTGCTTGGCAGCCCCAGGCCAGGCGTGGTCTGCGTTTCCCAGCTTCTGCTCTCCGGCGCTGACTAGTGTCCCTGCCCAGCGCGGAACTTCCAAAGTACCAGTGTCCTTGTCGTCCTGTCAACAAGCCTTCTAGTAACAGCATAGAAAGGTGTGAAGGGTCGGCTTCCTGAGCGGATCCACCTCTCCAGAGCCTTGGGGGTTGGGGGCCAACCCTACAGCTCAGGATACCTCTGCACCCTGATGCTACAGGGGCCAAGGGTGGCCTCCCCGGGCGGCCAGAGGCCCTGCCCCCATTTCTTCACCCTGACTGTAGGCTGGCACAGGCATGGCCTGAGTCCGACACTGTGGGCATCCTCTCACCATCACTCCACTGTGACTGAGAGTCGGGGGAGGGGACAGGATGTGGACAGGGACAACTGCCCTGTCATGTTCCGCCTGGGGATGGGAGGCAGGGCTTGGTCTAAGGGTGGAGAAAGGGCAGCAGAGGTGGTAAGTGGGAGGTGGGTCCAGTGCCCAGGGAAGACTTTAGGGGCTGCCTGAGGGTCCCACCTGAGCCAGTGTGGGGTTTGAGGGGAGCCTCCCATGCCTCTACCTGGCTCCCCAGGCCCTCATAGGGCACACCTGGACTCCCTGGCAAGTCCCAGGCCACTTGGAGCAGGAGCCCGGGAATGCTGGTTTAGCAAACAGGAAAACAGGGGGACCTCACTGAATCTAAACAACACAGGAAAACAGCAGGCAGAGGCCACAATGCCACTTTATTCCCATGGCCACCAGGGCCGTGCTGGTGCCCACTCCTGCCACCATTCCAGCAACACCTGGGCCTGGGGCAGGGTCTCAGCAGATACTTGGTGGCTTCCTGAGGTCCGAGGTGGCTGCTGCAGCACAATGCCCCTTCCTTGGCCCTGAGGGATGCCAACTTCCTGCCGAACTCCCGTCTTGGAGCAGTGGGAACGGCCGGAGCGCAGTGAGAAAGCCCTTCAGCCCTGCTGCACCTGGCTCTGCCAGCTTTCATGCCCCACCCCCATCCATCCTGGCGAAGTGCTGGTGTAGCTCGGGGCAGCTGAGGCACTCGGCGGGGGCCTCTCCTGACATCCGGCAGCCGCAGGTCTTCCCACACTGCCCCACGACACGCTGCCCATGGGCCCAGAACCAGGCCACCACACACAAGTTCCAGCGGTCCACCCATTCCACCACACCCGCTTTCTAGCTCTGGCGAGGACACCCCTTCTGCAGGCGGCGTGCGGTCCTGCGGAGGCGGTCAGGCAGCTGGCTTTGGCAGGCCATCAGGACCCAGGAGGTGGGTGCAGGGGTCATCCAGGATTTGAGGCCCTGGCCCCACCTGGAGGTAGAGATTCATGTCAGGTCATCAGCAATGGCAGCACGCTGCCCTGTGCCCCAGCATATGTAGGGGCTGGACACAGGAGAGCAGCAGTGTGCCCTGCCCCTCCAGTGGGTCCTGGTTAGAAGCTATGCCACCTGAGTGACACCCACACCCAGCTCCTGCAGGCACAGATGCCCCTGCCAGCTGGGGGCCCTCTGCCTGGGGCACTGCTTCTGTCACTGGGTGGACAGAGGACCACAGTGCCCGGAAGCACACAGCCCTGTGCACACGGTCCTTGAGAGGAAAGTGAAGGCAATGGCTCAGGCAGGCGTGATCGCCGATGGGGGCTTGGCCCTCTGCGCAGGTCAGAAGGCAGGAGTCCTGGTCTACTGGGCCAGTAGGGGTGGGGGGAGCCCCAGCAGCACCCATCCCAGGCACTCCCCTCCTGTCTCCCTGGGATCCTGCATCAGACTCATCCTTCCACCACCAGCCCGGCCCAGTCCTGCTGCTCTGGCCTCGCCAGTGGCCTGCAGCCTCCTCTTTGAGAGCAAATGAATGAAACACAACTGCCAAAGGCATTCTGGCCTGAAATAAGGTAGGGACACAGAGCTGGGCTGAGCCGGGGCGGGCATTCTGGCTTCCTGCCTGAAACATGGTAGGGACACGGAGCCGGGCTGAGCCTGGGCGGGCCCCTCTGGCAGGAAACGAAACCCCACAGGGTACTGGGCCTCACCTGAGTGGCAATGATGTACTTGACCCCACCAGGAGTTGGCTCCATGGCCAGCGCAGCCTTAAGTTCAGCGGGGAGAGGGGCTGGCCTCACCTGCAGCCCCTTCAGAAACCTGGAAAAGCAGGGCAGGGGTATGGTACACACGTGCATTTCTCTAAGCGTCTAGAACAGGCAAGGCCAGAGACAGGAAGGTATTCCTAGCTGGCAGGGCCCAGGGAGGGGAGATGGCAGGTGGCTGCTATGCGGACAGGTTTCTTTAAGAGGGGATGGAAAAGGGAAGGAGGTGGCTTCACAACCCTGTGAATGTCTCCACCCATGGGATGCGGGATCCTATGCTCTCCAGACGGAGTCTCGCTTCGTTGCCCAGGCTGGAGTGCAGTGGCGTGACCTCAGCTCACTGCAACCTCTACCTCCCAGGTTCAAGCAATTCTCCTGCCTCAGCTTCTGGATAAGCTGGGACTACGGGTGCCCACCACCTTAGTGGGCACCCCCAGCTAATTTTTTAATTTTTCGTAGAGATGAAGTTTCGCCATATGGGCCAGGCTGGTCTTGAACTCCTGATCTCAGGTGATCCACCTGCCTCAGCCTCCCCAAGTGCTGGGATTACAGATGTCGTCACCATGCCTGGCCGAAGTTTAAGGTTATGTGGTAAACAGCTATGTCCAGGCTGGGGCTGCTCTGAAGGGACCTTCAAGAGGCCTGGGCCCGTGTCTGACCGAGGCTGCTGCCCAGCCCCATAGGGTAACAGCTTAGGGAAGTGCCCAGTTCAAGCTGGTGCGCTTGTCACGGTGTTCCGTGCAGGGAACACGTGGCCTGGCACTGCCCAGGAAGGCAGTCCTATGGTGGTAGGTCTCAGTCCATCATCTCATGGGGCAGGCCCCCAGTCATCGGAAGTCAATATTGCCTCCACCCAGGGCAGACACACATCCCCACAGGCTTGCAGACTCCCTTCAGCGGGAGGCGCCCCTCACACAGAATGAGACCGACTGCCCGTGGCCTAAGGAGTCGGGCATACGTGGGGGCTCCATGGTGCCAGAATGCAGCTGCTGGACCCCACCCCAGCAAGAACACCCAACTGTAGGGAAGGGACAACACTGGCCGCCTGGACTGGCTCTGACTCAGGAGGAAGTCGGAGGCTTTGAACCCTTTCCTTCCAAATGTCAGACACGTGTGCGTGCTCCTGGGAATGCAGGCGCGTTTCCTAAGAAGCCACTCTTCTATGGACTAGAGGCCTGCAGGCTCCCGAGCTGCAGGGGACACCGTCTCTCAGGTGGGAGACCCTGGGTGTCGCGTCACTCACACACGTGCGTGGTCTCGCGTTTTTCCTTGTGGACGTGGGCTGTTGGATGGCTCCCTGGGGACATACTGTGTGGGTCCCACATTTGGGGGGATGGACAGCTGCCATGGGACGCCCAGTCACTGTCACAGCCTTCAGCTGCCTCCGTCCCCTCGGGAAGGATGTTTTGGGCACCATCTCCCAAAAAGAAGGGGAGGGTCCACACTCACGTGTCTCCGTTGGACCCCGGGGGAAAGGTGTGCCTTACGGCAGCCACGAAGTCAGCCATGGTGTCCTCCAGGGTGAAGATCACAGCGTTGGGGCCTGCGTCAAAGGTGTACGCCACCTGGAACCCAGGCAGTCACCCTGGCTGTGTGCGCGGTACCTGGCCTTGTACCCCCAACCGTCTGGCCTGCGTGGGGGCTCTGGGGTCTCCAAGAGCTCAGTCTGGGCGCTCAGGGCCACACTGGAGCGGAGCTGTGGCCCCAAGTGCCTGTTACTTGACGCCTCTGCCGTGAACCCAGGAAAAAGGCAGTGGGGCTGTGAGCCAAGCAAGCCAAGAAATGAAACCCAAGAACCCACATGGTTGGTGAACTTGGCACACAGCAGGGCAGAGCCTTCAGACAGATCCCCATGCACGCAGGTCTCAGGACCGCCTCCACGGCAGCGCACGGCTAGACACGTGCTACAGCCCTCAGCATGAGAGCGCAGCTGCTGCCCTCCCAGCCTGAGTCACCTTGGTGTCCCCGTGGTGGGCGTTGAAGCGGTGCACCAGGTGGATGATGCGCCAGGAGATGTGGCTGAGGTAGGAGATGGGTGGGAAGGTGTCGAGGCAGGTGGCGTGGAACTGGTTGCTGTCCTGCATGGTCAGCTGCGCGAAGCCCCGGAAGTCTCGCTCCTGGATGCAGCGGGTCATCTCCGCCATACGTGCAGGCACCACGGACTCAGCCCGGAACTGCAAGGCACGGGTGTTTTCCATGGAGCCGCTGGGGGTCTCGACGGCACCGGGATCGAGGCAAGGCTCCGGGCTTGGAGGCCTGGCTCAAGCCCTTTCTCTGTGTTTGGCTCCTCCACCTGGTCTTGGCAAGAGGTTGAGGGCAGAGCACAGCACAAGCATGACCCCCACAGCCCCAGGGTCACCCACTCCCGGCCTCACCCGCAGCAGGGGGCTGGTCTTCACGCTGGCCTGCATGCCCACAGTGCTGCCCGTCAGCTTCTTCTCAGCACTCACCTGCATGGGGAGACAACCTGGGCTACAGCCTGCAAGCCCCAGGGACTTCAGTTCCCAACATTTGGCCCTCCCTGGCTGATGCAGGCAGCGGGGGTGGGAGTCAGTGCCTCGTGCATGACCACAGATGCCTCCCAGCCACAGCAGGGGCGCCGCATGGGAGCACTTCCTGAACACGCAACTGAACAGTGGCTGCTTCAGCCCCCACTGACGCCAGGTGCCAAGCGATGCCTGGATGGGATGCCTTCCCCCCCATTCGCAGCGGCAGCCCTGACTAGGGGCAGAAGCCACCCGACTGGTGCTACATGCCACCCCACTCACCACCAGGATAAGGACGCGGAGTTCAGGCCAGTGCGACTCGGGGGCCACTTGCCGGGCAACGCTGTCCTTCCCATCAGCCTGCTCTCCCATCTGCCACTCCACAAAGCCCCCATACAGGCTGCGGCAGGCGCTGCCTGAGCCCCGGCGAGCCACTTCTGAGAGGTCACTCTCCACGCCGTAGACACGGGCCAGGGTGTAGGCTGCAGGCACAGGGGCATGGGGGGGTCCTCAGAGCTGCCTGCGCTGTGCTCCCTGCCAGCTCACCACCCCGGAACACCCCGTGCCCCATGGCAAACGGGGATTTCCAGATGACAGGGCTTCTGAGCCATCAGCCTTTGAGGCCAGCATTCACTGGCTCAGCCGTCCACTCCCTCAACTAACATGGCTCCTCACACTCGCTGTTCCGAGCCTTGCAGAGCTTGTGGCCTGAGACAAGGGTGACAAAGGCACCTGCAGCAGAGCAGGAAGCCACCTGGGGGATTCCGACCCACCACGGGGCTGGAGGGAGGCCCCCAGGACTCCTAAGCTGGGCTTTAAGGGTGGGAAGGAGTTGGCAAGGTCATGTGGGGCAGGGATGGATGCCAGGACAGAGCAGGACTCCACCAGATCGTGCCCCTGCCCACCCAGAACTGGAGCCACCATCTCCCCTCAGTCCATAGGGCTCCAGCAGGGTGACCCCACCTCCAGGCCTGGCTACCCACTGCCCCGGTCACTGAGGGTGGTTCGGGGAAGGTGCTGGAGCCCAGGGGGGCCAGGAAGCGTCATCCCTGCAGTTGAGGGCTGAAAATGGTGTGAGGCCACCGCTGTGGGGATGGGCTCTGCCACTGGGTGGGAAGCCACCAGCTGGTGCCAGCTGGATCCAGTGGGGCCTGCAACCAGCTATGCCTGCTGGAACCCTAAGCTATATGAGCCGCAGAGTCATCACTTTGTAGGTCTCGGCCAGTCTGAAGTGGTTTCTATCACTGACAACCTCGAAGGCCCCACATGGAGCAACTGGAAGATTGTTTTATTTCCTATAGAGATGGGTTCTCCCTGTGTTGCCCAGCTGGTCCTGAACTTCGGGTCTCAAGTGAGTCTCCCCATCAGCTTCTGAAGTGCTAAGGTCACAGGTGTGAGCCCGCACCTGCTGCAGCTGGAAGACACCTGGTTCAGATGTGCTCTGGGAAGAGCCTGAACAACTCCAGAGACCAGGGAGGCCTGAGAGGTAGGTGCTCATTCAGCCTGCCCGGCGGTGAGCTCCCTGACACAGGCAGAGTGCAGAGGCTCCTGTGCCCACAGCCTGGAACCCCAGCAGGTCTCTGTAGGCACCCACCTAGGCAGGCGTAGCCTGCCGCCGACGAGGCCAGGCCAGCAGCTGTGGGGAAGTTGTTCACCGAAGCCACGTGCACCTTGCAGCTAAGGCTGGAGGGAGGCGGGTCCCCATCCCAGGCGTTCCTCCGCTTCCGGGCCAAGCAGCGGACTGCAGAGAATGAGACGGCATGTGGCCCAGCTGTCAGCACCCTGTCCGACCTGCTCCTGCCCACCTGCCCAGGACTCACAGCTGAACACCAGGCCTCTGCCTGCCAAACTAGTCATGGAGACCTCTTTCCCGGGAAAACCAGACCGCAGGCCCAGACTCAGCTGGTCCTGGAGGTGGGCCACAGCCCCAGAGCTGGGAAGTCCAGAGGTCTGGTTCCCAGCCATGCCCTGCAGCCTCAGGAGGGGCCCAGAGGCAGAAGCACTTTCTGGACACTTGGACCCTGCTGACAACAGGGAGGGATGGGCTTGCGGGAACCCCACTCACTCTCCTGCAGGCAGGCCTGTAGGCGCGGCTGCCCCACGTCCTCCTCCCGGCCGTTCAGCCAAACCCGGTCCTCGGTGAAGTCCTTGCTGATGGCAGCCGTTGTGGTGGTTTTTAACTGAAAAGGAAACCCAGGGCCCACCTCAGAGGCCAGCACTGAGGACCAACGCCAGCCGGGTGCCCCTTCCACGGAGGCAGCCAAGAGGCCCATCTTCCACTCGAGCGAAGATGGCCTTAGCTGGGGAAGCCCATGGGAGCGGAAAGCACAGGTCACGTGCTGTGTTAGCAACCAGGCCTTGTCCTGAATGGACAGGGACTCCCAAAGGAGCCCCTGGGGCACGGTGTGCGCGTGTGTGGAGACCTGGGGCAGGTGTGTGCTGTGCTGTGGGACGCTCTCCTAACACTGAGCAGCCGCCACGTGCCGGCTGGGAGTCGTTGCTAAGCCATAATCCTGCCTTTAGGTAAAAAGGTACCGACTGTTTTGTTTCAGAGACAAGCTCTCACTCAGTCACCCAGGCAGGAGCACAGTGGCACGATCATAGTTCACTGTGGCCTCCAACTCCTGGGCTCAAGAGACCCTCCCACGTCAGCCTCCCAAAACGCTGGGATTGCAGATGTAAGCCACCAAGCACAGCTGGTACCAACTGTTCTACAAACGTCTGTAAATGGCACTGTGGCATCTGTCATCCACACTTACCTGGTCCTGGTGCAGAGTGACGCTCAGGGAGGAGTTGATGGGCAGGACCAGCTCTTCATCACGCTTACCCCCTGCAGTGAACAGCCAGGACCAGGCCGGTGGGCTTCCTGGCCCACCCTCCTGCAGCGTTCCCCCACAGCTGTGCCCACCAGTGACCCACGGCCGCCACCTGCCTCAATCCTGTCACTCACTGCACAACCTGCCTGGCCCTCCTCCTGCTAGACCCTTGCCCCCAAGAACTGCTCCCCGCCCCACTGAGCTTAGGCTCCCAGAGCAGAGCTGGAGGCCAGCCAACATCCTCCCCACTCCCACTCCTTCATACTTCCGCTCCAGTATATGTGAGTGCACAGGTGCAGAGCACTCTCACCATCGCCCGCCTCCCCTCCATCTTCCCAAACGAAAGGAACCCAGCTCCTGATAATGCCTCAAATCTCACTGCTCAAATTCCCTGGGAAACTTCTGCCCAGCCAGACATGGAACAGCAAATGAAATCAACCTTCTGGAAAGCCAGAAATGAAAGGTTTGCCCGGGAGTGCCGCGCAGTGCCTCAACTGAAGCCTCATTTGACAAGGTCCCTGTAAGCACACAAAGTGCTGGGATTTGCAGAGGGAGGTCTCTGGGGATGGCGGACAGCTGGCAGAGAACCGCGCCTAAAGATCGCAAGGCTCTTTTACACAGCACTGAGCGGCCTCCTCACAGGCAGACTTCTGCTTTCAGGAAGGTGAGCTGGGGGACTTCTCCCTCTTCCTCCCACTAAGGACAACTAAGATCCTGGACGTCACAGGTGAGACTCTTGGGGTTGACAGAAAGCGGCTGAGAGACAGTGCAAGGGGAGGCCCCAGGTTTTCTTTCCTGCCTGCCCTAGACCTAGTGCTGCAGAAGCTGGACCTGCCAACCAAAGCCAGCCTTCTCTAGCAGGGTCAGGAAGGCCAGCCTAGCAACACAGAACCAGAATCCCGGCTGGGGGTGGTGACTCACGCCTGGAATCCCAGCATTTTGGGAGGCCGAAGTGGGTGGATCAGGTGAGGTTGGGAGTTCGAGACCAACCTGACTAACATGGTGAAACCCCGTCTCTCCTAAAAATATAAAAATTAGCCGGGCTGAAGTGACATGCGCCTGTTATCCCAGCTACTCAGGAGGCTGAGGCGGGAGAATTGCTTGAACCTGGGAGGCAGAGGTTGCAGTGAGCCAGGATCACAGCACTGTACTCCAGCCTGACTCCAGCATGGGTGACAGAGGGAGACCTTGTCGAAAAGAAAAGAAACTTTCTCCCACACTCCAGGATGGAACAGGTGCTCCACTGCTTCCCCTCCCTGAAGGAGCAGGGACTTCCACCTCCCCAGGAAGGACAGCATGCAGGAGCCTGGACTCCCCTGACCTGCCAGCTCTTGTCAGAGAAGGCCAAGTGGACACTCAGGAATTCCAAGGGCCTGGTGGGGATGGGGCAGCACCCAGCGCAATGTCAGTGGGGAGCGGAACCTGGACTTCTGCCTCCATATCATGAGCCAGCACGCCCTGCCCCACCAGCATGCTATCAAAAACCAGCCCAAATGGAGGTTTACAAAAGACCAGAGTCTCTGAATGTTTACAGAAAATGGACAAGTTTCCATAAAAATAACTTGTTGCCAGGTTCAGTGGCTCACACCTATGATCCCAGCACTTTGGGAGGCGAAAGCAGGCAGATTAATTGAGTTCAAGACCAGCCTGGCCAATATGGTGAAACCCTATCTGTACTAAAAATGCAAAAATTAGCCAGGTATAGTGGTGCACACCTGTAGTCCCAGCTACTCAGGAGGCTGAGGCAGGAGAAGCTGTTGAACCCGGTAAGTGGAGGTTGCAGTGAGCCAAGATTATACCATTGCACTCCAGCCTGGGTGTAGCAGTAAGACTCCATCTCAAAACAATAATATAAAGGCCGGCTCAGTGGCTCATGCCTGTAATCCCAGCATTTAGGGTGGCTGAGGTGGGTGGATCATGAGGTCAAGAGCTCGAGACCAGCCTGACCAACATGGTGAAAACCCATCTCTGCTAAAACACAAAAAAATTAGCTGCGCTTGGCAGCACGCACCTATAATCCAAGCTACTTGGGAGGCTGAAGCAGGAAAATTGCTTGAACCTGGGAGGCAGAGGTTGCAGTGAGCCAAGATTGTGTCACTGTACTCCAGCCTAGGCAACATATCCAAGACTCTGTCTCTAAATAAATAAATTTAAAATAAAATAAAAAACACTTATCAAGAACAACGAAGGCCAGGTGTGTTCGAACCTGTAATCCCAGCACTTTGGGAGGCCAAGGTAGAAAGACACTGCCTGAGCCCAGGAGTTCAAGACCAGACTGGGCAACATAGCGAGACCCTGACTCTACAAAACAATTTTTAGCCTGGGTGCAGTGGCTCACAACTGTAATCCCAGCACTTCGGGAGGCTGAGGCAGGAGAACTGCTGGAGGCCAGGAGTTTGAGGCTGGACTAGCCAACATGGTGAAACCCGGTCTGTACTAAAGTTATAGAAATTAGCTGGGTATGGTGGCACACACATGTAGTCCCAGCTACTTGGAAGGCTGAGGCATAATTGCTTGAACCCAGGAGGCAGAAGCTGCAGTAAGCCAAGATCACACCACTGCACTCACGCCGGCCTGCAGAGTAAAATTCTGTCTCCAAAAAAAAAAAAATTAATTTTAAATTAGCCAAGCACGGTGGCATGCACCTTTGGTCCCAACTACTAACATGGTTAGGGTAGGAGGATCTCTTGAGCCCAGGAGGTCAAGGCCGCAGTGAGCTGTACACTTCAGCCTGGGTGACAAGAGTGAGACCCTGTCTCAAAAAACAAAAAGGGTGAGTGCGGTGGCTCATGCCTGTGATCCCAGCACTTGGGGAGGCCCTGGCGGGTGGATCACGAAGTCAAGAGATCAAGACCATCCTGACCAACATGGTGAAACACCGTCTCTACTAAAAAATACAAAAATTAGCTGGGCGTGGTGGTGCGCGCTCGTGGTCCCAGATACTCGGGAGGCTGAGAGGGAAGGATCACTTGAACCGGGAGGTGGAGGCTGCAGTGAGCTGAGATTGCGCGACAGCTCTCCAGCAAAAAAAAAAAAAAAAGAAAAAAAAAGAAATAAGCCGAACTCAAAAGATACCGGGTGGGCCACATGGCGTGATTCCAGTTCCAGAACGTTTTGAAATGACGACGTTATGTAACTGAGCGGTCAGGGACTCAGTGGCTGCCAGGCGCGCGGCGAAGGGAAGGGGTGGGGCTGTGAACGCACAGGCGCGGAGGTCCGCCTGCGGGGCCACCTCGTTCCCGTTTCTTGGAGGTCACCACTGGGAGAAAGGCGGCGAGGGAGGGGCAGGGGGGTCTCAGCTACTGCTGCCTCGACCTCGCGGGCTCAGGCCCCTCCCGCCTCAGCCTCCCGAGCAGCGGGAGCCGCAAACGCGCGCCGCCACGGCGGGTTCTCACGATCCATGGGAATCGATGATTGGGGACTTAGATAGTGAAAGTTCGATCATCGCTAAAGGGCGGGAGCCGGGCAACCCTGCAGGGCGGCGGCCGTCGCGGGGGAACAGGTGGCGCCGAGCCGGTCCCGCGGGGAAGGGGCGCGCCCCGCCCTGAGCCTCAGTTTCCCCTTCTGTCGCCGCCCTAGGAGGGCGGGACGGAGCGCGTCGCCGAGTCAGCGCGCGACCCCCATGGCCCGGCCTCGCTCCCGGCCACCCCGTCCCAGGCCGGCCCGCGGCACTCACAGTACTTGATGACCGCGATGTTGACCGGCGCGGTACAGGTGACTACCGCCAGCGGCTTCTCAGAGGCCATGGTCCCACCGCGCGGCGTCCCCAGCCCCACAGCCCGGCACTACTCGCGATCCCACCTTGGGAACTCCACCGCCTCACGCGCTGCCACAAGATTGGCCGGTGCGAGTCCGGCTGTTCCTGTGCCGACCAATCAGCGGCGGGTCGGGCGCACGCTTTATCTCTCAACCAATGGGCAGAATCGGACGATGTGCCGCGGACGTTGAGCCCGCCCCAACACCGAGGGCGCCCGCCGGGGCCTGTGGGGGTGGTGTCTGCGCAGGCGCCGTGTGCGCGGGGCGGGGTCTGCGGGCGCTGTGTGCGCAGGTGCGTGGCGTCGGCGCCGCTGGGTCTGGGCGCGGCTCGGCGACCGCTCTCGTTTCTACTGGCTGCGTCCCTCTTTGCTCTGCTCTGCCGGGCTGTGCGGGGTCCGTGAGGCGCTGTGTGCGGGGCTGTATGGAGGGTCATGGGGGCGCCGTGTGAGGCTGTGTGTGTGTGTGTGTGCGGGGGGCCCGTGTGAGGCTGTGTGTGTGCGCGGGGGGCCGTGTGAGGCTGTGTGCGGGGGCGCCGTGTGAGGCTGTGTGTGTGTGTGTGTGTGTGTGTGCGCGCGCGCGGGGGGCCCGTGTGAGGCTGTGTGTGTGCGCGGGGGGCCGTGTGAGGCTGTGTGTGTGTGTGTGTGTGTGTGTGCGCGCGCGCGGGGGGCCCGTGTGAGGCTGTGTGTGTGCGCGGGGGGCCGTGTGAGGCTGTGTGCGGGGGCGCCGTGTGAGGCTGTGTGTGTGTGTGTGTGTGTGCGGGGGGCCGTGTGAGGCTGTGTGTGTGTGTGTGCGCGGGGGGCCCGTGTGAGGCTGTGTGTGTGTGTGTGTGTGCGGGGGGCCGTGTGAGGCTGTGTGTGTGTGTGCGGGGGGCCGTGTGAGGCTGTGTGTGTGTGTGTGTGTGCGGGGGCGCCGTGTGAGGCTGTGTGTGTGTGTGTGCGCGGGGGGCCGTGTGAGGCTGTGTGTGTGTGTGTGCGCGCGCGGGGGGCCCGTGTGAGGCTGTGTGTGTGTGTGTGTGTGCGGGGGCGCCGTGTGAGGCTGTGTGTGTGTGTGTGTGCGGGGGGGCCGTGTGAGGCTGTGTGTGTGTGTGTGTGTGTGCGGGGGCGCCGTGTGAGGCTGTGTGTGTGTGGGGGGGGCGCCGTGTGAGGCTGTGTGTGTGTGTGTGCGGGGGGGCCGTGTGAGGCTGTGTGTGTGTGTGTGTGCGGGGGGCCGTGTGAGGCTGTGTGTGTGTGTGTGTGTGCGGGGGGGCCGTGTGAGGCTGTGTGTGTGTGTGTGTGTGTGCGGGGGCGCCGTGTGAGGCTGTGTGTGTGTGGGGGGGGGCGCCGTGTGAGGCTGTGTGTGTGTGTGGGGGGGCGCCGTGTGAGGCTGTGTGTGTGTGTGTGTGCGGGGGGGCCGTGTGAGGCTGTGTGTGTGTGTGTGTGTGCGGGGGCGCCGTGTGAGGCTGTGTGTGTGGGGGGGGGGGCGCCGTGTGAGGCTGTGTGTGTGTGTGTGTGTGTGCGGGGGCGCCGTGTGAGGCTGTGTGTGTGTGTGGGGGGGGCGCCGTGTGAGGCTGTGTGTGTGTGTGTGTGTGCGGGGGCGCCGTGTGAGGCTGTGTGTGTGTGGGGGGGGGGCGCCGTGTGAGGCTGTGTGTGTGTGTGTGCGGGGGGGCCGTGTGAGGCTGTGTGTGTGTGTGTGTGTGCGGGGGGGCCGTGTGAGGCTGTGTGTGTGCGCGGGGGGCCGTGTGAGGCTGTGTGCGGGGGCGCCGTGTGAGGCTGTGTGTGTGTGTGTGTGTGCGGGGGGCCGTGTGAGGCTGTGTGTGTGTGTGCGGGGGGCCCGTGTGAGGCTGTGTGTGTGCGCGGGGGGCCGTGTGAGGCTGTGTGCGGGGGCGCCGTGTGAGGCTGTGTGTGTGTGTGTGTGTGTGCGCGCGGGGGGCCCGTGTGAGGCTGTGTGTGTGTGCGGGGGCGCCGTGTGAGGCTGTGTGTGTGTGTGTGCGGGGGGGCCGTGTGAGGCTGTGTGTGTGTGTGCGCGCGCGCGGGGGGCCCGTGTGAGGCTGTGTGTGTGTGTGTGCGCGCGCGCGGGGGGCCCGTGTGAGGCTGTGTGTGTGCGCGGGGGGCCGTGTGAGGCTGTGTGCGGGGGCGCCGTGAGGCTGTGTGTGTGTGTGTGTGCGGGGGGCCGTGTGAGGCTGTGTGTGTGTGTGTGCGCGGGGGGCCCGTGTGAGGCTGTGTGTGTGTGTGTGTGTGTGCGGGGGCGCCGTGTGAGACTGTGTGTGTGTGTGTGTGTGCGGGGGGCCGTGTGAGGCTGTGTGTGTGTGTGTGTGTGCGGGGGCGCCGTGTGAGGCTGTGTGTGTGTGTGTGTGCGGGGGCCCGTGTGAGGCTGTGTGTGTGTGTGTGTGTGCGGGGGGCCGTGTGAGGCTGTGTGTGTGTGTGTGCGGGGGGCCGTGTGAGGCTGTGTGTGTGTGTGTGCGGGGGCGCCGTGTGAGGCTGTGTGTGTGTGTGTGTGCGGGGGGCCATGTGAGGCTGTGTGTGTGTGCGCGCGCGCGGGGGGCCCGTGTGAGGCTGTGTGTGTGTGTGTGTGCGGGGGCGCCGTGTGAGGCTGTGTGTGTGTGCGCGCGCGCGGGGGGCCCGTGTGAGGCTGTGTGTGTGTGTGTGTGCGCGCGCGCGGGGGGCCCGTGTGAGGCTGTGTGTGTGCGCGGGGGGCCGTGTGAGGCTGTGTGCGGGGGCGCCGTGTGAGGCTGTGTGTGTGTGTGTGTGCGGGGGGCCGTGTGAGGCTGTGTGTGTGTGTGTGTGCGGGGGGCCCGTGTGAGGCTGTGTGTGTGTGTGTGTGCGCGGGGGCGCCGTGTGAGGCTGTGTGTGTGTGTGTGCGGGGGGCCCGTGTGAGGCTGTGTGTGTGTGTGTGTGTGTGTGTGCGGGGGCGCCGTGTGAGGCTGTGTGTGTGTGCGGGGGGCCGTGTGAGGCTGTGTGTGTGTGTGTGTGTGCGGGGGGCCGTGTGAGGCTGTGTGTGTGGGGGGGGGCGCCGTGTGAGGCTGTGTGTGTGTGTGCGGGGGGGCCGTGTGAGGCTGTGTGTGTGTGTGTGTGCGCGCGCGCGGGGGGCTCGTGTGAGGCTGTGTGTGTGCGCGGGGGGCTGTGTGAGGCTGTGTGCGGGGGCGCCGTGTGAGGCTGTGTGTGTGTGTGTGCGCGCGCGCGCGGGGGGGGCCGTGTGAGGCTGTGTGTGTGTGCGGGGGGGCCGTGTGAGGCTGTGTGTGTGTGTGCGCCGGGGGCCGTGTGAGGCTGTGTGTGTGTGTGTGTGTGCGCGCGGGGGGGCCGTGTGAGGCTGTGTGTGTGTGTGTGTGCGGGGGGGCTCGTGTGAGGCTGTGTGTGTGTGCGCGCGGGGGGCCCGTGTGAGGCTGTGTGTGTGCGGGGGGGCGTGTGAGGCTGTGTGAGGGGGGGCTGTGTGGATCCATGAGCCACGGTGTGGGGGTCTGTGAGGCGCTGTGCAGGAGGCTGCACAGCGGGGCTTGAGGCACATTGTGAGGTCCGGGTGAGGCACTGCGGGGCTGAGGGAAGGCGGGTCACTGAGATCCATGAAGCTTTCAGGATGGCCCTGCTGGGTAGGCACACACAGGTCAGAGGTCAGGCCCTGGAGGAAGTGTCAGGATCCACTGTGTCCAGCAGCCCACAGCCTTCTCCGTGGCTGTGTCCCGGGCCAGGGTCCCCCCACGGTGCTCGCACAGAAGACCCCGGGGTTGGGAAGTCTGCAGCCTGCAGTTGGGCCCCGCACGGACAAGCCTGCCATGGCTCACATCGTGCTGGTGTGAGCGTTCACTTCTCTAGGGAAACATACATGGAACGTTTCAGCGTGCAGCCCCGCCAGTCAGCACATTCATGTTGCAACATCCCCACTTTTTCTAGAATTGTCTCATCACCCCAAACAGAAACTCTGTCTTCTTTAAACAGTAACTTCCTATTTTCCCAGTCTCCTTTTAAATTTTTACTTTTAGTTTTTAAACAGCTCAGATTTCAGAAAACAGCAGCATGCATTGTGAAGTGTCCGCTCTGCCCGGCTACCTGGTTGTTACCAGAACCATCCTACTTACAGATTCTTCATTTCTTGCTGGAAATAGGGTCTCACTCTGTCGCCCAGGCTGGAGGACAGTGGTACGATCAAAGCTCACTGTAGCCTTGACCTCCTGGCTCAAGGGATCCTCCCACCCCAGCCTCCTGAGTAGTTGGGACTACAGGTGTGCACCACCACACCCAGCTGATTGTTTTCTTCATTTTTTGTAGAGGTGGGGGTGTCTTGCTATGTTGCCCAGGCTGGTTTGAACTCCCGGCCTCAGGGGACCCTCTAATCTCAGTCTTGCAAAGTACTGGGATTAGGTGTGAGCTGTTGCACCTGGCCTGTGAGTCTGTGCGTAGTTTTTCCTTGACATGCACAATACAAGCACATAGCGTGTTGTTCCACCTTGTGTGTCTTAGAGATACTCTGAGCAAAAAGCTTGCTTGCTTGTTGTCTAAATACACCTGGTCCGTGCTGACGGACGGTTGGATTGTTACTGTGAAGTGCCCTTCCACGCAGTTTGTGCACATGTATCTCTGCAGGAGAAATTCCTGGAAGTGGAATTGCTGGCAAGTCGCCGTTTGTGGAAGTCAGTCAACTGCTCTGCCGACGTCTGAGAGCGCCTGCGTGTCTTCAGTGCAGGGGGTCACCTGTCAGAGTGCGACACGTCTCACTGTTGTAAATTTGCATTGCAGATGGTGGTTATTTTTACTTACTCTTTTTTTTTTTTAAGATAGAGTCACTGTCACCCAGGCTGCAGTGAGGTGGCATGATCCCGGCTCACTGCGGCCTCCGCCTCCTTGGTTCAAGAAATTCTCCTGCCTCAGGCTCCTGAGTAGCCGGGATTACAGCCACACATCACCACACCTGGCTAGTTTTTGTATTTTTAGTAGAGACGGGGTTTTACCATGTTGGTCAGCCTGGTCTCGAAATCCTGACCTCATGATCCACCCGCCTCGGCCTCCCAAAGTGCTGGGATTACAGGCTTGAGCCACCGCACCCGGCCAGTTATTTTTAATTTATCCTGCAGTTACAGTCACTTTTCTGTTTTATGCAAAGCCACCACTTCCTGTTAAAGAGCTACAGTCAGGATGTATTCACTCAGTTACACAGAGAGAGAGGGGCTTCCCATCACCTCCATTTATATTCTGTCATGGCCGTGATGAAAAAGAAGACACAGGCCTGGCACTTTGGGAGGCCAAGGAAGGCAGATTGCTTAAGTCCGGTAGAAAAAAGTTTTTGTTTAAAAAAACCAAAAATGCAGGGTCTCACTCTGTTGTCCAGGCTGGAGTGCAGTGGCACCATCAGCCCACAGCAGCCTCAACCTCCTGGGCTCAGGTTATCCTCCCACTTTAGCCTCCTGAGTGGCTATGATACAGATGCATGCCACCACTACTGGTTAATTTTTATTTTTTATTTTGTAAACATGGAAGTCTTACTGTATTGCCCAGGGTGCTCTTTTTTTTTTTTTCTTTTTTTAAGACAAGGTTTCTCCATGTTGATCAGGCTGATCTTGAACTCCTGACCTCAGGTGATCCACCTGCCTCAGCCTCTCAAAGTGCTGGAATTACAGCCTCTTTGTGTGTGTGTGTGTGTGTTGATGTCTCCTGTCACCAGGCTGGAGTGCAGTGGCAGGATCTTAGCTCACTGCAACCTCCACCTCCCGGGTTCAAGCGATTCTCCTGCCTCAGCCTCCTGGGTAGCTGAGACTACAGGCATCTGTCACCATGCCCGGCTAATTTTTGTGTTATTAGTAGAATCAGGGTTTTACCATATTGGCCAGGATGGTTTTCATCTCTTTTTTTTTTTTTTTTTTTTTTTTGAGACGCAGTTTGACTCTTGGTCCCCAAGCTGGAGTGCAATGGCGCGATCTCAGCTCACTGCATCCTCCGCCTCCTGGGTTCAAGCAGTTCTGCCTCAGCCTCCCGAGTGGGACTACTGGCACTCACCACCATGCCCAGCTAATTTTTGCATTTTTAGTAGAGACTGGGTTTCACCATGTTGACCAGGATGGTCTCGATCTCTTGACCTCGTGATCCAGCCGCCTCGGCCTCCCAAAATGCTGGGATTACAGGCGTGAGCCACCGCGCACGGCTGGTTTTGATCTCTTGAGTTAGTGATCCACGTGCCTCGGCCTCGCAGAGTGCTGGGATTTTTTGTTTGTTTTGTTTTGAGACAGAGTCTGACTAAGTCACCCAGGCTGGAGTGCAGTGGCCTGATCACAGCTTACTGCAACCTCTGCCTCCTGGTTTCAAGTGATTCTCGTGCCTCAGCTTCCCAAGTAGCTGGGATTACAAGTGTGTACCACTAGACCCAACAAATTTCTGTTACTTTTAGTAGAGACAGAGTTTCACCATATCGGCCAGGCTGGTCTTAAACTCCTGGCCTCAAGTGATCCGCCTGCTTCCCAAACCGCTGGGATTGTGGGCGTGAGCCACCATGCCTAGCCTATTTTTAATGTTTTAGATAACATCTATTGATTATTAGTAAATAGAAATAAGAAATTCTCTTCCATCTCCCAATCACATACCTTGTTGTCCTCTTCTTCCTGTGTGGCTAAATCATCATTTCTTGTTTTCGTTACTGCAATTTTCTAAGTCATACTCACAGTTGAGCCATCTGGCAACAGGTGCCGCCAGTGTGCTTGTAGGCAGACTGCCTTACTTAGTGGAGAACCTAGGATGAACGACTTCCCTGAGAGATGTCAGACTCGAATTCCCACACTGACGCCTTTAGCCCAGGCTCTCCTGAACCCTGAACTTACGTGTTTGTCCAAAATAGACCAGGCATGGAGGTTCAGGCCTATAATCCCAGCAGCACTTTGGGATTTGGGAGGATTGAGGATTGCTTGAGGCCAGGAGTTCAAGACCAGCTTGGGCAACATAGTGAGACCCTACCATCTCTACAAAAAAATGTTTAAAAAAGTAGCTGGCCATGGTGGTGCACACTGGTAGTCCCAGCTGCTAAAGAGGCTAAAGCAGGTTGATCACTTGAATCCCATTCAAAGCTGCAGTGGGCTGTGATGACACCACTGTACTCCAGTCACAGGCGTGGGTGCTTCACTAAGTATGCTATGGAGAGGCTGTGTATGGCCCTGATTCATGACGAGAGAGGGTCTGGGAGATGAATGAGAACCCAGGCAGCTGGAGCCCGTGGGTGGGCCCCGACGCAAGTTAGGGCAAGGAGGGGAACCCCAGCCAAGGCTGAGTGTGTCCTGGCCGGCTCTGGGCCTGCAGCCCTGGGGGTTTGGCCTGGACAGGCCAGCAGAGGGCCCCCGAATGCAGCCTGCACAGCCTCCTATGGCTGATTCCCGGGCTTTCTGCTGCCTGGCACTTCCCGGGCTTTCCCCAAGCCCAGGCATCTGGGACATTAAAAAGAAAGCGACAGGAAAGGAAGGCATGTGTCTAGCTTGCTCCATCCCGCTTGCATTTGGGAGGTCTTCAGTGGGAATGTTTCTCTGGAAGCAATCAGCAAATGTGAAACACCATCAAGCCAGGCAATTGGAGAGGTAGAAAGAAGCGAGGACTTGAGTGTGGGCATTTTAGAAATAAAAATTTAAATTGACAAGGAAATGTTTCCTCCAGAGGGGTTTACAGTTCGATCCTTTTTTTTTTTTAGCTTTTATTTTAGGTTTGGGGGTATATTTGAAGGTTTGCTACATAAGTAAACACATGTCACGGGGGTTTGTTGTATAGATTATTTTATCACCCAGGGACTGAGCCCAGTACCCAGTAGTTACCTTTCTGCTCCTCCAGTGGACCCCCGTGTCCGGTGTTTCCTTTGTGTTCATTAGTTCTTAGCGTTTACCTCCCACTTGTAAGTGAGAAGATAACAGTATTTGGTTTTCTATTCCTACATTAGATACTTTTTACTTTTCATGTATTTATCTTGAGACAGGGTCTCACTCTGGCCCAGACTGGAGTGCAGTGTCAAGATCACGGCTCATTGCAAACTTGACTTCCTGGGCTCAAGCAATCCTGCCTTGGTCTGCTAAAGTGCTGGGATTCCAGGACACAACAAAGAGGGGGGTGGGGGAAGAAGTGAAGTGCTGGGATTGCAGCCTTAGCCACCGCACCCAGCTAATTTTAATTTTTCGTTTTTTGTAGAAACAGGGTCTTACTGTGTTACCCCGGCTTGTCTTGAACTCCTGGGCTCAAGGGATCCTCCCACCTCCACCTCCCGAAGTGTTGGGATTACAGGCATGCAGCGCCACGTCCAGCTTTCTCTTTCCCCCTAAACAGTAGTCAGTAGAGAGACCTGGCTTTCCCACAGGGCTGCTTGAGTCCAGCTCTCGATCCACTGTCTTCCTGCAGATCCTCCCACCATCTCACCCTACACGCTGGCCCCGGTATGAAAAACCACCATGTTTGCTGGCCTGATGAGATGCCCCACTCTGACTTCAAAGTGAAAGGAGGCCAGGCTTGGTGGCTCACGCCTGTAATCCTAGCGCTTTGGGAGGCCAAGGCAGGCGAATCGCTTGAGGTTAGGAGTTTGGGACCAGTCTGGCCAACATGATGAAACCCTCTCTCGACTAAATCTATGAAAATCAGCCAGTCATGACGTGTACCTGTAGTCCCAGCTGCTCAGGAGGCTGAGGCAGGAGAATGACTTGAACCTGGGAGACAGAGGTTGCAGTGAGCTGTGATTGCCCCACTGTACTCCAGCCTGGGCTGACAGAGTGACTCTGTCTCAAAAAAAACTGGTTACAGTGGCTCACATAATCCCAGCACTTTGGGAGGCTGAAGTGGGCAAATCACCTGAGGTTAGTCGTTCGATACCAGCCTGGTCAATATGATGAAACCCTGTGTCTATTTAAAAATAAAATTAGCTGGGTGTGGTGGCATACACCTGTAGTCCTAGGTACTTTAGAGGCTGAGGCAGGAGAATCTCTTGAACTCAGAGGTAGAGATTGTAGTGAGCCAAGATCATGCCACCATACTCCAGCCTGGGCAACAAAGAGTTTGTCCAAAAAAAAAAAGTAAAAGGAAATCTCAGAATTTCATACCGAATGGCAATATAAATTAGAGACAAAAATTATACACTGGCTGGGTGTGGTGGCCCATGGCTCTAATCTCAGCACTTTGACAGGCCGAGGCGGGCGGATCACTTGAGGTCGGGAGTTCGAGACCAGCCTGGCCAACATGGCAAAACTCCGTCTCACTAAAAATATGAAAATTAGCCAGACGTGATGGTGCATGTCTGTAGTCTCTGCTACTTGGGAGACTGAGGCAGGAGAACTGCTTGAACTCGGGAGGCAGGGGTTGCAATGAGCTGAGAATGCACCACTGCACTCCAAGCCTGGCGACAGAGTGAGAACTCCGTCTGAAAAAAAAATTACAGACTCTAAATTGCCTGAGTTTAAAGAACAGCTCTGCCACTGATGACTTTGGGATTTCAGGCAAGCTACTTAACTTTTCTGTGCCTGTTTCCTCACCTGTGGAGATAAGGATGGTTTCCTGTAGATGACAGAGCCCTTTGAAGGGATGCACACATGTTTATCTGCAGTGAGTGTTATTATTACTACTATTTTTTTTTTTTTTTTTGAGACGGAGTTTCGCTCTTGTTACCCAGGCTGGAGTGCAATGGCGCAATCTCGGCTCACTGCCCCTCCTGGGTTAAGGCAGTTCTCCTGCCTCAGCCTCCTGAGTAGCTGGGATTACAGGCACGCGCCACCATGCCCAGCTAATTTTTTGTATCTTAAGTAGAGACGGGGTTTCACCATGTTGACCAGGATGGTCTCGATATCTTGACCTCGTGATCCACCCGCCTCGGCCTCCCGAAGTGCTGGGATTACAGGCTTGAGCCACCGCGCCCAGCCTTTTTCTTGAGATTAAGTCTTGCTCTGTCAACTCACCCTGGCTGGAGTGCAGTGGTGCAATCTCGGCTCACTGCACCCTCCGCCTCCTGGGTTCAAGTGATTCTCCTGCCTTGGTCTCCTGAGTAGCTGGGATTACAGGCATGCGCTACCACTCCTGGCTAATTTTTTGTACTTTTAGTAGGGATGGGGTTTCACCTCATTGGTCAGGCTGGTTTGGAACTCCTGACCTTGTAATCCACCCACCTCAGCCTCCCAAAGTGCTGAGATTACAGGTGTGAGCCACTGTGCCCGGCCTTGCAGTAGTATTCTTGATCCCCAGAGAAGCTCTTGGGTAAGTGTGGTCACCTTTCAGAAATAACAGAGTGTGCATTTGGTTAAACCATTGAGTAAATACGGCTTCTTCTGTAGCTTCCAGTTTTCTAAAAAAGAGCTGCAAACATACCATCACTTACTGTATGGACGTGGCTGGAAACCTGGCCAGCTGGGCTGGTGGCTCAGATGGCCTTGCCATCTTTGTGCTCGAGCCACTCACTGCAGAATTTCCCTTCAGGGACACAAGCACCCAGCTCACCCGTTTTCTACCTCGCTTTCCCACGCTATGGTGATTCTGGGTGGGAATGTTTGGGGCTTGATTCACGCTGCCTGGGTGGACAGAGAGGCCAGCTTGCCCAAGCCTCCCAGGACTGATAATGGGATTAAATTTGTTGCCAAAGAGCAAGCAGATCCCTTTCCGGAGTAGGGGAACAAGTCTGTATTTACCCTCACTGGAAATTAGTATCAGCTGGGGACAGTGGCACACATCTGTGATCCCAGCACGTGGGGAGGCCCAGGCAGGAGGATTGCTTGAACTCGGGAGTTTGAGACCAGCCTGTACAATACAGTGAGAACCTGTCTCTACAAAAAAATACGAAATTAGCCAGGCATGTGGCACATACCCAGCTACTCATGAGGCTGAGGTAGAAGGATCGCTTGAGCCCAGGAGGTTGAGGCTTCACAGAGCCATGATCGTACCACTGCACTGCAGCCTGGGCAACAGAGCACGATCCTGTCTCAAAGAGAAAGAAAAGAAATGAAATTAGACCAGGGACATGGTGTAGCTTATACCTGTAATCCCTGCACTTTTGGGAGGCTGAGATCAGCAGAATCCTTGAGCTCAGGAGTTTGAGACCAGCCTGGACAACAAAATGAGACCCAGTATCTACAAAAAATATACACTATTAGCTGGGCCTGGTGGCATGCACCTCTAGTCCTAGCTACTTGGGAGGCTATGGGGGGATCCCTTGAGCCTGGAAGGTCGAGGCTACAGTGAGCCAAGATTGTGCCACTGCACTCCATCCTGGGTGACAAAAAAAGTAAAACCAAAAAAGTTTGTCTAAATCTTTTTCATATCTGGCATGGCAGATGTGGGTAGCCGGACCCTCCTGGGTACCTCTGCGTTAGGTGGTTTGGCTGATGCATTTGGAGAGAATCTGTCCTCTCCAGACCTGCAGGGGAACATGCTTTTGTGGCCTCTCGGGATCAGTGTGGCTGTTCTTCGGTGCTGGACCAAACTCCGCTAGTCTTTCTGCAAGGTGAGCTGCAAGGTGGAGTCTGAGGTCCACCCATCAGTAAGTTTTCTCTTGGTATTCACGGAATCCACTGATCTGTCTCACTCTGGCCTTTGACCCAGGCGGGAGTTCCTAACATTGGTCATTCGGACAGCCCTGGTTTTGGTTCCTGCCTTACTCGGGGCTCCCAAATGTTGACCCGCTTCAGTTTACAGTATTAGGAAATCACTTTCTCCTTGGAAAGTAAACGTGGGAAGCTGTCAGGCTTTTAGTGGAAGATGAAAGTTTCCACATTTTACTTTCCATTAGACTGTAAGTTTTACCATTGTCCAGAAGTTCTTTCCGTTGTTCCACTTGAAGTGGCGGGCTCGCCTCATTCCTGCCAAGGAATGAGTACACAGGTCCATGTACTTAAATTTCTGCCCATCTTTCCTCTGTGTGAGACTGTGCCCTGCAGAGAGTGGACCTTGGCATGTGCAGGAGCTGCGTGCACCACCGTCGGGTCCCTACACATGAGCAGTGTGGACCCCGGGCTGAGCCATGGATGTGAGAGCCGTCACAGAACTGTGATTGTTTCCTGCGCCGTGTGGTGGGCATGTGCCAGCAGTCGTGTGGCCCTGGCTGCTTTTGCACCCTTGGTGCATGCAACAAACAGCAGAGCAGCTCTGCCCAGCAGAAGCCATTTATTGGATCTCAAGGGGTCTGTAGACCCCCTGTGAGAGCAGCTTATTCTGAGATATGCTGAGCAGAGCCCAGCTGGAGTGGAGAAATGGGGACATACCATGTCCACATGTCCACTGCATTGCAGATATCCTCGATGGATAGGATGGCCACAGGACCTGGCCCTGCTGGCTGGGCTCTGTCTCTGTCCAGCCCCTCTTTTGGCCAGTACAAAACAGTTGAGTTTTACAGGGGCCTTGTGTGGATGAGAAGAGCTGTGTGATCTCACTGCCCACCTTCTCTCGCTTCTCAGCTTCATTTTGGAAGTTTCCGTGCCCTCCCCCTGTGCCTGCTCACAGAGGGAGGGAAAGAGGGCTGGTATTTGGGGCTAGATAAGCAATACCGCAGTAATCTGCATCTTCCTACGGATGCATCCCAGGCTTACCCTCATACAGAGAACAAGCACAGAGGTGGGGAGAGGAGGGAGAAGCAGGGGAGCTGCGGAAGAGAAGGGGCCCACCTTAAGATCCTAGATTTGGCCTTGAGGTGGGGGTTTCTGGGAAGGAGCTGGGGGCAGCAGGGCTGATTGACGTCCTATGGGAAAGTGGCCCCCGCATTTCCTTGGGATTCCCAGAGATGGCGCCTGACCCTGGACAAGATGGGAAGCGTCTATCTACCCTGTTAGGCTGGGCCCCAGGTCTGAAACTGCTGCCTTTGCCCATTGGCATGATGCAGCTCTACCCAAACCCAGGACAGGTACCAGGCAGCTCTCAGGCAGTGCCGTGGGCCAGGCCAGGGGTGGCTGCGAGGAGACTCAACGCTGCCAGAACCTGGCATCCAGAAACAGATTCTAAGAGGAGTCACAGCCGAGGGTGTTCCTTTAGTTGGCAGTTTATTTTAGGTGTCCTAAAGGCCTTTGGTTTTTCTTTCTTTTTTTGGGGGGGGGTGGGAGGGAGCAGGGTCTCGCTCTGTCATGTAGGTTGGAGTGCAGTGGGACATCCTCAGTTCATGGCAACCTCTGCCTCCTTGTTCAAGCGATTGTCTGCTCAGCCTCCTGAGTAGCTGGGATTGCAGATGTGCACCACCACCCTGGCTGATTTGTGTCTTTTTAGTAGAGATGGAGTTTCACTGTGTTGGTCTCAAGTTGGCCTTAGGTGACCTACCCACCTCAGCCTCCCAAAGGGCTGGGATTGCAGGTATGAGCCGCTACCGCGCCCAGATGGTCTTTGGTTTTCTGTTGTTTACATGGTGTTCTCTTCAGTTCTGACATAGAAGTTTGCACAATCCCTTTTTTGTAGATGAAGATACAGAAGTTCACACAATCCTAGGCCGGGCGCGGTGGCTCACGCCTGTAATCCCAGCACTTTGGGAGGCCAACGCGGGCGGATCATGAGGCCAAGAGATCGAGACCGTCCTGGCCAACATGGTGAAACCCCGTCTCTACTAAAAATACAAAAATTAGCTGGTCATGGTGGTGCACACCTTTAGTCCCAGCTACTCGGGAGGCTGAGGCAGGAGAATTGCTTGAACCCAGGAGGTGGAGATTGCAGTGAGCTGAGATCATACCTCTGCACTCCAGGCTGGCGACGAAATGAGACTCTGTCTCAAAAAAAAAAATAAAGAAGCTCACACAATCCATCTTTTGTAGATGAAGAAACCAAGGCTTTGTAACTAACTCAACCCTGCAAGAAGGACAAAACTGGCACCAGAGCAGCTTGCTCCTGGATCCGGCAAGAGTGCCTCTTGTTTGCTGAGAAGTCCACATATTTATCCAGCTCAAGAGTGGGAGATGGACGGTGACCAGGTCAGTGCTAGCCTTTCTCTGAGCTCCTCTGAGTCTGGGCAGCTGAGGTGCTCCTCCGGGAATGTTCTGCTATCCACGAGGTAGCGCCGGCCTGGAAGCTTTTGTTCCATTGAACTCTGCCAGGGAGCTATACTTAGCCATGCGAGTGGAGGCCAGGAGTGGGTCCTCTGAATATAGATAGTAACAAGCAGGCTATTTTCAAACACTTAGAGAACCTCCCTGATTATTCTGGGCCAAAATGGTATTTATAGAAAGTTCTGGGCTCTTGGACGCAAAGGCAATAACCTTAGTGCCTTTTGGCATTCAGGAGAGAAGCTTCTTTCAACAGGGAGTGGGGTGAGGGACCTGGTCACCCAGAGGCCTGCTGTCCCTCGGCACCTGTTTCCAGGAGGCCGGGCGTCCTCTTTGCATTTCCATTATGAGTCAGAGAACAACGCGAGGCACGCGGTGCCCCACTGATTTTCCTTCCTGCACACCCTGATGTGGGTCCTGTCTGAGGTCTGCCATGTGCTATGAGGGAAGACGTCATCGGGGGACTTTTCCTGCTGTGAGGAGGGTGCAGCCCCTGCCTTTCAGAGCTCGGGACACCCTCTTACTCCTGTCCAGGACCCTCAGAGATGTCCTAGGCTTCCACTCAGCCAGACGTCACTGGGCCATAATGAAACACCTACTTCCAATGCTCAGGTCCCGCAGCCTCCTGTCCGTCCTTGCCCCGCCTCCCACCCGGGAGAAAGACTCTGACAGTGTACCTGGAAGAGTTTGCTGGAAAGGCCTTCCCTAGGGAGGAGAGTGGATATGTGACCAGTGAAGGTTAGGGTGGGAAAAGTAGGCCTGGGTCCTGGGAGGAAGAGCTGGCCAGGCCCCAAGCCCCCAACAACTGTGAGCAAAGCTGAGACACCCTCTTCCTGGTGGCCAGGCTGCAGGTGTTGGAGAGGGCCCCAGAAGCCCGCATTTTAGGTGACCACCACAGGTTAACCTGAGGATGGTGAGGCAGAACAAGGAGAGGCCAGGCGGGAAGCAGGGCAGGGCGGGGCTAGTGGGCAGTGGCCAGGGGTGTCCGGGGTGGGACTGGCCGCCCGCACTGCCTCTGACTTGGGCCAGACCTAAGTGGAGTGGCTCCTCCATTCATTACACCCCAGCCCCCCATCATGTGTCCTGCCTTTCCTCTGCCCCTCTCTGCCAATCCATCCTCTCCCTCCCAGCCCCTGCCTGCCCAGATATAAATATAAGAGCATTTTCCATGGGCTGATACAGAAGGGAAAACATTCAGCTTTATTTTCGGCTTGTGAAATTCCTGTCCTTCATTCCCAACAGGTGCAACAGCCTCATTTAGATATTGGGGCCCAGAAATAGAACACAATTTACAATATAGCTTCCTTTAGGCATCTGGATGCTACTTAAAAAAAAAAAAAAAAAAAGCCCTCCTGTGAGATGCTGAGACAACACAAACCTTGGCTGGAGCTCTTGCCTTTTTCCAGGCTGGTGGAGCCCCTCAGAGCTGGCAGCCTGACCCCGAAGCAGAGGAGGCCAGAGCTCCAGGAGATGGCAGGGAGGGAGGGGACCCTGGAGGACAGGCTCCTAGCCCCACTCCTCCTCAAGACCTGGGCGTTGGCCTGTCCCCTTCCTTTGCCCTGATGGGGATGAGGGAGAGGAGATTGGGTCAGGGAGCAATTGCGGCCGTTGGGGAAGGTGACTTGGATGCAGCATTTGAAGGAGATGCTATTAGTAAAACCCGTTGGTTAAGAACCACCGTCCCCCATGATCCTTTGTATTTGTGTGTGTGTGTGTGTTTTGCACAGGGTCTCGGTCTGTTGCCCAGGCTGGAGTGCAGTGGTATGATCTTGGCTCACTGCAACCTCCACCTCCTGGGCACAAGCAGCCCTCCTGTATCAGCCTCCTGATTAGCTCAGACTACAGGCGTGTGCCACCACACCCAGCTAATTTTGTTGTGTTGTTAGAGACAGAGTTTTGCCATGTTCCCCAGGCTGGTCTCAAACTCCTGGGCTCAAGTGATCTGCCTGCCTTGGCCTCCCACAATGCTGGGATTACAGGTGTGAACCCCCACCCCCGGCCCTTGTGATTGTGTGTAGACTGAGGGAAAAAGGAGGGTGAGGAGCCCCTCTCCTCAGCACTGAATGCAGGTACCCTCAAGGCAGCTCTTGGCAAAACCCTGTGTTCCCATTGGCTGTGGAGGTTGAGGGGCATCCCCCACTTCCTATGTTGAAGTTCTAATTCTCAGGACCTCGAAGCCTGACCATACCTGGAAATAGAGTCTTTGCAGGTGTGATGAGTTGAGATGGGGGCTTACAGGAGCAGGGCAGTGTGACTGCATCCTCGTAAGAAGAGGGGACACAGAAAGACACACACAGGGAGACGCCACCAGAAGCCAAGGCTCACTAGTGACTTCCAAAGCTTCCAGAAAGCCTGGAGCAGCCCCGCCCCCCAAAGGAACCAGGCCTGCTGGCACTTGGACCTGGGACAACCAGCCTCCAGAACTGGGGGAGGATGAGAGACTGTTGTTTCAGCCACTCAGGTTGGGGTCCTTTGTTACGGGAGCAGAGTGGGTGCTTCCCGCTGGGGACGGCCAATCCCTGCAGGGGAGGCAGTGGTCCCCGTCCAGGAATGCGACAGAGGCTTTCTCAGAGAGCTTCTTCATTCCGCCAGCTCACGTGGAGGCCGGTAGCGGCTGGAGCTGAGAGGAGCCCAAAGTCTAGGTCAGGTTTCCTCTGGATGTGCAGGGGCCCATCAACACCTGGTCAGCGTTAGCCAGGCTGATCTGCAGGTGAGGATGGCCCAGGATGGACTGGAGCAGCCGAGTGACAAGGTGCCTAGTGAGTGCTCCCTGTGAGTCCTCCTGAATATTCCCATGGACGGACGGATGGACAGGAGGTTCAGTGGGCTCACAGGATCGAGGGGAGCCCTTGCTGCTCTCCATGTGGCTCCATCCCAGGACTAGGACGAAGTCTGGCTGGGGCCAGAGGCAGAGCAGCTCACAGCAGGCCAGCCCTCCCAAGGAACAGGTGTCCCGTCCCAGAAACCTCCCTCCCACCATCTTTATCAGCAAAGGTGTCAGGGACTGGGAGGGGCCTCTTTGCTCCTTCCTGGATGCCCCCTGGGGTTGAGCTGGAGAGGTGGAGACATGCTGAGGAGGACCAGCCCAGTGGGCAGCTGCCTAGCAGCTCAGTGGTGGGAAGAGGCCACGCGTAAGAAGGAAGTGTCATCGCCCCACTGGACAATGGCAGCAGAACTCCAGGGAGGGGTCTTGCGTGTAGGGAGCCTTGCGGACTTGGCAGTGTCTCAGCCCAGCACGTGGGGAAAGCTGCCCCAGGTACCACGGGTGGACAGAAGTGCAGACCCTCCGCAAGATGGCAGCGATCACGTCAGACCCTAGTAGCACCTGAGGGCTGCAGCAGGAGCCCCGAGTCCTCTCTTCTGACCAGGCAGCCAGGAGGACTTGCTGCCCCTGCACTCAGCTGCCTGCTGCCTGCCCAGCTTTGGTCTCCACCTGGTGCCCTGAGAGAGCCCTCTTCCTAGCCTGGGATAGAGCCTCTCAGCCGTTCCTCTGTGCCATGGGATGCTTTCCCGCCTCTGCGTGGTTTCTGCCCATAACGGTGCCCCTGCTCTCCAGATGGCAGCGTCCCCACCTCTCAGAAGAGTGTTTCACAGTGGCAGGCTCTGACCCAGAGACTCCCACCTACTCAGTGTCTAAAGGGCCCAGGCGATCCCCGAATCCTGCTACCTTGAGGAATTTCTCTGAGTCCCACATCCTCCACAGAACCAGAGGATGGGGCAATACTCAAAGCTTTGAAGAATGGAACAAGCAGGTGTGCAGAGACCTTTTATTACCCCATGGCTGTTCTTGCCTGGGAAGCTGAGTGCCCTGAGACTCTGAGCAGGACAAATCCCAAAGGCACAGGTCCAGGGTCCCCATCCCAACGCACCCAGACCACCGATCGTGGGCTCTTCCATTCCTGCTCCATCTTCAGGAGAGTCTAGTGAGGTGGGGAGGGCACGTGTGTGTACATCTGTGAGTGTGTGTGCACATCCATGTAGGCGTGTGACACGGGACAGCTTGTCCAGACCCCACACCAAAGGCTGGTGGGGGCCAGCTGAGAGGTAGTTGCACCTTCTGAGGATGGACCGCACAGCTGTGCTCACCACAAGTCAGAACTGTTCGTTTCTGCTGCAAGGGAATGAGGCAGCCTCTCAAGTCAGCAGGCGGCACTGCCAACCCATGCGGGTGACCACCCCCACAGGCTCTGACTCTCGGAAGACAGACCCAGAGACGTGACCACAATGCAGTGGAACCAGGGCTCTTTTTCTGATGAAAGTCTTCCCTGGGAGAGGAGTCTCCTCTGAGTGGGGCTCAGCGGAGTGGGCTGCGTGGGTGAGTGTTCTCTGCCCCAGTGGTCCCTGCTGGACTTCTTTGGTTCTGATTGGACACAGATGTGGCGGATGCACCAGGTGTGAGGCTGAGCCCTGTCCTCCCAGACTTGAGGCTCCTCTGGTGGCAGGAGGGACACCAGCTCTCAGGGTGAGGGCCATCCCTCCTACCTGCACCAACCACGTGCCTCTCAGGGGCCCGGGCAGCAGCCAGACTCCTCGTGCCGCGCCAGGAGGGACATGCGGGAGAAGGTCTTGGTGCAGCGCCGGCACTGGTACTTCTTGGTGTCAGAGTGTGTTTGCAGATGGGCCCGAAGGTTGGAACGGTCAGCAAAGGCCCTGCTGCAGTGCGAGCAGGCATAAGGCTTCTCCCCTGTGGGAGGAAGAAGGGGGCCAGTGAGTGGCCCTTGGGGTGGTGACACCATGGAAGGGGGCTTGAAGGCTACAGCACCCACCCTGACCATCAGTGGATGATCCCATCCCTTCCCTACAAATTCTCACAGCCTGAGCACCCAAGGTTGAACTCTGTGGGGATGGGGTGGCACACCTGGGTGAGACCACACTGCCTGAAGCCCCTCCCAGGAGCACAGGCAGCCACAGGCGCTGGATCTGCCATTGTTGCTGCAAGAGCCCTCCTGGGGGCCTTGGCCACTGGGAGAGGATGGGGGAAGTCCTAGGGGCCTCTGGCAGCTGTTTCTGGCCACTGACAGGCAGGTGGGGAGGGGTGGCCCCCTTCAGCAGAATCCAGAGCAGGGGTGGAGCCATGGTCCTTGAGGAGGCAGCTTTTAGGAACCACCTTCCATCAGGACAACAGGGGACCTAGACAAAGTCCTGTTGGGACCGTGGTCCAACACATGTAAAGGGAAGGGTGACTGGGAGTCATCTATTCAGTCCTGTAGCCCCATAGAGTCCTGAAAGACCACAGCATATAGCCCCTGAGGAGCCCAGAACACCTGCATTCCTGCTGGTGGGACACTGGGCATGCTCCTGGCCAGGCCAGCCTCCTGCAGGACCTCCCACCCTCCTCACTCCCAGGCTGAGGGCACCAAGCCCCAACAGGCTTCCACCTGGATGTGGCCCGGGGTCCTCTGGCCTGGAAAGCGGGTGTTTGGGAGGTGTTCTCATTAAAGGGTTGGGGAAACCAGGATGGATTTCAGCCCTGGAAAAAGCCTTCCCTCTGGCCTGAACCCAGGTGTGGCTGAAGGTCCTAGTCACAACAGTCATGACTTAAGGGCTAGGGAACCTCCAGTTAGGAAAAGTGTAAACTAGAGCTGGGTGCAGTGCTCACGCCTGTAATCACAGCACTTTGGGAGACTGAGACAGGTAGATCACGAGGTCAGGAGTTCGAGACCAGCCTGGCCAAGTTGGGGAGGCTTGTCTAAACTCTACTAAATACAAAAATTTAGTATTAATCCATCTCTACTAAAAATACAAAAATTAGCCAGGCATGTTGGCAGACACCTGTAATCCCAGCTACCCAGGAGGCTGAGGCAGAGAATTGCTTGAACCCAGGAGGCAGAGGTTGCAGTGAGCTGAGATTGTGCCACTGCCCTCTAGCTTGGGCAACAGAACGAGACTCCATCTCAAAAGAAAAGAAGTGTGAACTAGTCGGGTGCAGTGGCTCACACCTGTAATCCCAGCACTTTGGGAGGCCAAGGTGGGAAGACAGATTGAGCCCAGGAGTTCAAGACCAGCCTGGGCAACACAGCAACACCCCTGTCTCTACAAATAATTTAAGAATTGGATGAGCATGGTGATGCACATCTGTGGTCCCAGCTACTCAGGTGGCTGCGGCAGGAGAATCACTTGAACCCGGGCAGTCAGAGCTCTAGCAAGCTGTGATCAAACCACTGCACCCCAGCCTGAGCAACAGAGCCAGGCCCCATCTCAGACCACAGAGTGATCAAACCACTGCACCCCAGCCTGAGCAACAGAGCCGGGCCCCGTCTCAGACCACAGAGAAAATGTGTGAGCTTCTGGGCTTGATGTGGAGATTGGAGCTGATTCCCAGAGCTCATTCTTCCTTTCTGTGTTTATTCTTTTTTTTTTTTTTTTTTTTGAGACGGAGTTTCACTCTCGTTACCCAGGCTGGAGTGCAATGACACGATCTCAGCTCACCGCAACCTCCGCCTCCTGGGTTCAAGCAATTCTTCTGCCTCAGCCTCCCGAGTAGCTGGGATTACAGGCATGTGCCACCATGCCCAGCTAATTTATATATATATATATTTTTTTTAGTAGAGACAGGGTTTCACCTTGTTGACCAGGATGGTGTTGATCTCTTGACCTCGTGATCCACCCACCTCAGCCTCCCAAAGTGCTGGGATTATAGGTGTGAGCCACCGTGCCCGGCCTTGTTTTTTTTTTGTTTGTTTTGAGTTGGGGTCTCGCTCTGTTGCCCAGGCTGGAGTGCAGTGACATGACCACAGCTCACTGCAGCCTCAGCCTCCTGGGCTTCTGTCATCCTCCTGCCTCAGCCTCCCAAGTGGCTGGGACTACCAGCACGTGCCACCACACTTAGCTAAGTTTCTATTTTCAGTAGAGATTGGGGTCGTGCTGTGTTGGCCAGGCTGGTCCCGAACTCCTGGCCTGAAGTGATCCTCCCGCCTCAACCTCCCAGAATGCTGGGATTACAGGTGTGGCTCCCACACTGGCCCCTGCTAACACCTGGATTTTGGACTTCTGGCCTCTGGTCTGTGGGACTTTGTATAGCAGGCCAGGGAGCAGATAAGTCAGGAGGCAGAAGCCAAATGTGAATCCACTGCTAGTGTTTCTAAAATCACCCTCCTCCTTCTTACCCCCAGCCCAGACCGTCCTTGCAGACCTTGGCCTGTCCTACCTGTGTGGGTGCGGACGTGGCCCTGCAGCAGCCAGGGCCTGGAGAAGGCCTTGCCGCAGATTGTGCAGGCGCAGGGCAGCGTGTGGGTGCGGATGTGCATCTTGAGGGCGCCCAGGCTGGTGTACTCCTTGTCGCAGTACCTGCAGGTGAACACGCGCCCTGCCTGCAGGTGGCAGTGCAGCTGCCGGTGCCGGGCCAGCCCGGCCAGCGTGTGGTAGGGCTTGCGGCAGTGGAAGCACTCAAAGCCGCCTGGGGCTCGGGGCATCCGCTCAGCCCCAAGCAGTTTTTCTGGAGCCCCGTCCTGGTCTGGGCCCAGGATTGGGGACCACCGTGTGGGCAGCACCAGCAGTGGGGGCAGGTTGAGGTGATTCAGACTGTCTTTGAGGGGTACACTGGGGGCCCGGCTGCCCCGAGGGTCAACTCCACTGACTTCCAGAGCGTCTGGTCCAGAGGCCCCCAGAGCTTCATCGAGCTGTGGCAGGAGGGGCAGGGAGATGCAGGCGAAGGCCGAGGAGCGGTCCCAGGGCTGGGGAAGGTCACCAGGCACAGAAGGAGCCTCCCTGTCTTGGGGGAGAAGGGGCACCACTAGCCCCCGACAGGCAGAGCAGGCGCCATTGATTTCTAGAAGGGTAGAGGAGAGATGTAAAGATGAAGACCGAGTGCCCAGCACTTGGCGTTTTCCAATTCCGATCCATGGACCTGATCCGAGCCTATCAGCAGCCCGGCAGCACGGAAGGAGTGGCGGGGAGCCCGAGTGCAGACCCAGCTTGCATAGGAGCTGACGGTGCTATGCAGGGAAGTCACGGCGGGGCCAGGAGTGCAGGCATCTAGAACCAGAAGGCCCCGCGGTCTAGAGAGTGAATCTCACTTCCTCTTTAAACGCAAAGAAGAGAAACATCTGATGGGACCCCTGGGGTTCAGGAACATGAAACAGACCTCGTGGGACAAAGGAGGGCCGTTTAGGCCTCAGCTGGGCGGCACCTCTGATAAGCTCCCACCCACCTCTGGAGGGGCACCAGCCTGGCCCAGCATCCTCCAGGCGTCCACGAGGCAGCCATAAATCAGACGCTTGGCAGCAAGGTGCCGGCTGAGTGTAAAATCAGCCCCCTCACAACTCATCAGCTTCTAGTCACCCCTCAAGGCATCTCCTTTGGGGATAATTAGGCAGAGAAGCCAGTGAGCTCAGAAGCCTCCCTGGTGCTGGCTTGTGGCCACTCTGCTGCTTTCAACACAGCCGAGCCCCATGTCTGGGGTGCTCTGGCCGGGGCTTTCAGAATTACCCCTGGCTGGGCTCCTCCCTGGGATGGTGGTTCCTGTGTTTGGAGGCCGGCATACCACACACCACGTGGTTCATCCATTTAAGGGCAGCAGCCCCCAGATAAACAGGTTAGTCTGCGGGTAAGAGTTAAATTAATTCTGGATTTCTCCAAGGCCAAACCCTCCCAATAGCCCTCAATCCTTTTCTTACTCTGTACGTGTTAAAATAGATTTCTGGCTCTGTTTCTACCTCCACGCTGAGGCTTTGGGTAGAGAAAGACAACCCATAGAATAGGAGAAAATATTTGCAAGTCAGACTTCTGATCAGGAATAGCATCTAGAACATATTAAGGGTTTTGCACATCAACAATAAAAAGACATGATACAGTTTTAATATGGGCAGGCGCTGGAGCGCAGTGGCACAATCTGGGCTCACAGTAATTTCCGCCTCCTGGGTTCAATCGATTCTCCTGTCTCAGCCTCCCAAGTAGCTGGGATCACAGACATGCACCACCACACCTGGCTAATTTTTTTTTTTCTTTTTGAGACGGAGTTTCGCTCTCGTTACCCAGGCTGGAGTGCAACGGCGCGATCTCGGCTCACCGCAACCTCCGCCTCCTGGGTTCAGGCAATTCTCCTGCCTCAGCCTCCTGAGTAGCTGGGATTACAGGCACGCCCCACCATGCCCAGCTAATTTTTGTATTTTTAGTAGAGACGGGGTTTCACCATGTTGACCAGGATGGTCTCGATCTCTTGACCTCGTGATCCAGCTGCCTCGGCCTCCCAAAGTGCTGGGATGACAGGCGTGAGCCACCACGCCCAGCCTTTTTTTATTATTATTATTTTTAGTAGAGACAAGGTTTCAACATGTTGATCAGGCTGGTCTTGAACTCCTGACCTTGTGATCCACTCAACTCAGCTTCCCAAAGTGTTGGGATTACAGGCGTGAGCCACCGCGCCCGGCCATTTTTTTTTTTTTTTTTTTTTTGAGACAGTCTCTCACTGTTGCTCAGGCTGGAGTGCAGTGGCATGAACTCGGCTCATTGCAACCTGCAACCTCCACCTCCCAGGTTCAAATGATTCTACTGCCTCAGACTCCTCAGTAGCTGGACTACAGTTGTGTGCCACCACGCCTGGCTAATTTTTTTTTCTTTTTTCGAGACAGAGTCTTGCTGTGTCACCCAGGCTGGAGTGCTGTGGCAATATCTCAGCTCACTGCAACCTCTGCCTCCTGGGTTCAAGCCATTCTCCTGCCTCAGCCTCCTGATAGCTGGGATGACAGGCGCCTGCCACCATTGTCCAGGTAATTTTCGTATTTTTAGTAGAGGTGGGGTTTTGCCACATTGGCCAGACTGGTCTCGAACTCCTAGCCTCAAGTGATCTGCCCACCTGGGCCTCCCAAAGTGCTGAGATTACAAGGCGTGAGCCACCGTGCCCCACCTGGGCAAGGGATTTGAATAGCTATTTCTCCAAAGGCGATACATAAATGGCCAATGAACATATGCAAAGATACTCAACACCATTATCTGCCAGGGGAGCACAAATTTCAACCACAGCGAGACACTCACACCCAGTAGGACTGAAAAAAATAGACAGTCGCAAGTGCTGTGAGGATGAGGGAAGCGGAATTCAAAGGAACGTTTCCTGTCCGCTACTCCTTCCTGACTTGACCTCCTCCCACCCTCAGTTCTCCTAGTTACAGAGTCATCAGGTTTCTGCCCACCCAGAAGTGGGGGCAATGACAGGATAAGAGGGAACATCCAAGAGAGTTCTGGGGAGACCGCACTGGGGAGCCCAGGGTTGCCCGGCTTTACTGGGGCCTCTGCAGGAGAAAGTCACCGTTTCTTGTCTCCAACTCTAAGACTTGGCAACCTTTCTGGCTCCAGGCATTATCACAGAGCTGGGACCCTGTTTGTGGGCTCAGTGGCTGAGCCGAGAGGCAAACGGGCCAAGAGACAGCGTCTCCCCGTCAGGCTGACCGTGTGTTTCTGCTGGGATTTTACACACTTTCCCCATACTCGCTGGGTTTTCTTGCTTTTTTATTCCTTCTGCTGTCCAGATCCTGGGGAGGAGACTGTTTTGTTGTGTTTCCAAGTGGAGTCTCACTCTGTCTCCCAGGCTGGAGACAGTGGCGCCATCTCGGCTCACTGCAACCTCTGCCTCCCAGGTTGAAGCGATTCTCTTACCTCAGCCTCCCAAGTAGCTGGGATTACAGGCACCCGCCATTACACCGGGCTAACTTTTGTATTTCTAGTAAAGACGGGGTTTCTCCATGTTAGTCAGGCTGGTCTCAAACTCCTGACCTCAGGTGTTCACCTCGGCCTCCCAAACTGCTGGGATTATAGGCGTGAGCCACTGCGCCCTGACGAACAGACTTAAGTATCCTGCTGGCTTCAGGGTTCCCTGGGGAGCCATAGGAGCCACTTATTTAAAAGGAGAGATTGAGGAGCCCCAAACCCCAGCACCTCAGATGTACCCTGGGGTAACATCTTGGCAGAAAGTCACCAGGGCCCCCTGGCTATTAGAAAGCCAGGTGGCTGGGGCTGCAGTGAGGAGGGGAGCGGTGAGGAGAGGACCCGAGAGTGCTGCGGGGCAGCCAGGCTACTCGGGACAGTCACCCTCTGGGCCCCGCCAGGCTACTCGGGACAGTCACCCTCTGGGCCCCACTCAGCTACCCGGCTTCGCACACTCGGATGGTGAGGTGCGTTCGCTGTATGGCTGGACCTTCAGCAACACTTTGAAACTTGGGACTATGACCCATGTAAATTCCGTTTTCCATCACGTCTGAACTCACATGTACATCCACATACACATAAGAAGCCAGCGTCCTTCACCTAGAGCATGGCACTCCAACAGTTTCGGTTCTATTTTATCTTATAGAATTGCTGGTGGTGACTCATGAAACTGATTTCAAAATGTACATTTTAAAAGCACAGTCCTAGCTGGCACCCCCTGGTGGCAGCCTGGGCCTTGAGTGTGGATCCAGGTGGGACCATCCTGCCCCCATCTCCAGTTCTGTGCTGGGATAAAGATCTGTTGGGGGTGTTTCTGGAGGCCCCAGCCTCAGCAGTGCCCTTCCTGCCCTCTCCCCCCAGCCACAAAGCGGGAGTCCCGACTGCTGCGTCCACTGGGGCCCCTCAGTGGGCTTTTTCCCAAGAAGCTGCCAAGCCAGGTGGGGACTGCTCTGACTGCCCATGTGGCGGGCTGTCCTCTGTAGGACAGAGTCCTCTCCTGTAGTATCCCTGTGCCTAGCAGGCCATGGGAATGAGTGGACATCCTGATTGCTGGGCACGCATCTCCCCAGCCCCGCCAGTGTGTTGCAGCCCCGCCAGTGTGTTGCAGCCCCTTAGCCCAGCCTGCCCAGGCAAGCCTGCCAGCGTGAGCAAGAGGGGTTCTGGGGTGAGGGGAGGTTGGGGGAGGGAGGGAGGAGGCTCACCTGAACTGAGGCAGGACGGGCAGTGCCTTTGCAGCAGAAAGAGCTCATGGGTCCCCCTTCTCCCCATTCCCTGTGCTTACCACTCCTGGTCAGCATGCTCCGAGGGTCCCTCAGCAGGGCAGTCCCAGATGGCCCTCCTTCCCTCCCACTACCCCGCAACGCCTCCCAAACCCGTGAGCCAGTAAGATGACCCCAGGGTCCCTTTCGCTGGGGCTGAAGTGGTGGGGACGGGAGGCCGTATATAAGAGGTGAATTCCAGGGAGACATGGGGGCTTAGAAAACTTCTCCAAGAGGGGAGAGGATCCGCCCGCCCTGCCAGAGGCGGGGCTCAGTTCCCTAAGCGGAGGCGCCCATGGGCCACCTACTTTCCTGCAGCCGCAGCCGCCGCTCAGAGGCGCTGGCACCTTCCACTCCCACCTGGGACAGATGTCCCCACACCCCCCGCTCCCAGGGGCCTCTTTCCCGCCCCGCAGCCTCTAGTCCCGTCAGGGGGTCGGGCAGCCGGTACCTCTCTGCGTCTCCAGCCGCCCGTAGTTGGGGACCCTGTGGCTGGAGTGCGTTTTCACCAGGAAGGAGCGCGGCATGGTCCCTCCAGGGCGGCGGGCCGGGGCGGGCTGGGGCGGGAGGGGCGAGCGCAGGTCGCAACTGTGGCGTCCGCGGGCCTGGCCGCCCGGCCCAAGCAGGTGCGGAAGGGGTCAGGCTTATTAGCATAGCGCGCCGCCTCCGCCAACCAGCGCCCGGTGCGAGCTGGGCGGGGCTGAGGGCGGGGCGGGGCAGCAGCCGCGGGCGCCACGCCCAGGACAGGTGCGCGGGCGGGTCGGGGAGCGCGTGGCCGTCGGTGTCCTCCCCACGGGACTTCCCTGGCGCGCGCGCCGCCGAGTCACACACCGACCCCTCGGGCCTGGCCGCCCACTCGCCGTGAATTAAAGGGCAGAGTTCAAGGTTGAGTGGAAACCGAGCTGGGCTCCTGTCCACACAGCGTGGAAGCGCCGGCCGAGCCCCGTCCTCGGGAACCCTTGCTGCGGCGGATGACGCCCTCCCCACGGCCGCGCCTTCCCATCCCTTCTGCAAACCCACACGGCAGGATTCATGGGCAGAGCCCTGGCAGTCCAGAGCTGACCCGACTGACCAGCCCTAGTGGCGGCCCAGGGTTGGTGCCCTGGAACCGGCAGGGACCGGTGGCCTGGGGACAGTGGCCCTTTCAGGGTGGGCTGTAGTCTCCCAAGGCTCCCCCGCTGGAGACAGCCCTTTAGGAGTTTGCCCAGTGCCTCCAGAAAGCACTTTTTGGTGGGCAGCGGGGACACAGGACTCGACCCCCCAAGGGGTCAGAATGGATATGGGAAGTTTAATAAAACTGGCAAATCACATGAATTCTGCAACAGCTGCACACGTGACCTGGGCCAGCCATTTCCCTCCTTTGTCATCCTGTAGAACCCTCTGTGCCATAAAGAGCTGGGAGCCCCTGTGTCCAGTGTCTGGGTCCCTTTTGATGTGGATGTTTCATAAAGTTGGGGGCCAGGTGAGGCATCTCTGGGCTGGGGTGCACATAGGCGTGTCCATGGCGGTACCGAAGGCCTGCCTCCCCACCAGGGCTTCCACCTGAGAGCTGGGTGCCCTTTGCCCTCTGTGGGCCAGGGCTGGGGAAGGTAGGGAGTGGTGAGTCCATGGAAGCACTGAGGGAGAGACATCGGAGAGGAGGGGCATCCCACATCCCATGTCCAGGGTGTGAGAAGCTGGGGTAGTATCAGCCCCACTTTGCCAGTGAAAACAAGGGTCTGAGAGTGGGCTCAGCAGCTCACGCCTGTGATCCCAGCACTGTGGGAGGCTGACACAGAGGAATGCTTGAGCCCAGGAGTTTGAGCTCAGCCTGAAAAACGAGATGAGACCCCCATCTCTAAAAAAAAATTTTTTTAAATTAGCCAGAAGTGGCAATGCCCCTCTTCAGTCCCAGCTACTCAAGAGGCTAAGGAGGGAAGATGGCTTGTTGGACTAGCCTCCAGAAGGCGGAGGCTGCAGAGAGCTGTGATCACCCCACTGCACTCCAGTCTGGGCAACAGAGACAGACCCTGTCTCAAAAAATAAAAAAAAAAGGAGAAAAAGAGAAGAGCAAGGCAGTGAGAGGTTAGGACGCAGTGGGATTGGGACCCAGCCCCACTCCAGCTTGTCTGCCACTTGGCAGGGGGGAGTGGAAGGACAGGTGGGGGCGACCCTGGAAGAAGGTTCCCGCCTCTCCCACAACCACGGCCTGGCACCACCCTGGTGGGAGTGTGGATTTCAGACACGTGCCTGCCTTCTGCTTGTTCACCTGTTCCTTGCCTTGAAAGGTTCTATTTATAGCCTCCCTTCCTTCTCTCTCCCCCTCACAGACACAGATAAAGCTTGCAGATACCTGAGCCAAGCGTCCACCCACACTGTCCCTTCCCGCCCCCCTACCCATTGTGTGGCCATCCGCCAAGCCCCAGCTTATGTCCTAATGCAGCTAGAGCCTCGTGCTGTCCAGGGAAGCCGCAGCCTTCCCGTGGAGATTGGCTGATCTTACCGAGACCCTCAGAGGGTCTCAGGCTTCAGAGCACCTTTGGGGTCAGGTCCAAGGGCTCCCCCAGCAACTCCCCCAACCCCCAGCCAGGGACGCTTGAATCCGTTTCAGACTCACTCCAGCTGTGACACACAGGGCAGTGTCCAGGCTGGACCCAAGGAGGCCCCACAGAAGGAAACCTCAGCGTCTCCCTTCCCACGCGTGCTGCCTCAGGGAGGGAGGGCAGCCGTCTCCATCCCTTCCTTGTCCTCCGGTCCTCAGTGCTGGCTGCTTGGCTCTGGGGGTTAACCTTACGTGCCCCTGTGTGGGAAACCCCTGGCCCTCTTCCCTGGACATCCAGGACCTCGGGATGATGACTTGTGGTGGGCCTGGCAGCCCGGCCCCTCCTATCTGCCTGCATCAGATGCCCAACAGCAGTTTTCCATCAGGGAGCCCACCCCAGGAACTGCCGATCAGGGCAAAAATGGTCACAGTTCCATTTATGTTGATGTTTTCATCCCATGCATATGTCCTCCTGCTTTTCTGGTTTTACAGTGGATGTAAATACATAGTACCTGGAGATGTGGTACGTGTATCCATCTGGGTATGCATCTCTGTCACCATTGACCTCGTTTTGCTTTTTAATTTTTTTTTTGAGACAAATTTTCGCTGTTGTTACCCAGACTGGAGTGCAATGGCGCGATCTCGGCTCAGCGCAACCTCTGCCTCCTGGGTTCAAGCAATTCTCCTGCTTCAGTCCCCCGAGTAGCTGGGATTACAGGTGCGCACCACCATGCCCAGCTAATTTTTGTATTTTTAGTAGAGACGGGGTTTCACCTTGTTGACCAGGATGGTCTCGATCTCTTGACCTCGTGATACACCCGCCTTGGCCTCCCAAAGTGCTGGGATTACAGGCTTGAGCCACTGCGCCCGGCTAATTTTTTTTTTTAAAGATGGGCTTTCACCATGTTGGTCAGGCTGGTCTTGAACTCCTGACCACAGGTGATCTGCCCGCCTTGGCCTCCAAAGTGCTTGGTTACAGGCATGAGCCACCATGCCCGGCCACTTAATTTAATTTTTTAAAAGATGGGATTTCACCATGTTGGCCAGGCTGGTCTCAAACTCCTGACCTCAGGTGATTAGCCCATCTTGGCCTCCCAAAGTGCTGGGATGATGGGTGTGAGCCTCCACACCCAGCCTTGTTTGTTTTGAGAGGCAATCTCACTCTGTCACCCAGGCGGGAGTGCAGTGGAGTGATCTTGGTGATCTCAGCTCACTGCAACCCCCACCTCCTGAGTTCAGGTGATTCTCCTGCCTCAGCCCCCCGAGTAGCTGGGATTACAGGTGTGCACTACCACACCAGGAGATTTTTGTGGAGTTTTTTTTTTTTGGGGGGGGGGCAGAGTCTCGATCTGTTGCCAGGCTGGAGTGCAGTGGCACGATCTCAGCTCACGGCAACCTCCGCCTCCCTGGACCAAATGATTCTCCTGCTTCAGCCTCCCAAGTAGCTAGGATTTCAGGTGCCTGCCACCACACCCAGCTATGTTTTTTTTTTTTTTTTTTTTTTTGTATTTTTAGAGATGGGGTTTCACCATATTGACCAGGCTGGTCTTGAGCTCCTGATCTCAAGTGATCTGCATGCCTCAGCCTCCCAAAGTGCTGGGATTACAGGTGTGAGCCAGTGCGCATTTTTTACTGATAGGACTTCATAACGCAAACCTCAGAAAACCGCACCTTGAATTGAACCACAACCCCTGAGAGCTAGACCGGGGTGGGGGCTCAGCCCTTGCTCCCCACGCAATGCCCACCTGTGGTCAGGTGCATGCTGGGGGGTCAGCAGGGCTTGTTGAACTGGATGGAAGGGAAGCAGGAGCCTGCAGGCATCCTGGCCTTTCTAGAGGCCCTGCCCCATGCCCTGGGGGCATTAGGTCCTATCTATATCTTGAGTGGAGACACACAGGTGAAGACCCAGCCCCCAAAGGAGAGCCTGGTAGCTGGGCCTTGGTTGTCCCCAAACTCAGAGACACGGCCCCTCCTGTGGGAGCAGAGACAGTTCATGCAGGCCGAAGTCCCGACTTGGGACAACTCCATGCTGCCCAAGGTCATGGGCCCATGGAAGTGTGAACCCAATCTTGAAATCTCAATGTCCAGCCAGACCAGGGGCGGCAGTGTGCTTGGTCACCCTCTGGGAAGGGGACTCACCGCTGTTTGCAGCTGCTCACACCCGCATTGAGAGCTAGATGGTCAGAGGGAGGACGGGTTTGGTTTTGTTTTTTGAGTCAGACTCTTGCTCTGTCACCTAGGCTGGAATGCAATGGTGCGATCTTGACTCACCACAGCCTCCGCCTCCCAGGTTCAAGCAAGTCTCCTGCCTCAGCCTCCGGAGTAGCTGGGATTATAAGCACCCGCCACCACACCTGGCTAATTTTTGTATTTTCAGTAGACACAGCATTTCACCATGTTGGCCAGGCTGGTCTTGAACTCCTGACCTCAGCTGATCTGCTGGCCTCAGCCTCCCAAAGTGCTGGGATTACAGATGTGCGCCACTGCTTCTGGCCTGAAGGGTGGTTGTTAAGCTGGGGTTCAGTGGACACGTTCTGTGTGGTATGGGGGTCCCGAGAGGCAGATATGCTTGTTGTCAGAGCGCCAGCTACACTGGCTTTCAGTGGCAGTTCCCTGTGCGCTTGGGATGAAGGGGACAGACGTGGTATTCGCCGTGTGATTTCACAGGATGTGTCTTTTGCCTGGCAAGTGGCGTAATGCCCGGTTGTCTGACCTGCAACCAGGAGTCCCTCCCGGAAACTTGCTCACACTGGCAGACGCCCTGCAGCTCTTGTCCGATTCGCGCCCAGGTTATGCCTGCCTGACCATCACTCTCGTGCTGGGAGCTTGCCCTCTGTCTCCCGTGTCCCCGAGAAAACCCAACCTCAGCAGCCCCTGGTTCTTCCTCGTGGAAGGTACAAATTCAGTCCCCACCACAATGGGAAACATGTTCAAAGACTTACTAGTCACAGATCCTGGGTAGGGAGGGCACCAGGAGTGGGGACAGCCATCGTCCATCCCCAGATCCCAGGAGGCAGAAGTGAAGGTTCAGGCAGAGAGAAGAGGGTGTGTGGCAATGAGCCGTTTGCACAGGGAGTGGGGAGTGGTCAGCGCAGGTTCACGGGCAAAAGCCTGAATGGTCTGATGAAAGGAAGGGCAGGGAGCATGGGGGCCCAGACTCCCGGTGGGAGAGACGCCTCTGAGTGCTCATCTCTGGCAGCTGGCATGGGCGCCTGGGCATGGTGTCCTCCTGGTGCCCAGGCTGCAGGCTTGGCTGTGCTGCCCGTTACAACAGTCCCTACCGACACTGCCTGTGACACACAGGACACTGCAGGAGCAGATGCCTTAGCACAGGCCAGGGGGCAACGGTGGCCCTCAGACTTGGGGCACATGAGGTGAGAACTGAACCCTCAAGTAGCGAGGCAGTGTGCATGTGTGTCTGCAGGTCACAGGGGTGTTTGTGCATGTGTCCATGGGCATATGCATGTGGGAAGTGGCAGTAGCTTCTCTGAGGTGGCATGGAGGCTGGGCATCAGCGGGTAAGCGCCAGGCGCCAGGAGCAGGGTAAGCGGGGTCCCCAGCGTTGTCCTGTGGAGTTGGATGCCTGCAGGTTCCTCTGGTGCCAGCTCTGCCACCTGCTCTCTGCCAATGTCCTTTGAGCTTCCCACCTGCCATGTTAGAGCTGACACCTGCCTGGGAGGCAGGCAGTGGGGAGGCTTCGGGGCCACTGGGCAGCTGCCATGGAGGAACTGGTGGCCCGCTGAGTGCATTCTCCCTCCCAGCCACAAGGAGGACAAAGCCTGCTGGGTAAGGGGCTGGGGCCGCACCACGCCTGGGATTCGGATGAGCACTATCCAGGGCTCCTGCGAACGGGGGTGGAACCCGGGGCAGGGGGGCCTGGGGTGGGGAACCCGGGGCAGGGGGGCCGGGGGTGGGGAACCCGGGGCAGGGGGGCCGGGGGAAACTGGCGTCCTTCCAGATGCAGGTCGGCACGGGTTTCGACAGGTGTGACGGCGCTTTCTCCATAGCCTGCACCTGGGTTACTGCATCAGCAGGGTCAGGGCTGTGGGTAAAAGTTGCACAGTCCTTGGAGCCCCCGTGCCTCCAGAAATGCCAGGGACAGCATGGTGGACTGAACTGTGTCTCCCTAAAAGATGTTGGGGTCCCACCCCCCACCTCTGGGCATGGGGCCTTATTGAAAATAGAGTTAGCCGGGCGCAGTGACTCACGCCTGTAATCCCAGCACTTTGGGAGCCCAAGGTGGATCCCACTTTGGGATCATGTGGTCAGGAGTTTGAGACCAGCCTGGCCAATGTGGTGAAACCCCGTCTCTACTAAAAATACAAAAATCAGCCAGGCACGTACTAGTGGTGGCATGTGCCTGTAATCCCAGCTACTCAGAAGGCTGAGGCAGGAGAATTGCTTGAACCTGGGAGACTCTGTCTCAAAAAAGAAAAAGTCTACTTGTGCCGAGAGCCCAGTGTTAGAGATGCATCCCTTAGGCTATTTTTGTGTCAGTGCCTTTGACCTTGCCATGCTTTGCTGAGTGAATTTGAGCCTCTTTTTCCATGAGTGTGTTTAGAGAACCCCGGGATGTACTTATGGGAGGACGGGTTGCAGAGGCAGCGCCACCAGAGGCGGCCTCTCCAGGCCATCCCTCAATGGGGCCGGGCCCTCCAGCTGTTCCGTATTGGGGAGGCTGACATAGCTGAGGGCGCCCTCCCTCCCGGCCCTCTTTCTCCCTGCATCACGTCCTGGCGCAGGGCGTTAGGGTCCCCGCGGAGGCCTCTGGGGTTTTTCAGGTGAGCTGCCGAGTAGGTGCCCCGGCTGGGCCCACAGGGAATGCCAGCCCTGCGTGCCACTTGTTAGCAGAGGATTTGGGGCAGGTTTTCTGAGTATCTTTTTTCATCCACGAAACAGGAGCACCGGCCTCTGCCTCCTTCCCTAGGGCCACATGAGCATAAAAACAGGTGGCCCCAAATTAGAGGAATGCCAAGGCACCACCCAGATGCACCCAGAGGATCCTGGGAGGGTCAGGCTGCTGCGGCCGGTGCGCTGGGCCCCGGGGTAGAGGAGCTGCAGCTGGGAGGCCCTCAATCGGAGGAAACACCCCCTCCCTCGCACACACCTGTGGTTCTGCTGCTGCCGCCGCCTGTGAGTGCCCAGAGTGCTGGTCGTGGCTCCTGAGACCCAGGTATGAAAATTACGGGCAGTTTCTTGGGGGGGTCCAGCCTGGGGCCAGGGGGTCTCCGTTCCCACCTGACCTCTTTCTAATGGGGAAGTTCCCTGGTCCCTGGGACCTGGCGGCACTTTCTGGACGGCAGGGTTCGCGCTCCCCGTGCTGCTGCGGGTCTGTGAAGGGCCTGGACCCCACAGGGCAGGAGCCCTCTGTGGCTTGGCGCCTTGCAGTCAGGTCCTGCTGTACCCCAGGGTGGGAGGGAGACCCAGGCTTCCAGGGCCCTGCCTGAGAGCGGTGGGCCCACATCCCGGCTGCCGAGGCCCGTGTGGTCTGAGTGGGCCGCTCTCTGGCTCCGGCGCTGTGCAAACCCCCACCCTGCGACGCGAGGCACTTCAGCTTAGCTCCTTCGCGTGGCCGTAGGAGGGGCCCGGCCTCCCCGATGTCACTGGGACAGCCCCACTGTATCCGAGTGCAGGCGTCTGGCTCTACCCAGGGCTTTGTTAAATAGAAAGATGGAGCTGGGGGACTTGCTCCTAGCCTGAGGCCTCCTCCCCACACGGCAGGGTCTGCTGAGTTCCGAGTGACCCCAAGTCGCCACTTTCCTGTCATTCTGAAGTCCTACCCTGGATTGGGCAGATCCTCTCAGACGCCAGGTCACCCATGAGGAAGGCTGAGGCGGCTTCTTCACCTGGACGCCAGCCTGCGGCTCTCAGCTCTCCTGTGGCCTCCATGAGGGGACCTGGAGGGGATGGGTCTGCTGCCTCCAGACCCACGTGCAGGGACAGGGGGTGCCCTGAGGAGGGGCCCTGGGCTTCCTCTCACAGCCCCCGGGAGCCACAGTAGCAGAAGGCCAGGGTCCAACTGGGTGGGGACAGGGTTCAGCTTCCTCCGTGAGGCTGAGTGTCCAGAGGCAGCCCAGGGTTTGGGAACAGGGCCGGTAGAGTGTGACAGGGTGGTCTCCTTGTCTGGGCTCCGTTGTCTGTCCTCGACTCTGGGCGATGCTGGCTTGTAGGAGGCGTGTGGCTGTGGTTCGGTCAGGGAGGGCTGCCTGAGGACGAGGGCTGCCCAGTGGGACAAGCACAGAGGGACGGGCTTCTCATGCGCCTTTCAGAGGCTACGGTCGGTTAAAACCATTCCCATCCACAGCATGATGGCATGAGTGACAGTGGGCGAAGGAGCTTTTCCTTCTCCTGCCTCACCTGGGCCCGGTGCCCCTGCCCCAGCCCTGCTGAGTCCCCAGCACCAGCGGTCACAGCGTGGTCCCAGGAGGGACCTTCAGAGCTGAGGGTGACACAGAGCAGGGAGCCTTAGACCCGGCAAGCGGCTAGCATCAGAATTTACCCCCCAGGCACCTGCCTGCATGGAAGCAGGGGGCCTGGGGCAGAGCAGAGCCTGGGAGGCCAGGCAGTTCCCAGCCTGTCCACGCCAACCACCTGACAGCCCCTCCCCCTTCCCCTGAGGCGTTGGGGAGCCACTCAGGGACTCGTAGGTGATTCCGCCTCCCGCGGTGAGGCACAGAGACTTGGGCATCACCTCCCCGAGGGCTGCAGTTGAGGCCACGATCTGTCCAGACAGGGCCCGGAGCTGCCTCCAGGCTTCGTTGACACCCAGGGTCATGCCCTCGTGACTGCTCCGTGTCACCCTCCGGTCAGCCGTGGAGTAGGTGAACACACACAGCCACGCGTGGCTGGGACCGGCCCTGCTCTGCAGGCTGTTGGCCTCACTGGGCATCAGTCAGAGGCCCAGATGGTTCCCGGGGAGACTGTCTTGAGCCTCCTCCTGGAGGGGCACAGGGAAAGGCAGGCTGGCAGCTGGCTCTGCTGTTCCCTGAAGTTTGGTGCTGGCTGGTGAGGGGCTCCCAGACACAGGACCATGTCACCAGGGGTCAAAGAGTAGTGCGAAGGGAAGGTGGGGTCTCCGGTGGCCCTTGGCGAGTGCAATCTGAAGTCAGCCATGCTCCTTAAGGGGCGTCTCCCCTGGTGTGAAGGCTGGTGGAGGCTCCTGCATGTCCGTCCCAAGCTGTGGCCTTCAGGGTCAGGACAGCCGCCTCCCATTCTAGTAAAGAATCCAGAACAATTAGCTGGGCCTGGTGGCGCGTGCCTGTAGTCCCAGCTACTCGGGAGGCTGAGGCAGGAGAATGGCTTGAAGCCAGGAAGCGGAGGTTGCAGTGAGCCGAGATCACGCCACTGTACTCCAGCCTGGGCAACAAGAGCAAAACTCCATCTCAAAAAAAAAAATCCAGAACAGAGACTGAAAACACCCCTTAACTGAGAGGGGAGGGAGGAGGCAGGAAACAGTGGCTGATCTCGGATGGCGAGCAGGTGATTCTCATCAGCCTGAGGCCCTCAGAGATGGTAGAACAGGGGACCCCTGTCCCTGATGGTGACCCGTCATAACAGTGTGCTCAGAAACCAATCCGGGTCAGGCACACCTGTAGTCCCAGTGACACGGGAGGTCACGGCAGGGGGATCACTTGAGCCCAGGAGATGGAGGCTGTAGTGAGCTATGATCACACCACTGCCCTCCAGCCTGGGCGACAGAGTGAGACCCCAGCTCTTAAAAAAAGAAAAAAAGGGCAAAGAAAGCAGCTAGGAGTTCGAAGCCCAGGCAAGGGGAAACAGGAGCCCTGCAGGGACAGGAGCATGTGGTCCCTTAGAAGGAGGAGGGCCCAGTGCCCAGTGCCAATGTCGGCATGGCTCTGTGTGACCCTCCATGGCTGAGTGAGGCTTGGGCCAGGGCACACATGGGCCGCAGGCTGCCCCCCAGCATGAGCTGCCTGGGAAGACACAGCCGGCCTCCCACATACAGAGCAGCTGGCGGTGGCACACCGTGGAGAATAAGCCCAGTCGGGGCTGCGAGAGATGTTCTGAGACATTTTATTTAAACTTTTTTTTAAAAAAGACAGCAACAATTAATGCCAAGAACAGAAAAGAGTGCTGACGCGCTGCCCGGCCCGCCACGCAGGCCCCTGGCCCGGCCCTCAAGCGCTGCACCGCTAGGGCCAAGTCCCCTCTGGCAGCGGGGCAAGTCAGCTTTGAAGGTGACAGTGGGCTGAGGTCAGGAGGGGCCCTGCTCTGCCGGCCCCGCCTCTCCTGGGAGCAGCCACCGCATGTGCCTGGGGTGCTGGGCTCTCTTCCTGGTTATCAAAGAGAAGCACGCAAACCTCAGGGACCCAGACAGAGTGGGTGGGCCGGGCAGGCCCGAGGCTCGCCTGAGCTCCGGCAGGCCCCGCTGCTCCCTTCCTCCTTGCCCCAGTCCCACAATGCTTGTTTTGTTTTTTTTAAAAATATAATTCTGTAAATGTTCCATAAAAATACTATTATTCCTAGTCAAACACAGATATTGCAGTATGAAGAGTCACTGCTCTGTCTTTGCTCTATAAAATGTGAAAAGATTCTCACACCTGGTATAGAAAAGATGCCAGGATTCCTAAGTATCACAAAAGCCAGTACCAAATGCGCATGGTGGGAGAGGGGCCGGGGCGGGCGGGCAGGGCGGCAGCTGGGGTTCCTCCTGGCTCTACTGCAGGGTGCAGCTTAGACACCACTGGTTCCTTCTTCCCACGCGGGGGCATCATGGCTTTGAAGAGACAGCCACTGCTCCAGGTCCCAGCGGCCAGCCCTGCCCAAGGAGGCCGCCTGCTTGGCCAGAAGCACCGAATGAGCCAGCGACGCCGGCGGGACCAGGTGGCCCTGCTCTGGCGGTGTAGGCAGCTGGCCCGTCTCCAGGCCTGGAGGCTCGGCCCCGGCTCCCCTCCTGCACAGGTGCAGGCTCCTCCTGGGCTGGTGAGGCGTGCTCCTGAGGAGATGCCAGGTGTGACACAGGAGCCCAGCCCTGTCCCTCGAGCAGAGGCATCCTTGTCCCCAGACGGGGCAGGTGGCTGCACTGCCCCCTTCAGTTCTCAGAGAGAGACAGGGCGAGGGCAGCCTGGAAGGCGGCCTCCTCATCAATGCTGTAGTCCTGGAGACAGGGAGAGAAGCGCCGGGTGAGGGCCTCCCCTCTGCCCCCACCCACACGGGCATGTCCACCCTTCCTGCCTCCCTCCAGCAGCACACAGGAAGGACCCGGCTTCGCCGTCCCAGCAGGCATAGGGGCCTGCGGGGTTGAGAATGTGTGACCGTCACCTGCTCCCCAGAGTTCTGTTCTTCAGCTAGTTCCCCGAGGGGCCCAGGGGTCTGCGTACACTGTGCGCCCAGTGACCGGGTGCCAGGTGGGTTTGTGGAGGGGCTGGGGGCTGCTGGTTCAGCTCAGACTCAGCCCTGGGGTGTCCGAGGTGAGCAGGCAAGCCAGGGCTCCCTGACCTCCGACACCTTCCATCCTGAGGCTGTCAGGAGCATGGGTCCTGGGCGGCTGGCAGGGGGAGTGACAGCTGTCAACAGGATTGTAAGCCAGCGCCAGGAATACACAGGGCCGGGTAGGGAGGGGCCGCACCAGGAGTGAAGAGTTTGCATGAGGGTCTGCCGGCCTGGGTGCACTCCTGACCCAGGGCGGCTGGGAGAAGGAGACAAAGCCGGAGGGGCCAATGGCGATGGAAGTCCTTCCAGCTCCCTCCAGAAAGCTTCCGGAAGAAAGCCCGGCTCACTCTCAAGGGGCTCTGTGGGGTGGGCAGGCAGGCACCTGCCCAGTGTGGTCCACGTCCCCAAGAGGCCTGGGCACCCTCTAGTGGCCACTTGGGCTCAGCCACCACCGCTCCCCACCTGCTCGCGGCCCTCCCCTGCCCCTCGGAACCAGGAGGAGCGTAGCCACCTGAAATGAGGCTTTTACTTCCGGCTTCCTCGGAGCCCTGCAGACCCTGAGGCTGGCTAGGGGCCCGTGCAGGAGGAGGGTGGCCAAGGAAGGGCGGGCGGGCAGGGCGCCTACCACAAAGGTGTCGTAGGAGAACTTGTGCCGGTGCAGCAGGTGCTGCAGGAAGTTGGCGCTCTTGTAGCTGGGGTCCCCCCAGGGCATCGCCGAGCAGATGGGGCACACCTGGAAGGGGCGGCGGGATCAGGCCAAGCTGGACCAGGACGAGGTGGCACGGCCTCGCAGGACTGGGGATCCTTCCAGCCTCTGGGGTGCCCTCCTGAGCCCCTATCAGTGCCCCAGCCTGGGAAGGCACCCCAGACCCAGAGGAACATGCCTGGGTGATGAGTGAATTAATCGGCGAGCATCACCCTGAAGACTTAGGGATGCTCCCTGGTTCCTGCCAGGTGCTGCTGGGGCAGCCAGGTCCCCACCACGGGTCCCCGGAGGCCTTTGAGGCCTGAGCACCATGGACCCCCCAGCACAGGTGGTGCTCTCCCGGGCCAGGCAGGCGCTGCTTACCACACGGTTGGGGTCGCTGCGGTGGCTTTCCACACAGTGCTTCACCAGCTCCTGCTGGTCCAGGTTGCGGGCGCCGCAGTATGGGCAGGCGAAGGTGGACCTGTTGGGGATGTTGCTGGCGGGGCGGGGTAGTGTGAGCGGCATGGCTGGGGGCCTAGGGACCCTGCCACCTGCTTCTCTCAAATGCAGGCATGGCCCCAGGCCCCCCTCCGTTAGACTGCAGGACGCGGCAGTGTCTGGGTGCCCCCTGTGCCTCTACATGCCGTGGCCTCCTTACACAACCAGGCCAGCCACAGGGTGGAGTCTGCTGGCACTGCCCTGGAAGAGCCATCTCTTGGCCCATCCACCCGCTGGGAGGTGACCTGTGGGTCTGGCCTACACCCTCCTTCTGTGACCAACACCCAAGGTGTCTGTACCCCAGGGAGTCTGGTGAGTGTGCCAGGGAGGGAAGCACAGGTGCCTTCCTGCAGGGTGGCAGGGAAAGGTCTACTACCCCAGAGTGGACGGACCCCGGGTGACTCCCCAGCCTCGCTGGGACAGGGCACTGCGCTTGCTCCTAGAGTGAGGAAACAGCCTAGGACTCTGTCCCTCTCCCCTGCCCCAGCAGGGTGGCCTACCTGGGGATGGGCTGGGACGTGGGCACCACAGGGACGAACTTGGGGCAGTTGGCCATCTGCTCCTGGACCTTCAGGCAGGAGGAAATGTGCCCTCTCATCTTTGCCAGGGTGACCTAGGAGACAGGGCAGGAGAGCAAGGCAGTCCTGAGGATCTGGAAGGGCTGTCCTGGGAAGGCCAAGACCTCAGGTGTCCAGGACCAGAAAACTGCAGCTGTGTTGCCAGCAGAGGGACCCGGTCCCTTCCTGCTAAATCACAGGCACGGAGCAGTCGCTACTCCATGGCCACAAGCAAGTCACCGGAGGGCAGCCTGGCCGAGGGCAGAACCTGGCCTGAGAAGGGCGGCGGGAGGCAGGCAAGGCTGTCTCTGGCACCTCGGAGAGGCAGAGCTCGGCATGCTTCACATAATCCTCCAGAAAAAGGGAGCAGCCAAGTGGAGGCCACGAAGCCTCGCCACTCAGCACATGCCCCACGCTGGGGCAGACACTCCGTGGAACTGAGAGGCAGGCTGAGAATGCTTCCATGGGGCAGGGCACCGTCCTCCACCCACAGCCCACCTGACGTCCAGGGCAACAGGCTGCCAGACTGCAGGTACCCGAGGTCCTCCTGGACACAAGCCTGGCACCCAGCTCTGCCCAGGGCTGCTGGACCCCGAGGGCTGCGCCACATCCCAGCAAGGTGCCGGGAGACACAGCTGCGCTAGAAGACCCAGGTTAGAGAATCGACCGCTGTGGTGTGGGGAGGCCGCTCTGCATGTGACCCGTTCTGATCCTGTCTGTCTGCCCAGGAGAGAGGAACGCTGAGCAGGGAGGAGACGGGGGGAACCCAAGCACCTGAGACCACAGCCTGCTCAGCCTCGCTACTCTGGAATCTGGGGCAGCCTCTGGACGTCTGGATCTCTGACCTTGAGGACAAGGCCCCGAGCGGCCCCGTTCCAGTGTGAGTGCTTTGTAGAGCTTAATCACCTGAGACGCGGCAACGTGAGAAATAATTTAAAACCAATTATAGCTGCTCAGTCCCTCAGAAGCTGCTGAAAGAAACAGCCACTAGCTGGGGCCTCTCCACCCTGAGGTGAGTGTGCCAGGGAGGGCTGTGGGGCACAGGCCAGGCTCCAGGGCAGGACGGAGAAGGGGGGCCACTGAGGCCCATGACAAGTGGCAGGCCCTTGGGCTGCTCTGATGTGGTGTGGTGGCGCCCACCTGCCCAGCTCTGACACTGCTGGCAGCTGGACAGTGCTCGGCCCTTACATGTCCTTGACTCTGCCTGTGGCCCTGGTGACCTTGGAGCCCCCAGTGCTGTCCCCGGTATCAGCTGGCAGGGGAGGCTACATGGGAAGGTTTCAGCTCAGGCCCCATCCCTTCACTGGCTGCCACCCACATGGGTTCCCTTGGCCCGAGCCAGGCGGCCCAGTCGGTGCTGTGCCCACCGGCTGGCCCCCATCAGTCATCACAATGGGAAGGGAGAGATGAAGACGCAGGGGAGGGAGGTGCCTGGGCCGGCTTCCTGGTGCAGGAGCAGGCTGCGGTTACTCAACAGGAAAGCGAGACGGCCCCAGCCCCGCCCTCTGCAGAACCCGTGGGCTGAGGCTGCCCACCGAGTGCCCCCGCCTCCCAGGATGGCCCGAGCAGGCAGTACCTTTTTGTTGCAGCCTCGACAGGGCGCTTTGTAGGATGAGAGCTGCTTCTCCACGTGGGTGGCCTTGTCCACCTTCTTGGGGTCGAAGGGCAGGCGGCAGAGTGGGCACAGAGGGGATGGCACCTGCAGGCATGGTTGGAGGCACTCCCCGCAGAACCTGCAGGGGACAGGGGCCTGAGCGCCAGCACACCACCCGGGTCTCCCAAACTGTAAGTCAGGCCTCACCTGAGCCCCTTCTCAGGACCCAGCACTTGTGGGGTCCGCAGGGACAGCTCTCCCAACTGCTGTCGCCATTTCCAGAGACAGTCACTCTTACATCCAAGGCCCCCCAACTAGATGGGCCCCATTTGGCTAAAAGGTGGCCCCAGTCCCTCCTGACAGTAGGGCCCCTGTGGTTTTCTGGCTGGGGCAGAGCCGTCTATGGCCATCTACCACGTGTGGGCCAGAGGAGCTCCCATAAGCAGGAGCCCCAGGCTCGGCCCACCAGGCTCACGCTCGCATGGGGACAACACCTGGGTGGGCCATGGGGCACAGGAATAACCCAGGGACTCTGGAAACTCTTCCAGTGCCACGCTCTAGGGGATCAAATCTCAGACAATCGTGGGAAAGGAAACTGCCAGGCCCCAGGGCCTCCAGAAGCACTGGACAGGGAAGGGCCAAAGCCGGCCATGGCAGCACACTCTGAGGCCGGGTAGCAGTCATCGGGCTTGGGGCAGCTTAGCAGGCAGGAGCAGAGGCTCAGGTCCTGGCCACCATGGGGCACCTGAGGCTCCCATGGGCCCTGTCTCTTGGCACTGCCTGGAGACACTGTGTCATGAGGACAGAATGAAAGTCCCGCGGCCCTGGGTGCACTCCATGGCCACACACCCTCCTGCTGGTATCTACAGCCACATCCCACTCTGTAGACGTGCACAGGCCTTGGAGGGGAGCACAGCCAGCCAGTGAGAGCCCCAGTGCAAACACCGAGGAGCCTGATCCCGGCGGCCACATCCTGCTGGGGGAGGACTGCCATGGGGGTGGGGACAGCTGAGCAGCGGCGAGGAGCTGGAAGGGAGCAGAGCCCCTCAGCCGCAGGAAACCTGTGGGACCGGGGGTTGCGGTGGGACCGGGTTGAGGTGCTGGTGTAGGAGCCCCACTGGCCGGGACTGTGGGCAGTTCCTGAGTTCACAGACCACTCAGCTGAATTAAGGGCCAGAGTCCGGTTTGCCATCAAAAGATTTCCACATCCTTCTCGAGAAAAGGCCCTTTCTGTGAGGAGGAAGGCCGAGGGAGGGTGTTATGTCCCTCCCGCTGTCCCTCATGCCCTCTTTCCCCACCACTGGATTCCTACGGAGCCCCACCTCGCGGTGGCTCCCACATTAACCTTTGTGTGAGAGACAGTGGGACTCATTCTGAAGCCTGTCAAAGTGAACAGCCCCCAGTGAGCCTTTTCCTGCAGAATGAAGAGGTTGCTCACTTCACCCACCTCGCCCGAAGTCTCAGCAGATGTCCCGGCAGGTCTGCGGAGGAGACACCCACGCTCCCACACCTGAGCACCCAGCCGGTATTTCCCGCGGCATCCCTGGCACTGGCCCCTGGACTCAAGCTGTGGAGGCCACCTATTCCACCCGATTCCAGGAGGAGGAAGGTGCTGGTAAGATGATCCATGTGGGGAGGCCCCGGGACCCCCTGCCCAGGCTCTCACAGCAGGGAGAGGTGGAAACAATCCAGGCGCCCGCCAGCAGATGGATGAGGAAGGCATGTGGTGTGACACACATGGAAAGGGTATTCAGCCAAGAAGAGGCGTGAAGCCTCGCCATGCGCCCGGAGGCCTGGGAAACGGTGCAGGGCAGACAGCAAGCACGGCCGACCGCGTGGCAGGAGTCCACTCACTAAACGGCCACAGAAACAAAGTGACAGACAGCAGAACAGCGGCTGCCGGGGAGGGCCCTGCTTCCTTCTGGGGCGGTAAGAATCTTCTAACATCGCACTGACTGCTGAGCGAACCCTAAGCTGCCAGAGACCAGGCAGGAGCCCGGCTGCACTGCACGGCCACGGGCTGAGTGGCAGCTACTTCAGTGAAAGGAAAAGCGTCCCAGGCAAAGTTGGGGAAGGAAGAGAGGAAAGATAGGAGGAAGACAGCCTCATCTTCACCCTGAAGACTCAGAAAACACGAGAGGGAACGCAGCCTGGCAGGTGGAAGAGCCAGGTCCGAGAAGACACCAGAGGGAACCCAGGCTGGCAGGCGGGGGAGCTGGGCCTCTGAGGAGCAGGAGGCAGGATGAGGTACCCAGAAGGTGGGTGCAGCCCTTGGCCTAGTTTCCAGTGATGGCCACCCCAGTGCCTGGAGAGCCAGCAGCCAGGAGCAGTGCCCGCTGCCCCCACAGGAAGTTCCTGTCTGCACCCACCCAGGGGCTGGTGTTGACCAGCTTCTCGGCTGAAGGAAGTAGCTGAGGGTGATGGGTATGGGGGCGTGACAGCCTTGCAAAGTGGGAGGGGGACCACACACCAGTCCTCCCAGCAGCCACTGGGGACTGACAATGGGGTGTTGCTCCCACACTGGCTGCTGCACAAGCTGAGGAGCTGGACAGCCCATGTTTCAGCGATCTGCCTGGCCGGCCCTCAGCCAGCCCACAGCTTCCCTGCACAGGTGGAGGCTGCTCACACAGGCCTTCCAGGCGGGGTCATGCTCACATGTGTCCTGGCCACAGGCTTCTGATTCTAGAGGTGGCTTACTGCTCATACTGTCCCGAGTGACAACAGTTCCTGCTGGGCCCCCAGGGGGCTTCCTGCCCAAGGCTAGAGCAAGGTGCTCGCCCACACAGGGTACTCCTGCCGCAAGAAATCTACCCTGGAGGAGGAAGCTGTTCTGGCTGGGAGCTTGCAGAGGGGACCCCGAGAGTCTTTCAGCTGTCTGTGCTCGTTTGCATGCATGCCTTAGGAACACCAGCAAGAAACAGAAAGGTAGGGCCAGAGAGTGCAGCCAGAAAACAAAGCTCTCAGGGAGTCAGGAAGAAAAGTCTTTGAAAGGCAAAGGCTGTGTGCAAAGCTCCGGCAGGACCCACAGTGAGGCTAGGAGGGCGTCAGATTCTACCAAGAGAAGCATGTGGGAGAGAAGTTTACAGGAAAGATGCTCCACAAAGATGCCGTCCTGGATTCTGTGCGATGAAAACGTTTTAGGGAAGCATTTGGAAAACAGGGAAACACGGATGTGTGCAGACCAGGAAGGTGGAAATGCGTGGTCAGCACAAGGTGAAGGTGCTGACACCCAAAGCCCATGGGAGGCTTTCTAAAACCAGGCCCAGGTCAAGCCTGGCAGCCCTCGGTAACAGATGAGAAGGTGCAGAACACACATGAAATACCCGCTACTACCTGCTCACAAGAAGTCCCCTCGGGTGCGGTGGCTCACGCCTGTAATCCCAGCACTTTGGGAGGCCCAGGTGGGGGGATCACGAGGTGTAGAGTTCAAGACCAGCTTGGTCAAGCCTTGTCTCTAATAAAAATACAAAATAAGCCAGGCATGGTGGGGGGCACCCCAGCTTCTCAGGAGGCTGAGGCAGGAAAGCCACTTGAAGCCAGGAGGTGGAGGTTGCAGTGAGCCCAGATAGCACCACTTGCACTCCAGCCTAGGTGAAAAGAGCAAGATTCCATCTCCAAAAAAAAAGTCCTCTTCAGAGGCTGCCAAAGTGAGATGGAGGAGCGGGAGCAGAGCCTTTAGCAACCTCACAGGAGAAGTCGGTAGACCTATCCCAGCGTGGGCAGGGACCTGTGCCACCTGATATAGGTGACCAACCAGCTCTGCTTCCTGACGCTGGCCCTGCCGCCTCCGTGGGTGCCCAGCACACAGCCACCAGCTCCCTCTGTGGTAGGAGCCTCTGAAGTCAGCTGCCTTTGCTTGCAAAATGTTCTAGAGCCTCCCAGCCTGGGAGCACCCCCTAGACTCCACCACCTCAACAGCTTGGATGTCTGTGGGGAAGCCCTCCTGCTCTCTCTCTACCCTGCCACTGCTCATTTTGCTCAAGAGCTGTATTATTCAGCACTTAGGAGATGTTGTGGAACAGACACTCTGATCTCGGCTTCCTCCCAACGGGGCTGGCAGCTCCACAATACTTGAGCACAGGTCCCCGCCGGGAGGAAAGCCACGTCCTCGAGTTTCTGTTCCTGAAACACCCTTCAGGAAGCAGCTTTGAGCCCTGGTGCCTTTGGAAACCCCAGCAAGGGGATCAGTGTCTGCTCCCCTGTGGACCGGGCTGCCTGGCTAGTCAGCGACTGCTGTGACCCAAGTTCTCCTTCAAAGAAAACGTAACATCAGACTCCAAACAAGCCCCTCTAAACTTTAGGGAACTCCTTTCCTCCGTAATCAACAAAGGCAAACAGCGGGTCCGAACAAGAGTTGATAGCAAAAGCCACAAGTCATTTATTCAGTTTCCCACTCCAGCCCCACAAGACCAAAGCCGCCACCACTGGCGGAGCGGTGGCACCTGCTGACCTCTGAGTACCCGAGCGCCCGCCGCAGCCCCCGGGGACCCCGAGCTTGGGCAGGGCCGCAGGTCGGCCCGGGAACCGCAGGAGCAGTGGACCAGGCGCCCCGAGGACAGCGGCGGCGCCGCGCAGGGGAGCCCAGACCCCGCGCTCCCCTGAGTCCCCGCGCGCCCCTGAGTCCCCGCGCTCCCAGTCCGGGGCTGCACCGGGCGGCCGCCGGCCCAGCGATCCCTCCCGCGGCGGGGCGCGGCCCCCTCCCCGCGGCCCCCGGCGGGCGCGCTCACGTGTGACCGCAGCTGCCGATGGCCACCGGCCGGTGATAGACCTCCAGGCAGATGGGACAGGTGTACTGCGCCTCCAGGCCGCTGTCGCCGCCCGCGGGCCCGGCCGGCGGCTGCCGCTGCTGAGCCGAGGCCACCAGGCTGCGGAACATCGCCATCCCGGGGCCAGGCCCGCGCCGCCCGCTGCCCGCTGTCCAGGCCCGGCCCGGCCCGGCCAGCGCGTCACGGCCGCGACTGCGCCGCGCTGACGTCATCGGAGGGCGCTGCCCCCAGCCGCTCTTGGCGGCCCTGACGGCGCCGCGCTGGCGTCATTAGGGCGCGCCCTCGTGCTGTAGTTGCCGCAGTCTGCGACGGGATCTGGCGTGAGCATGTGTCAGGTGGGAGAGGACTACGGGGAGCCGGCGCCTCGGGAGCCGCCCCCGGCGCCGCGGCCTAGGTAAGAGCTGGCGGCCGGACCGGCGGGGCCGCCCCTCGCCTTCCCGCTGCACTCCTGCCCCCGAGGGTCCTGGTCGGGCTTTGCCGTCACTTCTGAGCACCGCGTGGAGGGCGGGCCTCCCTCCTCAGCACTCGGGGAGTGACTGTCCAGCCGTGAGGAGCACCTAGGAAGGGGCTTATTCCACTGGCTCGCACCTCTCATCATCCTAGCAGCCACTGGGGACGTCTCTGCCGCTGACAGTGCCACCCTTACTCGTATGGAACTGGTTCAGTGAAGCTGTCTCTCCTCCCTGTGCCAGCCTTGGTTGGAAGATTGAATAGTGGTCTTTATGTACCTCCTGAGCCTTGTTTTTTAGGCTAAACATCCCCCTAAGAGCCTTTTTAAGTTTGGACAAAACACAAGCCTTGGTTTGTGTGTGTCACAAAATGCTTTACCTTGACCCAACTCGGGTTCAGAAACTCGAGTTCCCCAAATCTGTGTTCCTCCCTTCTCCCCCTCACATCTCCACAGCCGTGAGCACAAGTGTGTGAAGTGCAAGGAAGCCCAGCCGGTGGTGGTGATACGAGCTGGAGATGCCTTCTGCAGGTGAGGTCTGGAGGTGCTGAGACCCTGGCAAACATAGCCTCGCTAGGCAGACAGGATAGTCCCAACTTCTGAGGCTTTATTTCTTCTTTATATAAACGTTTACTTATTTTCTTATGTTTTTAAAACCAAAAAACATTTTTTCATTTAAAAATACTTAAAGCACATAAAACAAGGCAACATTTATTCTTTTTTCCCATCTTCTGGTATGGGACCTGTTGGGGGCGACTCCACTGTTGCACTGTTGCTCTCCGAGCCAGTGTTGCTATCACTGGTTCCTTCCTCTGCCATACTGTCAACCCCTCCTACGTTTACTTATTTTCTTCCTGCTTCTGATATTGTCCCCGGTGCCCCTGGTGTGGAAGTGGAGGCGAAAGCGTTGGTTTTCTGCTTGACAAACAATTTACCATGAGCTAGCCACAGATCAGCTGGCGAGGTTTCTAATGGAGCTGATGAGGACAGTTGGAAGTGGGGCCGTGGTGTCTTGATTGGGATTAGGTGGAGGAGGAATGGGCATTTGGGGGCAGCTGGAACATATCTAGGGGCGGATTAGAGCATTCTGGGAACTTAGCAGATCCTCTGGGTGAAAGTTTATCTCATGTGAGATGCTTGGTTCATCAGTGACTGGCTCAAGGCTTGGAAGGAGACCTCCAGCCTTCCCCCAGGTCTGAGGGAGAGGTGAGGCTTTGGACAGGAGCAGAGGCTAATTCCCAGAGGCGCCAGGTTGTGAGGATGTTCCCTTTTATCTGTAACTGTTTTATGGCCCTTGCCATGTTTTTCTGGTTTGTAACCATTGTATTGTTTGATTGTTTCCACTGGAATCATAGCTCCCCAGAGGCAGGCTCAGGCCTCTCTCATTTCAGCTTTTTAATTCTCAGTGGTGTTAGGTAATTTTTTTTTTTTTTTTTTTATTACACAGTCTCGCTCTGTCGCTCAGGCTGGAGTGCTGTTGCGTGATCCTGGCCCACTGCAACCTCTTCAAGGTTCAAGCGATTCTTCAGCCTCAGCCTCCCAAGTAGCTGGGGTTACAGGCACCCACCGCCATGGCTGGCTAATTTTTGCATTTTCAGTAGAGGCGGGGTTTCACCATGTTGGCCATGCTGGTTTCGAGCTTCTGACCTCAAGTGATCTGCCTGCCCTGGCCTCCCAAAGTGCTGGGATTATGGGCCTGAGCCACCAGACTCGCCCAACACGTGCTTTTTTGCATCGCATGTCTGCAGAACGAGTGATAACATTTATTTATTTATTTCGAAATGGAGTTTCACTCTCACCCAGGATGGAGTGCAGTGGTGTGAACCTGGCTTACTGCAACCTTGGCCTCCCAGGTTCAAGCGGTTCTCCCTCAGCTTCCCAAGTAACTGGGGCAACAGGTGAGCACCACTGCTCCTAGCTGATATTTTATATTGTTAGTAGAGATAGGGTTTCACCATATTGGCCAGGCTGGTCTTGAACTCGTGACCTCCTGATCTGCCTGCCGTGGCCTCCCGAAGTGCTGGGATTACAGGCATAAACCACTGGGGCTGGCAACCTCACACTTTTTAATGGTCTCCAGGAGTCTTGGGCTCTGCTTTCTAAAATGTTTCAAAAAAAGACACTGGGGTGGGAGAACTGAGGAGGTTGTTTTCTGAAACTTTTCTTATCCTTGACCATCTTTTGAGAGCCTGTTAGATTTGGAGAATGAGGTTTGGGGACCAGGAGTTACATTTTGGACAAGGTAGGCACTCTTCTTTTTTTTTTTTTTTTTTTTTGAGAGGGAGTTTCGCTCTTGTCCAGGCTAGAGTGCAGAGGTGCGATCTCAGCTCACTGCAACCTCCGCCTCCCAAGTTCAAGTAGATTCTCCTGCCTCAGCCTCTCGAGTAGCCGGGACTAAGGTGCCTGCCATCAGGCCCAGCTAAGTTTTGTATTATTACTAGAGACGGGGTTTCACTGTGTTGCCCAGGCTGGTCTCTAACTCCTAACCTCAGGTGAACCACCCACCTCAGCCTCCCAAAGTGCTGGGATTACAGGCAGGAGCCACTGTGCCCGGCCGGGGTAGTACTTTAACCACTCAGGAGCATCTGAAATTGCCGAGTACACTAGGCTGCAGGGAGGATTCACGGAGGAGAGGCTGCGGTGGCTTCGTGCAAGGCCTTTGGCCAGCGGGGCTCCTGCTGAGGCCAGAGTTTTACCGTGCCGTGCTCGCTAGTGCCGAGTGGGGAGCCGGGCCTCCGGGTGAAGGCCTTAGGAGTCTGGGTCCAGCTGGGCTCCCCAGTGATGATTCAGTTCAGCACGCAGGGGAACCCTGGCCTTGCCTGACACAGAGGGGACAGCGAGGTTTCAGGAGCCCAGACATGGCATGTCCGTGCACACCCACCACGCTTGAATCCCAGCTGGTGGTGTGGGGCACACAGGCCCTCCCGGCCCACAGCAAGGAGGTGAAGCCCAGCACCTGTTCTTCTTGTGTGATGCTCCCTACACCAAAGCTACATCCTGGGGGATTGCAGGAGAGCTTTAAAATGCAGATTCCTAGGCCTCATGCCTAGACACTTTGGCTCAGTTGGTTTCTGTGGTTCTCACATATAGCCAGGGCCAAGAACCTCTGAGCCAGAGTCAGATGGCTGGAAAGTTTATTAGGACCAAGGATTACAGCTGGGCACGGTGGCGCACACCTGCAATCTCAGCACTTTGGGAGGTCCAGGCAGGAGGATCACTAGGGGCCAGGAGTTTGAGACCAGTTTGGACAATATATCGAGACCTTATCTCTATAAAAAATAGAGAAATTAGCCAGGTATGGTGGCATGTGCCTGTAGCCTGTAGTCCTGTCTGCCTGGGTGGTCAAGGCAGAAGGATCACATGAGCTCAGGAGTTTAATGCTGCAGTGAGCTATCACTGTGCCACTGCACTCCAGCCTGGGTGACAGATCGAGACCCTGTCTCTTAAAAATGCAGTTCCCTGCTGGGCGTGGTGGATCACACCTGTACTCCCAGTACTTTAGGAGGCTGAGGCGGGCAGATTTGAGGCCAGCCTGAGCAACGTGGAGACACCCTGTCTCTACTAAAAATACAAAATTAGCTGGGTGTGATGGCACAGGCCTGTAATCCCAGCTGCTCGAGAGGGTGATGCAGGAGAATTGCTTGATTCCAGGAGGCACAGTGAGCCACGACTGCGCTATCGCACTTCAGCCTGGGCAACAAGAGTGAAACTTTGTCTCAAAAGACAAAAAGAAATGCAGTTCCCAGCCCTAGAAGTTGTGATTCTGGGGGTTGGAGACGTGCAGGCGCTCTGTGAGTGAGCCGCTTAGCCATTTCCGGCCCATTCAACCCAGCGAGGATGCTGGGCCCACGCTGTGGGCCTGCTGAGTTTCCCCACTGCACCCCAGAGAGGCAGTGTCTCTGGTGGGAATTTTCTTTCTTTTTTTTTTTTTTTGAGATGGAGTTTCGCTCTTGTTACCCAGGCTGGAGTGCAATGGCGCGATCTTGGCTCACCGCAACCTCCGCCTCCTGGGTTCAGGCAATTCTCCTGCCTCAGCCTCCTGAGTAGCTGGGATTACAGGCACGCGCTACCATGCCCAGCTAACTTTTTGTATTTTAGTAGAGACGGGGTTTCACCATGTTGACCAGGATGGTCTCGATCTCTTGACCTCATGATCCACCCGCCTCAGCCTCCCAAAGTGCTGGGATTACAGGCTTGAGCCACCGCGCCCGGCCTCTGGTGGGAATTTTCTTATGCGCTCTGGGTTGGCCTTGCCCTGTTCATGTGTAAGTTCGTCCAATCTGCCAGCTGGGCCCTTCTGAATGCCTGTGGGGCAGGGATCCCTGGCTCTGGCCCCCTCATTTATTGGACGCAGTGCAATTCATACGTGCTGGGGTTGTGGGAAGTGTTAGGGAGCCTCATGCTCACCCTGGGGAAGCCCCCGCCGTAGGGGCCCCCAGCCTCTCCCCTTTCACCAGTCTCCGGGCAGAGCCTGGATTCGAAGATGCTGCCTTTGAAGACGGCGGTCGGTGAAGGAGGCGGGCAGCCGCAGCGGCTCAGGATGCTGCCCACCGTCCGGGGGCCGAGCGGCTCCGTCATCTCAGGTCTGTGTTGCAGGAACTGTTTCAAGGCCTTCTACATCCACAAGTTCAGAGCCATGCTGGGCAAGAACCGGCTCATCTTCCCAGGCGAGAAGGTAGCAGCTGGGTCCTGGGGGTCTCAATGAGCAGCCTGGCCCCTCGAGGCCCGTGCTCCTCCCTCCCACAGGTGGTCTGGCCTGCTGCAGCCGCCAGCTCCACCCTGGGATCTGAGGGCTGCCTCGATGTCTTGGACATTCACAGGGCGGGGTGTCTGCTCGTGTTGGAGGTGTGGTGCCCTCAGTGCTCTTTCTTCTCTCCCAGGTGCTCTTGGCGTGGTCTGGGGGGCCTTCGTCCAGCTCCATGGTCTGGCAGGTCCTTGAGGTGCGTGTTCACCACCCACTTGGCCCCGGCTGCTGGGCTGAGGCTGGGGGGCTGTTGGCTGGGGCTAGAGAGCAGCCCGCCCCCCCCGGACTGGACACCAGGAGGGTTCTCAGATGTGTTTCCAGCAGGCACACCAATCAGAAGCTATGTCCAGAGCGCCTGTGTGCGTCCCACTTGCCTTCTGTCCCTTTACTCAACCTGCACAGAAACACAGTCAGTGGAAAGTGGCGTCTCGGCTCAGCCGTGTGTGACCCGAGGGAAAGTCAGGAAGCGGGAGTGGGGCATCGTCAGGAGAGGCAAAGGGAGCAGCATTTGAGGTGGAGGGCGTGGCGCGTGGCGGGGAGGCGGAAGCAGGGGCTCGGGCTGCACACAGGGCTTGGCTCGGGGTGGGGGTCTGTGCCCCTGGCGTGTTCAGGGCCAGCTCAGGAAGTCCGAGGCAGGTGGCGCTTCTCAGGAGGGCACAGGAGCGGGATGGGCCTGGCTTCTCCGCACTCCCGGTGAGGGCGCAGTCTGGAGGAGGCTGTTTCTGGGGTGGGTGGTTGAGAGGGGAGGGCGCAGTCTGGAGGAGGCTGTTTCTGGGGTGGGTGGTTGAGAGGGGAGGGCGCAGTCTGGAGGAGGCTGTTTCTGGGGTGGGTGGTTGAGAGGGGAGGGCGCAGTCTGGAGGAGGCTGTTTCTGGGGGTGGGTGGTTGAGAGGGGAGGGCGCAGTCTGGAGGAGGCTGTTTCTGGGGTGGGTGGTTGAGAGGGGAGGGCGCAGTCTGGAGGAGGCTGTTTCTGGGGTGGGTGGTTGAGAGGGGAGGGCGCAGTCTGGAGGAGGCTGTTTCTGGGGGTGGGTGGTTGAGAGGGGAGGGCGCAGTCTGGAGGAGGCTGTTTCTGGGGTGGGTGGTTGAGAGGGGAGGGCGCAGTCTGGAGGAGGCTGTTTCTGGGGTGGGTGGTTGAGAGGGGAGGGCGCAGTCTGGAGGAGGCTGTTTCTGGGGGTGGGTGGTTGAGAGGGGAGGGCGCAGTCTGGAGGAGGCTGTTTCTGGGGGTGGGTGGTTGAGAGGGGAGGGCGCAGTCTGGAGGAGGCTGTTTCTGGGGGGGGTGGGTGGTTGAGAGGGGAGGGCGCAGTCTGGAGGAGGCTGTTTCTGGAGTGGTGGGTGGTTGAGAGGGGAGGGCGCAGTCTGGAGGAGGCTGTTTCTGGGGTGGTGGGTGGTTGAGAGGGGAGGGCGCAGTCTGGAGGAGGCTGTTTCTGGGGTGGGTGGTTGAGAGGGGAGGGCGCAGTCTGGAGGAGGCTGTTTCTGGAGTGGTGGGTGGTTGAGAGGGGAGGGCGCAGTCTGGAGGAGGCTGTTTCTGGGGTGGGTGGTTGAGAGGGGAGGGCGCAGTCTGGAGGAGGCTGTTTCTGGAGTGGTGGGTGGTTGAGAGGGGAGGGCGCAGTCTGGAGGAGGCTGTTTCTGGGGTGGGTGGTTGAGAGGGGAGGGCGCAGTCTGGAGGAGGCTGTTTCTGGAGTGGTGGGTGGTTGAGAGGGGAGGGCGCAGTCTGGAGGAGGCTGTTTCTGGGGTGGGTGGTTGAGAGGGGAGGGCGCAGTCTGGAGGAGGCTGTTTCTGGGGTGGGTGGTTGAGAGGGGAGGGCGCAGTCTGGAGGAGGCTGTTTCTGGGGTGGGTGGTTGAGAGGGGAGGGCGCAGTCTGGAGGAGGCTGTTTCTGGAGTGGTGGGTGGTTGAGAGGGGAGGGCGCAGTCTGGAGGAGGCTGTTTCTGGGGTGGGTGGTTGAGAGGGGAGGGCGCAGTCTGGAGGAGGCTGTTTCTGGGGTGGGTGGTTGAGAGGGGAGGGCGCAGTCTGGAGGAGGCTGTTTCTGGGGTGGGTGGTTGAGAGGGGAGGGCGCAGTCTGGAGGAGGCTGTTTCTGGAGTGGTGGGTGGTTGAGAGGGGAGGGCGCAGTCTGGAGGAGGCTGTTTCTGGGGTGGGTGGTTGAGAGGGGAGGGCGCAGTCTGGAGGAGGCTGTTTCTGGGGTGGGTGGTTGAGAGGGGAGGGCGCAGTCTGGAGGAGGCTGTTTCTGGAGTGGTGGGTGGTTGAGAGGGGAGGGCGCAGTCTGGAGGAGGCTGTTTCTGGGTGGGGGGTGGTTGAGAGGGGAGGGCGCAGTCTGGAGGAGGCTGTTTCTGGGGTGGTGGGTGGTTGAGAGGGGAGGGCGCAGTCTGGAGGAGGCTGTTTCTGGGGTGGTGGGTGGTTGAGAGGGGAGGGCGCAGTCTGGAGGAGGCTGTTTCTGGGGTGGTGGGTGGTTGAGAGGGGAGGGCGCAGTCTGGAGGAGGCTGTTTCTGGTGGGGTGGGTGGTTGAGAGGGGAGGGCGCAGTCTGGAGGAGGCTGTTTCTGGGGTGGTGGGTGGTTGAGAGGGGAGGGCGCAGTCTGGAGGAGGCTGTTTCTGGGGTGGTGGGTGGTTGAGAGGGGAGGGCGCAGTCTGGAGGAGGCTGTTTCTGGGGGGGGTGGGTGGTTGAGAGGGGAGGGCGCAGTCTGGAGGAGGCTGTTTCTGGGGTGGTGGGTGGTTGAGAGGGGAGGGCGCAGTCTGGAGGAGGCTGTTTCTGGGGTGGTGGGTGGTTGAGAGGGGAGGGCGCAGTCTGGAGGAGGCTGTTTCTGGGGTGGTGGGTGGTTGAGAGGGGAGGGCGCAGTCTGGAGGAGGCTGTTTCTGGGGTGGTGGGTGGTTGAGAGGGGAGGGCGCAGTCTGGAGGAGGCTGTTTCTGGGGTGGGTGGTTGAGAGGGGAGGGCGCAGTCTGGAGGAGGCTGTTTCTGGGGGTGGGTGGTTGAGAGGGGAGGGCGCAGTCTGGAGGAGGCTGTTTCTGGGGGTGGGTGGTTGAGAGGGGAGGGCGCAGTCTGGAGGAGGCTGTTTCTGGGGGGGGTGGGTGGTTGAGAGGGGAGGGCGCAGTCTGGAGGAGGCTGTTTCTGGAGTGGTGGGTGGTTGAGAGGGGAGGGCGCAGTCTGGAGGAGGCTGTTTCTGGGGTGGTGGGTGGTTGAGAGGGGAGGGCGCAGTCTGGAGGAGGCTGTTTCTGGGGGGGGTGGGTGGTTGAGAGGGGAGGGCGCAGTCTGGAGGAGGCTGTTTCTGGAGTGGTGGGTGGTTGAGAGGGGAGGGCGCAGTCTGGAGGAGGCTGTTTCTGGGGTGGGTGGTTGAGAGGGGAGGGCGCAGTCTGGAGGAGGCTGTTTCTGGAGTGGTGGGTGGTTGAGAGGGGAGGGCGCAGTCTGGAGGAGGCTGTTTCTGGGGTGGGTGGTTGAGAGGGGAGGGCGCAGTCTGGAGGAGGCTGTTTCTGGAGTGGTGGGTGGTTGAGAGGGGAGGGCGCAGTCTGGAGGAGGCTGTTTCTGGGGTGGGTGGTTGAGAGGGGAGGGCGCAGTCTGGAGGAGGCTGTTTCTGGAGTGGTGGGTGGTTGAGAGGGGAGGGCGCAGTCTGGAGGAGGCTGTTTCTGGGGTGGGTGGTTGAGAGGGGAGGGCGCAGTCTGGAGGAGGCTGTTTCTGGGGTGGGTGGTTGAGAGGGGAGGGCGCAGTCTGGAGGAGGCTGTTTCTGGGGTGGGTGGTTGAGAGGGGAGGGCGCAGTCTGGAGGAGGCTGTTTCTGGAGTGGTGGGTGGTTGAGAGGGGAGGGCGCAGTCTGGAGGAGGCTGTTTCTGGGGTGGGTGGTTGAGAGGGGAGGGCGCAGTCTGGAGGAGGCTGTTTCTGGGGTGGGTGGTTGAGAGGGGAGGGCGCAGTCTGGAGGAGGCTGTTTCTGGGGTGGGTGGTTGAGAGGGGAGGGCGCAGTCTGGAGGAGGCTGTTTCTGGAGTGGTGGGTGGTTGAGAGGGGAGGGCGCAGTCTGGAGGAGGCTGTTTCTGGGGTGGGTGGTTGAGAGGGGAGGGCGCAGTCTGGAGGAGGCTGTTTCTGGGGTGGGTGGTTGAGAGGGGAGGGCGCAGTCTGGAGGAGGCTGTTTCTGGAGTGGTGGGTGGTTGAGAGGGGAGGGCGCAGTCTGGAGGAGGCTGTTTCTGGGTGGGGGGTGGTTGAGAGGGGAGGGCGCAGTCTGGAGGAGGCTGTTTCTGGGGTGGTGGGTGGTTGAGAGGGGAGGGCGCAGTCTGGAGGAGGCTGTTTCTGGGGTGGTGGGTGGTTGAGAGGGGAGGGCGCAGTCTGGAGGAGGCTGTTTCTGGGGTGGTGGGTGGTTGAGAGGGGAGGGCGCAGTCTGGAGGAGGCTGTTTCTGGTGGGGTGGGTGGTTGAGAGGGGAGGGCGCAGTCTGGAGGAGGCTGTTTCTGGTGGGGTGGGTGGTTGAGAGGGGAGGGCGCAGTCTGGAGGAGGCTGTTTCTGGGGTGGTGGGTGGTTGAGAGGGGAGGGCGCAGTCTGGAGGAGGCTGTTTCTGGGGTGGTGGGTGGTTGAGAGGGGAGGGCGCAGTCTGGAGGAGGCTGTTTCTGGGGGGGGTGGGTGGTTGAGAGGGGAGGGCGCAGTCTGGAGGAGGCTGTTTCTGGGGTGGTGGGTGGTTGAGAGGGGAGGGCGCAGTCTGGAGGAGGCTGTTTCTGGGGTGGTGGGTGGTTGAGAGGGGAGGGCGCAGTCTGGAGGAGGCTGTTTCTGGGGTGGTGGGTGGTTGAGAGGGGAGGGCGCAGTCTGGAGGAGGCTGTTTCTGGGGTGGTGGGTGGTTGAGAGGGGAGGGCGCAGTCTGGAGGAGGCTGTTTCTGGGGTGGTGGGTGGTTGAGAGGGGAGGGCGCAGTCTGGAGGAGGCTGTTTCTGGGGTGGTGGGTGGTTGAGAGGGGAGGGCGCAGTCTGGAGGAGGCTGTTTCTGGGGGTGGGTGGTTGAGAGGGGAGGGCGCAGTCTGGAGGAGGCTGTTTCTGGGGTGGGTGGTTGAGAGGGGAGGGCGCAGTCTGGAGGAGGCTGTTTCTGGGGTGGGTGGTTGAGAGGGGAGGGCGCAGTCTGGAGGAGGCTGTTTCTGGGTGGGGGGTGGTTGAGAGGGGAGGGCGCAGTCTGGAGGAGGCTGTTTCTGGGGGTGGGTGGTTGAGAGGGGAGGGCGCAGTCTGGAGGAGGCTGTTTCTGGGGGGCGGGTGGGTGGTTGAGAGGGGAGGGTGCAGTCTGGAGGAGGCTGTTTCTGGGGGGGGTGGGTGGTTGAGAGGGAAGGGCGCAGTCTGGAGGAGGCTGTTTCTGGGGTGGTGGGTGGTTGAGAGGGGAGGGCGCAGTCTGGAGGAGGCTGTTTCTGGGGGTGGGTGGCTGAGAGGGGAGGGCGCAGTCTGGAGGAGGCTGTTTCTGGGGGGGGTGGTTGTGAGGGGAGGGCGCAGTCTGGAGGAGGCTGTTTCTGGGGGGGGGTGGGTGGTTGAGAGGGGAGGGCGCAGTCTGGAGGAGGCTGTTTCTGGTGGGGTGGGTGGTTGAGAGGGGAGGGCGCAGTCTGGAGGAGGCTGTTTCTGGGGTGGTGGGTGGTTGAGAGGGGAGGGCGCAGTCTGGAGGAGGCTGTTTCTGGGTGATGGGTGTGATGTTGGTCTCGGGATGGGCGCACTGCACGGCACTGCTGAAGTTACCTGCCAGGAGGGTGGTGTCAGGTAACTGGCTCAGCCCTCTGTGCCACCCTGGTGCTGCCTTTCCTGTGCCTAGAGGTGCTCCGACCTCTAGCAGGCTCTTGGTTTCTGAGTGGCCAGAAGTGTGTGAGGTGTGGTCACGGTGGCCCCATGGCCCCAGCCTCCTCTCCTGGGGCATTGTTGAGCTATCCAGAACCAGCACATTTTACCAAGGGGTGAAGACACCCAGGATTCTGTGGAAAACACGTTGGGCATGCAGCCTCACCTGCTGGGCCTGCCTGGCCCCCAAGTCTGAATGGCTTTGTCCACTAAAAGCAATGGCAGGGGAAGGTCACTTTCTCTTCCAGGAGGGCGTTAAATACAGATGAAGGATGTTCTGGTTTGCGGCTGGGGCTGAGTCCCTGATGCTTCTCCCTCCAGGGCCTGAGCCAAGATTCTGCCAAGAGACTGCGTTTTGTGCCGGGGCTCATCTTCGTTGATGGTGTGTGTAGCCACTGCCTCTCCTCCTCCCTGGCAGCTTGGGGTGTGCCCTGCAGACCCTCCTCTGATGGGGTGTGTGGAGCTGCTGCTGCCCCTGCACTCAGGCCCTGGCGGGGACATTCCCCTGAAGGAGGCAGTGGATGTGTCCGTTGTTAGGAGGCACCAGTGTTCCTGGAACCTGAGAACATCCTCCGAAAGTTGGGGGTGGGGAGCAGGAGCGGCGGCTGCCCAGCCCCCATCATGGGCTCTGGGGACAGAGAAGGGCGTGTGAAGCTTGGGTGGTGAGGGGGACCCAGGGGCCGCCTCCCTGAGCCTTGCTCCTGTGGGACGGACTCCTGGGGTGTTCACTCTAGCGCTGAGGTCAGCCCCAGGGAGAATCCCCTTCTGCAAAGGAAAACGGCAGATAACCCACAGCTCCTCCAGGAAGCACTGCCCTGCAGAGCGAGGCCTGGAAGGATTTCCCTGGGGGGAGGTGGCCCCACACCCTGCCTGGCTCTTCTGTGAGCCGTGACTCCGCCTGGGTTTTTCAGAAGGAGCAGCCTGTGGCCGGAGCCCAGAGGAGAGAGCAAAGACCCTGGCCGAAGTGCAGCCTATCCTGCAAGCAATTGGGTTCCCGTGGCACGTGGTGGCCTTAGAGGAGGTGGGAGGGCTGGCCCTGGGACCCAGAGGTGACCTCTGCGGCCGTCCTGAGCCTCACTGCCCTCTCCTGCCTCCCGGAAGGTGTTCAGCCTGCCACCGTCAGTGCTGCGGTGTTCTTCCCAGGAGCCAGCAGCTTCCGAGGGGGCCTACAAGGTGGCCGTGGACAACTTCCTCCAGCAGCAGCACATGTTGGGGGCAGGGGGTGGGCCTGGCCCGGCTCATGGGGAGGAACAGCTGCCCCAGCCCACATGGGACCTCCAGAGTCTGGTGAGACCACCTGTTGCTGCCCAGACTGAGGCTCTTTCCCACCTGTTCTGCTCAGTGAGGACACTGACAGCCAAGGAGGAGCTTCTGCAGACCCTGCGGTGAGGCCCTGCAGTCCCCAGGCCCCCGGAGCCCCTTCCCCCGAGCCCCGCTGTCCCCAGGTCAAGCCCCGCCCGACCCTGAGAGTCTGTGTCCTGCAGGTTCCACCTGATCCTGCATGTGGCCCGAGCCCACGGCTACTCCAAGGTCATGACTGGGGACAGCTGCACCCGCCTGGCCGTCAAGCTCATGACCAACCTGGCTCTGGGTAGAGGGGCCTTCCTGGCTTGGGACACGGTAGGCAGGGGCCTGGGTGCCCAGGAGGCCCGTCCCCACCCTCACCCATTTGGCCACGTTCACTTGAGAGCACTCGCATATCAGTCCTGCAGCGTCTCGGATGGAGGTGGGGTCTGTGACCCCTCACACCCAGTAGGGAAGGAGCGGGGACATACAGGCCTTGACTCTACAGCCCCCACCTCCCCAGGGCTTCTCCGATGAGCGGCACGGGGACGTGGTGGTGGTACGACCCATGCGGGAGCACACCCTGAAGGAGGTCGCCTTCTACAACCAGCTGTTCTCCGTCCCTTCTGTCTTCACGCCAGCCGTCGATACCAAGGTGGGTTCACCCAGGCCGGCTGTGTGGGCTGGGCGGCCTTTCTCACACAGGCTCGGAGGTCGTGCACACCTTTAGGGACTCCTGCCGTGTGCCCCAGCAGTGCCACGTCCCTAGGGTCCTCTGAGTCTGCCCTGTCCCTGAGGGCGTGGGGGTGACAGGAGGGCCCCCCAGGTACACTGCTGAAGCTGGTCCTCTGGCTTCCTTGAGCTGTTGCGGTGAGGCCAGAGCCATGGGGGCTGGCGGTGTGGAACTCAAAGCACCTGCCCTCGCGAGTCTCTGCCCCTGCCTGGTGCTGGCCCTGGGTTCTCCCTTAGCCCTGAATCTGATTTTTCCCTAGGCCCCCGAAAAGGCCAGCATCCACCGGCTGATGGAGGCCTTCATCCTCCGGCTGCAGACCCAGTTTCCCTCCACCGTCAGCACTGTGTACAGGTGTGTGCGGGTGTGTGCAGGTGTGTGCCGAGTGCACCACTCAGGCCAGGGTCTATGGTGGCACTGCGCCCTGTGTGTTTCACCTGTGTGTGCGGGTGTGTGCCGAGCGCACCGCTAATGCTCAGGCCAGGGTCTACGGTGGCGCTGCACCCTGTCTGTTTCACCTGTTCCTCCCACCCCCGGCCACAGGACAAGTGAGAAGCTGGCGAAGGCCCCCCGGGACGGCCCTGCCGCCGGCGACTGTAGCCCTCGCTGCCTGCTGTGCATGTGCTCCCTGGACGTTGATGCCGCTGGTCTGTGCATCCTGCTCTTGGGGAGATGGAGTGGGTGTGGGGGCTCAGCAGCACCAGGGTCCCCTCAGCCCCTCTCTGCTTGCAGATAGTGCCACAGCTTTTGGGGTTCAGACCTCACATACATCTCAGATCCAGTCGCCCACCACCCTAACTGAGACCGGGACACCCCAGGGGCCCTGCTGTTCTCCAGGGGGAGCCTGTGCCCAGGGCTATTGCCAGGGGGCCTCCAGGAGGTGAGTTCCTGTCCCTACCACCCCTGGCCAGCTGCCAGGGGGAGGGGGACCTGCCGTCACCCACTGGTGCTGAGGTGCCAAGGTGGGCACCATCCAGTTCTGCTCCTGCAGGGAGGACCCCCAAGCCTGCATTGTGGAGCAGCTGTGCTATGGCTGCCGTGTGAACATGAAGGACTTGGTGAGTTGGTGCCCGCTTGTCTGGGCTTGCAGAGGGGACGTGATGGCTTCCTGCATCCCCTCTCCAACCCCGGCCTCTGTCGCAGCCCTCGCTGGAGTCCTTACCACCGTACATCCTGGCCGAGGCCCAGCTCCGCACCCAGAGGTACTGGGGCCCATCCTGCTGTGGCCTGGGGGGCAGGTGCCTGGGGGCTGGTACCCACTGCAGCTCTCTCTAGGGCCTGGGTTTTGGCAGAGCTCCGGGACTGTCTGATTGAGGACAGTGAGGATGAGGTGGGCCAGAGCTGAGGACATGCTCGTTGGGACAGCAGGTGCCAGATGCGGGGTCCACCACACTGCGGCCGGAAGGCAAGGACGGGGTCTGCCTCTGAGTGTCCCTTTGTATAAATAAAACCTTTTTAATTAAAAAACTCTACAGTATGCGTGGGGGACAGCAGTGCCACGCAGGCCATAGGGACGCAGTGTCCTCTGAGAGCAGCATCAGGGCTCGGGCAGCCGGGAGGGTGTGTCACAGCTGGCAGCCATGGACGGGGCAGCAGCTCCCCCGGCCCTAGGAGTGCCACCCACTGTGGGCCGTGCGGGCAGCAGCAGCTCCTCCTCCTCCTCCTCTGTGGGCCGTGCGGGCAGCAGCAGCTCCTACTCCTTCTCACGAGTCCACTTGATCATGGTCTCCGGCGAGCGGTAGAGGAAGATGAGCTTGGCGTACAGCTCCTCCTCCAGCTCCAGCTCCCGGGTCTCACGCACCAGGAAGATGTCCTGGCAGAGCTTGAGGATGCGGTCCACACAGGGCAGCTCCTCAAACATGATGGAGTGCGAGATCTCACTGAAGAAGCCACGCACGAACTTGCCGATGACCAGCACGATGGACACGTACAGCCCCATGATCCTGCGTGGGGAGCCGGTGAGTGCTGGGGCCACCCGGAACCCTCCAGAGCTGTGGGGCGCCCCCCAGCCCTACACTCACCCATAGCCAGCCAGGAAGCCGAGGCTCGGTGGGCTGACCTTGTCGCTGAAGATGACCATGGGCAGCAGGTTGCAGTCGGCCTGGCAGTCCTCCAGCTCAATGACCCACCACTCGAGGAAGCCGGTGGCCCCTGGGCCCTGCTCCCTCCGTAGCTGGAGACGCACGCCGAGGTAGTCAGCCTCCTCATCTAGGGTGGAACCGGGAGACAGTTGGACTGCGGCCCCACTCCCTGTTCCCACACCCCCCCCCCCCTGCCCCGTGCCCCCACTCCCCCCCAGCCCCCTGCCCCTCTCCCTGTCTTCCCCGTGCCCCCCTTCCTGTCCCCCCCAGCCCCGTGCCCCCACTCACTGGGCTGCAGCTGCTTCACGGGGTTGGCTTCGGGCCCGTTGGGGGCACGGATGTACTTGGGGAAGAGGTTGGGGATGACCCTGCAGGGAGGTGGGAGCAGGTCAGGCCTGGCCCTGCCTTTCTGCCCGGCAACCACCCTGGGCCCCTGACTCACACAGACTGGGCCGAGGTGCCCTCCAGCAGGCTGGCCAGCTGGCGCCGCTCAGTGCTGTTGGGGGCCAGGGCCAGCATATGCTTCTCATTGGCGTATTCCACGGTGCCTCCCTTAGCCAGATCCCTGTGGGCAGGAACACAGTGTGACCCAGGGCTGTGGGTCCAGCCCCCCCAGGCCCTGCCCCCAGCCCGGGCCACACCTCTGGAAGTTCCAGGTGAAGCGCAGGGTGATGTCGGCCATGCCATCATACAGCTCCCGCTTCATCTGGGTGCGGCTGGGTGGGCTGATCCGCCACAGGGCCCCGGAACTGCCCTCAATCTGTGCTGTGACGATGTCCTCGGGGCTGTACTGGCTGATGAACTGCATGGCCAGCTGGGTGCAGGTGCCACCCTCAGTGACTGCAGCCTCCCCCACCCCACCAGGCTGTCACAGGGCAGAGGCCACTTACCGGGTGGGGGTCAAACTGCCGGGACAGTTCCTCATAGGCCTGGGGCGTGAAGGGGACGATGGACGGCTGCTGGGCACTCATGGTGAACAGGGGCTGGAGGCACAGGGCCGTGAAGATGAGCGAACGGGCAGCGAAAGCTGGCACCGCCTTGACCAGAACCTCCGGGGCATGGGAATGGACAGGGAGGCAAATGCAGGCTCACCTCATAGCCGCCAAGCTTGAGGGTGACGGTGACATCGATGGGCTGGTTCACCACGCCTACCACTGAGCGTACCAGTGACATGAAGAGCAGGGGGAACCAGATGATGGCGATGAGGAAGAGGATGATGAGGCCGCCCATGCCGTACTTGACAATCTTTTTCTTCTTCTGTCCTTTGGGCTGCGGGTATTTCTGGAGGGGACAACACAGGACAGCCACTGAGTTCTGTCCTTCCTGCAGATCACAGACCCAGCAGCCCACAAAGGCCCCAGCCTGATTTCAGCATGGCACAGCTGGAACAGTACAAAGCAGCGGCTGCTCGTGATGGAAGACGCTACCAGCCAGGCGCGGTGGCTCACGCCTGTAATCCCAGCACTTTGGGAGGCTGAGGCGGGTGGATCACGAGGTCAAGAGATCGAGACCATCCTGGTCAACATGGTGAAACCCTGTCTCTACTAAAAATACAAAAATTAGCTGGGCATGGTGGCGCGTGCCTGTAATCCGAGCTACTCAGGAGGCTGAGGCAGGAGAATTGCTTGAACTCAGGAGGCGGAGGTTGCAGTGAGCCGAGATTGGGCCATTGCACTCCAGCCTGGGTAACAAAAGCAAAACTCGGTCTCAAAAAAAAGACGGTACCAGACGGCACTTCCAGCCCTGGTGTGCAGCCACAGAACCGAGGGCACGGACGCACAGGTGTACACCACGGTGCCTGGCAGCAGCATGGGAAACAGCCCCTCCGTCAGTCCATCCACAGATGAACAGCTTGTGGTGCATCCCTACCCCGGAATGTCATTTGCCCATGAAAGGGAAGGCCATGCTGCCACGGGGGTGAACCTCAAAAACTGCTGCGTGAGGAGAGCCGGTCACAGAAGGACAAAGGCTAGCTGATCCTGTTTTCATGAACTATCCATAACAGGCAAATCCATATAGAAACAGGAAGTAGACGAGGGGTTGCCAGGGTCCGGGGAGGGGAAACGGAGTGACAGCCAAAGGACACTTAGTTTCTTTGTACTTTTCTAGAGACAGAGTCTCACACTGCTGTCCAAGCTGGAGTGCAGCCGTGTGATGAGGCTTAATGCAGCGCTCCCCGCCTGGCCTCAAGCCCTCCTACCTGAGCCTCCAGAGTACCTGGGAGCACAAGTGTGCACCGTCACACCCAGCTGTTTTTTTGTAGGGACGTCTGGCTCTGTCACCCAGGTTGGTCTTAAACTCCTGGCCTCAACCTGTCTTCCTTTGGCCTGCCAGAGTGCTGGGACCACAGGCATGAACACCACAGCCAGCTGATGTGGGTCTCACTGCGTTGTCCAGGCAGGTCTTGAACTCCTGGCCTTGAGCAGTCCTCCCTCCATCTCTTAAAGTGCTGGGATTACAGGTGTGAGCCACTGTGTCTGGTGCTGGGTTTCTTTTTAAAGTGGTGAAAATACTCTAAAGTTGATGTTAGTGGCAGATGCTCAACTGTGAATATACTAAAAACACCTGAATTGTACATTTTAAATGGCTGAATGGGCTGATGCATGAATTTTCTCCCAATAAAGCCATTAAACAAGAACTCAGGTAACTGTTCGACTGGTCCCCACTGCACCAGGCCCAGCTTGGGGGCTGCTCTACTGCCAGCCTACCTGGAACAGGGCCAAGTCTGCCCGTTCCTGCCCCCCCGCACCCACTTGGAGCTGCCAAGATCACTGGCCTCGGGGTCAGCAAGTGGTGGGCTTGCCTTGTGTCCCTCCCCATTGCCTGTGAGCGCTGGGGGGACTACCAGCACCCCTGGTTCGCATAGCAGCAGTGCCTCTGTCCCAGGGAGATGGCACATCCCCGGCCCCTTGTTCAGGCCCCTGCCCTGGCCCAGGCACCTTTTCTGTCTCTCGGCTGCACTTGATGATGAAGATGTTGGCATAGATGTCCTCCACACACATCCAGTTGGACAGGGACAGCGTGGTGTCTGTCCACACCCAGTCCATCACTGCCCGAAGCTCCACCAGGAATGGCACCAGCCGGAACCTGCCCACAGCCAGGGATCCCTTCAGGTGGGGTTCCTCCTGCCCGGGCCGTGACAGGGCAGGATCTCGCTTCTCACGACCCCCACCCCGGTGGGACCCTCACTCACCCCTGGAAAAGGAAGAGGTTGAGGTGATTGTATTTCTTGGTGAGGAAGTTGCCAAGGATGCGGGTGGGGTAGCCGCAGCGGATCTGGTAGGCGGACAGGGCAAAGTAGATGCATTTCACGAAGTACCACAGCTGCGCCACCGCGTTCTGGCTGAACATCCTGGGGTGGGATGGTCAGGTCAAAGGCCCCATCGGAAGTGGAGCCCCGCCCCCGGAGACTGCACACTCCTCCCCCGCACGTGGGCCCACCTCTCGGTGACGGCAGGCAGGATGAAGAACATCCACAGGTGGATGGCCAGCACCAGCACCACCTGGAAGGCCAGCTTGCCCAGCACAGTCTTGCGGAGGTAGAGGGCGCGGTCGACCACCATGGTGCTGAACTGGATCAGCAGCATGACCAGAAAGGCCTCAGGGACCTGGTCATCCGACAGGGAGGATGTGATGTCTGTGGCCGCGGAGTGCTTCTGTGGCCGGGAGAGCACAGGTCAGGGGGAGCCAGGCCCCGGGGGAAGTGGGTGGCTGCTACTGGGCTCTGCGTCCACTGGGGGGTCCCAGGTCTGGCTCACCCCAAAGGCCCAGAAGCCAAAAATGATGATGATGAAGTCGACAACATCAGCCAGGAACATGAGAGCGTAGACGTCGGTGGCTGCGCGGTACTTGGTGTGCAGAATGTCGTGGAAGAAGCGCCGCAGCGGCCGGTACATGCCCTGGGCCCTGCGCAAGTGGGGACTCAGCCTGGTGCCAGTGCCTGCTTCCCCACCCCCACTGCACAGCTGCCCCCGGTTGCCCTCACTCACAGGGACAGGCAGAAGCCCTGCAGCCGCCGCCCGGCCGCCTGCACTCTTTGTCTGGAGCGGCTTGGCTGCTGCCCCGTGGGGGCCTCTTTCTCTTCCTTCTCCCTGTCCTCAGCTTCTGTAGAGGAAGAGCTGACTTCTGTCTGGGCCTCCTGAGGACTGGGTCTGGCTCGTGGCTTGTGGCCACCCTAAGAGGCTGGCATTCTCCGCATGTGAGAGACCAGCAGACTTGAGCACAGGAACCTCCCAGTGTCACCCTCAATGGGACAGCTGGGGCTGTGTCCTCTGAGGCAGACTTGAGGGGCCAGCCAAGGCCCACAGTAGCCCTGCACGGGGTAGGGGGGCATCCCTGGGGGCAGAGCCAGGAGCTGTGGCTCAGAAGCATCTTCCTGGTATCCAGGCGAGCCCTGCACTGGGCTTGGCCATCTTATTCGATACAGACCCTCCCTGTGGCAGCCCCACGGACAGAACAGGGTAGGCAGGAAGCCAGGGGTCAGAGCAGTTATACCGATGGTTGCCGGTCCTTTCCGTGCTGGGCTCTCCTTCTGCCTCCTAAAACGTAGACTGATGCGCCTTGTGTCTCGGGGCCTGAACTCCACTTGGGCTTCTGGGGTCCCATCCGTAGCTCTGACCCTCTCTTCCACCTGAACGTGGTCCTCGGTAGTGGCCCTGGGCAGCCCCGGCTCCTCCTGGAGCCCTGTGCCTGCCTGGGCCTGGGGTCCCAGCAGGGCCTCTGGCCCTTCCTCAGCCCCCTGCTCTTTCCCGCTGCTCCTGTCTCGCTCCTGGGGTGGTGAGTCCTCCTCGTGGTCCCAGAGGCCGTAGCACTGCGGGGCGGGAGGGTGTGGTGAGGAGGCCTTGGCTCCTGGGTGGAGAGTGCAGGTGCCCCGCGGGCCCACCCAACCCCTCAGTGCCACGGCTCACACTCACCAACAGCTGGGAGCGGTGGAAGAAGAGGGCCATGAGCTGCACCAGGTCGTACTTGATGTAGCCGTCCGTCTTCTCCAGGCCCAGGATGCGCGGCGGGAAGTAGGGCTTGTTCTCATAGCGCCGCAGCACCGCGTGGCTGTTCCAGGGGAAGAAGCCAAACTGGAACAGGTACTTGACGACCACGGTGACCTGTAGGGGCGGAAATTCGGCATGCAGGGGGGCGTGGAGACCTGCAGGGGCGGGAATTCAGCATGGGGGGGCGTGGCGATCTGCAGGGGCCGGAATTCAGCATGGGGGGGCGTGGTGACCTGAAGGGGTGGGGATTCAGCATGCAGGGAGGCGTGGAGACCTGCAGGGGCCGGAATTCAGCATGGGGGGCGTGGTGACCTGCAGGGGCGGGGATTCAGCATGGGGGGGCGTGGTGACCTGCAGGGGCGAGGATTCAGCATGCAGGGGGGCGTGGTGACCTGCAGGGGCGGGGATTCAGCATGCAGGGGGGCTTGGCGACCTGTAGGGGCGGGGATTCAGCATGGGGGGGCGTGGTGACCCGCAGGGGCGGGGATTCAGCATGCTGGGGGGCCGTGCCGGGCCAGGCACCCCTCCCCTGCGGCCGCACACACCTCGGTGAAGACGATGGCGGTCATCCAGAAGCGCTTGCTGGGCCGCGGGATGGACAGCATGGCCCAGAGGAAGACGAGCACAGGCAGCACCAGCGAGCCGGCGGAGGCGGTGACCATGTGGTTGAGGATGATGATAAAGTAGCACAGCAGCTCGGAGTGGGCGGCCACGCACTGGTACATCGCCCGCAGCAGCCGCAGCGCCCGGCCCTGCCCCTCTGCGAACAGCTCCGCCTCCTCCAGCTCAGGGATGCGCAGGCGCCTGCGGGGAGGCCCGCGAGTTTGGGGGAGCCCGGGACTGCTCAGGCACAATGGCCCTATCTGCTGCCAGTCCCAGGCAGGCTGCTCCCCTGCAGGGCCATGGGGAGGCCAGTGCCTCTGTGTCCCGCCCGTACCTGTCCAGGAGCAGCTCGCTGGCTGTCCGCATCCGTACCCGGGGCAGGGAGGCGCCAGCCTCACGCTCCCCGCTGTCAGTGACCGCCTCCTCGCTGCCACTGCGCGTCTGGTACCCGGTGCTCAGGGGGCTGCCTGTGTCATCCGTCATGCTGCTGAGTGGCTCCTCCACCCCCAGCCCACTGGGAAGTGAAGCCGGGGTCACAGGGAAGCCTGACCTCAGGCTGCAGGGAGCGTAAGGGCAGAACCCCCACAGTCCTTGGGTACACAAGGCAAGGGCAAGGGTCTGGGATGGCTGGGCAGTGCCACCCTCCAGTGGCAGCAGCTGGGTCTCAGGGGTCACCCCAGCCCCTACCTGGACACTGTGCTTGGTGCGTCGGGGGCCTCGGTGGGGCCTGGCAGCGTGGCCTCAGCCTGGCTTGTGTACAGCTGGAACAACACGCCCCGGTCTACTTCTCCACCCTGCAGGGCACAGGAGGGGGTTCAGGGCTGCACAGACTGTGTCCCACCTCTAGTGTCCGCAGGCAGTTTAGCGGATGGAGTGGGCGTGGGACCAGGCGGTTAAGTGGGCAGGGGTGTGGCCGGACACGGCAGGGACGAGCGTGGTGTGGGAAGGCTCACCCGCAGGAGCTCCTGCGTGAGGAGGTAACGTTCTGCGCGCAGCACGTCACTCATGGCGCTGTGCTGCCGGGTGAACTCCTGCAGCCAGCGCGTCAACCCGTCCACCAGTGCCTGCCCCAGCACCCACAGAAACTGCACCGTGCTCAGCACCCGCTGCACCAGGTGGCTCCGGCCTGCGGGAGGGCAGGAGGGTGGGAGGGGCGCTGGAGGGGCAGCCTGTGGGGCCAGGAAAGACCTCCCACTCCCCAGCCCCGGGGACACACGCACCTGCGGCCACCTCCTCGGGGCCCTCTGCCGGCTCCGCCTCCTGGCTGGGTCCACCTCCTGGGCACAGGACACTGGTCAGCGATGGGAGGCCTTGCCACCTCCCCTCAGAGTCCCCATGCCCCCCAACTCACCTGTGGGCAGCTGTCCTGTTTGCTCCTGCCGCCGTCGCCTCAGCACCGTCTGGGCGTTGGTCACCCATGCCTGGTATGCCATCTGCGGGCCAGCCCCTGGGTCAGGACCCGGCCTTCTGTGCCATCGGACCCAGTCGGGAAGGGGAGGGGTAACCGGGGTTGGGCAAGCCTGGCACCAGATCCCCGCTCTGTGTTTACTGGGACCTCTGTGTCCCTGAGCCCCTCTGGGAGGGGGAGAACACCCACACAAGCAGCCCACCTGGCTCCCGGGCCAGGAACAAGAGCCAGGGACCCAAAGACGGACCCAGGACAGGCAGGTGACCAACACATAGGTGTCGGGCCCGTCTCACAGGTCAGACAGTGGCAGCCACCAGAACTTGGGTGGTCAGCACCAGGACTGCAGGCAGAGGGGGAACAGGCTACACAGGACCCACAGCCCCGCAGCCTGGGTTCCCATGGGACTTGGGAGGCCTGGGTGGGCTTCTGGGAGGTATAGTATAGGAGCTGGGCTGCCAGGCCCTGAGGGCATCTGTCACCCCCTATGCTGCCCTGGCCTAGGGCCCCAAGCTCTGTGGTCCAAGTGGGACAGACAGGGCCCTCCCCGAACCTGGAAGGCGCTCTGGGTGGAAGGCCTGGAACCTTCAGGTGCAGCCTCCTCCTCTTCCTCGCTGTCCGACTCAAACAGGAAGTAGTCTCCAGAGTGGATGACTGTGGGCAGGCAGGGCTGAGAGCCAGCATTCCCCCTAGGGGACCCCAGCAAGACCCTGGCAGGCCTTTTGGTCCACTTCAGGGTGGATGGGCCAGTAATAGACCCGAATGCTGTGCAGCCAGGCTCCCTTGGACCCCCACACCCGAAGGGCCAAGGCCCAAGAGCCACCCTCGCTTGGGGAACAGCTGTGCAGGCAGGAGCAGTGCATGCACAGGACACAGGCCAGCGCAGTGGGACAAGACCAGAGAGGCAGGCAGGACAGCTGAGGAGCAGAGCCAGTGCGGTGGGACGAGACCAGCAGTGAAGGCAAGGCAGCTGAGCCAGCACGGGCCGGGGTGCAGAGTGGACTGCCTGCAGAGGACTGGGGGAACCCATGAGGCTGTGGGAGTGTTAGAAAAACAGAACAGGCTCGGCTGAGGCGGGCGGGTCACCTGAGGGCAGGAGTTCAAGAGCAGCCTGGCCAACATGGTGAAACCCTGCCTCTAACTTAGCCAGGAGTGGGGCACACACTTGTAGTCTCAGCTACTCGGGAGGCTGAGGCAGGAGGATCGCTTGAACACGGGAGGTGGAGGTTACAGTGAGCTGAGATCGCATCACTGTACTCCAGCTGGGGTGACAGAATGAGACTCCATCTCAAAAAAATTAAAAAGAAAAATGCAGAACGACGCAGTGCTGCTGGGACCCAGAGGAAACTGCTGGTCAGCCACCCTGACTGTGTCAAAAAAGCAAGCTCTGAGACTCCTCCCAGCAGAAGGGCTGGGGCAGAGCTGGGAGGGGAGGACAGGTTCAGCCCAGGGTCTGCAGCCAGGGAGTCACCCCCCGACCCAGAAGACCTCAGCACGTCCTGAAGCTCAGGGCCTGGGGGTCGGGGGAAGTTAGCAGCCTAGGAAGAGGACAGGTGGGGTGGCACAGAGGCCCTGAGGGGGGCCACAGGCGGGTTGATTGGGGTACCTGTGGCATGGTCCAGCCAGGGCCGCCACCACTGCCTCCGTGGCGGGGAGGACCCCCCTGGACTGTCGGGCCCTGTGAAGGGGCAGGATGAGTGTGAGGTAGCAGTCAACACACCAGGAGGGGCTGGGGCCATGAGTGCCCCTGGTTTGGGGACACGATGGTTGGAGACAGAGTCCCACAGCAATGGGGGCCATGTGAGGCCATGTGGCTCAGAGGCCATGTGCATGGATGGACAATCACAGGGCCTACCAGACAGGGGGTGGTCACACGGAGAGGACGGGGGGGGCTGGGAGCCCTGTGGGACGTCATGTGGGCACAGACACAGCACACACCAGCAGGCACAGACATGCTGGACACGGGGCCTTGCGTGCCAGGCTACAGCCGCACTCACCTGGCTCCAGGCCGGGGTCCTTGGGGCCACCGCGGTCCACCCGGCCCTGCCTGTGTTTCTCCTGCTTAGCGCGGATGCGCTCCATTCTGCAGGGGGAAGAGGCGGGCGTACACTGAGCACCAGGAGGAGGGGGCAGTGAGGCCCTGCCCCAGGGGCACCTACTGTCTTTTCAGCTGGGCCAGGGACCTCTCCTCTATCCTGCGGTGGAAGTCGATGCTCTTGAGGTTGGCTGCATTGTAGAGGGCGAAGCCCCTAGGGAGAGGCGGAGACAGGGTATGGGCACCTGGCACTTGGCCGAAGCGACTCTCCTGCTGCCCACGCTGGGTGAGATGCACGCAGTGGGAGGCATCTGCTGCCCCCAGCCTGCATGCTGTGTGCGGTGAGAGGACGGCCCCCCCCCATGCTGTACCGATTCGGGGGCATCTGGTGGCACCTACCCACCCAGAGCTGCAGGGAAGCAGACAAAGCTGGCCCTAAGCCAGAGCCCCTCCCTGGGTATCGGCGATACCACACAGTGGTCCTCCCGCTGGTGGGGACACTTAGCCCTTAGCGGGAAAGTCGGCTGGGGGTGAGACACGAGCCAGCGTCTGAGCTGCAGCCTGTGGTCCGTGACAGACCCAGGGCCAGGGCCAGGGTGATGGTGCGGGGCTCTGCTGTCCTTCGTTCTCCCTCTAGGTGACACACCCGTGTCACAGAGCGGTGGAGCCTGCTCTCCACGATGCGGGAGCTGAGGCAGCCGGGTGCCTCCCCTTGCCCCTTCCGAGCCCCGAGACGGGAGCGCTGGGCTGCGTCCGGGCCAGAGCTTGCCTGGAGGCCAGCAGGGCGGTGGCCTGGAGGTCGGCCCTGACGTGCAGGTAGTAGTGGCTGAGGAAGACCCGGCGCTGCAGCAGCAGGAAGAAGAAGCAGACGCTGTCCCAGATGATGCCGGCCTCCTCCACGGGCAGCAGGCAGTCCTGGTCTCTGCCCATCATCTCCTTGGCTGCGAGGCAGGTACCAACAAGGGTCGGGCTCGGGGCCCAGGAGCAGGGGGCGTCCCCACACCCTCCCCGCGGCCACCGTCGCCACCACTCACGGTCATAGTAGCCCTTGACGGTGCACACGAGGCTGAAGAGCTGGATGACCCAGCAGAATCCCGTCTGCATCTGCTCCACGAAGGCGCAGGCCAGGAGCTGCGGAGAGTGGGGTCAGCGGTGTTGGCAGGCCCCAGGGCCGGTCGGGCGGGCCGGGGCGGGGCTTACCGACAGCATGTTCTTGGAGATGATGACGGTGACATTGTAGAGGATGAGGCAGTCCCACAGCACAAGGCGGGCCTGTGTGTCCCTCTGCAGCAGGGCAGTGCCAAAGAGCAGCAGGTAGAAGCAGGCCAGCAGATAGCCCAGCCCGAAGATGCTGATTCGGGTGGCCCCCGTCACGAACACCACCACCAGCACCAGCCAGAACAGGTATCGGAAGACGGCCACCTTCAGCATGTCGAGGTAGGACCTGCCATGGGGGAGCGTCATGGCGGGCGCCCCGGCCACCCCTCCCAGAAGGCTCCGGCAGAGGGTGGCATGGGACATACCTGCAATGGACGAAGTTGGGCACGGGGTTGGGCTCCCCCCACAGCGGCTCCAGATGGTCAGTGTTGACACCAGCCATGCGCTGCCACTCCTCCGTGCGCTCGGCCGAGAACACCTGCCACTGCTGGGAGGCGCAGAGCAGCAGGAGGAAGTCACCTGCAGGACATGGGAGCCGCTGCTGGGCCAAGTGCATGGGGACCCACACGAGGTGGGCGCAGTGCATGTAGCCCGCCTCCCACCCTGGGTCTGGTGGGGTGTACAGCCACGGGGAGCAGACACACGCCTGCCCAGGGGAGTGGCCAGGTGCCCCTGGGGGAGCCGTGGTGTGGGCATCTGTGCGCATGCGTATGAGGGCAGGGCCTGCAGGCTGCCACGTGCCTGACGTGTGCACACCTGTGAGCAGACTGGAGTACGTGTGTGCTCTGGGGGTCCTCTGTGGAGGCGGGGGTGGTTGGGGGACACTCACTGATGAGGTTGGTGGAGTTGGGGGCCCTGAAGAAATCAGGCAGGTACAGCCATTTGATGAGTGCGGAGTTCATGGGGACAGCCCGACTCCAGCGCCATGGGTAATCTGGGGTTGGGGGCGTCATGTCAGGAAGGGCCTGGCCTGCCTGGGGCCTGAGAAACCCATCCCCACCTGCAAACCAGTGTCCTCAGACCCAGGACTTTATCACCAACACTCAGGGTCCATGGGTGTCATCTCACGCCCACCCCTGCAGACACATGTGGTGCCTGAGAACTTAGAGACCTGGTGTCCCGTGTGTTCACCCACATTCCTTAAACTGTGCACCAAGCCCTGGGGACAAAGGAACCAAGTGAGAGGCTAGAGGACACGGGGGTGGGGGTGCTGGGCTCACACAGCGTCACAGTCCCTGACGTGACAGTGCATGCAGTATGACAGCTCTGAAAACAATAGCTGGAAGCTGCACACAGCCAGACGCCTGCAGCGGGCAAGGTTCGACGTGGCAGCCACACCAGAGAACGCTGTGCAGTGCAACGGCCCGGGATCCACAAGACAGCCCAGAGGGGCCCGCGGACCACGCGAGGCAGCCCAGAGGGGCCCGCGGACCACGCGAGGCAGCCCAGAGGGGCCCGCGGACCACGCGAGGCAGCCCAGAGGGGCCCGCGGACCACGCGAGGCAGCCCAGAGGGGCCCGCGGACCACGCGAGGCAGCCCAGAGGGGCCCGCGGACCACGCGAGGCAGCCCAGAGGGGCCCGCGGACCACACAGACAGACCAGATGGGCCCGCGGATCACACAGACAGACTAGAGGGGCCCGCGGACCACACAGACTAGAGGGGCCTACCAATCACAGGGCCTGCTGACGTGACGTCCTGACAGGACCATCTGCCAGGGATGGGCTGGGTCAGGGGCTGCTGGGGGAGGAGCCGTGGCACCACCAGCCCCTGGCCACACTTCCTGGGAGGCATGCGAGGCAGGGTGGGTCAGTCCCTAAGAACTGTGGGGGTGGATGCATGACTCCACGTGTTTGCAAAAACTACAGCACCATCTGCCACAGAGGGAGCCCTATGACATTAAAACAAACTTGCCCTCAATGTCAGGGACCCCAGGACGCACTGATCTCACAGGATGCTTATGGCACGGCCTCGTGGAAGGAGACACGAGAAGGGGAGCTGGCCTTGGCGCCTCTCGAAAGCAGGTGTTTCAACAAGAAAGAGGTGGACGAGGGCCAGGCGCGGTGGCTCACGCCTGTAATCCCAGCACTTTGGGAGGCCGAGGCGGGTGGATCACGAGGTCAAGAGACCGAGACCATCCTGGTCAACGTGGTGAAACCCCGTCTCTACTAAAAATACAAAAATTAGCTGGGCATGGTGGTGCGTGCCTGTAATCCCAGCTACTCAGGAGGCTGAGGCAGGAGAATTGCCTGAACCCAGGAGGCAGAGGTTGCAGTGAGCCGAGATTGCGCCATTGCACTCCAGCCTGGGTAACAAGAGCGAAACTCCGTCTCAAAAAAAAAAAAAAAAAAGAGGTAGAGGAACCAGAGGCAGCCCTGCAGCGACAGGCACACCTGGTGTAGACGTCACTCCCTAAACCTCACGCTCCTGGAACTCAATCGCGCTCCCCGGAGCAGTGGCTGTGAGTGCAGGGCTGTACCGGGGACGCACAGATGAGGCAGCCGTGCCTGGAGCAGAAAACAAGACGGGCCAGGTGCAGTGCCCACGCCGGTCATCCCAGGGCTGGGAGGCCGAGGCGGGCAGATTGCTTGAGGTGAGGAGTTCAAGACCAGCCTGGCCAACGTGGTAAAACCCCATCTCTACTAAAAATAGAAAAATTAACTGGGTGTGGTAGAGGCGCACGCCTGTAATCCCAGCTACTTGGGAGGCTGAGGCACGAAAATAGTTTGAACCCAGGAGGCGGACGTTGCAGGGAGCTGAGATCACCACACTGCACTCCAGCCTGGGCAACAGAGCAAGACTCCATCTCAAAAGAAAAAAGATGAACTTGAAAAGGGTGGGGCAGGCGGACAGGGCCCGGAGCTCCCAGGGCCCAAAGCCATGACCACACGTAAGACAAAGTGGACAGTGCTGCTCCCACAGCCAATCCCAGACATGATGACCCACATCCTGCTCCCGCAGCCAATCCCAGACATGATGACCCACATCCTGCGTCCACACAGATATAAATAACTAAATAAATAAATCAGCAGGGGAGAAAGCACAGCTTTTCCTTACAGAAGATGCCAGTTCATATATGTAGAAGGGATGACTAAACGGAAAACCAGTATTAGCAAATAGGGCCAGGCGGAGTGGCTCATGGCTGCAGTCCCAGCGCTCTGGGAGGCCAAGGCAGGTGGATCACCCGAGGCCAGTTCAAGACCAGCCCGGCCAACATGGTGAAACCGCATCTCTACTAAAAACACAAACACTAGCTGGGCGTGGTGGTGCACACCTCTAGGTCCCAGCTGCTAGGGGGGCTGAGACAGGAGGACTGCTTGAACCGAGGAGACAGACGTTGCATTCTAGCCTGGTCAACAGAGAGACTCCATCTTTTTAAAAAAAAAAGATTCTTGCCAAGTTGACCAGGGTGGTTTTGAACTCCTGGCCTCAAGGAGTGCTCCTGCCTCAGCCTCCCAAAGTGCTGGGGTCACAGGCATGAACCACCATGCCCAGCCAAATAAACATGTATGTATATATGTATGTATTCACTTATAAACGGGGTCTCGCTCTGTCACCAGGCCAGAGTGCAATGGCGGGATCTCGGCTCACTGCAACCTCTGCCTCCCGGGTTCGAGCGATTCTCCTGCCTCAGCCTCCCGAGTAGCTGGGACTACAGGTGCCCGCCACCACACCTGACTGATTTTTGTATTTTTACTAGAGATGGGGTTTTACCATGTGGGCCACAATGGTGGGTTTCCTGACCTCATGATCCACCTGCCTTGGCCTCCCAAAGTGCTGGGATTACAAGCGTGAGCCACCTTGTCTGGCCAAGAATTTATTCATTACAAAAAGAATGCCAACATCACATGAGAAAGTCTGGCAGACGCGGGCCTCTGCAGGTGAGTGATGAAGGCTGACGTGAGAAGACGCGTCGACCCCAGTGAGGGGCACTGGAAGGACGTCTCACGTCGGTGGTGGTGCCCAAATGCCAAGAGCTGGTCTAATGAGACACACCGAGGGGCACGCTACAAAATACAGCCCAGTGCTCCGTCAGAAGTCTGAAGGCTGGGAAAGACAAGGAGAGACAGGAACCCATGAGGAGACAGAGGCCATCTGGGCTCCCGTGCGGGGTCCCAGGACAGGACAGGGGAGGCAGGTGCCGGAAGCTCCATTCCCGCTCAGCACGGAAGCCTGTCTTGTTCTGATCGTTTTCCTTGGCCTGTGTTCACGGCTGACACTCGGGAAGGCTGGGACTGGGGCACTGGGGGCTCCCTGTGACTCTGGGGTAAGTCTACATAAGAAGTGGAAAATCGAGTTGAATTGCTGGCACACTGACATGGGTGAATCTCCGCCGTTCCCTGTGTGACAGAAGGTGCCAAGCTGGGTGCACCTGCTCCTGAGGTGTCTGGAGACGGTCAGAGCAGCGGCCGGCAGGGGAGGGTGGCCTGGGGCCATGAGTTAGGGTTACGCCTGCTGTGTGTGAACTGTGCCTCAGTGAGCCTGACTGGAAGACAGGGCAGGAGCTCTGGGGCACGGCTCCAAGGGCCTAGGACTGGATCCAGGACAACGTGACCGCGTGTCACCAGGGGAGCCGGGGTCCGCGCAGCCGAGGGGACGCCCAGGGGCTGCTGACGCCAGTGAGAAGTGGCCGCTCTCCTTGACAGGAAACCCAGCTGACGGATGCACAGAGACAACAGAAGACTTTCCTGAAGCTGTGGCAGGACGGCCCCGGACAGCCCGCCGATGCCGACAGGCTGGGTGCCACCGGAGGGCAGGCGGGACACACAAAGGTGACTCCGCTGCCTCAGACCGCAGGGCGCTGTGCACCTGGAACAGACCCTCAACACCAGGACAGCCACACCAGTCCAGGCTCAGCGCGCCAGCAACACCGCCAAGCATCCTCCACAGCTTCCCGAGAGACAAGCAAGGTGACCCGAGACGAGATCAAGGGCAAGCATCAGACCAGATCCTATCTCAAAACCAGACCGCCGCAAAGGAGATGCTGAGGCTGGGGCGGCTTCAATCCAGAGGACACGCTGAACAGTGACACCGTCAGGGGACGGCCCATGTGTGGGGGCTGTGGGCTCAGGGACATTCGCCGTCAGGGGACCCATGCTCAAGGCAGCACTTGGGTGTGAGGCATCCCGGTTGCCCCTTGTGGGGCCCAGAGAGGACTCCCACAACTTTCCTGAAGGTTTGAAATGGTTCAAAATAGAATATGGGGCAAAAAGGAAGTGAGAACAGCTAAGCTGGGAGGGGCCAGGCCACCCCCGAGAGGGAAGGCAGGTGACAGCGCCCAGGTGGGATGCGGGATGGGCAGGAGACACATAGGAGAGACTGAGGGAGGCCGAGGCTGAGTCCAGGAGGGTGGACAGGAGCCCCAGGCAGGCAAGAAACATCCCCCGGGTGTCCACAAGGCCACGAAGCCCATGCCCACCCCAGCCACGTGCCCCTCACCGATGCACAGGGCTGGGGGCATGCCCAGGCACAGCAGGTACTGGTACAGCAGGAACAGTGCCAGGAAGAGGCAGTAGTTGGGCCAGAGGCGGGCGATGGCCTGGCGGCGCCTGCGGGTGAGGATGACCACCAGCCAGCAGCCGTGCAGGGTCACCATGAAGTTCATGCGCTGCCCGATCACGTTCACGGCCATCAGGAAACAGATCTGGGGTGGGAGAGGGTGGGGTCGGGCGGGGCTGAGTCCGGAGAAAGGGGCTTTCTCCTCCCACCTGGTGGGCCTCAGACACAGGCAACCCTGCCTGGAGGCTGTGGGCACTGAGCAAGGACAGGGCCAGCAGCCCCATCAAGAGGGCTGGAGGGGCTGGCGGTTGCCATCATGCTGGGGAAACTGAGGCTCCCGGACGTGGGCTGGATGGCAGAGTGAATCTGACTTGGTTTCCTGCCTCTTGTCAGCACCAACACACCGAAGGGGTCCAGGGAAAGCCTTGCCCGGCCCTGTGTCCCCGCACACTGTGGCCCAAGCAGACTCAGGCCTGGGGCCCCTGCAGTCACCCTCCCTCCCCTCAACCCAGCCCTGCCCCAGGAGGGGGCAACGCCCTCGCCTCACCTCCAGCCCGAATTTGTAGAAGAAGAAGTTGGTGAAGTACTTGAAGCAGCTGAGCAGGTCCTGGTCCAGCTGCTGGCGGGTGCCGCTGGCGAACACGGCCTGGGCGGGCAGCGGGGCCAGCTGGTGCTGCCGGCGGTAGTACTCCTGGCCCCGATACACGATGGCCTCGAACACCAGCAGGAGCAGGACCTGCAGGTGGTTCTGCAAGAGGCGAGGGTCAGAGGGCAGCCGGGTGCTCAGCCGCCCACCAGCCCACCAGCCCCTCACTCACCTGGATATAACCCAGGTTGGGGAAGCCCTTCCGCACTCCAAACCAGTTGGCGGGGTCCACGGGCCCCCGGTAGAGCAGGGACTGGCTGATCTCCGTGGTCAGCAGGTTGGTGCTGTTGGGGGAGGGCTGGCAAGAGTCTGGGCATCAGTGCCCCTCCCAGGCCACAATGCCCCCCAGTCCTGCCTGGAGCCCACCACAGCCACAGCTCCAGGGCAGGTCCACTGCTGCCCCAGCCAGGAACACAGGGGCTGCTGGCCTTGGAGCCACCTTCACGGGAAAGGGGACCAGGTGTTGCAGAAAAAGCGAGAAGGAGGGACGTGTGAGAAAGTGCCCGCCAGCAGCTCCCTGAGCGTCTCTCCCTGTCCGGGCCGGGTCCTCACCGTGGGACACCCTGGGCCTCAGCCCTGTTCGGATGGACACCCCTGTGTGCGGGAAGTGGGCCCCAATCCACAGATCAGGTGAAAGGATGCTGCCTCCAAGAAGCCCCCTTGATTCCCCAGGGGAGGGCCCTCCACCTCCACTGCTGGCCCCGCTGCCTTGAAGCGGCCGCCTAGGGAGGGTGGGACCTCGAACACGGCCAGCGGGGCCGGTACCTCGGTGCAGTTGCTGGAGTAGTCCTGGGGGTTGACGACCTTGAGCTGGTACAGCATCTTACACACGATGACGACGCACGTCCACACGGTGGACAGGCAGGAGGCCATGGGGCGGAAGCGCGGGTACGGTAGGGCAAAGGCCCACAGCACCACCAGCAACAGGTTCATCACCGACACCTGCGGGCGGGCACAGGGGCATGGGGGTGTGGGGCCGGGCTCGGGGAGGCCAGCAGGCGGGCCAGAGCCACCCCACCCCAGCCGGGAAGCTGAGGTGCCTGCCACACACCTCCTTCAGGGCCACCCAGACAGTGTACAGAGCCACCAGCTTGAAGACGTGCAGCTCCAGCAGCCGCCGCAGGAACACTTGGACGCGCGAGAGGACGTCCGAGAAGCCGGCCGCCAGCTCCAGCAGCCGCTCGGCCACCAGGCCCCACTTGGCTGTGCCTGTGATGGTGGGAGCGGCAGGAGCTGAAATGGGGGCAGAAGAAGCCCTAGGGCTCAGAGGGGACTGTCAACGTGTCCCCAGCTGGAACGTGCACAGCAAACTGGGGGGAAGCCATGCTGTGCCTGCCCGACTCACCTTCAGGCACCTGCATGGCCTGGTGGGGCATGTCCGTGCCCAGCCCCTTGTCCCTGGGGCCCTCGTCCTCCTCCTGTGGCTGCTGCTGCAGCAGTGGGGTCCCGCTGGCTGCATCCTGCCTGGGAGAGGGTCCAACAATGTCACCTCCCAACTGTGTTCCTGCCCCTCTCATCTCCCACAGCTGGAAGAAGCCCCCACCTGCACCCCCTCCGCTGCAGCTCACATTCGGTCCCCGTGACCTCCACGCTACCCCAGCCCCACAGCACGAGCAAATGCCCGTCAGGATCCGAACATGGAGGCCGTGGCCCGTGTCCGAATCCCCCAGCTCCCTCCCTGGCCCAGGAGGCTGCACCCCTCTGAGGCGGCGGCCGCACCTGTGAGTCCAGGGCCGGAGGCGCGTGCCGGGTTGGGCCACGTGCTCCATGTCAGTGAGCTGCATGAAGGACCCATGGAAGTAGTGCAGCTGCAGGATGCAGGCCAGCAGGAAGAAGCCGGGCACCAGGATGCTGGAGAAGAGCTCGGACACGCTGAACTGCTCCAGGCCCAGGTCCCCCAGCCTGCGCCAGGACGGCCCGTGTCAGCACTGGCCCCGCTCCCGCAGAACCGCTGCAGCCCGGGGAGAGAGCATGCCCCGGTGTCGACACCGCTGCCCCACCGCCCCGGCCTGGACTCACTGCTGGTCGGTGAAGCCCGTGAGGTTGCGCCAGTAGGCAGGGAAGTCCTGGAACTGGAAGGTGTAGACGGCGATGAGCACCAGCATGGTGTAGGCCACCACGAGCCACCAGAAGGCCTTCAGGAGCTTCCGCCACAGGCTGTAGTAGACCTGCCAGGCGACGGGGGGCAGTGAGCGCCCCAGCAAGGTAGAGGGCCTTGGGGAGGGAGGGCGAGGGCCGTGGGGAGGGCCTGTGCCCCGGCACCCACCCTCCAGGCACCTGGAAGAGGGTGAGGCAGAGCAGGAAGAGGAACATGTAGACGATCTTGTAGACCACGAGGCGGCCGGCGAAGCTGACCACGATGAACATGCCGGCGCACACGTAGATCCAGTACTTGGCGTAGACGTCCTTCACCAGCTCCCCCAGGCTGTGCAGCAGCATCTGCGTCCGCGTGGGCTCTGTGGGCCAAACCAGGAGGCCGGCAATGGCATCGGGCCGAGCAGGAGGGCAGCCCCCAACCCTGTCCCAACACTCACCCGTGTCTGCCACAGTGACCTCGGTCAGCACAGCCAGAGCCTCCGCCGACTTCAGCAGCTTCTCTTTCACAAACTGGCGCAGCAGGAGCCAGAACGTCAGGGTGTACAGCAACTGCCACAAGTCGGGGTGCCAGTCAGCCGGGGCCAGTGCCTCTCCCATCACCAGGAGCAGGGTGCCAGTCAGCCGGGGCCAGCGCCTCTCCCATCACCAGGGGCAGGGTGCCAGTCAGCCGGGGCCAGCGCCTCTCCCATCACCAGGGGCAGGGTGCCAGTCAGCCGGGGCCAGCGCCTCTCCCATCACCAGGGGCAGGCGGGAGCCCTCAGGGAGGCAGCTGCTATCAGCCCATCCACACCAGCCTCCCTGCAGGCACTGAACACCCTTTCGCTCCACTCTCCCAGAGGCACATGAGCACATGCTCACACGGTCATGATGTGTGCATGGGTTCACACGAGTCACACATCTGTACACACAGGCCCACACAGAGCCACGCACGTGCATGTTCACATGCACACAGGACCACACAGGCGCACGTCTGCACACACAGGCTCATATGCACACAGACCTACGCGCAGGTGCACGTCGGCACACACAGGCTCACAAGTCTCAAGTTGAGATACAACCCGCTGGCCTGCAAACAGGTGACAGACAGAATGCTGGCACTGCCATCTCACACAGACAGGTGAGCACTCTGTGAACACATGGCCCGCACGGCTTGTCACTAAGATCCAGGGTCATGCATGGTGCTGATGGGCAGAGCCCACGCTCACACAGAGTCAGGGACACGGTGGTGCCCGAAGCAACACAAGTTTGTCCACGTATTCAGCCAACAAACGCTCACTGAGAAGCTACTCTGGGCTGGTGCTGGGCTGGCAGAAGGGGACCCCATTGTGACAGATGGACACGGACCCGCCTCCCTGGCGCTGCCACTCTGCCAGGCATCCTGAAGGGTTCAGGCACCCCCATGTGGTGGTGCACACTCACCATGGCACCAAGGTCCAGGCAGGGGTAGCGGGTGTGCTCCAGCCCCAGCTGGCGCAGGCTGACGGGGCCCAGGGTGGTGGGCAGCTCAGGGCGCAGGTCCATGGCCCACACGTAGCGCAGGCAGCACAGTGTCATCCCGTACAGCAGGATGCAGGGTGAGCACAGCATGGCCAGCTGATGGCGGCTGCGCACCGTCCAGATGAGGCAGGCCCAGAGCAGCAGCACGAAGGTCAGCCAGCTGTGGTAGGTGATGCTCCATACCTGTGCAGCAGAAGGGGCTGCAGAACCGCCCGCGCAGCCCACCCAGGCGGTGCCCCACACCTGCCCGCCCCCCGTGGCCACCACACCTGTGCGGCAGAAGGGGCTGCAGAGCCGCCCCCGCAGCCCACCCAGGCGGTGTCCCACACCTGCCCGCCCCCCGTGGCCACCACACCTGTGCGGCAGAAGGGGCTGCAGAGCCACCCGCACAGCCCACCCAGGCAGTGTCCCACACCTGCCTGCCCCCCGTGGCCACCATACCTGTGCAGCAGAGGGGGCTGCAGAGCTGCTCACGCAGCCCACCCAGGTGGTGTCCCACACCTGCCTGCCCCCCATGGCCACCTACCATCATAGCAATGAGTGCAGACACGTAGCTCTGATCCATGATGAGGTGACCCAGGCTGTGCAGAGGGGACGCCTCCCTAGGTTCAGCCCGCTTGGGCCGCACTGCAGATGGGGGCAGAGGTCAGCTCCAGCAAGGTGATCTCCAGGCCCCCCCATCTGACTATGCCCTAAAATCTGGGCCGTGGGCAAGTGCACAGCAGGAGGGACAGGCCCGTGGTAGCCATGGGGGGCTATGGGCAGAACACATGAGGTCCAGCGGTTGGGTTGACACTGCCCTTGAGAGTGAGGCATCGCCCTGCCAGCACCTGCCATCCTCTGGATGTCAGTTTCCTTGAAAGGGCGGGGTGTACGAGGTGGGTCTGTGCACCTGAAGACCCCTGGGATCCCTGCCCCAAGGCCCTGCCTTCATTGCTTCATTCGGAAACACGTTGCAAAATGGAAAATCAAGAGTTACAGTAAAGAAAGAAAGCAGCCACAAAGAGCCCCCAGGCCCTTCCAAGGCGAAATGGCCAACGCAGAGTTCCCAGGCTGGCCCCTGCCCACGACAAGTGGCCTCCTGGGGCCACAGGGCCACCTGGAGTAGCACCCACAGCAAACAGAACAAGATGGCACAGCCACGTCCTCTGGGGTGGGGTCGGGGGACCTGGAGACCCCATGGGGTCAGCAACACGGCCACGTGGCTGCCCTAGGGGTTTGGGGGGGTCAGCGACACGGCCACGTGGCTGCCCCAGGGGTTTGGGGAGGTCAGCGACACCGTCACGTGGCTGCCTGGGCACCCTACGGGACAGGAAGCAGAAGGGTGCTGCGAGCATGGGAGAGTGCCAGATGGCCACCAGGGGGCAGCACCGGCCTCCACCCCAGGCAGGTGGGACGGGAAGGTGGGAGCACCAGTACTCACAGGGTCGCTGCCGGACAGGGCTCTGGCCAGTCAGCTCGTGCACGATGCAGTTCTCAGCCTCGGTGTCAGGTGTGGTGGGCACTACATGCTGTGGACGAGCAGCAGTGAGCTGTGCAGGGGCTGGCCCCGTGCCCCCAGCCATCCGGCTGCTCACCTGCACATCCTCCCCATCCTGGGGCCACTGGTCCAGCTCTGCCAGCTCCAGCTCCAGCTCCGGCTCCCGAGCATCGTCCCCCTTGGCCGCCTCCTCCCTCTGCAGAGACCAGACCAGCTCTATGACCCACTCAGAGGCAGGAGGCCCTGAGACCAGCCCCTTGGGCCCCATGGCCTGGCCTAAGCCCCCTCCACCCTGAGGGTGGCGGCCGCTCACCTGGCTGGAGGGGTGGTGTGCGCGGAGCTTGCGCAGAGAGGCCGTGGCGTAGCACAGCAGGAGCAGGACCCCGGGGCTGGCGTATGTGGGCCAGTCCAGGCTGGTGTTAAGGACCAGCTCGTGTGGGCTGGAGCAGTTGGTGGGACCCACAAAGTCCTTGAGACCCAGCACCCTGTCCATAGAAGGCCCGTCACTGCCCACTGTGCCCACTGCCCTGGAGGCAGTGGGGCCACATGGGCTAGACGGGCCAGGTGGGCAGGACTGGGGCAGGAGGGGAAAGGGGCTACGTGGTGAGCCCTTACCTGGCCCAGATGCCGGCAGGTGGGAGCAGAGCCTGTGCAAAGGGCGTCTGGTAGCAGTAGAGGCAGATGAGATGGCCGGCGCCAAAGCAGCCCACGGCGATGCAGAGTCTGCTGAAGCCCAGAGCGCTGATGGGAAAGTGGCAGGCCCACCAGGTGCAGATGGCCAGGAAGACTAGCAGGTAGACGCTGGACAGGGCCGAGGGGTGAGCAATACCTGCGGGGCGGTGCAGGGGTGTACAGGATTGTACCCAGCCAGTGCTGTGTCTCCCACTTGTCTGCATCTTTGGGGAGCTCTGAGACCCTTCCCAGTGTGACTGCCAGTGCCCCCTGCCTCGGTGGGTACCTGCCAGCGCGAGCAGTGTTACGGCCAGGGCTCGCCCAGCAGCCACTAGCAGCCAGTGGGCTGTAACCCGGAACCGAGCGGCCAGCCGTGACCTCCGCGTAGAGGCCAGCGTCGGGGTTTCCTGCAGCCCAGCCAGGGGGCGGGTATCCACGTCCCTCTCGTCATCATCCTGCCAAGGTCACAGGCAGGAGGAAGGTCAGGTGCATGGCATGGAGGCCACCTCTCCAGCCCACACTTGCCCGGCCAGCAGAACAGGCGGCGACCACATCCTCAGCCTCTGAGGGCCACAGGCCAGCCTCTCTGGGCACCGGCCCCGGCTGTCTCTGAAGTCCACCCGACACCTTCCTCCTTCCTCACTGGAGCTCACAGGCCCTCCAGGCCTTCCTGGTAGCAGCTCCCACCCTCGCTGAAGACCCAGGGTGTGTGCTGCCAAGCCCTGGCACCTGATGACCTGGCCAGGTACAGACCGACTGCAGACTGTCCCAGAACACCTCACCGCCCCAACTACACAGCCGGGAGTGGCAGGGCCTAGTCTACACCGCTGCGGGGGGTCCCTAGAGCAAGGGCGGCCTGAGGGATGTGGCCAGGCACCAGTCTCCTGGGCACCCCTGCCAGCTATGCATAGAGGTGAGGGGTGGTACTCCTGCTCTCCCTGACTGTCTGGGGCAACAGAGGTGGCCAGCTGCCTAGAAGTGACAGCCTTGCCCAGGGTTGGGGGACAGACCTGCCCGCCTGTTTTCCCCAGTCCTGACTACAGAATTCCCAGAACAGCTGTTTCCAGAAGGGAAAGCCAGGGTGTGGTAGAAAGAACACGGCTGTCGTCAGATGCCCAGCTCTGCCTGCCAGCAGCCCAGTGTCCCCATCTGTGAGCCAGTGGCTCTCCTGGTGGCTGAGGCGCTGAATCCCAGGCTGAGAGCACAGGCTGTGGGGCTGGACGACAGGCCCCATCCCAGCTCTGACAGTCTCCTCGCTGTGCAGGCCGAGGCCTGTTACTCAGCCTCTCGGAGGCTGTTCCCCTTCTGTCAAATGGGACGGGGGCTTGGTGGGACGAATGAACCAAACCCATCCCATCCTCACAGGCATCCCGGGCTTTGGGGGTGCTGGGAGTCTCCAAGGCCAGGGGAACAGGGAGATGAGGTCGGGAGGGCCGGAGGCCCTGCGCCCACCCCCCTCAGAGACCACACAGCAGCCGGGGCAAGTCTGGGTCGGATCGAAGGGCGCCATGGCTCACACCCAGGACTTTCCCACCAGACCCCGGAGGGCCAGGGCTGGGGCTGGAAGGACTGAGCTCACCCCGCCCACAGCCTGGCCCTGGCCCTGGGAAATCTGAGCAGAGCTGTGAAAAATGAGTGATTCTGGGAGTGGAAAGAACAGAGCGGCTGCTGTGGAAGGACAGGTGTGAGGCCTTTGCCCAGCCCGGACTTGGGCCCCATGCACTGCAGTGACGCTGCAGATGTCCCTTACCCCCTCCAGTGGCCGGTGCCCCTCGGGCTGGCTGGCACACCTGCCACATGGCTATACACATGTGCGTGTTGCCCATGTGTGGGAGCGAGGGTCGCCTGGGGCCACGTGCCTGGGGGCCCTGCCAGGCCAGGGCAGGGGGCTCCTAGATTCGGAACTGTGCCCTGCAGGTGCCCTGAGTGAGGCCCCCACCTCACTCTGAAGTCTGTCCAAACTGGCCACCCACTCTGGATTCCATCACACCAGGATGCCAGAGTCCGGCCACCCAGACCCTTCCCGGCAGCCGAGCTCCAGGAAGCTGGTGCCCTGTGCCCTCGCCAGCATGGAGGGGCTGCTGGGGGGGGTGGGGCACCTGAAGGACAGGCAGTGGCACAGCCTCGATGATGGTGGGACCCCCACGAATGCCCGGAAATGCCACTTGACCTCCAGACCCCCATTCCAGCCTCTGAAATTCAGGGGCCAGCCTTGCCCCGTGGGGTGGGGATAGGACAGGCAGGAGAGCAGGCCAGCTCTGCAGGCTGAGTGGGTGCACCCGACCCACTGTGTGGCTGGGGGACCCCTTTCCCTCTTGGGGCTCCTAGAAGTCCAGGCCCACGTACCTGGCAAGCGTCAGCTGTCCAACGAGTGGACGCTGGGAGGGGAGGGGAGGTGGGAGGAGGCTGTGTGCCCTGGCGTCCCTGAGGGGGAGGGGGCAGGGAGTTCTTGGGCCAGGACACCCAGATGGCCAGAAATCCTGGCTGAGCTGGGGGAGGGAGTGTGAGGCCGGGCAGGGGCAGGAAGGCTGAGCTGTCCATGGGAGTGTCGCGGCCCCAGCTCACACCCTGCCTGTGGGAAGCAGCCGTAGGTGAGAGATCCCCAGGGCCGGTCCTCCAAGTCACTCCAAGGCCTGGCCCTCTGAGGACAGAGGCCCTGCTTCAGGCCCGTGGCTCCGGGGGCCGACAGCCCTCTTTGCCTGTCCACGCATGGGCCGGCGGAGGCCGCCCCTTCTCAGCCCGCCTCAGGGGCTCTCAGCCAGACCCACTCAGCACTGCCGGTTCCCACCAACGTGTGGCCCCAAATCATCCCCCATGAAGTTTCTAGGGGCACAGACGCCATCTTGGGCGTGGAGGTTTCTGACCAGAGGCAGAACCCAGAGGGTAGAAATGGTCTGGATGGACGACAGCGCAGGCTGGGCCCAGGTTGCGGGTGGGGGGGCTCGGAACTTCCTCCCCTCTTAACACGAACTTACAAAAGCCTACATTGCGTAAGAGATTAAAATAGCCCTCAAACTGGCTGAGACCACGGCTTTTGAACGACCCCGACACACGGGAGATGCAGCTGCCCCTCACCAGCTCTTGAGTACGTGCGCTCTGCCGGGCGTTCCTTGCGAGGCGCCCGCAGAGGCCGAGGCAGATGGAGGAGACCACGAAGATGCCCAGGTCAGGGGCGACCAGCCGGATGGCATTGGGGACATCCTTCAGGTCCAGCCTGCGGAGAGCAGGGAGCAGCCACAGTCAGACCAGGACAGGGTGGGGTGGGAGCGCGGATGGGGCTCTGGGTCTCCCCACCCCTCCAGGGGCCTGAAATCCCCAAGGGAGGTTTGCAGGTGGCAGGCCGGGGGGTGGTGTGGGCGTCTTGCCTTGTGACCCCTATGTGTCTCGAGAGAGTCTCCCAGCGGCTGCCTGCAGAGAAAGACGGGGGAACCCAGGTCAGGGTCTGCTCAGCCAGCGCCACGGCCCGGTCACCCCCAGGTATTTCACCTGCACACTCTGGTTCAGACATGAATCAGGCTGAGTCGACCCCACCTCCTGACCTGCTGACCCAGGAGACTAGAGGTCACCGCAGGGCCTCTCCCTGACCCCCAGGATGGCTATCCCTGCCCCACACCCTCGGTGACTCACAGCTGGGTCCCAGGAGCTGGTCCAGGTGGGGCACGGTGTGCAGGCAGATCTGGAGGGTGAGATGGGCCGCCAGGAACAGCAGGCTGAGGCCCAGCAGTGCCCGCAGGAGACGGCCCGTGTGACCTGCAGCGGAGCAGGCGGGTGAGACGGGACTCGGAATGGGGAGGAGCCCCCAGCCAGGCCACAGCCCGAGGTCCGAGACGCACACCAGGCACGGACTCAGGACCCCAGCAGGCAGGCAGGCCAGCCCCACGCCCCACGCCTCCCTGGGGTCACTCTTCTGACAAGGAGGCAGGACCTTCCTGGGGGTGGCAGCGGGATGGGGCTGGGGCCCCCAGGCAGGAAATGGCCTCCCCGGCTCGGGGGTTACCACCTGGGCTTTCCTGGCTCATCCACCAAATACCTGCCACTGCTCAGCTGTGGAAGCAGAGGAAATTAACACAAGGAGGGGTGAGCAGCTCCACCTCACCCCACGGGGGCCGCAGTTGGGTGGAGGCTGAGGCCCCGGGAGTGCCCCTGAGAAGCCGTGGTCGGAGTGGTGGGGGGTGTGGGGCCAGGCTGTCTGTTGACAAGTGGGGTACGCAGCTGCCTCCCTGGGGCTGAGAGGCTGCAAGAAGTCGTGTCCGTACGCATGGTACTCAGTGACTGCGGCCGGCCTGGCATTTCAGCCACCTGCTGTGAGCCAGGGAGAGGCCCCTGCCTGGCCTCGTCTCTCTCTCTGCGTACCTGTGCCTGGCAGGAGGTGGCAGCACCATCAGGTTGCCCAGCAGCCTTGTCCTGCTTCCAGCTTCCCATGGCCCCACTGGACTCAGGCCCCCAGCAGGGAGGCCTTGGCTGCAGGGCGGGTGCTGGGCGGGCACAGCCTGTGGCTGGGGGCACTTGGGAGCCCTGGCTTCGCCTTTGCTCTCTGCGTGCATTTGGATAGCTCACTCTCCAGCAGGAGTCAGGTCCAAAGTCCTTGGTCCACCAGGGTCTGGGTCCTGACCCCAGGGCTGTGGACAACTTTCTTCCCCACTGCCACGCCCTCCGGCAGGAGCCTCCAGACCCTCACCCTGGGCCAGCGGCTCCTGCACCACTGGCTCCTGCACCACTGGCTCCTGCACCACTGGCTGCTCCCAGCCACAGAAAATGCAGAATAGCCTGGGCCCTTCTGACGGCTTCCTGCAGCTCAGCGACAGCGAGGGTCTGGGTCCAAGGTCGTAAACGTCACCACCTCACCTGCCCTCTCTCAGCTCGGGGTGCAAACGCAGGGCCTGTGCCCACTCTGCTCAGTTTTTCAGGCACAATCGGTGTTAGGTGACAGGCTTGGGATTGGTCTCAGAGACTCTGGCCCCCTTCCTGGGTGGCTGGTGACCCGTGGCCGAGGCACCTGCCCTGCACATCGCCCAGCCTGGTGGCCAGACGGCACCCGATGCCCGGGATTCGCTGTCCGCAGGCAAGGCAGGTTTGGACCAGCTTCTCACACTCACGCCTTCCTGGGGTTGCCCCAGGCCCTGACCCGCTGACCCTGCAGCTACGGCCTCTGACCTGTGGAGGGTGGGAGGGATGAGCAGGAGGGAAGGTGGGAGGAGGAATGGAAAACAGAGGCCAGGAAGGGGGGCTGCAGCCGCCACCTCCACAGCAGGACTCTGAGAGGACAGGACCTTCCGGGGCCTCGCTGCCTCTCACTGCCCTGCTCTCACCTGCTGCCCCCGACCCTCTTCAGCAGAGCACAAGTCTGGCAGCAGAAGGGCACCAGACAGGCACCAAACAGGGGGCACCAGACAGGGCCGCCAGACAGGGCCACCAGACAGGGGCGCCAGACGGGGCACCAGAGGGTCATCCCACATCCCCGCCTCTGTACGGCAGGGTCACCATGGGGGTAACATGAAACCACTGACCTGGGGAACGGGCCCCCGCCGGGCCTGCCTGGGAAACTGGGCTGTGAGTCCTGCTCACTGCGCCCTCCAGCCTGACACTGAAGCGACCTCGCCAGCAGGGTCCCCATGGCACTAGACACTCAGCGCACATGGTATTTGTAGAAGGCATTTTGAGTTCTACACACAGAGACCCGCAGTGCGCCTGCCCCTCATGCACGTGGGGCTCCTGCTGGGGCTGGCGAGGACCCTGGGCACCGAGAGCAGGTCTGGGTCCCTGAGTGCCCAGGCTGATGGGTTCCCTGCACACACGAACCAGCATCCTGGGAGGAAAGTGCCTGACCAGAGATCCCGAGCAGGGAGGGGCTCTGGGGCCACCTGGCTGTCGCCCGCCCGCCTCACCCTGTACAACTGCAGTCCAGGATGTCCATCTCTGGCTCCACTGCAGACGTCACTCCCTCCCCGTTGTCCCTACCTCCTTCCTGGTTCACTTCTCAGGTAGCCAGAACATCCTGGTTTGCACAGGTTACCACTGCTGGGCCCGATCAGACTAGGGAGCTGAGAGTCTGCGAGGCACCCCGGGATGGGAAGCCTGTTCCCAAGAAGAGACGCTGCTGGAGAGGGGAGGGAGCCAGGTGGCCAGCTGCAGAGCAACCGAAGCCCTGCTGACCTGCATGGGTGGGCAGTCACACAGAGGCTGAGGGGCCGCCCTGACCTGGCCCTCTTCTCCGACGCATGCCCAGGCCTGCAAACAGCATGACCTCAAGGGTCGTGTGGCATTGCACATTCTTCCAGTTGAAGCCCCTGTCCCTGCCCACCCCCTCACTCTCCCCCTGCAGGTCCCACCCCCAAATGCAGAGGTGGGAAAGCCAGGCCGAGCCAGGGATGGAGATCAGGCCACCGTCTCAGGGACCCACTGCTGTCTCTTCCGGAAGCCTAGGAGGCCCAGTGGGGTCTCCTTCCCCTACTCACACTCCCTCCTGGCAGGACATACCCCGAAGGCCACGGCCCAGCTCACAGTGGCCTCTCCATCCTGGGAAAGGGAGTGAGAGGAGGCTCGGGCCAGGGACCCACCCAGCTCTGGCTGGCAGCCATCCATCAGCCTTTGTTCCTGAGCCACTGTGTGGCCCCGGCCCATCCGCTCGCTGCTGGAGGGAGCCCGTGGGGAGCTGACTGTTCTTGCCACCCCCATCCATGGCTGGGGAGGGGCTCAGCACGGCCCTGGCCACCCAGAAAAAGGTGCAGGGGGCCAGGTTCAGTGGCTCACACCTTTGTGAGGCCGAGGCAGGTAGATCACCTGAGGTCAGGCATTCAACGCCAGCCTGGCCAGCATAGTGAAACTGTTTCTACTAAAAACACAAAAATTAGCTGGGTGTGGTGATGGGCACCTGTAATCCCAGCGACTTTGGGAGGCTGAGGCAGGAGAATCACTTGAACCTGGTGGGTAGAAGTTGCAGTGAGCCGAGATCATGCCAGTGCACTCCAGCCTGGCGACAGAGGTGACTATCTCAAAAAAACGAAAGTGTGGGGCTCCCGTCGCTTCAGCCTGCAGAGCCCTCAGGAGGAAACAGGAAGGGGTGGGAGGCCCCGGGGCATCCGACTAGATGGCTGACAGAGCATGGACCTCCCCCAGAGCTGCAGCCCTGGGACTCCTGCACAGCCTGCAAAGGCTCAGGGGCCTGCAATGCAGCGTGCTGAGGAGCGGACACAACTGCTGGACAACAACTGCTCCCCACACCTGCTGGACAACACCTGCTGGTCAACACCTGTTCCCCACACCTGCTGGACAACACCTGCTGATCAACACCTGCTCCCCACACCTGCTCCCACACCTGCTCCCCACACCTGCTGGACAACCCCTGCTGGTCAACACCTGCTCCCCACACCTGCTGGACAACACCTGCTGGTCAACACCTGCTTCCCACACCTGCTGGACAACACCTGCTCCCCATACCTGCTGGACAAGGGCTGGGCCTGATCGCTGGGGAGTGTGCAGCCCTCCGTGGGGTATGCATGGGAGCCCCCCAGGACCTGATCCACTAGCCAGGGGACCCAGGGTACCTTGAGGCTGAGCCATGAGGCCCAGCCACCTACTAAGCTAGGGCTGAGCTGTGGGATGGGGCCACAAGAGGGGGCTTTTGAGACAGAGGATGGAGACCACACAAGGTTGACAAGTGAGGCTGGGGAGGGTGGCAGGGCCTCCCTGCAGGGGGCATGGTAAGAGGTGGGAATGTCTCTCTCCTGACAGCAGGGTCAGTCCTGGAGGTGGGTTTTATCCTCAGGCAGGGATGGGGCTTCTCCGAGTCCTTAAACAACAAGTGGGTCTCTGGGAGTTGACCCCTTTGGCTCTGCCTGGAGCAGGAGGGCCTGTGCCTGCTGCCCCAGCCCCAGTCCCAGCCCCTGTCCTCTCCTCCCTGCTGAGTCTAAGCTCAGCCTCCAGACCCCCAAGGGTCAGGCTGACGCCTTCGAGGGGATCCAGGACCAGATGGTGTCAAACCTTCCAGCAGGGCGATGCCAAGCCCAGAAGCAGCACAGATCGTAAAGCCCTGGGCACGAGGCTCGGGCAAGCCTCACACTTTCCTCTCCCTCCCGGAAAACTGGGCAGCGTCTCTGTCCCTGAAGGGCTCTGAGGAGGCTCAGGCAGGGAAGTCCTCCTGGGCCTCTCCAAATCTTCCCACCCCCAATCTTCCCCTGGCCTGGCTGGGCGCCTGCCCTCTCCCACTGCTGATTAAACTGTTTCCAGTAGCACCTGGGGCATGAAATATTTACAGAACACAATGCCAAGGGTGGCAGAACCAGCTCCACAGAGCAAAAGGGAGGCCCGGGATGGGGACCATGATGGGGAGGTGCCCACCCAGCCCCAGCCACACATCCTGGAGGGGTTTGGGCCTAGGGCTCCAGCGTCTCCCAGCATTCAGCCACACTGGGCCCCTCCCCCAAATGCTTCTCTGCACCCCTGAATTGTACCTGTGATCCAAGATCAGTGCCTGTGCTGGGCACAGTGACTCAACCTGTAATCTCAGCACTTTGGGAGGCTAAGGCAGGACGATCGCTTGAGCCCAGGAGGTGGAGGCTTCAGTTAGCCGTGATGGCACCACTGCCTTAAAAAAAAAAAAAAAAAAAAAAAAAAAAAAAAAAAGGCCGAGCGCAGAGGCTCATACCTGTAATTCCAGCAGTTTGGGAGGCCAAGGTGGGCAGATCACCTGAGGTCAGCTGTTCAAGACCAGCCTGGCCAACATAGTGAAACCCCCATCTGTACAAAAATGCAAAAAGTAGCCGGGCACAGTGGCTCGTGCCTGTAATCCCAACATTTTGGGAGGCCAAGGCAGATGGATCACAAGGTCAGGAATTCGAGACCACTGGCCAACACAGTGAAACCCCATCTCTACTCAAAATATAAAAAAATTAGTTGGGCCTGGTGGGAGGCACCTGTAATCCCAACTACTCAGGAGGCTGAGGAAGGAGAATTACTTAAACCTGGGAGGCAGAGGTTGCAGTGAGCCGAGATTGCGCCACTGCCCTCCAGTCTGGGCGACAGTGCCAGACTCCGTCTCAGCAAATAACAAAATAAAATTTAAAAATCAGCTTGGCATGATGAGAGGCACCTGTAATTCCAGCTATTGGGGAGGCTGAGGCAGGAGAATTGCTTGAACCTAGGAGGCAGAGGTTGCAGTGAGCTGAGATCACACCAGTGCACTCCAGCCTGGGCGACAGAGCAAGACTCCACTGTGCTAACCTACCCTGTGTCCGCCTGACAGACTCCACCTTGCTGAAAGTGAGACAGACTCCATCTTAACCTCCACCTCACCCTTCCCGCCATTTCTCCCTTTAGTGCATACCTGGGTCATGCAGCCCTCCGTGGGGTGTGCGTGGGAGCCCCCAGAACCTGATCCACCAGCCAAGGGACCCAGGGTGCCTTGAGGCTGAGCCATGAGGCCCAGCCACCTACTGAGCTAGGGCTGAGCTGTGGGATGGGGCCATGCTGTGCTTAGAACTCTAGAGGCATATAACCATTGTAAGCATATCCTGCTTGGCAAACCTACTTGCTGTTGTGAATACCCTCTTGATTGATTGTACGGCAAGTACCGAAAACCGCCCTTGGTAACCAGTAATCGTGGAGCCCCTGGCGTGTACCCTCCTTACTAACAAGCGATCACGGGAGCCTCCTGCCTCCCAGTTACCAGCCTCCTCATCTAACTTGCGTGTTCTGCTTCTGTGAATTCTTCTTCAGCTAGGCGCCCCCTCCCCTTTCTTAAGGTATAAAAACGAATCAAGCCCCTTCCTCGGGGCCGAGAGATTTTCAGCTCGAGCTCGCTCACAGTCACCAGCAGTAAACGACTCTCAATTGGAACTCAGTGTGGTGCTTTCCTTCTAACTCGCTCGGCTATAACCATCTCAGAAAAAGGAAACAAACTGCCCGCCGCAAAGCACCCTGAGCTAGGAGGAAACCTGTGGGATGCTCAGAGCCAGACGCTGGAAGGCCAGAGGGCGAGCTTCCACCTGCAGCTGGCAGAATAAGGGATCCCAGAGATGCCTGCGTCCCAGTCCTCAGAACCTCTGAACGCAGGGGCTCCTGGTCCTCAGAACCTCTGAACGCAGGAGCTCGCAGGCAGGGGGTAGGCGGAGTCCAGGCAGAAGAGGAAATGGGGGCTGCCCTATAGCTGATCTTTAACCAGGGAGGCTGGCCTGGATTAGCCAGGCAGGCAGACAGGATACAGCCACAGGGTTACCGTAGGAGGAGAGGGAGCAGGATTGCGGGGGGTGTGATAATCACCCCACCCCACAGCTCTGGAGATGGAGGGAGAGGCCCCGAGCCCAGGAAGGCAGACACCTGGAGCAGCTGGAAGAAGCAGCAGGTCCTCCCCAGAGTGCCCTGGAAAAACGCAGCCAGGTGGACACCTTGCAGCCACGGCCCAGTCCCAACGCAGCCAGCCTGCTGCATCCACCACCTCCCAGAAGGGCAGCGCCCGAGAGCACATCTCCCTGCCTGGTCCCGCAGTCGCGCCCACTCGGTCCTCTGCTGGGGAAGGTCTCTTGCTCCCCCTGGGGACCTCCCTTTCAGTGGCTCATTACCCTCCCAAACCCCAAGGCCAGCAGAGGGCCCAGCCCCACCCGTGTTTGGCCAGTGGCCTTTGGGGACCGGTCTCAGAGTGTTTCCTCCACAGCCTGGTCTCCTAAAACGCCGGCACAATAATGGACACGGCCCCACAGGGCACGTAGGTGTCATGTCACAGGGTCTGCTGCCACCCTTGTTACCCAGGCTACAGCTCGGCGAGTGGCCTGGCTGCCCCGTTCAGACAACACGAGAGAGCAACACAGTCCTGGCCCAGCTCAGACCTGGTGGTGGTCCCCAAGGAGCTCCAGCCCTCCCCCTGCAAGTGGGTCAAGGTCAACTGAGGTCCAACCCCACAGAGGGTAGTGGAGGGTGGTCAAGGAGGCTGAACCCCCTAGGCTGCCAGAGCCTCAGCAGCCAGGAAACATGCCTGGAGCCTGCAGGAACAGGTCTGAGCTTCCTGAGAAACATTTGGAGCCCACCCACTCCCTGTGGCCTCTCAAGGCACACAGGGCATCCACCCCCATGAGCCCCCTCGACCCCCATAGTCCTGCAACACATATTAGAAAAGATTCTGAGCTTAGCTTGAAGCCTACAAATGAGAATAAGAAACTCTGATGGCTGGGCGTGGAAACTCACACCTGTAATTACTTTAGGAGGCCAAGGAGGGCGGATCACCTGAGGTCAGGGGTTCAAGACCAGCCGGGCAAACATGGTAAAACCCTGCCTCTACTAAAAATATGAAAAAATGTATCTGGGCGCGATGGTGCACGCCTGTAATCCCAGCTACTTGGGAGGCTGCGGCATGAGGATTACCCGAACCTGGGAGGCAGAGGTTGCAGTGAGCCAAGATTGCGCCCCTGCACTCCAGCCTGGGCGACAGAGTCAGGCTCTGTCTAAAAAAAGAAAATTTCAGGACCCCTCAACTTTCATCCCGGGCTGTTAAAGGCGAGGAAGGCTGTATGAATTTTGGCCCCAAAGGAATGCCCACCCCCTCCCACCCTGGAAACATGGGCGGGGTCCCCTAGCTTACCTCGGAGGCTGCGCTGGGAGGGGCCAGGCAGCCAGGGCAGCAGCAGCAGGAACAGCAGGTAGACCAGCGAGAGTCCGCTGAAGCGGAGCAGGCAGGCTGTGGGGAGACGGGATGGGGTCAGCCTCAGCGCCAAGAGGACAGCCAGTCCCCACCCCAGAGGACAGGACACCCTCGGCCCAGCTCGTCACACACTCAAGGCCGTGTACCCCGTGAATGCCGCCCTGGGCCAGAGCCCATGTAAGCCACCTCGTGCCTCCATTCATATCTGACGTGCGCCATGACACAGGTACCAGCCTCCCGTGCAGGGCGCTGGGGTTGTGACCCAGCTTCCTACCTTCCTTTTCTTCCTTTAAAAATGCTATTCTTGGGCCAGGTGTGGTGGCTTACGCCTGTAATCCCAGCACTTTGGGAGGCCAAGGCAGGGGGATCACCTGAGGTCAAGAGTTCAAGACCAGCCTGGCAGACATGATGAAACCCCATCTCGACTAAAAATACAAAACTTAGCTGGGCATGGTGGCAGGTGCCTGTAGTCCTAGCTACTGGGCATGGTAGTGGCACCTGTGGTCCCAGCTACTTGAGAGGCTGAGGCAGGAGAATTGCTCGAACCCAGGAGGTGGAGGTTGCAGTGAGCCAAGATTGCGCCACTGCACTCCAGCCTGGTGACAGAGCAAGACTCCGTCTCAAACAAATGAACAAATGCTATTCCTGTACCCAGCACCCATCTGGGAGCTCTCCGACAGACATGGGAGAGTGGGACATGGCGTGCCCTCAGCTGAAACGCTCCGCACGGCTGCACTAACTGCAGTCCCCACGCTGTGTCCTGTGTCTGCCACCTGCCTCTCCCAGAGGGTCCCTGGGCCTGGCTTCCCACCCTCAGCCTGAGCCCCCAGCCGGGGCCTGCATCTGTGGCCCCAACCACACAGCTCCTCGCTCCCCTCCGGGCTCTCCCCTGGCGCTTGCACTGCTCTGATGGAATCTGCAGTCAGGAGGTCATGCCTGCCACAGGCTAGCCAGGCCCACTTCCTCCTAGGAACATGAGCGATGGGACCCCTCGCCAGGACCCTGGGGGACCACTCAGCCTTTCCAGGGCCACCAGGGAGGACACTGGGCCTGGAAAGGCGTCGCATGCTGCCTGAGAGGCACCAGCAGGCTAACTTCCACCCTCCATCCTCCAGCCTCCAGCCCACCCTCTAGCAGCAGAGTCAGGAGGCTGAGGAAGGAGGCCACAGTGAGCTGATACCCACATCCAAGTGAGCCCCCCGGCTGCTGCTCACACCACAACCCTAAAGCCCCAGCCAGGGAGTAGGCAACAGGGTCCTGCCACAGTCCACCTCCGTGCCCAGGGCAGGCCACGTGTGCCACCATCCGCCCCATCCTTGGTGCCACAAGAGCCCCAGGAAGTCTCCTGGAGGGAGGTGACGCCTGGCCCAGCCCAGCTCTCACCTTGACACCTGCCTGCCCCTCAGTCCCTAGGACGCAAGCCTCACCCTAGACCAGGGCATGGAAAATGCAGGCACGTTAGAGGCGGCGCAGGCAGAGGGAGACACCAGAGCTCATGACAGCATCACCCAACCAGCAACGTTTCAGCCTGATGAGGCCTGCAGGCCTGTCTCCCTGTCGGTACCATGGGGCTGACGCTTGCTCCTGAAAGGGCCAGGGGCTCGTGGCAAACTCAGCAAGCAGAGCCCCTCCCCTCCCACGGCACTGGCTTCGCCTCCCACCCTCCCCAGAAGCAGACACGAAAGAGCCTTGCTCGGCTGCTGTGGGCTCAAGGCAGCCTCGGCTTTAGCGGGCGCCTCGCGGACTGCAGGGCTCCAGGGCACCGCCCACCCTGCAGGACACGGCAGCTGCCCAGCTGCCCCAGGAGCCCTCCCTGCAGTGAAGATGCCTCTTCCTCCCATTAAACATCATACATTTTCATCAAAAAAAAAGTCAGTATGAGCTGGCCCAAGAGACGGGAGGAAAACGCGTTCACAGCAAAGGCTCTTCGAGTTCTCTCTTGTTCTCCAGAGCTCTGCTTTTCAGCCAGGTGGGGTCTGCCACAGCCCTGTCCACAGAGAGGGGGGCACCTCCCCTCTGCACCTGTCCAGCCAGGTGGCATTCGTCCGTGCATCGTCAGCCCCTTCCCTGAGGACCCGCCCTGCCAGTCCCTGCTCAGAGGAGCTCATGGTCTGACCTGCCAGGAACGTTCAATGCTGAATGAGATCAAGGGCACAAGGATGGGTTCGAAGCCCGTGGTAGGGAGCCCTACTGTGGTGCAGACACCAGGCGGGGCTCCTGGAGGCAGCGGCGTGGGTCTGGGGACGAAGGACACAGGACTCCGAGGCTGGCGGGGGGCGGGAGGTGGTGCCGTAGGTGCAGTTTCCTCTGTGTCCTGAAACGTGACTCAAATGACACGCAATAGGCTGGGTGTGGTGGCTCAGGCCTGTAATCCCAGCACTTTCTGAGGTCGAGGCGGGCAGATCACCTGGGGTAGGGAGTTCGAGACCAGCCTGACCAACATGGAGAAACCCCGTCTCTACTGAAAATACACAATTAGCCAGGCGTGGTGGCGCATGCCTGTCATCCCAGCTACTGGGGAGGCCGAGACAGGAGAATCACTTGAACCCAGGAAGTGGAGGTTGCGGTGAGCCGAGATTGCCCCATTGCACTCCAGCCTGGGCAACAACAGCAAAACTGTCTCAAAAAAGAAAAAAAAAAAGAAACAGTAAAATGGGAAATTTTATGTATATTTTGCCAGAATAAAAACATAACCAGCCCCTGAAATCTGCAAAGGATTGTCAGAAGCCAGAGGCCGAGGCTGCAGGGGCTGGGTGAGGTGCAGGGATTGAGCATGATGAGGGAGGGCGGAGCTGAAGGCCTCCCTGACCACCTTGCCCCTGGCCGAGCAGAAGGGAACCTTGAGGGGCAGAGCAGAGTCACAGTGGACGATGGAGGGTGTTGGAGGCGCTTTGCAGGGGTCACCTAGCAGCAGAGCAAGCCCCTGCCTGAGACCAGGACTCGCCATGGTCTGTAACCGCCACAGGCCTGCCCTGGGCTGATCAGCAACACTCCCCAGAGTTTGTTTGTTCGTTCGTTCGTTCATTCATTCATTCATTCAATACCCAGCAGGCCCCCCCAGGCAGAGGGTTTGGTCGGGGATCTGGGACATGGTGGACAGATGGACGGACAGCTAAGGCTTGCCCTGGGTGGTGGGAGGTCACCACCAGCAGAGACGAGGAAAAGCTCAGGGGACAGAAATCCGCCACCCACATTCACTTGGGATGGGCTGACACAGGCAGGCCCTGACTGATCTCCCAGCTCCTAGCAGACAGGGCCTGAGGAGTGGGATGAGAAGGAGCTCAGGGTCACAGCCCAGCCCACCACTCCTCCCCTCCAGCCCAGCACTCCTCCCCTCCAGCCCACCACTCCTCCCCTCCAGCCCACCATTCCTCCCCTCCAGCCCACTACTCCTCCCCTCCAGCCCAGCACTCCTCCCCTCCAGCCCACCACTCCTCCCCTCCAGCCCAGCACTCCTCCCCTCCAGCCCACCACTCCTCCCCTCCAGCCCAGCACTCCTCCCCTCCAGCCCACCACTCCTCCCCTCCAGCCCAGCACTCCTCCCCTCCAGCCCACCACTCCTCCCCTCCAGCCCAGCACTCCTCCCCTCCAGCCCACCACTCCTCCCCTCCAGCCCACCACTCTGGCCTCGTGTCACCCTGTCATCGGAGTATCTGACTGGCAGGGAAGGAGCGAGGAGCGGCCAGTGCTCCAATCCCCCATTTTTAGATGGGATGGTCTCTGAGAGGGGAGGAGCTTCGGAGAGGGGCAAGGCCCAGACCCAGGTCCACGCCTCCTGGCTGCAAAGCCTGGGCTTTTGAAACACTCCTTGTATCTGCGTTGTGTGTTGTCTGTGTGGCCAAAAATACTGCTGCTCTAAGTGTGTTGATGTGTCCTCAAATGTGACGTCATGGGCTAAGGCCAGAGTGGGAGGCATCGGAGCAGGCTGCCTGGAGGAGGTGATGTTTCTTTTGGCTTTCAAGGCTGGCTCCAACTCAGGGCAGGTCAGAAGCTCAAATCAGGCTCAGTCAGAGAAGGAAGAAATTCAGCCAGAGGGAGGTGGGGCCAGACAGAATACAAGGAACGGGGAGAGGAGACTGCCCAGCCCAGCCCAGCCTGGAGGCTCCCACACTCCCATCAGGAGCTGCCCAGGCTGGGCCTGTGACTCTGTGGGGGTCATGCCTTTTCCCGAGTCAGCAGCTATGGGAAGGGGTCAGAGAGAGCTGTGGCTCCCGACCACCAGACCCCCTCGCCCCACTGGCACATGTCTGACTCTTCATGGCCCACACCCAGCCCCTCGGGGAGCAGAGCACCCGGCCGTCACCCATCCACAGACCCTTGTCTTATAGCTGAGGGAAGCGTGGGCGGGGTGGGTGGGGAGAGGTGGCCCCCATGGCAGCAGCTGGGCCCGTGGGTGTCTGAGGGCTGGATTGGCCTCTGATCTCAGTGGGTGCTGGCCAGGAACGCCACAAATACCACATAGTGGTAGCCGGAACCACACGCCACACAACTGAAACATTCTGGAACATTCCACACAGAGGGCTGGACCCCACCCACTCCCACTGGCCCACAGGAAGACCTGCTGAGGGGATGTCAGCTGTCTAAGCCACCTGCTAGGACGCAGCTCGTGGGATGAGACCCCTGAAGCTGGCCACATCCATGGTGGGGGAGGAGGACCCGCTGGCCCCTAGATCCTGGTGGTGATGGAGAAGGAGCCGCCTGCTCCAAGCCTGGCCTCCTCGAATGTGGGCTGAGCCAAGCCCAATATGGTCTGAAGGACTGTCACAGGAAGGGCCGCTGGGTGGGGCTTTCACACGGGGACACCTGATCCAAGCTTCTGACCTGCCCAAGTTGAAGCCAGCTCCCTCCAGAAGCTGCACGGAGACCCCAAGTCCACGATTTTGAGACCACCTTGAGCGGGGAGTCTCGTGAAACAGCCGAGCAGCCTGTGTGTGACGCCACACTGCCGGGCCGAAGGCCGGTGCGGGCGGAGAGCAGGAAGGGGCGCAGAAAGGCTGAGGGCAATGCAGGCCAGTGACCGGGACCCACAGGGGCCGAGGCTGCACGGCAGAGGGGGCAGACGCAAGCTGGGGCACCGTGTGAGCCAAGGCCCTGGCGTGTTTCCTGCTCCACACCTGCACAGAGCTGAAAGCTGGGGCTGGAGGGGCCTCACGCCCAAGGATACCTGGCTGGGGCTGTGACGAGACCCAGGGAGGGAGGAGGCCTAACCAGAGCGTGGACCCACCCACGGCCATCACGTCAGCACGGGCCCTTGTGCAGGCACAGGGCTGGGTGGTCCGTCCTGTATAACCCTGTGGCACCTATAAAGCGAGAACCGTGACCGTCACCTCCATTTTGCAGATGAGACGGAGCCAGCCCAGGACGCAGCAAACAGCCAGGCCCCTCCCTCCCCACCCCGTTCATGGCATGGTCTAGCTCCCCACCCCATTCATGGCACGGGTCTGGCGGGCTGCAGGGGCGAGAGTGACTTTATTTAAATGCGAATACGCTGAGAAAGCCCAGGTCTGGGAATGGTCAGGCCGTCTAGTTGATGTACTGTCTTTAGGCAGGACCACCCATTCCCTGGCATTCACATGGAGAAAAAAAATAGGAGTGCCTAGTTTCCTCCTAAACGAACCTGGAGCTGCAGCAGGAACCCGGCCACCCTGCCCTGGGCATTTCCAGTCACCTGCACATTCCTCCCAGGTCGTGGACACTTTCCCCAGAATGCAAGCCCCAGGTTGGGTTTTCCGTGTAAAGCTCACCTGTCTGGTGGCTGCCCGACACCAAGCATCTGTCTGAAACTCCCCCCGTAAATCGCCCAAGACCAACACGCTTCCCGTCTCCCCACTTCGATTTCCTGGCTCCTTCAGTATTTGGGGGTGCCTTGCTTCTACCGCCTTTTCAGGGAACAGTGCCGCCTACCCTCAAAGCCCCCACCTCCAAAGGAGGCAGAGTGCAGGCGGCACCATGAGGAGGGCCCCCAGGCCAAGAGCTGCAGAGCGGGCCTCGAGGGACACCTCAGGCGGCAGACAGGTGGGACTGGGCGGGACCAGCAGATCTAAGGAGACCATGGGGGTGAGGAGATACTGGCCAGCAGGTCCTGATAAAAGAGAAACCGGGGCCAGGGGGCATGGGGCAGGGCTGCAATTCCTGGGTTCCCAACATAGGGCAGAGCCCGGGGGCCGCCCAGGGGCCAGGACAGCAGGGAAGGCACAGGACTGGGGACCGGCATCCAGATGTTGTCCAGCACATGGTCACAGGAGTGAGCAGCGGAGGTGTCCTCAACCATGGACGGTGTCACACACCAGGCAGGGAGAAGTGGCTCTGCAACCAGCATCTGGAAGCCTTGAGGGTAGTCCACGCCCTCAGGGGTGACTGTCCACTCTGCACGGGCACCAGGCCCCAGGGGGTTGTGGACGCCCACACACACCCCGATGTCCACGGGGAGCTCAGTCTTAGGCACAGAGGCTCCTGCCCTGCTCTGGGTGCCCAGAAGGATCCTCAGAGGCCCCTCCACAACCTGGAGTCAGTCGTTCTGCCCCGGGCTCTGACCAGCACTGACCACCGAGGGGGCTGGGTGGGCTGACAGCCTGTAAGGATCTCCAGTGTGGCCCTGTCCTCAGGGCCACAGCCACCTGGGTGCCATACAAAACTGCTGGCTGGGGCCGGGCATGGTGGCTCATGCCTGTAATCCCAGCACTTTGGGAGGCTGAGGCAGGCAGAGCGCTTGAGGTCAGGAGTTCAAGACCAGCCTGGCCAAGATGGTGAAACCCTGTCTCTACTAAAAATACAAAAATCAGTCAGGCGTGCTGGCGTGTGCCTGTAGTCCCAGCTACTCGGGAGGCTGAGGCAGGAGCAGTGAGCAAGATGCATGACTGCACTCCATCCTGGGTGACAGAGGGAGACCCTGTCTCAAAGAAAAACACACACACACACACACACACACACAACTGGTGTCCGGGGAGCTGCACTGGCCCTGGATCCCTAGGGAAGGGAAGGGCTGAGGCAGTCGGGCAGCATTCCAGGTTTAGACTCCGGCTTAGACCAAGTAGGGGGTTGAGCCCTCAAAGCGGGGGCGCTGGAAGACATGATGCTTGTAGGGTGTGAGAAGGGGATGTGAGAGGGCCGGCAGTACAGGAGCACTAGGCACAGGCCCCGAGTGTGTGGGGGGCGCACAGGGCGGGGGTGGGGAGAGTTACCTGACCTGCCGGCTTTCCCATGCGGTTAAAAGGCCCCAGTGACAATGCCCAAGAGTGTGTGGACACGGGCAGCCTCCGAGTGCAGCGGCGGGCTGGGGACGGGTCTCCGAAAGGACCGACGGCCCAGTGGGCACGGGACGGGAGAGGGACAGGCCTCCAAAGGGACCGACGGCCCAGTGGGCACTGGGGACGGGAGAGGGACAGGCCTCCAAAGGGACCGACGGCCCAGTGGGCACGGGACAGGAGAGGGACTGGCCTCCAAAGGGACCGACGGCCCAGTGGGCACGGGACGGGAGAGGGACAGGCCTCCAAAGGGACCGACGGCCCAGTGGGCACGGGACGGGAGAGGGACTGCTGCTTGAACAAGGGCTGAGGGCAGAGAGGTCGGAAAGAGGTTCCCAAAGGCAGTGGTGCCACAAGCTGGATTGAGATCCCATCTCGACCTTCTCCAGGGCTGGGCTTCCTCATCTAGGAAGCAGGAGAACCCAAGGATTGGAGTCCACAGCCTGGAGGCTCCTGGCCCTTAAGGAGGTCTGCGGGGTGGAGCTGGGCCAGCTGCCGTGGCTGGAGGCATCACCCTCCTTGGGTCCTCCCAACAACCTAAGTGTGGCAGTGTCCCATCCCACAGGTGGGCAAATCAAGCCCAGCACAGCCCAGGGAGAGGCTTGACTCACAGGCAGCCTCCCCCAGCAGCCTCGGCTCCAGCAGACGCTCCAGGAGGCAGGAAGGCGCTGGGCCTTGTTAACACAGATTTCACAGATGCCAGCCCCAGAAGGTGCCACAGAAAGGCCTGGTGGACACCCCTCGGCCACCCTCTGTGCCTCCACTTCTCTGCGCAGACTTCACTGGCAGAGAGGATACAGGGCTAGACCAAGCGGCCCCCAGGGTTGAGGACAGAGCAGTGGAATCCCAGGAGGAATCCCCAAGAGCCTCCTCAACCCTGCAGTCCCACTCTCCCAAGCCAAGGTGGGTTCCTGGCTGCGGCCTGCCCGGCCTCTGCCCACACGAGGGGACAGCCCTGAGGGAGCAACGACCCTCTCAGCCCACGTCCTTGTGCATGGAGACCAGTTCCTTGGTCTGGCATTCAAGGCCCCCACCACTTTGGGTCCCTTTGTGCCAAGTGACCCTACAGGGTTCCTGCCACACCCCAACAGACCAACATCCTGCTGCATCCCAGTCTTGGCCCCAGCAGTGCCCTGGCCTGGAGGCAACCATGGCCTCTGCGAGCTCTGTCCCCACCCATCGTCACTGAGCCATCCCCAGGGATCCTCCTGCTGTGACACCAATCACACTGTAACTCACGCATAACCGCTTCCCCCACAGCCTGTGGCAGAGGCAGCACTGGGAAATGCAAGCCCGCCGCCTCCACTCCACAGGTGCCCATGGACCCGCAAGACACAGCAGATGCGGAAGGCCTCGGCACCCACCCGCAGGGCAGACCGGGCAGCAGGGTGCGTGGCAGAACCCGCGTGTCGAGTTTCTACGTGCCCTGTAGAATGACACGGTGGGCTCCGGCCCTGACCCCTCGCAGCTGCTGAGATGACCACAGATGGGTCCGATCTCCTGTCTTAGTTGGTTCAGCTGTAAATCAAGAACTGTAACTCCCTCCTCACAGGACTGCACAGGCGACAGTGCCTGACACACAGCACGAGGGGGCCAACATGCGCCCAGCTCTGGCGACGACCGACACGGGCCGCAGAGCCGGACGCCTGCCATTCCTTTTGTGTGAAAACGGAAGTTCTGCACGTCTAGGATACATCACAAGGCCCAGGAACAGCACCTGCCGCCGCCGTGTTTACCTCTGCAGAAGAGGGCCTTGGTCCCTCATACCCACACCATTGCCCTCTTTTACAAGGGGAATGTTCTCATGCGTCACTGAAGTTATCAAGTGAACTGGCCAAAAAGAAGAAAGACTGGAGGAAACAGACGGGCTGGAAGCAGGAGAGGTCGCCTGGTCCAGTCTTCCTCCCATTGCAGGGAACAGAAGCTGGGAAGGCTGTGAGCAGTCTGAGTCCCAGAGATCATGGCAGCCGCCACAGGGCTAGACCCTGGGCCTCCTGGCCAGGCTGGGCACCTCGCTGGGTCTTGCCTTCTTTTGCCACCAGCTGACCATGGGAAGCTCCAGAAGGGGCCAGGGGAGGGCAGGGTAGGATTAGAGTTCACAGGTGACAGCTGCCAGGCCAAGGCAGCTGTGGGGAGCCGGGGTCCTGGTCCAAGCCCCCGCTGCCCTCCCCAGCCTGCTCCAACTCCCAAGAGCACGCTCTGCCTTATTTGGCTTGGAAGAGAAACAAACACTTCTGTGCTAGTTCTTATGCTGGCGGGCAGGGCTGAGCGGAGGAGAGGAAGAGGAAGGAGCAGGCAAGGCCCGGGGCACTCCCAGCAGCCATTGCTCGGCCCTGCTCTGCAAGGGAGCCTGGGGGACTTCCCTGCCACGACCCCAGAGCACGAAAGCCAAGCCCAGACCCAGAGGGGCCATGAGGGCTCAGACGGATCCCACTTTCTTAGGAAAGGAAGGCTGGCAAGGTTGGCCTAGGGGACAGGGGGAAACCAGCTCCCCCCTCAGATCCACCCCCAGTCTTTACAACGAGGCCTATGGTGAAGTTCATGCAGGCCACGTGGCCTAAGCCCTCCGAGCTCCAGCACAGGAGCCTTGAGAGCACACAGAGGTGGAGCCTGTGTGGGGAGGAGACCTGGGGGCTCCCCCACTGGAGGCGAGGCCCACCCAGACCCACCCTCACCAGCCACCCTGGCCTCCAGGCCTGCTCCACCCACGCTCTGGAAACACCAGCTGCTTGTCATTCTCTGCGCGAACCCCCACCCACCCCGTGAAGGCCCCAGTGGACGTGGTGCCCAGCTCCTGCTCCACAAGCAGAGTTCTGTTTCTAGCGCCCACCGCCCCACGAGCCCACCCCAGCCCTCGCCAGCAGAGCCTCTGTGCCCTCAGTGACCCTGGCACTGGCTACAGATGGCTGAGCCACAGGCTCCACTCTGCCAGGGCGCTGGACAGTCTCAGGCCGGATCCTGTGTGCTGCTCTGTCCATCCCATCCCGCCCCGAGCTGAGGACTCAGGAAGCCCCTCTTCCTGCCTCACGGACAAAGGAGAGTTGAGAGAAACTCAAGGGAAAAAGCCTTGTCTACACCTCTGTGCACTGATGAGAGAAAATGGCTTCTAGAGCCCTTCACAAAGCCCTTCAAACCATCCCTGCCATCTCACGGGGGAACCCAAGGCCCTGGGGAGCAGCTCTGCCCAAAGGCAACAGCTGGACACGGCCACGGGGCAGGCAGCACCCAGGGAGCCCAGGACAGGCAGGGGCGAGAGGGGGGCCACCCCACCTTCAGCTGCAAGGCAGGAGGCAGTGAAGGGAATGTTCCTTACCTACTTGGCGGCCAGCCAGCAGCCTGGGGCACCAAGGAGCTTCTGGAGCATTTAATTAGGTCTGTGCCTGGGTTTAATTAGCTCAGTGTCCAGGAAACTCGATTTTATGGCTCATCTGACTTGCACGGGGCAGAGTGCTGCAGGCCTGGTGGCTGCTTCGGGCTGGGGACCCCCGCACCTGCCACAGCCATCTGCCCTCAGACCTGCTGGCGTGGAGAGCCAGGCCACTCTCCCAGACACACTCAGCCCACAGCCCTTGGAGGGGTTTGCGGGGCAGTGGGGGATCTGTCTGTGAACTAGGTGACTGCAGGAATGGTCAGCAGGCACCCGCCGTGCACAGCAGCCACACGGGTGGGACTGGGGGAACAGACTCTGCCCAGGGAACGGGCAAGGCCTGCAGGGTCCTGCAGGCATCAGCCCCTGGGATTCTCACACAAGCCAGGGGTGACTCTACCGCGCCCGTTTCACAGATGAGCACACAGAGGCTGCAGGAGGGGAGGGGTGCCCCAAGCGACCCACTGGTGGGTGAAACAGCGGACCTGCACTCCTGGGCCTGAGCTCTTGAAGCACTGCCCTGCCTGGGACGGCGCCAGGCTGAGTGACTCGGAGGGCACGATGATGCCGACCGGAGCCCCAGCGGCACGGCCCGAGGCAGAAAGTCTGGTCCCAAAGCTGCCGCCTTCTAGTCCCCGCACCATGGCAACCCTTGTGCCTGCGTGATGGGGTGGGCAAGCCGGGAGGTGCCTTTGAGGTCTCTCAATGCTGCTCAGCACCCCACCCCCATCTTCTTGGTACTTGAGGTCATCAGTGAATGACCCCAGCATGGCAGGAAACTGAGCAGAGATGAAAACGCCCCCCACCAAGTGGGGCCTGGGTGCCCTCCCCCGACTTCCTCCCGACCCTCCCCACAGATGACCGGCAGTGCTGCCAGAGTGTGGAAGCCCCAGCGTTTCTCCATGTTGGGCTCCCCAGCATGGCCAGGGCTCTGGGCCTCACCCCTCACCCCTCCACAATGGAGAAGAGGCCAGATTCCAGGGCATGGGTGGGGCTGGAGTTCCGTACCCCGACTCTGCCTGCGCGGGTGGGTTCCTCTCCAGCCTCCGAAGGGAGGGAGGAAACCAGAGCTTATCTGCGCAGCCATCTCTGGCACTGATACAGGTAAATAGTTGGGGACAGTGGGCGGAGGGTGGGGCCTCAGGAAGGATGCGGGTCCCAGGTGTCAGATGGGGCCAACCCTGTGCTCCCACTGTGCCCTGGGAAGGGGCTGGGTCAGGCAGAGCCACCTCTATGAGCAGCAAGCCCTCCCTCTTGGCCCACCCAGAGCTGAAGAAGGGGCCCCCACTGGCCTCTGCACACAGCAGGCACTCAGAGGGCTGGTGACAAAGCTGTCCTCCCTTCACACACCATGGCCCCAGTCACCTGACGCCAGTGATGGGCACAGGGCACTCTCCTGCCACTCTCGAGGCCAGCAATGGGCACAGGGCGCTCTCCGGCCATCCTCGGATGGTTCAAGTGGATCGGCCCTGCCCACGGGCCCCCACCTAAGCTGCAGACACTGGCCTCCTGGATCTCTGCTGCTCGAGAATCCTGGGGAGGGCAGGAACCCCTCCAGCCTCAAGGAGAGAATGTGCCTGGGGAGGAGAAGGGGCTCCCAGCTCAGCGGCAAACCCTGATGCCAAGGGCAGGCCCCTGGCAGTGCTACGGCTGGAGCGGCTTGCCAGGTCACCTGAGACAGAAAACAGAAGGATGGGGTAGCCCTTGACCCTTTGGGTCTCTCAGCAGCCCGCAAGTTCCACGTCAGGCCTGACCCTGGCTCTGTGCCAGGAAGCGGCTCCTGTTGTGGCACTTGTCAGGTGGGGAAACTGAGGCACAGTGGGCTTACAGGGTGCTGTGTGGACACAGCACATGTTCAGCCAGCCTGCACACCAGCCCTGACGAGGCCTGGCTGGGAAGGATAGACAGCCATGAGTGCACAGGTCCCATGGGCTCTGTCCTGGGACCCCCAACCCCCGCACACCCATGTCCCCATCTTACACCCAGAAGCGCCAGGCTGCAGGACTCAGGCACCGGCAGCTCCCTAAGAACCACAGCTTTCCACGGCGGGGGAGCCCCTCTGGAGGGTGCAACCTAAACAGTCTGGCCCTGGGCGACCTGGACAGGGCACGGGCTGCAGGGGGAGCCAGTGGTGCCTGGCGTTCCAGGTCATGATTCACACCTGCCCAGGGCCCAGCTGCTGAGCTGGCAGCCAACATCCTCTGGAGACAGATAAGACGCAGGGTCAGCTCCTGGCAGCTCAGTTAGGGCACTTCCTGGGGCCTCGCTGCCTCTGCATGTGAGCGCCTCCTCTGTGAACAGGGTGGCCCAAGGCAGACGCTGGAGGTGAGCAGATCAGCGCCAGGACAGCAGGCAAACCCTGCTTCTTCTCTGGGACTGTCACTTCATTTAGACAGCAGCGGTAGGCCAGGTGTGCCGACTCCTGCCTATAATCTAGCCCTTTAAGAGGCTGAGGCAGGTGGATCACTTGAGCCCAGGAGTTCCAGACCAACCCGGCAACATACGAAGACCCCATCTCTATTTAAAACAAAACAGGAAGGTGCCGACACGTCCTCGTCACCTGGAGCTGCTGGCCCGGGTCTGCTGTGATACGAATGTGCACAGGGACATGCCCGGCCAGGGCAGCCCTTGGTAACAGCCGGCAGGTGTGCCCCGACACCTCGGACTGACCCAGTGAACAGCACATCCAGAGGCCACGGGGACCACACTGATGACAGTGATTGGCATGGAGGGGCCACTGTGAAGGTCTCGGTAAACAAGGTCACTCTGTGACCTGGAGCCGTCCCGCCCCCAGCATTCCAGACTAATTGAGAGGGCAGGATTCCTGCCAAGACTGCCAATCCACCTGAAATGAAGGGTGGGAGGAGGCTTTGAAAGCTTCGAGGCAGGTCTCTGGGCTCCATGAGGCCCTCAAAGCCATCCTGCCCCAGGCACACCTGCATACCCACACACAGGGTCAGGAACATGGGTCAGGTGTCATTGGAAGCCCACGGTTCAGAGGGGTTTCAGGAGCCCACAGCTTCCTGGGGGCCAAAGTACATGATTAGCCACAGTGAGCCCCAGATGCAGAGCTGGGTCCTCCGGAAAGGCTTGTGGGGAGATGGACACCGGAGGAGGACCTGGAGGCAGGAAGGATCTGGGAACCTCAGATTCGAAGGTCCTGGGTGAAACTCAGAGGTCAGCAAGCTGCGGAGGGCAGGGGGACGAGGCAGGACATGCTGTGAGACACAGGGTCTCGGCCACAGGAGACAGGGTCCTCTCGAAGCCCCAGCAGCATGCATTTGGCAACCCCTCCCTACTGGCTTCCTACAGGTGCACGGACGCCACATCACCCGTTCTCCAGAGCTGAGGTCCACACCACCAGCGTCGCTGGGTCCCCAACAAGGTAGATTCTCAGGCTGAGGCTCACCCAGACCCAGGCAAGGGCTGTGGTCCATGTTCTAAAGGGTCCCCGGGGAGGCACGAATGTGCTCTCCAGGCAGAGGCCATGCATCAAAATCTCCCTGCCATGACCCCTTTGGCCCATGGTGTCACGCCGGGACTTCCCAAAATGAGGACTCCTCCCTCAGCACCAGAGTGGGGGAGCCTGCCTTTGGGCTCTCTGGGCACCCGTCAGGGGCAGACACTGGCAGCCATTCCAAAGATGGCCCCAACAACTCACCCCAGACACGCAACAAGGGCTTCCTAAGAGCCCTGACCACTATGACCCCCCAGCAGCACCTCCTCCTGCCCACTGTGTCCTCAGCAGTGCCGGGCCCAGGACTGAGTCTGGCGCTGACTCAGTCCCCACCCTGTTATTTACCCAGCGGCACCCCGCACCCCTGGCCTGTCTGGACTGCTCTAGGGCCTGCTTACAAGCTGGCCTGCTCTCTGGGAACTCCCCCAGACCCCAGGGAGGAACATCACCTGGCCACCTCCCTTGCAGGCAGGGTAGAAGCGGAGTCACCAGCCACTCAGAGGCAGCACACAGAGGCCAGGGGACACAGGCAGGTGTCTGGTCACACCCCCTTCAGAACCTTACCCCCTCTTCCCCTCGGGCCACTGAGGCAGGGCAGGAGAGGGAGGGGAATCTCAGAGCAGGTGTCCAGGACAGATGCACATCATGTCGGCATATTTCTGCAACAGTCAGGAGTCTGGCTCTAGCTCAGTCCTCCCCTCTCTGTACTTCGAGTTCCCAGTAAGTGAAATGGGGACAGAATTGGGTACCTGCATCTCCAAGACAGTCTAGGCCCCCAGTGGATGCCGTCCCAGAAACACTGCCTGGACACATGTCCAGGTGAGCACTGGCTGGACAGCCTGGAGCCTGGCTCCCTGGTCCCTAGAGAGCCGAAGTCGCTGTCTCTTATTTATTTTTGAGACAGTGTCTCGGTCTGTTGCCCAGGCTGGAGAGCAATGGTGCAATCTCGGCTCACCGCAACCTCCGCCTTACAGGTTCAAGCAATTCTCCTGCCTCAGCTGCCTGAGTAGCTGGGATTACAGACACCTGCCACCACACCCAGCTAATTTTTCTATTTTTAGTAAAGATCAGGTTTTACCATGTCGGCCAGGCTGATCTGGAACTCATGACCTCAGGTGATCCGCCCCACTGGGCTTCCCAAGGTCCTGGGGTTACACGTGTGAACACCACGCCCGGCCGCTATCTCTATTTCAGACGGGGTGCTGAGGTCGGAGGAGCTGCCCAAAAGCTTGGCGGTGTGACCAGAGACGCCACGTGCCAGTCAGCACATGGCTTGTGTTCTCAGTCAGCAGCCTGGGTGCCGTGATCACGCCTGCGGGTGCGGTGTGAGGCTTGATTCATTTGTCAGTGCAGCCAGTGTGCAGGTATTTTGTGAGACTGATTTAAATCCGTAGAGGGCATGAGGACCTCATCCAATCACCTGAAAGAAGGAGCGCCTCATCCAATCAACAGACAGCATGAGGTCCTCATCCAATCAGCTGAAGGCACAAGGGCCTCATCCAATCAGCAGATGGCGTGAGGTCCTCATCCAATCAGCTGAAGGAACAAGAGCCTCATCCAATCAGCAGACAGCACGAGATCCTGATCCCATCAGCCGAAGGAACGAGAGCCTCATCCAATCAGCAGAGGGCATGAGGTCCTCATCCTATCAGCTGAGGGAACAAGAGCCTCATCCAATCAGCAGACAGCACGAGGGCCTCATCCAATCAGCTGAAGGAACAAGAGCCTCATCCAATCAGCAGATAGCAGGAGGGCCTCATCCAATCGGGTGAAGGCAGAAGAGAGAAGCCTGACTGCCCCGGAAGAGGACTTCTCGGGGCTACAACAGAGAACCGCCCCCTTCAGCGAACAGCTGCGTGAAATGTGGACTCAGACTGCAACAGTGGCTCTTGACAGCTGGCCCACCTGGGAATCTCAGACTTGCCAGCCCCACAATCACGTGCGTCATCTCCTTAAAATAAAATCCACCAGCCAGGTGCGGAGGCTCACACCTGTAATCCCAGCACTTTAGGAGGCCGAGCAGGCGGATCACCTGAGGTCGGGAGTTTGAGACCATCCTGGCCAACATGGTGAAACTCCGTCTCTACTAAAAATACAAAATTAGCTGGGCTTGGTGGCGCCTGCCTGTAATCTACTCCCAGCTACTCGGGACGCTGAGGCAGGAGAATCACTTGAACCCTGGAGGGGGAGGTTGCGGTGAACTGAGACTGCACCACGGCAATGCCCAACTCCAGCGTGGGCAACAAGAGCAAAACTCCATCTCAAAAATAATCATTTCACAGGTAGCCGGAAAGACATATAAATATATAACAAGCACCAGGCTGGGTGGCCCAGGCCTGGGGACCCCAAATTCCTCCCATCTGTGTGGTCCCTCCCAGCACCTCGTCAGGGGCTCAAAGGGGAAGCTGAGGCACACACACACCCCCATCTCCAAGGCTCTGGGCCCAGGTGCCTGCGCTGCTGGCCACATGGCCACAGGGCTAGGGCAGGTGGGATGCCGGGGGCCCCATACACAATCTGGAAATTCAACAAGCTCATGAAGCCACCAAAGGAAAAAAAAAAGTCAACATTCTGGGCTCATAACCCCTAGGCAGGCAGGGCACTGCCTGGCTCGCCCCTGGGATCACCAGCCCCAGAAGGTGGACCCTGCCCCAGCTGCTCTGAGAGCCCACAGGGACGATTACCTCGGGCCATGAGGGCTGGGGCCACCCCAGGCTCGAACCCTGGGCCCAAACTGGCCAGAGTGTGCCTCAGTTTCCCCTCTCAATGAAATCTCAGAGAACATTCACTTTCCTTCTCTCCCTTTTCAAAAGTGTTTAAAATGCAGAGAAGTACAAAGTAACACCCCAGTGACAGTCGCCACGGTCAGCCTGTGAGCGTTTCCACACATTCCACCCACACATGTGTATTTTACCAAGCACAGCTTCCTCCATCTGACGGGTCGACTGGCTCCCCTAATTAATTGATCAGCCTCATCCTGGATCAAGCTGAGGCGCTCTTCACTCATCTCCCCAAAATTCCTGTCCCTCCCCAGAAGGAAACACTCTTGTGAGTTTTGGGACAGCCTGATGGGAAGGAGCTGTTTCTGAGCTCTGGAATTCCATCCAGGGTCATCTGCAAGGGCATCCCTGGCCTGCGGCTGTGCTGTGACCTCTGAGCCAGGCCCTGACCATGAGGAAGGAGCTCCGGGGGCTGTGCTGAGGGAGCTCTGAGTCACAAAAACAGTCCTCCATAGCCCCCCTACCCAGCTCTGATCCCCCAGAGACCAGAACAGCTGAGGCAGCAGGGAAGGGGACCAGCTACAGGGTCAGAGCCTCAGTCAGCTTCGGAATCCCCCACTGCCTTCAAGTGGCTGCAGAGGAGGCCGCCAGCTTCCCTGCAAACCCCTGCTCCCCTCCCTTCTCTCTCAGGGCCCCCAGAGCCCCAGGTCATCAAGCGCTCCCTCATGGAGCCTTCCCCTCAGGGTGACCCCACCCTGCCCTGCCCTACAGCCCGACTCAGGACTAAAGTCTCAAGGGAATTGGAACTGGAGGCAGCTCCCACCACCACAGGGCAAAACCCACACTCCCCAACACAACCCCCAAGCCCTCGCAGACTCCTGCACATGCTACTCCCACTCCCACCCCCAGGTCCAGACCCCAGGTCCCTGAGATTCCTGCCTGGCCCTCCACAGGGAACCCCATGGACTGGGCCCTCTAGAGCAGAGGCCTGTGATGTGGGACCCACGAGCCCCCAAAGCCACGTGTCACCAAGGGCATGTCCTGGGGAGAGGGGTCCAGGAACCAGCCAACCTCGCAGGCCCAACCTCGATGCAGGGATGCCGGCGGGTCGGAGCAGTGGCTCGGCCCCTCTTGCAGCCTGGCACACTGCCCGGGCCTCACGGACCCTCCTCCCATGCCCCAGCTCGGCTCCTGGACCCTGTGGCATGGTGTCCCCATAGCTGTCCCCACCACGGCAGGCTGGCTCCAAGAAGCTCCCCAGGCAAGGAGGAAAAGCTGATTAAGTGTCCACTTAAGAGCAGAGAGCGGGCTGTTCCCTGTGAGGGTGCAGAAGGGCCTGGGCTGTCCTCACTAAAGCCTATGCATGCGCTCAGTTCCTGGAAAAGGGGAGTGAGAAAGGTGGACACACTGCCCTCTCACCCACCACATCCTGTTTTTATGGAAAACTAATCCGATTCCTAACAGCACAGCAAGCAGCTGACCTCCCGGGGGTCCTGGGCGGCCCTGACAAGCCGCCTGTGGGCGGGGGCTTTCTAGTGCTGCAGAAGCAGCCGGTCCCCGGGGCAAGATCAGCGCTTCCCTCTCAGCCACTCCTCCCTCCTCCCTGGGGAGAGGCTGGGATGGATGTGCCCTTCCTGGCAGCGAGGGGCTGGCTGGCCGTGGTCTCCACCCTTGCAGCCTCAGCCAGGCCCTGCTCCCCCCCAGGCCTCGGCCAGTCTGCGGGGTGGGGGGGGGTGCTGCCCACGATGGCTAGGTCAGAAAGCGCGAGACACGCCTCTGGCTGCAGGAGCTGGCCCTGGGCACAGCGGTGTCGGGGCTGCAGACCCTGGGCCTTGGAGCCAGAACAGCCATGGCCAGGGCCAGCTGCACTTTGGCGAGGCAAGCTGGGCCTCAGTTTCCTCATCTGCACAGGGAGGATGCCAGCCCCATTCACTTCAAAGCCACACACCGAGATGCACTGGCAAAGCTGTCAGCATGCAGCAGCGCGCCCACACTCACTCACTCACTCTCGCCATCCAGGGCGAGCGCCTCTCGTCCAGAGGCTTGGGCTAGAAGTGTCTGCAGTTCTGGATTCTGTGGATTTCGGAATATCGGCACATACGTAATGAGCTACCTCGGGGATGGGTCTCAACGCAGAATTCTATTTACTTTTCACATATATCTTATACACATACCCTAAAGGCAGCCACACAATTTTATTTTTGAAAGTAGTGACGGGGGTCTCACTACATTGCCCAGGCTGGTCTCAAACTCCTGGCCTCAAGTGATCCTCCCGCCTCGGCCTCCCAAAGTGCTGGGATGACAGACGTGAGCCACCATACCCTGATCCTGTTTTCTGTGTTTTTTTGTTTGTTTTTAGGAAGAATCAATATCGTGAAAATGGCCATACTGCCCAAAGTTTTCTGTTTTTCTTTTGAGATGCAGTTTCGCTCTTGTTGCCCAGGCTGGCGTGCAATGGTGCGATCTCGGCTCATGGCAACCTCCGCCTCTTAGGTTCAAACGAACCTCCTGCCTCAGCCTCCGGAGTAGCTGGGATTACAGGGCTTGCCACCGCGCCCAGCTCATTTTGTGTTTTTAGTAGAGATGGGTTTTCTCCATGTTGGTCAGGCTGGTCTCAAACTCCTGACCTCAGGTGGTCCGCCCGGACTTGGCCTCCCAAAGTGCTGGGATTACAGGTGTGAGCCCCCTCACCCGGCTGCATATTTTCAGTAACTCTGGCTTTTGACCGTGACCTGGCGCATGAGGCCGGGTGTGGAATTTTCTGCTTGGATTTGGACTTGGGACTCAGGGACGGGGATGAATAAAACACCTACAGCGTCCTGGCATTTTCCTTTCCAACATGAAGACGGACCTGCAGAGCGCCTGCCTGGACCCAGCCTGGGCCTGAGCCCCTCAGCAGGGACGGAGCTGTGCCACCATACGCAACCGGAGCCCCCACCTCACATCAGCCACCTCCGCTCCTGAGGAGGACCAAGCCCGGGGACCTGCAGCCTCCCATCAACAGCAGGGAAAGGAGCCAGGCCTGGCTGTCACTGCCTCCTCCTGAGGACCTGGGCCAGATCTGGGGCCGAGGTTCAAACAGCATATGTGGCTCTGATGGGCAGAGCGTGGCGGGAAACGGAGGGGGCAGGGCAGCCTGGGTGTGGGTGGGGCCAGGGCGGGCCTCAAGTCCCCCCTGCTAGCTCAGCTCTGGCCCTGCTCCTGAGAGGAAGAGGGGACAGAGAGGACAGCATGGGGCAGAGTGTGGCAAACAGATCCCCTGAGGGTCACACCCCTTCCAATACCAGATGGCGGGGCAGCAGGGGGATCTATGGGGCTAACCCCCTCCAGCCTGGAACCTCGGGACCCCCACACCTCTGTCCCCAAGGGAGGAAGTGAGCAGCTTCAGATGCATAGCCAGTCTCCAGGGAGAGGGACTGATGCCCTCCCTGCCCGCACGCCCCAGCCCTCCCCACCCTCTTTCCCGGCAGAAAGTGCACGATCCAGTCCTCCAGAGCCTCAGTCTGTCCAGACAGAACCTGCCAAAGCCAGAGGAGGCCTGCAGGCAGCCCCACGGGACGACCGGCACGCGGCTCCCAGGACCCAGGACAAGGCTCCAGCACGCGGCTCCCAGGACCTGCCCCAGGGACCTCTGAGCCTGACGCCTGCGCACAGCCTGCTCGCTCCCCGTGACCTGCTCACACTTGCCCCACAGCCAGGCCCCGCCTGCGTCACTTTCTGGCTGTGGACTTGGGAGCCCCCTCGACCTTCAGGAGCCCACAGCTCCTGCCTGTGGGATGGGGGACGCCATGGCTGCCTGGCCAGGCTATTTCGAGGACGGCACAGTGAAGAGTCCAGGGCAGGCGAGGTCTCACTTCTTCCATCAGGGGCTCCCAGCCCTGGCCTGGGAGTATCTAAGCTGGGGACATGGGGACAGTCTGCCAAGACACTGGGCTGGGCGTTCTCCTCAGGGGTGCTCTGCAGCTGCAGTCCATCAGGAGAGGTGGCCGTTAGCGCCGGGGCCCGCCATGGACGGTGCCTGCATGGGCCCCTCCCTCTTGCCTTGTCTGAACACGGTCCTGGGTGGGGGTGCTCTCCTGCCGGCTGCCCAGCACATCCACCACATGGTGCCTTCTCTGCCAGTGACTCAGCCAGGCCAGCCAGCAGCCCAGCCCCACCAAGTCACGCCGAGCACGCCCCACAATTCTCATGGAGCAGCCAGGCCCCGGCCAGCCAACCCGCACTGGGCCATACGCGACACCAGCCACCACCAGAGGTCTCGGCCTTACATCCTCACCTGGGAGGCCACTGGGGTGCCCTGAGGGCTTGGGTGAGGAGCTCCTTAACCACAGGGAGCCAGTGGGTGGCACTGGACGGACCCCCTGCCCTTACATGCCCTGGGTGCAGGTGATTAAGAGGCTCGGTACTGTGTCTGCAGGCGGGGCCTGGGTGGAGTGGCTCTACCCCTCACATCCTGTTGCATTTTGCAAGGTCCTTCCGGCCCCATCACCTGGCAGGTTGTCCCGGTGCCGGATCACAGGGAGATAAAAATCAACCTTGTGAAGGGCTCCACAGACACAGCAACCGCTGCTGGCACTGGGCCCAGCCTTGCAGGAACTCTGCACCCAGTGACCCCATTCTGGAGGACCGGGCCAGTCCCCTTCTTAAAGATGAAGTGCTAGAGGCTCACAGAGGCTGAGGGACTTGCCCGACCACTGGCCCCACAGTGCTGAGCAGCACAGCCAGGACTTACCCACCAGTGGCCCCACAGTGCTGAGCAGCACAGCCAGGACTTGCCCGACCAGTGGCCCCACAGTGCTGAGCAGCACAGACGGGATTTGCCCGACCACTGGCCCCACAGTGCTGAGCAGCACAGCCAGGACTTGTCCAACCAGTGGCCCCACAGTGCTGAGCAGCACAGCCAGGACTTGCCCGACCACTGGCCCCACAGTGCTGAGCAGCACAGCCAGGACTTGCCCACCAGTGGCCCCACAGTGCTGAGCAGCACAGACGGGACTTGCCCGACCACTGGCCCCACAGTGCTGAGCAGCACAGCCAGGACTTGCCCACCAGTGGCCCCACAGTGCTGAGCAGCACAGCCAGGACTTGCCCGACCACTGGCCCCACAGTGCTGAGCAGCACAGCCGGGACTCGGTGCCGAGTCTGACACTAGCTCCCAGCCTGGTCAGCACTCAGGTCCAGTGTTCACGTCACCCCCTGGCGAAGGTGCGAGCTGAGGCAGCAGTGACAAGAAACCAGGCCAGGCGGGGGCTCCCAACCCACGGCCTCCTTTGCCCCGTGGGCTCCAGTCCAGCCGGCAGGGAGCACGCAGCCTCACTGAGCAGGGGGCACTGCCATGACTCGAGCCGCTGCTGGGCTCAGGGGCCACAACAAGGTGGCCCAAGTCGGAACCTTGGCAGGGCCACTCTAGGAGTGACAGTGTCTAGCAGGAGTCCCAGAACAGCCACGGGTGTCCCTCTCAGCCCACTCAGGGCAGGGCCCTACGGAGGTCCTGGGTGGGACAAGGTTGCAGTGGTGACACCAGCGGGCCGACATCAGATGCCCATCCAGCTGGGGCCCCAGGCACTCCTGAGACTCTGGGCACAGCTCTTAGAACGACCAGCTCCGGTGCCACTGAGACCCCGGGATCCAGCACCTGCGTCCAGTGCTGAAGCCCCAAGTGTGTGTCTGAGCTGGGAACAAGGGCCTGGAACGCCAGCGAGTGAGCTGGGGATTGGGACGGCTAAGCGGGCTCCTGTGGCCTAGCCACCACCGTGAACGACCACTCCGAACGTACTTTCCGTGTGGACATCAGGCTCAGGTGCAAATAACCAACAGCCATGCTGGAGCTGAGGGCCCTGCTGGCCCCGCCCACACCACAGGGCAGGCCCCGCCCACAGGGCCCCGCCCACACCACAGGGCAGGCCCCGCCCACAGGGCACCCGCCTGCCCCGCCCATGCCACAGGGCAGGCCCCCCCCCCCTCACAGGTCCCCTGCCAGCCCTCACTCACACTGTCCCTACAGGCCCCAAGACTACAGGCAGGTGGCCTGGACGGCCAGAGTCTGGCAGAGGGCATGGCTTCCTCCCCCATAAAAAGGCCCGTGCCCCCTCCTCCCCATTCTCTAAGGGGGATGCCCACAGCAGCCCTGGTCCAGTCTTCACGTACTCCTGAGGACGCAGGCTGGGATGAGCCATGGCAGGGACAGCCTCCCCTCTAAATGCCCATGGGCCATGTGAGTGGAGGCACATGGCTTCCAGCTGGCCCCAGGGGTGCCTGGCAGGCTCTGTCAGCCTCTGGAATGTGACTCGGCCTGTCTGTCCACCCAGAAGCTTCTGGCACTCCAGGGAGCTCAAGCTGGCTGTGCTCTGGAGGAGCAATTACTCCTCCATCTGTCACCAGCGGCTCCAGCCAGCTCTCAGGTCCACAAGCCTCCTCCCTCCTGGGTCTCACTGATTCAGACTGAGCCTCCTCCTCTGGCCCCCAGTAACCCCTGGCCTCAAGCCCAGGCCCTCACTCAGGGGATCTGAGTAGAGCGGACGCCCGGGAGACAGAACTGTCCTCCAGTAGTGGGAAGCCAATGAGGGACCCCTGAACAGAAACTGCAGAGGAGGTCTGTCCACCCGGCCTGGGGGCCAGAGAGGAGGTGGGCAGGGAGAAGGGCCTTGCCTGAGACCAGAGGTGGCCAGGGGCCGAGGGTCGGCAGGAAGCCAGGCATCTGAGTGCAGGGCAGCCGGCCTCCACATGGCCCTGCACAGCCTGGCCTCACTAGGGGAGGGGAGAAGACAGCGGCTAGTGCTTCCCGCTAAAAAGCCCCAGGGGCTCAAGGTCACCCCTGAGGCATCTAGACTCCTGGGGCAGAGCCTGACAGGGAAGAGCTGACAGGTAGGTCAGGGGTGTGGACAGCAGCTGCCCCATGCAGGGAGAAGGGTCTGGCCACCCCACACCGGTGTCCTCCTGGGTGGCCTTAGGAATAGGGTCACTCGACCTCAGCCCCCCAGTGCAGGGCCCGGTCGGAGCTTGCTCTGGGTACTTCTGGCCCTGCTGAAAGTCCCCTCAGGTGCCACCATCCCTGATTGCCAACGCCTCCGGGCAGGTCCCTCAAGTCCCTTCAGCACCGCAATCCTCCTCCCCCAGACACTGCTGACCTTCAGAGATTGGGGCCCCTCCAGGCCACCCTCTCCCGTGGCTAGAAAGGTCTGTGTCCACTGATAAGGTCTGGGACACAGCTCCCAGCCCCATGGGAACAAGTCACCAGGCAGTGCTGGGTGGGCATGCCCTGGGACCCAAGCATCAAGGCGCACCTTTGTCACCTCCTCCCGGCCTCTGCCCACACGCCCCTCCCACCCACAGGACAGCATCACCCGGTGACGCCCTGACCAGGTTGTAATAATATAAACTAGAGGCCCAGCGTGGTGGCAGGTTCCTGTAATCCCAGCTACTAGGAAGGCTGAGGCATGAGAACTGCTTGAACCTGGAGGCGGACTTTGCAATGACTAGATTGTGCCACTGCACTCCAGCTTGAGTGAGAGCGCGACACTCTGTCTCAATAAATAAAAAATAATATAAACTGCAGAGAGACACTCATGGGTGCTGAAGGGGGGAAAACAGCCTCCAGCTGTGACAGCCAGGACAGCTCAGGGTCAAGGAGATTCACTCCTGGGCACCCCGCAGCTGTCCAGGCACCTCCGCACACTGTGGAGGAGATACGGGGGTGGTCGCCACTGGCCCAGCTGCAGGTCTGAGTGGGGCTCCAGAAAGACTGAAAAGGAAGCTGGAAATGGCCACACTGAGCCCATGAGGAGTGACCAACCAGACAAGGACAGAATCCAGGGGTTAAGGGACCACTTGTCTCATGCCACAGGGACTGGGGAGAGCGCTCCTGGGCCCCCTGGGGCTCCCTGGAGGATTCAACAAGAAACGGGGCACCCAGAGCCAGCTGTGTGGGAGGGAGCAGTGCCCACACAGTCTAAAGCACCCCACTCAGCACAGCCTCTGGGGCACTGAGACCATCCAGTCCATCGGACACGGTCGTGCAAGCCCTGGGAATTAACCCCGGGGAACCCATCAAAGGAAGGAAAGACGGGCACAAAGACAGTCGCTACGTAACAACAGGGCGGTGCTGGGAGGAAGCTCACTCTGCAGAGACCCAAAGGAACCCACTCCATCCAGCAGACACCCATGGAGGCCCCAGCCCGGCCACTGAGGACCCAAAGGAACCCACTCCATCCAGCAGACACCCATGGAGGCCCCGGCCCGGCCACTGGGGACGACAGAGTCCCGGCTGTGCTGGTGACACCCAGGATGGAAGGGAGTGAGGGGACCGGGGCTGCGGAGCACAGCGGAGGGGCTGTCCCTGACCCCGACAGGCCGCAGGCCCTGGGGAGAGGCCTGGCTGCTGGAAGGTAAGCAAGAATGGTCAACAGCCGGCGGAGTGCGTGCAGGAGCGCCTGGCACAGGCTGCTGCAGGAGGCAGAGACGCCCACACAGGACACAGAAGATGCCAGGGCAGACCCAGCGGCCAGGAGCCAGGCAGAAGAGGTCCAGTGCAGGCCAGATGCCATGGCCACCCACGCAGGGAGAGGATGCCGAGGGGCAGGTGGAGCCCCTGACCAGAGCCCCCCAAGATCGTCTGGGATTCATCTGAATAAAACACCTGCTTGTAAAAAGACGTAGTGGGAAGCCGGGCGCGGTGGCTCACGCCTATAATCCCAGCACTTTGGGAGGCTGAGGCGGGTGGATCACGAGGTCAAGAGATCGAGACCATCCTGGTCAACATGGTGAAACCCCATCTCTACTAAAAATACAAAAATTAGCTGGGCATGGTGGTGCGTGCCTATAATCCCAGCTACTCAGGAGGCTGAGGCAGGAGAATTGCCTGAACCCAGGAGGCGGTGGTTGTGGTGAGCCAAGATCGCGCCATTGCACTCCAGCCTGGGTAACAAGAGCGAAACTCCGTCTCAAAAAAAAATAAAGACATAGTGGGGCCAGGCAGTGGCTCACACCTGTGATCCCAGCACGGTGGGAGGCTGAGGCGGGTGGATCACCTGAGGTCAAGAGTTCGAGACCAGCCTGGCCAACAGGGTGAAACCCCGTCTCTACTAAAAATAAAAAATTAGCTGAGAGTGGTGGTGGGAGCCTGTAATCCCACCTACTTGGGAGGCTGAGGCAGGAGAATCCCTTGAACCAGGGAGGCAGGGGTTGCAGTGAGCAGAGATCCAGACACTGCACTCCAGCCTGGGAGATGGAGCAAGAGTGTCTCAAAAGCAAAGCAACAACAAAACACACACACGAAGACACGGGACAGGCAGCCTTGGGCAGGGAGAGCACGTGCAGGAGGCTGACAGCACGAACAGGTCAGAACGAAAGACCCCGTCATTTAAACCCTTGGGAGATGTGAGACTCCTCAGAAGGCACCGCACACACAGATGAGACCCTTGTGAGGCCGTTCAGGCAGCTCAGAGCCCGACTCCAGCATGTGCAGGGCCGGCCGTGGGGCAGTTAGGGTCTCAGACCCAGGCCATGAGGAGCCCAGGGGCAGTTTCCTTTCAGGTTAAACACGTGTCACCGGGGACCTGAGATGCAGGGCTGGGATCTGGCAGCTCAGTTAAGGCACTGCCGGGGCTCAGCTCCCCTGGGAGGGCTCTGCTGGCTACACCGATGTGAGAAGCTCCTCTGTGCACATCTGGGAGCGGAGGGAAGGGCGAGCGTGTGTGCTCAAGGCGTCTGGGGAGGAGAAGCTGCTGGAGGTTAGCAGGGAACAAACAGGAGGGAACTGAGGGGCCCCACACGGGGAAGGCGGAGCAGGGGATTCAGCGATGGGACTGACCGTGGAAGGGCCATGGCTTGGTACAGAACTGTGGGGCCGGAGCCTGGCTTGGGGTGAGCCAGTCCGCTGCTGACAGCCACTCTGCCGCCCACGGCCCTGAGCCTGCACGTCGTGTGTGCAATGTGGCTGCTGCTGCCGCCGTCTGTCCCAAGAGGGAAATGTGTATGCACATCGTGGGTGCCTGCTGCCCCCCGGCTGGCAGGAGAACTGAGCCCGGCTCACTTCTTGTCAGGGACGGGAAGGAGGGAAGGGCCTGCATCAGGCTGAGGTGTCAGGCTGTTCAAGGTGGGCAGTGAGCAGTCTCAGGTGTTGATGTGGAGTCCAGCAGCTTGGATGTGCTCGGATGACCCCCGTGGCTGCGGGATGTGCCTGGACACAGAACCAGAGCCGAGGGCAGGGACAGCACAGAGGCTGGGGCCATCTAGGCCAGAGGGTGCAACGGCTGTGGGAACAGGCACAGGCTGCAGGGGCTGGGGCAGCTGACCGAGTCCGGGACAGTGGTGCACAGTCCCATGCCCAGGGGACAGGTGAGCTGGAGAAGCTGGAGGGAGAGGGCATCCTGGCCACAGTGCCCAGCTCCTTGAGTGGACAGACAAGAGACAAGGCCTGCATCCTGGAAGTCACTCTGTGGCAGGCAGCAACCCTGCCTCCAGCCTCACTCTCTCAGGGGACTCGGGCCAGCTGGCCCCATGCCCGGCCTGGCCTCTGTGTGCCCCCCACCCCACAGGGCAGACTCAGGTGACTCCAGAGGCCCTCGGACTTGCTTTTTGTTTTTGTTTTTGATACCGAGTCTTGCTCTGTCCCCCAGGCTGGAGTACAGCGGCACAATCTCGGCTCACTGCAACCTCTGCCTCCCGGGTTCAAGCGATTCTCCTGCCTCAGCCTCCCAAGTAGCTGGGATTACAGGCGCCCACCGCCCCAGCCAGCTAATTGTTGTATTTTTAGTAGAGAGGGGGTTTCACCATGCTGGCCAAGCTGGGCTCGAACTCCTGACCTCAGGATCCACCTGCCTGAGCCTCCCAAAGTTCTGGGATTATAAACACGAGCCACTGTGCCTGGAGGACCTGCTCTTTTAGGAAAAGCACAAGGATGAGCACCCGCCAAGGAGGGAGGAGAAGGTGGCCGTGGAAGTGGGGGCAGGAGCCCTGCGGGTGCCAACGTTGGGTCCTCACTGCCACCCGCCCGCAGAGGGAAAGGAAAGGCAGACCGTGTTCCGGCAGGGGCGGCGGGAAGGATGATCGCTTCCCTTTTCAAAACTCCCTTTCATGTTGCTGTCATGATGCGTGGTTTTAAAAGGTGCTTTAACCATAAACAGAAATGAAGTGAATGAGGGAGGGCCGCGTGGTGGCTGAGCCCGCACAGAGGCAGGGAGCGGGTCCCAGCTGAGACTGCAAACCGCAGGCCTTGGGGAGTCCAGGAGGTGAGTGAGACCAAGACCAGACCTGGGGTCCTCGAGTCCCTCCTGGGCAGGCGGCCTGCCCCTCCTGTATGGCCCCGCAGGTCTGCCCACAGCCACGGGCCTCAGGGACTCCTGTGGGAATCTAAGTCACAGTTGGGTTTTGTTGTTTTCCCCAGACTGGAGTCTTCCAGACACAGGAGGGAGGACAAACACAGCCAGGCACTGCGGGGTCCAGGACTCCCCTGCCTGAGGCCGCTCCCCGACCTTCGTGGCTCACAGATGGGCATGGCCCAAGCCCCTCCCTGCACTGGGGGGTAAAGCTGTGGCCCCACAGCCAGCCTCGCTCTTCACTCTTCCTGGCCCATTTTAGCAGCCCATCCACAGGCAAAGGAAACCACAGGGGCTGGCTGAGGCAGCCGCTGTCCCTCTTTAGCCTGAAGCCGAGGCAGGAGAAGCGGCCCCAGCTATATATACCCACAGAAAAATAGTGTGCAGATTGGAGCCTGGTGAACAGCCGGCAGCCAGAGCCTCCGGCCCGTCAGAGGGAGCCTGAAATACTCCCTGTAATTATGCTACTGAAACACACCCGAAAAATTGGTCCACCCCACTCAGCAAAGGCTCCCGAGACAACAGCGGGGAGTCGGGTGGCCACGCACGTCGGCCGAAGGGGCCCTGGCTGCGCCCAGCAGGGACTGGCCTGGCCTGGAAGGCTGCCCACCACACACCTCAGCCGGTACTCGGGAGGGTCAGTGTCTCCATGGGCCCGGCACCAGCAGCTGCCCAGATCCTCACCTGCACACAGGAAGGGTTTCTGCAGCCCAGCGTGCACCATAGAGATGCACGAACATGAGCAAAAATATGGCCTGTGGCGAGTGCGTGACCCCACACAGAGGGCACGTGCCACCCCAGACGCCGGGAGCCACCCACACCAGGCCTCCAGCAGCCGCTGAGGCTCAAGGCTGGGGCCCAGGGAAGGCACCTGGGGGAGCGGCCGTTCCAGCTCAGAGAGACCCAGAGAGTGGGAGCACAGGGGGTGCGTGACAAGCCCACCGGCGGCCTCCCACTGGTGGGAACGAGGGAGAGATTCAAAGGTTTAAAAAGGGAATTTAATCTAAGACTTCACTTGTTTAACTAAAAAGTATTTATATATTACTTGTGTAATTAAAACTAAATACAAAATAAAATGGGGGTTGGGAGGATCCAGCCTGAGAACCCCCGCACCGGCCCCGAGTCCCCTCAGTTGGGGAGCGCTGCTCTGCAGGGGCTTCCAGCTGGCCACCTCCTGGAGGGCTGGACCCTAGAATCACCCCAGAAACACCCTCTCCCATAGCACACCAGCCAGCAGGCCACCAGCTCAGCTCCTCCCAGGAGGCAGAGGGCCTGGTATGGGACACACCACAGGTCTGGGGTCCCGGAGCCGCCATGCAGCCCCCTCCTCCACTACCTGTGGCCAGACTGGTTCCCAACCCACCTCCGAGTGCACCTCCCACAGCCCCACACCCTTGAGGGGCTCCTCTGCCCACCACTGCCTGCACGGCCACACCTGGGGCGGGGCCTTGGCGTCATCCTGGATGGCGGGGTTGGGGATCCCATCCTGGGGACACCATTTTGTTTTTCGCTTTGTTTTGTTTGAGATGGAGTCTCGCTCTGTTGCCCAGGCTGGAGTGCAGTGGCACGATCTCGGCTCACTACAACCTCCACCTCCCGGGTTCAAGCGATTCTCCTGCCTCAACCTCCTAAGTAGCTGGGATTACAGGCGCCCGCCACCATGCCCGGCTAATTTTTGTATTTTTAGCTAAGATGGAGTTTTGCTATGTTGGCCAGGCTGGTCTCACACGCCTGACCTCAGGTGATCCACCTGCCTCAAGCTCCCAAAGTGCCGGATTACAGGTGTGAGCCACTGCGCCCTGCCTGTGCTCAGCACTGTTTACAACTCTGAATAAACAGCAATGGTGCATCCAGAACTAGGCAGGGACCCACAGCCTCCTTTCCTGGCTGGCTTGGGAGGGAGACCAGGGAGCCCCAGCCCCCCCACACCCACCTCCCTGGCCCTGAACCAGAACTTAGACTCCTGGCAGCTGCCCAGAGCTCAGTCCCACAGGACCTGCATGAGAGGACGCATGAATGAATCTGCGTGCAGAGGAATCTGCGGCGGGTGGGGACGGGGAGGGCCGGGCTGCAGACACCCCTGGGGACACGCTGTGTGTGGAGCATGAGGGAGACGGACGGCCCCGCAGCTCCCAAGCTGCCTCTGCTCCTGGAAACTGCCCTGTGTGCTCCGAGACCAGGTGGTGAGTGGCCCCTTCCCCTCGGCTCCATGGAGGCCCAACGGACCACTGGCCACGGGGGCTTGTGGCACAGCTGGGAAAGCCTGCGTGGCCCAATGACTGTGCGAGGAAGTCTGGGCCTTCCTGGGGGAGGGCTGCCCCGCCCATGTTCCCACCCAGCCTGGGCGTGAGATCCAAAACCCGAGAGACCTGAGACTTGGAAGCGGCTGTGAAGCTTTTATGGTGTCACTTACAGGGGAGGAAACCCAGACCTGGAGAGTGGGGTGAGGGCCCAGCACGTTCAGAGCAAGACAGAGCCAGCTACTGCCGACAAGCTGCCACCAAGTCAGCCAAGCCCCTGCCCGCCCTGTCCTCCCAGTGACCCTGCACCCCGATTTCTCCTCAGGTGCCTCTGCCAGCAGGTGTGGGTCTCACTCACCAAGGGGAGGAGAAGCCTCCACCCTGGGCCTGTTCCTTCCCACCGGTGTGATCTTGGGTGTGTGAATCAACTTCCTTCACCCTGAGTCCTGATCCAAAAAACAGGCTCAGCAGCCGCACCAGGGCTGACAGAGGAGCTCAAAGCTCAAGAGCAGGACAGAAGGCAGGTGGGAGGACGAGGATGCCAGCGGGGCCGGGAGGGGGTCCCACCTCACACCCACAGAAGGCAGGTGGGAGGACGAGGATGCCAGCGGGGCCGGGAGGGGGTCCCGCCTCACACCCACAGAAGGCAGGTGGGAGGACGAGGATGCCAGCGGGGCCGGGAGGGGGTCCCGCCTCACACCCACAGAAGGCAGGTGGGAGGACGAGGATGCCAGCGGGGCCGGGAGGGGGTCCCGCCTCACACCCACAGAAGGCAGGTGGGAGGACGAGGATGCCAGCGGGGCCGGGAGGGGGTCCCGCCCCACACCCACAGAAGGCAGGTGGGAGGACGAGGATGCCAGCGGGGCCGGGAGGGGGTCCCGCCCCACACCCACAGAAGGCAGGTGGGAGGACGAGGATGCCAGCGGGGCCGGGAGGGGGTCCCGCCCCACACCCACAGAAGGCAGGTGGGAGGACGAGGATGCCAGCGGGGCCGGGAGGGGGTCCCGCCCCACACCCACAGAAGGCAGGTGGGAGGACGAGGATGCCAGCAGGGCCGGGAAAGAGTCCCACCCCATACTCACCCAGGAGACTCAGGCCTCAAGGCAGGCTAAGGCAGAGGGACAGGCGCTGGCTGGGCATAAGAGCTGCCTGGTTTTACAGCTTGCCTTTCAGAAGAACACAGGACAGACACCCAGCAAGGGGCTGTCCATGCCAGATGTGTGTGTGGAATGCTGCGCTGATTCTTAACTGCTTTGAGCTAGGATTCTCTACCACAAGGAAGAGCAAATTTGCCTTTTGGAACCAGAAGAAAAAAGCATATATAAACAAAGAAGCAAAAGTCTAATTGTCAGCGGGCATGATGCCTCACACCTGTAATCCCAGCACTCTGGGAGGCTGAGGCAGGTGGATCACTTATGGTCAGGAGTTCAAGGCCAGCGTGGCCAATATGGTGAAACCCCATCTCTACTAAAAATACAAAAATGAGTCAGGTGTGGTGGTGCAACTGAAATCCCAGGTACTGAGGAAGCTGAGGCAGGAGGATGGCTCGAGCCCTGGAAGCCGAGGTTGCAGTGAGTTGAAATCATGCCACTATACTCCAGCCTGTGCGACAGTGAGCATCTGTCTTGGGGGGAAGAAAACATCTAGTTGTCTATTTCTAAAAATAGCTAAAGCCGGGCGCGGTGGCTCAAGCCTGTAATCCCAGCACTTTGGGAGGCCGAGGTGGGTGGATCACGAGGTCAAGAGATCGAGACCATCCTGGTCAACATGGTGAAACCCCGTCTCTACTAAAGATACAAAAAATTAGCTGGGCATGGTGGCGCGTGCCTGTAATCCCAGCTACTCAGGAGGCTGAGGCAGGAGAATTGCCTGAACCCAGGAGGCGGAGGTTGCGGTGAGCCGAGATCGTGCCATTGCACTCCAGCCTGGGTAACAAAAGCAAAACTCTGTCTCAAAAAAAATTAAATGAATAAATAAATAAATAAAAATTTAAAAATTAAAAAAAAATAAAAATAGCTAAAGAAAAGAGCAACATTTTGTTGAATTGAAAAGGGGATTTCTGCGAGGCCAGAGTGGCCAGGAATGGCTTCCTGCGTGACAAGGCTCTCACAGGACCCTGCAGACTGTGGTGGCCCCATCCCAGGAGCGGGCTGCAGAGGGCAGATGAGGCCGTGAAGGCAGAGTCCGAGACCCACAGGGTTCCCCGTAGTCTCTGAACACTGAAAGCAAATGCACTGCTGAGTCAGCATAGGAGAGACCCCGCCCAGGAAGCAGCCTTGGGGCCAGGATGAGAGCCGGTGCACCCCTGCCTGCCCCAGAGGACATTTCCTCTCTGTGGGATCCTTGCAGCTGGGGCTGGAGCTTTGTGTCCTGGGTGCCAGCAACCCCTTCGTGATGACCACCCGCTGTGAACCATCTCAGCTCTTGGGCAGTCCCTGTCCCTTCCCCAAACATGCACACTCACGCATGGGCACACTCGCACCTGCAGCCCTGGGTGCAGGCCTGGGAGCCAGACCCCCTCCCTCCTGCTGACTCATTCAGCCTCCAGGCCCAGCATGAAGACAGAGCGTGCCCCTCTGCCATGCCAGCAAGCGGATGCTCAAAAGAGGTCCCCAAGCCTCACAGGAAAGCCGCCCCCACCCCACTCTGCCATAGCTATGCTCTTCCCAGAAGCCTCGGATGGGACAGGCCAGGGTTCTGCACAGGCTCTGAGACCCCAGCACAGGCCTCTGAGGGGTGACTGCAATCCTGGGCTGGGCGGGTCTGCACTGCTGAGTGCTGTGACCAAGTGTCTGCTGTCCTCCAGGCCTCCGTGTTCACATCCCTGAGGCAGAAAAAGACCTCTCTGGGCTGCCTCCCACGGCTGGTGAGACTGCAATGGTGACAATGGTCTGAAAGAGGAGGAAGCATCCCCCACGCTAACTGGTGACACTTCTCAGTGACAATCAGCCTGAAACAGATGACGCTCAGCTTGCCGGTTGTGGGTGTGCCCCCAGGCCATGCCGCGAGGCACCCTGAAAAGCAGAAGCCATATTGTCAGCCCATGTGCGTGTCCCAGTTAGCCACACCATGGCCACGCTCTCACCGCCTGGCTTTCTGCAACCTTGTCTAGTTGTCCCACTGATAGAGCAGGAGGTGCAGTCCCGTTCTATCGGAATCATAAATGTCCTGCCTCCTCCCCTTTTTTTTTGAGACAGCAGCTGTCACCCAGGCTGGAGTGCAGTGACACAGTCACGGCTTACCACCCCTGGACTCAAACCATCCTCCCACCTTGGCGTCCTGAGTAGCTGGGACCACAGGTGCACCACCACCGGGCCCAGTTCATTTAAAAATATTTTTCAGAGATGGGGGTCTCTCTATGTTGCCCAGGCTGGCCTCGAACGTTTAGGCTCAAGCAATTCTCCCACCCTGGCCTCCTGAGGCTTTGGGCCTACAGGTATGAGCCACTGTGCCCAGCCCTGTGCTGACATCTCTCTAGAAGAGCTCGGTCCTGATCCCCCAGGGCTCCAGGAAGAGCAGGTGAGGCTGTCAAAGGAGGCTGCTGCTCCCTGTGGGTGAGGGCAGCACTCTGTCAGATTTGTGGGTAATGATCCTGTACTTGGGGAGGGGCGTAGGGGCAGAGGCACCCCAGGATGACTCAAACCCTCACCAGGCACTGTCTGAGCCAGCACAGGCACACACTGACTAATGCCTTCTGAAGGCCTCATTCATTTCCAAAACACAGTAGAACTAACTGCTTCCAGCCAAAGCTCGCCAGAGACTGAGAGGGAGGGGGCCCTCCGAAGACAGAACGCCAGTGTCCCGCCTCCGGCCAGGCCAGCCCAACCTGCACATCCACGGTCCCTTGGAGCTGCCCACACCCCAGGGCCAGAGAGCCTGACTTAGGAGTCCCAGCCAGCAGGCGGGTCGGGCTCTCGGATGGCTCCACATCCACCTCCCCCAGGGGCCTGAGACAAGCATGAAGCCCAGGCCGCAGGCCGCATGCCGCGACACAGAATCAGTGTGGGGGATGGCTTGGGATTCAGCATCTCTTACCTTCATAGATTTTATTTAGTGGCAGATTTAGGTTTACAGAAAGTACCATACAGAGAGCCAGTCATCAAGATTTTTTAAAACTGTCACAGGAAACTGACACGTGGACAAGGTGAGGACCCCTGGGTTACCTCCACCTCCTCCCCAAGGAAGCCAACAGTAAGAAGAATGTGATCCCTCCCCGGGATCCCCCACCATGACGGCAATCGAGAAGGAGAAGAACCCAGACCCCTGACCAACGCTCGGGGTCAGCAGGTCACTGCCACAGAATCTGGCTCAACACCTGTTTATGTACAGCCCATCAGCTAAGAATGGTTTTTACATTTTTTAATGGCTGGAAAAAACACCAGAAGAAGAATATTTTGTGATATGAAAATATTTACTATCTGGCCCTTTAAAGAAAAACATTGCCAGCTCTGCCCAAGGAGCAGCCACCGTCTGAGAGGGGACATTCCCCGCAGGAAGGGCCCCCAAGTCCACTCAGACACAGGAAGAAATGCAAACGCTCCGTGTGAACCGCACGTTTCAGAAGCTTTCCTGTTTCCCTCCCTAAGGCCTGTAAGCTCCAGACTCTGCCTCTGTGCCGGGCTGTCCTGCCTGTTTTTGAGGCACAGGAAGGAACACAGCCAGGCCCTGTTTACGGCGCATCTGACCCAGCGCTGGCAGCGGGTCCCAGGCCACCCAGTCCACACCGGGCTGAGGCACTGAAGCAAGTTGCTCAAAACCTCTCTCTCCAACCTTGAGGGTTTCCACTGATTCCTGTCTAGAACACGGTCCCCAAGTGTCACCACCTTTCTGGGCTACTTGATCCAAACGCACTGTCTGGGAGCCTCACGCAGGCGGCTCCTGATCCCCCAACGCGAGCTCCCACCTGAAGCTGGCAACGGCTGTGGAAGGGCTTTTAGAATCAAAACCCCACACCTGCGACGGACACAGCGGACTCCCATTGCAAATCATCCCACTTTCCCGTGGTTTAATCTCATCTGACTGCTTTCCGGCTCAGGCACACGAGGAGCGCACCCGGGAGGAGGGAACCCGCCCTGGGTCCTGGGTAGACCAGCGGTTGGGAAGGGGTAGAGGTGCCAGGCCGTGGAGACCAAGCCACCCGGGTGCGGTTCCCAAAAGGGGCACCACTGCCCAGCAAGCAGGGGACACAGAGGCCAGGACTGGGGACCCCTGCCCGCCCTGACAACAGGCCACAGCCTCCGGGGTGTCCCCTCCCCCACACCAGGGCAGAGGCCGCCCCCGCCCCTGCGAAACAGAGCCCAGTAGGGCAAGGGAGGAGCAGGGAGGAACCCACACTATTTTTTTCCAAAGTATGGGACCGCCTCAGTTCGGCAGAGGGGGTGCCGCGGTGGAAGCGGGGCTGGGCTCGGGAAGCTCCAAATTAAACAGCTCCAGGCAGGAAGCCCGCCTGCTCCCAGATTGGTCAGGAAGTCCTGATGCAAGTTTGCGCTTTTTTTTTTAAACACGAAAGAGAAAAAGAGATTCGCGGTCCCCCCACAGCGCTCTGGCACCTCCCACCGGGGCAAACACCCCTCGCCCGGGGGCCCCCTCTCCGCAGGCCCCGGCGGAGACGCCAGCCTAGCTATCCCCGGCGCTCGCCCGACCGCCCCCGTGGGCGCGCGGTGCCGTCTCCCCCACCCGCCGCCGCCCTTCCAGCCCGGCTCTGGGACCCGAGCCCCGCCGCCTGGCGCACTCATGCTTCAGGAATGCGGGCGCCCGGGCCGCGCGTCCCGGGGAATCTCCGCGCCCGCCCCGGCCGGCGTCGCCAGGTGATCGGGCCGTGGGGAGCCGAGACGCAGCCCCTCCGGCTCCTACTCACCCGCCAGGAGCGCGCAGGGCAGCAACAGCCAGTACAGGACCGCGCCGAGCACGTGCGGCTCCATCCTGAGGGCCCAGGGCCCGGCCCGGACCGTGCGGACGCCGCGGCGCTATGGGGCGGTGCGGGGGCCCCGGGACCGGCGCGCCATGGCTGACCCGCGGGGACCCGCGTGCGCCTCCTTCTCCTCTTCCTCTTCCTCCTCGGCCCGGCCCGCAGTGCCCCGCCGGTGCCGACGGCCCGGGCCCGCGCTCGCTCAGGCGTCCGCCCTGCCCCTCGGCGGAGCGCAGCGCGCGGCTCACTGGGGCCGAGCTGGGCCGGTCGGCGGCTCCCGCCCTCCCCCCGCCCGCGGGCCTTTATAAGCTCGGCCCCCGCCCGCCCTCCCCGGCGTGCCCGCCTCCGCGCTGCCCCGACGGCCCGGCGCGCCCAGGCACCCCCTCCGCTGCCCCGCGCAGCCCGTCCGCCCTCCGGCCTGCGCTGCTGCCTGGGGGCCCCCCCACCCGCGCTGGCCCCAAGCGGACCCCCACCCTCCCGCGGCCCCGAGTGTGCCTGGCGGTGGCAGGCGCGCTTCTCCCTGGGCCGGGCCGGGACTGGGGTCCGGGCGCTAAATAAAGGGTCCCCGGGCCTGGCTCCCCCAGGCAGCGCCCCACGCGCAACTGCACCCCGCGTGCCCGAGTGACTTTCGCTTTACTCCGGGAGGCGCGAGCACGCAGCGCCCCCTGGGGACCGTGGGGAGGCTCGGAGTTCCCGCCGCGTCCGGGCCTGCTGGTCCCGGAGGGAGCGCGCGGGATGCTGAGGCCCAACAGCGCCGCGGTCCGCGAGGGTCTGAAGGGGGCTTGGGGGCTGCTCCCAACCACGGGGGCCACCGCAGGCGGCTTTGCGGGGGTCGCTCTGCCGTGAGACCGTGAGAGGAGGAGCCACGGCCTGTGCACCTGCTGCCGCGGCGCCCAGCGACGGAGAGGCGGGTTCTGAACCCAGGGTGTTCTGGGACCCTCACCCAGACCTGCCCTCACCCAGGCCACCTCAGCTTGGCCTTCGTCTGTCCTTGAGGGGGGGCACTGAAAGGAAAAGGGGGAGGGCTCTACACCGTTTAATTGGGCTCAGTCGATGGCTCCCAAACTCAGCTGCAGAAGGGAGGGGTTGGGGTCTGGGGGGGCTGTGGCCGCTGAGCCTCAAGGCACTGGCAACTCACAAGAGAGCCCAGCACAAGCCTACCCTCCAACCTTAAAAAAAAATAAAAACCGGGAGCCGCGGTGGCTCTGGCCAGTTGTCCTGGCGCTTCAGAAGGCGAGGCTAGGAGTTCAAGGCTAACCTGAGCAACATAAGCTTCTCATTCATTAAACAAAAACAAAAAAAAGAACGCGAGGCCATTGCAGTGGTTTAGGCCTGTCATCCCAGCACTTTGGGAGGCCAAGGAGGAAGGATCCCTTGAGGTCAGGAGTTCAAGACCAGCCTGGCCAACATGGTGAAAACCCGTCTCTACCAAAAATTCAAATATTATCCGGGGTTGGTGGTGGGTGCCTATAATCCCAGCTACTCGGGAGGCTGAGGCAGAAGAATCGCTTGAACCTAGGAGGTAGAGGTTGCAGTGAGCCGAGATCATGACATTGCACTCCAGCCTGGGACACGAGCAAAACTCCATTAAAAAAAAAAAAAAAAAGGAAGCCCACTTTGGGAGGCCAAGGCGAGTGGATCACGAGGTCAAGAGATTGAGACCATCCTGGTCAACATGGTGAAACCCCGTCTCTACTAAAAATACAAAAATTAGCTGGGCATGGTGGCGCGTGCCTGTAATCCCAGCTACTCAGGAGGCGGAGGCAGGAGAATTGCCTGAACCCAGGAGGCGGAGGTTGCGGTGAGCCGAGATCGCGCCATTGCACTCCAGCCTGGGTAACAAGAGTGAAACTCCGTCTCGATAAATAAATAAATAAGCCAGAAATGGAGGTTTTTCATGGGAAGTTTAGTATTTAAAGGCTTATTTGCTTTCTCTCCAAGTCTCACTCTCTGGTCTGGCTTTGCAAAGTCGCTACGCAGGTGGGGAAGTCTGGGGGCTTGCTGTGCAGATGGACCTCGCAGAGGTGTAGGATGTAGGGGCTCTAGACGTGTTAAACGGAAAAACCGTCAGCCCACAGCAGCTTGAGCAATAAACGGTAGCGTATCTCTCAGCGGAGGGCTGCGCAGTACTAAAGAGAATCCCTTGAGCCATTTTGTACCAACATGGAACAATTGCTAAGATACAATGTTACTGTGTAGCAGCAGCGGGAGAGAATCCTGCAAATGCTCCATTATCCAGGAAGAGCAATTGCTAAGATACAGTGTTACAATTATATCTTGAATTGAAAATGTTAAATTGTAACACTGAAAATGTTAGAATGAAAACGAAAAGCAATTCGGTGCACTCAGAGCCACTGTCACCCACTGGGGTGGGAGGGAGACATGTCTTCCGTGCCCTTTGGTGCTGTTTTAATGTTTTGCTGTATACATAATTCACTTATTCACAAAATAAAATTAACAAAATGGAGACAAGCACTCAGAAAAAAGATCTCTGCTTGCCGGGCTGGGAGAGGTGGGGTGGGCGGGGGCAGGGAGAGGTGGGGTGGGCGGGGGCAGGGGAGCCCGCCTGTCCCGCAGCTGCGGTGCCTCTGGCTGCATCTCCCCTTGTGCCCAGTCCATGACCCATTCAGGAATTTGGACCGTGTTCTAACTCAACCCCCGTGGTTGAGTTAGCGCCAGAGAGGGAAACCATTTGCCGAAGGAATAGCCCAGCGTTGCACCCAGCCTTCCAGATTCCAAGTCCAAAGTCACTCCTGTCCCACTGCCCCACAGCCAGGGGCCCTTTCTCAGCTTGCTGTTGCTTTTTATTTTTGTTGCTGTTTGAAACAGTGATTTGGCCAGGCATGGTGGCTCATGCCTGTAATCCCAGCACTTCAGGAGGCTGAGGCCGGCAGATCACCTGAGGTCAGGAGTTCAAGACCAGCCTGACCAACATGGCAAAACCCCATCACTACTAAAAATACAAAAATGAGCTGGGTGTGGTGGCCAGCACCTGCAATCCCAACTACTCAGAAGTCTGAGGCAGGAGAATCGCTTGAACCCAGGAGGCAGAGGTTGCTGCGAGCCAGGATCGCACCATCGCACTCCTGCCTGGCAACAGAGGGAGACTCTGTCTTTAAAAAAAAAAAAAAAAAAAGCAGTGATTTTTTTTTTAATTTTAATTTTATTTTATTTCTTTGAGATGAAGTCTCACTCTATCGCCCAGGCTGGAGTGCAGTGGCATGATTTCGGCTCACTGCAGCCTCTACCTCCCAAGTTCAAGCAATTCTCCTGCCTCAGCCTCCTGAGTAGCTGGGATTACAGGCATGCGGCACCACACCTGGTCAATTTTTGTATTTTTATTAAAGATGAGCTTTCAACGTGTTGGCAAGGCTGGTCTTGAACTCCAAGAGGCCTCCCAAACTGCTGGGATTCCAGGCGTGAGCCACCACACCGGGCCGGTGATTTCGTGGGAGAGCAACAGTGGTCACGTCCCCTTGGGAGAGAGGACAAGTCAGGGCAAGAGGGGTCAGAGGGGCTTTGGGCTTTGTCATGCAGGTTGTAACTTCCCCCAACCATAATACAGCCATCATTCCTTGTCTATACTTAAAAGTTAATTTTAGCCTGGGTGAGGTGGCTCACGCCTATAATCCCAGCACTTTGGAGGCTGAGGCAGGATGACTCGTGGCCAGGAGTTGCAGACCACCCTGGACAACACAGTGAGACCCTGTGTCTACAAAAAATAAAACATTTGCCAGGTGTGGTGGTGCCTGCCTGTGGTCCCAGCTACTTAGGAGGCTGAAGTAGGAAGATTGCTAGAGCCCAGGAGGTGGAGGCTGCAGTGAGCCCTGATGGTACCACTGCACTCTGGCCTGGCCAGTTGATCAAGTCCCTGTCTCAAAAAAATAATAATAATTGGGCCGGGCACAGTGGCTTACCCCTGTAATCCCAGCACTTTGGGAGGCTAAGGCGGGTGGATCACGAGGTCAAGAGATCGAGACCATCCTGGTCAACATGGTGAAACCCTGTCTCTGCTAAAAATACAAAAAATTAGCTGGGCATGGTGGCGCGTGCCTGTAATCCCAGCTACTCAGGAGGCTGAGGCAGGAGAATTGCCTGAACCCAGGAGGCAGAGGTTGCGGTGAGCCGAGATTGCACCATTGCACTCCAGCCTGGGTAACAAGAGTGAAACTCCATCTCAAAAAAAAAAAAAATGTGATCTGTTATAAAATCCAATGTTATTTAAAAATAAATGAAACCAGAAAAGGAAATGAAACTCTGATGTATGCTACAACAGGGATGAACTTTTTTTGTGTGTGTGTGAGACAGGGTCTCACTCTGTCACCCAGGCTACCAGGCTAGAGTGCAGTGGTAAAATCATGGCTCATTGTAGCCTGGAACTCTCAGGCTCAAGGAAGCCTCCCACCTCAGCCTCCCAAGTCACTGGGACTATAAGCATCACACTCAGCTAATTTTTTTTTTCTTTGAGATGGGTCTTACTATGTTGCCCAGCTTGGTCTCAAGCTCCCACGCTCATGCTCCTGCCTGGCCTCCCAAGGTGCTGGGATCACAGGTGTGAGCCACTGTGCCAGCACAGGGATGGAATGCCCCCTGAGCACAGGACACAGAGGGAACACATCATGTGGCTCTTCATACATGAACTGTCTACGGAGACAGAGAGTGGAGGGTGGTTACCAGGCCAGAGGGGGAAGTGGGCTGGTACTGTTTCTCTTTGGGGTGAGAAATAGATTCTGGAAATAGTGGTGGATGTACAACATGGTAAACGCGCTTAATGCCTCTAAATTGGGCAGTCAAAAATTATTTAAAAGGCATGTTAATATTATGCATTTTTACCGTGATGACCATTTTAAGAAATATATACACGGTTAAAACAGTTTTCAGGGACGGGTGCAGTGGCTCAAGCCTGTAATCCCAGCACTTTGGGAGGCCGAGGCGGGTGGATCACAAGGTCAAGAGATCGATACCATCCTGGTCAACATGGTGAAACCCCGTCTCTACTAAAAAATGCAAAAAATTAGCTGGGCACAGTGACGTGTGCCTGTAATCCCAGCTGCTCAGGAGGCTGAGGCAGGAGAATTGCCTGAACCCAGGAGGCGGAGGTTGCAGTGAGCCGAGATCGTCGCACTCCAGCCTGGGTAACAAGAGCGAAACTCCGTCTCAAAAAAAAAAAGTTTTCAGGCTGGGCACGGTGGTTCATGCCTGTAATCCCAGCAGTTTGGGAAGCCAAGGTGGGCGGATCATCTGAGGTCAGGAGTTCGAGACTAGCCTAATATGGAGAAACCCCGTCTCTACTAAAAATACAAAAAGTAGCAGGGTGTGGTGGCAAATGCCTGTAATCCCAGTTACTCGGGAGGCTGAGGCAGGAGAATCGTTTGAAACTGGGAGGTGGAGGTTGTGGTGAGCAGAGATCACACCATTGCCCTCCAGCCTGGGTGAGAAGAGTAAAACGCCGTCTCAAAAAAAAAAAAAAAAAAAAAAATACAGAAACAATTTTCAGTCAACTCTCTGCCTCCCTCGAAGCCAGGATCCCTCCCCAGAGGCAACCACAGTCTCTGTGTCTTCCGCTTATTGCTTTCCTGACTCCCGGCCAGGGACTGTGAGATTTGGGGACTTCTTGTTTTATTTCCCTGAGTGAATTCCCATTGAGTTCCCCAGGCTCCCTTTCCTGGAAACCAAGAACAGGAACTCATCAGCAGGGCACAAGCACCCACCTGCTCCTGCTGAGGGTCCCTGGTTCTTCTAAGGGGCTGCTCCTAGCCGGCACACCGAGCTGGGGGCTCTGCAGACCACACAGGCCAAAGGCACTTCCTTGCAAAAGGCCCTTGCTTGGCAGGCAGCAGGCAGTTTCCCACTGCTTGGGCATCTGATTCCCTGCCCCTGCCCTATCCCTCTGCCCTTTCCCGGCCCCACCGGAGGAGGGAAGCCTTCCATCACTGCCATCACTGCCTGCCTCTGCGGGAGACAGACCTGATCCTCAGGGAAGCTGTGAAGCTGGGCAGTGTGTCCTGAGCTGTGCCCCTTGCTGCTTTTAGGTCTTTTTATGTATTTATTTATTTTAGATGGGGTTTCACTGTGTTGGTCAGGCTGGTCTTAAACTCCTGACCTCAGGTGATCCGCCCACCTTGGCCTCCAAAGTGCTTGGATTACAGACGCCACCACGCCCGGCCATTGCCTTGAGGTCTTGGACAAGCTACAGAGCCCCAGGGGCCTCAGTCCTTTCTTCCCTGTAAAGCGAGGGTCCTGCCTGCTGCTGCTCAGAGGAGGGTCCAGCAAGATGCCCTCATGGAGCAGGCCTGGGAAACAGAACGTGCTCCTGCCTTTCGGGAGGACACAGACTTCAGGAATGTAGCAGACATCAGACACAGCAGCCATGATATGCCGTGATATCCCACAGGGAGAGGGGGTGAGGGAAGGAGGGGAGGGGAGAGGGGGAGGGGAGGGGAGCCCTCACTCTCATCCCCCATGGCTGGCCTCAGTAACTGTCCTCTCCCACCCACCTGCCCACTGGGAGCTGACCTGCAGGCCCCTGCCTCCGTTCTTGCTCCGCCCATGCTCAGGGTGCTACTGCAGGCGAGTCAGCAGCGCACCTGCCTGGCACCATGGCTTGAGGTCTGGCCTGGAACCTGCCTGCTGACCTCAGCAGGCAGCTGAGGGTTAGAAGGTTGGCATTAGGACCCTGCAGTGTGGCCAGAAGCTGTGTGACAAATCCCCACCAGCAGCAAAGAGGGTACCGAGGGCTCCGAATGGCAGCAAGGGTTCGTCCTCGGCTCTCACGGCCCTCGCCCCGCAGTAGACCGGAGCCAGCTGGACGGGCCGATGGCAGGGCCAGGGTGAGACACCGGTTCGTCCTCGGCTCTCACGGCCCTCGCCCCGCAGTAGACCGGAGCCAGCTGGACGGGCCGATGGCAGGGCCAGGGTGAGACACCGGTTCATCCTCGGCTCTCACTGCCCACGCCCCGCAGTAAACCGGAGCCCAGCTGGACGGGCCGATGCCAGGGCTGACCCTGGGCTGGAGACCAAGGGCGCAGGCCTGAGGATTCTGCTCCAAGTGAAGATGAACCCAGGGCCCTCCTGCAGCAGCCCCTGTGGTCTCATGGCCCCGCGTGGTCTTGTGAAGTGCAGTGCTCGGGGTTTCAGGGACCGGGATCCACCCACCCTCCAAGCTCGGCCCCAGTAGGGTCTCTGAGGACTGGTGGTGGCTGCGTGGGTCCTGCTCGGGAGGGCACAGAATCTCGGGCTGCCCCGGGCTGCAGTGGGGATGAGCGGAGCATCATGGGTGACGAGAAGAAAGTCCTGGAACCCACAAACCAGCCTGGCCCCCAGCTCGGTGCCTGCTGGGACCTCCGCCCTCTGACTCACCCGCCTGCTTCTGGCCCACTCCGTGGCTGGCTTTCCTAGGAGCCTGGCCAGAGCTGAGAGGGGACCGACCGGCCCGAGTGCAACTGGGGTACCCCTGCCGCCTGCCATGTCCTGCCCACACTTCTGGGTCCAGACTGTCTGGGCTGCTCGAGGGCGGAGCAGGTAACACAGGGCCCTTGGAGCCCTGGCTTTCAGGACAGAGGAGGGTTTCACAGACAGCCCCGCCTCCTCCAGCCCTAACACTCTGACGCTCCCACATGCATTTGGCTCTGGAGACCCTGGCCCCGTGCTGATCCCACAGATGGACAGGCACTCAGGGACAGGCGGAAAGCAGCCCCTTACCAGCCACACTCCGGGCATCGAGGCATGGAGCCCTGCATGGGTGGTGTCCTCTAGTGCCCTGGGGCTCTAATTGAGAGCAGAGAAGGGAGACAGGAGGTCCAGTGGCATTCAGGTCCGAGGGAGCAGGACACGGTTCTCCTGTCTTCACTCTCCTCTCGGCGCAGCTCAGCAGCCACCCCCTCCTCAACGCTCACTCCCCTACCACTGCACCAACCACACAGGGCACGGGATCCCCCAGGGCCTCAGTCCCTCAGCCCTTGGAATGCTGTCCCTCACCTGGCAAACGCCTCCTCCGCCTTCCAGCAGTCCCCACCCTTGAGCCCTTTCTAACTGTGCAGAGCTCACCTCACTCTGCTCTACCCCCTGAGGCCCCCTAGCACGTCCTTGGGGTGTAACCATCTGTGGGCCTGGGGTTCCCTACAGCTATATCTCAGATGACTGTACCCCCAGGGCCACGAGGAGGCTCACTCCATGCCTGAAGAGTGGGCATGAGGTCAGTGGCCACTGCAGATTACGGACCACTGACCACAGCCACTGAGCCACAGCTCAGCGTGTCCACAGGCAGCAGTGTCACGTGGGCCCCGGCCCTGGCCGAGCCCTTCCCCTGCCCATTCCTGCCCCTGCCTTCTGCTCAGGGTTTCTGCATTGTCAGGGAGGCGGAGACGCTCAGGACCCACCCACACCCAGGGGTGCCATCCAGAGGGGAGCACAGCTGACCCTCCATCAGTGAGAGCTGGTGCAGAAACACTTCTCCTGCCTGCACAGCCCAAGGCAAGTTCCCCCACGGCCTGGAGGAACCTCGTGTGTGGCTGTGTAGTCGGCTGCACACGGAGACAGCCAGCTCCAGGACGCGCCTTTCGTGGGCCCCTGTCCATCCTGCCTCGCTCTCTCCACTGCTCACACTGCTCTGGCCTTGCCCACCCCAGTGGAATCCTGGCAGGAAGCCTCTGCCTCGGGGTCTGCTTTCTGGACATTCAGAGGTGAGAGAGCCCCATCAGGAAAGCCTGTGTTGTTTCCGAGGCACTCTCAATAGCAGCTGGTCTGAGGACAGGGCAGACTCCACAGGGCCAACCCCAGAGATACGGCCTCCCACACCCCCCGAGGGTAGCACTCCCACAGACATGTTTGCCACGTGGGCCAACCACCCTCAAGTCCACCGAGAACCTCCCGCTTGGGTTCCTTCGAGCTTCCCAAGCTGACCTGCTGACTGTATCCCCAAGCTGGCAGTTACTGGCCGCAGAGTTCATCCTGGGGAACGTTCCACACCTGCAGCAGAGCCACACTGTCCCCAGGTAGAACGCCTCCCGCCAGCAAGCCTCGACCCCGGGGTATAAACACCTCCCGCCAGCGAGCCTTGAACCCAGGGTGTAAAGCTGTGGCAGTCATGGGAGGTTTTACCTCAGAAGTCTCCTGGTCCCATTAAAGAAAGAAAGCAGTCCAGGTCTCCCTATATTCTCATCCATTGCTACTTGAATTGACCTTTACAAGGAGAGTCACTGCCCCAGACATGAGTTATACCATCTGGGGTTAGGATTATATTACCTGGCGCTCAGGTAATATCACCTGAGGCTTGGGTTATAGCATCTGGGGGTAAGGTCTTATTTTATTTTATTAAGTTTTGAAAGGGAGTCTCACTCTGTCACCCAGGCTGCAGTGCAACGGTGCTGTCTCGGCTCACTGCAACCTCCACCTCCCAGGTTCAGGCGGTTCTCCTGCCTCAGCCTCTTGAGTAGCTGGGACTACAGGTGCACAGCACCACACTCAGTAAGTTTTTGTATTTTTTAGTACAGACGAAGTTTCACCATGTAGGCCAAGATGCTCTTGAACGCCTGACGTCAAATGATCCACCTGCCTTGGCCTCCCAAAGTGCCGGGATTAGTCATAAGCCATCACGCCTGGTCAAGTTATATGATCTATTTTATGTGTTTGTTTATTTATTTATTTTGAGATGAAGTCAACTCTGTCACTCAGGCTGGAGTGCAGTGGCGCCACGTCAACTCACTGAAACCTCTGCCTCCCAGGGTCAAGCAATTCTCCTGCCTCAGCCTGAAGGGATCCACCTGCCTTGGCCTCCCAAAACCCTGGGATTACAGGCATGAGCCACTGTACCCAGCCCTCCTTTTTTTTTTTAAATAGGGTCTGGCTTTGTTGCTGGGCTGGAGTGCAGTGGCACCATCACCACTCACGCCGCCTAAGCCTCCCGTGCTCAAGCAATCCTCCCCCCTTAGCCTTCCAAGTAGCTGGGACTACAGGTGCATGCCACCTCTCTGGCTAATGTTTTTAGGCTCATGCGTATAGTCCCAGCACTTTGGGAGGCCAAGGCGGGAGGATCTCTTGGGCCCAAGAGCTCAAGACCACCAGTCTTGAACATAGTGAGACCCTGACTCTACAAAAAAATATGAAAATGGGGCCAGGTGTGATGGCTCACACCTGTGATCCCAGCACTTTAGGAGGCCAAAGTGGGAGCATCTTCTGAGGTCAGGAGTTCGAGACCAGCCTGGCCAACATGGTGAAACCCTGTCTCTATTAAAAATACAAAAATTCAAAAAAAATTCAAAAATTAGCAGGACATGGTGGCGTATGCCTGTAATCCCAGCACTTTGGGAGGCCGAGGCAGGTGGATCACCCGAGGTCAGACGTTCTAGACCAGCCTGGCCTACATGGTGAAACCCTGTTTCTACCAAAAATAAAAAATGAGCCGTGTGTGGTGGCAGGTGCCTGTGGTCCCAGCTACTCAGGAGGCTGACACAGACAAGGTCTCGCTGTGTCTCTGCTCTAGGCTAGGAAATCACAGCTCACTGCAGCCTTTAACTCCTGGACTCAAGTGATCCTCCTACCTTGGCCTCCCAAAGTGCTGGGATTAGAGGCATGAGCCAACATGCTCAGCCTTTACTTTAATTACATTTTTTTTTTTTGGCAACAGTCTTGCTCTGCCACCCAGGCTGGAATGCAATTGTGCGATTTTGGCTCACTGCAACCTCCGCCTAACAGGTTCAAGCAATTCTCCTGCCTCAGCCTCCAAGTAACTGGGATTACAGGCACACGCCACCATGCACGGCTAATTTTTGTATTTTTAGTAGAGACAGGGTTTCACCACATTGGCCAGGATGGGCTTGAACTCCTGGGATTACAGGCATGAGCCACCGCACCCGGCCCAGGCTATTTCTAATAATGCAGCTTCCTATGGATCCGCCCTTGTGACCATGCTTTAACTACAGAGCCTTGGGTTAGAAGAGCTAGAAACCCACTCAGGGGCACTTCAGGTAAAAGAGGCAAACACATGGGAAGAATAGCCTCCTTCATCAAAATCCAGGGCAGCATGGAGGGTTGGCAGTCCTCCCAAGAGACCAAACTGGAAACTATTCAAAGCCATGTGGGCTGGCTGCTGGGTCTAGCTGGCTCTGTCTTCACACCATGGTGACAGGCAGCAGATAGATTATTCTTGAGTCTCCAGTCCCAGGACAGAATCTGATTGGCTCAGCTGTGCACCTCTCACCCAATCAGCTGTGACTGGGAGGCGGGACTACACAGCACAAATGCATGGCTGAATGAACTCCATCGCTGCAGGTGAACAAGGCAATTTTCAGAGAACCCCTACAAAGCTCAAGTCCTGAATGGCCTACTCCCCAACAGTGACATTGAGAATACTCAACAGCTGCCAAGGCTGGTCCCTGAGCCACCATAACAGACATGGGCCATTGCACTCAGGCTGGGCCTGGCCCCCTGCTGCACTGGGTGCCCCTTCCCACCTGCTGGGCATGAGCAGTGGACACCAGCCCCACCCTCAGCCTCCCAGCTCCCGACACTTCTGCAGCCTGGCCCCTCTCCCCAAAGGCCAGACCCAAGCTACACTCATGCCTGGACTCTTGGCAGCCCCCTGTGCACTCTACTTCTGGGTCCAGCTCATTCCACAGCCTGCTTCTGCCCTGGGTGGAGCCCCACGGCCGGCCACGATGACAGCAACACTGCCATGGCCCCTTCCCTCCCAGGAGGCTCAGGAGCCACCCCTTGAGGTCAGCGGCAACAGGTGCTGCTGTGCCGGCATCAGGCAGGTGGTGGTGGCCAGGCAGGCAGGAGGCCCCGTCCTGAGGAGGCCTCTGGGGGTTTCTCATGACGATGGGCTTAACTTCGAACCCCGGCACAGCTCCAGGAGCCCAGTGCAGTGCCCTGTGGTTCAGGCTGCTGGGTGGCAGGAGAGATGGGATGCTGGAGTGGGCTTGGCGTTTTGAAGGCTTTGGGGAGGCCTGTAGCAGCGTCCTCCCATCAGCTTATCTATGGAAGGCAGGGACGGGCCACACAGTTGCACTGGGAGCCAGATGGTGGGGCAGTTGCTTTGGGTAAGGTGTGGCTAATGCCTCTCTGAGACCAGCTATTTATCCTCTCAATGTGAGAAAGGGAGTGGGGAGCCACCAAGTCAGCCGGGGAGGCAACAGCTCCCTCCCACTGATAAACCGTTAGGACGAAAAGGGTTTACAAGGTCCCCTTACTGCAGCTGGTTCTAAGGAAGGCTGTAACTATAATGTATGCTCCCATTACAGCTCTAAAATTTTACATATTCTTCTTTCATACATAGCAGCCTTCCATTCAGCTTGTGTTCCATTATGACTCCCAGAACACTTTCTGCCCACTTTGAGAAAAGCCAGGATCCCCATCTTTGATTAATAGAATGGAACATCACAGCTGAAGAGACTCAAGATCCAGGGTTGCTGTGCAGAGCTGTGCAAGTTGAGGCATAAGGCTCCTGGCCAAGGGGGCAGCAGGGGCTGAGACCAATCTGACCGCCCGTCAAGCCGCTTTTCACAAAGGTGCTTCATGAGCTAACTGCCCTGCTGGAGTCTGTCTGGTCTCAGGTCCTTCAAACTCCTTTGTCCAAAACCCACAATGAGAAATACACCCTTTCAAGGCATTCTAGTTTAAAAAATTTCCAACATCCAGATAAGCTGAAATAATCTCATTTACTTACCCCTTGAGACTCTGTTAATGTTCCACACTGTTCTTTTTCTTTTCTTTTGAGACGGAGTGTCAATGTGTCGCCCAGGCTGGACACCAGTGGCAAGATCTCTGCCCACTGCAACCTCCGCCCCCCCAGGTTCAAGCAATTCTCCTGCCTCAGCCTCCTGAGTAGCTGGGATTACATGCACCCACCGCCATGCCTGGCAAATTTTTTGTATTTTAGTAGAGACAAGTTTTCACCATGTTGGCCAGAATGGTGTCCATCTCGGCTTCCAAAAGGCTGGGATTACAGGCGTGAGCCATGGCGCCCGGCCTTTTTTTTTTTTTTTTTTTGAGATGGAGTCTCACTTTGTCTCCCAGGCTGGAATGCAGTGGCACCATCTCAGCTCATTACAACCTCCGCATCCCAGGTTCAACCAATTCTCCTGCCTCAGCTTCCCAAGTAGCTGGGATTACAGGCACCTGCCACCACACCTGCCTAATTCTTGTATTTTTACTAGAGATGGGTTTTTGCCATGTTGGTCAGGCTGGTCTTGAACTCCTGAGCTCAGATGACCTATCTGCCTCCACCTCCCAAATTGTTGAGGTTTACAGGCATGAGCCACCGTGTCTGGCCTGCTCTTATCACATTTCTATCCATCTTATTTGAGGTACTTCAGAGTGTCAGCCATCTGCCATCCCTAAACACTTCTCCATGCATGTCATGACTAGAGTTCAGTATGTGCTCATGATTTGGCTTTCAGCCTCATACCATGAAATACACAAATCTTAATATACTCTTGAATTTTGATAAATTCATACACCTATGTAACCCAATCCTGTGTCATGATATAGACCATTTCTGTCACCCTAGAAAAGTCCCTCATGCTCCTTCCAAGTCAATCCCTGCCCCAACCTGCAACCAGTTTTGACTGAAGAGATACGTTATAGACCAGGTGTGGTGGATCACGCCTGTAGCTCCAGCTACTTGGGAGACCGAGGGAGGAGGACTGCTTTAGTCCGGGAGTTCATGACCAGCCTGGGCAACACTGACAAGACACTGTCTCTACAAAAAAACAAAGAATTAGGCACGCATGGTGGCTCACACGTGCAGCCCCAGCTACTTGGGAGGCCGAGGCAGAAGGATCCCTTGAGCCCGAGAATGGTGGCTGCAGTGAGTCAGGGTCATGCACTGGAGGCCACTGCTCTCCAGCCTGGGTGATAAAAACAGCAAACAACAACAACAAAACAACAAACAAACCATACTTTGCATGGTGGCCCAGAGCACGAGTGCTAAACAACACTTTTTAACAAAACAGAGCCTTAACAAAATGTGAGTCTTAGTTTTCTTCACCTATTTCTTGACCCAATAAAAATCTGCTACCAGCTGCTTGCAAAACACAGGTCTAGATGCTCATCACCTAAATACAGATGGAAAACAAACGCCTTGCCTCGACCCCCACTTTATGAGCCACCTCACTTCTGAGGTTTTCTTGTTTTCTTTTTTTTTTTTTTTCAGACGGAGTCTTGCTCTGTCGCCCAGACTGCAGTACAGTGGCGCAATCTCGGCTCACTGCAACCTCTGTCTCCCTGGTTCGAGCAATTCTCCTGCCTCTGCCTCCCGAGTAGCTGGGATTACAGGTGTGGGCCAGCACTCCCAGCTAATTTTTGTATTTTAGTAGAGATGGGGTTTCACCACGTAGGCCAGGCTGGTCTCGAACACTTGACCTCGTGATATGACCCGGCCTCCCAAAGAGCTGGGGTTACAGGTGTTTTGTTTCTGAGATGGAGTCTCTGTTGCTCAGACTGCTGGAGTGCAGTGGCGGGATACGGAGTGGCTGGCAACACAGGCGCCTGCCACCACGCCCGGCTGATTTTTGAATTATTGTAGAGACGGCGTTTCGCTTGTTGGCCAGGCTGATCTCGAACTCCTGACCTCGCGATCTACCCGCCTCGGCCTCCCCAAGTGCTGGGATTACAGGCGTGAGCCACTGCGCAGGCCACTTCTGAGGCATTTTGCAAGCAGCAATTGAATCACCAAACCGGTTTCTGTTCCTTTACAAAAAATTAAAAAAAAAATAAAGGCACAATTCATGTTTTACAGAAAACTTGGAAAATGGGGAAATAGAAGTCCTTCTCTCAGCCCTCGCCTCCTCCACCCGCGTCCCGCACTGCTTTGCGGATTTCAGCGGCTCTGGAGCTCGCGCTCTGCAGACAACCCGCTAGGCCTGTCCCGGACAGAAGCGCTTTAGGTTTCAAGAACCAAAACTTTAAAATCTCAGCCACGTTAAAAGCAGTGTTTCCTTTCCTTCCTTCTATCTACTAGATTGGCTGGGAAATAATTCACGCACCAAATCCACCCTCTGAACAAGCGAGCCACGCGGGGCACGCAGGCCACGCAGCGCTCTGGGAGGCGGCAGTCCCAGGCGGGCGAGCCGCTGAGGCGGGGGGTTCGAGACCAGCCTGGACCACACAGACGCCGCCGCGAGACAAGGAACTTCTGAACAGCCGGCGGCGCATTCAGCGCGCTGCTGTTCTGCTGAACTGCGCTCACTTCGACCTGAAGCCAGCGGCCCCGCCGACACGCGCTGGGAAGTGCTGGCCACATGCGGGATTCGGAGACCGCGCCAAAGTCCCAAGCGCAACGTCACCCACCAGCTCGTCCGACGGCTCACGTCGGCGCATGCGCGCAGCCAAACTGGTTCCCGCGCCTACCGGCGCGCATGCGCGTCCCCTCCCGTTCCCCACCCCCCACCCCCCACCCCCCACCCCCCACCCCCCACCCCCCACCCCCCACCCCCCACCCCCCACCCCCCACCCCCCACCCCCCACCCCCCACCCCCCACCCCCCACCCGTGCTCCGCCTCGTTGGTTCAGCCCGCGCCGGGGGCGGGGCCAGGGCGCCCGCGGGAAATTTGGCGGGAACTGCGCCCGCCTCTTCCTCCCTTGTTTCTTCCTTGCTTTCCCCGCTCTCGCCGCGCACTCCGCCGCCATGGAGCAGCGCCGCGTTACCGACTTCTTCGCGCGCCGCCGCCCCGGGCCCCGAATCGCGCCGCCGAAGCTGGACTGCCGCACCCCCAGCCCCGCACCCTGCGCCCTGGACCCCGCCACCAGCGGCAGCCGCAAGCGCGCCCGCCCCTCCACCGTCCCCGGACGCGACCAGGCCAGGCCGCCGGCGCGCAGGAGGCTGCGGCTGTCGGCGGACGCGGTGAGACTGAGGCCGGACGATTGGGGGCGGGGCTCGGGGAAACTGAGGCCGGGGGACTGGGGCGGAGAAACTATGGCAGGAGGGGGAGGGGCGCGGGGAATCCGAGACCGGGGGGAGCGGGCGCAGGGAAACTCCGGGCCAGGTTTCGGGGGGACCCTGCGGGCGCCCTGCACCACTGGGGACCTGCCTGGCCCCTGAGATGGGGAGGAGTCACTGTGGGGCTTGCACCGGGACCTGATCACGCGGCTGGAAGTCGCAGCTTCTCCGCGGGGCCAGGGGAGGGGCTCGTCCTGGAAACTGTCCCGGAGGCAGGAGGACGGCTGTCCCCGCCGGGGTTCGCGCAGACCTCTGCCGCCGGGCAGCCCTGACCCCCGCCCCCCGCCGTGCCCATCCCGTTAACTCAGCGGCTGCTGGTCCTGCGGGGTCCTCTGCAGAGCCACCAGGTCTTGTCATGGGTTCATCTTTGGGGTTCCTCCCACCAGGTTTCCAGCCCCAGTTCCCCAGGGAGCCCCAGGGAAGCTCCTGACTCCCCCGAGGCCCCTGGGTCCCCAGCCGGTCCTTCTCTGTGCCGGAAGATAAAGACATCGGCCCTGGCAGCAGGTCAGCAGCCCGACCCGACAGCCCGGCCAGACCAGGTGAGGCCCAGGGCCTGGGGCAGAGGCCAGGGCTGAGTGCTGAGGAGTGGTGCCGGCTGGATGACCGATCCTGTCCCCATATCCCCTTGAAGGACACCATCTCTGAGCTCCGATCGTGCCTGCAACGGGCCCGGCAGCTGGGGGCAAGGGTCCGGGCGCTGAAGGCCAGTGCCCAGGATGTTGGGGAGTCCCGCACCCCGGAGGCTGAGGGCCACCCTGAGGAGCCATGGTGAGTGCTGGCAGGTGGCGAGGAGGCCCCTGGAAAGGCCAGGCTGCAGGGAGGGGTGGCTAGGCAGGCCTGGCAGAGGCCCAGATCTGCTCCTTCCAGGGAGGGAGGTGGTGGGGTCACCAGGGCATGGAGCCAGACCCCTGAGGAAAAGGTCCTGGGTGCCGCTGGCCCTGTGCCCTCACTCCCTCCTGTGGGGGTCAGCTCCTGCCTCGGGGGCTCTGGTGGGTTTCAAATGCTCCTGATGCATCTTGGTGGGATCTGCCCCTGCCCCTGAGAGCTGAGGAAACTGGGCCAGGAGAGGACAGACCTTCCCTGGGGCGCCATGTGGACACGGCAGAGCTGGAGTATGCAGCCGTCCTTTCCCGTCACCAGTGCTACCCCCAACGGTGCCAGGGCTGGTGGGCATGCAAGGGCCGCAAAAGCCATCGTGTGTGGCAGGCCCCAGCAGAGGGTCTCCCTGGCAGAGGGGCCTGCTGTGGCGCTGGAGGGGTGGGGCCCTGCTGCTTCTCACGAGGCTCCTCCCTCGGACAGTGGCGAGAAGACACCGGCCTACCAGCGCTTCCACGCACTGGCCCAGCCCGGCCCACCGGGGCTGGTGCTGCCCTATAAGTACCAGGTGCTGGCGGAGATGTTCCGCAGCATGGACACCATCGTGGGCATGCTCCACAACCGCTCCGAGACGCCCACCTTCGCCAAGGTCCAGCGGGGCGTCCAGGACATGACACGCAGGTGCGTGGCCTCGGGGTGGGCTTGGCTGCCCTGGAGTCGGGGTGGGCCCTGGGCCTGCTGCCTCCTGACCCGGTCCCTCCTCCTGTAGGTGCTTTGAGGAGCGCAATGTCGGCCAGATCAAAACTGTGTACCCGACCTCCTACCACTTCCGCCAGGAGCGTGGCGTCCCTACCTTCAAGGATGGCGTGAAGAGGTCAGATTACCAGCTCACCATCGAGCCACTGCTGGAGCAGGGTGAGTGCTGGCCATGGGGCCTCGGTTTTCCCCCTGTGACTCGCACACTTTTGAGGGTGGTGAGGCACTGGGCACCTCGCCCAGGACTGTGGTCATGGGTGGGTGGCTGGGCGGCCTGGCTGGGGCTCAGGCCTGGACTTACCCCACAGAGGGCGGTGGAGAAGCCCCCAAGCTCACGGCCTCGCGCCTCCTGCAGCGGCGGCGGGTCTTCAGCCAGAAGCTGGTGGAGCTCGTCAGGCAGCACCACAGGGTGAGTGGCCCGGGTCCTGCCGTGGGAAGACGGTGCCAGCACTGCCTAACCTAACCCTGCACTCAGTATCCCCGCCACCCTCTCCCAGGGTAGGGCCGGGCTGGGTGTGCCCTGGGTGCCAGCACTGCCTCAGCCCCTAACCCTGCGCTCAGTGTCCCCACCCACCCTCAGCCTCTCCTGGGATGGAGACAGCCACAGGCACTGAGGAGGTCCTCAAGGCATTCAGTGAGTGCTGACCGTGGGGGGCCATGTGGTCTCCTTCCAGCTGAGCGCTGGGCAGAGAGGCTAAGTGACTTGCCCAAGGTGGCCCAGATGGGACGTGACCGTAGGCAGCCCCACCCTCATGTACCTGCCCTGGCCTCAGATGTGCCCAGGGTCACCTACCTACTCCTCCTCCGTAGTCCTTCTTGGCTTCCCTGAACCCCCCCATGGTGGTGCCCGAGGACCAGCTGACGCGATGGCACCCACGCTTCAACGTGGATGAGGTGCCTGACATCGAGCCGGCCGCACTGCCCCAGCCGCCAGCCGTGGAGAAAGTCAGCACCGCGCAGGAGGTCCTGGCCCGGGCCTGCAGCCTGATGTCACCAAGGGTAAGGCTGTCAGGCTCCAGCTGCCCCTCTTTTGGGTGGGTGGGCCAACCTGACCCCAGGCCTAAGAAGTGGTTCCTCATCTGGCCTCCTCCTCTGCTGGGGGGTTCCAGAGAGTTGGCATTTGCTGTCTGTCCCCAGCAGCAGCCTCCAAGCCTGGCTCTGCCATTTGCCTTATGTGGGGAGTTGGCCCTGGCAGGTGATGGAGCACGCTGGGACCCTGCATTGACCACAGACAAACCAGTGTGCTGGGCAGAAAAACTAGGCCTTGATACTGGGGGTTCCCGGGCAGGGAGCCAGGGGCACGTTGCCTTTTGTGACCTCTCCCCTCTAAGCTGTTCCTCTGACAGATGGAGAAGGCCTTGCGTCAGCTGGCCCAGCGCTCTGCTGAGCCCAGCAGCCCCTGCTCCCCCAGCCTGGCGTCCCCCAAGCCAGCGCTGCCGGCCACCCCACCAGCCACCCCGCCTGCTGCCTCTCCCAGCGCCCTGAAGGGGGTGTCCCAGGACCTGCTGGAGCGGGTGAGTCGCCATTGATGGCGGGTAGGGGCCTGGTGACCTGCTGCCCACTGACCAGCTCCCTGTATCTGCTTCAGGTCCGAGCCAAGGAGGCACAGAAGCAGCTGGCACAGATGACGCGGCGCCCGGAGCAGGAGCAGCGGCTGCAGCGCCTGGAGCGGCTGCCCGAGCTGGCCCGCATGCTGCGCAGCGTCTTCGTGTCTGAGCGCAAGCCTGCGCTCAGCATGGAGGTGGCCTGCGCCAGGATGGTGGGCAGCTGTTGCGCTGCCATGAGCCCTGGTACGTGTAGGGTGGGGTGAGGGGTGCCCCACTTTTCTGCCTAGGGCGTCTCACGGCTTTGTTCTGTTCAGATGTGTGGTAGGTGCTGGCCACCTGCACTAGTGTCAGGCACTCTGCCTTCCTGGGGGCCACCCCTAAGCCCCTGCACGCCTGCTGGTGTGTGTGGGGGTGCCGTTTCTCTCGGGGTCACTCCTGAACTTCCGCCCAGGCCCTCCACCCCTGCAGCCTCTGGAGCAGCTTCCATGACTGCCTGCAGTCCTTGGGCGGAAGGGCACTCCCTGCCTCAACATTCATGGGCTGGCAGCCCCCATGCTTGGTGTCCCTTCACAGGGCCTCAATGGCAGGCCTGGGCCTCTGATCAGAACCACCTCTGCCCTCGGCCTGGTTGATAGGGCTGTGAGAGCAAATGAGCAGGCACAGAGGTTGGGTGGTCGGGCTGGTCTTAACACTGCCCGTGGGGGCCCGGCACCCACCCACCTCAGTGCCCTCTCCACCCACAGGTGAGATGGAGAAGCACCTGCTGCTCCTCGCCGAGCTCCTGCCCGACTGGCTCAGCCTCCACCGCATCCGCACCGACACCTACGTCAAACTGGACAAGGCCGCGGACCTGGCCAGCATCACTGCTCGCCTAGTCCGCCAGGCCCACACCGAGGAGGGGCTGTGAGCCCCGTGGCCACTGGACAGACACAGGCTTCAGGCTCACTGGCCTGGGCCCACCAGCATTGTCCTTTATGAGGAAGCATTTTGCTCTCTTTCCCGAGTGCCCAGGGCTCCCCTAGCTGTGGGTGGCGGCCAATCATAGGGTTCATGTCATGGATCCACATTAAACCAGTTTCTATGAGCGCCTCCATCCTTGCTTCTGCTGGGGAAGAGAAGCCAGATCCCAGTACCTATGGTGGGGGGCGGGGTGGGCAAGGGGGTGATCAGGGCTCTGGCTATATGGGGCTGGGTAGTGTGGTTGGCAGGAAGCCAAACCTAATCCTGGGACCTCCCACAGCAAAGGGTGGCTTTTGTCATTAGGAATTTTGAGAAGTGATCTTGAGTCATCCAGCTGGGCCCCTTGTCATCACAGGAGTCCTTAATGAGAGGGCCAGAACCAGCCAGCTTGGAAGATGCAGCCCTGCCCTGACACTGGCCACCTGGAGTAGCTGGGCAGGGTGAGTAGGATGTCCCTGGAGCCTCAGGAAGGGACTGGCCTGCCCACACCTTGGCCTCAGTCCTCCAGAACCCTAAGTTGTGCTGACAGCCAGCCACTAGGTGTGTGGAAGCTGACGGGCACCGCAGTGGCATCAGCCACCCCGTGGCTTGTACCTGCATTCAGACTTAGTTACCTGCAGCCCCGGCTTGCTCCCTGTGAGATGAGGCCCATGTGGCCTCCTGCAGTGTCTGGATGGGTCCAGCTCCTGAGGTGAGAACCACAAGACTGTCTGCCGGGCACCACGCCAAGCAGCATGTCCTCATCTGAGTACAGCTGCAGCCTGCTTCACACAGAAGGCCAGAGCCTAGCATTGCCCTGGGCCCCTGCCCCAGGCAACAGAACAACAGGAGCCGGCTCTGTGGCAAAACTGTTTACTTGTGTTCTCCCTGTGTGTAACTGGGCCCAGGATGGTTGATCTTTGCCCCAGGCTTTGGCACTTCCAGCCCCAGGAGAGGCGCTGAACCGGAGCTAAGGAATGTGTTCCCGTGGGCGGCCCGGGTCCCTGGTGACTGCAGGTCATTTCCATAGCCCAAGGCTGAAGCATCCCTGCACTCAGGCTGGAGAAGCTGGGCTGGGAGGCCCTGAGGTCATTCGTATTGCAGGAGGGAGAAGAAGGGGACGGGTGCCAGCCTCTCCCTGCCTTTGAGTGAGGTCAGCTCCACCAGGCTCACGCACTCCAGGACCTCAGCTTGCAGGCGGCCCAGCAGCTCACAGGCAGCGTGCATGGTTCCTGGGGGTGGGACGGGGAGGTCCCCAGTTGGCCTGGGCTGCAGAGACCTGGTGCTCCAGGCCAGCCCTTAGGTGGGGGAGGGGAGGGCGCGGGGAGAGGAAGTTGCCGGCCTGGCCACCAGTAAGCTGCACCCCACGTGGCACACAGCGAGGTGTCCCACTCCCACCAGACCCTGAGAGCTGCAGCAGCCTCGGGAGACGCTCACCGCCAGTGGCCAGAAGGTCATCCACCACGACCACACTCTGTCCTGGTTCCACGGCATCTTTCTGGATTTCCAGCTCAGCCTGGGTGGGAAGTGGCATGTGGGCCTCAGCCTCCCGCAGAAAACAGCTTTGTGTGCAGATCTCAGCAGCTGCCACCCTGGGCCACGGCTCCAACCCCACCTTGCTGTTTCCTGGCTGTGTGAACCTACCCACTTCTCAACCTGAGCCCCAAGGCTACTGTAACTACAGGGGCTCCACCTGACATTCCTGGGAGGGCCTTCTGGACTGGGTGGAGAATGGGCAGTGGCCTGGCCCTGCCCTTCCCCTGGCCACCCTAGCCCCGTTACCTTTCCGTATTCCAGCGTATAGGAGGCCCACACGGTGGGGCCTGGTAGCTTTCCTCGCTTTCGGATGAGCACGCAGCCCAGGCCAAGCTCCTGGGCTAGGGAGGGGCCGAACAGGAAGCCTCGGGAGTCTAGGCCTGTTAGGGTGAGAGCTGGGAGTGACTCGCCAGTGGGGGAGTCCCAGGGGCATCTGGCCTTGTTGCTCCAGGTGAAAGGCCAGGACGTGCCCCATTTAAAGAGCTACCCATCACCTACCCGGAGCTGCTTCAAGGTCAGAGTGCAGACCTGGACCCAGCTTTTAAGGGGCCCCTTTTTAGCTGTGAGGTCCCAGGGAAGTCACCTCCCCTCTCTCTGAACTCAGAAGTCCATCTGTAACTGGGCTGGTGGAAACCTGCCAGGCCTCAGCTCTGCCCCAGGGCTTCTGTCTAAAAGGGAGTCTGGAGGTGGCCTGAGCTGTGATGCTTGGGGGTGCTCAGGGAGACAGTGCCTTGGCCTGGCAGGTGAGGAGGGGGCTCTCACGTCCCAGAAGAGACAAGAGCGACAGGAACACTCTGTTCTCCCTGGGCCATCTCTCGGGCTCTCCCGGAGGCCTCCAGGCCTCCCCTGGGTGGGCATTCTGTGATCTTCATCTCGGAAGGCCCAACACGTGGCGGATGCTCAATACCAGCTCGCAGAAAGAACAAGAGCCAGGGCAGCCGGGCCCGGGGATTCTGCCCGGACACCCCAGGGGACCAACTGACCCTGCGACTCCATCACGCGTGTCCTGGGCTGGGGACCTGGAAGCTGTGGGCAGGGCGCCAACCTCATAACCCTTCGGGGGTGATCCCAACCACGGTGCCCGTCCCGGCGCCCACTGAAGGACCCCAAAAGCCCTCCCCCAAGTAGATGTGCAGAGCCCACGTGCTGCCCTCGGTGCGCGCGAAGGCGGAGGCGCCCTGGACGCGGCCACGGGGCACTCGCCTGCGATGTAGTCGATGCGGCCCCCGTGGGTCGCCTTCAGGTGTCGCGCCAGGAGGCCGATGGCGGCGCGGAAGGAGGCGGGGTCCTTCAGGAGGGGCGAGATGTCCCTGGACCCAAGGACAGGCCTGGTGACGCCCGGGCGGGCGGAGAGCAGCGGACCCGGGGGCGGAGGACGAGGGTTCCCGCCCCGCGCGCCCCACCCGCCCCACCCGCCCCGCCCGCCCCGCTAGTCCGGCAGTCCCGGGGCCGCGGGCGACGCGCGCCCATCCGCAGGTCGGGGCGCCACGAGGACGGCGTGCGATCGCACCTGAACACCACGCCCGGGGTGGGGAAGTCGGGGAAGCTGCGGATCCGCCGCGCCACCAGCTGCAGCTCCGAGTCCGCCATGCCCGCGTGCTCCACGCCAGCGCGGGAAGGAGTGCGCCTGCGCTGGGCCGGGCGGGGCTTGCGCGAAGGGCGGAGCTTCCGCGGGGAGGGGCGTCCCTCGCAGGAAGCACATACCGTATTTCATGGAATCCTAGGAGCCATCGATTTTAAGACGCGCTTGCAATCCAAGCACTACTGAGCAGAACGTTCGAACCAGACAGAGGTGCGAGTCTCTGTCACGGGCGGCGCCTCTGACTGCAGCTAGGCGGCTGTGAGCCGGGGCCCTGGCAGCTCGAGATGGGCGTGAGGGGGCCTCGCCCACGCACCTGACGTGCGCACGGGCAGCGCGCCTTCTCGGCTGTTGCCCGAGATCCCCACGCTGCGCGCGGAGGCTGGCGCGCGGGGTGGATGAGGCGTGAGGAAGGGGTCCAAGGAGCAGCGGGGCGGTGCAGGGCCGGGAGGGAGCAGCCAGGGCGGAAAGGCCGGGCCTGGGCTGGACCGGCCCGGGGCGCTGGCCTCTCGCGGATGGGCCTGCGGTTGGAGGCGGCTCTTTCCCTCCTGGACGCGGGGAGAAAGGCCGGAAGGCGTGGCTAGGCCAGGGGACGCATCCGCGAGGGTACAGGCCCCTCTGTCCGCCTGCAGAGGCCAGGTGTCCTCCCAGCCTTGGGATGGGGAGCTGTGAATCCCGCTGGCCGCCCGCCCGAGGAAGACTGCACCCAGGGGGTTGCGTGAGGCACAACTCCCCAGAACACAATTTCCTTTCAAAGAAAAATCGCCAGTTAAAATCTCTTGTGCTCTAAGATTTTCTTCGTTTTGCAACTTTTCATTTTTCAACTTTTACATTCAGCTTTGGCCCGGCAGTTACAGCACAGAGGGGAAAACCCACTCAATGGAAGGCAGTCCCAGGAGCCTTCGGAAGGGAGGCGGGAGACTGCTGTGGCTGCTGGGGCCCCCTTTCCAGGGCGGGTGGGGTTCCCTTACTCTGGTGCCGAGGGGTGTGGCAGCGGTAGCTGCGTCAGGGCTGGCAAGGCCAGGGGCCTGGGCTCCAGACCCCTAAGGAAGATGGAAAAGGAGGACCCTGACATCCTCACGTCCCCGTGGAAGTTGCCACATGAGGCAGCCCCACTGGGCCAAGTGCACCTCAGCCTTCCACATCCAGCCCAGGAGGTCTCAGCCTTCCCCCTCCTTGCTCATGATCCTGTCTCCAGATGGGAAGGTGTGGGGTGTGGGGGTTCCTGGAAGAGGGGACTGGGGAAGGTTCAACACAGAATTGGGCCTGTCGCCTTCAACCCGGGGCTGTCGGGCTGGCATGGGAGCCGTGGGTGATGCCCTCCAGCTGGGCATGCAGAGTTGGGTTTTGGAGAAGGCTGGGCAGGGAGGCGGCTGGAGCTGCTGCATGATCCTTGGCAGCCGAAATCTCAGGACCCAAAAATCACCAGGCCAAGGAAAACGTCAGGCAAACCCGCCTCCATTTTATTTCTAAATGAGACAGCTACAATAAGAAACTTCCTGCCTCCTTAATTAGTGCCCAAGGAAATTCCCCGTGGACAAAGGACAGACGGAACTCGAAGTCACCCCTCTGGGACTCCCCTGAGACAAATGCTTACCTGACTCCTTCCCCTGCCCCATAGTTTACGTAAAAATTTGGATTCACTAAGCCAGACTCAATCGTGTATTCAGTGGAAGGCTGACTGAACTAATGTACATCTTGTACATACTGACCTCATGTCTCCCTAAAATGTATAAAGGCAAACTGTACCCCCCAACTTCAGGCACATGTCGTCAGAACTTCCTGAGGATGTGTGACAGGTACATGTTTTCAACCTTGGCAAAACAAACTTTCTAAGTTGACTGAGACCTGTCTCAGATATTTGGGGTTCACAGAGGTGTGAGATGGCAGGGTCCTGAGATCGGAGGGGCTGTGGCGAGGAGGAGGCCCAAGTACACCCCAGGGCCAGGTCCTGGGCAGGTGGAGCTGTGCCGTCCCCTGCTGGTTGCAGGTGCCATCCATCTGGCTTGGGGCAGGGCTGGGGAAGCACCGAGGCCAGAAGTGTCCTCCCTCCAGGCATGTGCAGGCCCAGCCGGAGATCCCAGGCCTGGCCTGGGCCCACACAAGCTAGTGGGACCAGACGCACTTCTTGGGAACGGATTCTGGAGGCGTCAGACACTTCCCTAACTTCTCACAGCCCGGGGGTGCCCAGTTCTGGGAAAGGGAAATTGAGAAAAAGAACATGCAATTATTTCAAGCTCCTGTGGACTCAACAGCAGCCCAGCATTTTTTTTTAAATTCTGTTTTGAGATAGAGTCTCTGTCACTCAGAGTTTAGTTGTGGCGAAATCTTGGCTCACTGCAACCTCTGTCTTCTAGGTTCAAGCGATTCTCCTGCCTCAGCCTCCTGAGTAGCTGGGGTTACAGATGCCCACAAAGGTTTAGTAGAGACAGGGTTTCACCATGTTGGCCAGGCTGGTCTCGAACTCCTGACCTCAGGTGATCCACCCACCTTGGCCTCCCAAAGTGCTGGGATTACAGCCATGAGCCACTGCACTGGCCATTTTTGGTTTTGTTTTTGTAAAATGGAGTCTCACTCTGTTGCCAAGCTGGAGTATAGTGGTGCGATCTCAGCTCACTGAAACCTCCACCTCCCAGGTTCAAGCGATTCTCCTGCCTTAGCCTCCCAGGTAGCTGGGATTACAGGTGTGCGCCACCACACCCAGCTAATTTTTTTTGTATTTTTAGTAGAGAAGGGGTTTCACCATGTTGGTCAGGCTGGTCTCCAACTCATGACCTTGAGATCCAACCACCTCAGCTTCGCAAAGTGCTAGGATTACTGGTGTGACCCACCACGCCTGGCCTATTTTTATATTTTTAGTAGTGACCGGGGTTCCCCATGTTGGCAAGGCTGGTCTCAAACTCCTGCCCTCAGGTGATTCACCTGCCTTGGCCTCCCAAAGTGCTGGGATTACAGGCGTGAGCCACCGCGCCTGGCCTTGAGCAGTTCTGATGTGTCCCTTGCCCAGGCCAACCCCCCCACTTCCATCCAGCTGGCCTGTGTGGGGACCGCCTCGCTCCTGCTGCGCAGCTAGATGCCTCTCCAGGAATCTTGGGAACTCAGGAGACAGTGCCCTCCTGACTCAGCCTCTCAGCTCTGAAGAGAACTTAGCAGGGAGGTCCCAGGGGTGGGGGTTGCAACTGCCAAGTAGCTGAGGCCCTCAGTGTAGCCAGTGGCGTTGCAGGCGGTCCTCCCAGGAGGAGCCTCTCAAGAGCCTTTCCCAGGGAGGAGCTGGTCCCTGCTGGGCTGTGTTCAGAGTGGCGCTGGGCAGAGCTGACCCCTCCATCCACCAGGTGTGTGTGGACCTCACAGCGCGGCCTTGCTTAGTGGGAGGCTCGCTTGGTGGGAGCGCACTTTTCCTGGCAACAGAAAGGGAAACTCATGCCCCTAAAAAAAGACACTAGAGGGCCCAAAGTGGCTCCGGCCGGATGTCGTGGCGCTTGCGAAGGCGAGGCCAAGAGTTCAAGGCCAACCAACCTCAGCAACCTTACAAGCTCTCAATGATTGGCAGAAAAAAAAAAAAAAAAAGACACTAGAAAGGGAGACTTATGCCCCTAAGAGGAGGCTTCCTGGCTGAAATGAGTGCGGCTTGGTTCTACGTCCCCATCCAGGACACCTGTGTGCCACATCAGATGCAGCGTGCCCCCAAGGGCACTTTCTCCGACAGACTGGATTCCGGGTGCTGCACAATCACACACAGTGCTAAGGACACTCTCTGGCCCTGGGCAGCCGCGGGAAATGCCACGTCAGTGTCCCTGCCCCTCTGGCCAGCAGAGCAGGACTGGGTTTGGATGAGGAAGCTGCTCCCAAACCCCAGGAGTAGTAGAGGAAGCCGCAGGGTGTGTGCGAATCTGGAAGGGGGGCTTGGGGGGGTGTCTGCATTTCTCAAAGGCTGCTCAGCTGTCCCAGGAGCAGGGCCCAGGTGGCCGGAATCCTTCTCTGCACCGGAGATGCCACTGAGCCCCTTGCCTGAGGCTGGCCTGGAGTTGGAGGACAGAGGGCAGGGAGGGGTAAGGAGGGCGAGTGGCCCCAGGCCCTGGGCTTCACACGCGTGAGTCTGCAGCTCCCCGTGGCTGTGCTCATAGTGGGGCCTCCGTCCCGCAGACCCCAGTGGCTCAGCTCACCAGGTCTGAGTTGGCATCACGTTTCCCCCTGCAGATGGCAGAGGTGCAGTGATGGCGGCAGTTCCCCCAATGTCCAGGAGATGGCAGCAGCAGCCGGGCCGTGTGCCCATTGTCTCCGTGGCTGGTGTGGCCCGAGCCCGTGGAGCCACTGAAGCCTGGATTGGGAACAGGACCCAGCAGCACAGGCCGGGATTGGGCATGGAGGGCAGAAGGCCAGGCCTCCTCCACGGCTGGTGGTCCCAGGCTCCTGGGGCCTGAGACTCAGTGGTCCCGATAGGAACCTCCTGGCTCCACCGCTGAGTCCAGAGGTGGGGACGCCAGCTGCCCAGGTCCCTCTTAAGGAAGGGCCTTAAATGTCTTCATATGGTGAAACTTGCCAGGCACCCCCTGCCCTGCTCAGTCCTGAATGACCCTGCAGGGTGGACCGTCCCTGGGCAGGGACGAGGCCGTTTTCCCTCCATGGTCCTCACTGCTAGGAGGCGCTCCCGATGCCTGGCGCTCTCCTCTACGTTCACCCGAGGCCCGCACTGTGGCTCCCAACTGTTCAGAGCCTCCACCTCCCTTTCCACGGCATGGTGGGCACCTGGTGGCTCCCATGCTGTAGTCAGGTCTGGCCCTGGAACGGGGCATCAGCGGGGTCTTTTCCCCACACAGCAGGAGCCCAGGCTGAACTGCTGAGGGGTTCCGTCCCTGACGTCCTTCGGTTTCCCTCGCAGGATCCAGGGGCTGTGGGCAGCCACGCCCAGCCCATTTGGAGCACCCAGGAGCGACAGCACACACTTGTGTGTGCTGGGACCTCTGTCTGCTGGGACCCTCCTTCGCTGAGCTGGGAAACAGGCTTTGGCAGCTACTGCACACCCAGGATGGCTGGGCCACCCACACCCCGCCCCATGGGGCCTCCAAGCAGGAGGCAGAAGAGCTGGTCCCAAGAGGCCCTGATGGCAGCGGCCCCCAGAGTTGGACAAGGAGATGCAGCTTTTGTGGCTTGAACCGACTTCCGCTAAACGATGGAGGCACGTCTGTGCTCGTGTTTCCAGCTGAGGCTGGGGTGATGAGGCCGTTTCTCTCCTGCAGGTGAACATGGCCTGATCCTGTCAGGCCGTAGGGAGGGGCTGCTCTGGTGCCTGTGAGTGGCAAGATCCCTGAGGCTGGCCCAGCATGGGGGAGGCACAGTGGGAACCTGGCAGGTGGGCCCAGGGGCTGCTGCCACTCACAGAGCAGCACCTGCGCCATTGGGAGCCCACCGGGCAGCGCCGTTCCTGCCTCGGTGCCTGCAGAGCCTGACGCTTGGGCACCATCTAGGGCCCCAGCAGGGAGAAGCTGCCCATGCCCATGTGGGAGTCCAGGACCAGGGGGCCCTGGTCCCTCTTGTGCGCCTTGCTGACTCTCAGTGACCACTTGCAGGGGGGCAGGAGAGGGGCCTGGGAGCTGCCCAGTCTCAGCTCAGCTGGGCAGAGGCCCTGGGACCTGCAGTAGCCCCTGTGCAGTGTGGCACTGATCCCCAAGTCGCTTGGCTCCAGCACCCTGAATCCTGGACACTGCCACATGTGCACTGAGACACCAGGGCCCTGGTACTGGATGGAGGCCGGGAACTGCCCCCGCCTCCCCTCTGCCGCCCTGTGCTGGCCACGGTTCATCTGGGGCTCCAGGTGGGTGGCTGCCTCCTGGCACAGGGCAGCCGCCTGCACACCAGCCACTTACCATGACTGCCCAGTTGCACACGTTGAGCTGGGGCTGTCCAGGGACCAAGGCCTTCTGGTGCTGCTGGACGACCTGGGCAATCCTGCCGAGGGCCTCCTGGTACTCGGTGCTGGCAAAGCTAGGAACAGAGAGCTCCAGTCACACAGCTGTGGCTGCAGGGGCACACCTGGGGCTGATGGCGAAGGATGGGGAGGGGCTGGCCTGGAAAGGCTGAGGCTGCAGTGATCTAATAGGCCGAGCACTGCAGTGGCACAGTTACTGTGACCCTCAGGCCTCACCAGGCTGAGCACTGCAGTGGCACAGTCCCTGTGGACCCCCGGGCCTCACTAGGACAGGCAGCGGGCACCTGAGCTGTCCTCTGCCCCCAGACTCATGGAGGCTCAGGAGGCCAAGCCCCAGCAGAGAGGCTGTGAGCATGGCTGTCCCGACCTGTCCCCACCAGGTGACCTGTGACCAGGACCTGGGGCGTGTGGGCTGGGGCCTGTGTGTGGGTCTCCCCAGCACTCAATACTACGTAAACTTACAAACATGACACACACCTATTTTGTTACAAATGCACCGTCACCCCATTGCCAAATGGGAAATGGAGGGAAACCGAATATGTAGCTGTAAATTTCCGATGTACTCGGAGCATTTGGCTTCCCTTCCTTTTCATGAAGAAATGATTAAACAGCTCCACGAGGCGCCGTGGGGGCCACGGGGCCACATTCTAGGGTCCACGGTGCCGCCATGTAGTGCTCTGAGGGTAGCTACAGAAGTGACGTCTTTCCACCATTTCCAATCACTTCAAGTATCGCCCACACCCATGTGAAGAGACACCTGCCATCAAGGTCATCAGGGAGGTGCGGGAAGAACTGCCTGTCACCGGCCAGGCCTGGCCAGGAGCCACTCTGCTGCTGACGGGGATGTGGACCGGGGCGGCCACTCTGCAAGGTGCTGTGGGAGCTCCTGACAAGGCTAGAGATGGGGTTGCCAGGTGAGCCAGCTGCTCTCCCGATGCAGCACCCATCCAGGCCCAGCACCTCCTGGGAGGAGAGCTCGACCCACTTGAGCCCAGTCCCTCTGCCCTGGACACTCACCAGGCTGTGAGAACTGGCTTTTTGCTCCAGAACCTTCCCTAAAAATGAGGTTTCACATGCACCAGAGATGGGGGTGCACCCCTCCGCCCGGCCTCTCTCTGCTCCATCCACCCACTCCGTTAGGCCTCAGGCTGCATCAGAGGGTGACCTCCAGGAGAGCCGGGATCCTTCAGGGTTCCCTGCTAGGTGCACTACGGGGCTGCCTGTCCTTGCCCCAGCCAGGGCTTCACACCACATCCTTGGGCTCAGCTCCCACCACCCCTGCTGCTAACGACCTGGCTGCACGATGCTTTTTTTTTTTTATGACAGGTTTTCACCACGTTGGCCAGGCTGCTCTTGAACTACTGACCTCAGGTGATCCGCCTGCCTCGGCCTCCCAAAGTGCTGAGATCAGAGGCGTGAGCCACCACGCCCAGCCACGATGCATTTTTAATCCAGGAGCCTCTCAGGTGTGTGTGTGTGTGTTTGCAGGATTTTGGGGCCACACACTTGTTTGAGAACCGGTGAGGACTGCAGCTGCCCCACCTGCCTTCTTGACAGCGAGTGTCCCTGGAGGCCCCAGCCTGGCTTGTTGCTTTTATCTTCTTTACTTCTTTATTTTTTAGAGACAGGACCTTGCTCTGTCACCCAGGATCACTAGCCTCGACCTCCTGGGCTTAAGCGACCTTCCTCCCTCAGTCTCCTGAGTAGCTGGGACCACAGATCGCCATGCCCCGCTCATTTTTATTTTCTGCTGAGATAAGGTCTTGCTATGTTACCCAGGCTCGTCTCAAACTCCTGGGCTCAAGCGATCCTCTGACCTCGGCCTCCCAAAGTTCTGGGATCACAGGTGTGAGCAACCATGCCTGGCCCCATCTTCCTTTTTTTGGAGATGGAGTCTTGCTCTGTTGTCCAGGCTAGAATACAGTGGGTTCAAGCGATTCTCCTGCCTCAGCCTACTGAGTAGCTGGGATTACAGGCGCCGACCACCACGTCCAACTAGTTTTTGTATTTTTAGTAGAGATGGGGTTTCACCATGTTGGCCAGGCCAGCCTAAAACTCTTAACGTCGCTGCAGCCTCCCAGTGCTGGGTTTACAGGTATGAGCCGCAGTGCCCGACCACCCATACTCTTGTTTAGAGGCTCGCTGCAAAGCCACACGTGCGTCTGTGTCTGAGAAGTATCCCAGGGTGAATGAGGCCGTGTCATGGGGGTCTGACCTCTGGGATGGTCAGACCAATAGGCCTGGCCTCTGCCTCCTTGTGACCCCCTCAGGGAAGCTGTGAATGCTGCCTGGGATTTGCTTGAAAATCGCACATTCTCCAGCTGTGAGGCTGGGCTTTGTGGCTGTGGTGGACGGTGGGACTGTCTCTCTGCTCTGGCCTGGCTGGGGGCTCCAGCAAACACAGCAGGTAACATCCCTGAGGACCCCGCTGTGGTCCCAGATAGCAGTGACGCCCAGTGGATTCAGGTGGGCACTGCCATTCAGGCTTTCATCTTGGGTGGTCCCTAGAACAAGCAGCTGGTGGGGGGTGTGGTGGGCACAGGTGTGGCGGGCAGCCTGTTGTCTGTAACTGGGGCTGTGATCTGCTCCCCGCAGTCCCCCTGGGACGGCACTTGCAGCTGAGGGATTGTGGGCTCCTCAGTGACTCCTGCAGGCACAGGGGGGGTCACAGACTGCCCTTCCAGCTCCACAAGGCCCCAGGCTCCTGGCCCTCCATGGTTTGTGGTGACCACTGTCCCCCGGTGGGCCGGAGAGGTCCCAGCTCTGTCTCTGTGAGTGTCCCGGCACCCCCACAACAAATGACCAGGATGGGGGGCTTCAAACAACAAAACTGCAGACACCAGCCCCTCACTGCCCCGGAGGCCGGAGCATGAAACCAGGGGTCTCAGGGCCATGCCCTCTGGAGGAACCCAGGCTCCTTCCTGCCTCTTCCAGCCCCGGGTGAGCCCAGGCTGGTGGCGTTCTGTCCAGTCCCCTCCTCGTCCCCCCGTGGCCTTAGCCTGTGTCTGTGTCTCCTCCCTCTGGTCTCAGGGCACTTGGCCTTGGACTCAAAGCCACCTGCTCCAGGATGACCAGTGCCCACCCGTGCCTTCATTACCAGGCAAAGACCCTACTTCCCATCAGGCCAAGCTGGAGGTGGGGGTGGCCCACTCTGTCCACTCCGGGCTCCTTGCTGCCCTTCTGCAGTCCCTGTCCCCGGCTGCTGAGCCGGATGCTTATAGAAGGGGAGGTGCTGATGAGGAAGTGCCCAAGGGTTCTCTGAGGGCAGTGGGAGGGGCTCCGGCCCAGGAGCCTCACAGCAGGCTCAGCCCCATGGGAAGGAGGCTGCCCCGTCCGGGGGTGTGCAGGAGCCTCGGGGACCTTGGCGGTGGCGCTGCCATACTCAGTCCTGTGCTGCTCTCTGCTGCCTCCCACCAGCGTTGCTTAAAAGAGCAGGGGCAGTCTGGGCAGGAAGCACTCCTGTGCTCAAGTCTGACTGCCCCCTATGGCGATCCTGGCTCCTGGGTCCTCTGCCCCCCACCTCAGCCCTTGACATTCCCGGGTCCTCTTGCCTCCCACAGTGGCCCCCGACACTCCTGGGTCTTCCCGGGACCATCTCCATGGGGCAGGAATGCTGGAGACCACCGGGCACACACATGCCCCAGGATCCCCAGGCCAGGAGCAGGAATTGGGTACCTGCTCATCCTGCGGGGTTGAGACAGAGAAGCCTCCAGGTAGCCCCAGCCCAGGGAGGTGGCTTCCGACAAGAAAAAAGGAAGCCAGGGTGGGGTCTCCAGCCAAGTGCTGGGGCCTCCGTGTCACCCCTAAGGAGCTGCCAGAGAGCATGTGGGTTTGGTATTGGCGACCGTGCCCCCTTGAGACTCCTGAGGGTGAGGGGAGAGCTTCCCTGAAAGCTGGCAGGCGACGGCCCAGGCTCCAGCATCCTTGGTAGGGCGAGGACAAGGCCCAGACAGCAGAGGGTGGAGCTGGGGCTGGCAGCTTTCTGCCATTCCTCCTGCTTGCTGACCTGCATCCTTGCATGTCCCGCTGACCCCCAGGCTGGCCGGCCTCCTGCGCACGCCTCAGGCCCGGACCCCTCCCCTCTGGCCTCGGCCATCCCCAGAGGCAGCTGAAAGTAGGGGGCATGTCACTGGGGACCAGATGGACAGTGGCCCAGAACAGGCAGAATTGGGGAAACCGCCAGGGCGGGCAGCAGTGGGTGCTCCAGAGAGGAGGGCAGGTCACTAACTGGGTGGGAGGAACACAGCAGGAGGGGACGCAGCATGGGAGGCAATGAGCAGGGTGCAGAGGGCTCCGTCCCTGTGGAGCCTGCGTTTGGAGGAGTCTGGCTGGCACTGTCCCAACATACCGGAGGCCCTGCACCAACTCACCTGAGGGGGAACCTCTCCCCGGGGTCCCGTCCCAGGTGGAAGATCAGGGGCAGCTTCGTGTGGTCTTCCAGGGTGTGAGTCGTGACCCCCGAAACATTCTGCCCAGGGCAAAAATCCATGCCCTGCAATGAGAAGAGGAGGGAAGGTGGGTCCTGGAGCCCCTGACCCTTCAACCCTCACCCACGGCCATGACAGGCCTCAGCTGCCTGTGTCCTGGAGCCCCTAACTGGGGGCCATAGAGGGGCCCTTGTCTGCCAGTGCCTAACAGTGATCCTGGTATTCAGCAGGGTACGGGGCACTGGCTAAATGCTGAAGGACAAGTGGGCCTGTACGTGGCCACGATCACTACAGTGTCCTGTGAAGGAGGTGAAGCCGCCTGCTCTGGGGCCCCTGAGCTGCGTAGCTGGCATGCCTCATGTGCCCTTGGTTTTCATGTGCCCTCTTTGTGGGGCAGGTAAGTGTCTTTAAAAGACCTTGACCAGCCTCACATCTGGACTGCCACTAATTTCACGGAGGAAAGCCCCTTTTAATACCAGAAGGGAAGGGGAATGCTGGGGAGGGGAGTGGAGGGGAAGGGAGGCTTGGGTCTGCCCTGGGAGAAGGAAGAGCCACAACGCTAAGATCCCTATGGAAACCATGAGACAGGAAGAAGCAGGACAAAGACCTGAAAAGCAGGAGAAAGCACAGACAATAGAAACAGACCCAGGGGTGACGCGGATTCACACGCTCATCAAGGGAGAGGACTTCACAGTAACCACAATGAACTATTCAGGAAGACAGAAGCAAAGGCACAGGAAGTGGGGAGCAGGTGAACACTCGGGGGGCAGCAGCCACCCCACCACGCAGCAGAGCCAGGCCTGCTTGGTTCCCTCTCATGCACTCCTGTAGCTGCTCGGCCCCAGTGCGACCTTCCCTGAGCATGCCCTGTGTGGGCAGTGGCCTGAGCTCTGTCCGAGGTCCTACAATGGCCCTGAGGCCCCACAGCTCTCTCTGCTGCCCCCTGGGCTCCCTGATTTGGGAAGGGGGAGATGTGTCTCTAATATTCCAGGAGGGGATGCTGCAGGCCAAGGGGCTCCTCCGAGGACTGTGCCAGGGGCTCCAGCAGCTGGGAGACTCAGCCACCATGTGCTGGGATCCTTTAAGCCTTGAGCCAGGGTGGGCTGGGGTGGGTACACCAAAGCCTGAGCAGCCTCCTGCAGGCACTGGCTGTCTGATGGGCAAAACATGGCATGCATCCGTGAGGATCAGTGGTGGTGGGGGGGGCAGATCATGCTCTGCTCTTCAGTGGAGCAGGGAGGTTGGAAGCCCATGCAATTCCACTGATGTGCCCTGGACTGCAGAGGCCTGAGTCCACTGCTGGAAACCAGGGGCTGCACTCGGAGTGGCTCGGGGCGGCAGTGGACACCAAAGTGGCTCCACAGTGGGCAGTGTTGTGAACTCCAGGGCATGGACAGTGGGAGGAACGGCCGCACTCTGCACAAAGACACTGGCAGGCAGTGGGAAGCATCTCAGTGTAGACAGATGATGTGACTGATGGCTGGATGCAAGTCAAATAAGCTGTTTCATCAAGACCCTGCTGATCCGTGCAGATTCCTCTCGCTGCTGTGTTCTGAGGGAGACCTCACCCTGGGGAACCACAGCAGAGCCAGCATTACCCAGCCCCTCTTCCTCCTCATTGAGCCAGCACTGAGCGCCAGGTGCCAGCCATGTGCAGTGGGGTGCAGGTGGGGGCCCGGGAGACAGGGTTGACTTAAAAGGAGTGGTAGCAGGGGAAGGAATGATCCTACAGAGACGGACGCTTGGAGATCTGGTCAGGAAAGGCCAAGGGTCCTGTGGATCCGCCTGACCGATCCTGTTTCCCACCCCGTGGCGGCGGCAGCTGCAGTGGGGACGTGCATGGCCCGTGCTCCTCCAGGCAATGGCTGTGTCCTCTGCACACCTGCACTTCAAGGCACCAGTTCCCTCACACACGGCCGAACCAATGTAGCACCGAGGACCCGCTGGGATGTGACAGAGGATGGCGAGTGTGGCAGCCAGGGCCACCCACTGCACCCTTGGCTCAAGGGCCTGGGGGAGAGGAAGGGGTTCAGGTTCAGGAACCCAGGGCAGGGCCTGTGCTCTGCTGGTAGAGAAGCTGGGTACCAGGTAGGACCAACTGGTTGGATGGCTCGGGTGGGCTGGGGGCTGGCCGGACGGCTGGGGTGGGCTGGGGGCTGGCCGGACGGCTGGGGTGGGCTGGGGGCTGACTGGACGGCTGGGGTGGGCTGGGGGCTGGCTGGACGGCTGGGGAGGGCTGGGGGCTGGTGGGATGGCTGGGGTGGGCTGGGGGCTGACTGGACGGCTGGGGTGGGCTGGGGGCTGGCTGGACGGCTGGGGAGGGCTGGGGGCTGGTGGGACGGCTGGGGTGGGCTGGGGGCTGACTGGACGGCTGGGGAGGGCTGGGGGCTGGCTGGACGGCTGGGGAGGGCTGGGGGCTGGTGGGATGGCTGGGGTGGGCTGGGGGCTGACTGGACGGCTGGGGAGGGCTGGGGGCTGGCTGGACGGCTGGGGAGGGCTGGGGGCTGGTGGGATGGCTGGGGTGGGCTGGGGGCTGACTGGACGGCTGGGGAGGGCTGGGGGCTGGCTGGACGGCTGGGGAGGGCTGGGGGCTGGTGGGATGGCTGGGGTGGGCTGGGGGCTGGTTGGACGGCTGGGGTGGGCTGGGGGCTGACTGGACGGCTGGGGTGGGCTGGGGGCTGGTTGGACAGCAGGGGTGGGCTGGGGGCTGACTGGACGGCTGGGGTGGGCTGGGGGCTGGTGGGATGGCTGGGGTGGGCTGGGGGCTGACTGGACGGCTGGGGTGGGCTGGGGGCTGGCTGCTAGTAGTTGGGTCTCCAGGTGGGAGGGGGTCCTGGAGGGAGCAGAGCACTGCAGGGATCAAGGTCTGAGCCTGAGGTGGGCAGAGGAGGAGCCTGGGGTGCCAAGAGAAGAGGGCCCCCAGTGTCCGCAGATCACAGCAGCAGTAGTGACCTGTGAGGGCTGGTGTGCAGCCTGACCTTCCTGCCACCTAACCCGGCAGGCACTGGCCAGCCTCCAACTCAAAGGCCACTCTGCTGGGAGGAGCAACTCGACCCCGCCCAGCCTGGCCCCAGGACTAACACCCATCCATGGCTGTGGTCCTCCTCACAGCACCTGTCCCTCCTCCACTGACAGCCCAGAAGGGAAGATGCTGAGGACCCCGCTGGCAGGGGCTGGGGTGCGGGGTCTGCGTGGCATCAGCCAGTAGAGGGATCCTAGGAGCAGGAGCAGTGGCCTGTGGTCAGGTCACACTGAGGACTCTCCAGGCCCAGCTGGTTCTCAGGCTTAGCCTTCAGAATGGACACCAGCAAGGTCCCTTCGCGTGACTGGGACCAGGGGATGGCGGATCAGCACATGGCCCTGAGCTGTGACAATGCCAGCCTGAGCTGACAGAGCAGGGGCCGGCCCAGGATGCAGAGAGTGGCCTCACAGAGCAGCCACCTGGCCTCTGAGCAGACACCCCCAGTAAGTGGACCATTCAGGAGGGAACCCACTGGCCCTGGGCGGGCAGCTCCGGAGACACAACCCTGTCATTGTCTATGATGCTTGGGCTGGCTGGGCCTCACTGGCCCCTGGAAGGGAGGAGGGTGGACGGGGCCAGCATTCGGAAGAAAGGCATTAGTGTTGTCACAATAGGAGGTGGCAGCGGTGGCAGGGAACCTGAGGACCCTGCAGCCCACACAGTGACCAGGCCTGGGCCTGGAGTTCCCCAGGTGAACCTGGGGTGCCTGGCTCTTCGCCTCCTGGCTGTGAGTGTGGACCAGGGACCTGCTGCCAGAACCCTGGTGCCGCCCCGTCATGTGGGCTCTGGGCAGACTTGCTGTGGGCCGCAGCGCAGTGGCACGCGCCAGCGGCTCTCGCTTTGCCCATGAGGCTGACGTGGACCGAGGCCCGGCTCCAGGATGGTTTCCCCGGATCTGACAGCGGCAAGCAACTAACTCCGAACTATTCGACCTAAATGACGGAGGGGCGAGAACCCCGGGGGGCCCAAGGGCTTCCTGCTGGGCCTGCCCCTCTTTGGGGAGCAAATCCACGAGAGCCCTCTGCCAGCTCTGGGGAGCTGGGTCCTGAGATCGGTATCACCAGGAGGTGACAAAACTGTCATGCACAGCTGGCAGGTGCTCGCAGACAGAGCTGCAGCCTCAGCCCAGCGACAGTGCCAAGGCCCAGCACCGCACTGCCCGGGAAGACAGGGGCATCGGGCGTGGAGCTGTTAGACGCTGCTCATGTCTCCATGAAGCCCCGGGGAGAACGGGAGAGGCCCCCCGCTGAAACACCACACCACCAAGGGTGTTTGTCCATCACGGGCTCCCATCTGACCCACTCAGCCATGTGACAGGACCCGAGGTTCTCCATCATCCGTGAGGCTGCCCAGCACCAGAGACCAAGGGTCAGTGCCTCCAAGAGGACCCCGGGGCCCACAAGACGGGCATGTCCATGGGGGTCCAGCCACAGGCTGGCCTGCCGAGCCGCATCTTGTGGGGTTGTGGAGCAGGACAGGGACAACGGGGTCACGGGCTCGATGCCCACACAGGAATGCAGCTTTTCCCCGGCACTGGCCATGACAGACAAAATCATCACAGGGGCCCACTTTTATCTGCTCTTAGGCTGGAAAATGTAAATTCTGATTTTTCTTTTTATGCCCTAATTATGTGTGTAGGCCCAGAGGGGTGGCTCACGCCTGTCATCCCAGCACTTTGGGAGGCTGAGGTGGGCAGATCACCTGAGGTCAGGAGTTCGAGACCAACCTGGCCAAGATGGTGAAACCCTATTTCTACTAAATATACAAAAATTAGCTGGGTTTGGTAGCAGACACCTGTAATCCCAGCTACTCAGGAGGCTGAGGCAGGAGAATCACTTGGACCCTGGAGCTGGAGGTTGCAGTGAGTGGAGATTGTACCACTGCACTCTACCTGGGCAGCAGAGCAAAACTCAGTCGACTAAGAAAAATTTTATGTTTAAAATTATGTGTTTAATTGAATATACTTAAAATATCATAAACATGCAAAGAAAGAAAACCTCAGGTTCCCTTCCTGCACTCAGCTGTGGCCCCTTGGGCCCTCCTCGCAGACAGGCAGCTGGAGCCACGCCAGGCCCCTCCCTCTGGGCACCTCGGTTTTCCTTTTGTTTTTTTGTGAGACGGAGTCTTGCTCTGTCTCCCAAGCTGGAATGCAGTGGTGTGAACTTGGCTCACTGCTGCCTCCGCCTCCCGGGTTCAAATGATTCTCCTGCCTCAGCCTTGAGAGAAGCTGGGACTACAGGCACCTGCCACCACGCCCAGCTAATTTTTGTATTTTTACAAAAAGCTGAGAAACAGCTTCACTTCTCAGCCTGGGTCCTCACTTCTAGTCTTTAGATTTTTCCATTAAACTAAATGATTTTCTTCCTAATTAAGACAGGTGAACAGGGTATTCATATGCCAAGACTATGGGAGTGGAATCCGTGCGGCTGAGAGACCCCTCAGGAGGCGGTGGGGGATGCTGGAGCGTGGGGATTAGCCGGAGCTAGAGAAGACCCCAGGGAGGAAGCAGGAGGCTCAAGGCGGAGGCTCTCGGGGAGAAAGGCTGGTGCCGACACTGCTGGTGGCTGGGGGTGGCGGAGCCTGTGCCTATTGTATTTCCCCTCCCATGCTAGGGGCTGGGGTGGAGATGCAGATGCTGAGACCATCATGTAGCACCTGGGCCAAGCAGGCCATGCCCCTGTTAGAGAAAGCTCAGGTGTCCTGGCAGGATGGAGAGGCTGGCAGGGGCCACCTGACCAAGGTCTGTGCCACGTCTGTAGCTATGCCTCGGGGTCTCTCCCTCGACTCCAGCCTGTCAGCTGCCAGGCCCTGGGCCATGCAGAGGTGGCTGTGGAAGGTGGAGTCCTGCCTGTCTCGGCCTCCTGCACCTCCCCAGGATGGCACTCAGAGGCCACATATGGACAGGGATGGGAGCAGCTCTGCCTACGCCCACAGCCAGAGTCCCGTACCTGCCTGAAGTTCTCCCAGGAGTTGGTCCAGGTCCAGAAGTGAGCCTTGTGCTGCCCGAGGGTGGCTGCCATCAGCGTGTCACCACGGTAGTAGAAGACAGGCCTGTGGGACGGGACAGGAGGACCATGGAACAGCAGGAAGGACATGCTGGGTCACCTGGGGCTCCGGGCTGCGTCCATCATCGGCTGCTCGTGCCTTGGCTGATATTTTACAATGACTGAAAAGTGAAAAGGCCCATGAGGTGGCCGGAGTTTGGGTCCCTGGGCGTCCCCTCATCGTGGGTCCTTGGCGAGGCCAGGCCAGCCCTGGGGAGGAGGATAGGCAAGAGGAAAGCCAGTGGCACGGAGTCTCCAGCTCCGAGACCATGATGGGCCTGCAGGACAGGAGCAGGGAGCTGGGGACGCAGCTGGGCACTGTCTTTTCTGCAGTGGGCAAGCGCTGGGGCCAGGTCTCAAGAGGGGACAAGTGAGAAAAATCCCCCATCTCCTCCCCCAAAAGCCAGAGGTGGAATGCTGCCCTTGCAGCTGTCCCCACCTTCTGTTTACTGTTGAGCCCTTAGAATCCTCGTCCCTTCAGGGCCACCCAGGGAACGTGCTTTGAGCAGAATGGCGGCTGCTCGTGGGGCAGAAAATGGACAGAAGGTAAGAGCGGGACCAGCTAGCCATGGACTCAGCAGAGGGAAGCTACAGGCAGCCATGAGGCACTGAAAACCCAGCAGGGAACAAAGCTGGGGTGGGCAGGGGTGCAGGAAGGGATGAGGCCCCTCTCCCAGCCCTGCCCCCCCACCAGCCTCGCCCCCATCTCCTGGCTTTGCCCTCCTCTCATGGCCTCGCCCTCCTAAGGCTTTCCTGAGAGCCAGGGCCTCACTGTGCTTGGACACTTCCAGGATGGACCCCACCCCACAGGCAGGTCCCCAGGTCCTCTCGGCATAGGCTCCCCAACCTCCTTCTGTCCTGGGCATAAGCACGCCTGTGTCCAGGAATATGAGGGTCAGCTGGGCCTGGGGGTCGGGACTGATCAGCAGCTCCGGGCTTCGCCACTTGGATCAGGGAAGGGGCCTGGGCAGGTCTAGCACCAACCTGTCCATCAGCCGGCCCTGCAGGAGGGCAGGCAGGAGGTTGAGGCCATCAATGGCCCTGTCGCTGGGTGGTGTCAGGCCTGCGAGGGCCAGGCTGGTGGTGAAGAGGTCCGTGATGCTGCCCAGCTGGTAGCTCACCTATAACAGACATGATGGCAGCACGCTCAGGGCACTATGCCCCGACCTGAGGGGCTGGGAGCCAGTCCTCAGGAGGGCGACAGCCCCACTGCCCAGGTGGGTCTATAGACAGGCACATGTGCTCACACGCCACACGTCACATGCTCACATACCACGCACCACATGCCACACGCCCATGCTCAACATGCCACGTGCTCATGCACCACATGCCACACACGCATCACACACGCCACACGCTCACACGCTCATGCACCACACGCCACACGCTCACATGCCACACACCACATGCTCACGCGCCACGTGCCACATACATGCTCACATGCCACGTGCTCACGGCAGGGACTGAGTGGAGTCACAAGGCCTGTGAATGGCAGGGGGGCCTCAAACCAGGCCTGATGGGGCAGCTCCCCTCACCTTTCTCAGGCATGCCACTGAGCACAGCCACGGGTGGCTCCCAGCCTGCGGAGCAGAGCTCTAGCCCCAGCCTGGCCCGGTGGGTGTCCACCACAGCAGGAAACCTCATGTCTTCCAGACCTATGCAGGCCCTGAGTCCCATGTCATCGTCATGGTGTCCGTGTCTCCCAGACCTGAGCAGGCCCTGAGTCTCACATCATTGTCATGACATCTACTGAATAATGACTGGCCATTCCTGTAGGTACCCCCACACAAGGCCAAATGCCCATCCCTGACCTCGGGGTGAAGGTGCTAAGGGGAGCAGAGGGGGTGGGCAGCTGCAGCCTGTCCTAGGTGCACCCCACACCATGCAGGAGCCTGTGCCTGCCACCTCTACTTCTGCACAAGGCAGTCATTGCCATGGCCGCTCTGCTTTTCAAAGGTAGCCGCAGCTGCCTATTCCATGAACCATGGGGGTCCTTCCACCCTCAGGGACCTAGAAGCTGGGGTGGCCCAGCAGCCCCATGTCAGACAGAGACTGCCCTGGGCAGAGGGTCTGAGGAGGCAGGCCCAGTCAACTGCAGAGACCAGCTGCCCCTGGCAGGTGCCACCCCCCCAGTCCCACTGGCTGCTGGGGACCCAGCAGACTGCCCAGGCATGGTGGCCAGGAGGGCAGGCTCAACGGCCAGGTACTTGGCTGCTCCCACCTCTGCCCCTAGTAACTGGGAGGCCCTGACAAGCGCCTGCCTCTCTGGGTCTCAGTGTCCTGATGTGTGGAACGAGTGGGGAAGAGGAGGATCCGGCAGAACAACAGCCAATCCCTGGGCCTGCAGACACGTGACCAATCCAGACAGTTAAGGCGGCGGATACAACAGGCTGCTCATCAGCCTTGAAGCAGGGAGGCCAGCCTGGGGGAAGCGGGGCGGAGGGGCGGGCGGGACACAGCCACAGGGTCCTTAAAAGGGGAACAGGCTGGGCGTGGCAGCTCAAGCCTGGAATTCCAGCACTTTGGGAGGCCGAGGCGGGTGGATCAAGAGGTCAAGAGATGGAGACCATCCTGGTCAACGAGGTGAAACCCTGTCTCTACTAAAAATACAAAAATTAGCTGGGCATGGTGGTACGAAACTGTAGTCCCAGCTACTTGGGAGGCTGAGGCAGGAGAATTGCTGGAACCCAGGAGGCGGAGGTCACGGTGAGCTGAGATCGCGCCATTGCACTCCAGCCTGGATAACAAGAGCGAAACTCCGTCTCAAAGAAAAAAAAAGGGGAACGGGCTAGGCGTGGCGGCTCAAGCCTATAACCCCAGCACTCTGGGATTTGAGACCGCCCTGGCCAACACAGCGAAACCTCGTCTCTACTAAAAACACAAAAATTAGCCAGGCGTGGTGGCATGTGGCTGTCATCCCAGCTACTCGGGAGGCTGATGCAGAATTGCATGAACCCAGGAGGCAGAGGTTTCAGGGAGCTGAGGTCGTGCCACTGCACTCCAGCCCAGGCAACAGAGTGAGACTCCATCTCGGAAAAAAAAGAAGTGGAGCAGGAAGGCCAGGGACAGATGCATGCTGCTGGCTTCGAAGGCAGAAGGGCCAGGAGCTCAGGAATGGGTGGTCTTTGGGACTTGGAAAAGACAGGGGACAGACTCTCCTGGAGCCTCCAGAAGGACCTGGCCCCATACACGTCATCAGTCAGCCCCACGAGCCCCATGCGGACCCTGGCTGTCATCCTGTGTGACGTGCCAGCTGCCTCCGGAGGCATCGGGAGGGCAGCGGACTGAGAAACAGTGCTCGATACACACCTCAGACTCAGTGCCCCATGTGTCTAAGGGCGTGTCGGGATCAAGTGCCTCGGTTAGAGATGACTGCCTTGTGATTCTCGGCTAAGGGGCAGCTTCGTGGGCTGGGGGACACAAAGCACACAGCAGGAAGGTGGCCAGGCTGAAATGCCAGGATGCACCCTCATCCAGCATTAGAGACCAGGGTCTCTAGTCCGAAGGCCCGGGCCACCACCGTGGTCTCCACCCAACAGAGCCCAGGGCACCACCGTGGTGAGGAAGAGCACGGGGTGAGTGTGGGTGGAGTGCTGAGGAGGAGCATGGGGTGAGTGGGGGTGGAGTGGTGAGGATGAGCATGGGGTATGCGGGGGGTGGAGTGGTGAGGATGAGCATGGGGGGAGTGGGGGTGGAGTGGTGAGGATGAGCATGGGGTGAGTGGGGGTGGTGAGGATGAGCATGGGGTGAGTGGGGGTGGAGTGGTGAGGATGAGCATGGGGTGAGTGGGGGTGGAGTGGTGAGGATGAGCATGGGGTGAGTGGGGGTGGAGTGGTGAGGATGAGCATCGGGTGAGTGGGGGTGGAGTGGTGAGGAGGAGCATGGGGTGAGTGGGGGTGGAGTGGTGAGGATGAGCATCGGGTGAGTGGAGGGTGGAGAGTGGTGAGGACGATCACCGGGTATGTGGGGGGTGGAGTGGTGAGGATGAGCATGGGGTGAGTGGGGGTGGAGTGGTGAGGATGAGCATGGGGTATGTGGGGGGTGGAGTGGTGAGGATGAGCATCGGGTGAGTGGGGGTGGAGTGGTGAGGATGAGCATGGGGTATGTGGGGGGTGGAGTGGTGAGGATGAGCATGGGGTGAGTGGGGGTGGAGTGGTGAGGATGAGCATGGGGTGAGTGGGGGTGGAGTGGTGAGGATGAGCATCGGGTGAGTGGGGGTGGAGTGGTGAGGATGAGCATCGGGTGAGTGGGGGGTGGAGAGTGGTGAGGACGATCACGGGGTATGTGAGGGGTGGAGTGGTGAGGATGAGCATGGGGTGAGTGGGGGGTGGAGAGTGGTGAGGATGAGCATGGGGTGAGTGGGGGTGGAGTGGTGAGGATGAGCATGGGGTATGTGGGGGGTGGAGTGGTGAGGATGAGCATCGGGTGAGTGGGGGTGGAGTGGTGAGGATGAGCATGGGGTATGTGGGGGGTGGAGTGGTGAGGATGAGCATGGGGTGAGTGGGGGTGGAGTGGTGAGGATGAGCATGGGGTGAGTGGGGGTGGAGTGGTGAGGATGAGCATCGGGTGAGTGGGGGTGGAGTGGTGAGGATGAGCATCGGGTGAGTGGGGGGTGGAGAGTGGTGAGGACGATCACGGGGTATGTGAGGGGTGGAGTGGTGAGGATGAGCATGGGGTGAGTGGGGGGTGGAGAGTGGTGAGGATGAGCATGGGGTGAGTGGGGGGTGGAGAGTGGTGAGGACGATCATGGGGTGAGTGGGGGGTGGAGAGTGGTGAGGATGAGCACGGGGTGAGTGGGGGTGGAGAGTGGTGAGGATGATCACGGGGTGAGTGGGGGTGGAGAGTGGTGAGGATGATCATGGGGTGAGTGGGGGGTGGAGAGTGGTGAGAATCAGCACGGGGTGAGTGGGGGTGGAGAGTGGTGAGGATGATCACGGAGTGAGTGTGGGGTGGAGAGTGGTGAGGATGATCACGGGGTGAGTGGGGGTGGAGAGTGGTGAGGATGATCACAGGGTGAGTGGGGGTGGAGAGTGGTGAGGATGATCACGGGGTGAGTGGAGGGTGGAGAGTGGTGAGGATGATCACGGGGTGAGTGGAGGGTGGAGAGTGGTGAGGATGATCACGGGGTGAGTGTGGGGTGGAGAGTGGTGAGGATGATCACGGGGTGAGTGGGGGTGGAGAGTGGTGAGAATCAGCATGGGGTGAGTGGAGGGTGGAGAGTGGTGAGGATGATCACGGGGTGAGTGTGGGGTGGAGAGTGGTGAGGATGATCACGGGGTGAGTGTGGGGTGGAGAGTGGTGAGGATGATCACGGGGTGAGTGGGGGTGGAGAGTGGTGAGGATGATCACGGGGTGAGTGGAGGGTGGAGAGTGGTGAGGATGATCACGGGGTGAGTGGAGGGTGGAGAGTGGTGAGGTTGATCACGGAGTGAGTGTGGGGTGGAGAGTGGTGAGGATGATCACGGGGTGAGTGGGGGTGGAGAGTGGTGAGGATGATCATGGGGTGAGTGGGGGGTGGAGAGTGGTGAGGATGAGCATGGGGTGTGTGTTGTGGGTGGAAAATGTGGTATGGCTGAGAATGGGGGTGCCTGGGGAGGTGGGCAGTGAGGGGCTCGCACCCTAGGATGACCACAGGCCTGGATCTGCCGCCCAGCAGACAGGCTGACGCTGACTCACCTGGCCTGCGGCGATGTGTCCTGGCCACCATGCGAGGGCAGGCTCCCTCATCCCTCCTTCAAATGTGGTCTGCTTCCCACACAGAAAGGGGCCGTTGCTGCCACCTGAGAGAGAGGGGCTGCAAGTCAGGCCACTGGGACCTCACCTCGCCAAGCCCTTCCCCTCCCTCCCCAGGTGACACTGAGTCACTGAGACTCAGTGGGGACAAAGGGCACTCTGGCTCCAGTGCAAAATCTGAGCCTTGGCTGGTTGTGGTGGCTCACACTTGTAAACCCGTCACTTTGGGAGGCCAAGGTGGGCAGATCATGAGGTCAGGAGATCAAGACCATCCTGGCCAACAAGGTGAAACCCCGTCTCTACTAAAAATACAAAAGATTAGCTGGGCATGGGGGTGCACGCCTGTAATGCCGGCTACTAGGGAGGTTGAGGCAGAAGAATGGCTTGAACCTGGGAGGTGGAGGTTGCAGTGAGCTGAGATCGCGCCACTGTCTGATGCTGCGGCTGCAAAGTCTCCTGGAGAAAGTGGGACGTCACGCCCAGAGATGAAATGGAAATGGAAGCCTGTCATCAGGATTTAGAAACACACTCCCGCAGCAGAGCCCCGGGCGCTGGTGCCCGTTTGGGGTGCTCTGCCTAAAATGCAGGCAACTCCTGCCCCCCACGGTTCTGACTCAGTCGATCAGGGTGGGTGCAGGAATGTGTTTCTGACGAGCCCCCAAGACTGGACTTTGGGCCCTAAACTATCACTTGTGGGAAGTGGTCACAGGACAAAGACCCCAGCCCTGATGACCACACCATCCCCAGCTCACTCCCAGACAGAGGAAGGGGTTGGGGGGCCCAAGTCAGAGGGACAAAAGTCACCCCTGCTGCGGTAGCCTGAGCCACCTGAGGCTCTCGCCTTTGAGTCCCCAGAAAAAAGGGGAGAAAGAAATGAAGGGGGGCAGCTGCAGCAGCTCACACCTGCAATCCAGTACCCTGGGAGGCCAAAGCAGGTGGATGGCTTGAACCTGAGAGTTCAAAACTAGCCTGGACTGGTCTACTAAAGGGAGGCCATGGCTAAACCCCATCTCTGCAAAAAACACAAAAATGAGCTGGGTGTGGTGGCACGCCCTGTAGTCCCCACTATTCATGAGGCTGAGGTGGGAGGATCCCTTGAGCCCAGGAGGTCAAGCCTGCTGTGTGTTGAAATCAAGCCACTGCACTCCAGTCTGGGCAACAGAGCAAGATCTTGTCTCCAAAAAAAGAAACGAAGTGTTTTTCTGGCAGTGAAAAACGGAACCCCCCGGGATGACTAAGTCACTGCAGCTCCTTCCCGCGTCACCATCCAACCCCGTCCTAGTGGCAGCGTGGGAAGGCTCTGGACAGAGCCTTGAGGGCAGCTCTGTGTCCCTCACAGGCGAACATGCCCAGAACCTGGCCTGGCTCAGGGAGCGCCCTGCTTGCAGCAGCAGAGCCACAGAACCCATCAGGGAACAGAGGACACTCAACTGGGGACAGCGGCCACTTCCGGGGGAAACCCAGGGATCATGGGAGGCCGTGCTGTGCTTCCTTCTTTCCCCTCTCGCTCCTTCCTTCATTCCTTTCTTCCCCCACTTTCTTTCTCTCAGATGTCCTGTTTCTAGTCTTAAGCTGGGTGCTAGGTGTGTGGGTTCTCATCTTACTACATAGGCCCTTTCTGTTTTTCTCTTTTTTTTTTGAGACTAAGTTTCACTCTTGTTGCCCAGGCTGGAGTGCAGTGGCGCAATCTTGGCTCACTGCAACCTCCGTCTCCCAGGTTCAAGTGATTCTTCTATCTCAGCCTCCCGAGTAGCTGGGATTACAGACATGTGCCACCACACCCGGCTAATTTTTCCATTTTTAGTAGAGACAGGGTTTCTCCATGTTGCTCAGGCTGGTATTGAACTCTTGACCTCAGGTGATCTGTCTGCCTCGGCCTCCCAAAGTGCTGGGATTACAGGCATGAACCACTGCGCCTGGCCTCAGGCCATTTTTGTTTGTATGAAATATTCCACCGTTAAGGAACGAAGATGAAGGTGGCTGGGGCCCTCAACACTGCTGGCTGGTGGTTGTGGGTGCTGGCAATGAGGTGGGACCTCCCCAGGCTCCCCATGGGGAATGACAGCCAACACCACTCTCCCCCCCCAGCACCCTCCCTCCTGGGAGCTGCCTGCAGCCCATGGGAGCCTCGACCTGTGGGTCTGACTCCAGTGGGTGGGAGATGGAGCTGTCTGGAGGGTCTGCGTGAGAGCCAAGCTCATCCAAGGGAGCTGTCGGGTGGGACGTGGCACAAGGGAGCCCCTGGCTGGCCGGCCACCTGGGTGCTGCTCTGGGGCCAACACATTTCTGTCTTGGCTTTCAGCTGTGCTGGTTTCTATCACCTGAAACCCTGAAGCCCCCTTTCCCCAAAGGACACTGGACTGCAGGGACCCCCCCTCATGGTCTGGGAAGAGGCGAGGTCAGGATGGTGCTGGGGACAGGTCAGGCGTTCCTCAGTACTGAGTGGGAGACAAGCTGAGGTGTTCCATCCCGGGAGCAGCTCGACGGGGCCGTGGTGGGGGCAGGAGCCACCTTCATGGCTCAGGCCCTGGCCCCTGGGTGACCAGGCCCAGGCCAAACTCGCAGAGCCACCTTCATGGCTCAGGCCCTGTCCCCTGGGTGACCAGGCCCAGGCCAAACTCGCAGAGCCACCTTCATGGCTCAGGCCCTGTCCCCTGGGTGACCAGGCCCAGGCCAAACTCGCAGAGCCACCTTCATGGCTCAGGCCCTGGCCCCTGGGTCACCAGGCCCAGGCCAAACTCGCAGAGCCACCTTCATGGCTCAGGCCCTGGCCCCTGGGTCACCAGGCCCAGGCCAAACTCGCAGGGCTGCTCTGGGTCTTGGGTGCCTGCCCCCATCTCTGCAGGGACACCCCGCTCCACTGGCCCTGCTTCTCCACCCAGGCTCCAAAGCCTCTAGTCTCCAGGGTCACCCCTCAGGAGGCATAAGCCTCTTCCAAGACAAACTTTCTCCCCTGTGTCACCTCCTCCCCGCCCCCAAGTTCAAAGCCACTCCTGCTTCCAGGTTAGTCCTGGGCCGGAGGGCCACTGGCCTCACTTGAGGCTCGGTGACATCTGCTCCTCACATTGGACCTGGAGGGACCTTCAAGCTCTGCCCACTACAGACCCTGAGGGTTGCAGCCAGTCCAGGCATTCTCAGCGACATGCTGGCTTCGAGGAAACCAGGAAGGGTTTCATGCTGGGAAGCAGCGGTGAGCGCTCACCTTGCTCAGGAGCAGAAATGAGGGCAGCACCATTGTCCGACGTGAAGAAGACGAAGGTGCTGTCTGCGACGCGCAGGTCCTGGAGGAGCTGAAGAATCTTCCCAATGCTGTCGTCCATCTCCCGGACGGCGTCTCCGTACCTGGGGGGATGGTGACAGACGGATCAGGCGGCCAGCAGCATACTGTGATTCACGGAGTAGCTTAAATAACGTCACAGATGACAGTGAAACTGCCTGCCACTTCCCAGAACAAGAGGAAAGGCCTCAGTTCAAGTTCACGTGGCTTATGAAAGACAAAGCAAGGACGCCCTCCTCCACTGAGCCCAGGCCAGCAGATGGCTTCAAAGGCGCAGGGCTGTTCTGGCCTTTCCACGACTAGAACTAAACGCCAGGGTCCTGAGTGCCCATCCTGCAGGCAAGCACAGCTGGGGCCTCCAGCCAGTCTGCTCCTTGGAGTCGGGACTCACCGCCCTCGCCGACTGGTGCCCAGGAAGGGTTTGGAGGCATAGACGGGCGCGTGTGTGGCGTCCACAGCCCAGTAGAGGAAGAAGGGGCGGCGCTGCGCCTGTCTCTTAATGAAGTCCAGGGCTTCCTGTGGAGAGAGCCGCACCGTCCTCCTCCGGCCTGAGGCCACCTTCCCACGCCTCCCACAGAGCGTGGCTGGTGTAGTCTCGTCACCTGCAGGTAGATCTGGGTAAGGTTGGCTTCCCCGGTCTTCAGATTAATAGGAAATTCTTCATAATATCTGAAGAGAATACAGATCCAGACAGACGTCAGAACTTAGGCCAAGGAAGTCCCCTTCTCCCTGACTTCACCGGCAAAGGCTGGGGTCGGGCACGGTGGCTCATGCCTGTAATCACAGAACTTTGGGAGGCTGAGGAGGGCGGATGATGAGGCCAGGAGTTTGATCCCAGCTTGACCAACATGTTGAAACCCATCTACTAAAAATACAAAAATTAGCCAGGCGTGGTGGCAGGCGCCTGTAGTCCCAGCTACTTAGGAGGCTGAGGCAGGAGAATTGCTTGAACCCGGGAGGTGGAGGTTGCGGTGAGTCAGGATCATGCCACTGCATTCGAGCCTGGCTGACAGAGTAAGACTCAATTTTGGGGAAGCGGGGGAAAAGAAGTTTGGAAATGAAATGTCCACTCAGGAAACAGAGCAAGCTGGACACGGGCCTTGCTCCCCAGGGCACAGTCTTACATCTGATGACCTGGCTGAGATCAGTGCTGTAATAACCTGCCTGGGAGAAGACGGCGGGACAGGACAGTGGGTGCAACACTAGGGTGAAGGCAGTGAGGTGGCTGTGGTTACTCAGGGCTGGGACTGGGGAGTGAGGGCTCAGGCTGCGGGGCTAGCTCTGAAGCGGCTGCAGTGCTGGCTGTCCCAGCCTCCTCCTACTGAAAACCACAGAACTGCACACTTCAGACAGCGGCGGAGACTCCCATACCCCCACAGAGCTCTGTCCAGAAAAGGCAGCAAGCTGCTGCTCCACTGTCATGTAACGAATGAGAGCTTCCGTCAGGAAGAGTCAAGCTGGCCGGGTGCAGTGGCTCACACCTGTAATCCCAGCACTCTGGGAGGCCGAGGCGGGCAGATCACGAGGTCAAGAGATCGAGACCATCCCGGCTAACATGGTGAAACCCCATCTCTACTAAAAATACAAAAACTAGCTGGGTGTGGTGGCACACGCCTATACTGCCAGCTACTTGGGAGGCTGAAGCAGGAGAATTGCTTGAACCTGGAAGGTGGAGGCTGCAGTGAACCAATATCCTGCCACTGCACTCCAGCCTGGGTGACAGTGTGAGGCTCTGTCTCAAAAAAAAAAAAAAGAAGAGTCAAGTCAAGACAAACAAAATTCACAAAAGATGAGGGTCCCTGACCCGGGCACTGCCCCACACCCAGGTGCCAGGATGGCTCCGTCCGGACAGCAGCTTGCTCCCGGTGTGGCTCACAGTGGGGGTTTCACCCCACCTCCTGTCCTGCCTGTATCCCTGGGCGTCCAGAGCACAGCCGGCCTCCCCACCCGTGGACCACATGGGCAGAACCCCGGCAATGAGTGCAGACGGCGTGGGCTCACTGTGCTGGGGGCCTTCCACTGTCAAGACAGTCAAAGTGATCTGTGACTCTGAGACGGTTGGAAGCCACCCCAGGCGCAAGTCTCACAGACTCTGCGGCAAAACTGTGGGACAGAGGCCGCCAAAACGAAGCCCTCCGGACCCGGCCCAGCCCAGCCCTTGTGAGCAGGCAGCCTGAGGCCACCAGCGCCAGATGCAGGGCAGGGGGGCAGGTGCACCAGGCACCGTGGTTCAGGGTGCGGGAAGGGAAGGGAAGGGATGGAGCGGGGCCCCGTTACCTGCCAACCATCTCCCAGTCTCTGTACACAGGGATGTTGGGCCTGGCCTTGTTGTCGTAAGGTCCAAAGTGACAGTTGGGGGATCCAAACCACTCATCAAATCCATGCTTCAGTGGGTGGAACTGGGGCCTGTGACCCAGATGCCTAGAAACAGGAACCCAGGACATGTCAGGGATCCCACGTGGGGACACTCTGAGGTTCTGAGCAGTGACAAATCCACCATCTGCACAAAGTTCTTGGTAAGACAAGCACCCTCCGGCCCCGAGAAAGCTGTCTGGGCACAGCAAGGATAGGAGACCAAGGCCTCACTCTCAGGACAGTGCTGGCACTGCCCGCCTGCCCTGCAGAGTGGCTGGGCACAACCAAGGGTCCCAGGCATGGTGGCGGCCGGGGTTCCCTGCACTGTGAAGGCTGGCACATCCTGAGGAGCCTCCCTGGCCCCTGGAACCCGCCTGGCATGCCACTCTCGGCCCTGGCTCCAGATTCAGGCTCCTTCCACTTTTTCTGGACTCCCAGGAATGCTTCGTGGGTTGTGTCTCGAACAGTGTTTCTCCTCTGGGTTTTCCAGGGCAGAAAACATCTCCTGCAGATAATTACTGGGTCTGTCTACACCAAGGCAGTGTCTTCTCTCAGCTCAGGGCGACGGGTGTGGCGTGGCGCTGTGGGAGCCCCGGGGCTTGCCAGCTGCACCCAGGTTCCCAGAGCCCGGTCAGAAGCAGAGATTGGAATGATGACAGGAGGATGTGGCAGTGTGGTCATGCTGGTGACCGCCACCAACTGCTTTCCTGGGACCAAGGTTCCCCTGCTCAGAATGGTCTTCGGCAGGCGTCACACCCCAGGACTGCCAGAACCCTCCAGACCCTGCCCTGCACCCCCCATATGATGACCCCCTCAGACCTCCTGCGTCCGCCCCACCCACATGCGCCTTCCTTTTGGGGGCATCTAATCTCGCGTCCTCCAGCCAACAGCAGCCCCGCAGGCCGCACCTCTGTGCCCACTCGCGCCGGCCCCGCGGCCAGCTGTCCGGGTTTCCTTGCATGGCCTGGCCTGGCCTGGAATAAGTCCAGCTCACAGCTGCTCTTCAGAACGTGCTGCGGGAGAGCTGGCGTGAGGCCGCTTCTAGCGCGGTGCTGAGGCACGGCTGTGGGCGGCCCCCGGTCACTCTCATGTCATCTGAGGAAGGTCTGCAGCTGTAGCCTGGAAAGCTTCATCACAAAAGACGTCGAAGCTGCACGTGAGCCCGCCTGGTGGAGGGCGGCAAGAAGGCCCGAGCCTGAGCGCTCATGGGGGACCCTGCAGTCACACAGGTCTCACGTCACCATGCACCCACTGTGTCACTGGCTGGGGAGGGTGGGAGGGGGCCTTGAAGGAAGTCTGGGCTGGAAGAAGGTGGAGGCTGGACGGAGCCCCGTCTGGGCCTCGGTTTCCCCGCTTGTGAAGGAGGAGGCTGGCACGGCTATGGCTGAGGCCCTGGCTGGTTCTGTGCCAGCGGCCTCCCTGGACACGTACTCTGCTACAAGCTGCTCCTCTGTCTCCTCTCTCAGGCGAAGTCACCTGCACCTCTCTGTGACCTCAGAGCTCCTGTGGCTGCCGACTTAGGACTGTTTCCTTGGCGTCTTCAGCACTTGGGCTCATTGCTAGAGCCCCCCATCATCCCTGAACATCCAGGCAGGTCACCAGCCAGCCGCAGGGCATGTGTGTGTCCACGTCCACCAGCACAAAGGCCTTGCTTAGGGGAAACACACAAGCAGGACCCTACACAGACTATGCTGTGGGCTCCACACGCTTGTTCCGAAGCAGCGGTGAGGCCCGGCCCTCGCCAGCAGGTGAGCTCTGGAACTCGAGTGCCTGCACTGTGCACCTGCATGGTTTCAGGCAGATCAAGCAGCTTCTATCTGAGGCCAGGTGAGGTGCCGCGGAGGTCTGAGTCACGGCTGACAACACTACCACTGCCCTGAGCGGGGACCCCCCGACCTGCCTGAGCAGCCACTGCAGGACCCGGACTGGCCATCAGGCCACTGCAGCCTGCCCTGAGCCCAGGAGGAACCCGGCCCGGGCCACCCCGTCACTACACTCTGTCCTGAGCCTAGGAGGAGCCCCCACCCTGGGCCACCCAGCCACTGTACCCTGTCCTGAACCCGGAAGGAACCTGGCCCAGCCACCCAGCCATTGTACTGTTTCCTGAGCCCAGGAGGAGCTGTGGCTCCAGGGCCTGCCTGGCTCCTGCTCCCAGACCTCAGGGTCCCCTCTCTCTCCTGCTGATGGCTGTTTGGGAGCCTTGAGGCCTCTCTGGAGACCTGCTCCCTTTCCAGCTCTGGCCACCAGCACCACTGAGCATGCACAGGAGGCCGCTGGGCCAAGACACAGCCTCCAGGCCAGGCAGAGAGCTCCGGCCACTGTGCGGCTTCCAGAGCGGCCACCGGCTCTCCTGTTGGCACAGCCCTGACATGCTCCAGCGGCCCTCAGGGGCAGCCTTCTGCCATGGCCCCTGGCACTGGCTGGGGACTGTTCAGGCCACATGGGGCCCGCCCTCCCTGTGTGCAGACTCTGCAGCTGCTGTGCCCGTCAGCTCTGCCCTGTGCTGAGCGCTCAGCTCCCCACGCTGCTTCCTCTCATCTGAAGTGTGACAAAGCACTCCCTAGGCAGCCTCTGGGTCCTCCTCATCTATCAGTCTCAGCAAATTCCAGCTACCGTGACCATCTACATCCAAGGAGCAGCCATCGAAGGGGGCTGGCAGGAGCTGCAGGCAGCAGACAGGGAGGACAGAGGTGGGAAAACCGGTGGGCTTCCTGGAGGAGGGGCACGCAGGCCTGACAGGCGGGGAACGCTCCAACAGACGGAGAGAAATGCAGGGCGTATGACTTGGACCCACCCCTCCAGGCTCACTGGGCATCCCAGGGACCCACCCCTCCAGGCTCACTGGGCATCCCAGGGACCCACCCCTCCAGGCTCACTGGGCATCCCAGGGTGCGGAAGAAATGAAATGTCCCGTGTGCCTGAAACGGCGGCCCGGGATGCTGTGTAGCTCCCAGGCTCACTGGGCATCCCAGGGTGCAGAAGAAATGAAATGTCCCGTGTGCCTGAAACGGCGGCCCGGGATGCTGTGTAGCTCCCAGGCTCTCACCGGGTAGTTCATCAACTGCCGGGCAGTTCCTCTCCTTCCTGGTGGCTTCTCTGTAGTTTAGACCAGAGTGTCCAGGATCAAACAGGTCCCCACGGTGGACGGGCATCTCCTGCGCCATGACTTCTGTCTGTAATGACGTGGCCCTCCCAGGGACGATGTGGCCCCTCCAGAGATGACGTGGCAGAAGGCAGCCGGGGGCAGTGGCAGTGGGCCTGGCCTGGTGACCTGAGACCCTGCTGGGGCGCTGTGCTGGGGCACTGGCGACACCGGAACACCCCTGAATTCAGCTTCTGTTCCCACCCAAGAAGCCTTCCTGGTATGAAAACTTGCAGCCACATCCCTCGTGACCAAGGCCAGAAATGGGTGGTGCAGGACACCCGGGTGGGCGTGGCTGGAGACTCACCACTTGCCGACGATCTTGGTGACATAGCCGGCCTCCTTCAGAAGCTCTGGCAGCAGCTGCTCCGAGTCTGGGATACCACCCACAATCTCCTGTGGCGTGTAGGCTGGAAGAGCAGCACTGAGTGAGCCCTGGGCAGACCCCGAGAAGCTACCACCCACCTCATCCTGACAGGGCCTGGCCCCTCAGGGTGAAAGGCTGTGGCTGGGGCTGCGCATCCACAGGGCTTGGCGCTCCCAGGACTTTCCCAGGCAGCCTTCGGAGTCGGTGCCATCACTGGGGGCGTGACAGGGTAGACTCTGCCCCCAGCGCCTTCCCCGGGCCTCTGGCCCAGCCTCAGGCCCCACCCTGCCTCTCAGGCCGGCCTCCCTCCCACCTGGTCTCCAGGGACTCGAACATACCACGTGATGCTGTACTGCCTCACCCAGGCATCCCCTGTCCTTCCCTTTCCTCAAAGGCCACTGGAAATCCCACTTCCCCTGTGTGATGCCCCTGGGGATCCCATCCAAACCCCCGAACACAGCGATTCCGGAGCATTCCAGAACTGCCACTGACGCCACAGCTCCAGCCTCCCCATGGGCATTCAGCTCACCCTCTGGGGAGCAGGGGAGCTTCTGGGGCGAGGGTACAGACCCAGCTCCTTAGGCTGAACTGGGCACCCTCCACTCTGTCCTCACTGGGCCAGGGCAGGGAGGGAAACCAGCCAGGGGGAGCCTACACTTCCCCCCGACTCCCGGAGGCCCTGTCACCACCTGCACCCTGCCTGCTGCACGCCTGCATAGATGTCCCTGATGGAGGTGCAGCCATCTGCTTAAAGGTGCCTGTCACGGCAGATATGAAGTGTGGCTCCCTGGCTAGCAGGTACCGCTCCACAGAACCCAGGCCACAAAGGAGAGCGGGCAGGAGACACTGGCCCAACCCTGCACCTAAGTCCTGCCCTGGAGGCCGCGGTGGGCAGCCTACCGTTTCTGGCGTGGGCGTTGGTGGTGTAGAAGCCGTTGCGAATGGGCAGCCGTCCCGTGAGCAGCGCCGCCCTGGCTACGTGCAGATGACAGAAACAGAACCGGGTGAGAAGCGTGATGCTCAGACCCACACTCTCATCAGCAAGAGCCCCGCCCGGTAGACAGATGCTTGGCTGATGAGGCAAGTGCAGGTGACGAGGGGCCGTCACACCTGTCAATCCTGTTAGTGTCTCCACCACCCAGGGGGCACAGCACCCACTGCACTGAAATGGGTGCTGTGGCTCAGCGTCGTCCCCAAGGCCCCGCCTGCTCTCCCAGGCTCCTGGGACACCCGCTGGGCATGCAGGTCCATATGGCCCTGTCCTCGTGTGCTGACCCCTGGGACACCCGCTGGGCGTGCAGGTCCGCATGGCTCTGTCCTCGTGTGCTGACCCCCGGGACACCCGCTGGGCGGGCAGGTCCACATTCCCCCCATCCTTGAGCACTGGCCCCGTGCCCTGCTTTCCCCTCTTCCTCACGATCAGTACCACGTGTTTCTGTCTCCAGCAGGAGACTCTCCACAGGGAGGGAGGGAGTGGGACCCCTGCTTCGCCAGTACCCCAAGACAGAGCCATGCTGCAGCGCCTCTCCCCAGGGGGGCACAGCACCCAACTCTGGGAACAGACAGCAGCAGCCGCCAACAACACAGCAACTTCGACCCCGAAAACCTGGCAGGTGCTGCAGCCCACGTGACACCGAGCCAGGCAGGGACCAGTGAGAAAGGCCTAAGCCCACGTGACACCGAGCCAGGCAGGGACCAGTGAGAAAGGTCTGAGCCCACGTGACACCGAGCCAGGCAGGGACCAGTGAGAAAGGCCTAAGCCCACGTGACACCGAGCCAGGAAGGGACCAGTGAGAAAGGCCTGAGCCCACGTGACACCGAGCCAGGCAGGGACCAGTGAGAAAGGTCTGAGCCCACGTGACACTGAGCCAGGCAGGGACCAGTGAGAAAGGCCTGAGCCCACGTGACACCGAGCCAGGCAGGGACCAGTGAGAAAGGCCTGAGCCCACCTGTCATCCTCCCTGCACCTCTCAGGGGTAGACAAGGTTGATGTGGCCGCCAGAGTCAGGGCTGCAAGAACACAGGAGGCCTTGGCCTGCTGGGCTCACCCCTCCTTGGGGGCGAGGGCTGCATTGACTTACATGGCGAGCACAGGGGGTTGGCAGAATAGAAGTTTGGGAAAAGCGTGCCTTCTGCAGCCATCCGGTCCAAATTCGGGGTCTCTCTGGAGGGCTCTCCATATACCCCGAGGTCGCCCCACCCCATCTGCGGGAAGAGCATGGAGAGGAGGAATGAGCTCATTCTGCATGTGGTGCTTCTGGCTTGGGGAGCTGCCTGTGGTGCCAAGAGCGTGTCAGGACAGTGGGAGCCAGTGCCACCCTATGCCCTCCAGCGGTAGAACTCAGCCAAACCCCAGCAGCACCTGTGCGTGTGCCACAGGGCCGCTACTCTGGACGTCACCTCCACCTCTGCTTGGTCTTCACGTGGGGAATGCATCTGTCCGCCTGCCTCCTCCCCGCTGACACCAGCACCTGTGTGCTCCCAGGAAGCCAGGCCCTCAACACACGCATCTATTTTCCTGGTCAATGCACAAGCCTTATATTTCAAAACCGACTGGTCACCGTCCCCCAAAACCCAAGCCTAATGATCAAGTGACCCTGAGGTTCCATGCTGCAATTCCACTTCTAGCCACACACGCAAGGCACTGAAATGAATACCTGCACACGTGCGTCCCGGGCGGCGTGACTGAGTGGCCAAAAGGCAGGAGCACCCAAGGCGCCCATGGGTGGACGACAAAGTGTGACGTGTAATACACGAGTGTGGCCGCGTTTGGAAGTAGGGTGTTTGCAGGTGTTGTGAGCTAAGATGAGGCCACGCTGGGCCAGGGTGGGCCTCAATCCTATGACTGGGCCCTTATGAGGGCAGGGACTTACAGACGCAGACATGGAGCAGCGAGGCCGCGTGAAGGCCGGGGATGAGACTGCAGTGGTGCAGCCACCAGCCAGGGGACAGCAGGGACCCTCCCCGAGAACCTCCAGAGGGAGGACCCGGCTGATACCTTGATTGGCACTTCCAGCCTCCAGAGCCAGCAAGAATACATCTGTCTCAGGCCACCTGGCCTGTGGTAATATGTAACGTCTCGGGAAACTCATGCTTGTACCTGGCACGCTACCCAGCCAGCAAAAGAAACAGCGTGCCAATACTCCACACCATGCAGGGCCCTGGGAAGCTTCACGTGAGGGAAGGAGCAGACACAGGGAAACTCACGCATGTACCTGGCACGCTACCCAGCCAGCAAAAGGAACAGCACGTCAATACTCCACACCATGCAGGGCCCTGGGAATCTTCACATGAGGGAAGGAGCAGACACAGGGAAACTCACGCATGTACCTGGCACGCTACCCAGCCAGCAAAAGGAACAGCACGTCAATACTCCACACCATGCAGGGCCCTGGGAATCTTCACATGAGGGAAGGAGCAGACACAGGAAAACTCACACATGTACCTGGCACGCTACCCAGCCAGCAAAAGGAACAGCACGTCAATACTCCACACCATGCAGGGCCCTGGGAATCTTCACATGAGGGAAGGAGCAGACACGGGGAAACTCACGCATGTACCTGGCACGCTACCCAGCCAGCAAAAGGAACAGCGCACCAATACTCCACACCATGCAGGGCCCTGGGAAGCTTCACATGAGGGAAGGAGCAGACACGGGGAAACTCACGCATGTACCTGGCACGCTACCCAGCCAGCAAAAGGAACAGCACGTCAATACTCCACACCATGCAGGGCCCTGGGAATCTTCACATGAGGGAAGGAGCAGACACAGGAAAACTCACACATGTACCTGGCACGCTACCCAGCCAGCAAATGGAACAGCGCACCAATACTCCACACCATGCAGGGCCCTGGGAAGCTTCATGTGAGGTAAGGAGCAGACACAAGGCCACACAGTCTGTGATTCGCTCATGGGAAGCACCTGGAACAGGCCAGTCCACAGAGCATGTGGCGGCTGAGTGGCTGCCGGGGCTGGGGGTGGGTGCAGGGGAGTGCCTGCTGGTGGGTACAGGTTTCTTCTTGGGATGGAATGTTCTGGAAGTAGGAACCAGTGATGGACACGCAACACTGTAAATAACTGCCTGAGCGGTGCACTTTAAGGCGGCTCTAATGTCAATTTTACATCCTGTGTATTTTCCAAAAACCTCAAGCAAGAGGATAGGCGAGCACAGGGCAGGGAGTGTGGTGGCTGGGGTGACACTAGGTGTGACAGTGCCAGCACAGCAAATGTCCACGGCAGACCCCTCGGAGGGGCAGGGGCAGGCTTCCTGCAAGATTCTTTAAACTTTGCTACGCTACTGTTGAAAAAAGTACTTTTAAACAGGCAGTGGGCCAGGACTTTGCTCTAGAAGAAAGGAGGGCATCTGCCCTGGTAGCCCAGCACCGCCTGGGGCTTTGGGTCTCCTGAGATCCAGCCAGGACAAGATCCGCCACAGCATCTCCCTGAGCACCCACCTCAGCAGGAGCCTGGTGGCAGTCAACGCCTCTCCGTCCCTCCACCCCCTACCCTCTGCCCCTCCACCCCCCCGCCCCCTGCCCCTCCACCCCCCAGTCCCCGCCCCCCCTCCTCCCTACCCCTCCGCCCCTCCACACCCCCTGCCCCTCTGTCCCTCTGCCCTTCCACCCCTCCGCCCCTCCGCCCTGCCTGTCTTCTCTCTCTAGGGACATATTCCCTGCTGACTCAGGTGCTCCAAGCACCAGCCAAGACATCAGTGCAGTGAAAATGCCTGCCTGGGGCCCTGCCCATTTTAGCTACCTTGAGCAGCACAAACATGCAACACCTGGGAAAAATGCCACATTCCAGATGCAATGACCACTTTGACAGGGCCAGCTGAATTCACTGCACTTTTATTGTTGAAACCAATTTGAATGCAAATATAGATGTTCAGAGCTGGCATCAGCAGATGCATTATGTAAAGGCCTCACAGCAAATCTTTTCAGCTTTGTGGGCCATATGGGGCTGTCACAGCCGCTCAGCCCTGGCATGCGAGCAGATGTGCACACCGTGTGCCAATAAAACTTTATTCATCAACACCTGATTTTATGCAATTTTTCATGTCACGAAATATTCTTTAAAAAAAAAAAAACACTTAAAATTCTTCCGGTCCTAGGAGCTTCGGGAACTGCGGTTTGGGTGCAGACATGGCCAAGTCGAAGAACCACACCACACACAACCAGTCCCGAAAATGGCACAGAAATGGCATCAAGAAACCCCGATCACAAAGTTACGAATCTCTTAAGGGGGTGGACCCCAAGTTCCTGAGGAACATGCGCTTTGCCAAGAAGCACAACAAGAAGGGCCTAAAGAAGATGCAGGCCAACAATGCCAAGGCCGTGAGTGCACGTGCCGAGGCCATCAAGGCCCTCGTAAAGCCCAAGGAGGTTAAGCCCAAGATCCCAAAGGGTGTCAGCCGCAAGCTCGATCGACTTGCCTACATTGCCCACCCCAAGCTTGGGAAGTGTGCTCGTGCACGCACTGCCAAGGGGCTCAGGCTGTGCCGGCCAAAGGTCAAGGCCAAGGCCAAGGATCAAACCAAGGCCCAGGCTGCAGCTCCAGCTTCAGTTCCAGCTCAGGCTCTCAAAGGTACCCAGGCCCCTACAAAGGCTTCAGAGTAGATATCTTTGTCTGCCAACGTGAGGACAGAAGGACTGGTGCGACCCCCCCGGGGCTGCCATCTGCATGGGGCTGGGGTCCTCCTGTGCTGTTTGTACAAATAAACCTGAGGCAGGAAAAAAAAAAAAAACACTTAAAATTATAAAACCCATTCCTGGCTTATGGGTTTAAAAAACGGCAGGTGGTCCACATTCAATCCACGGGCTGCAGTTTGCCAACCTGTTTTAGTGAAACTGCAGCCACCCTATCTTAAAAGGCAATCCTGGGGCTGGGTGTGGTGGCTCAGACCTGTAATCCCAGGACTTTGGGAGGCCAAGGAGAGCGAACCATGAGGCCAGGAGTTCAAGACCAGCCTAGCGAATATGGTAAAACCCTGTCTCTACTAAAAATACAAAAATTAGCCAAGCGATGTGGTAGGTACCTGTAGTCCCAGCTACGCGGGAGAAGCCTGAGGCGGGAGAATTGCTTCAACCTGGGAGGTGGAGGTTGCAGTGAGCTGAGATCCCGCCACTGCACTCTAGCCTGGGTGACAGAGTGAAACTCCGTCTGAAAAAAAAATCCATCACTAGAAAATTGCTTAAAGCCAGGAGTTCCAGACCAGCCTGGACAACACAGCAGGACACCACCTCCTAAAAAAAAAGCCAGGTGTGGTGGTGTGCGTGTATGGTCCCAACTACCCAGGAGGCTGAGGCAGGAGGATCGCTTGAGGCCAGACTGAGGTTGCAGTGAGCCATGATCACACCACTGTACTCCAGCCTGGGCAACAGGGTGAGACCCTGTCACTTAAAAAGTTAATGGCCCAGCAATTCCACGTGCAGGAGTTTATCCTAAGCAAATAATCACAGCGGCGTATAACCCATTAAATATGCAAATTTAAAACTGTGGTTGGGAACTGGACCCCAAGACAGGAACACCAGAGATTTGGTCACACAAATTGCAGTTCATCAGTGCTAGCGGGTGGAACCGTAGCCCCAGAAGCTGAAATCTTAGCCCGTGTATCTCAGAATGTGACCTTGGTTGGACACAGGGTTGCTGCAGACGTGATCAGGTAAGATGAGGTCATAAAAGCTGGGGTAGACCCTCACCCTACACTATTGGAGTCCTCACAGGAGATGTGGTGAAGGGCCATGAGGCAATGGAGTCAGAGGCAGCAGCCGCGTAGCCACGGGCTGCAGACCGCTGGAGGCCACCAGGTGCTGCAGGGCAAGAGGGCCCTCCCCTGAAGGTCTCCGAGGGAGCCGGGACCTGCTCACACCCTCATCTCAGACTTCTGGTCTCCACACTAAGAATACATTTCTGTTCTTTGAAGCTCCCTGGCCCCCATGTGTGGTTCCAGGAGACTCGTGGGATGGGTAAGACGAGGGTGTGACTGGGGGTTCCTGAGACGCTCACTTGATGTGAAAAAACATTCACGACACCTGGGTGTGTGGACACCTGCGGACATGCCTGTGGACACACCTGGATGACAGGGAGGGAAAGCTCTTAGCAAACCAAACCGTGTCTGCATTTTAGGTCTGGGAGGTAAAGCCTTCTGGAGGAAACAAAACAGCTCCACCCACAGCTCTGAAGCAACCAGGGACCACACCTCTATGCCTCTTTCTTCAAGTCTCTAAAACACTTTTCTCTTTTGGTGACCAGTGTGGGCAACAAAGTGAGACCCCATCTCCATAAAAAAATTAAAAAGTTAGCCGGTGTGGTGGCATGTACCTGTAATCCCAGCTACTTGGGAGGCCGAGGCAGGAGAATCCCGAGCTCAGGAAGTGGAGGTTGTGGTGAGCCGACATCGCACCACTGTACTCCAGCCTAGGTGACACAGTGAGACCCCATCTCAAAAAAAACACTAACAAAAACCTGCCACTTTTCTCGTAACTCACCCCACCCAGCCTCCTCCTGCCACGAGTGGCCCCAGGACTCATCCACAGAACAGGACTGCTGCCTGCATGGACGGTCAGGGACCCCAAGGAGGGCTGTGCCTGGAGGCTGAGTGAGCCCCACCTGCCCATCAGCCCTTTGTAAAGTCTGCACCATTTCAAATGACCCCAAGACAGGATCCCTAGGCTCCGGTGCTCAGAGGGCTGGAGAGAGACCCTGGTGCCTCCATGTTTCACCACAGCAGAGACCACACAGAGTCTGATCACTCACTGTCTAAGGCTGATTTTCACAAAACAAAACATTAAAAGTGAACTCAGGATGGGCGCAGCGGCTCACGCCTGTAATCCTAGCACTTTGGGAGGCCGAGGTGGGTGGATCACCTGAGGTCAGGAGTTCAAGACCAGCCTGGCCATCATAGTGAAACCCCATCTTTAAAAAAAAAAAAGTGAACTAATTGGAAACTGGAGGCCTCACACACTGCGTGAGAACACGACACACAGCACCTGGGGAAGAGGTGTGGCAGCGCCACACAGGGTGGCCACGCGGCCCGGCAATGCCACTCGGGTGCATGCCCAGCAGAACTGAAGTCTGTCCACGTGGAAACTTGTGCACAGACCAACACCCACAGCAGCAAGCTCTCTGGCGCCCGAGCGAGAAACACCGGTTGCCCGTTCACGGGCAGAAGCATTGGCCACACGTGGCCCCTCTGCACAATGGACCATGACGCAGCCACGGAAAGGAATGGAGTCCTGACACGGGCTGCGTGTGTGAACTCCCAAAACCCCGTGCGAGTGGAAGTCAGAGCCCCCAAGTTGTATGATTCCATTCACCCGACATGTCAGAAAAGACAGATGCCTAGAGACGGAAAGGGGAGCAGGGCTTCCAGGGACTCCAGGGGGCACAAGGGAGTGACACCGTCGGGGCTGGGGCTTCCTTCCTCGGGATAAAGATCTGAAGACGTGTGGTGGCTGCACAACTCTGAGGATACACTAAACCGACGACCCGAGCATTTTCGCTGCTTATTCTATCTCAGTGAAGCGGCTGGAGAAGAGCAAGTGCAGGCGTCTTGGTTTTCTGCACAGACCAGGTTGGGTCTCCCCTGACTCTCCTGGGTTGGGGCCGGGGGAGGGTGATTGACTCTCTGGGTCCTCAAAGAACAAGCAGCCTTGGGGCCTGTGCGGGGAGATGGGGGTCTGAACAGAGAGGAAGCCCTCACCTGGGCAGACGCAGCAGCTGACGGGGAACGGCCACCGGAGGGACAGGCGCAGGGCCCCAGGATGACAGCTGCTCTGGGCACACATGGGTGGCTGGACGTCCATGTCTGCACGGCCACAGCTTGGTCTGCTGTCCGGCTTCAGTTAGTCTCCCCGGTGGACAACAGGCTCTCTGGCCCCTGCCTGCCTGTAAGGCTCAGCTAGGCAGGGTGACCATTCCTCATGTCGGCCTCTGCTGGTAGGTGGAGTCTGCGAGCTGAGCCTGGTCTGGGCTTTTTCCTCTCAAAAGTCTTCCACGTCTCATGGGACAAAATTCTGTCAGGCCTTTCAGCTTTGGATCCCTTTGGGATGGTTAATTTTTCCGAGACAGTCTCACTGTCACCCAGACGCGATCTTGGCTCACTGGAAGCTCTGCCTCCCAGGCTCAAGTGATCCTCTTACCTCAGCCTTCCAAGTAGCCGGGACTACAGGCACACGCCACCATGCCCAGCTAACTTTTTGTATTTTTTCTTTTGTTTTGAGACGGAGTCTCACTGTCGCTTAGGTTGGAGTACGGTGGCAGGGTCTCAGCTTACGGCAACCTCTGCAGCTCGGGTTCCAGCTGTACTCCCGCCTCAGCCTCCTGAGTACCTGGAATTACAGGTGCTGGCCACCACGCTCAACTAATTTCTGTATTTTTTGTAGAAATGAGCTTTCACCATGTTGGCCAGGCTGGTTTTGAACTGCTGACCTCAGGTGATCCACCTGCCTCGGCCTACCAAAGTACTGGGATTACAGGCATAAGCCACAGTGTCTGGCCAATTTTTTGTATTTTTGATAGAGGTGAGGTTTTGCCACGTTGCCCAGGCTGGTCTTGAGCAAATTGAGCACAAGCAATCCGCTTGCCCCTGCCTCCCATGGCCTCCCAAAGTGCTGAGATCCCAGGCATGAGCCCCCGTGCCCAGCCCTGATATGACTGACTGATTGATTGATCGATTTGTTTGTTTGGAGATAAAGTCTCCTATGTCACCCAGGCTGGAGTGCAGTAGCATGATCTTGGCTCACTGCAACTTCTGCCTCCCAGGTTCAAGCAATTCTCTTGCCTTAGGCCTCCCAAATAGCTGGGGCTACAGGCACATGCTGCCATGCCTAGCTAAGGTTTTGTATGTTAGTAGACACGGGGTTTCATTGTGTTGCCCAGGCTGGTCTCAAACCCCTGAGTGCAAGCGATCCACCCGCCTCAGCCTCCCAAAGTGCTGGGATTACAGGCATGAGCCACTGCACCCAGCTTCGAGATGGTTTATTTTGAAGTCAGTGAAATGGCTTTTTCATCTGAGGACAATGGAGGTGCCTGGAGAGAGGTGTCCGCTGAGGCTGAGGAGGAAAGGGAGGTGAGAGGGGGGGGGGGGGACACCTGCAGAGCCACTCCCGGGCTGAGCTGCAGCAGAGGAGCGCCGGGCAAATGTGCCCACGCTGGGCAGAGGTGCATCCTGTCAAGGCAGCGGAGTCCTGCAGTGCAGGCCTGGACACAGCAGCTCCCTGAGGCCAGCTGGAGGGGACTGGACACACACCCAAGGCTCCCTGCCCTCCACCTCCCCGCAAGCACATTCATCCTCCAGGTGGCTGGGCTTCTGCCCCTCCCAGTATCCAGTCCAGGTGGGAGAGCAGAGAAAGGGGGACAGGGTGGGGGCACGAGGCCTCTGTTGTTTGGGAGGGGGGACATCCCATCCACATTTACAGTCAGACGTGAGGCCTGGGGCTGGGCTGACTACAGGGAGGCTGGGAAGGTAAGGAGCTGAGCCAGCCCAGGGCTGTTGGAACGACCTGCACCCTCCTGGGATCAGAGGGGAGTGGCATGTTTCTCCCACTACAGTGTCTGCCCATGCCCAGGCCCACATCTGAATACTGAGTGCCATGCGCCCCGACCCTCCCTGCAGGCTACATCCAGAGGCTTCCTGAAGGGAGGACCGGCCTCCCCAGAAGGTCAGCGGTCAGCAGAGCTGCGGCCTGATCTGCTTATGCTCACCTGGGTCACTCTTTCACCTGTTCCAGGACTCAGAGAACATGAATGGATGCAGCAGAAAATGCCCTAAAGGGAGTGGGCTCCACGCTTATCACTGACTCAGAGGATACCTCAAGTGGAGCACTCTTGCTGGGAGGAGCCCCAGGGCTCGGCCGACAGTCCCACTCACTGCCACAGCCAGGGGAGAAGGTGACGGCGGGACGAGGGAGATCAGGGGCAGCACGAACCCTCCCCCAGGGGAGCCACACGAGACGCTCGGGCTGCAAGCGCAGGTGCCAGACACTCACGGGGAAGCCGCATCAGACTCAGTTCCCAGAGCTTACGCCCAGGCTGGCGGTGCAGCCCTTCTGCTTAGCATGTGCTGACTCTCGAGGGGTGCTGCGGGGCCCGGCTGCGCTGGACTGCGGGTCAGTGAAAGGCCAGGGCAGAGCAGTTGTGGGTGGGCCTGTCCTCACCGCAGCCAGCTCAGCTCCCCCTGGACAGGTCGGGGGTCCTGCCAGCTGCCCTCACCCGCCAGGCCCAGCCTCCTCTTCTGGTCCTGACTGTGACGGGAGGGGATGGGGCAGTGGTTCTCTCCCAGGTCAGTGTGACCGGCTGGAGAACGGCTTCTGGCCATGAGGGGTACAATAAAGTAGTTTCGGGGATACCCCTTTTCTGAAACTGCACTTGCTCAGATGAAAGGGAGGTCCGGGCCCCAGTGCCCAGCCAGAGGACTGCACGGGGAGAGACTGGGCCGCAGGCAGCCAGTTCGTGGAGGGCCGTGCTCCAAAGTTCCGAACTTGAGACGCACACTCACGCTCAAGGGGTTTGGGGCCCAGCGCTGCGGGTCACCAAGCCACCCTGTGTCACGCCAGAGCCTGAATGACCTGATGCAGGTTCAGACACCAGCACTCTGGCAGAAACAGCCAGTCTGCCGGGCAGGGAGAGGTGTGCACAGGGTTGAGGAGGGAGCCTGGGCTCTGAGGACAGAAGACAGCTGTGAGGACCCCCATGCTCCTGAGGCTGCACCCTGGGCCACAGCAGGGCACCTCAGAGCTACACTACCAGCTTCTGTGGCTCTCACCTGCCAGCATCCCTGCCCCCTCTTGGAAGCTGTGCCATGGACCCTCCAGGAAACCCCCTTTCTGCTGGGTCCAGGCAGATGAGATGAGCAGGGGTGGTCTCCCTTCTGGGGTAGGCTGGAGGCTCCGAGGCCTGGGCTGGTCAGGTCAGCGTGCGCCCCTCCACCAGTGTGCATGGCTCAGAGCTGAGACCCACGTCAGGCTCACAGGACTGGGGCAGAGCCACCCTCCCACTGTCTCTGCTGACTGTAGGGGTGACCTGGAGTCTCCTGGGACTGTCACCGGTTGAGTGAGGATGTGGCCAGTTCAGAGACAGCAGAGCCCCGAAAGGGGAAACGGCTTGGGCGGCCCTGCAGGAAATTCCCATCTTTGCCCCAAAAGGGGAAACGGCCTGGGCGGCCCTGGGGTGTCGCCAGGAGATTCCCATCTTTGCTTGTCACTTTGACTGCGTTTTCTGCTGTCTACGTCAGAAAGTCCTAACAAGGACACCTGCCGGGTAGGACAAAGCTCTTCTTGGGTTCTTTAGGCATCAGCTGCCACAGGACCCCACGAACCACACAGAAGAGGCCACAGCACAGGTGCCCAGCTGGGCGGAGCTTCCCAGTCACCTTCCCCATGTGCAAGCATTCCAGAGAGCTCACCCCTCACCCTTGCAGGTCCTGAACCCTCGCTGTCCTACAGACACACAGAGTGAGTCCACATGCAATTCTGCAGGAGCCATGTGAGAAAAGCAGAAGTAGGTGAAATGCAAGCTAACTTTATTTGTTTGAGACAGAGTCTCACTCTGCCACCCAGGCTAGTGTGCAAAGGCACAGTCTGGGCTCACTGCAACCTCTGCCTCCCACGTTCAAGAGATTCTCCTGCCTCAGCCTCCAGAGTAGCTGGGAGTACAGGTGCCTGCCACCACACCCAGCTAATTTTTGTATTTTTAGTACAGACAGGGTTTCAACGTGTTGGCCAGGCTGGTCTTGAACTCCTGACCTCGTGATCCAAATGCCTCAGCCTCCCCAAGCGCTGGGATGACAGGTGTGAACCATCACGCCTGGCCTAACTTTATATTTTATTTAACACGACATAAGCAAAATATTATCGTTTTGACAAGTCTTCGACATAAAAAATCATTGATGAGCTGCCCCACCTCACACAGCCCTCTGTCATCTGAGAAAGTCAGGAAAGGCAGAAGCTGAACAGGAAGGCTTCACCTGCAGAGCCCAGTTCACCTAAGGAAACTATGCTGGCCCAGAGAAAATGACTCTTAAAAGATGAAACTCTTTTACAGTGTAGATAACAATCTACACTGGCCCAGAAGGACTGAGGTGGTGAAACACGAAATTCTGTAACAAAGTATCTTTCTAAGGGAGACCCCACTGAGTACTGCTCAAGGCCTGCCCGCTGCTGTCAGGACAGGGGCCAGAACAGGGGCCGTGGGGGCTGGAGGGTGCGCTCTGCAAAGCAGTCACTGCACAGCCATAGACACCTGAGATGGAAAAGCAGCCGCCCAGGGCTGTCAGCTGTCACCTCTGGGTGGCGAAACTATGGATGGTGTCTACTTTTTCAGGTATATCTTTATGGTAAAAAATAATTTAACAAGTGAAATTGTTCACTGAGATATATATATATATATATTTTTAGCACCAAGTCTTCCAAATCTGAGTGTATTTTACATGATCAGCACCTCCCAATTCTGACAGCCACGACTGCCCAGACCCTGCATGCGGCCCATGGCCCAGACACTGGTCAGCACAGGTGGGTCTGAAGGCCCGTGCCAGGGTCTGTGCTAGTCTGCAGCGAGCAGTCTGGCACTCAGCATAGCCCCAGTCCTCACATACCACGTGAGCACAGCGGGGCGGGTGTCAACCCCCCACCCCCACCCGTCAGGAGGCTGAGGCTCAAGCTTGGGGACAGTCGGGTTTGAACCCAGGTGTGTCTGGGGTCCTCCCTAGGGGAACTCATTCCTGAGTCTGTAGGTCGGCTCTGTGACCCCTGACCCCGCACCTGCCCACCAGGGGACATTCAGTCTTTCAGTTCTTCAGACCTCGGGGACACCTGACCTTTGCTCAGCAGGGAGCAGAATCACCCGTGGCTAAGGCTGGAGCCCCGCGGGGGGACTCGGGAGTGATTCTCTCGCGGCTCTGAGACGCAGCTCCCAGGGAGGGCAGTGGGAGCGGCCCTTTCCTCCTCTCGGGTGGCCACGCGGCGCGCTCACCTTCGCAAGCGCAGAGGGCGGGAAAGGGAAGACGGCGGGGGGCAGGGCCCGGGAGCACCCCGGACACCCCCCTGCAGGAAAGAACGCTGCCCGAGCAGCGCGGGTGGTGACCGGTGACGGCCGAGACCCCCACGCTCGGACTCCGCGGCCGCTCCCCGCGGGGCTCCCCCTCCTCTCCGAGGGCCCCGCTTCACCTTCCCGCCCCTCCCGGGGCCTCCCCGCACCGCAACCCGGCCCCACGGCCCAGCCCCATCCCGCCGCCCGCACTCACGTCGTCCATGAGCAGGAGCAGGATGTTGGGGGGCTGCGGGGCGCCCGAGGCCCCCATCCCCGCGGCGCTCAGCACAAGCAGCATCCGCCACCACGTCGTCGCCGCGACAACCGCCGCCATGGCAACACGCGACCGCGGAGCCCGCACCAGCTAGCGGAGTCTGCAAGCGGTCGCCGGCGCTTCCGGCCGGACTGCGGGGCGGGGCCTGGACGGGCCCGTGACTGGAGGGGCGGGGCCAGAGCCCGCGAAGCGGCGGGAGGCGGGTCCCAGACGGCCGCCAGACCCGTGGGGCGGGGCCTGAACCTGCGGACGGACGGAAGGCGGGGCCTGGACGACCTCGTGACTGGTGGGGCGGGGCCTGAGCCAGCTGCGTGTGGGCGGTGCTGGGGGCCCGCGTGACCGGCACGGGTCACGTGACGCGGTGCCTGGCGCCGGGCCTCCCAAGATGGCGGTGTGCGTCGCGGTGATCGCCAAGGAGGTGCGTACTCGCGGCGGGGGCGTCCGGGCCCGCACCTCCTCGCCCCTGCACTGTCATTCTTCTTCACTGGGACTGGAAGGCGCCTTAGGGAATGGGACCTGCAGGAGGCCTTCGCCGAGCTCCAGGGGTCAGGCGCTTCGCGATGGATGAACCGCGCGGCAGACCCTGGGCCCCCAGCTCCGCGCTCGCCTGTCCCGCTGCTAAACGTCCCGCTCTGCGCCCCAGGCCTCCTCCCCGCCAGGACCCACCAGAAACCTAGGTGGTCCGAGGCACTGCCTCCGTCCTCCCTTCGTCCCCCGAGGCGTCCCCGGCCCTCTGGCCATTCTCCCCGGTGCCACCTTAAAAACAAACCAGATCCTGTCACGCCTCTGCCTGAAATCTCTGCAGTGGCTTCTCGTTGCCTTGGGGTGCTGTCTGCGTACCCTGGTTTGAGAGCTTCTCTCCCCATAACCCTGCATCCTCCGCTCCAGCCAAACTGAATTCTGCAGCTCCCTGGACAGGCTCTGCCCTCTTACCTCTGCGCGTTTCCACGCGGAACGTCTCTCTCTAGCTCCCATCTCTACTGGCCCACATACGTTTCTTCTGGAAGGCATTTTCTGAAGGCTAAGACTGAGCTGGGTGGCGGTCCACGTGCTCCTTCATTTCCTAGCCGTGGCCTCCCTTGAGACCAGATTCTGGAGGCCGCTCCCTGTGGGGCCGTGGCTGCTGCTAACCTCATGGGTTCCCTCCTGGCGTGGGCTGCACGTGATCCTTTGCTTGCGCGTGGGTTTACTGAGTATGTATCACGTGCCTCCACGAGGGTGGCGAGTACTCTTATTCATCGTATTTCTGCAGGACCCAGTGCTGAACAGACACAGGCTGAATGGTGGTCTGTGAAAGCCCAGGAAGTAAGCTGTGAATCGTGGGCTTAGGATGGTCAGAACTGCAGAGATGAAGGGTATTTGAGCTGAGTCTTTGAAGGATTTAGTACAAGGTTCCTGTCAAGGTGAAGAAAAGCCAGTATTGTTTGGGTGACCCAGGCAGGTGTGCTGAGGCAGAGGGTCCTCCAGGAGAAGGTGAGGGGCCTGCCCAGGTGCTAGGCTGGATCGTCAGGCTGTGCTCAGCCCCATTTTTCTGAATCGTCTTTTCTTTTCTGCCCACCCTACTGCTGCTGCTTTGCAAACAACGCATAAATCTTAGGTGCCGGGGTGCCCACTGCAGCATGGAGAGTGAAGCATGGGACTTAGAGAATGAGAATGTGTTCCCTGGTGGCTGCAGGTCACAGCTCTGCAGCGGTGTTCAGAGCTGGCTGGCTGGAGTCTTGTCCTTTGAGTCACCGTCATCCTTTCTTGCAGAATTACCCTCTCTACATCCGCAGTACCCCCACGGAGAACGAGCTGAAGTTCCACTACATGGTACACACATCTCTGGACGTGGTGGATGAGAAGATCTCTGCAATGGGGAAGGCCCTCGTCGACCAGAGGGAGCTGTACCTGGGCCTGCTCTACCCCACGGAGGACTACAAGGTGTATCTTTCAGTGCAGGGTGTATGTCAGGGTGACCTACAATGGGATGTATTTTAGGATCAGATCACATGAAACCTTTGAGAATAAAAAAGAAAGAGGTGAGGGTTTTTAGCCAGTCACGGAACTAGGGAAGCCTGAGGCAAATGAAGGCCTCTCACTCTTTTTCATTGGAAGAATCATTTGGGAAGAGAAAGGCTAGAATTCTGGCCGGGCGCGGTGGCCGACACCTGTAATTCCAGCACTTTGGGAGGTCGAGGCAGGTGGATCACGAGGTCAAGAGTGGATCACTGGCCAATATGGTGAAACCCCATCTCTGTCAAAATTAGCCAGGCATGGTGGTGGGCACCTGTAATGCCAGATACTCCAGAGGCTGAGGCAGGAGAATGGCTTCAACCTGGGAGGCAGAGGTTGCAGTGAGTCGGGATCGCAGCACTGCACTCCAGCCTAGCAACAGAGCAAGACTCTGACTCAAAAAAAAAAAAATGGCTGGAATTCCCTGTTTAGTATTTTGGTTTGTGTGTCCATTGTCTGGTTTGCAGAAGAGCCGGGACACCCCTGCTCTGTGCCTGCAAGGATTTCTGTCTGTGCTTTTCCAGGGCAGCTACCGCCTTTAAGCAGGGGATGATAGTTTCATTTATCCTCTTAGGTCTTGCCTCGTATGTCACTAGAAACTCTCACTTAGCCCCTTGGGACAAATCACTTGAGGCCATGGGGTTCAAAGACCTTCCCAGGAGCTGTAATGTTGCTTGTCCACGTGACATTTCTGCTACAGTTTTACAAGATAACGTTGCCTCTAGAGAGGGGATCTGCCTCACGAGGTCAAGAGATAGAGACCATTCTGGTCAACATGGTGAAACCCCGTCTCTACTAAAAATACAAAAAATTAGCTGGGCATGGTGGCGCGTGCCTGTAATCCCAGCTACTCAGGAGGCTGAGGCAGGAGAATTGCCTGAACCCAGGAGGCGGAGGTTGCGGTGAGCCGAGATCACGCCACTGCACTCCAGCCTGGGTAACAAGAGCGAAACTCCGTCTCAAAAAAACAGAGAGGGGATCCGCCTTGTTCACAAAATCTCTGGTTTGCAGTTAACTTTCTGGGTCAGGCATTGATTCTTAAAGAGACAGACTCGGAGTCTAGGTGGTTCGGCTCCCAGAGCAGGAACCTGGGTGAGGCTCAGCTGCCTGGCCTTTGGTTGTCGCGCAAACACCAGGTGTCACCCTAGCGAAGTCTTTGCACTAGCACCCAGCACGGTCACTGCAGGACCAGCCCAGCCTGGGCATTTCTTGTGATTCAAAGTTGCCACGTTTCTCCAAAGTGAGGGCACACAGAGGCCCTCTGCCGCCAGATGCCTCATCTGCTGTCCCAGCAGTCCCTTTGTCACGAGTGCCTTCCCTAACCAGCTGTGCAGATACGGCTATGTCACCAACTCCAAGGTGAAGTTTGTCATGGTGGTGGATTCCTCCAACACAGCCCTTCGAGACAACGAAATTCGCAGTGTAAGTGGGTTGGGAGGCCGTGCCTGAGCGGCTGCTTTCTCCTTTTTCACTTTGTTTCGAAATGCTGAGAAACCAGACGTCGGGCGCGACTGTGCATGTGGTCATGAACTTCGCGGGTGTTGTTTCAGATGTTCCGGAAGCTGCACAACTCCTACACGGATGTGATGTGCAATCCCTTCTACAACCCCGGGGACCGCATCCAGTCCAGGTGGGCCCCGCGTTCAGTGTCTCACCACGTTCTTTCTGTAGGACCTGCTTTGCTGTTTCGGTTGCCAAAATGCAACCATTTAGGAGATAAGGGAGGAGAAGAGAAAAAAAAGAAAAAGGAAATAAGACAAAAGAAAAGAAAAGAAGGGAGGAGGGTCTTTTTAAGCCCTGCTCACCGCCCGCCTAAGGCAGAGGTTTAGGGGGTCTTTTTAAGCCCTGCGCACCGCCCGCCTAAGGCAGAGGTTTAGGGGGTCTTTTTAAGCCCTGCGCACCGCCCGCCTAAGGCAGAGGTTTAGGGGGTCTTTTTAAGCCCTGCGCACCGCCCGCCTAAGGCAGAGGTTTAGGGGGTCTTTTTAAGCCCTGCGCACCGCCCGCCTAAGGCAGAGGTTTAGGGGGTCTTTTTAAGCCCTGCGCACCGCCCGCCTAAGGCAGAGGTTTAGGGGGTCTTTTTAAGCCCTGCGCACCGCCCGCCAAAGGCAGAGGTTTAGGGGGTCTTTTTAAGCCCTGCGCACCGCCCGCCAAAGGCAGAGGTTTAGGGGGTCTTTTTAAGCCCTGCGCACCGCCCGCCAAAGGCAGAGGTTTAGGGGGTCTTTTTAAGCCCTGCGCACCGCCCGCCTAAGGCAGAGGTTTAGGGGGTCTTTTTAAGCCCTGCGCACCGCCCGCCTAAGGCAGAGGTTTAGGGGGTCTTTTTAAGCCCTGCGCACCGCCCGCCTAAGGCAGAGGTTTAGGGGGGTCTTTTTAAGCCCTGCACACCGCCCGCCTAAGGCAGAGGTTTAGGGGGTCTTTTTAAGCCCTGCGCACCGCCCGCCTAAGGCAGAGGTTTTAAAGCTGCAGAGCCCTGTTTTTCCACACCAGCTTTGACGCAGATCTGCTCGGAAGGTGGATGACAGCAGCGTGTGTGTGGCACAAGGAGCAGAGCTTGCCCATTTGGCTTCCCAGGTGTGCCCAGTGGGTACCTGGGCACCTCAGGACTCAGTGAGGGCCAAGCACATGGGCAGTGGCTTCCCAGGTGTGCCCAGTGGGTACCTGGGCACCTCAGGACTCAGTGAGGGCCACGCACATGGGCAGTGGCTTCCCAGGGGTGCCCAGTGGGTACCTGGGCACCTCAGGACTCAGTGAGGGCCACGCACATGGGCAGTGGCTTCCCAGGTGTGCCCAGTGGGTACCTGGACACCTCAGGACTCAGTGAGGGCCACGCACATGGGCAGTGGCTTCCCAGGTGTGCCCAGTGGGTACCTGGGCACCTCAGGACTCAGTGAGGGCCACGCACATGGGCAGTGGCTTCCCAGGTGTGCCCAGTGGGTACCTGGGCACCTCAGGACTCAGTGAGGGCCACGCACATGGGCAGTGGCTTTCAGGGAGCACATGTCCTCTTGTCACTACCCGATGTTTTACGTTGAATTTGGACAGTCAGGAACCTGGGTGGCAGGCATCTTCCCAATGGCCCACAAAGTAAACAGACTTAACTTTTGAATGTCAGGAAGGAAACACGGGGTCCACACCTACACTCCAGACGTGTTTCCAGCAAGTGCCCAGTTCCAAGACACGATTCCTGTGGTTGACAGTCAAGACCATGCTTCGGTGACCCTAGCCAGGCCCTTCCCTCCACCAGGACAGTGTCTTGGAGCCATCCTGGGTCCCAGATGGGAGCAGGCAGGCTAATGTCCACGCGGTCTTGTCTCCTGGGCTGCATGGGGCTGTCCTCGCCACACCACCGCCCTGCCGGTCCATGCCGCTCTCTCTATCCCAGCCTGTGGCCTCGGAAGACTGTGCAGGGAACTTGGAGGCAGCAGCTGGGTCCTCTCTGCCCAGTGGGGTGGGACTCCTGTTCTGGCCTCAGCTGAGTTTACATTTCTGGACCCTAGAGAAGGCCCTGGGCATCCTGTGGACGGGGTCATGCTGCTGGTCCCTTCTCTGTGAGCAGAGGGTTGAAGGGCCTGGCTCCTCTGAGTAGGTTCGTTTCTCTTGGCAGGGCCTTTGATAACATGGTGACGTCGATGATGATACCTGTGTGCTGACGGAGGGCTCTGATGCCATCACAGAGGAGCCTGCGCGCAACCGTGGCGGGGCCTCGGTCTGTTCTCCTCGCCTCTCCTGAATGGGAGGCCAGGGCTTTTGGGGCAGGGCCTTGTGCATGTGCATCTCAACTAAAGGTCTTCTGCGATCAGATTTGGCTTTTTCCTTCCGTGTCAGCCGAGGATTTAACTAAGAAGAGTTCAGCTGAGGACTCTGAGGGTGTAGCAGAGGATGGGGATCAGACTGCGAAGGAAGCCTGTCCCTGGTGTCCTGTAGGGGTGGAGGCAGGCACGCCTGGAGCCACGAGTTCCTGAACTTGCAGGACCTGTGACCATGTGGGCCGCCCATGGGCTGAAAGTGTGGGCTGGTCTGGAGGGGCAGTCCTCCTGAACCCAGACCCAGCCTAGGATCCAGGGGCACGTGGGGAGCTGGCGCACCTTCTCACGAGCGCCTGAACCCAGACCCAGCCTAGGATCCAGGGGCACGTGGGGAGCTGGCGCACCTTCTCACGAGGGAGAGCCCTCTTTCTGGGCTTGTCCTCCGTTCCTTCGCATCTGGCCCAACGTCTGGAGTCGGCCTCTGCCTTAGAAGGAGCCCTCATGAAACCTGGGAAGCCTGTTGGCCCCTCAGCGTCAACTCAGCTGCAGCTGGCTTCCTAAACCCTGGAGTGCAGACCCGAGGTGCCCCTTGCTGCCTGTTGGTGCCAAGGGGGTTAGGTGCTATGTGGCTTGATGTGGCTGAGCCCACAGCACATTCCTTGCTCTCTGTGGCATCAGTGTGCCGGTGTCCCCAAGGTCCAGCATTCAAGGCTCAGCAAGCTAAGGAGATCCCGAGTACGTTCCAGCACTGGTCCAGGACTGGAGAGTTTCTCAAGGACCTACAAGGACCCCAGAGGCCCCACCTCAGGAAAGGCTGTAAGGAGGGTTATTCTAGGGCAGGACACAGGGAGGGGAACTTTATACATATTTGTCTTTTCATCCCTTCCAGCAAGCACAGTGCTAATTTTGTAAATTATAGAAGAAGAAATCAGGAGTGTGTGTGTGCAAACACAGGCGTGCCCCAGGCCTCCCCACCCCAGGGTGGATTGAAGTCCTGGAGTGTGCTGAGGATCAGGGAGCTGGGCTGGGTGCCTTTGGGCCACAGGCCACCCTCACTGGGTAAATCTTTAACAAGAGCCTCATGCTTGTTAGGAAAAGGCAGTACCCCAGCCGAGGACCTCTCCCTTGCAGCCCAGCATGAAATCTTGTGCCTTTAGTGGGGATCACCGCTGCCTGAGTCCTGGCTGTGGGGGGACTGCAGGTTGCTAACCCAGCATCCATTCCCCTTCCTACCATCAGAACCCCAGTGCCACTGCCCGGTTCTGTCAATGGGGCAGACGAGCCACCTCCTGGCCTCCCTCACAGCTGGGTGTGCAGCTTTAGCATGGAGGGGAAGGCTTGCAGGGGCGCTCCCACGAAGGGGGCTTGGCTGGCACGTGCCTTCTCCCTGCCCAGAACATGGATGTGATGGCTGGCACTGGGGTAGCTGTGCTAAAAGGAGCCACACCCTGAGGACAGTGGAGCAGAAAGCAGGAAGGACCTGGGCCTTCCCTGATGCACCCGCCCTGGACTACTTGTGTTGTTTTTTTTTTTTTTTTGAGACGGAGTTTCGCTCTTGTTACCCAGGCCGGAGTGCAATGGCGCAATCTCGGCTCACCGCAACCTCCGCCTCCTGTGTTCAGCCAGTTCTCCTGCCTCAGCCTCCTGAGTAGCTGGGATTACAGGCACGCGCCACCATGCCCAGCTAATTTTTTGTATTTTTAGTAGATACAGGGTTTCACCGTGTTGACCAGGATGGTCTCGATCTCTTGACCTCGTGATCCACCTGCCTTGGCCTCCCAAAGCGCTGGGATTACAGGCTTGAGCCACCGCACCCGGCCTTACTTGTGTTTTTAAATGTGAGAAAATAAACTGCTCTCTGGTTTAAATCACAGATATTTGGGTTTTCTCTTAGGTGTAGCCAGGCCCACCCAGAAGCGCTTCATACATGAGGGAGTTTTCGCAGGTGTCCTTGGGCAGCATCCTCATTTTAAGCCCAAGAAAACAAGTCATCTGCTTACCCTGATCTGACAGCAGAACAGCCACGTGGCAGCTTCGCACTGTCTTCATGATGGGGCTGGCCTCGTGGAGGGCCACAGTCCTCCTGCCCACCCCTTCCTTGACCCAGGCAGCTTCTGCTGGAGGCCACCTGGGGCAGCCCTACCCTCCCTCCAGGCAGCAGCCATCCTGCCTCTTTCCTTCTGCTGCTGGTGCGGGAAGAGGAGCCTGCTCTTGTTCGCTGCCCACCCAAGCCAGCCAGAGCATCCGCTTTCTCCACGCGGCCACAGAGGCCTCCACCAGTCATGGTCAGGGTCTCATCACCAGTGAGGCGCACGCCGAGGGCTTCCGCCAGCCTCCCTCCACCTTGGCCTGTTTGGGCCTCAAGTCCACAGAAAGCAGGGCCGCCCCAGGCTCCCTCCACTGTCCGCTTGCAGTGGCTGCACAGAGGCTGAAAATGGACAGGAACTCACTGGCGAAATGGGCTAAAACACCTCCAGGGACCCGACAAACCCATAGGCATGATCCCTCCATCAGGGTCAGCAGCAGCCCCTCACTGAGGGCCAGAGCCTGGGTCAGATGCTGAGCCGGCAGGGGCTGCCACCTGCACAGTGCTGTACGTGCCCTAGTCCCCCTGTAGCCCCCCATAGCCCCTAGCCGTGAGCAGTCTGCACCAGGCCCGCCCTGGGCTTCTGGGCAGCTTGACCCCCTTCTGGACTGGGCCTGGCTCTTGTCTGATGGCTGGGACAGCTCCCTCAGGTCCACCCTGAAGCCAGACTCTAGCTGTTTGCATTTTTCCCTCCCTGGGTTTAGTGGAGGCCTGGGCAGAGCAGCTCACAGACCACAGGGCCCAGGGGCTCCAGAGAGGACCTCAGGTGAGATCAGGGCAGGTCTTGGAGGGCTGTTGGCGGCTGCTTGGTCAGGTATCTTGATAATTAGGCTCAGTCTCCCGGGCCACCGTAACAGAGCCTCGCATAGAGGGGCTTCAAACCCCAGAAATGCATTTCCCCCAACCCCAGAGCCTCGCATAGAGGGGCTTCAAACCCCAGAAATGCATTTCCCCCAACCCCAGAGCCTCGCATAGAGGGGCTTCAAACCCCAGAAATGCATTTCCCCCAACCCCAGAGCCTCGCATAGAGGGGCTTCAAACCCCAGAAATGCATTTCCCCCAACCCCAGAGCCTCGCATAGAGGGGCTTCAAACCCCAGAAATGCATTTCCCCCAACCCCAGAGGAGGTGGAAGCACCAAGGCCAGGTGTGGCCAGGGCGGGCCTGCTCCAGCCTCTGCAGCCGCTGCCACCCCTGCAGTCCCCGGCGTCTGTCCTCACGCAGGCTTAGAGCGTCTCAGTTCTCTAACCAGTGTGTGGTCAGGTTTAGGGAGCCCAAGCATCTGTTCAGGTAACCATCGGTCCAGGTAACTCAGGACTATCTTCAAGCCTGTCACTGAATCACAACTGCAAATACTCCTTCCAGAGAAGGCCATGTTCACAGGTTCTGGGGATTAGGACATGGACACATTTTGGGGGGGCATCATTCCCCCCACTACAGAGGCCAACCTTGACTCAAGGCCCCAAGGTAGGTGTGGGGCTGGTTTGGGGAGGAGACCAGTGTGGGTGGGGAACAAGGAGAGCCACCCCGGGAGCAGCGTCTAGCCTGGGACTGGAGGAGGGTGGCTGAGAGTGGGTGGCACCAGCCCACTGAACAGGAGCTGCTCTGCACGAAGCCTGATGGGGCCGAGTGGAGGCGCCGTGAGCTGTGGAATGCAGGATTTGGGTGGGCGGCCTTGGGTCTGGACCTGTGCAGCTGTGCCTGCAGCCAGGGAGCCTGACTGGCTCTGCTGCCAGGGGGGACAGTTGTCAGAGTACCCAGAACAGAGACCTCTACTGCTTCCTGAGCTGCTGAGAAGGGCCAGGCCTGTGCTAAGAGCCTCCTGAGCGTCTTGTCACTTGGTACCCTGGACATGTGGGCGAGGGCAGGTCATCACGTGTGTGAGGGCCTCACCTGTGTGTGAGGGCGCCTTGGCTTACACGCAGGCAGTCGCAGCCCATCAGGCTGGCGGTGCCGTCGACGCCGCCTCAGCCTGTGCACTGTCTGCTTGCTGTCAGTCGCGATGGGGCCAGAGCCCTGTCCTTGGCCCACAGCCACATCCCACCAGCCGCTCTCCGTGTTCTGTCCCAGGAGAAGACGCAAAGGGAACTGTCCACGGCGAGAACATAAGGGATGAATACAGGTCCTGCCATTTGCGTTTAAAACAGTTTCAATTTTAATAATTTATGCTTCATTAAGACACACGTTTCTGTTTAAAATGAGTTAGTTGAAGAGCCAAGCATGCCAACCCCAAGCTGGCCTGGCACTGCCTGGGCCTCTGCTCCTCCCCCACACCTCACTGCCCAGAGCCCCTTGGAGCCCCGTGGCACCCATGCCCGGCCCACTACCAGGCCATGGCTATGACTCATGGCTATGGCCACAAGTGGACCATTCCCCTCTGGCCAAGTGGGGGGCCAGCGGCTGCTCTTCTGGACAACCCCTCTCCTCTGGCCTCGGCCCCACCCCACTCCCTGCCAGCCCCAGCCCCCTATGGAACACAAGGTTCACTCCTGACCCAGCCCCCAGTCCCTCTCTCAAAAGCAGGCCCTCCCATTAATACGGTGAGAACCACGGTGAGAGTCTTCCGCGTGCCCTGCACAGAAAGAGAAGGCAGGGTGAGTGGCCTTCCAGAGGGGAAGCGGGGAGGTGGCCTAGGGCCGCTCAGGACAGCAGGGTAAGGATGCAGGGTGGTCACCCTGCTGCTCAACCGATGCCCCAGGGGGCCTTTCCGGTGACTCCCAGCTGCTCTCGGGAAGGTGCCAGGAAAGGAGCCCCTTGGGGCAGCAGCAGCCCACCCCAGAGCCTTTGTGGGAACCAGAAGGGATCCTGTCTCCCAGCAGAGAGGCTCCAAGAAGCCCTCCCCACCCCACCCTACCCCCAGCCCTCACCCAGGCCCTGCCAGGTACATTCCTGTAGCCCCGTCAGGAACGAGCACAGGGACCCGCTCCTGTCCCTAATCCCCAGACCCTCATGCCCCCCCATGGCTCTCACCCCCCAGGCTGCCCCCACAGGCACCCACTCACTGGTTCTGCCCTCGTGGTCTGAACCGGGGCCTGCCCTGGAGGCTGCTGTGGGGGAAGGGTGCCCCCCTGGAGCCTGGGTGTCCTCGAAGGCCCCCACGGTCTGTGGAGCTGATCCCAGGGAAGTTGGTTCTTTTCGGCAGCACCTGGAACAGAGGCCTGCTCCGAGTCGTCCTCGAGGGGCAGCCGAGACCCAGCCTGCACCCCCGAAGCCCCCGGAGCATGGGGTCCTGCCCAGCTCAGGATGCCATTCAGGCCTGTAGGGTCCCTCTGCCTTAGCCTACCACCACTGTGGTCACGTGACACCCAGTCACGGCCAGCACCCCTGCGGGGGGGGGGGGCTCCTTCTACACCATGCCACTCACAGACCAAACCCAGCTTCAGGTTTGAGGGTCCCATGACACCCTGTCCAGGCCCAGCCGCCCACCATGCCTGAGATGCACTGTGCCGGGGCTGCGGTGTATGCCAGGGCCAGGGGCCAGCGCCTCCGTGCCCACGTTCGTGGACCTGGGGACCCCGACGCACCTTGATGATGCGGCCGCGGAAGAGGCTCTGGTCCAGCTGCACGGCGGCCTGCACAGAGCCCTTGGTGGCAAACTCGATGTAGGCATAGCTGGGGGGGGGAGGGGAGGGGTGAGGCCAGGGCCTGTCTGCATGGCTAGCACCGCGCCAGGCCCCACACTGACCCCTTGGGGTGTCCAGAGAACTTGTCGCACAGGATGGTGACTCGGTAGACCTTCCCGCAGCAGCTGAAGTGGGCCTCCAGCTCCTCCGCCGAGCCCCCGTAGTCCACCTGGCCCAGACCCGCATGTGAGGGAGACGCCTGGCCCTCTCCCGGGGTTTTCTTGGTAGAGGTGGGGGAAGGAACCCCAAGACTGGGAGCCTCGAGGGGATGGCCCCAGGTCCCAACCACCCACACTGTGGGGGATGGAGGGGAGAAGAGAGGAAAGGGTATCTCCCTCCTGAGGGCTGGAGCCTTTTAAAAAGCTCCAAATTGGAGATTTCATGTGCAATCCTGAATTCCAGCTCATGTGGGAAAACTGGAACTCAGGCCCAGGACTGCGTTTCCTCGAGGGGATAGCCTGGCTGCCCCCAGCATCAGAGCCCCTTCCCTGCAAGCCTGTCTAGGGCAGGGGCCTGGACCCCCAGAAGAGATGGGGCCCCATTCACCGCCTGCACTCCCCTGCCCACCACTCACGTTGCCCACATAGATGGATCTGTGGTCAGCCTCCACCTTCTCCTCAGGGGTCCCAGGGATGGGGTAGCCTGCGGAGAACACGGCTCCTTCCTCACTCCACTCTCCGGAAGGTCGCCCAACCCTCATGGAAACTCTGGGGCCCAGCCTGGGCCCTCGTTCCTACCTGTTGTCTCGGGGCTCAGCAGCTGCCCCGCCACAGCGTCCTCCTCTCTCCGGTGCTGTGCTCCTGGAGGCCGAGGCAGCCCCTCGGCCTGCTCCATGGCCCACACCTTCATCTTGATGGCCTCCAGCTCCTGCCAACACACGTCCCTGAGTGGGGCAGGCAGCCAGCAGGCTCTGCTCCGAGGAGGGTAGGCATGTGGCCTGCCAGCTCCAGCTGAGGGTCACACCCTCAAGGGGACAGCCAGCCCTTCTCTGGCAGGTACACTACTTTCTGAGGCAGCTGACTGGGGTGACAAACTCACCCCTGCAGCCCCCACCTCAAGGGCCCTTCTCTGGGCCAGAAAGTCCACCTTGACCTCTCCGGTCTGTGCGGCTGGGGGCTCCCCACCACCTTCTTTCAGGCAGGTGTGCAGTGGACCTCTCCCCTCCTAAATCAGCTGCAGCCATCTGTCACGGAGACCCTGTGTCTCCACCAGCCCCTGAGGTCCCCAGGGCCGCCACACAGCTGTTACCTGGTCAGGCATGGGGAACTCAGCCAGATTCTTTTGCTCCAGCAGAGACAGCAGGAAGCCTTCATCTCCATCCTGGTCTTCCTCTGCCTCCTCTTCCCTCTCCTCCTTCCCTTCCCCACCCTCTGGCCCCAGAGAATTCTTGGTCTTGTTCCAGGCCCCCCAGCCCTGGGCCTCAGGGTCCGAGGAGACTGTCTGGAGCCAGGCCTGAGTTGGGGGTGGGAAGAGAGAGCAGCTCTGGATGGGCCACATGGTGGAGGAGCAGGAGGAGGGTGGGCCAGGCGAGGCTTCCCTCCGCTCCTCCAGAGTCCGCACCTGCCTGAGCCCTGCTGGAGTTTTAAGCCTTCCCCTGAGGCCAGCTGCTCCCACTAGAGCATTTTCGAAGGCTGATTGGGGGCTGAGCTTCCAGCCTTGGCTCCTGGGCCCCTGCCCTTCCCTGTCCCTCCGACACCTCCGGGAGACTCTCCCTGGAGGAAGGAAATGCTGAGTTGAGTGGAGGTCGTTGGTCTCCTGCATACACCCAGCCACACTGCAGCTCCCTAGAGCCTGCGTCCGTCCCCAGGTTCACACCTCAGTAGCATCCACACGGCACGAACACGCAATCTGAGTGGGAACATGGCAGCGGTTGCTTCTGGAACATGGGTCCGAGCAGGCTGGGGAGGTGGCTTCCAACCAGGGGAAGGAGGGGCTGAGATGGCCCCAGGGGAGGGAAGGGTCAGAGCAGACCTGAGGGCAGGTGCCTGGGATGCAAGGCGGAGGGCAGGTGCCTGGGATGAGAGCCCGAGGGCAGTTCAAGGCAGGGTCCTGGGCCCAGAGGAGGGGCAGCAACTGCTGTCTCTGCATCCCAGCCCCCAAGGAGTCCTCAGGCACCCTCATCCCCCTAACCCTCACTCTAGGTCTTCTTCTTCTTTTTTTTGAGACAAGGGTCTTATTTTGTTGCAGAGGCTGGAGTGCAATGGCGCGATCTCAGCTCACTGCAACCTCTGCCTCCCAGGTTCAAGTGGTTCTCCTGCCTCAGCCTCCCAAGTAGCTGGGATTACAGGCACCTGCCACCATATCTGGCTAATTTTATTGTATTTTTAATAGAGACAGTGTTTTGCCATGTTGTCCAGGCTGGTCTTACACTCCTGACCTCAGGTGATCTGCCCGCCTCAGCCTCCCAAAGTGCTGGGATTACAGGCGTGAGCCACTGCGCCCAGCTTGGGGCACCTTTTAGATGGAAGCCACTTACATGAAGCCAGAATCCTTCTGCTGTGGGGTGGGGGTCTGTGGGGAGTGGCAGTGAGTCACTGTGGCGGAATTCCATGGGGATCCGGTGATGTCTGCACCTGGCCTCGGCCCTGCAGGGTTGCAGCAGGATGTGACCTGCGCCCGGCCTCCTGCCTCCCTCTGCACCTGCAGTGCGGCTGCTTGAGTCGGCTCTGGCCTCCTCCCGTGCTGCCGCCTCCCGCCCACTCTGTGAGGGACTTGGGGTCCAGGAGTCATGCTTGGTTCTGATCCCGACCATCGGCGGCGGGGAACAGCTGCCACCCGCTGGCCGAAGCTGGCTTCTCTGTGACTCCACCCCTGTGTTCACATGGGGCCTCTTCCCTGGGAATTTGGGACAGGGAAAGGAGAGAGACAGGCCACGGTCTAGGCCGGAGCTCCACTGCTGCACCGTGTGCCCACCCGAGCAGGGTGGCCCTTCCTCCCACCTTGGGCTGGGGGCTCGGGGGTAGCAGGTTGGACATGGAGGCTGTCACAGCCGGGAAGCAAGGCTCCTGCACTGGTCCTGGTGGCCGGTTCTGTTCTTACCTCTGTAAACCAGAAGGTGTCTGAGATGGGTCTCAATCATTTCAGAGATGTATTTTACCAAGGTTAAGGGCACAAAGCTACAGGAAACATCTGTGGTCTGCTTTTTCCAAAGAGGGTTTGGAGGCCCAGCGAGGTAGCTCCCACCTGTAATCCCAGCACTTTGGGAGGCCGAAGCAGGAGGATCACTGGAGGTCAAGAGTTCAAAACCAGTGGCCAAGATGGTGAAACCCCATCTCTACTAAAAATACAAAAACAGACAGGGCCCAGTGGCTTCCGCCTGCAATTGAGAGGATCACGAGGTCAAGAGATCAAGACCACCCTGGCCAACAGGGTGAAACCCCATCTCTACTAAAAATACAAAAATTAGCTGGGTGTGGTGGCGTGTGCTCGTAACCCCAGCTACTTGGGAGGCTAAGGCAGGAGAATCTCTTGAACCTGGGAGGTGGAGGTTGCAGTGAGCTGAGATCGCATCACTGTACTCCAGCCCAGGCGACGGAGCGAGACTCCGCCTCAAAAAACCAAAAACAGAAACAGAAAACCCCAAAGAGGGTTTGGAGACATCTATACCTAAAGGGGAAAGAAAAGGGCAGGTGGATAAGAGGCAAGTGGTGTGTTCCTCTAAGTCTGACCAGCTGTCACCAAATGCACATTCTGAAATGTGGGAGGTGGGGTAGGCGAGTGAAAGACACAGCCCCACGCTGGGCGACCATGTGTTTCCACAGGGAACAGGAAGCCGGCAGGTGTTCGCCTCGGTGAGTGGAAGGTGACTTTAGCTCTGTCCTTTGTCCTGTAAGGGAAGTTAAGCCGCTGAGATTCTGCATAAGTTTCAGAGCCAGGATCTTGGGGTCCACAGGAATTTCCCTGTGAGCAGCTGGCGAGGGGGGCATGGGGCGTTTCCCCTCTGTGGCTGTCCACGGAGGAAGATGGGAGGCAGCATGCAGGACTCCGTTCCCAGCCTGACTTTCCCTTTGACTTAGTGAGTTTTAGGTCCCGAAAGTTTGTTCTCCTTTCACACCTCCAAGAGGCCGACTGAAAACCCTGCTGTCACCCATCTGTCAGTGAGGAGTTTCTGGGGAGACTCCTGGGGCTGGTGAGGAATGGGCCCTGTCTGGAACCTGCCTAAGGCCCTGGACGGCCCACCCCTCTCCCTGACTCCGCACAGCCAAACGCTTACCTGTGTGTGGTCCTGGGACGCTGCTCCCCACCCATGGTGCTGCTGCCTCCGGGAAGCCTGCCGGGCTGCTTCTCCTTCCTCGAGAGCTGCTGTCCTCACGCCTCACCTGCAAGTCTAGTGTCAATGACTTGCCCAGGTCTCCCCTTAGAAACCAAAGTTCCTCAGGGGCAGTGCCCACATCTGCACCGAGACCGGCACGCTGTTGAGGGCTGGCCGGACAAGGGTGGAGAGCAGCCTCGGCCTGTGCAACTCTTGTTGGGATGGGGCCCCTGCCCTGTGTGTCTGTGCCCATGTGTCTGAGGGTCCCCTGCCCTGTGTGTCTGTGCCCATGTGTCTGAGGGTCCCCTGCCCTGTGTGTCTGTGCCCATGTGTCTGAGGGTCCCCTGCCCTGTGTGTCTGTGCCCATGTGTCTGAGGGTCCCCTGCCCTGTGTGTCTGTGCCCATGTGTCTGTGTCATGTGTCTGAGGGTCCACCAGCACCCGTGCCTCCACCTCCCTGTGGGAGGCAGGACCGCAGCCAGCTCTGTCCAAGCCCAGAGCCTGCTGGACTCTGCCCAGCTCTGGCACACGCCCTCTGAGCTCAGCCCTGGCCATGGAAAAAACCTTGTCATGCTCACCCTGAGACCACTGACACACCAGGCCCGGCCGGGGCTCCTGCCAGCCGCCGGGCAGGGGACAGACGGCTCTGACGCCAGCCTTTCCAGTGACGCTCCTTAAGTACACCGTTCCGGAGCCAGGACTGAGCATTCATGGCAGCCCGTCCCCAGGGGCACCAGCGGCCGGCCCAACTCCTATTCCAGATAGAATCCGCGTGCCCTAACACCGGGGCCCCATGGGGATGGCTGAGAGGGGAGTGCCAGCCCTTCCTGTGTTGTCCACCCTCAGGTCCGCTGCACCCATCCTTCCTCCCTCCTTCCTTCCTTCCTCCCTCTTTCCTTCTTTCCTTCCTTCCTTCCCTCTCTCCTTCCTTCCTTTCCTCCATCCCTTCTTCCCTCCCTCCCTCCTTCTCTCCCTCCCTCCTTCCTTCCTGCATCCCTCCCTTCTTTTCCTTCCTTCCCTCCCTCCCTCCTTCCTTCCTTCCCTACCTCCCTCCTTCCCTCCCTCCTTCCTTCCCTCCCTCTTTTGCTCCCTCCCTCCTTCCTTCCTTCCCTCCCTCCCTCCTTCCTTCCTTCCCTCCCTCCCTCCTTCCTTCCTTCCCTCCCTCCCTTCCTCCTCCCCTCCCTCCCTCTCTCCTTCCTTCTCTTCTTTTTCTTTTCTTTCTTATAGTCTTGCTCTATTGCCCAGGCTGGAGTGCAGTGGTGTGATCTCAGCTCACTGCAACCTCTGCCTCCTGAGTTCAAGTGATTCTCCTTCCTCATCCTCCCACGTAACTGGGACTACAGGCGTCCGCTACCACATCCAGCTAACTTTTTGTGTTTTTAGTAGAGACGGGGTTTCACCATGTTGCCAGGCTGGTCTTGAACTCCTGACTTCAGGTGATCCGCCCTGCTCGACCTCCCACAGTGCTAGGATTACAGGTGTGAACCACCGCATCCAGCCTCCCCTCAGTTTTCTGTGTGCCCTGAGGTTCCCTGTGTCCCCAGCCCTGTCTGAGGCTCAGCCTGCTCAGGCAGGGGCACTCCAGTCTGAGAACCCTCAGGACCAGCTCCTGGGTGTGAAGTTGTTGGGACCCCTGAGTGTCCTCCACGCCTGTGAGCTCCCACCCTGCCTCTTCCACATGGCCCCAGCCCGTCACACACTGGCATGTTTGTCCCCGCAGCGTATGGTGGGGGAAGCCCGTCCCTACTGGGCAGAGAAGCCCGGCATGTATTTGGTGAATTCATGGGTGAGATGAGGCTTTGCCGAAGGAGAGGCACAGCCGGGCGACAGCAGATGTTCGCTTTATTACATGGACACGGTGTCAATCTGACCATCACGTCTCACAGCTTCTGCAGGCCAAACCCAGAGGACATCTGAGGGGGGCGGGGGGCACCTGGAAACCCTGCACGCAGGCCTCGGGGCGGGCCTTCTCACAGCTGCAGGAAAACAACACAGCGCTCAGTCCAGCTCCTTTGGGGGAGTTGAAAAAAGAGGAGGAGGAAGCAGAGAATAAGTCCCCTCCCCACCAGGCGGTGCGTGGCTGTGCCCCAGCCCGGTCCTTACTGGCCCCACCCCCTCCGCCCTGGCAGATGTGGTGGGGGAGCTGACAGCTGGCCTGGCCGGCCTCTCCATCCCACCCAGGTGGGGACAAGCAGGCCTGTGGCTGTCATTCATGTATTTCAAAAGCCGGCTTTACTCCGAGTACTGATGCTGAGTTTCCATTACTCGGGGTGTTTGGGAAGCTACTCCGGGGCTCGGCTGGATTGAAACAGAGAACAGACGGCAAAATGGAGTTTCCTGGGCCTTTGGGGAAACAGGGCGGGGCAGCCGCGCCCTGGCCTCTCTCTGAAGTGTTCAGAGCTGGCGGGCCCCTGGGAGGCCAGCCCCATGGACTCCCCTGCCCCCCTCTCTAGCCAGCACGCTGCTCACCCAGGGCTGTGGCCCCAGCCCCATTTCAGAAAGTATCGGAGCTTTGGGGGCAGTGTGGGTGGAAATAGGCCCCTGGGGCTCAGGGATGCAGTGCAGGGACGCCTTGAGGGTCCGGGGGTGCACCCACCCCTCCTGGCAGAATTCATCCGGGCAGGGCTGTTCCCAGAAGTGCCCAGTCTCGGGTCGTAAGGACTCGGCTCTGAGCCATCTGGGGCCCCAGGAAAGGGGATGGGAGACTGGCACCCCATTGCCCCCTGAGGAGTGGAGCTTCAGGAGGGCTGGGGTCTCAGGAGGCTGCAGCTCCTCAGCTCCTGGGGACACCCCCTCCAGGCACTGACCCCTGGAAACAAGGAGTGGGAGAGGGTGGCCCCACCCTACAGCCATCATGGCCCTGCCAGGGAATGTGCTGGAACTCCTGACCTCAGGTGATACACCTGCCTCGGCCTCCCAAAGTGCTGGGACTACAGGTGTGATTATAGGGGGCGGGGACCCTGGGCAGGTGTGCAAGCAGCCACCCAGCATGTGCTCCTGGTCCCTCGACACCCACATCACGCCCCAGGTGGCCCCAGCTGGCCAGAGCTGTTGTGAGGTGCTGGTCCCACCTGCTCACAGCACCTGCCAGAATCTTAGCTGCCCCTGGACATGTCTGGAGCAGTCCTGGACCTGGCTGTGCACTGGAGGGGCTGCTGCCCACAGGCAGGTTTCCTTAAGGCAGCAGCTGAGCTCATGGGAGGAGCCAGTAGCTCTTGCCACTGGCACACAGGGGCAGCTGGTGCCACTCTGAGGTCCATGGGTGGGGGTGGGATTGAGGGATGGCTGTGTGGGTGGCCAGAGGACACATGGAGGACACGTGTGTGACATGCAGGGACGCGTGGGGTGTGCAGGGGCATGTGGGGTGTCTGGAGTTCACAGAGTATGTGTGGGCACATGGGTGTGTGTGGGGGTGCAGGGTTGGGTGGGGAAAGGGTGAGGGCTGGGGACAGGGTGAGGGCTGGGGACAGGGTGAAGTGATCTCTGGGATACTGGACAGATGAGTCAGAAGGAAAAGTGATGAGAGAGAACCAGTCACCGGAGGGCCAGGAGGGGCAGGCACGGATACGGCTGGGACTGATGAGGGCTGGGATAGACGGGGCTGGGATGGATGGGGGCTGGGATAGATGGGGCTGGGATAGACGGGGCTGGGATGGATGGGGGCTGGGATAGACGGGGCTGGGATGGACAGGGATGGGATGAACAGGGATTGGATGGATGGGGACTGGGATGGACGGGGTTGGGATGGACAGAGATGGGATGGATGGGGATGGGATGGATCGGGCTGGGATGGACGGGGGCTGGGATGGATTGGGCTGGGATGGACAGGGGCTGGGATGGATTGGGCTGGGATGGACGGGGGCTGGGATGGATGGGGATGGGATGGACGGTGATTGGATGGACGGGGATGGGATGGATCGGGCTGGGATGAATGGGGGCTGGGATGGACAGCGATGGGATGGACAGGGATGGGATGGATGGGAATGGGATGGATGGGGCTGGGATGGACGGGGGCTGGGATGGACAGGGGCTGGGATGGACGGGGGCTGGGACGGATGGGGGCTGGGATGGATGGGGGCTGGGACGGATGGGGATGGGATGGATGGGAGTGGATCTTGGTCAGGCTTTGCTGTCAGCTTGAGGAACTATTTGGAAACATGGGCAAACAGGAGACATCTAGGCCCATCTTGATCCCTGTGGCTGTGTGGTTTGGGTGGACTCCCCAGGCCCACCGGCTCTCCTGTAAGCCCCTGTCACTGAACATCTTGGGTCTCTGTAGCCTGTCCCCACCTGGCTGGGTTTCATGGGCCCTCCTGGGAGGCTAGCCCCTCTGTGGTCCTACCACCTCACCCCTGGCCAGGTCCTGGGGTGGCCCTGGCAGGCAGAGGGGCTTGGGGGTGTCCAGCCACCCCCTCCCAACACCCACTCTTCAAGCACGGTGGGAGACGCTGGTCTCTGCCTCCGTCAGGTCAGAGAACGGGCTGGAAGGAGCCCTCCAGGTGCTCAGGACCTCTCAGTGGAGGACATCTTGGGTCCAAGGCGGTGAGAGGAGTGGGGGCAGAAGCTGAGGGTCACGAATCTTAGGCAGGGCCCGGAGGCCATGTTGGTTCCTGTAGCCCCTCAGGCCATCCCGCAGGTGGGCCTCAGGGCGGGGAGCCCCTCACCGCATGGCCGCCCTGTCCAGGTTGTGACTCGGGACAGGAGAGATAGCTGCTGTTTAGTTTTGGTTTGGGAAAGAAGCTCTGAAGAGCGTTTGGCTTGCTGTGGTCCAGGCAGGGAGGACAGCCTGGGGCCGCACCTCTGGGCGGCAGTCTGTGAGTTTGTGAAGGTGGCAGCCAGGCAGGGGGCTGAGATGGGGCGGCTCTCCCCAGTCCAGGTGTGGTCCTTGCCCTGACCCTCTGTCCAGACCCACACTCCCTAGTGGGAGAGGCAGATGCAGACTGAAGGCTGGAACCATGGGCACAGGTGTTCATGGCCACCAGGGGACCACCCCTAATGCAAAACCGCTGCCGTCCCCATCCCCTCTCCAAAGCTATGGATTCCATTTGGTTTGCTGTGAGGTCTTGGCCACTAAGGTCTCGGCACATGAGCTATAGAAAGACTGGCTCCTGAAGCATCGCAGGGGGCCCCAGAGCCTCCCGGGGCAGGAACTGCCTCGCTTCCTGTGATCTGGCCAACGCCAGCCCACGGTGCCCTGACACGGCGAATCCAGGACATCCCCCTCTTCATCTCCAGCCTCAGTTTCCCAATCCGTCTCTGCTATCCTGATTCTGTGTGGCCCTCAGCCACAGGGCGGCATCTGCTTGGCCTCTGGCCAGGTCCACACACCAGGTTTTGGCACTCATGGTGGGGGTGGGACACACAGTGGGGGTTACTCAGGGCAGATGCATTCACCATTGGCTCGAGGACCGACCCCTTCCCCAGAGCTACGGTGGGAAGGCCTGTCCCACCCTTAGCCTTGTGGTCTGGCTCCTGAAGGCCACTGGCCTGATGCAGCCAGCTGGTGAGCACACCATTGTCCCTGGTACACCTGTGTGTCCCCAAAGAAGGACCCAGGGAGGGGAGGGAAAAAGAGGAGGCTTTTGCCCACAAGACAAACTGGCGTATCTCCTCCACAGCCTGCCCCAGGGACCTGAGTCATCAGGGAAGCTGCCCATGGGTCCCCATGCCCTGGGCTCGGCACCCTACAAAGACCACCCGTTCACCCACGCAGCCTTAGACCACACAACCTTAGAGGGCCTGACTCAGTTTACCCCCAGGACAGAGCCTATTTCCTGTCCCCTGGAGCCTCTGATCACCACGGCCAACTGCCCTGCCCACCAGTGCGGGGGAGTCCCAGGACGCCCACCTCTGAGGGAGGCAGGTCTCCTTCGTGGGCTTGGGCGCGTCCAATGCCGCCCGAGTGAGTTCGGCGCTGGAGAACGGCAGCCGGGGAGGGAGAAGAGGCTGCTGCTCTTCTGCCACTTAACCGAGAGCACAAATCCCAGACCAGTCCTTGCTTCTGTGACACCCCGCAAAGCAGACCTCTGGGAGCTTAAGGGGAGTCACTGGGGTCTGGAGGTGGCGCGGGAGCCGGGGCACTGTCTGGAGGACAGAATCGACCTATCTCGACTTTCAGAACGAGGTTTCTGTTGTCAGTCTTGGTTCCAGACGTCACCTGGCTGGTGGTGATCCGACTGGAGCCTTCCTTACGATGCTCAAGGCAAGAACTTTTACAGCTATGCAAGACCCACCAGCGGACGCACCACTCCTCCCCACGGGGCACAGTTCAGATTCCTTTGAAAATCTATTTCCTACACTTTGCAAACTCCCAGTTTTTCTTTATTTGGCAAACATCTGTTATTATGATCATGAATATCATTTGGACCTCGGCAAAGACTATATACATTCACATTAACGTACACCCTCGGCTTTGGGCCATCCACACCCTGGTCAGTAGCTGGGTCACTCCCGTATTGCACTGAGCTCCTGGGACTGCTGAGAGCCACGCGCAGGGACGCCAGGCTGTGGGCCACGCCTGCTGTCTGTCCCTGTCCCTTTACTTCCTCCTGGAAATTGCTGAGGGAGTTGAGAGGAGAGGCGGGAGGGTGGGCAGGGCTGGCGTGTGGGAGGGAGAGAGTCCAACAGAAACGGCACCGAGACGCATCCCAGGGCCGAGGCAGACGCATCTGAGGGGCGGCTGGCGGAGCGCCAGGGCTGTGTCCACAGTCAGGGTCTTCCCTGGGAGGAGGCGGAGGGCTGCTTTTGTGTTTTTCTTTTTGTTTTTCTGCAAAAGTTTGGAAGAAAGGGGAGTAGCTGCAGAGAGACATGGGTTGGGGCAATGGGGCCGGGACACGGCGGAGGCGCGGAGAGGAGGTAGAGGAGGAGGGGCTGGCCGAGAACAGGCGTCTTCGGGAGCCCTGCTGTCTCCGCATGCCGGAAAAGCAGTCAACAACCCAAAAGATTGTCACAGTTTTGTTTCGGAATTATACTCTCTCTGGGAAGAAAATGTTAGCACTTTTTTTTTCACTAGTGGAAAAAGGAAGTATGGGAAGTCACAGGGGGCATGAGGACAAACGGCGTGCCCTTCCCGACATGCCCGGAGACACCGATCGCGGCGCCCACACACAGATCGCACACCCGCGGCGGACGTACCGATGCCTACTCGGAAGGAAACAGAAGTCGCTTCTCACTGGGCACAAACCCTCCACAGCCCAGTAGCCCGACACCCCACAAACAAAACCGAAACCGAAAAGACCCACATCCAGGCAAACCCAAGAGCAAGGGAGACAGTGGAAGTACTTTGGCAGCGAGAAAGATTTTGGATTTTGATTTCCTGTGTTCGAGTTTTTGGGTCTCCTTTGGAGCAGAGGTGTGTCTGGTATCCTTGGCTGGCTAGCTAGCAAGGTAGTTCACAAGTATGCTTCCTTTGCTTTTATAAAAAACTTTTTGGATTTTTACTTAAAGCCAAAGAGTTTAACATTACAGGGAAAAAAATCTGAAATGAATAACGCTCCTTGAGTCAGAAACTGAAATCTTTCCTTCCGTCTTCCAGGATCTGCCTCAGGCCCCTGGGGGAGGGGCCCAGCTGGCTCGCTATAAAATCACAGTTTTCTTTCTCCCTTTTCAACCAGGAGACGGAGAACCCCCCCAGTTTTCTTTGTCCAGTTCTGAGTAGCTCTTTTGCCAACAAACAAAACCCCCCAAAATGCTTTGCTGAAACTAAGCCACCAATTAGAATTTGTCATTGAAGAAAAAGTGTGTGATAGTCACAGAGAGAGAGGGCAGAGGGTAGAGAAGACGGTGGGGGGAGAGGAAGAGAAAGGCAGGCAGGCAGGCCATGGCTCCTGTGGCACCGCTCTGCCATCTAAAGCTCAGTCGAGGCTTCTGAGGATGCTTGAGGAGAGGCTGCCAGGAGGTCTGTGCGTGGAATCACTAGGTAGCTGAGGCAGGTGCGCTGAACGCGGCTCTGCTGGTTCTGTCTGCTTTCGGAGACGGGCAGCAGCACTGACTCTAATTGGTCGGTTCCCCGGGGCGGGCAGGTGCAGCATCTGGCAGACTGGGCATCGGGCATCTGGAGGGCCCAGAGCTGGGTGGTGTTGGCAGGGTACTGTGTCCAGCAGGTCGGGGGCCAGTCGGGTCAGCGGGGCACGGCGTCCAGCGGGCCAGGCAGGCTGGGGGAGCCGGGTCGAGAAGGCCCTGCAGAGCCGGCTTCGCTGGGGCTGGCAGTACCCATGGGCAGGGAGGGGCCCAGGCCGTTGGCGGTGTCGGGCGGTCCAGGCACCGGGTCGGCCACCACGGCCGCAGGGCCCTGCAGACTCTGGCCACACACGTGGTGGTGCTTCTCCCAGTCCCGATGCTGGCAGAAGGACCCGCAGTAGCGCGCTGCATTGCAGCCACTGCACGTCTCGCTGGCCTTCCGCCCACAGTTCCAGCAGCTCTGCGTGGGGGCAGAGGGGCTGTCAGGGCTGGGTCAGGTCACACGAATCCCCAGCACAGGTCCCAACCAAGCCACTCAGACCCAGCCATGTCTCTCTAGGTGAGAAGAGAGCAGCTCCAAAGCCCACAGCCCTCGGGCCGCTCCCCAGACACAGCCACTCACTGGGCCATCTGGGGGGACAGTGTCGACTCATGCTCCAACCCACCCAGACAGGTGTGCACTGTGCTGACTGGACCATGGCCCCTGCCTCACCTCCAGGAAGCCCTCCTGAGCTCACCAGGAAACTGAAGGGCACGGCCCTGGCCCCCGAAGAACTGAGGCTATTGGGACCTCACCGTCCATCTCTGCTGCACACCACCAGCGCCCCAACCCCTGCTGCATGACCCCCTCTGACTCCTCTGTCACTGATGCCCCCGCCCCTGCCTCTGCCCCCACCTGTCTCCCTCCTCACCTCTGCCCCATTCCCACCTCTGCTGCATACCCTGCCTCTGCCCCCACCCACCATCTCTGCTGCACACCCCCGACACCCCCACCTCTGGTGTACCCTGCCACTTCTGCCCCCACCCTGTGGTGGGCTCTGCTCCCTTCCTGTAGGGTGAGCTGCTCCCCAGGCATGGCTGTGAGCACAGGGGGTCAGGGAAGCCACACAAAGCCTGAGCATGTTTCTTCTCGGGGCCCAGCTGGAGCTCTCATACAGATGGTTGGGCTGTGGGACAGGAAGCCCAAACCTGCCCCAGGGGAGAAGCCCAGGTCCCTGTTTGGCCTCCAAAGCCTCTGGTACCACCTCCCACACCACCTCGCCCTCACTGCCACAACTGCTGCAGCCCCCCTGCAGACCCCGCGCCTCCGGGCACGGTCCCCGCCCCTGGCCCTGGTCCCTGCTGGTCCCTCTGCTGGGCCTGCTGCCCTGATGCCCACATGGCCAGCTTCATCCTCTGCCCCGATGCCAGCTTCATTCCTCCCAGCCTCTGCTCAGGTGTCACCGGCCATGAGGCCTCCACAACCTGCTCCCCACACACCTCCCCCTCCTGAAACTGCACGTCTCACTTCTGTGTGCTGCTTCTTTCTCTCTGTACCCATTCAAGTGCCAGCTCTGTGAGAGTTTTCCCTGTTCTGTTCTAGCTTCTTCCCAGCTGAGAGCATGTGTGGAAAGGGCTGGTGCAGAGACGCCTGAATTGATGTGCTCCATCTCCTCCCACTGCAGGGCTGGCCCAGGCAGACACACAGAGCCTTTGGACAGAGAACTGCTGTCTCAAGGGATACTCCCGGGGCTCCCCTGGAAAGGGTCCCTCGCTCTCCCCTCTTCCTGGACTAGGTGGAAAAGAGTCACAGAGGGTCCTCTGCTCCCGCCTCCCTCCCAGATGCAGAGGCACAAGCAGGGTGACTCTCAGGCCTGCCGTGGGCACCGGGAGGAAGCTGGGTGCCTCAGAAGCCACGTGGGGCCCTCACAGCTCTCCTGGATCCTGCTGCTGTCACAGGGGTTTCAGGCCAGGTATGGTGGCCTTCACCTGTCATTCTAGCACATTGGGAGGCTGAGGCAGGTGGATCACCTGAGGTCAGGAGTTTGAGACCAGCCTGGCCAACATGGCAAAACCTCATTTCTACCAAAAATACAAAAATTAGCCGGGTGTGGTGGTGGGTGCCTACAGTTACAGCTACTCGGGAGGCTGAGGCAAGAGAATCACTTGAACCCCAGAGGCGGAGGTTGTGAGCCGAGATCACGCCACTGCACTCGAGCCTGGGTGACAGAGCGGGGCTCCGTCTCAGCATCAGTCAACCTGGGCTCGAGTCCTGGCCCCACCACTTCCCAAGGTCGTGACCTCAGGCAAAGCAGAACCCTCCTGAGCCTCAGTTTCTGCATCTATAGAGGGGGACACCCGCAGGACGCCTCACCAGGCCATGTGAGGTCTCTGTGCTGGTAAGCACCGTGTGGGAAGGGATGGTGTGCGTGCCGATGCCACGGAGGCTCAGAATGCTCACGCAGGTGGCACAGGGGTGGCATGGGGTGCACAGGAGCTGAGGCACGGGCGGGTGCTAGCTTGGCCAGATGGCTCTACCTCGCTGGAGTCCTCCTGCTGGTTGACCACCGTCAGCGCGTCCTCGGAGGCCTGCCGCTTGGCCTCGGCCAGGGCCCGCTCCATCTTGGCGCGCTCCGTGGTGATGAGCTCGTGCGCTTTGCGCTCTGCGTCCGACACGGCTTTCTGCAGCTCTGACATGGCCTGGCGCTTCACCTCATTCACTGCCTCTTCTGCAAGGGACACGGGCAGGGATGGTGGTCACATGGGCCATCCCAGATGGGTGTCTGGGCTTCCTACGTCCACCACCTGGGTGCTGTGATCTGAGATCACCGTGTGCAGCTGGACACACAGAGCATGTGGTGCACACAGGCACATGCTGATGGCTTTATGCCTGTACAGACACAACTGCATGCAGACCGTGGGCATCCCAGGCCAGTACACGGGAGGCTTTTCTAAGCCATGCTCTACTGCAGCGGCTCCCCAGGCGCTGCACCCGTGCAGGGCCACGGCCAGGCCCACCCCAGAGTCTGGCATAGCTGTGGGCGGGCCTGGAACCTGCATTCCTCACAAGAGCTGGGTGAGCAGCTGCTGCTGCTGCTCCGGGAGCCACACCCAAAACACTTGGACAAGTCTGCCTTCACCTCCGGCCCCACCGAGCAGCAGCAAGGAAGCCCCTCGTCCAGGGCTCTGTGCCGTCACCCCAGAGCCTGCTCGTTTTCCTCACCACACCTGCCATCCTTTACCCTGGCTGGCTTCAGAAGACCACGCTCCCTTACTCCATTGTTTGATCCTGATCTGTGCTAAGGTGAGGCAGGCACAGAGAGCAGCTGCATGGAGCACCGCCTCCCAGCTGGGGAGGCTGGGTTTCAACTCCACCACTGAAAGAGACCCTCAGGCCAGCTGGAGACCCCAGTACCACTGCCCAGCCCTGCCCACGCCCAGTGTCCACTCTGGACTGTGCCCTCCAACGTCATGAATGACACCCTCTCCCTCTCCCAGGAATCTCACTAAATGGCCCCCAAGGCCTCCCAGGCCTACCTCAGTTTACCCAGATTGCTGTTCCTACAGCAGGGTGAGGGACTTGACTGGGAAGTGGCCACAGAGGGAGGAGTGGGATTAGCAGGGCCCCGCTGAAGGGGTCAAGACAGCTCCATGAGCCTCCCTGTCCCAGTGTTTGGACACTGGGCTGTGTGGAGCTGCTGACAGGGCCGGCTGGGGCCCCCTGACTGGGCAGTGGCCAACAGACCCTGGCCTGAGATCACTGCCCAGACGTCAGCAGATGCCCTACAAGGCTCCGCCACGGGGTTGGATGGAGTTGGGGCAGGCCAGGCAAGTGAGGACCCCTTCCTGCCATCCAGGCTGGGGGTCCAGACCTGTCCTCACCCACCAGCCTTGCTCCTGGCAGCCCTGGAGTCTGTAACCTTACCCCCAACTCCAGGCTGGGACCCTCCACTCCCTCCATGCCAAGATTCTCCTCCCTCGTCCTCAACCCACCCAATGAGCACAGCCGAAGGCTGAACCCCACCTGGGCCCCACCTCCTCTAGCTGTCCACAGACCTGGCTCCGCCCCAGCCCCTCCCCCCACAGCCCTGCCCAGCGCTCAGCTCCACGTCCGCCTGTGTTCTGCCCCCTTCCGCGTGGACTCAAGCCCCAGACTCTGAGTGTGTCTGCTTCTGCATGCCCCCCCGGGTGTGCAGGGCCAGCACCCACTGTATTCTGCTGGGCAGCTGCCCGTCCGTTTCCTGGTAGCTGCAGGTAGCAGCCGTCCCACTCTGAGTGTGAATCTACTGACTCCTCGGTGAGCCACAGGGCAGAGGCATCAAACCCTGCTAGCCCGAGCCCCCAGATGGAGACAGGAGCGCCTCAGCTGTGCTGGGGGTGTCTGGGGCCCTGGCCTCCCATAGTGCTGCTTGCCCGGGCCGTCCCCACTCACCCGCCTTCCTCCAGATGTCCTCAGGCATGTAGCCGGTGAGGGTCCTCGGCAGGAACTCCCGGGGGATGTCTGAAACGGGGGCCAGCGTCACACAGGATGGGCCACGTGGCTGCCCTCCACGACGGGGCCCTGCACTCCCCAGCTGGGCCTGAATGCAGGGCGAGTGCGTGTGCTTCCCTGGGGGAGGGCCCAGGTGCCCTGGTCACCGTCTGGCGCAGTCGGCAGGCACCCAGGGCAGTGCTCGGGCATGAGGGCATGAGAGCTGTGGCCCCTGGATTCGGCTGGGAGCCTCTCCTGGTCTCTCCATCATCGAGGCGGAGGACCCTCAGGGCCTCCCCACTCTCATCCTCTGGCCCACTGGATGCCCTGAGCTCCAGGCCTCCCAGGAGATGGAGCAGTGTATTGGCACAAAGGGAAAAAGTGCCTCTCACGTGAACCTGTTTTGTTGCCTGGTGTCTGACTGCACTGCCTGCCTGGCACAGCTCTCCCAGGTGTCAGCCCCGCCAGGGGCGCCCCATGCTGCTCCCGTGCCCCCTGCCCCCCACACACCTAGCTGAGACCCTTCAGGGCCGGCAGAGCTGCTGCGGGGCCGGGCGGTGGTGGGAGCGGGGCCCTTCTTCACATCCTCTGCATCGCTGTAGCGCCGCACCCAGTGGTTGAGCTCCTCTCGGTCAGCCTCCTGGCACCGGCGCAGCACCGTGAGTGAGCGCCGCGTCTTCTCCACCATGTCCATGATGCAGTTCAGGAGCTGGGGCAAGCAGGCGGGCAGCCTTCAGCACCTCGGGGGACCAGGATGCACCAGACACTCCCTGTGCTGCCCACCGGGCTAGGTCACAGACAGGAGGGGTACCCAGCCAGCCCAACACCCATGAGGGCGAGGGGGTGAAGCTCGCCTCCGCTGCTTGGGAAGACGGGTCCCTGGCCTGGGACTGCCCACTGGCCTGTGGGTACCAGACTCACATGGGACACATGCTCAGACGCACGCAGGAGTTTGGGATTCTCCTTTTTAACCCACTGAGGTGGGCTCTGCCTCAGAGAACTGGCTTTCTGTTTGGGCTCCCCTTCTGTCCCGGCGACCCCTCCCAGGACAGGCTGCAGCATGGGGTGGGTGGGTTGGTTCTGAGGAGCCAGTTCAGGGGCCATCCCTGCACGTGTCCTGCCTCAAAGAGGCCCCAGAACTGCTTTTCCCCAAACTTCTTTCGAGACTCAGAATATACTCTGGGAAGAGCCAGTGAGCAGACAGCAGGTAGACAGAAGGTGAGGCCCACCATGTTGGTCCTGTCAGTTTCATGAATCCTCCATTTCTCACAATGCCCTGCACCGGCCTGGGCCAACAGTGGGGCGGCGGTGGTGGGGGAGCTCAGGTGAGGACTTGCAGCTGGGAGGGGACGTGGCAGGCCACACAGGCAGTACTGAGCCCAGGGGCACCCACAGGGGTGTAGCTGTGCAGGCTTGGCTGTGTGCATGAGTATGGCTCTGTGTGTGTATCTGTGTGTGTGTAAATGTGGCTGTGTTCCTGGGTGTGGCTGTGCATGGGCGTGGCTATGTGCATGGGTGTGGTTGTGTGCATGTGACTGTGTGTGTGACTGTGAGTGTGGCTGTGTGCATGAGTGTGGCTGTGTGCGTGGGTGTGGCTATGTGTGTGAATGTGGCTGTGTGCATGGGTGTGGTTGTGTGCGTGGGTGTGGCTGTGTGCATGGGTGTGGTTGTGTGCGTGCATGTGGCGGTGTGCATGTCACTGTGCTTAAGTGTGACTGTGTGCATGAGTGTGGTTGTGTGTGGCTGTGTGCATGAGTGTAGCTGTGTGCATGAATGTGGCTGTGTGAGTGTGGCTGTGTGGGTGGGTGTGGCTGTGTGGGTGGGTGTGCCTGTGTGGCTGTGTGCACAAATGTGGCTGTGTGTTTGTGTATGGCTGTGTGTGAATATGGCTGTGTGGGTGGGTGTGGCTGTGTGGGTGGGTGCGGCTGTGTGCGTGGGTGTGGCTGTGTGCATGGGTGCAGCTGTGTGCAAGGGCATGGCTGTGTGGGTTCGTGTGGCTGTGTGCACGAGAGTGTCTGTGTCTGTGTCGGTGTGTGAGTACAGCTGTGTCTGTGGGTGTGGCTGTGCATAAGTGTGGCTTTGTGGGTGGGTGTGGCTGTATGCATAAGTGTGGTTGTGTGTGGCTATGTGCATGAGTGTGGCTGTGTGGGTGGATGTGGCTGTGTGCGTGAGTGTGGCTGAGTGTGGCTGTGTGGGTGGGTGTACCTGTGTAGCTGTGTGCATGGGTGTGGCTGTGTGTGAGTGTAGCTGTGTGGGTGGGTGTGGCTATGTGAGTGTGGCTGTGTGCATGAGTGTGGCTGTGTGGGTGGATGTGGCTGTGTGCGTGAGTGTGGCTGTGTGGGTGGATATGGCTGCGTGCGTGAGCGTGGCTGTGTGGGTGGATGTGGCTGCGTGCGTGAGCGTGGCTGTGTGGGTGGATGTGGCTGCGTGCGTGAGCGTGGCTGTGTGGGTGGATGTGGCTGTGCGTGAGTGTGGCTGTGTGGGTGGATGTGGCTGTGTGGATGGATGTGGCTGTGTGTGTGGGTGGATGTGGCTGTGTGCGTGTGGCTGTGTGGGCGGATGTGGCTGCGTGCGTGGGTGTGGCTGTGTGGGTGGATGTGGCTGCGTGCATGAGTGTGGCTGTGTGGGTGGATGTGGCTGCTTGCATGTGTGGCTGTGTGGGTGGATGTGGCTGTGTGCCTGAGTGTGGCTATGTGAGTGTGGCTGTGGGTATGAGTGTGGCTATGTCTGGGTGTGGCTGTGTGAGTGCAGCTGTGTGCATGGGCATGGCTGTGCGTGGGCACTCACGTTGTTGAGGTGCTTCCACTCTTCTGCCCACTCACGCTCTGTGAGCTTGTGGTCGATCACTTCCTCCTGCCGGGACCCAGGCACCACTGCAGACGGAGGAGATGCACATTTAGGTCCCGCCCACAGCCAGGCTCTGCCCTATTCTCCTGGAGCCCGCCCTCTACTCCCAGGCCCCACCCATGGGCCATGCCCACTGGGGATGACACACAGGGTGACCAAAGGGCTGGGTGACTCTGCACATGGAGGATGCCTGAGTTACTCAGCTGCCCCAGGCTCTGTGCACTTGCCTCCAAGGGAGGGTCCAGTCTCAGTCCTGTTCTGCAGCTGTGGCAACCGAGGCTGTTTAGGGGATGTGTTTGCTCAGGGCCACCAAGGCAGGGAGCGTTGGTGCGGATCAAGCCTGGCTGGACTGGAGCACTGTCCTCAGCCACTGCCCACGAAAGCCTTGCTAGACCAAGCGTGGCCTGAGGGTGCCTTGGTGCCAAGTCACACACGACCTGCACCTGCCTCGGTCCATCAACTAATGGGAAACCTTGCTGGGAGGAGCTGGTCTGTCATTCACAGCAGCCCTCTGAGGTCACCTACAGGTGCCTGCGACTCACACAAGGCCATGCCTAGCGGCACCCAACCACGTGGCCTCAGCACTGCCTGCTGCCTGTCCTGTGAACACAGCTAGCCATGCCGAGGCCAGGCTCTCAGACGCACTGGCTCTGAGCACCGCCTGACCTGGGAGACGTTCTGTGCTCAACTCAACTCTGTTCAAGGCAGCTGTCTCAGGACTTCCCGTCTGTCAGGCTCCAGGACTGAAGCCCCAGGGGCCACTCCCACAGGTTACCAGAAACTGACATGCGAGTGACGCCCAGCAGCGTCTGACTCTTTTGTGGTGGCTGCACCTGTGGCTCCTGGAGAAAGAGGCTTCCAGCCCCCACCGTTTTTGGTATCTGGCCGTGGGCCATGCTCCTCGGGGCTGAGGGCTTCCTCTTTGGCCCCTTTTCAGCCCCTAGCGATCTCCTATACCCTGAACCTGGAATGGCTCCCTGAAACTGCAGAAGAGGTGGGGAGGTGGCAGCACAGCTCTAAGTCACCACCCTCCCTGCCGCCCGCGAAGCCACAGCCGGCACCAACACCCCAACCAAAATAGTGGCTGACACGAGCCTGACAGCTGGCGCTTATTTTTGCATCAGCAGAAGCGGGAGGGAGTCAGCACCTGCCCAGCCGGCTGCAGCGTGCCAGACGCTGTCACCTGCTGCCTGGGCCTGGCCCCCGGAACCTTCCACAAGCTGGGGGCTGGGAGAAGGCCTTGGGCAGGGCAAGGCCTCTGCTGACCCTGCCGCTGGGCCCCCACCATGCCCTGGGCCTCTGTCTCAGCATGGCAGGCCTGAGGCCTTCCCGCAGCCTGTTGTGGGGAGTCCTGGGGTCCTGGGCTGGGGCTGGCCCTAACCACCTCTCAGTCTTCAGCACGAGGACGCCAGGTCGGGCAGGCTGGCTATGAGACTGTGGGTGCAGTCCCTGTGTTCTCCGGGCCTCAGTCTCCTCAACTGTGGTATGGGGGTGCTGCTGCCACCCGGATGACAGGCTTAGGAATGAGTGAAGGGTAAAATGCACGGAGACTTTTTTCCCAGCCCCCCGTCATAAGTACCAGCCAGGCCTCACGGCAGCCCTTGCTGAACCCTGTATTAACTCTCCTGGGTCTCCGACTCTGCAAGGTGGGACTCTTATCTGACCCAAGTGACGGGGGAGAAAACTGAGATGCAGAGTGCCACGTGACCCACCTGCAGGTGCACCATGGGCGTCGACAAGCTTGGCTGAGAACCACGTGGCCGCTCTACTCCAGGCCCGGGCCGCCCACCCTGGGGTAGAGGTAGGCTCAGGGCCCAGGACAGGCCCCTCTGCAGCCAGAACCATGCCCCGGGGGGATGGGGCCCTCTGGCCCTGAATGGTGCCAGGTGGAGGCAGGGTTCTCCTGAGTTCAGGTGCACACAGCTGCCAGTGATGCCTTGTGCCCACTTGCTCAGGTGTATACAGGTGGGCACACGCGTCCATCCTCCTGCCCCACTGCACTGCTCACCAAGCGGCCGCTGGCGCTCCCGGAGCTCCTGGGGATCCGGGTGGCGGTAGGGGTCTCGGAAGTGGTGGGCCACAGCCATGTCCTCCAGGCAGTAGTGCGGTGGCGGCGTGGGCTGTGCCAGCCCGTTGCTGGGGCTGTAGCGCTGGGCAGGGTTCAGGGTGCATGGCCGTTTGCTGAGGTGCTCGGGGTGCAGCGGGTCACGGTCTGACCCATTCTCTTTGGTCCTAGCCCAAAGAGCAGGCGGGGTGGGGTCAGTGGATACAGGATGAGCCAGGATGGATGTGCACGGGGGTGGGGCAGACAAACATGGGCAGAGAAAAAGAGGACACGTAAGGGTGAGACAGAGACACGGAGCACAATACCAGCCCTGGGGGGCCCAGCCTGGGGCCTGCACTCTCCACCCCTCTGCCAGGGCCCAAGCCAGCCTCAACCCCTGCATGGATCCTGGGGCTCGGTGGTCCAGGATCAGGACTGTGCTCTGGTGATGAGGAAGGGAATACCCTGGCCTCCTGGGACTGGGCTCTGCCTGCCCTTTGGGCAGTAGCAGCACAAGCCCATCTGTGGCGGCACAGTGGGCCCAGCCCGGGCACCTGGGGACCCCGAACCCCTGGACACTCGGAGTCCATGCCCAGAACAGAGGGAAGAGCCGGGCAGCGACTCCCGCCAGCCTCCTCTCTGTCCCCCTCAGCTCTCTGGAGCATCTGAGCCTGCAGCCCACTGGGGTGTCCACCTGCATAGAGGCTGGCTGGGCTGGCTGCGGCCCCAGAGGAGGCTCCTTCTCTTACCAAGAGGAGAGCAGCATGAGCTGTGTGAATACCGCGCCCTCAGCCCAGATGCCCGGAGCCCACGGGTACCTGTCGGGCGTCCTCCTCTTGCCGTTCTCGTTGACTTCCAGCAGCAGCTCTGAGGAGCCAACCGGGGAGGAGGCGCTGGCGTCCAGCAGGAGCTGCTCGTGCTGGGCCAGGTACTGGGCGGGTGTCTGCTTGGCCAGCCGGGCACAGTGCAGGAGCTCCCGCTGTAGCAAGGGCAGGTTTGCCTGTGGGGTGGGGAATGAGGGCGTGGAGGGTGTGGGTGGCGTGCAGGGGTGCCCAGCTCCGCATGGGTCCGAGCAGAGGGCGCCCAGGCTGGGTGGCTGACGGCTCAACGTGACTTGGGCACAGTGCTCTAGCTCTCTGGACCTCACGTTCCTTCCTCAGAGTGCCGTGAGAGGGCGGGCATGGAGGCTTGTGGGAGCGCCTTACCTGGGCCACACAGCCACGTAGTACGTGTGAAACTTGAGGCTCATCTCACCTGTGGGAGCGCCTCACCTGGGCCACACAGCCACATAGTGAGTGTGAAACATGGGCCAGATCCACGGAGGCTCATCTCACCTGGGCCACACAGCTATGTGGGGCGTGTGAAACATGGGCCAGATTCTGGGCTCCCAGGCTGGGTCTTTTCCACTGCATGGAGCTCCCTTCCATGGCGCGGTCGGGAGGAGAGGAGGATGGTGCTGCAGACAGTGGCTGCTCTTCCCACCTGCACCCTCCTGCCCCGCCCGGCAGGCACCACAGGACCAGGCACAGCTGGGTAGGTGCAGGCTCAGAGCAGGGAGACGGCCCTGAGCCTGCAGCCGGTCACACGAGGGAGACGGGAGTGGAGCCAGGCTGGTCTGCCCGCAGTCTGTCCGCTCCAGCCCTTATGGCAAACACCATGGAGTCGGCCTCCCCTCCCCACTGGCTTCCAGCCTGGGCCTGGACAGAGTGGGGAGTGGGGACTGAACTCTAGTGTTCTGTGGCCACGCTGCTCTGAGCACGTGGTACTTCCTCCAGTGACTCTCCAACCTCAATGAGGACAGGGCTGAGACGTGGCTCCACATCTGTGGGTAAGGACTCTGCAGTGTGGGATGCCCAGCACACAGGCTTCCTATGCGGACCCTGCCTTTGACGCCTGTGTTGACACGAGGTGCCCGCCGCCCCCTTCCTGTCTCCAGGCTGGCACTGCTGGGCAGCAAGCCGGGCCCCTTGTGTGACTTCCCCACAGTCTTCCCAGAGCTGCCGCAGGAGGGCAGACAGGCTGGATGCTGAGCGTGCTGGACCAGGGCCCGGCAGCAGACCACTTGGGAGAGCCAGCAGTTCCAAGTATTTGTAAATAAATGTAATTCCCCAACTTTCTCATGCATTTCAAAGCTGCCACCCCGCCTTCTCCCGCCAGCGCCTCCCCTTCCCAGGAGCGCATCCACCAGGCCCTCTGGCAGTGCCGGCTGCCGGCCTGTTTTTCTCTTTGGATAGCTGAACTGGGGCCAACCAGCCATCTGTTGAGCACATCAGGAGCATGAGCTGGGAAAGGAGGTCCCAGGAGGGCTGCAGAGACAAACATCCTCCCTTCCCTCATCAGCCTCTCCCCAGGGACCTCCCCTTGGCCGGTTTGGGAACCTGCTGGGCGCTGTTGGGAGAACATCTGGGTCCCTGGCCAGCTGGGGCCAGCTGGGAGCCGGGAGGTGGGTGGAGCCATGTCCCCCAGCTTCTGGAGAGCCTGACCCTGGCCACATGTGGGGGGCTCAGGAAAGGGTGCAGGGGACCTGGGACTGGGCAGCACCAGTGTGTGGGCCAGAGGCACAGTAGCCCTGGGCCAGCAGGGAATGACACCCCCAGGCCTGCAGAATGGGTAGGGACTGTGGGAACCTCCTGCGAAGCCTCCTTCAAGGCAGTGTCCCCACTGTGTCCCCAGGAGCCCCGGCTGCCTGGGGAGGTGTCACCACTAAATGCTACGCAAACCAAGCTGGTCACAAAATGCCCCAACTGCACCGCCTAACAGAGGTTGTGACTGAGCGCGCCTGACGCTGCCCTCTGCACAGATGGGACCTCAGGCCGGGGAACTGGTGTCTGCAATGGTGGCAGCGGCGGCCAAGGTGCTAGCTCGGCCAAAGGGCTTTCAGGGACTCCGCTGCTCTGCCCAGCGCCCAGCTGGAGCCTCCCTGACCGTGGGCTCTGGCGCCCAGGGGCTGTGGTCTCCCACAGCTCACTTAACCTCTCTGACCCTGGCTGCATCTGCAAACTAGAGCCGTGGAGACTGTGGCTGAGACCAGCCCTGGTGAGCTCCGGGTGAATTAGCGTGGTCCTCTCTGGGATTCACCAGATTCACCACCCCAGCTGGGGAAGAGAGGACCCAAGCCAGGGCGGGAGTTCCAGCCAGGGAGGCCCACCCCCACTGGCGCCTCGGCCACGAGCCTGAGCTGCACCTTCCCATGGCCTCTCCCTCTGTCCTCTGCTGCCACTTCGTTTTTGCCACGTCTCACACCTGCTGTTTCTAGGACGATGTCTCCAAGGCTGTGTGAGGATGCCCCATGCTGGGTCTGGGGGGCCGTGGATGTCTGGGGAAGGTGCTACCCCACTCCCAGCCCAGGCCATAGTTGGGAACACTGAGGCCCGAGGGGGCTGGCTGGGGGTTGGACTCCCCCACTGCCTCCTGCATCTGGAGCGGCTGTGGCCCTGTGGTGGGTGTGTGTGAGGCAGGGCTCCCTCCGGGGTGGGGCAGCAGGGCCAGGGTTCTGGTGGGGGGTGTGGGTGGGGTTGGGGCTCCCCTCTGGGTGGGACGGCAGGGCCCAGGTGTGGCAGTGGGGTGGGTGGGTGCTTCTCTCGGGTGGGACCGCAGGGCCAGGGTTCTGGACAGTATCTGGGTAACTAACAGGTCCCAGAAGCAGAACTGGCTGAAGGATCTTGATTTTTTTTTTTTTTTTTTTTTTTTGAGACGGAGTTTCGCTCTTGTTACCCAGGCTGGAGTGCAATGGCGCGATCTCGGCTCACTGCAACCTCCGCCTCCTGGGTTCAGGCAATTCTCCCGCCTCAGCCTCCTGAGTAGCTGGGATTACAGGCACCCGCCACTGTGCCCAGCTAATTTTTTGTATCTTTAGTAGAGACGGGGTTTCACCATGTTGACCAGGATGGTCTCGATCTCTTGATGTCGTGATCCACCCGCCTCGGCCTCCCAAAGTGCTGAGATTACAGGCTTGAGCCACCGCGCCTGGCAGGATCTTGATTTTTAATTTTAATTTATCCTTCTGGCCTCCCCGCTTGAGCTCCATGTCGGAGAGGAGAATGGACTTCACACCCTGGACAGTCCTGCTGGCCTTGGCCCTCGGTGGGGGCATGAGATGGGACGCCCCGCACAGGCCAGTGGGAGCCCCTGTGTACTGAGGGGAGACTGAGGCAGACAAGACCCTCTTGAGAACAGTGCTGTGGGCGGTGCTAGGGCATGGTCATGGGCACCAGGACCTGACCAGACGTCATGGGCAGGGGCCGGAGCCTGGCAGGGCAGGCATGGGGACACCATGGCGTCTCTCTGCCTGACCCTGCTCCTGGGGTAAAAGGGGTGGCTGAGGCTGTGGGGCATCTGCTGATAAGAAGCAGCTGTACAGTGTCCCCAGAGGTCGGGAGGGTTGGAGCCTGAAGCAAGTTACAGAAGAAAAGGGAGAGCCGCTAAGGGGCTGCAAACAGTGCCAGACGGGCCTAGGCTCCCGCCACTCCAGCAGCTTCTCCTCTGTCACCAGCTGGGAGCAGCAGCACAGCAGAGTGTGGGAGGCGGCGGAGGCGGGAGGGAAGGTAGGTGGGGGTGGTGGAGGGGAGAAAGGAGGGAGGGACGGTGGGTGGGAGTGGAGATGGGTGTGAGGTGGGGTCCACTTGGGGAGGGACTGGAGGAGACGAGGGCTGGGCCCTGGGCGTGCCCTGTGATGGCCATGGCGTTTGCAGTTTGACAGATTCAGGTTTCAGCCCTGGCTCCATCTCTCCACCACCCAGTGCGGGGGGGAATACCAAGGGCCTCAGTTTCCCCACCTGCTAATTGGGAACATGGCTGTGCTATGATACACCTTGTCAACAGGGCTGTGAGAGATCCTTATAAAACATTCCTCCTCTGTGGGACACTGCAAATCCTAGGACGGTGATGACGGTGATGATGCCCCACGTGAATCCAGAACGTGCCATGCCTCCCTCTAGTCCTCGCTACCCGGGAGGCTGAGGTGGAGAGTCCCCTGAGCCCAGGAATGGCGGCCTGCAGAGAGGGTTGTCTGACTCTGCAGCAGCCCTGGGCCCGTCCCATCGTATGTGTGTGGGAATCATTGGCTTGATTCATTCATTCATTCATTCATTCATTCATTCATTCATTCATTCAGAGACAGGGTCTCACTCTGTCACGCAGGTGCAGTGCAGTGGCACAATCACGGCTCACTGCAGTCTTAACCTCCTGGGCTCAAGCGATCCTCCTACCTCAGTCTTCCAGGTAGCTGGGACCACAGGTGCATATGATGCCCAGCTAAGTTTTAATTGTTTTTGTAAAGATGGGGTCTAGTGGCTGGGCACAGTGGCTCACACCTGTAATCCAGCACTTTGGGAGGCTGAGGTGGGTGGATCACAAGGTCAGCAGTTCAAGACCAGCTTGGCCAGTATGGTGAAATCCTATCTCTATGAAAAATACAAAAAGTAGCAGGGTGTGGTGGCAGGCGCCTGTAGTCCCAGCTACTTGGGAGGCTGAGGCAGGAGAATCCCTTGAAAGCGGGAAGTGGAGGCTGCAGTGAGCCAAGATCGCGTCACTGCACTCCAGCCTGGGCGACAAAGTGAGACTGTCTCAGAAAAAAAAAAAAAAAGATGGGGTCTAGCTATATGACCCAGACTGGTCTTGAACTCCTGGCCTCAAACAATCCCCGCTCCTCAGACTGGCATCTTTGAAAATGCAGGCTCTGACTGAGTAGGTTTGGGCCGGGCCGAGAGCCTGTGTGGCTGGCACGCTCCTGGTGCTGCCACCCTAGACCACAGTCGATCTGGGTGTGACCTCTGACCTGCTTCCACCTGACAGCGCTTCACTCACCCGCCTACCGTCACATAGGCTGCATCCCACCTGTCCGTCGCCCGTCCGCCGCATCCCACCCTCGACTCTGCTCTCTGCGCCACGCGTTCTGTTCCCGTCACACGGAAGCCTCTGCTGTTCCTCAAGCCCAGAGGGTGCCCCATGCCTCAGGGCCTTTGCACGTGCAGTTCCTCCTGCCTGGAAAGCCAGGGGCTGGCTCTGCACCCAGCTCCGCCCTCATCCTTGGCCATTGCCAGCATGCCCCCGCTCAAGGGGCTTTCGGAATTTCTCCACCACACACATGCAGATTTGACAGTAGCTGTGGGCTGAGCACCTTCCCGGCCCCAGGAGGGACCTGCCCCACGTCCTGGGCCTTGTCCCCAAGCCTCACCTAATGCTGCTGCATCGTTAGTGCTCAAGCGTCACCTGTGGCATAAGCACATCCAGCCAACGGCAACCGGACAGCTCGCCCAGCACTGCATTTTTTTTTTTTTTTTTTTTGAGACAGTCTTGCTCTGTCACCCAGGCTGGAGTGCAGTGGCATGAGCTCAGCTCACTGCAACCTCTGCCTCCTGAGTTCAAGTGATTCTCCTGCTCAGCCTGAGTAGCTGGGACTATAGAGGCACGCGCCACCATGCCCAGCTAATTTTTATTTTTTAGTAGAGACGGGGTTTCACCATGTTGGTCAGGATGGTCTTGAGCTCTTGACCTCGTGATTCACCTGCCTCGGCCTCCCAGAGTGCTGGGGTCACAAGCGTGAGCCACCGCGCCCGGCCTCCTGCACTGGATTTAGTGGCTAATCATCTGCTCTGCTAACTAATTTTCAGGCCTTAACTAGTAGGAATCGGCTCAGATTAGTCGGTAGTGTTCCCCTAGGTTACTGGAGGGTCCCAGGTTGGCCCAGGTTGACGCCTGATCACGCACTAGCAATGAACGAATTCGGGGCCTCACAGGGAGGGACCGGGTTTGCCATTTCTTTACCTTTAGGAAAGGAATGACAAACGGCCGCAGAGGGAAGTTGGTGGCCTCCTGAAGCTTGCAGTGAAACTCCTCGATCGTCAGCGTCGAGTTCTACGGGGGAGAAAACCCACCTCTTGTCGGCACCACCCAGCAAGAGCCAGCACTGTCCCGCCCAGGCCTGAGGGGGAGGGTCCATGTTGCAGGCAGCCCAGGAGCCGGGCAAGCCTGGGAGGGTGCTGGGGGCGTCGCGGGAGTGGGCCCACGCCCATTCGGCAGGATGGAGCCCGTGTGAGGGTGGCTGTGCCGCGTCTTCATTAAACGGAGGGAATATTCAGGTGCCAAGGCCCCAGCTGCCCTGCCCGACTCACCACCAGGCCCAGCACCAGCGTGCGCACTGCCCGACTCACCACCAGGCCCAGCACCAGCGTGCGCACGCGCTCCCCGATCTCTGGAGAGATGTCACTGCCAAACTGCTGCAGGGTGGTGAGGAAGCGCTTGAGCTTGCTGAGCTGCCGGGCCCCGCAGGCCGGGGGCAGGTGCTGTGTGGACAGGGAGGCCGTGGACGAGGTGGCCGGGCCATTGCTGACGCCATTGGGTGTGGACGGAGCACCGTTGATGGCTGTCGGCGAGGGGCTGCTGCCGTTCATCACTGTGGGAGGGAAGGGAGCGAGGGCGAGGCAGGTGAGGACGTGAAAGAGACCGAGACAGCGGTGACAGTGAGGACAGCAGTGACGGAGATGACAATGACAGTGTCGAAATGACGAGACACTAGGACAGCAGTGACGGAGCAGGAGAGCAGGAGTCCCGGGCCCACAGGGCAGCTCTGCCAGACCTTCGAGTGCTGACCATCTGTCCTCCTGGCCCTGCTCTGAGGGGTCATACACACCCCATTACAGCTATGGAAATGAATACCCTGGAGGTGAAGCCCTGTGCACCAGGTCCCCTGTGGGCGAGGACACCCACAATGGTGCTGGCTGTGGAGTTAACTGCGTTCTGAATGTGGCTTCCTGCCCAGCACTACCTTTCGGACTTGCTGTGGAGCTGACATGAGGCCCTTCACACCAAGCAGGCCTGTGGCCTCTACACCTGGCCTGGGAGACACCGACCCCCGCAGGCTGGCTCAGGTTTTCCCTGTGAACAGACGGGGCTTCTCCACACACTGGGGACTTGACAGCCCAGTTCCCATGTGCTGGAGGCAAAGGGGACTTGAGATTTGAGAAGCTGCTCTTACCCCTGAAAGGCCAGCTACCCTCACACCTCTGCCACGATGTTCAGAAGCAGGAGCCCCCACCCACAATCAGGCATCTCCTGACCCTGAGCAACTCTGCCCACAGGTGTCTCCCAGCCCCAGCAATGCTTCCCACAGGTGTCTCCCATCCTGAACAATGCTTCCCACACAGGAGTCTCCCATCCTGAACAATGCTTCCCACAGGTGTCTCCCATCCTGAACAATGCTTCCCACACAGGTGTCTCCCATCCTGAACAATGCTTCCCACACAGGAGTCTCCCATCCTGAACAATGCTTCCCACACAGGAGTCTCCCATCCTGAACAATGCTTCCCACAGGTGTCTCCCATCCTGAACAACGCTTCCCACACAGGAGTCTCCCATCCTGAACAATGCTTCCCACAGGTGTGTCCCATCCTGAACAATGCTTCCCACACAGGAGTCTCCCATCCTGAACAATGCTTCCCACACAGGAGTCTCCCATCCTGAACAATGCTTCCCACAGGTGTCTCCCATCCTGAACAATGCTTCCCACAGGTGTCTCCCATCCTGAACAATGCTTCCCACAGGTGTCTCCCATCCTGAACAATGCTTCCCACACAGGAGTCTCCCATCCTGAACAATGCTTCCCACACAGGAGTCTCCCATCCTGAACAACGCTTCCCACACAGGAGTCTCCCATCCTGAACAATGCTTCCCACAGGTGTGTCCCATCCTGAACAATGCTTCCCACACAGGAGTCTCCCATCCTGAACAATGCTTCCCACACAGGAGTCTCCCATCCTGAACAATGCTTCCCACACAGGAGTCTCCCATCCTGAACAATGCTTCCCACAGGTGTCTCCCATCCTGAACAATGCTTCCCACAGGTGTCTCCCATCCTGAACAATGCTTCCCACACAGGAGTCTCCCATCCTGAACAATGCTTCCCACACAGGAGTCTCCCATCCTGAACAACGCTTCCCACACAGGAGTCTCCCATCCTGAACAATGCTTCCCACAGGTGTGTCCCATCCTGAACAATGCTTCCCACACAGGAGTCTCCCATCCTGAACAATGCTTCCCACAGGAGTCTCCCATCCTGAACAATGCTTCCCACACAGGAGTCTCCCATCCTGAACAATGCTTCCCACACAGGAGTCTCCCATCCTGAACAATGCTTCCCACAGGAGTCTCCCATCCTGAACAATGCTTCCCACAGGAGTCTCCCATCCTGAACAATGCTTCCCACAGGAGTCTCCCATCCTGAACAATGCTTCCCACACAGGAGTCTCCCATCCTGAACAATGCTTCCCACACAGGAGTCTCCCATCCTGAACAATGCTTCCCACACAGGTGTGTCCCATCCTGAACAATGCTTCCCACACAGGAGTCTCCCATCCTGAACAATGCTTCCCACACAGGAGTCTCCCATCCTGAACAATGCTTCCCACAGGTGTGTCCCATCCTGAACAATGCTTCCCACACAGGAGTCTCCCATCCTGAACAATGCTTCCCACACAGGAGTCTCCCATCCTGAACAATGCTTCCCACACAGGAGTCTCCCATCCTGAACAATGCTTCCCACAGGTGTCTCCCATCCTGAACAATGCTTCCCACAGGTGTCTCCCATCCTGAACAATGCTTCCCACACAGGAGTCTCCCATCCTGAACAATGCTTCCCACACAGGAGTCTCCCATCCTGAACAACGCTTCCCACACAGGAGTCTCCCATCCTGAACAATGCTTCCCACAGGTGTGTCCCATCCTGAACAATGCTTCCCACACAGGAGTCTCCCATCCTGAACAATGCTTCCCACAAGAGTCTCCCATCCTGAACAATGCTTCCCACACAGGAGTCTCCCATCCTGAACAATGCTTCCCACACAGGAGTCTCCCATCCTGAACAATGCTTCCCACAGGAGTCTCCCATCCTGAACAATGCTTCCCACAGGAGTCTCCCATCCTGAACAATGCTTCCCACAGGAGTCTCCCATCCTGAACAATGCTTCCCACACAGGAGTCTCCCATCCTGAACAATGCTTCCCACACAGGAGTCTCCCATCCTGAACAATGCTTCCCACAGGAGTCTCCCATCCTGAACAATGCTTCCCACACAGGTGTCTCCCATCCTGAACAATGCTTCCCACACAGGAGTCTCCCATCCTGAACAATGCTTCCCACAGGAGTCTCCCATCCTGAACAATGCTTCCCACACAGGTGTCTCCCATCCTGAACAATGCTTCCCACACAGGAGTCTCCCAGCCCTGAACAATGCTTCCCACACAGGTGTCTCCCATCCTGAACAATGCTTCCCACACAGGTGTCTTCCATCCTGAACAATGCTTCCCACAGGTGTCTCCCATCCTGAACAATGCTTCCCACACAGGAGTCTCCCATCCTGAACAATGCTTCCCACAGGAGTCTCCCATCCTGAACAATGCTTCCCACAGGAGTCTCCCATCCTGAACAATGCTTCCCACACAGGTGTGTCCCATCCTGAACAATGCTTCCCACACAGGTGTGTCCCATCCTGAACAATGCTTCCCACACAGGTGTGTCCCATCCTGAACAATGCTTCCCACAGGTGTCTCCCATCCTGAACAATGCTTCCCACACAGGAGTCTCCCATCCTGAACAATGCTTCCCACAGGTGTCTCCCATCCTGAACAATGCTTCCCACAGGAGTCTCCCATCCTGAACAATGCTTCCCACACAGGTGTCTCCCATCCTGAACAATGCTTCCCACAGGAGTCTCCCATCCTGAACAATGCTTCCCACACAGGAGTCTCCCATCCTGAACAATGCTTCCCACAGGTGTCTCCCATCCTGAACAATGCTTCCCACACAGGTGTCTCCCATCCTGAACAATGCTTCCCACACAGGAGTCTCCCAGCCCTGAACAATGCTTCCCACACAGGTGTCTCCCATCCTGAACAATGCTTCCCACACAGGTGTCTTCCATCCTGAACAATGCTTCCCACAGGTGTCTCCCATCCTGAACAATGCTTCCCACACAGGAGTCTCCCATCCTGAACAATGCTTCCCACAGGAGTCTCCCATCCTGAACAATGCTTCCCACAGGAGTCTCCCATCCTGAACAATGCTTCCCACACAGGTGTGTCCCATCCTGAACAATGCTTCCCACACAGGTGTCTCCCATCCTGAACAATGCTTCCCACACAGGAGTCTCCCATCCTGAACAATGCTTCCCACACAGGTGTCTCCCATCCTGAACAATGCTTCCCACAGGAGTCTCCCATCCTGAACAATGCTTCCCACACAGGAGTCTCCCATCCTGAACAACGCTTCCCACACAGGAGTCTCCCATCCTGAACAATGCTTCCCACACAGGAGTCTCCCATCCTGAACAATGCTTCCCACAGGAGTCTCCCATCCTGAACAATGCTTCCCACACAGGAGTCTCCCATCCTGAACAATGCTTCCCACAGGAGTCTCCCATCCTGAACAATGCTTCCCACAGGAGTCTCCCATCCTGAACAATGCTTCCCACACAGGTGTCTCCCATCCTGAACAATGCTTCCCACACAGGAGTCTCCCAGCCCTGAACAATGCTTCCCACACAGGTGTCTCCCATCCTGAACAATGCTTCCCACACAGGAGTCTCCCATCCTGAACAATGCTTCCCACACAGGTGTGTCCCATCCTGAACAATGCTTCCCACACAGGTGTGTCCCATCCTGAACAATGCTTCCCACACAGGTGTGTCCCATCCTGAACAATGCTTCCCACAGGTGTCTCCCATCCTGAACAATGCTTCCCACACAGGTGTGTCCCATCCTGAACAATGCTTCCCACAGGTGTCTCCCATCCTGAACAATGCTTCCCACACAGGTGTCTCCCATCCTGAACAATGCTTCCCACACAGGAGTCTCCCATCCTGAACAACGCTTCCCACACAGGTGTCTCTCGTCCTGAACAATGCTTCCCACAGGTGTCTCCCATCCTGAACAATGCTTCCCACAGGAGTCTCCCTGAACAATGCTTCCCACACAGGAGTCTCCCATCCTGAACAATGCTTCCCACACAGGTGTCTCCCATCCTGAACAATGCTTCCCACACAGGTGTCTTCCATCCTGAACAATGCTTCCCACAGGTGTCTCCCATCCTGAACAATGCTTCCCACACAGGAGTCTCCCATCCTGAACAATGCTTCCCACACAGGAGTCTCCCATCCTGAACAATGCTTCCCACAGGTGTCTCCCATCCTGAACAATGCTTCCCACACAGGTGTGTCCCATCCTGAACAATGCTTCCCACAGGTGTCTCCCATCCTGAACAATGCTTCCCACACAGGAGTCTCCCATCCTGAACAATGCTTCCCACAGGTGTCTCCCATCCTGAACAATGCTTCCCACACAGGTGTCTCCCATCCTGAACAATGCTTCCCACACAGGTGTCTCCCATCCTGAACAATGCTTCCCACACAGGAGTCTCCCATCCTGAACAATGCTTCCCACACAGGAGTCTCCCATCCTGAACAATGCTTCCCACACAGGTGTGTCCCATCCTGAACAATGCTTCCCACACAGGTGTGTCCCATCCTGAACAATGCTTCCCACACAGGTGTGTCCCATCTTGAACAACGCTTCCCACACAGGTGTGTCCCATCCTGAACAATGCTTCCCACACAGGAGTCTCCCATCCTGAACAATGCTTCCCACACAGGTGTGTCCCATCCTGAACAATGCTTCCCACACAGGTGTGTCCCATCCTGAACAATGCTTCCCACAGGTGCCTCCCAGCCCCAGCAATGCCTTCATTTGCACACAGACCCAGTGCCTGAGCTAACAGGATCCCAGGGGGCAGAGGAACTATGACACCCAAGGACATGCTCGGTGGGGTCTTGCTTCTGGTGGCTGTGTGCACACAGGCCAGTGTGTGTGGAGGACAAGCAAGTGACATAAGGGACAGCTGATGAGCTTGCCACAGGGCCGCCTGTTGGCCACTGAGACGTGACTGCCTGGCTGGCTCCGCTGTCAGGGTCAGCATTCCAGGGCCCTGGCAGACATGGGGCTGCTATGGAAAGTCCCAGGGCCAGGCCTCGCCTTTTCTCAGGTGACAGAGCTAAGGCCAAGCCTCCTGTGAGGAGTCCAGGGCAGCCCTCCTATGCCCAGCCCACCGGCACGCGATGTGCCCTTGGCCTCAGGAGCCTGAGCGGTGACCCCATGCTCTGCAGACAGGTCAGAGGCCACAGGGCTCCCAAGTCCACTGCTGACAGGGGACAGGCCCCGGCCGGCTCCTGCTGGGAGGAGCACTGAAGCCCCGCACACACTCACACCTGGCTCCTGCCTCCTGCACGTGGACCCTTCCCCAACACAGCACACCCACTTCCCTGGTTCCTAGAGAGCCCTCCATTTTCCTGCCTCCCTTTACCCCCTCACCACCCTTGCATGCATTCATGCACGCACAACACACATGTACGCACACATGTGCATGTATACACACATGTACACACACGTGCATGGCTATGATGTACATGTGTGTCTCTCTTCCTCCACTGTGGCCCCAAGTGCCTCTCCGGGGGTCCTGCTCCCTCACCCTGCTGAGCGTGGGTCTGGGCGCTCAGGGCAGCTCAGAGCCACCGGTTCCCTCAGGGCCGAATTCCTCCGAGGCTCTAGCCCGTGGCTTGCACCTGTGGCTGAAGCCTGGTGGGGCCTGTGTGTGCTGAGGAGCAGAAACTCCTTGCCCCAGGACGGGGATGCCGCTGGGCTGGGCTGGGGGGCGGCTCCTCCTGAGCAGCCAGTAGGTGCCTGCTTGTTGACTGTGAACCCCGGACAGTGCGGGGTCTTGGTGTACCCCCTGGACCAAGCTGGCCCTGCCCATCCTGACCTGGCCCTGGGAGGTAACCGCTGCTGACAGTTGTGGCCTCAGACTGGACAGGCGGGAGCACGGGACGTGGGGGCCCACACGTGGCCCCCTTCCTGGGCTGTGGCTCCGCTGGGCACAGCCTCCCTTTCTACCCACCCCTGCAGGCCTGGGCTGGCCCCGAGTTGCACCCTCCCAAGGGTGACTGACCAGCCTGTCCTCCACAGAGGCCCTCTGAGGGGTCGGCCCTCTCCAAAGTGTCCCTCCAGTAACCCTTAGGTGGCCGCTTTCGGCTCCTGGCACTCTGCCTTCCCAGAAGCTGCCCGTGGTTCCCGCCTTCCTGACCCTCGGTCCCATGGCACCTGCGAGGCGCCTCCCGAGTAAGGGAGCTGTGCTGTGGCCTGGGCTGGACTCTGCACCTGCACATATTTGACAGGCCGGGCAGTCATGATGTGTGTCCCGCACGGCAGATGGGCGCTGAGGCACTGAGGAGATGCAGCAGGGTGGCCCGGCTCCCCGAGATCCCCTCCCACCCCTGGCAGACTCCACATGCCAGTAGCCAGCGCTGGGCACAGCGGGAAGGGGCAAGGCCAGCCCTGCACTCAGGATGTTCTCAGCGGAGAGGGCGGAACAGATGCGCTCATGGTGGCGGCCTCCCCTGGGACCCAGGGCTCACCCTGCTCTCTCTCCACCCTGGGCCTCACAGTCGCCTGCTGCAGGAGCTGCAGGAGACCAGAAGGGCCACAGAGGCCCTGAGACGCACCAGCATGGTGAGGGCGTCCACACAGACACGGCCCTGCCCTCAAGTTCCAAGTAGGGCCCCAGGGAGCAGAGGGCAGCGTGGTGGCCGGGTGGCTCAGGCCTGCGCCTGCTTCCCCTCTTTCCTTGCACTGCCCAGGTCAGCCAGGGCCACTCCGTCCTCACTGGTTTTATGGGTTGGGTGTTACATGAGGCTGTTGGCAATAACCGGCCCCATAACTAGTAGAATTCTGGAAACCACTAAATGAAGGTCAGAGTTGGCACAAAACCTTGAGTGCACACGTGGCCATGGCCTCGGCCTCTTCTACGGGGTGCTACAGAGTGGAGACATCTCTGCTGCTGGGGCTGTGAGCCTCCCTCCACTCAGGGTTCTGGCCTCCCCCAGTGTGGGGTTCTGACCTCCCCAACGCGGGGTTCTGACCTCCCTCCAGTCGGGGTTCTGTCCTCCCCAACGCGGGGTTCTGTCTTCCCCCAACGCGGGGTTCTGACCTCCCCAACGCGGGGTTCTGTCCTCCCTCCACTCAGGGTTCTGGCCTCCCCCAGTGCGGGGTTCTGTCTTCCCCCAACGCGGGGTTCTGACCTCCCTCCAGTCGGGGTTCTGTCCTCCCCAACGCAGGGTTCTGTCCTCCCTCCACTCAGGGTTCTGGCCTCCCCCAGTGCGGGGTTCTGTCTTCCCCCAACGCGGGGTTCTGACCTCCCCCCAGTCGGGGTTCTGACCTCCCTCCATGTGCATTCTGAGCGGCTATGCCCCTCAACCAGGGGTGGCTGTCCTGGTAGGGGGCTTCTCTGCACCTCGCTGGGGATGAATGATCTCAGGAGCGCCTTCCTGGGCTCAGGATGGATGCACCGGCCCTCTGGAGTGCATGACACAAATAAAGGTGCCGGGCTCTGGGGCTTTCCCTCCTCTGCGGGACAGTGGGTGCCGACGCAGGATGTCAGGCCCCTGGTCTCGTGCCCTTGGAGGCTCTGTCTGGAGCACCCACTGCACTGCTCAGTTTCCCTCTCACTGGCCACACAGTGAACTGTGACACACACACCACCCGTCAAGACTGAGGACAGCCACCTGCGGCCACCCAGCCAGGCCAGGAGACGCCGTCACCGTGGGAGACCTCACCACAGTAGGGAGCTGCCTTTTCCAGGACACGCGGGACTATTCCTGGGACTGTGGACCTTCCAGCGGCTCCTGAGATGCACCACGGTGCACACCAGGTCCCCGCCCCCCGCCCTGGCCGGCCCGGCCCTCCTGCAGGTTCACTTACCAGCCTTGCCCGGGGTGCCCGGTCCTCCCGGTGGCCTGCTCGCCCTTGCCCGCCCGCGTACTCCCTCCCGTGCTGCCGGGCAGTCTCAGCAGCTAAAGAGATGCCGAAAATAACCCGGCACAAGTGCTTCCATTCCCACAACAGGTGTGTTACTAAGTTAGACCGCACACGTGTCCCCAGCTGAGGTTTGGGGGCACACGCTTGCACCCCGCAGCTCCTCAGGGCCTTGCTGGGAGGGTTAGACGGGGCGGAGGCACCCTAAGGCAGCCCCTCCCGCCACCCGCTCTCCTGGCTGTGGGGGCTCCGGGACAGGCCGTTCTGGAGCTGGGATTCACTGTCATCATCATCCGTAAGCTCACACCGAGGAGAGAGCAGCCGCGGCCTGGGGGCCGCCCACCAGGCACCAGCGCAGGGCCAGGCCCATCACAGAGAAACGCCTGTGGCAAAGACGCCCCATGCAGCAGAAACAATGCACACCGATCTGCCGTCCTCACAGCTGGGCCGTGCTGCCAGGCTGGCTGGTGGCGATGGACCGGAGTCTGTCTCACAGGCTCAAGCACGGCTGCGCTTACTGGGTGCCCAAACTCCAAACACCGCCTGGTAAGAGCCACGCTCACGGAACACCTGTGTGGGCCACGCGCGTGGACGGAAACATCTGCTGGTGACTCAAGTCTGCTGAGTGCCCAGTGTGTGCCCGGCCCCATCCTCTCACGGCTCCTGGAGATCACCCTTGGCACTGGGTGCCATGATTACTTCCATTTTACAGGTGGGGAAACTGAGACACGGGGTGGTACCTGTCCAAGGTCACCCTGGGAGGAAGTCACAGCTTGCAGCTGGGACTCTGGGTAGGTGGGGTCTGACCTGGCAATGGCTGAGCTATACTCTGGCCAGAAGCTGTGCCCCACCCTTCCCCTCGACACTGGCAGTCCGCCTCAGGTGCCATGTTTTGCTGCTGGGGAAGGAAGCTCAGAGACGCTCTGCTCCTGCCTAAGGCCCCGCAGCTTGGAGCGGCAGGGTCTGTGGGACACGGGGACCCCGGTGGCTCTGCCCTCCCTCGTCCGCTTCTCCCTAAGGAGGCAGGGCCAACAGGGCAGAGGCAATGCTGTGGGCGCTGAGGCTGTGGGAGGAGAGCCGTGGCCCCCCAGGATGGCCATGCTGGGGCGACAGAGGGTGGGAGGCCTGCGGTTTTTGTTATTTTACTTACAGAGACAGACCATAGACCATTTTAAGCAGCCATGAAAACGGCCGTGGGGCAGCGCTGCAGGCCCGTCCTCTCGATCTGTAAGCAAAATAAGAAGAACACGCTGTCAGGAGGGGCGTGGGCAGGAGACCCTGCCCTGCAGGGGACCCGCAGCCCCGCTGTTCCTGCTTTTCAGAGGGTTTTAGGGATCGGGATGTGCAGCCGCCTGGGGCCAGACCACTCCCCTCTCCAGGCCTCAGTTTCCTTCTCTGAGAGTGGGTGATCCCTAAGGGCCATTTTTGGCAGGACTGTTCCAGAATCTACAAGAACCTCTACTTCTCTATTGGCAGGGGTGGGGCCCTCGTTCTCAACGCCCTCTCCCACACAGCACCTGCAACCCCATCAGCACCACCCTCAGGGGCCTGGGCCAAAGCTGCATGTTCTAAGGGCTTGGAGTCTCTAAAACGAAGCCCGGGGTCAGTGCTGAAGGGGGAAGCATTGAACAGGAAGAAAGATTCTGCCGGGCGTGGTGGCTCATGCCTCCAATCCCAACACTTTGGGAGGCTGAGGTGGGAGGATCATTTCAGCCCAGGAGTTCAAGACCAGCCTGGGCAACGTACGAAGACCTCATTTCTATTATATATAGAAAGAAAGAAAGATCAAATCTGTCTAAGCTGAAGTTAGTGGTGAACGCCACAGGAAGACAGGCTGTAGCTCTGTAAACACAGGCAGTGAGTTCTCTGTCACGGGGGTAATCAAGCGCAGGATAAAGCCTTAGCCCTTTGAGGGTCCTCCCAGATTTAGAGGAGCTTGGTCTGGGTCCCTGCTGCCTATCTTCCTTCCCTTTGCCCCCTGCCCCCACAGCTGCACCACGCTTCAACTCCAAGATGAATCTGTGCCCCGGGCAGTCACTGGGCAAGAAAAACCTCAGGCCTCAAGCCGCCGGGGTCAGTCTCCCATCAGCTTGGCTCAGAGGCCAATCCCCAGGGAGGCTCCGGAGCCTCCAGTCAGGGTTCTGTGGCTGAGCTATGGCCCCTCCAGGGCAGCCACCAGCCAGGGCCAGAGGCACAGCCAACCACCAGCTTTCAGGGAGTTGTGTGGATTAGGATGAACCTGAGGCTGCCTCAGGGTGCCCAGAGCCTCAGACATGCTCCTGCCAATCCGGTGGGACTGAGGCGTCAGCTCGGAGAAGAAAAAGTGTCGCTTATCTCTCTTATAACCCTCATGCTCCTTAAGCATAGCTGGGACCTCACCCCTGAAACGTGATCCCGTGGCAGGCTGAGAACAGAGGGGGCGGGAAGGACCCCTAGCCCCCGGCAGGCCGGCTGCAGTCACAGCTGTTCACAGGTTTCCAGAAGCAGAGCCTGCGGCCTCCGCTGGTCCCACCCCACCCCCAGCCAGAAGCATCCAGTCACCAGACTAGCACCTTTGAAGCATGGACTGCTGGTACACGGGGAAGAGCAGGGGGGGAGACGCACCCCTGAGGGTCTGCAGAGCCAGGCTCAGCCCGCAGCATTTTTCCCTGACACGGGGTCTCAGGATGTCTGTGGAGCAGGTGTTTTAGGCACTGCACCCACAGCTGCGTCTCCTGTGGTCCCCCACGAGCGTTTCCTCCCTTAGCCAACCTCTTACTAGAAACCGCAGCCAGCTCAGCAGAGCTCGGACTGTACTCGGGGCCTGCTGCCCTCCAGGACCTGCACAATTGTGACCGCAGCGTCCCAACTGTCCGGAGGCAGGGCCGGGCAGGAGTACAGGCTCCATGACACACGGACGCCCCTGAGGGTGCAGGGAGTGGGCTGGAGGCTGTTTGGCTCCCACTGAGCACTGGGCACGTTCCTGGATGTACCTGCCTCTGCGCAGCACACCTGTGAGCACCCCATTGCTGGGTCATGCCATTCCCCATCAAGTCAGAAGGCTGGCTAGGAGCCAACGTCCTACAAACAGGGGCCCTCAATCTGCTACTGGACCTGACAGCCAATGTTCTTTTCAGTGGGAGGGAGATGATGTCCAAAGTCCCTGGAGGAGCAGGCCTCCCGGCCTCAGGGCAGAGCAGGGGGAGTAGGCCTAGCCCATGGCCGCCTGGTGCTCTAGGGACAGTCGTGACATAAAGGGACAGAGGAAGCTGGTGGGGGACCCAGGGCCAGCGGGACAAAAGTCTGAGGCTCCTCCCCAGAGAGGGTCTTCGCGCCTTAGCCTCCTGTCCACTGAGGCTCACAGTCTCCACCCCTGGAGACACTGACACACGCTCCTGAGCCCCAGCCTTGAGCGGCAGGGACTCTGCCCACCCCACCTGTCCAGCGACTGGCCCAGTGACTGGGAATTGACATCTATCTTTAAAGCCAAGGCTGCGGTGGTGACTGTGACGAGAACTGGCTGCTCCCTCCCCATAGCACCCCACGGCCCACCCTCAGCAGCTCTGTGCACCAAGCCTGGCCAACCCCTTGCCCAGGGCCTGAGAACATTCTGAGGCCCCCACCCTGTGATCAGCCGGGCTGCGGAGCTCCTGGGATCTGAGCCCCTCCAGGGCCAGAGCTGCCTCTGCAGCTCCCCCGAGGGTCCTGTGCACAGATGAGCTGCTGTGTGACCCTGGGAGAGCCCCTGGCCCCGTCCGAGTCCCACGTTCCCTCTGGATGGAGCCTGGCATCCCAGGGCCTGCCAAGCAAGGCAGGAAGCCTGAGGCACAGTGGCCAGCCCTGGTGCAAGGCCTGTGTGGACTCACTTGGTACCACCACAGCCCCGGGAGGTCCCCCACTGCAGAAGAGGGAGCCGGGGTCCCGAGAGGCCGAGGAGTGGGCTTGGGGGGCTGCACAGTGGGAAGCAGGGAAGCTGGGATTTGAACTGCAAAGCTTGGGCTCTGGGCCACACCTCATGAGCTCCTCACGCTCAGGGCTTACAGCAGGTGCTCAGCGGCTCAGGGCAGGAAGCTCAGGATTTCAAACAACACGAGGGGCTCCCCCGAAGTACCTGGCCCTCGGCCATCGGCTGGGGGCTACTCACGTGTATGTGGTGTGAAGGAGGGGGGGCGTGTGGCTCCCTGGGACGTGGCAGGCGGTGGGGGTGGCATGCTGGGGGGTGTGGACCGAGGCTGTGTCTTCACCTCCGCTGGGGAGTCTGGCATCGCTGAGGCCTTAGCCTTCCTGTCCACTGGGGCTGCAACCGAAAGAGAGACTCGATGAAGCCGGCTAAATGCAGAGGCCAGTGTCCGCAGCCCCACGGGTTCCCAGCCAAGGCCCCACCGAGTGTCTGCAGGCCCAGGTGGGCTCCCAGCAGGAGCAGCCTGCCCCAGGTGCCCTGGCAGGCCGTGGACACCCCACCTGCAGGTGATCGTGGGGCAGAGCCAGGCCGGACAACCTGCTGGGTCAGCTCACCTCAGGTGGCTGCTGGGCTGGGGCCAGGGCCCTCAGTGTGTGGCAGGTGTGGGAAAGCTGCGCCCCACCCCAGGCTTGAGGTTTCTGCAGAGCATGGAGCGGGCAGTGCCCTGAGGCAGCAGTGCCACGCTCCTTCCTCCATGCGCACCCCCCTGGGGGTGTTCAGCTTGGCCTTAGCCCCTCCTCCAGTTCTCATTCAGCTGCAGGTCAGGCTGGGATGGAGAATGCATTTCCCACGTTCCCAGGTGGGGCTGCTGCTGCTCCTGCCCCAGAAGCCACACTTCTAAGAGTCCCTGCCACCTTCGAGTGCTAAAAGGCTCCCCTGGGAAGGGAGTGCCTGCCCAGGCAGTGCCCAGCACGTAGGCCATCTCGGGCGGCAGAACCTCTATTTTAACAGCCTTCCACCCGGGTGATGGGCAAGACAGCTGAGACAGAGGAGGTAGCATTGATTTCAGGATGGCGAAGGCTGGCCTCTCCGAGGGTGGCCCGCCCACATGTGATGATGCCAGGACATTTGATGCAGCAGAACCCACAGCTGAACAACATTCCCTATGGCCTGGGGCTCCCTGAATTCTGAGAAGCTCGGCCCAGGGCCAGCTGTGTGGGAGAGGGCTGAAAATGCTGAAGGCGCTGGTGGGCTGGGACTGGTGGACACTGAACCCCCTGAGCCACCCAGAGTGCAGGACCTGTGGACACAGCTTCCGGGCCCAGGGCCTGCAGCACAGACCCGCCCCAGACATCCGGAGGCCAAGCCAGCACTTTTTGCAGGGGGTAGGAGTATAAGCCTCTGGATCCCCCAATTCATCTAAGTCAAGGTCAGCCAGCGCCAAGGCTAGCTTGAAACACCTGGGACCACTGCCCTGTCCGCTGAGGCTTCGGACCCTCAGCAGCTGAGACCGACAAGGTGGGCACTCTCTACCTGCTATCACCTGCATGGCCCTGCATGCTCCCCCTGCTGCTCACACCTGCACGGCCCCACACACTCCCTCTGCCCATACCTGCACTGCCCCACACGCTCTCCCTGCTCACACCTGTACAACCCCACACACTCCCCCTGCTGCTCACACCTGCACTGCCCCGTACACTCTCCCTGCTGCTCACACCTGCACAGCACCACACCCTCCCCCTGCTGCTCATACCTGCACTGCCCCACACACTCCCCCTGCTGTTCACACCTGCACAGCCCCACAGGCCTCCCCCTGCTGCTCACACCTGCACTGCCACACACACTCCCCCTGCTGCTCACACCTGCATGGCCCCGCACGCTCCCCCTGCCCACACCTGCACTGTCCCGTACACTGTACCTGCTGCTCACACCTGCACGGCCCCACACACTCCCCCTGCTGCTCACACCTGCACGGCCCCGCACGCTCCCCCTGCTGCTCACACCTGCACTGCCCTGCACGCTCCCCCTGCTGCTCACACCTGCACGGCCCCACACACTCTCCCTGCAGCTCACACCTGCACTGCCCCACACACTCTCCCTGCTCACACCTGTACAGCCCCGCATGCTCCCCCTGCCCACACCTGCACTGCCCCATACACTGTCCCTGCTGCTCACACTTGCACGGCCCCACATGCTCCCCCTGCTGCTCACACCTGCACGGCCCCGTATGCTCTCCCTGCCCACACCTGCACTGTCCCATACACTCTCCCTGCTGCTCACACTTGCACGGCCCCGCACGCTCCCCCTGCTGCTCACACCTGCACGGCCCCGTATGCTCTCCCTGCCCACACCTGCACCGTCCCATACACTCTCCCTGCTGCTCACACTTGCACGGCCCCGCACGCTCCCCCTGCTGCTCACACATGCACTGCCCCATACGCTCCCCCTGCTGCCCACACCTGCACTGCCCCGTACGCTCTCTCTGCCCACACCTGCACTGCCCCGTACACACCTGCTCACACCTGCACAGCCCTACATGCTCCCCCTGCTGCTCACACCTGCACTGCCCCACACGCTCCCCCTGCTGCTCACACCTGTGGGGTCTCACCCATGGCCCAGGGTATGAGCAGGTGAAGCCACAGTTTCCTGGTGTCTGTTGCCTTCATTAGTGAGCTGTGGATGCTGCCCCTGCTTCTCTTGCCATTTCCCCACGCCAGGGGCCCCAGCACCATCATCAAATGGAGAGACACCCCGGGGGTCAGGGCCATCCGGCCTCTGTGGAAGGTGGCTAATAAAAGGCTTTTACGGCTATCACGTGCCAAATGCTGTGCAAACCTCGCCTGATCCTCTTGCCACCTGCTTCTTTTACTGAGGGCGGAGAAGCTCAGAGAGCCTGAGATCATGCTCGACATCTCGGGGTGGTGGTGCCTGGCTGTAACCAGCCCCTGTGCTGCAGGCAGGAGTGGAACAGCCCCCCCACCCCGTACCCCGTCTGCTTGGCGCATGATGAACAGTGTGGTGAGGAAGCAGCCAGTAAGCAGCCACCCAGGCCTAGCGGCACCTGCTGTCCCCTCCACACAGCCGCTGGCCTCCCTCAGAGGGGTGCCTGCCCCTCCTGGCCACCCACCTGCCCGGAGGCTGACAGCTGGGAACATGTGTGGCCACAGCTGTGGGGGCCGTCAACACCTCCTGGCTACAGGGCCGGTGGCCAGTCCCTGGTGACAACGCAAGAAGGTGGGCATGTGGGGCATCCCTGTGGGGTGTAAGAAGGTGAGTGTGGTGGGGCGTGCTCCTACCCTGACCAGGCTGCCCTTGGGCCAGCGAGGATTGGGCACACTCAGAAGGGAGCTGGCAGGGATGGGGTTGGGAGCTTCAAATGCCAGGCTGGCTCTGGGGACACAGGTCCAGGACACTGGGGATGCCACCTGTTTAGATCTTTCAAAGCCCTCCCACGGAGGCAGTTTCATTCGAGTCTTGAAAATGGAAGAAAACAGAAGTGGCTGCACAGAGAGCCCCTCTCCGGGGAGCTGGTGCCGGGCGCTGGGCGGGCTTGTGGGGTAGATGGACATTCCACGTTTTCTAAGGTTGAGAGTGTGGCCAGGAGACCGGGGGGCTGTCAGGCCTCGGCACAAGGAGTTACCACGGTCATCATCCAACAAGGGCTTATGGCCACTGCCCGCGTGCTTGTGACACACTGGGCCCAAAGCCAGAGCAGACAGTGCCCTGCAGCGCCCGGGGCAGTCGGGATTTTGTGGGTTCCCTTTGGGCAGAACAGCGGCTGTCCTTTTACCGGGAGACCTGGATAGCAGCTCACCGCAGGGAGACTCTTCTCGGTGATGAACGGACACCAGTGACTCCTGTCACCCTCGTGGACCCTCTGTGGTGATGCCACCATCAGCCCATTTTACAGGGAGGGACGAGGCTGAGAGGTGAAGCCAGCTACGCACGGCCCCACCGCAAGTCTGCTGCATGCTGGGATCTGAAGCTCCACCCAGAGCTGCCCCCACAGGGCCGGGCTCTGCAGGACTTCCAGGTCCCAGCTTGTCATCAACGCACTGTCCTCCTTCTAGGGCTCAGGGTATTTGCAAAGAGGCAGCAGGTCTGGAATTCAAACTGGAGGCCGAACGGAGGCTGTGGGGAGCAGGAGGTCCCATGCCTGGAACACACCAGGGAGTGGCTGGTGGCCTCCCCGCCGCTCTGCGGGACCCACCCCGGGTTGTGCAGGGCAGCTCTGCAGGTGATAGGACTTCACAGGGTTTGCTGAATCCCATATGAGTGTTCCTGGCTGTGTGGCCTAGGGAGAGCCTCTTCCCCTTTCTGAATCTCACTTTCCTCCTCTGTATGTGTGGAGGAAGTCAGCTGACAGGTGTGGGAGGTCCCCACACCCTGCCTGGCATACAAGGAGACCAGGCCGAAGGTCATGGAGCCAGGGGTGCCTCGACCTGCTCCTACGGCTGCCCCCGGCGCAGACTCCACCCAAGAAAGCAGAAAGTGACAAGGACCCCAGGGAAGATGAGGGTGAGTGCGGATGGTTAGAGGAACAGAATTTGTGGCCAAGAAAATAGCCTGGGAGTTGGCCAGGGACCTGGAAGGAAAGGGGCGGGGGTGAGGGCAGCAGGGAGTCAGGGGGTCTGCACAGCAGCAGCCGGGGCCGTCTCTGGGGGGCACATCGTCTCTCTCTTGCTCGAGACCCTCCAGCAGCTTCCACTGCACATGGAGCTTCACCAGTCCACACCACTCCCTGACGTGCATCACCCCGCTCTCCCCCAGGGCTCGGCTACCTCCCCTCCTTCCCTCTGGGATTCAGCTTCAACTTCACTTCTGCAGGAGAGGCTGCCCCCTCCCCAGAGCTCTGCCAGTTTCCCCGTTCACCTCCCCAGGATGGCACCTCACTCAGCGGCCCTGCCTCTTGTGGAACCTGTTTGCAGGGTCTCTGCTTGACTGGGTCTCCCAGGAAACAGCTCACCTGCACAGCCTCCAAAGGAAGTCCCCCAGGGAAAATGCCTCTTTGGGGTCCACCCATTAGGGGATGGAAGGGAGCAGAGAGGAAAGCGGGGGTGAGTGGGTGCAGTGGTTAGGGGCAGGGCTGAGGGAGGTGGGGCTGGGAGCTGGGGGGTACATGGGAGGGGCTGGGCTGCCCAGCTGCAGAACATGTGGGGCCGGGGCTCAGGGCAGGGGACCCACGGCTGCCCTGGACACCCGCCTCCTTGGTGCTGGCTGGGCAAGAAGGCACGGTGGGTACACCCCACAGGCGCAGAGGGAGGCCGAGTCCTGCCAGCTGGGCTTCCTCAGACGAGCCACAGCCTGTCCGCCCATTTCCTTGCCTCTGGGCGGTGCACCACAGTCCCTCACTAAAGTGGATGGAGAGGAAGCCATGCTTGGTGGGGAGCCCCGGACTCCCTGCGAGCACTTGAAATGCTGGCTATTACCCCTCTCCATCCCTGCACACCCAAGCAGTGTGGGGAGCCCCGGACTTTGGAGTCCCCACTGGTCCGCGGCTCCACCAAGGCCACCCACAGGCTCCTCTCCTGGCGGAGGCACCACTAGACAGGCCCAGCCTCCTCCTTCCTGGGCGCCTGGCTTCCCGCCCTGCACCTCAGCCAAGGGCCATTTCCACTCCCAGACCCACTCTGAGGCTCAGAGGCCCCGTGGGCTCTCGGCCCGTGGCTGTAAACCAGGCAGGAAGAGGCCTGGCCCGTGCCCTTGCCCTGGGCACAGGACCACTCACTGGCCCTGTTCCCCCTCCATCTGCAAGACGGCCCATCCAGACATGGAGGAGAACGAAGTCATCAAACCACTTGGAGAAATAAAACTGCCGGCACACAGAGCCCCTCGTGCTTCACAGTAGACCCATGTCCTGGCACGGCGGTCCCCAGTAACCCCAGGGGCTCAGCGGCACACGGAGCCCCTCGTGCTTCACAGTAGACCCATGTCCTGGCACGGCGGTCCCCAGTAACCCCAGGGGCTCGGCGGCACACGGAGCCCCTCGTGCTTCACAGTAGACCCATGTCCTGGCACAGCGGTCCCCAGTAACCCCAGGGGCTCAGCGGCACACGGAGCCCCTCGTGCTTCACAGTAGACCCATGTCCTGGCACGGCGGTCCCCAGTAACCCCAGGGGCTCAGCAGCACCAGGAAAGGGGCAGCCTCTGTCTCAAGGGGTGTGCATCTCAGGGCAGAATAGTGAAGTGGCAGGGAGGGCTGATGATGACATGGAGGGCTGATGTCGTGGAGGAACCCCGCTTCCCAGGCCTGTTCCCAGCATCCTCTACTCGCTGCTCCGTGAGGCAGGCGCCATAACTACATCCACTTTCTAGATGGGGAAACTGAGGCCCGGAGAGGGCAAGTGACTTGTTCTGGGACTCAGAGCCCGGAAGCACCAGAGTGTGGACCTGGAGCCCCCTTGGCCACCCTCGGGCCGCACACAGCAGCCACTAGGAGGTGAAGTGGCCCGACGCCAGCCAGCCTGGACCCTGACTCGGCAGCACTGGGACGTGCAGCCCTGTGGGTGTCACATGGGCCAATGGGACTCTGCCTCATACTCGAGACTGGGGTGGGTGGCCCGCTGCTTTAAGGGATCTGGGATTACGCCTGCGGTTGGCCGGGCTCTGAGGCGCAAGCGTAAGGATGGTCGTTCCAACCCTGAGGGGGTTTCTTTCCAAAGCTTGAAGCACCCATGAAACAGAAATGAGGCCTCCAGCATCCCTGAGCCCCATGTCAGCTGCAAGGGGACCCCAGTCCCTGAGGACACCCCCATTTATTTTCAAACAGCCCGAAGGCCCAGCTCCACCTGTGCAGAAACCAGTTGTGGCAAAGCGAGGGTCCAGCGCTGCCTGTGCAGGAGCCTGGAATTTGGGGAGGGGTCCCGTGGCCTGGCTGCCCCATACAAGGGGGTCCCCAGAGCACCTGCTGTCCCACCCTGGCCATCCTCCCACAACCTGCACCTGTCCCAACAGCACTGTGGTCCTCTTGCTGGGGCGGGCGGGGTCACTCTGGGTGTTGGCCCCTGCTCTGTGGTCCTGGCTCAGAGGCAGGTGGGCAGGGGCTTCGGAGTCTGATGAGAAGGGCCCCGACACCTGGAGGGGAAGGGTCTCATACAGAGGGCCAAGCCTGTCCTCACGGACTCTTCTGTGGCACCGACAGAGAGACTGTGCGTTTCCATCTTAAGAGTGGGGAAACCGAGGCACAGATAGGCCGAGGATGGAGAGAGCCAGGTGTGGATCCAGGTGGACTGGCCCAGCCACCCCTTCCCCACCAGCCACGGAGTGCACCTCCAGTGTGGGAGGTACAGCTGCCCTCCTGGCCTCCCTGCCTCTGTGGCTCAGGCCTCTACCAAGCATCCTCACTCTCCCTGCCCATGGCTGATGGCGGCCTCTTCTAACTGTCTGTCCCCCAACCCCAGAACAGGGGATCTGCCTGTCCTTCCCACCCTCCATGGCTCAGGCACTGGCTCCGGGCTCAATGCGTCCCTCTCTGGGCACAGCTGAGTCGTCGGTGCCCTGATGCTGGGTTTCCTGGTATGCGGCTTCCCCTAAAGGGTCTGGGCATGCAGGAGCCGGGCAAAGATGCCTAAAGGAAGAAGATGGGGAGAGGGTGCCTGCTCCTCCACAGCCCTGGCTGCAGCCTCATCTGCCTCCCAAGCTACCACCCATCAAGAAAATTCCCAGAACTGCTGGGCACGACGGCTCATGCATGTAATCCCAGCACTTTGGGAGGCCAAGGGGGCAGATCACCTGAGGTCAGGCATTTGAGATCAGCCTGGGCAACATGGTGAAACCCCATCTCTACTAAAAATACAAAAGTTAGCTGAGCATGATGGTGTGTGCCTGTAATCCCAGCTACTCAGGAGGCTGAGGCCCGAGAATTGCTCTAGCCTGGGAGGCGGAGGTTGCAGTGAGCTGAATTCATGCCACTGCACTCCAGCCTGGACAACGAAGAGAGACTCTATAAAAGAAAATTCCCAGACCCTGGAGGCCACTCCCTGGGGCCCATGGGAGAGGCCGTGTCCTTCCCAGATGGTGCGTCCAGTTCCCAGCGAACTGTCACTAACCGCCGGCAGAGGAAGCCGCTTTCCAGGCCTGGCGGAGCCGGTGGGAAAGAACACGGAATGTGCTGGGACCAGCCACTCATCCATCACTTTCCCAATCTGCCCAGGGCACCCAGCCCACCCTGCCCAGCTGGGAAATGGCCATAGCCCAGGGCTCCCAGCCAGGGGGTTCCAGAACCCTCCATGGGAGGGGAACTCGTGGCTTCCCGGCCTTCCCTGCCTCACACCCTCTTCAGCTCTGGAGCCACGGCCCTGCTTCTGCTGTAGCCTCCTCTGACTACCATGCAGGACGCTGGGCAGGTACTACCGGTGACAGCCTTGAGGCCTTTGCACAGGCAGCGCAGCCGTGGCGACGATGTCCCTTTGTGTGCCTCACCTGACCTGAGTGTGCAGATCACCTCACTTCGTGTCCCCGCAGGTCTAGGAGGATGTCAGGTGGAGAAACTGAGGCTCGGGCCTTCTGGCTCTGGAGCCCACCCTCCTCGTGGGTTTGGGACATGCTCCTGTGGGCAGGGGGATCGTCTCTGGAGTTGACTGCAGGCAGGCAGGGGAGGAGGGCTCCAGGCCTCTCCTCCAGTCAGCCCAGCCTCAGAGGCGCAGCAAGGCCTCTAGCAAAGCCTTTCCTGGGGCCGTGGTGCAGGCTGGGCTCCCGGCGCTCAGGATGGGCCCTGAGCCCGGAACAGTGCTGTGCCTCAGTTGGCCCCTCCGTAAAAGTGCAGAACTGGGGACTGAGCTCAGGCTCTGGATGCTGCAGCCTGGGTGGGTTGCCTCAGTGTCCACATCTGTGCGACGGGGATGAGAAATGACATGAATGCACATGGACAGTCACTGGCCATCCTGGGTGACCCTGGTGGTGGCTGGGACGAAGGACACCACCGCTTTACACAGCTGCTCATTTTCCTTCCCAATTTGTAGGCCATCTGGGAAAGGCACAGATGAGCAGAGAGGGTACCCCGAGGGTCATTCATGCACGGTCACCCTCCCGCTCCTCACGGCCCCGGAGATTGGCGACCCTGTGCCCACACTGCCCCGAGGGATGAGGTCATCTTAGGTCTCTGGCCACGGCTGCGCAGTGAGTGAGGGGCAGAGCTGGGAAAGGAGCCCCAGCCTCTGAATTCCACCCTCTGCTTGGCCAGGCAGCCATCCTGTGCAGTGAGCCCAGGCTAAGGTAAACCGGACACTTGCTTTTGGGGAGTCAGAGGGGCGAGCCACCTCCCAGACATGCTTCCCAAGAGCAGTACACAGCGGCTTCCCGGCCCCTCGGCCAGCACCAGAGCAGCCCGGCCCTTCTTTGCTTGGTGCCTGGCTGCCCCTCCGGCCTCACCGCCCAGCTCCCTGCACCCCCGGGGCTGGGCCTCGGCCACTGGCTGCACTTGCCCCAGGGCCTCTGCATGGCGGGGTCTCTGCAGGGAAAGCGCGTCCCCGTGGTCCCTGAAAGTCGGTCTTTCATCCTTACGCTGTGCCCCAGGCCCGGCCTCCCAGTGAGGCTGCAGCCCCGAAGCCCTTTGCCCTGGCTCCCTTCCTGGCGCTGTCCCTCCCCGCAGCTCTGCGGCCAGCCCACCTGTCTTGTGCCTCTTTCTCTCTTGTGGACGCTCCAGGTGAGCTCCAGGAGGGCTGGGCTTTTCTGCCTCATCAGCCACAGCCTGCAGCAGTGCCTGCCACATCCCACACCGCAGGCACTCAGCAAACACCTGCTGCATGGTGACCGAGAAAACCCGGAGAGGCACAGCCCACTGAGGACCGACAGGCCCAGCCACGGTGCCCTCCGGAGCCACTGTCATCCAAAGGTCTGGGCGGGGCGGCACCCTCCCACCTCCAGAAGAGCTGCGGGGTGAGCTGCCGATGGCGTGAGCCGTGCAGGTGGCCCTCGAGGCAGGGTCTCTGTGCCTGCTCTCCAGAGCCCCCAAGGGGCAGGTGAAACAGAGGAGAACCTGGTGCTGACTGGGAAGGGCCCTGAGAAGGTCTTTGACCAGCGCCAGACCTGGGGCTCCCAGGCCAAGACGAAGTGAAGGGACACGGGGCTCCTTTGGGGCAGACCCCAGGACAGCAGGTGCTCCTACCCCCACCTCCAGGGCTATGCCAAGTGCAGGGATGCGGGGTGGGTGAGGCAGCCTGAGAGCCTCAGGGGCTGCCCCACATCTGGCTCGTACCTGCCTCTCTGCCTGGAGAGTAAGCAGCCACTAAACACGGGGGATCAGCACCTTCTCCCCATCGGTCTGGGAAGGCCCTCCTGCCCCCTCAAGGGACGAGGAACCAAGTCCCATTTCTCTCCCTGGCCCTTCCTGGTCCTCCTGGGCCTGACCCAGGGCGGACCCTTACTCTGGCCCCACGAACTCACCCCTGCTGCCCTTCCCACCATGGACAGGAACGAGGGACCCTGACCCCAGGGGCTGTGGGTGATGACTATGGAGGTCACAGGTTACCATGGCAACAGAGCAAGGTTGGGTGGCTGGAAAGTCAGTTAGCATCCCGCTACGACCGACTGGGTAAACTCGGGGTGGGGGTTGTCCCAAAACCCATATGAGTCTCTGGCTCCCCTCGGGTAAGATGGGGCGCCTCTCTGGATGGAGTAATTTGAGACAGTGAACAAAAAGCCTTTTGTAAACTCAAAAGCCCATTGTGACCCTGCCATGGGGACAGCATCTCTCGAGAGTCAAAGCACTGGGGCAGGGAGGGAACAGAAACCTCAGGCTCTCCGTCCCTGCGGGAATGGAGCTGGCTTTTCTCCTAATCTGGCCTCAGTTTTCTTAACTGTAAAATGGGAATGAGGATGGAATTCACCCCACAGAATCGCAGAGGGACGAGGTGCAGGAGCTCATGAAGAGCATCTAGAACAGAGCGCCTTGAGGCCCACGGCCCACTCGACCCAGCCTCCTTCTGGGGATGGGCACGTGACGAGGGGGCAGAGAGGAGGCCCTGTCCTCAGCACACATGCGCCCGGGTTTTTAAACTCCTCTTAGTTGACAGCTGATCTGCACTGGAGCTCAGGTTCTGAAACCAATCTTTCATTTCAATCCCAGCTGACTGACCAAGCCATGCGGTGTGAGAGGCCCGACTTGAAGGCGGGAAACTGAGGCAAGGAACTGTGACGCCGCTTGCCCCAGTCACCCAGCTGTCATGCTTCGGGCCATCCGTCCAGCCACAGTGGCCACATGGAGCTGACTCGTGAGGATCGTCCTTGGCACTGTGCCCAGAGCCAGCTCACAGGTGACCATGAGCAACAGTGTTGGGTAAAGGGACGAAGCAGAGTCTCTGGGGAACAGTGAAGACCCACCCCCTGCAGCCGTGTCGGGGAAGCTCTATCACTCAGAGTTGGCTGGCAGGGCCCAGGCTGCCATCAGCACCACGAACAGATGCCCTGGGCCTCCCTTCAGTGAGGGAAGGAGGCGGAGGTCCCATGTCACAGGTGTGCGGCTAAACCGCATCACACAAAAATCTCACTGAAACTCCCCTCTGGGCCCAGTCCAGGGCTCTCCATTCAACGGGAGCCCACAGGCCGCCTCTGCCTGCAGGCTGGGCCCACGTGCCTTCTGAACCACGATGCGGCCCCAGGCAGAACTGGCCTTGCCTCCTCCCTCCCCAAGGAGAGAAGGAAACCTCCTTCATGGGTTTTAGAGGACCAAGGAGCCCTTCTGGACAGCTGCGCCCTGCAGGTGAACCGGGCTCACCAAAGAGACACAGAAGGGGCACCAAGTGCACCGTGTTACTGGGGCCCAACGGGACAGTGGGCTGTCTCTCTGCCAGTCCTGGCCAGTGACACCGACGGTGCCGCCATCCCTCCTGGCACCAGCTGGAATACTTTGCCTGACTCTGCATGTCCATCTCCTCATTGTTCAGGCCTGGTGCAAATCTCTTGACTCAGGGAAGCCTTCCCTGACCACCCGGCTCAAAGCGTCCCTGTCCTTGGCGCCACGTCCTGACCACCAGGCTCAAACCGTCCCTGTCCCCGGAGCCACGTCCTGACCACCAGGCTCAAACCGTCCCTGTCCCCGGCACTCTGCCATGTCCTGACCACCAGGCTCAAACCGTCCCTGTCCCCGGAGCCACGTCCTGACCACCAGGCTCAAACCGTCCCTGTCCCCGGAGCCACGTCCTGACCACCAGGCTCAAACCGTCCCTGTCCCCGGAGCCACGTCCTGACCACCAGGCTCAAACCGTCCCTGTCCCTGGCGCTCTGCCACGTCCTAACCACCGGGCTCAAAGCGTCCCTGTCCCCGGCGTTCTGCCACATCCCGACCACCGGGCTCAAAGCGTCCCTGTCCCCGGCGCCACGTCCTGACCACCCGGCTCAAAGTGTCGCTGTCCCTGGCGCCACGTCCTGACCACCCGGCTCAAACTGTCCCTGTCCCCAGCGCCACGTCCTGACCACCCAGCTCAAAGTGTCCCTGTCCCCGGCGCCACGTCCTGACCATCCGGCTCAAAGCGTCGATGTCCCCGGCGCGCTCTGCCACGTCACCTCACCCGTTTTCCTTCTCTAGCCACTTGTCAGTGCCTGAAGCCTCCGTATGTGAGTCCTCGGGCTTACACCCATCTCCCCCAGGGCAGGACCTGAACAGCACCTGGCATGTGGTGCGACCCCATAAGGGGTGCTGACTGCCCCATAAAGACAAAGCCCTCACGTGCCCCCTGGCAGCGGCAGCCCGACATCCTGCCCTTGGCAGGCTCAAGGGGACGGCTTGGCTGGCCGCCACGGGACACAGCCTGCCCCTCTGCCTGTGAGCCCAGCAAGCTGCTCCCCTCATCCATTCAGCGGGGGAACACCCCTCCGTGGGTGCGTCTGAGGACCAGGAGCTTCTTGAGTCTGTCCTGCGGCAGCAGCTGGGGGTGCCAGTCACGGTTATTTGGAACCCTCCCCTGCAAGGCATGTTTCCTGCTAATGGCCTCGATTTCCCAACCCACCAAAGCCCCTGCCCTTTTGATGTGATTCCTCTTCCTGTGGAGAGGCAGGGTCCACTTCCCCGCCCCCGCTGGATCTGGGCTGACGGGGGGACTTGCTTTGGCTGGGGACAGGATATGGTGCAAAGGGTGTCAGACAACCCTGAGCCTCGATGCAAGCGGCCGGCAGCCTCACTAGTCCTCTGTGGGGCCCCCACGTGAACACGCTCAGGATGATACACATGCAGGGTTGCCCAGCCACTCGGCAGAGCTGCTGACCCACGACTGACCACGGACTGGCCAGCAAACCCAGCCACACTCAGAAGAACCACCCCGTCGAGCTTGCCAAAACTGCCAACCTAAAGAACGGCGAGCCAAAGAATGGTGGTTGCTTGGAGCCACTGTTTGAGGGCGGCTCGTTACACAGCAGTAGCTGACGGATACACTTCAGTACTTAGAATCTCAACACATCAGAGCTGCAAGAGACCTGAGAGACCAACAATCAAATTCCACAGCCGCTGAAAGGGCGGCTGGGAAGCTGGACAAGAGAAGTGACCCCCTCATCTCCAGCCAAACCAGGCCTCAGATGCCAAGGACGCTCTCGCCCTTTGCTCCTCCACTCCCCACTCCTCTGTGCTGGGGTCTCAGCTGGGACAAGCAATTCCACCTGCAGGAATGCGTTCTCAGGAAATAACCAGGGGGTGCACGAACACTCACCTTCAAGGCTGTTCATCACAGCGCCGTTTATGAGAATGACAAACGGAATAATACGGTGCCTCCTCAGAGAGGGCTGGGCGGACACATGAGCTACTCCACGCAAAACTAAGGAACCCGAAGAATCACGCCGTGGCCACCTTCACTTTGGAAAGCTGTTCCCTGGTATCTGCTGACTGGACCGGTCACAGCTGTGCATGCAGCTGGCTCACTCCTGGGCACAGAACCAGCAGAAGAGCTAACACACGCACACGTCTCCAGAGCAATGAGCAAGAACTTCACAGGCCACCTCCTCAGCAAGGGTGCACCGAGGTGGAGGGGCACGTGGCTCCATCATGGCCACACAGTGGAACACAATGCAGCAAGGAAAAGACCCGTACCACCAAGGACAACCCTGCACACAGTCTCAGGCACGGCGGCCAGGCCCTGCAGGGCATGTGCGCCAGTCTGCTTCTAGAAAATTCGGAACCAGGCAGCAACACTCTGATGCTAGAGATCAGGGTGGTGGCTCCCAACAGTGGAGTGACCAGAGGGGGACCAGGGGCCTCGCGGGCAGGTCAGAAAACGTTTGTGGGTCAGGCCCGTGGTCGTGCGCATGACGCTTTGTGAAGCCTGTCGGGCTGCACGCTTCTGTGTGCTGGGCAGCAAGGACACATTTACTTGCAAAATCCATGTCACAGGACGTTCTCTAGTGACACGGTGACCCATGAGAGAAAACCAACAAGGTGACAGAGCAGAGCGTCTACTTTGGAAATAAACATAGGCACGGAAAGCCAACGAGGCCAGAGGCGCAACCATGGACCACGGCGGGCAGGAGACGGTCGCAGCCACCACGCTCTTGCCGTGTTTTCAAGTGTCCAGGGTGAGTCTGAGCCTGGCCCTGGCCCAGTCACTGAGCCCAGAGCCCCAAGCCATCCAAGGTGCCCCAAACTCTGCCCTGCACCCGGAGGACGGTGCCCAGGGACTGGTCTTCCACAGCACCCTGGGAGAAGCTGGGGGACAGTGGTGAGCTCAGAGGCTGGAATTAAAATCTTCCCTGCTCCCCAAAGGGCCACAAATGGGACCCAGATGTCCGGGGCCTGCTTGCCCCATGGCCACACACAGAGGAAGCACATTCCCTGCCCAGCTGCTGGGCTGCACTACCAACAGCAACGCCCTGAGAGCCCAGGGGGAGGCGGCCCTGCCATCTGGGCTGCCTGCTGCCAGGGCAGGTGGGGGTCAGGGTGTGGCTGCCAGGCCAGGCAGGGGTGGAAGGAGGAAGGGGCGCTGTCCTCACCTAGCACTGGCCCTGGCACCCTGGGAGTCCTGGGTACAGCCAGTCCCTTCTCTAGTCCTTGTGCCCCCAAGCCACCAAGGGAGGCAGCCAGCCTGAGGACAGACACGGTTCTGCGTGAGGGTGTGTGTGCTGGGGTGCTGCCAGGAGGAGGTGCGGGTGTGGGGAGGAGATGGGGCTGGGGGTGCATGGGTGGGTTGGGGGGTGGGTGAACTGCTTGGTAGTGGCCTCCTGCCCTGGATCTGCCCATCTGAGTGAGTTCTCCAGCCTGACCTCAACTCAGAGGAGGGATAGCTCCTCCAGGAACCCCACAGGCAGCAAGGGGGTGGGGGACTGGGGGCAAGCACAAAAGACAGGTGGGCTGGTCACAGGGCAGGGGCGGGGCCTGGTGGGCTGTGTGGCTGGTCACAGTGCTGGTGGGGGCCCTGGTGGGCTGTGTGGCTGTTCACAGTGTGAGCGGGGGATCTGGTGGGCTGTGTGGCTGGTCACAGGGTGAGTGGGGACCCTGGTGGGCTGTATGGCTGGTCACAGTGTGAGCGGGGATCCTGGTGGGCTGTGTGGCTGGTCACAGGGTAGGAGGGGACCCTGGTGGGTTGTGGCTGGTCAGAGGGTGGGAGGGGACCCTGGTGGGCTGTGTGGCTGGTCAGAGGGTGGGAGGGGACCCTGGTGGGCTGTGGCTGGTCAGAGGGTAGGAGGGGATCTGGTGGAATCTGGTTGCCCTGCCCTCTCTGAGCCACTCCCTGACACCTTCCTGTCTCAGGAGCGTCACGGTGCCCTCCATCCATCCATCAGGGGTGTGTGCGTGTGTGCACATGTGCGTATTTGTGTGGGTATGTGTGCACTCAAGTATACATAGGTGTATGTGTAGGTTTGTACATGGACGTGTTTATTCATGCACGTGTGTACATGGGTGCATGTGTATATGTATAATGTGTGTGCACTCACGTGTTCAGGTATGTGTATGTGGTGCATGTGTGTATATTCACGTGTGTGCACTCATGTATATGTGGGTGTATGAGTATGTGTATTCATGTGTATGTGGGCGCATGCATGTCCTCGTGTGTGCATGGGCATGTATCTGTGTGTGCATGTGTGCAATTGTGTACATATGGGTGTATGTGTATATTCATGTGTGCAGGTATGTGGGCACGTGTGTACTGTGTGCATGGGCATGTATCTGTGTGTGCATGTGTGCAATCATGTGTACATATGGGTGTATATGTGTGTATTCATGTGTGTATGTGGGCACATGTGTGTCCTCGTGTGTGCATGGGCATGTATCTCTGTGTGTGTGTGCAGTCATGTGTACATATGGGTGTATATGTGTGTATTCATGTGTATGTGAGCACATGTGTCCTCATGTGTGCATGGGCATGTATCTGTGTGTGTACAATGTGTGCAGTCATGTGTACATGTGGATGTGTATTCATGTGTGCAGGTATGTGGGCACGTGTGTGTACTCGTGTGTACATGGGTGTATGAGTGCACTCATGTCTATGTGGGTGTATGTATACGTCTGTATTCATGCATGTGTGTACGTAGGCACGTTTATATTCATGTGTGCATGGTTATGTATCGGTATGTTTATAACATGTGCACGCATGTGTACATGGGGTGTATGTGGGCATGTGTGGACGTGTGTGTGTACTTGTGTGCATGGGTGTGTGCACTCACGTGTCAGTGTGGCTGTATGTGCACTGTATTCATGTGTGTGTGCACTAACGTGTCTGTCGCTGTACCTGTGTATTCATGTGTGTGTGCATGGGCGTGAATTCGTGTGTGCATGTGTGTGTGTATCTGTGCAATCATACACTGGGGCTTCCCCCCGCGCACGTGGATGTCCCATGAGCTGGCATGGCCAGGCTGTGCAGGGAGTGACTCACGTGGAGAGACAGCGTGGCCTCCCTGGTGTGTGTCCTCGTGGGGTGAGTGTTCACATCTGTATTTTCTCTAGTGAGGACTGGGACATCAGGAATGGCTGCAGACTGCCCCGGCCTGAGTAAGAGTGGTCTGATCTGTATACAGAGCTTCTCTGGAAGGAACAAGTGGCCACTGGAGAGGGTGGGTGGGCTGGGCAGGGAAGAAGGGGTGGGGGGATCCTCTGCCTTCCCTCTTTGCCTCCCAGCCCTTTATTTCACACCACATCCTCAATTTATTTTTGAAAATGCCTTTGGCCACTGGCGCAGGCCCCTCCTCACTGTGGCCCCTGGGGATGGAGACCTGACTGCTAGGTGGAGGGGCCGGCAGAGAGGGGGGTCACACACGTCACATCGGTTGCTAGAGAGGCGCAGCAGCAGGGATTCTTTTAGAAAAAGACAGCTGCTCGGGAGGCTGAGGCAGGAGGTTGTGCCACTGCACTCCAGCCCAGGCGACAGAATGAGACTCCATCTCAGAAAAAGAAAATAGAAAAAGAAAAAAGGAGAACTGGTGGACTGTAAGGAGTTCATCGGCTGTCGGCTGACCCCAGGCCGGGCTGCAGGTGACTTAGCCAGCCCCGCCCTCTGCACAGCCATGCGCCTGGACTTAGGTGCGGAGCAGAACGTCCCACAGCCGGCCCCGGACAAGCGAGGGCTAGAGAACCTTCCAGGAAGAGGCGATGCCACACCTGGTTCTGAAGGCCGCAGGACTGGCATCGTGAGAGAAAGGCGGAGGGGAGGGCCTGTGCCAGGGGAGGGCACGGAGGCTGGGATGCCAGGGACACCAGGGGAGAAAGGTGGAGGGGAGGACCTGCCCGGAGAGGGCACGAAGGCTGGGATGCTGGGGACAGGCAGGTGGCACAGCCCTGGGAACAGGACCCTCCCACGTGCAGAGCCAGCGGAGCCCCATCGCTGGGCTGGCGGGGAAGGCCCAGCCGCCTGCGGAGGGTCTGGGAAGCCAGGCCCTCTGGGGATTGTCCTCAGCCGCCAGCGAGGCGCCAGGGAGGCTTAACTGGTCCCCAACCTGTTGTCGGTGTTTAAAAAACGCGCCAGTTGACTGCAAATCACCTTGAACTCTGCGAAGGAGCTGCCACGTTTAAAGTCACGCTGTTGCCCGTGTGGACGCTAGAGAATCATCCGGGTCTGGCGGCTCATGGTGCATCCCCGGGTGTCAAATGGAGAATGATTTCCCTCAAGTGCCAGAAGGTTCTCCCAGCAGCGTCATGAGTGCACACAACACACGCCTGCAGACGAGTGCGTGGGGTCACGACGCCCTTGGCCACAGGTGCGGAGGGGCCCCAGGAGACGGTGCACGTGAAACCCAAAAATCCCAGTGGCCCTGTCCACAGGACTTGAGAGGCTGCCTCCCTGGCCTGGGCAGCCTGGGCTGGCTTTGCCCTGCGGCTTCCCCCCCCCCCCCCCCCCCCGCGCACGTGGATGTCCCGTGAACTGGCGTGGCCAGGCTGTGCAGGGAGTGACTCACGTGGAGAGACAGCGTGGCCTCCCTGGTGCCAATTGTAAGGCCGGTTGCCTCGCCGGGAGCTTGGACACGCCCATCCCTCTGCACGCGTGAAAACTACGTCACCAGAATCTGCACTCGACACTAAACTGCACTCGGCACCTAGCCCGCCATTGGAAAACCCCCGCCAAACCTGCCCAATAGCACAGCCCGTTCACCGGAAATCCCGCCTACCTACCAATAGCAGCTCGCTCCGTCCACGTCCTGTTTCTCCACAGCCAATCAAACGCCTTCACTCCCTATAAAACCCCTCGCCCAAGCGGAGTCAGGCGCGACTTCTCTGGTCTCTTTTTCCGGATCCGGGAGTTAAATAAATTGTCATTTAATTGTTCTTCTACTGGTCAATAACCCTTACACCAGTGCCCCTTTTGCTTCTGTTCTTTGACGCTGAGGCACCGACCTGGGCCCTCACTGACCCCTGCAGGCCGGGGGTGAAGGGAGTGGGAGGAGGCCCCACCATGGCGTGGGCCCCGTCCTCTTGCCCGGGCATCAGAAGGGGTCTGGTTCTCCTGCCCTTGCCCGGTGGGCTGGGGCTGCCCCTGGAACCAGCCACGTCACACTAAGGCCACAGCCACACCCTGGGAGGCCTCTGCCTCTCTCACCTCCTAGACGGGCTGGGGCTCCCGCCCTCAAGGACACACACCACTGGCGCGCGCAGCCCGCTCAGCTCCCCAAAATGCGCTGCTGGTTTTATGCTGTGAGCCCCGCACAGGAGGCTGGGTGGCGGGAGGGTGGAGCAGAGCTATGCCCAGGCCAGAGCCCCCGGCCGAGAACATTCTGTTTTCCTGCCGTGAGATCTCTCTAAATGCCCCGGAAGTTCCATGGCAGGTCAGCCGAATGGCCCAGGGGGTAACGAGAAGCCGGGGCCACCCTGCCTCCGGGGCTGGTGTGGAGCGAGGTCCGAGCTGCCAGCTGGCGGGGTCACCAGCATCGCCTCAGGCACTGTCCCCACAGCCCGGTATCCACTCAACCTTACAGGTAAAAAGCCCAGTGCCCACCCGTCGAATTCTCCACACTGTGCGCGTGGCACATGGAGCCTGGCGGGGCTCCCTCCCACCCGGAGCAGCCTCTCCGCCGAGTGCCCGGGCGGGACCTCAGCTACTTCTGGTGCACGTTTACTGTAAAAGCAAAGGCAAAGGATGGTGCCTTGTCAAAGTCACAGCATTGCTCCTCTTAATCCGTGGAGGCCGTTGCAGTGCAGGTCTGGGGGTCTCGTCAGACCCCGCCCCACACTGCGATCCACTGGGCCTCGATTTCCTCATCTGCGCAAAGGGGACAGTCGGAACTCCTCTCTTGGGAGTTAGCCCGGGAAACAGCATGAGCATTAATGAGAACTCAAGTGATTCACAAGCGCAGGCATACAGTAAGTGCTCAATTAGTGCTGGTGTGTGACCCACTGGCTTCCCCAGCACTCGGCCCATGGATTCATCACTCTCCCTGGGGTGGGGTTTCTGCCTTCCTCCTACCCCAGATGGTGAGAGGTCAGACTCTGTGCGTCGGAGGCCTGCCATCCTCCCACCCCAGGGACGCAAAAGTTGGCTGACCAGGGAAGCTTCTGCAATGGTGGAATGTTCTAGGCCCTGACGGTTGCCGGAGCCCCACCTGGCTGCCAAGTATGAGAAAGGAGACCCTAGGAGGGGAGAACTCAATTTTACATTGCATCTTTTTTTTTTTGGATGGAGTCTCACTCTGTCACCCAGGCTGAAGTGTAGCAGCAGGATCTTAGCTCACTGCAACCTCCGCCTCTCAGGTTCAAGCAATTCTTGTGCCTCAGCCTCCCAAGCAGCTGTGGTTACAGGCACATGTCACCACGCCTGGCTAATTTTTTGCATTTTCTTTTAGTCAAGATAGGGTCTCACCATATTGGCCAGGCTGGTCTCGAACTCCTGACCTCAAGTGATCCGCCCACCTCAGCCTCCCAAAGTGCTGGGATTATAGGCGTGAGCCACTGCACCCGGCCAGGAAAATTTCATCTTAATTAATTTACATTCCAATGGCCACAAGTGGTGCCTGGTGATGGAGTGGCAGGGGCCCTACCACGCAATGCCAAAGGTACCGAAAGCACAGGTAGCCGACTGCTTCCCTGGGAGGGCAGCCACACCTGCCTACTCCCAGATTCTGCCAGAAGGACTGGGTCCCCAGCCCCTCCCCGCCCCACCTGCTCGCCAGCCCCAGCTGGGTGGTCTTCCTCCAGCCAGGCCCACCTGAGGCTGCCTCCCGCCCTGTTGGAGGCCAAGGCCCTCCCCAGGGGGCTCCATTAGCCAGCACTGCCAGAGTCACTGGGAGGCGTCTTGGAGAGCAGCCCTAGGCCGCCCCATGTCCTCACAACCTGGAACAACACATCCTTTCTCTGAATTTAAGGAAAACAGGCTGCTCGGAGGCAAAGCTCTTCAACAGATGTTTCCTCTTGGCCGACCTCCCTGCTGCGCCCCCACCCTGGGCCTTCCCCCAGGCAGGGCCTGCCCAGTTCTCCCAGGGCGGAGGCCTGGGGCAGGGGAAGACCAAGCGATTTCAATTCTTTTTAGGAAGGGGGAGGAAGATATTTTTAAAAACGTGTTTTACCAGCCTGTCTTTGCCATTGTTGATGTAAACAGGTAAATCGTTTCCTGCCTCAATTAAAAACATCTGCCACATAAATGAATCCCAATTAACTCATCCTGTTTTTAATTATCTGTTAATTACACGCAGGCGGCAGAAAGGATGGCAGGGGAGCGGGAAGCCAAGCCGATCCTCCCCGTGCCCCGCCGCCCCGCCCCAGCTTGGCAGGATGGGAAGTGTCTGGCTGTGACGGATGGGGTGGCAGGGAGGTGGTGGCGCCCTGCCAGCCGGGATTTCCTGATCCAGGGCAGCGAGTGGGTCCCTCTTCCTGGGATCTCCCTGGTGGGGGTCCAGGCCTCGGCCCTCTCTGTCTGCAGCCCCCTGGACCCTGCCTGTGGGTCCTGCCGCCCCTGGGGCAGAGGGAAGGGCACCTCAGGACGATGCTTACTTCCTGGGCCACATTTTCCTGGGGGAGGGAGGGAGGGTGGGGGAGAGGCCTGGATTTTGTCCAGGAAGCCCTGATTAAGGCTCCATTGCTGGGGTGATGGGGGCATCAGAGTCACCCTAAGCAGGACCCCGGGAATGAGGATCGTGTCAGCTCCATGTATTAAGCTGTACACCTGAGGTGCTGGGTGCCTCATGGCTGCAGCCCCTCATTTGAAGCTGCCTCCTCAGGGGCACCTGGGACACCCTCCATAAGTGCCACGGCCTTCGTGGTAATGACGGTATTTATTCACTCGGTTCAGTAAGTGTCTACGTGGGGAATGCAGACGCCTCTCCTTGCCTCACCCAGACCCCTCTGTGTGGAACATTTTGACTCCTTGTTCACAGATATCAAAGCTGAGGCCGCAGAGGCACCTGCCTGTCCCAGGTTAAATCACAGGGACAGGCCAGGTGAGTTGTGAACCCAGGACTCTGATTTCAGGGTTGGTGTTGTGGGTGGCCAGGACGTCCCGGGAGCTGGATTCAGGGGCTGCGCCGGCCAGCATCACAGTCTGGGTGGGGTGCCCCAGGTCTCTGTCAGGGCATCCCAAGGGTCATCTTCACCCGAGGGCACCCCATTCCTCCCAGAAAACAGCCCCCAGAGAAGCTGGCCCTGCTCCCCCCCTAGGATTCTTCAGCCTAAGGATGCAGAGGTGGCCAGAGCTGGCTGGGTTCTTAGAGCCGGAGTGACAGTCCTGTCCAGCAGCAGGGCGAGGACCCTCCGCAGAAAGCCCTGTGCTTGGTGGGATAGAGGGCAGAGTGCTGCAATGACTCATCCTGTCTGCCTGGGGCCACCGGCGTGGGCGCGGCGGGGGGAGGCACTCCGTGTGCTGCGGCATTAGACGCTGTCTGCCCCTCAAGCCACAGAGAAGAAGCCTCCACCCCAGAGCCCGGCCACTCCAGTCAGCTGGTGCCCGAGGCTGACGTTCCTCCAGCAGCTGGCCTCTCCCGCCCCACACAAGGGCTGGGCTCCAGGGTCTTCCTGAGGGCGAGGCCAATAATGCACCAATGCCCGGCAGGGACCAAGCCACGCCCATTCCCGGGCAAATCCCTCCCACTGGCCGGGTCCCAGCTTGGCCACAGGGTGAGAGGGTGGTGGACGGTCCCTTCCTGGAATCCTGTCCCCACCTCGGAGACAGCGACACCAGTGTTCCCGTAGCACAGGCTCTGCCCCTGCGTGGCTCACGAAGCTGAAAATATACACTCATTTAACCCGGCAGCCCTCCCAGAAGGGTGTTCTGAGATATAAGCAGGACGAAGACATAAACCTCTCTTCCCACTGTACAGACGGGCAGCAAAGGCTGGAGAGGAAGGTGTACGGCGGGTGGACGGGGCTGGACCCAACCGCGACAGGCCGTCCATGCAGCGCCCGTGCCTTCCCCCACATGGCTGCCTGGCCCCAGCGGTTCTCTCCAAACACCCCAGGTCTCCCCAGTGTGTTGAATGTGGAGGGAGATACGCAGAGGAGTTTGTGATGTGCTGCAGGTTGACCAGGTGGGGGCACGGCTTCTGGGTTTGAAGTCAGCGTCCACTGGGGTGCGTGAGTGAGCTGGCCTTGCTGGGCCTCAGCGTTCTCCCTGCAAAACGGGGGGACCCGAACCACCTCCTCTTCCCATAAACGTGAGGATTCGGGGCTTCCGCCCCTACCTGCCTCCCCTTCCATGCAGGCCTCCAGGCTGAGCGCGTTGCCTCAAGGTTCCCTGAGCTTCAGGGACCTTGTAGAGAGACCTCAGTCTGAGGGGGGCCTCTCAGACCTCTGGCAGCCGTGTTACCCACAGCACCCACTGCCATCGGAAGGGCTGTTTGTTTGCGGCCTCTGATCCAGTCTGAGCAACAAGCACGCTTCCTGCTGTGTGAGCTGAGGAGTTGCCGAGGTGTGAAGGGGCTGCAGGAGCAGCGTGCTCGGGGAGCAAGGCCAAGCCTCATGTCCTCCACCACTCGGCTCAGCATCTGTCGCTCCTGCTGTCAGTGTGGGAAGGGCCTGACACAGGGGTTTGCTTTGGAACGCAGGCGCTGGGCTCCTGAGCCAGATGCCGGTACCTTCTAGGTTGGGGAGGCTCTGGGGGAGGCCAGAATGTGGAACCCACCCCCAGGACTGTCCTCCCTCACAGGCGGGCCCAGGAGGAGCCCAGGCTTACTGGCCAGGACTTCAAAGCATAGATCACCACAGTCCAAGGACCGGGAAGACCCCTAGACCCCTGGGACCTGAGGCTGAGGGCATACAGGGACCCCGCCAGGTGGGGGTGGGGGTGGGGCATGGTCAGGGAATGTCACAGCGACCCAACCAGGCCTAAAGCAGGGACCCCCAGTGGCAGGGGCTGGTCAAGGCTACCCTGGAGGGGCAGCGCCTGCTGGGCTGAGTCCCAGTGAGTTGGGTGAAGATCTGGCCTCTCTGGGCCCTGTCATCCCCCAGTTCCCTGGGAGCTGCAGTGGCTGTACTGATGTAGAGTGTGCTGTGTGCCTTGAGAACCGTCCAAGTGAGGGGCTGCACAGGCTACAGGACCCAGCAGGTCCTTGCACAAGCTCCATCCTGGCCCTGCTTCCCCAGGGCCGTTGACCATGAGGCGGCAAGACTCTGCTGAGACCCATGGAGAGGCGCCTGAAGTCCAGGAAGACAGCAGAGAATGAGGCTCTTGGGGGCGATGGCTGAGATGGCCTTAGAGAGGGGGTCCAGCAATGGGCAGGTAGGTCAGCAGAGACAGAGGCCACATGGAGGAGGGCAAGCGGAGAAGGGCAGGCGAGGAGGTGGGGTGGAGGAGGGCAGGTGGAGGAGGCTGGGTGGAGGAGGGCGGGAGGAGGAGGCCACATGGAGGAGAGCAGGTAGAGGAGGCCGGGTGGAGGAGGGCGGGAGGAGGAGGCCACGTGGAGGAGAGCAGGTGGAGGAGGCCGGGTGGAGGAGGGAGGGAGGAGGAGGCCACGTGGAGGAGAGCAGGTGGAGGAGGGCGGGTGGAGGAGGGCGGGTGGAGGAGGCTGCGTGGAGGAGGCCGCGTGGAGGAGAGCGAGTGGAGGAGGGCGGGTAGAAAGCAGTTGGAGGAGAGCAGGTGGAGGAGGGCAGGAGGAGGAGGGCGGGAGGAGGAGGCCAGGTGGAGGAGGGTGGGTGGAGGAGGGTGGGAAGAGGAGGCCGAGTGGAGGGGGGTGGGTGGAGGAGGCCGTGTGGAGGAGGGCGGGAGGAGGAGGAGGCCAGGTGGAGGAGGGTAGGAGGAGGAGAGCAGGTGGAGGAGAGCAGGTGGAATGCCCAGTGGTGGCTGTGGGGCAGCCAGGGTGGCTCTCCATGCTGTGCTGCGGGGTCTCGAAGCATCTGGATGCACGGAGTGGTCCTTCAGCTGGCTCAGGACGAGGCTCATGGCTCCTCAGAGGCAGAGGCCCCACGAATGGGAGCACAGGGTCTCTTGTCAGACAACGTCTGCTGCCCAGATGTGGCCAGTCTCACCCATTGCCCCAGCTGGCCAGACACAGCGGGGACAGCCAGGCGCCTGGGCCGAGCAGGTGCAGGGAACCACCTGCTGAATTTAGACCTGACCAGGGGCTGTCATGGTGAGTGCTGCCCACAGCTTTGGGCTGACAGAGGCTGCTGCCATCTCCTCCCACCTCACTGGGCACTTTCTCTGCCAAGGTCACAGAGTCACACTCCCACCAACCATGAGGGTGATGACGGGGCAGTCGGGCAGTGAGAACTGAGGGACGGACCCTAAAGAAACCAGAAGCCACCGGTCACTGTGGCCAAGCCCAGGGCTTGCTGTGTCTGTGAGGTGTCTCAGGTCTGCACCAGCCCAAGGGGGGTCAGAGGAGAGGACAGGGGCCCGCTTAGGGTCACACATCACAGCCTCGTCCTGGACACGGCGTTCCCTGACCCTGGAGCAGCAAGCCGTGTCCACAGTGGGCAGAGGCCCGGGTTCCAGCCCTGCCCTGACTGGTCCTCTCCCAGCCCCCGATCTTGGGAAGGTGCCAGGCAGGCAGATGGGCAAGGCACAGGCACAGTGCACCCGCAGCTGGGGTGGCAGCTGCTAGGGAGACCCTCGAGGGGCCAGCTCTGCTGCTCCTGCTGAGCGGGCCTTCCGGAGGCCCTGACTCATCCACCCAGGGCTCTTGGGGAGCCTCCAGGAGGTCTGCAGGGGGCCAGAGGGTGCTGCGGCTGTGTTGAAACAGCCCCCAGGGAACATTCCACTGGGATGGAGGCCCTGTGCCAGGCAGTGCCCGAGGGCTGCTCTCCTCCCGGCAGAAGGGCTCTGAGGCTAGCCGTGGGGCAAGTGGTCACTTTACAGTGGGAGAAACAGGCTGGGAGACGCTCCAGACCAGCCGGCAGCCACACGGGTTGATGCGCTCCTTCCTCCAGGGTGCCACGGTCACCGCAGGCTTCCAGCTTTTTCAGGACCGTCCCTCAGTGTTCATTCACTGTGAGCCAAACTGCCCACTGGGAGCCTGAGAGTGTGGGGAGCCTGGTGACGTGTTCTCCCGGGGCTCAGAACTGCCCCCGTGGGCTTTTCTAGGCTGCAGATGGGCAACCCCAGTCAGCAAGGATGAGGTGGTCACAGCGCCATCCTCCCCACAGCGGCTCCAGATCACCGCGCCGTCCTCCCCACGCCAGCTCCGGGTCCCCGCAGGGTCCTCCCCACGCCGGCTCCGGGTCCCCGCAGGGTCCTCCCCACGCCGGCTCCGGGTCACCGCGCCGTCCTCCCCACGCCGGCTCCGGGTCACCGTGCCGTCCTTCCCACGCCGGCTCCGGGTCCCCGCAGGGTCCTCCCCACGCCGGCTCCGGGTCACCGCACCATCCTCCCCACGCCGGTTCCGGGTCACCGCGCCATCATCTATCAGAGCCCGTGTGAATGTGTTTACAATGATTTTTAAGAGAGGCCCAGAAGGACCAGGACTAGAGGGACAAGGCTTTCCTGTCTCCCACAGGCCACAGCCTCAAGCTGGCATCATCTCTTCAGCCCCTGGAAGGTCAGCTCCACGAGGCAGGGGAGGCCCCGTGATTTCTGCAGGGAGCATTTGGTGGGCGCTGGGCGGACTCACTTTCTCCACCTGTGAAAGGGGTTAATCCGCTGCAGTGTGGCCAGTGAGTGAACTCCCAGGAGGGATGGTCCCAGAAGAAACTGGGCAGAGCCTGCTGCAGCCGCCATGCAGTCAGCTTCCGAGGGTGGGCTGTGCCTCCAACGGCCCAGCCTCGTTCCCAGAAGTGAGGAGCGAACCTGGGCTCCGTGCAGGGGAGTTCCCGCACCTGACAGGCATGACAAATTCCTCCTCCAACGTCCAGGGGACAAACCTGCGCAATCCACCACGGAAGGACCCCCGAGTGCTCCCAGGGACCTGCATGCTGTGGGCTGGGGGCGTCCACCACAGAAGGACCCCCGAGTGCTCCCAGGGACCTGCGTGCTGTGGGCTGGGGGCGTCCACCACGGAAGGACCCCCGAGTGCTCCCAGGGACCTGCGTGCTGTGGGCTGGGGGCGTCCACCACGGAAGGACCCCCAAGTGCTCCCAGGGACCTGCGTGCTGTGGGCTGGGGGCGTCTGTCCTGGCCTCATCTCCGAGATGCCGGGGTCTGCTCTGCCCTGTGCTGCAGTTTTCGGGGGTCAAGGTCGAGCGACCTCTCTTCCCGTCTCTCCTGCTCGGGGTCGGTCACTGGGCCAAGTCTCGGGGCTGTGACGCAGAGGTTTGTCGTGCGTCATACCAGGTGGGCCTGGGTCAGCCAAGGAGCTTTGTGCCAGGACAGTGTAGGTGAGTGCCGCCCCCACCCTGTGGCTCCCAGGAGGCAGGCGGGCAGGATCTTCCCAAGGACGAGCTGGACGAAGGCGTTCACCGCAGGGGCTGCTGGGAGTTCGTCCCTCTGGAGTGGGCTAGTGCCTCGGTACACGGGGCTCCCGGGAGTGCACACAGCCCTCCACGCCGCACCCCTCGTGCCTCAGCTCAGGGCAGCAGGGCAGCCCGTCCGCCCCCGCCAACCTCCTGGCCCTCATCCCGTTTCTCTGAGACAAGGCTCCTTGCTGGTCCTGGAGGCGGGGGCACACTCCTGCCTCAGTTCCACGTCCTTTTATCAGAGAAGCTGGTGTTGACCACCGTGGCCCTGGGGGGCCACACCATCGCTATCTGCGGTCTTCATCTCTGTCTCTCCCAGACGGAGCAGCCCCAAGCATACAGCAGGCGCCCATCACTATTTGCCAAGGGGATGAATGAGCACAATCACTACCGGGCTCAGGGATGCCAGCCTGCAGGCCAGCTTCACAGGACAAGCCGGGTCCCGTCCCGCCCTCAGGTGCAGCTTTCACGTCACAGGGCACGGACCTCCCCAGACAGCACCGACCCCCAGCCCGCGGCAAGGCAGCCGGACACCGGGGCCCCAGCTCCTCCTGGAGCCACATCCTGACCCCGAGCCCCCTGCAGCCAGGCCGTGAGGCCCCGCAGCTCCAATGCATCCCCCATGCCCACCCCCCGACCGGCAGGTCCGAGGAGGAAGGGACTTAATTTCCGAGGCAGAGGCTGCACGTTAAGAGCAACGTTTTCAGATTTGGAGACTGAAACGGCGATGGTCTCGGTGGATCCACACCAGGATATCTGCATGTCCGAGTCCCACGGGGTGGAGGACGGACTGGGGAAGGGACAGGCTCCATCTGTCCTCCAGGGACCTCCCCAACAGCCTCCCAACCCTTCATGAGGTCAGAGCTGGGTGCCCAGAGAGACAGCGGCCTTGGCCACGGGGTCCATGCTAGCCAGGTACCAGCCTGGCATGGAGCCCACAGGCGCTCATCTCTGCGCTGTTCCAGGGTGGGCAGGGCTGGGCAGCAGCTGTAGGGGCTCAGCTGTCACAGAGGGAGGCTGGGCAGCCAGCACGCCTGGGATCATCCCCCTCCCAACTCCTCCTACCCAGGCCCCAGAGGCCCAGCTGGCCAGCCCCTACCCAGGGAGTCCACACCCCCTAGGCCACTCTCGCTGACCCCAAGTCAGGTCAGACAGATTTCCTACCTGCTCCCTCAGGACATGTGATCGGTCCTCTCCCACTGGGCTGCAAGGGCCACGGTGGAGAGGCGCCTCGTGACACTCTGCTGTCAGCTTAGAAAAGGCACAGACACTGACCTGGGGAAGCCTGCCCAGCATGGGACGTCCTCTGGAGTGGGGGCCACACGGAGGGCCTCGTGGAGGCCTCTGTCTACAGACAGCAACACCCAGCACCCACCGCTGCTGATGGAGCCTCTGGCACCCCTAAGCCGAGCCTTTGAGCCCCAGCCGCCAAGGCCACCTGGCCGAGACCCCGGCCACCACGGGGCTCTGCCCGACTCTGGGCTGCGGGTCTCCAAGCACCGCCAGGGTGGCCTCATGCCTCCGAGTTTGGGGTGGTTTGTTGGCAGCACTGGGGGCTGGGCAGCAACGCACTCCGTGTGTGGCACAGCTGTCCTTGGAGGGGGCGTTTCTGGGATCCTGTGGTTGAGAAGATGCTCTCCCATCTGAGTGTTGCTGTGGCCGCTGACCAGGCGGAGTGGGCCCGAGGCCACGTCTGCTGAGGGGTCAGATCACTCCAAACTGCCTCTGTGGCCACAACATCCAGCTGCCCCTACACATCGAGACCCATGGCCAAGCCCCAGGGCTGGAAAGTGGGCACGAGATGTATTTGTTTGTGGAATCAAATACGACAGCAGCTTGCAGGCAGCCCAGCCACTGTGCAAACAACCCTCTCCCAGCAGGCGAGGGTGACCCTGGGCTCTGTCACCCTCCTGATGAGGTGTTGGGGACTGCCCCACAAGCAAGACGGGGTGTCCGTGTCCTGAGCCTCCCGGGTCAGGTGCAGTAGGAGACGAAAGTCCTGCCCCCATGGGGCTGCCCTCAGAGGGGAGCCTGGGAATACCGTGCAAATATATGAGACCCACGGCCGAGGCTGGGAGACGTGGCAGTGGGGAGGGACAGGGTGGGTGGGTGGGTGGGCAGCCACTGAAAAGGTGACATCCGAGCAAGAATTGGAGGGAAGGTGGGAGCCGTGCAGGTGTGGGGGGAGCGTGCCAGGCCCCAGGGCCAGCAGCCCACATGGTGCGCAGCAGCGAGGCAGGCGGAGCAGGGCAGGTGGCAGACAGGAGGGGAGTGTGTGTGGTCTTGGAGGCCCCATGGGGACCTCAGCTCCATCCCTGGGGAGCTGTGACCGGCCTTTAACGGGAAGCATCTGGCTGCCAAGTGCAAGACGGGCCTGGGGTGGGCGGCAGGGGCAGAAGCGGAGACCAGGTACAGAATCCGGCACAAGCCAGGCGGCCGGAGAGCAGGTGCTGGAGAGATCCCACCACTGTTTGATGAATTAACAGGACGGCAGCTTGCAGGCAGCCGGGCTGCTGCTGTGCAGACAACCCCGGGCGTCCCTGAACCAGCGACCTCAGCACCCGCATGCAACCCCGGGGCCAGCGCACCACCCCGTCAGAGGCGTGGGGAGGCGGCTCCCTCGGGCCTGCGGGAAGACCCGGTGACAGCGAGGCCAAGCCCCCTGCCCACCAGGACGGCTGCTTTTCTTGTGCATTTATCCCTTGAATCCCTGTGGACTAATGACACCCAGAGTCACCAGGTGAGCTAGGGATTCTACTCCTAGAAATCCAACCAGGAAATGACGACATTGGTCCATACAGAAGCTACCAGTGCCCACAGCTGCTGAATGCGTGGTTCACCATAACCAAACGGGCAGCGCCCCATGCGTCCATCAACAGACACACGAAACAGAGTCTCTCCACACAAGGGTGCAACTCAGCCACAGGGAAGAAGGCTCCCCCAGGCTCCAGTGCAGGGAGCCAAGTGACAGAGCCAGACACAAGAGCCACACGCGGCCCCGTGCCTGTCCCCTTGATCGGAGGTGTCCAGAACAGGCAGATTCACAGAGACAGGGACCCTGGGGGCTGGGGGAGGGGAGGAGTGGCGGCCAGCGGGAGGGGGGGGTTTCCTTCTGGGGTAATGAGAATGTCTGGGAGCCAGCTGGCGGTGGGGGTCCTGTGGCATTGTCAGTGCACTAGTACCACTGAAACTTACAGGATGCTTAAAATGATAAATATTCTGTATATTTTCCCACAATTAAAGTGGGGGAGACTGAGGCAGGAAGCTCATGACCTCTTAACCTCCCCTACCAGGGACTCATCCACGTTGTTAACAGCCCAGGAGTGGCGCATGGGGCCAGGGGAGACTGAGGCAGGCAGCTCATGACCTCTTGACCTCCTCCCAGCCAGGGACCCATCTGCGTTGCTAATAACCCAGGAGTGGTGAGTGGGGCCAGGCCATTCCTTCCCTAACTCTGGATACTTCAAAAATGAGATAGGGGCCCAGCTTCGCTCCCAGGTGCCCTGCTCCCATCTGCTGGGGCCGCCTGCAGGCAGGTGGTGGGAGGCGCTGCTGAGACCCAGCCCCGGCTCTGTGGGCCTGGCCACGCTGGAAGCCAGGTGGGTGGAGGTCAGGGCCCAGGAGGATGGTGGCTGGAGTGATGGGAAGCTGACCGACCCTCGCTGCAAACAACGCCCCCCCCCAGAGACACGAGCACGCCCTTAGGGGTGGGAGTGGACCCACGCCCACAAGGACGGGTCTGAGGCAGTGACCTTTCCAACACAAGAGTCCCCTGGACAGAAGACCCTCCTCGTGCCAAGGATAAGCCAGAGGCGGAGAAGGGCCGTGGGCTGGCCCTGAGGTGCATGGCCTGCGGTTCAGGCCTCTGCGGTCACCCTGGTCCTGGGGCAGCGTGGTCTCTGGGTCTGGGCAGGTTTGGTTGTGGCAGTGTAGGTGCTGTGGCCCCAATAAGCCCCAGTGTCTTGGCTCATGCTTTATAAAAGCTCACGGGGCCGCAATGCAGAGAGGATGGGAAGGAGGGTCTGGGAGGGTAAGCACTTCTCCGAGGCGCTGATTGTTTGTGGAACGTTCTCTGAGGCTGGCCGTGGGGACCCCTGTGACTCTGGACAGCCGCGTTGTAGGTCTCGCTTTCCCCTGGCCCTGCTTTCACCCCGTGGAACACCACACGCGTGCACACGTGTGTACACCATCACACACACTTCACACGCAGGCAGCTGCGTGTGCATCCCCCACAACGGCCCAATACAGTGACCTCAGGGCTGGTGTCATGGAGACAGCCTGCCAGGTGGCCCCCCCACGGCCCCTGCCTCCCCATCCCGGCAAACAGGTAGAGCACACTTCCAGGAAAGCAGTGTCCTGGTGCTGGACTCAACGACCGTGAAACGGCCCCTTACGCCGGGCACAGTGGCTCACACCTACAGTCCCAGCACTTTGGGAGGCCGAGGCGGGAGGATCACTTGAGTCCAGGGGCTTGAGACCAGCCTGGGCAATGCAGTGAGACCTCATCTCTACCAAAAAAATTTAAAAAACCCAATTACCTGGGCATGGTGGTGAACACGTGTAGTCCCAGGTACTCTGTAGGCTGAAGCAGGAGGAGTCTGGGAGGTGGAGGCTGCAGTGGACCAGGATCGCGACACTGCACTCCAGCCTGGGCAACGGATCCTGACTCTAAAGGAGAGGAGGCCAGACAGGGTGGCACGCCTGTAATCCCAGGACTCTGGAAGGCTGAGGCCACTGCACTCCAGCCTGGGCAACGGACCCTGACTCTAAAGGAGAGGAGGCCAGACAGGGTGGCACGCCTGTAATCCCAGGACTCTGGAAGGCTGAGGCAGGTAGATCACCTGAGGTTAGAAGTTCAAGATCAGCCTGACCAACATGGCAAAGCACTGTCTACCAAAAATACAAAAAAATTCAGCTGGGTGCAGTGGTGTGTGCTGTAGTCCCAGCTACTCGTGAGGCTGAGGCAGGAAAATCACTTGAACCCGGGAGGTGGAGGTTGCCATGAGCCGAGATTGTGCCACTGCACTCCAGCCTGGGCAACAGAGCAAGACTCCGTCTAGAAAAAAAAGAAAGAAAGAAAAGAGAATGGTCTCTTGAGCCAGGTCCTGGGAGGTCGACAGTGTGGAGCCAGGATCAGGAGCTGTCACTTCTGCCCGAAGTCCACACACCCAGAGACAGACCAGGCCTGGGGGTGCCCGCTGCCCGCCCTGTGGCCTCGGCCCTGCCTGGTGTGCCTCCCGTTTCCCTCACTGATCGATTCCTGAGGGCGGCATGGAGCTCCCCCAGGGCAGGGCCCCAGACTGCACACCCCACAGCCACGGCGGTCACTCACGCCACATGCGCGTCACTTGGTGAAATCCCCGTCCCTCTGCTCTGTGCGGTGAGGGGGGGCCACAGGCACGGAGCAGGCAGAGGCGAGACCCCGGTGAGTCCAAGGAGCATGCTGCCCCCACGAGAGCCTAGAATCAATGCCTTGGTCACTTCAACAAACAGAGCATGTCGAAAATAATGGCTTTTGGACACACTGGGTTAAGTAAGATTATATAATATAAACATTAATTCTGCCCCGTCTCTTCTTCCCTTTTTCAACGTGGCCATGAGACAATCTGAAATGATCCCGCCCCCTTCCCTAGCATGCCAAAGCTCCTGTGGGAGAGGCTTCCCCTCGGCACACAGAGGCACACGTGAGCAGGGCTGCCCGTGGTGGCTGCTCAGGGCACGGGAGAGGACGAGCTGGACTGACAGATGCTCCACACACATTCCCGCCCACTCTGCTCCCAGGACCCCTGTTAGAAGGTCCGGGCTTCTGGGCATGAGCACTGCTGGACCCTGCCGGAGGAGGTTGGCCGCAGGGACACGGTGGGGACACAGCAGCCCACAGGGCCACAGGGCCAGGGTCTCAGCCAGACACCCGGCCTGTCTTCCCTGTGTGTGGTGTTGACCATCCCCCCCAAGGGACAGGTGGGGACACAGAGGCCCAGAGGAATGGAGACCTGTGTGGCCTCACTGCCTGCCCGCTGGTGCTGTACGCAGGGCCTGGTAGGGGAGGCAGAGATGCCGTGAAGGAGGCATGAGGGGCCGGGCCCTGCCCTCTCTGCCCCGGAGTTGAGAAGACCCATTATTTAGGGGAGTTGAAGGCCACATGGTGGAGCTGCAAGCCGCCATCAGCCGCAGGGATGTGTGGGGTCCAGCACCTGAGACCCCTGTTCCATCCACTGGGGCACAGCTACAGCCCAAAGACCCAGTGCCACCCCGGTCAGGGCAGTCCTGGGTTCTGATGCCTACGGTGCCAGTGAGATGGGGTGGAAGGGCCCCGGGTCCACTGTGCTCCGAATCCAGGCTGGGTGGGGTGAGGCTGTGGAGCCGGTGGCTGAGGGAAAGGGAGGTGCCCAAGAACCCCCAGGGCTGGTGAGAGCTTCCTACAGCCACGTGGAGACCCTGGCAGCGCATGAATAGCCTAAATAAATAGCATAAATAGGCTCTGGATGGCCCGAGTCAGGTGGCCTCAGATCCCAAGTGGGAATTCGGCCTTGGCAGGGAGTAGCTAGAGGGTGCGGCTGATCCTCTGTAAATGGGTCTGCAGGTGGCCTGGTGCACACAGGGCCCCAGGACTTGGCCCCAAGCTCCCGAGCTGCCCCGCTGAGGCCTGTTATCTGGGCTGTGCAGGGGTCTGAGCATCAGAAGGGGTCTCTCCGGACCATCCCATTTTGCAAAGGACACAGGAGCAGACAGTGAGCTTCTGTTCAGGGGCCTGCAGAGAAGGGGGCAGAGCTGGCTTGAGGCCACTTCCACCACTGAGCCTGAGACCACCACCGGGTGTCCCCCCAGAAAGGGGATGAGGCTGACGGTCTCAGCCCAGACACACACGGACCTTTCCCTGCTCGCCACAGCCCGAAGGGGTAGATGCCTTTGTGACCGCATTTCGTGTGTGAAGCCTGAGGGAAGACAGGAAGCGTTACATGCTGCAGGTAACGCAGCTGCCGTGGGGGGGACTCGGACCCAGGTGGGGGCTCGAAGAAGCCGAGGGGGCTGCTCCTCCCACTGCCTCCGAGAACAGGGCAGGGGGCTGCAGTCACCCCTGGCCCTGGTGGGGCGCCCCCCCCACCTGTAAGAGGGCCTCACTGCGGGCGGGAGCTGCCCCCTCTGCTGGCCGGGCTGCCCCTGGCTTTCCTGGGTACTCAGGGAGGTGGGGAACACGGGCAGGGATCTCCTCGTGAGCTCTACCTGTGACCTGGTGGCCGCCAGGGTGCACAGGAGCCCTCCTGACTGGCCCTGAGTGTTTCCTGGGCGTCTCCCGGGCATCTCCCATCCTGGTCACCGGCTGGTCCCACCCGCTGCCTCCCCGGTGTGGACTTTTCCGAGTAAACAGACTGCACTGGGGCCCTGACTTCCTCCCCAAACCGCCTCCAGCCACATCCACCATTACCCCAGCCTCGGGGCAGCCGAGGAAGCTCTGAGCAGCCCAGACCCAACAGCAAGCAGAACCAGCCGTCGGAGGCTGAGCGCGCGTGGGGAGGTAGAGGCAGGCGGCCGAGAGCAGAGCTGGGCCAGCTGCAGGCTGCGCTGCAGGCGCCTCGGCTCCGGGGGACATCTTCCTTATTGTGGCCAAATTCATCTTTGTTTTCCTTTGCAGTGACATCTGGCTCTCAGTGAGCAGAAGTCTAACTGTTTTACTGCCACCGGAAACTCGCTGCCACAGCACAGCGGGAACCGACCTCTGCGGGTCCGAACCCCACTCCCACCTCCGGCAGAGCTGCAAGCTCAGAAGTGGGGACCAGGAAGTAATTATCATCACTTTCCTCAGCGCCAGTTTCCAGCCCAAGTGCCAGGTCTCCGCCCGAGTCTTTTCCACTGATGCTACAAGGACGGTTTCCACTCCAGGAGTTTTTTTCCAGACAAGCAAAGCCCCTGCCTGCATGTGCTCTTGGCGAAGGCGGCCCTCCCAGGCGTGGCGGGTGGGCGGTCCCCACAGCACAGCCCCGCACTCTGTTAACTGAGGTTGCTGAAAGGGGTCCCGGCCCCAGGAACCACAGAGCAGAACCACACCTTCTCACCCTGCCCAGGAAAGTCAGTGGGCGCAGAAGAACACCCCCAGGGAAGGGTCTGGGCTGTGCTTACCGGCGCAGGCATTCCCAGGTAGACGGAGCCATAAGGTTGAGACCCGGGCAAATGGCGTGGAGTCCACCCAACCTGGCCCAGACCCTGATACCAGGGATGGTGACGCTGTTGTGAGTCTCCCTCCTCCTGCCCTCAAGCAGCCTTCACCCCTCTCCTCCGCCAGGACCCCACAGTTCTGCTTCCCCCACCCCCGTCCTGCACCTGCGAGGCAGCGGCTCTCAGCCCACAGTGTGCGTGGGACTCTGCAGGGGCCGGGCCCACTCTCAGCCACCCCCACATTGGCCCTCCCTCGGAACTCAGCGGGAAGCTCCAGGGGCCTGCCCATGTGGATGTGACAGAGCCAGAGCCCTGTGGCGCCCACCTGCGACAGCTCCTGCACGACGAACTGGGAGGCTCTGTGGCCTGAGCTTCCCCAACGGGAAAGTGGGGCAGCAGTGGCGCCCCCCTGCACGGCTGCCGTGAGGATCAAGCACGGGCCTGGGTTCGTCTCGCAGCACGGGACCCCTGCCCCTGCCTGGCACGGAGTAGGCGTTTGATCAATGCGTGCTCCAGGAATGAGCACTGGAGGACAGGCACTTTCTGTCCTGTAAGTGAAGTGGTGGCAAAGCCAGTCTCTTGCATTGACAAATTGTAGACTTTGGGTCCCTTCCATCGCCGGGGGCCTGGGACCAGCCCGGGAGGTGACACTAGCTGCTTGGACGTGGATTTCTACGAACAGTGGATGGTTCGTCTGTGGTGATAGCCAGGAGATGCTCCAGCAGCTCTGGAGGGGCTTCGGCAACCACCCTCCACCCCCTACACAGCAGGGCAGGAGGCAGAGGTGGGCTGGCCAAAGGCACAGGACTGGAGCAGCTGGGACGAAGCCGGCCTTGGGCCTCCATGACCCTGGCAGGGCAGAAGCCAAGTTCTCCCACCTGGGCCCTGAACCCAGATGGGCCCCAGGGCCTGTACCCAGGTGAGGGCTTTCTCACGTACAGTGTTGACTGGGAGTCACGACTGAGCCCTCAGCCACCAGGTCCCCCAGCCCTTTGGGGGTGCTCAGGTGCCAGGGACCGATGGCACAGGCAAAGGAACGCCTGCTCGGGGCTGGACAGGGGCCCGGTGGGGCTAGGCAGGGGCCTGGGGACACTCGCTGCAGGCCGCCATCAGACTGGCTCCTGCATGACCTGTGGAGTGGTTGCATCTCTCCAGGCATTGAAGACGAACGCCCCATGTCCCTCGTGGGTGTTACAGGGACGCATGTAAGCCCCAGTGCTGTCGAAGGCGTAGGAACCATGACCCTGTGAGCAGGAGAGACAGGCCACAGGCAGGCAGTGCAGCCAGCACCGGCCAGACAGCAGCCCCATGGAGACGCAAGCACCTCACCTGTGGCACCACTGACGCCGGCCGTGTCCAGCTCCCTCACTCAGGGTCTGAACACCGGTGTGGCACACACGCACTGGGGCATGCTGAGGTGGTTTCTGGTGCCTCCCTGCCCGGGAAGGAAATTCAGATCCACTGAATTCAACCACCGTCCTTCTGCCCTGGCACCGTGGGAGGCTGAGGATGAACCAGAAAACCCCAAATTCAACCTGCTAACGGTGCAGCAGGGGAGGGGAGAGGGAGGCCAGTGGAGAACCCCAAGATGGTTCCAGAAGCTGGCAGGGAAATGCCTCACCTACCTCACACCCTCCTGTCCCTCGGCCTTCCCGGTGCAGCCCTGGGGGCTGGGATTTTGGGGATTAGTGACCCAGCCTGCCAGCAGCATCTCCAGATCCTCACGTAGGGAGAAAAATTAATTTCTTCCAGTCATGCAGAAATGAAAATGCGTGGAGCCAAACCAGAGAGATTTCCTGGAGGTGGTAACTGAATTACCAGGATGGAGGGGGGCAGGGGAAGAGCTCGGGAGCTGGGTGGCTGGCGTGTGGCCGCCGCAGCCACAGAGGGTTCTGGAGGGAGGTGTCTGGGGGAAGCCCTCCCCCTCACAGGCCCTGGCTTCTTCACAGGTGGCAACAGCACGGCCCGGCGCCACCTACCACTCCTGTGAGCTTCCCTTCTACCCGTCACTAGATCGCGGCACATCCCAGGAGAGATAGAGCCTGCGGGAAGCTCGACCCGATGCAACACGCTCTCCAGTAGCACCGGAGGCCACATCTGTTCCTCCTGCTCTGGGCGCTTCTTCCTTTCTGTCTCCCTTTCATTGTGGAAGAGTGGCCACTTGCCCAGCGGGACAGTCCCAAATAGCACGGCTCTCCAGGCACGACGCTGTCGGCTGCAGAGACTAGGACCCTCCCCATGCCCGATGCCCACAGCATCTGCCCGTCTGACCCCGTGGAAGTTTGACTTCCATCTCCCAGACTGGAGCGCCGGCACAAAGAGCCAGCCCTCCACCGACGAGAGTGCCCAGGAACTGAGGGCTGGGCCTTCCTGCCTCCTCCCCGGAGGGGAAAGCCATGCCTGGGGGCAGGTGACGGTCGGACAAGCGCGGGCCCAGCCCTCACCCTTCAGGTCTGGGGGAGGCAGTGGAGTTCCAGCCTCAAGAAGTTTCCCAAACTCGCAGCAACTTGAAAAGCAACGCCAGGCACAGAGTAACTGGCCCCCGACCCTTATCCCCGGCCAACCTGGTCCTCCGAGGTGGCTGCCCTGGGAACCTCCTGTTCCCGGTCCCGGAGAGGAAACGCACCCCCGGCCGGCCGACGCCAAGAAGCCGCACCCGGGCCAGGGCCACAGCAGTGGGGCGGACAGTTACAGTTCAGCCCCCACCCGCAGGAGCACGCGATTTGCTCCAGCCTCAAGGGAGACGTTTTTCTTCCTGAGCCTTGGAATGGGCCCCAAGTCAGCGGCCTCAGCCCACAGCGGGGAGGGAGGGGTGGGCGCAGGCTCGCCGCGGCCCCAACACACACGCGGTGGGCGCAGGGGCGGGAGGAGCGCCAGCCCCGCGGCGTGTTCGGAGCCCAGAGGCTCCGAGCCACCGCCACCAGCCTGGCTGCCTTCTGCTCCACGTAAGTGAAGTCAGCCGTCTAGGGCTGCGTTTCCATCTGTCCCTCCGCAGAGGCTCACACCTCCCTCCCTGCTGTTCCCACAGCCTGGCTCCGGGCCTGCCCAACACAGATGGACGCTTCCCAAGGGCTGCGCGCGCCATCGCTGCCACCGGGCTGTGCCGAGGCCCGCGGCCGTCAGGACCCGGGGAGGGAGGGCCAGGCGGGGACCAGGCTGCCCAACTCAGACCACCCTTAGCCTGCAGGGCAGCGCCAGGGACCGAGCGGGAGAGGGAAAGGAGGAGGGGCTGGAGGGAGCTCGAGACCCTCCTCCCCAGCCCAGCTGCCCGCACCTCGGCCTCTCCCAGGGCCGCCCTCGGCCTCCCCACTCTCGGCTCCCTGCCTTGCGGGACGCAGGGCTTTTGTTAGATGAACCGGGCGGCCCGACCGGGGCCCGCAGGACTCGCAGCTCCCAGCTGAAGTTTCGCCGCGGCCGGCAGGTCAGGCTCTGCTCCCCGGGGTGCGCTCAGCCCGAGTGGGTGGGCGCGGAGCCGGCTGGCTCCACCCTGCCGCGGGCACCAACTTTGTAAACGGCCCGTGCGCTCCGCGCGGCGGCGACGCAGATCCGGGAACGGCAGCCGCGGGCGGGGTCGGGCGACGGACGCGGCACTTACGGTCGGGGGGTCTGGCGGGCGGCGCACACGCTCACCGGGTCGGAGGCGCTTCTCCTTCCAGCTCCGTCCCCGCCTCCGCAACTCGGGGGGCGGTCGCGCTCTGTCCTCTCGCGCCGCGCGGGTCTCAGGCGCGCGGCGGGGCTGGGGAGCGCGGGTCGGCCGCCTGGGCCATGCCGGGGGTTCGGCGCCGGCCGCCCGCGCGGGAACAAAGCGCTCACGCAGCCCCGAGCTGTCTCGGGCCTCCGCGGCCCCGCGCCGGGTCCAGCCGCCGCGCCTGAGGCTCCCCGCGCCGGGCTCCAACGCGGCGCGCTCGCCCGAGAGTCTCACGGGGCCCCGCGGCCCCCGCCCCGCGCGCTCCGTCTCCGCCTCCTGCCCCCCGCCGCCGCCGCTGCGCCACCTGCCTCCCGCCCGGCGCCCATCGCGCTCAGCTCCGCCCCGGGGTGCCGGCCTGGAGAGGGGCTCCCCCGTCGCCGCGAGCCGTCACCATCGCCTCCGCCACGGGCCGCGCCCTGCGAACTGGCCGGGGGGTGGGGGCGCGCAGGACTGTGCGGAGCGCCGGGAAGAGGGGCGCGCGGCCTCTTGCGGGGGGCGGCGCGGGGGATGCAGGCGGGTGGCGCGCGGGGAGGTGGCGGGGCGCGGGCACCGTGGAGGGGGTGCGGCTCTGGGGGGGCCACGCGGAGCCCACCCTCGCCCCCTGCGCGGGCCGCGGCCCGGGCGGGCGGGTGGGGGCCGCGCACACCCACCTCGCAGCAGTCGGCGGCCGCGGACCTCGCAGCTTTAGAGCCGGGGCTTCTGGCGGCCGCGCGGGAGGCTGAGTGGGGGGAGCCGCTCCTCCAGGAGCCCCCCGCCCCGCGCTCGCCGCCCGCCCGTCCCGGGGCCAACTCCGCACGCGGCCGGCAGGGGGCGCGCTCTCCCCGCTCAGCCTCCCGGGGGGGTGTGACCTAAGCCCGGGCTCGCCGCCAGCCCCGGGGCCGGGTCATTTGCATCCGCTTTGCATTCATTTGCATGCCGAGCGTTTCTCGTCCACCTGCAGGAACGCCCGTGCCGCTGCCCTGGCCTCTCCGCGCCTTCTCTGCCGGGGCCCCTCCCCCGCCGCCTTTGCCTTCCCCTAAAGTACTTTGCGGCGTGTCTGGTGCATTTCCTTGGTTAACGCGTTTCAGTAAAATCGGGGCCTTTTCCCTGTTTCCTGCCCCAACTCACACGCGCTGGGGCCCCCCAGGGTCACCTTAGGAGGCAGAACTCCAGCGCGCAGGGCCTCGCTTTGCAGCTCATGTCGCATAGATTCTGCATGTGAAGGCCCGAGGTCCCCAATCCTGTAAAAATACAGCCCCGGGCCAGACATGCCCCATTCCAGCTCTGCGCCTTTTTCCCACGCCCCTCCTGCCTCTCGTAGACTTATGAGAGGGCTGGCAGAGGAAGGGGATGGAAACCCAGAACGGGGGCTCTGTGAGGGGGAGGACAGCGCCAGCCCCTCCTGCAGCCCCTGGGCAGGGGTCTGGTCAGCTGGGTCACTAACCGCGCTGGGGCCCGGCCGGCCCCTCCAGCTCCTGGGCCTCTGTCTGACGGGAGTGCTGTCTAAAGCCCGCCAGACTCCATGGAAATTGTGACACAAACGTCGGGCACTCACATTTTCCCGCTTTTCAGACTGTGCTTAACATGGTGCAAGGCGGGGCTGGGGGTCCTGAGCCCACCCCACAGAACGATGCAAGTCCACGTGCGTTGGGTGTGTTGCCTGAGGGTACCGATTTTATGCTCGAAATTTATCGATCCTGGCTCCCTGGCTTCATGGACTCGAGGCACGGTGGATTTTCAGATACACCATTATTTTATGTGCCACTAAGAAAGGAAAACGCACTGCCGTAACAAGGCCAAGATGCTCCCAGGTTTCAGAGATATTATAAGGCCAAAAAAAATGTGGGAGTGAGGTCGGGTGGGAGAATTCAGCAGCGAACCACCAGGAAGTCAGTCGGACAGGGGGCTACACAACGGCGGTGGCAGCGCTGGCTTCCCACAGGGCCTGGGAGGAGAAGCCCCGCAGGACCCCGGAGCAGGAGCCCCGCAGGACCCGGGAGCGGGAGCCCTCACCCAGCACCAGCGCCACACCCGTGGTCTCAGTTCTCTGGAACACAGGCTTCGGGTGTTACATGACCAGTTGCAACGTCTCTGACTTACACAGGGTGCTTACAACCATGTGAGGAGTGACAGATCTGAGGGCACCGAAAATACCACTGCAGCCATCAACCCACAACCCAACCACGGCACCCGCCCCACGGTGCCCCCTCCCCGCCACTCAGGAGAGCTGCCCTGGCAGAGAAGAAAGGCATGTCGGAGGCGGGTGGCAGGGAGGACTGTGCCTTGCTCTAGGGCCTGCGGCGCACACCGGGGCAGCCCCAGCTCTGCTGACCTGTGCCGGGTGTGCCTCTGAGGCCCTGCCCTGCCGCCCTCAGGAAAACAACCCCAGCCTCCCATCCTGCCAGCTGCACTCCTGCGCATCCTGATCCCCCTCCTCAAAGGGCAGCACCCACATCTGATTTCCTTCTGAATCCTCCAATGGTGCCCAGCTCAAGGTTTTGATAAAGATGCAGTTTGTAAACACTTGGCACGGGCATCCCTGCCCCGTGTCACCTCCCCTGCAGTCATGCCCCTTCTGAGACCGTGTAAGACTCACTGTCTGTGGGGCCCTGGCCAGGGACATGCACTAGGCCGGCTCATGTGCCCTCCATGACCCTGGGAGGTAGGTCTCCCCACGAGCCTTGTTTGCCAGAGAACACCGAGACCCAGAAAGCTTGGGTAATTGCAGGTCACAGGCTGGTATTTGGCAGAGATGGGGTCCTACTAGGCCAGCCTGGTCCAGGGGGAGGCCAGGCCATCACCATTCCTGACCTTCAGAAAATAGTTCTCAGCACTATAGACTCCATCAAACATTTTCGGTTACAGCTAAAAATCTGCAACAAAAGTTTAAATAGACACTATAGGTATGGATATTTCAGAATAAGTGGGTGGCTAATGGATTCTAGATACCAAAGCAATTTGCGACTGTTCTGGGCCAGGCACAGTGTGGGCACCTGTAGTCCCAGCTACTCGGGAGGCTGAGGGCAGGAGAATCGTTTGAACCCGGGTGGCAGAGGTTGCAGTCAGCTGAGATTGTGCCATTGCACTCCATTCTGGGCGATAGAGCAAGACTCCGTCTCAAAAAAAAAAAAAAAACCATCTGAATAAACTTCTTAAACACCGGCATTTTCACTCAGCTCCCTACATAAAACAGTGAGCTTTTGAATGTAACACCGAAAGGATGATGGTGAAATAAAATGTTGATAAGTTGGATTTCATTAAAATTTAATACTTTGGCTCTGCCAAAGACACTGTGAAGACAATGAAAAGACCAGCCTTTGGAAAAATCTGGAGGAAAGTATCTGGGAAACACGTGTCTGATAAAGGACTGTTATCTAAAATCTGCAAAGAACTCTTAAATCCAAACAACAGGAAAACAAACGGCCCAATTAAAACTGAGCATAAGAGCTGAATAGACACCTTATCAGAGAAGAGACGTAGAAGAAGATCCGGCAAATCAGCGCGGGAAAAGATGCTCGCAGCCCCTGCTGTCGGGGACCACAAAGCCACGCCACGCCACGCCTGTTAGAATAAGGAAAACTCAGCACCCTGACGGCCCAACGCCGGCGGGGACGTGGAGCTCTAACAGAAGCTGTCATTCGTTGCTGATGGAACGCAAAATGGTGCAGCTCTTTGGAAGACAGTCTGACCTTTTCTCATGAAAGTGCACACTCTTGCCACGCAACCCAACATTCACGTTTCTTGGTATTTACCCAAATGAGTTAAAAACTTATGTCCACACAAAAACTTGCACATAAATGTTTATAGAAATTTCACTGGTGTTTGCCAAAACTTAGAAGCCACTGAGACAGCCTTCCATAGGTGAATAGATAAAATACTGTGGCCTATGCAGACAATAGAATATTCTTCATGACAAAAAGCACTGGTCTGTCAAGCTGTGGGAAGTGACTATTGACGACCAGGCGTGGTGGCTCCCACCTGTCATCCCAGCGTTTCTGGAGGCCAAGGAGGGCAGATCATCTGTAGTCAGGAGTCTGAGACCAGCCTGGCCAGCATGGTGAAACCCTGTCTCTATTTTTTTTTTTTTTTTTTTTTTTTTTTAGAAAATAAAGAAAAGAAAAAAAAAAGGAGAGGAGAGGAAGAAAAAGAGGGAGCGAGAACGGGAATATTTCTTCATTCTAAAAATGGGTATTAATAATGGCCAATCAATATTTTGTGTATTGAAAGTGGAGAATGTACATTTTGTGTATTTAAAATGGAGAGCTCTATAAATATTTATTGAGTTTACTTGTTCCGGATCTGAGTTCAAGTCCTGGTTGTCCTCATCAATTTTCTGTCTCGTTGAGTCTAAATCTCTTTATGAGTCTTATGTATCTGGGTGTTAGGATAATTAGCTCTTATTGTTGCATTGATCCTTTTACCACTATATCTTTGTTGCTTTGAAATCTATTTTATCAGATGCGAGAATTGCAACTCCTGCTTATTTATTTATTTATTTATTTATGCTCTCCATTTGGTTGGTAAGTCTTTGTCCATCCCTTTGTTTTGAGTCTTTGTGTATCTTTGAATGTGAAAATGGGTCTGGATGCAGCATACTGTTAGGTTTTGGCTGTATCTTTTGATTGGGGGATTTAGTTGACTAAGAAAACACAACACAAGAACTTAGCAAAATATGCACAAGTGTGAATAGCCGAATTGATCAAGCAGAATAAAGGATATCAGAGGTCGAAGACCAACTTAATGAAATAAAATAGGAAGACAAGAATAGAGAAAAAAGGATAAAAAGGAATGAGTAAAGTCTCCAAGAAATATGAGACTATGTGAAAAGACCTAATTTACGTTTGATAGGTGTACCTGAATGTGATGGAGAGAATGAATCCAAGTTGGAAAATACTCTTCAGGATATTATTCAGGAAAATTTTCCTAAACTAGCAAAGCAGGACAATATTCAACCCCAGGTAATACAGAGAACACCACAAAGATATTCCTCAAGAAGAGCAACCCCAAGGCACATAATCGTCAGATTCACCAGGGTTGAAACGAAGGAGAAAATACTAAGGGCAGCCAGAGAGAAAGGTCAGGTTACCCACAAAGGGAAGCCTATCAGACTCACAGCAAAAACCCTACAAGCCAGAAGAGAGTGGGGGCCAATATTCAACATCCTTAAAGAAAAGAACTTTCAGCCCAGAAATTCATATCCTGCCAAACTAAGCTTCACAATTGAAGGAAAAATAAAATCTTTTATGAACTAGCAAGTACTCAGAGATTTTATTACCACCAGGCTGGCTTTACAAAAACTTCTGAAAGAAGCATTATACATAGAAAGGAACAACCAGTATTAGCCTTTCTAAAAATATACCAAAAAGTAAAGAGCATCAACATAAAGAAGAATTTGTATCAACGAATGGATAAAACAGCCAGTTAACATCAAATGGCAGTAACCCTAAATTTAAGGTGAAACCCTTACATTTCTCTACCACAAGTACAAAAATTATCCAGGGGTGGTGGCACGTGCCTGTAGTCCCAGCTACTTGGGAGGTGGAGGCAGGAGAATCACTTGAACTCGGGAGGCAGAGGTTGTGATGGCAGAGAGCCGAGATCACACTGCTGTGCTCCAGCCTGGGTGACAGAGCAAGACTTTGTCTCAAAAAAAAAAAAGTGAATCGGGCTAAGAAGCCAATCTGACTGAAAAGGCTGGATACTGTCTGAATCCGACACTACAGCATTCAGGAAAATGTAAAATGATGGAAACAGTAAGAAGATCAGCAGTTTTCAGGGGGTTGTAGAATAGGGAGGAGTGAGTAGGGAGAGCACAGGGGAGGAGTGAGTAGGGAGAGCACAGGGGAGGAGTGAGTATGGAGAGCACGGGGGGAGGAGTGAGTATGGAGAGCACGGGGGGAGGAGTGAGTATGGAGAGCGCAGGGGGAGGAGTGAGTATGGAGAGCTCAGGGGGGAGGAGTGAGTATGGAGAGCACAGGGGGAGGAGTGAGTATGGAGAGCGCAGGGGGAGGAGTGAGTAGGGAGAGCACGGGGGGAGGAGTGAGTATGGAGAGCGCAGGGGGAGAGGAGTGAGTATGTAGAGCACAGGGGGGAGGAGTTAGTATGGAGAGCACAGGGGGAGGAGTGAGTAGGGAGAGCACGGGGGGAGGAGTGAGTATGGAGCGCACGGGGGGAGGAGTGAGTATGGAGAGCACGGGGGGGAGGAGTGAGTATGGAGAGCGCAGGGGGGAGGAGTGAGTATGGAGAGCACGGGGGGAGGAGTGAGTATGGAGAGCACAGGGGGGAGGAGTGAGTATGGAGAGCACAGGGGGGAGGAGTGAGTAGGGAGAGCGCGGGGGGAGGAGTGAGTAGGGAGAGCACGGGGGGAGGAGTGAGTAGGGAGAGCACGGGGGGAGGAGTGAGTAGGGAGAGCACGGGGGGAGGAGTGAGTAGGGAGAGCACGGGGGGAGGAGTGTGTAGGGAGAGTACGGGGGAGGAGTGAGTAGGGAGAGCACGAGGGGAGGAGTGAGTAGGGAGAGCACGGGGGAGGAGTGAGTAGGGAGAGCACAGAGGCTCTTTTCGTTTGTTTGGTTTGTTTGGTTTGAGATGGAGTCTTGCTCTCGTTGCCCGGTCTGCAGTGCGATGGCTCAATCTTGGCTCCCAGCAACCTCTGCCTTCCAGGTTCAAGTGATTCCCTTGCCTCAGCCTCCCAAGTAGCTGGGATTACAGGTGCCCACCACCATGCCCGGCTAATTTTTGTATTTTAGTAGAGACGGGGTTTCACCCATGTCGGCCAGGCTAGTCTCGAACTCCTGACCTTGTGATCTGCCTGTCTTGGCTTTCCAAAGTGCTGGGATTTCAGGCATGAGCCACTGAACCTACATGTCTTTCTTTCTTTCTTTTTCTTTATTTCTCCCTTTCTCCCTTTCCTTCCTTCTCTCTCTCTCTCTCTCTTTCTTTCGACAGGGAGTCACCCTGTCTCCCAGGCTGGACTGCAGTAGTGCGATCAGAGCTCACTGCATCCTTTGACCTCCCAGGCTCGAGCGATGCTCCCATCTCAGCCCCAGCTAATTTTATTTATTGTTTTTAGAGACAGGTCTTTGCCATGATGCCCAGACTGCACAGAGGATTTTCAGGGCAGTGGCCGTGTTCTATATGACACTGTAATTGTCGACACGTGTCATTATACGCTGGTCTAGACAGTAGAATGTAACGCTAAGGGCAAAGCCAGCAGAAACTATGAATTTCAGTTAATAAAAATGTATCGGTGGGCTGGGCGCGGTGGCTGACGCCTGTAATCCCAGCACTTTGGGAGGCCGAGGCGGGTGGATCACGAGGTCAAGAGATCGAGACCATCCTGGTCAACATGGTGAAACCACGTCTCTACTAAAGATACAAAAAATTAGCTGGGCATGGCGGCACGTGCCTGTAATCCCAGTTACTCAGGAGGCTGAGGCAGGAGAATTGCCTGAACCCAGGAGGCGGAGGTTGCGGTGAGCCGAGATCGCGCCATTGCACTCCAGCCTGGGTAACAAGAGCAAAACTCCGTCTCAAAAAAAAGAAAAAAATATATATCGGTTTTGGCTCATTGGTTGTAACACGTGCATCACACGAGTGCCAGGGGCAGTGCAGGGACCAACTGGCCTGGGAGTAACAGGAACTCTGTGCTTTCTGCCCAATCGTCCTGTAGACCCAGGATCACTCTAAAGAAGTAAAATCCATTAGCTTAAAAAATTCAGCAGAAACATGAGGAAATCAGGAACATTTTATGAGCCATTTAGAAGACAGACCCCAGCCGACTCTTCTTCAGAGCCCGACCCTCTCCTCAGCCCCCTCCCTAACGCTCCTTCCATTCCTCCCATCAGACTTTTATCCTGGAAGTCTTTTGCGGCTCCTATGTAACAAACGAGATACTAATTGGAATGTCAAGATCTAAACGTTTTCCTTTGTTACAATTTACTTCCTGGGCTGGATTATCATAATTATCAGTAGTATGCAACTGATACAAGCAATGTGAATTTATTACACATTTTGAGAACTAGCAAGGTTACAAAGCAGGCTGGGCTTGGTGCCTCAAACTTGTAATCCCAGTGCTTTGGGAGCCAGGGAAGTAGGATCGCTTGAGACCAGGAGTTTGAGACCAGCCTGGGCAATATAGCAAGACCCCCACATCTACAAATAATTAAAAAGTTAGCCAGGTGTGGTGGTGTGCACCTGTGGTCCCAGCTACTCAGGAGGCTGAGGCTGGAGGACTGCTTGAGCCCAAGAGGCTGAGGCTGCCGGGAGCTGTGATCCCACCACTGCACTCCGGCCTGGGTGATGGAGGGAGACCCTGTCTCAAAACTAAAAATAAAGATACAAAGGAAATTTTTGTTAGGAGGCATCTCCTAAAAGCAGGGAGGGGCATTTTTGGGCAGTAGTGTGTGTATTCACGCATAAATAATACGGCCAGAAAAACACAGGATTTGACATTAATTCCATTCCTGTGGTGGGTGTTTAATGTGAAAGCCAGAGAATCTTCGGTCCCATAAATAACTCGATTACAACGGGAGCTGGGTCCTAACAATCTCACCGTGACCTCCTTCTGAGAGTCAGATGCTGCAAGCCACATGGCGATTGGTCATAAAAGTCATTTTTAATAGCGCTCAGCTGACAGATTGGTTCTCTCCCCCCTCAATTCTGTTTCAGGCAAAGAGCAGAGATCAGCAGGGTTACAGCAGCGATGCGTTCACGGCGAGTGGGGAGCTGGGGGCGAGGCACCAGGCTGGTCACAGGCGGAGAGAGCTTGGCCTTTCTTGGGGAAGGGGGAGAGGGTGGCTGTGCAGGGGTAGCTGGGAAAAGGACCCACACGGGCCCAAGCAGGTCCTGCCTTAGCCATGAGCCTTGGCTATCGGGTGTGGGCACCAGATTACTCTGCTTTAAGTTGCCCTTGAGGTCACAGAAGCCCTCCCGGGAGGCAGGAAAGAACCCTAAGCAGAGGAAGTCCGGGTTTGAGCCAGGGAGCTTCCCTGCTTCAGGAGGGCCTCTTGAGTTTCTCCCCTGGCTACGACTGCCCAGCCTGGACTCAAGGGGGGCTCTGCCTGTAGACGAAGAGTGCCACCCAAGCCCCACCTCAAGCTCCAGGTGGCACCATGGAAGGCCGAGGCTGAGGGACCGTGGGGCTTGGCCTCAGGACAGTGGTGTGAGGTTGTGTGGGGAGCGCACTGCTCCAGGGGCCTGGCAGGGCAGGGGCACCAGTGGCATGGGCATGGGCACCTTCCTGGATATGCACAAAGGTGGCTCCACCTGTGGCAGGGGATGGCCGGGCGCCTGGTCTGAAACACCTCTTGGGGTCTCCACAGGGAGCCCTTGTCTGCCTGGCCTCCGGCTCCCCATTCCACCCGGTGGCAGCACCCTCGCCTCCTTGCCCCTGGGCAGGGTCCGTGTCATCCAGGTCTCCCTCCCTGGGCAGAGGGGATTTTTTTCATGGGGCATTTTGGCAATAGTTAGGACGAGCGTTAAAGTGGATGCAGAAATTCATACTCTTTTTTAAATTTTTTTGAGACGGAGTTGCGCTCGTTACCCAGGCTGGAGTGCAATGGCGCCATCTCGGCTCACCACAACCTCCGCCTCCTGGGTTCAGGCAATTCTCCTGCCTCAGCCTCCTGAGTAGCTGGGATTACGGGCACAGGCCACCATGCCCAGCTAACTTTTTGTATTTTTAGTAGAGACGGGGTTTCACCATGTTGACCAGGATGGTCTCGATCTCTTGACCTCGTGATCCACCCGCCTCGGCCGCCCAAAGTGCTGGGATTACAGGCTTGAGCCACTGTGCCCGACCCAGAAATTCATACTCTTAAGACTTATATGCCAGTTCCCAGCACTGTTTTAACAATGAAAGGTAGAAGTCCACCCAAATATAATAATATAATAACACAAACATCCGCCCGAAAGCTATTGTTAAATAAATCATAGCACCTCCATCTGGAATCCCACACCTCTGCTTAACAATGCACTGGCCTAGGGGTCTGTCCCAGCTCCATAGTGAAATGAAAAGGAAGACTTGGTTGCAGGTCAGTGTGTGGCGGGTGGCCAGGACGTGGCTGGCCCTCGCCCTGAAGGGTGCCCTCAGCTACCCAAGGCTGACAGCTGGAGGGGTTTGGCCATGCAGGCAAAAAGTAAAGCGTATATGATTTATTTTTCCCACACGGGGCAGCTTGCCCCATGGACACTTCTGATCTCTGACTGCCTGAAAACAGATGGGCTTGGAGGCTGGGCACGGTGGCTCACGCCTGTAATCCCAGCATTTTGGGAGGCCGAGGCGGGTGGATTACTTCAGGTCGGGAGTTCAAAACCATCCTGGCCAACATGGAGAAACCCTGTATCCACTAAAATACAAAAATTAGCCAGGTGTGGTGGCGAGTGCCTGCCGCCCAGCTACTTGAAAGGCTGAGGCAGGAGAATCACTTGAACCCGGGAGGCGGGGGTTGCAGTGAGCTGAGATCGCGGCACCACACTCCAGCCAGGGCAACAGAGCAAGACTCCATCACACACACAAAAAAGAGAGAGGTGATAACCCCCATCCCTCTCAAAGGCACATGGCTTCCCTGCTTCTCCTCCTCATGCCTGACGCCCTTCACTCCTCCCTGTCTCTCTTCCTCCGCTCTGTATCTGGCTCTGTCTGTGCCTCAGTTGTTCTGCATTTCCCTATTCTCCAGGGCAGGGGCTGTGTGGGTCTGTTCGCCCCTCCCCTGGACTGGCACCAGCGCAGACACTCAAGAGTGTTTGTTGAGTGACTGCGTGTTTTCACTTCCTCATTGCGCGATTCTCCAAGACGTATCATTATTCTCGTCTTTTTGTTTCCGCCTTCTTTTCTGTTGCCTGTATGTTTCCATTTCCCTATGAGTATTTTTGTTTTATTTTTGCTTTTTTACTTTTATTACTATTTTTCTTTTGAGGCAGAGTCTCACTGTCTCCCAGGCTGCAGTGCAGTGGTGCAATCTCGGCTCACTGCAACCTCAGCCTCCCAGGTTCAAGCAATTCTCCTGCCTCAGCCTCCGGAGGAGCTGGGACTACAGGCGCCCGCCACGATGCCGGCTTTTTTTTTGTATTTTTAACAGAGATGGAGTTTCATTATTTTGGCCACACTGGTCTTGAACTCCTAACTTCGTGATCCACTCACCTCAGCCTTCTAAAGTGCTGGGATTACCGGCGTGAGCCACGGCACCCGGCCTATTTTTGCTTTTTTACAGTCGCACCTGCCGTAGAAAATCAGGGTGGCCACCCCGTTTGTGGCCATCCCCTTGCCTTGGGCCTGTGGTTCTGAGCCCTAGCTCGGGTCACAGACCTGCTGCCACAGGGTGGGCACAGGGCTCAGAGGACCCGGTCATGTAGGCAGCCACAGCCCCAGAGACTGTCCAGGAGGAAGGTGGTGACCACACACAGCCAGTCACAATCCTTCCCTGGGATTTTCTGAAATGGAACAGGGGAGGAAGAACTTTTTCTGTGCTCTGCTTGGGAGGTGGGCACAGTGCAGGCTGGACAGCTGCTGGCAGGAGAGGGTGGCAGAGTGCTGAGGGCGCACCGAGGGCTCAGTCTGTGGGGACTGGAGCCGGTGCCCCGCCCTCCCTGTCATTTGGAGCTTGAGCCAGCACCGCCCCAGGCCTGCCTGACTCCTTCCAGCTGGGTGTCTGTCACTTGTGGCTGCAGCATTCTGGCACAGACCCTTGGCCCAGGGCCCCTGTGCAGAGCTGGGTTTGGGTCTCCCCGGCCTCAGCAGCCCCAGGAGCCTGTGAAACTGCCCTGGGCACCTGCGTGCTGAGAGCCGTGTGGCAGGAACAGGCCTGCTGCTCATTTACCAGCCAGAGACCTGGCCAGGCCCCAGGGGGGACGATCTCCAAACCACTGACAAATGCATCCCCAGCACTGGCAAAGCCGCTATCGTCCCTGGAGGCAGGACACCCAGGGAGGCTGTGCCAGGCCTCGGGGTGAGGCAGCTGCCGCCTCCAGCCCTTCTTGCAGTCGCGGTGTGGAGCACTCACAACGGCCCCCACAGCTCCCGCCCACTCTCGGGACCCTGAGTGTGGAGGGCCTGGGGTTGAACAGTGAAGATCTGGGGTCGGGCAGGATCACAATGCAGGGGGCGGGGGTCCCGGCTTGGGACAGCAGGCGAGGTGTCTGCCCCCAGGCTGTGCGTGACTTGGGTGGCAAAGTGCCTTTTGCTGCATTCAGTCCCCTGAGACCCTTACGTCTGTCTATTGTGTCACAGTTCACTCCTGGGAAAATAAACATTTGGGTCAGGCTTCCCAGCAGGGGACCCTGAGGCATTGTCAGGAGTCACACAATCCCGCAGAGGGAGGCAAGGCTGGGACCCACAGGCTCTGTCTCCATCTCCCCAACCTGCAGCTGCCCTGCCTGGCCTTGTGTCTGCTTCTGATGGACCGGGCTGCACCGTGCCTTGGGGAAAGGGCTGCTCTAGGTGCGGGCTGCGGGGGCTGGTGGCTGCTGCTCAGCTGCTTTCCTGACCGAGTTTTTGGACTTTGTGGCCCCTGTCCTTCCTCTGTGCCTGCTTCAGGCGGCGTCCTGAGGGTCTGCAGCCGCGGCACCTCCTGGCCCCGGGGTTCTGGGCTGCCTGGCACCCTCCAGTCCACACTGTAGTTAGCCAGGGCCTCTTAAAGGCAGAGGCTGAACCGAAGTGACTCCCCCTGAGACTGTGGCAGCCTGAAGTCGGGGTCCTCTATGTATTTGTCATACTCTCCTCCAAAAATCTACCTTGGGCTTCAGGCCCCAGTGGGTGTGCCCACAGGCAGATGCCCAGCAGAATCACGGGCACCCGGGGCAGCTGCTCTCTCCTCCCCCATTGGCCTGCTCCCTGGAACCTTCCCTCTCACCAAATGCACCTGTTGGCCATTCTGGACACCCAGCCGATGGCCCCAGAGGTTCCTGATCAGAGGTGCTGCCTTTCCCGGCTCTCAGGACACGCCCGCCCCATGGCAGGGTGTGCAGCATGGATGCCACTGACTTTCAGCCCTGCGTCCTCGGCTAGTAGCAGACACGGCAGAGCACTCTCCGTGGGCCTGGGACCTGACCTGGGGCCACAGCACAAACAGCACGGAGCACAAACGGCGTCGGAGCTTTTGCAGAGACCGTGATGCCGCTCGGCCCGGAGAGAGCCACGCAAAGGTGGCAGCCAGTCCCTCCGCTCCCAGGCGGGTCCCCTTGCTGGCCCCCACACCTGTCCTCACTGTACATCTAGGAGGCCCAGAGAGGGTCTGTGGCTCACCTGAGACACGACACACAGCTGTGACGAGACAGGATTCTCAACAGACTGTCAGCCGAGCACACCTGCAGGGTCCCTGGGAGGCAGTGTGTCCCCTGCTCCTCCCCAGGGGTCTCAGGGCTCTCTGCTCTTTGACTGAGCCCAGGGACGACCGTGCTACCCCAGGAATATCACTCAGACATAAGAAGGAAGGCACACAGACAAACTCAAAAGCAGACGCAGTGCACACAGTGGAATATCACTCAGACATAAGAAGGAAGGCAGGTCCAACACACCCTCCAGCTGGGACAGACCCCGAAAAAACGGGCAAGCGGAAGAGCTGGATGAAGAACGCCATGAGGCACAGGACCCCACTTATGCGCCTCCCAGAAAAGGCCAATCCACAGAGGCTGGACGCAGATCAGTGTACGGCAGCGCTGGGGGCAGGGAGGAGCCCGACTGCCCGTGGGCGTGCGGTTTCCTTTGGGGGCCAGGAAAATGTTCCAACAGTGATAGCTGCACACCTCTGTGACTGTCCTAAATGCCACTGACCTGTGTAGTTGAGATGGGTGAGTGGTCAGATGTGTGGATTATAACTCAACAAGGCTGTTTAAAAATCAGTGAGCCCAAAGCAAAGCGCCTGTGAGCCACTCACGTTCCCTCGCTCACGGAGGGCACGAACTTCACCAGTGAGCCAGGGTGCTAGTGGGACGGGGGGTCAAGGCCATGCACATCCATGAGGCCGTAGGGAGCCTGGCCAGGCTGTTGGGGCCTCAGACAGCACGAACCCATCCTGAGAGGAAAGGCTCTGGGCGCAGGCTGTGGGGGAAGAGGCCGAAAATAACTCAAGAGCCCCAAGCTCCCGGGGAGAAGTTGAGGTTGGTGTGGTCACCTCGAATGGGGAACTCCTCCAGGAAGGAAAGGAGAAGTTTTATTTGGGGTGGGGGGTTACAGTAACGCCAGGCGGGGTGACAGGGAAGAGGGTCTGGGGTGGGGGTGTAGAGTAGTGCCAGGTGGGGTGGTCCTGGGGCAGGGGTGTTAGAGTGAAATGCCGGGTCCTGGTGCAGAACCCGTGACGGCCCCATGTCCCCAGCATCACACGTGTCATCCAGAGCAGAAGCCCGCCAATGGAGAGGTGTCCCTCCCATTTCTCCGATGGGGAGACTGAGGCCTGGGTGGGGGAGGGTGGAGAAGCACAATTGCCGCCCAGCTGCCCAGCACTACTTCTGCGGGGAGACAAACTCACTTTCCCAGGGCCAGGAGCTGGGGGCCTCGCTGTGGCCCAGGTCTGTGTGGGCTCAGCGGCTCCGTGGGTCCCCTGTGGGCAGCTCTCCCATAGCAGACCTGGCTCCCTCAGGGGAAGGTGAGAGTGGGACCCCGCACTGCCTCGGCCTCCCTTTTTCCTTGGCCTCCATGCAGTCGGCCTGAGTTCCCAGAGGGCCAGTTCCTCTCTGTGCCCCGACCTCCACCAGGCCTGTGAGCTGCTCATTCACCCAACAGCTGAGAGCTGCGTGCCCAGGCTGTGCCACACCAACCCAGGGCCAGGACTCAGAGAGAAAGCCCTGTCCTCATGATGCTGAGGTCCCAGCAGCTGGAGGAGCAATGCCCCTATTGATCGATGGGCTGAATCATGCACCCATGTCTTCACCGGCACTTATTGGAGACAATTGAAGTTGTCCCGGCGATGACGGGGCCATGGTGCCGATGTTCATTGTAAACACCAACGTGCCTCAGGCCTCTGTGCCGGACGGGTTCCTCTCCGAGCTCACCCAACAGCTGGCGTAGGCCACCGGCAAGCCGCCCCAGTACATCGCAGTGCACGTGGTCCTGGACCAGCTCATGGCCTTCGGCGGCTCCAGCGAGCCGTGCGCGCTCTGCAGCCTGCACAGCATCAGCAAGATTGGCGGCGCGCAGAACCGCTCCTACAGCAAGTTGCTGTGTGGCCTGCTGGCCGAGCACCTGCGCATCAGCCCGGACAGGGTCTACATCAACTATTACGACATGAACGCCGCAAACGTGGGCTGGAACAACTCGACCTTCCTCTAAGAGCCGCGCGCCACCTCTCCCCACGCTGTCTGCACTGGCCCAACCCGGGAACCCGCCTCCAACGTGCGTGCAGACATGGGGCTGGAGGCAGGTGGAGAGAACACGTGTGTATACCCAGGACAGAAGCTGGGCAGAGGGAACATGTGTACAGACTCAGGACTGAAACCAGGCAGAGAGAACACGCATGCACACCCAGGACTGAGGCCAGGCAGAGAACACGCGTGCACACCCAGGACTGAGGCCAGGCAGAGAAAACACACGTGCACACCCAGGACTGAGGCCAGGCAGAGAACACGCGTGCACACCCAGGACTGAAGCCAGGCAGAGAGAACACCCAGGCAGACCCCAGGCTGGAGGCGGGTGGAGAGAACACTTGCACAGAAGGCAGAGAGAACTCATGTATGCAGATATACGGTGGGAGGCAGTTGGGTGTTCAGGGCATGTGAGGCTGGGCACCAGGGCAGCACCTAGTACTGACAGAGTATGTGGTCTTACAAGCATGTGCACAGGCAGGAGGCAGCATGGTCATACCACCTGTAAAGCCCAGGCACAGGAGAGAACATTCCAGAAATAAACATGACGCTGCAGTTGTCTGAGACAAAAACACTGGGCATCTCCACTGTATAGCCACTAACAGCACTGGGCATCTCCACTTCACAGAAACTGACACTCAGTAATGAGCATCTCCACTCCACAGTAACTGACACTCACCACGAGCATCCCTACTCCACAGTAACTGACAGTCAGCACTGGGCATCCCCACTCCACAGTAACTGACACTCAGTACTGAGCATCTCCACTGCACAGTAACTGACACTCTGCACTGAGCATCTCCACTGCACAGTAACTGACACTCTGCACTGAGCATCTCCACTGCATAGTAACTGACACTCAGCACTGAGCATCTCCACTCCACAGTAACTGACACTCAGCACTGAGCATCTCCACTCCACAGTAACTGACACTCAGCACTGAGCATCTCCACTGCACAGTAACTGACACTCAGCACTGAGCATCTCCACTCCACAGTAACTGACACTCAGCACTGAGCATCTCCACTCCACAGTAACTGACACTCAGTACTGAGCATCTCCACTCCACAGTAACTGACACTCAGCACTGTGCATCTCCACTCCACAGTAACTGACACTCTGCACTGAGCATCTCCACTGCACAGTAACTGACACTCTGCACTGAGCATCTCCACTCCACAGTAACTGACACTCAGCACTGAGCATCTCCACTGCACAGTAACTGACACTCAGCACTGAGCATCTCCACTCCACAGTAACTGACACTCTGCACTGAGCATCTCCACTCCACAGTAACTGACACTCAGCACTGAGCATCTCCACTCCACAGTAACTGACACTCTGCACTGAGCATCTCCACTCCACAGTAACTGACACTCTGCACTGAGCATCTCCACTGCACAGTAACTGACACTCAGCACTGAGCATCCCCACTCCACAGTAACTGACACTCAGCACTGAGCATCTCCACTGCACAGTAACTGACACTCAGCACTGAGCATCCCCACTCCCCAGTAACTGACACTCAGCACTGAGCATCTCCACTCCACAGTAACTGACACTCAGCACTGAGCATCTCCACTCCACAGTAGCTGACACTCTGCACTGAGCATCTCCACTGCACAGTAGCTGACACTCAGCACTGAGCATCCCCACTCCACAGTAACTGACACTCAGCACTGAGCATCCCCACTCCACAGTAACTGACACTCAGCACTGAGCATCTCCACTGCATAGTAACTGACACTCAGCACTGAGCATCTCCACTCCACAGTAACTGACACTCAGCACTGAGCATCTCCACTCCACAGTAGCTGACACTCTGCACTGAGCATCTCCACTGCACAGTAGCTGACACTCAGCACTGAGCATCCCCACTCCACAGTAACTGACACTCAGCACTGAGCATCCCCACTCCACAGTAACTGACACTCAGCACTGAGCATCTCCACTGCATAGTAACTGACACTCAGCATGGGACATTTAAGTTAGTATCTTTGAAACGTCGGTTTGGGCAATATTTTTTTTCAGTTAGGACCAATTCAGCAATATATTTAAGGCAGCATTCATACTCATTAAATGAGCTAAATCTACAGATTTTTGTGAGATTACATGGCAAGCACTGGTCACATGTAAGCTCTGCTGGAAAATACAGTTTTTGTTACTGTTTAAACAACAATGTTCAGAGGTTGCAAATTGGCTCGTGGGGCACCACTGCCGAGGGTCCCGTGCCCAGCCATTGGGTCAGACGGGTCCTTGGTGCGCAGTGCCAGCCAGGGGCCCTGAATCCTGCTTCTGCAACCTCGTCCAGCCTGCTCCCCAGGGGAGCGTTTGCGGAACAGGTGTGTGCCACGGCCAACACACGCCTCACACACTGTGCACTTGTCCTTCCGCGACCGGCGCTGAGGTTTCGAGGTGCAGCTGTCGCCTTATTTATTTTAGCAACGTCTTGTCCACAGACGCCTGTCGTGTTGGAAAACCACACTAGTGGCTGCTGAGCCACCATTATCTACCAGCGACAAAGCAGCACAGGGTCTGTGTGTGGCCACACTGGGTGAGGCTGCCGCGTAAGTGATTTCACCTTAAAGGGAACTTGGCTTGTCAAAAAAAAAAAAAAGAAAAAAAGTTTTATGGAGCTTGCAAACAAAAGCGTTAGAAGCTCAACGCTGGCTTTGAGAATCCGGGCTGGTTCCCGGCCCCTCCTCTGTGGGCCAGTGTCAGGGAGGAGATGGGATCCCGAACAGAGAGGCCCACGGAGCTTGGGCAGACACAAGGAGCCCCTTGGCCACTCCTGGGCCAGGCAAAGCAGCCCTCGCCTCCTCCTCTACCTTTAAGGTGAGGCCCCTCAGGATGGAGCAGGGTTTCCCGGTTGCTCTGGGGGACTTTGCTCTGAAGGTCGCGCTGCTCTGAGGGCCACTCTGCTTGCTGGCCTGCACAGTCTCAGGATGACCCTCCCCCACCTGCGTCACGGCGCCGCTCCCCCACTGAGTCACGGCACACCTCCCCGAGATGCACCTTGCCCACATTAGGCCGTCTCCAGGAACAGAGCACCTAGCAAGGCCACCCAGTCTCCCCTGGTCCTTGGCAGGAGTGAGGCCTGTGCTGGGGTTGGGGGCAGCCCCTGTGTGACCCACAGAGGAGAGCAGATTGGGGGGTGGCAAGTCCACAGACCTCCTGGGTCCTCTCCCACCTGCACAGCATGGCTGGTCTTCTTCCCCGCTCCACTGTGCCGCACCCACATCCCACCTGGGGTGACCACTAAACCTACATCTGGATGAGGACCAGGCCCCATCAACCTCGGGCCTCCCATGCACTCAGCAGTAGAAGCAGTAAAGGCACCCAGTGCCAGGCCCACCCAGTGCCCAGAATCCCAGCTCCCCTCAAAGGCCAGCCCTGGTTTTCATGAACACGGTCCTCCAGGAACAACAGACACTCTTGACCTCCAGAACCACTGCCCGCTGTCACCAGCACCTGCGCTGGGCAGAGGCCTATCTGGACCCCAGCTGGGAGGGGCGTCTCCAGTGACTCCCATGCCATGGCCCAGCCTGGCCTGCAGACAGAAGTCAGGCACAGCACGTGCACTCTTGCCCCTCAGACACCAGGCCCCCCTTTCGCCTAGGAAGCCAGCATGACATCCACACCTGCTGTGGACCGTGGGAGGCCAGGGTGGGGACCTGGTATCACAGTCTTGTCCCTTGTGGCCAACATCCTGTGCTTGCTTTGGAGAAACCACGCCGGCACCAGGGGATGAGGGAGAGGATTCTTGATTGAAGCATTGTTTGTAGCCAGGGAAACTGATGCACTCGTCTCTCCACAGGGACGCCGAGACACGGCGCACCCCACCCCGAGGTGCCACACAGCCCCACGCGAGCCCAAGACATGCTCACTGCAGTTAGTCTTTTTTTTTTTTTTTTTTTTTTTTTTTTTAATTTTTATTGCATTATAGGTTTGGGGGTACATGTGCAGAACAAGCAAGATAGTTGCATAGGTACACACATGGCAGTGTGCTTTGCTGCTTTCCTCCCCTTCACCCACACTTGGTATTCATCCCCAGGCTATCCCCCCCAGCCCCCCCCTGCTGTCCCTCCCCCATTCCCCCCAACAGTCCCCTGCAGTTAGTCTTGCAGTGTCCAGAAAGAAACTTGCAAAGGAAAATGAGGGTGCCATGCCTTCTCTGTGACTGTGGGAGACACACGTCCCTGGGAGTGACGGGGACGGGGCAGGACGCCGTGGGACAGGCTTCCACGCCTGGGTGTGGTTGCAAGCACGCCTCCACCTGTTCATTTTCATGGATGTGCTGGAGACCGAGACTGCTATTGCCCATTTACAGACGAGAAGACACAGGTGTGGGTGGCTGAGCATCTGAGCTAGGTGCCCACAACCTCCTGATCCCATCTTGCTGCCCTCAGGTGGGGTGGCCTCCGAGGCTGGGGACCCTGAACCAAACAGAATTCCTTCTATGAAGAAGAGGGAAGGAAGGAGCAGGCTGGTTCTCAGGCACGCTGCCCTGCGTGGCTCCTGTGACCTGGCTTCTCTGGGGAGTTTAAATATCAGCCACAGAGCATGTGGCAAGGGTCAGGGGCACAGCAAGCGGGCTCACCGCGGCTCAGCCCTCACACTGGCCCTTCCTGTCCAGGGCTCCAGGCACTCAGGATGCCCCCTGCCCCATAGCAGCCCATCCAGCGGGGGTCGGCATGACAGCCGTGTGGAGGCACCCACCATCCTCCCTTGCAGTAAGAAGTGGGAGGGGACGAGGAGCGGTCGCTCTGTGACCTGCAGAATGTGACCGTTTCACATGTACTCAGTTTGAAGGTTATGAAGGCATGAGGGCCTTCCACATCCTTGACTGACGTGACTGAAATTCTGTGTGTTCTGCCAGTCATGGGGCTGAGTTGGGGTCATGTGACTACAGGGCTTCAAGGAGACCCCCCCCCCACCGCCCACCGTACCTGGGCCCCCCCGGAGGAAGCGCGCCCTTCTCAGTAGGCTGAGAAGCCACGTCAGGGTGGACCACGGGGGCCTGCCAGGGGCCGGGGGAGCAGGGAGGGGCCCTGGCCGCAGGACTGCCCGTTCCAGCTGTCTGCCCCGGGGAGGGGCTCGGTGGGGAGGGCGGGAAGCACCTGGCAGTTTCGGTTTCACCAGGAAGCGGCCGTCTGCCGTGTCACTTCCCACCCTCCGCCCGGAGCCCCCCAGGTGGGGATGGCCCCTTGCACGGCAGAGGAGGACGCCCCAGCTGAGGGACTGAGGAACAGGCCTCCCAGCTCCCGGCAGCAGAGACAGGGCCAGGCCCAGACTCAGCTGCGTCTCAGGGGTGGGAGAAGCCCCTGGGGGCCAAGAGCGGCCAAGGGCAGACCTGACTGGCATCTTCTGTCACCTGCTGGTGACCTTTTAGAACACGTGGTCCCACCCTTGGCCTGGAAATGCTGCTGTGTTGGAGGCAGAAGTAGGCTGAGACGCTGTCCATCCCGCCACCTGTCTGTCTGTCTGGGGATGTCAGGGCAGCACCCACCACTGTGGGCCCCATTGATAGGCTTTGGGGTCCAGTTTGCCCCGAGCCCCTTCAGCGGGAATGCCTCTTACACTCCTGCGCCCTACGATTGGCACGGAGGGGTGTGCGGCCAGCGGGCGGGGCTGACTGGGCGCTCGAAGTGACGGGGGGTGGCCCTGGATGTGAGTGCTGTGTGACCTCCTCGGAGTACAACCCCTCTGAGCCGCGACTGAGCTCCAGGGTCTGCAGCACTCACGCTTCGCACAGCCTGGGGGCCGGGAGCGGAGTCTGTTCACATCTGGGAGTGCAGCCCTGAGCAAGCCCTCAGCAGCCCAAGTCCCCGTGTCTGGCCCGGGAACCCCGTTCTGAGGAATGTTCCACCCTCTCCTGCGCGGTCGGCTGGGTCAGGTTGGCGTCCCTGCTTGGGCATTCGGGCACAGCCTGGCCAGATGCAGCTGGGGTCACAGCCACGTGCAGTGAGGCGTGCAGCGGGCACCGCTGGGAGGACAGTGTGCACCGAGTCTTCCCAGCTGTCCCCGTCAGGTCTGTGAAATCGGGGCTTTCCAGACACTCAAAATGCCCCTGGACTTGGGAGCGCAGGAGGAAGCTCCGGGAACCAGCAGGTGGGGCAAGTTCTCCCGTTCCTTGCTGCTGGGCTCCCGGCCGTGGCAGGGGTAGGAGGCCTGGCACTGTAGGGCCAGCTGCAGGGGTCACAAGAGCCAGGCCCCTTGGGAGGGAGCGGCAGGGAGAGGGTTTTTCCTCAGCAAATCCCACCCTGGCCTCGAGGAGGGGCTCACCGCCATTTTACACACAGGAGACAGCGTGGCTGGCGGACGGCGGTTTCTGTCCCTGTCATGGCCGAGCCCGGCCACTGCCCTTCACAGACCAGGGAGCCGGGCGAGAGGAGGATGGGCCGGCCCGAAGTCGCAGAGACCCCGGCAGCACATCAGGGCCCGTCTTGCGGGTCCAGGGCCGCAGGCCTGTCCACTGGAGTGCCAGGGGCAGGTGCTGGGGCTCCTGGTGGGCCCTGCTGGAGGGCACTGTGGACCCAGCCCAGTTAGGGCGGGCCTGGCCTGGGGGGCTGTGACTGGGCAGAGCCCCTGACCTGGACCTGCCTTCCCGAGTGAGCCCCAGGGGCTGGGCCCTTCCTGGGAAGGTCACCTTTTGGCCCCACTCCTCCCACAGAAGGGGGTGCCTGAAAAAGCTGATGGAAATTCATGTCCATGGGGGACATGCCTGGGGAAGGGGTTGGCCCACTCCCCAAAAGGTGCCAGTGAAATGGTAGCTTGGCAGCTGTCATGGGCTGTGGGAGGATTTCACCCCAGGAGGTGGTGGCGGTGCCCCCAAGCCGGTGGCCTTGCTGTGTGAAGAGCTGGGCGTCAGGATGGGCTTGATCCAGGGGCCAGAGATGGGGATTTCAGGCAGCAGCTGCGTGGGGCTTCCTCGTGTGAAGCAGACAGTTGCCAGGTAGGTTCTGAGGGCATGGCTCTTGCCTTGGAGCGGGGTGTGCAGTGGGGCCCCTCTCCTGAGATGCGACCTCGGCTGCCTTCCCTCCGGGAGGGTCCTTGGCAGAGACGCACAGCCAGGGAGGAGGTACCGCTGCATGACCTCAGTGGTTTCCTGACTTTTCTGATTTCTGTCCTCATCTGAGGTCAGTGATGTCCCTGAAGTGTTGCCGGTGGAAGCCGGGAACGGGGTCGCCTGTCCATTTGCCCCTTCCCTCCGGGGCCACGGGGCCTGAGTTCCTGGGAAAGCTGTGGAGCCGGCCTGCATCCTGGCTGTCCGGCTGCTGCAGAGCTGCCCTGACCTGGAGGTCCTCTCGCTGTGCTGACCCCATGTCCACACTGCTGAGTCATCCCCCCGAGCTGGTCTGGAACAATCTTGGCCCAGCTCTCGGGGGACTCGGTGTCTGTGACACCGGCTCGGGAGGGGGACTCGGTCTGTCCCTATGCACCCCCAACGTCGTGTCCAAGACAGAGGCCCGTGCTGTCCAAGGGGACACCGCACCCCATCTGTCATCAGGGACGGCTCCTGCCTGGAGCAGCCCTGAGCAGCGTCCACACCTGAGGCGGGGCTTGGTTTCGGTCCTCTCTGATGCCAACCCAGGCAGGCAAGCCAGATGCCAGGCCTCGCTCCCTCCTGAGGTGCAGCTCAGCCGTGTGGCAGGGGTCCCAGAATAGGGACAGGAGAGGACGGGGCTATTCCTCTGCTCAGAGGAAAGAGGCAGAGCTCTGGTGTCTCCTGCAGTTTCCAAGACAACAGTTCCCCTAGGACAGGGCTCTGACCCCTGCGTGCTCCCCACCGTGCTGCCTGGATCACCCGCCACTGTAGGGGCAGAGACAAGAGAGGGGCAGGGCCTCCCACGGTCACAGACAACTGGCCCAGGGCCAGCGCTGAGTGAGGTGCCCCTGACCAGGCCAGGCCACATCCTGCTGTCTCGAGGGTTGGACGCTTGAACCCCAAACTGCCGCCGGACCTGCCCCACCCCCAAGCCTGACCCTAGGATGCTAGAGCCTGGTCTGAGGCCAGCTGGGCCGTCAGGACCCCAGACCCAGCGGAGGGCCCAGCTCTAGGCCTGGCCTATGTGCTATGTGGCTGCAGGCCCATCGCCCCATCTCCTGCTGGGACAGTGCCGTGAAGGCGGCTCTGGAATCAGAGCAGCTCAGGTACGCCAGTCCCTGCCTCACCACAGTAAGACGCACAGCCAAGTCACAACTGAGGGGGCAGGAGCCCCGAGGCCCCGCCTGGAGCTGCGATGGACTCAGGCCTTCCGGGGCTCAGCTCCCGCCCCGGCCAACGCCGTCTGCTGTAGGCCCTGCTGTGAGTGGGGGCCCGAACCCCTGCCTCGTGAAGCTGGCACTGGGGGCATGGGATGAGTAACACATAAGGGGGTGGCTGCTTTGTCTCATGGGGTGAGAGACTGAAGGAGAGGAACGCCGAGTGAAGGAGGCCTGTGGGAGCGAGGCCTCGCTGGGAAGAGGCCAAGAGGAGCCCCTGGAAGGAGGCCAGAGGGGAGGGGGCTTCTCGTTGAGGGCACAGCACAGGCATGGGTTCGGGAGGCTTGCAGAGCTGCCGGGCAGCCTGGGCCGTGCGCGTCGAAGACAGACGTGGTGCGGTCGGGCCGGGAGGGCTGGGCCGTGGGTGTGCACAGGTGTGATGCGGCTGACGTGTTTCCATCAAGTCAATTTCCTTTTTTGTTTTTTAAAGACAGGGTCTCCCTCTGTCGCTGGAGTGGGGTGCATTGGTACAATCTCCGTGCAGTGCAACCTCTGCCTTCCAGGTTGAAGCGATTTTCCGGCCTCAGCCTCCCAAGTAGCTGGGACCACAGGCCTCCAACACCACACACAGATAATTTCTGTATTTTTAGTAGAGACAGGGTTTTGCCATATTGGCCAGGCTGGTCTCGAACTCCTGGCCTCAAGTGATCCACCTGCCTTGGTCTTCAAAAATGCTGGGATTACAGGTGTGAGCCACTGCGCCTGGCCTCAATTTTTCAAATGACATGGTGACAGTCACTCTCTCCTCACGTGAGAGAGCTGCCCAGGCCCTGGCTGGGCCGAGCAGGGAAAGGAATCCCCTCGGTGGGGTCCCTGCTGCGACCTGTGTCCTGGGCAACTGCCTGACAGGCCTCTGAGCAGCCGTCCTGGGGGTGGACGTGGTGGTTTAGGGCCATTGGTGGTCCAGTGACTGCCGCTTGCGAGCCGGCCTCTGGCTTTGTAACTGTCAAAACGAGTGACCCAGTGCACACCTCCTGGCCAGAGCTCCTTAAAGGGTGGGTGGGCGGTGCTCAGATAGCCCCTCTTTTCCCTTCTTCTCCCCAGCTGTCCCTGGCTGACATCTCCTAGGGAGCACTGGCCAGGGAGTCCTGGCTCAGCTGTGACCAGTGGCCTCTCCCTGGGGCCGCTCTTCCTGCCTGCACCTCCCTGGCCAACTGCATTCACGGAAGTGAAAGTGCTGGAAAGCCCCTGCCCAGCGCCCAGGCAGGTGCTTCTCAGTCCGAGTGTGGTGAGAAGTGAAAGTCGTCTTTGCTTGAGCCACCCCCATGGGACCACTTCCTCCAGGAAGGTGGCCCGGATAGCACCCTGACCCTAGGCACCGCCCCTGTCCTCCAAGGTGCCGAATCGAGGCCTTCTTGCTGGACAGGAGGACGTGGCTGGTTGCTGTCTTTGAGTGTGCGGGATAGGCTGCTCTGGGGAGGGAGCAGAACATTCCAGCAACCACTGAAGCCCCCGGGAGGCAGGGCCACACTGACTGGGAGGGACAAGGTGCACTTACTGGGCCGGGAGAGCTGGCTGCACCTGGCAGCGAGGACACGCGGGTGGGCATGGAGCCCGTGCCCCCTGCTCTGCCCCAGCAGAGCGTCCAGTGGGGAGATGGCGAGGGGAGGTTGGGCTTTCTCCCACTGTCCACTTTCCTGAGAACTTCGTGCCTCTGCGGATGCCCCCTCTGCCCTCCTCTCCTGGCTTCTCCAACCTCCTCACCCTCCGGCCCCAGAGCTCTGCAGTCTCCCGCTTCTGTCAGACCTTCGTAACCCATCCCTCATGGAGCTGTCCACACGCTGGCCACCCTGTCCCCTTGCGGTGCTGCTGCTTTCCCGCCACGACGAAGCCAGCAGCGGTTCCAGGACAAGCTACCCTCCAAGCCTGGGCCTGGACTCCACAGTCTTCTGATTTCACAGCAGCTAGAACCTCACATCTCCAGACCCATCGGCTCAGCAGAGCCTGCTGTGTGCCTCTCAGAACCTCAGTATCTTCTTCTGTGAATGGCAGTAACAGCAGCACTCGGGGCTGGCTCCCCAACATGGAGCCCCCCCAACACCACGCAGTCAACAAAAGGGAGAACAGGAGGTGGGAGTGAGGTCTGAGGGCACTGGGGCCCTTGGCAGGATGGCTGTGATGGCACGGTGCTCACAGATGCGGGTCTGACGGCCTCAGACATCAGACGTCCTGTCACGCACACACTGACCTCCCTGCCGGTGGCTGGAGCCCTCGGACACCCGAGCTGAGCAGTGCACGATTCGCCAGCTCCATGGCCCAGCAAACACTGGCCGGTGGTTGGAGGAGGATTGAGGCTGAGCCACTGAGCTACTCAGGTCAGCTCTCCCCTCCCACCACACCCCCATGGCGGGTGCCTCCCATAACCCAGCTGCCTGCAGCCGCTCCAGCCCCTCCTGAGTCCCGACACCTGGAATGCAGAGGGGTGGCCCGAGGTCTGGCCTGGAGTGGGCTGGGCCTTAGAAGAAGGAGACAGAGGAAGATTTGGGAGGGAGGAGAAGGCCTTGGGAAGACAGAGGCAGAGGCCGTGGCACGGCGGCCACAGCCCAGGAACACCAGGGGCTGGTGGGATCTGGGGGAGGCGGCTCTTGGACGCCTTAGTTTTGCACTTCTGGCCTGCGGCACTGTGAGAGGAGAAGCTGCTGTGGTTCTGAGCCCCAACCCAGCTCATGGCCTGTTCTTACTGCAGCCGCAGGTGACAGAAACACCAGGCAGGGCACTCCAGACTGAGGACATTCCAGACCCAGAACCTTCCAGACCCAGAACCTTCCAGACCCAGGACATTCAAAACCCAGAACCTTCCAGACCCAGAATCTCCCACACCCAGAACCTTCCAGACCCAGAACATTCGTAAACCAGAACCTTCCAAACCCAGAACCTTCCAGACCCAGAATCTTCCAAACCCAGAACCTTCCAGACCCAGAACATTCCATACCCAGGACATTCCAGACCCAAAACATTCGAAACCCAGAACATTCGAAACCTAGAACCTTCCAGACCCAGGACATTCCAGACCCAGGACATTCCAGACCCAGGACATTCGAAACCCAGAACATTCGAAACCTAGAAACTTCCAGACCCAGACCCAGGACGTTCCAGACCCAGGACATTCCAGACCCAGGACATTCCAGACCCAGACCCAGAACCTTCCAGACCCAGGACATTCCAGACCCAGAACCTTCCAGACCCAGACCCAGAATGTTCCAGACCCAGGACATTCCAGACCCAAGACATTCCAGACCCAGAACCTTCTGGACCCAGAATCTTCCAAACCCAGAACTCAGAACCTTCCAGACCCAGAATCTTCCAGACCCAGAACATTCAAACCCAGAACTCAAAACCTTCCAGACCCAGAAAGTTCCAGACCCAGAACATTCCAAACCCAGAACCTTCCAGACCCAGACCCAGAATGTTCCAGACCCAGGACATTTCAGACCCAAGACATTCCAGACCCAGAACCTTCCGGACCCAGAATCTTCCAAACCCAGAACTCAGAACCTCCCAGACCCAGAATCTTCCAGACCCAGAACGTTCCAGACCCAGAACTTTCCAGATCCAGAACCTTCCAGACCCTCCAAACCCAGAATCTTCCAGACCCAGAACATTCCAAACCCAAAACATTCCAGACCCAGAACATTCCAGACCCAGAACATTCCGGACCCAGAACGTTCCAGACCCAGAACATTCCAGCCCAGAGCATTCCAAACCCAGAACATTCTAGACCCAGAACATTCCATAGGGCAGCTGGGCCTGGAAGGCCACTTGAGGAGAAGGCTGGAGGGAGGGTGAGTGGCGCTGAAGCCCAGTCCCAGGGCAAGGTGGGGTGGAGGAACCCAGGCTGACCGCATGCTCTGGATGTGACCCCAGTGCTAGGTGGCTCAAGTATGGGCTCTGGCCAGAGCTCAAGCTTCCTGCATGAACGGCACCTCCACAGCATCCGCATCTGCCCAGTTCCCATGACGCCCGCCCACCTTGCCCGGTCCCATGACACCTGCACACTTTTGCCCGGACCCCTCTGCTGATGGCACTCAGTACTCCCCTCCCGCACTTATGCTGAAACCTGTTACCTAGACCTCACATCGCCCTCTAAGGTGACACCAGGCAGACCTGACTCAGTTTCTCCCCCATGGAGGCCCCAGCACATGGCATTGAGCCTTCTCTCCCAGCCTACACTCACCAAGTGGATTTCAACGTCTCTGTCCCCAGCACCCTCCTGGGGTGACCTGCTTCCCACCCCGTCTCCTGGGGCAGTCAGGTTATCATTCTGACTTCATCTGCAAAGTGGGCTTGGGGGGACAAGGCGGTGAGAGCCTGCACAGCTCTGAGCACACACGGCGGGTGCCTCGAAAACCCAGGACCACAAACACTCCTGTTAAGGGCTTCCTGCTGCACCGCTGGGTCAAGGGGTTGATGAGGATCCGGGTCCTCCGCCTGGAGGGGGCTGGTGAAGGCGCCGACACGGCGGCGTGTGCTCTGTGGCCATCTTCCGATTGCTTACACCTGGGCCCCCGACACGGACAGAGGAGCGGAGGACTGAGGTCCTCCCAGCCATGCAGCTCGCAGACTCCCCTCCCGCCTGCTCCCAGAATCGCAGCACACATCCCTGTTTAATGAGCCTTTCTTCTGAAGGCAGTTCTCCCACTTCAGCTTTGAAAACGTGACTCTTCTCCCAGGTTTTAAGGACTCCTGGGCGGCCTGTGTCCCTGAGATCCACACAGAGGGGCTGAGGGGCCCACAGGCCTGTCCAGGACCCCCGCCGTTTGCATGGCCCCCAGGCCCCCCGCTCCTCCAGCCTGGCAAGGCTGCATGCTGGGGCTTTCTGGCCTCACAGGGCCCCCACATCTGTCCCCTGGGGGGTCTTGGGGGGCCCTGGGGTGCAAAATGAGGAACCCCATGCTCTGGTATTCATGTGGATCTCTGCTGCTTGGCGTGGCCAAGACTGTCCCGTGGGCACCCTGCAATAGGGGCGGTGTTTGCAGGGACAGAAGCCCCTAAAAGGCAGGTGTGGGGCCCCCACCCAGGGGAGACCCTGCTCCCTCCTCACACTGAAGCCCCTAAGCAGGGGCTCCCTGGGGGTGGGCACGGTGGCTGGATACTCTGTTGGAGGCCACCCCGACCCTCTGTTTCATGCCTCTAGCCACCAGCCCCTCATACGACTCATGCACGAGACCGACTGCTGGCCCTCACCCACTTCCATGGTAGACTCCTGATCCTAACAAAGCTGCTCTCCATGCACCTCAGAGCCCGCCCCTCTCCCCACAGGTGAGAAACTTCTTCCGCATGGGAAGCAGGTGGGAAGGAAACTGAGGCCCAGGGAGGAAGGACCTGGCCCAAGGCCACTCAGACAGCTGCTTCGGAGAGATGGGGTGGTGAAAGCCCGGGCCGGCGAGCAGGTGCTGCCTGGAGGGCGGCTCTGAGTCACCCCCTTGGGAGAACCCAGCAGCGGCAGTGGCTGTGGTGAGGTCCAGCCTTTTCACGCCAGGTGCCTGGGTTTGGGATGTTCCTGCTCTTGGCTGGATCCCTCCTGGGGGCAGCCCTGGGGCCCCATGGGCACCTGAAGGTGGGAACAGCCTCACACAGCAGTCACCAGGACGTGATCAGGGAAAGCGGTCCCCAGAGCTAGGGACACCCCTGGGTCCTGGTTCTGTGAGTGTCAGGGGTGCAGGCAGACGCTGGACATGACTGCAGCGACAGACCCCAGAGATGGGAGACGTCAAGCTCTGGAAGGTTCTGAAGGCCACTGGGAGCAAGACCACGAGTGCCGCTGGGGAACGGGGCCACCAGCCTGCAGCTGCAGCCCCAGGGGCCCGGGCCTTGCCCTGGAACTTTGTAGGCTGGGGTGGGGGTGTCAGCAACAGCTGGAGGCTGCCGGACCCCTCACAGAGCCCGAAGCCCCTGGGAGGGTACAGCCCAGGTTCCCTGTGAACCCCCACTGCCCTGGCTGGAATCGTTCCTCCGACAGAGGCCCGGGGTAGGGTCCATTTCCTCCTCACGGGGCCCTGGGCCTGTGCCAACCTGTCCCTCAGTCTCTCCTCTGGCCTCAGTTTCCTCATCCAGCCTACTGTGAGGCTTCGTGCCTGGACATCCCAGGACGGGGAGGGGTCTCTTTGCAGGACCTGAATCACCTCCTGGCCGCAGCCCTCCCACCCTCTGAGAACACAGCCGCCCCCACCCATGATGGGGCTGAGCAGCCCAGCCTCCAGCATCTGCGTCTGGGTGGGGCCGGGGCACCGGGTGGCACCTGCCACGTCCTCGCCAGCCCACCTGCCCCAGCTGTGCAGGACCTGCCTGTGGGGGGGGGCTGTTGATATTTGAGGTGAGTCAACACGGCCGCTCCTGCGGTGCTGTCAACAAAGCTGGGTAGGCCCGAGGCTCGAAGGAGTCACAACCCCAGCACCTGCCGCAGCCCTCTGCCCCCACCCCGCCACCTTCCCCCACAGGCTCTTACCTGGGCCGCCCTTCCTGGGACCCCGGGGAGCTGAGCAGCCGGCAGACACCGGGAGGCCGTTCTCCAGCATGGGGTGCGTCTGGGACATGGAGCGGCAGGTGGACCCCGAGTCTGAACCAGCCAACCTGTCCCTCAGTCTCGGAGCCGGCATGGGGAGGGCCACCCTCGGGGGCCGGCCTGGGGCCCCGGACAGGCCTCTTCCGGGACTGCCTCGAGGGCAAGAGGAGGGGCTGGGCCAGCTGGGATGTCCTGGAGTTGGGCCTCTGTCCCTGGAAAGCCAGGGCCTGCTGGCTGCGGACTGGGTGTCCTCGGCCCTGGGGAGGGGGTGGGAGCCCTGGGGCTCATGTGACTCGGGGCGGGCCTGGGGCTGCAGGCGGGGGAAGGTCTCCCTGCAGCCTGTGGGCAGGGCAGCCAGCTGTGATCCGGTGATAATGCTGCCCGGAGGCCTGCAGCTGTGCCCGCCACTTCCCCGACAGGAACCATCTGGGGCCCCGGCCTGCCCGGCCTTCCCTCAGGCCATTCCGGTCTGATTTTCCAACAACTTCCTCCTCCCAGCGGCAGCTCTGGTGACGTCCCACCCACCCTGAGCCCTACAGCATGGCTGCTGGGCATGCGTCTCCTCAGCCCAGGGCAGCTCCGCAGTGAGGGCAGCTGCCTCCCAGAGCCCCCCGGCCTGCTCCGCCGCCCCTCTTCCCACCGAGGCTTGGCCCTTCCTTCGGCCGGGGCTGTCGGGGGTCTCCCCCTCTCCACCTGCCCCAGCCGGGCTTCCCAGCACCCCTTTCACATAGCCGCACTCCAGGGCCCACCCTGCCCGTGTTCCTGTGGCCTTTGCCAGACGGGGCCTCTGACCAGCTGCTGGCGGTTCTAGGGCTCCCACCTGTCCTCACAGTCCTCCCACCTGCTGGGAAGGACACCCTCTTTTACTGCTTGGCCCCCTGTATGGGGCTCCGGGCCTCCGAGGGGGCCTTGGAGAGACTCAGCCCACGACCCAGTGGCCTCCGGGGAGCAGCCTGGCAGCTCAGCCACACTGCCCAGCATCCTGGAGTTTGCTGGGGGTCAGGGTGGGTGGCTCCTCCAGTCTGAGAAATTCCCGAAGCCACCTCAGAGCCCTCCTGGGGCCACTCAGACCCCAGGGAGAGTCCCAGAACCCCTTTCTAGCGGCCGTTGGGTGAGAGTGAGGCACATCCCAGGTGCTGGGGAAAGCCACTCTCTGAAGGGCCCCGAGAACTGTCAGAGGGCGAGAGGGGCTTCCAGGAGGGGACAGTGACCCTCCGGCCCTGAGGCCTGCTTGGGTGGCGTTTCGGATGCCGTGGCTGGAGGCTTTGTGGCCTCAGACCAGAGGTGCGGAGCCCACAGACTCGGCTGGTTCACCGGCACCCGAGCTATTTTGATTTGATTTGATTTGATTTTTAGGTCACGTCTGCACACGTTAATAATTCAAACAGGACACGGTCAAAGTTGACTCCTCCATACGGTCTCCAGGTGTCCCGGGGGCCCTGTCCTGGTGTTCGGGTATCCTTCTCGCAGTTGGTGATGACAAGCTACATTCCGGGGCTTGTTTCCCTCTTAGAGTCAGGGTGTGTTCATTCCTGCTGGGGTGCAAGGCCCGCCCAGGCCTCCCCTGCGAGGGGTGGTGGGCCACTGGGTCCCCAGGACTCAGGCCGGAGGGGACCTTCCTGCCAGCCCGGGCCCTCATGGGCCCCCATGTCCCCTTCTGTTCCTTGGCATGTGTTCCGGCTGCACGATCCTAGCGGCCCCAGCTCCTGCAGCCTTTCTGCTTAGAGGGCTGAGGGGCCTCACAGGCCAGGGCTGCCACCATCACACGGCTCGGTGCCTGTTCCCCCGCTGTGTGCTGTGGGAGTCTTGGAGTCGGGGAACTGAGGGTCTCAGGGAGGCGCAGCCCTTACAGTGAGGTAGCAGGATGGCAACCTCGCTGAGGCCTGCGGCTGCCCCGCTGGGGTAGGAGACAGGCAGCCCCGCCCCAGCCCCGGGCAGATGTTCGAGGCCTGCACCTGCACCGCCCCCGCCCTACCCCGCAGATGGGACAGTGAGGCCCTGAGCTCCCGCCCGGCCTGTCCTGCATGGTGTTCTAACCAGGGGGTCTGACGGAGGTGGGGTTGGAATGAGAAGAAATTCGCCACGAGTGTGGGGACAGGAGCTGCCCCCAACATTGGCGGCCACCTGGGTGTGTGTGCGCCACTCCCCACTCCCCACTCCCGCCTCCTCTCCCCCAGGCCGGGCAGTTGGCGCTTGTGGGAAGCAGACGTTGACTGTGGCTTTCAGAGCCGGGCTGGGAGATAAGGGGCTAGGCAGGAAGTGGCTGCAGAGGTGGAGGCAGCAGGAGGGGCACAGCTTCTCCCAGCTTCTCCCCCTGCTGTCTGAAGCCAGCACCCAGCCTCTCGAGGCATTAGGGGTCTTTCCTTCCTTCCTAAAAGACCTGTTATGGCCCACACTGGGATTCTGCTGGTGTCTCAGACCTCTGGGTCTGGCCTCTGGGAACTACAGAAGATGCATTCCATCAGCATGTCCCCAGTATGGACAGCCTGCAGCTGGGGAAACTGCCCCTGGGGAGGGACCATGTCCTCCAGGAAGAGAGGCCCTAAGGCAGACTGTGGTGGATCTGCAGGATGGCCAGAGAACTGGAGGAGGGTGTGGGGCAGTGGGGAGATGACACCAGGCCGGGGTGGGTGAGGAGGCCTTCCCTTCAGGCAGGGTGTCTTATGCTTGATTTCTCTTCTAGCATGTAGGACACCCCTGCCCACACACACACCCTTTACCACTGGATAAATAGATGAATGAATAGATTGATGAATGAACAGATGGGTGGATGAGTGGATGCGTGGATGGGTGGATGAGTGGATGAGTGGGTGGGTGGATGAGTGGATGGGTGGATGGGTGGGTAGATAGATGGCTGGATGGGTGGATGGATGGACAGATGGCTGAATGACTGGGTGGGTGGATGAATGGTAGATGGGTGGGTTGGTGGATAGATGGGTGGATGGATAAAGAGATGGGTGAATGAGTGCATGAATGGATGGATGGGTGGGTGGGTAGATGGGTGGGTGGATGGAGAGATAGGTGAATGAGTGGGTAGGTGAGGATGGGTGTGTGTGTGGATGAATGGTAGATGGGTGGGTGGGTGGATGGGTGGATAGATGGGTGAATGGATGGATTGATGGGTGGATGGATGGGTGGGTGGATGGATGGGTGGGTGGATGAATGGGTGGATGGATGGGTGGGTGGATGGATGGGTGGATGGATGAATGGGTGGGTAGGTAGGTTGATGGGTGAATGGGTGGGTGGGTGGATGGTGGATACATGGGTGAATAGGTGAGTGGGTGGATGGGGATGGGTGGGTGGAGGGGTGGATGGGTGGATGGGGATGGATGGGTGGAGGGGTGGATGGGTAGATGGGGATGGGTGGGTGGAGGGGTGGATGGGTGGATAGGTGGATCAGTGAATAAGTGGAAATATGGTTTTATGTAAGTCTCATGCCAGCCCACTTTACGGAGGAGGGAGGAGGCCCAAGAGGGTGCCATCCGCAGTCACAAAGCCCGGAGAGAGGAATGTAAGTAGCAAGGTAGCCCCAGAGGAGGCTGAGCAGTGGTATGTGTGGCTGTGGATGAGCCTGACTGGCGATGTCCTGCCTTGGCTTCCTGGTCCTGAATATGGTGTGGACAGTTGGGGTGAGCCACAGAGGGAGGGGGTGTTCAAGGCAGCCCAGATGAAGCAGCCAAGGCACAGGCTGGAGACACCCCAACGAGAGCCCTGAGCTGGAATTGGGGTCTTCACCTTCCTGGTGTGTGGGCTCCCGGGGCGTCTAGTAAATAAATGAGTTCACAGAATTACAAAGGAAAAGCATCTTACAGACAGAGTTGCCCGCCTGTGAAGACATTCTGGCAGGGAGTGCTGTGCTTTTCGTTCAGCTGTGAATTAAGCGGTGGGAGTGACCGCGGCATCCCGAGATGTTGCGGTGCGTGGAAGGAAGGCGAGGGGGTCTGTCGTGGAGCCCTGGACCCTCCCAAGGTGTGGCCACTTCGGTCCCACAGAAGTGGCCCTGGGGCAGCTCTCTGGGTGTCACCATCACAGGCGTGGCTGACACCCCGGGGACAGAGGTGCCCCTGTTCATGGTTAAAGGATAAATTCTGGTTACAGACTCTACTCATCGACATGAAACAGTTTCCCATCCACGTCCACAGCTCCCCTGAATTCTGAGGAAGGAGCCACAGTCCCAGCTTATCTGGAAGGTGCCTCCCGGTCCTGGTTCACCACCCCCACTTCCGGGAGTCTCCGGTGGGACAGCCAGCCCTGGCAGGGCTCCGAAGTCACAGGCCTCCGTTCACACTCAGCGCTTCCTGTCTGTGCCGGGTGCACTTGGGCAAGTGTGTCTACACAGTTCCTCAACTGTGAAGGAAGAAGGTGACGATCTGCTGAGTGGGGTGTGCTGAGGATTTCCTAAGACAGTTTGGACTCTCGAATGGTGCCCGTGAGGGTGAGCGGGCGCGGAAGGGCCGCTGTGACCCCTGCAAGGTCCCCTAGCCACGAAGGTGCCAGCCCAGAGGAAGAGCGGAATCCCTGCACCGCCATCTTGGCCTGCCGGCCTCCGGGGCAGGCACGTGGCTGCTAGAAATCTCTTTCTAAACGAAGCTCAGCTTGATGTCCCTGCGGATGTGGCCCTCCCCAGGAGAGTGCTCTGGAAGGGAAGAATCCCTCTCCCTGCCCCTGCCAGCCCCAACACTGCCTCCCGGAGTCAGCCTCAGCCTCCCCGCTCCGCAGCCTCCCCCTTCCAGTGCAGGAGACCTGCTTCCATGGCACTGTGGCCACCCCACCCCTCCTCTTAAGCCTTCAGTGGCTGCCCATGAAGGCAGCTGGAGGCCCCACCATACTCTGCCCCTCTGCACATCAGAGCTGCTTCTCCCCAGGGTGTTTCCTCAACTCTGGGCCTTCCCTGGCCCTCCCCTAGAACCTTCCCTCACCTGGTGGGCTCCTACCCAACCCTCAGAGCCCTCAGGAAGTGCCCCATCCCGGGCTCCACGGCTCTGCACGCCGCCATCCCAGCATTAGCACCTTGGGTTGCAGTCGCTGTGGGCTGGTTTCCTGGGAGCAGCCCCAGGTGGGGACCTTGCCTGTCTCCAGGGCTTCGTTCCCGGCACAAGGCTCAGGGCTCCATGGGGTGATGGCTGGCTGGCAGAGTTCCCGCACACCCATCTCTGCTGCCCCACACTGCACTGGGAACTTCTCTAGGGTGAATTCCACCTCTCCTGCCCTCGGGACTTCCCTGGGGCTCTGCCCCCCACACTCCCAGGGAACACGGAGGAAAGAGCCAGTCTCCCCCGCCACTTCTGAGGAGCAGGACGGGCTGAGTCTCCAGGCCACCCAAGGCAGTCTTGGGACTCCGGGGTGGCCCCCAAGGCCTGGGAGGCTCAGCGGCCTTTGCCCAGACAGGAGGGGCTTCCCCAGCTCATCAGCCACCCGAGGCGAGCAGTGGGTGTGGCACGGAGAGCTGACCCGCTGTGCCCTTGAATGGCACCCTCCCTCATGAAGGGCATGGGGCTGAGCGGAGACAGAAAACGTAGTGTGGGACCGCAACGGCCTCGCCCCCACTTCCTGAGCACCCTGGACTTGCTGGGGCTCTGGTGACCTGGTGGCATCGACTCCGCGTCTGACAGGACTGTGGGTCTTCCCACCCAGAGGCCCAGGGAGGTTAAGTAATTTCCCAGGTCACCAGCAGTGCCCTGGGTGGGATTTGGGACCCAGGCTGGACCCAAGGGCACCGAGGCAGAGAGCCTGCAGTGGTGACACCCACCCAGCTTCCAGGCCACACAGCCCTCCACCCACTGCAGTCTCTGCTCCTCCCCAGCACCGGGAGGCATCAAGGCCGGGCAAGGCTGCCCCTTCTGCAGAACAGGAAGCTGAGGCTCCCAGAGGGGAAAGTCCCAACCCCCCTGGGGGTCCCAGGGTCCTAGGCGGCTGCACTCCAGCTGCAAAGGGGGAAGCCCCGCCCAGAGGTCACTTTCCCTGTAAGGAGCCTGGGTGGGGTGAGGGCTGGTCTCAGTGCCCGCCTGGTTTTCCTCTGACTCAGACTGAGGTGGCTGCCCGTGGGCTGAGGCCGTATCCAGCCTGCAGGCCCCACACGGGCGACCGGTCCCGGTCCCATCTCCTGGGAGCCCCAGAGGCCACGCTCTGCCGACCAGGGCCGGTGTGTGTGCGCAGCGGGAGGAATGGGCGAGGGACCCCCCTGCCTGGGCTCAGGTGTGGCTTTTTCTTCTTGCTCTTTCCTTCCTGCCCTCTGTCCTGCCTGGGTGTTGGCAGCAGCTTAAGAGGGAAGAGGGTGGCCCTGGCCTACCCACCAATGTTCTAGAACATTCTGGAATATTCTCACAGTCCAGAGCCTGGGATGTGGGTAAACCTGGCCCATCGAGCAGCATCCAACTAGAGGAAAATACCAAGAGGCTGTGCGTGGTTCGTGCTGTACGGCGCGCAGTGCGTGGGTAGAGGCAGCTGCCCGCCCTCCAGAGCCAGGGTGCCACCTCCCATGCCTTAGACACCTGCCTCAAGCCGGGCCCAGCCCCTGCCTCCCACCGGTGGCTTCTTCGGGCTGCGGTGGGGCCAGGTGCCATGGAAGACCCAGCCGGATCTGGCCAAGAGGCCAGAAGGATCCGGAAGAATCCGGGAGTCTTGGGTTAAGAGCCATGCGGCCTGACCTGCCCCAATCATGAACTTGGTCCCTGAAGACCCCGCGTGGCCCTACATCACGTCCTGCGTGGACCCTTACGGCCGCGCTGCACCTTAGATCTTAATTGGAAGATAAATTGGAATGGATCCAATAGGAAAAAATGTTGCGTTTTGTTTTCATTATTTATTTGTTTACTTATTCTGAATCAGGGTCTTGACTCTGTCACCCAGGCTGGAGTGCAGCGGCGTGAGCTCAGCTCACTGCGGCCTCCGCTCACTGCGGCCTCCGCCCGCTGGGCTCAAGTGATTCTCCTGCACCAGCCTCCCGCATAGCTGGGACCGGAGGCGTCCGTGCCCGGATAATTTTTTACTTTTTGTAGAGATGGGGTCTCAGTATGTTGCCCAGGCTGGTCTCAAACTCATGGCTGGAGTGATTCTCCTGGGTCAGCCTCCCAAAGTGCTGGGATCCCAGGCGTGAGCCACTGCACGCGGGCTCGTTGCTTTTCACACACAAGCTTGGAGAGCAGACACAGGCTGGCATCAAGCACTCCGCCTCGCTCAGCTTGAACCTTTTTAAGCATCAGATGTTTCTAAGGTGCTTTTGGGTCCCCTGGCCTAGAGCAACCTTCCCTCTCCGCCCATGTTCAGCCCTGACTCCAGACACCAAGGAGAAGGAGCCGGGGAGGGGGGTCCAGGCTTCTCAGAGCGTGGTCCCCGACCCCGGGAACTTGTCAGAAATCCTCGCCCACCCAGGACCCGTGCAGGAGGCACCTGGAACTGTCTGGGGTCCGCTCCACTTGTCCTCAAGGGGCCCTGGGGGGACAAGTGTGCCCTGGAGTCTGTGTGGAGCCAGGGTGAGGCTGGCACCGAGACTCTGTTTCTGCCCACAGGTGGGTGGAGGGACTTCCCTGAGGCTCTGGGACCTCCCTGGGGTTCCAGCCACCTGATCTCAGAGCATGCGGCTGTGTAGGGGTGGGTCCAGGGTCCAGTCCCTTCTTTCTTGATGCCTGCAGGCCTGACCCATCTAAGGGGGCCCAACCTGAGCGGCCTGAGAGAGCAGGGTCTTATCGGGAGGAAGCTGAAGGTCAAGGAGGAGAAGCGGGGTGGGGAAGACTGGCAGACTAAACCCCCCCATCTGGCAGCTCAGAGGTGGGGGTGGGGAGGACCACCAAGCAGAATGCCCCCATCAAGCAGCTCAGGGGAGGGTGCTCTAGGCCGGGTCCCTGCAGGTCCTGCAGTCACAGTGGAATGTGAGATTTGTCATTCAGCACCCAGGGAGGCTGCTCCGGCGGGTGGGCTCTGGCCTCCACCTGACTTCCAGCTGCCCCTGTGTCCAGGGACCCACTCCAGCCCTCCAGTCCCACTTCCTCTCTTCCCTCTGCTCACTCGGCGCCTCCCGGAAGTCCCTTCTCACCAGTCCCCAGGAGGTTTGGATGCTAGGTCCTGGGGAAAGGGCCCTGGGGTCCATAGCAGGGCATCTGAGGGTCCCAGGGCACCCAGAAGTCCCAGGAAGGCTATGGGTGACTCAGCAAACCCTCAAATCAAGATATGGGGGGTGTCTCAGGCGTGCACTGTGGGAGGGGTGGGATGTGGGGCCTGCTCGGAGTGAGGGTCTCGGCCCTTGTCTGCTCCTTGTCCCCCTGCCACTCTGCCCCGTCACAGCCTGGCACGGCCCACTGGCCTCCCACCTCTGCCCGCGGCTCAGCCCAGCCTCTCAGACCCTCACCGCCCCTCCCTGCAGCCCTTCCTGCTTTGTTTTCCTTGAATAGCAGGTGGCACTTTCTGATGTGCTGGATGTTTACTGCCTGTTTCACCCCGAGGTCAGCTGCAGGGAGATGAGCTCTTTCTTTCTTTTTTTGTTTAAACAGACTTTATTTTTTCTATCAGCTTTAGGTTCACAGCAAAACTGAGCATGACGTTCAGAGGGTTCCCCTGCACCCCCGGCCTCGGTATCCCAAAGAGAGTGGCCGTTTGTTGCAGTTGTGACCCCCTGGACACAGCGCCGTCACCCACAGGCCACACGACCTCAGGGTCCAGCTACTGCTGTGCAGCGTATGGTTTGGACGCACGTATCCTGACGTGGACCCACGGCTGTGGTACCATGCAGAGGAGGAGCGTCACTGCCCCAGGGCCCCTGTGCTCCTGCCATGAATCCCTCCGTTCCTTCCTCTCCGCAGCCCCTGGCATCGCTGACCTTTGTGCCGTCTGCACAGTTTTGCCCTTTCCTGGAGGTCACAGAGTAGGAACCCTACAGAGTGTAGTCTTTGTAGCTGGGCTGCTTTCACTCAGCAGCGTGCACTTACCGTCCCTCCTTGTCTCTCTCTTTTTTTTCAGACTGTGTCTTGCTCTGTCGCCCAGCCTGGAGTGCAATGGCATGATCTCTGCTCACTGCAGTCTCTGCTTCCCGGGTTCCAGGGATTCTCCCACCTCAGCCTCCCAAGTACCTGGGATTACAAGTGCCCACCACCATCCCCGTCTAATTTTGTATTTTTAGTAGAGAGGGGGTTTCTTTATGTTGGCCAGGCTGGTCTTGAACTCCTGACCTCGAGTGATCCACCTGTCTTGGCCTCCCAAAATGCGGTGATGACACCCATGAGCCACCACGCCCAGACCCTCCGTGTCTTTCGAGGGCCTGGCAGCTCGATTCCTTTCACCCTCTAAAGGGCGTCTTGGCTGCTTGTGAAGAAGCTGCTTTAACTCTGGCATGTGGGTTTCTTTGTGGACACAAGTTTCTAGCTGGGCTGGGTGAACTCCACGGGGCACCGTCGTGTCAGAAGCTGTCGGCTGCGTCTCTGTGGTGTTTCCTGCTGCAGCCCGAGCCCAAATAGCACATGGGAAATGGACACTCGGCAAATCCTGAACTAATGTGTGAAGAACGTGGGTGACCCGGAGAACACAGCCCTCTGCAGTCGCTCGCCAGGTCTCTCTCCTCGGCCCAGCTTCCCTTACAGCCCCCGCTTTGCTTCCTCCTGTCTCCACGGCAGCCACCCCATTCTCCACGCCCCAGGGAGCCACAGAAGGCTGAGCTCACAGGTGTCCTGCCTCCCAGCAATGGAAACAAACCCCAAAATCTGAAGCAGCCACCGTTTGTGAGGTTCATACCCTCAGTGGGGCGGGAGTCCGGAAGGGCACCTGCTCCACTGTCCGGAGACGTGGCTGGGCTGGGACCAGCAGGTGGTACCTCCCGTGGCCTCTTCCTGTGGTCATCCTCCTGGCAGCAGGGTGGCCTCTGGGTGGCCAGCCTGTCTCATGGCTCAGGGCAGTAGGTGCTGGTGTTTAAGCAGCAAGGTGGGTGAGGGAATTGTAGTCAGGGCCCAGCGGGGGTCGGGGCAGGGCCAGGGCCCCAGCACTGCAGGGACAGAATGACGTGGGAATTGTGGCCATTTTCTTTTTTTTGAGATGGAGTCTCACTCTGTTGCCCAGGCTGGAGTGCAGTGGTGCCATCTCGGCTCACTGCAACCTCCACTTCCCAGATTCCAGCAATTCTCCTGCCTCAGCCTCCCAAATAGCTGGGATTACAATTTCGTACCACGACTCCCAGCTGGTTCTTGGATTTTTAGTAGAGACGGGTTTCGCCATGTTGGCCGGGCTGGTCTTGAATCCTGACCTCGGGTGATCCCCCTGCCTTGGCCTCCCAAAATGCTGGGATTACAGGTGTGAGCCACCACGTTCAGCCGTGGCCATTTTTCTTAAACCATGTCTTAAATGAAGTGTGGAATCATGTCCAAACTCTCTTGATCCCACATTTCATTTAAGACATGAGGAAACAGAGGCCCAGCAATGTCTGGAGTGTCCCCAGGCCACCCAGCCGGTGTGGGCAGAGCAGGGAGGGTGGTGGGAGCAGGGCTCTGGCCTGGGACTCAGCATCACTTGTCCTCCCCTGGGTTCAACTGCTTCGGTCGGCAGGTGCTGTGACAGTGGATAACAGACTGGCCCGGAGCACGGTGGCCTGCGGCGCCGCCCCACCCACCTGGGTGCCTGTGGGCGGTGGGCGACTGTTCTGAGTTTTGGGCTGGGGCTGGGACCACCAAGACACCCTGGGTACGGGGGTGACAAAGTTTTCTGAGGACAGAGGCAGGGGTTGGAGCGGTGCTGCTTGGAGCCGAGGAATGCCAGGATTGCTGCAGCCGTCGGCGGCATAAGGGCCAGGGCGGCCGGAACACCACGCTCGGGGCTTCAGCGGCAGAAACGGGCTTTCACGCAGCTCTGCAGGCTGGAGGTCAAGGTCAAGGTGTTGATGAGCCTCTTCTAGGCCTGGGTCCTTGAATTTGCCAGCAGCCGCCTTTGTGCGCCACCCTTGTGGCCTTGTGGCCTTGTGGCCTGTGGCCAGCAGCCGCCTTTGTGGCCTTGCCCGCACGCACGCACGTTTGGCAGCTCTGCAAGTCCAACTTTCTTTTCTGTTTTTTTGAGATGGAGTCTTGTTCTGTCGCTCAGGCTAGAGTGCAGTGGTGTGATCTCGGCTCACTGTGACCTCCGCCTCCTGGATTCAAGTGATTCTCCTGCCTCAGCTTCCTGAGTAGCTGGGACTATAGGTACGCACCACCACAACCAGCTAGTTTTTGTATTTTTAGTAGAGACGGTGTTTTGCCACGTTGATCAGGCTGGTCTCCAACTCCTGACCTCAGGTGATCCACCCACCTCAGCCTCCCACAGTGCTGGGATCACAGGTTGAACCCCCGCGCCTGGCTGTAAATCCAAGTTTCCTCCTCTTACAAAGACACCTGTGGGCATGGGTCAGGGCCCCACCCGATGGCCTCTGTTTAACGGGATTATCGATTTAAAGAACCAGATTCCAAACAGTCACATTCTGAGGTCCCATCGGGGCGTCCACATGGGAATCTGTGGGGCAGAACTGACCCCATCACAGGATTCGTTGCCTTTGGACCCGAAGCTTCGAGGGCCCATTTCTGTGGTTTCCAGCCCTGGGCTGCGGGGTTTTGCGTGCAGGGCAACAGGGCGCATGCCACTTGTCTGCTGTTAGCCTCTGGTCCCATGTTGCAGGTGGGAAGCAGGGGTCAGCACTGGGTGATGGTCCCACTCCACGAAGGGTGACAGGAGCTCCTGGCTCCCAGTGACCTCATTCCCACCCACCCAGTATCTTGTGCACAGCACACGCGTGTCCCGCAGGCCTGATGGGAGCTGGGAGCTGGCTGCTGGTCTCTGGATGAGGCTGGGGTCTGACCATACTGCCAGGAGGCAGACAGCAAAACAGACCATGAGACAGAAGAGCCGAGCCGTGCGTGCTGTGGGAGGGATGAGGTGCACAGTGTGACTGCAGGGTGGGAGGGATGAGGTGCACGGTGTGACTGCAGGGTGGGGAGGGATGAGGCGCACGGTGTGACTGCAGGGTGGGGAGGCCTTAAGGGCAGACGGGGAGGCAACGCTGGGCAGCCCGAACCGCCCCGCATGGGTCCAGCCTGCTCTGGGGTGCGCACTCCCTGCAGGCCCAGCCGAACATGCAAAGGCCTCAGCTCCCTCTGCCCCGGACCCCCGCCAGTCTCGCGGAGCCACTGCGAATTCGGTCACGAGATCCCTGGAAGGCAAGGCCCTCCCTAATCCGGGCACCGGGGCCTCCCAGGTGGCGAGGACAGACTCCTAGGCAGGCTTGAGGCAAAAACATGGCGCGCAGGGACGTATTTGGATGTAAATGTTTTCAGCATAGAGCAGCTGGGAGCTGCGGCCTCCGTGTGTGTGGGAGCTGGGGCCATATGGCTCCTCTCCTGGCTGTGCTGCCTTCCTGGATCGGGGGCGCTGCCTGGCGGGGCCCTTGGCTCCCTGGGCCCCCAGGGGTGTCTGCCGGGGGTCTGACTTGAGTTCTGCCAGCCCCTCACTGGCTGCTGCCCGCCCTGACATCTGTCAGGTGGGCTGAGACCGTGCCAGCTGCCCTGGCCATGAGGAGGCTGTGGGGGGACCTGAGGGGCTTGGGCCTGGCGCCAGCACGATGGGTGTGGGTGTCTGCAGCCTTCACAGAGTGGGGTGACTTCTCTCTTCCCACACTTGGTCCTACCCCCGGTTGGGGAAGAGCCAGGTGCTCACCTGTGGCCCTGCATGGTAAACCACACGGCCGCTCACAGGGTCATCTTGGCAGGGGATCTTCCTGGCCACACAGAAGCCTCAGAATTCCTGCCTCTTCTCTCCCAGCTGAGGCGGCTCCTCCCAGAGGCCCCGAGAGACACCTCGGATCCTGGGAGATGGGAGCAGAGCCGTATCTGCCTGGACTCATGGCCTGCCTCCCTCTAGAACAAGCACTGGCTCCCCATCTCCATCGACTCAAAGCGAAGTCTGAGTTCAGCCCTCGCAGCCCCGAGCGAGCTGCCCTCCCATGCTCTCTCCACAGCTGGGGCTTCCCGATGGTCCTGCATGAAAGCGCCACCACTCCCAGCTCCAGCCGCCGTCCTCGGTCACGGTCGTGGGGGATCTGGGCTCTGAGGCCCTGGGAGGGGGCCCAGTACAGCAGCGGCAGACAGGGGCACCGTGGGGGGCTCCTCGGGGGGCTGCTGGGCCCTCTCCAGCTTCAGATGGAAAAACACAGGCCGGCATGGGGTTATGTCCAAGGTTCTGGACGGGGTGTGTGAGTCAGCAACTTCACCAAGGACCCCGACCTCCTCCCTTCCCTGCACCCTCCCCTGCCCGCTCCCTCTCACAGTCAGTGACCTCAGGGACCCCGCCAGCGCTCTCTCGCGCCCTGCCACGGCTCCTGTCCAGGCTTGCTGCCATCTGGCCTGTCGCTCATGATTCCCAGGTGGCTGCTGTAGCTCCAGGAACCTCAGCTTCTGACCATTGCATTCAGGGAAGGAGGAGAAAGAGCCGGGGAGGAAAATCTTTTCCAGAAACCCCCGTGCAGTTCTCCCCTTTCAGCTGACGAGCTAAGCCGGGTCTCGGTCGTGCCTGGCTGCCAGGAAGGGCCTGTGGGGTCCTTGCCTTTCTGGGGCATAACAGCAAGAGCTCAGAGGGAACAGAAGGGCGGCGGCCGCGAAAGGAAGGCCAGAGCTCCCCGAGGCCAAGTGGGGCCTGAACGCTGCTGGGCCAGCTCTCCTCGGCGGGAGGCCAGTGTACTGTGCTGGGGGCAGACAGAGACCCTGCGTGTGTGCCTCAGTGCCAGCGCCTGTGCTCTGTGGCTTCCGAAGGCCCCACCCCTCCCCCAGGTGTGGACAGCAGGCTTGGAATGCTGGTGAGGGGCCCGGGGGCTTGTCCTGGAGGCTCCGTTAGATTCAGACACGCAAAGCATGAGGGCTTCTTGCACCAGACGCCTGGGGTAAGTTCCCACCGGCGGAGAAGGAGGGCGGAGAAGCCCTCCTTTTCCTGCTGAGCCGGGGAGGCTGCAAGGCCGGGGTCCACATGCACTGCTTCTCCTGTCCTTCTCACTTTCCCTCCACCTGGGGCTGCCCTGCTCCCCTGCCCAGCTTGGAGGGATGGGACAGCGGCTGGCCGGGAGCCCTGCGAACGCTCACTGAGATGGGGACCTTCAGCTGTACCTGCTTCTGGGCTGTTGCTGACAGTGCTGTTCCTTGCCTGGCTGTTCTGAAGAGTTCAGAAGAGGCTCATTTCCACACTTGCCCTGGAAATCCCAATTTTTGTTTAAAAATGCAGCAGTGGCGGCGGGGCAAGGTGGCTCTTGCTTGTAATCCCAGCACTTTGGGAGGCCAAAGTGGGTGGATCACCTGAGGTCAGGAGTTCAAGGCCAGCCCCAACGTGGAGAAACCCCGTCTCTACTAAAAATACAAAGTTAGCCGGGCGACGTGGTACATGCCTGTAATCCCAGCTCCTCGGGAGGGATTATCACTTGAGGCAGGAGACTTGCTTGAACCTGGGAGGTGGAGGTTGTAGTGAGCCAGGATCTCACCACTGCACTTCAGCCTGGACAACAGAGCGAAACTCTGTCTCAGAAAATAAATATGGCCGGGCGCAGTAGCTCACGCCTGTAATCCCAGCACTTTGGGAGGCCAAGGCTGGCGGATCACAAGGTCAAGAGATCAAGACCATCCTGGCCAGCTTGGTGAAACCCCGTCTCTACTAAAAAAATACAAAAATTAGCTGGACATGGTGGTGGTCGCCTGCAGTCCCAGCTACTCGGGGGCTGAGGCAGGAGAATTGCTTGAACCCGGGAGGCGGAGGTTGTGGTGAGCCGGGATCATGCTGCCGCACTCCAGCCTGGCGCCGGGCGACAGAATGAGACTCTGTCTCAAAAAAGAGAAAGAAAGAAAAAAATTAAATAAATACAATGCAGTGGCCCTGGTCCCTTTAGCTGCTCCTTCCACCACAAATACCACTGTTCATCTGAACGCAGGGCGGAGGCTGTGTTTCTTTTGTGTCCCCAGAGCCTGGAATTGTACCAGGCACAGAGCAGGTGTTTGTACGTTTGTAGAAGGAAAGAATGAACAATGCCTCCTGACATGGGCCCAGGAAGCCCCACATGACACACGCAGCACACACCTGATCACAGGTGGGAGCTGGGGGACATGACACAGGCAACACATGCCTGATCAAACTTGGGTGCTGGGGGACATGACACACACAGCACATGCCTGATCACGTGGGCACTGGGGGACATGACACATGCAGCACATGCCTGATCACATGTGGGTGCTGGGGGACATGGCACACACAGGACATGCCTGATCACATGTGGGCACTGGGGAATGTGACACACAGCACACGCCTGATCACATGTGGACGCTGAGAGACGTGACACATGCAGCACACACCTGATCACACGTGGGCGCTGGGGGATGTAACACACGAAACACGCACCTGATCACACATGGGTGCTGGGGGACGTGACACACACAGCACATGCCTGATCACATGTGGGCGCTGGGAGACATGACACACAGCACATATCTGATCACGCATGGGTGCTGGGGGATGTGGTATGTGTTTGTTTGTAAACTGGAGTTTTTTTTTTACCAGACACACTGGAGCCCCACTCTGGGTAGGAATCTGTTTCCCCACAACTCCAGACTGTAGCCCACGGCCAAAGCCAAACACGGAGTGGGCGCTCCACGGGGCCCACAGCCACCTGGTGGCTGCGATCTCAGGCTGCCCAAACTAGCAGGTCACACAGAATGTGGCGGCCTCGTGGATCCTGGGGGCGAGGCCTCCACATTCGGGCGAGGCGCCTGGCTTCTCCCTGGGCCCTCTGAGGCTGTGATGTGGGGCTCCCTGACCACCCGGGCCTCAGTTTCCCCACCATGCTGCAGGGATAATAGTGTGTTGTGAGAGAAAGCAAGTTCTCTGCAGAAAGCATCTGGGGCTGGGAGGGCTGGGGCCAGGCTGGGGCTGCTGCTGGTGGCCGGGTGGCCCTGGGGACGGTTTCCTGGGCTACCTCCCATCCCACCCCCGGGGTCATCGTCTCTGCAGGGTGGGGTTGGGGTTCTGGGTCTGCAGACAAATCCACTTCCGGCAGCCATGCCAGTGCCTGCGAACTTCCCCAGGCTGCCCAAGGTGACCCGAGAGATACAGGGCAGGGGCTGGGAGCTTTCCTGCTGTGACAGGAGCAGTTGGCCCAGCTGGCTTGACCTTCCTCCGTTTATCTCCCACGGCCCAGCCAGGCCACAGTGAGCTGGGGGCGGGGGTCACAGCGTCAGGTGTCCCTGCAAGAGGCTTCTACCTAAACCCAGCCACCCCGAGGCGCTCCTTCCCTACGGGCACCTGACAGCCTCCCATCCACTGCTGGGGTGGGCTGTGGGCCCCAAGGGTGAGAGCCCTGTCCCCTCCGCTGCCTGCAGCTTCCCCCCTCCCCCCCCCCCACTGCTCAGGGCTGTTTTGCTCTCACACCTGCGCCCTGAGTCGGTTCGCATCAGCCACGAGTCTAACCGAATCCAAAAATATTAAGCTGGGGCCCATCTGTCGGCCAACTGATGAGCACAGATGTGCTCCGGATTTCAGAGGAGGCTGACAGCCGGTCAGGGCTGTAAGTAGAGGCACCTGCTGCCCCGGCCACCCTGGCCCCCTGGGCCCTCATGATCCTCGGCCCCTCCCAGCCCCGGGAGCCTCTGGAAGGGGCCTGCCCCACCAAGCGGGAGGAGTGTCCCGGGGCCCCGACAGGAGCCAGGCCCACCAGCTGGGACCCTTTGCCGTGAGTCTGCTCAGAAGCTGGACCTGGGCTGCAGCTGGGCAGGGGCGGGGTCTGCTCTGGGGTGGTCACCACCTCTGCACTTGCTTCCCTCTGCCTGGAGCACATCCCCAGGGGCCCCAGGGCTCCTTGGCTGGGTCCAAACAATACATTTGCAGTTTGCTTTGGGTTCACATGAGGGTCCCTTCTGGCTGCTTCGTGTAACAGATGCCCTTACTGCTCTTATTTCCAGAGGGAAGGGAGAGAGAACAAAGCAAACACCCCTCCCTCCTCCCTCCGTTTTCCTCCCTCCTCCTTCCCTCTTCATCCCTCTTCCTCCCTCCTTCCTCCTTCTTTGTTCCTCCTCCCTCTCTCCTCCCTCCCTCTTGTTCCCTCCTCCCTCCTTCCCCCTCCTTCCTCCCTCTCCTCTCTCCCTTTCCTCCCTCTCCTCTCCCTCCTTCCTCCCTCCTTGCTCCCTCTTCCCTCCCCTCTCCTCTCTCGCTCTTCCCTCCTCCCCTCCATCCGCTTCCCTCCTCCCCTCCTTCCTCCCTCCTACCATCCCTCTGGCCCTCTCATCCTCCCACCCTTCCTCCTTTCCTCCCTCCTCCCTTCTCCCTCCTCCTCTTGCCTCCCTTCCCCTCCCTGCCTCCTCCCTTCCCCTCCCTCCCTCTTCCCTCCTCCCTCTCCTCTTCTCCCTCCCTCTCCCCTCCTCCCTCCCTCCCTTCTCCTCCTCCCTCCTCCCTCTTCATGTAGCATCTCTGTTCCTTCCCCTCCCTTTCTCCTCCCTCCTCTACTCTTTCTTCTCTTTCCCTTCTGTAGGAACCAGAGCCAGGCGCCCAGTGAGGAGGCTGTGGTTCAGGAGTCTGAGGTTGGGGCTGGATGGAGGAGGGAGTGTGGCTGGTGGCTGGGAGGAGCTGGGAGGAGCTGAAGGAGCTGGGAGGAGCTGGAGGAGCTGGGAGGAGCTGGGAGGAGCTGGAGGAGCTGGGAGGAGCTGGAGGAGCTGGAGGAGCTGGGAGGAGCGGGAGGAGCGGGAGGAGCTGGAGGAGCTGGAGGAGCTGGGAGGAGCTGGAGGAGCTGGGAGGAGCTGGAGGAGCTGGAGGAGCTGGAGGAGTTGGAGGAGCTGGGAGGAGCTGGAGGAGCTGGGAGGAGCTGGAGGAGCTGGAGGAGCTGGGAGGAGCTGGAGGAGCTGGAGGAGCTGGAGGAGCTGGAGGAGCTGGAATCTGGCTGTAGCTGGGGAAGAAGCAGCAGGACTGCCTGGCGGATGAGAAAAACCAAGGTTCTCTGGAGTGGTCGGCCCTGCCCCTGCACCAGAGGGTGCCCCCCGGCACCTGTGCCTGAGGTTTTCCTGTGATCAGCACCTGTTCAGCTCTAGGGACGGACAAGGTGGCCTAGGACCAGGAGTCCAGAGGCCTCAGTAGGAACTGGGCCTGTCCAGGGTCCTGGGGGCCCAAGGCACCGGCGCTGAGACAGGCTCAGCCTTGCTGGACAGGCAGGAGGCCTGCATCCCGGCCAAGGAAGCTGGGGGCCTGCCCACCATTCAGCTCCCTCCACCCTTGCTGCTTTTCCTGGGCACCAGGTTCGGTCGGCAGCGTGGGCTTCTCTGCCTTCACCCATCAGAGGGATGAAGTCACTGAGGGCCAGGGTCTCCCAGGCAGGAAAAGGCAGCACCAGAATTGGAACCCAGTGCCTGCTCCGTGTGCCAGGCACCCATGACCGCAGTCCCCAAGTGGCTGAGCCATGGGACCCGGACGAGGCCTCCCAGCAGCAATCAGGGCCCTGAGCTGGGCAGCGCTGAGGCCACAGTCACAGGTCTCGCTGGGGGCTTAGGGCAAGGGCTCCACCACCAGAAGCCAGGGGACCCCTGGCTGTCCCCCACCCCGCAGAAGCCTTACCTTGCTCATCCCTCGAATGGGGATCAGAAGAAGCCAGTTCTCCTGGTGTTTGCCTGAAATCTGCCCAGGTGTGCGGCCCTCGAGCCTTTCTGAGCAGAGTCCACAGTGAGACTGTAGACTCTTAATATGCACACTCTCCTGTGTGTCCGCAGATGACATACGCGTGCCCCTTAGATGCACGAGAGTCTGTGTGATTCATGAGTGTAAGCGTAGAACCTCTGTTCACCTCACACGCTGCCAAGAGCGGCCTTCCTTTCCCCTTGGAGAAGCGGCTACTATTTAATTTATTGTAGCATTTCTTTCTTTCTTTTTTTTTTTGAGACGGAGTTTCGCTCTTGTTACACAGGCTGGAGTGCAATGGCGCGATCTCGGCTCACCGCAACCTCCGCCTCCTGGGTTCAGGCAATTCTCCTGCCTCAGCCTCCTGAGTAGCTGGGATTACAGGCACGCGCCACCATGCCCAGCTAATTTTTTGTATTTTTAGTGGAGACGGGGTTTCACCTTGTTGACCAGGATGGTCTCGATCTCTTGACCTCACGATCCACCCACCTCGGCCTCCCAAAGTGCTGGGATTATAGGCGTGAGCCACCGCGCCCGGCCTCTTTTTTTTTTTTGAGATGGAGTGTTGCTCTGTTGCCCAGCTGCCTGCATCAGCCTCCAAAAGTGCTGGGATTAGAGGCGTGAGCCACTGTGCCTGGCTTCTCCTAGCATTTCTTTTACCTTTTAATTGTGAAGGGCACACGCCCTTGGGCCAGCAGAAAACAGAGCATATGGGACGCGCTGGGCCCCTGGGTCCTCCATGGCTGCCCAGGGAGGGAGGTGGCTTCAGCCCCGCCTTGGGCTGCGATCACATCTCTGCTGTCTCCATGGCTTCGTGTCTCTGTGTGCGTCCGTCCCTCATCACGGTGCCACCTGCCTGTGTCAGGACTGGACGTCTCTTCCTCCGTGGCTCTGAGTTCTGTTTCGTGTGGTGGGTGCGGCTCATGCTCCCACATTTGCGCCACATGGCGCTGCTTTGGGAGACGACTCCTCACTTTGTCTGTTCCGTGGGGTCGCTGGGGGGCGATCACAGTCCCAAACTGTGGCATCCCAGGAAACGTGCACTTGGCCTCTGCCCCAGTTCCCAGCACTGCGCTCCTAACCCTCAGCCTTTCCGGGATGTGGATGCCGGGAGCAGCTTTGGCTCTACTGTGGGGGCTTCTGGAAGGGGCTGGACACTGGAGAGCCCCTAGGATAAGAAGCCGGGAGCTTGCCGTTGCCCCTGGGAAGAAGATGGGTGGATGTGGAGGTCATCAGGTGTCACGCTTACGTGATGAAGCCTCCAAAGAAACCCCTAAGAGATGGAAGACGGGACTTGGGAGCGTCCAAGGTGGAAACGCATCAGTGCTGTGGGGGCGGCCAGTGCCACTCAGCGGGACAGAGCTGCAGGGCTTGGGCAGCTTCCAGACCCCGCCCTGCAGATCCCTTCCTGAGAGTCCTCAACAACGTCCTCTGTAATAAACCAGTCCATTTAAGTGTTTCTGAGTCCTGTGAGCTGGCCTAGCACATACCAAACTGGGGGCCAGGGCTCGGGGGACCCCGATTTATAGTGGGTCAGTGAGAAGCACGGCCTGGTCCTGAGGCGGTCCCTGTGTGGGGGCAGGCCGTCGGCCGCCCTGGGCCGCCGGGGTCTGTGGTGACTCGATTTAATCAAACTGAATCCTGGGGCATTCCTGGGGCATTCACGGAGAGCCGGAGACTGGGTCGGTGTGGGAAACCCCCCACGTCCAGGGCTGGAATGAGCAGCTGTCTGAGCAGGGAGTTGCTTCCCTCTTCCCAGACCTGGGGCCTGGCGTCTGGGCACACACAGTCTCCTTGTGTGCAGGGGGCACCTCGGCCTAGGGCCTGAGTCTCTGAGTGGTGCCTGCGCCTCTCAGCACCCGCACTTTCCATTGTATTCTATCTCATTTGAAAATGCTGTTCACAGTTCTCTAAATGGATCTGTGTCTCCTGCACGGACCGGTCACCTCCTGCAGCCTGACAGAGGCTGGCCTATGGGTTTGGGGAGGGCTGAGGGGTGGCCCTGCTCCACAGGGTGACAGTGTAGCCTCAGAGGTCCCTGGGACCGCAGCCCTGACCTGGTCACCCAGTCCCTCACCCCCACTAGCCATCAATAAAAGGGCAGCCCCTAACCTGGGGGCCATCTGGGACCCTGTGCCACCCCCAGGTGACAGCCGGAGTCTGCTCTGATGGCCTGTGTGGGAGTCTCCCGGGGCTGCCGTGGGAAAGCACCACACACCAGGAGCCTCAGCAGCAAGGATTTGTTCTCCCACGGCCTCTGAGACCAAGGTCTCTGCAGCAGGGCGTTCTCTCCAGGCCTCTCTCCAGGTTTTGGAGGTTTGTGGGTAGTTTCTGGTGTGCCCAGGCTTGTGGGCACATCACCACGGTCTCGGCCTCCATCTTCATGTGGCGTTCTCCCTGCGTGCACATCTGAGTGTCCACACCCGCCCTTTCCAGAAGGAGACTAGTCCTGCGGGGTGAGGGCCCACCCTAGTGATCTCACCTTCTTTATCATCGGCAAAGATCCTGCTTCCAGTAAGGCCATCGTCTGTGTTATTGGGGTTAGGACTTCAACTTATAAATTGGTGGGGGGCTCCATCCACCTTGTAAGGTAAACCTCTTGGGCCCCACGGCCTCGGGTGGGAGCATCTCCCCTTGGGCTTCCCAGAGCCAGCACCTGTGGCGACTGAGAATGGAGTAGGATTTTGACCCTTGAGAAAGGGCTTGGCCTCTTAGCAGGTGCAACCCTCCTGAGTGCAACCACGGGTGGAAAAGCCTCCCACACCCCTTCGCCAGTCTTCCGGGCTCCTGGCCTTGAGCCATTCAAACCAGTTTCATCAAGTGGCTTGGATGAACCCCAGGAAGATGGTCACACTGGATTGGGCCAGTAATATGGGTTTTGAGACTGAGTCAAGGCAGTACTTCTCGGCCGCCTGCACTAGTGCCCGAATGTTACTGATCTGGGCTGCCACCCACACCACCCTCCAGGGCATTGGATCCCAGCCCGGCTGGGCTGCGGAAGCTGATGGGAGGCTGGACCCGGAGCAGTCACCAAACCACAGATCGGGGAAGCTTGGGAATGCCACACAGGATAGCACAGCAAGAATATGGCAAACAGTGAAAACCCACACCTAGGCACATCATGTTCAAACTGCAGAAAACCAAAGACAGAAAAATGGGAAAAGAAGTTGAGGTGAGGAGGGGACTGAACATTTTATATAGTTAAAGCCAGAGAAGGCAGGAAAAGACGGAAAAAGGAAGACTCTTCAAAAGAAGAAGCAGAATCCAAAATGTCCACAGCACATCATTTTCAACCCTCAACATACAACTATAACACGTAGAAAAGCAGGAACGCATACCCAAAGTCAACAGCAAAAACAGTTACTAGTAGTAGGCACTCAGATGACCCAGATGCCACAGTTAGTAAGAACTTTAAAGCAGCTACTAGAAATGTGCTCAAGTGGCCCGATGTGGTGGCTCATGCCTGTAATCCCAGCGTTTTGGGAGGTAAAGCGGATGGATTACCTGAGGTCAGGAGTTCAAGACCAGCCTGGCCAACATGGTGAAACTCCATCTCTACTAAAAATACAAAAATTAGCCTGACATGGTGGTATGCGGATGCAATCCCAACTACTTGGGAGGCTGAGGCTGGCGAATGGCTTGAACCTGGGAGGTGGAAGTTGCAGTGAGCCGAGGTCATGCCACTGCACTCCAGCCTGGATGATAGAGTGAGACTCTGTCTCAAAAGACAAACAAACAAACAAAAAAAACAAAGAGAAATGTGTTCAACTGCCAGGCATGGCGGCATGTGCCTGTGGTCCCAGCTACTTGGGGAACCAAGGCGGGAGAATCAGTTGAGCCCAAAAGGTCGAGGCCATGGTGAGCTGTGATCATGTGACTGTCCCCTAACCTGGGTGGCAGAACAAGATCGTGCATCTAAATCAATCAATCAATTCTAGTCCTCACTGCAAAAGAAATGTGCTCAACCACTTAACAAAACATGTGATCGCAACGGGTGAACAGACAGGGCTTCACAGAAGAAAAAGAAGCAGAGATCCTAGAACTAAGAAGCATAATATCCAAAGTAAGAAATCCACTGTGCCAGGTGCAGTGGCTCACACCTGTAATCCCAGCACTTCAAGAGGCCCAGGCAGAAGGATCATTTGACTTCTGAGCCTAGGAGTTTGAGACCAGCCTGGGCAACGTAATGAGATCTTATCTCTACTAAAAATTTAAAAATTAGCTGGGTGTGGTAGCGTGTGCCTGTAGTCCCAGCTACTCTGGAGGCTGAGGTGCGAGGATCACTTGAGCCTGGGAGAACGAGGCTTCATGAACCGTGATCATGTTACTGCATTCTGGCCTGGGTGACGGAGTGAGACTCTGTCTCAAAACAAACAAAATAATTACACTGGATAAGCCCAACAGCATGTTGCAACGATAGAAGAAAAGATGAATGAAACTGAAGACGGAGCAGTAGAATCATCTAAAGAACAGAAAATTTTAAGACAATGAACAAAGAGATAGAGCCCAGAGATCTATAGAACAATGTCACCAACTGCACGTGTGCGGTCAGAGTCTCCGAATGGGTGGAGACAGAACCCGGAGCGCACACTATTTTTTTTTTTTGAGACGGAGTTTCGCTCTTGTTACCCAGGCTGGAGTGCAATGGCGCGATCTCGGCTCACCGCAACCTCCGCCTCCTGGGTTCAGGCAATTCTCCTGCCTCAGCCTCCCAAGTAGCTGGGATTACAGGCACGCGCCACCATGCCCGGCTAATTTTTTGTATTTTTAGTAGAGACGGGGTTTCACCATGTTGACGAGGATGGTCTCAATCTCTTGACCTCGTGATCCACCCGCCTCGGCCTCCCAAAGTGCTGGGATTACAGGCTTGAGCCACCGCGCCCGGCCCGGAGCGCACACTATTTAGAGAAATACTGGCCCAAAGTTCCTTGGAGGTGGTGAAAAGCATCCATTTATAGACCCAAGAAGTTCAGCTAACTTCGAACAGAATGAATAGAAGCGACAGCACAGTCAAACTGCTGAAAATGAAAGAAAATCTGGAAAGAAGCCGGAGAAAAGGGCAGCCGGAGGTGCCAGACGCTGGTGCCTGCTGGTCAGAAACCTCACCAGGGGCAGAGGGCAGAGGGGTGAAAGCAAGGAGCCACACTCAGCGCTCCATATCCAGCAAAAAAATCCTCAAACATCCTCGATGGAGGTGAAGGCAAAATAAAAGCTCTTTGAAGTAAATGAGAGCTGAGAAAATTTGCCGTCCTAAGAGCCTCCTGACAGAGCATGCTAACACCAGCCACATCATCGGCACAAGGTGAGCTCGCTGGATGGGCGGGGGGTGACAGCCCCTGTGTGACCTTGCAGGACGACTGTCCGCTCCTTGCCATCTCTTTTAAAGGGCAAATCTGCACGCTGTGTGTCTAGCATCATGCGCTTCGTGGGGTCTGAGTCGTAGAACGTGTTGTGGAAGAGGGAAAGCTCCTTTTAAAAGTTTCCTTTCTTGTTAAAGAATAAGTTGCTGATAACTTTGTTAAGCCCTGTCCTATGTAGCTGTTAGACATGCCGTGCTTACAGGCACGTGGTACATTCTGTGTCCTGTACTTTAACCAAATACCTGTGAGGGACGTGCTCACAGGAATGTCCCAGCTCTCCACTGCTTTCACCTGTTTAGAAAGTTGTTATCCAATCGGGTTTTAGTTTACAACGTGAGGTCTGGCTCCAGCCAACGGAGATGAGACACAGCCGCAAGGATGACCCCCGTGCTAAGGGATACATTTCTGTTTTCCTTTGTTCATTGTACTCTCATGGCAAGATGGCCGGCGAGGGTCCCCTTCCTGCAGTCCAGGAAGTAAAACTGATTTTCCTTTGCAGCACTGAGCATCTATTTCCAGCAATGTGAGGAGAGGAGCGTGAGGCGTTGGGGTGGAGGGGGGAAGGCCGCTGCTGCAGAAGGTTTGGGTGTCTCGTCAAACGCTGCCACATCTTCAGATGACTCTAGAAACAGAAGTGAGTCTGGACTTGGGTGAGCAAGACGTTTAGGACCAGCACGTGCAAAGGGAAAGGGTAGGGCTGACGTGCAGGCAGGTACCATGAGGCTGTGTGACTCCACGGGGAGCTGTGGCACACATGAGGCCCATCCAGTTGGCACTGTGGGGAGGCTGCACACCCTGGTCTTCATTGATCACTAGACGCCATCTTTCTGGGAAAGGCAGGGCATGGGAAAGGTGACTCTGAAGGTGAGACAGAGCCTGGAAGAGCAGACCAGGTGCCCTGTGCTTCCAGGAGCCATCTGAGCAGCATGCCTCGCCGCCCAGCACCAGCCTCAAAAGCAGACTCCAGGGAGGCCACGCTGTCTGTCGTCTCTCCTGCTGCCACATGTCCACCGTCCCTCCAGATGGACCCGTCCTCAAATGTCCCCTGCACCCACACGCACCTCTGTCCCTGGACTGGGGCATCTCCCATGCCCGGGGCTTCCTCCGATGCCCCCACCTCTGTCTGTGCCCCCTCCTCCTCCAGACCCAAATTGCTCAAGGCCACTAGAGTGACTCTCGCCACTGTGTGTGGCCAGTGGTGCCGCAGCCTCAGTGCGCTGTCAGAGGTGACCCCAGGCCCGCTGCTTCCTCATGGGGAACAGAGGAACCAACGGAGACCCTCAGCAGCCCACAGAGAGGTGAAAGGGGCCCTTTCCGGCCTCCACCTGTCTCCTTCTAAGGACAGGAGCCACATGGGTGCTCAGCCAGCTTCTAGCACCCGTTCTTCAGAGAGAATTCTGGAAAATAACAAATCCTGACCAACACGCAGCCCCACGGACACTCAGAGTCCTGATTTTTAAAGCAACCTCAGCTGCCTCCATCCCAGCTTCTGCCTGGTGTGGCCTATGGTTGGCACTCACTGTTTAAGAAGAAGATGGAGAAGTGGACCTGCCCATCCCCCACGGGTGGGCGCCACACTCCATTTGGCCCCACTGAGGAGGGAACACGTGGGTCAGGAGGGCTGGGATTGCTGCAGGGGCAAGATTCCCCACTGGACACAGCCACGGCTTCCACATGAGTTGGACAAGTCTGCTGTCCTCCACACGGTGACTCGGGGATCCAGGCTGCCGAGCTCTGAAGCCACAGCCTCTGCACTTCTGGGAGGAGGAGGGGCGCTGACTGCATGGCTGGGAGAGGTGTGGGCAGAGTGTGCTTGGGGAGCACCACGCTGTCTGGCTGCTGTGGGTTTCCTGGGCTCAGCACCCTGGGAGCCTCCTGCACTTGGGCCCTGGCACCCACCCCCCAGCTGCTGGCGCTCCACCTTGTTCCTGTGTTGGGGGAATTCACGTGGGTGGAGGCTCCAGGCTCTCGGCTGCAGACTCAGAGTGGATTGGACCTTACTATCTGCCCATGAGGGGCTGCAGGCAGGCAGGGGTCCGTGTGTATCCCCTGGCTGAGCATCAATGCACCAAACTCTGCGGCCATGACAGTGGAGGTTCGGGCTGTCACAGCCTGCAGCCGGGAGCCTGAGACGGAGGTGCAGGCAGTGCTGGCGTCCTCTGAAGGTGCTGGGACAGGCCCCTTCCCCCCTCCTCCAGCTCCTGGGGCTCCCTGGCTTGTGGCCCTCACTCCATCTCTGCCTCTGTCCGCACGCAGCTGCCATCCCTGCAAGTCTGGCTCCATCCCACTTGTCTTCTAACGGCACTGGCCATTGGATTTACGGTCCACCCTCCCTGGGACGATCTTATCTCAAGAGCCTTCACTTCAGTTTTCCTGCAAAGACCCTATTTCTGAATAAGGGCTCTGGGTTTTAGGATGTGTCTAGTGACAACATGAAACTGGGAGCTGGGGGACGCAGGAGCCGGGCTCAGCAGGGGTCGGGCTGCGGGCTCCGGCCCCCTCTGCCCATCCCACCTGCCTGTCTTGCTGAATGGGCAGGTGAGCAGGTTCTGACCCCTGCCTCTCAGACAGAAGGGGCAGCACAGCGGGCAGATGGGCTGGGCGCTTGCTCAGTGCCAGCTTGGCCGGTCGAGGGGCTAGGCAGGTCACGCGCCGTCTCTGTCCCACGTCTGTCTCCCATCACGAGCTGCAGCAGGGTGGCTGTGAGTGAAAACCACTTGGAACCTCAGTTTCCTTGTCCGAGAGGAGAAAACCAAGTTTCTCTCAGGGTCAGGCAGGAGTGGAGGAGACGGCAGACCTGCTCAAAACCACCCCATTCCTCAATTGGGGTGGGCTGTGTCACTCACGCGTGGCTCAGCCCCACCATCAGGGGCACACGGCTGGCACTGGGAGGGGAGCCCTCAGAGGGGGCTGGGCTGGGGCTGGGGATGCTGGGGGAGAAGGGAGGGGAACCACGTGGGGAGCGGCAGGGGCTCACCAAAGAGGCTGTGAGCTTGATCTGGATCCAGAGGGGAGAATCACTGGAAAGCTCCCCCACACCCACGGCAGCCAGGAAGGGCTGGAAGCAGGAGACAGAAGGTAGGAGAAGAGGGCAGACCAGGCCAGGACTGATGGGGAGAGGCTGAGGTGGGGCAGGAAGGGGCCGGGGAGAAGCGGATGCCCAGACTCCCACCCGCCTTTTCCCCAGCCTGGCTGAGGGGCAGGGGCCACAGAAAGATGTAAGCGACCAACAGCCTTGCCTTGTTGCAAAGAAAATATTCCCTGAAAGACACATTAAAATGAAGTAAATAAAAGAGATAAAAATGGAAATATCAAGGCAGCAACTTCTCTTCTGATTACAAAGCAGGCAGCAGAGGCAGCGTGGGCCCTGGAGGACACAGCTGCACAGCCGGGCGGGCCTGATAAGGCCCCACAGGCTGCGCGGGAGAGATAAAGCCAGCACACGCCTGTCCTCAATCCCGGCTGCCGTCAACACGCAGACAGCCTGACCAACTGGCGTTCCAGATAGAATGAAGACACGCGGCCGCGCTGTTACCGAGACCTTAGTAATCCGCTTGCAGGCATTCAAATGCCGTGGGAAACATGGAGCTTAGGGGCGCAGCTGACAGTGGCTTGACGCTTGGTCAGAGTCTTCCCCCCAGCCCCTCTCCTTGGCATCGTCTCTGGGCCCCAACTTCCGCTGGGAAGGGAAGTTTTAGGTGCAGGTGGAGGGGCCAGGAGGGGGTCTCCAAGCACCTGGTGGGTGGGGGAACCCATGGGGTCACACCGCTCGGGGGAGCTGTCCCTGAGTCCGGGAGGGCAGAGTCTACCGCGTGTGGGCAGCCTGGTGGGTGGGGGAACCCATGGGGTCACACCGCTCGGGGGAGCTGTCCCTGAGTCCGGGAGGGCAGAGTCTACCGCGTGTGGGCAGCCTGGTGGGTGGGGGAACCCATGGGGTCACACCGCTCGGGGGAGCTGTCCCTGAGTCCGGGAGGGCAGAGTCTACCGCGTGTGGGCAGCCTGGTGAGACCTCACCCTTTCTGAGTCCTTGATGCGCTGGGTTCCTAGTTTGGGTTTGATGGTTTCTTTTTCTTTGAGATGGAGTCTCACTCTGACACCCAGGCTGGAGTGCAGTGGCGCGATCTCCGCTCACTGCAGCCTCCGCCTCCCAGGCTCAAGCGATTCTCCTGCCTCAGCCTCCTGAGTAGCTGGGGTCACAGGCACGTGCCATCATGCCCGGCTATTTTTCATTTTCTTAGTAGAAACGGGGTTTCTCCGTGTTGGTCAGGCTGGTCTCAAACTCCTGACCTCAGTGATCCGCCTGCCTTGGCCTCCCAAAGTGCTGAGATTACAAGCGTGAGCCACCACGCTCGGCCGAACTCTGTCTTTTCTTGCATTGAGCTGTCGGCCCAGCTGGCAGAGACAGGCACCTAAAACACCACCACATAAACAGCTTCGTTCTTGTGGGAAGGAGGCGAGATGGCTCCGGAGCCGCTGCAGGGCCCTGTGAGAAGGGGGCCACTCCTGCTGAGGCTGGGCCAGCCCGGCCACCGCTCTGCCCACACCCTCCATGGCTGCAACACCCTCTGGGAGAGGCTTAGGCCTCCAGGTCTGGCCTCTTTCCTGGTCTGGGCTTGGTCCGGCCTTGCTCCGCGCAGGGCCTCACGTGAGCTGCAGGCCCCGGGACCCTCTTCTTCCCGACATCCTCGCAGCCTGCCCTCCTCCTTCAAGGCCTGGCTCAACTGCCACCTCCCCAGCGATGCCTCCGTGACCAGCCCCTCCCTTTACTGCACACCTCCTTGTCCACGCGTGGGAGCAGGTGCCACAGGAGTGGATGCCACGGGAGCAAGTGCCATGGGAGCAGTGCTTGTGTCCACTTCCTCCCCCACTCCTTCCTCGGGTTGAGAATGGTGAGTGGGGAGTGGCAGGCATCCCTCCAGGGCTTCAGGAGCAGTGGGGTTAGATGCAGGGGTGGGGTGGGAGGCCAGACCATGAGGCATTGGGGGGCTTGGCCAGGCAGACGTGAGTGTAGGGGAAGGACCTCTAGGCAGGGGGACTGGCTTCAACAAAGGCCCCCAGGTGGAGGGTTCAGGTGGCTGAGGAGAGGGTGAGGAAGAAGAGGCAGGAATCCAGTGCACCCAAACAGGGGCCCCGGGCAGTGCATCCAAACAGGGGCTCCGGGGCAGTGCTCCAGGAGCAACCCCAGATGGCGTCAACAGAGTATGTCCCCAGAGTGTGCCCACCTCCTCCGGGGCAGGCCTCGCCCAAGGTGCCGACTGAGTCCCACACTCCGCTCCCCAGACTCACCCAGGCTCAGCCATATTGGCCCCGGCTGCCGCAGAAGCTGGTGTGGAGATGAGGAACTGACGACTAGTGGACCATTTTCGGTGTGACCCTGGAAGCCCCCGAGGGTGGGGAGTGACTTGGGAGAGCAAGATCCCTGGTCACTGCCGAGAGGCGTGGCACCTCCTCCAGGTGTGGGCTCTGGGGAATCTGGAGTATAGCTCAGTGCTGCAGCAGGACTGGGGATGGGCTGTGTGCATGCTGGCTCACTGTGGCCATCACACGGCGGATGCTCCTTGCCTCGGGCCGCTGCAAGCTCACAGCTCCAGCAGCCACACACAGAGGGGACCTGGCTGGTGGATGCACAGGTGGGATGCAGGGGTACAGTAGGGAACCCAGTGTCTTCACAGCAGCAGGTGCCGTCCACATTCAGTCCCAGCTTGTGGAACCGGAGGGCGAGAGCCACTGACCTATTGCCCAACACCTAAAGGAAGACCTGAGAGCCTTCTCTGGGGGCCCCTGCCCCGACTGCCTCCCTGAGGCTGCATTCCGCACCTGCCCCTCGTCACACTCCCATGTTCTGTGGCCACAGCCCGTCCCCTGGTCACGTTCCCCCTGAGATTTGCACCCACCTGGGTTATTTGATCAAATCTTATCATAACCAGGTTTCCTCCGGGTGGAACGAAGTGCAGAGGGGCCCCCCTTTCTCAAACAAAACCCCTATCCTCCCCGGGCTAAGCAGACAGGAGGACAGAGGGCGGCTCCCTGGGAAGAGGAAGGCCCTGGCTGTCCAGGCCCAGCCCCTGCAGGAGCTCTTCCTCCAGACTTTCTCCTCCCCTACTGGAGGCGATGGAACACTGTGGCTCATGAGATTAACAGTGGGGGTGAAGACCAATCGTTTAAAACACACCAGTGGCACAGCACGGAGGAAGACTTAAAAGTCCACACAGATTGGTGAGACATCGGTTCTGGTTACAGATGTACGAGGAGGACAACGGCCAAAACCCAGGGCAGGCCCCCTCCTCTCCTCAACCAGGAGACTCTCTCCTCCCCTCCATTTACCACCGAGGAAGTGGAGGGACAGCAGGCCCAGGGAACAGCTCTGCTGGAATGCCAGGAGGCCGGTGGGGACAGAACTGGGCGACTGCTGCCCACCACCCCTGGCTGAAAATTCACAGACAACTCCCCTCACACCTCATCTGGAACTGCACAACACCGGGGGCTTCTCCCAAGGACAATCTATGGAGTGAATGGGACATAGACCTGGAAACCAGCACTTCAGACACCCCTGAATCTCCTCCACTCCAATCCCCACCCTCCATCGCCTCCCCTCCCCCCCTCCACCTCCTCCCCGCTTCCCTCCCTCTACCTCCATCTTCTTCCCACACCCCTCCCTCCCCCACCATCTCCTCCCCACTCCCCTCCCTCCCCCTCTATCTTCTCCCTGTTCGTCTCCATTCCATCTCCTTCCTCCTCCCCTCCCCACTCTCCATCTCCTCTCCACTCCCTCCATTCCATCTCCTCCCTCCTCCCCTCCCTCCCCCTCCATCTTCTCCCCACTCCTCTCCCCCTCCCCTTCCTCCTTCTCAGTCTCCTCCCCACTCCCCTCCCTCCATTCTCTCTCCTGCCTCCTCCTCTCCTTCCCCCTCCATCCCCTTCCCACTCCCCTCCTCCTCCATTCCATCTCCTCCCCCCTTTCCCCCTCCCTCTCCGTGTCCTTCCCTCTCCCCTCCCTCTGCAGCTGGTTCTGAGCTGGGCCCTCCTGGTTCACAAGGAGGCAGCCCCGTGTTCTGGTGTGTAAAGGGCTTCGGGGTGTGCAGGTCTCCCCAGCGGGTGAGTGTCCACCGCCCACCTCAGCTCTGCCAAGAGGACCCATGACAGGAGCCTCGGTGCTGGTTTGGTTGGACTCCTGGCTACTCTTTCCCTCGGGACCCTGAGCCGTATCTGGCTCTGAGGTCCACATCTGTGAAGTGGGGCCGCCGTGCTGACCTCGCCGGCCGTGGTGCGGGTTAGAGGAGACAGCTCATGGTGTGTCCGGCACAGCTGTTTGCCCACAGCCCTGTCGCACTGGGCGAATCTGCCCAGGGAACGGGCAGGAGACCCCCTGGGGCTGTGGGGTGGTCCCCTCAGGGCTGTGATGCGCCTGGGGAGGTGCTTAGACTGCAGCTCCTCTGTCCATGGTGCTGAACTGTCCTCTTGCCCGAAACGTCGCTTTCTGCCACCCTGAGCCCCACGGGTGAGCCAGTGACAGGAAGAAGCTGTTGGAGGAGAAGCAAGGGCAGAGAAAGGGAAGAGAATCAGGAAGAGAGGGGGAGACATGGAGAGGAAGAGGTGGAGAGAGAGAAAGGAGGTGAGGCGGGGGGTCTGCGAAGCCAAGGGGAGGGAGAGCTGCTTTTGTGTTGACACCCTCGTTCCGACATCGCGGTCTCTAAGGAGCGTGTTTCCGTGTGGTTATTTGCCACCATACTCCTTCCTAAGGGCTCCACCTGTGGGTCCCTGGGCAGGTCTGTGTGTGTTTCAGAGCTCAAGAAACGGAGCTGCCGTTTATGTGCATGAGCTGTGTGGATAGAGAAGTGTGTGCACATGGACATCACACACGAACACACGTGAACACACATGCATCCACATGCATGCACACAGACGCGCACACACTCATGCACACATGCACGTCCACACACACATGCACACATATACACGTGTATACACATGCACACACTCACACATGTGCATGCACCCTTGCACACACAGTCATGCACATGCATGCACACACACATGCACACACCCATACCATGCGCATGCACTTGTGCGCACACATGCACTCACATGCACACACTCACATGTGCACACACACTTGCGCACACACTTATACGTGCACTCATACACATGCACATACATGCACCCATGCACACTCACATACACACACGCATGCACAGCACACATGCACACACACAACTTGGATGTGCCACAGGGAGTTGACCTGCAGAGTTTGGGCATTTGGCTAAGTGGCCTCTGCTGTTATCCAGCTCTGGAGATGAAGCCACAGTGGGCAGTGGGGAGGGGAACTGTCTGTAGAGTGGGATGAGGACAAGCTGCAGCACTCATGCGTGGGCTGGACCCACTCAAGGACAGGCTCCAGGTGTCCTGGCAGCTGTGCCTGTGGCCTTGGCAATGGGGATGTCCTGCAGAAACTGGGACCTCACCACAGAGAGGGACATGCCCCAGGTCCCAGAATCAGAGAAGCTGAAAGAGGGTCAGGCCACTGGGTCGCAGGAGCAGACTCTGCCATAGCCACATGCCGACCAGTAATTCCAAAGATCCGGGAACATCATGGGAGCTAAGAGGGGAGGCCACCTCCCCACTGGACTCCACTGGGGCTCCTATGCAGAAACGGAGCTGAGTATAGACTGTGTGACCCAGGACAGAGCCACCACAGCAAGGGCGCAGCAAGAACCGGCTCTGGGCAGCCAGCTGTGGTTTGCAGTTACTTCCTCTTGGGTCAGGCCTCCATCCCACCTGTGAGCCCATCTGTCCTTGTTCTTGGCACCTTACCTAAGGGTCCTTGGAAGAAACTGACAACTCTCCTCCCCTCGACCCCTTCTTGCTGCACATGAAGCTTCTCACTGTTTCTTCTGACTCTGGAAAAGCGCAGAAAGTTTACTAATCTGGGAAGTTAAGACTCTACTTTGTTCTCATGAATGTGTGCTATCAAGCCACCTGCCCATCCACACACTCACCCACCCACCATTCATTCACCCACTCACCCATGCACCCGGTATCCACCCACCCATCCATCCATGTACCCACCTATTCATCCATTCATTTACCCACCTACCCACCCATCCATCCATCCATTTACCCACCCATCCACTTATCCATCCATCCACCCACACACTTATGCATCCACCCATCCACCCACCCACTCATCCACTCATCCATCCACCCATCCACCATCCATTTATCCACCAACCTATCCACCCACCCAGTCATCTATCCATCTGCCCACCCACCCATCCATCCACTCACCCACCCACCCATTATCCATCCACCCATCCATCCATCCATCCATTTACCCACCCATCCACTTATCCATCCATCCACCCACACACTTATGCATCCACCCACCCACCCACTCATCCACTCATCCATCCACCCATCCACCATCCATTTATCCACCAACCTATCCACCCACCCAGTCATCTATCCATCTGCCCACCCACCCATCCATCCACTCACCCACCCACCCATTATCCATCCACCCATCCATCCATGTACCCACCTATTCATCCATTCATTTACCCACCTACGCACCCATCCATCCATCCATTTACCCACCCATCCACTTATCCATCCATCCACCCACACACTTACGCATCCACCCATCCACCCCATCCACCATCCATTCATCCACCAACCTATCCACCCACCCAGCCATCTATCCATCTGCCCACCCACCCATCCATCCACTCACCCACCCCCCCATTATCCATCCACCCATCCATGTGCCAACCTATTCATCCATTCATTTGCCCACGCACCTACCCATCCATCCATTCACCCATTTACCCACCCATTCATACATTCATCCCTCCACCTATCCATCTATCCACCCATCAAGCACCTATTCACCCATCCATCCACCTACCTATTCACTCACCCATCTACCCACCCACTCCTCCAGCCCCCCAACTATCTGTCCATCCATTCATCCACCCACCCATCCACCCACCATTTATCCATGTGCCCACCCACCCACCATCCATCTGCCCATCTATCCATCCATCCACTACCCATTCATTCATCCATCCCTCCACCCACCTACCCTTCCATGCACCCACCCATACATACATACACCTGTCCATCCATGCACAGATACTCGCTGAGCTGGTGCCATGTGCCTGGGCGCTTTGCGAGCCTTTGGGAAGCTCAGCAGTAAAATCCCTGTCATGTTCACCTCAAGTTTCCAGTCTGCTATGAGGCTGCAGGCAGATGCAAACTGGTCTTGGGGGCTGCAGAACAAAAGCCACAGGGTAAAGGAAGCAAACGTCAGCACCTGGGTTTGTGTTCTTCCATCGTACCTTATTCTTTATGTGACTCCTTCTGTGCACCTGTTTTTCAACGCAGGGGGCTGCTCAGGCATGCCTCTCTGTTAAGGGTTACAATTGAGTGAGCGAGCGGGGGGCTGAGCCAGGTATGTGAGAACACATGTAACAATCTCAGTGGAAAGGGCCTCTGGCTGGGTCACAGGCTGCAGGAGAGGGGAGGATTCATCCGGGCCTTGGTGGATGAATTTGTGGGATGGGAAGTTGGCGAAGAACCTTCCCCGGGCAGGACTGGTGCAGCCAGCAGGGGTGGAGCATGAGGAGACACCCAGGGCATGGCGTTTTGGAGCTGGGGCTGCAGGATGCGGGACGGAAGTGCTGTCGATGGGTGTGGCTTTGACGCCGGTTCACAGGCAGCCTTCACTCCATCTGCTTGGTACCAGACGCTGTTGAAGTAGGATGAGGGCATCTGGTCTCGGCCATGAGGCTGAGTGAAGCTCTGTGAGGACCAGGAGGGAGTGGGGGCTGAAGCTGCCGGGCAGGGGCTGGGGGAGATCTGGCTGAGTCTAAAAGATAAGGTGCTGTTGTTGGTGTTAGTGTATCATTAGCTGTGGAACCAAACACCCAGACCTTGGTGGCTTCAAACAACAGTGACCTGCCGTTCTCCTGGGCTGACGGTCGGGACAGCAGCCAGAGTCCGTCAGTCTCCTGCCTGCAGCCGGCAGCTCCTTCCATGAGGTTCTCAGGGCAGCTGCGAGAGGGCAGAGAGGGAGGCCACACAGCCTCTCCAGGCGGGACACCGCTTCCACCAAGTTCTGTGGGTCAAAGCAAATTAGAAGCCCACCAAGATTTGGAAGGGGGACTCTACCTCTCCAAGGGAATTTCAGAAAATCCCTGTGGTCGCAGCACCAGGGCCCAGAGTGTCTGGAGCATGGCCATGTGTGGTGAATACAGACTGTGGTGTGTAGTGGAGGGTGAGGGCTGTGGGCTGTAGGGGAGGGGTGAGGGCTGTGGGGTGCGGGGGAGGGGTGAGGGCTGTGGGGTGTGGGGGAGGGGTGAGGGCTATGGGGTGCTGGGGAAGGGTGAGGGCCTGGGCCGGTGCACAGGCATAGAAAGAGGGATTCTTTCAAGTGATTCTTCTGCCTCAGCCTCCCAAGTAGCTGGGATTACAGGCACCTGCCACCACGCCCAGCTGATTTTTTCTTTAAATAGAGATGTGGTTTTGCCATGTTGGCTAGGCTGGTCTCAAACTCCTGACCTCAGGTGATCCGCCTGCCTCAGCCTCCCAAAGTACTGGGTTGCCTTAGTTTCCCTGGCACCACAAGCCTTGTGAGCACGGTCTGGGGGATGCTGTTCATGCCGGGCATTCTCATCAAGCTCAGCGAACTCGAATAACAGCCACAAGCAAGCGTGCCTGCCCTTTACCCCAGAGGAAGAGGCCTCTCTATCACACTGAACAGCCAGCACGTTTGCCCTCTGCTCTGGAGGGAGCATTCTCCTCACCAAGGCTGTTTGCTGAGCTAAAATCTTCGCAAAGATCATCTGGAGCAAAAGTGATCAGTGTCTCTGCTTGGAAGGTGTGCAGAAATGTGACGGGCCCGTGGGAAATGGTCTCCTAACAGCCGAGGAGGTGAGAACAGGGAGGGTGTCCGATGACAGGATGGAGCCGTCGCTTCAGCCCTCGCTGGACCTGCCTGTCTTGGGGCTTCTGTCTGGAAATAGCTCCTAATGGTGTCAGGTCGTTGCTTGCAGCCAAGGCATCGGAGACAACTTGCTCCCCGCCTTCATCCCCTCTACAGGGTTTCGTTTCGCCTTTGCCTCCCCTGGCAGTGTGATTTGGGGCAGGTCATCATAGTCCTGTTATCTCACTGGGGTGTGGTGCAGGCCGAGTGAGGTTCTATGTGTGAACATGCTTAGAAAACGACAGAGTATATCGGCCAGGCACGGTGGCTCACGCCTTTAACCCCAGCACTTCGGGAGGCTGAGATGGGTGGCTCATCTGAGGTCAGGAGTTCAAGACCAGCCTGGCCAAGATGGTGAAACTCCACCTCTACTAAAAACACAAAAATTAGCCAGGCGTGGTGGCACATGCCTGTGATCCCGCTACTCGGGAGGCTGAGGCACTAGAATCGCTTGAATCCGGGAGGCAGAGGTTGCAGTGAGCCAAGATCGCGCCACTGCTCTCCAGCCTGGGCGACAGAACAAGACTGTCTGAAAAAAAAATGGAGGAAAAGGAAAGAAGGACGTGGTTATTTTCGCTTTTCCACTCTCTCTGGTCACAGATTGTCCCCTGACTTCGTTTGCTGGTGCTTTGTTAAAATGAGCTAAGTGCAGGTTCAGGAACTGGGAGCTCCTCATTCACTGCACACCCCGCTCTCCCTGGCAGGTGAACTTTGTCAGAGAGGGGCCTGTGACCCAGGCGAGGGGAGAGAAGAGAGAAGGCAGAACCAAACTTCTAGGTGGGCAAGAGCGGCTGGAGGCCTCGCAGGCGTGCTGATGCCCCGCAGGAGCCAGGCAGCCACCGGAGCATGGTCAGCCGCTGGCTCTCACTGCCAACCTTGGTCTTGTGCCTTCTTCACTGTAGCTGCTGGCGGGGGGGTGGCGGCATCTCACTGAGGCTGAGACCTTTTCCTGTGTTTTTTGGCCATTTGGGCATCCATCCTCTAATGTGAAAGATCCTGTTTTCTTCCTGATTCATAGGAGTTTTTTATTTGAGGAGATGACAGTTTGATTTGAGGAAGTTGGAGCTGGCGGTGTGGGCATGGTCCATTTGCCCGTTTTCCCTGGCCAGGCCTGCCCCCAGCTCCACAGGCCACCTCCTCACATGCACTGCCTTAGACAGCTGCATCCCAGCACACGCTCAGCTCACGGGCGCCTCTCAGATAAAGGGCTTCACAGTGGACCGACAGCCTCTGTGCACAGGGCGTCCACAGCACACAGGCGTGTCTCGGCAGGTCCTGCAGCCCGCACACCTGTTCAGCCCTGTTTGGCCGAGAGCTTGGCAGGCTTATCTGCCTGTGGTTTTACAAAATGTCTGTGCTGTCTTACAGAAGTCAAGTCAGGCTCTGGGAACCAAGAACAGGCTGTGCTGGCCCATCCTAACCCGGCCCAGAGATGCGCACGTGGATGCGGGATCTTGTATGTGGACACCCTGCATCCCACACTCCACACACATATACACACGCTTACGTTCGCATGCACCCACGCTCACACACTCACACTCACATACACTTGTACACTCATGTGACAGCCACACAGGCACCCACACACACACACTCATACACTCACATGACTGTCACCCACACTCACACATACTCACACTCACATGACAGTCACCCACACTCACACTCACTCATACACTCACATGACAGCCACACAGGCACCCACACTCACACTCATACACTCACATGACAGTCACACAGGCACCCACACTCACACACACACACTCACATGACAGTCACACAGGCACCCACACTCACACACACTCACACTCACATGACGGTCACACAGGCACCCACACTCACACACACTCACACTCACATGACGGTCACACAGGCACCCACACTCACACTCACATGACGGTCACACAGGCACCCACACTCACACTCACTCATACACTCACATGACAGTCACACAGGCACCCACACTCACACACACTCACACTCACATGACAGTTACACAGGCACCCACACTCACACACACTCATACACTCACATGACAGTCACACAGGCACCCACACTCACACACACATACACTCACATGACAGTCACACAGGCACCCACACTCACACTCATACACTCACATGACAGTCACAGAGGCACCCACACTCACACACACTCACACTCACATGACAGTCACACAGGCACCCACACTCACACACTCATACACTCACATGACAGTCACACAGGCACCCACACTCACTCACACTCACATGACAGTCACACAGGCACCCACACTCACACACATACACTCACATGACGGTCACACAGGCACCCACACTCACACACACACACACTCACATGACAGCCACACAGGCACCCACACTCACACACACTCATACACTCACATGACAGTCACACAGGCACCCACACTCACACACATACACTCACATGACGGTCACACAGGCACCCACACTCACACACATACACTCACATGACGGTCACACAGGCACCCACACTCACACACATACACTCACATGACGGTCACACAGGCACCCACACTCACACTCATACACTCACATGACAGTCACACAGGCACCCACACTCACACACACACTCACATGACAGTCACACAGGCACCCACACTCACACACACACTCACACTCACATGACAGTCACACAGGCACCCACACTCACACTCATACACTCACATGACAGTCACACAGGCACCCACACTCACACACACTCACACTCACATGACAGTCACACAGGCACCCACACTCACACACACACACACTCACATGACGGTCACACAGGCACCCACACTCACACACACACTCACATGACAGTCACACAGGCACCCACACTCACACACACTCACACTCACATGACGGTCACACAGGCACCCACACTCACACACACACACTCACATGACAGTCACACAGGCACCCACACACACACATACACTCACATGACAGTCACACAGGCACCCACACTCACACACACTCACACTCACATGACAGTCACACAGGCACCCACACACACACTCACACTCACATGACAGTCACACAGGCACCCACACTCACACACACTCACACTCACATGACAGTCACACAGGCACCCACACTCACACACATACACTCACATGACGGTCACACAGGCACCCACACTCACACACACACTCACATGATGGTCACACAGGCACCCACACTCACACACACACACTCACATGACGGTCACACAGACACCCACACTCACACACACTCATACACTCACATGACAGTCACACAGGCACCCACACTCACACACATACACTCACATGACGGTCACACAGGCACCCACACTCACACACATACACTCACATGACAGTCACACAGGCACCCACACTCACACTCATACACTCACACACACTCACACTCACATGACAGTCACACAGGCACCCACACTCACACACATACACTCACATGACAGTCACACAGGCACCCACACTCACACTCATACACTCACATGACAGTCACACAGGCACCCACACTCACACACACACACTCACATGACAGTCACACAGGCACCCACACTCACACACACACTCACATGACAGTCACACAGGCACCCACACTCACACACACTCACACTCACATGACAGTCACACAGGCACCCACACTCACACACATACACTCACATGACAGTCACACAGGCACCCACACTCACACTCATACACTCACATGACAGTCACACAGGCACCCACACTCACATACACTCACATGACAGTCACACAGGCACCCACACTCACACACACACACTCACATGACAGTCACACAGGCACCCACACTCACACACACTCACATGAGTCACACAGGTACCCACACTCACACACACTCACTCACATGACAGTCACACAGGCACCCACACTCACACACACACTCACACAGGCACCCACACTCACACACACACACTCACATGACAGTCACACAGGCACCCACACTCACACACACTCACACTCACATGACAGTCACACAGGCACCCACACTCACACACACTCACACTCATGTGCACAGCCACACAGGCACCCACTCACATGCATATGCTCACACGCAACCATGCTCACACACACATGCAGTTACACATGCACTCTCACACTCACAAAACAGTCACACTCACATGCACAGTGACATATGCACCCACGCTTACACACACAGACACGCACAGTAGTCACATATGCACCCACACTCACACTCACACATGTATCCACACCCACATACACACATACACTCACATGCACAGTGACATGCACCCATGCTTACACTCACACATGCACAGTAGTCACATGTGCACCCACACTCACCCACACACATGCACACATACACTCATACACTCACATGCACAGTGACACATGCACCCATGCTTACACTCACACACATGCTCAGTAGTCACATGTGCACCCACACTCACCCACACACATGCACACATACACTCATAGACTCACATGCACAGTCGCACGTGCACCCACACTCACATGCATCCCCCTGGTGATGCCCCGGGTATAGGCAGCTCACCCCGCAGTGCTGGCCAGGGCTCTCGTCCTCCTGCAGCAGGAGCTCCCTCTGCAGAGTCCCGTTTGGGCCTTCGGGGTCTGGGTTCTCAGGAGCTGAGATCTTGTCATCAGTGTGGGGAGGGGAGGTGGCAGCTGTGGCCTCGTCCCACCCACATCCTTGCGCCTGCCCAGAGAGACCCCTCTGCCAGCCTCAGCTTCCCGTCCACTAACACAGACCCCATTCTATTCTGGACCTGGGGCTCCCGGCCCTCCTGGCCCCTCACCCCTTCCCCACCTCCACTGCTCAGGCTGACTCTGCCACAAGTCACATTCCCTGTGTACGAAACAGCTGGCTGAGCTTAATTAAGCCCCACAGTGCCGGGTTCCACCTGGTGAGGAATTAACACTAACAAAATAGCAAACACCGGAGGAGGGGTCTGAAGGGGAGGTGGGGAGGCAAGGAGGTGGGAGGCGGGGAGGCGGGGAGGCGGGGTAGGGGCCTCCTGCTCCTCCCAGAGGGTGGGAATGTGGCCAGGGAGCCACTGGCCTGTGCCTCTATCCCCGAAGCCGCCTGTGGAGGCTGGCTGTCAGCTCTCGGTCTGGGGATGACATGGCCAGTCCTTGCCACTCTTCCCCATGGGACAGGGTCTCAACCAACAGGACGTCTTTCTCCTTTGATGTGTGAGGGGCGGCTGCGGGTCGCACCACCCATGGGTGAGGAGGTTCAGGATACGTAGGCTCTGCGGCTCACCTGTTCCGCACACACCTGCCAAGCACCATGGCCTGTAGGGCGCCACATGACAGGTTCCCAGCTCACCAGGGTCCAGGCAAAACGGCTGGGTTGAGACTGTCACACCATATGCATGTGCCTTGGGCGTGGAGGGGGCACAGGGCTTGGCTCGGAGCTGCAGGGCCTTCTCTCACCGATGTCTGAGCTTCCTCTGGGGAATGTGGGCAAAGGCACTGTTGGCAGCAGGAGCCTGGGAAGAGGCTGGGCGGTGCAGCAGAGTGAGTGGCATTGCCCGGACCCTGGTGCTCCTGTGGTCTGCCGGGGTGGCTCCGGGAGGGCCCTGAGTTTTGGCCTTGCAGGGCTGGAGTTCAGAGGAGGTGCCTCCAGCAACACACGTTAGGAGGTGCCCCACACATTCAGTGCAGGCTGCCTGGCCCCTAAGCTAGGGTCTCACTCCTGTACCAGGTACCCCACCCCATCGTCTGCCGCCTGGGGGGTGCTCGGCAAGGACGGAGCTGCAGGGAGTGTGGGGCTCCCTCAGAAGCAGGCACCTACAGATGCCAGGAGATGCGGTGGCCGCTGCAGACCCCAGGCGGCGCCTTCTAGCAGACGGAGCGTCGGACAGGTTACTAGATGCGACGGCCCACCTGTGCACACAGATTGATTCCTTTGAAGATGTTATTTATAGCTTGTACCCCATCTGCTTCTAAAAGGGGTTTGGGAAATGCAAGAAAAAAAATAGAACAGTGGAAATAGAACCAGCAGGTTATCGCAGAGATGGCACGGATCGTCGTGCTCCAAACCAGCCTGGAGTTTTGTTCTGGACTTCCTGGCACCTGAAGCAAAAAGAGAAACGAAGGATTTGTGAGCTTTCATTTCACATTTGGCTTTTCCATTTTTTCCCAAAATTATAGGAGAGGTAGGAGCTTTCATGGGGGGGGTGCAAAATCCATGAGAAACCTGGAATGGCCTCTCTGGTCTCAAGAAAATCACCCACCTGTGTTGTCTTGCTTTTGCCTCCAGTGAAATGGGTATAACAATTCCAGGCTGGGCGCAGTGGCTCACGCTGTAATCCCAGTACCTTGGGAGGCTGAGGCAGGCGAATCACTTGAGGCCAGGAATTCGAGACCAGCCTGGCCAACATAGTGAAACCCTGTCTCCACTAAAAGTATAAAAATTAACTGGGTATGTTGGCACATGCCTGTAATCCCAGCTACTCAGGAGACAGAGGCCGAATTGCTTAAACCTGGGAGGCAGAGGTTGCAGTGAGCCAAGATCACACCACGTCCCTCTGATGAATAAATAAATGAATAAATGTAATAATAATAATAACATCTACCTGCTTCCCTGGGAGGATGACAGCCCGAAGGGAGCGGACGCTTGTGAAGAGCAGTCAGGCGTCTCCGGGGGACTGTGAATAAGAGGGGTCCGACGTCAAGCTCCTGGAGGGCGAGGACGCGGTCCACCGCTGCCCTAGGTGGGTGCTTCTCCTCTGTTCCCCGCTCCGTGCCTGAGCTCATTGCCAGCACCAGCCTTTCTCATCTGCCAGCGTTTTTTGTTTGGAGGACAAATTATATGGTTGCCATACCCATGTATATGCCTGTTTTTGGTTTTGTATTCATTTTAGTATTATTTGAAATGCGGTTCCTTACCTTGAGGCACTCTTGTTGTGGAAGAGTTAGAAATAGCAAGTCTCGACAACAGGAGGGAGTTTGTCGTGCAGGTTGTAAAGATTTGGTGGATTCCACAGCTTCCTCTCTTCTCATGGGAGTCTTTGTCTTTTGCACCAAGTACCTTCCCTGATGTAAGGCGTTGTGAAGACAGTTCTGCCACTTCCAGTGTGACCTTGGCAGGGCACTGAAACACTCTGAGCCTCTTACCTTGTCTGTGACTCAGGGTTGTAAGAAATGGCCAGTAAACCACCAGGTGCGGTCGCTGTGATGGATGCTGGAGAAATGGCTGGAGACGGCTGCTGTTCTCATCATTGCCTCAGTTCGCTGTGATCGATGCTGGAGAAATGGCTGGAGGCGGCTGCTGTTCTCATCATTGCCTCAGTTCGCTGTGATCGATGCTGGAGAAATGGCTGGAGGCGGCTGCTGTTCTCATCATTGCCTCAGTTGCGTTCCACCTTCCAGACTGTTCTTCAGTAAAAGCTGATGCGTAAGTTTTTAAGAGTCGAATGTCTTTTCAGAGTTTCTATTTCTTCTCATGTCAGTTCTGGTAATTTGTGTCTTTCAAGAAATTTGTGCATACCCTCTAGGGTCAAATGTATTTGCAAAAAGTTGTTCAGAATATTCCCTAATTCTCCTTATTACTGCAGGGTCTGTGGTTATGTCCTACCCTCCATTCCTGATACTGGTCATTTATATTCTGTCTCTCTCTATAGTAATCTAGGAGTTTATCAATTTTATCAATATTTTCAATGAACTAACTTGTGAGTTTCTTGACTTTTTCTCTATGGTTTATTTATTTTTTATTTGGTCAGTTTTTGCTGTTTATTACATCCTTTTGAGATTAATTTGTTCTTTTTCTAGAATTTCAAAGTGGAAGTTTAAATCATTTATTTTAAACCTTTAGTCTGCTAACACCAGTATTTAAAGCTCTAAATTCAACTTTAAGCACTGTTTTGTTTAAAGCCCCCAAATTTTGATTTCATGTTTTAATTATTATTAGTTCAAAATATTTTCTAATTTCCTTTGTGATTTTCTGTTTTACCCATGGGTTATTTAGAAGTTTATGGTTTAATTTCCAAATATTTAAGAAAATTTTATTTATGTCGTAATGTAATTAATTTTTAACTTCATAGTTAAAGAAGATACCTTATAAAGTTTAAGTCTTTTTAATTTATTGATATATTTTATGGCGAATGGTTTATGCACATTTGAAAGTATATATATTGTTCTGTTTTGGGTGGGTGGGAGCATCCTGTTAATGTCAACCAGGTTATTTTGGTTGATATGTTGTTTTGTCTTTTGTATCCTTGCTGATTTTCTGTTTACACATTCAATTGCTGAGAGAGGGGTACTGAACGCTCTGTAATTGTGAGTTCGCCTATGTCTCCCTGTGGGTCTATGTTGCTTCACATATTTTGAAGCTCTTATTAACTGTGTATATAGTCAGGATTGTTTTGTGTTTCTGATGAACTGACACATTTACGACTATATGTTCCTCCTTAGTTCTGATAATACTCTCTTGCAGTGCATTTTGTCTGATATTAATGCAATTACTCCCGCTTGCTTATAGTACTGTCTGTGTGATGTATCTTTTTCCAGCCTCTTGCTTTTAAACTATCTGTGTTTTATATTTAGACTATATTCTCTTGTAGACAACAGATGGTTGAGTGTAACTTTTTTTAAAATCTGGACTGGCAACCTTTGCTTTTGTAAATTTAATTTTTATTATCTTTGCTTTTTAACTGAAGTGTTAGTCTATTTACATTTAATGTAATTATTGACGTGTTCAGGCATAAACCACCTTGCTATTTGTTCTATATTTGTCCCACTCGGCTTTTGTTTTCAATTTTCTTTTGAATTATTTAACTATTTCTTAGTATTCCATTTTCTTTTTTTTTAATTAAAAAGTTATTTAGAGATGGGGTCTTACTCTGTTGCCCAGGCTGGAGTACAGTGACATAATCCTAACTAACTGTAGCCTTGAACTCCTGGGCTCAAGCAATTTTCCCACCTCAGCCTCCTGAATAGTTGAGACTAGATGGGAGGCACTGTGCCCAGATGATTAAAAACATTTTTTTTTTGAGAGACAGGGTCTCACTATGTTGCCAAGCTGGTCTTGAACTCCTGGGCTCAAGTGATCCTCCCATATCAGCTTCCCAAAGGGTTGGGATTATAGGTGTGAGCCACTGTGCCGGGCCATTTAATTTATTTCATATATGTGCACGCGCGCACGTGTGTGTGTGTGTGTGTGTGTGTATTTATTTGGAGGCTACACCTCTGTTTTATTTTTTTAACAGTTGCACCAAGGATCACAGTGTCTTCCTTGAACCTATATTATTTTGCTTCGTGTATAATGTAAGATTAAACATGATGCCATTTACCTCCCATGTTTCTATTTCAGTCATATATTTTACTTGTACAAATTTTATGATCATTATGATACATTCTTATTATTTTTGCTTGAAACAGTCAGTTGTCTTTAACGGAAAATCAGTACATGAGCAGAGCACACTTTCTGCTTCCCTGCGTGCTGACCCCTTCCAGTGCCCTTCCCCGCTTCCTGTGGATCTGAAACCCCGCGTGGTGTCATTTTCCTTAGGTCTGAAGGGCTCCCTTCACGTTTATTTGGGTACAGGTCTTCTAGTGATGAATTTTCTCAGATTTTGTTTATCCGAACGCTTTATTTTACCTTAATTTTTGAAGGACTCTCTTTTTCTCCGGCAGGATGTAGGATCGTGAGCTCACAGTTGTAACACTCTGAAGACGCCTTTCCACGGTCCTCTGGTTTGCAGTGCTCCTGATTAGAAGTGGAATATTTTGTTTGTTTTTAATGTGAGTTTTTACTGTTATGGGCCAGTCACTATGCTATGAGCTCATCTTTTTAAAATTTATCTTTATTTATTTATTTTTTTGAGATGGAGTCTTGCTCTGACACGCAGGCTGGAGTGCAGTGGCACAATTTCAGTTCACTCACTGCAACCTCTGTCTCCCCGGTTCAAGTGACTCTCATGCCTCGGCCTCCTGAGAAGCTGGGATTACAGGCGCATGCCACATGCCAAGCTAGTTTTTGTATCTTTAGTAGAGATGGGGTTTCACTGTGTTGGCCAGGCTGGTCTCGAACTCCTGACCTCCAGTGATTCACCGCGTTAGTTCTTCCTCCTCCCTTTTCTCTGCAAGCTGCAGACGCCTCACCAGCCTCCCGCAGTGCTGTGGTTACAGACGTGAGACCCCCACTCGGTCTCTTTGGACTGTTTTTATGGCTCCATCTTCAAGTCTGCTAACCGTTTCTTCTGTGGACTCATCTAGTGAATTTTAAAGTTTAGATATTAGAAGTTTTAGTTCTAGACTTTTTATTAGATTTTCCTTCCATAGTTTCCATTCTTTTGAGAGTCTCTATCTCGTCACTCATGTCTTTCTCTTCTTTTCAATCTTTCTCTTCTGATTCCAGCATCTGTATCATTTCTTCTGGTTGAATTTGTCTGCGTCTTTGCATATATAATAATTTTTTGTTGTGTGCTGGACACCATGAGGCCATGATACTGTCATCTTTAAAGATGCTAAGTTTCGTTCTGGGAGACGGGCGACTCTCGGCCTGGCTTCATCTGTCAAAGCTTGGTTTTAGGCTCTCAAGCCATCCTAGCCTGTGGCTGTGACAGTCCTCCTGAGATCTGCCTTCGTGGGGTTGTCAGCGAGGGCTTTCCACCCTGGCTGTTTGGATCACGCGGTGTCTTCCCCCACTGTTTTACCTCCAAACTCTGCTCAGTGCAAAACCCTTTGTCTCCACCAGGCCTTGTGAGGTCCTCCCTGTCCGCTCAAGGGAACTCCGGTACGGATTCCTGAGCTCCCTGTTTTGCGCAGCTTCCTCCTCTCTTTTCTCTGCAAGCTGCAGACGCCTCGGCAGCCCCACAGTCCCCGCTCTGTTCCTCTGCCCGCTGAGACGACGGTGCTGGGTTGGGTCCCCACGTTCTTGTCCTGTGCTCTGGAAAGTACCTCCCAGCAGAAATCTTGGTGAGTGTGGAAATATCTGTTGTGCAGTGGCTGAAAACAGTTCATTTACATTTCATCCAGTTAAATAATTGTCTATAGAAGGAGGGTGAGCCCGATACACACCCATGCTTTTTATCATGGCCGGGAGTGGCTGCCATGCTCTGCCTTGCAGCGTCCTGCCCTTCCACTGGTAGCACTGTTCCCACCACACCCTTGGTCCCATCAGAGCCCCTCGTTCCTCCAGGCCCCAACCAAATGCTGGGTCTCGGTTCTGCCTCCCCTCGCCTGTCCCACAATTGTCCCCACCGCTGGTGCGTCTTCTTCTAGGCCGTGAGTGCCCCAGAGGCCAGAGACGCCAGGTGCTCTCGGAAAGTTCTCTGTGGCGTTGGGCACGGTGCAGCCTCTGCGAAGGTGGATTAATCTGAACTGTGGTGAGCGCAGTGGGGATGCGTCTCACCAGCCACTCCTGGCCTCTCACTTGGGCCGGAGTGGACATTAAAAGGCGTGAGGGGAATCTGGATTGTCAGATTCACCATCTTACTTTTCTAGATGAGGAAATGGGTCCAGAAAAGTTTCATAATCTATTTCAATTATCTCATTATTTCTTTATTTACTATTTTTACACAATTTTTAATTTTTGAGATGGAGTTTTGCTCTTGTCGCCCAGGCTGGAGTGCAGTGACGCAGTCTCGGCTCACCGCGACCTCTGCCTCCCGGGCTCAAGCAATTCTCCTGCCTCAGCCTCCTGAGTAGTTGGGACTGCAGGCACAGCTGACTGATTTTTGTATTTTTAGTAGAGATGGGTTTCACCTTCTTGGCCAGACTGGTCTCCAGCTCCTGACCTCAGTTGATCTGCCCGCCTTGGCTTCCCAAAGTGCTGAGATTACAGACGTGAGCTGCTGTGCCTGGCCTACATATTTATTATTTAAGAAAGAAGTATTATACATCAGCCGTGAGTTAGGCTCTGGGGCTAGAGATAAATTGCTTTGTCCTTAAAAAGACCTGAGGTGGCAGAGTGGGGGAAATAGAGGATTCAATGAGTGACATCCACTCCGGACTCTGTGCAGTGTGAGCTTGGGGGCCGGCCTAGTGCAGGCAGGGAGGGCCCGTGAGGTTGTCGGGAGAGGGCGGGAAAGTGGCACGTCCACACCACCAGGAGAGCGTGTTGAAAGGCCCCGAGCCACGTCCACACCACCAGGAGAGCGTGTTGAAAGGCCCCAGGGGCCCTGTGAGGATAGTCTTGAGGTGCACGTGGCACCCTGAGGATTTGGGGCAAGGTCCCTGTGTGCTGGCACGGGGGCGGGACGACAGTGGACTTGTTGGGATGGTGGTGAGGAGCGGCCAGAGGGCCCAGGTCAGGGCAGCGTGGTCCAGCGTGTGGTCCATTGTGGGCTGGACAGGCCAGAGGAGAGGGGCTTTGGGAGTCAGTGGGCAGCGGAGAGCTCTTCCGGAGAGGGGGTTGTGGGATGGAGCAGAGCCGGTGGGCTCTAGGGGGTCTCAGGAGGTAGAAGGGGAAGCAGAACACTTCCCCAGAGCCGGTGTGCTTTTCTGAAGCTGAGACCAGGCCCAAGGGCACTCAGGGAGCCTGTGCGGCTGCCATTCATCTGTGTCTGTGCCGGTGCCCTGGTCACGGTACCCAGATTTTGCTCTCATTTGCATGGGAAGGGACTTGGGTTCATGGTGGGGGAGGAGGTACCGCACCCCAGCACACACAGCACACAGGCAGAGCGGGGCTAGAGTCCAGCCCTCAGACTGCAGGCAAGCTCACCGCCTTCCTGGGTGTCCCCCGCACTGCAGGCTGAGCTGAGCAGACCCTGGTGTGTGGCCTGAGCTGCAGGTGCAAACACACTCACACGTGGGCTCACCCACATGCACTCACACCCACAACACACACACTCACGCTTGGGCTCACCCACACACACTCACACCCACAACACACTCACACATGGGTTCACCAACATGCACTCACACCCACAGCACACACACCCACAACACATACACACTCACATGTGGGCTCACACACATGCACACCCACAGCACCCACACTCACATGTGGGTTCACCCCACACACACCCACAACACACACCTGGGCTCACCCACACCAACTGACACCCACAACACACACGGGCTCACACGCACTCACACCCACAACACACATGTGGGCTCACACACATGCACTGACACCCACAACACATGCACACTCACACAGGTTCACCCACACGCACTCACACCCACAACACACACGTGGGTTCATCCACACACTCATACCCACAACACACGTGCACACTCACAGGTGAGCTCACACACATGCACTCACCCACAACACATGCACATTCACGTGGGCTCACACACACGCACTCATACCCACAACATTCACATGTGGGTTCACCCACACGCACTCACACCCACAACACATGGTTCACTCACACTCATACCCACAACACACATGCACACTCACATGTGGGTTCATACATGGACTCACACCCACAACACACATGCACACACGGGTTCACCCACACGCACTCACACCCACAACACACTCACATGGGCTCACACACATGCACTCACACCCACAACACACACAGACTCACAAGTGGGTTTACCCACACACATACAATGCACTCACATACACGCACACCCACAACACATACACATGGGTTTACCACACACATACCCACAACACATTCACACTCACGTGGGCTCACACGCACACACTCAAACCCACAACACTCACGTGGGCTCACACACATGCACACTCACATGGGCTCACATGCACACACTCAAACCCACAACACACACGTGGGCTCACACACACCCACAATGCACACGTGGGTTCACACATGCACTCACCCACAACACTTACATGTGGGTTCACACACATGCACTCACACTCACAACACACGTGGGTTCACACACATCCCCAACACACACATGGGCTCACCCACATGCAGTCACACCCACAACACAGGTGGGCTCACCCAGGCCGGCATGCTCACTCTGAGGTTGGAGAGAAGGCGTGGTTCTGGGAGCTCCCCGGACCTCTGGGTGTCTGGGGCCTGCCCTCTTCAGTGGTGGTGGAGGCTGGGTAGGCCGCGGCGCCAAGGGGAGGACAGGCTGACTGTGGAGCTGTTGGTGCCTGGCATTCTTTCCTGGCCCGCTTGGGGCACCCACACACACACACCCACAACACACACATGGGTTCACATACATGTACTCACACCCACAACACTCACGTGGACTCACACCCACACACACACCCACAACACACTCACACGTGGGTTCACACATGCACTCACCCACAACACACACGTGGGCTCACCCACACGATCTCACCCACAGACTCACGTGGGCTCACACAGGCACTCACACCCACAACACATGTGGGCTCACACACCCACACCATACTCACACGTGGGTTCACACACACCCCCCCACAACACTCACGTGGGCTCACCCACACGAACTCACCCACAACACACGCACACGTGGGGTCACACACATGCACTCACACCCACAACACACTCACGTGGGCTCACACCCACACACCCATAACACACTCACACGGGCTCACACACGCACTCACACCCACCTCCCACACTCACATGTGGGTTCACACACACCTACAACACTCACACATGGGCTCACCCACAAGAACTCACACCCATAACACAGATGTGGGCTCACACATGCACTCACACCCACAACACACTCACAGTGGGCTCACACATACACCCACACCCACAATACACGTGGGCTCACCCACATGAACTCACACCTACAATACTCATATGTGGGCTCACCCACACGAACTCACACCCACAACACACTCATGGGCTCACACGCACTCACACCCACAACACACACGTGGGCTTACCCACACACTCACCCACGACACACACGTCACTCACACACACACGCACATACGCACAGCATACTCGCACCATGTGGGCATGCAGGCCGGCATGCTCACTGAGGTTGGAGAGGAGGCGTGGTTCTGGGAGCTCCCCGGACCTCTGGGTGTCTGGGGCCTGCCCTCTTCAGTGGTGGTGGAGGCTGGGTAGGCCGCGGTGCCAAGGGGAGGACAGGCTGACTGTGGAGCTGTTGGTGCCTGGCATTCTTTCCTGGCCCGCTTGGGGCACCTTCCCTAGCTAGGTCTGGTGCACAGGCCAGGCTTCCTGTCCAGGACCCAGCTGGATGCCACGTAGCAGAGGCACCAGTGCACCCCAAACTGGCGGTGCCCGTGGTCTCGCGGTGAGAGCAGGGCGCTGGCCAGGAACCAGCATGCTGGCAGGAGGCGGGAGGAAACTTTGTTTTTGCCCCGGCCTCCTCTGTCCTGGAGAGAGTGGCCACGCGGCTGGTAGAGCAGGTGGGAGAGGGGCAGGGCCTGTGCTGCGGCTGGGGGCCCGGTGTGCCTGGGAGCAAAGCCCCCACCTGCATGTCCCTCCCCACCCCCTCACCTCAGCCTAGCTCCTTTTCTCCCTCCTCCTCACTCCCGCCCCGGCAGCCGTCCCTCTCTCTCTTCAGATTCCTCCTGCAGCAACAAAGAAACCACGGCTGCCCACCCCCACCGCTCTCCCCAAGACACCCTGCGAGACCTGCTTATCAATTTGTCTCTCTCCTCGTGGTTCTCTCCCCGCCTTGTTCTTTATCTTTTCCCCTCTCCCTCCTCGTCCTCCTCCCCTCTCCCTCCCTCATTCTCTCTCTCCCTCTTGAAAAGCAAGAGAAATGGAAGTCAAGATCTTCTCTCGGTGATAATTATTGAAAAGTTCAGCACAGAAGCAGACAGCGTGCTGCAGGGGGAGGGGGTATTAAAATGCATGTGCTCAGCTTGGCTTTGCAGCAGATGTGGGCATAATTAGAGAGGAAAAATTATGAAATTAATTAGTGGTTCAATGTAAATTTCAGTGATGGGAAAAGCTGGGCTCCAGTCACCTCATGAGCACAGATAGACATGTACACACAGCACTCGTGCGTACACACATGCACACAGTCACCTCATGGGCACAGATAGACATGTACACACACCACACACGTGTGCACATGCACCACATACATGCACACACATGCACACACAGTCACCTCATGAGCACAGATAGACACACACGACACACACACGTGTGCACACACATGCACAAAGACGTGCACACACACAGTGACCTCATGAGCACAGAGATGTACACGCACCACACACACATGCACACAGCACAGTGACCTCATGAGCACAGAGATGTACACGCACCACACACACATGCACACAGCACAGTGACCTCATGAGCAGATAGACACACACACCACACACGTGCACACACAGTGACCTCATGAGCAGATAGACACACACACACCACACACATGCATATACACATGCACACAGTCACCTCATGAGCACAGATAGACATGTACACGCACCACACACGTGTGCACATACACAGTCATCTCATGAGCACAGATAGACACACACACATGCCACGCACACACACATCTCAGCTGCCAGGAAAGAGGTCATTGTCAGCCTCATGCAGGGGAGAGGGTCTGGCATGAGCAGTGGGGTGCAGGGGAGTAGTGGGTGGGATTCCACCTCTTAAAAGCTGGAGGGCAGGGGCAGCACCCCTCCCCAGGGCCCCAGGCTCACCTCCTCAGGTATGGGGAGGGTGGCCCCTGGCTGAGGACTGAGTGTCCCCATGCTCCCAGTGTGCAGGGAGCTTCTCCAGCCTCCAGCAGGTGAGGGCGGATCAGGGCAGGTATAGTGTGGACGCCATTACACAGCAGCAGATGAGAGTGGCCAGGGGTGAAGGCAGTGCAGGCCTGGGAGGAGTCAGTGGTGTTGGCTGTTCTGGGGGATGTCAGGCTGGCAGAGGCAGGGAGGTGGCAACAGGGAGTCACGGAAAGTTCTGGAATGGAGGTGACTGGGGTGGCACTGCCTGGGCCTCTCAAGCCCCTTGCTCAGGCACCACCTTCTTCCAGCTGTCCTCCCTCTGGGGCTCCAGGTCCCTCCTCTTGCTCCTGCCCACCCAGGCCCCCAGCTTTGCCAAGCCACACACAGGCAGCCACACCAGGAGGCCCTGGCTCTCCCCATCCCCCTCATCCTGCCCCCACCATTCAGCTGGCTGGGAGGCCCTCCATGCCTCTTTCCCTCCATGCGGGTGAGTTGGGGGCTTTCCACCTGCTGTCTGGGGTGCTGTGCCAAGGACAGGGGAGGAGGTCTGTGAATGCGGTGTCAGGGCACCTACCCTGTGCTGAGGAATCACCCCAGTGTCCCACCAGGGGGCCCCCAGCAAGAGCCTTGGACTCCATAAACTCCATCCCTGCCTGCCTCGGATCCTTCATTCCCTGTCCTGATGGATGCGTCCTTCATAGTGGGACACTAGACCTTCTCCTCCAGGAAGCCTTCCCTGACCACCCTCTGAGGGCAGTGTGGTCACCGTCTGCATAGTCAGGGCCAGCTGCAATTATCAATGAGGTCTGTGCCCTGTGCAGTCCTGAGCTCATCTGCTTGGGGTACTGGACTCTATCATGGCGCACCAGGGTGTGAGGCTGAGAGTTGCTGGCAGGCTGGGGTTTGCTCCATCCTCATGGTTGCCTGAGAGTCATCAACAGGGTGGGTTCCCCGCTGACCCTTCTGGACCCAGGGAGGCTGGGAGATGGGCCCCCCAAGAACCAAGTGTTAAAGTTCGAGACGCCCCAGGAGACTGGCCGTGAGGTGCCGCACCCCTGCAGTGAGTGCTGGGCGGGGAGGGGTCCTGCCTGGCCCTTGTAGTGTCCTGATCCTTGATCTCCACTGTCCTGGGGTGGCTGAGGGGGCCTTCAGGGTGCTGGGCAGTAGCTCCAGCCCTGGGCGGGTCAGTTTCATGTTTTGGGTGGTGCCCCGTGATCCCAGCCACCCAGCGTGTCTTCGATACAATTCAGGGCAGGGGGTGAATGTGGGAGGCCCCAGCCCTAGGCAGACGCAAGTGCACAGAACAGACAGGGCCACAGAGGGTCTGTCCTGGCCCTGGGTCCATGAGCGGCAGAGCCGAGGCTGGACACCAGGTCTGTGTGGACACAGCATCTGCGCCACCCCCTGTGGATGGGGACAGGCCCTTGTCAGGGGGTCCAGCTGTAGGTTCCTTGACCTCACCGCCCCTGAGACGCTCCTGGTCCCTTGCGCCCATGGGATGCAGACTCAGGCTGCCACCATCCCCGCAGCTGGCGGCTGTCCCTCTCCGAGGTGCTGAAATTGCCGTCTGGCGTCAGCCTCAGCCTCCACATTTTGCGATGTGTGCTTTCCGAAGGGCGAGGAGAGGAGCGAGCAGGGAGGAGTGAGCACCAGCCGCTGTGAGAATGAGAAATGGCGAAGGCCAGGCTCCCAGCAGGGCCGGGGTGGAGGGTCAGTGTCTGTCACTTGGGCTGGCAGCCAGGGAATTTCCGGGGAGGGGCTCTTCCACCCAACTCTCCCCAGAGCAGCCCCACCTGGCCTCCCTCCGGTCCTGCGGACAGGGCAGGGCAACGGCCTCTGTGTCTTTGTTGCTCCAGATTCTTTGCTTTAATCTCTGTAAATTTACATCCTTATTTACAACCTAAAAAGCAGAAATAGAAAGGGAATTCGAGGCTGGGTAAGTCTGTTGGCTCTCTTGGGTGGGATCCTGTACTCATGTGTGTGCAACTGTTAGACACACGGGGGTGAGGCTGGACATGGGAACAGGCAGCTCCAGGCCAGCCTGGGCATGCAGGGTGTTTGCCGGGTGGAGGCTGCTACAGCCCTGGGTCTGTGCACAGCTGGCCAGAGGTGGCGAGTGTCTGTGGTGTTGGCCCACATGAATCCGTGCAGTGTGCGTGTGTGCGTGCGTGTGTGCGTGTGTGCATGTGTGTGTGTGTGCGCGCGCGCATTCCTGGGTGACTCCCAACAGCCCCCATCCCCTCCCTCACTCAGGCGCTCCCGTTTTTCTGACATTTGTGCACCTCACGTACCGGCAAGAAGTAATTTACTTAGAAGAAATTAAAAGTTCATGTTAATTGTGCACACTGCAGTATGCAAATGAGGAGCACATTAAGCTCACTGATGCGGAGATGGAGTCGGAGCCTCATCAGCGCTTAACCCTCTGCACGCCAGCTCCCCGCTGCACGGGGTCCAGGCCGTGGAGAGGCCGCCCTGTCCCCTGGCAGAGGGGACCAGCTACGCCTGGAGCACTCTCTGAGCTCTCTCCAGATGTCCACCCGCGTGCTCATGGCACCCTGGGGAGAGACACAGGGTCTGGAACCCCCTTGGCTCCAGTCCCAGCCCATGGGTGGTGAGGCTGAGGCCAGGCCATGAGCTCTATGGGGCAGCCTCCTCAAGGCTCCCAGCTGGCCTGAGGCCACAGCAGAGAATGGCTGTGGCCTGACAAGTGGTGACAAGGCCTGACAAACCTCCAGAGGGAGGCTTTGGGGTGATGGGCGGTGAGGACGGACCCTTGTGGTCCATCCTGTCCCCGCCATGCCGGGTATCTCAACACTCTTTCCTGGGGAGGGTGGTGCTCTCCTCCGTCCCACGAAGGAGGTCTGCGGGGCGCAGGTCTGTGTCTGGGGCTGCCGTCCACATGTGCTCCGGCTCGTGTCCAGTGCCACCTGCTGCAGGACTGGATGATAGCACCCGCCACTGCCCGAGAGCCACACTTCAAAGCAGCTCAAGGGCCTGCTTCTGCGATGAGGGCAGAGCCAGGCCCCTCCATGAGGCCAGCGTCCTGCGCCCTCCCTGGGCTGGCACCTCCCACCCACACACTACCATGGACCAATGCCTCCCGGGGGTTCAGAGGGGGAAGTGACCGGACCCAGTCATGGAGAAATTTCAAGAAGCAGACCTGTCGTCTGGCTGGCTCTGATGCCTGGCCCTTCCCTGTGGCCTCGCTGGGCATTCAGGGGCCCTCGGGACCACGGGACATGGTGGGGGTGCCTGGTCGCTTCCTTCAGCCCTGAAGAGAGATACTGTGGGGTCCTTTGCAGGCCCTGGCGGGTCTTCCTGCAGGGGCTCTTCTTCCAGCCCAGGAGAGAGGGGTGCCAGAGCCAAAAGAATTTTCCCCCAGCCTCCAAGACAGCAAGCCCCGGGTCTCCTGGCCACATGGGAGGCTAAGGGCTGGCCGGAGCAAGGCGTTAGGTTCTGGCCGTGTGACGCGGATGTGGCACATGACCTCTTGGGTCTGCTTGTGAATCTGTGGCCCCCACCATGCCCACTCTGCCAAGCCCAGCTGGGAGAACCTGGACTCACAGCTGCCCCTCCGAGCCGTGGGTTCTGGAGGAACAGTCAGAGGCAGCCTCTTCCCCTTCACCTGTTCCTTTGGGGACTGTGAGAAGAAGCAGTGAATGGATTCAGAAGCTGAGCTGAGGGCAGAGGCCAAGAGACTACAGAATGGGTGGGGGACCCAGCGTACGGACCTGAAGCCGGGCGGTGGTCGGGCTGCCCGGCTGCCCACAAGAGACGGTGGCATTGGACAGGTGCTGCCCTTGAGGGGGTGGCTTTGGGGTGTCAGGAGGAGCTGGCTCCAGCCCTCACTCCCCCAAGTAAGCAGGCTGGCTCCCTCTGTGGGGCCACGGGCATCATGGGCTGGCCCTGGAGAGGAGGCCGCCTCCCATCTGTGAGCCAGCTTCATCTCACTGCCGTCAACACCAGGCCTTACAGGTGGGGGAAACTACATGAAAACCGGTACCCAGGGGCAGCCTCAGCTCAGCAGACAGGGTCTGTCCTCTACGCTGGGGGCTCTCAGGCCCACTGAGCACTGACCCTGGGAGGGTCCCAGCAGTCAGACCACGAGGACCATGGAGGGAGTACTGGGTCCCCGGGACCCCGTCAGTGCCTGTTGGCCTGCTCTCAGTCCCGGCCTCACCCCATCCTGTGCAGGAGGAGCCAGGGAGGCCTGTGCAAGGAGGGGCGTGGGAATGGGGCTCTTCCCCTCCCCTCCCTTGTTGGAGCTGACATCATGGCTGCTCCTTGACACAACCTTACTCCCAGCCCAGGTGGGAGGGTGGCTGAGTCTGCCTGGGCTCAAGTTCTCGGGAGTGCTGGCCCTCCCCCCGAGTTCCCCCACCCCGGGTAACGCACTTTCTCCACACCTACTGTCTCCCGAGGGACGAGAGGAGGCAGACAAGTCCATGGCCATCTGTCACTGGCTGTGTGGCTCTAGGCCAGTTCCCGACCCCACGTGCCTCCTTTTACCCGGCACCGCAGGCACGCGTCTCAGCCACGCTGGGCTGACCCCAGGAAGCTTCCACGGCAGCAATGACTCTGGTCCTCACCTCCAGCGGAGGCGTCCATAGTGACAGTCCAGCCGGGGAGCCTGGCTAGGCTGGGGGCCTGAGGACGCACCTGACTGACTTCCCGAGCATCCTTGGCTCCTGCTGCTGTCCAACCCCACCAGCCCTGCGCTCACGGCAGCAGCAGCTCTCCTGGTTCTGGGCCACGGCGTGTCCTCCTGGCAGCGGTGGACTCCCTTGCCCGGCTGGCCCCCCATGGGTGCCTGTGAGCACTGGCAGAGCAGCTCAGCTCCTGGAATCCCCGCCACCCTCCTGCCCAGACCTCTGCATGCCCCGGCCTCCCTGGTCCTCCCACCCAGACCTCCATGTAACCATGGCCTCCCCGGGCCTCCCCTCCTGGCCTGCGTGGCCATGGCTCTGCAGCCTCCTCTGTTAACTCGTACATGGCACTCAGGGGCCTCGGCTTTACTGAGCACATCCTGTGTGCTGTGTGTGACCGGTGACCAGCAGGCCGCCACGCATGTGTGGAGAGAATTTCTGGGGGATGGCGGTCCCCTGTTGGTCACAGGGTGATCGGCACTGAGCCTTGACTTCCGGAACCCAGGTCTCTGAACCCACGGCCCATGTTTGAGTCACAGTGTGCTGTTGAGATGGGAGGGGGTGGGGGCATGTGGCTGGGGATTCCCAGGGCAGTAGGCGGTGGTGGGTGTCGGGGCAGCCTGCCAGGGTGCAGAACCCATGCGTCTGGCTGCTGGGAAGCCACTTGGGGGAGCAGGAGGAGTCTGTGCCAGGTCTCCGGGCTCCATGGGTGTCGTGGAGAGAGCTTGTTCCTATGCGCTCGAGGAAGCCATTGCATGGTCTTCAATGCTGAGGCCCTGTGGGCTCCTGGGTGACCTGTGTGGGGGCCTAGATCAGCCCTGAGTGGGCCCAAGCATGAGGGGGTCTTGGAGCTCATAGAATCCAGGGTGGCAAACAGAGGTCACCCGCCCGTCCAGGAGGATGGACAAGCAGCAGCATCTTGGAATTTCCGGGATGGCGAGAAAAGACACAGTGATGGATAGTGATGCCTGCAGCCACTCAGGATGGGGCCGGCCTCTCCTGCTACAGATCCAGAAACTGAGGGGGAAGTGGAGTCACCGCAAGGGTGGCTGGGTCTAGGCTGGCCTGGCCTCCACCAGCAGAGACCATCTCAGCTCTGCTCACTCAGCCCTTGGCCCCGGCCTCTGACATCCTTCAATTCCTGCTCATGGACCTCTCTGTCTGACACCACCCTCCACACCCCATTGGTGTTTAGAGGCCCTGGAAGCTGCCTTCCTGTACCCCGACTTGGCCCTTCCTGATGTGCCAGCCCCTCCCAGCAGCAGAGCCCTCCCAGTCCTGAAGAAGACAGAGTCAGGTGCTGCCATCCAGGTGGCATCTGTGCACAAGATCGCCGGGACCCTGTGTGTACCTCATGGCTGCCGTCAGGAGACGTGACAGTATGTGGCTCCTGTCCAGTGCCTCGTGCTGGGGCAGGGCCGTGTAGAACGCCATGTGCTCGCCCCATTGTGACCTCACAAGCGCCTGTGGGGTCAAATGCAGGTGGCTGATCATTTCTACATAGACACATGGCTGTGGAAACCATGACTCCAGGGAGAACTGGTACTACCAGCTGCTGTGCAGCACTGGGCCCTTTCCAAGGGGATGCGCTGCAGCCATCTCAGTGGCCCTTGGGATTTTTCTCCACTTCGCAGCCAGGCACAGTGGCTCACACCTGTAATCCCAGCACTTTGGGAGGCCAAGGTGGGCAGATCACAACATCAGGAGTTCGAGACCATCCTGACCAACATAATGAAACCCCATCTCTACTAAGAATACAAACATTAGCCGGGTGCGGTGGCAGCTAGCAGGAGCCACTCGGAGGCTGAGTTGGAGAATCACTTGAACCCGGGAGGCAGAGGTTGCAGTGAGCTGAGATTGCACCACTGCACTCCAGCCTGGGTGACAGAGTGAGACTGTGTCTCAAAAAAAAAAAAAAACAGTTCTCTGCTCCAGACTAGACAGGGCGTGGAGCAGTGGAGCTGTTGGCTGGCAGAGACCCCAGTCCATCATCTGAGCCCCACACAAATCTTCCTGACTTCTGAGCCCTCACAAGCCCTCACTCAAATCAGGTCGGACAAATAGCCCAGGCTCCCCAGGTGTCTCTGGAGTGGCCCCAGGCCCCAGGCTCTTCCACTCACCTGCTCCCTCGCTTGGAGAGGCATGCTCACCCTACAAGGCCCAAGGAAGATACCACTTCCTCCAGGAAGCCTGCCTTGATTCCCCCAGTGGATGCTTACTCTTCCTGACCCAAAGCCTCTGCGGGACCTCACCCTCTGCTGGCTGCCCCTCTCTCCCTGGTGCAGGGGGGGAAGCATGGGTGCCTCCCTCCATGCAGCCCTGTGCTGATGCCCAGTCTGGGGTTGGGGGAGGATTGTGGAGAAAATAGATGAGGACACTGGAGTGGCTTAGGGGACCCAAGTATCTCTGGCTCCTGAAAACTGCAGGTGAGGACCAGCCGAGGAGAGCATTCCCAGCAGCCCCTGTCCCCACGTTGTTTGGCACCCAGGCAGCCCTCACATGGTCCCTGCAAAGAAAGGGGGCACTGGCTGAGCCCAGCAGGTCATGCTCAGGGACTGTCCTGGAGAAGACACAGCGGGATGGGGCGCTGGCTGCACCTCCCACACGCGCCCTCTCCCCGAGGCCCCAGACGCAGAGCAGGAAAGAGTTAAGTTCTCTGTGAGCAACTCTGCGAAGGAAGTGATAAACAATTTTTCTTTCCCTCGGCTAAATTAATATGCAAATTCCTAACCCCCCTCCATTCCCCACCCCTGCCTTGAAATTAGCGAGGTAGAACGCTAGGGCTAATTATGCATTCAAACGAGCTGCGTTCACTGGGCGCTAAGGGGATGCGGGACGATTGTGAGAAGATGGAGCTGACATTCGAATGCGGCCCTCCCGCTGCATCTGGAGCTGCTCATACGCGCCCGGCAGATGTAACCCGGCAGTGACCGCCGGCTGCCCCTGGCCTGGGAAGGGGCCTGGTTCCAGGCGAGGGAAGAGGGGACTGTGTGAGCAGCCATGTGGCCTTCCTCTTCCCTACCGAGGAACCCCACATTGCCAGCCTGGCACACGCAGCCTCCCCGGGAGCCTTTGCTGCTCGTACCCTGAAGTCAGAACCTCAGACCGGGGTGCTGGGGTGAAGGCCACGGCAGGCAGCCAGAGCCACGGAGGCCTCAGACCACGTGAAGCAGAGCCCTGGAGCTCTGCCAAGGGGCATCCGTGCAGGGCGGGGGGGGGAGTCGGCAGACCACATGGCGCCCTCACCGCAGCCGTCCGCACCGCCAGCATGGCCAGCCGCAGCACCTCCCAAGCAGATGCGTTATAAATTGCAATTGTAACTAAAATTTCACTTCGAAATAGAGTTTCCATGCAAAGTCAGAGTCTGACTAGCAGGAGAAACAGAGGTCAGAGGCTGCCTGGCATCAGAGAGGAACAGGGCCGCAGGGAGCAGGCAGGCTTTCTGAGCCCTGGCTCTAAGATGGGCCAGGCTGGAACCCTTTCTCACAGGACCTCACTCTGCATTTACTGGAGAACCCGACCTCCCTGCCTCTTGGGGCCTGTCCCAGCCACCTCCTATCATGCACCTGTCAGTGGTCCCAGATGCAGAAGCCCTCAGGCTGCACATCACGAGGCCCTCTCCTGGCACGGCCTCTCCCTCACCTCCGGCTCAGTTAATCAGTCTCAGGGCCCTGTCCAGAATGTCTGCCTCCGCCCAGCCTTCCGTCTCGCCCCCCGTGCCCTGGGCCACTGCTCTTGTGAAGGCTCATGAGGCCTCTTTTACTCTTGTGGAGCACGGAGGCTTAATATTTCCCAAGTCCAAACTTGTTTTTCCCACTTGTCTCTAAACCCCTGCAGGAAACAGCTTTGGATCTCTGGAGCACCCATGGCACCTGGTCCTGATCTCAGCTTGCTTAAGACCTGTCATGGGGACATTGCTGCAACGATTGGTTAGGCAGCCTCAATCTGCTGGACATGCTATTTGTAGCTGCACATGAGAAGGAGGCTCCTTTCTGAAATGTGTGCCCAGTACTTCAGAGGAAGTCCTTGGTGGGTCCATACACTGGTCCAGGTTTACTTACGCTGTAAAAGAACCAGCATTATCATCATCACCATCACTATCATCATCACCATCACCATCAACATTATCGCCACCATAATCACCACCATCACCATCATCATCACCATCATCACCATCACCACCATCATCACCATCACCATCATCACCACCACCATCACCACCACCATCACCATCCTCACCATCATCATCATCACCATCACCATCATTACTGTCACCATCACCATCACCATCATCGTCACCATCACCATCATCATCACCATCACTATCGCCACCATCATCACCATCATCACCATCACCACCATCATCACCATCACCATCATCACCATCACCATCCTCACCATCATCACCATCATCACCATCATTACATCACCATCACCATCATCACCATCATCACCATCATTACCGTCACCATCACCATCACCATCATCACCATCACCATCACCATCATCACATTACCATCATCACCATCACCATCACCACCATCATCACCATCATCATCACCATCACCATCATCACCATCACCATCATCACCATCACTATCATCACCATCATCACCATCCTCACCATCATCACCATTATCACCATCATCACCATCACCATCACCATCACCACCAACATCAACATCATCACCACCATCAACACCATCACCATCATCACCAACACCATCACCATCATCACCATCACCACCATCACCATCATCACCATCATTATCATCACCATCCTCACCATCACCATCATCATCACCATCATCATCACCATCACCATTGCCACCATCATCACCATCTTCACCATCATCACCATCATCACCATCATCCTCACCATCATCACCATAATCATCATCATCATCATTGCAACAATCCTCACCATTTTCTGGGCATTGATTTGGTACCAGACATCATGCAGAAGGGTTTAGACATGAGATCACATTGAATATGCACAGCTCTTTTGAGGTATGTGCTATTATTATCCTCTGTCTACAGATGAAGGCAGTGCGGTCCCTAGCTAGTGACGCAGCCTGAACTTGAAACTGGGTCCTTCTGACCCCAAAATGTTCTTCTTCCCATGTCCTCATGGCCATCCATGCCTTCTAGTGAGGGGATGAAGACCAAAGGAGAGGCTCATCCAAGCAGAAACAGAGACCCATTGCTGGAGAGGCCCAGACCTCTGAGGCCAGAGCTCAGGTTATGCACGGCCTGAGGAATTTAGATTAGACGAAACCCAAGACTTCCAAATAATGTGTGTTCTTAGTTAGCAGAATAGCCAAGAGGAAGAGATTCTTGCCTCTCCCAGAATGTGTAAAGACCAGCAGGCTGATGGATTGTGGGTGAGTCAGACCCAGCCTGGTTGCCTTACTGTGCAACTTGATAGGGGCATCCCTGCCAGGCAGGCAGGCAAGTAGGTCAGGCTGGGGTCCCAGGACCTAAAGGCTGTCCCTGCTCTCAGTTGGTGAGGAGTGCAAACCCTTCCCTCCCTGACCTGGAGGAAGATGTGTGAACCTAGGCTGTGGGAGATGCAGGAGCAGCCGGTGGGCCCCATCAGGCCCACCATCACCATCACCATCATCATCACCATCACCAGCAGGCCCCCTCCCTGTCTAGGCCAAGGGCTGTGACTGGCCTCAGTTTCCCTCCTATCCCATTAGAGTTTTGGACTAGATGCTCTCCAATGACCTTTTCTTGCCTAAAGTTTTGTGATTCCAAGTGCAGGGTCCTGTTAATTTGCCCATCTGTCCATCCATCCAAACCCCAGAAGCATTCCCAGATGCCTCTGAGTGCACAGCACTGCCCTCTGACCTCCGAAGGAGCCACAGGGCTCTCTAGGTTCCCAAGAGAAGACGGAATGCCAGGACAGCCCTTGTGCCCCCAGAGGAGCAGCAGAAGTCCAGGGCCTATGGGCAGAGCAAGACGCACGCAGGAAAGCGCCTGGTCCTCAGAACTCAGGAGCCAGCACTGCCCTCCCGCCTCCCACCTGCTGCCTTCCTGCCATCCAGGGAGAACAGCCCTGGTTTCCAGGTAAAGGCGTCCAGAGGGCCTGTGCCCCAACAGCCACACGCATGGATGCTGCTGTGAAACTCATGGGCTGCAGGGCCTCCCGGAGCCGCCGGTGAAGATGTCAGGTGCAATGTGCAGCTCGGTCCTAACACACAGGGCAGGTGCTGATCCCTGCGGGGACGGCAGCCAGGGCAGGACACCGCCCAGGTGGTGCATCTCTGCGCCACCCACACTGCTCATCAACAGGCAGCCGCAGCTCTGAGTAGCCCAGGAGCAGGTACCAAAAGAGGTCAGCAGGCAGGTGGGTAGATGTCCCAGGGCCGGGAGTGAGGCCTGAAGCGTGATCCTCACGCAAAGAAGAAAAGTGGCAGTCTGGGAGAGGAGCAGTGAGACCCCAGGCTTCATGGCGGGGTGAGCCCCAGAGCACATTTTGGGGCCCTGGTGGGGTGACGGCAGCTGAGATAGGACAAAGCCGCTGGGCCCGACAGGCAGTGGCCTCCGTTCTGGAAGCGGCTGTTCTGGAGGCCACCACACCTGGCCAGGCAGAGCAGTCAGGTGGGACCTCGGGTGCTCACTGATTGCTCCGGCAAGAGCCTTCGGAGGCGAGAGGGGCCCCAGCAGCTGCTGCTTCGCTTCCCGGAACTGCCTCCCGCCTGAAGGGCCGCGGTGCCAGAGCCGGGGCTGGGATGCTTTGTCCCTCCGCGGGGCTGCACCGTGGGGGACCCCGCCGGTTCTCCGCGCGGCTGTGGCGCTGCCCACCTGGCGCTGGGTAACTCGGGGCTGCAAATTAAGACCACTTGTTCTGTGGAATGTGCTTTATCTCTACACCACAGGCAGAGCTTGTTACCCCACCAGCAGCTCAGGGAGCAAGGCAGCCGGACCGGGGGAGGCGGAGGGACGTCTGGCCGACACCCCTCTGGTTGTGCAAACCAGCCCACTGCCCAAATCCCTGGTCAGTGAGCTCAGGAGAGCTGGGGTGTCCTGGGCAGGGAGCTGGTTCACAGGACGGTCCCGGCTGTTTGTGCTGGCCGTGGAGCCGGCGCTGGGCTCCAGGACAGACACGTGGCAGCTTCCTTCCTGGCTCTGGCCCATCCCGCTCAGTCGGTCGCCTCAGGGAAGCAACGTGGTCTCTCTGTGGGTCTATCTCCCCTAATGCGGAGGCTGAGGGTGCCTCTGTGGGTGGTTGTGTAACCCTTTCCCTGCCGCTTTAGGTGACAGTTAAGGTCGACATGCCCACTAAAGACAAAGGCTTGACCCAGAGGCCAGGAGCAAGGAGGGTGTGGGAGTCACAGAGGCCGGGGCAGCCCTACGGCCCCCAGCAAGCCCACTGGGTCCCTCCCAGCTGAGGCCGGCCCTGCACAGCCAGAGCGGAACCCAGGGCCAGCCACGCAGACAGGGCCTGTGGACTGAGCAGAGGCTGGCGTGGACTCAGCCTGGGCTGGATCCCTTCTTTGACCTGGAGCTGCAGGAGCCCAGCCTTGCTGGCATGGGGTAGGGAGCTGTCGGCCACCAAGGTACTGAAGGAAAGGGTGGGCAGAGCCTCTCCGCCCCAGGCCGGTGATGGTGGTCCTGGCTCCTTCCCATGCAGGGTGGTGGCTGCCCTTTCTCCAGAGTCCAGCCCCGGGGCTGATGTGCCCACACAGCTGGCACTGGGCTCTCAGGAGGCAGAGGGGGCGGGGAGGCCTCTGTGCAGGGGAGGGTATAGGCAGCCAGACCCCTGACCCTTAGCAGAGCAAAAGGGAGGTGGAGTCCCAGCCTCTGTCTCGGGAGGCACAGTGGGCAGCTGGGGTTGGCGCACAGGGAGTGGGCACCCAGGGTTGGCACAGGGGGCAGGGCTGACCGGGTGCCCATTCCTTCCTGGGCTTGTTGGGAGGCCGGCCCCGTCTCCATGGTGTATGGAGCTGCAGAAGGCTTTATGTCAAGAGGCAGAAAGGCCCCATGAATATTTCATTAGGGAGGCGACGTATGGCCGCCAGGAACATCTGGCAGGAGTCTCTTGGGAGCTCTGAGCCAGCTCGGGAAGTAGGGACTGTGAAATTCAGAGGCGGAGGAAGGGGGGCTGCGGCAGGCAGATGGTCCATTCCGGCATCCACCGTTACTGCTGTGGCCCGGCCAGCCTGCTCCCCTGACCAAGACCATCCCCGCGTGGGGGCATCTGTGGGTGACATAGTGGAGGTGATGGCAGGACTGACCTCCTTGCTCCCCGACAGCCCCCTGCTGACCCTTCCCACCCAGGCCCATGGCCTGGGGCACCCACTCACACCACTGTCCTCACGGCTGAGACCAGGAACCCATAGCTGCTGCCATCCCCACCCCCATTGCAGACCCCAGGCCAGGGTTCCAGCCAGCACCTGGCTCACCCGAGTCTCCTCTGGGAATCCTAGAATGTGTGTGCCCTGCCCTGAGCCCGAGGGGCCAGGGACGCTATTGCCCCCGAGTCTGGGAGCCATTTGCCTGAGTGTTTATGCCACTAGCACCCATGCTGAGGCCCGCCCAGTCCATCCACTGTGCCCACGCTGGACGAGGGCAGTGAGCGCAGGGCCGTGTCCAGACACCCGTCAGGGACGCTCACTGTGCCAAGATCCACTGGGCATCACCCCCCACATCGCCCTCACAACAGGACTTGGAATGGGAAGCCCCATCGTGAAGTGTCGGCTGGAGTCAGGCTGAAGCCTCCCGCGACTGTGGGTTCAAGAGGAAAAGGAGGCTGAGGGCGGCCAATCATTGGAGCCCCGCCCCACCCCTGCCCCCAGGACCTCTGACGCTGGGCCTCTGCAGGGCTCTGAGCCTTGCCCCAAATTTCTGAAGCATAACCCAGACCCCAGGACCCTGCCTTCCCAACTTCTGCCTGACCCCAGGACCATGTGTCCCCCATCTCTGCCCTGACCCCAGGACCCTGTGTCCCCAACTTCTGCTCAGACCCTAGGACCCTGTTTCCCCGACCTCTTCCCTGACCCCAGGATCCTATGTCCCCAACCTCTGCCCTGACCCCAGGACCCTGTGTCCCCAACCTCTGCCCTGACCCCAGGACCCTGTGTCCCCAGCCTCTGCCCTGACCCCAGGACCCTGTGTCCCCAACCTCTGCCCTGACCCCAGGACCCTGTGTCCCCAGCCTCTGCCCTGACCCCAGGACCCTGTGTCCCCAACTTCTGCTCAGACCCTAGGACCCTGTGTCCCCGACCTCTGCCCTGACCCCAGGATCCTGTGTCCCCAGCCTCTGCCCTGACCCCAGGACCCTGTGTCCCCAACTTCTGCTCAGACCCTAGGACCCTGTGTCCCCGACCTCTTCCCTGACCCCAGGACCCTGTGTCCCGACCTCTGCCCTGACCCCAGGACCCTGTGTCCCCAACTTCTGCTCAGACTCTGGGACTCTGTGTCCCCGACCTCTGCCCGGCCCCAGGACCCTGTGTCCCCAACCTCTGCCCTGACCCCTAGGCGTCTGGACCAGACCACGGCTGCCCTCCTCTACCTCCCTCAGCCGTCCCTGCCCCTCAGCCCAGCCCAGGCTCCTGACCTTCGCCTCAGAGTCCCCTCCTAGCCCCTTCGGGGTGGAGGCTCCCGTGGGCCAGCCAGGCTCCAGGCTTGGAGTTTTAGTCCTTGAGCCCAGCCTCCTTCCAGCCACCCACTGCCTCTCCCCCAGCCCCTGCCCATGTGCTCCCATCGCCCCTCAGTTGGAACGTTCTTTCTGGGACTGGACTGGCTGCCCAGAGCAATGACTGGGATGGCGGCCAGCACGGATCCCCCCATGTGGCCACGGCCCCTCTGTGCCGTGCCCCTGCCAGGGCGTGGGTCTGGTGCCAACCTCTGCCAGCTGATGCTGCAGCTGGCAGCGTCTGCCATCCTGCTTGCTATGGATCACACTGAGGGGCCACAGCCAGACACCCGGCTAACGCTCCCAGCCCTGCCAGCTCCACGCCAGCCCACCTGGGGACTGCCCACCTTTCTGAAGGTGAAAATCCCCCCTCCCACGGCCCCCAGCTCTTTCTCCCAGCCTGTGATTGTGGGAAGGGCAGAAGGGCTTTGCCTTGGAGCTGCTGGGGGTCCCTCATCCCGGGCTCCTTCCCGCTTTCAGCAGCCGGGCTCCGGGCACCGACACCCACACTCCTGCTCCCGCACATTTGGCGTCTATCCCGTCCTTCCACTCAGGCTCTGGGGCGCTGAGCCAGGCTGCAAGAGGTGGGGCGGGGGCTCTGGGAAGGTGGTAGGGAGGGCAGACGTGCTCCCCTAGGAACCCTGGACCCCGAGGTGCCGCCCTGCAGCCCACCCTGCCAGCCCACACCTGGGCAGTGCAACCAACATTCAGGGAGCATCGAGGCGGCGGGCCCTGGGAGCCCCAGTGCATCAGGCGGAGGTGACGAAGCCGTGAGACCCCAGGGAAAGCCCAACACACAGCCCCTGTGGGCACCCTGTGATGGCCCCACCCAGCCCGCCCAACCTAGCTCCCTGGAAGACAAGGGCCGAGCAGGCCCAGGCAAACATGTCCCAGGGCAGCGCTGGGGGAGCTGGGAGGAGGCATCACCTACCAGCCTGGCCTAGACCCCCCGTGGGACTCAGCCCTCCTCATCACTGCCATGCCCTGCCACCCAGAGCCAGGCTGCGATCCGACCCCGGCCTCCGGCACCCAGTGAAGATGCCAGGTGCCCACAGCCCTCGAGCCCGCACCCTTTACCTGTGCTGCCGCCACCAGGATCCACCTGCCCCAGCTGGCCCTTCCCGGTTCCTCTGCCAACTGCGGCCGCCCCCGCCATGGCTGCCAGCGATCGTGGGGGTTTTGTGGGTGGGTGTTTGGCCCGTGCAGGCGCTGGCACGCATCGGTGGCATGCGTCCGTCCTCACCACACGCCGTCCCTACCTTTCCCCCTCCTGGTGCCTCCGGAGTCCCTGGCGCTGGCTCCGAGGAGACTTGGCACGGATGGAGTCTGGCCAACGTCTCGAGGCAGAGTATAGGCACGCTTCATTTTTCTGTATTTTAAACACACACACATACTCTCACATGCACACACACCAAGCCCCCGCCCCTGGCAACATGCATCCCTTCTGTCAGGAGCAGACCCAGCCAAGAATGCCCCAAGCAGGCGGGGCAGAGAGAAGACAAGGGGCTTTGCCGAGTGGGGAACCTCAGCCTGCAGCTCCGTCCCTGCCATCCCCAGAGTGGGGAACCTCAGCCTGCAGCTCCGTCCCTGCCGTCCCCATCGCTCTCCCTCTTATGTAAGCCACCAGGAAGAAGAGGAGAAAACGCAGATCCACGTCACGTCGTGATGCCTCCTGATTGGGCTCACCTTCACCAGCCAGGTCCCCTGGGGCACGCTCTGGCCCGGCCACCCTGTCCCCTGCCCAGCCTCCCTCTGCCCCTGCCCGTCTGCCTTGGTGACCGCACCCAACCTCCTGCGTTCCTTCTCCTGAAAGGCGTTTATTCATCGAGTGCCAGCCCTGGCTCCTGTGCCAACGTGGTGGTCGGCGAGACAGCAAGTCCCGCCAAGAGTCTGGCGGGACGACCGGGGGGTTTGCCAGAGTCCTGACCTATGTCTGAGGGGTCAGGGTATCCCAATTGGACGTGAAAGTCAAGGTCAGCCTCAGGCTGAGGACAGGGGCGGGACAGAGCCTCAGCCAGGCGCCTGCTCCGTGCAGACCCCACCGTCTGTGCCACCTCCCTTGCTTGAAGAACCCCAGGTTGCTTACCTGCATCCCCGCTGACCTTGGAGACACAGGTCACAGCTCCCGGGCATCAGGGAGAGGTGTTGGGGGAGAGCCGGCAGTCAAGCGTCCAGCGCTTCTTCCCTGGTGGAGTGACCGGGCATCTTGAGGTGGGGCTGGCGTCTGAGCCCTGGGGAGGAGGCTGCTCCCTCCGAAAGTGGGGTGAAGAGGCTGGAGAAGCCCAGGGAGCAGCTGCCCTGCCCTGATGTCACCTGAGAAGACAACCCAAGCCCATCTCCCTGCGACTCATGGACGCTGCAGTGGAAGGAGGAAGGCCGGGCAGGTGCTGGAGGGCAGAGTGAGGGCCCCTCCGGGACCACTCCCTGCCCCTCCCCCCACGGGGTCATCGTGCGGAGACAGATTGCATCTGGGTCACCAGCCCCCTCAAACCTGCTCTCCTGAAACCGGCCACCCTGGCTGCTGGTCGCCTGGTGGCAGACGCCTCTTCCCGGCATTTTCAGGCACCACACTGCTCTTCCAAGTGTCAACTATTTTTATCCAACCCACTAAAGACTACCTTAGTGAGCTTCAGAACCCCTGGAGTGCCTCACCCCAGGACGCTAACACCCTCCAGGGCTGACCCCGAGACTCGGCCCTGAGAGCCTCTCAATGCCTGGACACCGCACAGCCAGACTGTGTGGCTGGGGCTCCTGGGGCCACCCTACCCCCAGAAGAGCTCCGTCCTCTTCCCCCTGCCCTGCTGCAGGAACACCAGCGGGGGAGTGAGTGGCGGCTCCTGCCCGTGGCTTCTGCCCGGCGGCTGCGGCCCTCCTCGACCCCCGCCAACCGCCCCCATCTCACGGGTCCCCACCCTCCCACCCTGGGCCTGCGCTCTCCCATCCTTGAGGCCACGCCCCCTCGAGACCACCCAGGCAGCTCCTGCCCACAGGTTGAATTTAGGCCACAGCCTCTGACCTCAGGCCCCTGGGTCTCCCTCTGCATCAGTGTGCCCAGGCCCCAGGCTGGAGGAGGTCCTGGAAGGCACGGCCTAACCCCGCGGGAGGTGAGGGGCCTGGGCTACTCAGCTGACCTTGGGGCCCCTGCTGCCTCCCTGAGCTCACTCTGCTGCACCACATAGAACCCCTCTCTGCCCCCAGAATGTTCCAGGAGCTCCGCTGCTGGGGACCCCCGCTGTCCCCTCAGCCTGGACGCGCCTCCTGGGCCCTGGAGGTGGCTCTGCGGCTCGCCATGGCTACCTAGCTGGACCTGAGGCCTGGGGCCCACTGTGACCGCTGCAGGTGGCATGTGATGTGAGGTGCAGGAGCCGGGAGAGGGGCCGGCACACCCGCCTCCCTCTGCACCCTCCTCCCTGTTCTCAGCTTGTCTAGAAGGGAAGGGAAGGCTCGGATCGGGGTGCTTAGTGGGAATCAGCAGAGCTAACAAGCACCCTGGAGGCACAGAGCCTCCTTTAACCTCCCGGTGATGAGGGGATCCTCTCCCTCCCTCCTTCCCTCCTCCCAGGTGATGTGGAGATCCCTCCCTCCCTCCTTCCCGTCCCCCTCCCAGGCCAGTCTGAGGTGGTGGGGGCCGTGTTAGGACCTCCTGCCCCAGCAGCCCTTCCTGCTCCTTCACCAGGGCCACCTAGTGGCCACTGGCAACCCAAGCTGCCACCAAGCCTGAGCTGCTTTCAGCTCCACACACAGCAGAGGTGCTCCCGCCACAGTTACCTGAACGGCATGGACGCTGCTGTGAGGAAACGCTGAGGATTGAAGCCGCAGGTTTCAGGGCAGCCAGCAGGAGGGCCCCCGCTGCTGGGGGTGGGGGTGGACAGGAGCACGGGTTAGCCTTAACCCTGGTTGAACCCTGCCTGTCGTGTCCAGCGTCGCCCCGGAGATGACCTGGACTGTCAAAGGTATGCGTCGATGGGGGGCAGCCCCTCCCTGCCCCTGGCACCCAGGTCCGCAGGGGCTGTCTCACGGGGTGGTTGGGCCCCAAGCCTGGGGTGCAGGGTCAGAAGGAAGGCTGGATTCCTGCCACGGGCAGAGGGGTCTAAGCCCCAAGGGCAGGCACATAGGGCATATCCCTTGACCCTCTGGAGGCCTCCTCTTCCACAGCTCATGGCCTCCCTGGTCCCACCTCACCCACGGGGCATCTGAGCATTGGTCTAGTAGCCTCTGCTGGCCCGTCCAGCCTGAGATGAGGCCTGCAAGCTGAGGCAGGAGCCTGGGAAGCAGCAAGGGGGCCCCAGCTGCGTCCTTGAGCCCTGGTAAAGATGGCCAAACCTTGCCTCCAGCCTCAGCCACCCTGGGCAGCTTGGCCTCCACAACAGGAAGACCAGTGGGAGAGTGGCCGAGGGGAGGCCTTTAGGGTGTTGGTGGGACAGTGGAGACAGGCCCTACCCTTGACCTTCTGCTTGTCAGTGGATGGATGAAGAAAGTGTGGGACACACAGTGGAGTACTATGCAGCCCTCAAAAAGGAGCAGCACCATGGGCGAGTCCGGAGGATGTCATACTAAGTAAAATCAGATGGGTGTGGAAAGACACACACCACCCATCTCACATATTCGTGGAGTCTGACGACGTCAACCCCCCTTAGAAGCTGGCAGTGGAGTGGTGGTTGCTGGGGGCTTGGGTTAAGGGTGAGGATTGAGAAGATAAAAGAAAAAAATAAAATTTATAAGGAAAGGCCAAGGACCTAGAATACTTAGAACAACCTTGACCGAGCACGGAGGCTCACGCCTGTCATCCCAGCACTTCAGGAAGCTGAGGCGGGCAGATCATGAGTTCAGGAGTTCGAGACCAGCCTTGCCAACATGGTAAAACCCCATCTCTACTAAAAAATACAAAAGTTAGCTGGGCATGGTGGCGCGTGCCTGCAATCCCAGTTACTCAGGAGGCTGAGGCAGGAGAATCGCTTGAACACAGGAGGCGGAGGTTGCAGTGAGCCGAGATTGCACCACCGCACCCCAGCCTGGGCAACAGAGTGAGACTCAAAAAAAAATTCCTGAAGTAAGGGAGAAAAGAGTGGAGTCATCACTCTAGCTGGCGTGGATGTTAAAACCTTCTCCATAGTGACAATATCGAGAAAGTGGCATGTGGGCCGCCAGGTAGACCCCCAAGCAATGGACCAGAACAGAAAACCCACCGAAACTGGCCCACACAAATTTGCCCACCTGATTTTTGACAAAGGTATAAAAACAATTCAGTGGAAGAAGAATCGCTTTTCAACAAATGGTGCTGGAAGAATCAGACCCCTAAAGGCCAAAGAAAAGAAAAAAAAGGAACTTTGACCTAAATCTCATAACTTACACCAAAGTTAACTCAGAGCGTGCCGGGGCAAGTCCGCTCCTGTTTCTCGCTCTGCTCTCGCCAGCGTTGGATTCGTTCCCGTCATCTCAGAACGACAGCCCTGTTTTCCTCTGTGTGTTTGCTGATTTCCAGCTCCCACAGGCTGTGCCACATTTCACTCCACTTCTCACTAGTTCCTAGAGGGATATTCACCCTGTTTGAATTTCCTAGTGCTTGCCTTGTTTTCCTCTGAGCAGGCATCTGTTAGGAACCACCTCCCCATGTGTGAGGACTTGGCCTGCCTCTGCCGCTGCCCCCTCCGCTGCCGCCGCCCCACCCGCCCCGGCCCCCTGCCCCGCACCCCACCGCCTCCACATCTGCCTCCCAGGGCCACTCATTTTGTTGGCACGTGAAGAAAGTGGATACTCACTGGCTATGGCGGTACCTGCCTGTAGGAGGCCAAGGCACGTGGATCGCTTGAGCCCAGGAGTTTGAGACCAGCCTGAGCAATGTGGTGAGACCCCAATGTCTACTAAAAATACAAAAAAATACCCAGGCATGGTGCTGCACGCCACTAGTCCCAGCTGCTCGGGAGGCTGAGGTGTGAGAATCGCTGGAGCCTGGGAGACCGAGGCTACAGTGAGCCCAGATCACACCCCTGCACTCCAGCCCGGGCGACCGAGTGAGACCCTGTCTTGGAAAAAGAAAACGAAGGCTCAGTGGATGGACGTGCTTTCGGTTTGTGTGTGAGGCTGAAAACGAAGGCTCAGCGGATTGACGTGCTTTCGGTTTGTGTGTGAGGCTTTCTTTTGGAATTGTTGGTGGGACTTGTACCCTGTCCCCTGCCCACATCACAGTGATGACAGAGCTTTGGGCTCTCTGCCCGTCGGTGTGCGGATTCCTCCTGCTGCCTCCTGCGATGCCAGGAAAGGTTCAGCTGCTTCCACAGCTTTTAGGACTTCGGAACGCATGCGTTCACGGGATCCCAGGTTGATTCTCAGGCACACACAGGCCCGCTGCACAGTCGAATCTACAGGATGAAATCCAAGCTCCACGTCCGCCACACGCACCCCCTGCCCTGTACCTCAGTCCAGCAGGGTGGCCCCATAATGGGCCTTGGGGCCTTTCCTTCTTCCTGGGGTTCTCCCTTCCTCCTGCAAATCCCCCTCCTCCATCAGAAGCCACCCCCGGGTGTGGACACAGCACCTTGCTGAGGGTGCCCCTGAGCTCCCATGTTCTCCCTGGGGTGGACGGGGTGCCCAGTGGACACTGGAAGCATCTGAACCGGTGCATGGCACAGCCCTGATGTCCCTCCCGGTGCGTGGCGAAGCCCTGATGTCCCTCCCGGTGCGTGGCACAGCCCTGATGTCCCTCCCGGTGCGTGGCGAAGCCCTGATGTCCCTCCCGGTGCGTGGCGAAGCCCTGATGTCCCTCCCGGTGCGTGGCGAAGCCCTGATGTCCCTCCCGGTGCGTGGCGAAGCCCTGATGTCCCTCCCGGTGCGTGGCGAAGCCCTGATGTCCCTCCCGGTGCGTGGCGAAGCCCTGATGTCCCTCCCGGTGCGTGGCGAAGCCCTGATGTCCCTCCCGGTGCGTGGCGAAGCCCTGATGTCCCTCCCGGTGCGTGGCGAAGCCCTGATGTCCCTCCCGGTGCGTGGCGAAGCCCTGATGTCCCTCCCGGTGTGTGGCACAGCCCTGATTTCCCAGAGTGTGGCCCTGACTTCCCGCTGGGGTCCGCACTCTCCCGGAGGGCTCCACGCTTTCCCGTGGGCTCTGCTCCATACCTTCTCCCAGGACCAGCAGCCACCGACCCTCCATGTGCTCCCCTCTGAGCAGCACGGGTGCTCGCTCCTGCCTGCCCCGTCCTGGTCTCACCTGCCCCAGGGGTGCTGGCTCCGTCTTCACCTACACACACCCCAAATGAAGCACAGGAGCCACCTCCTTCTCCCACCTGGGGAGAAGTTTTAAGAGGAGAAAAACTACTTTATGATAGAAAAATATAAAGAAGTAAAACAGCAGCTGGGAGCAGCTCCCTTAGCCAATACCCGGCCTCCATGGGCCAGAGGCTGAGACCCGGCCACACTGGCCAGCATCTTCTCGCCAGGGCCCTGGGCTGGCAGCCGAGGCCACCGCACCCGGGAAGGTTCCTGGTGATTTTCAAGGTCTGGTTACCCAGAGGGCGAAGGGCTGGTCTCTGTGGAAACGCTGACACCTCCAGCCTCCTCCTGCATAGTGAGGAGTGTGAAGCCCCAGGGCGGATGGGAGATTCCTGGCAAAGGTGGCCCCTCCCCTTGCCCGTCACCCATGCCCACACAGGGGCCTTGTTGCTCCCCTGGGAATCTGGCAGTTTTGGGGGAGGGACTGTTGAGCGACTCTGGCCTAGGCCTCCAGGGGCCCGGCCATAGCACTCCAAAGCTTCAATCGCCAGGGAGACAGCAGGGTGGGGCAGGCAGAGCAGGGCAGCCTGTGGGGCATGGCTGTGTCCAGCTTGGAGTGAGGAAGGGCAGGGTGACAGGAACGAGGCAACCCGGCCCGAGGACCCCAAGCTGATGGGGACCCACAGAAAGGGGAGGTGGAGGATTTTCGGGGTCTCCTGGCGGCGGTGGGCATCTGGGACCATGCAGCCCCAAAGAGGTCGTGAGAACCTCAGGAGTGTGTGAGACACCCCACGATTGAGGGGCATGGAGCGGACCGAGCAGGGTCCCAGAGCCCAGAGCACAGAGGGTGGAAGGAAGGGCTGTGGACCCGGATGGGGTCTGATCTGACCAGAGGAGGGTGATGGAGCCAGGCAGCAATGGTGGCTGCAGTGGGAGGGAGGGAGTGAGGTCTGTGGGAGCTGGGGAGAGGTGGGGCAGGAGGGCTCCATGGGGCTCCTGCAGGTATGCCCCGCACCAAGGCCTAGAGAGAAGCCGAAAAATCGCTGGGTTTTGGGTGCCCCAACAGAAACACGGGGCCCCCAAGAGAGCAGAGAGCCCCTCTCTACCTGGGCCCCACCCTCAAGGGTGGCTAGATGAGTACGTTTGGGGACTTAGGGTGGTGGCCACGCTCCAGGCCCGTCCCAGATGGGGGATTCTGGGCCTGAGGAACCTGCTGGAGTCTGTGGTCACCTTCGACCCTGGCAGCCTGGCTGCTCCTGGGAGTGTGAGCTGATCCCCCAGCTTGGAGAGACAGGGGTCGCACATGGCTCCTGGGCCGGCCCCACCTGCCCCCCACCCTGGCCCCCCGCTTGCTACCCTCCCCCAGCACCCCTTTCTGCCAGCTTGGAGTGAGAAAGGGCAGGGTGACTGGAACGTGGCAACCGGGCCCTCTCTTTCTGCCCTCTCTCTTCTTCCCTGGCAATGTCTCCCTCTCTGGTCCGGGCTCTGTGCAGATGAGCTCAGAGCCGCCCAGCCCTGGAAACCCTGCCAGGCTTCTGAGGAGCCACAGACCTGCCCTGCTCCCCGGAGCCTCACGCCGGCCTGGGGGGCAAGAAGTGTAAGTCCAGCCCCCTTCCAGAGCATCCCTTCAGTTTCTGGGGGATACACAGGGGTGGGGTCCAAGTCCCCTGGCCCAGGGGCTGGAGATCCTGGGAGCTCTTTGACTGCAGCAAGGAAGCCCAGCCAAGGAAGGGAAGGCCCCAGGGGCGCGAGGAGGATGCAGCCATGTGCCCCCCTCTTCTGGGCTGTGCCCACTGGGCTGCCCAAGGGCCTGGTGCCCTGGCCTTATCCACTTCCCAGCTGCCAAAACCTGGCCCAATTGTGGGGCTGAGAAGGCATCCTCCGCAGGGGGGTTCTGTCTCCCCTCTGCAACAGGAGGAAGGGCTGATGTCTCCGAGGGCTTCTGCACTGGGGCCCTCACTCATGTGTTGGGGTGCTGGAGTGTCCCAGGAGGCCCGAGCAGGAAGAGGCTGAGAAAAGGGGCGCTGGTGGCCACGACCCAGGTGTGGTCCAGCCAGGCCGGCCCCGAGAAGGAGGAAGGGAGACTGGGCGGGGAGGGCCCAGCCCCGGGAGTTTCCCAGCCGCTCCGCCCGGAAACGTGGGCTGGCCTGCTGAGCGCGTGACCATCCCCACCCTGGCCCACCTGCCAGGCAGGCTGTGCCACGTAACCCAGGGGCACTCTGGGCTTCCAGGAAAGGTTGTCCAAGAGCCTCATCTCTGACCCAGAGGCGTGGTGGGCTCAGGGAGTGACCTGGGGGGAGGGGCACAGAGGAGCCTCCCAGGCCTTGGCCTGGGTCTCCCCTCTAGGCTACAGGAGCCGGGGGTCTTGGCCGTGTTCTCATCTCCACGCAGTCCCGTGCCCCACGAGATCAGCCCTGGCTCGGCCCTGGCTGGACCCTGGACTCCGCTTCCCGCAGGGGTGGGGGTGGGGAGTGGCCAGCAGCTGCTGTCCAGGGTGCCCTTAAGGGGAGCGTCGCAGCGCTGGGGGCCAGACTGCTGCCCGCTGGCTGCCTGCGTTCCTCTCTGAACCTCAGTCTCCTCGTGGGCCAGGTGGGCACCGCTGCTCACTCCTGTTCCTCCCCGCTCAGACGTGTGAGATGTTTCTCCTTTCTCTCTGCCAAGAGTGAACTCCCTCTGACAAGGCCTTGCGGTGGCTCAAGGAGAGATTTCGCCACGCAGGTGTGTCCTGCGGCCTCGCCTGTCCCCTGACCTCCAGCTTCACAAACCTTCCAACGTGAGCAAAACTCAATCTAGATGCTGTGGCTCCAGAGCTCCCTCTCCAAGTCCCCTCTCGGGGTCCCGCAGAGCGGCCCCAGCAGATCCAAAGCCATCCCACTGGGACCCTGGCCCTGCACCCACAGGAGGGTTTCCCTCGTTCCCACATGGCCCTCCGTCCGGCACAGGAGGGAGACATGAGGCTGCAGGGACCACCAGGGCCATCCTGCAAAGGACGCCGCCTCAGGCCAGGCCCCTACTTCTGGAAGCGTCCTGCCTCTCCCCACCCACCATGGCCTGGAAGGTGTGTTCAGAGGCGCCGCTTGCTCTGCGAATCACAATCCTTCCCTGTCTCGTGGCCCAAGGAGGGTGTCACAGATCAGGGCCTGGAGCTCCCGGGGCCGGCCTACCACCCAAGCGTGTGGCGAGGAGGCTCAGAGGGCTGTTGAGTGTCCTTTACTCTGGGGCCTCCCCCCGGGGCTCAGTGGCAGCCTAGGCCGTGAGAGCCGAGGCGCTGTCCCCAGCCGTCCCCAGATGCCAGGAGCTGGGCCCTGGCCGTGCTCCTTAGACTCGGAGGGGCTCAGGCTCTCAGAGGCCGCCCTGCCCAGCTGCCCCGAGCGGAAGTGTGTGGTGTGTGGGTGTTGGAACATTCCGCCACCCACCCAGGGACTGGGAAGTGAAATTACTCCGTCTGTGCCTGGCGTGGCAGATGAGGGCTGGGTGGGCCCACCAGGTAAATGTTTCCAGGGTGGCATGGGAACCCGTCTTCTTCCAGGCAGCCCGGGTACCTGGCGTGGCAGATGAGGGCTGGGTGGGCCCACCAGGTAAATGTTTCCAGGGTGGCATGGGAACCCGTCTTCTTCCAGGCAGCCCAGGTACCTGCGGTGGGCATTGGGTACCCTCCTCAGAGGAGAAATGGGCTAGACCTTTGGGGGTGAGGGAGAGACCCCCACCCTGCCCACAGGCTGCCGGCCACAGGAGGAAGCAGTTCTTCAGCTAATCAGAGGGAACGTGGGGCTGGCCACGAGGGGTGGGCTTCCCCGTGGTTTCCACCCCTCTGATCTCATGAGGCCTCTCGGGAGCATGGCTGCCCTGGGAAGGGTCTGGTGGCAAGGCCTCTGTTCTCAGCACTCGGTGAGTCTTCACTCAGCGCCCTGAGAGGCGGCTGTCCTTTTCACTAACTCCTCCCCTTTGCAGGAGAGGAAACTGAGGCACAGACACGGGCCAGCTATATCACCTGCAGGGCCAACAGAAAATGAAAATGTGTGGGCGCATGGCTCAAACCTGTCGCCCCAGCACTTTGGGAGGCTGAGGTGGGAGGATCTCTTGAGCCCAGGAGTTCAAGACCAGCCTGGGCAACACATAAACCCCATCTCTACTAAAAACACAAAAAAATAGGCATGGTATGCCAGGCGCGATGGCTCACACCTGTAATCCTAGCACTTTGGGAGGCTGAGGTGGGTGGATCACCTGAGGTCAGGAGTTCAAGACCAGCCTGGCCAACCTGGTGAAACCCCATCTTTAAAAAAAACAAAAGAAAAGAAAAAAAAAATAGTCATGGTGGAGCATCTGTAGTCCCGGCTACTCCGGAGGCTGAGGTGGGAGAATTGCTTGAACCTGGGTCGGAGGTTGCAGTGAGCCGGGAAGGCACCATTGCAGTCCAGCCTGAGTAAGGACTTGAACCTGGGTCGGAGGTTGCAGTGAGCCGGGACAGCACCGTTGCAGTCCAGCCTGAGTGACGACGAGAATGTGGGCCGTGCTCTGAGAAGGATTAAGCGTTTTGGACGGCGGCAGCAGAGCTTAGCTCAGCAGGGCCTTGGCATGCAGTTTCGGGAGGGTGGTGAGCACACCTGGCCTGCAGGGAGAGGGAGAGTCGGGTCCAGAGGGGCCAGAGTGGAGGCGAGATGGAGGAGGGGGGCCCTGGAGCCGAGAGCTTGGTGGCCTCCACTGCCTCAGCCCATCGTCTATACCAGGGACTCAAGTCAGACATGTCCAGAAATCTGGGTCAAGCACAGTGATGGGTTTCTGTCCACGGGACCCACACACACATGACGGGCCCGCCCACACATGACAGACGTCCACACACATGACGGACCCCCCACATGACAGACACGCCCACACATGACGGTCCTGCGAACATACATGACACATACACCCACAGACGACACATCCGCTCACACACATTACGGGCCCGCCCACACACACGACAGACACACCCACACACAACAGACCCACCCACACACATGATGCACCTGCCCACACACATGACAGACACGCCCACACACGACGGACCCGCCCACACACATGACAGACACGCCCACACACGACGCATCCACCCACACACATGATGCACCTGCCCACACACATGACAGACACGCCCACACATGACGGACCTGCTCACACACATGACAGACACGCCCACACATGACGGACCTGCCCACACACATGACAGACATGCACACACACGACAGACACGCCCACATACATGATGCACCCGCCCACACACATGACACACACGACAGACACGCCCACACACGTGACACATCCACCCACACACACGAGGGACCCCAAGGAGTGGGGAGGGGAGGCTACAGTGTTTGGCGTTACCCAAACAGTCGGACACAGAACACTCCTTTCTCGGGACCTCTCCCAGGCTGGCGATCTGTGAAACCCAGGTTGGGAAGGGGCATTGGGGCCTCGGCCCCAGGACAGTTAGGGGCTCAGAGCCCCGCCTGAGAAGCCGGGCAGGCCCTCCAGACACCACGAACCAGTGCCCACGCCTTCTCTGAGAGGGCTCCAGTCGCCACATTCAGCATTGAGTGCCAAGGTGGACTCCAGCCTCAGAGCACAGGTCCCGGGCACTGGACGGGTCTCCCGGCTCCTGCCCAGCCCCGACATCCTCAAGCTGGGTTCCCTAGAGAATCGTGGTTCTGTGGGCTGCTCCCCGGCTGCCGTGGCAGGTGGCTGAGAAAAACCCCTTTCCCCAGATACCCCAACTCCGCCGGCTCCATTGAGTATTCCTGGCCAGTGCTGTTTGGAATAATTGAATATTGAACTTCCACATAAAAAAAAATGTTTGGCAACAGAGAGGAGGGATGGTTAGAGATACATGTGACATGTGTTTAAAAAACATAAAGAGCAAATTTCATCCAACCCCACTTTTCTTTCTTTTTTTGGTGGGGGGACAGAGTCTGACATTGTCACGCGGACTGCTGTACAGTGGCACGATCTCGGCTCACTGCAACCTCCACCTTTCGGGTTCAAGCAATTCTCCTGCCTCAGTCTCCTGAGTAGCTGGGGTTACAGGCGCACACTGCCAGGCCCGGCTAATTTTTGTATTGTTTTAGTAGAGACGGGGTTTCACTATGTTGGCCAGGCTAGTCTCGAACTCCTGACCTCGTGATCTATCTGCCTCGGCCTCCCAAAGTGCTGGGATTACAGGCGTGAGCTGCCACGCCCGGCCACCACATTTCAACATAAGTGAACTGAGGCCTGAGAGCAGAGTGACCTCTTGAACACTGGGCCTGAGCCTGGAATCCAGGTCCCTCTCGTGGTCCCTGTGACCCTGGCTGGACAGCCTGTGAGCCGTCTCCAGACAGGCCGGGGCTTCCCCGCCAGCTAGAAATTCCTCCAGAATGGCCTCTCTGCCCCCCACCCAACGGCAGCCCATGCACGTGCTTCTGCCTCTGCAGGCGACTGTGGATTGCTATCCCCGCCCACCTAAGCCCCTGGTCATTTTCCCTTGAGGTGCTCATTACACAGGTGAGCAGGAAGTGTTTGCAGAATTCACTGGGAATCAGGGAGGGGAGGTGGCAGGGAGGCCAGGGTAGGTTCACACTCAGGAGTGGGTGCAGCACAGCCTGGCCCCAAGACCTATGGCTCTTCTCCCGCTGCCCGTGGTGCGGGCACAGGCCTGCTGCCTCATCGCTGCCTTCCAGAAACATTGGCAGAGCGGTGTTCCGTGGCTGCCCAAATTCTGGACAGACACTCTGGGAGCAGAGGCTGGCCCCGGCCCGCTGAGGACTTGCTGTGTGGCCTGGGCAAGCTGCCGGACCTCTCTGAGCCTCAGTGTCCCCTTCTGTAGAGTGGAGGTAACACAGCCAGTGAGGACATGGAGAAAGAGTGGCCCAGGGAGGGTCACATTCAGTGAGAATTTTTTCTAGTTTTTTTGCAAGGAGGACACCCGGTGAGTGTTGTGGCTAAAACAAGATGTGGAGGAGGGAAGAGCCACTGCAGGATCCCCTGGGGCTGGCTGGGCAGACACCACAGCAGCACCACACCCTGCACCACAGCTGCCCAGGTACCCATCCAGGTGTGCCACATCTGTGCGCCAGCTCACACGTCCTGTTCCTGGACTCTTGCTTATAAAACGTGTTGCCCAGAGCAGCTGGGCCTGGTGGCAGCCGTTCTGCCCCTAATCTCCCTGTGGGGGTACTCCTGAGGGAGCCCCCCCAGGACTGGAGGCTGCAGTTACCCCCTTTCCCACACAGGAACCACTGGCCCAGGTTCTGGCTGACCAGGACAGTTCCCCAGTGCCAGGCCCCACAGGAGCCCCTGAAAGGGGTCGGTGGCCTCTGTCTCAACTCAGCTTGCTCAGGGACTCTCAGCTGTAGCTACTACACTCGACAGCCGCCCGGAAGCTGGGGAAGTTCTGGAGCCAAGTGCCAGCCACACCTGTCCCCGCAGCACAGCTGTGTGCTTGGCAGTGAAAATTGCTGATAGGGAGGGTGGGTTCCCCAAAGAGAGTCAGGAGAGGCAGAGTCCAGCCACAGGTAGTTCTGGGCATTCTCCCAGCTCCTCCACTGACCGCTCTGAGGCCTTGGCAGAATCCTGCATTACCGAAGCCTGTTTCTCCATCCGTAGAATAGAGATAGGAATCCTTCCACCCCTGGGTCCTAGAGAAGGCCAAATGAGGTGACACTGTGTGCATATTCCCAGCACAACAAAGTGACAACCCATGCACACTGTCACGTCATGGGCACAGGTTAGCCACTGTAATCCTCAAAGGTTCCTGGGAATGGAAGCACTGTCACCTTCACCTACAGAGGAGGAAACCAAGGCACTGAAAGTTTCCCACCTGAAGCCATGCAGCTAGTAGAAAAGGAGCTGGAAATTCAACCAGGATGGTGATGATGATGCTGGTGATGGTAAAGATGGTAGTGATGGTGATGGTGGTGGTGATGATGGTGATGGTGATGGTGATGATGGTGATGATGGTGATGGTGATGGTGATGGTGATGATGGTGATGATGGTGATGGTGATGGTGATGGTGGTGATGGTGATGGTGGTGATGGTGATGATGGTGATGGTGATGGTGATGGTGGTGATGGTGGTGATGGTGATGGTGATGATGATGATGGTGATGGTGATGATGGTGATGGTGATGATGGTGGTGATGGTGATGGTGATGATGGTGATGGTGATGATGATGGTGATGGTGATGGTGATGATGGTGATGGTGATGTTGGTGGTGGTGATGGTGGTGATGGTGATGGTGATGATGGTGATGGTGATGATGGTGATGGTGATGATGGTGGTGATGGTGATGATGGTGATGGTGATGGTGATGGTGGTGATGATGATGGTGGTGATGGTGATGGTGATGATGGTGGTGATGGTGATGATGGTGATGGTGATGGTGATGATGGTGATGGTGATGGTGATGGTGGTGATGGTGGTGATGGTGGTGGTGGTGATGGTGATGGTGATGATGGTGATGGTGATGATGGTGATGGTGATGGTGATGGTGATGTTGGTGGTGGTGATGGTGGTGATGGTGATGGTGATGATGGTGATGGTGATGATGGTGGTGATGGTGATGGTGATGATGGTGATGGTGATGATGGTGATGGTGATGGTGATGATGGTGATGGTGATGGTGATGGTGATGGTGGTGATGGTGGTGGTGGTGGTGATGGTGGTGATGGTGATGATGGTGATGGTGATGATGGTGGTGATGGTGATGATGGTGATGGTGATGGTGATGGTGGTGATGATGATGGTGGTGATGGTGATGGTGATGATGGTGGTGATGGTGATGATAGTGATGGTGATGGTGATGATGGTGATGGCGATGGTGATGGTGGTGATGGTGGTGATGGTGATGGTGATGATGGTGGTGATGGTGGTGGTGGTGATGGTGATGGTGATGATGGTGATGGTGATGATGGTGATGGTGATGGTGATGGTGATGATGGTGATGGTGATGATGGTGATGGTGATGGTGGTGATGGTGATGGTGGTGGTGATGGTGATGGTGGTGATGGTGATGGTGATGATGGTGATGGTGATGATGGTGGTGATGGTGATGATGGTGGTGATGGTGATGATGGTGATGGTGGTGGTGATGGTGATGGTGATGATGGTGATGGTGATGGTGATGGTGGTGATGATGATGGTGGTGATGGTGATGGTGATGATGGTGGTGATGGTGATGATGGTGGTGATGAGATGATGGCAATGATGATGGTGATAATAGTGGTGGTGACGGTGGTGATGGTGATGATTATTGTGGCATTGTTCTTAGCAGTTTATATATATTAACTGATTTAATTATCATGATAAGCCAATGACCACATCCATTTGCAAGTGAGGACAGTGAAGCAGAGAGAGAGTGGCTTGCTCCAGACCACACAGCCAGTAAGTGGCAGAGCAGGGCCTCAGGGCTACACATGTTGGTCAGAGCCCATGTCCACAGCCCGTATCCGCAGGCTCTGCACCACCCAACCTGGTGAAGCCACGCTGCTCTCAAAAAGTTTCTCATGAGCCTGGGGAAAGGGACTGAGTTCCGAGCACAGGGCGCAGCCCCTCTGGAGGAGCTGGATTATACGGGAGGCTCAGTGGGCTCAATGTTTCTGTCCTCCCCCACTCAATGTTTCTGTCCTCCCCCACTCAATGTTTCTGTCTACCACCATCACCACCATCACCACCATCAGATTCAGATACTGAAAACCTTTTCCCCAGTGTGATGGCATTAGGTGGGGCCTTCAGCAGGTGATTCAGTATGAGGGTGGACTCTCAAGAATGAGACCGCGCCCCTCATGAAAGGGAACCCAGAGAGCTACCAGCCTTTTCCTCATATGAGAACACATGAGAGGTCAGCCATCTGCAGCTTGGAAACAGGCCCTCCACAGAACCCAGCCATGCCAGCACCTCGATCTTGGACTGCAGCCTCCAGAACTGTGAGATGGAGAGGTCTGCTGTGTAAAAGCCACCGAGCCCATGGTCCTTTTTTACAGTGGCCCCAGCTGTCTGAGGCAGGAGGTGAGATTTCAGCTGTGCCTTGAAGGACACCTATAAGTGGGTCAGAGTGGGAGGGTCTGCCCGGGAATGGAGCAAGGTCTCAGGGCTCGACTCTCACCAACTGGAGTCTGGCTCTGGGGGACCTGAGCTCCAGATGCAGCAGTGGGACCTCCCTGCAGCCCCCGTCTGCCAGCCACACATCCTGCCAGCAGCTAAGTTCTCTCCCCAATGCAGGCAGTTTGGGGGCCTCTTTGCCCAGACTCCTCCCCTGTCTACCATGAGTCCATGCCCCAGGCTGAGCAGAGCGGCATGTGGGCCCTGATATGTCAAGCAGGGATAGCCAGACACCCTAGGGGCACTGCTGGCTGGTGGGAGGGGAGCCTTCCAAGGTGTGCCAGGGGCCCTCGGTGCAGCAAGGAGGACTGGGCTCATCCCCCACTGCCGCCTTCACACCCCTCTGCCACTGCCCTCACCCAGCATCACCCTAACTGCCCACTACCCTCAGCTTCCACTGCCCCCACCCTCCACCACCACCCTCATCCCCCACAGCCACCCTCATCCCCCACTGCAGCCCTGACCCCCCACCGCCACCACTCTTACCTGGCATCACCCTAACCTCCCGCTGCCCTCACCCTGAACTGCCCTCACCCTCCACTGCCACCCTCACTACCCACCTTATCTCCTGCCACCGCCCTCACCCCCCACCACCCTCACCCCACCTCCCTCACCCCCCACCGCCCTCACCCCCCACCTCCCTCACCCCCCACCGCCCTCATCCCCCACCGCCCTCACCACAACCAGTGCCCTGAACCCCCAGCAGCCTTGCCTTGCCTGCTCCCTCTGCCACAAAGCAGCAGAACTCTGGACCTGGGGTGAAAGCCTGGACCTCAGCTCTGCTGCCCCCACCCCCTGCCTCAGTTTGCTTTTCTGGGTAACGCGCCATCTGCTGCTGCGGACATCGCTGGTCGCTCACCTATATGGTGCCTCTTCTCCACCAGGGCCCAGGTCTGCCCTCTGGCGGCACCCGCCCAGCTCAGAGCCAGAATTACAGGGTCTCGGGGCTGTGACTGAGGGGCGTGGCCGAGCCTTCAGGAGTCCACTGAGAGCTTTCTTTTCCCGGCTTCTGCAGGGGAAAGGGCCTGGCAGGAACGGCTGCTCTGGGGAAGGGAACCAGCCTCGGGCCCGGGCCTGGGTTTCCAGGCCAGCACTCGCCCTGGGCAGAGCCACCACCAGGTTGCAGTGGGACAGAAACCGGCTTGCCCTGTCCTCTGGCAGTTGTTCTTGGAAGTCAGGGGAGCTGGGGCCCGATGCTCTCCCAGCTTCTCTTCTCCAGGTGGCCCACCTGGCCTCTGAGAGAGACAGAAGGAAAGACAGACACGTCGGTGGCATTCGTCTCTCCCAGCCTTCTTGTTCGAACCTCCCACCCTATGCGGTGGGTGCCAACATGAATCCCGTCTTACAGATGAGTAAACGCCGCTTCAGGGAGGTAAGGGGCCCTGCTGGAGATCACAGAACAAGTGGTGGGGCCCAGGCCTCAACACCCGTCTCCCCTCACCCCTTGCCTCTGCCGCCCCCTCCCAGTTCCTTTCTGGACTCTGGACCCCACAGGTGTCCTGGGCTCTGCTGTGTGGTTCCTGGCTCCCTTCCTGCCTCCTCGGCCAGAGAGGGAAAATGCTCCTAGCTGGGGGTCCCCAGCCCTGACCTGCCCATTCCACTCTCCCCAGCTCTAAAGCAGGGAGTCAGGGCCCCTGACGGGCCTGTGGAGTTGGATGGGATAACATGTAAATCCTGGAGCCCGGTGCGGGCTCACAATCAGACCTCAGTTCCGCGTTCACAGTCACTCTCGCGCTCAGCCACCATCAGCCTCAACTGCCGCTGGCCCGAGCCGACTCTACAAGGTTCTCCTCTCACCCTGCGGCCTGCAAGGGCAGGAGGTGCTGGAGGCTGGCTGGCTCCGCGGGGCCGGTGGGGAGCCGCACAGGAAGGGCCCTGGAGGGACAGAAAGGGACACCGAGGCACCGAGGGCCCAGCAGGACCTGGGGAGGGGTACAAGGAGGACCATGCTGGCTCCACGCCCACTCTGGAATGGCAGGGGCGAGACTGTCCAGCTGTCGTTTTGATTGAATCCAGATGCCCCTTGTACTTGAGACAAATGAGCTCTGGGGAGCGTTTCAATAAAAACACAAGGATCAGAGGTGTTCCCAGGGCCGGCTTCATGGGAGCCAGGGAGAGAGAGGAGTGGTCCCTATACCCGCACCCATGGCAGGTGGCCCACTTCCGAGCCTGGCACAGCTCCCCTCCCCCACCAGCCTCCTGGCCATTGCTGGGCCCTCCCAAGGCCTGGAATCTTCCAGAATCTGCTGCCCCAGCAAGTCACAGGCACCCAGGAGAGCTGCACCTACAATGAGCGGGTGCTTGGCCCAGGGGTGCCGCGCTGGTGGGAGAGAGTGGTCCCCATCACCATCGTAGATGGTAATTGACATCTGTCACGTCGGGAGCCTGGGCCAGGCAACCTGGGACCCAGATCTTCATCTCCTCTTCTGGAAGTGGAGGCTCGGAGGCTTCCAAGCTCGCAGAGCTGCTGGGAGGACGAGTAAGAAAAGCAGCTAAGTGGAGAGCCTGAGGCTCCGTGTGGACCCCCAGTCAGCTGAAGTCATGCCCTTCCCCCCAGCCTCCACCCTGCACCAGGTCCTGACTGTGGCACCTCTCGAGGGGTGTTCTTCCGGCCTGGGGCTCCCCAAAGCAGGAGGAACGTGCAGGGCAATGCTGGCGCAGGCTGGCTCAGAAGCATGGCAGAGCCGGGCCCTGCAGGGACCAGGCGTGTTGGGAGTGGCTTTCGAGGTGTCAGGCAGCTGCCTTTGAGCAGAACACTTACCTGGAGTGCGGCAGCTTGAGGAATCTCTTGCCCAGTTCCTTTTTTTTTTTTTTTTTTGAGATGGAGTTTCTCTCTTGTCACCCAGGCTGGAGTGCAATGGTGCGATCTCGGCTCACCGCAACCTCCACCTCCTGAGTTCAGGCAATTCTCCTGCCTCAGCCTCCTGAGTAGCTGGGATTACAGGCAGGCGCCACCATGCCCAGCTAATTTTTTGTATCTTTAATAGAGATGGGGTTTCACCGTGTTGACCAGGATGGTCTCGATATCTTGACCTCGTGATCCACCCGCCTCGGCCTCCCAAAGTGCTGGGATTACAGGCTTGAGCCACGGCACCCGGCCTCCTTTTTTTTTTTTTAAGATGGAGTTTCACTCTTGTTACCCAGGCTGGAGTGCAATGGCACTATCTCGGCTCACTGCAACCTCCACCTCCCGGGTTCAATCCATTTCTCCTGCCTCAGCCTCCTGATTAGCTGGGATTACAGGCACGTGCCACCATGCCCAGCTAATTTTTGTATTTTTAGTAGAGTCGGGGTTTCACCATGTTGACCAGGATGGTCTTGATTTCTTGACCTCGTGATCTACCCGCCTCGGCCTCCCAAAGTGCTGGGATTAGAGGTGTGAGCCACCACGCCTGGCCTCCATTTTTTTTTTTTTTGAGACAGAGTGTCACTCTGTCACCCAGGCTTCAGTGCTGTGGCACGATCTCAGCTCACTGCAGCCTCCACCTCCTGGGCTGAAGCAATCCTCCCACCTCAGTCTTCTGAGTAGCTGGGACTACAGGTGTACACCACCATGTCCAGCTCATTTTTAAATATTTTTTTAAGAACAGGGTCTCAACCTGGACCAACCCAGGCTGGTCTCAAACTCCTTGGCTCAAGTAATCCACCTGCCTCAGCCTCCCCAAGTGCTGGGATTACAGGCGTGGGCCAACGTGCCCGGCCCCTCACTTGGTTCTTCTCGTGGGCATGCCCTGCGCGTGTTGGCTCCTCCTTCATGGTCTCCAGCTCCTGTTCAGCGAGGTTTAACACACTGAGAACTGTCACGTGGGTGGTGTTAGGACTGAACTGAGTTGCAGGACGCCAGTGGGTGTGAGAGTTGCTGCTTCGGAGAACGGTGGCACCATTTCCACGCCCACCATTTCCATGCCCACCATTTCCACGTGCGGTGTTTTGTCATGGCACACACGGGAAACAACTACACCCGACTTTTTCACTGCCAGAAAATCTATGTTTTTCTTCCCAAGACAGACACTGTGTGCTCACAACACCCTGTTCCTGCCTTTCTTGAGTGGTGCATGTGCAGGAATCCACACTGCAGCCACATTGCAGAAAGCGGGTGCCACAGCCATGGAAGTCAGCACAGTCAGTGAAATTCCACTGGGAGCTGGAACTGACACAGCCGCATAGTGTCATGTATGCACCAGTCATGTGTGGACTGTCACATGTGGACCTGTGGTGTGTGGATCTGTCATGTGTGGACCTGTCACGTGGGCCTGTCACGTGTTGACCTATAGTGTGTGGACCTGTCACGGGTGGACCTGTTGTGTGTGGATCAGTCATGTGTGGGCCTGTCACATGTGGATCTGTCATGTGTGGACCTGGCGTGTGTGGACCTGTTACATGTGGACAGTAGTGTGTGGACCTGTCATGTCAAAGACCAGTCAAATCTACACCAGTCGTGTGTAGACCAGTCATGTATGGACCTGTCACATGTGGACCTGTCACCCAGAGGGTGACCTGTCATGGATGGACCTGTCACATGTGGACTTGTCACATGTGGACCTGTCATGTGTGGCCCTGTCACATGTGGACCTGCCATGGATGGACTGTCACGTGTGGACCTGTGACATCTGGACCTGTCATGTGTGGATCTGTCATGTGCGGACCAGGCTGCAGGTGAAATGCCTCAGCCAATTCTATTCCTGGGCAGGGCAAGGGACACCTCTGCATTTTCTGAGCCCCTGTCCCTGCAGAGCTGCTGGGTGAGCATCACAGACCCAGGCCAGCCCCTCCTCCCAGGCAGATGGCTGGAGGTACAGGGGATGATGTCACAGCCAGCCCTAGAGGCTTCCTTTCTGCTGCCAGGCACCTGCCCTCACGATGTGCAGCCCAGGGCACTGAGTGCACAAATGCACCTCATGGCAGTGCCGAGAAGGCGTGACCAGTGCCTGCGGAACAAAGAAGGTCTGCAAGTGTCCTGATTCTGGGACAGAGAAGGTACAGCCCCTCCTGAAGGCTGGTACCTGCCCCCGGCCTCTCCTGGTTACCCCACAGCAAGGTGAGCCCAGAGGGTGAGCAATGAAGCCAAGGTCGTCAGGAAGGGAAGGGGCAGCATGGAAGCTCCAAGGACATGAAGGTCTGAAAAAGAAAAAGGAAAACACAGATATCCCCGTGTAGCCAGGGTTTTCTCTCTCTCTTCCTCTCTCCCTCTCTCTCCCCATCTCTCTCCCTCCCCCTCTCTCTCTCACCCCCTCTCCTTTTCTCTCTCTCACTCCCCCCTCCCCTTCTCTCTCTCTCCCTTCTTCTTTCTTTTTTTGAACTGGGGTCTTGCTCTGTTGCCCAGGCTGGAGTACCGTGGCACAGTCTTGGCTCACAGCAACCTCCACCTCCTGGGTTGAAGTGATCCTCCTGCCTCAGCCTCCTGAGTAGCTGAGATTGCAGGCAGGTGCCACAACACCCAGCTAATTCTTTTCGTATTTTTAGTACAGAGTTTCACCATGTTGGTCAGACTCGTTTTGAACTTCTGACCTCAGGTGACTCCCCACCTCTGCAGTGCTGGGGTGACAGTCACAAGCCACTGCGCCTGGCCCAGGGCTTCCCTTTCCACAGTGTCAGCCATGGTCAACAGAGCTCCAGAAATGTTGAATGGAAAATTCTAGAACTAAACGATTCATAAGTTTTAAATTGTGCACAGCTTGATGAACTCTGACACCTCCTGGGGTGGGATACTCCATCTGTTGAGAATCCACCCTGTGGACGCTCCTGGGGTGGGACATGCCATCTGTCGGGGGATCCACGCTGTGGACATTCCTGGTGTGGGACACGCCATCTGTTGGGGAGATCCAGGCTGTGGACACCCCACACCCAGCAGTCCTTCAGGAGTGGCCTGTGCTGCAGAGCAATGGGATACACCATCTGTCGGGGGATCCACGCTGTGGACACTCCTGGGGTGGGATATGCCATCTGTCGGGGGATCCACGCTGTGGACGTTCCTGGGGTGGAACACGCCATCTGTTGGGGGATCCACTCTGTGGACGCTCCTGGGGTGGGATACGCCATCTGTCGGGGGATCCAGCTGTGGACACTCCTGGGGTGGGATGTGCCATCTGTCGGGGGATCCACGCTGTGGACACTCCTGGGGTGGGATATGCCATCTGTCGGGGGATCCACGCTGTGGACACTCCTGGGGTGGGATATGCCATCTGTCGGGGGATCCACGCTGTGGACACTCCTGGGGTGGGATATGCCATCTGTCGGGGGATCCACGCTGTGGACACTCCTGGGGTGGGATATGCCATCTGTCGAGAATCCACGCTGTGGATGCTCCTGGGGTGGGACACGCCATCTGTCAGGGGATCCATGCAGTGGACACTCTTGGGGTGGGATACAGCATCTGTCGAGGATCCACGCTGTGGACGCTCCTGGGGTAGGATACTCCATCTGTTGGGGGGATCCACGCTGTGGACACCCCGCACCCAGCAGTCCTTCAGGAGTGGCCTGTGCTGCAGAGCAATGGGATACACTATCTGTCGGGGGATCCACGCTGTGGATGCTCCTGGGGTGGGATACTCCATCTGTTGGGGATCCACGCTGTGGATGCCCACACCCAGCAGCCCTTCAGCAGTGGCCTGCGCTGAGGGTCAAAAACAAGCAGGGTGTGTGGGGCTCAGGCGTCCTGGGTCTGGGAACGTACCCCACAGATGAGAGGCAGCTGTACGGCTCTTCTCCTCCTTAGTGTCATCTTACGTTATTTTTGTGTCATTTTAATTTTTATGTTACGTTTATTTCTGTTATATTTTATGCTATTTTTATGTTTTATGTTATTTTTAAAAAGCTGTCCAGTTTTATTTCCAGGGCTTCAAGTCACTGCACCTGATGGACGTCGTCCCCTTTGGCGGCTCAATCCCTTCGTCTGGGCTTCCAGCCCGGGCACCTGGGCCTGTGGAAAGGAGCCTCCACTGGGGTGGCTCCTGCTGGATCCGTGGGCACTGCACCCTGAGAATGAGAACGCTCTGATGGTTTCAGGGCCTGCCCACCTGTGGTCCCCCCACCCCCCATTTTTATCTTCATTCCCATCCCATGCATCCCCTATTTCTGGAGGGGCAGAGTGGATGAATGAATCCACCTTACTCCCCAAACTCCCCCAAATCTGGACTCCTCCCGGCCCTAAACTCCAGCTCCTAAAATGCTCCCACTGTACCTAGACAGGCGGCAAGCTTCCCGTGCCCCTCCTCCAGCCCGCTGCGGAGACAGAGGTGATGCCAGCGCAGCGAGACCTGTGCAAGCCGCAGGACACCTGGGAAGAGGTTCGTACACCGAACGGGCCCAGTGCAGAGGGGCTGCCATCACTTCCTTCCGCTGGTGGGGCTTCTGCTGGAATACAGCCCAGCTTCACGGGAACTCCACGTTTTCTGCTGTACAAGGCTAGGCCTTCCTTGGCTCACATGGGGCCTCATCATGTCCCAGCATTTTCTCCCTTGGGAGCTGTGGCAGCTCAGACGTGGGCCTCCAAACTCTGGGTTTCTCAGAAACTCAGAGTCCCTCCCACTGGCAGCACAGGCCAGCTCACTCTCTGTGGGCAAAATGGAGGCTTGGAGCCCCTGGGGACCGTGCGGCCAACAGGACCTCAGCGCATGCACCCCCAGAAGACATTGTGTCTGCCCCACTTTGGCACAAGTCATGGGAAGAGGCCCCTGCTCTGATGGTGCAGGTGGTGCCTCAGGCCGGGCACTGAGCAAGGAGATGACGCTGTGGGGCTCCAGGATGCTGGAGGGGGTGGAGGGAGGAGGGAGGGCCTGAGGAGGAGTGTGGCGGGAGGAGGGAGGATCTGGAAAAGTTTCTAGGCTCCAGGAAATGCGTCCCCGCCACAGGTGGCAGAAGGTGGCAGCCAGGCCTCCCCTGGCAGCTTTGCAGAGCTGGCAGCTGCACCCGCTGTTCCACAGGTGGAAGCCAGACCCTGGGAGCCGACCTGTGCCAAGCCAGCATCAGTTGCTGGGACACGCGTGTGGCACTTGGACAGCTCCACCCAGCGAGGCCTGTGTGTCTCTTCCTTGCAGGGAAGGTGCGTCATATCAGGGTCTGAGGTCACCGCAGCCTGTGCCCAGTGTTCCATCCCTCTGGGCTGGCCCCCATCGTGCCCATGTCCAGTGTGTGGCCCTGAGAGTCAGCCTTGTTGATGTTGCCTTCCAGGAGGGAGGTCGGCCTCGGCGCCCATGGCCCAGGGCTTGGGTGTGTGGCTCTGGGTGTGTGTGTAAGGGACTCCACACATAAGCTAAGGTCAGGCCCTCTAGAGGCTCCAGCAGACTTTGAGGCCCTGCCCGGAGCTCTCTCCAAACCCAGGTGGGGCAAACGCTTCCAGGTCAAATACCAAAATTCCCATCCCCAGGACACAGGCCTTAGGCAGTAAAGGCAGAGGCAGGGGTAGAAAGGAGTGCAAAGACATATGTGAACACCCATGACCTGCACAGACACGCCCACGCACAGGTACACGCATATGCAAAAACACCCATGACCTGCAGAGACACGTGCCACACACATGTACACACACACACACACACACCCGTGACCTGCAGAGACATGCCACACACATGTACACACACACACAAACACCCGTGACCTGCAGAGACATGCCACACACATGTACACACACACACAAACACCCGTGACCTGCAGAAACCCACCACACACATGCACACGCGTGTCAGGGAGCACAGCGGGGGCCAGGCAAGCATTCTGGGCATTTGCGGGCTTGCAGTTTATGTTTATTTGGTTTTTCCATCTGTCTTCTTGACAGTGAGTCTATTACTTGTAATAATTTAAAGAAAGTTTCAAAATGAAATTGCCTAAAATGAGGACAGTGGCGGAGCAGGTGGGAGGGTGGCCTCCTGCACGTGAACGACTGCTCAGGATAGAGCCTCCTGGAGATGAGGGAAAGTGAAGCCACAGGGAGCTTCTCTGGGCTTTGGGGGAATCAGCAGCTGTTTTCTGGCCCCATGGGGCACAGACACAGAGTGGCCACACAGGCAAGGCACAGATGTGATCAGTGGGGCCTTGGGGGTGGAGCATGGACGTGGTCAGTGGACATGGGCTTTGGGGGTGAGGTGTGGGTGTGGTCAGTGGACATGGGCCTTGGGGGTGAGGTATGGGTGTGGTCAGTGGACGTGGGCCTTGGGGGTGAGGTGCGGGTGTAGTCAGTGGACGTGGGCCTTGGGGGTGAGGTGCGGGTGTAGTCAGTGGACGTGGGCCTTGGGGGTGAGGTGCGGGTGTAGTCAGTGGACGTGGGCCTTGGGGGTGAGGTGTGGGTGTGGTCAGTGGACGTGGGCCTTTGGGGTGAGGCATGGACGTGGTCAGTGGGTGTGGGCCATGAGGGTGAGCTGTGGGTGTGGTCACGGGCCACAAGTGTGAAGTAGGGACATGGTCAGTGGGGCCTTGGGGGTGAGCTGTGGGTGTGGTCAGTGGAGCCACATGGTGAGGCATGGACATGGTCAGTGTGCAGGGGCCTTGGCGTGTGCTCCCTGCCCAAGATTTTGAGTGGCTGGATGGGCAGGGCCTGGTCTCCAGAGGGTACACTCTGCCCTCCTGCCGGCCCCTCGCTGTCTCTGCCCACTGCCGACCCTTCTCTTCTTACTTCTCCTCCACTGGGAGGCTGTAAGCAGTGGGGCCCTGCTTCTGCTCAGCCCATCTGCTACCACTCGTGGATCCTGTGGCTGCCCGTCAGTCTCTCAGCCTTGCCCACCTCCATCTCCAAGGCCAGCTCCTCGGTCAGAGCCATCATCCTGGCTCTGCACAGGCCCAGCAGTGCCCGGTGCCCTCTGACTCCAGGTTGGCATCTTCATGAGCCACGTCCTTATCTCCAGCTCTGCTCTACAACCTGCCATGGCTCCCTGTGGCCCAGAGCAACTGTTCTCGTGGGACCACAGGGCCCTCTCACAGCTGTGGAGGTCATTCGGCTCATAGTGGGAGCTCCAAAACAAGGGACCTTACGGAGATGGAGAGAATGATGGTGGCCAAAGGCCAGGCAGGGAGTGGGGGTGGGGGTGCTCGGCTGCACGGACTGCAGTGGAACCTGTGGGATATGTGGGTCCCACACAGCAGCGTCTCTGCCTACAGCTCTTCCAATGTGAGTCAGCCTCTGCCGTATCTGGTCCTGCCAGAACCCGTGAGCTGATACGCCAGGGTGACCATGTCCGAGGGTTGGGAGACTCCTGCTTATCCGCATCTCCGGCAGCCCCTGCATACCTATCATGGGTCAGGTATCCCACAAGAATCAGAATGGCCTTGCTACGTGGTGCCACCGCTTCCAAGCTGGCTCCCTGCTCCAGCCTCCCACAGCTGACACAGAACCTCTGGAGGCTCCCGAGCTCCCTCCATCTAGATTCCAGACCGTTTAACCCCAGCGCCTCCTGGTTTGATCCCTGCACCCGCACAGCTGCCCACCCATCGCACGTTCGGGCCCCAGCTCCAGCGGAGCACACGCTGCCCTCAGCAAGCCTCACTGCAGTGAGCTGTGACTGTGCCACTGCACCTCAGGCCTTGCAGCCTCCACACCTTTGTCCACGCTGCCCCCTCTCTGAGGACACTGCTCCTCCCATCACCCCAGGTCCAAAGCCTGCTTCCCTTTCAAGAGCCAACTCAAACGTGGCTTTTCCTACAAAGCGTTCCTGAGCCCCCTGGTTGGACTGAGATCATCTTGAACTCTTCCCACTTTGCGATATAGACGTTTTACGATAGTAATGATGACTGTTTATTGAGACCACCCTGGCCAACATGGTGAAACCCCGTCTCTGCTAAAAATACAAAAATTAGCTGGGTGTGGTGGCGTGTGCCTGTAATCCCAGCTACCCGGGAGGCTGAGGCAGGAGAGTCACTTGAACCTGGAAGGTGAAGGTTGCAGTGAGCCGAGATCGTGCCATTGCACTCCATCTTGAGTGACACAGCGAGACTCCACCTCAAACATAAATAAATAAGTATTTGCTGAACCTTTTCTCCAGTCCAGGCACTGTCCTGGGACTGTTAGCTGAAACATCTTATTTAATTCTTTTTGAGATAGGGTCTCACTCTGTCACCCAGGCTGGAGTGCAGCGGTGCAAACACAGCTCACCGCAGCCTCCACCCCCACCAGGCTCAAGTGACCCTCCCGCCTCAGCCTCCTGAGTAGCTGGGACTACAGGCTCACACCATCCTGCCTGGCTAATTGTGTTTTGTATTTTTTGTAGGGATCTCATGATGTTGCCCAGGCTGGTCTCAAACTCCTGGGCTCAGGTGATCTGCCCATGTCAGCCTCTCGAAGTGCTGGGATCACAGGCGTGAGCCATCATGCCCAGCCCGTATTTAATTTTTATAACATCCATTGGCTCTGGCCCTCTTATCTTCAGATGGGGAACTGAGGCTCAGAGAGATTGGTTTCCTGGTGTCACACAGCTACTCCTAACTGACTGAGGCCGTGTATTCCTTCTCTATGGCTGTCTTCAAATTACCCCAAAACTTAGTGGCTTAGAACAATGCAGATATGTTATCTCCCGGCTTCTGTAGGTCTGGATTCCAGAGCAGCTGTGCTGGGTGGCTGTGGCTCAGGGTCTCTGCCACGGTGCCGTGGCCTGCAGAGCAGCTGTGATGTGTGGCCGTGGCTCACGGTCTCTGCCACGGTGCCGTGGCCTGCAGAGCAGCTGTGGTGTGTGGCCATGGCTAAGGGTCTCTGCCACGGTGCCGTGGCCTGCAGAGCAGCTGTGATGTGTGGCCGTGGCTCAGGGTCTCTGCCACGGTGACGTGGCCTGCAGAGCAGCTGTGCTGGGTGGCCGTGGCTCAGGGTCTCTGCCACGGTGCCGTGGCCTGCTCCTCACTTGAGTGACCTCCCTGAGTGTGTGATACAAGAGGCAGCAAGGAGGGAGCTGAGCTGCCCACCCCCAGTCACACACAACAACCCCCTCGGCCTCCTGTTGCTGACACAGGGCCACCCCATTCAGTGTGGGACAGACACCAGGAGGCAGGGTCCTCTGGGGCCATCCTGCAAGCCAGCAGCCACAGGCAGGGTCAGCCTAGACTTGCCTGGCCCCATCGTGGGGCCCTGGTCCTCCTCCTCAAGTGGCGGCCAATGAGCAAATCCCACCTGGGTGCCTCCAGGGGGATCCTGTTCTACCGTGACCATCACCCAGGGTTAGGCCCCCGCCAGAGCCTGCGGGGGGGGACCACGTGCTCACAGTTCGAAGAAGCACCTTTGTGAACAAACACGGCCAGCCAGATCTGTGCTTTGCTTTAATCAAGTGAGAAGGTGTGACCCAGATGCCACCTGCAGTTCCGGCTCATTAAGCCAGAGGTATGAATGGAATCCAGAAGAGGGGGTCGTGATTCCCCCCGGCCTCTGCCACTTTCCAGGGTATCCACCTGGGAGGATCTCCTCGGGGAAAATCTGGGGTGGGTGGGGCACCTCAGGCAGGCTGAGCAATGCCCACACTGTCAGCAGGGAGGGGTGGCCGGCTCCTGGAACCCGCACCTCTTCAGGGGCTGTAGCGGCTGCAGATGCTGTCTGCTCACCAGAGAAACATGCATTCCCTGAGCATCTGCTCGGAGGCCTCTGCTTGAGGAGCTGGCGATGGAGATGCTAGAATGAAGAGCGGGAAAGAGTAGCAGGTACTGTCCACCAACAGCTCAGTGCCTGGCTCCCGACTCCTCCCCGCACCCCGAGGTGGGAGTGCTTACTAACCCCTCATGCTTGCAGGGGAGGGCATCCGGGAGGAGGCGCACAGGCAGTGCTGCGCTGGAAGCAGGAGCGGGCTGAGCAGTCAGGGCCAGGACACACAGCATCTCACCCATTCGGGGGTGACCCACCCAAGACCCCTCCCCAGGGCACCTCTACACTGAGGGTCAGATCCCAAGCTCACAGAACAGGCAAGAGGGGCCTCAGAGCACCCCCAGAGCAGCGAGTCCCTGCTTTCCCGGGACACAGACCTCTCTCGCTCAGAGCCCTTTCATGTGGGGGCCAGCTTCCAGCCAAGCCAAGGCCCGGAGGCCCCAGCCCCTGGAGTGCACAGGCAGCCATGGGCAGTCCACAGGCTGCGGGAAGCCAGGCAGGTGCTGTCTTCGGAGGGAGCTGCACCCCTCCACGCCGTCCTGCAGACCTTCTTTCCGTAGAGTTGGGGATCCCAGTGCACAGATAATGTCGTGTTCTGACGTGTGAATTTCGGGTTCTTGTTCACCATTAGACTGCGGCGCACAGTTCCCACGTTGCTGTTTGGCGTCACCGTTAATGGCTGCAGAACCTCTCCAGATTTTGCCCTCTCCTAAGGCACTAACCCTGCGGCAGGGTATCCGGGTTGTTTCCTGACTTGCGTCTGCTGCAAACCCCCAGCGTAAACATCCTCGAGGATCCAGCCTTCCTCGTTCCTCAGGAAGCCGTCGGTCCGGTCGGGTGTTGTTCGAAAGTTGGTTCTCAGCGCAGGGAGGTGTTTTGTTCATTGAGTCTCACGGCGATGCAGAGAGGCATATCTGGGGAGCGGGTGGGGGGACGGACACCAGATTCTGGGTTCAAATGCCAGCTCAGCCACTTTCTAGGTATGCCAGCGTGGACATGTGACATAACGTCTCAGTTCCCTTGTTTGTAAAACGGCACCGTGATTCTTTGCCCGACAGTCACTCGGCTCACTGCCCTCCACGCCCAGCTCTAGTGCACTGCACAGAGGGGCCCTGGCGCTGGTGTCTGAAGACCTGGCTGTGCACCTGCTGGAAGGGGACTTCCAGGAATCCTCTCGGTTTGTTTAAGGAACAGGCCAAGAATCCAGCTGAGAGGAGCCGAGCTCACGTGTCACCTAAATGTTTCCTTTCCTCTTCCCCCTTTGAAAACTATTCCATAGTGTGGTCTAACTTTTATTCTTATCTGTTATGTATCCACACAGTTTAAAGAACTGCCCTCCCCTTCCTGCTCACCAGAGGTGCACCCTCGTTCTGAATCTCGGGGTTTACCCCATGGGGATCCCTGGAGGTCTGCATGGCCTCCTGCCAGGCCCACCCAGGCCACGCTCCACACCTTCCACCCCACGTCCCTCCCGTAGTCCACGGTACACTGGGTTCCATCAGTGGCAGTTTTGCGTGCTGATGGCTACACTACAGATGTTGATGTTCTAGCAGTTTGTAAATGGTATGGACAACTGAGCCTCCTAGAGCAGCAGAATCACGTGGCCCTCACTGGGAAACATTCTGTGTTCCCAGCATTTAGTCTCTGTTTCTTGATTAGTTTTCTAAGTATTTGTCATCTATCCCTAACTCTGCTTTCACTGTTCAAATCTTCTCAACATGGTAAACACACAGGACTCTGTCCACTGTCTTTCTGGGGGTGGCCTGCCCCTGCCTGCCAGGCCAGGATTCCTGGGAGTCATAGGAAACAAGCCTGGAGGGGAAGAGGGTGGGGCTCAGGGGCCTGGTGGCCACAGCCAGGGCTTCAGCAGGGCCCCCTGTGGGTTCTGAGCAGGATCCGACTCGGCTTTGATGGGGTGGCTCCAGCCACTGCGTTGGGCCTCTAAGGAATCCAGGTGAGAACAAGGCCCTCCTGGTCTGGGTGGTCACAGCAGAGCTGGCAGGACAGTCGGCTTCCGTGAGAATTTGCAGAAGTCAGTAGGACTGGAGCTGGGATGGGAGGCAGGAGGGAGCCATCGATTGACCCCAGGATGGAGGGCGAGGTGTGAAGTGGGAGGTTCGGGTGCTGCTGCAGAACAGACCTGAGCTTCTGTGGGGCCACATTGGGGTCTGATGTCTCTTGGGTGTTCCGGTGAGATGCCAGGTGGGGCTCTGGCCCATCCCTGCCCCTGAGTTCTGAACTGTGTCCACGTGGTCTGCTTGGTCGGTGTGGCCGCTTTCATTCCCTGTGCTGGGTGCTCTGTGGCCCCTCGTTCTGCTGATGTCATGAATTTACCCACAGCTGCTTGCCTCGGTTTCCTCTGCTCTCCTGCCTGAAACCGCATTTCGCACACTGGATGCCTGGCCCAGCCTACGGACTTTTAAAATCTTTCCTCCCGTTTTTCATCTCTTGGTCTTTCTGACCTTTTTCTGGGAGATGGCCTTTAGCCCTTCCCTTAGGGTTTTTACCCATGCTCTTGTATTCTGACCCTCCTGGCACCCCTTTGTGTTACTGGAATGCTCTTTCTCGGGGCGTCTGGTCCTGGACTCATGGGAGCTGTCGTGTCCCTTGTTACCCCTGAGGGTGTTAACAGGGTAGTTTGGAGTCTCTTCCCTCTGCACAGCCTGGCTGCCTGTGGCTGTTCTGCTGGTTGGTTTAGACTACACCTCCCTGGCTAGAGGCTGTCCTCCAACGTCTGGTCATTCGTGACTGCTCCTGCTGCCCACGTGCCGCTAGGATGCTGCCAGAGCCAAGGCATGGATGGGACCCCTGCTGACCGGAGGACTGGCCATTTCTCAGAGACTGCACCCTCCCCCCATGGCCACCTTCACAGAGCCACGGCCAAGGACTGCAGGAGCTGTCACCCTGACCCATGTCCTGTCTGCGGGTGTGTGACCCCGACTGAGCTCAACTTCCCAGGAAACCAGAAATGGCTGCAGGGACAGAAATTTGCTCACACACGTCCTGGGGCCGAAGGTGGCATAATCCCGATGTTAGATGCCCTCCTCACTCTTCCTCCTGCCCCTTCCCCTCATGAGTCCCCTGGCTGGAAACGCCATTCAGCCTGCTGAGCCCTGGAAGGAGATGGAACTCTGACCCCAAATCAAGCCTGTCCCAGCGGCAGAGGCCTGGACTCTCCCTTTCTGTATAACACCTAGCAGGATGGCAAGCAGGGCACTAGAGGTTTGGGTTTTCCCCTCATGCCTTCTTATAAACATCCCCCAGATTCAGCTCCATCCTCCCAGGAAAACCAGCCTCGGGCTCCTGAAGTGCCCTTTCCTGAGCTTCCCAAGGACGTAGCTGCTGCCGTAAGCATCACCGGCAGAAAGAAAGATGGGCTGGAAAGTAACACACTCACAACAGAACGTGTGCAAGACTCTGCTGACATTTACTTATTTATTAAAGGCCGGGTCGCTCTGTCCCCGAGGCTGGAATGTAACGACGCAATCTCGCTCACTGCAACCTCCACCTCCTGGGTTCAAGTGATTCTCCTGCCTCAGCCTCCCGAGTAGCTGGGATCATAGGCACCCGCCACCGTGCCAGGCTAATTTTTGTGTTTTTAGGGGAGACGGGGTTTCGCCATGTTGGTCTGGCTGCTCTCGAATCCTGACCTCAGGTGATGCGCTTGCCTCAGCCTCCCACAGTGCTGGGATTGCAGGTGTGAGCCACTGCGCCTGGCCGGTTCTGCAGATAATTTGTACTACCGTTTACCAGTATGTGTCTTTGTGTTATTTGTATATATTTTAGGGGGAAAAAACCCTCACATTTCAGCCAACTGGACTTCGTGTCTGGCTTTAAATGTCTTCCACCACTGTCCACCCAACAAACAGTCTAGCTTCATATCCGTGTCCTGGTTCCCAAGTTCCTTCCAGAAGAGATTCTCAGACGGGGACCATTTGTTGTTTTTGAGATGGAGTCTTGCTTTGTTGCCTGGGCTGGAGTGCAATGCCTTGCAACCTCTGCCTCCCGGGTTCAAGCGATTCTCCTGCTTCAGCCTCCCGAGTAGCTGGGATTACAGGCGCCCGCCAAATTTTGTTTGTTTGTATTTTTAGTAGAGACGGGGTTTCACCATGTTGGTCAGGCTGGTCTCGAACTCCTGACCTCGTGATCCGCCCGCCTCAGCCTCCCAGTGCTGGGATCACAGGCGTGAGCCGCCGCGCCCAGCCGAACCCCATCCTTTTAAAATCACCGAGAAAAAACAAACACTGGCGCGCGCCTGCAGTCCCAGCCACTCGGGAGGCTGAGGCAGGAGAATCGCTTGAACCCGGGAGGCGGAGGCGGAGGCGGAGGCGGAGGCGAGCCGAGGTGGCGCCATTGCACCCCGGCTCGGGCGACAGAGCGAGGCTGCATCTCAGCAAATAGATAAAATCAGCCAGGAGCTCAGACCGCGGCCCCCAACCCCAGGGAGCCCCTTCTGGGAGGAGAGGGCGAGGCCCGGCAATCCCCGTTCGGAGCGGTCCCGCGCGCCGTCCCGATCGGGGCAGCCCTGAGGTAGCGCCCGGGGACCACGACGCCTGCCTCCGCCAACGCTCGCGAGGCGCCCGCGGCCTCGACCCAGCCGCGACCGGACAGGCGGGACCGGAGGTGGAACGCGCGCGCCCGGAACCCGCCACCGCCGCGCCGCGCCGGGGGGACGCGCTTGGGCAACGGACGCGCCGCGCCGGGGAAGCTGTTGGGAGCCGGAAGCGGTTCCGGTCCGACCCCGGCGCGCGCGCGGCGGCGGAGAGGAAGCGCTCGGGCGAGGCAGATCCCGCGCCCCGGCCGCGCGGCCGTCTCGTAGGTGCGGGCGGCAGAGCCCACGGGACCGCGGCGGGCCGGCGGGGCGCAGAGCTCTCGGGGGCGCGGTTCCGGTGCCCGTCCTTGGCCGCCGCTGGGCTGGAGCCCTGGCGCGGCCGCTTCCCGGCGATGCGCCTGGGGCCGGGCGTCGGCCTTCCCGGGCCCCCGAGCCTCTGGCGTCCCGTGGGGAGCGGGGGACGGGGAGAGAAGCTGTGTGGACGCCGGGCCCGGTGAGACCGTCGAGCCGGCGGGGTCCGTGTTAATGCGTCCTCAGAGCGAATCGTGTCGGGCCGTGTCCAGAAGAGATTCACTTCCGCTTCTCATTGTGCCTGCGGAAGTCACCCTCGCGGTCCTCCCCGCCCCCGTGGTTGCTGCGTGCACCTGGCCGCGCGTGGGGTACGGGTTCAGGGCCGGCCTAGCTCCTGAGCAGACGGCGGCCACGTGCGCGGGAAGTGTTGAGAAGGCGCAGCAGGCCGCCCATTCCCGGGAGAGAGGAAGGTTCAAAAGGGCGAGGCGCGCTGCGGTCGGGAGTTGATGTTGGTCCCGAGTCCAAATTCCACGAGGCAGGCCGGGTGCAGTGGCTCGTGCCGGGAGTCCCAGCACTTCGGGCGGCAGAGGCAGGAGGATCACTTCTGGTCAGGAGTTCAAGACCGGCCTGGGCAGCAGAGTGAGAGCCCTGTCTCTCCAAAAAAATGCAAAAATTAGCTGGGTGTGGTGGCGTACACCTGCAGTTCCGGTTGCTCAGGAGGCCGAGGCGGGAGGATCGCTTGAGCCCAGGAAGCCGAGGCTGCCATGGTCCATGATGGCACCATTGCACTCCAGTCTGGGCGCCAGAGCAAGACACTGTCTCAATAAATAAATAAAATTGAAAAATAAGAGGTGTCATTTGGAAGAATGATTAGGAATTTGCTAAAAAGGGAACGAGCTTGGAGATGGGAACACAAATTGTGTTTGGGGCGTCATGTTGCTTTCTCAGCCTGGGAGGGGTTCACATGCTCACCCAGGAGCACTGGTGTCACTGGCAGTGGACCATGGGCACCCCGGGAGCTTTGTAGCAAAGGAGTGACCTGATCGTAGTGTGACGCATGGCCTCGGCTAGTGCTCCTTCCACAGGTGTTGGGGACATAAGATGAGGCTTCCCTTGCTCTGGCCCCTTTGGCTGTGAACCCTCTCAAGGCGGACAGAAACGGCGAGGGAAACTGCTTGGGATAGCTGTAAGCGCTGCCTTTCCAGGTGGCATTTTTAAAATAGTATTTTTCTTCCTAAAGTGTATGTGGGTTTCAAGTATGTTTCTCCCTGTTGGTTTTCTTGATTTGAGTGCACTGCTCATGAATGGAATGTGTCTGTTACTTAAAAGTGCAGTTTTGAAAACAGCCCCCAAACCACAGGTGTCATGCTGGAACGCACCCCGCCCGCCGGCCCATCACAGCCCTCACCCCGCCCGCCGGCCCATCGCAGCCCTCACCCCGCCCGCCGGCCCATCGCAGCCCTCACCCCGCCCGCCGGCCCATCGCAGCCCTCACCCCGCCCGCCGGCCCATTGCAGCCCTCTTCTGCGCTACAGCCCCGTCAGGGCAGCAGACAGGAGGAAGTGCTGGCGTCCACTTCAAACACAAGGTCTGGAAGGGGCGGGTGGGTCAGGTGTGGGGTGAACAGGTCAGGTGCCCTTTTACTCATTTTGAAACAGTCCCTTCATTTGAATGCCAGTGTCATTCTGATCAAGGGATTTTTGTTGTGAGGCTCTGTGGGGAGCACACTGCCCAGCATGCCAGCCGTTTGTCTTCTGCCTGGCCTGTGCCGAAGTGTTTGTTTATGCCCACGTGACCCTGTGAGGCAGGTCTAGTGACTGTCCCATCTTATTGGTGGGAAGCAAAGGGCTAAACCAGTGAGAAAACTGGGACAAGGGGAGCGGCCATTCAAGTCAAACTCTGTGGCGACTCTAAGCTCTTCTGTGAGTCTGTACCCTACTCTGAGCTCTGGACCGGGAGGTGTTCAGGAAGACCATGCATGGCCATCTGCCCTGAGCAGAGTCTGTCTGCTCGTCCAAGGCAGGGCTATGATCCAAGGACCTTGAGGATTCGACCTCTGTGCTGAAAAGAATTGTGGTTGAGTGCTCCATGGTCTCAAGCCTGAGGACCTTCAAAGCTGGTTTGATGGGGCTGTTTGCATCTCTCACATGCTTGGTGGGAGAATAAATCATCACCTCTTTGGAGGGGACTTTGTCAGTGTTTCTCAAAATTAAAGATGCCCCAGCAATGTCACTTCCCATCATCTGTGCCCTAGACACCCTGAGTGATCGCAGCTGTGGGTGCCAGGACTCCTGTGCCTCCAGCAGACGCTGGCTCTGCAGCCCCTTCTCAGCCTCCATAGGAAGCCTCCCCCTCACCTCCTCCGTCCCTCCTGCCCATGGCCTCTCCTCTTAGCACGTGGGCTCTGTGGGAGCTGGGGCCATCTCACACAGGGCCAGTCGCATCTGTCACCTCCTGGGGGTGGGTGGCAGGAGTGCCCACCACATGCAGGGCTCTGGACTCTGCCCAGGAGAGCAGCAGTTTCTGCTCGGCCTGCACTCTGAGTTTGCCCAGCCTGGCTGTGCATGCCAGCATCACCAGTTCCACCGAGCTCTGGGTTTTGTGGGGAATCCGGTCTTACTCTTCCGTGGCTTTGCCCTGCAGGGTGACCCAGGAATTTGTAGAAATGTCGAAAGGGGGGCTGCACCCTGGTAGTGTGTGCTCAGTGTGTGTATAGCGTGAGCCTGAACTCGCTTTGTGAGAACTCGGTTCTTCGTGGTCTGCAGAAACCTTTTCTGAGCAGCAGCTTTGGTTAGAGGAAAGCCGTCCTCTGCCCTTGCTGTGCTGCTGTCATGTTGAGGAATAGCTGCAGGCAATGACAGGCACCATCTGTTTCCACCGTGTCGCTGGCTGCCCGAGTGCTCTGCTCCAGAGCACCCCAGAAAGCCCCGTGCCCTGCAGCACGCCCTCCAGACACGCCCTGTGGCTGTCAGCAACGGGACTCCAACCCAGAAACACCCAGCCCCTGCTCGGTTTTCCTGTGGGGGTCCTTCGTGTTCCTGTGCCCCACGCCTGTAAAGCAGTGCGGAATTGGTGGCAAGGGAGGAGGAAGTGCGGTGGGGCCGCTCTGGTTTGCTACTTTCTGAAGCTGGCACAGCCCACGTGCCAATCTCGTGTCTCGTCAAGCCCCGTTGTTCTCTTGCCAATCTCTGGGTTTCTCTATGGTCCAGAGGGGTGGGCGGACCAGCCGTGGCCCTGACTAAACAGCTGTGGCGGGCAGAGCATGGTGCCCATGTCAGGAGGTGATGTGGGCTGCAGGGCTGACCGTCTGGTAGAATTCAGAGAATCCTCGCACAGGACGTCCAGGCAGCCCCTGGAGCTGTGCTGAGGTTCAGGGCCCTGTGGGGCTGCTTTTCCTCCTGCCTTGGTCAGAGGTAGGGGATCCCTCTGCTGGCCGGAACAGGGGCTTCACTAAGAGCCAGGCTACTGGAGAAACCAGACACCCCAATCAAACAAGCAAAAACCAAGGCCAGTAGTTGAGGGTCTCAAGCACAAAACATACTTTGGTTCTGACAGTTTTTATTGTCGTGGAGTTTGTTTTGTTAAACTGCGAAGTGTTCTGTGTGGTTTCAAACTAAGAGCAGAAAACAGAACTTGAGTGCAAACCACAAGCAGCAACCTGGTGACTTTCCTCTAGCAAGTAATGGACGAGACGTGCTGGGCAGAGGCTGCTGGGCGCGGGAAGCAGGTCCCGCAGAGGCGTGGCGGCGCGGGGAGCGCCTGTCGCAGAGGAGACAGGGTCCTGGGGTCACTGCTGCCCTTTGTGGGGAGACGAGGCTTGCTGCTTTCTCTTATAATGTCTTGAGTTTGGAAAGGAACGTGTTTCCATTCCCCGTGGCGTGTTGAGTGTTATGCCCGCGGGAAGTGTGTGTAAGACATAGGGCGTGGGACCTCAGCTCAGATGCCTGCTGGCGGGTGTTCTCGCCGGTCTTCCAGGTTCCAGCGCCGGGCCCGGTGCCCGCCCCAGGAGGATGGGCAGTGTCGGTGCCTCCACCTCTTCGTGCCCGCTGCTCCTGTGAACTGGGAACTTCCCTTGGCTTTTCTCTCTGACTCAGGAGCGAGTGACCTTGAACTTGGCCTCCTTTGTTTCCTGTGTGTGAGCAAGTCGTGGCCTTGTGCACTGAACACAGTGTTGGATGCAAAACTCTGAGATGAAACCTGACCTAATATGTGTGTGTGAGATGGAAACATTATTGTCAAAATCATGCTGTTCAGAGTCCCTGGGAACCAAGTGGGCGACTCCACTGTGCTTCAGCTCCAGGCCTGGATGCTGTCAGACCGAGGGCTCCTCAGCTCCCAGTGGGTGCTTCAGCTCCAGGCCTGGACGCTGTCAGACCGAAGGCTCCTCAGCTCCCAGTGGGTGCTTCAGCCCCAGGCCTGGATGCTGTCAGACCGAGGGCTCCTCAGCGCCCAGTGGGTGCCTCCCCCAGGCCTGGACACTGTCAGACCGAGGGCTCCTCAGCGCCCAGTGGGTGCCTCCCCCAGGCCTGGATGCTGTCAGACCGAGGGCTCCTCAGCTCCCAGTGGGTGCTTCAGCCCCAGGCCTGGATGCTGTCAGACCGAGGGCTCCTCAGCTCCCAGTGGGTGCTTCAGCCCCAGGCCTGGATGCTGTCAGACCGAGGGCTCCTCAGCGCCCAGTGGGTGCCTCCCCCAGGCCTGGACACTGTCAGACCGAGGGCTCCTCAGCGCCCAGTGGGTGCCTCCCCCAGGCCTGGACACTGTCAGACCGAGGGCTCCTCAGCACCCAGTGGGTGCCTCCCCCAGGCCTGGACACTGTCAGACCGAGGGCTCCTCAGCGCCCAGTGGGTGCCTCCCCCAGGCCTGGTTGCTGTCAGACCGAGGGCTCCTCAGCTCCCAGTGGGTGCTTCAGCCCCAGGCCTGGATGCTGTCAGACCGAGGGCTCCTCAGTGCCCAGTGGGTGCCTCCCCCAGGCCTGGTTGCTGTCAGACCGAGGGCTCCTCAGCTCCCAGTGGGTGCTTCAGCCCCAGGCCTGGATGCTGTCAGACCGAGGGCTCCTCAGCTCCCAGTGGGTGCTTCAGCCCCAGGCCTGGATGCTGTCAGACCGAGGGCTCCTCAGCTCCCAGTGGGTGCTTCAGCCCCAGGCCTGGATGCTGTCAGACCGAGGGCTCCTCCGTGCCCAGTGGGTGCCTCCCCCAGGCCTGGACACTGTCAGACCGAGGGCTCCTGAGCACCTAGTAGCAGCAGAGCCAGAGGACACTTCCCCAGGAAGGGAGGCAGAGCAGCCTCTTACTTCAGAGGCTGAGGCAGTGACAGCGAGATGTGAAGGGGCTGACACCAGGGGTGAGCGGCTGTTTGCCTCAGCAGGAGGTGTCAGTGCTGGGAAGGACACTGTCAGTTCTGGCTGTAAAGAGCCTGAGAAAGCTGACTGTCTCGTGCCCTCGTGAGTAGTGAAGCTTCATTTATAAGGGCCAAGGAGGCAGGAGGCTTGTGGAAAGTGCTGCCCTGTGACCCTGCTCTGGGATGCGGGGACTCTGCCCCTGGCCGGTGTTCGAGTCCTGGGGTCGTGTTCCAGGCGGTGTCCTCTGGTGGCGGGATGCCAGCCCCCACGTCACGAGCAGTGAGCCCACAGGCAGAGACTCCGTGGCCTGTTCTCCATCTCTTTTCTCTGAACAGGGAATTCCAGCGGAAAGCGGGCCCGCCACGGCCCCTCCCAGGGCGCTCTCGCTCCTTGAGCATTTATTTGTTATTTAGTAGTTAAGTTTTTGTGGGGAGAGGGGAGAATGATAGTTGAACCTAAAATACAGTCTCTAGCCCTGTGAACTGCCTGATTTGAAGCTCGGCTCGGCTGGGTGCAGTGGCTCACCCCTGTAATCCCAACACTTTGGGAGGCTGAGGTGGGTAGATCACCAGAGCTCAGGACTTGGAGACCAGTCTGGTCTCTACCAACAACACAAAAATTAGCTGGGCGTGGTAGTGCACACCTGTAATCCCAGCCATTCGAGAGGCTGAGGCAGAAGAATCACTTGAACCCAGGAGGCGGGAGTTGTAGTGAGCTGAGAGGACACTGTTACACTCTAGCTTATGTGACCGAGCAAGGCTCCGTCTCAGATAGATAGATAGACAGACAGACAGACAGAGCGGGCAAGACTCCTTTCAGTTAGGAAAGGGAGAGAGATAAAAGAAGGAAAAACGCGTGGCTCACAGCTGCTCACTGCAACCCAGGACTTTGGGTCAGCCTGGGCAGCACAGCAGAACCTTGTCTCTACCAAAAAAAAATGCTGAGTGCGGTGTCGCGCGCCTGTGGTTCCAGCTACTCAGGAGGCTGAGGCTGGAGGATTGCTTGAGCCCAGGAAGTCAAGGCTGTGGTGAGTCATGATTGTGCCATTACACTCCAGCCTGGGTGGACCCTGTATCCTAAAAAAAAAGAAACCAGCCGTGGCCACCTCACCGCATTTCCACTTTCACACCTGTGTAGGAAGTGCGTGAGAGAAGCCCCGGGGTCTGGGTCTCCAGGCCACACCTGCTGGGAGGGCCCTGGCTGAGTTGTTCACACTTCCTCCTCTCACTCAGGGTTTTCCAGGCTCAGGATTCTCAAAACTGTCATTCAGATGTACCTTGAGGTATGGAATTTTATCTGCTTCTCCTTGGTTTTACCTAGTTTATTTCATTGTTTAGAATCTTGTGTGATGTGTGGGAATCCTTAACCTAATGAAGCTAGATGGAAAACTGAGATGCTGGGCGTGCACATTCCAGTGGCGTGGGCGTGGTAGGAAGGCTGGACGCTGTCCAGTGCGCTGCCTTGTGACGGCAGGTGCAGCAGGCATACCTGGCTGGGGCCTTGGCCGAGTTTAGATGGCTGGTTGGGCACTCACATGCTGTGCCTTGCCTTTCTCCAGGTCGCCCCCAGGAGGCCCTCGGGACACCGGTCAGGATGATGCCGCTCCCCGTGAAGCTGACCTTCCCGCGCCTAGCCTGTGCCTTGGCCTCCTGCCGTCTGGCTCCTGCAGGACACAGAGGAAGTGGCCTTCTGCACACAGCCCCCATAGCCCCCTCAGACAGGACTACCCCAGTGTTCACCCGCGCCCTGGGCTTTGGGGACAGAACTGCTGTGGTTGACCAGCATGGCCACCACACGTACGCAGAGCTTTATTCCCGCAGCCTTCGCCTGTCCCGGGAGATCTGCGGGCTCCGTGGGTGTGTTGGCGGGGGCCTCCGCGAGGAGAGGGTCTCCTTCCTGTGTGCCAATGATGCCTCCTACGTCGTGGCCCAGTGGGCCTCGTGGATGAGTGGCGGCGTGGCGGTCCCCCTCTACAGGAAGCACCCTGCGGCCCAGCTGGAGTACGTCATCTGTGACTCCCAGAGCTCAGTGGTCCTTGCCGGCCAGGAATACCTGGAGCTCCTGAGCCCTGTGGTCCGGAAGCTGGGGGTCCCGCTGCTGCCTCTCACACCAGCTGTCTACAGTGGAGTGGCGGAGGAAGTGGCAGAGGGGCCAGTCCCGGAGCAGGGCTGGAGAGACCAGGGCGCCATGATCATCTACACCAGCGGGACCACAGGGAAGCCCAAGGGCGTGCTGAGCACCCACCGCAACCTCGGGGCTATGGTGAGTGCCGCCCCGCGCCGCTGCGGACCCGTCACAGTGCAGTGCTCTGGGTGCACTCCGGCCAGAAGTTGTCCCTTTCCCTCGGGGCTATGGTGAGTGCCGCCCCGCGCCGCTGCAGACCCGTCACAGTGCAGTGCTCTGGGTGCACTCCGGCCAGAAGTTGTCCCTTTCCCTCGGGGCTATGGTGAGTGCCGCCCCGCGCCGCTGCGGACCCGTCACAGTGCAGTGCTCTGGGTGCACTCCGGCCAGAAGTTGTCCTTTTCCCTCGCTTTTCCGTGGAGTCATTCATGGTTGTCACCATCCTGCAGACCTGTGTGAGGTGCCCAGACACGGCCCGCAGGGTGTGGCCGCCGGCCCACTGGCTGCACAGGATGGCTCTGTGAGTGGCCAAGCACAAAGGCGCAGGCAGGGGCGACGCCTTCCGGTGTAGAGGGGTTGAGGGGCTGCTGCTGGCCCCACCAGGACCATGTGCCAGGAGGTCAGAGGGACCCTCTCTGCCTGTGATGCTGAGGGGCTTTTCAGAGGCAGCCACGTGTTCGGATGTGTGGTCATGACCCCATGTACACCCATGTCCCACTCATTTTTGTGTCCTGTGGCCTCAGTCACATCTTCACAGAACTCTAGAGCCAGGTCACTTATCTGTCATTTGTATCCTGCTTTCTTCCAAAAGTATCCATGTGTGTCATAGAGTCTCTCACGCAATTGAAGCAGTAAAGTAAAAATGAGAGCTCAAAACCACGACAGGGAGGGTAGAAAGTGGACCCTATGGAGTTGTCGCTTGACACAGGAGCCGTGAGCACACAGGTGACGACAGTTCATGAATCGGCAGAGCTCTGCGTGGGCAGTGCTGTGGCTGAGCAAGCGGTTGGGCTGGGAGTCTGGATTCTAGTCTGAACGGCGCTGGGTCCCTGAGTCCCAGGCCTGTGCAGGTGCAGAGCTGGGGATGGCAATGCTAGGTCATGGCTCCATCTGTCTGGTGTTGGCAGAGCCACTCCACCAGCTTCTAAATTCCCTAAAGCCTCTGGCTGGGTATGGCACTGTCCTCTGTCCCCAGAATCAGCCAGTGACCCTGCAGATCTGCTGTGGTTTCTTCGTCATCTTGCGAGGCTTTAGAGGGGAGCAGCAAAGCACCAGCCTTCTCCTTCCCGCTTCCTCAGCTGGGAGGCCCAGAGCTCCCGTCCCTGAGCCCGGATCTGTGTGCTGCTGCAGGCCACAGCCTCCGGCTTCCTCAGCCGGGGGACCCAGAGCTCCCGTCCCTGAGCCTGGATCTGTGTGCTGCTGTAGGCCACAGCCTCCTGCTTCCTCAGCCGGGGGACCCAGAGCTCCCGTCCCTGAGTCCAGGTCTGTGTGTGTGGCTGTGAGCCACAGCCTCCCCCTTCCTCAGCTGGGGGACCCAGAGCTCCCGTCCCAGAGCCCAGGTCTGTGTGCTGCTGGGGGCCACAGTCTTGCTCCTGCTCTCAGCTGCGCTCTCATCCCCTGCAGGTGACTGGGCTGGTCCACAGGTGGGCATGGACCAAAGAAGATGTGATCCTCCACGTGCTCCCACTGCACCACGTCCACGGAGTGGTCAATGCGCTGCTCTGCCCGCTCTGGGTGGGCGCCACCTGCGTGATGATGCCCGAGTTCAGCCCTCAGCAGGTGAGTCGGGTCGTGGCTCCTGGCAGCGCCCTCGGAGCAGGTTCCTTTCCTGGTGTGCAGTCGTCCCGTACCCACAGGGACGCAGATGCCAGGACCTTGGGAAGCACGGCACGCTGTGCATACAAGGCTTTTTGCTATACATGTGTACCTGTGATAAAGCTTCATTTGTAAGTTAGACACAGGAAGAGATTAACAGTAACAGAAGTTAACCCGTGTACTGTAGTACATTATGTGGAGGCGCTCTGTCTTCAGCATACCTTCCGGTACTGTGCTCCCGTTTTGAGACTGCAGTGGCCTCGCGTCACTGAAGCCGTGAACAGTGAGACTGGGTGAGCTGGGCAACTGCAGGCCCTGCTGGCCGTGAGCTCCTGGGCTGCTGCGAATGCTCGCATACCTGCTTTAACACAGTGCAAGTTTGTTCTTCGTGCTTGGAAGCTCGGAGTCTGAGCTGAGTCTTACAGAGCTGACCCTGCGTGTGGTGGGGCTGCTCTGTCAGGAGGCTCCAGGGCAGAGTCTGTTCCTGCCTCTTCCAGCTTCTGGAGTCTTGAGGCCTCCTGTTGCCCTGGCTCCAGCTGCTTCACGGCCAGCTCTGCTTTTGGAGGCACATGGCCCTCTCTCCATGGTGAGCGCTCCCTCGTCTTTCCTTTGCACGGTCTGTGTGGGTAGTCCAAGATAATCTCCCGTCGTGAGGTCCTTTGCTTCACCTACCTGCAGTTCCTGCCACTTTGTGAGGTGACGCCTTGGGGATCCAGGGCGCATGGTGTGGCCTCTTGAGCTGTGATGCGGCCACTGTGGCAGCTTTCGGTTACTCCGGAGTACTGGCCCAGCCGGAGGGCTGCTGCGGAGCCTCCGTGCCTCCCCTCTGCATTGCGACCTCTGTAGGTCTTCCTTGACGCAGGCAGAGAGGGAAGGTCGCGGCACTGGGCACACAGAGCACTGGTGCAGGAGCGGTCATCCCCGAGCTGCAGCGTACAGTCTCACCTGTGCTGGGCGCTGTCTCCAGGGCAGACCAGGGATGCTGCTTTGGAGGGAAACCACCTGGGCTTCAGGCAGGACTGCAGCATCAACCCTCTCCTGTCAGCTGGGGATGGCGGAGGCTTTTAGGAGCTGCTGTGCCCTATGCATTTCAGGGAAGGCGGTGGCCTTTAGGAGCTGCTGTGCCCTATGCATTTCAGGGATGGCGGTGGCCTTTAGGAGCTGCTGTGCCCTATGCATTTCAGGGAAGGCGGTGGCCTTTAGGAGCTGTTGTGACCTGCATGCATTTCAGGGAAGGTGGTGGCTTTTAGGGGCTACGGTGACCTGCATGCATTTCAGGGAAGGTGGTGGCTTTTAGAAGCTACGGTGACCTGCATACATTTCAGAGATGGGAGTGGCTTTTGGGAGCTGCTGTGACCTGCATGCATTTCAGGGATGGCGGTGGCTTTTAGGGGCTGCTGTGGCCTGTGTGCCTTTCAGCTGACTGCATGTGAGAGCCACTCACCAGGCTGCAGAGGGCACAGGGGGCTGGCCTTGAGCCCGCAGGAAGGACAGGATGTGTGCCTGTCACAGGTGCGGTGAAGCAGAGACCTCAGGTGAGGCTGTGGATGCTTGCTGACCTCCACCCTTAAATTACGCCTTTTATTCACGGGAAATAAAGTCTAAAAAGTGAATGTGGAAAAAGCCCTTAGGTTTGGATCACGTCATGATCTTTCTCATCAGAGTGCTGTTCTCCTGAGCAGAGGGGCCCGCCTCTAAGGCCAGGTGCCCGGAGCTGGGCTCCAGTTCCATGGTGGGCTGTCCTGCAGGGCAGATGTCCTGGCCAGAGGAGGCACAGCCCCACACTCACTGCTCTTGCCAAGGACTCTTCCTGTCTGAAGTTTTTCTGGAAGTCTGAAGTTTTTCTCAAACCCTACTCAGGTGTGACTCTCTCCGAAAAGGGGCCATTCAAGTGGATGCTTCCTGTTCTGCTGCTCTCACGTGCAGCCCTACCCAGCTCGCCTCTGCTTCTGCAGCTGAGAGGCTGCTCCTCTCCACCGCCAGGCGCCTGACCTCACATGGTGGCTGGAGGTGGAGAGCAGGCAGCTCATCTGGCCCTCCACCTCTCTGACCTTCAGCCTCATCATCGGAAAATAAGGGGTCCTGGCCGCGTGAGCCTGAGGGGTGTGTAGGAGGGCCTGTCCTGGCTCCCCTGAGGGAATATGGCTCAGTGGCCCAACCCTCCTTGTGGCTGTCTCCTTTGGTGAGTGCCGGGCATGGACACAGCTGTCCTGGGTGAGCGTCTGCTGAGCCGAAGTGGTTTTGTTGCAGTGAGTTCCCTGGGCGTGCGCTGTGGGTGGCTCAGCGCCTGCTGTGCAGGGACCTTCGATGCCTTTGCTGTGTCTCTGGGGGCTCCAGGGGGCTCCAGCATCTGTACCTGTGACTGGGCCCCTCAGCTTGCGCCGCCTTGGCCCCTGCTCCTTGGCAGCCTGGCCTCAAGCCTCTGTTGGGGGCCTCCCGGACACTGACAGTGGCTGGTCTGCCATGGTCACTTGGATAGAGGCAGTGACAGCCTTTGTCATAGACGTGCCAGGATGTGTGCAGCCGGCAGGGGCAGAGGCAGAGGTTTCCCACGGAGCCGAGGGGCAGGGGCAGGGGCAGAGCGTCCCCCAGGGAGCCAAGGGGCAGGGGCAGGGGCAGGGGCAGAGGTTTCCCACGGAGCCGAGGGGCAGGGGCAGAGGCAGAGCGTCCCCCAGGGAGCCAAGGGGCAGGGGCAGAGGCAGAGGTCTCCCAAGGAGCCAAGGGTAGGTTGGTTCTGTCCTCCAGAGTAAAGAGTGTGTCACCCTCAGGGCGAGAGGCAGGTGGGTGCAAGTGCCGGTGCCGGCTGGCTGTCGCAGATCCAGATTTCCTCTGCTCGCTGCTTCTCCAGCGCTGTGTGAATGGCAGCACCTGGCCTTCCCAGTGCCCGTAAGCACACGACTGGGGAGCTGCTGCTCTGGCATCTCTGTTCAGGGGCATCTGCCCTGGGCTCTCTGCTGGGGGTCTCTGCCCGGGAGTGTCTGCCCTGGGCTCTCTGCTGGGGGTCTGCTGTCATCTTCCTGACACTGCAGACTGGCTGGTTAGTGGACACAGGGGAAAGTCTCAGACCTTCACTGTTACTGACACTTATTTGGGATTTTCTCTAAACTCTGCCCTGAAAACTTAATATTTGAACAAATTTGATGCTGTGGCTACAAAAGATTGCAACTCTTTCACAAACTTCGCATTTCAGGGTTTTGCAGCTTTAGAAATTTATGTTTGTGAAATCCAGCTGTCAGCATGATTGAATGTGGGGGTTTTGTCTAAGACTGTATTTAAGAATGTGTATGATACAGGTGTGGGGCGAGCAGAAACCTGCGGTGGCTTTGTGGGTTTCAGGATCTTCAGGTCATCCTGCTGCACAGGTGGTGGGCGTCAGCATCTGCAGGTGACGGATGGGATTGGGGGACACAGAGGATGGTGGGTGTCAGTGTCTGCAGGTGACGGATGATGCTGGGGGACAGGAGGAGGACGCTGGAAGATGGATGTGCAGCCACAGCCTCTGGAGCTCAGAGTCACCGCTGACAAGGCAGCAGAGGCTCCCATCAGTCACTTGTCTCTGACAGCACTGCCCTGGCTGAGTCCTCAGGATGGCAGCGTGCACTTGGGAGAGCAGAGCAGTGAATCAGGGCGGGGCGGCTGGGAGTGCCCCGTGTGGGAACTGCTGTCTGGTGGGGTCTGTGCTATGGCAGCTCAGGTTAGAGCAACAGGCGTGCTCCTGCCGCCTCGGAAGCACTTGTTGGTAGTGAAGTGTTCTGGCGCCCTTTGGGGGGCTCCAGGCCTTACAGTGCTGCCGGGAAGTGTGGCAGTGCATTGGGATGTGCCGGAGGAAGGAGATCATGCTCAGCTCTCAGTGCCCTTCTCTAGGGCTGCAGCTGCCTGCCGAAGATTTGGATGAATTCCAGGGAAGGCATTCCTTCCAGGCCTGTCACCTCTGCGGGCTCCCCACCCTCAGCCTTGTCCTGCTTCGTGGGTGCTCCCCACCCCTCAGCCTTGTCCTGCTTCGTGGGTGCTCCCCACCCTCCACCTTGTCCTGCTTCGCGGGTGCTCCCCACCCTCAGCCTCGTCCTGATTCGCGGGTGCTCCCCACCCTCAGCCTCGTCCTGCTTCGCGGGTGCTCCCCACCCTCAGCCTCGTCCTGCTTCGCGGGTGCTCCCCACCCTCAGCCTCGTCCTGCTTCGCGGGTGCTCCCCACCCTCAGCCTCGTCCTGCTTCGCGGGTGCTCCCCACCCTCAGCCTCGTCCTGCTTCGTGGGTGCTCCCCACCCTCAGCCTCGTCCTGCTTCGTGGGTGCTCCCCACCCTCAGCCTCGTCCTGCTTCGTGGGTGCTCCCCACCCTCCACCTTGTCCTGCTTCGCGGGTGCTCCCCACCCTCAGCCTCGTCCTGCTTCGCGGGTGCTCCCCACCCTCAGCCTTGTCCTGCTGCACATGTGCTCCCCGCCCCTCTCAGCCCCTCAGCGCCGTCCCACTCCACGTGTTCCCTTGTGCTTCTGGGTCACTGCACTGTTTCATAGTTTCTCCGAGTGTTGCATCATATGGGTTTGTTCTTTTAGCATTGCTATGTTGTATTTTGTAATAAGCAGGAGCCACAGTGTGCTTTTCCCTTCTCCTGTTGAAAGGCTTTGGACTGTTTTCAGTTTGTGGCCATTAGAAAGAACAGTTGCTGTGAACATTCTCATGTAGGTGTCATAGTAGTTGCTTCTTGGATCCATGCGTCCTGGTGCCAGCTTACAGGCTGGGCATGGATTTCAGTTTCGTTGAAACTGCCAAAGTTCTCAAACATGGTTGCGTATTTCATATGCCCACCAGCCCCATTCTGCTGGTACCAGTTTACTGTATGAGTCCGTGTGACGCTGCTGATGGAGAAGGGTGGGAAGAAAGAGAGCTCTAATTGGCCTGACAATCCCACATGGCTGGGGAGGCCTCAGAATCATGGCGGGAGGTGAAAGGCACTTCTTACCTGGCGGAGGCAAGAGAAAATGAGGAAGAAGCAAAAGTGGAAACCCCTGATTCAGTTTCATGAGAATAGCACGGGAAAGACCCACCCCCATCATGCAGTTATCTCCTCCCCGTGTTCCTCCCACAACACGTGGTCATTCTGGGAGATACAGTTCAAGTTGAGATTTGGGTGGGGACACAGACACCATATCAGGAGTCCTAACACATTTTTAAGTTCCCCACGTGTCTCCTCTCGGCTGGCTTCCCCAAGGAGCACAGTGCTTCCCCTCGTTCTTTTCCTTCATCCCTGGGAACCTCTTTTCAGTAGATCTCGTCCTCGTTCTTTTCCTTCAGCCTGGGAACCTCTTTTCAGTAGATCCCGTCCTCGTTCTTTTCCTTCATTCCTGGGATCTCTTTTCAGTAGATCTCGTCCTCGTTCTTTTCCTTCATTCCTGGGATCTCTTTTCAGTAGATCTCGTCCTCGTTCTTTTCCTTCAGCCTGGGAACCTCTTTTCAGTAGATCCCGTCCTCGTTCTTTTCCTTCATTCCTGGGATCCTCTTTTCAGTAGATCTCGTCCTCGTTCTTTTCCTTCATTCCTGGGATCTCTTTTCAGTAGATCCCGTCCTCGTTCTTTTCCTTCATTCCTGGGATCCTCTTTTCAGTAGATCTCGTCCTCGTTCTTTTCCTTCAGCCTGGGAACCTCTTTTCAGTAGATCCCGTCCTCGTTCTTTTCCTTCATTCCTGGGATCTCTTTTCAGTAGATCCCGTCCTCGTTCTTTTCCTTCATTCCTGGGATCCTCTTTTCAGTAGATCTCATCCTCGTTCTTTTCCTTCATTCCTGGGATCCTCTTTTCAGTAGATCCCGTCCTCGTCCTTTTCCTTCATTCCTGGGATCCTCTTTTCAGTAGATCTCGTCCTCGTTCTTTTCCTTCAGCCTGGGATCCTCTTTTCAGTAGATCCCGTCCTCGTTCTTTTCCTTCAGCCTGGGAACCTCTTTTCAGTAGATCTCGTCGTTCTTTTCCTTCATTCCTGGGATCCTCTTTTCAGTAGATCCCGTCCTCGTTCTTTTCCTTCATTCCTGGGATCTCTTTTCAGTAGATCTCGTCCTCGTTCTTTTCCTTCATTCCTGGGATCCTCTTTTCAGTAGATCCCGTCCTCGTTCTTTTCCTTCATTCCTGGGATCTCTTTTCAGTAGATCTCGTCCTCGTTCTTTTCCTTCATTCCTGGGATCCTCTTTTCAGTAGATCCCGTCCTCGTTCTTTTCCTTCAGCCTGGGAACCTCTTTTCAGTAGATCTCGTCCTCGTTCTTTTCCTTCATTCCTGGGATCCTCTTTTCAGTAGATCCCGTCCTCGTTCTTTTCCTTCATTCCTGGGATCTCTTTTCAGTAGATCTCGTCCTCGTTCTTTTCCTTCATTCCTGGGATCCTCTTTTCAGTAGATCCCGTCCTCGTTCTTTTCCTTCAGCCTGGGAACCTCTTTTCAGTAGATCTCGTCCTCGTTCTTTTCCTTCATTCCTGGGATCTCTTTTCAGTAGATCTCGTCCTCGTTCTTTTCCTTCATCCCTGGGATCCTCTTTTCAGTAGATCTCGTCCTCGTTCTTTTCCTTCATTCCTGGGATCTCTTTTCAGTAGATCTCATCCTCGTTCTTTTCCTTCATTCCTGGGATCCTCTTTTCAGTAGATCCCGTCCTCGTTCTTTTCCTTCAGCCTGGGAACCTCTTTTCAGTAGATCTCGTCCTCGTTCTTTTCCTTCATTCCTGGGAATCTCTTTTCAGTAGATCCCGTCCTCGTTCTTTTCCTTCATTCCTGGGATCCTCTTTTCAGTAGATCCCGTCCTCGTTCTTTTCCTTCATTCCTGGGATCCTCTTTTCAGTAGATCCCGTCCTCGTTCTTTTCCTTCATTCCTGGGATCTCTTTTCAGTAGATCTCATCCTCGTTCTTTTCCTTCAGCCTGGGAACCTCTTTTCAGTAGATCTCGTCCTCGTTCTTTTCCTTCATTCCTGGGATCTCTTCAGTAGATCTCGTCCTCGTTCTTTTCCTTCATCCCTGGGATCCTCTTTTCAGTAGATCTCATCCTCGTTCTTTTCCTTCATCCCTGGGAACCTCTTTTCAGTAGATCTCGTCCTCGTTCTTTTCCTTCATTCCTGGGATCCTCTTTTCAGTAGATCCCGTCCTCGTTCTTTTCCTTCATCCCTGGGATCTCTTTTCAGTAGATCCCGTCCTCGTTCTTTTCCTTCATTCCTGGGATCCTCTTCAGTAGATCCCGTCCTCGTTCTTTTCCTTCAGCCTGGGATCCTCTTTTCAGTAGATCCCGTCCTCGTTCTTTTCCTTCAGCCTGGGAACCTCTTTTCAGTAGATCCCGTCCTCGTTCTTTTCCTTCATTCCTGGGATCCTCTTTTCAGTAGATCTCGTCCTCGTTCTTTTCCTTCAGCCTGGGAACCTCTTTTCAGTAGATCCCGTCCTCGTTCTTTTCCTTCATCCCTGGGATCTCTTTTCAGTAGATCCCGTCCTCGTTCTTTTCCTTCATTCCTGGGATCCTCTTTTCAGTAGATCCCGTCCTCGTTCTTTTCCTTCAGCCTGGGATCCTCTTTTCAGTAGATCCCGTCCTCATTCTTTTCCTTCATTCCTGGGATCTCTTTTCAGTAGATCCCGTCCTCGTTCTTTTCCTTCATTCCTGGGATCTCTTTTCAGTAGATCTCATCCTCGTTCTTTTCCTTCAGCCTGGGATCCTCTTTTCAGTAGATCTCGTCCTCGTTCTTTTCCTTCATTCCTGGGATCCTCTTTTCAGTAGATCTCGTCCTCGTTCTTTTCCTTCAGCCTGGGAACCTCTTTTCAGTAGATCTCATCCTCGTTCTTTTCCTTGATTCCTGGGATCCTCTTTTCAGTAGATCTCATCCTCGTTCTTTTCCTTCATTCCTGGGATCTCTTTTCAGTAGATCCCGTCCTTGTTCTTTTCCTTCATTCCTGGGATCTCTTTTCAGTAGATCTCGTCCTCGTTCTTTTCCTTCAGCCTGGGATCCTCTTTTCAGTAGATCTCGTCCTCGTTCTTTTCCTTCATTCCTGGGATCTCTTTTCAGTAGATCCCGTCCTCGTTCTTTTCCTTCATTCCTGGGATATCTTTTCAGTAGATCTCGTCCTCGTTCTTTTCCTTCATTCCTGGGATCCTCTTTTCAGTAGATCCCGTCCTCGTTCTTTTCCTTCATTCCTGGGATCTCTTTTCAGTAGATCTCATCCTCGTTCTTTTCCTTCATTCCTGGGATCTCTTTTCAGTAGATCCCGTCCTCGTTCTTTTCCTTCATTCCTGGGATCCTCTTTTCAGTAGATCCCGTCCTCGTTCTTTTCCTTCATTCCTGGGATCTCTTTTCAGTAGATCTCATCCTCGTTCTTTTCCTTCATTCCTGGGATCTCTTTTCAGTAGATCCCGTCCTCGTTCTTTTCCTTCATTCCTGGGATCCTCTTTTCAGTAGATCCCGTCCTCGTTCTTTTCCTTCAGCCTGGGAACCTCTTTTCAGTAGATCTCGTCCTCGTTCTTTTCCTTCATTCCTGGGATCCTCTTTTCAGTAGTTCTCGTTCTGCAGCTTTGCTGACGACAGATCCCTCAATATTGTTTCACTCGAAATGTTTTTCTTGCACTTCCCTTTTCAAAAGCAGCTCTATCGAGATACAGTTCACGTACTGTAAAGTTTACTGTCGTGAATTATGAACTGTGTGGCCGTCACTTCAAACTGGTGTCCATTTTCCGTCAGTCCTTCCTGCCCTTCCCAGCCCCTTGCGACCACGAACCTGCTTTCTGCCTTCGACATTCCTTGTCGTGGACAGCAGTGCATGCACACAGGCCGTGTCACCTGCAGCCTTCGTTCCAGCTTCCTCCATTTGTAGGGTGCTGTCCTGTGTGTCAGTCACTTGTTCCGGAAGAGTACTTTATCCTGTGGAGATAGCACATTTTCTCTATCCCTTCACTGCCTCGTGGGCATTCGCACTGTTTCCAGTTTGGGGCTGTCTGAATCATGCTGCCATGAGCATTTGCACATGAATCTCTGTAGATGTGTTTGCACTGATCTTAATGGACACAGAGGGGTAGAATTGATGGGTGGTATGGTGAGTTTCTGTTTAATGTTTTTAGAGACTGGGAAACTGGCCGGGCGCAGTGGCTCACACCTGTAATCCCAGCACTTTGGGCGGCCAGGCAGGTGGATCATCTGAGGTCAGGAGTTGAAGACCAGCCTGGCCAACATGGTGAAACTTCGTCTCTACTGAAAATACAAAATTAGCCGGGCGTGGTGGCGCACACCTGTAATCCCAGGTACTCCGGAGGCTGAGGAAGGAGAATGGCTTGAACACAGGGGGCGGAGGTTGCAGTGAGCCGACCGACATCGCACCACTGACATCGCACCACTGCTTTCCAGCCTGGGCAACAGAGCAAGACTCTGTCTCAAGAAGGAGAGAACTGAACTGGGAAACAGTTTTCCAAGATGGCTGTGTTGTGCATTCTCAGCAGTGGCGTATGAGAGGCTGTTTCCTTACTCTGCGTCAGCACTTACCGTTGCCTTCAATTTGCCGTCCTAGTGATACTGATGCTGAGTTCCTTTCTCTCTGAGACGGAGTCTTGCTCTGTCCAGGCTGGACCTAGTGATACTGATGCTGAGCTCTTTTTCTCTGAGACGGAGTCTTGCTCTGTCCAGGCTGGACGTAGTGATACTGATGCTGAGCTCTTTTTCTCTAAGGCGGAGTCTTGCTCTGTCCAGGCTGGACCTAGTGATAATGATGCTGAGCTCCTTTTTCTCTAAGGCGGAGTCTTGCTCTGTCCAGGCTGGACCTAGTGATACTGATGGTGAACTCTTTTTTTTCTCTGAGGCGGAGTCTTGCTCTGTCCAGGCTGGACCTAGTGATACTGATGGTGAGCTCTTTTTTTTCTCTGAGGCGGAGTCTTGCTCTGTCCAGGCTGGAGTGCAGTGACTTAGTCTTAGCTCACTGCAATCTCTGCCTTTCGGGTTCAAGCGATTCTCCTGTCTCAGCCGTCTCAGCAGTTGGGATTACAGGCATGCACCACCACGCCCAGCTACTTTTTTGTATTTTTTTAGGGACAGGGTTTCGTCGTGTTGGCCAGGCTGGTCTTGAACTTCTGACCTCAAGTAATCTGCCTGCTTCAGCCTCCCAGAGTGCCATGATTACAGGCGCGAGCCTCTGTGCCGGCCAGATGTTGAGCGTTTCCATGTTTGTTTTTAGTTTTTTCTTTTTAAACGTTTTTTGTAGAGACACAGCTTCCCGACGTTGCCCAGCCTGGCCTCTCTCCCTCTGCTCCTCTGTTCCGTCTCCCTCCCCTGGACTGCACCCGGTCACGGGTGCTGCTTCTCGGGTGCCACACCTCCCTCGCCCGGCTCGCCTGTGTCTTTGCTTTTCTGTCTGCACTTCAGCCTAGATCCCGTCCGTGACCCGTGCTGACTTCTTTCCTCTTTTCTGCTGTCGTGTTTGTTGTTAGGTCTATTTAATGAATCTTCGTTTCGGAGCTTCTGTTTTCAGTGTTACGATTTCTGCAGTTCTCCATTTCCCCGTGTTGTTCATGTTCTCTTCTGAATTCCTTAATCTGGTTATTGCAGTCACGTGAGGGGCCTTGTCTGGCGATTCTGGCATCTGGATTTCCTGAGGCTCTGCTCTGTTTGGTCCTCCCTTCACTTTGGGGTCACATCTTTGTTTCCCTGCGTGCTTTGTCACGGTGAAGGGTTCCAGTCTTTGTCTTTGAGAGAATGTCATTTCTTCCCTGGAGATTCCTGCCTTTCTCTGCCAGGCACCACAGGGAGGCGCTTATAACTGCAGTCCAGTGAGGAGGGGGGTGGGCCGGGGGTGGACAGTGAGGAGGGGGATGGGCCGGGGATGGACAGTGAGGAGGGGGGTGGGCCCGGGATGGACAGTGAGGAGGGGGATGGGCCGGGGATGGACAGTGAGGTGGGGGATGGGCCGGGGATGGACAGTGAGGTGGGGGATGGGCCGGGGATGGACAGTGAGGAGGGGGATGGGCCGGGGATGGACAGTGAGGTGGGGGATGGGCCGGGGATGGACAGTGAGGAGGGGGATGGGCCGGGGATGAACAGTGAGGAGGGGGATGGGCCGGGGATGGACAGTGAGGAGGGGGGTGGGCCGGGGATGGACAGTGAGGAGGGGGATGGGCCCGGGATGGACAGTGAGGAGGGGGGTAGGCCCGGGATGGACAGTGAGGTGGGGGATGGGCCGGGGATGGATAGTGAGGAGGGGGATGGGCCGGGGATGGACAGTGAGGTGGGGGATGGGCCGGGGATGGACCGTGAGGAGGGGGGTGGGCCCGGGATGGACAGTGAGGAGGGGGATGGGCCGGGGATGGACAGTGAGGAGGGGGATGGGCCCGGGATGGACAGTGAGGAGGGGGGTAGGCCCGGGATGGACAGTGAGGTGGGGGATGGGCCGGGGATGGATAGTGAGGAGGGGGATGGGCCGGGGATGGACAGTGAGGTGGGGGATGGGCCGGGGATGGACCGTGAGGAGGGGGGTGGGCCCGGGATGGACAGTGAGGTGGGGGATGGGCCGGGGATGGACAGTGAGGTGGGGGATGGGCCGGGGATGGACAGTGAGGAGGGGGATGGGCCGGGGATGGACAGTGAGGAGGGGGATGGGCCGGGGATGGACAGTGAGGTGGGGGATGGGCCGGGGATGGACCGTGAGGAGGGGGGTGGGCCCGGGATGGACAGTGAGGAGGGGGATGAGCCGGGGATGGACTGCAGTGTCAGCTTTCATTGGCCCCAGTCTCAGCACTGTGTGGATGAGATCTGACCAGTGCGTCATGGGCCTCTGTTAGGGGCTGACCCCACAGCACAAAGCATGCCCTCTGCCCTCTGCCCTCTGCCCTCTGCCACAGCCATTCGGGGCTCCATGTGGAACATCTGCAGGTAGAGAGGGCCACGGAAGGTGCATGGCTCACCAGCTCTTCCTGAAGCTTTGTGGGCAATGCAAGAACCGCTAATGAGTGAGGAGCTTAAAACATATTTATATTTAAGCAAGAAATGTTGATTATGGAATAAAATATGTTCACGTGACTCTTAGATAAAAGACTTCACCTATTGACTAGTCACCGCGTGCCTCTCCATACTGGAAACCGTGCTGACTTGGGGTCTGCAGGTGGTCGCGGGGGCCTCCCGCCAGCTTCCCCAAGGTGCACGTCCGCCCTCCTCTGTGTTGCTGGAAGAGCCTGCCCTACCCGTGTCTCTCCATGCCCACAGATCCCAAAGCCTTTCCCAGCTCTCCCCATGATTGCTCTTTGCCCCCCATGGCTTCTCTTCCCCCTACGATTGCTCTTCCCCCTCCATGATTGCTCTTCCCCCCCAGTCATTGCTCTTCCCCCTCCACGATTGCTCTGACCCCCACGATTGCTCTTCCCCTCTACAGTTGCTCTTCCTCCTCCACCGTTGCTCTTCCCCCAGTGATTGCTCTTCCCCCAATAATTGCCCTTCCTCCTCCATGATTGCTCTCCCCCACCACGATTGCTCTTCCCCTCCCACGGTTACTCTCCCCCCATGGTTACTCTCCCCCCACGGTTGCTCTCCCCCCATGGTTGCTCTTCCCCTTTCAGGGCAGACACAGTTGCCCCACGCAAGGTGACTTCTGTGGGAACGGGTCGGAGGCTGAGGCACCGATTTTAGATGGGAGGTGCTGTGGACCCCTGACTCTGACCGATGAGAGGCTCCGTGCTTGGAACCTGGAGCCCCTGCCGTGGGTCTCGGTGCCGCTTGCTCATCTTCTTACTGAGGGCTTCCTTTCCTCTGCAGGTTTGGGAGAAGTTCTTAAGTTCTGAAACGCCGCGGATCAGTGTCTTTATGGCAGTGCCTACCATGTACGCCAAGCTGATGGAGTACCACGGCAGACATTTCACCCAGACGCATGTCCAGGATTTCGTGCGTGCCGTTTGTGAACAAAAAATCAGGTAAATGAAAAGACTTTCCGTTCGCACGGTCTTAAAGATCAGCAGGTAGAACGTACTTCCAATGGTCACTTCTGAGTTCTAGGAAGCAGCACGGCGCGTTTCCTTTCAGTGTTCTCCCTCTCCAGCCGTCTACACGCACATCTAGACTGTTCCACGCTGACTGCTGTCTGTATTCCGTGTCACTCTGCCTCTGTCTTTCTCTCCATCTGTCTCTACCTCTGTGTCTCTGTCTTCATCTGGGTGTCTTCCCTCTCCTGTCCATCTGTCTCTGTGTCATGGGGTCTGAAGGACCAGGGTGAGGACAGTGACCTGAGACACTGGCTCCTGCCTCCTGTGCCCACCTGTCCCGGTGCCTGCCCGCGTTCGGCAGCTTCTCTCTGTCTTCGTAGCAGCCCCGTGACCCCTCCTGCCTGGGGCTCATTCTGCTGCTTTTCCTTCCATCCCTGCTCCTCCCGGGGCCGAGCTGGTCTTTCAGGCCATTCAGTGGCGTGTTTGCTCTGCACTCTTGCCTGAACCTGCAGGCCTGGGAAAGTCCCCTTTCCCTCATGTCTGCTGAAGTGTGTCCTCTAACTGGAGATGCACACGTGTGGCTCAGCGAGTCTCCGCACACACCGCAGCCCGCACCACCCGCAGAGTCCTGGGTGGAGGGTTTTCTTGTTGTAAGAGGCAGGAGCGGCGTGGCGGGCGGACCGCAGGAAGTGAACAGAAGGCTCCACTTAACTGTGTTTCCAGTGGGTTTGTGGGTGTCTGCGGCTGCCGTGCCGCTCCTCCCTGTCCCCAGGAAGTGCCCAGGGAAGTGGCACTTGGTTCCTGGAGAGAATTCCGGGCTGTCAGGGCACACACCTGATACTGCTTCCTCCCTTCGCCATTCCCTTGCCCCTTTTCTGTGAGGCTGCCGGAGCCGTGGTGTTGCTGCTGCTACTCACTGCCCACTCAAAGCCCCACCTGGGGTGCCCTGGGGCAGGGCAGAGCCCAAGCTGAGCGGGATAAGCTGTATATTTTACCACATCTAAGGAACCGATGGCAAGAATGAGGTCAGTGAAGGAGAGGATCCTGTGATTTCCGGGGTGACAGAAGCAGTGAGACCTCAGCCATCTGGACTTCCTAGCCAGGGTCCTGGCCGTGCTGCCTCCTCATAAAGCAGCAGCAGGGACCCCTCTGCTCAAACCCAAACGAGCGCCTGCCTTCTGCATGTGAGGCTGTGTGAACACAGCACGGGGGCTCGGAGGGACCCCTCCACTCAAACCCAAACAAGAGCGCCTGCCTTCTGCATGTGAGGCTGTGTGAACACAGCACGGGGGCTCAGAGGGACCCCTCTGCTCAAACCCAAACAAGAGCGCCTGCCTTCTGCATGTGAGGCTGTGTGAACACAGCATGGGGGCAGCAGCAGGGACCCCTCCGCTCAAACCCAAACAAGAGTGCCTGCCTTCTGCATGTGAGGCTGTGTGAACACAGCACGGGGGCTCAGAGGGACCCCTCCGCTCAAACCCAAACAAGAGCGCCTGCCTTCTGCATGTGAGGCTGTGTGAACACAGCACGGGGGCTTGGAGGGACCCCTCCGCTCAAACCCAAACAAGAGCGCCTTCTCTCTGCATGTGAGGCTGTGTGAACACAGCACGGGGGCTCGGAGGGTTCTTCGGCCCTCATCCTGCCAAGCCTGTGAGCTGAGATGGCTCCACCTCTGCCGGCGGTTCCGAGCCCCTTGGGTGTGTCCGGCCTCACCCCTTGGGTGCTACAAGCCATTCATCCATGTCCCCGTTCTCCTGTGGAGCCTTCGAGCTGAGCTGGCTGTAGTCCCCGGAGGTGCCTGGCCACAGCCGCCACACTGTGGCTGCTTGCCCGTGGTCAGCTCTGTGGTCAGCAGCTGCGCGCTCACCGCTGTTCTTGAGCAATGCTGTGAACAGCGCTGGAACTTTGTGGGGGACACCATGGGACACCACGGACCCTAAAGACATTGTTACCCTAATTAGCTGTTAGGCCTGCTTACCTTCTAAAATGGACCCAACAAATCATTTCCAAAAAGCGAAGTCACACGTCGCCCAGGCTGCAGTGCTGGCCTGGGTGTGTGCTGCACCCAGTGCTATGTGCAGCCTGGGCTGCTGTGCTCGTGAAGGGGTGCCACCTCTGTGCACAGGGCCTCCCCGAGGGCTAAGGCTGCCTTTGGTTGTGCGTGTAGGCTCATGGTCTCGGGCTCCGCCGCCTTGCCCCTCCCTGTGCTGGAGAAGTGGAAGAACATCACAGGCCACACCCTGCTGGAGCGGTACGGCATGACCGAGATCGGCATGGCTCTGTCCGGGCCCCTGAACCCCGCAGCGCGAGTGCCAGGTACCAGCACTGCCCGTAGCCCCGTTCCCCTCCCACTTTGCCTTGAGCGCCCCCACCCCAGGCAGGCCTGTCTCCAACCACCCACATTTGGACTGAAGGGCAGTATGGAGGATGCTCCCTTGTGGGACAGACCACCAGGCCAGGAGAGCCCTCTGGGCACTCAGAGTACACTGCGACCTCCCCCTCCGGGAAGACCAGCCTTCTCCCAGGTCTCAGTGGGACGGATAGGGAGGGGTGTCGTGCTGGCCCCTGGCTGCGTGACTGCGGCGGCATGGAAAGAACAGCAGCGCCTGGAACAGGTTCCTCTGGAACATCTCAGAGGAAGGCTGGGCCCATGCTACTGGCTTCACACCATGTCAGCTGTGGTGGGAGCTTCCATCTGCCTGGAGTCCAGGTGCCATGCAGTGCCAGGGGAGGTGGGTGTGGGGGACAGGGTGGGGTGAGTGACCCAAGTGCCTGTCTTCTCTAGACAGGGGCTCCTGGCACCAGGCCCCTCTTGTTCAGTCTTCCCTGACAATCCCATTCTGACTTTAATATCAGCCAATGCTTCCAGCCCTGGGTCCTCCACAGGGACTTAGGGGAGCAGAGCCCACAGCTGTGGGGGGCATCCGGTTTCCTTCCATGAGCAGAGCCCACAGCTGGGGGGCACCCTACTTCTTTCTGTACAGCCCTTTCAGTCTGTCCAGACCAGAAGAGAGCTCTTGGTGTACACGTGAAAGTGAGACAGTCCCTGTAATCCCAGCACTTTGGGAGGCCGAGGCGGGTGGATCACGAGGTCAAGAGATCGAGACCATCCTGGTCAACATGGTGAAACCCCATCTCTACTAAAAATACAAAAAATTAGCTGGGCATGGTGGCGTGTGCCTGTAATCCCAGCTACTCGGGAGGCCGAGGCAGGAGAATTGCCTGAACCCAGGAGGCAGAGGTTGCAGTGAGCCGAGATCGCGCCATTGCACTCCAGCCTGTGTAATGAGCGAAACTCCATCTAAAAAAAAAGAGTGAGACAGTCCCACGTTTCTGTCTGTGCAGCTGCTTACCTGCATACACAGTAAGGTTAACCCCCTCTGGTGTGCGGTTCCATGAGTCTGAAGAAATGTCATCACAGTCAGATAGAGGAGGCTCCTTGTTCAGTTCGGTGACATCACAATCAGATAGGGTGAGCTCCTCTTTCTGTGATACCACAGTCAGAGGAGGCTCCTCGCCTCGTTCTGTGACATCACAGTCAGATAGAGGAGGCTCCTCGCCCCGTTCTGTGACATCACAGTCAGATAGAGGAGGCTCCTCGCCCCGTTCTGTGACATCACAGTCAGATAGAGGAGGCTCCTCGCCTCGTTCTGTGATATCACAGTCAGATAGAGGAGGCTCCTCACCTCGTTCTGTGACATCACAGTCAGATAGAGGAGGCTCCTCGCCTCGTTCTGTGACATCACAGTCAGATAGAGGAGGCTCCTCGCCCCGTTCTGTGACATCACAGTCAGATAGAGGAGGCTCCTCGCCTCGTTCTGTGATATCACAGTCAGATAGAGGAGGCTCCTCACCTCGTTCTGTGACATCACAGTCAGATAGAGGAGGCTCCTCGCCTCGTTCTGTGATACCACAGGCAGATAGAAGAGGCTCCTCTTCTCAGAAACTTTCCCTCCCTGGTGGTCAGCACCTCCTCTGCCTCCGAGGCCCGGCCCCTTGTTCCCATTTCTCTTCCCGTGGTTTTGCTTCTTCTGGAAGGTCATGTGGCTGAATCGTGCAGGATGGGGCCTCCGAGCCTGGCTGCCCGCACTCGGCTTCCGCCTGCCCTCGCCCGAGCTGTGTGTGTCAGAGCTCACTCCTTTCACTACCGAGTGGATCTGAGTGTGTGGGTGTGTTGCAGAGTTCGGAGACTGGAGAGACCGTTGAGGTTGCAGAGGGAGTTTATTTTAGGTATCCCTTGGCCCAGCTCAGATGCGCGTCAAAGGTGGCTGAGTGCCTAACAAAGACAGGGCTTGACTTTGTCTGTGAAGCACACTGTGGTGGGAAAACAGGTTTGCAGGTACAGAACAGTTTATCAAACAATGACAGACCCTAACTCAGGCTCACATATGACTGCTCTGCAGCGCTCGTTACGTGCAGAGCCCAGGAACCCTAACACGAGCCTGATCTGTTCTGTTGCCCCGCTACAGCCCCTAGAGGGCTGCAGTCCAGCCTGCTTCCCTGCTTCCGCACTGCTTACGACCTCCGCTGAACGTAGCGTTAGCAGCTGTAGAGAAGAAGAATACAGGAATCTCTAAACTTATTCAGGTTGCAAAGCAACACACGATTCTGCGGGAGGGGAAGGACTGGGAAGTTTGCTTATAGAAGAAATACTTAATTTCTGTTCCTCTTTCCTGCATTAATTTCAATTTTATATTATGTTGTTTCATTCATTTTTCTTTTCCCCCTTCAGATGCGCCACTGCTTGTGACCCCGTTTTAGGCAGTGACTCGTAAGATGTCATAAACATTGGCAGGCAGATTTCTGTGCAAACTTGGGTTTTTTTCACTTGGGCAGGTACCTAGGAGAGGGATGGTGGGGTTGCCTGAAGCTGCCAAGCTGTTCTCCACAGCAGCGGCACTGTCCCCTTCCCCTGCGAAGGGCGGGAGGTCAGGAGCGCCTGCTGCTCAAACGGGCGGTGACGGGGTCTTGTTGGGTTCCTGTTTCCCTCATGAAGGTAGTGGTGAACACCTGGTTCCTCATGACAGTGGTGTGGGCGTCTCTCCCCGTCTCTGTCGTGACAGTGGTGTGGACATCTCTCCCCATCTCTGTCGTGACAGTGGTGTGGGCGTCTCTCCCCGTCTCTGTCGTGACAGTGGTGTGGGCGTCTCTCCCCGTCTCTGTCGTGACAGTGGTGTGGGCGTCTCTCCCCGTCTCTGTCGTGACGGTGTGGGCGTCTCTCCCCGTCTCTGTCGTGACAGTGGTGTGGGTGTCTCTCCCCGTCTGTCGTGACACTGGTGCGGGCGTTTCTCCCTGTGTCTCTCATGGCAGTGGTGCGGGCGTCTTTTCCCATGTCTCTTGTGACAGTGGTGTCGGCGTCTCTGTCTCTCTTGAGAGAGCCACCACTGTCATGAGAGAGACAGGAAGAGGCGTCGACACCACTGTCATTTCAGACTGTGATCCATTTCGAATTCATTTTGTGCACAGTGCAAGATACAGCCCACAGATTTTTTCAGCGTCTGAGTGTGCAGCCTTTCCAGCACTGTTCATTGAGAAGACTCCCTCCTCCACCGAGCGGCCCTTTGGATCTTTGTGGAAAGTTCATTGATGTGTGGGGTCGACTCCTACACTCTGCTCTGTCCCTTGCTCTGTCTGTGTGTCCTTTGGCTAATTCCATGCTGGCTTGATTCCTGGGGCCCTAGGGTAAGCCTGGACATAGCGGTGCCTGGGCCCAGCTGGGGCCCGGCAGTGATATGGTGCTGGGGCTTGCAAGGTGAGTGTGAGGGCAGGCCAGCTGCTGGGCTGGAAGGAGAGGGGGAGAGGCTGTTGGGCTCACAGCTGGGCCTGGGAGTCATGGGGGCTGCTAGGTGTCTTCTGAGTGAAGGGAGGTCCCTGTTGGTGGGGTGTCCCGAGCAGGATGACGGGGCCGTGGCAGTGAGAGCCTCTGCTGCAGTGCAGAGCTGCCCGTGCAGTGGGCAGGTGGCAGCATATTGTGAAAAGAAGTCATTGCGAGTGACGAGAAATATGTCAGACCCCAGGAAACCGCTGTCAGTGCTGGTGCTCCCTGCCCTGGGCCGGCCGCTCACGTCTCCACGGTGGCTGTGGCATCAGCTCGTTCCTCGGTGGCTAAAGCTCTCCGGTGGAAATAAGATGGGGGCCTTGAAGTCAAACTCGAGTAGAACCTCGAGTCTCTGTCCTCGTCATCGTCCTTCTTAGCAGGATGTGCTGATTTTGTCCGGCGCCACCTGTGCTGAATGACAGAGCAGAGCCTGGCTCAGTGAGGGGTACAGGCGAGTGAGGACCGATGGGGTGACGGCTCTGGGCTGTGTCCTGTGTTTGTTGTGAGGGGTACAGGCGATGGGGTGACGGCTCAGGCTGTGTCCTGTGTTTGTTGTGAGGGGTACAGGCGATGGGGTGACGGCTCCGGGCTGTGTCCTGTGTTTGTTGTGAGGGGTACAGGCGAGTGAGGACCGATGGGGTGACAGCCCCGGGCTGTGTCCTGTGTTTGTTGTGAGGGGTACAGGCGATGGGGTGATGGCTCCGGGCTGTGTCCTGTGTTTGTTGTGAGGTGTACAGGCGAGTGAGGACCGATGGGGTGACAGCCCCGGGCTGTGTCCTGTTTTTGTTGTGAGGGGTACAGGTGATGGGGTGACGGCTCCGGGCTGTGTCCTGTGTTTGTTGTGAGGGGTACAGGCGAGTGAGGAACGATGGGGTGACGGCTCCGGGCTGTGTCCTGTGTTTGCTCCAGAAGCATGTGAGCAGGTCAAGTTCTGTGTACCCAGAATCTGTTTGCACAGAGTTCGTGGTTGATGACGACTGTTCATACACACCACTGCTTTGTGTGTCCTCTCGTTTCGTATCCTCAAAATGGCCCCTGCTGTGGGCTCACTTTTTCCATTCATGCACAAGAACCCACGGAGCCTGCCCACGGTCACGCGGCTAGTGAGTGACACAGATACGCACACGCACTTCCCAGGCCTGCCATGCTGCCAGGAGCACGGTGGCCTCTTCCATGGTCCTGACTGGAGAAGACAGAGAAGATGGACAGGGGACCCCCGGCCTTTTTTGCTGGAGTAGATAGAAGGCTGAGAAGCTGAAGCCAGGAGCAGCTCGGGAACCGCTGTCTACACCGATGGTGCCTGGAGCAGTCTGGGGAACGCTGTCTACACCAAGGGCACCAGGAGCAGGCCGGGGACTGCTGTCTACACTGAGGACGCCAGGAGCAGCCCAGGGAATGCTTCTACACTGAGGGTGCCAAAGAGCAGACGGGAGCCCAGAGGCTCTGGGGGAACCTCACCCTCCTACACTGGAATCGGAACTCCCAGGCGAGCAGGAAGGAGCCCCAGACAGAGCACACGGAGAGGAGTCCCTGGCTGAGGAAGGGGATCCAGAAACCCTGAAGCTTCAGGGTTACTGGGCAAGAAATCCGAGCGCGCAACTCTCCGTGTCTTCAACTACCGACTACACCTTTACTTGGGCGCTGAGGACAGTCCCTCTTCTCTAAGGGAGACGGAAACATCTGCAACTTTTCCCAGCAGTGTCAGTTCTTTAAAGCGGCCACAACACTGAATCCAGTATGCCCACGGAAACTCTGAAATGCAGCCTCCCGAACGGCGTCACTGGAGGGCACGGTGGTGAAGACCCTTCCTCACTCTCAGGCTCTACCCTTTCCCTGGCGGCCATGGCCTCGGCCCTTGGGTTGGCTCCAGCTGCAGGATCTGGGCTTGTGCTTGGCCTCACTGCTGCGTGCTTGGGGGATAGAGAAGGAGAGAAGCCGGGCGGAGGGTGAGCTCTGCCATGTGTAACATCCGCCAGGCGGAGGGTGAGGTCTGCGTGTGTAACGTGTCCGCCAGGCAGAAGGGTGGGCTCTGCGTAACGTGTCCGCCGGGCGGAGGGGTGGGCTCTGCATGTGTAACATGTCGGCGGAGGGTGGGCTCTGCATGTGTAACATGTCGGCGGAGGGTAGGCTCTGCGTGTGTAACGTGTCCGCCAGGCGGAGAGGTGGGCTCTGCCGTGTGTAATGTGTCCGCCAGGCGGAGGGTGAGGTCTGCGTGTAACGTGTCCGCCAGACCGAGGGGTGGGCTCTGCGTGTGTAACGTGTCTGCCAGACGGAGGGGTCGGCTCTGCGTGTGTAATGTGTCCGCCAGGCTGAGGGTGGGCTCTGTGTGTGTAACGTGTCCACCGGGCTGAGGGTGGGCTCTGCATGTGTAACATGTAGGCAGAGGGTGGGCTCTGCGTGTGTAATGTGTCCGCCAGGCTGAGGGTGGGCTCTGTGTGTGTAACGTGTCCGCCGGGCTGAGGGTGAGCTCTGCGTGTGTAACATGTCTGCCAGGCGGAGGGTGAGCTCTGCGTGTGTAACATGTCCGCCGGGAGGAGTGTGAGGTCTGCATGTGTCACGTGTCCGCTGGGCGGCGGGTGAGGTCTGCCGTGTGTCACGTGTCCGCTGGGCGGAGGGTGAGGTCTGCTGTGTGTAACGTGTCCGCCGCAGGATGGTGAGGTCTGTGTGTGTAACGTGTCTGCCGGGCGAAGTGTGAGCTCTGCGTGTGTAACATGTCCGCTGGGCAGAGGGTGAGGTCTCCATGTGTAACGTGTCCGCCACGGGAGGGTGAGGTCTGCCGTATGTAACATGCCCGCCGCAGGATGGTGAGGTCTGTGTGTGTAACGTGTCCGCCACGGGAGGGTGAGCTCTGCCATGTGTAACGTGTCCACCATGGGAAGGTGAGGTCTGCGTGTGTAATGTGTCCGCCGCGGGAGGGTGGGCTGTGTGTGTGTAACGTGTCCGCCAGGTGGAGGGTGGGCTCTGCCATGTGTTACAGTTCTGGGCGTGCTTCATGTGGTTCCTGTGGAGGGAGATGAATAATTCATGGTGAGCACTGCTGTGCCTAATCACCTCTACCTGGGGTTGAGATCAGATGTGCTCATAGCTCCTGGGCATCTCTGTGGCGTTGCCAGGGAGCTCTAGGGCCTTACTGGCGGTTTCCTTTGTCCAGGTCCCTGGCACCAGGACCGGCCGCAGGCCAGTTAGAGTTATCAGGGACGGGCTGACAGCCATTGGAGAGGTGGACTGCCACAGGAATGTAATAAACGTTCAGGCATCCCCCCACCCCCACCCCTACCTGCAGCCATGCTCTACGTTGGCCCTCACAGGCCGGGCTCTGTCCGCACCACGCACATGCCCAGGGCACAGAAAGGAACACCTGGGGTGTGGGGGCCACTCCCTTGAGCTTCCATGGGCAGCGCCACTGCTTGACTTCTGGAGAATGCAGACACCAGAGCCTCTTCAGCCACTGCAGATGGCGTGGGACGGCCACACACCTACCCACCTGCGGCCCCCGCCCCTAGCCCAACTGTGCCGTGTCCTGGCACTGTTTCCCTGCCCCAGTACAGGCACCACCAGGAAGAGGCGAGAAGCTGCGTGAGATGTTCCTGTGAAATGCCCAGAGCAAAAAACAACTATGGACACAGACAGCAGACTTGGTGCCAGGTCTGGGGAGGGAGGGTGTGGCAGTCGTGGGACGGCACTTCGGGACATGGGGGAGTTCCGACTTGAGCGAGCTGGGGGCTGTGCCGTGTGTGTGTGTGTGTGTGTGTGTGTGTGTGTGTGTGTGTGTAACCGCCGTGCTGTGTACTGTGGAATGGTGAATCACGTGTTACATAGGTTTCCCGGCTGTGCGGGAGTTCTGACTGGAGCGAGCTGGGGGCTGTGCCGTGTGTGTGTGTGTGCGTGCGTGTGTGTGTAACACCACCGTGCTGTGTACTGTGGAGTGGTGAATCACATGTTACACAGGTTTCCCGGCTGTGCGGGAGTTCTGACTGGAGCGAGCTGGGGGCTGTGCCGTGTGTGTGTGTGTGTGTGTGTGTGTGTGTGTGTAACACCACCGTGCTGTGTGCTGTGAAATGCCGAATCATGTGTCACATGGGTTTCACCTCCGTTTTAAAATCTTCAGAAGAAAAACATAAAGGTGAAGGAAGGATGGGAGAAAGGGGGCTGAAGCTGGCCCGCCAGACCCCCTTGCTGGTTCTTACACATGTGGAGCCACAGGGAACTCCCAAGGTGGCCCAGCCTTGCCTGTGGGACCCCAGGCATGAACAGGTGTAGCCAGGCCAGCAAGAGTGATCCCAGCACCAGCAGCCCTTCACCAAGTGTCTGGAGGCCGGGACGCCCCGTGGGTTACAGAGTTCACTGCACTGATGCTCCATGCTGACCCTTGAAGTGCCTGAAATCTCAGCGTGGACTCTCACATGTGATAAGCGTTCAGGCACTCCCGTGACGCAGGCCAGGGCAAAGGCCTCACGCCCCGTGGGTGGACAGGAAGTCCAGGTCAAAGGCCTCACGCCCTGTGGGTGGACAGGAAGTCCAGGTCAAAGGCCTCATGTCCCGTGGTTGGACAGGACGTCCAAGGTGAAGGCCTCATGCCCCGTGGATGGACAGAAAGTCCCATCTCTGCTCTGCCCTTAGGCTGTGCCTGTGCTGATGCCACATCACCAGGGCTGTGTTCCATAAGCAGCCTCTGCTGTCCCACCGCCATCCTAAAGCACAGGCAGAGCAAGGCTGCAGCAGCCCCACATATGCCGTCAGGGTGCGCCCCCCCGCCTGGGCTCTGCCCCACCCTGGCCAGTATAAGATTTGATTTTAGCCATGTTGGGACTGTGCAGGGGGTATGGATGCACTGAGCACATCGCGGGTGTCTAATAAATGAGCCACTCCAAGGTGTGGCCCACCTGCCATGCAGAGCGCAGGACAGCACCTCCCGCTGTGTCCCAGACACACACAGGAACCTCATCATGGACAGCCCTGAGGCCATGAGGGTGAGGCACCAGCCCTCCTTAGGCAACAAGCGTGTAGAAGTGGAAACGACAGCAGAGTCCATGGGCAGCCGTGAGGCTTCAGGAGATAACTGGGAAAGCGATGTATGAGGAGCCCAGGGCAGGCCAGACCCAGGGTTCAGTGTGAGCACCTGCTGTGCCACGTGGCCGTCACTATGGCATCCGCTGGACCTGAGCACACTGCCCACCGGCATATTCTGTGTGGCTCTGCACTCCCGCTTCCTGGGCTGTCTCTCAGGGTCACGTGGCCTGCACTCCACACTTCCTAGGCCGGCTCCTCTCGGGGTCACGTGGTCTGCGCTGTCACTTCCTAGGCTGTCTCTCTGTGGGGTCACGTGGCCTGCGCTGTTGCTTCCTAGGCTGGCTCCTCGCGGGGTCACGTGGCCTGCACTCCCGCTTCCTGAGCTGTCTTCTCTTGGGTCCGGGGCATGTTGCTCCGTTCACACACTGACTCCCGCACGTGGCACACGGGGAGCCCAGCGGAATGCAAGCACAGCGCACACCTGTCTCCCCAGGTCCCTCTCACTACAGCCTCCCCTTAGTGTTTCTCCTCCCCTGTAGGTTCTGTGGGGACCCCGCTGCCAGGAGTGCAAGTGCGCATTGTCTCAGAAAACTCACACAAGGAAGACGGCGCTCACACCGTGCACGCAGAGGGAGACGAGAGGGGCACCAAGGTAGGCACTCTGCTCTCAGCAGGCAGGCTGCCGTCTCTCCAGGCTGGCCTTCTGGGTGGTCCCACGGGTGCGTCTTTCCCCTGGAGACGGACTTCTGGACACTGCAGGTGCCGGCCAGTGTTCATCTGTGCGTTCACGGAGCAGTGGGCAGAGGGAGCCCAGAGCAGAATGCCTAGGGGACCCACACTGGGCGCAGAGCTCCTCCTAGGGGTCCCATCCACAAGGACATGCTGACATGGGCCACGAAGGCCTCGGCTAAGGGCACCCCTGAGAGAAAGCAAGAGAGATCGTTGTTGATGATGGAGTCTGGCTAAAAATATGAAGTGGCCTGGCCCTGGCATCCGTCCCGAGGTGATGCTGACCACAGGCCCCCAGGGCGGATGTGGAGAGGGTCACAGAGCCCTGCATGCTAAGGCGGGTGCCTGTGCAGAGCTCACCGGTGGCCTCCTAGTCTCGTGTGTTATTCTAAAATTGACCAAGGTGAACAGGAAGAAAGGACGCTGTCTCACTTCTGTGCGTTATTTCAACGTGAGAATCTACTCACAAGTGAACTCACATCACGGAGAAAGGTTGAGGGATTATGGGGAAATGGAATCTTGATTTAAAAGGTAATTGTTTTCTCTAAAGCCAGTATCCACACCTGATACCACGCATGACTGACTGTTGCTCTGAGGTTTTGAAAGATGAAGGCTCGAGTCTCACCATAGCAGACTGCCTTCTCTGTGGCGCCGTCTCGGCCCTCGGGGCACATCCGGGCTCCCCGCACAGAGGCAGAGGGGCCTGGGGCTGCTCTCGTGAGTGGACAGCCACATGCCTTCCCTGGACCTTGGTTTCCACACCTGACCAGGTGAGAGTTGGAGTGATGGTTGTAGCTGAGGAGCAGTGGTTGTGGATGGACATTTTAGCTCCAGCAAACAGGTAGGTCGCAGGTGGCTTTCAGTGTCATTTAATGACAAGCTTCAGAACCACCTGAAGTGGTCATTGTTTCCCCACGAAAACCTCTCACTGGGGCCACCTATAGCAGCCGACCTTGCGTGGAGGGTCACACGGTGCGTGCTTCCTGGCCTGGGTCACCTGCAGCGCCTCGCTGGGCTGTTCTCTTCCAAGGCCCCACTGTGGCCCCGACAGTGCCATGGGCACCTTGCTGAAACCCATCTGGGTGGCTGCTCCTTGGTGGACACCTGCCCCCCGCCCTCTGTAGGGCGGCCTCAGACCCCAGCCCATGCGGCTGTCCTGACACCCCTGTCCTGGGGCTCCTGCCTCGGCCCTGCCGTGCAGGCTGCCCGTCGGGTCCCTGAAGACAGCAGCCCTTCCTGGCTCTCAGGTCTGTGCTCCCCCAGGGCTTGTGCTCCGGACAAGTGAGCATGGTGAAACCTTGGTTCTGTTTCAGTCAAAGAAACACTCATGGTTTCACATGGCTTTAGATTCCTCTCAGATTCCTCTTCGTGGTCTGTACCCTGCTCCTCTTCACCCTTTAGTGGCCAGAACTCAAGTTCACAGGTGTCCGTGACTGACCTTAGGTTGGCCTTCTTGTTCCGGGTCTGTCTAGTGAGTTGGTGCTGTGCAGGCAGCTCTGTGGAGCTCAAGCCCTGGATGGAGCAAACCTGTGTTTTCAGTGTGGAGAGGGGCTGAGGTGCTGGGTGGATGGAGTCTGTGTGTTTACAGTGTGGAGAGGGGCTGAGGTGCTGGGTGGATGGACCCTGTGTGTTTACAGTGTGGAGAGGGGCTGAGGTGCTGGGTGGATGGACCCTGTGTGTTTACAGTGTGGAGAGGGGCCGAGGTGCTGGGTGGATGGAGTCTGTGTGTTTTCAGTGTGGAGAGGGGCCGAGGTGCTGGGTGGATGGACCCTGTGTGTTTACAGTGTGGAGAGGGGCCGAGGTGCTGGGTGGATGGAGTCTGTGTGTTTACAGTGTGGAGAGGGGCCGAGGTGCTGGGTGGATGGAGTCTGTGTGTTTACAGTGTGGAGAGGGGCTGAGGTGCTGGGTGGATGGATCCTGTGTGTTTACAGTGTGGAGAGGGGCTGAGGTGCTGGGTGGATGGAGTCTGTGTGTTTACAGTGTGGAGAGGGGCCGAGGTGCTGGGTGGATGGACCCTGTGTGTTTACAGTGTGGAGAGGGGCTGAGGTGCTGGGTGGATGGACCCTGTGTGTTTACAGTGTGGAGAGGGGCCGAGGTGCTGGGTGGATGGACCCTGTGTGTTTACAGTGTGGAGAGGGGCCGAGGTGCTGGGTGGATGGACCCTGTGTGTTTACAGTGTGGAGAGGGGCCGAGGTGCTGGGTGGATGGACCCTGTGTGTTTACAGTGTGGAGAGGGGTGAGGTGCTGGGTGGATGGACCCTGTGTGTTTACAGTGTGGAGAGGGGCTGAGGTGCTGGGTGGATGGAGTCTGTGTGTTTACAGTGTGGAGAGGGGCCGAGGTGCTGGGTGGATGGACCCTGTGTGTTTACAGTGTGGAGAGGGGCTGAGGTGCTGGGTGGATGGAGTCTGTGTGTTTTCAGTGTGGAGAGGGGCCGAGGTGCTGGGTGGATGGACCCTGTGTGTTTACAGTGTGGAGAGGGGCTGAGGTGCTGGGTGGATGGACCCTGTGTGTTTACAGTGTGGAGAGGGGCTGAGGTGCTGGGTGGATGGAGTCTGTGTGTTTACAGTGTGGAGAGGGGCTGAGGTGCTGGGTGGATGGAGTCTGTGTGTTTACAGTGTGGAGAGGGGCTGAGGTGCTGGGTGGATGGACCCTGTGTGTTTTCAGTGTGGAGAGGGGTGAGGTGCTGGGTGGATGGACCCTGTGTGTTTACAGTGTGGAGAGGGGCTGAGGTGCTGGGTGGATGGAGTCTGTGTGTTTACAGTGTGGAGAGGGGCCGAGGTGCTGGGTGGATGGGGTCTGTGTGTTTACAGTGTGGAGAGGGGCCGAGGTGCTGGGTGGATGGAGTCTGTGTGTTTACAGTGTGGAGAGGGGCCGAGGTGCTGGGTGGATGGACCCTGTGTGTTTTCAGTGTGGAGAGGGGCCGAGGTGCTGGGTGGATGGACCCTGTGTGTTTACAGTGTGGAGAGGGGCTGAGGTGCTGGGTGGATGGAGTCTGTGTGTTTTCAGTGTGGAGAGGGGCCGAGGTGCTGGGTGGATGGAGTCTGTGTGTTTACAGTGTGGAGAGGGGCTGAGGTGCTGGGTGGATGGATCCTGTGGGTTTACAGTGTGGAGAGGGGCCGAGGTGCTGGGTGGATGGAGCCTGTGGGTTTACAGTGTGGAGAGGGGCTGAGGTGCTGGGTGGATGGAGTCTGTGTGTTTACAGTGTGGAGAGGGGCTGAGGTGCTGGGTGGATGGACCCTGGGTGTTTACAGTGTGGAGAGGGGCCGAGGTGCTGGGTGGATGGAGCCTGTGTGTTTGCAGTTTGGAGAGGGGCTGATTTGCTGATTAGAGGGACCCTGTGTGTTTGCAGTGTGTAGAGGGGCTCAGGTTTTCGGGTCACTGTCACCACAAAACTGGCCATGAGTGGAAAGGCCTCACCACATTGAGAAGTTTCACACATTTAAATTGACTCCTTTTTTCTCTTCACAGAATTTTATCAATTTTCACACATCTGTGTATTCACAGAACTCCCACCACAGTCAGGATCTGAGCAGGTTCACATCCAAAAGCATTCACTTATTCTCCGGTACCCCTGATCTGTATCCATTTGAGTTCTGTCTTCTCAAGAATCTCTTATGGCTAAAATCCCATAGTGTTATATTTCGAGCCTGCGGCTTCTCTCACTTAGGATGGTGCCATTGAGATTCACCCAAATTCCTGTGTGTGCCAGGAATTTGCTCTTTTTTATTGCTAAGTAGTATTCTGTGATGTGGGTGTTTATCCAGTCACTCATTGGAAGACATTTGGGTTCTTTGCAGATTGGGGCCATGGTAAGTACAGCTTTATAAACATTATTAATTTCAGGATTTTGTGTGAAAATAAGTTTATATTTCTTTAAGGTAGATACCTAGGAATGGGGTTGCTTGGTCATATTAAGTGTATATTTAACTTTAGTAGAAACTGCCAGAGTGTTCTTGTGGAGTTGCTGTGTTATTTTGCATTTCTACCAGCAACCAGTGAGAGTCCCGGTTGCTCTGCCTCCTTCTAGCACTTCATATTGTCGGAAATTTTTCCATTGGCTGCTCTGGCTGGTGTTTGCAGTGCCTGGCCGTGGTTTCAGTGTCACTCTGGCCGTGGTTTCAGTGTCGCTCTGGCCGTGGTTTCAGTGTCACTCTGGCCGTGGTTTCACTGTCACTCTGGCCGTGGTTTCAGTGTCGCCCTGGCCGTGGTTTCAGTGTCGCCCTGGCCGTGGTTTCAGTGTCGCCCTGGCCGTGGTTTCAGTGTCGCCCTGGCCGTGGTGTCAGTGTCGCCCTCGCCGTGGTTTCAGTGTCGCCCTGGCCATGGTTTCAGTGTCGCCCTGGCCGTGGTTTCAGTGTCGCCCTGGCCGTGGTTTCAGTGTCAGTCTGGCCGTGGTTTCAGTGTCGCCCTGGCCGTGGTTTCAGTGTCGCTCTGGCCGTGGTTTCAGTGTCGCTCTGGCCGTGGTTTCAGTGTCGCTCTGGCCGTGGTTTCAGTGTCGCTCTGGCCGTGGTTTCGGTGTCGCTCTGGCCGTGGTTTCGGTGTCGCTCTGGCCGTGGTTTCGGTGTCGCTCTGGCCGTGGTTTCGGTGTCGCTCTGGCCGTGGTTTCAGTGTCGCTCTGGCCGTGGTTTCGGTGTCTCTCTGGCTGGTATAGCAGTTCCTGACTGTGGTTTCAATGCCACCCTGACCGTGGTTTCAGTGTCACTCTGGCCGTGGTTTCAGTGTCGCTCTGGCCGTGGTTTCAGTGTCGCTCTGGCCGTGGTTTCAGTGTCGCCCTGGCCGTGGTTTCAGTGTCACTCTGGCCGTGGTTTCAGTGTCGCCCTGGCTGTGGTTTCAGTGCCTGGCTGTAGTTTCGGTGAGTAGTTGTTTCCCCAGTGGCCATTGATGTGGGGCATCTGTACACATGTTGATTTGCCATATATAGGTCTTGTTTTAAAGTATCTGTTTAACTCTTCAGACCATTTAACTGGCTTATTTTCCTGCTGTTGAGATTAAGAATAGGTGATTTGCGGGGCCCAAAGTGGCTCCGGCCAGATGTCGTGGCGCTTGCGAAGGCGAGGCCAAGAGTTCAAGGCCAACCAACCTCAGCAACCTTACAAGCTCTCAGTGATTGGCAAAAAAAAAAAAAAAAAAAAGAATAGGTGATTTGCCAGTATTTTCTCAGTCTTGTCTTTTCATTCTCTTCCATTTCATAGGTCAAGTCTGCTTTGTCTTTTCTTTTGTTTCATGGATCAAGCTTTTGCTGTCATGTCTAACTCCAGGTCACAAGGGTTTTCTTTTAGGTCTTCATCTGATTGCTTATAGTTTTACATTTATATCCATGCAGCATTTTGAGTAAATTTTTGGGTCATATGTGAGGTTTAGGTGGGAGGTTCATTTTTTTTCAACAACGATTGTTCAAATATCATTTGAAAAGATTACTCTTTCTGCATTGAGTTACCACTGCCTCTTTGCCAAAAATTAGTTGGACCTATTTGAGAGGGTCTGTGTGTAGGTACTCTGTTCTGTTCCCATGATCTATGTTTCTATTCTGCTGACACCACATTGTCTTGACTGTTGTGGTTTTATGCTAAGTCTTACAATTATAGTGTGATTTTACCAGCTTTATTCTTCTTTTTTGGAGTTGTTTTGGTGCACATAATTAATTTTAGAATTAGATTGTCTGTATCTACAAAAAGTCCTTTTGGGATCTTGATTGGAAAGCCAGGCATGGTGGCTCATGCCTGTAATCCCAGCACTTTGGGAAGCCAAGGCAGCAGGTCAACTTGAAGCCAGGAAGACCAGCCTGCCCAACAGGGTGAAATCCTATCTCTACTAAAAATATAAAAAAAATTAGCCAGATGTGGTGGCACATGCCTGTAATCCCAGCTACTCAGGAGACTGAAGCACAAGAATTGTTTGAGCCTGGGAGATGGAGGTCGAAGTGAGCCGAGATTTTGCCACTTTACTTCAGTCTGGGCAACAGAGCAAGACTCTATCTCAAAAAGGATATATATATATATATACGTGTGTGTGTGTGTGTGTGTGTGTGTGTGTGTATATATATATATAGAGAGAGAGAGAGAGAGAGATGTTGATTGGAATTTAGCCATTCTGATAGGGGAGATCACTTGGGGGAGAATTAACAATTACTATATTGAGTCTTCCAGTTCATGAACATGGTATGTCTCTCCATTTACATAGATCTACTTTGGTTTCTTCTGTGTTGTTTTCAACATATAGATGCTGTACTTGCTGTGTTAGATTTATACCTAAATGTTTTTTCTTTTCTTTACTCCTCCTTTTAGTCCTCTTCCTCCTCCTTTTCCTCTTCATATTTTAAACTATTGTAAGTATGGCAGGGGGTGGGGCGTTGTTTGTTTTTTTGAGACAGTCTTGCCCTGTCACCCAGGCTAGAGTGTAATGGCGTGATCTCAACTCACTGCAACCTCTTCTTCCTGGGTTCAGGTGATTCTCATGCCTGAGCCCCCCATGTAGCTGGAATTACAGATGTGTGCACCATACCTGGCAATTTTTAATAGAGACAAGGTTTCACCATGTTGGCCAGGCTGGTCTCAAACTCCTGGCCTCAAGTAATCTGCACACCTCAGCCTTCCAAAGTGCTGAGATTACAGGCATAATCTGTACACTTAGGTTTTTGTTGCTGTTTTCAATTGTTTTGTTGTTAATTTTTAATTGTTAATTGCCAGTAGGTAGAAATACAATTGATTTTTGTGTGTTGGCCTCAAATACTTTAGTTGTTACCTTGCTAAATTCACTCAGAGCTTTTTGTAGACTTCTTGGGAATTTCTACAAATACAATCATGTTTTCTGCAAATACAGACAGTTTTATTTCTTCCTTTCCAATCTGTATGACTAAAGCCCTAAGACTTCCAATACCATATTGAATAGAAGCTGTAAGAGTGGACATTCTTATTTGTGATCTTACAGTAGGAGGATTCAGTCTCTCAGCAAGTGTGTTAGTTATTGACTTTTTGCAGATTCTATCTATAATATGCTGAGAGTTTTTATCACCAAATGCGTATTGAGTATTTTCAAAAATCTTTTCTGCATTAATTCAGCACTAAGTCATTTTTATTTATTAGGCTGTTAATATGGTAGATTAAATTGAACCAACCTTTTATTCCCAGGACAAATGCCACTTGGTCATGGTGCGTTATTTATTTTTTCATTTATTTTTAAATTTTAAATAGAAAAAAATATATATATTTTTCTTTTTTAAAGATGGGGTTTTGCCATGAGGGACAGGCTGGACTTGAACTCCTGACCTCAGGTGATCCACCCACCTTGGCCTCCCAAAGTACTAGGATTACAGACGTGAGCCACTGCGCCCGGCCGGTGCATCATTTTTTTATATGTAGTACTGGATTTGATTTGCTAACATGTTGCTGAGTATTTTTGCATCTGTATTCATGAGAAATTTTAGTCTGTAATTTCCCATATATGTACTTCCTTTGTCTGGGTTGTGTTTGAGGGTGGTGCTGGCCTCATTAGATGAGCTGGGACGTGTTCCCTCCTTTCCTCTTTTTTTCTGGAAGAGATTGTGTGGAATTGGCATTATTTCTAATTTAAATTATTGGTGGAATTCACCAAAGAAATCATCTGGACCTAGAGGTTTTCTTTTCTGTTATCATTGTGTTTGTGTGACTGTCTCGTTCCAGAACACAGGCTGGAGTGCAATGGTACAGTCATAGCTCACGGCAGCCTTGTGCTCCTGGGCTCAATTGATCCTCTGCCTCACCCTCTCGAGCAGCTGGGACCACAGACGTGTGCCACCATGCCCAGCTAACTTTTTGTTTTTATTCTTGTAGAGTTGGGGTCTCACTATATTGCACAGGGTGGTCTTGAACTCCTGGCCTCAAGTGATTCTTCCTCCTTGGCCTCCCAAAGTGCTGGGATTAGAAGTGTGAGCCACTCTGCCCTACCGGTGTTTCTTTTTTGGAAGAAAAAGAACTATGAATTCAATTTCTTTAGTGCTTATAAGACTATTCAGGTCATCTGTTGCATCTTGGGTGACTTTTGGAACGTATGATTTTTGAGGAGTTGGTTCATTTAATCTGTTAACTTTTTGTGTGTAGAGTTTCCCTTCAGGCCATGAAATCATTGAAAGGTTAATAAGGGTTCTGCAGAAACAGGATTAAAGAAACGTTAATAAGGGAATTCTAATAACCTTTTGGTGATGTCAGGGCCTGACGTTATGTTCCCCGCATGCCTCATGTGGTAACTTGTGTCTTCTCTTTCCTTTTTTTTTTTTGAGATGGAGTTTCGCTCTTGTTACCCAGGCTGGAGTGCAATGGCGCGATCTCAGCTCACCGCAACCTCCGCCTCCTGGGTTCAGGCAATTCTCCTGCCTCAGCCTCCTGAGTAGCTGGGATTACAGGCACGCACCACCATGCCCAGCTAATTTTTTGTATTTTTAGTAGAGACGGGGTTTCACCATGTTGACCAGGATGGTCTCGATCTCTTGACCTTGTGATCCACCCGCCTCGGCCTCCCAAAGTGCTGGGATTACAGGCTTGAGCCACTGCGCCCGGCTTCTCTGTCCTTTTTCTATGTTATTTTTCTAGCGGTTTATCTGTTTTATGGCTCTTTTTTCAAAGAAGTCACTTTTGGATATGTTGATTTTTCTTTATTTTTTTCTGTTTTCAATTTCACTGATTTTTGTTGTTTTTTTTCTGCTTGCTTCTGGCTTTTCTCTTTTTCTAGTTGCTTAAGGTGAAGCTTTAGTTATTGATTTGAGGCCTGTCCTGTTTGTAATATGTACATTTAATGATGTACATTGCCCTTAAGCATTGCTGTAGCTGCATCGCCAAATCTTGATATATTTTATTTTCATTTAAAATATATCTAAATGTTCTAAATGTTCCTTAAGACTTCCTCTTTGACTTGCGAATTATTTAGAAATATGGCCCCTATTTTCCGAATATTTTTCCATTATCTTTATGGATATTTTTTCATCATCTTTATGCTATTGGCTTCTGGTTCAAGACCATTACAGTCAGAAGACATACTTGGTATATTTCAGTTCTTTTAAATTTGTTGTGTTTTGTGGCCCAGAATGTGGTTTCTTTTGAAGAATGTTTGGTGTACTTGAAAAGAGTATATATTCTTCCCCAGGTGTGGTGGCTCACACCTGTAATCCCAACACTTTGGGAGGCCAAGGCAGGAGAATCACTTGAGCCCACAAGTTTGAGCCCAGCCTGGGCAACATGGTGAGATCCCCATCTCTACAAAAAGTTTTTTAAAAAAATTAGCCGGGCATGGAGTTGCATGCCTTTTGTCCCAGCTACTCAGGAGGCTTAGGTGGCAAGATCCCCTGAACCTGGGAGTTGGAGGCTGCAGTGAGCTATGATTGCACCACTGCACTCCAGCCTGGGGCACAGCAAGAGTGTGTGTCCTTCTTGTTTTCGTAAATGTCTGTCCTGTTAATTAGAGGAAGGGGTTTGACAGTGTTGTTCAGTTCTTCGATATCCTTGCTGGTTTTCTCACCACGTGTTCTCTTACTAAGTGAGGGGTTGGATTTTTCAACTGTAACTGCCCGTTTCTGCTTTCAGTTCTTTGCTTCATATACTTGGAAAGCCTGTTCTTTGGTACATTCACATTTGTAAATGATTGTGTCTTAAACATGTAAAGCTTCTGGTAATGCTGTGTGCCCTCAGTCACTTTGATATTAATATAGCTGTTTGAATTTCTCTTGATTGGTGTTTGCAAGGGGGCAGAACACTGCCCCTTTGCTTTCACCTGTATAATTGTATTTGAAGAAAGTTTCCTATAAACGGCATATCGTTGGATTATGTGTGGTTTTTAATCCAGCCTGGCAAGCTTTGTAATTGGTATGTTTAGACCGTTTACATTTAATGTAATTATTGATGGGCTGGAAGTTACGCCTCCCGTTTCCTATTTGTTTGCTGCTGTTTCCTGAGGGTTTTACTGCCTAAGTTTACTCTCTTCTTTGAGGTCACTTTTTCCTATTCTGTTTGTTTTGTCTCGTAAGTTTTTGACCATAAATGCTTTGCATAGATTTTTAGCAATAGTTCCAGGGGATAAAATACACAGACTTCGTTTTTTACAATCTGCTTGGAATAAACATTTTAACACCTCCACAAGGCTGTGGAGCCTCTGTGTCGCTCACTGATCCTCTGCCTTCGTGTTGTATGTGGAGCCGTGTCCCGGCCTCCGTGTCGCTCACTGACCTCTGCCTTCGTGTTGTATGTGCAGCCGTACCCCGGCCTCCGTGTCAAGTCACTGACCCTCTGCCTTGGTGTTGTATGTGCAGCCGTATCCCGGCCTCCGTGTCGCTCACTGACCCTCTGCCTTGGTGTTGTATGTGCAGCCGTATCCCGGCCTCCTGTCCGTCACTGACCCTCTGCCTTCGTGTTGTATGTGCAGCCGTGTCCCGGCCTCCGTGTCGCTCACTGACCCTCTGCCTTCGTGTTGTATGTGCAGCCGTGTCCCGGCCTCCGTGTCGCTCACTGACCCTCTGCCTTCGTGTTGTATGTGGAACCGTGTCCCGGCCTCCGTGTCGCTCACTGACCCTCTGCCTTCGTGTTGTATGTGCAGCCGTGTCCCGGCCTCCGTGTCACTCACTGACCCTCTGCCTTCGTGTTGTATGTGCAGCCGTGTCCCGGCCTCCGTGTCGCTCACTGACCCTCTGCCTTCGTGTTGTATGTGCAGCCGTGTCCCGGCCTCCGTGTCACTCACTGACCCTCTGCCTTTGTGCTCTAGTTGTCGTAATTCCTGTATTTATTTGTTGTCAGCTCCATTCAACAAAATGCTAATTTTTGCTTTCAACAGTCAGAAACGTTTTAGAGAACTTGAGAAGCAAGGAACTCAGCTTTATTCATCCAGATATTTCCCACTTCTGCTGCTGCCTTTATTTCTGATGTTCTGTCCGAGGGACATTCTGTAGGAATTCTTTAGATCAGGTCTGCTTGCAACAAATTATCTTATTTTTATTCATCTAAGAATTTCTTGATTTTCTCTTTCTTCCTGAAGGATATTTTTATTGATTATGAATTCTGCGTTCATAATTGTTTTCTTTCGGCACTTTAAAAATATGACTCTGGGCCCATTGCGGTGGTTCCTGCCGGTAATCCCCGTACTTTGGGAGGCCGAGGGGGCAGATCACCTGAGGTCAAGAATTTGAGGCCAGTCTGGCCACCATGGGAAAACTCCATGTCTTCTAAAAATACAAAAATTAGCCAGGCTTGGTGGAATGCACCTGCAATCCCAGCTACTTGGGAGGCTGCAAGGAGGTTGCAGTGAGCCAGGATCATGCCATTGCACTCCAGTCTGAGCAGCAGAGGAAGTCTCTGTCTCAAAAAATAATAATGAAAATATTATGCTTTTCTTTTATGATAATAATAATGAAAATATCTGCTTCTTTCCGGGCTCCATTGTTTCCGTGGAGAAAGCAGTGGTCGCAGGAGCCGCTGTTCCTGTCCAAGCGTCGGTGATTGGATGACGACGTGTCTGCGCTTGTGCGTCCTTTGCTTTGTTCTGTTTGGGATTTGCTCAGCTTCTTTAATTTACAGGCTTGTTTTCACCAAATTTTGGGTTTTTAGCCCAAGTTTGTCACACGCCTTCCCACACCTGAGTCTTGTCTTTTCCTCTGTTACCCCGGTAGTGTGAGCGCCAGTTCTCTGCGAGCTCACGTTCCTAACCGTTCTGCTCTGTCGTTCAGGTTGGGCATTTCTGTCGCTCTGTCTTCACGCTGTCAGAGTCATTCTGCCATGGAGCTGATCCAGTGACATTTTTTATTTCTGTATTTTTCAGTTTTAAAATTTTTGTTTGGTTCTGCTTTGTATCTGTTATTTCCCGGTTGAGACTTTCTGTTTTTCCATGTATTTCCAAATGTTTGCCCTTACTATTTCCTTTTTTTCTTTCTCTCTTCCTTCCTTCCTTCCTTCCTTCTTTCCTTCTTTCTTTCTTTCTTTTTTTTTTTTGAGACACTCTATCACCCAGGCTGGAGTGCAGTGGCTCTATCTCATCTCACTGCAACCTCCACTTCAAGCTATCCCCCCACCTCAGCCTCCCAAGTAGCTGGGACTACAGGCATGCACCAACACACATGGCTAATTTTTGTCTTCTTTGTAGAGACAGGGATTTGCCATGTTGCCCAGGCTGGTCTCAAACCCCTGAGCTCAGGCAGTCTGCCCGCCTCGGCGCCCCCGGTGCGCCCTCAGTTCTGGAGCATTTTTATAATGGAGCTCGCAGGTGTTTTTCAGGTACCTCCAGTCACTATGCTGTCTCTGTGCTGTGCTGCTTTTCCATATGAGTTGATATTTTCCTGGTTTTCCCGTGTTCAGTAACTTCGTATTGTACCCTGGACATTCTTTTTTTTTGAGACAGAGTCTCTGTCGCCAGGCTGGAGTGCAATGGCGCGATCTCGGCTCACCGCAACCTCCGCCTCCTGGGTTCAGGCAATTCTCCTGCCTCAGCCTCCCAAGTAGCTGGGATTACAGGCACGCGCCACCATGCCCAGCTAATTTTTTGTATTTTTAGTAGAGACGGGGTTTCACCATGTTGGCCAGGATGGTCTCGATCTCTTGACCTCGTGATCCGCCCGCCTCGGCCTCCCAAAGTGCTGGGATTACAGGCGTGAGCCACCACGCCCGGCTGTACCCTGGACATTCTTAATGTTAGGGATGAGATTCTTTGTCTCACTCACCTTCCATGGAGATGTGGATGTGTTTGTTTTACTGTGGCGGATTGGCCTAACTCCGTCAAGTCTGACCTCCTTCCCTGGGAGGTTTCAATGTCACTTTACTTTTAGGGCCTTGGCCTTGCTGTCTCTGCACGTCCCACGGGTGTACTGACCACGGCAGTGGAACAGATGAAGGACAGCAGTGGGAAATCCCACGAAATCCAGATTAAGTCTGTGGTTTCCTTTGAAAACACAAACACAAGCCTCTGAGCAGGCAGGAGTTAGGCTGGGCACTGCATGGAAAGCCCATGACCGCGTGAGGCAGGCGTCTCACGTCCTGTGCATGGCGTCCACCCTCCTGGAGGAGCCCAGGCTGCCGGGTCAGCAGCGGGTGACACAGTTGGCCGAGGCCGCCGTGAGCAGTGTTGGCCCAGGGGCATGTCAGCTTCCTTTCTGCGCATCAGATCGATGTGTTCTGCGGTTTCACAGCCTTGCCTTGGCCCCTGGCTTTTTGATCCATTCCAGATGGCAGGTGATGAGCCTTAGTGAGACTCTACGTATCCCTTGACCTCCTGGGTCACAGTCAGACGCCGTCACAGTTGAGAAGGGTGAGGGTCGTGGCTCTGACAGCTGCTCACCTGAAGCCCCTGCTTCTCCTCTGCTCTCCCCAGATCCTCCTGACCATTGAGCCAAGGGCTTGGCTGGTGTCTTCACAGACCCTCCACGTCCAGGGCCTCCCACGTGCTCACGCCATCTGCTCCTGATGTGCAGGGAGCCCCAGCCCAGGCTCATATAACCCAGCCTCCCTCCTGCCCTCTCTACAGTCACCATAGAAGAATGCCACGGCTGTGCTTCCTGGGGCCACAGCAGTGCCTGCATGTCTAACAAGGACCTCCAGGGACCCCTTGGGCCCCACCTTCCCTCCCAGGAGTCTTCCCTCCTGTAATTGGTCACTCCGCCCTGTGGAGGGTGCTGCCCACTCCAAGCTGCCGCATCCCCTGCAGGCGAGGTTTGCACAGATGCCTGCTGCTATGCTTCCTGGTTTGAGAAACACCCTGAAGATGGGATTTGGGCGCAGGTTTTAGAAGTGGACAGGCTGCCTGAATCCAGCGTAGGCCCCGAGTGCTGAGGGCGGTTCCAGGCACATGCTCGAGTCTAGAGGACGGGGTAGCAACATCTGCTTCTGTAGCTGTTCTGGGACAAGTGAAAGGGCACCCAGCTCCTGGCCAGGGCACCAGGGCCTGTGCCACAGACGGCGGAATGCTTAGCTTGAGGTGGTTGGCTTCTACCTCTCAAAAGCTGAGTTTTCCAAACATTCCAACAAAGCGCTTAGTTCCAGAAAGCACGTGGGGATGGGCAGGGTGGCAGCGCCAGGCCAGGCGGGTGTGCCGGCTCTGACCTGTACGTGCTTCGTCTTCCACAGGTGACCCCAGGGTTTGAAGAGAAGGACGGGGAGCTGCTGGTGAGGGGACCCTCCGTGTTTCGAGAATACTGGAATAAACCAGAAGAAACTAAAAGCGCTTTCACCGGGGATGGCTGGTTTAAGACAGGTAGGACCCAGCCCCGGGGGAGCGGAGGAGACCTGGGGCCGGGGAGGGGACAGGCAAGAGCAAGCCTTGCCCGGGTTCAGTGACACTAAGCCTGGGAATTCCAGAACTTTCAGCCAAAGGCAGAAGACAGGGGTGGTGCGGGTAGGGCCAGAGGCAGCTGTTGCGATGCTGCACCCTCCGAACACCCAGCCTCCCCACCGGCCTCTAGAGCAGGGTCCATGGCCCCGTCCGTCCGTCCCTCGGTGCCCCAGGACAAGACCCGCGCTATCCCTCAGCGCGGCAGCCGCTCTGGCGAGTACATATCCTGACCGCAGACGCTGGACACCACACACCCCTTCCTGTGGCCCCTCTGCCCATCGTGGGCCAGGGTGCCCTCCACCTCCCAAGTGTACCCCTGCACCCAGAGACCTCATCACCCCCACGCCCAGCCGCCCTCAGGCCCTGCACATCCTCCCTCTACCCGCTGGGGTGCTGCATTGTGATAGGTTTGCGGTACAGCTGTTCCTTTACCGTTCTACAGTTAGGGCCCTCTCTCCGCCTGCTGGAACAGGCCTGGGGGAGCGGGAACCTTGTGGCAGTCAGCAGCGCCCCTGGAGCCTGTGGGCAGCCCCCACTGCCCCCCTCATGCTCTCTCTGAGCCTGCCCTGAACCGCTGCCTGCCCCGCCCCCTCCTTTGTGAGAAGCCGACTTGGTCCAGGATCCTGCGTCCCGCCCCATGGGGCGCATTTGGACATTTGGATAGTGGACATGTTTGGGTGCAGGTGTTCACAGGTAGCTGATTTATCCAGAAGATCTGCACTGGGACTTTGTTTCTGAACTCTGGGTGTGAGGTGGTGGGAGGTTTTCTTTTCCTTTTTTTTTTTTTTTTGGCTTGTCTTTATTTTGTGCTGGACGTCATTATTTTATAATATATTTTCCAAAAAGAGAGGTCCATTTTCACACATCAGAATCTGCTGACCCAAAATCAGAAACACGCCTGCCACACGCCTGCCACACGCCCTTCCACAGGGAGCAGAGCTCGGGGGATAGTGTGCAAGTGGGAGGGGCTCCTGGAAGAGAGCGTGGGGGATGGGTTCCTGGAGGGGTGCTGGGAGAGAGGAGAGTATGGGGGATGGGCTCCTGGAGGGTGCTGGGAGGGAGGGGGCGGTGGGCTCCTGGAGAGCTAGGAGAGAGGAGAGCACGGGAGATGGGCTCCTGGAGGGGTGCTGGGAGGGAGGAGTGTGCAGGGGATGGGCTCCTGGAGGGCTGGGAGGGAGGAGAGCATGGGGGATGGGCTCCTGGAGGGGTGCTGAGGGAGGAGAGCATGGGGGATGGGCTCTGGAGGGTGCTGGGAGGGAGGAGCGTGCGGGGGATGGGCTCCTGGAGGGGTGCTGAGGGAGGAGAGCATGGGGGATGGGCTCTGGAGGGTGCTGGGAGGGAGGAGCGTGCGGGGGATGGGCTCCTGGAGGGGTGCTGAGGGAGGAGAGCATGGGGGATGGGCTCTGGAGGGTGCTGGGAGGGAGGAGCGTGCGGGGGATGGGCTCCTGGAGGGGTGCTGGATGGTGCTGCGTTCCCTGCAGCCTCGCTGCCTTGTGGCCTGGTCTGTGGCTCCCAGAGGCTCTGGAGCATGTGCTGCTGAGAGGCAGGCCTGCCAGGTGTGTGGTCTTTGAGCATGCTTGCAAAGTGAAGATTTTGTGAGCCCCTAGAGCAGAGGCCAGTGCCCTATGCAGCATCCCACAGGCTCCCCAGGGGACCCCGGGATGCACCTTCGTGGCTGGACATCAGCAGAGGACCCAGGGCTGGGCCTAGAAGCCTGTCTGTGACAGGACGTGGCTGGTTTGTCGTTTGTATATATCCCAGGATGCAGGCTGGTCGGGGGACTGAGCCTGTCCGTGACTCCCCTTCAGACTCGGAGTCACAGGAGCCTGACCTAAGTCCGTCCTGCTCTGGGTGTCCCCAACCTCACGCACACTGTGGTTCTTCTTTTACTTTTAAATTCAGATAAAAAGCTGAAGATGTTTTTCTCTTAAAGCACAGGAACCCTAACCCTGTGGGTTTTTCGAGTGGCTGGGCTCTCTGAGCTGCTGGGTGGGCAGCCTGTGACATGCAGGGCTGTGGGCGTGGAAACCGCAGTCCCTGGCACCCATGCGGATTTCAGCCAGGGCGGAATAACGTGCATTAATCATTGTAAAGAGATGTATTTAGGAGAAAGTGGTTTTGAAATTCAGTTTAATTTCATTGTAATGTGCTGCAAACAGGAAGGGAGTTTGTGTGTTTAATTGGCTCTCGGGGGTAAGGCCTGGAAGCCGCCTGCCTTTGTCACAGGCCATTAGCGATGCCGCCTGCGTGATGAGAGCCTGCAATCAGCTCACAGCTGCCACTCCTGCGGGGAGAGCATGATATTAAATAGAAATCAGGAGAAATTAAACTTAACCCTTTCCCTGGCCAGCCCCTCCCACCACATGGATTCTGGCATAAGCTGAGGGGCACAGGGGACAGCTGAGGATGGCTGGGGACGGCCAGGGATGGCTGGGGATGGCTGGGGACGGCTGGACACAGCCAGGGATGGCTGGACATCGCCGGGGGTGGCCGGGACACGGCCGGGGGTGGCCGGGGCACGGCTGGGGATGGCTGGGGATGGCGGGGGATGGCCGAAGCCAGTCCATAGTTCCTCAGCGGCCTCCTCCGGGTCAGGATGAGAGGAGAGGTTGCCAGCTTCGATGCTGGCTACTCCTGCCTCCCTGACCTGCCTCCAAGCCTACAGCTTGCTTCTGCCTCAAGATTGCACAGGGGGCTTCAAGGCCATGGGGTCTCCGCTGCTCAGGGGCAGGTCAAGGGTCTCACTCAGGTAGCTCTTCTGACAGCCAAAATGGTCTTTCCCAATGCTCTGACTCCACCTGCCCTCTCTCAGAGACACATGGGCACATTTGCTGCCTGGGCCACATGGAAGGCAGCACAGAGGTGGGCGTCCCTGCCAGGCAGGTGGTGGGAGCAGCAGCCCCTCCTGGGGGAACCGGGGTCAGGAGGGTTCAGTGGGGCAGGCCGGTGTCCCTGCATGGGTGGATGGGGTCTTAGGCTCTAGCATGGGGAGGAAATCCGATGACAGAGCTCCATAGAGAAGCGCCCTGGGTCCCGGGAAGATCACTAGGAGCTTGCGGGGGAGGATTGCAGGGGGAGCCAGGGATCCCGGAAGGACCACCAGGAGTTCTCAGGGAAGGACTGAGGGGAGGAGCCCTGGGTCCCTGGAGGTTTACCAGGAGCTTGTGGGGAAAGATGGGGAGAGGGGAGTGGGGAGCTGGAGAACCCCCACGCAGAGACATCCTGCTCAGGGAGGGAGAAGGGAGCTGGGCCCAGGTGGCCCCATTCCTTGAGGCTGAGCGTCAGCCCTGTCTGTCACCTGGTCCCTCCATGCTCATGGACACCACTGCCGGGCGCTGGCTTGCTTGTCAGCCTGTCCGAGGTCACTTCTTCCCGGGCCCAGCCAGGGCTCCATGTGTCACCGGTCATCCCCAGACCCTCTGGCTCTCAGCCATGGGGTGCTTACATCAGCCAGAAGGGTTAAAGGGACCTTGTGATTTAGTGGGACTCTCTGGCCTCAAGAAGCAGAAAATCAGAGGCCCAGCAGCCCCAGCCACCCGCAGTTTCCCCTGTGCAGCTAGAGCTGGCCGGGAGGCATGGTGGAGGCCCAATGGGAACCCAGTCTCACAGTTCTGGCTCATGGCCTCTTGGCTTCCCACAGCCTCTCCCTGTGGTGACAAGGAAGATACTGAGCCCCAGGCCTGGTGGCACATTGGAAGTCAGATGGTGGCACCTGAGCTGTTCTTACAGCCGTCCCCTCCTTCAGAGCAGGCGCCTTTTCAGAAGCCCTGGGGCTTTGTGTCCTTGGCCAAAACTCTCCTGGCCCTCCTCCCTTTACAGGACATGGGCCCCTCTGTGGGACAAGGGAAGGACACAGGCATTCTGGTGGGAACCAAGGCCAGCCTGGCTGCTGCCAGCCCCTGCGCCAAGGTTGCCAGACAAGATCAGAGGTGACCACGGGAGGACAGGTGCAGAAGTGCCCACACCTGCCTCAGCCCCTTCCATCTGGCAGAGGGACCCACTGGGCCTCTCTCGTTGGCCGGGTTATGTGGTGAAGCCCATCTCTTCCCTCTGAGCCACGTGTGCATGCTGACGGCTCCTGAGAGGGCCGTGTTTTGCTGCCTGCAGGTGCCAGGCTGACTAACAGGCCATGCTGAGGAGGGTCAGCCCCAAACCTCCTGCCAGATGCCCTTCCCTGCAGCCTGCGGGACCACTGGGGCCCACAGGGCCTCACCAGGCCCACAAGATGGGCATCAGATGTATCTTAGCCTGGGTTCCCTAGAAAACGCATGAGGACTCTGGGCAAAGGGCAAGTGTTTTTCCTTTGGTTTTTTTAAAACCAAAGTTATATACCCATGGTTTAAAGACCCAAGCAGTTTTAGCAGTTCAGGAACAAGAACTACAGCTGCGCCCCTTCCCCCAACCCACCGGCTGAGGCTTCTGTGCCGTCTCCGCGCCCGGAGGACCCGCCGGCTGCGGCTTCTGTGTGGCCGCAGCAAGGCACCGGCCAGGGGCCGTAGACCGGAGGCATTGGGGCAGAGGGGCCATGTCTCCACGCCCTGAGGGCCGCGGCACCGCCACCTCCAGACTCCTTTTTGCCTCCGTGGCTCCCACAGGAGGCCCCTCCTCAGGCTCGGCCCAGCTCAGTCGTGTGCAGAGTCCGCACTGTCGAGACCTGGGTCCCCACTGAGAACTGAGCCAGGAGACGCTGCTGGTTTTTCCTTTGTTTTCCAGAGTCAGGAAAGCCTCGATTTTCTTGGTCTAGGTACCAGTTCCTCAAGGGCTGGGCTGGTCTCACCTCGAGTCTCCTTTCCCTTCACAGCCCCTCCTTCCCTCCTGCTGGGTCAGGGCTTCTGCCCCTGCCGCAGTGTCCTCCTCCTCCCTCCTCCACCCCCAGCTCTGGGGACTGCTCTCCTGTGGGGCTTCCTGAGGCGGGGAGCTTAGAGTTGGTATTGGAGATTGCGTGTCTCTGTCCTTGTTCTGCCCTCAGCCTCGGTTGCTGGTTTGGCTGGGTCTGGGGTTCTGGGTTAGAAGTCACTTCTCTATCGTTTTCTGGCCTCCAGAGTTGCTGGGGCCACAGCCATGTTGAATCCTGGCACTTGGTGACCCCTTGTTTTCAACATAAGTTGTCTTGTCCCCAGAGCCCTGAGCCCAGGTCAGGAGCCTCCGGGTGGGGACTGAGCCCAGGTCAGGAGCCTCCGGGTGGGGACAGCCCAGGTCGGGAGCCTCCGGGTGAGGACAGCCCAGATCGGGGAGTCTCCGGGTGAGGACTGAGCCCAGGTCGGGGAGTCTCCGGGTGAGGACTGAGCCCAGGTCGGGGAGTCTCCGGGTGAGGACTGAGCCCAGGTCAGGGAGTCTCCGGGTGAGGGCTGAGCCCAGGTCGGGGAGCCTCCAGGTGGGGACTGAGCCCAGGTCGGGAGTCTCCGGGTGGGGACTGAGCCCAGGCTGGGGAGTCTCCGGGTGGGGACTGAGCCCAGGTCGGGAGCCTCCGGGTGGGGACAGCCCAGGTCGGGAGCCTCCGGGTGAGGGCTGAGCCCAGGTCGGGGAGCCTCTGGGTGGGGACAGCCCAGGTCAGGGAGCCTCCGGGTGGGGACTGAGCCCAGGTCGGGGAGTCTCCGGGTGAGGGCTGAGCCCAGGTCGGGGAGCCTCCGGGTGGGGACTGAGCCCAGGTGGGGGAGCTAGGTCTAGGCCATCCCTGGGACTCCCTCTGCCTTCAAGAAGCCTCTTCCACCTCGGGCCCACAGGGGAGACCTGGATGACTGGAGCCTCCAGCACCTTCCCTCCTGCTGGGTGATGGCAAGTGCCTGCCTCAATGGAGGCCGCCTGCGCCGCTGCCCCTCTGAGCCTCAGTCTGTCCTCCTTGTAGCCACCTCCCCTGCCCAGGGGCAACTGGCGGAGCCTTTCATGTAAGTTGGTTTCTAGCTGCCCCTCTGTACCCATGTGGGGGCACCTATTCCAGGCTCGCAGGCAGGGGCCTCAGAGGCAGAGTGCAGAGCTCTCGGGGCAGGGGCTCAGGCAGGGGCCTCGGGGTTCCCTCAGCACTTCCTCACAGACCAGGAGCCAAGCTTCAAACACATTTTTTCGCTGGCGTCAGTGCATTTGGGAGCAAAAGTCCAACAGGCTGGGTCTGGGCATCTCCACACCTTGTTTCCTGGGACAGAGCTTTGGGGGGCTGGTGTCGCTCCACATCCAGGCTCAGGAACTGGATCTGCACAGCACAGGCACTGTTGTTCCCTCACATGCGAGTCAGGACGCCCCTGGCCAGGAGTGCTTCCTCCCAGGCCCACAGACAAGGTCTCTCACCTGGGGACCAGGGGCCTCAGCGTCGCTCTCCACCCATACTTCCGGGGAGAGAATCTGAGTACTGGGAGATTTATTTTCAATTACAGTGGAAGGCAGAGACATGAAATAGCACTGAGTCCAAAAGCAGCTCATCAGTCCAGGTAATAGCAGTGTATTGACTGCTGTATTATATCTGTCAGAACAAAACTCCTTTAATGCGAGAGTCAGGTCAAGGAGATATACAGTCCATTGGCAGCTGACTTTCCTTCCATAATCAATGCATTTTGTTAACTCTGTTGTTATAAAAAGTAAAGGTTATCAGCCGGGTGCCATGGCTCACCTGTAATCCCAGCACTTTGGGAGGCCGAGGCAGGCAGATCACCTCAAGTCAGGAGTTCAAGACCAGCCTGACCAACGTGGTGAAACCCCGTCTCTTAAAAAAAAAAAGAAAGAAAAAAGAAAAGGTAATTGAACTCGTTTGACCTGCATTTTACAATGACCGAGTGTGTCCTCTGTGCTCCGGCTCTGGACGGCCAGTCGCCCTGGAGCCTGTGAACCTTGTGGTAGCCCTCACTGCCGCGGCGGCACCTCCCATGGTGTCCAGCCTGCCCTGGCTCGGCCGGGACGTTATTAAAACCCTGGCTCCGATGCCCCTGAACCCTTGATAGCAGGGTCCAAGCCTGGAAGAACAAAACCAGCCACCCTTTCCCTTGGTAGGGGCACAGCAAGGTGGGTGAGACAGGTGTTGGGCAGTCTGGGAATGGGCAGGGAGGTGCCAGCCCTTGGGGCTGAGGCTGTGCTGAGAAGCTAGAACAAAGGCCAAGCTCAGGGCTGCGAGGGAAGCCTCGGGGCGGCCCCTGTGGGTGAGGGCGTCCAGGGCTGGGAGGGAAGCCTCGGGGCGGCCCCTGTGGGTGGAGGCGTCCAGGCCTTGCAGACAAGGCACTGGCCAGGGGAGGTAGACCGGAGGCATTGGGGCAGAGGGGCCATGTGTGCACAGCAGGAGGGACCCTGAAGGGCCCCAGCCTAGAGGGGCCTTTGCAAGGAGGATGCCAGGAATGGACAGGCAAAGGCGGCCAGGCCTGGGAGATGCACATGGGACTTGGCCTTGTTTCTGTGGGCAGTGAGAAGTCTCTCCCTACACCCAGAAAGAGCTGCAGGCAGCGACGATGGAGATTCTGACTATGGAGGGCAGGGCTGGACCTCTGGCGCTTGCCAGGCTGAGAGCCACAGCACCCTCTGATGCCCAGGGTGGGAAAGATGCACGGCTGCCACCATCCACTGAGGGCCCCACACGCCACGCACGCCACACACACACCCAGGCACTGAGGGCACCGCACCACGCACACACCCGGGCACTGAGGGCCCCGCACACCACACACACACACCCGGGCACTGAGGGCCCCACACCCCACACACACACCTGGGCACTGAGGGCCCCGCACGCCACACACACACCTGGGAACTGAGGGCCATGCACACCACGCACACACTCTTGGGCACAGAAGCTCCCTTTAAGAATCCTCCCTGCGACAGGCATCTGTCACAGAAACAGGTCTCTGTCCTGCACTGATGGGCTTTGCCTGTTGCTGCCAGCGAGTCTCAGGCACAGCCTTTCCCCACAGGTGTGGCTGCACCTGCTCCAGCACAGAAGCCTGGGGATCTGAGAATTGCACCATGCTGTGTGCTGACCCCTACAGTTCTGCCCTTCACATGGCTCAGTGGAAACTCTATGTGTAGCACAGTGGGCAAGCTGGGACCTGTGGTGACCCTGGGGTTGGAGGCCAGGCAGGGCTGTCACTGAGAAGCGGGACCCAGGGAACTGATGACTCCCAGGGATCTGAAGCCTGGGGGCCAGGGAATGAATGACTCCCTGCACCCACTAGTCCTTCCTGAGCACTGGCTCTTAGAGAAGCATCTCAGAGCAGAGGCAGCCACGCCCACACAGGGGAGAGACCCCTGGACAAGGCCTACAGCAGGGTCACTGGGCCTGGGCCTGACCGTGCTAGAAACAGCTCCGCCAGAGAGGATGGGCAGACAGTGTCACCACTCCTGAAAGATCTCAGCACCCGGCCTTTCACCCCTGGGGATACACAGCCACACCTGCTGAGATATAAGACACCTGCAGAGACACAGCCACACCTGCAGACAACCACGCCTGCCGACAGAGCCACACCTGTAGAGACACCCACCTACAGACACAGCCACGCCTACAGAGACACCCACCTGCAGGCATACCCACACTTGTAGAGATACCCACACCTGCAGAGACACAGCACGCCTGCAGAGACACCCACCTGTAGACATACCCACACTTGTAGAGATACCCACACCTGCAGAGACATAGCACACCTGCAGACACAGCCTGCCTGCTGAGACACAGCCACACCTGCAGACATAGCCATGCCTGCTGAGACCCACCTGCAGACATAACCACACTTGTAGAGATACCCACACCTGCAGAGACATAGCTACACCTGCAGAGACCTGAGATACACCCGCAAACATCCATGCCTGCAGAGAGAGACACACATGCCTGCAGAGGGGGGTCCTTGCAGTGTGTAGAGAGGTCTGGCATGTGTGATCAGCCATTGCTGGGCCTTTCCTGTGTTTGTAGCACTCATTCCTTGTATTCATAAACTTAGTTTATGTGAATTTCTTCTTTAAGAAGTTACTACACAATCATAATCCAGAGCCGACGTTGGTGTGACTTCTCTCTTGATGGGCTCACTTAAAGGACTGCTGCTCCTGGAGATTGGGAAGAAAACTGCTACATAAACCAAAAAGCAAAAAACTTACTTAAAAAAGACAGATTCACAGGAAGTTAGAAATAGCACACAAGAGCTCCTTGTGCCGTCCCCCCCAGTTAATCCCAGTCTCAGACTGTCCTGCAGCCTCAGCCCCGTGCATGTCTGTCCTGCAGCCTCGGCCCCATGCGCGTGGCTGTCCTGCAACCTCGGCCCCGTGCGCATGGCTGTCCTGCAGCCTCGGCCCCATGTGCGTGACAGTCCTGCAGCCTCGGCCCCGTGCGTGTCTGTCCTGCAGCCTCGGCCCCATGCGCGTGGCTGTCCTGCAACCTCGGCCCCGTGCGCATGGCTGTCCTGCAGCCTCGGCCCCGTGTGCGTGACAGTCCTGCAGCCTCGGCCCCGTGCGTGTCTGTCCTGCAGCCTTGGCCCCGTGCGCGCGTCTGTCCTGCGGTCTCGGCCCTGTGCGCGCAGCTGTCCGCGTCTGTTCTGCAGCCTCGGCCCCGTGCGCGCAACTGTCCTGCAGCCTCGGCCCCGTGCGCGCATCTGTCCTGCAGTCTCGGCCCCGTGCGCGCAGCTGTCCGCGTCTGTTCTGCAGCCTCGGCCCTGTGCGCGCGTCTCTCCTGCAGCCTCGGCCCCGTGCGCGCGTCTGTTCTGCAGCCTCGGCCCCGTGCGCGCATCTCTCCTGCAGCCTCGGCCCCGTGCGCGCGTCTGTCCTGCAGTCTCGGCCCCGTGCGCTCAGCTGTCCGCATCTGTTCTGCAGCCTCGGCCCTGTGCGCGCGTCTCTCCTGCAGCCTCGGCCCCGTGCGCGTGTCTGTCCTGCAGCCTCGGCCCCGTGCGCGTCTGTCCTGTAGCCTCGGCCCCGTGTGTGTCTGTCCTGCAGCCTCGGCCCCGTGTGTGACCTCAACCCTATGTGTAGCTGTATTGCAGCTTTGGAACCAGGACACGGCACTGGGCAGTCATGGGGCGTGGACAGCTTCCTGGGCTTTACACACAAGGCATGTGCCTGTGTGAGCTTAGCTCTACCAACCCACTCCTGTGCAGACCCACCGTAGCTCACCCCGTGGCTGCCTCAACCGGCCATCATGGCCTCACACCCCCTCCCACTGCTACCCCACACCCCTGGTCTTTCTGTGACTTTGCAGGTAGGGAAGGTTCATAACTGCAGTCAGGTGATGGGGCCTTTTAGGAATAGTCACTTTCATCAGCAGCTCTCCCAGGAGGTCCGTCTGGGCTGCTGTTGGGTCAGTGCTTTCCTGCCTGCCTCCTGCCCTCCATCAGTGCCTCTTCCTCCCCCATCCCCCAGTCAGCGCCTCTCCCCACCGCATCAGCACCTCTTTCCCCCCACCGCTGTTCCCACAGGATGCTCTCCACGCACACCATGCCTGCGCTACAGCCCACTCCCCACAGCGTGTGTCCCGCACCTCAGAACCGGGGCCACACCCTTGGGCCCAGGCATCATGCGGAGGGGCCCCTGGAGAGCAGAGAGATTCCAGCCGTGTCCAATGGCCCAGCCCTACTGGGAGCCTCTGTCACCCACTGGCCTAGTGTGGGGTGTAGGTACAGCCCGGGGGTGACCCCTTCAGCACCACCTGCAAATCTGAGATTCTATCTTTGTCCTGAGGACACTCACCCTCGTGTCACGCTGTGATGACACTGGGCCCCTGGAGAGTTACACTTAGAGCAGCTTGAGAGGGTGCCAGGCACGCAGCAGCCTTGGGTGCAGGCAGTGTGGCTTCCGGCAGCACCAGAGCAGGCCAGTGGCTCCTTGCTGCACCGGGTCTCTGGGTGGTGCAGGCCAGTGGGGACCTGCGTCAGAGCCTGCGTGGGGGGCCGTGGGCACCCGGCAGCCTCCCAGGTGTCAGCAGCTGTGGAGCAGGAGCAGCCTGGACGGGGTGGCTTGATGCAATTAAGAGATGTTGTTGGAAGACCGGTGGCTGTTTGGTCCAGAGGGGGCACATGGAGCCAGGCTGCACAGCAGGAGCATGAGCCACAGTGGGCCCCAAAGGACTTGGGACAGGCTTTGTCCACCCCTACCCACAGCCCTCCCTGCACGCCCCTTTCCAGCCAGCCAGCACCCAGTCAGGCTACCCCAGGGCCACAGCGTGCTCACCTCCTGGTGGGGAGCCTTTCATTTCTTCTGCTTCCCATCAGCACAGAGTTCCAGAGTTGGGGAGGGGCCTGCCTGAACGCCCAGCCCTCCACTCCATAAATGAGCCCAAAGCCCACTGGGGCACACCCATCTGTCTTGTTTAATGGATTGAGGAGCGCACCGTGGGTCTCAAGGAGTGGCAAGGTGATGGATGAGACCTTTCTGTGCTTAACAGCATGCTGTATAATGAAGTATTTATGATTTATTCCAGCTAATAACCTGTGTGGATTACAGGGTGTGTGCAAGCAGACGGGTGAGGCCTCAGCACTGCTCTCGCATGCACTGCGTGCTCCCACGGCCTCAGGCACACACGTGTGCCTGCGCACGCTCACAGTCATGTGTTCCATGCCCTCCCAGGCTGCACACACACACGTACCTTGTACCTATGTGCCGTGAGACAGCTTCGGGCCGGGAGTGCAGGCTCCGAGGCTGCAGCCGCTCTCCCGGGCTCCCCACCCTCGGTGGCCTGTGCTGTCTGTGTTGAGCTACTTGAGAAAGCAGGGAAGGTCAGTTCCCAGCAGGAGGCTCCAGGAACTTCACGGGGACAAGCAGAGGCCATGGCTTTGCCTGAGGAAGAGAGTGTGGGGCAGCCCAGCCACCGTCCAGGACCAGCGTGGTCAGGTGCGGTGGGCAGGAGGTGGACAAAGGACCAGCGTGGTCAGGTGCGGCGGGCAGGAGGTGGACACCAGCGGAGGCCCCAGGAACCAGGAAAGGCCTGTCTTCCTTGGCACCAGCCCCTCCCTGTGGGCCTCGGTGTGGGCTTCGGAGCCCCTCCCATCGAGAGGAGCTGGGCAGTCACTGCTGGACCACCCCCCAGGGTGGGGTGTTGAGAGGTGTCTCGTTCGCTTGTTTGACTGAATATTTGACCTGGATTCTTTTGTGGGCCTGAGAGAAACAGCAACAGGCCCTGGTGGGCCTCAGCCCCTCCCCCAGAGCCTGCCTGCATGAGGGGTGGCCCCTGTGTGCTGCTGTCTAGGGAGGCCATCTGGGGCCTTACAGCGCAGCAGCACAGCCAGGAGGCCCGGCACACGCTGGCACCCGTCCTGAGTGAGGCTCACCTGGCGCACCCTGATGCCCATCCCGAGTCAGGGTCAAAGCATCAGATTCTGTGCTTGGTGCTTAGAAAAGGCCACACATCCCACCCATGACCGGTGGTTACCAACTAGTGTGACAGAAACGGGCTGAGCCAGCTTGCTGATGTAGGGTGTCTGCAGCCCACAGCCCAGCAGTGCTTCTGCCTCCTCCTGGTCCGGGGAGGCTCTGGGCCCCCGGAGGAGGTACATACAGCTGAGGGTGGGGAGGGGCAGACCCCATGCCGTGGGCATCTCCCACCTTGGGATGCGCGTCATGACCTTCAGGAATGTGGGCTTACCTGGCATGGCTGCTTCTGTGTTGCGGTTGCCGTGGGATTAACCAGAGCCCCCTTTCCTCAGGGGACACCGTGGTGTTTAAGGATGGCCAGTACTGGATCCGAGGCCGGACCTCGGTGGACATCATCAAGACCGGAGGCTACAAGGTCAGCGCCCTGGAGGTGGAGCGCCACCTGCTGGCTCACCCCAGCATCACAGGTGCGCAGCCGGATCTGCACCGGGGAGGCTGGGCTAGACGACAGGTGCTGACTTCCACGGCTGCATTTTGGAGGATTGCAGATGAGGCAGAGCTCCCTGTGATGCTCGCTTCTGCTCCCTGCCCTGGCCGGGGCACACAGGGCTGATAGGGCACAGCCTGCTCAGTGTTGGAGCTGCCCCCCACGTACCCACCGGGGCTCCCAGGCCTGATCGGGCGCAGCTCGCATCTGCATGATGCCCCTGCGGGAGGGCAGTAGGGAGAGTACAGAGAGCCAGGGTGGGAAGGCTGAGCCCTGTGAGCACCCAGCGCCAGATACCATGGGGAGCCACCCTCACTCCCCTCCCCGCAGGACCAGCTGGCACCAGGACAGGCTCCAGGGCTGCAGCCAGACTGAGCACTCCCTGTGCATCCAGGCCCTCTCCAGCCTGTGAGTGCCACTGAGGCGTTCCCATGTCCCCATACCGTTCTTCTATCTGCAGATGTGGCTGTTATTGGAGTTCCGGATATGACATGGGGCCAGCGGGTCATTGCTGTGGTGACTGCTGGAGAAGGACACTCACTGTCCCACAGGGAGCTCAAAGAGTGGGCCAGGTAGGGCTGGGCGGGGCGGGCAGGGGCATCTGTGGGGTCTTGGTGGTCCGGGCGTGAGGGCCACCCTAGCTCTTGCCTCATTCAACGGTTCCAAGCTCTTGTCCTGGGTCCAAGAAGTATGAGGTTACACTGACAGTTTGATGGGTGAGGAGGGTGAAGAATCTTCCTGAGCGATTAATTTTACTGAGTTCTCAGCAGAAAGAGAGGACGTGAGGGTGGTTAGCCACCCAGAGCTGGGTGTGGCTGCGTCCAGGGCTTTTTTGGGGCACAGAATGGGGAGAGGCAGACTGTAGGTGACATTGGAAAAGGACATTTGGTTGGTTAAAAAGCATTATTCAGAAAGAAACAGTCGGGAAAGAGTGGGCAAACAGGAGTAGAAGTTCTTGCCCCGGGCTGCAGGTTCCAGGCTGTGTTTGGCTTGAAGATTGGTTTGCGTGGGGGCCCGCCCTGTCCCTCTGGGCATTTGCCTGCCTCCTGTTGCTGTCTTAAAGAGCTCCCCGAGGCAGTAATTTATAAGAAAAGAGGGTTAATGGGCTCCCACTTCTGCAGGCTGTAAGGAAGCGTGGCTGGGGAGGCCTCAGGAGACTTCCGTCATGGTGGAAGTGAGGGGGAGGCCGGCCCGTCCCTCGTGGTAGAGCAGGAGTAAGAGCTCACCTATGGCAGATTCCTTCAGAACAGACATGTGTCTCTGTTCTGTTCCCTCTCCGTTCACACCCTCCCTGCCTCCACCCTGACTCGCCTTCTCGTGAGCACTGAAGGTAGTTTTGGCTCATCAGATGTGACTCCACAAAGAGCAGGGGCAGCACAGAGGCCCGGGGGTGCAGGGCACAGCTAGAGCACTCCCGCTCCACAGTGGCAGCTGCTTTCGTTCAACAGCCACCTGTGGAAAAGAAACGGTGTCGTGCTCAGAGCCGCGCTGGAGAGTTTCAGGGTCCAAGTGTGCAGCAGCTGAGGTCCTGATGCTCCTCAGCCCTTGGCCGTGCTCAGGGCTGCCCCTGCCGGAGGACACCAGGCCTCCCACTCCTGACCTGGGACACCAGGCCGCCCTCTCCCCGGGGACACCAGGCTGCCCGCCCCTGCTCTGTGCATCTCTCTGGGGTCAGGCTCCTCTCGCAGCATCATGTGGGCAATGACAGTGGGTGTGAGAAGACCCTGAGGCAGGAAGCTGTGGGCTGGGCACTTGAGGGCCTGCTGGGGAGAAGCCACCTATGAGGGGCAGGACCAGGCTGGGAAGGCCACCCGTCATGCGGTCACAGCCCAGGACTTGCCAGTCCTGCAGGAGCCCCGGAGCCAGGCCCTCACTGTCCAGGCCACTGGCTGTGCTCAGGCGACGGCAGCCCCCACCTACGGTGCTAACCCAGCTCACTGTGCCCAGCTCAGACTGAAACTGCAGTGCTTGTCCATTCACCATGAAGGAAAGGACAGGTGTTGGGTCTCCTTTCAGATTGAAAGAAGTTCCAGATCTGTGAACTTCCAGTCCTCAATTTAAACTACCGTAAAGCAAATACACAGCCACAAAAGCTCCACTGGTCAATTCTGTCAAACCTTTAGGGCAAAAAATAAAACCAGACCCAACAAAGTAAGTCTGACGAAACAGAGCAGGGAGGAGCACTTCTTACTCCCATCCCGGGACCATCACACTCCTAAAATCAAAGCTGGACGAGGAAATGATAGGACAGAGTTCTCAATGGGCACACAAAGAATCCGTAACAACATCAGCAATGACATTGATCAACACACAAAGATGGCACACACACAATCTCTAACACATCAGCAATGACATCTGATCAACGCACAAAGACGGCACACACACACAGTCCCTAACACAACAGCAATGACATCCGATCAACACACACAAAGATGGCACACACACAGTCTCTAACACAACAGCAGTGACATCCGATCATCACACAAAGACGGCACACACACAATCCCTAACACAACAGCAGTGACATCCGATCAACACACAGAGATGGCACACACACAATCCCTAACACAACAGCAATGACATCCGATCAACACACACAAAGACGGTACACACACACACAATCCCTAACACAACAACGACATCCGATCAACACACACAAAGACGGCACACACACAATCCCTAACACAACATCAGCAATGACATCTGATCAACACACACACAGACGGTACACACACAATCCCTAACACAACAGCAATGACATCCTATCAACACACACACAGACGGCACACACACAATCCCTAACACAACATCAGCAATGACATCCGATCAACACACACAAAGATGGTACACACACAATCCCTAACACAACATCAGCAATGACATCTGATCAGCGCACACAAAGATGGTACACACACAATCCCTAACACAACAGCAATGACATCCTATCAACACACACACAGACGGCACACACACAATCCCTAACACAACATCAGCAATGACATCCGATCAACGCACACAAAGACGGTACACACACAATCCCTAACACAACATCAGCAATGACATCCGATCAACGCACACAAAGACGGTACACACACAATGCCTAACACATCAGCAATGACATCCAATCAACGCACACAAAGACGGCACACACACAGTCCCTAACACAACATCAGCAATGACATCCGATCAACACACAAAGACGGCACACACACAATCCCTAACACAACAGTAATGACATCTGATCAACGCACACAAAGATGGTACACACACAATCCCTAACAACAGTAATGACATCTGATCAACGCACACAAAGACGGTACACACACAATCCCTAACACAACAGCAATGACATCTGATCAACACACAAAGACGGTACACACACAATCCCTAACACAACAGCAATGACATCCGATCAACACACAGAGACAGCACACACAAAATCCCTAACACAACAGCAATGACATCCAATCAACGCACAAAGACGGCACACACAGTCCCTAACACAACAGCAATGACATCCGATCAACGCACACAAAGACGGCACACACACAATCCCTAACACAACATCAGCAATGACATCCGATCAACACACAAAGACGGCACACACACAATCCCTAACACAACAGCAATGACATCTGATCAACGCACAAAGACAGCAGGACCTGATCAGGCAGTACCGAAGCCAGGATAGAGGGTCACTTTCCTATTCAAAACTGGGTCCTTGTGATTCACCATATTTACAGAACGAAGAAGAAAAACCATATTTCAGTAGATACAGAGAAAGCATTTGCAAATCTCAGAACCGTTTTGTAACAAACAGACCAGGAGGAAAATGCCTGATTCTGGTGAGCGCGTCTATAAAAAGCCACCAGGTGACGTCCTGCTCAGTGGGGAGCTGCTGGCACTTTCTTCTTGTGACGAGGAAGGGGTGTCTGCCCTTCCCAGTGTCCCCCAGTCTCATTCGACCAGAGTCTGTCCGCCGTTAGAGGTCGCGACACTGGTTACACACGGAAGCTGGGGAGGCTCAGACAGGCATGGGCTTCTGGGGGCCCAGCCGTGTTCCCTTTCAGCCTGGGTGCCACTTAGATGGGGGCAGTTGCTTCAGTAAAACTTCAGAAATTCCTACACAGGCCAGGCACAGTGGTTCCCGCCTGTAATCCCAGCACTGTGGGAGGCTGAGGCGGGTGGATCACCTGAGGTCAGGAGTTCGAGACCAGCCTGGCCAACATGGAGAAACCCCGTCTCTACGAAAAGTAAAAAATTACCCGGTCATGGTGGCAGGCACCTGTAATCCCAGCTGCTCCGGAGGCTGAGGCAGGAGAATTGCTTGAACCCAGGAGGCAGAGGTTGCAGTGGGCGAGATCACACTGCTGCACTCCAGCCTGGGCGACAGAGCAAGACTGTCTCAAAAAAAACTGCACATCCCTCACCACAGTGTGCATTGGACAGCCAGGTGTGAATTACACCTCCATGTAAATATCTGTAATAGTTTTATGTAACTGTGAAATACATGGGAAAGTTGGAGGTGGGCGCAGTGACGTGCCCGTAGCACTTCTGGAGGCCACAGCAGGAGGATTCTTTGAGCCAGGGAGGTGAAGGCTTCAGTAGCTGTGACTGCACCACTGCACTCTGGCCCAGGCAACAGTGAGATCCTGTCTCAGAAAGGAGAGAGAAAAAGAAAAATGTGGAGGTCAAGGTTGATAGCAGTACTGAGGTCAAAGCCAGCTGCCCCTGGGGAGTGAGGGACTAGGCTGAGCCGACTCTCCTCCATCCTGAGAGGCATTCGGGCAGGGGCAGGTAGGCGGGGGGCCTGTGCTGTGTCTCTGGCCGTCAGTGCTTTCTCCATGAAATGCGTCAAGAAAACACGACGCTTGGTTTCTGGACTTTTCTGAGGAACAGTAAGCTGAAGAATCACCGATCGGATTTGTTTTCTGACACGGCTCAGTGCAGCCCGCAGGCCCTGAGCCAGCCCTCCCTGAGCCTCAGCTGCAGCCAATGCCTTCAAGGCATCCCTAGTGGGCAGCAGCCGCACGACCACCTGCCTTCAGGGGGTTAATCTCATTTATTTCCTCCCCTCCTTTTTTTTTTCTAGTCGCCCAGGCTGGAGTGTAGTGATGCAATCTCAGCTCACTGCAACCTCTGCCTCTTGGGTTCAAGTGATTCTCCTGCTTCAGCCTCCCAAATATCTGGGATTACAGGCATGAGCCACCATGCCTGGCTAATTTTTGTATTTTTAGTAAAGATGGGGTTTCACCATGTTGCCAGGCTGGTCTTGAACTCCTGACCTCAGGATCTGCCCGCCTCGGCCTCCCACGGTGCTGGGATGACAGGCGTGAGCCACCGTGTCCGGCCTTTGCTTCTTTCTTTGAATGGTGAATGGAGGAGAACCAAACAGCACAGTCTCAGCTTCTGATCCCAGCGCCATGTCGCTGCCCAGCGCCCTAGGCCCCACCCACCAAGTTTTGGCCGTGAGGAAAGGGGACCCTGAGTGGAGGGGTCAAGTCTCAGGGGCCGTCCCTGCCGTGCGGGGTCTGTGAGGCCTCCTGCCACGCAGGCTGGTGTGTGCAGAACCATGTGGCCTTCTCCCATCTCAAGTGCCCCTGCCCCTGCCCACCACCCCCCAGCCTGCTCACCCCTCCCCACCCCTTCCAGATGTCTCTTCTGGAAGGGGAACTGGCCATAGTGACATGGGGTATTCCAGCTGCAGTGCGGGGTCTTGGAAGGCCTGGCCCGGTGTAGGGGCCTTCCACCCTGCAGGCCACTGTGTGCAGCCCTGTCCTCGGGGTTGACCTCACCCGGGGCCTGCATGCACTGTGGCTTCTGTGGTAGCAATGATGGTAGCATGCTACCACCTCCTGCAGTCACCACCCCTGGGCTGCTGGGGCAGAGATGGCTGGGCCTCAGGATGGCCAAGGTGCCTGGCCAGGTGCAGGGTCCCGGGGGCACCCGAGTTGCCACTGGGCAGTGTCAGGGCCACACGCCTCAGGCTGTGCTCATCTCTGCAGAGACGTCCTGGCCCCTTATGCAGTGCCCTCAGATCTCATGCTCGTGGAGGAGATCCCACGGAACCAGATGGGCAAGACTGACAAGAAGGAGCTCATCAGGCGCTTCTGCCCCTTGTGACCCAGGTGCCAGGGGCTGGGTACTCGGACTGGAGTCTGTCAGTGATTGGCAGGTGCCCCCTTCATGCAAGCGCCTCGGGGTCTGGGTGGAGAACTGGCCTCAAACCTCAGCCCCGCAAATCACGACACAGAATCAACGGTTTGGGATGAAATCACCTCGTGAGGCCCCAGCCTCGGGCCGCTTGTCGCTGCTTAAGGAAACTGTCCCTGTCCCTGGTGTCACCTCTGCCTGGTCAGCACCGACCTCACCCGTGCAGCGTGAGGCAGCCACGCTCCATTGTGGCCTGGTCACCACTGACCTCAGCCATGTAGTACGACGCAGCCACGCTCCGGTGTGGCCTGGTCACCACTGACCTCAGCCGTGTACTACGACGCAGCCACTCTCCGGTGTGGCCGACCCCACGCGCTCCACCCCTGCCTGGTCACCACCCACTTCACAGCGAGCCCCATACGCTCAGGCACCTCCAACCCCACAGTGCCCTGTGGCTGCTGGGCTCTCAAGGGCAGGTCCCAGGAGGGTCCCCGAGGTGTCCCCCAAAAAAGAAATAAAGACTGCACTGGAGGAAAGAAGCCCCTGTCCCATGCTGTCTGCCCTGCCTGTGCCTCCCCAGAGCCAGTGTCTCCTGGCCCACCTAGGAGGTCTGGGCAGTGCCGGGGGAGCCTCCTGGGAGGAGCTGAGGGTTCACAAACCTCCCAGAGCCAGCCCTGCCCCGCGGGTCTCAGGAATCTGAGGAGAGCAGCTCCCACTGTGGGGACACCTGCCACCCTGCACAGTCCTGTGTGTCTGCCGGCACCTGCCTCCGGAAGTGTGCAGACGGGCAGCCCTGGAGCTGCTCTGCTGGGACCCCGCCTCACCCCCCAGCGCAGGGACTGTCCAGGTCTCCACACCGGCCCCTCCTCCCATCACCATCTCCACCCAGAACCCCACCTGCCCCATCACCCCCGATCTCATGTCTGTGGCTCGCTGGCCTTTCCTGCAGGCTTGAACGATGCAGAAACCTCAGGAAGGTGTGTCGTAAATGTTGGGTGCACCCACGTCGCACGTACTTAGTGGGGTCAATTCAGATGCACAGGAACCATGGAGAATCCAGAAGTTTCTGAACAATTTTCAGGAGAACAGCCTCTGGGAAGTAGCATTCGTAGATGTTGGATATAGATGCTCAGTGCCAAAAAGAAAAACTGGCACCGAGACAAAGGATTTTTCAGCAATGCAATTTTTACTTCCTGGACTGCAGGAAGGGGACCCTCGCCGGCCATCTTGCCATGAGAGTACAATGAACAAAGGAAAACAGAAATGTATCCCTTAGCACGGGGGTCATCCTTGCGGCTGTGTCTCATCTCCGTTGGCTGGAGCCAGACCTCACGTTGTAAACTAAAACCCGATTGGATAACAACTTTCTAAACAGGTGAAAGCAGTGGAGAGCTGGGACATTCCTGTGAGCACGTCCCTCACAGGTATTTGGTTAAAGTACAGGACACAGAATGTACCACGTGCCTGTAAGCACGGCATGTCTAACAGCTACATAGGACAGGGCTTAACAAAGTTATCAGCAACTTATTCTTTAACAGGAAAGGAAACTTTAAAAAGGAACTTTTTCGCATTTCCCACAACAGCCCAGCAGTGTCTGGCCTCAACTTACCCAGAACATTCTGCCCTCAGAATGCACATCTAAAAGGGTGGCCATAAACTAGTGTGCCAGGCAGGGGTCCAGCCCCATCTCAGGCTCATGAGCCTCAGGGACAGGCAGGCATGGCCTGGGGCCCCTGCTCACTTCAGCAAGTCGCCGCCAAGTTCCTGTGAGGCCACAGAGCAGCATCCAGCCCCGCCTTCCAGGACAGGTGGGCACCCTGGCCACAGCCCAACCACACGTGAACTCCTGTCTCACCATGTGGCCTTGTGCCGTCCCCATGGCCGACCCCAGAACGGTCAGGGAAAGGGGGCCTTCCAACCCACCAGAGGCCTGGACCCCAGGGAATGGCACAGTATGCCACAGTATGTACCATACACTCTGAACCAGGGCAACTGTGCTGCCAGTACCACAAACTGCAGATGCCACAGTATGTACCATACACTCAACCAGGGTAACTGTGCTGCCAGTACCACAAACTGCAGATGCCACAGTATGTACCATACACTCTGAACCAGGGTAACTGTGCTGCCAGTACCACAAACTGCAGATGCCACAGTATGTACCATACACTCAACCAGGGTAACTGTGCTGCCAGTACCACAAACTGCAGATGCCACAGTATGTACCATACACTCAACCAGGGCAACTGCTGCCAGTACCACAAACTGCAGATGCCACAGTATGTACCATACACTCAACCAGGGCAACTGTGCTGCCAGTACCACAAACTGCAGATGCCACAGTATGTACCATACACTCAACCAGGGCAACTGTGCTGCCAGTACCGCAAACTGCAGATGCCACAGTGTGTACCATACACTCAACCAGGGCAACTGTGCTGCCAGTACCACAAACTGCAGATGCCACAGTATGTACCATACACTCAACCAGGGCAACTGTGCTGCCAGTACTGCAAACTGCAGAGAGCCTGGAGCTCGCCGACCAGCTGTAGAAAATGGTGCTCCAAAGACATGGGGAATGCTGTGTCCTGAAGTCACGAGTGACTCTACAGCCTTCCCTGTGCCAGGCTGGTCAGCGTCCGTGCACACAGTCCACCAGTGCCCGGCCAGGCCCCCGGTTCCCCTCCACTCTGCCAGCCGGGACCAAGCCCATCCTGGAGGAAACACCGTCTCCTCCCCAATCCCATTAAAGGCCCGTTTATTCCCTGTCTTGGCCTCTGGTGCTGACCTGGCCTCGAGACACAGGTGGAGCCGTTAGCTAAGTTACCGTGACTGAGCCCCTCAAGATACCACAGCCCCCCATGGCTGGCAGCGCCCACCCACACACCCTGCCCCTGGCTGGGCAGCCCCACACCACACAAGTCAGACCCAGGAGCAGGTGCCAGCTGGGTCAGAAGCCCCATCTGAATGCTGGGTGCCTTTGACCTCCTGGGAGGCTGGCTTGAATCTGAAAAGTCAGCCAGCTCTGACCCAAGCCGGACACGGGGGTACTGTCAGGAGCTGCTCCCAGGCTGGTGGCCCAGCTTCTCTCAGGCCCAGGGGGTGGCGGGACTCCCGAAGCTGTGGCACCGTGCGTGCTGCTGCCAGGAACGACCCACACGCAGCCTGTGGGAGCCGCCACCCTGTCCTTTTGGCCTGTCCTCAGGAGCCAGGTGAAGCCCTTGCCACCCTTTGCCTTCCCTTAGCCTACGCCTTCCCCGGGAGGGGGGACATGGGCTCAGCTCCTGCCTCCTCCATTTGTTCAACAGATAGGGCCGGGGCCAGCAGCCCAGGCATTAGGCTGGCAGGTCCACTGAGGGCCAGAGATACTGCGGGCCAGCCAGGCCTGGCAGCTCAGGAGTGCTAAGCTGGGCCCACACTCCCACCCAACAGTGGCCCTTGGGGCCGCTGTCTTCTCCGGTGTCCAGGCCCAACGCAGCCTGAGCCTGCTCCGCCTGTTTCCCCACTCTGACCTGAGGCTGCTGCTCTCTCGGGGCCCTTATAGCTCTGACTGAGGAGTGGGGGCTTTGTTCCCTTCAAGTCCTGTTCGTGGGGACTGGACACCCACGCCCCTCTCCCACCTGGACTCTGTCCTATGGCACCAGGGTAGGGAGCAGCGCCAGGCACAGCAGGGAGTGAGGCAAGCACTGTGGGCACCGCTGACCCAGAAGAGCCGCAGCTCCCGGACCCTCACATGAAAGCTCTGGCCTCGTTTACTGGGAGGTGGGAGGAGGTTCTTATGCAGGACAGCAGCTTGTTGCCGGCCACTGAGTCAGGAACAGATGTGTGCAGGTGGGCGTGGACCACACGTATGTAAGTCTCACAGACCTGCATACGCCACATGTATGTGTCGCCTGCATACACCACACATATGTCTCGCACACAGGCCTGTGTATACACACACGTGCACACGGGCCCCTGTGTGTACACCGGTTCCTCTCTCCCTCCTCCCTCCCTCCCCCTCCCTCCTCCCTCCCCCTCCCTCCCCCTCCCCCCTCCCTCCTCCCCCCTCCCTCCTCCCTCCCTCCCTCCTCCCCCCTTCCCCCTCCCTCCTCCCCCTTCCCCCTCCCTCCTCCCCCTCCCCCCTCCCTCCTCCCCCTCCCTCCTCCCTCCCTCTCCCCTTCTCCTCCCCCCTCCCTCCCTCCCTCCCTCCTCCCCATCTTCAGGCCGTGTGCTCTGCCAGACCAGTGGTCACCGCCAGGGGCAGCTGCACTCACACTGAGGCTTCGCACTCGCGGTGCCTCTGATCAGGGTGGGAGTCACTCAGGCTCCTCATTACGAGGTCCTTGTGCACTGTTGGAGCTGCTCTCGGTGGTCCTTCCAGAACCTTCCTGAGCTGGACCAGACTCTCGCTCCCCAAAGGCCCAGAGCCTGGCTTCATGGGCCCTGAGCGTCAATTCTGTCCCTCCTCCCTGGCTACAGAGCAGGAGGTCAGTGCCGCCTTCTCCTGCCTGGGAGAGTAAAGTGGACCCTGTGTTGACACATGGAAGACGCGACATGGCAGAGGAGCAGCTCACGAGATGGGTCAGTATGAACAAGCCCCACGTGCCTCTGCTGCAGTGAGCAGCCACATGAGGGACGAGGTCACTGGAGAATGCACATCTGCAGCTGCACCTCATGATCCGTCACCCACAGCGGCCACGGCATTCCCTGCCAGCTGCCAGCACAGCCGTGAACAAGGCTTGGGGTCACACTGTTGCCGCGGGATGGACACGCATGGTAGTGGCGTGGGGCCCATCTGCCTCTTGCTGAGCAGGAAACCCGCAGGCACCACACACAGGTTCAGGGAAGGGGCAGGTCCCGGGTCTGAGGGTGGGCGGAGGGTACTGCTGCAGTTCCCCACACACACAGCACAGGCTGACCTGCACCCTCAAGGCGCGCGCCCGGCCTGCACACCCCTGCAGGAGCCTTCCCAGGGTTCTCACACCCGCTGAAGGCAGTCCTCAGCCAGCTTTGCACATGAGCAGCTGAGGCAGGTGAGTTGAGGGTGACGGTGGGGATCATGGGCTTGGGGTCAAAGCCCCAGGTTGTCATCTCTGGTGGCACTGGCTGCAAGCTCCAGCTCACACAAGGAGCCACCAGGCTGGACTGGGTGCAGCTTACAGACGTGGCGTGTGCTGTGGGTCTCGGGCCGCAGCTCCTCTGTGCAGCACTGATGCTGCTGTCTGCAGAACGCACCCAGTCAGGAGGGAAAGGTCCAGGCAGGAGGGCACAGCCACGGCTCAGGGCGGGGAGGGTCCAGGATGGACGTGCATTGAGCCAGGGAGATCTGGAGAGGCGGTGGGATGGGGAGGGAGCGCCCTCGGGAGGCCACTCAGCCATCAGGAGCTGAGCCTCACCCTGGGAGTCTCAAAGAGGGTGTCCCATGGCCTTGGCCAGTGGCCGACTGGTCCACAGTCTCACTGGATGGAGACTGAGCTGGGGGCGGGGGCCAGTTCCCTGGGGCCATCTGCTGTGTCCAGGAGCCTGGCGCTGCCACTGGCCTTGCCCCAGGGCCCAGCTCTGCCCTTCGTCCCCTCACCTTCCCTCTGTGGGTCCCAAGCTGTGGCAAGTCTTTAAAGTGGGACAGTCGGCGCCAGCCCTGCCCCCAACGGGTCCCTCGGCCACTCAGGGCCTGTGTCCTCGTCTGTATCACAGGAATAAGGGGCGCTTGTGCAAGGGCATGAGAGGGTCCTGTGGAAGTCATGTTTCAGAAGGTTCCTAGCCCAGCTCTCCGGGCAGGCTTTAGGCTCAGCAGGGGATCCTCGTCTTGCCCCCAGTCCCTGACCAGCAGGCTCCCCAGGGCTGTCCCGGCTGGGATGGGTGGAGCTTGGTGCCTACAGGCCAGCGAGCACATCTTCAAAACCCACTGCTTTCAGCTGGCCCAGGGCCTCAGGAGCACAGGGTGGGTGCAGGGCCCCAGGCTCTGCCAGCCAGGCCCTGACCATCCTGGGCCGGACGCTCCCCCGCTGCCCTGTTGTGCATCTGCCGGGTGCAGTGCGGCCTCTCTGGGGACGCCCTTCCTAGCTTCATTCCCTGTGGCCCCGCCCCAGCCTCCCTGGGACACGTGGGCGTGTGTGTGAGTCCACATCGGCAAGCATGTGTCCAGCACGTCACACACACACGGCCGCGTCACAGAGCAGTGAGACGGACCCACCTGTGTGCCGGTGACTGGGTTTCCTGCAGCCTCCGGCGCGAACCTGCCTGTGGGGACGTGCGTGTGTCCACGTGGGGGCGCTGTCGGGCGGCCCAGGCCCAATCTCAGGCTCGGTGCAGCGGGGAGGGGGGTACATGCGGCGTTCTTCACCCGTGGTGGCCCTAGCCACAGCCCTGGTCCTCTCTGAAGCATGAGCCAGTGCCCACCCCGGCAGCTCCTCGTCATCAGCTCACAGGACTCGTCCCCCATTGACAGTCTGGTCACTCACCACCATTCAGTTATTCCAGAATGGCCACAGGTCACGGAGTCATCAATCTTCATTTCCACCTGCCAGCCCTCCCCAGTCTCGCAGCCAAGCCCATTAAGACAGCAGCAACGCCAGCAGCATGTGGCGTCTTTACTGCATCAGCCGCACGCCCGGCGTGCCCGGCACTCCCACTCCGATGGGAACAGCCGCCTCTTAGCTGGAAAAAAGATGGCACCCCATGCCAGCTGAATGGACTGTCCCCTGCACACACACACACACACGCACACACAAACATACACGCACAGACACACGTGTCCATCAACACAGAGCTGGCCTCAGAGCCACCCTCCAGGTGCAGCTGCCCCAGGCCCCAGCATCTGGTGACAGCCACAGCAGGGTCAGAGCAGCCTCAAGGACCGAGCACAGAGCTGGCCCCAGGCTGAGCTTGAGGAGGTGGGTGCAGGCCTGCCACTCACACTTTCTAATCCTTGGGCGGGGACCACACAGCCCCTCCCAGTCTGTCAGGAAGCCCATATCTTCACGTCCCGCTTCTGCTGTCCCCAGGACGGTGAAATCTAATATTGCTTAAGAACATTTTTTTTAAGCCATTTTAAACATCGAGGACAGAAGAGAGATGACGGCCAACCCCGTGCACCTCCCTGCCAGGTTCATAGAGCCCAAGCCCTCCGGCCTCCTGAGCCTCTGGCTCTCACCAGGGGGGCGCCTTCCCAGTCCACGGGGCTGGCTGCTCACAGGGCTCCGATGCCTCCGCGGTGTTGTGGGTCTAGGTTTCAGTGCCAGCACATCTGACAGAGCTCGGGTCCTCTGTGAGGCACATTTCCGGCTCCCACATGGACTCCCTGGCCTGGTCGTCCTCAGGTGGCCCTGTGGGGCGCACGCTGACCCCAGCTGTTGGATGCCCCCCCTCCAGGAGCAAAGTCACAGTCGGCTGCAGGTGCGGCCTCTTGCACAGTGGAAGAATTTCTCCAGGAAACTTTCCCGTGAGTGCAGTCACTGCACCATAAGCCCAGGTGTCTTCCACTTGCTCAGTTTTCCCTGATCCTGTCCGAGGAGGCTGTGCATGGCTGTGCATGGTGGGGGTGACACTCCATCTCACCAACAGGCCAGGCTCTCGGTTCTCACCTGCAGCCCCGGCCAGAGGCTCGGTTCTCACCTGGGTGCTGTGTGTGAGGTGGAATCTTCTGGTTCTGACCTGCATCTCCCTGCGGACCGAGGTGGGACATCTCCACTCTGTTTCTGGGCCGTTTGGTTTTCTTACGAAAGTCGCCTGTTCCGGTTCTCTGCCCGTTTCCTGTTGGCTGGTCGCTGTTTTTTGTGATTGTGTGTGGGTTATGTGGCTGGCCTTTGGCTTCATTGGTTCTATCGATTGATGTGCAGAATTGTTACATTTCAATATGTTCAAATGCATTAATCCCTGCTTTCTTATGGTGTGGGTTTTTGGGATCTTGTCCTAAAAACAGCATTTCTTACTCAAAGCTTTTAAATATGTTTTCACAGTTCTTCTAGAAGTTACAAAGCTTTGCTTCTCTCACTGAAGCCGTTAATTCAGTGGAAATGCATTTGTGTGTGGTGTGAAGTGCAGCCCTGACGTCCGCCCAGCACGTTCACCGAGTCGCCCTTCTCTCCCTGCCACACTGCCCCCGTGCCCCCTGCCCCCTGCTCCCAACTCTGCCTGGTCCAAGTCCCTGTCTCCAGGCTGCCCTGGGCTTCTCCCACCTCCCAACCTCCCATAGCTTCTCTGAGGACTTGGTGTCTGGCAGGACGGGGCCCCCCCTCTGGCTTCTTCCACAGCCCGGTCTGAGCTCTTCCTGGTCCTTTCCTCCTTTTTCTCTTGTTTTGAGACTGCATCTTGCTCTGTTGCCCAGGCAGGAGCACAGTGACACGACCTCGGCTCACTGCAACCTCCGCCTCCCCAGTTCAAGCAATTCTCCTGCTTCAGCCTCCTGAGTAGCTGGAATTACAGGCGCCCACCGCCATGCCTGGGTAATTTTTGTATGTTTTGTAGAAACAGGTTTCACCACGTGGCCCAGGCTGGTCGCCCATGTTGACAGGCTACGAGGCTCAAGCGATCCCCCCGCGTCAGCCTCGCACAGTGCATCACAGGCACGGCAGCACGCCCAGCCCTTACCCTTCCATCTGAATTCCAAGAGCAGCTTAACGTTCCTTTTTAAAACTTCTTGAGGCCAGCGGTAGGCACCGGGCTTCCTCAGCCTACTGCCATGCCTAGGTGCTGATTGTTATGAGTGAGCAGCAGACTTTAGGGAAATGTCTCCGTTTCTGCTAAATCGGTGAGACTTCGTCTTTGCTCCGTTAGGATGAACTCCTGGAGGACTTCCTGCTTTTCCTGGGACGGACCCTGCTTGGTTGAGCGCGTGTGGAGACTGAATTACTGTATTTAATCTGACTGTTGCTCCAGGTCCTTGGAATCTTATTTCCAATTTCAAAACCCCAAAAGCTCTGAAAATCAAAGGATTTTTGTTTTGTAATGTTTGCAGTAAATTAACTCATCCAAGAAGCCCAGGCTGCGTGGAGACGGCCCTATCCGGTGTTTCCGGAGGCCTCAGTGGCAGCCCCGGGCAGGGGCTCAGCTCAGGGGTCTCAGAGTCCTGTGGGCCACCTGCCTTTACAATGCTGGAAAAGCTACATTCCAACACACTTCCTGCCGGGGATGCAGGAGCCACGTTTTATTTAGGATTCTGAAGGGTGGATAAATTGGCGTCTAAGACCACAGGGCCCGAGGCCTCTTTGTGGAGGAAGTGGGGTGTCTGATTGCCGATTCGGTTTCCTTACGGCTGAGATTTACTCAGGATTTCTACTTCTGAGACAGCTTTGACGGCCTGCATACATTCCGCCCTGGCTTTCAGAGCTGCTGACACAGTCGCCTCATGTCTCTGCTGTCGGGAACTCAGCGGGGTCTGTGCTCCTGTGGGCATCCCCTCCTCTCCCTGCTCTCCAGGGCCCTGAGCTCTCCTGCTGCAGGGCGTGGATCCCCCCCAGGTCCGGCTTTTTTTTTTTTTTTTTTTTTGAGACAGGGTCTTTCTCTGTCACCCAGGCTGGAGCGCAGTGGCGCAATCATAGCTCACTGCAGCCTTGAACTGGGCTCAAGCAAGCCTCCTGCCTCAGCCTGAGCAGCTGGGACAACGAGCACGCGCCACCACGCCCCAGCTAAGTTTTTTCTTAATTTGTAGCAACAGAGCCTCGATTTGTTGCTGTTATATGTAAATCTTAATTGCCACAAAAGAAGTAGCACCCGAATATAAATTTTCTCACAGCGAGGCAGCTTTGCTTTCTGCAGAAAGGGTACAGTCAACTGCTGTTTGCCCCAAGAGTACACGGAACAAAGGAGGCCAGTGACACATCCACCCTGCTGGTGCGTCCTGATTCCACTGGCTGGGACCGGACCTCAGTCGAGGCTGCACAACTTAAGACTTTTCTAAATAGGTAAAGGCAGCGGAGAACAAAGGAAAAGAGGGAGTCTCTTGAGGGATGCTTAGAGGGGCAAAACTACCTCCGAAGAAGGAATGGAAATAAGCTATGATCTCAGCCCTGCCTCGGCTTGTCCACGCATGTCAGAGCAAATATCTAGGTTAAATTCTAAGAACTAGGAACGCTGGATACACATTTCTTTATTAAGACTGACAGCCATTCAGGAGTGTTAGCAAAGTGTCTAAATTAACTTCTTAAAAAGCTCTTATTTATAAAGAACTGAGAGGAAAACTTTGAAGAGGAACTTTTTATTTTTATTTTCTACAGTTATCCAGGCTGGTCTGGAACTCCTGGGCTCAAGCAACGCTCCCACCTCAGCCTGTAGAGTAGCTGGGATCACAGCCACGTCCCACTGCCGTGCACAGCTAACCTCGAACACTTTTTTTTTGAGACGGAGTCTCGATCTATTGCCCAGGCTGGAGTGCAATGGCTCGATCTCGGCTCACCAGAACTTCTGTGTCCTGGTTTCAAGCGATTCTCCTGCCTCAACCTCCCGAGTTAGCTGGGACTACAGGCACGCGACACCACACCCAGCTAGTTTTTTTTGTTTTGTTTTGTTTTTTTGTATTTTTAGTAAAGACAGGGTTTCACCATGTTGGCCACCACCGCGCCCGCCAGCATTTTAAAATGCTATAAAATCTGCAGGGTTTTTTTCCAACAAAGTTTATTACTTCTCACTCCACGGATACCCCAGGGCCATGACAGGCTGTGACGTCCTCGAGGCCCCCGCGGAGTCCTCCCGCCATCTTGGGAGGGCCTGTCGAGTCTCAAGTTCATTTTGTTTACTAGCTTTTGTTTTATAGTCACTAAATTTACTAACATTTCCCAACTTCTTGTCTCAAAGGACTTCATTTTAATAAACAATATTTTTTAGTTGTTGTCTGAGTCACTGTCTGTGTGACGAGCTCTCCCAGTGTGTGTGTGTGAGGAAAGGTCTGTACTTGGCCGGGCGCAGTGACTCACACCTGTAATCCCAGCACTTTGGGGGGCCCAGGCAGGCGGATTATGAGCTCAGGAGTTTGAAACCAGCCTGGCCAACCTGGCAAAACCCCATCTCTACTAAAAACTGGAAAAAAATTAGTAGGGCGTGGTGGTTTGTGCTTGTAATCCCAGCTACTCAGGAGGCTGAGGCAGGAGAGTCCGGGGAGCAGAGGTTGCATCGAGCCGAGATCTCGCCACTGCACTCCTGCCTGGGCAACAGATCAAGACTGCATCCCAGGAAAAAAAAAAAAAAAGAGGCACGGGCTCCAGAACAGGTGTGCATCTGGCCCAACGTTCAGAGAGCAAGCCAGGCTCTGAGCCTCTGCAGGGAGCCAGGGGCCCAGCCTCGGACACCCTGAGCACTCAGTAGGGCCTCCCGCTGGACGCCAATGCCCTGGACACCGACCAGCTGCTCCGGGACTTGGGGCCACGGCCCAGCCTGCAGTCCTGCCTGGGGCGTGGCTGCTCAGCCTGGACTCCTGGCTCTGGGGGAGGCTCCTGATATGTCTGATGGCTTTTGAACCATCCTGGGCACAAGCGTCTTTCTGGGCCTCCTCTGGTCTAAGTCCACTTTCTGGAAAAGAAAGAGGACAGCAGGAATGTCTGGTGGCTCTGGAGCCCTGGGCAGCCCAGCCTGTCGGCCAGGCCTGGAGGGGTCATCGGAGGAACCTCAGATCAGCCCCTCTCCCACCAGCGGCTGGAGGGGGATGAAACACAGGGAGATCAGCAGCTTCAGCTGAATTGATTCTATTACAGCAACTGATTTAATCTGAATGGTCATTACTGTGATTTATAGGCTACTTGGGATTCTTTGCTCCCAAATTTGTCTCCCGCCCACTTGAAAGATAAAGCTGCCGCCTGTGAGTAGAGGAGGCAGGGAGGGCGGGGCTGCCTGGGCTGACTCAGGGACCGCTAACCCCTACCTTCTGCTGATTGCAGGGGTGCCAAGCACAGCTGTGCTGGGAAGATCAGGGAGGTGGCAGAGAGGACCCGGCGCCCTCAGTGTCCAGCACACATCACCCGGCCTCTGCCCTCCCTGCCACCCAGCCCTGGCCGAGAAGCACCTGCCACCAGATGGCCCATCCTTCCAGAAGCTTCCTGAAGATAGGACCATCCTCTTCCAGCCCCAGCTGGTCCCCACAAAGGGCCAGGTGTGAAAAGACCCAGGGCAATGCTGGCCTCTTCTGATGACAAGACCAGAAGCTCAAAGAGCCTCTTATCCCATTTCCCCATTTCCTCCTGTCCGGGAGTCAGAACTGAGTGCTGCCAACTCCTGAGGCAGCCCCAGCCTCCACGGTGCCAGCCAACCAAGAGATGGGATGTAAGCTGGTGGTCAGGAGCCAGCAGTCTCCGGCCTCCTCCAGCCTGGGCAGCACCAGCTACAGCAGCCAGGCTGGATGGTCAGGGGCTGCCTCTGCCCCATGGCACAGGCCAGCTTCAGGGTCACTGGGGATGAGGCCAAGACCTAGAGTGAATCCAGGCAGCAGCTCCTGGGCTATAGACGCAGCCAGGGCCCCTCTAACCCCCACCCCCACCATGTCCTTCTCCTTCTAACGCCCTCAGAGCCCCTCCTCCCCTCTCCAGCCCATCTTGCTCCTGCCTCCCTCTCTCCTGTCAGTGTTGGGTTATGGGGATGAAGGACACAGAGGCGTGGGGCCCTGAGGGAGAGACCCAGACACCCACGAAGAGGAGGAGAGGACAGACGTCCAGATCTGGGTAGAGACGGGTCTGCCTGTAGGTGGGATTTGCTGGGAGTGGCGAGTTCACATGGTGTGGGGGGCTGGACAGCCACTGTCTCTGGGACCACAGCTTTCTGGGTTAGGCCAGGACAAGGCCACCCGTGTCCCACCTGCCCTTCGGGGGTTCAGCCAAATACAGCCCCCACCCCCATGACTCACAAGGCAGCTGGGAGCTCCAGCACTGCCCGAGGGGACGGCCAGGCTCACCAAATGTGGCCTCCATGGACCCCGGGGGCCTTGGGGTGTGGGCTGCTCTGCCGTGAGCCCCTGCCCCAGCTCATCTTTGGAGGATGCTGACTGGGGGCCCTGAAGCTCGCGGACCCTGTGATAGCATAAGCGTCAGGAGGAGCCTGGCCACCTCCACGTTCTGTCCCCTTCCACTGACAGTGCTGGCCCAGGTCCCGGTCTCTGGTCAGCCCTGCCCCCTCGGCCTCAGCCTTGCTGGGGCCTGGGCCGACCTCAGGAGCCCCTGCCAGCCCAGCCACCCCGCGCCTTTGACCATCGGGCAGGCTGGGGTGGCCTCGGGGCAATGCCAGGTGAGACCTCAGGTGAGCTGCCCCACCCTCCCAGTGCTTGGGGCCAGGGGAAGGGAGGTAGGCCCGGGCCAAACTCCATAGCTCTCCCTGGCGCAGTCCTGGCGTTTGGCCTCTCTCATCCCTGCCCACATGGTGGCTGCAAGGGCAAGACACCAAGGCATCCACACTGGGTGACGGTGCTGGGCCGGCCTGGAGGGGGCAGGCATGTCCAGCATGGGGACAGCAGCCGGGAAAGGCCCGTCGTCCCCTCCCAGCTCTGCCCAGAAGACTCGCTGGCAATCAAAGGAGTTGGCTACCCCTCCCCCACGTGCCTCGCTGCTGTCCTGGAGCCACACTGCCCCCTGCAGGGGCTGGCGGGTGTGACAGGCCACCAAGCCACCAGCCCAGACCCCACCAACCCTGACCCCGCCCCTAGGCCTGACCCTGCCCCCAGGCCTGGCCACGCCCCCAAGCCTGACCCCACCCCCGGGTCTGACCCTGCCTGTAGCCCTGACCCCACCCCCAGGCCTGACCCCACCCCCAGGCCTGACCCTTCCTGTAGCCCTGACGCCCCCAGCCCTGACCCCAACCCCAGGCCTCTGGAGACCTGCCGAGCTCTTGAGGCTGCACCTGCCTGGTTGGCTCCTGTCACTGCAGGGGTGACATGCAAGACCAGTGTCAAGGCAGCTGGGCAGGACAGGACCCGAACAGCCCAGGGGAGGCCCCAGCAGGCCGACCACCCCCTCACCCCTCTGCTCAACTCCCTGTTGACACAACAGCCAGGACTGACCGTCAGGCTCCAGGGGCCTGCTGTCCCCAGGTCAGGAGGGCCACCCTCCCACCAGCAGCTCTTACTAGTAAACATTGCCCCTGCGTCTGTCTGTGTGTTTTGAATGCTCAAGATTTGTTCAACAGACTTGTCGAATATTCTTTTCATGTGTGTGTTGTGGGGGGGTGTCAGTGGCTTCTGAACAAAAACAGCACCCCAAACCTGATGGGCAGTCCCTTGAGCCCCTTGCACTGAGCCCCATGGCCGTGGGGTCAGGTAGTGGCCTGAACACGGGGACAGCGTCACCCCTGAGCCTGGACACCCCAAGCACAGCGGAGTCCAGGATAGCCCCAGCCAGACACTGCCTGGCCTCCTCCACATCGCGAGATCTCGGCCCCGGGGAAACTTTCGGGCAGAAGTCCCTCTACAGGGCCCCTATCCAGTGGGGGCCACTGACACTCAGCCAGGACTCGGGTGCTGTGGGTGCTGGGCCCAGCCCTTGGGGATCCACTTGTTCTATGAGGCTCTGCGTCCACCTAGATGGGCTGGTCTGTGCTCTGACAGCCCCAGGGACTGGGTATCAGCCTCACCCCAGCACCTGGCAGTCTCTAGGCCAGAGGAGAACGTGGGAAAGGCTCGGCCCGTGGCCAACACCCAGCTCCCGGCCAGGCCTCACCTGTGTCCGACTCAGCACCCCAGCCTCAGGCCCTGCCTGTCAGATGGGGCCACCTGCCCAGGGGGTCCTCAGAGAGCAGCTGCCACGTGCAGGGCGAGCCCCCAGACCCTGTGCCATGGGCAAAATGGGCTCAGGTCTGGAATGGACACAGCCCCCAGGCCAGGGCCTCCTCACACTGGGGCCCTCCTTGGGTGTCGGGTGCTGCACAGACTCCCAGGACGCCTCCCCTCCGCCCTCCACGGCCCCACACCCTGGGTGGGAGCAGCCCTCACACCTGCTAACCCCTGCCCTGCGGACCCCACTGCCTCTCCGGGTACAGGGCTGTGTCTGGCCTGAGCCCTGGGCCTCCAGGGCCCCCTGTCAGCACACCTTGCTTCACCCCGGCATCCTGAATCATGCTGGCCCCTTAGTGGGTGGGGTGTGCATCTGTATTTATACACCGTGATTACACAGATTCAATTTAATAATCAACGAGGGTGGAGCGCTGTTACTGCACTGTGTGATTACAGAATCACTCCAGAGCGGGCAGCATTGCTTCTCAGCTGAAAACTGACACCCGCCCACATCTATCCAGAGAAAGTTGGAAATTTCTCAGCCCACCCTGGACCACTGCCTGCCGTGTCAGGAGGAGCAGCCCAGGACTAGGAGGGCTGGGAGGGCCTGTGGGACTTCAAGGCTGTGGGGCTCCTGGGGGCCATTTGTCGTCCCCCAGTTCCTCATACTAGGGAGAGCAAATTGGGTGGGGAACCGAGGCTGTGGACCAGGGGGCCCCCTCTTCTCCTCGGCTGGCCCCACCCCCACCCCATGCCCATGAGGCACTTCCCCTGGCACTGGGTGAGCTGGAAAGTTGAGGTGGGCGAAGCAGAGGGCAGGAGTGATGGAGGAGAGTCTTGGAAGGCCCAGGACTGCAGACTCTGGAAAAAGGAGGGGGAAGCCCAGAGTGGGGTTCCAGCTGGAGACTTGGGGTGCAGAGGGAGGGTAGGGTGTCTCCAAGTCCCCAGAAAAGCGGAGGGCTCTTCTAGGGGTGATTGTCCTGCAGCGGGAATTGGACTGCTGCCCCCACTGGACTGGACCTCCAGACTCAGGGTGCCCAGGCCTTCCCTGCCCCCTTCCTTTGACACAAGGGGAAACTGAGGCTGGGGGGAAGAACCTCCAGCCCAAGGCTCCAAGCTGGGACCTGGACTCAGGGCTCCTGCCTGCTGGCCTTCCCGCTAGTCTAGGAGCACGTGGAGTGGGGTCTCTCACCCTCCTACAGCGGCCAAGTCAGCTGCCTCCCAGCCCCTCTCCACATTTGGGGCTCGCCCAGGACCTGGCCCAGCTTAGCCTTTTCCTTAGAGACTCCCACACCCCGTGGAGGAGGGGCTTGGCCTCCATGGGTGGGAGGCAGGTGACTGAGCAAGGTGGATGCTGGGTGGAAGGGAAGAGGAGCTGGGGGTGGCGGATGGCAGCTACCCCGGACTCTTTCTGGGGGTGTGGGCAGGCACTTCTGTCTCACTCTTGCACTAGTCCCGTGAGGCTGAAAACCAAAAGCATTCAGAGGGCTTCTCCACCCCTAGTTTGGGGTGTCTGACAACAGAGGCGGGTCAGTGGTCCCCAGTGGGCTACATGCAGCCCCCCAGGCCTCTCAGTCTGGAGATGGAGGGGCTCCCTGCGCTCCCTCATCTTGGAGTAGTGAGCTCTAGGGACAGTCCCGGCCTGAGCTTCCCGGGCAGCCTGGCCTCCTTCCAAGCGGGCCAGCGGGACAGATGGTGCCTGAACCCACCCAGCCACGCCGCAACCCGGAGAGGGGAGCAGAGGTGCCCGGCTGCTCCCACCGCAGAGAGGAACGGGCTCCCCAGCCAGGCCCTGGGCTGCTTCCCAACCTGCCTGCTCAAAAGAACGAGTCCTCCCAACAGCCCCCTCCATCCTCCCTCCAGGGCCTCCGGGACCAAGCGCGGGGCCTGTGCGGGTGTTGAGCTGCGCCCACGCCCTCCCAGGGGCGGGGTCTCGGAGGGGAGAGCAGGAGGGAGGGCTTCTGGCCGAGGTGCGAGGTGGCTCCAGGAGGAGCCGGCTGCGTTGACCTTGGGCGTTGAGGGATGAGAAGGAGTTCTGTAGGCAGCATCGGGAAGGAAGGCGCTCCAGGCAGGGGCCTCGGGGAACGAGGGGATGCTGGAGGAGGCGCGTGGACCAGCGGAATTGGGGTGTCCTACAGCCGCGCTGGCGTCAGAGGCGTGTGAACCAGAGCAGCTCCATACTGAACAGGAGCTGAGTAAAACGAGGCCATGAGGAGGTGCGTGGAGAGTGCGTGGAGGAGCCCTTGGCCCCCCCTCTGGCCCCGCCCCACCCGCCACAGTAGGATGAGGGGAGACGCAGCCCGAGGGACGCGGGGTCCAGGAAGAGCTTGGGTGTCCCCCACGTAGGAACTGCGGTGCAGACGCCCTGGGTCAGGGGCGAGCCGGGGCCCAAGGAGCAGGAAATGAAGCAACAAGCCGCAGCTGGTCCCTCACCCGGCCCCACCCACGCTGCCTTCCCCCACAGCCTTGCCTCTCCCTCCGCTCCGACGCGCGAGCGGGGGCATCTGAGACCTCGCCCTGGCCCTGCCCGCCGGAGCCCCGCACGTGCTGTCACTCAGCCCTCGGCCCGGCCCTGCACGCTCACAAGGTGTCACTCAACCCTTGGCCCCTCCCATCCCCGCCCATCCTCCTCTGGCCCCGCCCCACCCGCCACAAGCACGGACCGCTCCGCAGGCCCACCTGCGCTGTCACTCAGCCCTCGGCCCTGGCCCCGCCCCGCCCGCCCCACTCGCACACGTGCTGTCACTCAGCCTTCGGCCCCGCTCTTACCCTCCGGAGGCTCCGCCCACCCGCCTGCCCAAGTGCTGTCACTCAGCCTTAGCCCCGCCCAGGCCGGCCTCGGCCCGTCAGACGCCTTTCTCGTGCTGTCACTCAGCCCTCGCCACGCCCCGCTACGCCCCCCTCACACGTGCTGTAGCTGGTCCTGGCCCGCCCCGCGCACTTGCGCTGTCACTCAGCCCCGCCGCGCTCCTTTGGGTCGCGGGTGCACTCGGGCCCCGCTCCCGCCCCGGCCCCGATGGACGCCGCGCTCCTCCTGCTCCTCGGGCTCCTGGCCCAGGTAAGGCATCGGCTCCTGCGAGGTCCCGGCTGCCTCTCCCGCCCCTGCGGGACAGCGTCTTCCACTGGAGCTCCACAGGTCTCCCCAGGACCGCTGGCCCTGGCCGCCTTTGGGGCTGTGAGCTGAGGGGCCTCGGGTGGGTGCCGCACTCCAGAGGGTGTGGGGAGTGAGTGTAACCAAACCCTCCACCTAGTGGAATAACCGTAGGACTTCTGGGGTCAAGCAGGGACCACCCAGCAGGCCGTGCCCTCTTTGGAGGGATCCCTGCCAGGGTCTGGAGGGGTTGCCAGTCTCGAGTGGAGCAGAGAGACAGGGGGAGCGGCAGGAGAGCCCCACTCTGCGGGGCTGGGGCCGGGTTTCCATAGGGACTCCCGGCGGTGTGCCCATGACCCTGGCCAGTCTGGGGTGATGTCCCACCGCCCACCCCGTTTCTGGCCAGCAGGGGTGGCTGCAGGCCCCGCCCTCCAGAAACTCATACTCTGGGCTGCTTCTCGGTTGGGAGCACCCAGCCCAGGCCAGGTCCTGCAGGACAGGGGCCTCACCGTGGCAAGTGGCAGCCCTGCAGCTCTGGGCCTGGGCTTCTCCTGGACCCTTAGCAGCTGCCTGGGCTGATCAGGTCTAGGGGCCCAGCCCCCAGAGGCTGCTGGACTCTGCCCCTCAAAATCTTCTCTGGGCCCCTGGCACCACGGCCTCTCCAACATGGGAGCAAGCCAGGGTGGAAGGAAAACCCAGGCATCGGCCCCCACACCCCCCATGGGCACTCGCTAGCCAGAGCCACGTCTCCTCACACCCTAGGCGGACCTGGACATAGAGGATGTGGCTGGGCCGGGGCAGGGCCAGCTGCGGTTGGGACGTCACTGGGTACAAGAGGGCAGCCTCCCTCTTGCCAATTTAAGAGAGAATGGACATAAAGGGCTTAGCACTTAGCGGCGCTCACAGCATTCATTGCTCTTATGGTCCTGGGGTGGTCAGGGAGCGCTGGACACAGGGAGGGAGAGGAGCCCTTTCCCAACCCCCGCTGAAGGGGCTTCGTGAGTCCCCTCATTCCCACAGGCCTTGCGGTTCCAGCTGGCTCCAATTTCAGCCCCTGGCAGCCAACCAGGCACCTGGCCAGCCAGACCCTCTAGCAGCTGCCCCCAAGGGCACCACAGCTCCTGCCATCCCCCAACTTTCAGCCCCCCACTCCCCCTCTGGAGACAGTGGCAGGGGAGACAGTGGCTCATCGCGCATGCTCACCCCCAGGCCCTGCACCCCTCAGCCCTCTGCCGGGGAGAGCAGCTTAGGGGGCCCCACACCTCCAGGGCCCTTCCCCACCTGTTCCAGGGACAGCGTTTCTTCCCGGGCATCCCAACCTGGGGTGTGCTGGGGGGAGGCCAGCGCCTGCGAAAACATTCCTGGAGACCTCCTCTGGATTTGGGGGTGTTTGCCTTTCAACAGGCCCTGGGGGGCTCCGTGACGGGTGGAGGGGGAAGGCTGGACCTCTCCCCCCCCAGAGGCCCCCCCCCGTAACTGTCCCTTCTTTTCTCCCCCAGGGCTGGGGGACAATAGCCCCCTCCCCTGACAGCTGGAGGCTGAGGAAGTTGGTGGAGGGGGGAGCCTGCTGGCGGGGGACTGGAGCCAAGGCTCAAATTCACTCCACTGTGAGGCAAAATATGCCTGTGCCCCTCCCCCACCTTCAGGACCATGTGCACTCTGGTGCCACCTCTGGTCCAGGGCAGCCTCTGGGTCCTGTGCCGCCTCCTGGCCCCTGTCAGCTCCCCTTGCACCCACACTATTGCTAGTCGTCGGTTCTGCACCTGGGACCCCACCCCAGCTGGGAGGCGGCTGAGGGCTGGGGCAGCACTGGTCACTCAGAGAGAACCTTCCCACCCTGCTGGGTTTTGGGAGCCCCTTGGACTCTGGGAGACAGAGCATTAGCAGCACCCTGGGGGCAGATGGGGGCTCTTAGCTCGGGTGACTGTGACCGAGGCCAAGAGGGGAAACAGCTCCCAGGCCACTGTTCTCCCTGAAGTGGCAGGACAGCCCCAGACACTGCGGTTTGCCGGGAACAGCTGCCTCCGCGCCTTCCTCCACATCCCTTCTCTGAAGCCGGCAGCAGCTAGAGAGGCTGGGGCCCCGGGGAGATGCTCCACCCACTCTGGGCCAGGCCGACAGCTGGGGCCATTCCTGTCATGCCTGGCCATCCAGGAACGGGGCACCCCAGATTCCAGCCTGGGGGAGGGGTGAGGTCTGAGGGCCCTTCGCACTCCCTTCCCAGGCAACCCCCCAACACCTACCTGGCCACCAAGCATGTTCCTAGAATCGAGCAGCACCCTTCCATAGAAAACGGGGAGCAGGAGTGTGAGGTCAGCCCCAGAGCCCCCCCATTCCCACCTCGAAGTGGTCTTTGTAAACTGCAGCGAGTGATCAGTGCATGGGGAGCTTTCTCTGGCAGCAGCCCCTCAGGGTTGGGTGTTGGGCTTGGAGCAGACCCCAAGAGAGGTGTTAGGTCCCAGGAACTCGGCTCTAGGCAGTGGCTTCCAGACGGTTCCCTCCAGGTTCTTGGCTAAGGGCAGGGGCAAGGATGAGCTTGGGGATGTCACTGGGGACCCCCTATGGGGAAGCAGGTCCTTAATGTCCATTGGTCTCGCTTGGCTTGGGGGGACAGAGAGGAGTGGACCGGAGCCCACCAAACCCACCTTCCCGGGTGCTCACGTCCCCTCGCCTAGGTGTGGGGCTGTAGGTGGCTGTGTTGAGGTGCCTTTGTCCCGGGCACGGGATGTCCTGATCTCCCAAAGGCAGCTCACAGGCCCTCCCTCCACTGGCCACATCTTCTGGAACGGGCGTGAGGTTGGAGGACAAAGAGCCAGCTTTGAGAACGCCCCCAAGAGCCGGAAGCGGGCTGCGGCCTGCCTGCCCACCCACACCCACACCGCCTGTGATTTGGGCAGCGCCACCCTGCCAAGGCTTTCCGGCCTCTGTGACCTGGTGAGCTCGGGCCATGGACAGGCCTGGGACCAGGACTCCCAGGCGCTGCCTTCACTGCACCCGGCCCAGTGTGACTGGAGGGTGGGGGGACAGCCGGCCCAGGTTTGGCGGCAGCTTGGCGGGTAGAGGGTGAAAATGTCTGCATGGTGGGGGCAGCCCCCTCCCCCTCAGCCATGTGGGGGTCCCAGGGCCTGGGGTCTCCCTCCCCCACGCCCAGGCCTAGCCCAAGGTGGGCGTGGCTCTGTGGCTGGATTTTCTTCGGAGCGTGCAGTTCAGCGCCTGGCTTGGGTCTCAGACCCCGTGTGGCTCCTGGCTCTGCCTATGTGGCTTTGGGTAAACTGGGTAAATGGCTCAGGCTCTCAGAACCTCACCGCCCATAGCCAGAAGGTGAGGGGACCACCACAGGCTCCCGAGGACTGAGGGGACGGGGAGGGGAAGGTGGCTTCCAGGCCCAGCGCAGAGCTGCCCAGCCGGGGCGGAAACAGACCCTGTGCCCGCCAAGGCTGACGCAGGCCCCACGCTGGGCAGGCAGGTTTCCACTTGGCAGGAGCTGCTCTGCCCTGGAAGTGGCTTGTGCTCTGTGGGCACTGGCAGGCTCTGAGGCCAGGGCCGCCATCTGTCAGCTGGCAGAGAGCTTCTCCGGCAGGGTCTCCACCTGGGAGCCTGGGGAGCCCCCACCCTGTCCTCTCCCTGCTTCCTGCAGAAGAGTATGCTTCTCTCTGAGCTCCCAGGAGGCCATAGAGGAGGGGCCCAGGTCCAGCTGGCCGAAGTCCAAGAACCCCGGGGAAGCTGGCCGTGGTTTGGATGCTGCTGCCACCGCCTGTGGGGACCTCTGTGTGCTGGACCGGCCCTGGGGACAGGGCACAGCCAGAGCAAGAGGCCCCAGCGCCCCATCTCAGGGTGGGCAGGTGGACAGCCTGGAGCTTGTACATCCACAGGGGGTGAGGGCCAGCGGTGCAGGACAGAGGCCAAGCCTCTTGGGTTTCAGCCTAACAGGCCTCCTGGCCACGCCCACTCTCCTTCTGGCCCCTGCCTGCCCAGACCTACCAGCCGCCAGCCACTACCTCCTCCCAAGTCCGCCTGCCCCCATGTCCCAGCCCCTGCAGGGACTGATGTCTTGGTGAAGCCAGCGGGAGCAGGCGGCACGGGAGGGTGAAGCATCGGTGCGGGGCTGAGGAGGGCGGGCAGCCTCGGCGCCAGCGGCACTCGGTGGCCGGAGCAGCCCTTGAGGTCTGTGGTTCCGCAGCAGGAGCGGCGGCCCGGCTTGCCCAGCTCTGAGCCCCCAGTTCCAAGTGCTCCGTTTCATGGTGCCCTAGCCTGCCTGGAGCAGGTGCCCCCTTCCAGAGGGGAGCTGGGTGAGGCCTCGCCTGAGCCCCTCCCACGCAGAATCCCGCTGGCCAGGGCACAGTCGGCGCTCCCTCCCCCGCCCGAGGTGGGAAGCTGGTTTAGGTGTTGACGTGGTAGGCACAGGGCCTGGCGCTGGGTAAGGTGTCCTGTGAGCCTTCCTAGACCCCGGCCCACCTGCTGTCTGGAGGAAGGAACTCGGGGCCAGCAGTGAAGACGATGATGAGACGAGCACCCTGTCTGAAAGGGGAGCTGAGGAGTTTGTTCGTGGTGGGTGGTGTTCAGGCCTGCCCTGCCCAGAGATGCCCCATTGTCCTCCCGGGACCCCCAGCACCTCACACGCTCCACCCTGCCCCGAATGGCACCCCAGCAGCCTGAGGGCTTGCCCTGGGTGGGGGTGCCCCGGAGAGCGCTGCACGGGGGCAGGGGGTCTCTGTGTCCCTCCCCGCCCGGGTGGTGCAGGCGGCTGCCCAGCCTCTGCATTAGGGTTTGTTCCTTGAGGAGTCACTGCTACCCCCACCACAACGCTGGCCACAGGACCCTGGAAGCTTCCCACCCTGCCCACCCCAGCTCAGCATCTTCCTCTGTAGCCCCCATTGCTGGGATGATGCAGACGCCACACCCTCGATACACAGTGGCCCTCAGGTCTCTCACCCCACAACCCTGCAGTGGAGGACTGGGAAGGTCCAGGGACGGACCCGGGGCCCCGGGCACCCTTGCCAAGGCTGACTGAGGCTGTGAGCGCTGGGCCTGTGGGGCTGGGTACTGTCCACGTGGGCCTTAAGCACAATGAGGGGAAGAGGGAACGCAGCTCCTCACTTTTGCCAGGCACATTTCAAGGGCTCAGCACCCCGTGCGGCCCATGGGTCTTGGATGCTGCAGACCTCGCAGAGGCCCAGCCTCACGGGGTTTGGCCTAACAGGCGTCCTGGCCATGCCTGCATCTAGGAGAGGCCGCCCAAGAGAAGGGCCGGGAGCCTGGAGACCCCTGGACTGGGGGGCTCAGATGGCTCCTAACCAGGCCCGCAGCACAGTGGATAGAGAGGGGCACCTGTGTTCCCCTCCCACACACCCCCCTCCCCCTCCCCAACCTCCCCCTCCGCCTCCCAACCCCCTCTTCCCCACCTCCCCCTCCTCTTCCTGCCCCTCCTCCTCTTCCACCACCCCTCCCCCACCTCCCTTCTCCCACCTCTCCCCCAACCCTGGCCCCTGCCTCACTCTGTCTCCAGGTAGATTCTGTGCCCCCACAAGCTGCACTGGGCATCGGCCTGGGCAGCCTCCCTGACCTGAGAGCTTGACAGTGACCCCCATGTCCATGGCTAGACGGGTGGGGTCAGCGCGGAGCTGTGTCCCTGTCCTGTCGGCTGTGGCAGTTTCTACCAGGCTGTGCTTTGGGGTCAGGTGTCTTTCAGGAAGAGCCAAGCAGCCCACCCAGAAACACTGACTCCCCAGGCTCGGGTGGTCCCAAGCACAGGTGTCCTGGGGATCCCAGTGATTCCAGCACCAGGCAGGGCCTGCCACCTCTGTCTAAGCTTCCCTCTGACCAAGGCGGGCCCAGGCCCAAGGCCCAGGCTAGGAGCTGGGTGTGGCAACTGCATTTCTAACACCAGAACCTTCAGGGTGTGCTTCTGGGGTCGCTGCCAGTGCCCCTCCACACCCGGGTCTTTGACTTGGGTCCCGTATCTAGGCCTCAGTTTCCCAAGCTCAGGGGTGGGGTGGGGCCACCTGTGGTCACAAAAGCTGCTGTCAGTGGACCTCGGGAGAAGTTAGGGGCAGCAGATGCCTCCACTTTGAGGCCTTTACTGGCCCGAGGGTCCCTGGCCCTGGGGTGGGTGGGGATGCCCTGCGTCTCCCTCTGCAGCCGCACACGGCCCAGGCCCCATCCCCTACCTCTGGGGCTTCCTGGGTACATTACCAGCAGTGCACCCCAGCCCCTGGGTGTGGCAGGGGAGGAGATGGACATGCCGGGGTCCCAGGAGCTAAAGTATGGGGTGAAGACTGCACCAAGGTTCCCGTCCTGGGAGAAGAGCAGTGAGCAGGAGGGGCTGGCCCTTCGGCCCCCGCCGTGACCTCTTGGCTGTGTAGCCACAGCAAGCCCCACTGCACCCAGCCCCTCCGAGGCAGCCCTGGCCCCCCCGCCCCCAGCCAGCCTCAGGAACCCAGCAGCCACTGCTGGTCACCACCGGCATTGGCAGCCCAGCCCTGACCTGATGGGACCTGTCAGGCCAGCTGCAGGCTGGGTCAGCCACACAGCTGGGGTCTGCTGTAGAACTGGGGATACATTTCCAGCTGCTCTTGATGGACGGCAGCTCTGGCACCCTGGGCTTTCGTTCCCACAAAGTAGCCTGGAGAGGTGGACGGGGACAGGTACCTTCTTGAAGGCACCACCCCACGGCTCCCTGGGACCCTCCACTGCCAGCACCCCACACCCTGGGCACTGCCACCAGCTTCCTGGGGTCATTTGAAGTCAGGACCAGCAGCCCTGGCTGGCCCTGGGGCCCGCTGTGTACACAGCTACCCTGGCATGTGGGGCGAGGCTGTGCCCCCACCAAGTGAATCTCAGGGGTCTCTCCCAGCCGGAGACCCAGAACTCGCGCACTTCCTCCCGGTGGCCACACGCACTCACCAGGGGCTGCAGACAGCACAGCTGCTGAGTGGGCCAGGAGACTGGGGCAGCTGTATGGGGCTTTGAGGGCCAGGAGGAGACTTCGGGGCAGCTGTATGGGGCTTTGAGGGCCAGGAGGAGACTGGGGGGCAGCTGTATGGGGCTTTGAGGGCCAGGAGGAGACTGGGGCAGCCGTATGGGGCTTTGAGGGCCAGGAGGAGACTTGGGGGCAGCTGTATGGGGCTTTGAGGGCCAGTACTGGGGTGTAGCCACCAAGGTCCCAGCTCAGTGTGGAAGCCCCGTGAGCCAATGAGCACCCACCCACAGCCCTGAGGGAAGCCCTTCGCCTGTGGCCTCCCCGCAAGCCCCAGCTCCCAGCTGCTCCTGCCACCCAGGGCTCCAGGAGATAGTGCTATGGGACGCATCTGTCTGTTGCAGAGCCTCTGCCTGTCTTTGGGGGTTCCTGGATGGAGGAGCCCCAGCACCCTGTACCCCTGGCGCCGGGTGCCCGCCCCAAGCCGCGTGCGGAGGGCCTGGGTCATCCCTCCCATCAGCGTGTCCGAGAACCACAAGCGTCTCCCCTACCCATTGGTACAGGTGAGTGGGTGGAGTGGGAGGGGAAGAGGGGTGGGCTGGTCCCCTGTGGGTCTCCTCACTCCCTAAAGGTCTCCTGGGAGCTGGGGGAGCCCCCACTGCTGTTACAGCCAAGCCAGTGGGGCCACACTTCAGGACCTTGCCAGGGCTCCGGACTTCCGACCTGGGTCCAAACCCTCCCCGCGGCCCTGGGCCGCATCGAAAGCCAGAGCAGCTCCCACCCGACATGTGCCTCGGGTGGACGCAGTCCCCGCCCCATGCGTGCCTCGGGAGGACGCAGTCCCCGCCCAACATGTGCCTCGGGTGGACGCAGTCTCCGCCCCGCGCGTGCCTCGGGTGGACGCAGTCCCCGCCCCGCGCGTGCCTCGGGTGGACGCAGTCCCCGCCCCGCGCGTGCCTCGGGTGGACGCAGTCCCCGCCCCGCGCGTGCCTCGGGTGGACGCCGTCCCCGCCCCGCGCGTGCCTCGGGTGGACGCCGTCCCCGCCCCGCGTGTGCCTCGGGTGGACGCCGTCCCCGCCCCGCGTGTGCCTCGGGTGGACGCCGTCCCCGCCCCGCGTGTGCCTCGGGTGGACGCCGTCCCCGTTGGGCTGCATGCTCGGGCCTGACCTCTGTCCGCGTATCCACTGGTGCTGAGTAGATGGAGGTGAAGGTGAATTGGCCCAGAATCGGCCCAGGGACCAGCGCCCTGAGGACACCAGGGGCTGAGCCTGAAAGGAGGCTGCAGGAAGGGGCACCCTTGAGGCCCCAGCCCGAGCCGGCCCCAGCCCAGCACAGCTCCTCACTGTGCGCCAGGCCCCTCCAGTCCTGGGAGCTGTAGACCCACCCTGCTCCCAGCCAGGGAGGGGCCCGAGAGGCTGTGGAGAGGGCAGAGGCCACCGCGCCCCGGAGTGGCTCTCTCCAGCCCAGTTTCCTGCCCCGCAGATCAAGTCGGACAAGCAGCAGCTGGGCAGCGTCATCTACAGCATCCAGGGGCCCGGCGTGGACGAGGAGCCCCGGGGTGTCTTCTCTATCGACAAGTTCACCGGGAAGGTGTTCCTCAACGCCATGCTGGACCGCGAGAAGACCGACCGCTTCAGGGTGCGGGTCTGCGCAGCCTGGCCTTCGCCCCTCAAGTAGGCCTGGCGAGAGCAGTGCTCCTCCCCACACCAGACCAGGCTTCTGCCCCAGCACCCAGGGCTTTAGGCCAGACTGCTTCCCTGCAGGATCCAGGCACCCTTAAACGAGGGGCAGGTACAGGGGTCTGGGAGCCAGGACGGGCAGCCCGAGGAGGCAGGTGTTTCAGGTGACGTTCCCACTAAACAGGAGGGCAGGCAGGCCCCGTGGAGGAGCGGCTCGGTTCTGCCGGGAGGAGCTTGCTGCAGCTCAGGGGGGCCGTGAAGAATCTGAAAGTGGTGTTACTGGGTGTTTTTTGAGCCGGAGATTCGCTCTGTTGCCAGGCTGCTGTGCAGTGGCGCGATCTCAGCTCACTGCAATCTCTACCTCCCCGCTTCAAGCGATTCTCCTGCCTCAGCCTCCTGAGTCGCTGGGATTACGGGTGTGTGCCACCACGCCCAGTTAATTTTTATATGTTTAGTAGAGATGGGGTTTCTCATATTGGCCTTCCGAAGTGCCGGGATGGCAGCTGTGAGCCACCGAGCCCAGCCCCGGAATTGTGCTGATCCCAGCAGCAGCCACTGTTGTTGTGGGTGGCATTAGTCAGGGAAGAAACCACTGATGCCCTTTGCCGGGTTCTGAGGTCTGAGAGAAGGGGTAGTGAGAGCCGGGCAAAGTGGCTCACACCTGGAATCCCAGCACTTTGGGAGGCCGAGGCAGGAGGATCGCTTGAAGCCAGTAGTTCGAGATCAGGCTGGGCAGCAATGTGAGGCCTTGTCTCTACAAAACATCAAATGGTAAAATAAGCCAGCGGTGGTGTTGCAAGCCTGTGGCCCCAGCTACTTAGAAGGCTGAGCTGGGAAGATCCTTCAGGACGGCGACACTACCCTCCAGCCTACGTGGCAGAGCAAGACCTTGTCTCAAAAAAAAAAGAATAGAGGGCAGTGGGAGCAACAGGAGGAGGGAGCCCCAGAGCCCAGAACCCCAGAACCCCATCTGCATTCCCTGCCAGCGCCTGCCCACCCCCAGCCTGACCTCTGCAGAATGTCATTTTGGGCTGGGCGAGGTGGCTCATGCTTGTAATCCCAGCACTTTGGGAGGCCAAGGTGGGCGGATCACCTGAGGTCAGGAGCTCGAGACCAGCCTGGCCAACATGGTGAAACCCCATCTTTACTAAAAATACAAAAAGGGGCCGGGTGCGGTGGCTCACGCCTGTAATCCCAGCACTTTGGGAGGCCAACGCGGGTGGATCATGAGGTCAAGAGATCGAGACCATCCTGGTCAACATGGTGAAACCCCGTCTCTACTAAAAATACAAAAATTAGCTGGGCATGGTGGCGCGTGCCTGTAATCCCAGCTACTCAGGAGGCTGAGGTGGGAGAATTGCTTGAACCCAGGAGGCGGAGGTTGCGGTGAGCTGAGATGGCGCCATTGCACTCCAGTCTGGGTAACAAGAGCAAAACTCCGTCTCAAAAAAAAAAAAAAATACAGAAAGGTAGCCGGGTGTGCTGGTGGGTGCCTGTTATTCCAGCTACTTGGGAGGCTCAGGCAGGAGAATCACTTGAACCCAGGAAGTAGAGGCTGGAGTGAGCCAAGATCACAGCACTGCACCCCAGCCTGGGCAACAGAGCGAGACACCGTCTCAAAAAAAAAAAAAAAATCATTTTGTACCTGAAGTGGAGAAAGAATGCTTCCTGCCTTTGCCTCTGCAGGAAGCAAAATTTCTTTCATTTGCCCTGAATCTTCCTTTAGACTTTGAGAACCAGTGGTTAGGTCCGTTACAGAGAAAGGTATTAGAGAGTAGTTTACACCTGGAAGCTATCACTGCGCACATTCCCCAAAAGGATGGGAGGCGGTTTAAAATGTCCCGCGCACGGGGGAATCAAACTGCAGGAGGAGGCCAGGCGCAGTGGCTCATGCCTGTAATCCCAACACTTTGGGAGGCTGAGGCCGGCGGATGACCTGAGGTCAGGAGTTTGAGACCAGCCTGGCCAACCTGGTGAAATCCCGTTTCTACTAAAAATACAAAAATTAGCTGGGCATGGTTGTGCACACCTGTAATCCCAGCTACTCGGGAGACTGAGTCAGGAGACTTGCTTGAACACAGAAGGTGGAGGCTGCAGTGAGCCAAGATCGTGCCATTGCACTCCAGCTTGGGCAACAAGAGCAAAACTGTCTCAAAACAAAACAAAACAAAACCTCAGGAGGAACCAAGACCATAGAGAGAAAGGGAGGAGAGATTAGGAACCCTCGGAAAGCCTTACTCTAGTCACACCTAAAGCGGTGTGAGCTTCCTGGCAGCCAAGGCAAGCAGGAAAATGGGCACCTGCCCTGTCTGCTAAGAGAAGGTGACCCCCGCCCAGGGACTCCTCAGCCACTGTGGCAGATGCCCCACCCTGTGCTGTTTCTCACCTGTTGAAGTTGGTGTTTCCAGCTGGAGACAAAGTCTGAACATGCTCTTTCACATTGGCCTAATGGGAGCCACCGAAATTCGGGGGCAACAGAGCCAGCCCTCACTCTCTTTTTGAACAGCTAAAAGCGTTTGCCCTGGACCTGGGAGGATCCCCCCTGGAGGACCCCACAGACCTGGAGATTGTAGTTGTGGATCAGAACGACAACCGCCCGGCCTTCCTGCAGGAGGTGTTCACTGGCCGAGTGCTGGAGGGTGCAGCCCCAGGTGAGGCGGGAGCCCAGCCCAGCCGGGAGGGGCTGCAGGGAGGGGCTCTGTGGAGCCAGAAGTTCAGGATTTCCCTTAAGCAGGAATTCCAGAGGCCCCGCAGAGGGTCTAAAAATAAGCAAACAGGTCTCCAAGGCAGGTCTGTTTCCACAGGTCAACCCACGCCACTTCCCATTTCAAGATAAATTTCAAAACCCAAAAATCTGAGCCTGGGGTGGGGCTTTTTCAGGGGTCTTGCTTCTCCTCTAAAAGCAAATGACTTCTCCCTCCTGCTGAGGGGGCATCTGGAGCCAGGCAGACCCCATCCTCTCCCTGTACTCACACAGGGTCCGGAGCGCCCACAGGCATCTCCGGGTGTGCTCCACCCCAAACCCAGGCTGACCTGCTTGCCTCGGCCAGCCACAGGGACTCGCTCACACTTCCCTGGGGGCCCGTGGGAAAGGCCCGGCAGAAGGGCACAGGCCCCTTCATGTCTGGGGCTCCCAGGCCAGGCTCAGGCCTCAGGGCTGGCATCCCACCTCAGCTTCCTTCCCATGTCTGTGGCAATGGCCTCTGTGCCTCGTTCTGCCCCGGGTGGCAGTATGTCCCAGCTACAGCTGTCCCAGGTGGGGGGATTACAGTCGGCAGGAGCTTCCCCCCAGGGTGGCCTGAAGCCCGTCCTTCCCACCCCACCTCTGTGGCTCAGACCACCTGAGCTACCCAAGAGGTCAGGCCTAAATCTCAGGGGGGGTGAAGGTGAAGCGGACGCTGGGCAGGCCTAAATCTCAGGAGAGGGAAGGGGGAAGGTGAAGCGGACGCTGGCCCCGCCACACGTGGCTTCCTCTCGGCATCTTCCCGAGTGCCACAGCAGGTGGGGCTGGGGCTCTGGCCTACAAAATGGAACGTACTCTGCTCAGCCTGACCATGCGTCCTGTCACCCTGGACACCAGAAGCTCCTGGTGACCCAGCACCCTTAGCCTCTGCACCAGGCGGGCACAGGAGCCAGCACCTGACCCAGGGTTGCATCCAGTGCTCCTGTGCTTCGACCCCATAACAGCACAAGCCGGGCAAGTGGGTCGGCCGAATAGGTGGCGTGGGCATGGCGTGGCAGGCTTCAGGGGCAGCGGGAAGCATCTGGACTTGGTGGTTGCCGCGTGCTGGCCGCCTCAGTGATGCAAGCAGCAGCATGGACTGACTGCCCCATCTGGGGTCAAGCTGTGCTGGACCGGGGAGCCTGTGCAAATGAGGTGCCCACGCGCCCCTCACAATGCCCCCAGCCCATCCGCCCTGTGGACGTTGGTCCTCATGCCTCCCTGTGCTCCCCAGGCACCTACGTGACCAGGGCAGAGGCCACGGACGCTGACGACCCCGAGACTGACAACGCGGCGCTGCGGTTCTCCATCCTGCGCCAGGCCAGCCCCGAGCTCTTCAGTATCGATGAGCTCACAGGGCAGATCCGCACGGTGCAGGCGGGGCTGGACCGCGAGGTGAGGCGCCCCCGCAGCTGCACGTCCGCACAGCAGCCCATCTCCGTAGGTCCCTCTGCCCCCAGCCTGCCCACCCCAGACTCTCCAGTCCCTGCCATCAAAGGGAAGCACCCCTTCGCTGCAGAGCTCACGGTGGTCCTGGTTCTTGAGGAGACGGCATGGGGTGGACCCACTGACAGACAGAGACAGGAATTGCACTGGCCCAGGCAGGAGAGGTCCGGTCCAAGTAGGGTGTGAGGGGCCTTGCACAGGCCAGGGCCTCCCCAAGCGGCCCCTCCCCTCTCAGCCTCATGGCAACGCCTCCCCGCTAGGAAGTGACTAGCTCCCTCTGTTAGGGCCTCCGCTGGCCCTCGCTGCCGAGCTTCTGTGCTCCCTGAAGACCACTCCTTGAGTCAGCCCCTCTGGGAAGCCCTCCTGGTTACACTGTGTTTGTAGTCTCTGTCCATTTCTGTCCCTGCCACTAACCATGGCTCCCCAGGGCAGGAAGCCAAGAGCACTGGTGGACTAGGTGCCCAGCACCCAGCAGGTGCTCTGTAAACACTTACCCAGCCCACAGCAGGTGCTCTGTAAACGCTTACCCAGCGCACAGCAGGTGCTCTGTAAACGCTTACCCAGCATCCAGCAGGTGTTCTGTAAACGCTTACCCAGCCCACAGCAGGTGCTCTGTAAACGCTTACCCAGCCCACAGCAGGTGCTCTGTAAATGCTTACCCAGCCCACAGCAGGTGCTCTGTAAACGCTTACCCAGCGCACAGCAGGCGCTCTGTAATGTTGACCCACTGCACAGCAGCCCACAGCAGGTGTTCTGTAAACACTTACCCAGCCCACAGCAGGTGCTCTGTAAACACTTACCCAGCCCACAGCAGGTGCTCTGTAAACGCTTACCCAGCCCACAGCAGGTGCTCTGTAAACGCTTACCCAGCGCACAGCAGGTGTTCTGTAAACGCTTACCCAGCACACAGCAGGTGTTCTGTAAACGCTTACCCAGCACACAGCAGGTGCTCTGTAAACGCTTACCCAGCGCACAGCAGGTGCTCTGTAAACGCTTACCCAGCCCACAGCAGGTGCTCTGTAAATGCTTACCCAGCCCACAGCAGGTGCTCTGTAAACGCTTACCCAGCGCACAGCAGGCGCTCTGTAATGTTGACCCACTGCACAGCAGCCCACAGCAGGTGTTCTGTAAACACTTACCCAGCCCACAGCAGGTGCTCTGTAAACACTTACCCAGCCCACAGCAGGTGCTCTGTAAACGCTTACCCAGCCCACAGCAGGTGCTCTGTAAACGCTTACCCAGCGCACAGCAGGTGTTCTGTAAACGCTTACCCAGCACACAGCAGGTGTTCTGTAAACGCTTACCCAGCACACAGCAGGTGCTCTGTAAACGCTTACCCAGCGCACAGTAGGTGTTCTGTAAACGCTAACCCAGCCCACAGCAGGTGTTCTGTAAACGCTTACCCAGCACACAGCAGGTGTTCTGTAAATGCTTACCCAGCCCACAGCAGGTGTTCTGTAAATGCTTACCCAGCCCACAGCAGGTGCTCTGTAAACGCTTACCCAGCGCACAGCAGGTGCTCTGTAAACGCTAACCCAGCACACAGCAGGTGTTCTGTAAACACTTGCCCAGCCCACAGTAGGTGTTCTGTAAACGCTAACCCAGCGCACAGCAGGTGCTCTGTAAACGCTTACCCAGCACACAGCAGGTGTTCTGTAAACGCTTACCCAGCACACAGCAGGTGTTCTGTAAACGCTTACCCAGCGCACAGTAGGTGTTCTGTAAACGCTAACCCAGCCCACAGCAGGTGTTCTGTAAACGCTTACCCAGCACACAGCAGGTGTTCTGTAAATGCTTACCCAGCCCACAGCAGGTGTTCTGTAAACGCTTACCCAGCCCACAGCAGGTGCTCTGTAAACGCTTACCCAGCCCACAGCAGGTGTTCTGTAAACGCTAACCCAGCCCACAGCAGGTGTTCTGTAAACGCTAACCCAGCCCACAGCAGGTGCTCTGTAAACACTTGCCCAGCCCACAGTAGGTGTTCTGTAAATGCTAACCCAGCGCACAGCAGGTGCTCTGTAAACGCTTACCCAGCGCACAGTAGGTGTTCTGTAAATGCTTACCCAGTGCACAGCAGGTGCTCTGTAAACGCTTACCCAGCGCACAGTAGGTATTCTATAATGTTGACCCACTGCACAGCAGGTGTTCTGTAAACACCTACCCAGCACACAGCAGGTGCTCTGTAAACGCTTACCCAGCGCACAGCAGGTGCTCTGTAAACGCTTACCCAGCGCACAGCAGGTGCTCTGTAAACGCTTACCCAGCGCACAGCAGGTGCTCTGTAAACGCTTACCCAGCGCACAGCAGGTGCTCTGTAAACGCTTACCCAGCGCACAGCAGGTGTTCTGTAAACGCTTACCCAGCGCACAGCAGGTGTTCTGTAAACGCTTACCCAGCGCACAGCAGGTGTTCTGTAAACGCTAACCCAGCCCACAGCAGGTGTTCTGTAAACGCTTACCCAGCACACAGCAGGTGTTCTGTAAACGCTTACCCAGCCCACAGCAGGTGTTCTGTAAACGCTTACCCAGCCCACAGCAGGTGCTCTGTAAACGCTTACCCAGCCCACAGCAGGTGTTCTGTAAACGCTAACCCAGCCCACAGCAGGTGTTCTGTAAACGCTAACCCAGCCCACAGCAGGTGTTCTGTAAACACTAACCCAGCCCACAGCAGGTGTTCTGTAAACGCTAACCCAGCCCACAGCAGGTGCTCTGTAAACACTTGCCCAGCCCACAGTAGGTGTTCTGTAAATGCTAACCCAGCGCACAGCAGGTGCTCTGTAAACGCTTACCCAGCGCACAGTAGGTGTTCTGTAAATGCTTACCCAGTGCACAGCAGGTGCTCTGTAAACGCTTACCCAGCGCACAGTAGGTATTCTATAATGTTGACCCACTGCACAGCAGGTGTTCTGTAAACACCTACCCAGCACACAGCAGGTGCTCTGTAAACGCTTACCCAGCGCACAGCAGGTGCTCTGTAAACGCTTACCCAGCGCACAGCAGGTGCTCTGTAAACGCTTACCCAGCGCACAGCAGGTGCTCTGTAAACGCTTACCCAGCGCACAGCAGGTGCTCTGTAAACGCTTACCCAGCGCACAGCAGGTGCTCTGTAAACGCTTACCCAGCGCACAGCAGGTGTTCTGTAAACGCTTACCCAGCGCACAGCAGGTGTTCTGTAAACGCTTACTCAGCGCACAGCAGGTGTTCTGTAAACGCTAACCCAGCCCACAGCAGGTGTTCTGTAAACGCTTACCCAGCACACAGCAGGTGTTCTGTAAATGCTTACCCAGCCCACAGCAGGTGTTCTGTAAACGCTTACCCAGCCCACAGCAGGTGCTCTGTAAACGCTTACCCAGCCCACAGCAGGTGTTCTGTAAACGCTAACCCAGCCCACAGCAGGTGTTCTGTAAACGCTAACCCAGCCCACAGCAGGTGTTCTGTAAACACTAACCCAGCCCACAGCAGGTGTTCTGTAAACGCTAACCCAGCCCACAGCAGGTGCTCTGTAAACACTTGCCCAGCCCACAGTAGGTGTTCTGTAAACGCTAACCCAGCGCACAGCAGGTGCTCTGTAAACGCTTACCCAGCGCACAGTAGGTGTTCTGTAAACGCTTACCCAGCGCACAGCAGGTGCTCTGTAAACGCTTACCCAGCGCACAGTAGGTATTCTATAATGTTGACCCACTGCACAGCAGGTGTTCTGTAAACACCTACCCAGCACACAGCAGGTGCTCTGTAAACGCTTACCCAGCGCACAGCAGGTGCTCTGTAAACGCTTACCCAGCGCACAGCAGGTGCTCTGTAAACGCTTACCCAGCGCACAGCAGGTGCTCTGTAAACGCTTACCCAGCGCACAGCAGGTGCTCTGTAAACGCTTACCCAGCGCACAGCAGGTGCTCTGTAAACGCTTACCCAGCGCACAGCAGGTGCTCTGTAAACGCTTACCCAGCGCACAGCAGGTGCTCTGTAAACGCTTACCCAGCGCACAGCAGGTGCTCTGTAAACACCCAGCGCACAGTAGGTGTTCTGTAATATTGACCCACTGCACAGCACGTGCTCTGTAAATGCTAACCCAGCACACAGTAGGTGCTCTGTAAATGCTTAGCGAGCTCATAGGCTGGGGCAGCATCACGGCCCCATGCTCCTGGGATTGGGGCAGGATTCTCAGGGCCACTTGGGGTCTTCAGCACCCACTGAGTGCTCCTGTAGGAACTGAGCTGGCCAGGTGGCCTGGCTCCCCCCCCAACCAGTCCCCATGGGCCCCACTTGCCCTCATCTTCTGACCCCATGCCCCGCGTCCCCAGGTGGTCGCGGTGTACAATCTAACCCTGCAGGTGGCGGACATGTCTGGAGACGGCCTCACAGCCACTGCCTCGGCCATCATCACCCTCGATGACATCAATGACAATGCCCCTGAGTTCACCAGGGACGAGGTGCTGCTGCTGTCCGTCCCTTGAAAGTAGCTGCTGCTTGGGGCTGCCTTCCCTTCTGGGGCTCCTGCAGAAGGCTGGGGGCTTCACGAGGGGCAGGAGGAAGATGGTGTGCTTTGGAGAAGGGGCTCTGCGTGGATGGCTGGAAGCCCGAGCTGGAGGGGCCTAGGGTGGCGCGTGGCAGCCTGTGAATGGAGTCAGAGCTAGGAGAGAAGCAGCCCCATGGGACCCTCTGGAACGCTTTGGTGTCAGGAAGCCAGCTTCCTCCTTCTCTTGCTATATGAGAAGGGAGCAGCCAGCCCTGCCCTCCAGGCGAAGGTGGCATGTATGGGTGCCTGGCATGAAGCTGAGCCCACAGAGGAGGACAGTCGGGGTCCCTGGGAGGCAGTGACTCACAAAACAGGCAATCCTGAGGACACCCAATGGGTGGGGAGCAGCTTCGACAGGCAGGAGCAAGGGAGGGGGTTCCCACTGGAGGCAGGGGGGAGGGTGGGGGAAAGTTGGGGGAAAGTGGGGCCCCAAGGGCCCCACCCATGCTGTCCCCTCAGCCCTGCTGGTAACTGGGGCTGGGGTCCCCCCAGTTCTTCATGGAGGCCACAGAAGCCATCAGCGGAGTGGATGTAGGCCGGCTGGAGGTGGAGGACAGGGACCTGCCAGGCTCCCCCAACTGGGTGGCCAGGTTCACCATCCTGGAAGGCGACCCTGATGGGCAATTCAGCATCCGCACAGACCCCAAGACCAACGAGGGTGTGCTGTCCATTGTGAAGGTGAGCAGTGCCCGACTGGCACACAGATGCCCCCACTGGGGTCCAAGCCCCTTCCTGGTAGGGTTGCCTCCCCTGACTGGCTGGGACCTTGTGTTCATCCTTAGGTGAGAGAGAGTGGAGGAGGGCATGGAGCCCCCAGCCTGAGGACTGGGTCCAGGGTCGAAGGGCTCAGGCCACGCTGCCCAGGGGGCTTGAGGGCCGGAGGCGGGGGAACACCCTGCACCCTCTGTTTACCCAGCCCTCCTCCTTCTGTGTGAAATCCGTGTCCAAAAACACAGCCGGACACCTGTGTCAGTCCTGGTCAGAGAAGCAGAGCCCACAGGAGCTACATTTGCACAGACGCGTATGCAGGTGTAGATTCGAAGGCATTCAGATGCTGACACAGTAAGAGGCTTACTGCAAGAAATTGGTTTACGCGATGCTGGGGTCTGGCTGGGCAGGTCTAACGTCCAGACCACAGGCTAGAGCCAAAGCAGCCATTTCCAGGGAGAACTTCTTCCTCGGAGAAAATGCAGCTTTGCTTTCAAAGCCTTCCCCTAAGTGGAAAAAGCCGACCCACATAACACAGGGCGAACTCCTTTATTTAAAATCAAGTGACTGCAGGGGCTGGCAATGCCGCCCCACCTCTCGGCCCTGACTGAGACACCTGCAGAGCGTGTGCTCGAATCCTGGGCCACCCCTGAAGCACCACACACAACCGGCGTCGTCATATTCTTCGTGCCTTCCCGTCCTGCATAACTTCTGATTTTTCGAGCTTGCAGGGGCAGAAGGAAGGTACAGGTGCTCTGGACAGACCCAAGGAGCAGCTTCCCCAGGCACCGCGCTCGGTGCCTACACGGTCTGTGCGGGTGACGGGCTGTGCTTCCTTCCCTCAGGCCCTGGACTATGAGAGCTGTGAACACCACGAACTCAAAGTGTCAGTGGAGAATGAGGCCCCGCTGCAGGCGGCTGCCCCCAGGGCTGAGTGGGGCCAGGCCAGGGTCCATGTGCATGTACAGGACACCAACGAGGCCCCCGTGTTCCAGGAGAACCCACTTCGGACCAGCCTAGCAGAGGGGGCACCCCCAGGCACTTTGGTGGCCACCTTCTCTGCCCAGGACCCTGACACAGAGCAGCTGCAGAGGCTGAGGTGGGGCTCCTGAGGCCCTGGGCAAGGCTGAGCAGGCTAACAGCTGCATTCCTGCTTCAGGCGCCCCTGGCCCCTGGGCTCTGAGGGTCGGAGAGTGTAGGGGCCATCTGCTGGTGGTCAGAGGGTGTAGGGGCCATCTGCTGGTGTGGGTTCCTGAAGGTCTGGAGGGTCTCAAGTCCCAGGCATACCCGTGTGTATGCGTTGGACTGACCTCACCCCCTAGGGCAGGCCCGGCTCCAGCCTGTGCACACCACAGTCTGTCCCTGCCAGCCACGTCCATCTCAGGAGGCCCCTGCTCCCAAGTGGTGGGCCATTCATGTTTCATTTCACCCCAAGTCTCCATGATGCTGGGGGAGGGCACTGACTGGGGCTTACCTGGGCTGCCACACCAGTCTTAGGGCCCTGCACAGCTAGCCTGCCCTCCCTGAGCCTCAGTTTCCTCACCTCACAGAAGGTGCCAGTGAGGTGACCAGACACCCCCTTTCCTGCCCAGCTCCCATCATACTCACATGGGCTGTGTGTACATATTTGTGTGCACATGTGTGTTATATGCATGAGATGTGTAGGTGTGTGTGCGTGGGTGGTGTGCACAGGTGTGGGAATGTCTGTATATGCATGTGTATATGTGTGCACGTGTATGTGTTGTACATGCACGTGGTGTGTGCATGTGTGTGGCATGTAAGGTCGAGCATGTGTGCATGTGTGAATATGTGGTGTGTATGCAGCGCGTGTGGTGTGTGTGTGTGTAAGGTGTGTTGTACACCCATGCCTGACCACACTTGTGGGGGCCCTGGGGTAAGCTCAGATCCCGCTCTTCCCCTCCCCCGCATCAGCTACTCCAAGGACTATGACCCAGAAGACTGGCTGCAAGTGGACCCAGCCTCTGGCCGGATCCAGACCCAGCGGGTGCTCAGTCCGGCGTCCCCCTTCCTCAAGGGTGGCTGGTACAGAGCCATCGTCCTGGCCCAGGATGACGGTGAGCCGTTTGGGGCTCCCTGACCCGGCCTTGTCCTGGCTGAGCACCCCTGCTGGTGTCCGAGGCTCTGCCCATTCCCCGGGGGGAGGCTCAGAGTGGTGCACCCCTCTGAGCGACTGGTGGGGCAGGCCAGGGTCTTGGGGCGGGGTCACCGAACCGTGGCCCCCTCGCCTGCAGCCTCCCCGCCCCGCACCGCCACCGGCACGCTGTCCGTGGAGATCCTGGAGGTGAACGACCACGCCCCCGTGCTGGCCCTGCCGCTGCTGGACAGGCTGTGCAGTGAGCCGCACCGGGGCCCCGGCCTCCTCCTGGGCGCCACGGATGAAGACCTGCCCCCCCACGGGGCCCCCTTCCACTTCCAGCTGAGCCCCAGGCTCCCAGAGCTCAGCCGGAACTGGAGCCTCAGCCAGGTCAACGGTGCGCTCCCCTCACCGCCGCGCTCGGGCCGGGGACGGGACAGGAGGGCGAGGGGTGCGCAACGCCGTGGTCCTGCCGCAGGGACCGACATCCCTGCGCGGGGCAAGGTTACTCATCGCGCCCAGAGGGATGGGGGTAGCCAGGCCCAGGATCTCGGGACTCGCACCCTGTCTTGGCGTGAGAGGACAGGTGAGGTGGGCGCGGCCCCGGCAGGCCCTCGCTGACCACGGCGCCCTCCGCAGTGAGCCACGCGCGCCTGCGGCCGCGACACCACGTCCCCGAAGGCCTGCACCGCCTCAGCCTGCTGCTCCGGGACTCCGGGCAGCCGCCCCAGCAGCGCGAGCAGCCGCTGAACGTGACCGTGTGCCGCTGCAGCCAGGATGGCGTCTGCCTGCCGGGGGCCGCGGCGCTGCTGGCGGGGGGCGCGGGCGTCAGCCTGGGCGCGCTGGTCATCGTGCTGGCCAGCGTCCTCCTGCTGCTGCGTGAGTGAGCACCCACCTCCACCCAGACCCTCAGACCCCCCGACCCTCCGACCCTCGGGCCCTCCTCTCCAGGCCAACCCCTGAGTACCAGCCACGCCCCTTCCTCCCCGGCTCCACCGCCTCCTCCCTAACCCCGCCCCCAACTACAGTCACGCCCCTTCACCAGCTCTAACCCCGCCCCCTCATTACCAGCCACGCCCCTTCCTCCCCGGCCCCGCCGCTTCATTACCAGCCACGCCCCCATGACCAGACACCCTCTTTCCTCCCCAGTTCCGCCGCCTCCTCCCTAACCCGCCTCCTCATTACCAGTTACTCCCCCCATTACCAGCCACGCTTGTTCATCCCAAGTTCCGCCATCCCTCCCTACCCAACTCCTCATTACCGGTCACGCCCCCTTCTCCCCAACCCCGCCCCTCCCCAACCCCTACCCATTTTACCAGCCACGCCCCTTTCCCAAGCTCCGCCTCCTGCTTGCCGGCCTCATTCTCTTGCCCAGCCCGCCTCCTCCTCCCACCTCCTCCTCCCACCTCCCTCGCAGCCCTCCCCCTGATGTCGCGCTTTGTGTCTGGCCCCCGCCTGCGTCCCCCTGATTCCCCAGTGCTAGTCCTGCTTGTGGCGCTCCGGGCACGGTTCCAGCAGCAGTCTCGGGGCAAGGGGCTTCTGGGGAGCCCCCAGGACGACCTTCGAGACAATGTCCTCAACTACGATGAGCAGGGAGGCGGGGAAGAAGACCAGGTGAGGGGGAAGGTGTGGGCAGGGAGGGGTCTCCAAGGAACACAGGCTGCGGGCCTTCATATAGCAAGTTGGCCAGGAGCCACCGAGGGATGCTTGGCTCCGTTCCATGTCCTCGCCCACAGGATGCCTACGACATCAGCCAGCTGCGTCACCCGACAGCACTGAGCCTGCCTCTGGGGCCACCGCCACTTCGCAGAGATGCCCCACAGGGCCGCCTGCACCTCCAGCCACTCCGAGCCCTGCCCACCAGCCCCCTGGACATCGCTGACTTCATCAGTGATGTAGGTGCTCCTGGGAACACCCCAGCACACACAGGCACACAAAGGTGCACACATGTAGCCACACACATACATGCACATTTACACTCCTGCCCACACATGCAAGGACCAGCGTGTATGCACTGTACACGAGCTGTCTAAGGGCACCCGCAGAGGAAGATGGAGCGCGGGTGGGGGTGCGGAAGCCACGCTGCCACCATCTGAACTGGGCCATCAGCCTCTGCCCACGATGCAGGTCTTTGCATGGATGGAGTGGCGTGGCCACAGACCCATCCACCGTGGAGGGGGAGGGGGAGCCCCAGGAGCATCCCCCGGGCTTTGGTGGCTCTCAGCAGAATCAAGGCCTCCCCAGGAGCCCCTCTAGACGCAGCATTAACAATTCCCTGCCGTCCACAGGGTGGATACAAACATGGGAAATCTGGGGTGGGGGGTGCGCAGGGAACCCCCTCCCCTGTGCCTGCCTGCACCTGTAGCACCTGGCTCAGAGAAAGCACCACAGCAAAGGTGTGCACCCCCAGGTAGGAGGGTGTGTGTCTCCAGGAGCTGAGAGGACAGAGGTGCAGAGCCTCAGAAAGGCAGGCGGACAGTCCTGCAGATGGGGGTGTCTGGGAGGCTTGGATTCTGGCTTGAGTGAACAGGGGCTGAGGGGAGGAGGAGACCAGGGTGACAGGAGCAACCCCTTTACCTGCTGGGGCAGGCAGAGCCCTGGGGGACGGGCTGGCCACTGGCCTAATCCTAAGGAAGTGGGCAGCCCACTGCACCCTCTTCACGCCCTCTGCTCTGTCCTCAGGACCCTTTGCCTCCCCTCAGACCTCGCCCCGGATGTGGGCAGCTTCCCCTACCTGAGCCCATGCCTGGAGCTGACTTTGCCCTGGGCTGTGGCCATGGTGGAGCGGCGCGGGGGGGCACCTGCTGTCCCCTACGTGCATCCTGAGCTCTCTCGGCCTCTTTGCAGGGCTTGGAGGCTGCGGACAGTGACCCCAGCGTGCCGCCTTATGACACAGCCCTCATCTATGACTACGAGGGCGAGGGCTCCTTGGCAGGGACACTGAGTTCCATCCTGTCCAGCCAGGGCGATGAGGATCAGGACTACGACTACCTCAGGGACTGGGGGCCCCGCTTCGCCCGGCTGGCAGACATGTACGGGTACCCGTGAGGGTTGGAGCCAGCAACCAGATGGGACCACCGGGCCAGGGACAGTCTTTCTCCTGGGGCACCTCCACCCAGACACAGAGGGTGGACAGCCTGACCCTGGGGTGCAACTGCACACGTCACTCCCGGGCCACCTGGCAGTGATGGCCCCTGCAGAGGCAGCCTGAGGTCACTGGGCCTGACCCCAAGGGCCTGGGGCCGCCTCCTTACTGGAGGGGAGGACCCAAGTCTTGGGCAGAACCCAAGTGTGGAGGGGGCAGCCAGGAAGAGGCTCCTTCCTGCCGGGGTGGGAAGAGCTTCTCTCCATCAGCCCCAGGGGGGTCGCCCCCCACCAGTGGACTTCGTCTTTGTATGAAAGACAGCAGCCTCCTGGGTAAATCTGAATGAAAAATGTAGCAGTGTCTCATGGGGATGGGCGTCCAGTGCCACACTGACCATGAGGGGGGTAAGGGCCAGGCCCCCATCCCACCCTGCTTGGCTGGAGCAGGGGGTGCCTGGGGGCCACCCCTATCTGGAGAGGGGCTGCTGATACGCTGCCGCCTCACTAGGGAGCCCAGAGGTGGGGAGTGGGCACAGGTGAGGCCCCTCCAGGCCCAGGTGTGGTCTGAGGGAAGAACCAGGGAGGACGCCAAGTTCCACGGAAACCTTTATCCTCCGCACCTGCTGGGTTTGACCAGGAAGGAGACTCAGGGCCTCCCAGGGCCCAGGGCTCGGCTGGGGACAAGTTCGCGCTGTCCCCACGGCTCCACCTGCACTGAGACACGGGCTTCTGAGGGGTATGTGTCTCCCCTGGACCAGAGGCCTAGGGTACTCAGCCATGCCACAGGCCTTGGCCTGGCTCCTGGGGCCAGCAGGCAGGACTAGTGCTGCTGGAGGGTGTGGCCGGCCCGGCAGGCGTCAGAGGCCGGCAGCAGGGGCAGATGGTCCTGGTGGGAGCAGCCCCGCCGGAGTGGGGAGCGGCGCAGGCGGTCGGCGTCCTGCAGTGACTGGGGCAGGCCCCGGCTTCGGCTCTCTGGCAGCAGCAGGACACACAGCAGGGTAAGGACAGCGAGGGAGGTGAAGACCACATGTTGGAGGAAGAAGCCCCTCCGGCCGTGCACGGCATCCAGGGGGTCGGCCGCCTGGCCCAGGAACCCGGCCCCTCTGTGGGAGAGAGTGTGTTGGGGACAGCTGGTGGGGCAGCTGTGGGGCATCAGACATGGGGACACACACACGTGACTGTGGAGTGAGTGGCAGGAAGGCTGGCCGAAGCAGAGCCTAAGGTTTGCTGGCTGAGGATAACTTTCAAACTTGTTTTGGAAAAACCTCCTTCCTTCCTGTCCCGGGGCAGCACTTTGTGCTGTGTTCATTCAAAGATTGGAAGTGATGGTTCCCCTGAAATTCCTCATATCTGCCCTGCCCCTTGTCCCCCACCACCCCACTCAGTCCTGCACGGCCTTCCCTCCCCTTCCCAGTTCCTGAGCCTGTGAGCAGGGGCGCCCCCCACCCAGGAGCAGGGCAGCACTTCACCGGAGCGCTCACTGGATGGAGGAATTGCAGCAGGGCAGGGTGTGGGGACCGGCCCCTCCTCCCCATGAGGGGCCCTGGGCCCTGCTGTGTGGCTGGGCAAGCCTGTAGCTCACCTAATCACTGTACGGAACACCTCAGCTGCAAAGAGGCTGCTGAGTACAGACACAGCCTGGGAGGCCAGGAGTCCCAGGACCGAGATGGACAGCATGGTCCAGTCTGGCAGATCTGGGGACAGAGGACAGGGGTTCCCAGGCCTTTCACCCTGGCCACACAGAGCCTCTCCACAGAGAACCACACTGCTGTCTGAGCACCTACTTCCCAGGCCTCCACCTCCAGCCCCTCTGAGGAACCTGGCAGGGGACCCTGTCCTCTGCTGCCTGATTCCAGCCTGGCTCGGATTCTCGGGATGGTAGAACCCGAACCCAGAGCCACAGCCACACCAGCCACCTCCCCCTGCGCCCGTGCTCAGCTACTGCATGCTGTCCACTGTCTGCAATTTCCAGAATCGCCCTAAAATCTTGAATGCTTTGGAAGCAAGTCCTGAATCTCATTTGGCACCCAGCCCCATACACCATGTGACCAGCCCTGAGTAGATGGGCCCTCCCACGCCAGCCCGGGGCCAGCCGAGCTCTGGGCAGAGCCTACCCAGCCTGGCCTCTTGACCTCTCACCCCTGTGCTGCATTCTGTGGTTGGGGACAGCTATTTTTGAGATAGAATTTCACTCGTTGCCCAGGCTGGAGTGCAGTGGCGTGATTTCAGCTCACTACAACCTCCACCTCCCTGGTTCAAGTGATTCTCCAGCTTCAGCCTCCCACATAGCTGGGATTACAGGCATCCGCCACCACACCCAGCTAATTTTTGTATTTTTAGTAGAGACAGGGTTTCTCCATGTTGGTCAGGTTGGTCTTGAACTCTTGACCTCAGGTGATCCACAAGCCTTGGCCTCCCAAAGTGCTGGGATTATAGGCGTGAGCCACCGTGCCCAGCTAGGTGTTTTGGGCTCAGACAGGTCCCTGGTTCCTTACTTTGGGCTTTCCAAAAGGATCAGAGGGAAACCATGCTGCCCCCGTCTGCACCACGACCCCTGATGGGGCAGACCCTCAGCCCAAACACCACAGCCCCTGATGGGGCAGACCCTCAGCCCAAACACCACAGCCCCTAATGGGGCAGACCCTCAGCCCAAACACCACGGCCCCTGATGGGGCAGACCCTCAGCCCAAACACCACGGCCTCTGATGGGGCAGACCTTCAGCCCAAACACCACGGCCCCTCTATGGCCTGTGGGGCCCCAAGCTCACACTGGGCCCTAGCGAGGAACAGCAGGGACGCCAGGCCTGTGGCCATGGTGCCCAGCAGCGTCCCCCGCTATCTGCCGTCAGGAGCAGGAAGACCAAGGCTGCTGCCTCCAGGCCGGCCTCCAGGAAGTAGGGCAGGTAAAAGGTCAGCACCTGAGGGGCCAGGCTGCGAAGGAAGCTGGCTCTGATGCCCCCACCAACCAGTCTGGGAGAGAGAACAAAGCTATGGGCCCAGCCAGAGCCGGGACTCTGGAGATCACACAGCCACCCCCCGGGGAAGGTACAGAACCCAAGCCCTTCCTCTACTCACGAACTGAAGCTCAAGATAAGCCCGTTTCTCTAGGTGACCCTCGTGTGCAGGAGCCCCAGGGGGGAGTGGTACCGGGGCTGGGGGCTCCCTGCAGACAGCATGGCCAGCTCTGTAGCAGCAGAGATGTGGGGGCAGAAGGGGAGTGAAGAGCAGGCAGTGCCTCTCTGAAGCCCTCCTCTAGTACCTGAATCTCCCTCCTCCCTGCCTGGTGCCTGACCTGTAGCCAGGGAGTTCTCCTCCAAGGAACTGTCCTCGGGGTCCCCACCGCTGGCTTCTGCAAAGTGCCACAGGATCTGCCTGGCTCGGGCTACCTGCCTTGTGGCCAGCAGCCAACGGGAGACTTGGGGAACACGGCTGGGAAGCTGCAGGGTTGGTGAGGATAGCCAAGGCTCCCTCCACCTCCTCTAGGACGGAGAGGCAGAGGCCAGGCCCCCACTCCTCCCGGACTCAGGGGAGGGATGTGGCTGTGGTTCTCTGTGACCCTGTCCCAACAGCTTACCCCATGTGGGATACTTCGGTGCAGAGGGAAATTACACGCTCAGCCCCCATGGGGGCTGCTGGCCCGGCTCCCAACACACTTACCCCCAAAAGAGCAGCAAGAGCCCACTAGTCAGGGCGCCCAGCCCCTGTGGAAGGCGCCAGTCCTGCACAAGCTCAGCCAGGCCAGGCAGCAGCAGGGTGCCTGCCACAGAGAAAAGGCCAGCCCCCATGGAGAAGGCCAGGCGGTGTGGAGGGTCACACAGCTCCAGGCCTGGGCAGATAGAGATGGGATGAGGTGGAGACCTCAGGGAGGGCTGGAACAGTCCCACCGGGGACTGCAGGGACCTAGCGCTGACCTGCCTGGGAGTGGGATGCCCGAGCTGGACTCCCCACCCCTGCAGCTCAGGGCTCTTGGCAACTGAGCTTCAGAGGCCTTCAGGCCACCCACTGCCCCTCCCCCAGTGACAACAGCCCCCATGGTACTCACGAGCCAGGTACAGGGCGAGCAGGGCCCCTGCCAACGTTCCCCCATGGACTAGGCGCAGGACCAGTAGGGTAGGGAAGCTGGTCACCAGGGCCTCACCGGCCCCAAGGCCTGTGGACAGCACCAGGGAGGCCACAAAAACTGCCTGGCGGCCAAACCTAGGGGGTAGCGGGGGACATGCTAGGACACGGTCAGGGTAACCCAGGGTCCGCTTAATCCTGGCAGCACCAGGTCTAGCTGAACCCTGAGAGCAGTGGGCCGGGGCGGGGCAGGGCTGCTGGGCAGCAGGGAAGGGGAAAGGGCCTCACCGGTCACAGCCTGCTCCCAGGATGACACAGCCCAGCAGCCAGCCCAGGAGGTGGCTCAGCTGCTCCAGCGGGACCTTCCAGCTGTCTCTGCACACAACGTTCCACTGTGGGGAACAGGAGACACGTGGAGGCCAGCTCAGGACCCTCCCCCGCCCCCTTGCTGGGGACAGGTGCAGGGAGTCCCAGAAGCTGCCCAAAAGCGCCCTACATGGCCTGCTCAATCCCTCCCTGAAGAGAAGGGGAAAATGAGGCACGAGAGGGCAAGGTGGCTTGGTCCAGGTCACGCAGCAGCCTCTTGGGATTCCGGCAGTCCCTGCAGAGGGATTGGGGGATCTGCACCCCTTGTCTTCTGCTGGTCTGTAGAAGGGGCCTCCCCCACCTCTGCACACCATTGCTGTCCTCCGAAGCCGAATCTTGTTCCCCCTGTTTCTACCTCCTATTCCAAGGGACCCCAGGGACACCCACGGCCTCGGTGGCGTCATAGACACAACTCCCACCCCACCCAGCCAAGGGCCATAGCCATGACACAGGCCTAAGAAATGAGCCGCAGCACCCGCCCCCGCCCCCGCCCCGCCCCACCCCGCCCTGCCCTGCCCATTTCAAGAGGGACTCAGGCAGTGGCTGCAGAGCTGTGCTCAGCGGCATTTCCCGGCGAGGCCCTTGACCCTTGACCTCAGCTTTGCGCCCCCCGCCCCCTTTCCAGTTCCTCGCTCTTCTTGCGAAGCTTAATCTACTGCTGGGGAACATGCTATAACCGCGATTTCACTTTCAAAGCTGACGTTTTGTGGATCCAGGCCCCAGACAGGAGGGCAGTTGGGAGTAGGGGTGGAGAGAGAAGCCGGGCGGGTTCCAGGGTCCCAGGCAGGCCCTTGCGGAGATGTGGCAACCCAGAACCAGTTTCCAATCCTCCCGGGGTGGGGGGAGATGGAGGCCGCGGGGTAAAGGCTGCCTCAGGAGTGGGAAGGAAGAGAGGGGCCTGGGGGTCCCCACCGCCGCTTCCCCATCTCTTCTCACGCAGACCGTCAAGGTTCCCCGTCAGGCGATGCTGCCTCCAGCCCAGACTCCGCGCGCCACGCCCCACCGGTGGGAAGCCCACCGTTCCCAATCTGTGCTGACCACGTCAGTCTCTCCAAGCAGAGGCTGTCCCTGGGAAGCCAGCCCAAAGCCACGGTCTGCTCAAGACGCTGGTGGCCAGGAAGCAAATTCCAGGCCCTGCTCCCCCTGGCCTTCAGCTCCAATCCTCCTGCGCCCCAGGCCACCCCGCGCCCAGACTCAGCCCCCGCCCGGCCCCTGGAAACAGCCTCTCCGTAGGCCTGGCCCTGGGCGCGCGTCTACCGCACCGTCGGGCCGGGGGCCGCCCCCAAGCGGGGAGCGCAGGAGGACCGGCGGGTGGCCCGGGACTGAGGCGCCAGGGAGGGCGGAAAAGGGACACCCAGGGCCGCGGCAGGCTGCGGGCGGGGAGGGCCGCCGGGCAGCGGGGAAGGGGCGCACCTGGGTGACCGGGCTGCGCAGGAGGCCGGCGGCGGGCAGCGCGTAGAGCCAGCCGCGAGTGCAGGGGCGCGTGCCGGTGGGCGCGGGCGCGGGGTAGCGCAGGAGCAGGCAGGGGCTCCGGACGCGCGTGGGTCCCAGACGCGGGATGGCGGCGTCGAGCAGCGCCTCGGAGCTCAGCGCCAGCCCCAGCACTACGCAGGGCACACACGAGGCGGCGGCCAGTAGGCGCCGGGCCCGGCCGAAGCCCCCGGCAGCTCTCAGCACCCGCGCCTCCTGCTCCATCTGCCGGGGGCTGCGCCCTAGACCGGACAGGGCCGGGACCCGGGCGGGCTCCGTGGGCGGGGCCGTAATGGGCGGGGCCCGAGTCAAATGGAGGCGGGGATGTGAGCGGGACCTGTGAGGGCCGAGGCCTGATAGGGCGGGGATTTGAGGGGCGGGGCTTGAGGCCGAACAGCGAGAGGGAGGGGCACAGTGCGGGCGGCCAGTGGGCCGGGGGCGTGGCCAGGGGCGTGGCCGCGTGCTCAGGTGCCTGCGGGGCGCAGGTGCACGCAGGTTGCTCTGGGCTCGGGGTCCGGCGGGCGTCTCGAAGGGGTGGTCCCTGCATGGCGCCGAGGGCGTCCGCCCGGGCGGGGCGAGGTCGGGGCGGGCAGCCGCCTGCCCTTCTCCGCGCGGGGAGCTTTCCTTTGGTTTTGCGGGAAAAGCTCCCAGGTGACCCGCAGGTTCTGAAACCGCCGCTTGGGAGCTCGGGGGCCTGCGCGGCATCTCCGGGGCGATCGAAGGAGAACTGACGCCATTCGCCGGCTTCCTTCTCCCCTTCTGAGAACCAAGTAGGTTGCGTTTATTTTCGAGTCCGGTTATTTTCTTCTTTTTTTTTTTTGGAGACTGAGTCTCGCTCTGTCATCCAGGCTGGAGTGCAATGGCGTGATCTCAGCTCACCGCAACCTCTGCCTCCCGGGTTCCAGTGATTCTCCTGTGTAGTTGGGATTACAGGCACCTGCCACCAAGCCCAGCTAATTTTTGTGTTTTTAGTAGAGACGGGGCTTCACTATGTTGGCCAGGCTGGTCTCGAACTCCAGACCACAAGTGATCCACCCACCTCGGCCTCCCAAAGTGCTGGGATTGCAGGCATGAGCCACGGCTCCTGGCCAAGTCAGATTGTTTTCGCGGTAACATTTGTGAGGACAATCATGGTGGATCCTGTGGGTCACTCCTGAGTTTTCTGACCCCCAGTTTCTCTCGTTTTGCTTTGTCACTGGGCTCTGCATTTGCACAATTCAAATTGGCATTTCGCTTCCTAACACTTCTATTGAGGTGGAACTCACATCACATAAAAGGCCAGTCACGGTGGCTCAGGCCTGTAATCCCAGCACTTTGGGAGACCGAGGCGGGCGGATCATGAGGTCAGGAGGTCGAGACCATCCTGGCCAACATAGTGAAATCTCGTCTCTTTTAAAAACACACACAAAAAAATAGCTGGGTGTGGTGGCGCACACCTATAGTCCCAGCTACTCAGGAGGCTGAGGCAGGAGAATTGCTTGAACCAAGGAGGTGGGAATTGCAGTGAGCTGAGATCGTGCCACTGCACTGCTGCCTGGGCGACGGTGCGAGACTGTCTCAAAGAAAAATTATTTGGACTATTTGGGGTTCTTCCAGGTTCAATATGAATTTTTAAATGGGGTTTTCTTTTTCTGCAAAAACAATGTTCCTGGGGTTTTGATATGGATTCCCTATCAAAATCTTTTGATAGAATATTTAATACTGTTTTGAATTTGTCAAAATTGATTGCAGTGTTGACATTTGTAACAATATCTTCTAATCCATCAACATGGGATGTGTTTTCATTTATTTATGCTTTCTTTAATTTTTTTCACCAGCATTTTGTAGATTTTTATTGCACAATTCTGTTACCTCCTTGGTTAAATTACTATTTTATTCTTTTTTTAATTTTTTTTTTTTTTAGATGAAGTCTTGCTCTGTCACCCAGGCTGGAGTGCAATGGCGCGATCTCAGCTCACTGCAACCTCTGCCTCCCAGGTTCAAGCAATTCTGCCTCAGCCTCCCGAGTAGCTGAAACTACAGGTGCCCACCACCATGCCCGGCTAATTTTTTCAGATTCTTAGTAGAGACGGGGTTTCACCATGTTGTCCAGGCTGGATTTAAACTCCTGAACTCAAGAGATTGCCCACCTTGGCCTCCCAAAGTGCTGGGACTACAGGCATGAGCCACCGCCCCTGACCAAGATGCTATTGTAAGTAGAATTACTTTCGTAAATGCTTTTTTAGATTGTTCATTGACCGAACATAGAAACGCCGCTGATTCTGCATGTGGACATTGTTCCCTGCTGCTATGCTGAATGCATTTATCACTCCCAAGACATCTTGTCTGTGTGTGTCATCTTCAGGGTTCCCTGTATGTCAGATCATATCCTCTGCAAACAGAGCGTTTTACTTCTTTCTACGGTGAGTGGCTTTTATTGTATTTTCTTCCCTGATTGCTCTGGCCAGAACTTCCAGTACTATGTGGAACGCGAGTGGTGAAAGTGAGCAACCTTACCCGATTCCTGATCGTGAAGGGAAAGCTCCTTCTCCCAGCATTCTGTAAGACAGTTGCTCTGGCTTTTTCATATATGGCTTTCATTATATTGTAGTTTCCTTCAAATTCCAGGTTTGTTGGCTGTATTTATTATTTAAAAAGATGGTAAATTTTGCCAAACGCTTTCTCCATATCAATTGCGATGATCATTTTTCCCTTTCATGATATGAATGTGGCATATTACATTGACCAGTTTTTATGACTGGAACTACCCTCGCCTTCAAAGAATAAATCCCATTTGGATCTGTGGCGTCTAAGCCGTTCGGTGTAGTGCTAAATTGCGGTTGTTGGTATTTCGCTGGTTTTACATGAGTGTTCACACTCAGATTAGTCTGTAGTTTCCTGATGATATTGCTGATGGGCTTTGGTGTCAGAGTAATGCAATCTTCTTAGAAAAAGTTAAGAATCATTTCCTCCTCTTAAATTTTTTGAAAATGTTTGAGAATTTTTGATATTAGATCATCTTTAAACATGGTTAGAATTCCCTAGTGAAGCCATCAGGTCCAAGGCTTTTCTTTTCTTTTCTTTTCTTTTTTTGAGATGGAGTCTCGCTCTGTCACCCAGGCTAGAGTGCAGTGCTGCAAACTCAGCTTGCTGCAGCCGCCACCTTCCAGGTTCAAGCCCTTCTCTTGCCTCAGCCTTCCGAGTAGCTGGGACTACAGACGTGTGCCACCCTGCCTGTTTTTGTTCATTTGTTTGGTTGGGGTTTTTTTTCTTTTTCTTTTTTTGTATTTTTAGTACAGACTCTGTTTCACCATGCTGCCCAGGCTGGTTTCAAACTCCTGACCTCAAGTGGTCCACCTGCCTCAGCCTACCAAAGCAGCAGGATCCTAGGTGTGAGCCACCACGCCCGGCCCGTAGGGGCTTTTCTGAATCAGAATTCTGAGTAAAGCTTCAATCTCCACACTAGTTACAGGTCTGCTCAGATTCTAACTTCTTTATGAGTTGGCCTTGGTATGTTTAGTGTGTCTGGGAAGGTGTTTACTTCATCTGGGTTATACACTGTGTGTGCGATTTCTTGTGATGCTCTCTTACAGTCTTTCCATTTCTGTAGAATCAGTGATAACGTCCCCGCTTTGATTTCTCTGTTAGTAATTTGAGTCTTCTCTGTTTTTTCTTAGTCCATCTAGCTAAAAGTTTGTCAATTTTGTTGATCTTTTCAAAAAATCAGCTTTGTTCATCCTCTTTCTGTTCTTCTTTTCTGTTACTTTTGTTCTAATTTTCATTATTTTCCTATTTCTGCTAGCATCGGCTTTACGTGATTCCTTTCTGATTCTTTAAGTTGATTTGGGATATTCTTGTTTTTTTTTTTGAGACGGAGTTTCACTCTTGTTATCCAGGCTGGAGTGCAATGGTGCAATCTGGGCTCACCGCAACCTCCGCCTCCTGGGTTCAGGCAATTCTCCTGCCTCAGCCTCCTGAGTAGCTGGGATTACAGGCACGCACCACTGTGCCCAGCTAATTTTTGTATTTTTTAGTAGCGATGGGGTTTCACCATGTTGACCAGGATGGTCTCGATCTCTTGACCTTGTGATCCACCCGCCTCGGCCTCCCAAAGTGCTGGGATTACAGGTGTGAGCCACCGCGCCCGGCCCGGGATATTCTTGTTTTTTAATGTAGCATCTATACCTATCTGCTTCCTACTGACAGTGCCAGGCTGGTCTCCAACTCCTGACCTCAGGTGATCCGCCCACCTCAGCCTCCCAAAGTGCTGGGATTACAGGCCTGAGCCTCCATGCCCGGCCTGAGCCTCCCTCCATGCCCGGCCTGAGCCTCCCTCCATGCCCGGCCAGGCAAATCTCTTGAACCTGGGAGCTTGAGGCTATGGCGAGCCGAGATCATGCCAGTGCACTCCAGCCTGGGCAACAGAGCGAGACTTGGTCTCAAAAAATAAAAACGAAATAACTTCCTTAGTCTGCATGTAATTAAAAGTGGGTAAATATAGCCGCCAGCACCCCACACGTGGCTACTCTGTGCACTGCCTGTTGGCCTTGCTCTGCAAGGACCGGCCACTCTCTGTACATGGACGCTTCAGTGAAGCTGCCTTCTTCCACCGCTGGCTTGCCCTACTTTCCTGGGTAAAGTCAAGGACCCTTCTGGGCCAAGCCCCAGTTTGGGGGCTCACCTGCCCTGCATCACCATGGTGACCACAAAGGGATGAAGGAAGATGGTGAGAGGCCGACAGGCAGTGACTGGCAGAGAGGCGGTGACTGGCAGAGAGGCGGTGACCGGCAGAGAGAGGCGGTGATTGGCAGAGAGGTGGTGATTGGCAGAGAGGCGGTGACCGGCAGAGAGAGGCGGTGACTGGCAGAGAGAGCGGTGACTGGCAGACAGAGGCGGTGACTGGCAGAGAGGCGGTGACTGGCAGAGAGAGGCGGTGATTGGCAGAGAGGCGGTGATTGGCAGAGAGGCGGTGACCGCAGAGAGGCGGTGATTGGCAGAGAGAGGCGGTGACTGGCAGAGAGGCGGTGACTGGCAGAGAGAGGCGGTGACTGGCAGAGAGGCGGTGATTGGCAGAGAGGCGGTGATTGGCAGAGAGGCGGTGACTGGCAGAGAGAGGCGGTGACTGGCAGAGAGGCGGTGACTGGCAGAGAGAGGCGGTGATTGGCAGAGAGGCGGTGATTGGCAGAGAGGCGGTGACTGGCAGAGAGAGGCGGTGACCGCAGAGAGGTGGTGATTGGCAGAGAGAGGCGGTGACTGGCAGAGAGGCGGTGACTGGCAGAGAGAGGCGGTGACTGGCAGAGAGGCGGTGATTGGCAGAGAGGCGGTGACTGGCAGAGAGAGGCGGTGACTGGCAGAGAGAGGCGGTGATTGGCAGAGAGGCGGTGATTGGCAGAGAGGCGGTGACTGGCAGAGAGAGGCGGTGACTGGCAGAGAGGCGGTGACTGGCAGAGAGAGGCGGTGACTGGCAGAGAGAGGCGGTGACTGGCAGAGAGGTGGTGACTGGCAGAGAGAGGCGGTGATTGGCAGAGAGGTGGTGACTGGCAGAGAGAGGCGGTGATTGGCAGAGAGGTGGTGACTGGAAGAGAGAGGTGGTGATTGGCAGAGAGGCGGTGACTGGCAGAGAGGCGGTGACTGGCAGGGAGGCGGTGACTGGCAGAGAGGCGGTGATTGGCAGAGAGGCGGTGACCGCAGAGAGGCGGTGATTGGCAGAGAGAGGCGGTGATTGGCAGAGAGGCGGTGACCGCAGAGAGGCGGTGATTGGCAGAGAGGCGGTGACTGGCAGAGAGGCGGTGACTGGCAGGGAGGCGGTGATTGGCAGAGAGAGGCGGTGACTGGCAGAGAGAGGCGGTGACTGGCAGAGAGGCGGTGATTGGCAGAGAGGCGGTGACTGGCAGAGAGGCGGTGACTGGCAGGGAGGCGGTGATTGGCAGAGAGAGGCGGTGACTGGCAGAGAGAGGCGGTGACTGGCAGAGGCGGTGACTGGCAGAGAGAGGCGGTGACTGGCAGAGAGAGGCGGTGACTGGCAGAGAGAGGCGGTGACTGGCAGAGGCGGTGACTGGCAGAGAGAGGCGGTGACTGGCAGAGAGGCGGTGACTGGCAGAGAGAGGCGGTGACTGGCAGAGAGAGGCGGTGACTGGCAGAGAGAGGCGGTGACTGGCAGAGGCGGTGACTGGCAGAGAGAGGCGGTGACTGGCAGAGAGGCGGTGATTGGCAGAGAGGCGGTGACTGGCAGAGAGGCGGTGACTGGCAGAGAGGCGGTGACTGGCAGGGAGGCGGTGATTGGCAGGGAGGCGGTGACTGGCAGGGAGGCGGTGATTGGCAGAGAGGCGGTGACTGGCAGAGAGGCGGTGACTGGCAGAGAGGCGGTGACTGGCAGAGAGGCGGTGACTGGCAGGGAGGCGGTGATTGGCAGGGTAGCAAATGACGCAACGTGGCGGTATAGTGAGAGACAATACCCAGCACTGCGGCCATCAAAGCTGCAAACACCGCAGCTGGGACGTGGAACGTTGTGACACTGGCCACAGGCTCTTTTGAGGGCCATTGTCTTTCCTGACAGGTGGCAGAGCCGAGTGGATGGGCGGGCAGCCACGGTGCCACCGTGTGTGAGACCCACTGCTCTGGCTGGCCGGCTGCTCCCCCCCGATGGCTGAACCCCTCCAAGCCAGGGAGACCTGGGGGAGACCAGTCAGTGCCATTTTGGCTCCCGTGGACGGGTAAATGGCCCTTGTCTGCATCCCCCCTGCCAGTCCTGGGTGAGCCAGGATCGCCCTGGGTCTTCCTTGTTTGCTGCTCTGGGATCCCCTTACCTGCCTCCCCCTGTCTTCCATGCCTATTAGAGCAAACTGAGTCTAGCCAGGTGGAGAGGTCCCAATTTTGTAAATAACTTGGATCCAGCTGTCTTGTTTCAGTAGCTTTGCTTATGTGATGTGTGCTATGCCTAGCATGCTGTCAAATCGGCGGGTAAATGAATGGGGACTCGTAGAGTAACCACGCCACGGCAACACGCCATGCACATGTCCTGAAAGTTATCTTACCTCGTTCTGGGAACCCCCAAAACTCTAGAAAGTTCTAAAAATTTCCTTAATTTGCATATAATTAAAAGTAGGTGTACCTACAGCTGCTGGCCAGGCGTCGGTGGCTCACACCTGTAATCCCAGCACTTTGGGAGGCTGAGGCAGGCAGATCACTTGAGGTCAGGGGTTCGAGACCAGGTCGACCAACACGGTGAAACCCCATCTCTACTAAAAATACAAACATTAGCCGGGCGTGGTGGCGCGTGCCTGTGATCCCAGCTACTTGGGAGGCTGAGGCAGGAGAATCACTTGAACCCCGGAGGTGGAGGTTGCAGTGAGCCGAGATCGCACCACTGCACTCCAGCCTGGGCGACAGAGTGAGATTTCGTCTAAAAAAAAATAAATAAAAATAAATAAATACCGCTGCCGTTAACCCATACACAGCTACTCTGGCTGCACTTCCGGTGGGTTAGCCCTGCTTTGCAAAGAGCAGCCCCTCTCCATACACGGCTACTTCATAACCTGCCTTCTCCTGCCACAGGTTGCCCTTACATTCTTTCCTCGGTGAGGCCGAGAACCTCCGGGGCCAAGCGTGAGTTCGGGGCCCCCTTGTCCTGCCCCGTCCTGGTGGAGCGTATTCGGTGTTCTCTCCTTGCTGCTCACTGCGTCTCCGTCTTTTCCACGCGTTCTGCGCAGGGTCTGGCGGTGAGCTCAGCAGGAGAGATGAGGAAGGGCACTCACTCGCGTTCTCTCACCTGGAACATTCCTGAGGCCCTTGGCTGTGTGGAAGGCTAATAGCTTGTAAACAGGTTGTAAATTGTTCACACACAAGCTGCAGTTGGGCCAGGCTGCCACCCGTCAGTCTATTGGGCTGAGTGTCAGCAGAGCCTCTGAGGACTCCCTCCACCCTGTCTTGAGAGCCCTCAGCTAAACTGGGTCCTGGTGCCAGGTGGCTGGCAGCCCTGTGCTCATGGGAAACAGAGGGACTGGATGTGGTGTCTGCCACGCACCTTTGACATGTTTTACACAGTGGAAGGCCCAATGCCTCCTTGTCTGACCTGCAGCCTGTGCTCCCTCCCAGGCTTACTCACGTTGGCAGATGCCCCATGGCTCTTGTCTGACCTGCATCCAGGTTATGCCTGGCTGACAACACCTCTGGCACTGGCAATCTGCCCTTGTATCCCCCACCACCCCATAAAGGGTGCAGCCCTGTAGGGTTCTGTGAGCCCCTCCCTGTTGGTGCAGAGATGATAAATTGTAGAAATAAAAGACACAGACACAGAGATAGAGAAAAGAGAATTTGGGTTCAGGGGTCCACTGCCAACCACAGTGGGGAGACTAGACACTCTGACTCTATTGAGCATGAAGCAGTGGGCAGGGAGGGTGGGGTGAGGCAATGGCGGTCGGTGACCGGCTCAGGTAAATCACGTGTCTTGGAGATAGGGGGCTCAGGACTTTCAAGTAGCCGAGGCGAGAAAACCAAATGCGTCAGCGCTCTTCACATTTGTCAGAAATGTCAAGGACATTTACTTTTATTAATTCTTACCTTCTGAGAGAAAGAGAAACCAGGTGCAGAAGCAGAACATGAGGGTGGACATGGAACGTGACCACCGAAGCACAGCATCACCTAGAGACAGTTAAGTCCCCAGATGTCTGCGGGGCTCCCTGTCAGCCGTCGGGCCTTACCACAGGAGCTTGGAGAAGTGGAGTTTTCTCCAGACTTCCCTAGGAAGGAGATGTCTCGGCCATTGTGGACATCTCCTTCCCTGGCTGGCTAAACAGCGGGCGCCTTCCCAGTGCTGGCGCTGCCCCACAGCCGAGGCGCCCTCCAGCAGCCCTTATGCGGGTGTGACCGAGGGCTCAGAGCATCTTGCCTTAGGATCACTTTGTTCACAGTGTCACCTCAGTTCCATGCTTCATAACCCGATAGTCATTAGTAAAATTAGAGGTTATATTGAGTATGTATCTTTGTGATTATATATGATTGGTGGACTTTGGATCCAAGCTGGCTGAATAGGAACAGCTCTGGAGTACAGTTCCCAGTGAGAACACAGAGGGTGAGTGAACGCCGCATTTCCAATGAATTTTCACTGCCCACAGACCAGGAGATTCCCACAGAAAAGTGCCACGAGTCTCCAGCATGGCTATTTCAGCTGGTGCAGTGGGCCTCCACACAAAAACTCACACAAATCTGGGCACTGTTTCAACTGGTGCCTGAAACGCCTGGGAGGCAGAATCATCTATTCAACTGAAGAAAAATGGGGCTGAAACGGGGAGACAGATGATTTGGCTCAGCTGGTCCCACCCCCACAAAGACCAGCAATCTGAAATGCTCTGGATTTAGAGTTCACAGCAAGCACAGCTGGACCTGGGACAGTCCAGCTCTGTGGGGGGAAGGGTATCCGCGATTACCGAGGCAGTCCACTACTACCCAGGCAGTCCACCATTACCGAGGCAGTCTGCCATTTCAGAGGCAGAACACCATTACTGAGGCAGAATGCCATTACCAAGGCAGTTCTAACTATACCTCCACAAACAGAACTGCAAGGAAGTTCACACAGCAGCTGGGCAGAGCCCATGTCAGTTCAGCAGCGCCTCTGCTGGCAGACTGTGACTAGGCTACCTCCTTGCTGGGCAGGGCATCTCTGAAAAAAGGCAGCAGCACATCAGGAACTTATAAATAAAGCTGCACCTTCCCAGGACAGAGCACCTGGGAAAAAAAGGTGGTTATGAACTCTGCTGCAGCAGACTTAAATGTACCTGCCCAGCAGCTCTAAAGGGAATAATGGAACTCACAGTTCAGCCCTTGAGCTCCTATAAGGGACAGAGTGTCTCCTCAAGCAGCTCCCTGACCCCCATATATCAAAAGAGACACCGCATAAAGGAGAGCTCACGCTTACATCTGGCAGTATCCTTCTGGGACAAAGATAACAGAAGAAGAAATGGGCAGCAACCCTTACTGTTCTGCAGCTGCTGCAGGTGATCCCCAGGAAAGCAGGATCTGGAGTGAACCTCAGCAGTCCTACAGCACGGGGGCCTGACTGTTAGAAGGAAAACTAAAAAACAGAAAAAAGAACTTCATCATCAACAAAAAGGACACCCACTCAGAGATCCCATCTGAAAGTCACCAACTACAAAGACCACAGGTAGATAAATCCACAAAGATGGGAAGAAACCAGTGCAAAAAGGATGAAAACACCCAAAACCAGAACGCCTCTCCTCCTCCAGGGGATCACAACTCCTCACCAGTAAGAGAACAAGGCCAGATGGAGAATGAGTCTCATAAATTGACAGAAACAGGCTTCAGAAAGTGGGTAATAAACTTCTCTGACCTAAAGAACGTGTTCTAACCCAATGCAAAGAAACTAAGAACCTTGAAAAAAGGGTAGACAAAATGCTAACAAGAATAAACAGCTTAGAGAAAACTATAAATGACCTGATGGAACTGAAAAACACAACATGAGAACTTCGCGAAGCATACACAAGTTTCAATAGCCAAATTGACCAAGCATAAGAAAGGATATCAGAGATTGAAGATCAACTCAGTGAATAAAAACAAGAAGGCAAGATTAGAGAAAAAAGAGTGAGAAGAAATGAACAAAGCCTCCAAGAAATATGGGATTATGTGAAAATACCTAATCTACGTTTGATAGGTGTACCTGAATGTGATAGAGAGAATGAATCCAAGCTGGAAAACACTCTTGAGGATATCATCCAGGAGAACTTCCCCAACCTAGCAAGGCAGGCCAACATTCAAGTCCAGGAAATACAGAGAACACCACAAAGATATTCCTCAAGAAGAGCAACCCCAAGGCACATAATCGTCAGATTCCCTGGGGTTGAAATGAAGGAAAAAATGCTAAGGGCAGCCAGAGAGAAAGGGCAGGTTACCCACAAAGGGAAGCCCATGAGACTCACAGCGGATCTCTCAGCAGAAACCCTACAAGCCAGAAGAGAGTGGGGGCCAATATTCAACATCCTTAAAGAAAAGAACTTTCAACCCAGAAATTCATATCCAGCCAAAGTAAGCTTCATAAGTGAAGGAGAAATAAAATCCTTTATGAACAAGCAATTGCTGAGAGATTTTGTCACCACCAGGCCTGCCTTACAAGAGCTTCTGAAAGAAACACTAAACATAGAAAGGAAGAACCAGTACCAGCCACTCCAAAAATGTACCAAATGGTAAAAAGCATTGACATAATGAAGAAACTGTGTCAACTAACAGGCAAAACAACCAACTAGCATCAAAATGGCAGGATCAAATTCACATATAACAATATTAGCCTTAAATGTAAGTGGACTAAATGCCCCAATCAAAAGACACAGACTGGCAAATTGGTTAAAAAGTCAAAACCCATCGGTGTGCTGTATCCAGGAAACCCATCTCACATGCAAGGATACACAAAGGCTCAAAATAAAGGGACGGAGGAAGATTTACCAAGCAAGTGGAGAGCAAAAAAAAGCAGGAGTTGCAATTCTCGTCTCTGATAAAATAGACTTTAAACCAACAAAGATCAAAATAGACAAAGAAGGGCATTACCTGATTGTAAAAGGATCAATGTAACAAGAAGAGCTAACGATCCTAAATATATACACACCCAATACAGGAGCACCAGATACACAAGGCAAGTTCCTAATGACCTACAAAGAGACTTAGACTCCCACACAATAATAGTGGGAGACTTTAACACTCCACTGTCAATATTAGATCAATGAGACAGAAAATTAACAAGGATATTCAGGACGTAGGGCTGAGGGCATCACAGGGTCTTGGGGTGTCCCTTATGCTGTGCTGAGGCGCCGGATCCAAGAAATAAAGAGACAGGACACAGAAGTACAAGGAAAACACAGCTGGGCTCAGGGGGCCACCTATAAGCAGAGTCAGGCGAGGCCCCAAATGTCCAGTAATGTATTTATTGTGTACAGGTTAGGGGCAGGGCAGTGAGTGAAGTCATCTTTAAGGATAGTGATAGGGTCGTGAGCAATAAAAGAAGGGGTCCACCCCCATTAGGTCACTGAGGCATGGAGGTGGGCCATGCGCAGTGAAGAGGGTGCAGTGTGCAATACCTCTATCTATGGGCAAGCTACTTCTAAGAAGATTTACAGGAGGATGCTTTGAGTCACACAGAGTGACAGAGCTGTCAGGGTTTACCACCACCTTCTGGCAGCTTCCAATGGGTTCTATGGGAAGATGCTTTTCAAGCAGCACAGTAGCAAGAGCTGATAGAGTTCACAGTCACCAAGGTGGATTGCCGGTCGGAGGACAGCTGTCCACAAGAACTGGAGCAAGGTCCTACAAATCCTTTATCAGGAGGAGTGGCTCTCGCCCCAAGCCTGCCATACAGCGGGTGTCTTTACGATACTGAACGCTGCCGCCTGGGCCATGGATTCTTGTCCTGGTATAACTGTTTTTCCCTTAAATCATGCTCTGCACTGTGTCTGCTCCAGGCATTCCTCCGATATGAACTAAGATATAATTTTATTTATATATATATATATATATATATATATATATGATTATATATGGAGGGTTGTATAAAGGGAAGTAACTGAGTGGTGAGATATTCTTTAGGCGCTCATTCTATGAACTAATATATGATTATATATGGAGGGTTGTATAAAGGGAAGTAATTGAGTGGTAACACTATACACTGAGCTACTCTTCAAGCCTGAATTGTGCCAGGGTTCTGCTTTGCTCTTCTTCCTCGGTGCCTACATGGGGGGTTACCCACACAGGACGTGAACTCAGATCGGGACCAAGCAAACCTGATAGACATTTACAGAACTCTCCACCCCAAATCCACAGAATATACATTCTTCTCAGCACCACATCACACCTACTCTAAAATTGACCACATAATTGGAAGTAAATCACTCCTCAGCAAATGCAAAAGAACGGAAATCATAACAAACAGTCTCTCAGACCACAGTGCAATCAAGTTAGAACTCAGGATTAAGAAACTCACTCAGAACCACATAGCTTCATGGAAACTGAACAACTGGCTCTTGAATGTTGACTGGATAGACAATGAAATGAAGGCAGAAATAAAGTTCTTCAAAACCAATGAGAACGAAGACACAACATACCAGAATCTCTGGGACACATTTAAAGCAGTGTCTAGAGGAAAATTTATAGCAATAAATGCCGACATGAGACGCAAGGAAAGATCTAAAATCGACACCCTGTCGTCAAAATAGGTGGGAAAGCAGGGAGGGAGCCCCCCCAGGTGGGACCGAGGCCTCTGGATTCTCATCTCTGCCCACAGCACCGCATGCGGTGTTGCGTCCTCTGAATGCCCAGACTCAGCCTTTGCTGTGTGTCCTATCACACGGTTTTGTTACTCATTTGATACCTAGCTCAGTTTGATTGTTTCTGTGCATTTTACATTTCGAGTTGTCCCTCCATCCATGTTGGGTTTGTCCCTCTATCCATGTTGGGTTTTTTTTTTTTTTTTTGAGACTTATGCTGTCACCCAGGCTGGAGTGCAGTGGTGCGATGTCAGTTCGCTGCAGCCTCCCGGGTTCAAGCAGTTCTCCTGTCTCAGCCTCCTGAGTAGCTGGGATCAAAGGCGCCCACCACCATGCCCAGCTAATTTGTTTTATATTATTTGTAGAAATGGGGTTACACCACGTTAGCCTGGCTGGTCTTGAACTCCCGGCCTCAAGCGATCTTCCCGCCTTGGCCTCTCAAAGTGCTGGGATTACAGGCACACCCCACCATGTCTGGCCCCCTGTTAATTTTTTAGAATTAAGACTGTAAAGAAATAACTCTGTTTGGACATCAGAACTGAACAGAATGACACGCTGAGAGCTTTCCCTGTCCCCATCCTTTCCTTTCCACCTTGTTCCCATCCTTGTTCCCATCCGGTTTCAGCCTGTGAGCTATTATTTTCTGAATAACCTCATCCGTATTTCCTTGTATTCGACATGAAGAGATAAATATACATATGTATTTTGTTGTCTGTTACTATTTTTTTAAGATGGAGTCTCATTCGGTCCCCAGTCTAGAGTGTGGCAACACGATCTTGGCTCACTCAACCTCTGCCTCCCAGGTTCAAGTGACTCTGCCTCAGCCTCCCAAGTAGCTGGGACTACAGGTGTGTGCCTCCATGGCCAGCTAAATTTTGCATTTTTTGGTAGAGACATGGTGGCCAGGGTGGTCTCGAACTCCTGACCTCAAGTGATCCGCCCACCTCAACCGAAGTGCTGGGATTACAGGTGTGAGCCGCTGCACCCAGTCTATTTTTCTACAGAAAAGGCTTCCTACTGCAGCTACTCGTGTGCCGTTGGCATTTTCACTTAATGGTGTATCTTGGAAGTCACCCCAGAGGAGCTCAGAGACCTGCATCCCCAGAGCTGCGCAGCACTCCACTGGCGGATGTGCCATGCAGTACTCAGCCACTTGACTGCTTGCCTGTAATTAGTACTCTCAGGCGTGTTGACTTGTTCGAGATTTCCCTTCGGAGACAGTTTTGAGCAGGAGGGTTGCCAGATCGCACCCGTACTTTTTCTGGGTGTTGCCAAATTCTTCCTTGTCCTAGGAGGATGATGTGGCCCAGCAATTCCTGCTTCCTGACATTCGTACCTGTGCAGTCCTGTCACGTGTCATACCAGGGTTGGTCTCTATGACCAGCAGAATATGACAGAAGTGATGTTAGGGTGCTTCCAAAATTAGCTTTAAAATACCATGCACAGGCCAGGCGCAGCGGCTCACACCTGTAATCCCAGCTCTTGAGGAGGCCTAGGCGGGCGGATCACTTGAGGTCAGGAGTGCAAGACCATCCTGGCCAACATGGTGAAACCCCATCTCTACTAAAAATACAAAAATCAGCTAGGCCGAGTGCACATGCTTGTAATCTGAGCTACTTGGGAGGCTGAGGCAGGAGAATCGCTTGAACCCAGGAGGCAGAGGTTGCAGTGAGCCAAGATGGCACCACTACACTCCAGCCTGGCAACATGCCACCACTGCAACAGTGAGACTCCACCTCAAAACACATAAATAAAAGGGCTGGGCATGGTGGCTCATGCCTGCAATCCCAACACTTTGGGAGGGCGAGGCAGACGGATCACCTGAGGTTGGAAGTTTGAGACCAGCCCGACCAACATGGAGAAACCCCATCTCTACTAAAAATATAAAAATATTATCCAGGTGGGCACCTGTAATCCCAGCTACTCGGGAGGCTGAGGCAGGAGAATCACTTGAACGGGAAGGTGGAGGTTGCAGTGAGCTAAGATCATGCCATTGCACTACAGCCTGGGCAACAAGAGCAAAACTCGGTCCCATAAATCAAGGAAGCACATACAGAATCTCAATGGAGTTCAGTTAGTCAAACCAATCTTGAAAAAGGTGGCCAGGTGTGGTGGTCTGTGCCTGCAGCCCCAGCCACACAGGAACCTGAGGCAGGAGGATGATGGAGCCCAGGAGTTCAAGGCTGTAGTGAGCCATGACTGTGCCGCTGTACTCTCTCCAGCCTGAGCAACAGAGTAAGACCTTATCTCTAGAAACAAAACCATGACACACACGCACACGCACACGCGCACACACACGCGCACACACACGCGCGCACGTGCACGCACACACGTGCACACGCGCAGGCACACGCACACACACGTGCGCACACACGCAGGCACACGCACACACGCACACGCACACGCGCAGGCACACACGTGCACACACGCACGCGCACACACGCACACGCTCAGGCACACGCACACGCTCAGGCACACGCACACACGCACGCGCGCACACACTCTCACACATTATTTGGCCTTTTTAAAGGAGATCCTATATAACCTCACATGGAATCCAAACAAGCTGAAGTTCTAGCAGCAGCAGAGAGTACAATGTTGGCTGCCAGCGGATGGAGTCAGCAGAAGGAATGGGGAGACATTGGTGAAATGGCACAAATAAGTTAAAGGCTGAGTAAGTTCTGGGATGTAATGTACAGCATGGAGACTTTAGCGAATAATACTGTATTGTATGATCGGAATCTGCTTCACCACACGCTCAAAAGACGGAGCCACAGTGAGGGGATGGATGTGTAAGTCTGATCATGGTGCATGTGTCAATGTGCGCAGATATCAATTCATCATGTCGCGCATCTTTATATGATTCTTTTTCTGTCACTTATACCTCAGCAGAGCCTGGGGGAGAGATGGTGCTGGAGAAACTGGGTATCTACATGCAGAAGAATGGAGCTGGAGCCTTACTTTACATCATTTACAAAAATGAATTGAAGGATATAAAACCTAAATGTAAGAGCTAACGTATAAAACTCTTAAAAGAAAACACAGAGGAGAAAGCTTCATGACATTGGAAGTGGAAATGATTTCTTGGTTATGAAATCAGCCACACAGGCGACTGAAGAAAACTAGGTGAACTGGACTTCGTCAGTATCACAAATTCTGTGCATCAAAGGATAATAATAAGTGAAAAGAAAAGCCACAGAATGGGAGGAAATATTTGCAAATCATGGGTTTGATTAAGGGTGAATATTCAGTTTAATAAGGACTAAAACTCAATAACAACAAAACCAAATTAATTCAATAAAGGACTTGTAATAAAGAAGGTAAACAGATGGCCAATAAGAACATGAAAAGATGATCAACATAACTAAACATTAGGGAAATGAAAAGCCACACTGAGATCAGTTACCCTCGCGGCGGTACTAGTCGTTCAGTCAGAGGTAAGTGCTGGTTGGCCGTGGTACAGCTGGGACCTTGAGCACGGCTTGTGAGGATGTAAAATGATGCATCAGCTCTGGAACACTACACTGGTTTGTCAGAAAATTAGAATTCTCATCAGACACAGCTGTTCCACTTTCCCATAGATATCCACAAGTGCTGAGAACAAGGATCTAAGATATGTTGGTACACAATGGTCATAGCACCAATATTTACAATAGCCTGCTGGTGCCACACTCAAATTTTAATACAGTTACTTAAAACATATCCCAAGGCCTGGTGCAGTGGCTCACAACTGTAATCCCAGCACTTTGGGAGGCTGAGGTGGTCGGTCCATGAGGTCAGAAGATCGAGACCATCCTGGCCAACACAGTGAAACCCAACCTCTACTAAAAATACAAAAAAAAAAAAAAATTAGCTGGGCATGGTGGCACATGCCTGTAGTTCCAGCTACTCAGGAGGCTGAGGAAGGAGAATTGCTTGAACCCAGAAGGCAGTCATCACAGTGAGCCACCATCAAAGTGAGCCGAGATTGTGCCACTGCACTACACCCTGGGTGACACTGCCAGACTCCATCTCAAAAAAAAAAAAAAATTAGCAAGGCATAGTGGCAGGTGCCTATAATCCTAGCTACTTGGCAGGCTGAGACAGGAGAATCGCTGGAACCCAGGAGGCAGAGGTTGCAGTTAGCCAAGATCCCATCATTGCACTCCAGCCTAGGCAACAGAGGGAGATTCCGTCTCAAATAAATAGTAAATAAATAAAACATACCCCAAAGAAGCATAGTGTTAAGCCATTTAGCGTGTGCTTGCTTTGTATACTTGGTGAAACTGTGCCCAATCTCTGCTAGCGACAGATTAAGATAAACCTTGGGCTATGAAGACTGCAAGCCATGACAGAGAAACATGATCTAGTCACATGAGCCCTCCCCCACTTCTGATCCCCTTTTTCTCTGGGAGTTCTCTGTGCCCCCCACCATTTCTTCTCTTTTCTGAGTAGTCACCCCCTGTTTGAAGCCTGCGGATAATCTCATGGTGCATGAGACTCCCCTCCCCAGCCTGTCAAAGCTTGTGTGCTACTGCCACCTCCTGGGCACATCTTGTTCCTTAATCAGCCACGAAATCACGTGAACACCTCACACGTGGTTTTGTTTTTCACATTTAGATTACTGATCCGTTTGCAATTTATCCCTGTGAGGTCTGGATTTAATTTCATCATTTCTCAGACAGCTAACCATTTCTCTTAGCCCCTTTCACTATAAACTGTATATTTGTCCCACTGGTCTGAAATACGTTTATGAACCAAATTTCCATGTTATGGGGCTGATTTCTGGATATTCCACTTGTCTGTTTCCTGTTCATGTGCCAGTACCACAGAGTTTTAATTAAACAGGCTGTTTTCGTATCTGTAGGGCGTGGCACTTTTGTTTGTCCGCGTCTTCTTCGTTATTAGGCATTTGTTTTTTCATGTGAACTCTACTATCAATATGCGTGGCTCCAAAAAAAGCCTTTCCGTATTGTTGCTGGAATCACGTTACACTTCTAAATGAACCTTGGGGGAACACCTGGTACCAGCAGTGTTATTTTGCCAGTAGTATTGGTGGTCCTGGCCCCTACAGTACATTAGAAAAATAACAGAAACGCGTATTTGAAGGGAAAAATATGAACATTCACAGAAAACAAATGCATTGAAAATGCAAAGGAATTGCCGGGCGTGGTGGCTCACGCCTGTAATCCCAGCATTTGGGAGGCCGAGGCGGGCGGATCATGAGTACAGGAGTTCAAGACCGACCTGCCCAATATGGGGAAACTCCTCTCAACTAAAAATACAAAAATCAGTCGGACGTGGTGTCTAGTGCCTGTATTTCCAGCTGCTTGGGAGGCGGAGACAGGAGAATCGCTTGATCCCGGGAGACGGAGGCTGCAGTGAGCCGAGATCGCGCCACTGCACTCCAGCCTGGGCGACAGAGCGATACTCAGTCTAAAAGACAAAGTTAGAAATAAAGAAAATGCAAAAGCATCAACTGTTAGAGTTCCTTTTTATCAGACACATAACAAGGAAGGGGGCCAGTGACTCGCTGTAGAGATGGAGAGGGGACCGAGCACTCCGCACCCGCGGCCTCCTGCTGTGGCCGAATCGCGCGCCGCGCTCGCGACGAGCACTTCCTGGCTGTACCCGCCCAGCCTCGCGCTCTCGGTCTGTTCCTTACGTCCGCCTAGTCCTCCGGGCCTGTCTCTGCCTCCAGCCCCGTCCCCGAGGTAGCCCCGGGACCCTCCCGCATCCTCGAGGAAGAAATTAAAACTTCCGGGCGCCGGAAGCCAACGGTTCGGCCCTGCGGCTGGAGGCGGAAGTGACGCCAGAGACGCGCCGGCATGTTTTCCGGCATCGGCTCCGCCTGTCCGTGAGCGGTCCCTGTCCTCGCGGCTGTCAGTCCCGGCGCTGGTGAGTTCCGCGCGTGTCCTGCGGCCGTCCGCCGGGGTCACGGCCCGGGCGTAGTCGCCCGCCCCGGGTAGCGCGTCGTCCCCGATTCCAGAAGGGAGAGTCGCCGGCGCTCGCGGCTGGTGGACCCGGGCCGCGCCTCCGTTCCGCGGAGCTGGTGAGAGAGGGGACCTCCGCTTCCTTCGCTATGAACGGGGCGTGCTTCTATGGGAATTTGGCGTTGACGGTTTTTATTTGATGTGGCACATTGTGTTGGGATCGAAGCATAAGGTAGATCCCGGTGTCCGGGGCCGCCGCTCCCTGTGCAGGTCCTCCTGTGGGGACCGCGGCCTTTCCACGCGACGGCAGCGGGAGCGCGGCGCCGCCTCGGGGAGGAGGGACGCGGCCGGAGTCCTTGAACCCGCTGTGAACCGCGTGCGCGACTAACCGTGTTGGTTCTCACGTTTTGCTGTAGAAAAATCTGAATCCAAAGCTGAACGTCTGCTACAAGGAATATCCCCCGCAGTCGTCTCGCTCATTTTTAGCTTTGGGCCATGTTTTCTGTGTCTCCAGTAAGTGAACCTTATTTGAGTCTAATTAAGTTGAAAATAAAGTGCGCACATGGTACTTAACCTTTAAATACTTGGCGAAGCATCTCTTAGAGACAAAAACGTCCTGCTAAACCACAATACTAGCATTTCTCCTAAGAAAATTAAAAATAATACGGCCATCCGCTGCCTACTCTGTAATGCCTAGAATTCTCAATGTCGGTCCAACATTACGCTGTTGGGTATTTTGGGGACTAAGAGCCATTCGAGGTTTCCACATTCCCGCCTTAATGTCTTAGTGTCTTTCCACCTAGAACTGTTCCTGTCATTTCTCTAGCATGTTGCCTTTGGTATTGTTTTCTCTTGATATGTTTAAATATCCCTCCATTTCTTGCTGCTTCCTATGAGCCAGTAGTTGAATTCAGAGGCGAGGTTGGCAGAGGACGGACAGTAAGTACCTTATGCTTTGGGGGCCACGAGGTCTCAGAAGTACTAGTCACTTCCTGTCCCATCCTTCTCTAGCTATTAGCTGTTCTTTCTCTACTCTATTCTGGTGACAAGCCACAGCCCATTTCTCAAAAGGTCAACGGGCAGCTGCATAGATGGCCGTTTAGAGGTTGTAGATTTACTCTAAAGTCCCAGAGGGCTGTGCTCTGAGTCTGATCCATGCTTGCCAGAGGCTTCCAGCGAACCTGTGTACCATGGACACCGTGTCATTGGGTCTGCTGCCTCATCTCCACCGAGTGCCTAAGAAGCTTGTCCTGCACCTGAACTGCACGGATCCACACTTGGCACTGGCAGCCTTCTAGGCAACTGTATAGAGCATTGAAGCTGTTATATACATTGCCTCTAAAATTAAAAGATCTGCAAAATGTCGTGATTCTTTTTTGGTTATAGGTTTTATGAGGCTGTAACTTGGGGGTGCATATTGGAGGGGACGTCTTTATGTAATCTAGGCTACTGAACTCACAGAAACCAGCCCCTGAATCCCAAGCCCTCTATTTTTTATGTTTCATATGAAGGTATCTAAAATGTGTTGATTTCCTTTTCACTGTATCCAGCCAGCATGTCATCATAGCATATAAGGGCAGTCTGAAAGTCAGGTCCTCTGGGGACGGTAAGGCAGAGAACAGAATTTTACCTCCCTTTTTGAAACAAGGAAGGGAGCTGTGCAGGTGGCACCAAATTGAACACGTGTGGGCCCTTCCCCTGTCTCAGACACCCAGTAGTAAGTACAATTTATACTAGGAGAATGTACATATTTTTCTGACCTGTGAAGCGTTACTGTTGTAGTCACCTCATCCGTAGAATAAGAAAGCGTGGCTCTAGGCTTACTTTTGTCCTGCTGGGGCGTGATCACAGACACAGAGTACAAACCGACAAGGAGGTTGAACCTGTACTGGCTAGCCGTCTTGGTTTACCACCTCCTGAGTGGATGAAGTGGGACGAATTCCTGTTATGTGAGTCCAGGGTATTTTAGGTATAAACCCAAGTGAGATTCATGAATGGCTGTTCTGATAAATAAGGCTTCTGGTGTATCTTCTGACCCATATACTGCTCTTGAGTAGATGATACGGGTATTACTAGTCCTCAAGAGAGTAAAAGGGATACAGTGGCTTTCACATATATCATCTGCAGAGACAAGCTAATGCATGAGGTTTGTTAACTGGGAAGTAATGCTTCTTCATTATGGTGCATAGGAAATCGAGATCCAGCCATCTCTGCATCAGGAGGGAAGGAGACTGCACCATCCACAGAGGTTCACAAGCCGCCCTGCAGCAGCCTTGGCCTCAGGAACGGAGCCTTCAGATGTTCCCATCAGCCTCCCAGGATGGCAGCCCCTGACCTGGCCCACGGTGAGTCCTGGTGTTGCTCTTTCCCAGATACTTTGCTCTAGGTCCTGATACACTGTGAGTCCCACGGACGGGCCTTGGTAGTCACGCTCCGGATTTCTATTGTAGCCGCTGGAGTGAGCCAGAGAGTGCGGGGTCGTCAGTCAGCCCCGGGTGTGTGTGCTGTGGAAAGAGGTGATGCATAGACTCCTTCATGAGTTTTCTCGTCATGGGCACATGAAGAGTCACGTTCCTCGGGGTTTGCGTTTCTGTATCCGCAATAGGAGACTTGCCATTTCCTGATGGGCAGCGTAGCTCACAAACCTTTCGTGTCACTGGGCGACACAGACCACCCTGGCACTATGTGGCTGTGTGTGTGTGTGTTTTCCTGAGTGTGCAGGACTACATGGGAATTTCCTGCTAGGATGGAATGACGTCCAGGTACGTGACCGTCTGAACCAGGGTCAGCTGTGGATTCTCAGTCCTTCTTGCTGTCTTTCTTTTTCAGGAGGTCGTGTTTCTAAGGACTTAGTGTGCCTTCATGAAGAACAGACCCAGGCAGCAGGGATGTTGGCTGGCTGGCTGATAGAGTCTTACCAGGTATGCCAAAACTGTATGTTTCGAAAAATAACATGCTGATATTCATCAGATAGACACAGTTCTGTCTGGGCAGACTTGCTTCCACTGCTTCTTAAAGCAAATAAAGCCTCACTCAAGGACTGAGTCCCTAGTTGAATCCCCCTAGGAGCAGAGCCTAGTTAGTCGGGTGTTACTGTGATAATTCTCCCAGTATTTCAATGTTACCGCGGCTCACGGCAGCCTCTGCCTCTCGGGTTCACAGTTCCCCTGCCTCAGACTCCTGAGTTGCTGAGTAGACGTCCACCACCACGCCCAGCTAATTTTTTTTATTTTTAGTAGAGACGGGGTTTTACCATGTTGGCCACGCTGGGCTTGAACTCCTGACCTCAGGTGATCCACATGCCTTGGCCTCCCAGAGTGCTGGGATTACAAGCGAGAGCCACTGCACCTGGCTTCAGTGTTACTTATTATTTTGACCTTGCGGCACCAAATGCATGGTTCTTACTCTGCTGCTGCCCTGACACATGGTAAGGAGGAGAGAGTGTCTTCTCTGGGATCTTATTTCCACATCACGGGTTATCACGAGCTTGTACTGTGCTCAGGAGACGGATGTAAGGCAAGAGGGGCGCCCTGTGGGGTTCTGGTGAGAAAAGTTCACATTAGAGGGGCCGATCCAGCCATGTGATGGGGAAGATCAACATCGCGTGTATGGACAGAGAAGGACTCCCAGGACCGTTGGGCCATGGGGTAGACAGTGGGAGGCCTCACGGTCCCATGGAGGCCTAGGGCCCCACTTCCCCATTCTCCAGGGAATACTGATGACAGGTCGAGCATCTCTAACTGTCATGTGTGATGATTTAGGACTCTGTGACCTTTGACGACGTGGCTGTGGACTTCACCCAGGAGGAGTGGACTTTACTGGATCCATCTCAGAGAGACCTCTACAGGGACGTGATGCTGGAGAACTATGAAAACCTGGCCTCAGTAGGTGAGGCGGCCTCCGTTCTTTGCAGCTTCTGTGGCACCGACACGTGCCAGGTTCTCCTTACTGTGCTCCGGGGTTGGTGGCAAAGCCGAGTACCGCAGGAAGTAGCTGTGTAGCAACTACGCGAATGGGCTTGAATCTAGGGTGGTATTTCCAGAACACGGCCCTAGGGTCAGGACTGTCGCATCACTCATCTAGAAATGTGCGTTCTCAGAGACACACTGGGTCGCAATGTCTGCTGGGGGCGCCTGTCATCTCTGCTTAACAAGCCCTCCAGGTGAAGCCGATTCACTGTAACACTGAGAACCACTGGGAAGTACTTTCCAAGTGAATGAAAATCGCTTTGTCCTTACATTATTTCCTATTTCAGTAGGAGTCTTAGCGGTCTTTACATGTGTGTCTAAGCCCGAATGTGGTTCCAGTGCTCAGAGATAACCCGTGTCTGAGACACAGAAGGATGGGCTGTGTGTTCCAGTGCTCAGAGATAACCCGTGTCTGAGACACAGAAGGATGGCTGTGTGTTCCAGTGCTCAGAGATAACCCGTGTCTGAGACACAGAAGGATGGGCTGTGTGTTCCAGTGCTCAGAGATAACCCGTGTCTGAGACACAGAAGGATGGGCTGTGTGTTCCAGTGCTCAGGGATAACCCGTGTCTGAGGCACAGAAGGATGGCTGTGTGTTCCAGTGCTCAGAGATAACCCGTGTCTGAGGCACAGAAGGATGGCTGTGTGTTCCAGTGCTCAGAGATAACCCGTGTCTGAGACACAGAAGGATGGGCTGTGTGTTCCAGTGCTCAGAGATAACCCGTGTCTGAGACACAGAAGGATGGGCTGTGTGTTCCAGTGCTCAGAGATAACCCGTGTCTGAGGCACAGAAGGATGGCTGTGTGTTCCAGTGCTCAGAGATAACCCGTGTCTGAGACACAGAAGGATGGGCTGTGTGTTCCAGTGCTCAGGGATAACCCGTGTCTGAGACACAGAAGGATGGGCTGTGTGTTCCAGTGCTCAGGGATAACCCGTGTCTGAGACACAGAAGGATGGGCTGTGTGTTCCAGTGCTCAGAGATAACCCGTGTCTGAGACACAGAAGGATGGGCTGTGTGTTCCAGTGCTCAGAGATAACCCGTGTCTGAGACACAGAAGGATGGGCTGTGTGTTCCAGTGCTCAGAGATAACCCGTGTCTGAGACACAGAAGGATGGGCTGTGTGTTCCAGTGCTCAGAGATAACCCGTGTCTGAGGCACAGAAGGATGGGCTGTGTGTTCCAGTGCTCAGAGATAACCCGTGTCTGAGACACAGAAGGATGGGCTGTGTGTTCCAGTGCTCAGAGATAACCCGTGTCTGAGACACAGAAGGATGGGCTGTGTGTTCCAGTGCTCAGGGATAACCCGTGTCTGAGACACAGAAGGATGGGCTGTGTGTTCCAGTGCTCAGAGATAACCCGTGTCTGAGGCACAGAAGGATGGGCTGTGTGTTCCAGTGCTCAGAGATAACCCGTGTCTGAGACACAGAAGGATGGGCTGTGTGTTCCAGTGCTCAGGGATAACCCGTGTCTGAGACACAGAAGGATGGGCTGTGTGTTCCAGTGCTCAGAGATAACCCGTGTCTGAGACACAGAAGGATGGGCTGTGTGTTCCAGTGCTCAGGGATAACCCGTGTCTGAGACACAGAAGGATGGCTGTGTGTTCCAGTGCTCAGAGATAACCCGTGTCTGAGACACAGAAGGATGGCTGTGTGTTCCAGTGCTCAGGGATAACCCGTGTCTGAGACACAGAAGGATGGGCTGTGTGTTCCAGTGCTCAGAGATAACCCGTGTCTGAGACACAGAAGGATGGGCTGTGTGTTCCAGTGCTCAGAGATAACCCGTGTCTGAGACACAGAAGGATGGGCTGTGTGTTCCAGTGCTCAGGGATAACCCGTGTCTGAGACACAGAAGGATGGGGTGTGTGTTCCAGTGCTCAGAGATAACCCGTGTCTGAGACACAGAAGGATGGCTGTGTGTTCCAGTGCTCAGAGATAACCCGTGTCTGAGACACAGAAGGATGGGCTGTGTGTTCCAGTGCTCAGGGATAACCCGTGTCTGAGACACAGAAGGATGGGTGTGTGTTCCAGTGCTCAGAGATAACCCGTGTCTGAGACACAGAAGGATGGCTGTGTGTTCCAGTGCTCAGAGATAACCCGTGTCTGAGACACAGAAGGATGGGTGTGTGTTCCAGTGCTCAGAGATAACCCGTGTCTGAGACACAGAAGGATGGGCTGTGTGTTCCAGTGCTCAGAGATAACCCGTGTCTGAGACACAGAAGGATGGGCTGTGTGTTCCAGTGCTCAGAGATAACCCGTGTCTGAGACACAGAAGGATGGCTGTGTGTTCCAGTGCTCAGAGATAACCCGTGTCTGAGACACAGAAGGATGGGCTGTGTGTTCCAGTGCTCAGGGATAACCCGTGTCTGAGACACAGAAGGATGGGGTGTGTGTTCCAGTGCTCAGAGATAACCCGTGTCTGAGACACAGAAGGATGGCTGTGTGTTCCAGTGCTCAGAGATAACCCGTGTCTGAGGCACAGAAGGATGGGCTGTGTGTTCCAGTGCTCAGAGATAACCCGTGTCTGAGGCACAGAAGGATGGGCTGTGTGTTCCAGTGCTCAGAGATAACCCGTGTCTGAGACACAGAAGGATGGGCTGTGTGTTCCAGTGCTCAGGGATAACCCGTGTCTGAGACACAGAAGGATGGGCTGTGTGTTCCAGTGCTCAGGGATAACCCGTGTCTGAGACACAGAAGGATGGGCTGTGTGTTCCAGTGCTCAGAGATAACCCGTGTCTGAGACACAGAAGGATGGGCTGTGTGTTCCAGTGCTCAGAGATAACCCGTGTCTGAGACACAGAAGGATGGGCTGTGTGTTCCAGTGCTCAGGGATAACCCGTGTCTGAGACACAGAAGGATGGGTGTGTGTTCCAGTGCTCAGGGATAACCCGTGTCTGAGACACAGAAGGATGGGTGTGTGTTCCAGTGCTCAGAGATAACCCGTGTCTGAGACACAGAAGGATGGGTGTGTGTTCCAGTGCTCAGGGATAACCCGTGTCTGAGACACAGAAGGATGGCTGTGTGTTCCAGTGCTCAGAGATAACCCGTGTCTGAGACACAGAAGGATGGGCTGTGTGTTCCAGTGCTCAGGGATAACCCGTGTCTGAGACACAGAAGGATGGGTGTGTGTTCCAGTGCTCAGAGATAACCCGTGTCTGAGACACAGAAGGATGGGCTGTGTGTTCCAGTGCTCAGAGATAACCCGTGTCTGAGACACAGAAGGATGGCTGTGTGTTCCAGTGCTCAGAGATAACCCGTGTCTGAGACACAGAAGGATGGGCTGTGTGTTCCAGTGCTCAGAGATAACCCGTGTCTGAGGCACAGAAGGATGGGCTGTGTGTTCCAGTGCTCAGGGATAACCCGTGTCTGAGGCACAGAAGGATGGGCTGTGTGTTCCAGTGCTCAGAGATAACCCGTGTCTGAGACACAGAAGGATGGGCTGTGTGTTCCAGTGCTCAGAGATAACCCGTGTCTGAGACACAGAAGGATGGGCTGTGTGTTCCAGTGCTCAGAGATAACCCGTGTCTGAGACACAGAAGGATGGGCTGTGTGTTCCAGTGCTCAGGGATAACCAGGGGCGTTTTCACTTCAAGCTCTTTCACAATAGTTTCACTGCTTTCTTTAATAATGTACTTCTTGGCTGGGTGCAGTGGCTCATGCCTATAATCCCAGCACTTTGGGAGGCAAAGGTAGATGGATCCCCTGAGGTCAGGAGTCGGAGACCAGCCTGACTAACATGGAGAAACCCCGTCTCTACTAAGACTACAAAGTTAGGCAGGTGTGGTAGCACACGCAGGTAATCCCCGCTACTCAGAGGCTGAGACAGGAGAACCCGAGAGGTGGAAGTTGTGAGCCAAGATCACATGGTTGCACTCCAGCCTGGGCAAAGAGAGGGAAATTTTGGCTCAAAAAAAGAAAAACAAATGTAGTTATTTCATGGGTAGGTGTGTCATCTCTTTCCCTGTGTACAGGACATCACCTATTCAAACCCAGTGTGATCTGTTGGCTGGAGGAGGAAGGGCCATCGAGGGCAGGGCAGAGAGGAGTTCTCCAGGGTGAGTGAGTATGAAGATCGTCCCTGGTTGGTGTCATTTGGTGGGTGTGGAAGGTTCCCGAGTGTACGTTTTAAGATGCGTTCTGGCACAGAACATAAGGCCATTGAACTCAAGTTTTGGGGTATCCTGAGCTTCCCATATTTCCTTGGTTTCCATCTGATCTGGACTTCCCTGTGATCTCATTAAAAACCTGCTCAAATTTTGTTCTTTGAGTTTTTTATGTTTTGTTTGTTTGTTTTTGGTTTTGAGGCAGAGTCTCACTGTGTCACCAGCCTGGAGTGCAGTGGCGCGATCTCAGCTCACTGCAGCCTCCACCTCCCGGGTTCAAGCAATTCTCCTGCCTCAGCCTCCTGAGTAGCTGGAATTACAGGCACACGCCACCATCCCAGCTAATTTTTAATTTTTAGTAGAGATGGGGTTTCACCATGTTGGTCAGGCTGGTCTCAAACTCCTGACCTTAAGCGATTCGCCCACCTTGGCCTCCCAAAGTACTGGGATTACACACGTGAGCCACCACATCCAGCCAAGTTTGTGTTTTTCATATATGCTCTTTGTCCAGATCTTTCTTGCTTTCTTTCATTGATAATACTGTTTCTCTTTACCATCACATTAATTTTTTATAGACCAAATTTATTTTGAAGTCTTCTAAATTATGACTCCCAGTTCCTATATTGCAAATTTTGCACATAGTCACACTCCTCAAATCTATCTTTGCTTTATTTTTCTTGCTATGTTTTATATGAAAACAAGTAACAATGAGTTTGGTCGTTTTTAGTTCAATTAACGTACCATTTTGTTCTGAAAAACCCTTACTTTTTTCCTTTTATGCTTCAGAATGGCGACTTAAAAGCAAAGGCTCAGCACTTCAGCAGGATAGAGCTTGGTTCTGTAGAGCATCAGATGAGACACAGACGGTAAGATGAACAAGAAAGATGCTTTTATTTATCACACTCATAAAAGATTGTGAATTCCACTATAGAAAATGAGCAAAATTGGCCGGGCAAAGTGGCTCACACCTGTAATCCCAGCACTTCAGGAGGCTGAGGCAGGCACCCCACCTGAGGTCAGGAGTTTGAGACCAGCCTGACCAACATGGTGAAACCTCATCTCTAGTAAAAATACAAAATTAGTTGGGCATGGTGGTACATGCCTATAATCCCAACTACTGGGAGGCTGAGGCAGGAGAATCACTTTAACCTGGGAGGTGGAGGTTACGGTGGCGAAGATTGTGCCATTGCACTCCAGACTGGGCAACAAGAGTGAAACTCTGTCTCAAAAAGAAAAAGAAAAGAAAAGAAAATGAGCAACATTGAGAGACGTTAGAGAAGCAGCATTCACTCAGGTAGGGGCTGTCTGCAGAGAACACTCTGAATGTGAGGAATTTGGAAAGAGCTAATCCTGTGTTGGAACTTGGTGCTGGCAGGGGCAGTGCCTCATGCCTATAATCCCAGCACTTTGGGAGGCCGAGGTGGGCAGATTGCCTGAGCTCAGGAGTTCAAAACCAGCCTGGGCAACCTGGTAAAACCTCATCTCTACTGAAAATACAAAACAAAATTTCTGTGCCAGAATGCGCCTGAAATCCCAACTACTGGGGAGGCTGAGGCACAAGAATTGCTTCAACCTGGGAGGCAGAAGTTGTGGTGAGCTGAGATCACGCCACTGCACTCCAGCCTGGGTGACAGAGTGAGACTCTGTCTCAACAGAAAGAAACTTGGTGGTTCAGAGTTTCTTCAGACACACATGAGCACACATGTAACAAGGTATTGAGATTGCAGGCTGTTTGGTGAGCACCACCAGGAGTCTTTTCAAATTAGAGCAGATGGCACAGGATTCTTGCAGTTGGGTGCATCATTCAACTTAGAAGACATCTACGGGGCAGGAGCTGCATGCATGTTGTGAAAATGGCAAAACTCGTAATCGTCACCGTCATACTTCTGTCTTCAGCTGAGTGAGATCTTTGAATAAGCCTCAGCAGCCCTCTGATGGTCACTCATTCTTTACCAGCAGGCAAGAAGCCACAATGGAGGGCAGCTCTGTGACTGGATGCAGTGTGGAGAGGCTGTCGGTGAGCCCTCGGATCTCAGCACACATGTGAGCACTCCAAATACGGGATACGGTTGTGTCTCTAACCATTATGGAAAAGACTTTTTAATTTCACAGCAGAAAACCTTGCGCAAAGCCGGAGGGCAGTTTTCTGTGTCGGATCAGTGTGGAAAAGCCTTTCGCCCTCCTCCAAATGTTTACCAGCAAACATGCACTTGGGACATTGACTACAGCAACTGTGGGAAAGCATTCCTTAACCAGACATACCTTCAGGGTCGCGTGAGAACTCACAGCGGAGAACGAGCATGTCAGTGGAAGCAGTGTGGGGAGGCTCTCACTCACTCCCCAGGCTGTGCCACACCTGTTGAAATGCATGCTGTAAGGAATCCTCACGTATGTAGGGAATGTGGGAAGGCCTTTAGATACACTGCATACCTTACTAGTCACATGCGAGTCCACACTGGGGAGAAGCCCTGTGAGTTTAAAGAATGTGGAAAATCCTCCCATATTTCCTCAAGCCTAACTCAACATGTAAGCATTCATGCTGCAGAGAAGCGCTGTGAGTGTGAAGAATGCGGAAGAGCAGTCACTGGATGCTCAGGTCTTTCTCAGCATGTCCGAACACACGCTGGAGAGAAGCCCTACGAATGTAAGGACTGTGGGAAAGCCTACAGTAGGTTTTATCTACTGAGTGAACATTTAAAAACTCACATGAGGGAGAAGCCCTTTGCATGTGTGGTTTGCGGAAAATATTTTAGAAATTCCTCATGCCTTAATAATCACCTTCGAATTCACACTGGAATAAAACCCTATACGTGCAGCTACTGTGGGAAGGCCTTCACTGTGCGCTGTGGCCTTACTAGACACGTACGAACACACACGGGCGAGAAGCCATACATGTGTAAGGACTGTGGGAAAGCCTTCTGTACATCCTCAGGCCTTACTGAACATGTCAGGACTCACACTGGAGAGAAACCCTATGAATGTAAAGATTGTGGGAAATCCTTCACTGTTTCTTCAAGCCTGACTGAACACGTGAGAATCCATACTGGAGAGAAACCCTATGAATGTAAGCAGTGTGGCAAAGCCTTCACGGGGCGCTCAGGGCTTACGAAACATGAGCGGACACACACCGGGGAGAAGCCCTACGAGTGTAAGGACTGTGGGAAAGCCTACAACAGAGTTTATCTACTGAATGAACATGTGAAGACTCACACAGAGGAGAAGCCCTTTATATGTCTGATATGCGGGAAATCCTTTAGAAATTCCTCATGCCTGAATAAGCACATTCAGATTCACACTGGAATAAAACCTTACGAATGTAGGGACTGTGGAAAAACCTTCACCGTTTCTTCGAGCCTCACTGAACACGTGCGAACTCACACTGGAGAGAAGCCTTATGAGTGTAAAACATGCGGAAAGGCCTTCACCACGTCCTCACACCTCATTGTGCACGTAAGAACCCACACTGGAGAGAAACCCTACATTTGTAAGGAGTGTGGAAAAGCCTTTGCTTCCTCCTCACACCTCATCGAACACAGAAGGACTCACACAGGAGAGAAACCTTACATATGTCACGAATGTGGGAAGGCCTTCCGCGCCTCCTCTCACCTGCGTAAACATGGGAGAATTCACACAGGACAGAAACCATATAAATGTAAGGACTGGGAAAGCATATAATCGGTTTTATCTCCTAAAGGAACATTTAAAAACTTACACTGAAGCGCAGCTTTTTGTATGTAAGGACTTGGAAAGTCTTTTAAGAATTCCTCATGCCTTAACCTTCACACTCAAATTCACACTGATGAGAAACCTTACTAATATAAGGAAAGTGGGGAAGCCCCCAGTTACATCCACTCGTGCTGAAGACGTGAAAGGTGTCTTGCTCCCTGGTGTCCATGACCTGAGGAGCGTGGCCGGGCCGTCAGCGTCTGATCACAGCCTGGCGTGCAGGAAGGCACCCGGGGCCCTGAGGAGCGTGGCCAGGCCGTCAGCGTCTGATCACAGCCTGGCGTGCAGGAAGGCACCCGGGGCCTAGTGTCCTCTCAGGTCTTGCATAATACGGACGGTATCCAGTGGAGAGGACCCTGCTGATGTGTGACAGGTGCTGTTGCCTTGAGGTTCTGTACAGTGCTGTGCCCACCTCTTGTGGTGTCACACTGGAGAAAACCTTAGGAAGGTGAGGATTGTTGGGAGGTCGTTTTCACATGACATTGTTCCTCAGCCTTTAGTAAACGCGGGGTTGACACTGAAGTATTGTGAATGTGTGGAAGATAGGAATTGCTTCCTTGTGTCCTGAAACCTTTTAGGCGAACAGAGACACGTCTTTCCGGGGGTTCTGCAGATGTAGTTTGAGCCTTTATGATGCTGCACTGATCCTTCTCAGAGTGATGACTGTTCCAGTAGAAATCTTCCAGTCTGGTTGAGTTTCAGCCTGGCCAAGAGGGGGTTTTTTTTTTTTTTTTTTTTTTTTTTTTTTTTTTTTTGCCAATCATTGAGAGGTTGTAAGGTTGCTGAGGTTGGTTGGCCTTGAACTCTTGGCCTCGCCTTCGCAAGCGCCACGACATCCGGCCGGAGCCACTTTGGGCCCCAAGAGGGGGTCTTGAGGATTCAGATGTCATCCTGTGTTAGCCATGTGGGCTTTGGTTGGCTAGTCGTGCTCTTAGGTGTGACCCCACCTACAGTGTCCCACACTGGCCAAGGTGGGGCATTACACAGCTCTACAATTTATGAAAATGCCCTTGTTCTTCTCCCATACCTGATCCCTTCAGATAAAACACCAGGTGCAAGGAGGGGCAGAGTGGAGAGGGGCAAGGTCAGAGGCCAGCACCATGAGCTGCCCCTGTTTCATGGCTGTGGAGGGAGAGCCAGCACCCCACATGCAGGGAGGTTGGAATTCTTGTACCTCAGGAGGGTGAGAGCCCTGAGTGTCGCCGTTGACCTCCAGATCCTCTCTACGGTGCGCAGAGCAGTCTGGCAGCTGCTGTGATCTGGCCTTGCTTGGAGGGAGGTGCTTGCCTTTGTGCTGCCCCTTTGCATGCCCTGAAAACAGACCGGGGACACAGCTGGTCCTGGTTTCCATGGCAGTTGGCAGCATCACCGGCGCTTCCTGGATGAGGCCTTAAACTCACACAGCAGCAGAGCAAGGTTTCTGTGTGGGTGACTCGGATGTGTGTCTCCTGGCTGCCGCCACCTTGGGTTATGTATTTTACGGCCATCAGGGCTGTATCTGCTTGGTGATTGTGGTGTTAAATCCCCACAGTATGAAGGTAATCTACAAGGTGAACAGTAAATCCTAGATGGAGAGACCTGTGCACCTTTGCGTTATGTGTTTGTTGTGGAGAGAAGTGGGTTGTGCAGCGTTTCGTTTGTGGGTTTGAGTGTGGCTGTTTAGCCTATCTGTTGCCACCTTTAATTGTTGGCAGTGACACCAGAGTTCATTAGATGAGTGTGAACCACCTTGTGGGGCTGTGGCGGCTCCTGGCCGGGCCTCAGATGCCATCCTCGTTGGCTGAAAACTCACAATTGCCTGAGTCCAGAGCTTGTGAGTCTCAGGTGATGCCCGTCCTGGTGCTTGGACTTACGGTAACAGCATCCTGAGCAGGTGGCAGCACAGACACCGCCCTGCCTGACATGCTCCCTCCTGGTGGAGACATCACCCCAGCCCCAGATCTCATTATTAAGACGACTCCCAGCCGGGCATGGTGGCTCACGCCTGTAATCCCAGCACTTTGGGAGGCTGAGGCGGGCAGATCATGAGGTCAAGGGATCGAGACCATCCTGGCCAACATGGTGAAACCCCATCTCTACTAAAAAAGTACAAAAAAAAAATTAGCCGGGCGTGGTGGTGCATGCCTGCAGTCCCAACTGCTTGGGAGGCTGAGGCAGGAGAATTGCTTGAAACCGGAAAACGGAAGTTGCAGTGAGCTGGGATCGGGCCACTGCACTCCAGCCTGGTGATAGAGCAAGACTCTGTCTCAAAAAAAAAAAAAAAATGACTCCCCTCCCTTCACAGGAGGTGACTTCACCCACTTCTCCAGAGCCCCTCAGAAGCGATGCACACGGACCGGTGTCCCTAGGCACAGATTTGACGTGTGAGATTCTGTGAGGAGCCCGAGCTTGCTGTCAGCCAGCCTGTGATCATACTGTAATCTCAGCCGGAACCTGCAGCCCGCACGCCATGCCTGTGGGAGAATCTGGTAGTGTCTGTGGAATCTTGGTAACTGATAGCACATGTTTTTGTTTCCCCAGGACCCACCTCCGGTCAGCAGCTGCTCACCCTCCGGGGAGACCACTCTCCCAGTGCCTCCTCTCCCCTGCAGCTTCCGGTGTCACCTCCTTCCTCCCTAGGCTCGGCTCCACACATAGCCTCTTCTTTACATGGTCTCACTTTTCACTTGACGCCCTCCCGCAGCAGACCTGCCGTCCTGACCACTGTCGGGCTCACCCCTGGTCACCTTTACCACTGCTCGAGGGCACTACCACTGAACTCCCAAGATCTCAAAGTGATCGTCTTTCAAGCACATGCTGTGATGTGGATGTGATTGGTCTGTCCTCACCAAGTCTCACCCTCGGTGTGGCAGTGCTGTGAGGAGGGCCTGGTCCAGGTTCGGGTCGTGGGGGCACCCTCCTGGATGGCTGGGTGCCATTAGTTCTAGCTCTGTCAAGACTGGATTGGTTGGTAGCAGAGTGTTGTTAGTTGCCGTGAGTGTGGTTGTGATAAAGCCAAGCTGTCCCTTGGGTTTGGCTCACTGCCCTTGACCTTCTCTGCCCTGTTTGACATGGCAAAAAAAGTCCTCATCAGAAGCAGGTTGGGCGCCAGTGCCGTGTCTCTTGTGCAGCCTGCAGAACCGTAAGCCAAATAAGCCTCTTGATGAGTTACCCAGCCTCAGATCCATAGCACGGTGGAAAAGCGGGTGATAGGACTGCTCGCGCAGATGCCCGCGTTTCTCCTTACTCAGAACGTTTTCCATGCCATTAGCACAAGGTATTCCCCGGTGTGAACCTCACCTTCGACGTCTGAGTGCCCCTCAGCGTCAGGTAAAACACCAAAGGACCCGTTGTTTGTGTCGTATTTTCTCTCTACGAGGATGCTTTTCATCCTGGCGTCTTGCCGGGGGCTAGCCTGTCCCTCAGGGGTGGTAATTCCTAAAGATGGTGACCAGCTTGCTGGGAACACTCACTTCAGATGCAAATCAACCACCGCTTCCTTTCTCCAGCTGACACCCCAGGCCTGTATCCCTTCTCCCCGAGGTGCCCTTGGCCTGCTGGAAGTGCGCAGGCCAGCCAGCCCCAGACCTCATCCTGCCCTGCCCTGTCGTCCCTGGAGAAACCCAGTAAAAGGCTGTGGGCTCTGCCTCCTGCCCAGCTCTGCCACTCCCCTTGGGCCCTGCCTGGAGTGATGTGCCCCCTTCTCTTGGCACTGTGAGTGATAAACTTTCCATGTCAGGAACCTGTGTGTATTCACTCACTCACCCTTAGGCATTCCCATCTAGGCCCCCGGCCATGTTTCTCTCCCCACAGGTCTTTCTACCCAAGCACCTGCCCCATGACAGGGGCTTACCAACCCCGGGGGATTCTGGGACTATCTGTAAGAGCTGCCGTGTGGGTGCCCATGCAGTTTTACCCTCCTCTCTACTTGTTCTTCCTTACGAGGGAGGGACATCGTTTCCAGTGTGGCTGTGAAACCTCCCTGGGGTGTTGCTTTGCATTTCTCTTGATTACTGATAATATGAACGTGCTTGACGCTGGTTATTTTCCTCTTTGGATGAAATACCTGGTCTTGTTTTTTCCTGATTTGTCTGCTGTTCTTTTTTAGAAATAGCAAGGCTGCTGTGAGGTGAGTCACCACTTGTGGCTTCTAAGATTGTAGAGGTTTCCACTTGACATGTTTTCACTTTTGTGATGGTGTTTTAAGGAAAAAGATTTCTTCATTTTGGCATACTCAAATTTATGCAGCTTTCATCTTTATCAGAAACTTTATTCTACTTTAAGGCCTTAAATATGCTGTAGTATTTTGGCTTCTGCAATTTTTTTTTTTTTTTTTGAGACAGAGTCCCAGTCTGTTGCCCAGGCATGACCTCAGCTCACTGCAACCTTCATCTACTGGGTTCATGCGATTCCCCGCCTCAGCCTCCCGAGTAGCTGGGATTACAGGCGCCTGCCACCACACCCAGCTGATTTTTGTATTTTTAGTAGAGACAGGTTTTCATCATGTTGGCCAGACTGGTCTGAAACTCCTGACCTCAAGTGATCCACCCACCTCAGCCTCCCAAAGTGCTAGGATTACAGGCGTGGCCACCGCGCCCGGCCTTGGCTTCCACAATGTTTGTTTTATCCCAGGCTGCTGCGCTTACTCCATCTGGAGTTGAGTTCGATTGGTGATACCTGTACAGGTCTAATTTCATTTTTCCCTCTATGGACATAAAATTTTTGCAAGACCTCTGGTTTGTTCGTTCTTTCTTTCTTTCTTTCTTCCTTTTGTTCATTCTTGTTGCCCAGGCCAGAGTGCCTGGTACAATTTCCACTCGCCACAACCTCCACCTCCTGGGTTCAAGCAGTTCTCCTGCCTCAGCCTCCCAAGTAGCTGGGATTATAGGCACGCACCACCACACCTGGGTAATTTTGTATTTTTAGTAGAGATGGGGTCTCTCCGTTTTGGTCAGACTGGTCTCGAACTCTTGACCTCAAGTGATCTGCCTGCCTTGGCCTCCCATGCTGGGATTATAGGCATGAGTCACCACACCCAGCCAAGACCTCTGTTTTTTTGATGAAGGAAAGAGGTTTATTTGGCTCACAATTCTGAAGGCCAGGAGGTCCCAGAAGCATGGCACTGCACCCACTAGACTTCAGGTGGGAGCGTCATGCTGACTTCTGTTTTCACACAGCCAGTAGGAAACAGATATTCTAACACTAGTGAAAGAGAGAATTTTAAAGTTTGGTTTTTTCCATCAGTTGTCCTGGCCTCCAGGCAGTCCAGCAGCAGAAACATCAGCCTTCAGAGCTGGCCTGTGAGGTTGACTACTCTGCAGGTGGACAAGCCCGGCTCCTAGAAGAGACATGGGCAGCACTGTACAGCCTTCGAGAAGGGAATTCACATTGAAAGCACAACCCACACAAGGTTCATTAAAACTTGCTGGCCAAACCTAACTAGGTCACTCACCTGATTAACAGATATCTCCATTACCCATGGTATTGAAAGAGCCAGTGTGTCATAATGTAAAATTCAAAAGTGTCTTAAGTTACTCAGCATATGAGCAACAGACTTAGGTAGCAGCGCAATGCTATGAAACAGCTGACATTCGTGACCTCAGAATCCTAGAAGAAAAGGAGAAAATGGGGTGTAGTCAAACCACTTGACAAAATATTGATGAAAAACCTCTCATGTTCAGTGTAAGATATAAACTTAGAGTTTCAAGAGGTTTAGTGAGCTACAAACATGATAAACCTAAAGAAAACCAAGCCCAAATCTACCATAATGAAACTGGTGAGAGCTACAGGGAGAGAGCCTTAAAAGGAGGCTGAGAAAATGGACTGCTTCTAGAAGAACAGTTCAGTGGATCACGTTTCTCCTTGGAAGTCATAAAGGCCAACAGGAAGTGTAGGAACATTTTTAACTTCTGAAATAAGAAATGCCAACCCAGAATACTGTATCCAGCAAAAGTGTCCTTTAGGGACAATATGATACAAAGAATAGTCACCTAAAGACCTGATTTAAATAAATGGTTACAGAAGACTCTTAAAGAAGATAAATTATACCTAGAAGGAAACCTGGAACAAAGGAAAAGCAATAGAAATGCCAAATATCTGAGTAAATAGATATTCTGCTCTGGAGTTCTTTAAAATATGCATGATTGCAAAACCAAAAATCATCACATGGGGCTTCCATTTATGTATATTTAATACATAAGACAACTGCAGCGTCAAGGTGTGGGGTGACATGGCTGAATGGTGTGGAGGTCCGTGCTCCATTTCAGTGGCAACGTATCCCAGAAAGACTGGAAAAGCTAAGTATGTACATTTTAATTACTAAAGAAGTATACAACTGGGTGTGGTGGCTCATGCCTGTAATCCCAACACTTTGGGAGAGTGAGGTGGGTGACTCACTTGAGATCTGGAATTCAAGACTAGTCTGGCCAACATGGTGAAAATTAGCCAGGTGTAGTGGTGGGCACCTGTAATCCCAGCTATGTGGGAGGCTGAGGCAGAGGTTGCAGTGAGCTGAGATTGCACCATTACACTCCAGCCCAGGCAACAATGAGACTCCATCTCAAAAAAAAAAAAAAGGCCAGGCGTGCTGGCTACACCTGTAACCCTAGCACGTTGGGAGGCCAAGATGGGCAGATCACAACATCAAGAGATTGAGACCATTCTGGCCAATGTGGTAAAATGCCATCTCTACTAAAAATACAAAAATAAGGTGGGTGTGGTGGCACATGCCTGTAGTCCCAATACTTGGGAGGCTGAGGCAGGAGAATCACCTCAACCCAGGAGGTGGAGGTTGCAGTGAGTCGGGATCCTGCCACTGCACTCCAGCCTGGGCAACAACAGCAAGACTGTATCAAAAAAAAAAAAAAAAAATGCACATGAGCTGCACATGCTCATTTAAAGATAGGACAGATAAAAAGTAGGACCCATCAATGTGTCACCTACAAGACACTCACTTCAAATACGATGATGTAAGTAAGTGAACAGTAAAAGAAAAGTGTGTACCACGGAAAAAATCAGTAAGAAAGTGGAGAAGAGGCATATTTTGTAGTGGGGAGATCCCTCAGCCTATTTCCATGTAAATAACAGAAGAAAGTAACTAGAAATTAACTGTAGTAGTTATTAGTTATTCCTATGTGATCTTAGTTATTCACAGGTAATCTTAATTACTAATGCCTCTCGGGTGGGAAGTGTGAAGCTGGGGTGACACTGAAATGAATGACACTAAGGCAAGATGCTCTGAGCCCTCGGTCACACCCGCATAAGGGCTGCTGGAGGGCGCCTCGGCTGTGGGGCAGCGCCAGCACTGGGAAGGCGCCCGCTGTTTAGCCAGCCAGGGAAGGAGATGTCCACAATGGCCGAGACATCTCCTTCCTAGGGAAGTCTGGAGAAAACTCCGCTTCTCCAAGCTCCTGTGGTAAGGCCCGACGGCTGTCAGGGAGCCCGCAGACATCCGGGGACTTAACTGTCTCTAGGTGATGCTGTGCTTCGGTGGTCACGTTCCATGTCCACTCTCATGTTCTGCTTCTGCACCTGGTTCCTTTTTTCTTAGAAAAGATAATCAGTGATAGTAACATAAATCTTAATGTTGTAGTTCGTTCTTGGTAAGTATGGAAAAAGTGCTGATGCCTTATGCTCCTTCCCTCACTTCAGGTGCCAGAAATTCCTGTACCCCACCTGTATGCCACGCCCTATTTTACCCTGCCCCTGGTCACTGACCACCAAGGCCACACCCTACCTTCCCTGCCCCCAGGTTTGCAACTCTATAAAAGTGAGAACGTCCAGGCATTTGGGGCCTCTGCTGGTTTCCGACATCTGGATAGTAGTGGACCCTGGGCCCAAACTCTCTTTTCTCGATCTCTGTCTCTTGTGCCTTTTATTTGTACAATTTCTCATCTCTGCACTGGCAGAGAGGGGCTCACAGAACCCTCTGGGGCTGGACCATACAATTAACATCAGACATCAACTGCAGAGCAAAGAAAATTACCCCAGGGTGTTGAGTGCAGCGGCTGATTCCTGTAATACCAGCACATTGGGAGGCCGAGGTGACTGGCTCACGTAAGCACAGGAGTTCAAGACCAGCCTAGGCAATGTAGCAGGATCCCATTTAAAAACAAAAAGCAGGCCAGGCATGTCGGCTCACACCTGTAATCCCAGCACTTTGGTAGGCCAAGTCAGGCAGATCACTTGGGGCCAGGAGTTCGAGACCGGGCAACATGTGAAAACCCAACTCTACTAAAAATACAAAATTAGCTGGGCGTGGTGGTGCGTGCCTGTAGTCCCAGCTACTCAGGAGGCTGAGGCAGGAGAACCGCCTGAACCTGAGAGGCAGAGGTTGCCGTGAGCTGAGATCGTGCCATTGCACTCCAGCCTGGGCAACCAGAGTGAAACTCTGTCTCAAAAATGAAAAAATTACAGTTATATCAATTATATTGATTCAAATTAGTTACGTTAAATATTAGCAAACAATACAAAACCACATTAAGAAAGTACTAAACCATGACCAAGTGGAATTTATCCTAAGACTGCAACTGGTGCAGTTATTAGAAAAGCCATTCAGGACTGCACCTTATGAATACATCTAAGAAGAGAGAGCAGGTGATTACATCGCTGATGCTGATGATGCCTTTGGGAAAATTCAGTACCTGTCATTGATACAAGCACTCAAAATAGGAATTGGTGCGGCCGGGCGCGGTGGCCCACACCTGTAATCCCAGCACTTTGGGAGGCTGAGGCGGGTGGATCATGAGGTCAAGAGATCGAGACCATCCTGGTCAACATGGCGAAACCCCGTCTCTACCAAAAATACAAAAAATTAGCTGGGCATGGTGGCGTGTGCCTGTAATCCCAGCTACTCAGGAGGCTGAGGCAGGAGAATTGCCTGAACCCAGGAGGCGGAGGTTGCGGTGAGCCGAGATCGTGCCATTGCACTCCAGCCTGGGTAACAAGAGTGAAACTCCGTCTCAAAAAAAAAAAAGGAATTGGTGAATACTTTCTTAGGATGCCTGTCTGTAGGTATGTTTGAATATGTGTATGTGTGTATATTTGTGTGTTGTGTGTATGTGTGTATATGTGTTGTATACGTGTGTGTGTGTGTGTGTGTACTGGAAATGTTACCTAATGCAGTTGGGTAAGATAAATTAATTCAAAACAGAATTGCAAACAGGAAACTCTCTAATACTCATATGATGTACATGGAAAGCCCTGTAAAATCCATCAATAGAAACATGTAATTTAGAGGAGTTGAAATTAGATGGTCTTCATCTACACAATCAACAACCAGTGAATTGATATAATAGTAGAGAAAACATTTAATAGCAATAAACAATGCTTAGAAATAAACTTATCAAGAAATGTATAAAGCCTAACTGAGGAAGCTTTAAAACGTTTTTATTGAGACAGGGACTCTGTCTGCCCTACGGGCTGCAGAGCAGTGGTGAGCAGAGCAGAGCAGAGCAAGTCACAGCTCACTACAGCCTTGACCTCCAGGGCTCCAGCAATCCTTCCTCCATAGCCTCTCAAGTAGCTGAGACTGCAGGTGCACGCCACCACACCAGGCTCATTTAAAAACATCTAGAGACGGTCTCGTTTTGTTATCCAAGCTGGTCTAGAACTGCTGTGCTCAAGCCGTCTTCCCGCTGTGGCCTCCCAAAGTGCTGGGAATACAGGCGTGATTGAGCCACTGTACCCAGCCTAAGAGTATTCTTGAAGGACCCAACACAGACTTGAACAAATGGGCAAATGCCTTGTTCTTTGACAGGACGACTTCACATCATAAAGACAGCATTTCTCCACAGGTTAATGCAGAAGTGAGGCTCCGTCCCAGTTAAAACAGCACCGAGCTTTCGTTGACGTTAGTGGACATTGACCCTGAAGTTCATACGGGACCACGGACATCCGATGGCGCCAGGAAAACCCGGAAGACAAAACTGACGCTTCCCTGTGGGTCCGGCAGTATCTGCTGAAGCCGCCGTATTAAAAGGTGGGGCACGTGACCAGGAGACGGACAAACGGACAAAAGGGATATCTGGAAAGAGGAACATGGAAATGTAGTTGATAAAGGTGAATTTCAGACAGGGGCAGAAACACTGTGTGTAATGACAGGTGCCAAGACAACCGGTGAGCTCTTTGAACAAGAGGGTATTATGTGTGTAAATTACACCATTCAGGCCGGGTGTGGTGGCTCACGCCTGTAATCCCAGCACTTTGGGAGGCCAAGGCGGGTGGTCACTTGAGGTCAGGAGTTCAAAACCAGCCTGGCCAACATGGTGAAAGCCCTTCTCTACTAAAAATACAAAAATTAGCCAGGCGTGGTGGTGGGCGCCTGTAGTCCCAGCTACTCAGGAGGCTGAGGCAGGAGAATTGGTCGAGCCCGGGAGGTGGAAGTTAAGGGAGCCAAAACACACCACTGCAGTCCAGCCTGGTGACAGAGCAAGGCTCCACCCTTCTCCCCACCAAAAAGAGTAAAGAAAAATTACACCATTCACAAGAGTAAGTTCTAAACGGCTCAGGGATCTAAACGTGTAAAATAAAAGCAGGCACAGTGGGTTATGTGAGCGGTTTCTGGGCGATTGGAAGAGGGTCTGCCCAGGAGGGGCTGTAGCACAGGCAGGCCAGGTAACGCCGCGCCTCCACCAGCTGCAGTGTTGGGGTCACCACGCAGAAGGGGAGGAGAGCAAGGGACTTCCAGGGGGTGATGGGGTCGGAGAGGGGCTTGTGTGCTGAGTGACACACTCGGCACCCAGCCGGAGCCATGGTCACTGCCCTCGGAAGGACAGCAGCTGCTGGGGGTCCTCACAGCCCTGGGGTTTCCCTTGTCTGTGGCTAGGAAATGTTTGACAGTATTTCACAAGGCACACAGAGAAGACAGGACCGAAATGACTCCAAATGTGCCCGTCTGAGCTCTGCTTCTCTGTTTAAAACGCATCTCAGCCAGTCTCCAAGAGCAGAATCCCGAATGTTGAAGTCACGAAAGATTAAAATTCCTACAGTGTAAAATCCTGAAAACGACAATCCCGACAGATTAAAAGCCTGAAAATATCATCCTTTAAGTAGTAGTTTTCCTTCTTTTTTCTTTTCCTTTTTTTTTTTTTTGGAGACGGGATCTTGCTCTGCTGCCCAGGCTGGAATACAGTGCCACCATCACAGCTCACTGCAACCTCGACCTCCTGGGCTCAAGTGGTCTCCCCGCAGAGCCTCCCACAATGCTGGGATTACGGGCATGAACCACCTTGCCCAGCTAGAGAGTAATTTTTAAACTTCTTGAAAAGACATTTAGACCAGACATGATGGCTCACGACTGACATCCCAGCAATTTGGGAGCTCAGGCTGGGAGGTCGCTAGAGCCCTGGAGTTTGAGACCAGGCTGGGAAACAGGGAGATGCTGTCTCTGCCAAAAAATTTAAAATATTAGCTGGGCGTGGTGGCGCATGCCTGTGCTTCCAGGTCCTCCGGGGGCTGAGGCAGGAGGATCACTTGAGCCCAGGAGTTCGAGGCTGCAGTGAGCCATGACAGCATCACTGCACACCAGCCTGGGCTGGACAGCGAGCCCCTGCCTCTAAACATATATATATATATATTATAAATAGATAGGAATTGACAGAAGATCAGGAAAGATGTGAGAAAGTCTTCACTTTACCCCTCAGGCTGACCATCGGAATGGAAACCACAGCAGTAAACAGAAACAAAGCCAGCGAACCATGTGAAGGGCAGAGTCTGACTCCCAGCTTTGTCATTACCACACTATCAGACCCAGATGTCTAATCTTTAACAAAAGCTCCAAGCAGGCCAAGGGCACAGATGATGCCTGTAGGGCTGAGGGCCCCACAGGGTCGTGGGGTGTCCCTTATGCTGTGCTGAGGCGCCGGATCCGAGAAATAGAGACAGGACACAGAAGGACAAGGAAAACAGCTGGGCTCCGGGGGCCACGCCACCTATGAGTGGAGTCAGGCGAGGCCCCGAATGTCCAGAAGCATGAGTATTTATTGTGTATAGGTTAGGGGGCAGGGCAGTGAGTGAAGTCATCTTTAAGGACAGTGATAGGGTCGTGAGCAATAAAACATGGGGTCCACCCTCATTAGGTCACCTAGGCCAAGAGGTGTACAGTGCACAGCAAGGGACCCGTTACCACGAAGGCAGGACTGTCCGGAGCAAGGGGTCCACCCCCATTAGGTGTGAAGAGGGTGCAGAGTGCAATACCTCTACCTATGGGCAAACTACTTTTTTTTTGAGACGGAGTTTTGCTCTCGTTACCCAGGCTGGAGTGCAATGGCACGATCTCAGCTCACCACAACCTCTGCCTCCTGGGTTCAGGCAATTCTCCTGCCTCAGCCTCCTGAGTAGCTGGGACTACAGGCACGTGCCACCATGCCCAGCTAATTTTTTGTATTTTTAATAGAGACGGGTTTTCACCATGTTGACCAGGATGGTCTCGATATCTTGACCTCGTGATCCACCCGCCTCGGCCTCCCAAAGTGCTGGGATAACAGGCGTGAGCCACCGCGCCCGGCCATGGGCAAACTACTTCTAAGAAGGTTTAAAGGAGGATGCTTTAAGTCCCATAGCAGTGACAGAGCTGTCAGGGTTTACCACCACCTTCTGGCAGCTTCCAATGGGTTCTATGGGAAGATGCTTTTCGAGCAGCACAGTAGCAAGAGCTGATAGAGTTCACAGTCACCAAGGTGGATTGCCGGTCTGAGGGCAGCCTTCCACAAGAACTGGAGCAAGGTCCTGCAACTCCTTTATCAGGAGTGGCTCTCGCCCCAAGTCTGCCATACAGCGGGTGTCTTTACGATACTGAACGCTGCCGCCTGGGCCATGGATTCTTGTCCTGGCATAACTGTTTTTCCCTTAAATCATGCTCTGCACCGTGTCTGCTCTAGGCATTCCTCTGATTATAAGCTGTTCATTCCTTAATTCATGCTCTGCACTGTGTCCACTCTAGGCATTCCTCCGATATGAACTAAGATATAATTATAGGTATATATGTAGGGAAATATTCTTTAGGCACTCATACTATCAACTATCATATGATTATATATGGAGGATTATATAAAGGGATTCATCAAGCCCTATTTCTATAAACTAATATATGATTATGTAAAGGATTATATAAAAGGAAATAGCTGCGTAGTAACACTATAAACTGAGATATTCTTCAGGCCCTAACTGAGCCAGGGTTCTGCTTAGCTCTCTTTCCTAGGTGCCTATATGGGGGGGTTACCCACAGTCCCTGCACCTGCCCAGCCACCCCCTGGGCCACCGCAGAGAGAGGAGAGCAGAGCACAGGGCCTGCTCCCACCACAGAAGAACGGGCTCCCCATGGGGCCCTGGGCTGCTCAGCAACCCCCACTCCCCAACCTGCCTGCTCAAAAGAACAGGTCATCCTCCCGGCAGCGCCCTCCACCCTCCCTCCAGGATCTCCCTGATTGGGTGGGGGCCTGTGCAGGTGTTGAGCTGCATCCACGCCCTCCCAGGGGCGGAGTGTCAGAGGGGAGAGCAGGTGCCACACTCAACAGTAGGGAGGGCTTCTGGCCAAGGTGGCGAGGAGGCTCCAGGAGGAGCGGGCAGCCTTGACCTTGGGCATTGAGGGATGAGAAGTTCTGTAGGCAGCATTGGTTTGCAAGGTGCTCCAGGCAGGGGCCTAGGGGAACAAGTTGTTGTCAACAGCGATGAATCCGTCCGCGTCTGCAGCAACCTCAGTTCTTGCCTCCTAAGAAAGAATTCAGCCGAGAGTCAAAAGGCAGAGGGAGAGACCGAGGCAAGCGTTGCAGCAGGAGTGAAAGGAAGGAACGTATGCTTGGAAGAAGCTGAGAGGGCGGCTTGAAAGGCAAGTGTGTGGTGTGGCCTTCTGGCTTGGGGTTTCCTGTGCTGACATCATGTGGGGTCCTGGGTGACTTCCCCCTCACCCAGCCCCTGAGCTCTTATCGGGAAGCTGCTCATCACCAGCTTCAGGTGTTTTCTATTAGGAGGCTGTCTTTCCCTGGCGCTGGCTGTGACTAATGACTGCTTTACAGAGACAGTGAAGAACTGCCTGAGCACCACCTGATGGCGGGCACTCCTGTTCCCTGTGTGTGGTCGGGGGGGCCTCTCCTGCCCTGCTCATAATCCTCTAGCTACCCGCTCTAACATCTCCTCCCGCCAGAGTTCAAGACCCCAATTCTTGAGGGAAAATGGACAAAGGTCAGTCTTCTGTAACTGCTGGCTGCTGCAGAGGGGCGGTGGCGGTGGTTCTGAGTCGGCCTCCTGCGAGCTGTCAGGGCAGGGCTGGCTCCTTGGATTGCCAAAAGCGGTGCCCAGCCAGGGAGCGGTATCCAGGGAGACGGGCAGGATTTTGCCTCTGTCCTGTCACCCCGATGGGCAGTCCAGGGGTCCCCCATAGAAGGGTGGCTCTTGAATATCAAGAGGACCTATCCCTCGATGAGGGCCACCTGGAGCTGGATGACCTGAAGGTGGAGGACACAAATTGGGTTATTAGAATAATGTTGGCCAGGTGTGGTGGCTCACACCTGTAATCTCAGCACTTTGGGAGGTCGAGGCGGGCAGATCACCTGAGGACAGGAGTTCGAGTCCAGCCTGGGCAACATGGTGAACCTCCATCTCTACTAAAAATACAGGAAAAAAAAATTAGCCAGATGTGATGGCACATGCCTATAATCCCAGCTACTAGGGAGACTGAGGCACGAGAATCGCTTGAACCTGGGAGGTGAAGGTTGCAGTGAGCCAGCCAAGACCACGCCACTGCACTCCATCCTGGGCGACAGAGCGGGACTCTCTTAAAAAAAAAAAAAAGGATTGGCCGGGAGTGGTTGCTCACACCTGTAATCCAAGCACTTTGGAGGCCAAGGCAGGCGGATCACCTGAGGTTGGGAGTTCAATATCACCCTGACCAACATGGTTAAACCCCGTCTTAAAAAAAGAAAAAAAAGGATTTAGAAAAATGTGAAACTGACATAGTGGGTGAGGACATGCCCAGGTAGCTGGTGCTACAGACATGCCAGCTGGGACAGGTTGCCAGCCCGCTCTGATGTGCCCAGAATTAGGGTATTGATGCAGGTTTTGACAGCGTCCAGCCCTCTTGCTTCTTCAGAGCTGCCGCTGGAGAGCACTGGTTGGTTCAGAGGAAGATGCAGGGGTAGAGAAGGGTGCAGTGAGGAGGTTATCTACACACCGTAGACATGATTCCCCTCAAGAGATTGCTTGGTTACATTTTTACTAAGGCTTATCTGAGTACGTGTGGGCTATTTACAAACCACTGAGACGGGACTAACCCAGATTGAAGTTACTGGTTAAAGATTTAGGTAGCTTCTGGCCAGGTGCCATGGTTCACACCTGTAATCCCAGCACTTTGGGAGGCCAAGGCAGGTGGATTGCGTGAGGTCAGGAGTTCAAGACCAGCCTGGCCAACATGGTGAAACCCCATCTCTACTAAAAATACAAAATTTGCCAGGCATAGTGGCGTGTAATCCCAGCTACTAAGGAGGCTGAGGCAGGAGAGCTGATTGAATTCAGGAGGCCCTTGCACTCTAGCCTGGGCAATAGAGTGAGACTCCGTCGCAAAAATAAAAAAAGATTTAGGTAGGTTTCCTATGAGAAATTGGATAGAGATTGGGTAAATATTAAGTAAACACTCATCTTGGAAAGTTTATTTTTGCCCCCAAAAGGTGTCGGGTATTTAGACATTATCAGGGACTGGTGGGAGAATGGTAATATAAGCATACAAAAATATGACTAAAAGGGGCTGGGGCCTCACGCCTATAATCCCAGCACGCTGGGAGGTAGAGGAGGGCGGATCACTTGAGGTCAGGAGTTCGAGACCAGCCTGGCCAACGTGATGAAACCCCATCTCTACTAAAAATACAAAAATTAGCCAGGCATGGTGGCTCATGCCTGTGACCCATCCCAGCAACTTGGGAGGCTGAGGCAGGAGAATTGCTTGAACCCGGGAGGCGGAGGTTGCAGTGAGCGGAGATCGCGCCATTGCACTCCAGCCTGGGTGACAGAGTGAGACTCCATCTCAAAATAAAATAAAAAATATGTATATGGAAGGCAATATCCCCGCCTATCTACCCACTGTGGCTGAAGGAGGCGAGCGGACGAGGGGAGCTGGGGGTGTCCCAGGAGCCGTTGGGAGGGGCTGAGGAAATGGGACTCTGGGGTTGCGCCAGCAGGGGCGGGGTGGGACCCAAGGAGCAGGAAGTGAAGCAGCAAGGAATCCAGGCTGGTCCCTGACCGGTCCCCCACCCTGCCTTCCCCATAGCCTCGCCTCTCTCTGTACTCCGGACCCCAAAACCCGCGCTTCTCAGACCTCGCCGTGGCCCTGCCCACCAGAGCGCTGCAAGTGCTGTCACTCAGCTCTCGGCCCCGCCCCGCTCACCCGGGTCCTTCCGCTCGGCCCCGGCCCGGCTCCGCCCCCACGTGCACGTGCTGTCAGACCTCGGCTCCGCCCCTCTCACCCAGGTCCCGCCGCTGGGCCCGGGCCCAGCTCCGCCCACACGTGCACGTGCTGTCACTCAGCTCTTGGCCCCGCCCCGCTCACCCAGGTCCCGCCGCTGGGCCCCGGCCCGGCTCCGCCCAAACGTGCACGTGCCGTCACTCAGCCCTCGGCCCCGCCCCGCTCACCCGGGTCCTTCCGCTCGGCCCCGGCCCGGCTCCGCCCACACGTGCACGTGCTGTCAGACCTCGGCTCCGCCCCTCTCACCCAGGTCCCGCCGCCGGGCCCGGGCCCGGCTCTGCCCACACGTGCACGTGCTGTCACTCAGCCCTCGGCCCCGCCCCGCTCACCCAGGTCCCGCCGCTCGGCCGCGGCCCGGCTCCGCCCACATGTGCACGTGCTGTCACTCAGCCCTCGGCCCCGCCCCGCGCACCCAGGTCCCGCCTCTGGCGCGCGGCTCCGCGCACGCACGCACGTGCTGTCACTCATCTCTCGGCCCCGCCCCGCTCACCCAGGTCTCGCCGCTTGGCCGCGGCCCGGCTCCACCCACATGTGCACGTGCCGTCACTCAGCCCTCGGCCCCGCCCCGCTCACCCAGGTCCCGCCGCACGGCCGCGGCCCGGCTCCGCCCACATGTGCACGTGCTGTCACACAGCGCACGGCCTGGCCCCATCCCTCAACTCTCACTCAACCTTCGGCCCCACCCTACACACACAGACTGTCACTCATTCCCGCCCCGCCCTCACGCACCTGCGCTGTCACTCAGCCTCGCGGGCTCCCAGCCGCGCCCCTCAACTGCGCTGAGCCTGCCTCTGGGGCGGCCGCCTGCCCCCTGAACATCGCCGACTTCGCCAGTGATGTAGATGCTCCTGGGGACACCCAGGTACACACACGCACGCACATTTACACCCGGACCGGCACCTGTTTGCTCACGGGACATGCGCGCGTGCGAACATACAGCACACACAGCCTTTCCAGAGTCTCTGTGCTGCGTGTCCGCGGAGCTTCCGGCCGGGGTGCTCCAGCGGGGATGGGGAGGCTCCTGGGGACAAGCGAGGCCCGCTGGGCTGGGAGAGGAGAGCCAGCAGGGTGGAGCTGGCTCCAAGGGCACCCGAAGAGGAAGATGGAGCGCGGGCGGGGCTGTGGAAGCCGCCCTGCCTCCGCCTCAACCAGGCCATCGGTCTGCGCCCACGACGCAGGTCTTTGCATGGATGGAGTAGCGTGGCCACAGACCCGTCCACTGTCCCGTGTCCACCGTGGAGGGGGAGGGGGAGCCACGGGAGCATAAACTGGCTTTGGTGGCTATCAGCGGAATCAAGCCTTCCCCAAGAGCCCCTTTGGACGCAGCGTTAACGATTCCCTGCCATCCACAGGCTGGATGTGAGCATGGGAAATGTGGGATGCGGGGTGCGCAGGGAACCCTCCCCTCGGCCTGCCTGCACCTGTAGCACCTGGCTCAGAGAAAGCCCCCAGCAGAGGTGCACACCCCTGGCTAGGAGAGTGTGTGTGTCCAGGAGCTGAGAGGACGGAGGTGTAGACAGAGCCTCGGAAAGGCAAGAGGGCCGTCCTGCGGATGGGGGTGTCTGGAAGGCTTGTGTTCTGGCGTCAGTGGACAGGGGCGGCCGGGACGAGGAGACCGGGGTGATGGGAGCAACCCCTTTCACCTGCTAGGGCAGGCAGAGCCCTGGGGGATAGGCTGGCCACTGGCCTAATCCTGAGGAAGGGGGCAGCCCACTGCACCCTCTTCACGCCCTCTGCTGTACCCTCAGGAAGCTTTGCCTCCCCGCAGACCTCGCCCCGGACGTGGGCAGCTTCCTCTTCCTGAGACTGTGCCTGGATCTGGCTTTGCCCTGGGCTGTGGCCATGGCGGGTGGAGGAAGCGGGGGCACTTGCTGGCCCCTACGTGCATCCTGAGCTCTCCAGGCCTCTTTGCAGGCCTTGGAGGCTGCAGACAATGACCCCAGCATGCCACCTTAGGACACTGCCTTCATCTGTGACTAGGAGGGCAACGGCTTCGTAGTGGGGACGCTGAGCTCCACCCTGTCCAGCCAGGGTGATGAGGATCAGGACTACCACTACCTCAGGGACTGGGGGCCCCACTTCACCCTGCTGGCAGACATGTATGGGCACCGGTGAGGGTCAGGTGAAGGGCCAGATGGGACCACTGCTGGCTTCAGCAAAGTGCTCCAGGATCCACCTCCAACTCCCAGGGCCACCCATTGCCTCTGTGGCATCATAGATGCGGCCCCCACCCCCCCAGCTAAGGGCCATAGCCATGATGCAGGCTTAAGAAATGAACCGAAGCACCCGCGCCCGCCCCGCCCTGCCCATTTCAAAAGGGACTCAGGCAGCTGCTGGAGACCTGTGCTCAGCCGCATTTCCCTGCAAGGCCCTTGACCCTTGATCTCAGCTCTGGGCCTCCTCCTCCCCTTTCCAGTTCCTGGCTCTTCTCGCCCAGCTTAATGTACTGCTGGGGGCTCTGCTATCCCTGAGTTTTTACTTTAAAATCCAGCGTTTTGAACATATAAGTGCATGTGTCTTTATAATAGAATAATTTATGTTTCTCTGGTATATACTCAGCAATAGGATTGCTGGGTCAAATGGCGTTTCTGGTTCGAAATCTTTAAGGACTCCAATGCTTGATCTGATTTACACTCACCAACAGTGTAAAAGTGTTCCTTTTTCTCCGCAACCTTGCCAGCATCTGATGTTACTTTTTTTTTCTTTTGTTTTCAAGATGTAGTCTCTCTCTGTAGGCTACAGTGCAGTGGCACAATCTCAGTTCACCGCAACCTCCACCTCCAGGGTTCAAGCGATTCTCCTGCCTCAGCCTTCTGAGTAGCTGGGAATACAAGCACGTGTCACCACGCCTGGCCAATTTTTGTATTTTTAGTAGAGATGGGGTTTTGCCATGTTGGTCAGACTGGTCTCAAACTCCTGAACTCAGGTGATCAACCCGCCTCAGCCTCCGAAAGTGCTGGGATTACAACTATGAGCCGCCATGCCTGGCCTGTTTCTTGGCTTTTTAATAATCGTGCCATTCTGTGCCAGGCATGGTGGCTCACGCCTGTAATCCCAGCACTTTGGGAGACCGAGGTGGGTGAATCACCTGAGGTCAGGAGTTCAAGACCAGCCTGGCCAACTTGGTGAAACCCCATCTCTACCAAAAATATAAAAATCAGCCAGGCATGTTGGCACTTGCCTATAATTCCAGCTACTTTGGAGGCTGAGGCAGGAGAATCACTTGAACTCAGGAGGCAGAGGTTGCAATGAGCTGAGATCATGCCACTGCACTCCAGCCTGGGTGACAGACAGAGATTGTGTCTCAAAACAAACAAAGATAAATAAAATAAAATAATTGCCATTCTGACTAGCGTGAGATGATATCTCGCTGTGGTTTTGATCTGCGTTTCTCTGATGTCAGCGATGTTGAACATTTTTCTTGTTGGCTGCATGTACATCTTCTTTTGAGAAGTGTCTGTTCATGTCCTTTGCCCACTTTTTAATGGATTTTTTGGTAAATTTCCTTAAGTTCCTTGTAGATTCTGGATATTAGATCTTTGTCAGATGCAGAGGTTGCAGGTCTCTGTTCACTCCGATAGTTTCTTTTGCTTTGCAAAAGTTTAATTAGATCTTTCATTTAATTAAATCCTATTTGTCAATTTTTGCTTTTGTTGCAATTGCTTTTGGTGATTTCACCACTGCAGCGCTATTCACAATAGCAAAGACATGGAATCAACCCCAATGTCCATCAGTGACAGATAAAGAAAATGTGGCGCATATACACCACGGAATACTGCGCAGCTGTACAAGGGACACGGATGGAGCTGAAAGCATCATCCTCAGCAAAGTAATGAAGGAACAGAGAACCAAACATGGCACGTTCTCACTTGCAAGTTGGAGATGAGCAGTGAGAACAAACGGCCACACGGAGGGAAACGACGCACACTTGGGCCTGTTGGGGGTGGATGGGAGAGCTTTACGAAAAATAGTTAATGCATGCCGGGTTCATACCTACGTGTGGGTTGACAGGTGTAGTAAACCACCATGGCACACGTCTACCTACCTAACAAGCCTGCACGTCCTGCACGTGTACTCCGGATCTATTAAAACAAAAATCCGAAGCTTTGTGAAAACTGATGGGGATCCAAGCACCAAACAGGACAGCAGGTGGGGACATGGGACGGAGGCGGGTGGAGAGAGAAGCCGGCCGGTTCCAGGGCCCCAGGCAGGCCCTGGCAGAGATGTGGCAGCCGCGTCGCAGTTTGCACGCTGGTGGTAGTGAAGCAAATTCCAGGCCCTGCTAACCCTCCTGCGCCCCAGGCCGCCCCGCAGCCCCCGTCCGGCGCCTAGAAGCAGCCTCTCTGGGGGCCTGGCCCGTGCGCGCGCGTCTGCGGGACCTTCGGGCCGGTGGCCGCCCCCGAGAGGGGAGCCCAGGAGGACGGGAGGGTGGCCCGGGGCAGAGGCGACAGGGAGGGCGGAGAAGGGACATCCAGGGCCTCCGCAGGCTGCGGGCGGGGAGGGCCTGGAGCTGCCGGGCAGCAGGAAAGGGGCGCACCTGGGTGACCCGGCTGCACAGGAGCGGGCAGGAGCTCCAGGCTAGCGAGCTCCAGGCGCGTGACCGCGGCGTCCTGCAGCGCGGGGCTCCGCTAGGATTGGTGGGCGGGGCGGGCGGGGAGCGGCACAGGTTGGGGGCGGGGCCTCAGTGGTGTCGAGTTGGTGGGTGGGCGGTGAGTTGAGGGCGGGGCTAAACTGCGCCATGGGCGGGGAATTAGGGGCGGTGCTTAGGGCCACTGAGAGGCGGGGCCCAGTGGGGGCTGCACGTGGAGGCGTGGGCGTGGCCGGGCGCTCAGGTGCGCGCGGGGCGCAGGTGCACGCAGGTTGATCGGGGCGCGCGAGGTCCGGCGTGGCGAGGTCCGGGACGGCAGCCCCCTGCCCTTCTCTACGCCGGGAGCTTTTGTCCGGTTTTGCTGGAGGAGCTCCCAGGTGACCCGTGGGTTCTGAAACCGCCGTTCGGGAGCTCGGGGCCTGCGCGGCGTCTCCAGGGCGAGCCAGGGAGAACGGACGCCTTTCGCCGGGTTCCTTCTCCCCTTCGGAGAACCAGGTGGGTCGCGTTTATTTTCAAGTCCGATTGTTTCCGCGTTAACATTTGTGAGACCAGTCACGGCGGTTCCTGCGGGTCACCCCTGAGTTTTCTGACCCCCAGTTTGTCGTCTTTCGCTTTGTCAGTGGGCTTTGCGTTTGCGTTCGCAATTGGATTGGCACATTCCTGCGTTTGCTTCCTACAACTTCTCACATCACATAACCCGCGGCACAGGGCTCAGCTCAGTGTCCCCCCCGCCACGGACACACCCCCCAGACACACAGCCCCCCAGACACACACACACACACACACACACACACACACGCGAGTGCTGCGGCCTCACCGCGCTCTGGACCAGCTTCCTCCGCTCCGAGCCCCTCCAGGGCCCTGCAGCCTCCACCCTGCTCCGGCGTCTGCCCGTTCTGACATCCATTCAATGGAGCCTGGCGTGTTGTGGCTTTTGTGTCTGGCGTCTTTGGCTTAGAATCGCGTCTTCAAGGTTCATCCCCGGTAGAGCGGGGATGAGGACCGTGTTCCTTTTCATGAGTGAATAATATTCAGTGGATGGAGACCGCGCTGGGACAGTACCCGGGCCACCCCCACTGTTTATTTCCCCCCAACCCACCCCCTTGTCCCACCCCCTCACTGGGGCCAGCTCTGCAGAGACCTCGCAAGGTGCAGAAAGTGGCGATGAGCTGAGTCTAAATTTAAGAAAATTTACTAATTATTTTTGAGATGGAGTCTCACTCTGTTGTCCAAGCTGGAGTGCAGTGGCGCAACCTCGGCTCACTGCAACCTGTGCTTCTAGGGTTCTCCTCCCATTAGCCTCTCTAGTCTCTGGGATTACAGGCGTGCGGCAACCACGCCGTTAATTTTTGTATTTTTAGTAGAGATGGGGTTTCACTATGTTAGCCGGGCTAGTCTCAAACTCCCAACCCAAGTGATCCGCCTGCCTCCAGTTCCCAAACGGCTGATTACAGGTGTGAGCCTCCCAGCCTGGCCCCTCCGGATTCTTATACATACAATTTGCAAATATTCTCCCATTCTCTAGCTGTCTTGCCGCTGTTCTTTGATGGATAAAGTGTTCAATTTTCATGAGCTTCAGTTTATTACTTTCCTTTTTGTGTTTGTGGTTCTGGTGTCATATCTAACCAAATTATTACCCAGTCCAAGTTAATGAAGGTTTTAACCTGCATGTCCTTCTAAGTTTTAGTTTTAACTTTTATGTTTGGATATTTGATCCAATTTGAGTTCCTTTTTGTATAGGGTGTGATGAGTCCAACTTTGCTGTTTTACATCTGAATATTCGTTTCTCTGAGCACCTTCCTTTGAAAAAACTACCTTCTCTTAATTGAAACACATAGGCTCCCTGGTTTACATACGGCCTTTCCTGCTCCTGCTCATGCCATGGAGCCGTGTCTGCCTTCACGCCGCCGTCATCATGCAGTTTGTGTTAGAGTCGCTGTTCACTATGTTCTGAGACTGAGGAGCAGGCACCTCCCAGCTTTGTCGTTTTGAACATTTGAGGCTCTTTGCAGTTTCACAGGAATTTGAGGCGTCCTTTCCATTTCTGGAAAAAAAAAATCCCTTGGGCTTTTTGCACTGAATTGCACTGAACTTGTAGAATGCTTTGGAGAGTTTTGCCATTTTAACAATGCGAAGTCTCCTTTCACTGGGCGTGGTGGCTCACTCCTGCCATCACAGCACTTTGGGAGGCTGAGGAGGGAGTCCAGGGATTTGAGCCCTGCGTGGGCAACATAGTGAAACTCCATCTCTACAAAACAGAAAAACCAGCCGGGTGTGGTGGGGGTAGCTGTAGTCCCAGCCACTAGGGAGCTGGAGCGGGAGGAGTACCTGGGCTGGGGCCCTACAGACTGGGATCACACTGCTGCACTCCAGCCTGCTGACAGTGAGGACACTGCTCAAAAAAATAGAATAGAATCAAGTCTCCCAGGTCTTGAACACAAGATGTCTTTTATTTAGGTTGTCTTTAATTTTTCAGAAATATTTCATGGTTTGGGGTATATAAGTCTTTTCTTTTTTTTTTTTTTTTTTTGGCAGGGGGGATTGAGTCTTACTCTGTCACCCAGGCTGGACTGCAGTGGGCAGTCTTGGGTTGCTGCAACGTCTGTCCCCCAGGTTCAAGCAGTTCTGCCTCAGCCTCCAGAGTAGCTGGAATTACAAGTGCTTGCCAACATGCCCGACTAATTGTTCTATTTTTGGATACACAAGGTTTGACCAGGTTGGCCAGGCTGGTCTCAGACTCCTGACCTTGTGATCCACCCGCCTTGGTCTCCCAAAGTTCTGGGATTACAGGCGGGAGCCACCATGCCCAGCCAGGGGTATACGAATCTTCTACTTCCTTAATTAATGTTTTTCTTACATATTATGTTGTTTTGGTTCTATTGTAAATGAAATTATTTCTCCATTTCTTTTTCATATTTGTCATTGCTAGTGTATAGAAATAAAACCAAGCGTTTTACTTATTTTTAATAGACTTATTCTATAAAGCAGTTTTAGGTTCTAAAAATATTAAGAGGGGCCAGGTGTGGTGGCTTACACCTGTAATCCCAGCACCCCCATCTACCTGAGGCGGGCAGACCACCTGAAGTCGGGAGTCTGACACCAGCCTGACCAACACTGAGAAACCTCATCTCCACTAAAAATACAAAATTAGCTGAGCATGGTGGCCCATGCCTGTAATCCCAGCTACTCAGGAGGCCTCATCCAGCTACTTGGGAGGCTGAGGCAGGAGAATCACTTGAACCCTGGAGGTGGAGGTTGCAGTGAGCCGAGGTCACGCCACTGCTCTCCAGCCTGGGCGACAAGAGTGAAACGTGTCAAAGAAAAAAAGAAGAAGAAAGAAAGAAAATTAAGGGGAAGGTGCAGAAATGTTTCATATAACCCAAGCCTCCCCAACAGCTCCATCCACTGTCAACATTCCCCACTACTGTGGGACATTTGTCACAGCGGCTGGACCCACATGACACATGGTCGTCACCCAGAGTCCACGGTTGACATGAGGGTTCGCTCTTGTGCTGTTTATCCTGTGGCTCTGGACAGACATACACGACATGGAACCACCATTGCAGGACTGTCCCGAGGAGTTTCTCACCCAGAGTCCTCTGTGCTCTGCCAGCTGGTCCCTCCTTCCCCCAGGACCCCCAGCGTTAGCGGCTCTTTCTGCTGTCTCCATAATGTGTCTTTTCCAGAATGTCACCGAGTTGGAATCAACGTGTCGCCCTTTCAGACTGGCTTCTCCCCCTCGGTAACAGGCATTTCAGTTTCTTCCAGGTTTCTTCGTGGCTTGTCAGCTGGTTTACCCCAGTGCTAAGCATGCCACTGTCCGCTGTACTGCAGCTCATCTGTTCACCTGTGGAAGACATCTCGGTGGCAGTTATGAATAAAACTGCTTAAACATCCGTGTACAGGTTTTGGTGTAGACACAAGGTTTCAGCCCGTTTTGGTAGATGGCGAGCAGTGCAGCCGCTGGAGTGTGTGGTGAGAGTGTGCTTAGTTTTGCAGGAAGTTGCCAAGCTGGCTGTATTTGCCAGGTTCTCTAGAAGGACAGAACTAAAGGAATAGATATGTATAATCGGGAGTTTATTAACTCACATTATCTCAGGGTCCCACAATAGACTGTCTGCAGGCTGAGGAGCAAGGAGAGCCAGTGTGAGTCCCAAAACTCAGGAATTTGGAGTCCCATGTTCGAGGGCAGGAAGCATCCAGCATCCAGCACAGGAGAAGGATGGAGGCTGGCAGGCCAGGCCCGTGCACACTGTTGTCCCTGCTCATATTCTAGCTGCCCTGGCAGCTTAGATGGTGCCCACTCAGATTAAGAGTGGGTCTGCCTTTCCCAGCCACCAACTCAAATGTTCATCTCCTTTGGCAACACCGTCACAGACACACCTGGGAACAATACTTTGCATCCTTCAGTCCAATCAAGCTGACACAGTATTACCCATCACAGAGCCAGCCCTTGTCAGCTTGAAGCCGTGCACATCTCCTGGGATCATACAGAATCTTCAAATAAGGACAGTAACCAGGTCATAATTACACCTAACTCAATACAAGTGTCCTTTGTACAACCGGAAACGCACCCATCCCCGACCCCAATACAAGTACAAAGTTGACAGTACTTAAATGTTGATGTGAGGTCAGTCTTATGTCACATGGTAGAGGAGAAAGGAGCTAAAACGGAGTAGTTTTCTCAGTGCAAGGGCACACATGCACAGACGTGTGTTTAACAAGAGGAGGAGGAGCTGCTGTGAGCGTTTCAGTCTCGATTCTGCAGCTGCTCACACGGTCTAGCTGGTGCTGATGACCACCTCCTACCGCCCGCTCCGCGTTCATTCCTGCTGCCTTCAGCAAGCACCTCAGCAGTCCGTGGGTGTTCCCCTGCTGGAGTCACCCAGACCTTTGGTCCTCCTGCCTGGATTGGGCTGTGGCACTTTCCTCTTGACCTTAATCCCAGGGCATGGTGATACCAAGAGATGCCTAATGGACCTCCTGTATTCCCGCGTGCCCTTCCTGACTTCCGCTGTGGAGTCATGGACTGATCTCATCCTGATAGTCCAGATCAGTCTCCCTGGCCAGCAGTGTAACTCCCTTCTTAGCCTGTTGACTTAAAGGTAGGAAGAGCCCAGTGTGTCCAGGCATCAGTCTTAACTTCCAGTTTAATGGAATCGTGTCTCCTGGTGGCAGCCTTCCTCCCTCGAGAACTAAGATCTCTGGGCCAGCAGAACGTAATACCGTGGGAACAGGAAGCAAACATTTTGCTATCACTAGGGGTGACGGTGAGCGATGCCTCTTCCACCCCTTGATTCCTGGACCCATGAGTCCTGGCTGTGAGAGAAACAGTAGGCAGATTCACGGCACACGCCTTCTGGAGGACTTTGCCCCTGCCCTGCAAACTCTTGGCACCTAGTTGGCATTGCAATTGTGACTTCAAAGGGCCATTCCACTGTTCTATCAATCCAGCTTCCTCAGGATGATAGGGATACAGCGTTTGCCTTTCAGGAAGGGACGCCACCGCCGGGGTCTTGGGTTCTCGTCCTGGTCTGGCTGTTTTCCCATGTGCTGCTTCTGTTCTGTGACTGCTCTAGGCATTCCTCCTCCTACAAACCACTATGTGGTTATACGGAAGGATTCTATAAAGGATTACGTGGTAGGAGCAGTGACTTCCATGAGCATGAGCCCGCAGCTGCACTCTTTGGCCATGAAGTGAGTGGCTGGGTCAGAGGCAGTGCTGTGTGGAATACCCGTGATGCTGGATAAGGCGTTCGGAGTCCACGGGTGGTAGTCCTGGCAGGACTCTTGCATGCAGAATAGGCAAACCCAATCCAAAGTAAGTGTCTGTGCAGGGCAGACAAACCTCTGACCTTTCCATGATGGAAGAGGTCCAGTATCATCAACCTGCCAGCAGGTGGCTGGCTGCTCACCCTGAGGAATGGTGCCATATTGAGGGCTCAGTGGTGGTCGCTGCTGCTGGCGAACTGGGCACTCCACAATGGCCGCAGCTAGGTCAGCCTTGATGAGTGGAAGTCCATGTTGCTGAGCCCATGTGTAACCTCCATCCCTGTAGGGCTAATGGCCCCATGGGGTCATGGGGCGTCCCTTATGCTGTGCTGAGGCACAGGATCTCAGGAGTAAAGAGACAGGACACTGAAGAACGGGGGAAGAGCATCTGGACTCGGGGGGCCACGCCACCTGTGAGCGGAGACAGGCGAGGCTCTGAACCTTTATTAGGTACAAGGCAGGGGGCAGGGTCGTGAGTGAGGTCATCATCTCTAGGCTTAGTGATAGGGCACACATCATCACGCGAGTCACAAGCGGGGGGGCCACTCCATCATCACCTAGTCAGAGATGGGCTGTGCGCAGTAGGGAGCCGTGCCATGTGCAGTAGTAGAGGGTCGTGTACAGAAAAGGGGTCCACCCCCATTAGGTCACCGAGGCAAGGAGGTGGGCTGTGTGCAACAGGTGTCATGTGCAACACTTCTTATCTGGGGGCTGGAGACTTCAAAGGGTTTCTAATGGAAGGATTCCGTAAGCCAGTGCAGTGGGAGCTGACAGACCTGTGCTCTTCTCTTAAGATATTTATGGGAGGATGATTGGAGCCAGCACAGAAGTGAGAAAAGGCTGACAGGGTGAACAGCCGCCGTGACTGGCCACACCAGAGGGTTCTTCTCCCTCGGTTACTTCCAGGATCTCAGGCCTGAGGCCGGCTTTCCACAGGAACTGGATGCAGGTACCACAGCTCCTCTATCAGGAGGAGAGGCTCCTGCTCCAAGCCCGCCATACAGCGTACGCCCTTTCAGGCAGGGATGCCACCGCCGGGGTCTTTGGTTCTCGTCCTGGTCTGGCTGCTTTCCCATGTGCCGCTTCTGTTCTGTGACTGCTCTAGGCATTCCTCCTCCTACAAACTACTATACGGTTCTATGGAAGGATTCTATAAATCAGCACTCAATGTGTCAGCACAGCTCCGACTACAATACCTGTATGATTATATAGAATATATATATGGTTATATAGACTACGATATTTATATGACTACATAGAAAGAATATATGGAACTAAGTATACCAGATATAAGTACTCAGTGTGACTAAGTATACCAGATATAAGTACTCAGTGTGACTAAGTATACCAGATATAAGTACTCAGTGTGACTAAGTATAGCAGATGTAAGTACTCAGTATGACTAAGTATACCAGATATAAGTACTCAGTGTGACTAAGTATACCAGATATAAGTACTCAGTGTGACTAAGTATAGCAGATGTAAGTACTCAGTGTGACTAAGTATAGCAGATGTAAGTACTCAGTATGACTAAGTATAGCAGATGTAAGTACTCAGTGTGACTAAGTATACCAGATGTAAGTACTCAGTATGACTTAGCTAGTTATATGTAAGCAGTAAGTTATACTTCAGGCACTAATTGTTGACTGTAAACTAATACACGATTATATATAAAGGAAATACCTGCGTAATAACACTGTAAATGCCTGTTTGCACAGCTCTCCTTCCTCAGTGCCATGTGGGGCTTACCACAAAATAAAACAGCAGAACTTTATCGTTTGTTACAGAAGACTCAACCCCTCAAGCAAGGAGTCTCTCACCTATCCTGTCCCCCCACTCCCCTCCCCGCCGAAGGCCCAATACCCCAATCTGGGAATTTCTCACTTATTCTGTTTTTACGGAAGACTCCACCCCACAAGCTGGGAATCTCCTGCCTATTCCGTTGTAAAAACTTAATCCTCAAGCTTGGAATTTCTTACATTTGCTGACCTGGGAGCCTGACCTGTTTCCTCCCTTCCTGCCTCTGAGGGTGACGGAGAAGCAGCGAAGGAGAAAGGACTTAGAGTGCCGACATAAACTGGTTATGAGTAACACAGACACTGGGAACAGCAGAGCCGGCAAACTGTGGGAGGCCTCTGTGGAGGGCAACTTCTCCACGCCTCCCGTTCCGGCGCAGGGTGACCCAGGCTCTGTTACATAAACCTTCCATGCCGCCTCTTCCAGCGCAGGGTGACCCAGGCTCCGTTACATAAACCTTCCACGCCTCCCGTTCCGGTGCAGGGTGACCCAGGCTCCGTTACATAAACCTTGTGCTCGAGGACCTACGACCGCTTCATGGCACCATGACTTAGCCACACGTGGAGGCTCCTTGTAAGGTCCGTGTTCCACCAACTACACACAAATAATAAGCTAAAGATAACCACATGTTCTTGTTTTGTGAAACTCCCAAATCACCACTGTTATCAATCTTCAGAATGACACACCAGTTCCGGCTCACAGATTCACTCCATTTCCACCCCTACCCTATAGATCCAAGTGACTGTAACCAAAAATAGAGTTCGGGGCCTTCACTGTCTCCTCCAGTAATAAGTGATGGGCCCCTGGTCCCATGTTCTCTCTTCATCTTTTTCTCATTCCTTTGTCGCCACTGAACTTGGGGTGCCCATGGGTGTGATGTGGGGCTGGTTCCCTACATGAGGGTCCCTTACACTCTTCTTCTTCATACCATCCTCCCTGGCCACTCCCCAGCAGTAGGACTTGTCACCATTCACACGCACACTCCATCCCCAAGAAGTTGACCAGCAAGGGGATACTTTATCACCCCTTTGCAATGTCTCCTTCCTTGGCTGGTGCACGTGGTTGCCTGGCCAAGGCCCCTGGTCACCGTGGTTTGAAATCTCCTTTCTCTGCGTTGCTGAAAATCTGGGTTGGTTCCTCACACTGTGTAAGCCCTGGCTCTCTCCCACCAATAGGGCGGTGGGGCGCCTCCCCATGAGAGAGGACCAAGGACTGCCCCAGAAAGTAAACGGAATCCAGAAGGGCCCCCAGATTTGTTGGAAATGGATTAATCCACACCGAGACAATGGATCACTCAGCAAGGCCAGTTCACTTCCTGCAGGGAGGGTGCAGCTTGCCCCCAGTCTGGCCAGAAGAGCACACCCGAACAAAGGAGACAGGAAAAATAACGTTCACAACGTGACACAGTCACCCTACTGCTGTGTCCAGTTTCCACCGGCCGGAATGGGAACTCACATTCTATGCTTGACCCAGCTGGTGAAAAACCTGAACACTTCCTGAATAGATAAGGGGAAAGAAGAGGAAGCTGGCGGGAGACGGTGGGGGCTTTCCACATAAGGAATGGCAGGCTCCAGGGTTTGCAGCTTGCCCAGTTCTGTTCAGACACGCCAGAGTGAGTCGAGGCAGCTGTTTTAAGACGTAGCTGACTTAGAGAATATATACACGTGGGTACGTGTTTATGCTAATAGCGGCTGATGGTCATAGTGCGAGAGAATGTAACTCTTCCTCCTATAACTTTCTCAAATATGTGAACGTTGAAGGGACTTCTTGTCTCTCACTGGTGTTATGCACGGAATCACTAAACTCCTTGCCTCTCGCGAGCACCGAATCAGGAGCGTCACATGCATTTATTTTGCATAACTGTCTGTAAACAGTTCATGCCAAGGACTATCAGGGTTCTCCACGCTATTAGGAGTAGAGTTCTTGGCATTTTGGGTCTAATCATATTAAGCACCCAACTCCAGAAACCCCAAAACCAATGAAAGAACTTCATCCTTAATCTGTTCCTCTAGAACCACTCCTGGTACCAAAATCTGTATTAGGGTTTTTTAGAGGGAAAGAACTACTGGAAAGTATATGGAATTTATTAAGTATTAACGCATACAGTCGCGAGGTCCCACAGCAGGCTGTCTGCAGGCTAAGGAGTAAGGAGAGCCCGTCTGAGTTCCACAGCTGAAGAACTGGAGTCCAGGAAGCATCCAGCATGGGAGGAACATGGAGCCTGGGAGGCGAGGCCTGTCTCCCTTTTCACATTTTTCTGTCTGCTCTTTATTCTAGCCTCGCCCGGCAGCTCATTAGATAGTGTTCATCTGGATTAAGGGTGGGTCTGCCTTTCCCAGCCCGACACAAGTGTTCATCTCCTTCGGCAACACCCTCACACACACAGCTGGGTCAGTACTCTGCACCCTTCAATGCAGTAAGGCTGGCAGTCAGTATTGAGCATCACATTGTCACCCTAAGTGGCTGTACCCTTTCTGCATTTACAGCAGCAATGAAGGTCCAGCGTTCGCTGGTGTCACCGTGCCACATGTGGAGCGTTCTCATAGATGCGTAGAGAATCTCACGGTCTTAATATGCATATCCCCGATGACATGCGAGGCAGATCATCTTTTCACGTGTCGATTTGCCGTCTGTTTAATTTTGCAGAGGTGTCTGTTCATGTCTTTGCCTCTTTTTTGTCTTCGTTTTGAGACGGGATGAGCCACCGTGCCTGGCCTTTCCATGTCATCTTCTAGGAATTTGATAGCTTTGTGCCTTACGTTTAGGTCAGTTACCCATTTTGAGTTAGTTTTGTGATGGGTTTGAGTCTGTCTCGGTTCGTCTTCTGCACGTGCTCCCTTTGCTTGTCAACGATCAGTGACTGCATTAATGTGGGTATATTTCTGCAGTCTCCATTCTGTTCCTTCTGTTTTAGCATTTTGTAGAGATGGTATGTGGCTCATTATGTTGCCAAGGCTGGTCTTGAACTCCTGGATTCAAGTGATCCTCTCACCTCAGCCCCCCAAAGTGCTGGGACTGCAGACGTCACCACCGTCCAGCCCTCTACTGTCCTGCTGCTGTCCACCGGACTTCACTTCTAACATTAGTAATCTGTGTCCTCTCTTTCTTAGACCGCTTGGAACCTTATCAATTTTATTGACCTTTTCAAACAACCAGCTTTTGTTTTTCTTTTTATTTTGAGACAGAGATTGACTCTTGTCACCCAGGCTGGAGTGCAGTGGCAGTTTCCACTCACTACAACCTCTACCTCCCAGGTTCAAGCAATTCTCCTGTGAGAGCCTCCTGGGTATCTGGGATTACAGGCACCTGCCATCACAATGAGATAATTTTTTTGTGTGTATTTTTAGTAGAGATGGGGTTTCACCAACTTGCCATTGCTGGTCTCAAACTCCTGACCTCAGGTGACCTACCTGCCTCAGCTTCCCAAAGTGCTGGGATTACAGGCGTGAGCCACCATGCTTGGCTAATTTTTTTTCTATTGATTTCCTGTTTTCAATTTCATTGATTTCTGTTATTATTTATCTTTTCTTTTTTCCTGCATTCATTGGATTAATTTGCCCTTCTTTTTCTAGCTTCCTAAGGTGAAACTTTGGATGACTGATTTTAGATCTTGCCTTTTCTCTAATACATACATTTTAGTGCTATCACTTGCCCTCTATGTACTGCTTTTGCTGCATCCCTCAAGTTTTGATAAGTTGTGTTTTATGTTCAAAAAATATTTTTAGAGTTCTCTTGAGATTTCTTCTTTGATCTGTGTGTTATGTTGAGGTGTGTTGTTTAATCTCTAAGTGTTTTGGCATTCTCCAGCTATCTTTCTCTTCTAGTTTAATTCCATTGTGGTCTAAGAATAGACATTGCATTTCTATTCTTTTAAATTTGTTAAGGTGTATTTTAGAGCCCAAAATGTGGTCTGTTTTGGTGACTGTTCCATTTAAGCTTAAGAACATGTATTCTACAGTTGTTGGATGAAGTGGTCTGTAGATGTGTGTTACATCCAGTTGATTGATGGTCCTGTTGAGTTTATGGTCTTACTGAATTTCTGCCTGTTGGATCTGTATACTTTTGATAGAAGGGTACAGACACCAATTATAGTGAATTAATCTGTTTCTCCATGGAGTTCTCTCTTTAAACAACTTCTAACACATCGTGCAAGACAGGTCTATTGGTAGCAAGTTTCTTCAATTTATGTTTCTCCTCTGTTTGATTTTTTTTCTTTTTTTTTTTTTGAGATGAAGTCTGTCACTGTCACCCAGGCTGGAGTACCGTGGCACAGTCTCAGCTCACTGCAACCTCTGCCTCCCAGGTTCAAGCGATTTTCCTGCCCCGGCCTCCCAAGTAGCTGGCATTACCAGATGTCTGCCACCACACCCGGCTAATTTTTTGTATTTATAGTAGACACGGGCTTTCACTATGTTGGCCAGGCTGGTCTTGATTTCCTGAACTCAGGTGATCCATCCCGCCTCAGCCTCCCGAAATGCTGGGATGACAGGCCTGAGTCACCACACATGGCCCCTCCTTTATTTTGACAGATCATTTTGCAGGGTATAGATTTCTAGGATGGTTATTCTCTTTGTCTAAGCACTTTCAGTATTTCACTCTTCTCTTCTCTCACTTGTTTGCCTCGTTTCTGAGGAGAACTTGGATGTGATTCTTACACGTACTCCTCTTTAGGTATAACGTTTTCTTCTGTAGCTTCTTTTAGGATTTTTCCTTCATTTTTGAATTTCTGTAGCTTGAAAGTTATATGCCTCAGTTTCGTTTTTCTGGATTTATTCTGCTTGGTATTCTGTGAGCTTCCCAAATCTGTGTGGTTGCATGTCTGACATTAACTTGGGGAAAATTCTGTCATTATTGCTTCAGCTATTTTTCTTTCTTTTCTTTTCTTTTTTTTTTTGAGACAGAGTTTTGCTGTTGTTACCTAGACTGGAGTGCAATGGCGCAATCTCGGCTCACTGCAACCTCCGCCTCCTGGGTTCAGACAATTCTCCTGCCTCAGCCTCCTGAGTAGCTGGGATTACAGGCACGCGCCACCATGCCCAGCTAATTTTTGTATTTTTAGTAGAGACGGGGTTTCACCATATTTGATGGTCTGGATCCCTTGACCTCGTGATCCACCTGCCTCGGCCTCCCAAAGTGCTGGGATTATAGGTGTGAGCCACCGCGCCCGGCCTTTTTTTTTTTTTTTTTTTTGAGATGAAGTCTTGCTTTGTTGCCCAGGCTGTAGTGCAATGGCACAGTCTTAGCCCATGGCAACCTCCACTTCCTGAGTTTAAGCAATCCTCCTGCCTCAGCCTCTCGAGTAGCTGGGATTACAGGCGCGCACCACCATGCCCAGCTAATTTTGTATTTTTAGTAGAGACTGGGTTTCACCATGTTGTCCAGGCTGGTCTCGAACCCCTGACCTCAGGTGATCCGCCTGCCTTGGCGTCCCAAAGTGCTGGGATTACTGTGGTTTCTTCTGCTCCCTCTTTGTTCCTTTCTGGTTTCCGATGAAACATATGCCAGACCTTCTGAATTTCTCCCACAGTTCCAGGATATTCTGTTCTGTTTTTCTTAGTCTTTGTTCTCCTTGCTTTTCAGTTTTGGAGGTTTCCACTAAGGTATCTTCAAGCTCAGAGATTCCTTCCTGAACCATGTCTAGTCTGAAGTCCTTGAAGGCATATTTATTGATATATTTATTTTGAGACGGAGTTTCGCTGTTGTTAACCCAGGCTGGAGTGCAATGGCGCGATCTCAGCTCACCGCAACCTCCGCCTTCTGGGTTCAGGCAATTCTCCTGCCTCAGCCTCCCGAGTAGCTGGGATTACAGGTGCGCACCACCATGCCCAGCTGATTTTTGTATTTTTAGTAGAGACGGGGTTTCTCCTTGTTGGCCAGGATGGTCTCGAACTCCTGATCTCAGGTGATCCGCCTGCCTCGGCCTCCCAAAGTGCTGGGGTTCCAGGCATGAGCCACCGCGCCCGGCCACTTCTGTTACAGGGTTTCTTGTCTCTGGCAGTCTTAAGAGTTTCCATGGTTGCTTGCAGAGCCTGCTGTTCCTGCATGCCGGCCTCTGTCCACATCAGAACCTCCTGATACCCATCATCCTGGCTTTACATTCTCGGCCGGAATGGCCCAGCATTCCCGCCATATCTGTGTCTGATTCTGAGGCTTGCTCTGTCTTTTCAAAGTGTGCTCTTGGTATTTTAGTTTTCCGTGTTCCTTTTTCTTGAGTATGCAGGTACCATGGTGGTCTGCTGTGTCTACCCACCCGTCATCTGGGTTTTAAGCCCCACATGCATTAGGTATTTGCCATCACACTCTGGCATATTGCAAAGTGCTCCCTTCTCTCCTGTCCCCACCGGAGTCCTGAGGGGGTTTTCTCTGCTTTTTGTTGTGAGAACCTGGCAGCATTCCAGGAAGTAAAATACACTGAAGCACAGAGGCCTCCTGTGACCGGGCACCCGCAGGCGATCCTGAACTCTCAGGCTTGTCCACCTGGTACTGACAAAGCCGGCTGTCCAAAAGATGGGGTCCTTCCATCTTTGGTGTCACAAAGCAGATACATAAAACTGAGGGCGAGTGTCACACAGGGCAGACGAGTCGGCAGCTGCGGAACTGAGGAGCAGGGCCTGGGCTCACAATTCAGCTTCTCAGCAGGTGAGCGGTGCAGGTTAAATGCAGGGTTTTTCTCTTGAAGGGGTTGGGCATCAAAAGGGAGGGGTGGAAGATCCTTGTCTTGTCTGGAAGTGGGCGGCGAAGTTCCCAGAACCAGTGCTGTCTTGCTTTTCCCTGCTTCTTCTGTGGGTTGTCTTGGTGATTCCCAGTTGTCAGTCAGCACGGAAATGAGATGATCCTGAAGTCTGACCGTGCCCTGGAAGTGGTTAGATCAGCTGCCTTGTCTCTATCAGTCTCAACTGTTCTGGTTAAAAGAGGAACTTTCTATTACAGGCATGCTGCTTCTGAAACACTTGGCACAAGGTGGAAATTCAGCTATGTAGGCATCACACTGAGTCACACGCACCCAGCCGCCCGGGCTTTGCCAGTCTGGTTCAGGTTTTCCAGTTCAGCCTGGATCCTGTGGGGACAACAGCCCCACTCAGCTCTGTCGTCTGCTGATCTGGGGGCAGCGGTTTGCCCTGTGGCCCCTCCTTTCTCACAGACCTAACCTAAGAAGATCAGTGGATATTTTCCAGCTTGTTTAGCCTTTTGTTGGGATAGAGTGGTGAATTCCAAACTTCATACATGCTGGGCTGGAGACCTGGGGGTCCACACATGTCCTTAACAGCATCACCTTTCTCCTCTCCTGAAGTTCCAGAGATGCAAATGTCAGGTGCATACATTTGCTTTTTTTGAGACGGAGTTTCACTCTTGCCCTAAGCTGGAGTGCAATGGCGCGATCTCAGCTCACTGCGACTTCCGCTTCCCAGGTTCAAACAATTCCCCTGCCTCAGCCTCCTGAGTAGCTGAGACTACAGGCATAAGCCACCACACCTGGCTAATTTTTGCATTTTTAGTAGAGACGGGGTTTCACCATGTTGCTCAGGCTGGTCTCAATCTCCTGACCTCGTGATCCGCCCACCTTGGCCTCCCGAAGTGCTGGGATTACAGGCGTGAGCCACCTAGTCCGGCCTGCACACATTTCCTTAACACAGTCATATTTCTCTTCTGAAATTCCAGACATGTGAATGTCAGGCCTTTTGTTGTTCCCAGCTAAGGGTCTAGTATTTTTTTTTTCCTGATAGGTAATAACACTTTATTTGAAAATATGAAACTGGCGGGACAAGAGAAATAAAATCTGAAAAACAAAACAAGGCAAGGTGCATTGGCACACACCTGTCATCTCAGGATCACCTGAGGTCAAGAGTTCAAGACCAGCCTTGTAGGGCTGATGGCCCCACAAGGTCGTGGGGTGTCCCTTATGCTGTGCTGAGGCGTAGGATCTGAGAAATAAAGAGACAGGACACAGAAGTACAAGAAAAACGCAGCTGGGCTCGGGGGCCACACCACCTATGAGCGGAGTCAGGCGAGGCCCCGAATATCCAGAAGCATGAGTATTTATTGTGTATAGGTTAGGGGGCAGGGCAGTGAGTGAAGTCATCTTTAAGGATAGTGATAGGGTCGTGAGCAATAAAACATGGGGTCCACCCCCATTAGGTCACCTAGGCCAAGAGATGGACAGTGCACAGCAGGGGGCCTGTTCCCACGAAGGCAAGGACCGTGTGCAGTAAGGGGTCCACCCCCATCAGGTCACCGAGGTTTTGGTTTTTGTTTTTGTTTTTTTGAGACGGAGTTTCGCTGTTGTTACCCAGGCTGGAGTGCAATGGCAGGATCTCGGCTCACCGCAACCTCCGCCTTCTGGGTTCAAGCAATTCTCCTGCCTCAGCCTCCTGAGTTGCTGGGACTACAGGCACGTGCCACCATGCCTAGCTAATTTTTGTATTTTTAGTAGAGACAGGGGTTACACCTTGTTGACCAGGATGGTCTCAATCTCTTGACCTCATGATCCACCCTCCTGGGCCTCCCAAAGTGCTGGGATTATAGGTGTGAGCCACCGCGCCCGGCCAGTCACCGAGGTTTGAAGGTGGGCCGTGTGCAGTGAAGACGGTGCAGTGTGCAATACCTTTATCTATGGACAAACTACTTCTAAGAAGATTTACAGGAGGATGCTTTGAGTCACACAGCAGTGACAGAGCTGTCAGGGTTACTGCCCGCCACCTTCTGGCAGCTTCCAATGGGTTCTATGGGAAGATGCTTTTCAAGCAGCACAGTAGCAAGAGCTGATAAAGTTCACAGTCACCAAGGTGGATTGCCGGTCTGAGGACAGCCGTCCACAAGAACTGGAGCAAGGTCCTACAAATCCTTTATCAGGAGGAGTGGCTCTCGTCCCAAGCCTGCCATACAGCGGGTGTCTTTACGATACTGAACGCTGCCGCCTGGGCCATGGATTCTTGTCCTGGCATAACTGTTTTTCCCTTAAATCATGCTCTGCACTGTGTCTGCTCTAGGCATTCTTCTGATTATAAGCTGCTCATTCCTTAATTCATGCTCTGTTCTATGTCCACTCTAGGCATTCCTCCGATATGAACTAAGATATAATTATAGGTATATATGTAGGGAAATATTCTTCAGTCACTCATACTATCAACTACCATATGATTATATATGGAGGATTATATAAAGGGATTCTTCAGCCCTATTTCTATAAACTAATATATGATTATGTAAAGGATTAGATAAAAGGAAATAGCTGAGTAGTAACACTGTAAAGTGAGATGTTCCTCAAGCCCTAACTGTGCCAGGGTTCTGCTTAGCTCTCATTCCTCGGTGCCTATATGGGGCTTACCCACAAGCCTGACCAACATGGTGAAACCTCATCTTAACTAAAAATATAAAAATTAGCTGGGTGTTGGTGGCAGGAGCCTGTAATCCCAGCGACTCAGAAGGCCAAGGCAAAGGCTGCAGTGAGCCGAGATCACACCACTGCACTTCAGCCTGCATGACAGAGCGAGACTCTGCCTCAAATAAATAAATAATAGGGCCAGACACAGTGGCTCACGTCTATAATCCCAGCACTTTGGGAGGCCGAGGTGGGTGGATCACAAGGTCAGGAGTTTGAGACCAGCCTGACCAACAGGGTGAAACCCCGTCTCTAAAAAAAAAAAAAAAAAAAAAAGTAATAAAAAGTAAAATAAGTAAAACAACAAAAAACAAAAACGAAATGTGGCTTCAGTCCTGGTCACTGCGCTCACGCAGCCTCCCCAGAGCTGTCACCACTGTTGGCTCCAAAAGTCTGTTCCATTGTCAGAATACACTGGGAGGGCTCAGGTGCCCTTTCATGTCCTTCCTCACACCCCTCCCCTTCTCACAGTGGTGCGATCATGACCCATTACATCCTCAAGCTCTTGGACTCGCGTGACACTGACTATTGAGGCTCACAGGTGGGAAGACAGGCATGTACTACTGTAACAGGAAAGGGTCCCTCGCCCCTGCAGGGTGTGTGGTGAGGGTGTGGCTCGCTTCCTCAGTGCCTTGCTGCTCAGCCCTCTGGAAGGGGCATAGAGATGGGCAGGCTCTGGGCTCCGATCCCATGCCAGTGTCTGGGGTGAATTTTTTTTTTTTTTTTTTGAGACGGAGTTTCGCTCTTGTTACCCAGGCTGGAGTGCAACGGCGCGATCTCGGCTCACTGCAACCTCCGCCTCCTGGGTTCAGGCGATTCTCCTGCCTCAGCCTCCTGAGTAGCTGGGATTACAGGCATGCGCCACCATGCCCAGCTAACTTTTTGTATTTTTAGTAGAGACTGGGTTTCACCATGTTGACCAGGATGGTCTCAATCTCTTGACCTCATGATCCACCCGCCTCAGCCTCCCAAAGTGCTGGGATTACAGGCGTGAGCCGCCGTGCCCGGCCTGGGGTGAATGTTTACAGCTCCTGAAGCGCCAGTGGGCGTGTGTTACAGGCACATTTTTAGTTTGCCATCTGCAGGTGGTTTGTGTTCATTCGCTCAATTACACCCTCTACCGTGTGGCAAGGAGATGCCTTTCTGCGTCTTAGGTTCTTGCCCTGGTGCACAGGAAGAATTGGATCACACGTGGGCTTGGAGAATGACTCCAGTTCTATCGAATGAAACTAGCTCTCTGCCAGCGGGGGAGCCAGAAGGGAGGGAGATGGTTTTCCCCTGGAGTTGGGCTGCTCCGTGGCTCTGGCTCTCCTCTGACTGCCCCGGCAGAACTCCACCTGGTCCCAAGGTTGCTTGGTGCCTGGGGTGCCTGTCACATGATTGCTCCCCCTCCCCTTCCTCTTGCTGACCAGGCCACTTGTGTCTTCTCTGCTGACGTGCTACTCACGATGTCTGGCTGCCTGTATGTCTGTCTACTAGGGTCTTGGGTTTTCGTAGGCCCAGGATAGGGACATGGCAGGCCACTGTGATCTTGGAAAATGCCGCATTTGGGCAGGAGAGCCTGTCCTCACCTAGGCCCATGGGGGTGGAGCCCTCACCAGGGACCCGCCTTTCTTTACCCAGCCCTTTCCTGCCTCTCCCCCATCACAACCATGCCGGGCTTTTTGTATTTTCTGTAGAGACAGGATCCTGCTGTGTAGCCCAGGCTGGTCTCAAAGGTCCTTCTGCCTCGGCCCCCAGAGTGCTGGGATTGCAGGCATGAGCCACCACGCCCGCCTCCCTCGTGGCCTCGTTCTTGACCTGTTGGTTATTTAGGAGTGCAGAACTTAATTTTCAGGTTTTTGAATGTTCCAAATTCTCTCCTGTTACTGATTTTGAATTTCATTCCACGGGGGTTGAAGAACATGCTTTGTGTTATTTCCATCTGTTTTAATTCACCAAGGTGTGATTTGTGGCCTAACAGGGTGTTTTTGGAGAATAATCCTGTGCACTTGGGAGGAATGTGTTTCTCTGTCGGCAGGTGGTCTGGAGGCGCTGCTGGGTTCGGTCACTGTGGTTTTTCAGGCCTGTTTCCCAGTGTGGTCTGGGGGCGCCGCTGGGTTCGGTCACTGTGGTTTTTCAGGCCTCTGTTTCCCAGTGTGGTCTGGGGGCGCCGCTGGGTTCGGTCACTGTGGTTTTTCAGGCCTCTGTTTCCCAGTGTGGTCTGGGGGCGCCGCTGGGTTCGGTCAGTGTGGTTTTTCAGGCCTCTGTTTCCCAGTGTGGTCTGGGGGCGCCGCTGGGTTCGGTCACTGTGGTTTTTCAGGCCTCTGTTTCCCAGTGTGGTCTGGGGGCGCCGCTGGGTTCGGTCACTGTGGTTTTTCAGGCCTCTGTTTCCCAGTGTGGTCTGGGGGCGCCGCTGGGTTCGGTCACTGTGGTTTTTCAGGCCTCTGTTTCCCAGTGTGGTCTGGGGGGCGCCGCTGGGTTCGGTCACTGTGGTTTTTCAGGCCTCTGTTTCCCAGTGTGGTCTGGGGGGCGCCGCTGGGTTCGGTCACTGTGGTTTTTCAGGCCTCTGTTTCCCAGTGTGGTCTGGGGGCGCCGCTGGGTTCGGTCACTGTGGTTTTTCAGGCCTCTGTTTCCCAGTGTGGTCTGGGGGCGCCGCTGGGTTCGGTCACTGTGGTTTTTCAGGCCTCTGTTTCCCAGTGCATCTTCTTCCTAGTGGTTCCATCCATTATGGGAAGTGAGGGTATTGAAGTCTCCACCTGTAGGGCTGCCGGCCCCACAGGGTTGTGGGGTGTCCCCTATTGCTATGCTGAGGCACAGGATCTGAGAAATAAAGAGAAAGGACAATGAAGAACTTGAGAAGAGCAGCTTGGGGGGCCACGCCACCTATGAGAGGAGACAGGCGAGGCCCCGAACACCCAGAGCATATTAGGTACAAGCAGGGGAAGGGTCTTAAGTGAGGTCATCATCTATAGGCTTAGTGATAGGGCACACATCATCAGATAAGTAGCAAGTGAGGGGGCCACTCCATTATCACCTAGTCAGAGAGGTGGGCTGTGCGCAGTAGGGAGCCGTGCCATGCGCAGTAGTAGAGGGTCGTGTACAGAAAAGGGGTCCACCCCCATTAGGTCACCGAGGCAAGGAGGTGGGCTGTGTGCAACAGGTGTCGTGTGCAACACTTCTTATCTGGGGGCTGGAGACTTCAAAGGGTTTCTAATGGAAGGATTCCGTAAGCCAGTGCAGTGGGAGCTGACAGACTTGTGCTCTTCTCTGAAGATATTTATGGGAGGATGATTTGAGCCAGCACAGAAGTGAGAAAAGACTGACAGGGTGAACAGCCGCCGTGACTGGCCACACCAGAGGGTTCTTCTCCCTCGGTTACTTCCAGGATCTCAGGCCTGAGGCCGGCTTTCCACAGGAACTGGATGCAGGTACCACAGCTCTTCTATCAGGAGGAGAGGCTCCTGCTCCAAGCCCGCCATACAGCGTACGCCCTTTCAGGCAGGGATGCCACCGCCGGGGTCTTTGGTTCTCGTCCTGGTCTGGCTGTTTTCCCATGTGCTGCTTCTGTTCTGTGACTGCTCTAGGCATTCCTCCTCCTCCTACAAACTACTATACGGTTCTATGGAAGGATTCTATAAATCAGCACTAAATGTGTCAGCACAGCTCTGACTACAATACCTATATGATTATATAGAAAAATATATAGAACTAACTATGCTAGATATAGGTATTAAGTATGATTGTATAAGCTAGATATATGTAAGCAGTAAGTTAGACTTCAGGCACTAATTCTGTAAACTAATATATGGCTGCATATAAAGGGTTATATAAAGGAAATTGCTGACTAATAACACTATAAGATATTCTGCAGGCACTAATTGTGCCTTGGGTTTGCACAGCGCTCCGTCCTTGGTGCCCATGTGGGGGGTTACCCACACCCGCCATTACTGTTGAACTGTCTAGTTATCTTTATTTTTGTTTTTAATTGAGTCTGGGTTTTCAGTCTCTGCCTTTTAACTGGAAGGGTTAATCCACTTGCAGTTAATTGCTGTTAAGGACTTGTGCCATTTTGCCGTGTGTGTGTGTGTGTGTGTGTGTGTGTGTGTGTGTGTGTGTGTGTTGGGTGACTTTCCTTTCTCGCCTCTTCTGTTACTGCCTTCTTAAACAAATATTTTCTAGTATTCTATTTAAACTCCCTTGTTTCTTTTGCTACATTTCTGAGGTTTTTAAAAACAAAACAAAACAAAACAACAGTCTCGCTGTGTCGTCCAGCCTGCAGTGCAGCAGCCTGATCTCAGCTCACTGCAGCCTCCGCGTCCCGGGCTCAAGCAATCCTCCCACCTCAACCTCCTGAGTAGCTCAGACTGCAGGTGCATGTCACCACGCCTGGCTAATTTTTTTTTGTAGAGACGGGCTTTTGCCAAGTTGCCCAGGCTGGTTTCAAACCTTTGGGCTCAAGGGATCTGCCCGCCTCAGCCTCGCACAGGCTTGGGCTTACTGAGCCGCCGTGCTTGGCCACATTTCATTACCTCAGTTGAACCATCTTCAAATTTACTGATTCTTGCTTCTACCGACTCAAATTCAATTACTTTACTTTTCAACTATAGAATTTCCAGTTAATTATTTTTGAATAATTTATCTCTATATAGTGAGACAATTTTCATACTATCATTTTAGTTCTTTCAACATAATTTCCTTTAGTGCTTTGTACATAATTCACATAAGCTGACTTTAAGTCTTTTAGCTGAGTTTAGTGGATCATGCCTGTAATCCCAGCAAATTGTTTGTATTTTAGTAGAGATGGGGTTTCACCATCTTGGCCAGGCTGGTCTTGAACGCCTAACCTTGTGTTGAGCCTGCCTCGGCCTGCCAACATGCTGGGATGACAGGCTGAGCCACTGCTTTAAATCTGTCGCTTATTTCCCCTCTGCTTAGTTTTGGGGGTCTTAACTGCAGGGTAAATGGCTCTAGCTGCTATTTTAACGTGGTATCCTTTCTCTTCTTTTTTGAGATGGAGTTTCACTCTTCTCACCCAGGCTGGAGCGCAGTGGCATGCTCTTGGCTCACTGCAACCTCCACCTACCAGGTTCAGGCGATTCTCCTGCCTCAGCCTCCCAAGTATCTGGGATTACAGGCATGTGCCATCACGTCTGGCTAGTTTTGTATTTTAAGTAGAGATGAGCTTTCTCCGTGTTGGTCAGGCTGGTCTCAAACTCCTGACCTCAGGTGATCCACTCACCCCGGCCTCCCAAAGTGCTAGGATTACAGGTGTGAGGCACCACGCCCAGCCCTTATCTTTTATTTCTTTCTCTCTCTTTTTTTTTGAAGACAGAGTCTTGCTCTGTCACCTAGGCTGGAGGGCAGTGGTACCATCACAGCTCACTGAAGCTTCAACCTCCCAGGCCCAGGGAATCCTCCCACCTCAGCCTCCTGAGTACCTGGGACCACACACAAGCACCACCACGCCAGGTTTCTGTTTCTGTTTTTGTTTTTGAAGAGACAGGTTCTGTTTGTCCAGGCTGGACTTGAACTCCTGGGCTCAAGCATCCTCTTTCCTTGGCTTTCCAAAGTTTTGGGATTATAGGTGTGTAATATTACAGCCAGACTGATTTTTGGTTTTAGAGACAGGGTCTTGCTGAGCTGCCCAGGCTGGAGGGCAGTGGCTGTTCACAGGCTCACTCATGGTCTGCTATGGCCTTGAGCTCCTGGGCTCCAGTGATCTCCTGCCACAGCCTCCTGAGCTGGAACATAGGTCTGAGCCACATCTCCAGTTTTCCACTGTCAGAGGCAATTTCAGATGTGAGAGACATTCTGTGCCCAGTGACAGGGCCTCACCACCCCAGCCCTGGTGTGCAACTTACACCCCGTCCTTGAGCTCTTGGCCGATACCGTGGCTGCCTTCTGGTTCCTCTCTCTAGTTTCAACAGGGGCAAGCTGGGCCCTGTTCTTTCTAATCTCCTGTGGGGCTGTCTTCCCTGTCCCCCAACACGAAGGAGAAAAGCAGCTCCCTGGTGTGGGGGAGCTGGAGGCCCCGCCCTGCTTGTCTCCATGTGCTGGGACCCTTCCTCTCCTGCCAGGCTCAGGCCCAGGTGGAGACCTCTGGATGGAGACCTGTCCTCCAGACACTGCAAGGTCGCCTGGGCAGGGCAGGGCAGGCCCTCTCTCTGTGCCAGGGGCTGACAGCTCACGGGCTTTTCATGAAAACCTCTCACCTCCTTCCAGGTTTTATGAAAGCCACCAGCTTCTCTTCTTTAACAGAAAAAGCCCCCAATTTTTTCCCTTTTTCCTTTGAAGCCTGAGGTCCCACCCCTTGGCAGGGTGATGGCTTCCCTATGAGGGACGCTGTGCCAGGGAGGGGCGCCAGCCTCCTGAAGCGCCTGGGGTCCGATCACTCACCTGCTCTGTGCTTTGGGTTTTGTTGCTAAGTGCAGTCCTGACAGCATCCGGAAGTTAAGGAATCAGGAAGCCTTGAGTTACAGGGTATGGACCCTGTCACCAGTCAGGCGGTCAGAGCCAGCCTTCTCCAGAGCCTGGGCCCCAGGCAGGGACTGGGTGGCACTGGGGCACACTGATGTGGGTGTGGGCAGGGTTGCGCCATCTTCCTCCAGCTCCAGCCAGAGCCTCCCAAGGGCGGTCTGACGCCCACATAGGTGGCCCTGGGCAGCAGGGTCTCCAGGCTGGCACGAAGGCTCCTGCAGTCCTGGACACTCAGCGTTTATTCACAGATCTCTCTGAAGACGGCAGGCTTTGTGCCTTGTCCCTCGTGGGAGCAGGCTCTATGGGAATCGCACCCCTGGCAGACTCAGCCAGCGTTTATTCACAGATCTCTCTGAAGACGGCAGGCTTTGTCCCTTGTCCCTCGTGGGAGCAGGCTCTATGGGAATCGCACCCCTGGCAGGTACTCAGGAGCTGACTCCAGCAGACCTGGGTGGGCACCGAAAGGGAGCTGCTCACACCCGACACCCCCTGTGGAACCACAGCATGGGGCTGGTGCTGCAGAGCACTCTGTGTGATACAGGCTGACTCAGATTTTTCCTTCAAAGCAGGGTTTACAGGACATTTTACTGTGACTGAAGTTCTGTGGTTAAGAGGGGGTGGAGGGATGGGAAGCCTGGCCAACATGGTGAAACGCCGTCTCTACTAAAAATAAAAAACTAGCCAGGTATGGTGATGGCTGCCTGTAATCCCAGCTACTTGCAAGGCTGAGGCAGGATTGCATGAATCCAGGAGGTGGGAGGCTGCGATGCGCCAAGATGGCACCACTGCACTGCATCCAGCCTGGGGGACAGAGCAAGACTCCATCTCAAAAACAAAAAACCCAAAACCAGCCACAGCCAATCCAAACACAGAAAAAATATACTGGAACCTTGTGGCCTTCTCCACAACCCCACCCCCAAGGTCATAAATGAGGTGAGAACACCCTGCCTTTGCCCAGGCTGAGCCCTGAAGGCAACTGGAGGGAGTCCACAAAGGCCTTATGCACATATGGAAGACAGGAGTCAGAGGAAGGGGGCACAGCCTCATACCCACCCCCAACCCCATGCAGGGGTCTGGCCATCGAGGGAGCTCACAGGGGCCCTTTGGGGATGAAGGCACTGCCCCCACCACCGGCTCTGCCTGGCACGGCCCAGGGACCCTCCCAGGTCAGGCTCCTCTGCAGGGGACACAGTGACCAGGACCCCCATTGCTTCTGATGCATGGGTAGGCTCTGCTCTTCTATGGGGTTTGTTTCTACAGCTGTTACTCCCTCTCCTCCAAGTAGAGGGGAGACAGGGCTCCAAAGGAAAAGGGAAAGGCGCCTCTATTAACTCAACAAGAGTCTCCTGGAGCCACAACTGCTGGAGGGCCCTGGCAGGCCTCCTCTGAGCCAGGACCCCAAAGAGCACAGCACCATCTAAGCGGAGGCCTGGCCCGAGCTGCCTTCTGGCCAGGACGAGGGCTCTCAAAGCAGCGATTCCCTGGACTCCCTCGCCAGCTGCAGCTGCCAGGGAGCTGAGGGTGGTGCTACAAGCCAGCCAGCTGCGACTTGAATAGCCGCAAGGTCTGTTCAGGGCTGCAGTGCTCAGAGCTGTAGGGAGTGACGCTGCTTCTCTCCAGCTTCTCACAGGCCTCGTGGAACAGATGGCCAAGGGGGCTCGCCTTCTTCTTTCCTGCACGGCCCTGCAGCAAGATGAAGGCTCCCCTGAGCCAGTCCACCAGGAGTGCAGGAAAAGCGCCTGCATGCAGCGGTGCGGAACAGGCTCCTGTCCTGAGGAGCTGCCTTCACCTTGAGGAGGCAGTAACCTTGTAGTGTTCCCACTCTGTGTGATGGCAGAGGAGGAGGGGAAAATATAATGTTTCAAAATTAAAAGCTAACAGTTTGAGAGGAAAAACGTTTTCTTTAATTATTATTATTTTTAAAAGACGGGGTTTCACCTTGTTGATCAGGCTGGTCTTGAACTCCCAACCTCAGGTGATCTGCCCGCCATGGCCTCCAAAGTGCTTGGATTACAGGTGTGAGCCACCACGCCTGGCTGAAAAGGTTTTCTTGAGACAGAGCCTCCTACGGCCTACAGTGGCAGGATCTCGGCTCATTGCAGCCTCCACCTCCCGGGTTCAAACGGTTCTCCTGCCTCAGCCTCCCAGGTAGCTGGGACTACAGGTGTGCACCACCACCACACTGGCTAATTTTGGTATTTTTAGTAGAGATGGGATTTCGCCATGTTGGGCGGGCTGGTCTCAAAGTGCTAGGTTTACAGGTGTGAGCCACTGCGCCTGTCTGGGGAGTGACAGTGTCTCAGTCCCACATACAGCCCCTCTCCTGAGAGGGACACACTGGACAAAGAGCATTTTAATTAATTTATTTATTTCTTTACACATAACTGAAAGTGATGTTACAGTACATAAGTTATTTACAACTGTGCAGTAATGTGTTGCAAAATAAATTATCTAGAAGGCAGCAAAAGTACATTGTGAATGTATATAAAACTGTACAGCGCTTACGGATACACTTTTTATATGATTATTGGCTCTGTAGTGTTTCAAGTTATGTTCTCAGAAAGAGAAACAAAATGCCCAAGATTAAAGGAAAAAATATACAAACCACGTGGATTTGACTCCATTAAAAACACTACGGGAGTCCTGGCTCTGTCCCTGTGCATAGGCAGGGGCACGGCCAGCACCCTGCTCCGCGCCAGGGCAAAAGCCCAGTCTCAGGCCGTCGCAACTCTGTGGCAACAGGACCATGGCTGGGATGGCACTCCAGCCCCTCCGACTTGCAGGTCACTGTCTGTGAGAGGTGGACACCTTATTATTTAGTTGATCAGAATGGAACAAAAAGTTTTAAAAATGCACTCCGTTCAACTCCTGAAATGCCTCTGCAGTCGGCTGGAGAAAAGGGCCTGAAGGTCGCCGTTTTCAGACAGAAGCTGCCATGTGTGCGGCCGGCATGGTATCCTCGTCCCGCCGGGGCCGGTGAGGCTCTGGGGCTTTGCCCCCGCCACGGCAGCTGGTAGAGAAGAGACGTGTTTCACCTCCCTGACGTCTGGACCAGTCTGGAAGGGATGGAGACGCTGTGGCCAAGTGCAGTCTCTCTCGGGGTCTCTCCCCGCCTGGGTGGACATGGCGCTCCCTCCTCCACACCCCTGGGGCTCAGCAGCAGCCCTGGGCAGCAGTGCTGCCCTCGCCTGTGTCCTGCGGCCATCCCGCGGTGTCATGCCGGCAACAACACAAAGTCATCGTTGACGTCGACCATGGGCACGTAGAAGGAGGGCACCTCGTTCACACACAGGGACTTGTGCCCGGCGGGGTCTAGCTCCTGCACCTTCAACTGCCACTCCATCCTCTGCACGGCGTTCAGGGCCGCGGCCTCGTGCTGCTGCCGCATGAGGAGGCAGGTCTGCGGGACACACGGTGGGGAGAGGGAGGAGGAGTGAAGGGAGAGCCCCAGACTCTGCCTCCCCCAGCAGGGCCGTGAACCTACCCTGGGACGGGCCAGGCCCCAAGGAGCCCTCTGCCCACTGTGGTGCTGCTGTCAGGGGACACATGCCCAGGACCAGCTGTACCTGCCCTGGCATCTAGTTATTACAACTGGCGGTAGTGCCAGCTGTGCTGGGTGTCCATAGACATTACTGCTGTCTGTGCCACCGCCACCTGAGGTCCCTGCCCGCTGCTCTGGGTCGGCCTGGGGCTCACCTCCAGCAGCTGATGACAATCAAACAGCTTTGTGCTTTCTACATTTGATAATTCTGTATGGCCAGTCATAGTGTGACTTGTACTTAGAGTAGAAACTATGCCATTTAAGAGTGCATATAAGGGGCCAGACTGGGGTAGGATGTATTTTGGGAACTCATGGAGAAATTTAAGTGTGGCCCAGGAAGTGCTGATATGTCACAGAAAAGTCTCTTTTTTTTGTTTTTAAGACAGGGTCTCAAGGCTGGAGTGCAGTGGCGCAGTCATGGTTCACTGCAGCCTCCTCCTCAACCTCTCGAGCAGCTGGGATTACAGGTGCTACCATGCCCAGTTATTTTGTGTACAGCTAGGGTTTTGCAGTGTGGTACATAGCTAAGTTTTTATCAACATATATTTATCGGCTCAAGTGATTCTCATGCATCAGTCTCCTAGAATTATAGGCACCCACCACCACACCTGGCTAACTAACTTTTCTGTTTTTAGTAGAGACAAGGTTTCACCATGTTGGCCAGGCTGGTCTCGAACTCCTGACCTCAGGTGATCCGCCTGCCTGGGCCTCCCAAAGTGCTGGGATTACAGGTGTGAGTCATGGCACCCAGCCATATCCCTATTTTAAATGACTAAAGTGAAATAGCTAGGTGAGGTGATAACAGCATTTTGAAATTGATACTGTCACAGTTTACTTGATAAAAATCTAATTGAAACTTCTCCTAATACTGCAGTGATACTGCCCCCAACCCCGCTTACCGTGACATGAGATCTTGCTTAATTTAAGGTTCTGACATTAATGATCACAGTGAAGATCTTTTCATTAGGTTTGGTCATTTTCTCTCCTTTGTGGAATGCCTCTTTATAGAAATTATTTTCTGTGCACCGTTTTTCTCACTAGTTTGTAAGCCTTCTTTTTACACTGACGCTATAACCCTATGTGGCCCTGCTAACGTACTGAATGTACACAATTTAAACTGTATTTAATTCGTGAATGTATTTGAAGTACTGTACAGACTTCCACTTTGGTCACCCAGGCTGCAGGGCAATGGCGCGATCTCCGCTCACTGCAATCTCTGCCTCCTGGGTTCAAGCAATTCTCCTGCCTCAGCCTCCCGAGTACCTGGGATTATAGACATGCGCCACCATGCCCAGCTAATTTTGTATTTTTAGTAGAGACGGGGTTTCACCATGTTGGCCAGGGTGGTCTCAAACTCCTGACCTCAGGTGATCCGCCCTCTTTGGCCTCCCAGTGCTGAGATTACAGGTGGGAGCCACTGTGCCCAGCCCAAAGTCCCATTTTAACGTAGTCAAACATTTATTTATCTTATAGGAAAGTGTTCCCTGTGTGTTTTTAGAGCCTTCAGTCAGTTTTTCTCACAGCTTCAGTTAGAAAGGGCCTAGAGAGGGTGTGCTGTGATGTGAGTGACCTCACGCACCATCATCTTGGGGCTGGTTACAGCTCAGACCTGAGCTCCTGCCTCAGCACAAGCCCCCAAGGGCCACAACCCCCAAGTCCTTGTGGCTCCCACCAGGTAGGGCTGCTGGTTCTCATCTGTGCCCACACCAGCACCTTCTGAGAGCTGCAGCAGGACACATGGGTGCTTGGTTCAGGGACCTGAGAGGTGCTGAGCCTGATTCTGCAGGTAGCCAGGGCCACCTGCTCCCAGGCCTGGTGGGCAACTGTGCAGTGTGATGCTTGCTTTATAGTTCTGTAACTTGGCAAGCTGCCACTTTCCACTGCTGCTTAGTGGACCCTCTGGGTGTCCAGGTGAGCAGCCCTAGCGACTGGGACTGAGGGTGTGCTGCCCTTCCCAGTGCCTACCCCGCCTCTGCCCGCTGCCCTGGCCTGCGCTTCCAGAGCAGTGAAGGGCAAACGCTGAGACTTTAGAGGGGGCTCACAGGGCAGTCCCAGGAGGTCTGACCATCAAGCCTAGGGTGCTGCTGAGCTGGTGACAGGAGCCACTTCCTGCACACCTGGACAGAAGGGAAGACTTGGAGGAGGCCACGTACAGGGGCAGGACCTCGCCTCCCTGCAAGCATGGGCCAGGTTAAGAGAATCTGAAATTGTCACTGGGCAGCGGCCTCCCTTGCCCCCAGGGGCACCTGGAGTGCCAGGCCGAGCTGTCGGGGAAGAAGCGCAGCACTGACCTTCATGCGGTCGTACTTGTCATCCACGTCCTGCAGCCAGGAGATGAACTGGCGGGCGTTGAACCGGTCACGCACTGACTTGTTCTCGTCGCCCTGTGGAAACCAAACATGGGTTTCATCGGAAGACCCGGAGACCACTACGGGAGGCTGCACCAGCCTGGGCGATGCTACAGTGACCTTTCTCAAGGGAAAAACCAAAGGGGCAACCTCATTCCACCGCCCACATGTTTGACTACCTTCAAGGCATGGTGGCTGGAGAACAATTTCTCCAGAATGGAGGCATGACCCTGCCCCATCTCCCCAAACAGCTTTCCTAAAATGCATGTGAAGGCGGTTGGGCCTTTGTCTCCTAAGCACCGGGAGGTTGCAGGCCCCGACTCTGAGCTGCTCCCCAGCCCTGTCCCATGGGACAGGCAGGGCTCAGCCCACATGTAATCCACTCTATACGAAAAAATCTAATCATCCAATCATTCAATGTATATTCAATACATTAACAAAGTCTCCTGGGCGAGCCTTTCTAGGTATGTCACTGTCCCTGTGTCCTGGTGAGAGATAGACACAGACAAAAATGGGCTCCCTCCCCTTTTTCAGTGGGCTCAGTAACACAGCAGAGGGTTCACGGCGAACTTGACAGCATCTGCTTCTCAGAACATGTAGAGCAGCGACATAAACACACCCAGAAACAAACTCCACAAAGGGGCCAAGGACAGAGTAACAGTCGCAGGGAAAGGGCGGTCTCTTCCATAAAAGGTGCTGGGGACAATGCACATCCACACAGAGAAGAGTGAAACCAGACCCAGCTCTCACCATATACAAACAAAACCAAAATGGATTACAGTCTCAAATCGAAGACCTCAAACCATGAAACTACTACAAGAAAACACTGGGGAAAATCTCTAGGACACTGGTCTGGGCAGAAAGTTCTCGAGCAATACCACACAAGCACAGGCAACCACAGTAAACACGGACAACTGGGATCACATCAAGCTGAAAAGCTTGTGCACAACAACGGACACCGTGAGAGGGGAAACATCTGCAAGCCACTTATCTGACACAGGATTCATAACCGGAACCTGTGAGGCATGTAATCCACTCTATACGAAAAACTCTCATCATCCGATCAAAAAACGGGCAAAAGATCTGAATTGACATTTCTCAAAGAAGACACACAAATGGCAAACAGGCACTGAAAAGGAGCTCAACATCACTGCTCATTGGAGAAATGCAAATAAAACTACAATGAGCTATCATCTCACCCAGTTAAAATGGCCTTTATCCAAAAGACAGGCAGTCGCAAGTGCTGGCGACGATGTGGAGAAAAGGCACCTGGCACCCGGCTGGTGGGATGTAAATTAATACAGCCGTTATGGAGAACGGTGTGGTGGTTCCTCAGAATACTAGAAATCGGGCTACCACAGCGTCCAGCAATCCCACTGCCGCGGATAGACCCAGAAGCAGCAGTGAGCTGAGACTGCGCCACTGCACTCAGCTTCAGTGACAGAGCAAGCGATACTCAGTGTATCTACGAGTCATCTGCACTCCCATGTGTGATGCAACTCCGTTTACAGTAGCTAAGACATGGAAGCGACTCAGTGCCCATCAACAGATGAATGGATTAAAAAAACATGGCACATACACAACGGAGTACTATTCAGCGACAAAAAAGGAGAGCCTGTCATTTTCAAAAACATGGATGGAACTGGAGGTCATCATGTTAAGTAAAATAAGCCAGGCACAGAAAGACAAATACCACATGCTCTCACTTGACAAGTGAAGTCATGGACAGAGAGAGGAGGAGTAGTTACCAGAGGCTGGGCAGGGAGGAAGAAATGGTCAATGGGTACTGAAGGGAGGAATGAGTAAAACCTGTTTGACCGCACCAGGGTGACTGTAGCAACGGCAACTGAACTTCGTATTTTAACTGGGTAGTTTGACTCAAAGGATAAACTCTTGAGGGGATGGACGCCCCATTCCCCATGAGGACTGAAGGGAAGCGTGCTTCCTTGGAAGGTCTGTGTGAGAAGCCTGAGCTGCTTCTGCTTGCTGCTGCTCTGCACCAAGCTCAGTCTGCACAGTACTGTCCTGACTGCCGGTCCATCACAGCCTTCAGCGGGTGCGAGAACCCACACTTTTCAGCATCCAGCCCCCAAAGCCTCGTTTGGTACAACTTTAAAGAAAATCTGTCACTGTGTAGAATGTTTTAACAAGGGACGTTGATAAAATACATCCCCGAAGAAAGGAAGCTCTTTAATGCACTAAGAGATCTTCAAGTGAACGTTGCGGAGAGCCTGCCTGTGACCACACAGCAAAGCCTGGTGCTGCTCGGAGTGCCCAGGGCTAGGTGGCGTCACGGGAGGGGCACACGTTATGAGTCCTGTCGCGAGGTCTGGACACCAAGGCGGGCATGTGTTCCAGGAGCATCCCCTATGGAGGATGTAGGGCCTGGGGCCCTGGGACCCCATGACCTGAGTGCAGGGCCTCCAAAGAGGAGGGAGGAGCTGATGCAGGGCAGGCAATGGGGGAGCCAGGGGTCCACGGCGCCCACATGGACAGATCAGTGGTGGCTGGAGAACGATTTCTAAGGCAGGAGGCCCCGGCATATGGGTCACTTGCAGGTACACAGGAAGAGCTGCCCAGGGGAGAGCACAGGGCCCTGGCTGTCCACATCCTGTGTTCCAGTGGATAGAACAGGTCAAAGGCAGGGGAGGGGCAGGAGTGGGTGGAGCCCCACAGCAGATGGGCTGGACAGTGTGACTGTGTGATTCTAGGACCCTAGGTCAGGTCCACCCTGGCTGAGAAGAGCTGCGTGCATCTAGGTGTGGGTGTCCCCACAGGACAGCCCCTGGGGTACCTGAGAGTTGCAGGTGGAGCCCAGCAGTTTAAACGGAAAATAAGGCCAGCCCTGAAACCTGCGAGAGGTAGGGGCAGCTGCTCCAACTGCATGGACAAGTGTTTCAGAGGTCTAAGGAGCACGGAGGGACTGAGCTGCTGAGGCCTAGCCCAGAGGCCCAGGGCCTTGCCCGTGAGGACAGCTGTCCACTCTCGGCTCCAGCCTTCTTGGCTCCTTTCTGAGGCTCGCCCAAGGCTAGAGGTACGCAAAGGATTCTGCAGCCCCTGCAAGGCACCGGGCACAGGGGCACCTGGGAAGCTCCTGGTCAAAGTACAGAATCTGTAAAGGGGAGGGGTGGTGGGGCGGGGGGTGTTCGGGTGCTTAGACTTGTGAGTGAGACCTGCAGACGGCCCTACCTGGCTCTCCAGGGGCATGTTGTAGACCTCAGAGTCCAGCAGCATCGTGCAGGCGCTGAATGGCACTGCCTGGTTGGCGATGGTCCTGGCTGCCCGGCAGTGAACCCGCAGAATCTCCTGCTCACAGGACACGATCAGCTTCTCCTGGAGGAGAGGAGCCAGGTGAGGTGGGACACAACCATGCCCCAGGCCCCACTGTCCTGACAAGACAGCCCCGGGAGCCTGCACCATGGACGCCCCGGCCATAGCCGCCCCTGCCCATGTTGGCACACTTACCCGCTCGATGCTGTGCTGCAGGCGCAGCTTTCCCCGGACTGCCTCTTGCTGCTTGAAGAGCTCCTTCAGAGGCTCCGCCAGGGAGGGAGGGGGTGCGATCTGCAGGTAAAAGGTGAGTCGGGGGTTGGCTGGGGCACTGCACTAACAACAGACTGGAGTTCAGGGAGGTCCCTACTTGGCCTCCCCTGGAGACCCCCTCCAGTTCCAGCAACGGGAAGCTTTCTAGAAACCACTGAAGTGCAGGACATGGGAGACCGGGCACCTGCACGGTGCCCCGTACGGCACCACGTGGGGAGGGCAAGGAGTGCAGGGAGAGGCACAGGACAATACCTGTGGCGTGCCAAGGAGGGTATGAAGCACAGGCGTGAGCACCCAACTCTGCAGAAGAAATACAGCAAGACAGTAGGAGCAGGCTGGGGTAGGCTGAGCTTCCTGTGTTCACAGAGAAGGTCCGCACACCCCAAATCAGCTTCAACCAGGGTGTAATGTCCAGTGGAACATGAAGGCTGACAATCAAGCCTCTGGTCTTGGGGTGGCTTGGGAGAGGTAACAGCACACTGGCCCAGCTTCCCAGGGAGGGCAGTGGGGCTGCAGCTGGAGGCGTGGTGAGGAGGCACTGCACTCCCACCAGCGGAAGGGTCCTCAGGGTGGGTCAGCGATTCTGAAACTACAGGCACACTGGGAAGTGAATGAGGATGTAAAGACAGCAGGGACCATCAGGACGAGGCCTTGCACTTTTTTTTTTGAGCCAGAGTCTCACTCTGTCATCTAGGCTGGAGTGCAGTGGTGGGATCTCAGGCTCACTGCAACCTCTGCCTCCCAGGTTCAAGCGATTCCCCTGCCTCAGCCTCCCAAGTAGCTGGGATTATAGGCATGCACCACCATGCCTGGCTAATTTTTTGTGTTTTAGTAGAGAAGGGGTTTCACGATGTTGGCTAAGATGGTCTCAATCTCTTGACCTTGTGATCTGCCTGCCTTGGCCTCCCAAAGTGCTGGGATTACAGGCATGACTACTGCGCCCGGCCGATGAAGCCTTGCACTGTTGCAGAAAAAAGGGACACACAGGAGCCTCGGGCCAAGCTGAGGCCCATGGTGCAGGGCAGACCTCAGGCCCACAGGGAGTGAGGTTTCCAAAGCAGACAGAAAGCATGGCCATGTGCTCAGGGGGCCTGCAGCAGTCCTGCCGGGACCCACCGTTCCGTACAGGTGGGGCCACGTGGTGATGGCAGAGTGGGAGAGTGGTGGCCAAGACCAGCTGGAACATGGAGGGGCCAGCCAGAAACAGGAGTGCCGGGAGCAGATGGGTATGTGGACGGAGAAGAGGGCGCCCAGGAGGAGCTCCTGACAGCCAAGGCTGGACAACTCCCAGCAGACGACCCAACACTGGTGACGCTGGGCACCTGCAGGCAGAAGGGGCGGCAGCTCCTGCCAGCAGAGCTCCAGTGAGGAGATGCAGGAGAGGGACACAGAGGCCCAGGGCACAGTAGTGACTGCCATGTGCATGGGCAGTGGTCTCAGAGAAACAGGCTTCCACCGGTCTCTTCCCCAAGGAAGACCTCTTCCAACAGGTCTTCCCCAAGACACACACCCACCTCAGAGGGAGAGCCCTCAGCTCACAGTGGACAGCCTGACGAGGTCTCCAGGTCACACCACCTAGGACACCAGGAGCAGGAGGCCCCACCTCACGCCAGTGGGCTCCTGCCTAACAGCCGTCATCGCAGTCCAGGCATGGGGCCTCTGACCACACCACTGCTTGCCACTCCCAGAAGGGCCCACCAGGAGACGGGTGGGCCTCGTTGCCTGCAGGGTTCCTCAGGCACATTCAGGGGAGGATGTGCATGTGGCAGGCGCCAAACCCATCTCTGCTGCCTTTGAACTTTTCTGACCAGGTAAAATCAGTTCAAAATTAATGATTAAAAAATTGTAGCTAAGTCTCTAGTTCACACACCTCACTGTTCGCCACGGTATCTACCCCGACGTCACAAGTGCAGACCCCAGTGGGGGTTCTGGGTGTGGGTTTTCAGCTGAGATGCAACCTGCCCGTCTGTGGCAGAGATTCTGTGGGCCACTCTAGCGCACAGCCTGCAGTGGGAACGGCACCGCCCCTTCCTCTGGCTCGGCCCTGGGGCCCCGCCTGCAGCAGGAGCTGTGCAGTGGGCCTCTGGCCGCTCCTGGAGCACCTGGCGCCTCGGCCTGCCTTGGTCTAGGTCTGGGGGGACCCAAAAGACCAGGCGGGAGATGCACAGAATATTCCCAGGATTACCAGGATTCTGGTGGCTTTTCCCCCGTGTTCCAAATTTTCTACAGCAGTCAGACTACTGTTTTGATACATTAAAACAAGAAAAAAACAGCAGCAAAGACAAAGTAGAAAAGGTCTTACTGAGGACAGATCCTAGGGCAGGTTTTTCTGACTGTCACGACCCAACTGCAATCTCTAACTCCTGTGGACGAGCCTCCTCGGGGACGGCTAGGGTCAGGGCTCCAGGAGAAGGGTCGCCCTGGGTGCAGAGCCCCTTGTGCTCCCAGAGAACAGAGCTCAGAGCTCGGCAGGGTGAGGCCCGCCAGCGCCCACTCCTGGGGTCCTGCACAGCCTCCCTGACGGGCAGCAGCCACACCCCAGTCTCACCCTCAGGGCAAGCTCAGCAGACCCTGTGGTCCTCTTCTGAGGGATGCTAGGTAGCTGAGCCGAGTCGGGGCCAGCACTGGGAGGGCTCTCAGAAGACCCAGGCCCACAGAGCCAATGCGTGGGGCAGGCCCAACTGTGCCTCGTACCACCTGCAGGTTTCAGTGGCCAGGAATCCCCAGAAGGAAATGGCCGCTGGTGACCAAGAGCCTGTTCTGGGCATAACACAACAAACTCCAGTGAGACGGCTCCATCAACCACACAATCTACCAGGCACAGTGTGAACGGAGTCTCGTGGTCTGGGAGGGGACTCCAAGAAAGGGCCAGGAGAATGTCACGCTGGGACTGGATGGACCCCGGGGACCTGAGAACAGGAGAGCAGGGGAGGCTCCGCACAACTCAGGCCGTCACCAAGCATAGATGGGTAAGCTCTGGCTCCACTGTGAGGAATCCCCATGCCTGCTGGGAAACACCCTGGTGGGCTAGGAGGTGAGACTCCAGCCAGGCCCTGCAGCCCAGGGCAGAGGATGCTCACGGGAGGCTGCCTAAGGTGGGAAAGTGCTCAGAGCAGGGCCCCGTTCAGAGGGATTTGTTTGGGTCCAGAGGGAACACAAGGGGCTGAGGGAGTGGCGTTTCGCCTGAGACTACAGAGGTAAGACCACCCTGCCCAGAGGGAGTTGCAGCGTCTGCTGTTCTAGAGGCCCAGGGAGGTGGGGGAAGGGACCCAACGTGCAGGTATGGGCGCTGAGGGAACCCACAAGGGTCCAAGGGAGAAGGTGGGCGGGGGCTGAAGACAAAAGGGTGTGGCTCTGCTGAGGCCATCCTGGTGGAGGGGGACCGGAGAGGGGACAGTGAGCGGCGTGACGGGGAAGCCCGACATGAGTGGTGCTGCGGTGCACCCAGGGTGAGGACACATCAGGAGACCAAGGCCTGCCACAGAGCCGGCTGGAGGAAGGGCCTCAGGTCTGCAGAACAGCTGTGTAGCTTCCGGCCTTTGCCGTCTATTCGAGAGGTCAAGGGCCAGGAGCAGTACATAAAGGACTCGAGGAACTCATGACTGGGGTGCCCCGGACGCATCCCAGAGAGAAGGCAGTGGCTTCCCGGGCCCCGCACTCACCACAGGGATGTGGAGCTTGCTGAGCGGCTTGCCGTCCAGGAGGTAGGAGCCCGTGTAGGTGACGTACTCGGCATAGCACTGAGGTGCCTGCGGTGTGATGCAGCACAGGATCTTGCGCTTCTCCTCGATCTTCTTCCTGATCTGCAGGTATTCAAAGTAGGGGTTGGCCCTGTCGCTGTGGTAGGGCTCAATGGCGTCCAGCTTGATGGCGTCCACGATGGCGGCCAGCGTCTGCTGGATCACCTCCCGAGTCTGCTGCGTGGACGTGTTCAGCTGCTGCTGCAACTGCTGGGTGGAGCGCTGGAAGCGGCGTTTGCGCGGATGCTGGGCCTGAGCGTCGTCCTCCTCGGAGCTGCGGGCCTTGGCCCTGGTGGCGGGGGCGGGGGCGGGGGCGGGGGCACAGTCCTTCTCGGAGGGGGGTGTGCCCTGCTTACTCTGGTTTGCGAGCATCTGCGCCCGGTTCCTGGTCATGCGCTGAGGGATCTCCTCCACTCTGGGGGCCTTAGGGGCTTCGGCCGTGGGTTTTGGTTCTGGTTCTGTGGCTTCTGGCTGGATGCTACCGGGAGCGCCTTCGGCTGGGGCAGCAGCACGGGAGGCCTCAGCGTTGTCCTGGAGACCAGCACTGTCTGCAGCCTGGGCTTGTGCCACAGTGTCCATGGGGGGGCCATCAGGGGTACAGAGGGATGCAGCAGGGGGGCCTTCGGTCTCGGCCCCCTGGTCTCCACTCCCCAGTGGGTGCTGTTCAGGGGGAATGGGTGGGGGCTCCGTGCTGGAGTCCAGATCCCCAAGGGCCCTCTCTTTGGGCACGGCCTCTGCCTCCACCGTAGCTTCGAGAACCACGTCCAGCTTTGGCTCCTCTGAGGGCTCAGGCTCCTGTTCTGTGGGGAGCCGGGTGGAGGCCTGGTCTGGAGGCAGCACTGGTGGTTCCTCAGCCACCAAGGTGGAAACGTCCCCACCGTTTACAACCACAGGGGCCCCTGGAGGGATCTTTTCTGAAGGAGCAAGACTTTCTTCTATGGGTTCTGTTTCAACATCTGGGACGTCTTTCGTCTGCAAGGGAAGCTCTGGCAGTGAGAAGGGCCCCAGGTCCAGGTCGTCCTCGGGGCCGGTGAAGGCGTCTGCCCAGGGCACCGGCTCCACCTGGCCAAGGGCAGACAGGCTGTGGCTGCTGTCCAGGAAACTATTTTCCAGGGGCCCCAGAGCTTCCACCTGAGCCACAGTAGTGACACATGCAGGCTCAGGGGCCACGTCCAGTGGAGCTTCCGGAAGTGACTTGCAGTTGCTGAAGAAGGACTCCAGCCCGGAGGGAGAGGTGTAAGGAGCCGCCTCTGAGGTGGAGATGGCGGCCGGCATGGCTTCCACCTCGTCTTTGACATCCTCCAGTCCTGGGTCGGTGACAGGCAGAGTATATGGGGCAGGGGAGGCGGGAGGGGCAGGGTATGGCACCTCCGGGGCGCTGAAGGGCCCTGGGGCAGCAGAGTGGAGGGAGTCCGCAGGGCAGAAATGTTTAGGGGACTCGGGGAATCTCTGCGGAGACTTGAGCAGGAGGTCCGAGCCCACGGGCCAGCTGACAGGGTTTTCAGAAGTGCTCCCAATCAGGCTGGAAGCAAGGGCCTGCTCAGCGGGATGGGCCCACTCCACAGGCTCCTCGGTGATGACAGCACTGAACGGACCCTCGTCCAGCGGCTCCAGGTAACTGGGCTCTGGGGGGATGATGGCAGCCGTAGCCTGCTGGTCCTCGGTGGCGTCCAGGTCCGGGGGAAGGGCCCCTTCAAGAGAAGGAACCAGCAGCTCCCCCCTGGGTGAAGGGGCAGGTTTTGCTTGTAAACTTGAGAAGACGCCCTCTGGAGATGGGGTAACGGTGACAATGGCAGCCGGCGGGCAGTGCAGAGCATCGACTTTGGGCGAGGGGAGGCCATAGTCTGGGGAGTAGTACCCTGGGGACAAGCAGGCAAACTTCTCCGTGGGAACTGGGGGCAGGGGCACCCTGTCTTCCATCGAGTGCGGCACAGGAGAGTCGTAGCTGGAGGCGGCAGGAACGCTCTGCTGCCTGAAGAGCTTGTCGCCGACGCTGAATTCCTCCTCTGGGGTCCTCCTAATATCAACAGAGACTGAACGGTACAGGTTTGTGGAGAGAGGCCGGGCCGGGGCCTGGCTGGCGTTTTCTGAAAGCCCACTTGATGCCACAGAGAACCTGTCGAAAAAGGAGGGGGAGCAGGCGCTGGCGGGAGCGATGGGCACGGGCGTGGAGTGCTGGGAGTCGGCGCAGTCGAGCACGAGGTCCGCGTAGTCGTCGGCGCTGCATGACGGGGTCCTGGGCGTGTGCATCACCTCCTCGTAGCTGGGGCAGGACAGCACCGACGTCGGGGTGGGTACGCCAGTGGGCCGGCTCTGGTCAGGCCTGGGGGACGCGGGCAGGGCCTCCTTCATGTGTGGCCCTGTGAGCCAGTCTTTGGAGTCTGCCCCTGATCCCAGATGCAGCTTATTTTCGGCAGCAGGTGGAAGAGGAGTCGACTCCTTGAGCTTTTTGTCTTTAAACGGAGGGTCCGGCCCTGGTGGTTTCTTGGTGGGAACGTCCAGACCCTTCTTCCGCCCATCGTCCACCAGCTTCGCCTTCTCCTTGAGCTTGGGGTCTCCGGACCGGTGCCTCAGTTTCTCCATCTGCTTCATCCTCTCCTTGTGCCGCTTGTGCCGCTCCTCGATCTCCAGGTCCTTCTGGGAGAGCATCCTCTCGAAGCTGGTCATCATCAGGTCGCCGTCCCCCAGGAGCTTTTCCCTGGGCCTGGCTTCTTTCTTGCCTGGGTCTTTGGCCGGCGCTACCTTATCATTCCCATTGCTCATTTTCACTGAGTCGCCTTTTTCTTTGTCTGCACCGTCCTTGAATTTCTCCTTCAGTTTGGCGTCGCTGAGCCTCGAGCCCTCGTCCCTAGACTTGTCTTTCAGCGCGCGGGGAGGGCTGTCCTTGTCCCTGGTGGCGGGCTTCTGTTCGTCCCTGTGATGGCGCAGCAGCTCGTCCCTGTGATGGCGCAGGAGCCCATCTGCATGCCTGTCCCGGTGCCTCTCCTTCTCGTCTCTCCATTTCTCCCTGTGTTTCTCCCTCCTCTTCTTCTCTTTTAGCATGCTGATGGTGCTGGAGCCATAAGGCTTTAGTTCCTTTTCTATTTTCTTGGAAGGTTCTCTCTCAGAATCATTTTTCTCTCTTTTTTCGGTAGAAAACAATTCAATGGTTTTATCTAGCTCTTCTTCGATGTCGGCTTTCATGCTGTAACAAATTCCGTAAGCATCCGCCTCCAGGAAGTCCTTTTCATACTGGCCAGAGTCCTTCCTGCTGCTGCCCTCCTTGGAATCGTCACCTTTCTCCTTCTTCTCGGCCTTTTCTTTCTTGGCCCTCTCTCGGTCGTGGCTCTTCTTGGATGAGGATGAGGAGTGTCTGTGCCTCTCCTTCTCTTTCAGCTTCTCCGGGAGGCAGGTGCTCTCCCTGGCCTTGTCCTCCATGGGTGGCTCTGTGAAAGAGACCTCCAGATAGGCAGTCAGCCCCGGCTCCTGCCCTCGGTCCGTGAAGCTGTCAGAGGAGACCTCGCTGATTTTGTCATTGGAGTCTTCTCTGTACTCATGGAGAGCTTCTTCTTCCAACTTTTCAAGCAGGCTTTTTTCCATGTCGGTGCTTCTCGAGGACTTCCTCTCCTTGGCATGTTCCTTGTCCGACTTCTCTTTGTGTTTGCTTTTAGCCTTGTCTTCACCAGAGTGTTTCTTTTCGGCCTTCTCTGGGAGCTTCTGTTTATTTTTCTTGTCTTGCATGGAGTCCACTGAAGCTCTGTCCTTCCTGTCCTTGTACTTTTCTGTGGACTCTTTATCCTTCTTCTCCTTGTGCTTTTCAAAGACTTTCTCTTTCTTGTCTCTCCCTCCGTCGGCAGCCCCTCTGTCCCTTCTCTTGTCTTTGGGCTCCTTGTCCTTCGGCCTCTCTGGGTGCTGCTTGTCAGAGGAGGACTTCCTGTGTCTGTCGGAGGCGTAGTTCTCCCGCCCTTCCTCCTTCTCCTGGAGGCTGTCCACCCTCTGCAGGTCGCCGGCCTCTCCCATCTTGAACCCGCCCCCCATGCAGTCATCTCTGTCGTCCTCACTCTCGTCTGTGAATATGTCAGCGATGTACCAGCTCTTCTCCTTGCCTTTCTTGTCGTCTTTTTTTTCAGAGAAGTCTTCTGAGAGAATCCCAGGGAAAGCCTTCTCTTTCTTCTCTTTCCCTTGGTCCAGAGCCGCTTTTCTTTCTTTGTCTTTGCCATGTGTGTCTTTGTGTTTTTCCTTGGTATCTTTTTTCTCTTTAAAACATTTATCGAATTCTTTGTCCTTCTGACATTTTTCGAGCATCGACTTCTCACTTCTGTCCTTGTCACTGGACTTCTCTTTGTACTTTTCTGGTTTGGTTTTCTCCTTCCTCTCCTTATCAAGGCCGTCCTTCTTCTCCTTCTCGCGCGCAGGGTGCTGCCGTTCCCACGGCTCCAGGCCCTTCCCAAAGTCACAGTCGGACTTGTCCTTGAAGGCGCTCTCGCAGCTGCACTCCTTCAGCTCCTCCCGATGCGCCTCCTCAGGCCTGGCCCTGCCTTCCCTGCGCTCCTTGCAGCTCTCGAGGGCGTCCTTCCTGTCCCGCCCGGTGTCTGCAGACTCTCTCCTCTTCTTGTCCTTTTCCGAAAGGTAGCCGGGGACACTTTTGTGCTTTTCCATCTGGTCTTTCCTCTTCTCAGAGTTTTTATCCAAGTAGTCCCTGTCTTTCTTTCGGAAGAAGGGCTCCCTGCAGTCTCGTTTCTCCCGGGCCCTGCTGTCCCGCCTCCTATCCTTGCTGTCCTCCTTCACGGTTTCCAGGATCAGCTTGGCCACAGAGTCGCTCTTCATGTCCCTGTAGTCTGTCACTGGCGAGTCCCAGCTGTCCTCCCCTTTGAAATCAAAGGATGAGTCGGACAAGTCAGAAAACCACCGATCTCGCTGATCATCAGATAGGCTGAATTTGGTGTCTTCATTCTCCAGAAACTGATTTTTGTTACAATATTCGTCAAAAGCAGAATCTTCCCGATAAAGCTTTTCTTTCTTGAGTTTTTCTTTATCCTCTTTAAAAGCCTTCTCTTTCTCTTTTGACATTTTCTCCTCTTTTAAATCATTCTTTTTCTCTAATTTTGAGGGCCGGTCCTTTGACTTCTTCTTTCTTTCCTCTTTGTATAGTCTCAGTTTTTCTTCTTTTGGAGACTTTTCCTTCAGAGATTTCTCCTTTTCTGCTTTATTCGAACGGTCCTTCTCCTCTCTGAAAGACCTGCCGATGTCTTTGATTCTCTTCAGTGATTTTTCATCTTTGGAGACCTTCATGATCTCATCTTTAAAAAGCCATTCTTTTTCTTCCGATTTCATTTTGCTAAGCTTCTCTTCTTTTTTAAAGTGGTCTCGATCATGCTTTAACACTTTTAACTTATTTTCACTGGAAATATCATTCTCTAAGAGTATAGCCTTATCTGACTTCTGCTTGGAGTCCTCATACTCGTAAGTAAAACTTTTCAGTTTCAGCTCTTGGCTGATGGAACACTGTCCTTTCTCCTTGTTTTTGTGTTTGTGTTTTGTTTTATGTTTCTTGACAACTTTCCCCTCCTTGTCCAGCTTGGGGACCGCACCCTCCGCGCTGGAGAGGAAGGGGCTTTTCTTCTCCGCTGGGCAGCCCTGCAGCCCACCCCGCTTCCTGTGCTCTTGCTTCTTCCTCACTGGCTTCAGCGACTCCACGCTGGAGCCCTCAGAGGAGTAATCAGACTCGCTTGTCAGTCTCGTCCTTGTGGAGTCTGATAAAGAACTGACCTCTGACCAAGCTGGGGAAGAAATGGTTTTCCAATTGTCTGTCCGCCAGTGCTTGGTGTGCTGGTCTGTGTGGTTGGGGTTCTGCTTCTGGGCGGCAGAGCTCCCGTGAGACGAGGTGGAAGAGGCGGAGAGGGAGCTGAACAGGGAGGGGTCCTTCAGCACCAGTGGGGACCCCTTGAGGCAGCTGGAGCTCCCCACGGAGTCCCTGTCGTCCTCCCCGCTCTCGGAGGACTCGCTCTCCGACTCTGAGGAACAGAACTTGTCGCTCCTCTTTCCAAAGCGAACCTCTCTGCCTTTTGTTTCTTTCTTTCGCTTCTTTTTCACTTTGTTCTTCTCCTTCTGCTGCTTGGCATTAGAAGGCTCTCGCATCTTACTGCCAGGCAAGAGCGTATGCGCCGAAAGTCTCAGCTTCTCTGCTGTGCCCGTGCCGACACTGGTGTCCTCCTCGTCCGACGTGTCGGACAGGATGCGATGGGGCGCTTTCTTTGGTGCAATCGTGTTGTTTTTAGTGTAACTTTTAGCCTCCATTTTGGGTATAGAGATGAAGCTCCTGGGCTTCACTTCTCTTCTGTAGTCCTTTTTCAACAGGTGCTTGTCGTCCACCGGAGGAACCCTGTCCTGCTCATCGTCTTCGTCAAACTCATACTCGTCCTTGACGGGGGCCGCGGCCTTCTGTGGCTCTGGGTTCTTGGCCTTGTGCTTGAGGCCTTTTTCGAACTCAGAGTCCGTGTTGTTGCCGTCAACTGAACTGGAAGGTGCGAAGGAGGGGGCGTCTTCCTCTTCTGAGCTCTCTGTTGGAGGCAGGAAGGGAGAGGTCACAGGCAGGCTCAAAAGGGCTCTTGCCCTAACGGCAGAGGAGAGAGGCTCTGCAGAGGTGCCCGGGGTAAGGCTCCCACCCAGCCTCTGCAGAGGCACTTTGCTTGACTCAATGGAAACCAGCCACTGGCAGCAGGAAACCAGACAGAACTTGGCTCACAGACAGGGCTGGCATCTTAGAAGCAAGACTGCAGGCTTCTCGGCAGTGACATGCCTGGGCGGGATCTCCTGCAGTCCAGAAGCTCCTGTAAACCCCCAGCATCCAAGGAGGAGCTGATGTGAGGGGCAGCACTGCACACACACTACAGGGAGCTCCTACCTTCCCTGTATAAAAGAACAGGCAGCTCAGGCGGCCGTGACTTACCCGTCGAGCTCTCCTCGCTGGAAGTGTAAGTGCCTTTGCCTAACAGAAGGTTCACCATCGTGGGGGAGCTGGCCACTTTCAGCGGCGTCTCGCCTTTCCTGTTGCTCTGCTGCGGGTTCCCTCCATACCGCAGGAGCAGCTTCACCACCTACAAGACAGTAACACCTGCGTCAGGGCCTGCTGGAGACGCACAGCTCCTCTACCGCTCTGTACAACACTGCAGCCCCTTCCAAGAGCCCCAGGGTCCGACCCGAGAGCAGCCCCTCACGGTCCAAGGCTGTGGGAGCCGAGCGCACAGGGACTGCCTGGCGAGGCTCCGGGCGCGGCGGGCGAGGCGAGGCTGTGGCTCCTCTGCAGAAAGGGCTATGGCCGCCAGGGCTCCCGCACCCCTCCTGTACTCTCCTTCAGAAAGGCTCTGCCTCCTTTGCATTTTTTCCACCGTTTCTCCTTTGCCGCGAGTAGATGACTTCCCAGGAATCTTCTCACGAAGGCTCTCCCCTCCCGCCAACAGTGAGCTCCTCAGCAGAGTGGTGCAGGAGTGGACGTGGAGGGCACAGGCAAGAGGTTAGGGAGAAGTGTGTTATGGGGGGTGGGGGACAGAATAGAGGAAACAAAGACCAAGTTTCTGCAAGCTGCTTTATTTTTTATTTTCATTTACATTAGAAAATAAAATAATCTCTCCCTTGCTTGATTTTACAAGAGTAAGGGTGGTCACACGAATGACAGGAACAGCCATGGTGACGTTTCCACAGCTCTGTCCAGCAGCTTATCACCAGCAACCTGCATTTCCTATGCCCAGAGTAACAACGCACTGAACTCAAGTACAAATATTAAATTTAACCCAACTTCAGTACAGTCTGAGACTAGAGCATTCAAAGAATCTGTAATAAAGTTTAACACAGACTCTCGTCGCTCACAGAATCCATTCCCAGTTCGTACAGGACACTGTTTAATCGGCACAGAGTTCTTACGTGTGTGAGTTTTCTATTTTAACTACAATGAAACCTCAGGCTTACAATTCTGGAGGTCAGAGGTCAAGGTGCTGGCAGGGCTGGGTCCTTCCTCTCCTCCATCATGGGGGTTGCTGGTAGAATTCAGGTTCTTGCAGGGCTGGGTTGGAGGTCCCCAGTCCCAGCTGCTAGGGGCCCCACACTCCTCGGCCCCTCCTCTAAGGCGAGCAGCGCAGGTACGGCCCTCCTTGGGTTCTACCCTCTCCTGCTTCTGGTCTCTCTCGGACTCAGCAGGAAAGGCTCTCAAGCTTTAAGGGCCCATGGGGCTGCCCAGGGCCTGCCAGATGACCTAGGGCGATTTCCCCACGTAAGGCCACGCACTATTAAGGTCTGGGGGTCACAACACGGGCATCTTGGGGCCATCGTCCTGCCTACCATGCCGTAATTCCAGGGTCTTTCACGTTTTTCATAAAAAAAAGTTTAAAAGCGGTAATTACAGAAGTATGAAGATGCATTGGGTGACCCAGCCCCCTCACCCACCACCACCATTCCCCTCGTGCCTGCCCTTCCCTACAGTGCTGAGTGAACCCAGACACTGCAGAGCTTTCTCCAGTTCAGGTCTCTGAAAGGGCCCATAAAACAGAAAATAAACCATAATGCCGTTCATCATCTTACCTACAAGTTTAATGGTCACGTTTTAACGTCAAACACTGACTCAGTGTTCTGAGATTCCTGCTTGTCTCAGAGTCTTCAATCACCCCCCACCCTGCAGGAACGAGCCGTGTCCCAAGTGTGCTCCTTAAGTGCTGCGGGCTCCAGGACCTCCCACAGTGGCCAGGCGGGGCTTGCTGCAGAGGAGCCTGCCGGGCGAGGGCAATGTGCACCCGGCCTTGCTGTCCTGCCTGTAAGCAGGGGCTCTCCACGAAGCTCTGCTGATGACTTCAGTGAGACCTGCCCCATCTCCAGGCAGCACCCCTGCTTTCCAGCAGGATGGGGGTGTCAGGGTCCCCACGACCTCTCTCGCCCCCCAACAGAGGCTGAGACCTCTCAGGCCCACTGCTTCTGGGCCGGCCACAATGGCCACTTTCTAAATCTTGAGCCTACGTCCTATGCACTGGCCACACCTCTTGGTGTTACCTCATTCCAGACGAGAGTGGGTCTGCCTTGCAGGTCTAACAGCCCCACAGTGGTCACGGGGACCAGCAGCAACTCCTGCAGGCCTCCTTCCACTTGGTGGAATCCTTCACCTGCTAAAATCCAACCAGACCTAAACGGCTAGTGGATACGAGCCTTTCCATAGACGGCGCTTGCTGCGAAACCTGTGAGAGGCCGTCCAGGTGCTGACCCCGGATAGGAAAGCTGGAGGCAGACAGAGGGCACAGCTCGGCCTTCAGGGTGGGAGGTGGCAAAGACTTGCTTTCTGGTGCCCCACACAAGGTAACTGGCTAGCTGTGGGGACAAAGCTGCAGAACCACCCGGATGCCAGGACGGGCCAGTGTGAAGGGCCGAGGGGAGATGCCAACCTTGTAGTGTCCGTTGTTGGCAGCATCGTGCAAAGGCGTGTCGTCATCCAGGCCCTTGGTATTCACCTCCGCACCTGCAGCCAGCAGCTGCTTCGCGACGTCGTAGTAGCCCCGGTTACAGGCCTCGTGCAGCGCCGTCCAGCCTGGAAACAGACACTCAGGACGTACGTTATGTGATCCTCGGGAACGCCACTCCCGTCTCTGGAGACAGCGCCCTGAGGATGTGCTAAAAGACAAGGGACAGGCGAGCTGGGGAGCTGCACTGTTGAGGGCTGCAGTTGAGGGGAGCAGGGGCCAGCCCAGAGAACCCTGAAATTCTGACTGAGGCACGCCTTGTGAGCGCAATCCATATGTAGCTTGTTAACCCTACACACTAACAGATGGCAGGGCTCATCTGCATAATCACCCTAAAACGGCAGGAGGTCAGTGAACACACGGGATAGCAAACAACAGCCTCATCCCTACCGATCTGGAAGCAGAGGTGCCTCTGCGGAACACGGAGGGGAAACATTGTGTCGGAAATGGGGAAACTGAGGCTGAGAGCGCCTGGGAGACTGAAGAGCTGTTACAGCAGGAGCTCCACCAGGGGAGCCCAGGCTCAGGCTACACGCTGAGGGCACCTGGGCAGGCAGCTTTCGCCTGGGGAGCTGGAAGCCCACCACCAGGCGGTGTGGCTGCACACATCATGGAAACAGAGCTCAGCCCCATGGAAGCAAGTGGCAGTGCTCCGGAGAAGCTTCTTTTAGAAAAATGCCTTTTTTTTTGTTTGTTTAAAAAAAATAAAAAAGAAAAGGTGCCAAATGAGGTTTGGGTCAGACAGCTCTAAACTAGGGCAGTGGGGAAACTCTAGAAGGATTCTACACAGACTGTTCTCGCTCTTCTGTTCTCTTCACACTGTGGACAGGCAGTCCTGGGGTATGTGGACCACCCAGGTTTGATATGGGTATTTTATGTAAAGAAACACAAAATTAAACTCTAATCCTGGGACCCTTAAAAAAAAATACAGCCCCTGGGTCTGGGGAGGCTCGCTCAGTTCTGTCCCAGGCCCAGGCAAGCCCGAGGACCCAGCCCTGTGAAGTGAGGGGAGCTCAGGGTGTGGACCGAGCCTGGGGCTCCCGGCTCAGAGGTACCCTCTGCTGGGAAACACAACCACTTGCTAGACACACCAGGGACAGACCCCTCCAGGGGACTGGAAGTGAGGTTTCAGAGAATACAGATTAAAATTTAAAATTCTTCAGTCCTCTTAAAAACAGGCCAGGCATGGCAGCTCCCAGCTATAATCCCAGTACTTTGTGAAGCCAAGATGTGAGGACGGCTCGAGGCCATGAGTTCAAGCCAGTCTGGGCAACAAAGTAAGACCCCATCTCCGCAAAAAATAAAAAAAAATTAGCCACGCATGGTGGCGTGTATCTGCATTCACTTGGAAGGCTGAGGCAGGAATGTGACTTGAGCCCAAGAGTTCAAAGCTTCAGTGAGCTGTGATCACGCCATTGTACTCCAGCCTAGGCGACAGAGCGAGACCCTGTCTAAAATAAAGCGAGAGCAAACAAGTTTACTGTGAAATACTTTCCAAGAGACAGCGGTTTCTCCTTAGCAACAGCAAACCCCACTGGAGTGAGTGTGGCTGTGAAAGCCCCAGGCCCTGCAGCACCCCACAAGGGCACAACCCTCTGACCCAATGGGAGGCTCAGGGCTCCAGCAGGGCCCTCAGGCCCCTGCCAGGCACAGGGCGCCCACCTGCGAAGTCCTTGACGTTGACATCCGCCCCCTCGCTGATGAGCTCCTTGATGCGCCGGGCATCCCCACGGATGGCTGCTCGGTGCAGGCGGGTCTCTCCTCGCTCGTTTCTCTTGTTCACTTTATCTTTGGTTTTTGAGGCAGAGTTGGGCGTTCCCTTCTGACACACTGTAGACTGGGAGGGGTGCTTTGGTGTTGTGTCCACTGCAGGCCAAGGAGGGGACAGGTGGGCATTACTGTGGGTGCCCTGCTCTGTCGAATCCTCAAAAGCCCAGGCCACCATCATGAGGTCCCTCTGCACAGGGCTTGTCCTTCGCACAGGACTGTGACCAAGCAGGGCCCCTTCCCTGCGCCAGGGACCACCCACAGGCCGGGCTCACCTGGGCTGTTTGCAGACTCCTCGGCTGTCATCTGCATGAGAAGGGCCACCTGCTGGCGCTCGGAGAGAGGGTAGCCGGCTCGGATTCCAGACAGCCCCATGCCAAACAGCAGCCCGGCCTTCCGGGTGACAGGTTCCTTCTTAATCCTCTTCCGCTCAGGGCCCTGCTTCTCTGTGAGGCAGGCGAGGGAGAGAGGGAGGAGAGATTTCATGCCATGGTGTCCCCCAAACCCAGGTCCTTCCCTAACGTTACGGAGCCCCCTGCGTCCACCTGACACCTTACAGAGCAGAAAGGAAGGCCTGTGAGTGGGGAGAGCACAATGGCGTTGGGAGCGTTGGTGCCGCCCACCTCACCTCTCAGCAGTGACTGCGAGACCATTTAAACACCTAGTTATCAGCCCCTCAAGTCGGCTAAGGCTGGACCTCCACCAAGCATTCACTCACTCCAGGCACCTCTCCTGGGCCTCCCCAGACCTCGTGCCACACATGAATGCGGTGGGACAGCTTAGCACCGGCGACCTGGCTCACACAGGACAGGTCTCTGTTAAATACACGTGCCTGTAATTAAATTCCACCTTCCCCATCCCTCCTCCAAACAAACAGTGCAGATATAAATGGCAGACACAGTTTAAAACATATCAGTAAATCAAGGCCAACCGGTCAGTACTGTACCTTTCTTCTTGCTTCTAGGCACCTCCATCTCATGGCATGGTGCTTCGAGGAGCGTACCAGCCTTGCAGCACCACAACAGGGACTGGGCTGGAGGCATCTAAAGGCATCAACACAGAGCACTAACAAGACACGGTGTGAGAGCTCGGCTGCTTCCACCTCAGCCTCCTCAAGCGAGGACGCCCTGCACTCATCTGACCCGTTACAGAACGCTAGGCCAGCTTCTAACACAACTCATGTGCTGTGTCTTTTAAAAGAGGCAGGAGGCAAGGGTGGGGAAGAGAAGACGATGCCCTGAGCACCGAGAGCCGGGGGCACAGAAGCTGCCTCCTCCTCTGCCTGACAGTGACCTCCTGTGGATGGAAATCCTCCTCCAGCTGTCCTGTGGGTTCTGGGGTGTTCTAGAAGCTGCCTTCTCCTCTGCCTGACAGTGACCTCCTGTGGATGGAAATGCTCCTCCAGCTGCCCTGTGGGTTCTGGGGTGTTCTAGGTCATGGGGTGCAAACTGCAGAGATGCAGCCCAGAGGCAGGGCTCTGCAGAGGCCTGACATGGGGAAGAAAGGCCACCAGGGAGACGTGGCCCTCTAAAGCTCTCCTCTGAGGCACCTCCCTTCCCTTCCATTCAGCACATCCAAGAAGCCTCTCTCTTCAAGGACTTAACTTCTCCCTCAGCTGGTGTCTGACATCGGTCACAATGGACTCAGTGGATCCCACAACTGCATGGTCACTGCAACACAGAAGGGTCTTAACTGGTCTCGGCTCAGTTCCCAGGGCGCAACTCCCTTGCTTTTCACCACCAAAGGCCCTGTGAATGTGCCCACTGATGTGTCCGTCATTTTCCTAAGACACTATCCACCCACCCTAATTCTTTAAACGGTTATTTTAGGCTCCCTTCTTAAGAATGAGGTCTGTGACATGCTGAGAATGTGGATTTGTGTGTTCTGCGGACCAACTAGACACACTGACCCGCGTCACTCTCATGGTCAAAACCCCAAGTACTGCAGGCTGCCATCACTACCACCAGCAGCTAGCTTTTGAACGGTCCTCAATGCAAGCACTTGGGCTCTGGTGCCAGCCCCCCATATAATCTGGCAAACACAATGGTGGGGAGGCAGCCCTGCCACTGGCCACGAGCCCCAGCCCACTGGCGTATCCACACCTTAGCAGTGAGCTTGGGTTGTAGCTGCCAAGTCAGGCGCTTGGCTGTGGGTCTCTGTGCGCACCCCATGCCTTCCCTGTACTCTCCATGCTGCCCACCAGCAGGCTCTCCCTAGGCTGCTTCCCACAGCCATGTCTCAACAGCAAGAGAAGCAGGCGCCTGCTGCCTCCCTCTAGGAAAGAGGCAGCAAAGGTGCTGGAGAAACCTGGGTGCTCTGGGACCCCAGCTCCCCCACCCAAAGTCCTCAAGTCCTCCTCTCTCCAGGATGGGGGCCCACGGTCGCCTGGACAAGAAGCTGAGAACCTCTGCAGGGCCCTCACCTCCACGACCTAGCCACACACATTCAAAGGCCTGCTCCCTCCACCACCCAGAGCAGGGGAGTTACTGTTTTAGAGACATGAAGCCTGCTGAGAACACGAGGAAAGCAGAATCCCCGAGACACACAGACTTCGGCAAGGTTCACACAGCACAGGAGACGCCGGGGAGTACATGGCATCTCCTCACTCCCCTGCACACCATCAGAATCAAAAGAAGTGGGCCAGCCCCACTCTGTGCTGTGTGTGGACACGGGGTGGACGCAGGAAGGAGGTGGTGCAGGATTTGGGCAGTAGTATGTTCAGATCCCAAAGGGCAGATGTGTCCACGTTCTTAAGTTATCAAAGGATCCTAAGAGGCATGTGTCAGGTAAACAGGCAGAGGCAGAGGCATTCCTCAGAAGTCAGCCTTTAGACTGGCAGGCCAGGAACCCACACTGCACCCCTGGATCCATGGGCAGCGAAGAGCTGCTTTCTGTGGCAAACACAACTTGTCCCACTCCTGCAGGATGGCTGCAAGCCCCAGGCCAGCCGTCTCCCATGCAGCAGGCCTCCATGTCCAGACTGGGCAGGATTCAGTGCCCCCAGTGACTTCCTGGGTGGGCTCCAGGGCCTGATCCTCATCCCTCAGGGTCCAGGCCACATCCCTTCCTCTCCCCACCAGGCCTGCTCTCTGCTTCTGCTCTGAGCTTTGGTGAAGAAACACTGAGTTCACACGGCCAGGACAGGTTTACATGGCTCCCAGGAATTCACATGGAAGGTGCCGCCAGCCTCCTGGTGAATTACGGTGCCTGGAGCCACCACAGGGACCTCACTCTGCCCCAAACTTAGGAAGAGCTCACTCCCGGGAAGCAGCAACTTTTCACCCAGCTCCCCCAGTCCCAAAACAGGACATTTTACTTATCTGAACATAAAAAAGTCCAATATGAAATCAGATCTCCCAGGATGCCAATTTCTCCACTGTGAAGCAAGCACCTGCAGCCATGAGCATCCAAAAGGCCCACAACACACACCAAACCCCACGCAAGCTCCGGAGCCCAGCAAACCTTCATGTCTGTCAGGCCTGAGACAATGCCCACTCCAGTGGCCTCTGGGGTAGAGGGAACGCAGCACAAAAACCCCACCCTTGGAGAGAGACCCCTGTGTACCACAGCCCGTGGCTCGACAGTGATCTGCTCTCCATTCCAGCCCAGCAAAGCCGTGGTCTGAGAGCAGCTGAGTGGGTCACTGACGTGCACACACACCAAAGGCACCTGCACCCTCAGGTGCCACAGAAGCAGGTTCCACAGAGGAGACACGCACTGCCTGCCTGCCCTCCTCCCCCGGCCTGGGCCGACCTGGAGCTGTATGCCCCTGAGAAAGGGCCCTCTGAGAGGAGAGGAGGCAAAACCTGCTCCCTGCCCCTCCACAGTGCAGAGCACAGTGGGTGTGGGGTGCTGTCTGCAGGTAAGAGAGTGAGAGCACCTAGAGCTACCTCTAGGGACCACCAGCATGTCCCTTGAGGTGCTCTGTGCAGGTGGGATGGGGGGATGTGACCTCCCTGGAGGTGCTCTGTGCTGGTGGGATGGGGGGCTGTGATCTGCTGGGGGGTGCTCTGTGCAGGTGGGATGGGGGGATGTGACCTCCAGGGGGGTGCTCTGTGCAGGTGGGATGGGGGGCTGTAACTCGCCTGAGGGTGCCCTGCAAGAAACATCTTCTCTATCTGGCTGCCTTTTGAGACAAGGTCTTGCTCTGTAGCCACGGATGGAGTGCAGTGGGGCAATCTCAGCTCACCACAGATTCGGTCTCCCAGATTCAAGCAATCCTCCCCACTTTAGTCTCCGGAGTAGCTGGGACCACGGGCACGTGTACCACCACATCTGGCTGCTTTTAACGTCTTCCCTTTGCTGTTCCGAAAACGTCTCATCAGAGTCATATTTAAATGTGTAATTATTGTTCTTTCTCCTGCATATAATTGTGTCTTTATAAACCTTGAAAAACCCTCTGGAGCTGCCATCTCCCTGCCCCTGCTCTTTTTGCAGCTCTGCCACATTCTCTCCTCCGTAGCTCCCCGTCTCATTTTCTCTTTCTCTCTTCCTCTTTTTTTTTTTTTTTGAGAAGGGAGTCTCGCTCTATCGCCCACAACCTCCGCCTCCTGGGTACACCTGCTTCTCCTGCCTCAGCCTCCCGAGTAGCTGAAGCTACAGGCATGCACCACCATACCAGGCTAATTTTTGTACTTTTAGTAGAGCCAGGGTTTCATCACATTGGCCAGCCAGGTCTCAACTTCATCACCTCAGGTGAGCTACCCCCCTCAGCCTCCCAAAGTGCTGGGATTACAGGTGGGAGCCACCACATCCAGCATTTTCTTTCTGTGCCCCACTCTAGGCAATTTCTTTTGTTAGAACTTCCAATTCACCAATACTTTCTTATGTGTTATCTGATAAGCTACATCATCTGCTGACTGCGTTTTTAATTTCAGTGATTATAGTTTTCATTTCCAGATATTCCACTGGTACTTTAGAAATATCTGTGTGATACTTGACAGTTTTCAATCCTCTCACTGCACTCTACTGATGGATACTGTGAGCATGTGAGGTCCCTGGGCTGACCCCTGCTGACTCTCTCAGGACAGCTTTCTTCCTCAAGGTCTGTAATTCCCACCAGGCTCTTCATCTATCTGCACTCTGAGAGCCAGGAGAGGGTTTGCTTTTGCTGTGGTGGGGGCCTCCGGCAGTATGCGACACTTCCAGCAGCATAAAACAGCACAAACCCAAATGCCAGCAGCATAGAACAGCACACATCCAAATGCCAGCCCCACCAGAGGGCAGGACTGGGTCAGAAGTCTCTGGCGTGACCTCTCAAAGCCCTCCATTCCTCCTCAGCACCTGTCCCCTCTTAGCTGGGGGAAGAGTGTCTTTCCTGATAGCCCAAGGTGTCCACTCCTGAAGGGACAAGCTTTCTGTGGGGTCTGGGCCTAGAGCCCTTTCCTCTGCCTGCCTGGGAGGTCTGAGGCTGGCCTCCAATACAGAGACCCTCAAAGAGCCCCAGGGATGTGGAGCCGCAAGGCCTCAGCTACTCATCTAAACAGAAGCCTTTTGCAGCAATTACTTTGCCCCCCTAATTTCTAGGCTTTTCCAGCAAGGGTTTTTAGCAGACACACTCCGCATAGGAAAATGTGATTCCTACGTCCCACCATAAAATTCTAAGATGTCAGTACACTCTCAATTCTACTTTACAAAGGGATGGATGTTTCCATGGTGATATTTTGAGACAACAGAAAGTTCATGGGCAATGTTACAGCTCATGTAACTGATCAGCAGGGCCAGGCGCAGCTTTGCTGCCAGCCCCACAGAGGTGAGGCACCAATGAGCACGGCTGCTGCTCACAGCTTCTGCCTCACTTGACCTCAAACACACGCCGTCCAAACCAAACATGTGGCCTAGTCCTGGTGTTCGAAGCCATGAAATACAGCACTTCTGGCTGAGAGGTCTCAGTCACAGCCTGTCTCACGGGGCGGGTGGTCCAGATCACCAAAGTTCCCACCTGAGCACTGAGCTCAGTACTCGTACAACTCCAAGGGACAGTGCACCCTCCTCAGGCCAGCAAGACAGAAGCTCCAAACAGCCTGTCCTGGGCCAACAAGAGAAGCTGGCAGGGCCACCGTTGAGCAGTGTGGGCCACCTTGTGGTGAGACTGGCTTCTCCTTCCAACTTCCAGGTTTCTCTGTCAATTATCATCATTGATCACTCAAAGAAAGACAGGGCCTATACCTGTCTGCTGTGTGACTTCAGCCCTCCCCACCTCCGACAGGGGCTATGGTCATCCCTTAAGCCTTTCAGCTTCAGCTTCTGCAGGGTACTGAAGGGGTCACACAGAGGTGAGGCTGTCGCCCAGCCCTTGCCTGCACCATCCCCATGCCTTCCCCATCTCGGCTGAGGGCGACAGCAGGGCCAGTTCCATTCCATACGGGAAGCTTGTGGAGGCAAATAGGGTCATGTGGCAAGGGTCAAGGTGGGAAGGAGGAGGGCCAAGCCCAATGTTGGTTTCACCAGCATCAGCTGTCACCACGGTGAACAGGAAAGCAGGAAGGAAGGAAGCAATGCCTGCAAGAGGGCTCAGACGACAACCAAACAGAACAGCTTCCCACCTGGTCTCCTTTTTACACTCACAAACAGAACAGCTTCCCACCCGGCCTCCTTTACACTCACAAACAACAGTTTCCCACCCGGCCTCCTTTACACTCGCAAACAGAACGGCTTCCCACCCGGCCTCCTTTACACTCACAAACAGAACAGCCGGCCTCCTTTACACTCACAAACAGAACAGCTTCCCACCCTGGCCTCCTTTACACTCACAAACAGAACGGCTTCCCACCCTGGCCTCCTTTACACTCACAAACAGAACGGCTTCCCACCCTGGCCTCCTTTACACTCACAAACAGAACAGCTTCCCACCCTGGCCTCCTTTACACTCACAAACAGAACGGCTTCCCACCCTGGCCTCCTTTACACTCACAAACACATCAGCTTCCCACCCTGGCCTCCTTTACACTCACAAACAGAACAGCTTCCCACCCGGCCTCCTTTACACTCACAAACAGAACGGCTTCCCACCCTGGCCTCCTTTACACTCACAAACAGAACAGCTTCCCACCCTGGCCTCCTTTACACTCACAAACAGAACGGCTTCCCACCCGGCCTGCTTTACACTCACAAACAGAACAGCTTCCCACCCTGGCCTCCTTTACACTCGCAAACAGAACGGCTTCCCACCCGGCCTCCTTTACACTCACAAACAGAACAGCCGGCCTCCTTTACACTCACAAACAGAACGGCTTCCCACCCTGGCCTCCTTTACACTCACAAACAGAACGGCTTCCCACCCTGGCCTCCTTTACACTCACAAACACATCAGCTTCCCACCCTGGCCTCCTTTACACTCACAAACAGAACAGCTTCCCACCCGGCCTCCTTTACACTCACAAACAGAACAGCTTCCCACCCGGCCTCCTTTACACTCACAAACAGAACGGCTTCCCACCCTGGCCTCCTTTACACTCACAAACAGAACAGCTTCCCACCCTGGCCTCCTTTTTACACTCACAAACACATCAGCTTCCCACCCTGGCCTCCTTTACACTCACAAACAGAACAGCTTCCCACCCGGCCTCCTTTACACTCACAAACAGAACAGCTTCCCACCCGGCCTCCTTTACACTCACAAACAGAACGGCTTCCCACCCTGGCCTCCTTTACACTCACAAACAGAACAGCTTCCCACCCGGCCTCCTTTACACTCACAAACAGAACAGCTTCCCACCCTGACCTCCTTTACACTCACAAACAGAACAGCTTCCCACCCTGGCCTCCTTTACACTCACAAACAGAACAGCTTCCCACCCTGGCCTCCTTTACACTCACAAACAGAACGGCTTCCCACCCTGGCCTCCTTTTTACACTCACAAACAGAACGGCTTCCCACCCGGCCTCCTTTACACTCACAAACAGAACAGCTTCCCACCCTGGCCTCCTTTACACTCACAAACAGAACAGCTTCCCACCCTGGCCTCCTTTACACTCACAAACAGAACAGCTTCCCACCCTGGCCTCCTTTACACTCACAAACACATCAGCTTCCCACCCTGGCCTCCTTTACACTCACAAACACATCAGCTTCCCACCCTGGCCTCCTTTACACTCACAAACAGAACAGCTTCCCACCCTGGCCTCCTTTACACTCACAAACAGAACAGCTTCCTACCCTGGCCTCCTTTACACTCACAAACACATCAGCTTCCCACCCTGGCCTCCTTTACACTCACAAACACATCAGCTTCCCACCCTGGCCTCCTTTACACTCACAAACAGAACAGCTTCCCACCCTGGCCTCCTTTACACTCACAAACAGAACAGCTTCCCACCCGGCCTCCTTTACACTCACAAACAGAACAGCTTCCCACCCTGGCCTCCTTTACACTCACAAACAGAACAGCTTCCCACCCTGGCCTCCGTTACACTCACAAACACATCAGCTTCCCACCCTGGCCTCCTTTACACTCACAAACAGAACAGCTTCCCACCCTGGCCTCCTTTACACTCACAAACAGAACAGCTTCCCACCCTGGCCTCCTTTACACTCACAAACAGAACAGCTTCCTACCCTGGCCTCCTTTACACTCACAAACACATCAGCTTCCCACCCTGGCCTCCTTTACACTCACAAACACATCAGCTTCCCACCCTGGTCTCCTTTACACTCACACAGAACAGCTTCCCACCCGGCCTCCTTTACACTCACAAACAGAACAGTTTCCCACCCTGGCCTCCTTTACACTCACAAACACATCAGCTTCCCACCCTGGTCTCCTTTACACTCACACAGAACAGCTTCCCACCCGGCCTCCTTTAAACTCACAAACAGAACAGTTTCCCACCCTGGCCTCCTTTACACTCACAAAGTGTACTGAGTATTTAAAAATAACCAAGACCAAGTCCAAACCTGTGCCGAGGCATGAGTTGTGTCTGTCCCTCCTACAGGGCACAGGCCTGCCTGGCCCAGTGTGTGGGAGGTATGAGCACAGGGCTGGGGGTGGAGGGCTCCTCTCTTGAGGGGCACAGGAAGGCTGAAAAATGGGCTCAAAGTCCCACAGCATGGAGCCAGGAGGCAGGGCATGGCCCCTGTGCCCACCTGCTGTGCAAACACTGGCTCCCAGTCCTGGGGTCCTCTGAGCCAATCGCCCAGCCTAGGGTGGACTTGTGGACCGAGCTTGCCTCTGTTGTGCTGACAGCATGGGCCTGGCTGCCGGCCCAAGTGCACTTCTGAGGGGTGTCAGGGAGGCCTTTGCTGCAGCTTGGGGAATACAGAATTTTAAACAGCAAGAAACTCTCCTTTGCTAGTCCAAGCTTCCCTTTGTATGAGAACCTGCTTCCAACCAGAGAGGAAAAATGGTTGAGAAACAGCAGGACCAGAGACCAATCATGCAGAGTTCTTCATCATCTGAAAATACTTTATTTTGATGTGCTTTTCATGACTGCCTGAATGCGGCTCTTAGGGTAACCCCAGAATCCTCACTGTGCCAATGAGACCTGGTTACCACCCTCATCTTGACCACCATGGCCTTCACTGCAGCCCCACTCTGCCTGTCTGCGGGCTCCTGGCATGCCAGCGCCCAGTGGCCAGGAATGAAGTCCTCTGTATTCAGAAGCCGGGCCTGCTTTCCTGAGACTCAGAAGGTGGCAGAGGGTCAGCAGCCAGGCCCCATGCAGCCAGGAGGGGAGAAGAGTATGCTGTGGATTCTGGGGAAGGAGATGACGTGGTAGTCACTGTGTCTCCGGCCTGTCTGAGAGGAACGCCATAGGGGAGCGGGGAAACAGTGTATGAGGGCTTCCCACTGTGTTTGCTAACATGCCCACACAGGTGAGTGCCTTGGACCTTCAGCAAGACATGAGCTGAGACCACTGGTCCCCAGCACACTGCAGTGCACACGCCCTTCCTGGCCAGAGGCTCCCAGGGGTGCCATGCTCTCCAGGCCCCTGCCCTGCCTGCGTGCACAGCCTGGGCCCTGGTGCACTCGCTCTCTCTGCTTGCCCAGGTCCACTGCAGCTGAGCGTGTAAAAGAAGCCTCTTCAACTTCACACAATCTTCGCCTCTAGCACTGGGCAAGGTCTGGCATTCACAGTTCCGCAAAGTCCCACAGACAGCAGTGGCTAAGCCTGCCACTTCCCCTGAGGAATGGGGGAGCAGGAAACATCAGAGCAGCCATCTCTGAAGCACCAGGAGCAAACATGACGTCGGGAAAGACTGAATATGCCACCCACCTAACGCTGAAGGATGGGCATGTGCCCATCAGTACTGCTGAGTGCACACCCAGGCACCAGAGAAAAGGGGGTTATTCACAGGCCAAAGCAAAGTAAGAAAATCATAATTGTTCCCCTTGTTCCAAAGAAACATCCACGTGCAGAGGGCAGGCAGCTTCAGCCCACGGCGCTCCTGACGAGGGCTCCCTCGTGGCTGCCCCAGGACAAGCAGGACCCCGGCGGTCCTAGGCAGGGAGAAGTGAGACTCAGGGTCACAGATGAAGACACAGGAGGAACAGCAGGGCAGGAAGCTCCCCAGAACCCCAGGAAGGCGAGGCAACGATGCACAGCAACCGCAAAAACATTCGCTGACTATTATTTATTTATCTATTTTATTTTTTAAGGACAGGGCTCTCGCTCTGCTGCCCAGGTTGGAGTACAGTGGCACAATCATGGCTCACTGTAGCCTCGACCTCTTGGTCTCAAATCCTGCTGCCAAAGTGCTGTGAGGGTGTGAGCCACTGTGTCTGGCTACTTTTAGATTTTTTAAGTTTTAGGAAAATTTACACATATAAAAAATAGACAAAGTAGTATAATTTGATACAAATCCCGGATACCATATAATTTAATATGAATGCTTTCAGTGGTAAGGCTTTTTAAACTGAGACCACCATTGAATTGGTAGAAGACAGACTTCAAAAGCAGATATGAGAGACCCTGGCAGACAGGGCAGCAGAGCAGGGCAGGCCAGAGGAGATCCAAGTCCCAGGCAGGCTGGTCTGAGAGGGCTGGGTGGGCAGAGCTGTCTCAGGGCCGGGACGTGGCAGGTGCCTTCCCAGTCCTTGCTGCACCCACAGCCCTAACAGAGGCTGGTCCTGGGACGGGCTCTTTCCCAGCACTCTGGAAGGCGCAGAAGTGATTCTGTCACACACTCGTATCTACCTGGTCAGCCACAGACTCCACGTGGCTGTGCCGGGACCGCAGAGATGCATAACCTCAGGGACTGCTTTAAAATGGGCTCTGATTCACACCAAGACAGAGCCATGCTGATCTTGGCAGGCCGCCCCTAGCCCTGACTAGGCACTGCAGAGGCCATACCTCCACAGGACTGGACCACAGGCAGGGCTGACTCCACCCTGCATCTCGGGGGTCGGAGCCACCCCCAAGGCAACATGGTGGTCTCTGAGGGAGGTGTGCCAGCCTCTCTCACTCAGGCACAGCCAAGGTATCTGGCACGGTGGTGACCCTGCAACCCTCCCACCATGGCAAAGTGCACTGGACGTGCCTGCTCAGCAGAGTGCTGCAGGGACACTGCAGGAGAAGGACCTGATAAGGATGCCCGGGGGCACCCATACCCCTCCAGAGGAGCCTGACTCCTGGGGACCAGAGAGGAGTCTCCTATCCATGACTTGTCAATTAACTCTGACCAGTGTTTCTCTTGTCACCCCTGCTGTGGCCACCAGACAGGCACAGCTGAGGTGTGCACTTCACCCTCTATCCCACTTGCTTCTGGGCAAGAACTGCTCCTCTGGCGGAAGGAGAGGGGCACGGAGTGTGTGAGAGCCACAGTGCCCAGCAGCCCGCCTCTTGGCCCAGGGTGGGGCTGAACACACTGGAGGGGACTGGCTACCTTAAGAGGGTCCTGGTTAAAATGCAAGCTTCTAGGATAAGCAACGCCCCACACTCATACATTGGAACAATCTTCCTAGGAAATCAAGCTTTGCAACGTTAAACAAAGCATATACACAGAAAGTGATTTAAATTAGCCCTGAAAGGATCATAAACACAGGAGGACAAATACTATGTTTCCTGTGTCTTTCTGGCTGGGCGTGATGGCCCAAGCCTGTAATTCCAGCTACTCAGGAGTCTGAGGCAGGAGAATTGCTTGAACCTGGGAGGCGGAGGTTGGGGTGAGCCGAGAAAGCGCCACTGTACTCCAGGCTGGGTGACAGAGTGAGACTGTCTCCAAAAAAAAAAAAAAAAGAAAAAAAAAGGTTCTTTACTGGTTTGCTACCTCACAGGGATTCTCCCCACCTGTCCTCACCTGGGCCTGACCCTCACAGAGAAAGGACGTGGTATTCAACACACAGTTCCAGGAGCGCTATTGGCTGTGGCAGAAAATATCCCCAAGACCTATAGAGAGCGAGAGCGGCCTCAGTGATCGGTGGGGCTGGCACCATGCAGGCGTCACCCATCAACAGACCCTGGAGGCTTCTGATGGCACAACAGGGCCTTGGGCAACAGCTTCTCTCCACCAGGACAAAACAGCCACCACAAAGACACCTGACCAGCCAGAGGGGGTGGGCACCAGGTAGGCCTGGAAACACCACCTTACCCAGTTCGGATCGCACTCCCAGGAAGCAGAAGCGCAGATGCTTGTCTCATTAACCCTTTCAGCAACACTTCAGAGACGTCACAGAGACACCTCAGAGGCCTGAAGCCAACTCCCACACGGCCACTATGCAAAGAGCTAACAGCTACGTATGAACATGACGGCCTTCTACACCAAAACCAGCACGGGGACCAAAGAGAGTAAACACAGGGTTTTCAGGCCTGGACTGACTTTCTCTAGGCCTAAAGCCCAAGAGTACACAGCAGCTGAGAGCTCTAAGGAGCTGCCCAGGCCCTCCCTTCTGGGGGTAAGGTCCTCACACGACCCGTCCGCACATTCTGTCCACTTGCTTCCCGACGCCTCCCACTGCACTTCCTTGGAACTGTCCACTGCTGGGAAGAGGCACCATCCCCTGGCCTGTGCTGCTGTCCCTACAGCCTTCCTGTCCCCAAATGTGCTGGCCATGTACCTGGCACTGCACCACCTCTCACTTCCTGTCTGGGAAAACCAGCACTCTCTGCTGGCTTTTCACTTGGCAGAGTCTCTACCTGGCTACTGTGAGCACATCCCAGGAGCACCCCAAGTAGGGCCGGGCTCGGGGAGAACCGGCCTGCAGCGGCCACACAAACATAAAGGCTGAAGCTTCCTGGGCTGTGCCGACAAAAACTGGGGCACAGATCCTCATTTCTTCAACTATCTCAGCATCATGAGCTCCTCTCACTTTGACCACTTCCCCATCTCTTATCAACCCCACATCCTGGCACAGCCTCGCACTTTGTGGTACGGCTGCATCTGGAGTCTTAGGAAGCCAGAGACAGAACCCAGGGCCTGACTCAGAGCTCTCCCAGCTCACTCCAGGCTCCGTGGTCAGCCCAGTGCTCTACTGCATCCAACCTTCCCCAGCAGGGCTGTAGAGAAAACGGATGACCAGGAGGACAAGGAGGCGTCTGGGCACAAGCATCACCGAAGAGCAAGCATGGCCAGCACAGAGGCCTGGGCTCCCCACTCAGCAGCAAGACAGAATCTGCTGGAAAGCAGAAAATGCAGGAGGCGCTGACCCCACCAGGAACAAGTGCAGTGAACACACATGGGCACACACACGCACCAGCACATATACACACGGGCACACACACACACCAGCACATATACACATGGGCACACACACAAGCATGCACACATACAGGCACACATGGGCATGGGCAGACACATACACGTAGAAACACACGGGCACACACACACAGATGCACAGACATAAACATGGGCGCATGCACACACACACACACACACACACACACACACACACACACACACACACTCCTGCTCTGTAGCCTCAGACCCCACCTGCACTTAGGAAGACCTCCCTGGCTCCTGCTCACTTCTAAGGCTCCTTTTGGTTTTTACTACAAATGATGGAGTTTCTTCCTGTGCCTTTGTGGCCCTAAGGGGAACCATGAACTCCTGTGCCCAGCTGTCAGAAGACCCACAGGTAAGCAGCCCCAGACCTCGCCCAGGGCTGGACGTGCACTAGGCAACTCCAAGCGTGTGGGACCCAAGGGTGCAGCTCTCCAATCAGCCCCATGGGGCTGAGCCTCAAGTGAAGAGGAGGTGGCGCATGGGGGTCTGTGCTCCTCCCGTTGCCCCTGGCCTCGACAGCTTGCAGAGCGCTCGAGTTGGTCCTAGCGCAAAGCTGGGAGGGGTGGGTGGGGGCTGGGGATGCCCATGGAGGGCTCACTGCAGGAGGGGCTGCGGGCTGGTACCTGTGTCCGAGTCCTTCTGCTCCCCATTGGCACCCGCGGTAAAGGGCAGCTTCCTCTTGCTGGCTCGCTCCCTCACTTCCTTCCCGCCATCGCCACGCTCCAGCTTTGGGGTCTTGGTTAGAGAAACTTTATCTTTATCCTAGAAAAGAAAGGGATGCTTTCAGTGATTATTCCTAAATTAAATGCTCAAGCTCACTGTCCACTAAGATTCTGTTTCATGTGCCAGGAGAAGCAGATCTCTTATGTGGGCAATGAACGCCCTTCCTGCACCCCGGGGCGTGGCCAGGTGAGGCTAGTCACCGACCGCAGAACCTTCACCCAGAAGTCTGGGGCCTGGCTGTGGCTCAGCCCTGACTCTGGCCCACGGTTCGTCCCGTGCACCCGAGGGACTCTTGGAAAATCCCTGGTGTGTGTGTGGAGAAAGCAGAGGTGGCAGACACGCGCTACCTCCCACTCCACTCCTGCCTTCCTGGGGAAGCCCTAAACAATGAGGAAAAACCAGGGCTTTGCTTTCTCCAAAGAGAGGTGTTGCCACTCATAGCTATCTTCCCATCAGGAGTCTCGCTGTGGAGTGAAGGCTGGTACGGCCTCTAGGAGATGTGTGTCCTCCCCAGGGGAGCGACCGGGCTAGGCTCCCTCCACCCTCAGTTCTGGGAGCTGGTACTCCTTCCTCTGCCCATCTCACATGGGCTGTGCTGTAATTATGCCTTTTCCATTCTTGAACATGGACTTGTCCGCTATTCTACAGCCCAGTGCGCAGACCCTGGTCCCCATCTCTCACCTCCTCAAGAGGCAGGAGGAACCCTGTGGGGTAGCAAAGCCCCCTGCAGGTCTGAGTGCAAGGCCCACCCAGCAGGCAAGACGCAGGGCAGGACCAAGAAGCCCCAACTCCAGCCCCAGCCCCAATGTTGGCCTTGAGCAAGTGTGTCTCATGGGCATAATCCACTGGCTGGAGGACATGCCCTGGGGATGGGGACTGGGAGCCGGTGTGACACACAGTGCTTGGGACATGAGGTTTCTGTAATTTCTGCAGTCTCCTGAACGGTACTGTGCAGGGGAGGTCACAAGACGTGTATGGAATGGCACAACTGGGAGCCATGGAGGGATAGGGAGAGGGATAGGGAGAGGGAGAGGGTGGGGAGCCCAATTTCAAACCCAGGTGGGAGAGCATGCAACAGTGGAAGCCCTGAGACAGACTCAGCCACTGCCAGCGCTGTTATAGCAACCTCCTCTCACAGAGCAAACAGGAGCACAGGGGTGGGAGTAGGAGAGCTGGGGGGAAGCCCCGAGACAGACTCAGGCACCACCAGCACTGTCATGGCACCCCCTCTCAGGGTAGACAGGAGCACCACTGGCGGGGCGAGGGGGTGGGTGGGCAGGCTGACCTGGCTCAGGTTGCTTCACTGGAGTCTTACAAATTCTCGTCAGCCAGGACTGGACAGGCACAGCAACTCTACTCCCTGGCCTCTCCAGTACAAGTCAGAGGTAGAGGCTCCAGAAATGGCGACTTCCCTTACATGGGGCACCAGCAGAGCCACAGGGAAGATGCCAGGGCAGCGTCCACCCACACCAGCCAAGCATGTCACACACAGAGGTCCTGGGTGCTACATCTCTCTGCCATCAGGGACAGCACTGTCCCCAGAAGCACAATGCCCCCTTCCCCACTTCTGGAACTTTCCCTGAGTAAGCTGCCGGCAAATATGGTGCAGTGGTCAGCGGCACCCTCAGAGCACAGGAGGCCTCAGCTGCTCCGAGGCTGAGGTGCTCAACTGTTCTGAGAAGCCCAAGCACCCCCAGCCACAGCCCTGCCCCTGGGGCCCAGATGCATCTTCTACCTCAATTGGTCAACAGTGCACCCACCAAACCTGGCAGTTAATCAGCAACATCCCTGAGTGACCCTGGGAGAGCTTTCCACGATGTGCTGCATGAGTGACCATGGGGGAGCTTTCCATAATATGCTGCAAGCTTGTTTCACGAAGGCATCCGGAGTAAAAAAGAAGCTGCCAAGCAAGACCTGAGTCATGGCCGTGTGCCCACCTCTCCAGCGAGCATGGGGATAGGAGGAGGGCGCCAGGCGGACCTCGGGGGGAGATGGGGCCTCAGGAGTGTGACACCCATCCCAGCAAGGCAGGTCCCTCCTGGCCCTTGGCCTGGGTGCCAGGATGCAGCTCGCCTGCTGCCTGGTTCCATCTCCAGAGCTTTTCGACGCCCCTGCCTCCCCTGCTGCAGAGTGCAGTCCCCACTCACTGGAATGAGAGGCATTTTCCACAGGGCCGGCGAGTGCCAGGAAAGAATGGCACACACCAGGAAGAAGCGCGTCTTAAACCCCTTCCTACAAGAACACTCCTGGCCCAGGGTAGGATTCTACCAAACATCCAAGGAGGCTAACATGACCCAAATTTCAGAACCTGAACAGGGTATTCCATGAAAAGAATATTACAAACCAACATAACTTACAAACACAGACAGGATATATACATATATATAAAAGGTAACACAAATGATAGGAATAGGCATAGATTTGAGAATGCAAGCAATTTAAAAAGCAATGTATTTTGCCACATTAAGAAACTAAAGGAAAGAAAACCATGTGCTCATTTCAGAAGCTACAGAAGAGGCCAGTGATAAAATTCAACACTGTCTGTAATGTGGGAGAAAAAACCCCAAACTCATCAAGGCCTCCAGGAAGCCTGGGCAGAAGGAAGGCTGTCCCCAGGGCCAAGGATGAAGGCGAGAAAGCCTACAGGCACACCCCAGGAAAAACAGTAACAAAAGGCGTGACAGGCACTTCACAAAAGAAAATATCCAAATGACAATGAACATTCAAAAGGTGTTTCTCATCAGGAAAAAGCAAATTACAGCCACCAGGAGATGCATGCCAGCACTTCTGCCAGGAAGGCTGGGAGAAGACAGGCTCCGCCCCAGCAGGCAGCCAGCGAGGCTACGACTGAGTTTCCCATGACGTGGCCTGAAAGGAGTGTGTGTGTTTACAAACAAGTACAAGGACATTCAAGGCAGTTTTCTTCGTAATACAAAAAATGACACAACTAAACTGCCTGTCCAAAGGCAAATGAACAATTCTAGAATACAAATGAAGTACCGCAGGGGATGTGCACACCGTGAATGCAGGAGGTGCACGCCATAAACACGGGGTACACTGCATGAACACGGGGTGCTCGTCATAAACATGGGGTGCACGGCATGAACACAGGGTGCACGGCATGAACACGGGGTGCTCGTCATGAACATGGGGTGCACGGCATGAACACGGGGTGCTCGCCATAAACATGGGGTGCACGGCATGAACACGGGGTGCTTGCCATAAACATGGGGTGCACGGCATGAACACGGGGTGCTCGCCATAAACATGGGGTGCACGGCATGAACACGGGGTGCTCGCCATAAACATGGGGTGCACGGCATGAACACGGGGTGCTCGTCATAAACATGGGGTGCACGGCATGAACACGGGGTGCTCGTCATAAACATGGGGTGAGTGCCATGAACACGCGGCGTATGCCATGAACAACACAGAGACCAAGCTGGGAACGTGTGTACCCCAAATATAAGGCCTCCTCTGGAATCAGACTGGACTCAATCCCTGCCACCGAGGAAAGGAAAGTACTAGCAATCTTAACATGACATGACTGCATATGTGAAACATGCAAAGGAATACACAAGTCAACTACTCCAGCTCCTAAGTGGATGAGAAAACGTGCTGGATACAGAAAGTGAATGTTCTGTCTGACCATGAACAATCAGGACATGATACCAAGAAAGACAACGAGCTGTGCAGGGAAAGCAAACATGGGCAACCAGAGAGGCAGATGCTCTCTACACGGACAGCCACAAAACATGGCTGAGAAAACGAAGCAGACATGAAGAGCACGGGGAGGTGTCACGCTCATGACGGAAAGGCACAACACTGGTGTGGCAGCTCCCAGGGAGCTCCACTGTTGTATTAGAGCGAGCACAGTCAACACTCAGACAAAAGTATGTCAAATTGTAGAGGACTCACGTCTCTCCAACCCATGGCCCTGAAAGGAGGGTGTCAAGACTTTTTATGTCCGTAAACTACCTTCTGGGCAGGGGTGGGGGCGAGGGGTTTTGGACATTCTGTAAACCAGCTCCTCGGCAGGGGTGAGGGTGAGGGGCTTCAGACATTCCGACTGTTACTTCAGTGGTTCACACAAGTCAAGACAAGCGTTAGTTTACAGGTTGCCTGGGTAGGGTGGATTTACAGACCTTAGTTACCGATGACAAGGTGCAGGGGCCAAGACGACGTGGGTTTGGACTGCTTGCCTGTCACATCAGGGTTACAGAGAGCAGTTTAACAGAAAGCTGAGGTATGGTTGAGGTGTGCAGCTTTATGGGGCTTTTACCATGTCACATTCCTCCCTTGTTTTATTTACAGGAATTAAATGATTAATTTCTCTAGTGGGTTGGTATTGTTTGTTTTAAGTGGCATTTGCTATAGGGATTTATAGCACAGATTAGGGTGGTGAGGGTGGTGACTGCGAAGAGTGCACAAGTTTTAGTTTTAGTGAATCAGGGGATGAATGGTTGACACTTTGTTTCTTCGGTGAGGCAGTCTTGACGTGGGTGTGATGAATTTAGGCTGTTAGTCCGTCTACCTCGAGTGCAGTGGGTCTATTTGGGTGGGACGGGTATCCTTAATGAGCTGGTGTATTTGGGATTGAACAGACTGGAGTGCCTGTAAGGACTTAAGGAGTGTATAGTTATGGACCTTAGCATGTACGGTATCTGTGGAGTAAGGGAGAGGGCCTGCCTGCTGAACATGATTTTAAAAGGGGAGACATTTTTTTGATAGAGTGTGCATCGGACTCGGAGGAGGACAAAAGGAAGCAGGCTGACTTAGCTTTTATTGTTTTTTAGGGTAAATTTTGTCAGGGGTTTTTAAGGGTCTGGTTTATTTGTTTGACCTGTTCTGAATTCTGGGGACGACAGGTATAGTTTAATTTTCAGGATATAACCAGGGCCTTGGCGAGGCCCTGAGAAATCTGTATAGTAAAGACGGGCCTAATATCTGACTTTAGTGTTGGAGGGAGGTCGAACAGAGGAACAAGGTCTTGTAATAGCTTTTTGTGTGTGTGACCATCGAAGTAGTTTCGGACTCAGTGGGGAAGGCCTTGGCTCATTTAGAGAATATATTTATACATTCAAGGAGGTATTTATAGTTATTTACTGGGGGTTTTATTTTACTGAAGTTTACTTCTTAGTGTTCTTCAGGGCTTGTTTTTTTGAGTCTTATTTGTACTTGGCTAGACTTTTTTTTTTTGGATTTACTTGGGCATGTATATTATATTGGGTAGTGATTTTTTTTGGTAAGATTATGTAAATGGGGAATGTGGTACTTGGCTTTCAGTAGTTTAGTTAGTTTGGTTTGTCTTAAGTGAGTGGCCTGGTGTGTGTCTTTTGTATTAATGTCACTGTCGGGCTTGTATATAGTCTTTAGTAGGGCTAGGATTTTTTTTTTGTTTGTTTCTGACGGTTTTTTTTAATAGTCTTATGTATATGAGTCATAGTAAAGGCACACAAGCTGTCTGTATAAATGCTGACAGATTTTTTTTCATCTAGTATAAGGCTTTTGTTAGAGCTGTGAGTTCTGCTTTCTGGGTCGAGGTTCTGTGAGGAAGGGCCTGGGCCCAAGTAACCCTATTGAGAGTGACCACGGCTGTCCCGGTGTACCTGACTCTACTGACTATGAGGCTGTGGTCGTATAATTACGGCATGCAGTTTTACGGGACTTTTACCATGTCTCACCACATCCAAAGCAATCCAGTCCAAATCTTAGCAAGCTATTTGAGAAAATCAACCAACTAATTCCAAAATGGATATGGAAATGCAAAGGACGATTCTAAAGAACAACAGCACTACACACCTGGGTCCCAAAAGCCTGCAAGACAAGCGTCATCAACACAGGGTGTCCTGGAGAAAGGACACAGAGTCCAGGGGGATCTGCACAGAGCAGAAACCACAACCACAGCTCCCTGGTGACAGAGGCTCCATGTCACCCTCCACGGGGAAGCACACCCAATCTCCCTCAAACCACGTGAAGATGAGCTCCAGATGAATCACGCATGGAAGCTTCTAGAACACAGCACAGGAAGACATATTCACAACCAGATGACAACAGAGAACACACACCACAGCACCGTGAGACGCCACCACATCTCTGATGTCAGTGTCGGAGTCGCTAATGTCAGTTCCACACATTGAGCACTGGCAGGGATGCGGACTCCCTGGTGGTTCTTGGGGCACACTGGCTCATCCACAGAAGGGCCCACAAATGCTGGGCACAGTCACAGCCACAAGGGGAGGAAACACCGACGGGAGCAAAATCCTGCAAGTCAGACACAGTGCAGAGCGACTGGCGTCTCCCATGGAAATCTCCACAGCTGAGACCTACCTGTGGAGAGAGAAGTCAGAGCAGAGGTGACTTCTGGTACAGGGAACGTTACTGATGGCCCCTAGGACCCTGGAAATACTGTGTGTTCTCAGTGGGTGGGGATTATCCCTGGTTTTACAGATGAAATACCAGCTATAGTATATATTTATATTTCACTTAAAAAGTTCACAAATTTCTTTTTCACCTCCCAGCTCCTGACACCTCAATGAGCTGTGCAGGGAAAAGTGAACACGGGCAAGATGCCTGCAGACATGGGGGCTCCCCCCAAGCTGCCTACAAGGCTGAGTGTGGCACAGCTACCAGGAAGGCAGTGCCCATCAACCTGGGCTCAGAACCTGCAGTGTGTGCGACTGGGGTGGGACAGGTCCTGTTTCAGCTCTGAGCTTTCCCCGCCAGCACAAGAGGGCTGGTAGCAGGACCCACCTGTGCACGTTACAGAATAATTGTTTCCTAAATGCGAATACCTCAAACATGAAGTCCAGCCCTCATCAGGCACCTCCTGTGCAGCCCCATGATGCTCCAAGAACCACCAGATGGTGACATTCAAAGCACAAAGACCCTGCAGGGCCCACCAATCACCTGGCTTCTCCCCACAACACAAGGTAGGTGGGGTCTGCACACGCCATACACAGATTCTGCATCACACCATGACTTGTACTCACAGGAAGCACACAGAGAGGAAAGACAGTTGCAGTAACTGAAAACTGGTAGTGTCTGCTTGACACCCTACCTCTGGCGCTCATTCTTTCTCTTAGTGGCCACAGCAGAAGGGCCCAGTAAGAACGAGAGTTGTGTCGGCCACTGACAGCAGCACAGGGGTGCCACCCAGTCACCCCAGCTCCGTTCCCCGCTCAGCTGCCTCAGCAACCCAAGTTGCTTGTGTGTGGGGTCTGCTTGTGGGCGATTCACCCACGGGCCTGTTCTTCTGCCCAGGATGCACACTAACTCATGCCTGTGGCTTCACGGGGAGCACTGAAAATGCACTGTCTGCGTCCTGCAATTCTGTTCTTTCTCAAGGTGGCTTTGGTTATTCTAGGTCCTTGGAATTTCCCTATTAACTTTGGAATCGTCTTATGAATTTCTACCCAAAAAAAGTCCATAGGGATTCTGACCGGCATTATGCTGAATCCATACAACCATCTGGAGAGAGACGGCATCTGAACAATCTTGAGAGTTTCCTGATCAGTGAATACTGTGTAACTCTACACTTTGGATTCCTTAATTTCTCTCAGTAGTATTTTGCAGCTTTCAGGTTACAGGTCTTGAAGCACAACTTTGGTCAAATAATCTGTATTTCTGATACTACAGCAAACATATTTTTACACTTTCAGCCCTCTACGATTTTCGAATAGTATTTAGAAATGCACTTTTGCACACTGGCTTTGCACTGTAACACCACACTAGGCTCGTTTAGGCAGAAGAACTTCTGCTTGGAGCTTCTGTACAGACATCTCAGGATTTCTCCAGAGACGTGGGTGAATAAAGACTGCGTTCCTCTTTCCTCTCTAGTCTGCCTTTCCTGTAGCTGACTGTGCTGCCTGGAGCCTGCAGGGAGAAGCAGTGGAGATGGCCAGTGTTTCTCTGTCCTCCATTTTAGGTGGAAATAATTCAGTCTTGGACATTAAATATGATGTCAGTTGTAAGTTTTTCACAGATGCTCTGTATCAGGTTGAGAAAATTGCCCTCCATTCCTAGTTTGCAGAAATCATCTTAAAATAATGAATGGGTGTTGACATTTGTCAGATGTTTTTGCTGCATTAGTTGCTATGATCACATGGTCTTCTTTTTTTCAGTCTGATAATATAACAACTTGAACTGACACTGGATGTCCAAACTTGAATGCTTGGTATAAATCCTACTTGGTCATGGTACATTGCTCATTTTATAAACTGATGAATTCAATTCGCTAAAATTATTTTTAAAAAGTTTACATCTGTGTTCATGAAGGCCCCTGGTGTGTAGTTTTCTTATCCTGCAGTATCTCTGTCTGGCTTTGGTATCAGTATGTACTGACGGAACAACGGCCTGTCTAGATACAAAACATGACTTCTATGCTTACACCCCACGGCACAAAAACTAACCAGAAATGGAGAACAGACCCGTATCTAAGAACCAACACTATAAAACCTACAGAACGCAGAAAAAATTTTCTAACCTTAATTTGCCAAAGATATGATTTTAAAAGAGAGCATGAGTTATAGAAGAAAAAATTAAATAGAGTAGACTTCTATCTTGGAAGTCAGGGAACAATGAAAGCACTGGTGACTGCCCAGAGCACCCTACACACCACTGTCTCAGGACCCAGAACACCCTACACACCGCTGTCTCAGGACCCAGAACACCCTACACACCGCTGTCTCAGGACCAGAGCACCCTACACACCGCTGTCTCAGGACCAGAGCACCCTACACACCGCTGTCTCAGGACCAGAGCACCCTACACACCGCTGTCTCAGGACCAGAGCACCCTACACACCGCTGTGTCAGGACCCCGAGCACCCTACACAACGCTGTGTCAGGACACCGAGCACCCTACACACCGCTGTCTCAGGACCCCGAGCACCCTACACACCGCTGTCTCAGGACCAGAGCACCCTACACACCGCTGTCTCAGGACCCCGAGCACCCTACACACCGCTGTCTCAGGACCAGAGCACCCTACACACCGCTGTCTCAGGACCAGAGCACCCTACACACCGCTGTGTCAGGACCCCGAGCACCCTACACACCGCTGTCTCAGGACCCCGAGCACCCTACACACCGCTGTCTCAGGACCAGAGCACCCTACACACCGCTGTCTCAGGACCCCGAGCACCCTACACACCGCTGTCTCAGGACCCCGAGCACCCTACACACCGCTGTCTCAGGACCAGAGCACCCTACACACCGCTGTCTCAGGACCAGAGCACCCTACACACCGCTGTGTCAGGACCAGAGCACCCTACACACCGCTGTGTCAGGACCAGAGCACCCTACACACCGCTGTCTCAGGACACCGAGCACCCTACACACCGCTGTCTCAGGACCAGAGCACCCTACACACCGCTGTCTCAGGACCAGAGCACCCTACACACCGCTGTCTCAGGACCAGAGCACCCTACACACCGCTGTCTCAGGACCCCGAGCACTCTACACACCGCTGTCTCAGGACCAGAGCACCCTACACACCGCTGTCTCAGGACCAGAGCACCCTACACACCGCTGTGTCAGGACCAGAGCACCCTACACACCGCTGTGTCAGGACCAGAGCACCCTACACACCGCTGTCTCAGGACCAGAGCACCCTACACACCGCTGTCTCAGGACCCCGAGCACCCTACACACCGCTGTCTCAGGACCAGAGCACCCTACACACCGCTGTCTCAGGACCCCGAGCACCCTACACACCGCTGTCTCAGGACCCCGAGCACCCTACACACCGCTGTCTCAGGACCCCGAGCACCCTACACACCGCTGTCTCAGGACCAGAGCACCCTACACACCGCTGTCTCAGGACCAGAGCACCCTACACACCGCTGTCTCAGGACCAGAGCACCCTACACACCGCTGTCTCAGGACCAGAGCACCCTACACACCGCTGTCTCAGGACCAGAGCACCCTACACACCGCTGTCTCAGGACCAGAGCACCCTACACACCGCTGTCTCAGGACCAGAGCACCCTACACACCGCTGTGTCAGGACCCCGAGCACCCTACACAACGCTGTGTCAGGACACCGAGCACCCTACACACCGCTGTCTCAGGACCCCGAGCACCCTACACACCGCTGTCTCAGGACCAGAGCACCCTACACACCGCTGTCTCAGGACCAGAGCACCCTACACACCGCTGTCTCAGGACCCCGAGCACCCTACACACCGCTGTCTCAGGACCAGAGCACCCTACACACCGCTGTCTCAGGACCAGAGCACCCTACACACCGCTGTGTCAGGACCCCGAGCACCCTACACACCGCTGTCTCAGGACCCCGAGCACCCTACACACCGCTGTCTCAGGACCAGAGCACCCTACACACCGCTGTCTCAGGACCCCGAGCACCCTACACACCGCTGTCTCAGGACCCCGAGCACCCTACACACCGCTGTCTCAGGACCAGAGCACCCTACACACCGCTGTCTCAGGACCAGAGCACCCTACACACCGCTGTGTCAGGACCAGAGCACCCTACACACCGCTGTCTCAGGACACCGAGCACCCTACACACCGCTGTCTCAGGACCAGAGCACCCTACACACCGCTGTCTCAGGACCAGAGCACCCTACACACCGCTGTCTCAGGACCAGAGCACCCTACACACCGCTGTCTCAGGACCCCGAGCACTCTACACACCGCTGTCTCAGGACCAGAGCACCCTACACACCGCTGTCTCAGGACCAGAGCACCCTACACACCGCTGTCTCAGGACCAGAGCACCCTACACACCGCTGTCTCAGGACCCCGAGCACCCTACACACCGCTGTCTCAGGACCAGAGCACCCTACACACCGCTGTCTCAGGACCCCGAGCACCCTACACACCGCTGTCTCAGGACCCCGAGCACCCTACACACCGCTGTCTCAGGACCCCGAGCACCCTACACACCGCTGTCTCAGGACCAGAGCACCCTACACACCGCTGTCTCAGGACCAGAGCACCCTACACACCGCTGTCTCAGGACCAGAGCACCCTACACACCGCTGTCTCAGGACCAGAGCACCCTACGCACCGCTGTCTCAGGACCAGAGCACCCTACGCACCGCTGTCTCAGGACCAGAGCACCCTACGCACCGCTGTCTCAGGACCAGAGCACCCTACGCACCGCTGTCTCAGGACCAGAGCACCCTACGCACCGCTGTCTCAGGACCCCGAGCACCCTACGCACCGCTGTCTCAGGACCCCGAGCACCCTACGCACCGCTGTCTCAGGACCCCGAGCACCCTACGCACCGCTGTCTCAGGACCCCGAGCACCCTACGCACCGCTGTCTCAGGACCCCGAGCACCCTACGCACCGCTGTCTCAGGACCCCGAGCACCCTACGCACCGCTGTCTCAGGACCAGAGCACCCTACGCACCGCTGTCTCAGGACCAGAGCACCCTACGCACCGCTGTCTCAGGACCAGAGCACCCTACGCACCGCTGTCTCAGGACCAGAGCACCCTACGCACCGCTGTCTCAGGACCAGAGCACCCTACGCACCGCTGTCTCAGGACCAGAGCACCCTACGCACCGCTGTCTCAGGACCAGAGCACCCTACGCACCGCTGTCTCAGGACCAGAGCACCCTACGCACCGCTGTCTCAGGACCAGAGCACCCTACGCACCGCTGTCTCAGGACCAGAGCACCCTACGCACCGCTGTCTCAGGACCAGAGCACCCTACGCACCGCTGTCTCAGGACCAGAGCACCCTACGCACCGCTGTCTCAGGACCAGAGCACCCTACGCACCGCTGTCTCAGGACCAGAGCACCCTACGCACCGCTGTCTCAGGACCAGAGCACCCTACGCACCGCTGTCTCAGGACCAGAGCACCCTACGCACCGCTGTCTCAGGACCCCGAGCACCCTACGCACCGCTGTCTCAGGACCCCGAGCACCCTACGCACCGCTGTGTCAGGACCCCGAGCACCCTACGCACCGCTGTGTCAGGACCCCGAGCACCCTACGCACCGCTGTGTCAGGACCCCGAGCACCCTACGCACCGCTGTGTCAGGACCCCGAGCACCCTACGCACCGCTGTGTCAGGACCCCGAGCACCCTACGCACCGCTGTGTCAGGACCCCGAGCACCCTACGCACCGCTGTGTCAGGACCAGAGCACCCTACGCACCGCTGTCTCAGGACCAGAGCACCCTACGCACCGCTGTCTCAGGACCCCGAGCACCCTACGCACCGCTGTCTCAGGACCAGAGCACCCTACGCACCGCTGTCTCAGGACCAGAGCACCCTACGCACCGCTGTCTCAGGACCAGAGCACCCTACGCACCGCTGTCTCAGGACCAGAGCACCCTACGCACCGCTGTCTCAGGACCCAGAGCACCCTACGCACCGCTGTCTCAGGACCAGAGCACCCTACGCACCGCTGTCTCAGGACCAGAGCACCCTACGCACCGCTGTCTCAGGACCCCGAGCACCCTACGCACCGCTGTCTCAGGACCCCGAGCACCCTACGCACCGCTGTCTCAGGACCCCGAGCACCCTACGCACCGCTGTCTCAGGACCCCGAGCACCCTACGCACCGCTGTCTCAGGACCCCGAGCACCCTACGCACCGCTGTCTCAGGACCCCGAGCACCCTACGCACCGCTGTCTCAGGACCAGAGCACCCTACGCACCGCTGTCTCAGGACCAGAGCACCCTACGCACCGCTGTCTCAGGACCCCGAGCACCCTACGCACCGCTGTCTCAGGACCCCGAGCACCCTACGCACCGCTGTCTCAGGACCCCGAGCACCCTACGCACCGCTGTCTCAGGACCAGAGCACCCTACGCACCGCTGTCTCAGGACCAGAGCACCCTACGCACCGCTGTCTCAGGACCACGAGCACCCTACGCACCGCTGTCTCAGGACCCCGAGCACCCTACACACCGCTGTCTCAGCACCAGAGCACCCTACACACCGCTGTGTCAGCACCAGAGCACCCTACACACACTGTCTCAGAACCCAAAACACCCTATGTGTCACTGTCTCAGGACCCAGAACACCCTATGCACCACTAAGGACCCTGAGCACCCTACTATGCACCACTGTCTAATGACCCCGAGCACCCTATGCACCACTGTCTCAGGACCCAAAACACCCTATGTACCGGTGTCTCAGGACCCAGAGCACCCTACACACCACTGTCTAATGACCCCGAGCACCCTAGCACCACTGTCTCAGGACTCAGAGCACCCTACACACCACTGTCTCAGGACCCAAAACACCCTATGCACCACTGTCTCAGTACCAGAGCACCCTACACACCACTGTCCCAGGAGCCCAAGCACCCTACCCACCAACGTCTCAGGACTCAGAGCACCCTACACACCACTGTCTCAGGACCCAAAACACCCTAACCACCACTGTCTCAGGACCCAGAACACCCTATATGCACCACTAAGGACCCCAAGCACCCTACTATGCACCACTGTCTAATGACCCCGAGCACCTTATGCACCACTGTCTCAGGACCCAAAACACCCTATGTACCAGTGTCTCAGGACCCAGAGCACCCTATGCACCACTAAAGACCCAGAGCCAAGAGGATTTCCTTGGCTTTTACGTCCTTAAAGTGGGAAGTTTTTTGCTTTATTCTATTAATGAAAATCAGGAAAAGGAACACAGGGAAGAATTTCTGCTTTTTTCTTTTCTTTTCTTTTTTTCCCCTGAGACAAGTCTCACTCTGTTGTTGCCCAGGCTGCAGTGCAGTGGCACCATCTCGGCTCACTTCAGTCTGTGCCTCCCTAGTTCAAGCAATTCTCCTGCCTCAGCCTCCCAAGTGGAATTACACGCATGCACCACTATGCTCAGCTAATTTTTCTATTTTTAGTAGCGACAGGGTTTCACATGTTGGCCAGGCTGGTCTCAAACTTCCAACCTTGTGATCCTCATGCCTCATCCCAAAGTACAGGGATTACAGGCCCACGCCACTGCGCCCAGCCAGAACTTCCACTTCTTAAAACGTGATGTGAGAACCTGAGGGTCTCAGCTTTCACAGCATCGGGTGAGCCTCAGTGCAGACAGCATGTGGCAGAGCTGAGCACACAGAGAATGCAAATTCACTCCTTCAGAGCTAAACCTGTGGTGGGAGGAGACGGAGACAGAGTCTCTGAGAGGAATAACACAGGAGAGGGTGGGACGGAGTCAGCATGCAGGCACTGAACTGGGTGGTGGGTAAGCAGAAGTGGTCTGAGCTTGCTAGGATGTGCCAGGCTGGCCGGACACAGGCTCTGTGCTCTGAGCCCAAGGACTGGCAAGAGAAGCGGACCCAAGTCTGGCAAACCCGGCTTCCTCTGTAATGCTGCTCTATGTTTTCTGCCTTAGTGAAAGGATGGACAGAAACCACCCTCTCCAGGATCCCATGTGGGCCCATAATGGCCTCAGGCCTCTCTGAGCCTGAGGCAGAGCTGACACTCAGGCGGCAGCTGGGCCCAGCTTTGCCCTCGTGTGCTCTTGCCATCACACGCAGCTTCCTGCTCCTCCAAGGGTGAGTTCTGGGCTCTGTTCTGAGTAGACCCCATCCCAGACCTGCTCACGAAGCCACAGCATGAGGTGGGACACACCAAAGCCCAGGTACCCGCCTCCCAGCTTCTCACCTAAGGTCACTTCTCCAATATTTAGCTTGACATAGCTCACAACCCCTCACTTGCAGCACTGACAAAGCTACCTTCAGGGAGGGGTCTCAGATGAGACAGGAGTCTGTAAGTAACTGATGCAGACTGGGGGGTTTCCACTGAGACTTGCTGGAGGGCTCACATGCGTAGTTCTCAACTGCAGCCTCTATGCCCACAGCTGCCACCCCCAGCTTCTCAGCCTCCACACAGCTCGCAGGGTCTGAGTGGGGCTGCAAATGCGGGCTCCTAACAGGATGCAGGCGCTCAGGTGACTCTGCTGGTCGGAGGACATGCTTTGAGAACCACCAAATGGAGCTCGGGTGGCTGACAGGCTGTCTGTGCTCTGGGTGGCATGCACGGAGCACAGTAAGACCGTACGACTGAGCCATGGGGCTGGGGATGATGCTGCTCTCTGGTGGCCCTAGACACCTCTGGATCAGAACACAATCAATGATGCAGACACCTGCCGCTTCTTCCTGAGGCAGTCTGGCAGTTCTAGGATTACGTGGCCAGCAGTGGTGAGAGACCGCCTCCCGGAGGGGGCCCTGAGAGGAGCCCCTTCTCTGGTGTGCCTGAGACTGTGCAAGGGACAAGAACAAGCTGTCAGGTCAGCACGGCTCCAGGACTGGGCTGGGCTCCGTTTCCATCTTCCATGTATAGGGCATGGAGATCACAATTATTTCGGAAAAATCTAAAAATATATTGTTTTTGATAACATAAAACTTTATCTGGGGAAATGGGAGTTTATGGAATTAAACTGAGCAGAAGCCATGTCAGCCTATACCAGGAGAAGGGCATGTCAGACGCGTGCACCTGAGTGCTGGCACTCTGGCATCACTCCCTCCCTAAGGAATCCAGCTTCTAATAGCAGCTGCAAACAGGGGTTGCATTTTCCCAGACATTGTATTTCAAGCTACTGTTTAAGCTAAGAAAGCTCAACTAGGTCTGAGAGCTCCCTACTCCCTGTAATACATTTAAAATTTGTGTGCCTCCATGAGAAAACTGCCTGGCGTTACTGTGAGTAGTTAAAAAAACAAAACAAACAAACAAACAAACAAAAACCAGGACAGTCTGGATGTGGTAGTTCATGCCTGTAATCCCAGCACATTGGGAGGCCGAGGCTGAAGGATGGCTTGAGCTCAGAAGTTTGAGACCAGCCTGGGCAACACGGTAAGACCTCGTCTGTACAAAAAATAAAAAAGTGAGCTGGGTGTGGTGGTATGTCCCTGTGGCCCCAGCTACTAAGGAGGCTGAAGTAGGAGGACTGCTTGAGCCCGGGGTTGGGGCAGAAGTTGCAGTGAGCTGAGCTTATACCACTGCACCCCAGCCCGTGTGACAGAGCCAAACCATGTTTAAAAACAAACAAAAAAACCAAAAACTCACAACTGAAACCAGAACACAGCAACCTAACTGGAAAAATCCAGAGTCAAATCCATGCATCCCTCATAGCACATGTGTGAACAGAGCGTGCATCTACAATATCAGAACCAGTGAAGTCAAGTCTCCCTTCTCCTTCACTAAGAGAACATCTCACAGCAGCTGAGAACGCATGTCAGTGGTGGGGGCTGCCTGCAAGTCAGGACAGCCTGCCCTCATGAGCCGACACAACCTGCTGGCTCCCCTGGCCTTTCTCGCATACCCTGCCTGGACTGCCTTCCCTCCAAGTCCATGATGCAGGGCTCCCCCATGGCCAGGCTGGTGGGTCCAACTGCTCAGAATCCCCTCCTCGATAAGCATTTCTGAGACCTGAGCCAAAGGAGCTGATTCTTCCCTTCACTGCTTATTCATCTTCGTCAGACCAGGCACACAGATGAATGAGTCACAGGTGCCGTCAATACCAGAGCCAGGATCTCCTTTCCCCACATGCCTTCTGCATCCTACCCAGGCCGCCACTATCACTCTTACCCTAAAGCCTGTCGGCAGGAGGCTGGGATCTTCTGTGACTACAGGCCAGGTTCATTCAGCAGTCCGTTCACACAGCCACTCCAGAACTCCAGTGTCAGATCCCCAAGGGCATAACCCAAACATCTTTTTCCTAGAACACAGCCCAGGTACAGAAGCCAAGCAACCCTTTCAGAGACCCTCACTCGTATCACCCATGTGAACATGACACACAGTTCACACCTCCAAGCTCTCAGGCTGAAACCGCACCATACACAACCTTTTTGGAGACAGTTCCAGCTCTTCGTGGGGAATTCTTCAACGCATAAAAGCAGTGCCCAGTCGAGGCATGGAATGTGCTGAAGCCGAAGCTTTGCAGCGGCAGCAGCAGCAGCAGGAGCTCAAGGGGACAGGGTGAGGCCTGGGCTATGTGCGTAGCATTCTGCACCCTTGCAGAACTGGGCTGCTCCCCATGAATGCTGAGTCCCAGGACCCAACCCCATGAGATGAGGAAGATGAGGCCAAGTTGTCCCAACACTCCAAGCGCTTAGCCACAGAAGAGCAGAAACCATCAGGAAGAGGGATCCACCCTCGTGCCTTTCTGCCTCACCGCTGAAGGCTGCACGTTTGCACCCATCTCCTCAGGAGCTCAGTAGGACACGCCCATCCCACGTGCCAAACCCAGACCTGTGCATCCCCGTGGGTGAGCTTTGCAGTGTGGTGCTGACCAAGCACCAGCTTCAGCTCATCCTTCGCTGGCGGCTGCATGCCATAGTGCCCCCTCGCCCTGCACAGAGCACGAGGGGCTCAGGACAGAGCCAAATGGGAGCAGACACTCAGACACTGCCCACACATCAAGAGTATCAGAGCCTCTGTCGTTTAGCACCTACAGATGTCCGTGTTCACAAAATGCTTCACAATTAACCAAAACTTGGTGAACTGAATTGCCCACGTTGTTGCTAAGAGGAAGGCCATCTTGCTCGTTTGTTCACATGTGGGATGCCTGCTGAGCTCAAGCCACACCCAGAACATGACCAGAGAGCCAAGCCCCAACAAACCAGCACAGGAAGCAGCCAGCGGCCTCACAGGTAGTGACCTGGGGACCAGAAGGCAGCTCAGAACAACCGGGAACTGGGAACCACAGTGGGCGAACCTGCCCACCAGGGACCACAGAAGGTCAGACAGGTCACTGATGAACAGCCTGCCACACAGGCCAAGCAGAGAGGAAGAGCAAGGAAGCACGAGGATCAAATGATGACGACAGGCTGGCAGGAGCTGACCCGTGTCCTCCACAGCAAGGCCCTGCTTCACCAACTACTCCTGTGCCTGCTGCTGAGACAGCAAGCTGACCTGTGGACGGTCACAAAGATAACATATGGCAATGTCTGAACTTGAACCTGGATCTGTCCAAGTTCACATTCGCCAGCCACCCCCAAAACTCAGCATCTCCCCCCAACACTGCAGGACAGGAAGTGCACACCCCAGAACCCAGCATCACCTGCCACTACTGCAGGACGGGAAGTCTAAACCCCAGGAAACTGCGTCACCCAGCACACAGCAGAACAGGAAGTTTGCAGCCCAGGAATCAGCATAAACAGCACATTAATAAAATTCAGTGGTTTCAATTTACATCATTTTCCTATTCACAGACACAATAAACCAAAATTGGAAATGACATTCTCCAGCAGTGCTTATAGTCAGGATATCTAAACGTCTGACAGGGCTAACAGAAGCCAGGACAGAATCCTGTACTCCTGGGTGTAAACAAGCAGCCACATTAAGGCTCAGGGCAATTTCTGCACATAAAGCTATTACTTAAAGCCAGACTTTGCTCCCCAAATAACAAATGCAAAAAAAGCAAAGCCACTTTTGGAAACATCATTCCTCACCACCCTCTCCACTCCTGGATCAGACAGAGGCACAATGAAAGGGCAGGAGGGCAGAGAATAGGCTAGCCACGAGCGGGCAGCACCCCGTTCCGGCCCCATCCCCATCTGGGTGTGGGGGGCAGACCTACCTTTTTCCCAGTCTGCTTCTCCACCATGTCGCTGCTGAGGGGAAGGTCTTCCTGCTGTGGTGCTTTAGGGCACCCACCCTTGGGCATCGTCCTGCTCCTCACCTGACCTTCATTTACACGGCTGGCGCTTCATCATCAACCGTCTGCTTCAAAAGAGAGAACACAACATTCACTGAACTAAGAGGCAGCATAAAACTCATCCACTCTCACACTGCACTCAACAAACTTACTAACTCGTCAAAGCAGGCAGCTGTTCCAATCAGGGCAGGGGCTGGCCCAGGAAGGGACATCTCAGGATGTACCTCCCCGGGTCACCACCAACAGGAATGGCAGCTTTGAGCAGGAAGGAGAAGAGAGAGGGGTCAGGCACTCATGGTGGCAGAAAGGTACACCTGGCCTAGGGTGTGGCTGTCAGCAGCACCTGGGTCCTGGGTCCCACCTGGTACAGGCTGCACCCAAAATGGTCAGGCGCCGCAAGGCAGTCCCTTTCCTGCAGGCCGCACAGGCAAGGTCACAACAGGCAGTGCAGTACCATAGCCCTCAGGTCTGGAAGGTCAGGTCCACAGCCTCAGCCTCACATCCCACTTGTCACCTGAGAAGCAACTCCTTTCCCCACCAGGCCTGTGCCGTTTGCACACCCAGTTCCCTATCTTGGTGGGCAAGGGGCGTCTTTGAGGGAGTCCCGGCAGCTCCGAGGTCCCAACTCCATGCCCACTAAACCAGATGTTCCCCTGGGCCTCAGGCTCCAGCTCCTGGGTTTCCCAAGAAATCTGAGGACACATACTGTATTAGCCACGTTTTATTTTCTGTATTTAAGGAAATTTTGGCATCTTAAAAAGTTTCAGGCCACAGAGAGACTGCCCCTCTCAGGGGTAGCAAATTCTTAGATAGCCAAGCCACCTTCTTACCTAACTCCCACACAGAAGCCAATCCCTGCCTAAAACCAATGCAGAGCCAGGTAACGCCTACAGCACAAAGCGTGCAAGAACTTCCAGAGTAGCCACTTCTGCACTATTTGCTCTGCTCCGTCCCACTCTTCCTGCAGTAAACTCAACAGGCAATGGCGAGGCCTTCCCTGTGCCCCTGTTCCCGACTCCCCACCGCTCTGGGGTGAAGCGGCCCCTGTAGGACACTCAAGTGTGAGCGCACTCCTTCCTTCCAAGCCTCGTCCTGGTCTCCTCACCACGCCATGCTCAGCATGGACATTCCTGGAGCACGGCCTCCTCCCGGCCTGTGGCCCGTCTAGGTTTCTTCACCACTAGAGCCAGGCCTTCCAGCTGCACCTACAAGAGGAATGGGGGGCACACCTACACCCCCTTGCCCAAAGCCATTGTCCCCCATTCAGGTCATCACCACGCCGTCCGTCAAAAACATTTCACAGGAACCGAATTGTGCACAGGCCTCTGTTCTGTCACCACAGCAGCCCCACCATGCACGACCATCCGGGAAGCAGCTTCTGCCCTCACCCGCCCCCTATTTACCCATCCTGCTCATGCACCAAGTGTGGTTTTTGAAGCACAGTGTGCAGATACTCCTGTGAGTGGCAGCTCTACTCCAAGCCTCTCCCACCTCTGCCCCATTGGCTCAAGGGTATGTATGTGCCACCTGCCCCTGGAAATAGGCTTGGGTGAGACCACCAAATGCTTCTCTTCCAACATCATCTCAAGACCTGCTTTGTCTTTCCAAAATAAATGATAACATCCCACAAAGTGCTGTCTTGGTGTTTAACTGGCACAAGAACAGACCTAACGTTACTCGAGAGAGGGACAGGTCTGGTCCATGTATTCACTGCCTGAGGCCTCCACCCACAGTGCAGGTGCACCAGGTGTTTCTGACACGATCCCTGACGGCTGAGGCCATAGACATTTTCTCTATCTGAACCTCTGAATTTTACATTCTCTTCCAGTTTTCCACCACCAAACTGGAATGTCTCAGCGTGGAGAAATGCCATCTCAGCGCCTGACTCAAGGAAGGCTGTTCAAACTCACAGCTGCCTAGAAACTCAACGGCAACGTTTAAGTATTATCAGGAAGCAAAATTTTACAAAACCCAGAATGCCTACTCTCAGGATGGAAAAATGGAGCCTTTACCATGGTACAGTCCACCGTCCTGAACTCGGAAGTGAGTCTGTGGCCCATGGACACACCCAGAACAGCTCTGGCGTGGTCAGGGCACAGACCCCACGGCCTACGAACAGTGCCTGGGCCTGACGGTGCAAGGGCTTATCACTTCACTCCTGAAATACCTGGTTCTCTCAGTGTTCCTAGCTTGGGACTGCGCCCAGGCACCTTCCCCAATGGACAAGGGATCTGGAAATGCACTCAGGAGGTGGAGGAAGTGGGCCACACCCACCAGGCAGAATACTTCCTATGGTCTGTATCACACTGAACACTCCGGTGGCTCGGGAGTGTTGTCCCAGGCATACGCTGTGTTTTCTGGAAAGAGATGTTTCTCCACCACCTGCATGACGACAAGGCTACAACCATCCAGGTCACTGCCCGTCCAGGACCCTCCTGTCTGCCCAGCCTCGGCTACAACACATTACTGATGCCCTGCAGCCCCAGCCCCAGCCCCAGCCCCAGCCTCTCCATGAACCACCACTCTCACCACAGTCATTGAGATGGGTGACAGCTGAGATGTGCTGCTGAAGCATCTGGGTCAACGTGGATGCTACTGGTTTGGACGCAGCTGCCATACAGCCTACCCTATGCCTCCCAGGACCTGTCTGCAGGCACCAGCTGTAGCGCTGGCCAGCCTCGCCCCTCGCCATGACATGGCAGAGCCAGCCGAGGCCCAAGGCACCCTCACTCAGCCATATTAGTGACTTCTCCCAGCACTTGCACGGCACTCAGGAGCCAAGCCCTCAGGTTCGGCTTACTCACGGGCATAGTCCGAGGGTGGGGGCTGCCATGACGCCTCCACACCTCCCTGGCAGAGCTGTCACATAGGGCAGTCTTTGAACACATGGGAGTCCCCACTTTAGACAGTTCCAAGGCTCCCTGGGCCTGGCCCCTGTGCCTTCTCATCACGATGCTGCACAACCAACCACACAGCAGGGCTGTTGAGCCTCACCCCAGGACAGAGTCTCTTCCCTGGAAGGTGACTTAGCTGGCCGTGCTTAGACTCATTTTAAAGGCAGCCTACATCTCCCTCATTTCCCAGTTATCAGGCAAAGTCTATTTTAAACTCGTGACCCTTTAGTCAGGAGGAGAAGAAATGTGCCTCGGGATACTGGGGCTGACTCATGCCCTGTGCAGAGCGGAGAGCACGGCCCATGGGAAGGGAAACGCAGAGCTGCAGCTGAAGGGGCTGGACAGCACCATGGCCCTGACTAGACCCATGCCAGGCATTCCGTGTTCCTTCACCTCCAGATAGACGGCAACTGTCCCAGCTCCGCAGGTTGTCAGGGTCACCGAGAGTCCAGGGTGGCGGGAGTTCGCCACGTGAGCCAGCGGCACACTCCCTGACGCAGAATCCACAGCACTCATGCTGTGGGTTCAGGAACTTGCCCATTACCTGGCAGCCCCACAGCTGCCAAAACGAGACACAGCTCAGCCCAGCGGAGTGGACAGTATCTGTAGATAGCTCTGGGATCCAGGGCCAGCTGATGCTGGGCACAGCCGTCCTTGTCCTGTGCCCCTCCATACTGCAAGGGGCCCTGCAGCCCATCGGGGCTCCACCTTCCCTACCACGGGGCTCAAGAGACATGACAGGAACAAGGACACCCTGATCCTCCCTGAAGGGGGTATCGAGAGCACTCAGGTTTGAGAGGTGCTGTCAAGACCGGCCCAGGGAAACCACAGGGGAGGCTTCCCAGCACTCCCCACACACCGGCTAGCACAGAGCCTTTGCCTAAACCATCCCAGACAGCGCACCCTCCACATCCGCACACACAGGAGCCCAACTGTGATTCCCTGTGCTCCCCAGGAGACTCGGCAAGCACCAAAGGGCCTGCCTCCAGGACCAAGCCTGACACAGAAGGGGTTACACTGACTACCATAAGACAAGTCTGGCAAAAATCCCAGGAATTCCAGCCTGATCTGGTCTCTTCAGCTGAGGAGTGAAGAGCAGGAGGCACTGGTGGGAAATCTGGAGCTGCCTCTCCTGGGCTTCTAGGATCAGAGCTAGTCTAGGATCCGGAGATACCCATGGGGCGGCGTGGGGCGGGGGCTGCCCAGAGCACTCCTTGCCAGAGGCCTTGGCATCACCAGGGAGACCGTGGAACACGGAGACTCACGGGTCCCCGAGACCTTCTGATTCCAACCCTGCACTTTCACACTGTTCTGCTCTGCACACTAACATCTGAGAAGGACCACACAAGAAAAAACTTGTAGTGACACAATTAATTCCTAAAACTCACAGGAAAAAAAAAACACGTCAGGGCTGAAATTCACCTTGAATAAAGGCATAGAATGTAAGTACAGTGGACTCCTGAACAACCTGGGCTAGGGTCTGCACCACGTGGGTTCGCTTATACGCAGATTTTCTTCTGCCGCTGCCATTCCTGAGACGGTGAGACCCATCTCTCCTCTTCCTCTGCAGCCTCCGATGTGAAAACAAGGATGAAAGCCTTTTATTGAGAAGTCACCGCCACTGCGCGAGGCCTAGGTCTGTTTTCTCCTCATGATCTTCTTAGTAGTTTTGCTTCTCTAGCTTGCCTTACCCTAACAGTGAGAGTACAACACGCATAACACGCACAATGTATGTGACTGGCTTTACGTGGTCGGGAGGCTCTGGTCAACAGGAGGCTGTTAGTTAAGCTTAGGGAAGTTAAACAGGAGACTGGTGCCTTCGACTCCTGTGTCATTCAAGGGTTCACTGCAATTTATATTAAAACATCAAGCCCCTTCCACCTGCATGAGTCTCTCTGCCTCAACAGACAACACTACTCTCCACAGACTCCCAGAGAGAAAGAGAACACTTCAAATTCAGATTCTTTTACACAGTGTTTTGACAGAAATGGGCTTTTAAACATGTCCTGAGCAAATGCTCCTCTCGTTGCATAAGTTAACAACTCCACTGACCCATAGTTTGTTTAATTACCATTTAAATATTGAATGGTGCCCAAAGTCCCTGAGAAGGGATGTAATTCAGCCCCCTCCCCCTCACGCAGGCACTTGGTCTCAGAGGCCCAGGAAGAGGGAAGCACCCTCACACAGAGAAGACTGGAAGTCAGATGCCGCATGGAAAAGGGGATGGGGGAAAGCTCTCCAAGAACTGTTCAATCCCAGCTCCAATTCTAAAGACGGGAACACACTCACGATTGACAGGATCGAACGCCAAAGGGCTGTTTACCTTGTGGGGACACTGGGGAGGGTGGGGAAGGGCAGTGAGGAGAGGCTGGAAGCAGCAGTCCTGCATGGGCACAACGCGTGGTGAGGAGGCCTGGCCTGCCTATAACACACAAGGCCATGCTCCAAATACCTTATCTTTCTTTGAAGGGTTCATTTTGTTTGTTTCAGACAGGGTCTCATTCTTTCGCCCAGGCTGGAGTGCAGCGGTGTGATCATGGCTCACTGCAGCCGCTGCCTCCTGGGTTCAGGCCATCCTCCCACCTGAGCTTCCCAAGCAGCTGCGAGTACAGGAGTGGTGGTGCACGCCTGTAATACCAGTTACTCAGGAGGCTGAGGGAGGAGAACCGCTTGAACCTGGGAGGTGGAGGTTGCAGTGAGGTGAGATCCCGCCACTGTGTGGTCAGCCTGGTGACAGAGCGAGACTGTCTCAAAGGGGAAAAAAAGGAGGCCTATCTGCCCTTCCACTATGTTGCATGAGAAAATGCCAGGAACCAGATCTGCCAGCACCTTGATCTCAGGCGTGTCAGCCTCCAGAACCATGAGACACAGATTTCTGCTTATTTATGAGACACATAGGATCTGTGGTTTTCTCGTTACAGTGGCAGGGGCTGCTCCCACCTCCCCACCCTCTGTTTCAAGGCACACAGGCTCTCTGCTGCAGCCCCATTCTCCATATGCGGCCCCTATTCCACTTCCATTTTCTGTTACCACAGGGTGGGCAGCGCTAGGAGGGCGTTCTGCATCTTTGACCTCTGCTTTGGTAACACACACGCATGCTCGGCCACCAAGCTGCGTGAAACATACAGAAGCCCCCCTGCTCGAGAAACACAAACTATCCAACATGAACATGGACACAGGAGTTACGTGGGCACCTCACAGAGGAGGGAAGCCAGGGCGGCGGCAAGTGGGTGCAAAGTTCTCAACTACATCAGTCATTAAGAGAACCCAAAGTAACACCAAGGTTAACACGATGATTACTACTGAGTGTCAACTTCACTGAATTGAAGGATGTGAAGTATTGTACCTGGGAGTGTCATGAGGGTGTTGCCAAAGGAGATTAACATTTCAGTCAGTGGACTGGGAGAGGCAGACCCACCCTCAGTCTGCCTGGGCACCATCTAATCAGTGACCAGCACAGCTACAATAAAGCAGGCAGAGGAGCGTGCAAGAACAGGACTGGCTGAGTCTTCCGGCTTTCTCCCAAGCTGGGTGCTTCCTGCCCTCAAACATCAGATGCCAAGTTCTTCAGCTTTGGGACTCTTGGGCCAACACCAGTGGTTTGCCAGGCGCTCTCGGGCCTTTGGCCACAGACTAAAGGCTGTGCTGTCGGCTTTCCCTACTGTTAAGGTTTTGGGGCTCGGACTGGCTTCCGGGCTTCTCAGCTTGCAGAGGGCCTATTGTGGGACTTCACCTTGTGATCATGTGAGCCAATACTCCCAATAAACTGCCCTCCACATGTGCATTGATCCTATTAGTCGTGTCCCTCTACAGAACACTAACACACACAAGTATTGGTGATGAGGTAGAAAAAGCATAAACTGACCCAATCTCATCAGGGCAACCTCAGGAACCTGGCGCGCTCTACTCAACCTGACAATAGGCATGCCCCAGCAATGCCACCGGGGACATACACATTCAAAAGAAAGGCAGGCGCACACACACACTGGAGACAAGCATGAAATGCTTCACAACAGTGGGGCTTGCAGCACGCCGCTGGATGTGAGGATGGAACACTACACAGCAGGGAAAGCACACACGTCACAGCATGAATCAACCCCACAGATAATGTTGAGGAGCCCTGTCTCTACAAAAAAATTTAACAACTAGCCAGGCGCTGTGGTGCATGCCGTCCAGCCTCAGCTACCCAGGAAGCTGAGGCAGGAGGATCACTTGGAGGGCCCAGGAGGTCGAGGCTACAGTGAGCCAAGAGCATCTGGCTCTGACTGCACTCCAGCCTGGGTGTTACAGTCAGAGCCAGACCCTGCCCCTCCCTCCTCCCTCTCTCACGCACACATCATAATAATATTGGGGACAAAAACACACGACACATTCCCATAAATTTCCGAAAATAGCAAACTACAGTACTTAGGGACGCATACTTAGTTGACATCATGAAAGTGTGGATAATAGCTGCTTGGGCAGACTGGGAACTGGAAGTGAGGGTGAAACCGAGGGCGTTCTCAGTCAAGGTTGCAGAGGTATCTGCTTTGCCATCTGCTGAGTTGTACATTTGTACTGTGTGGACCTTCTGGTGCTGTGCTGCCTTTCAGTTGAAGTACAGTTTTAGGGAGACAGAGGTAAAGGCCACACTATGCCCTGGCTGCAGAACCCATCCTTCCCTGAGGACGAAGGACCACACTGCCCTACTAGGCCCTGCTGGGAACCACAGGGGCAAGAGCATGATGAGGGAGCAACCTGAGGCTTCCCAGCATGTTGGGAAGGCCTGGCCACGCCCAGCACACACTTCGTAGTAGGAGGGAGCTAGCTAGAAGCCTGACAAGGGGACGCACAGCTCTGTGAAGATGGAGGGGAAGAAGAGCAAGGAAAATGCTTCTCTTACACAGAAGGCACCAAGATATAAACTAAACGTGATGAAGACAAAGAAATGTAGGCGTGTGCGTTAAAGGTACAACTGCATAGCTAAAAGTAATCACAGCCATAAGGAAGGCACAGACGGCAGATGGAAGGTGAGTCAGCAGATATCCTCCAAGGCTTGCAAGTGTGGAAATAAACACACGGAAGTGACCAGCAGAGAGAAACAGGCAGGAAAGAGGAAGGTTAGAAAGGTCATGAGTGTCATGCACCACTGCTGGGAACGCAGAGAAGGATGGCCTGCAGAAGGGGTACAGCCACCCCGCAGCATGAGGTGCACACCACTCAACAACCTGCCACCCACTGCTCAATCTGCCCAAATAGGGCCAGGCATGGTGGCTCACCCCTGTGGTCCCAGCTACTCAGGAGGCCAAGCCAGGGGGGTCATTTGGTCCCACGAGTTCAAGACCCAGGCAATGTAGGGAGATCTCATATTTACAAACACATCAGAAGATTAGCCAGTCGAGGTTTTGTGCATCTGTAATCCCAGCTACTTGGGAGGCTGAGGCAGGAAGACCCCTTGAGCCCAGGAGGTCAAGGCTTCAGTGAGGTGAGATCACACCACTGCACTCCAGGCTGGGTGACAGAGCAAGACCCTGTGTGAAAAAAACCCAAACCCCAAACCAAAACAACACAACCAGGACACAAAAATGTGCCTGTACGAGAGCAGAGCATCGCAGAGCCTCCTAAGAAAAGAGCTGAACACCAAGCCCCCAGCCAGAGGCTGCTGGTGGCATCCAGGCACATCTGCACATGGAGCTGACAGAACACATGAGGATCTACAGATACACGACCATGTGGAGAAGCAGAAAAAAAGTGGGTGCAACCCATAGAAAAATCTGTACAGGTTTAGAAATTCGGAAGGACACCCACGCTTCTGGTAAAGTAAAATATGTAAGGCTGGCTCAACAATCAATCAATCAATCAATCAATCAATCAATCGTCATCCACCATGCCAACAGCTAAAGAAAAAAATTCACATAATCACAACTGGTGCAGAAAATCATCTGATAAAATTCAAAACTCATGATAAAAATTCCTAGCAAACCAGGAGTGTGCTGAAACATCCTCAACACAGTAAAGGCCATCTACCAAGAGCTGGAGGCCAGCATGATCAAAGGTGATGTGCTGAGGGCTGCAACTCAACAGTCAACAGAAGTCTGGCCAGCACGGTGCAGACTGGGAAGTAAATGGAATGGCAGAAAGGAAGAAATAGAATAAAGACGGCGTAAGTGCCCATGTCAAAAATCACAAGGAATCTATCAAAAACCCTGAGAAACTTTATTTAACAGAGTTCAGCAAGGCCACAGAATCCAAGATCAATATGCAAACCCATCCTAATTCTACACCCTAGCAATGATCACATGAAAGCAAGAAATAAAGACACAGTACCATTTATAGTTGCTCCAAATAAAAATGAAATGCTTAGGTTTAAATGGAACAAAACTATAAAAACCTATACAAATTTTAGGAAAAAAACAGGAGAGAATCTTTAGGACCCAGGGGCAAAGTTAGACCAGGCACCAAAGCACAATCCATAAGAGAAAAAAAATCGATAAACTACCTCGATGAAATTAAATCTTTTGCTCTATGAAAGATCTAGTTTAAAGAGTGCAAAGACAAACTTCAGACAGGGAAAAATATCTGCAAATCACAAGTCAGATGGTCGACTTAAATGCAGAAGAAATAAATACCAAACAACAAACCAACATAGATACAGACATTTCAGAAGAGGTATGACGGTGAACACACACGTGAAAACGACACTCAACATCCTAAGCCATTAGGGAAATGCAACTTAAAACCACAGTGAGACATTACTGCACACCTATGGGAACGGCTGAAATACAAGGTAAGAATGAATGCTGGAGAGGAGGCAGCAGAGCTGGAACTCCCTCACTTGCTGTGGGGAAGGGGAGTGGTGCTGCTGCTCTGGAGGGCATCAAAGGCAGTGCCTCACAAACCCAAGTGTGCACCTGCCACCCAACAAGACGACTGCACGCCAGGGCATTTATCTGAGAAATGGAGCCTCATGCGCACACAAAGACCTACTAGTAACAGACAACAGGGAAAACCCTTCAACAGCTCTCCCAATAATGTCCTTCAAACTGGGTTTCCTTCACACCATGGCAGCCCCTCAGCAATGAAAGGAATGGCCATGGATATACCCAAGAGCACAGGCGAAACTGCAGAGGACAGGACACTGCTGAGTGAGTCGCAGGTCACTCCCTGTGAGACTCCTGGCAGCTGGCTGCCTCCAGGACAAACAGGTCGGACCCTGTGAGGAGGCTCTAGGACCAGGTATCCAGAATAGAGCTGGTGGGATCTGAACGGAGTCTGGGGTCCAGTCAACACGTCTTCCAAGGTCACATTCCCGACCACCGGGGGAAGCTGGGAAGGGAACATGAGGCTCTATAATTTTTTCAACTTCCCTTGAGTCTACAATGATATCAAAGGGGTAAAAAGACACAAACAAGAGGTACATGGAAACTTCCGTGGGTGATGAAAATGTTCTACACGTCTACGTGATGGTGTTTTCCCAACGGTATGCATTTCCCAAAACCCAATGAACTGCACGTTTAAAATGGGTGAATTATGTCATTCATAATCCAATAAAGCTGTTAAAAAATTTACTAGTAACAAAAAAAAATTTAATTCTCACAGAAAGGGAGAAGAAATACAGTAAAAAAAAAATGAGGTAGAAGGTAAGCTTCCTTTCATAAACCTTGTTTTGTGTATTTGGTTTTGGAATCATGCATTTTACATCATTTAAACCATTAAATATAAAATGAGACTGAGCATGGTGAATCCCAGCACTTTGGGAGGGCGAGGAGTGGGGATCACTTGAGGTCAGGAGTTCTGAGCCAAGATCGCACCACTGCACTCTAGCCTGGGCGACAGAGTGAGACCTTGTCTCAAAAACAGAATGTAAAAACTTAAATATTCACATTAAATATAAACATTTTAATAATGTTTAAAATGATTTAAATATATCTGACATTAAATATTAACATTTAAATGATTTAAAACATTCAGTATAAAAATACAAAAAGCAATCTCTAAACCTCAAAAGGGAGGAGGAAGCAATACACTTAGCTGTGTGTGGGGCCAGGGGCAGGAGAGAGAGCATCTGTCAACAGTGACCAGGAGCCAACACCACACCGTAAAAGCATTCCTGACCCCATGCAGCTTCTGGGTGGGAGGGCGCGGGGGACCTGGCTCAGGATGTGAGTCAGGTGCTAGTGGGGCCAGTGCGGTGGGAGGGGCTGCTCCCCAGGGGGCCACTGGCATGGTTGGGGCCAGGATGGGGCAGCGGGGGAGCGGGGAGCTGTTGCTGGTTCTGGCAGAAAGCCTGAATTCCTTGGTGCACAGACAGGCTGTAGACGTGTGGACACGTCCATGCAGTTGTGTGAGGGTCCTCATGACATGGCAGCTGGCTTCCCAAGGACAGTGACTGCTGGGTGGCAAGGAGGAAGTCAGGGTACTTCTTGTATCAGACGTCCCATGGCTTCACTTCCACCTCATCCGGTTCCTCCTCAGTGAGTTACAATGTGCAGCCCACACTCAGCAGAGAGTGACGCTCTACCTTCTAAAGGAAGGCAGCAGACCAAAGATTCTGCGGACATTCTTTAAACTGTTAAACAAGTGGCTTTCGATGAAAACCGAGTAATCTCACTGTGCAGTTCTAGTTAGTGCTAAATGCCCTGATAACAAAAATAAAAATTTTCAAAAATATCATAAGCAAAAACCCTTATTTTTTTATTTTTTGGAGACTGAGTTTCACTTTCTTGCTCAGGCTGGAGTACAAGAGCGTGACCTCGGCTCACTGCAACCTCCACCTCCTGGGTTCAAGCAATTCTGCTGGCTCAGCCTCCTAAGTAGTTGGGATTACAGCCATACACATCACCACGCCCAGCTAATTTTTGTATTTTAGTAGAGACAGGATTTCACCCTGTTGGCCAGGCTGGTCTTCAACTCCTGACCCCATGATCTGCCCACCTTGGCCTCCCAAAGTGTTTGGATTACAGGCATGAGCCACTGCGCCTAGCCAAATCTTCCTATTTTCAATAATAATATTGTTGGTGGTTATGTCACAATTATTCTGAGATTGTTCAGTATACAGTTTGCAATGATGGCCGTGCATGGTGGCTCGCATCGCATCTGTAATCCCAGCACTTTGGGAGGCTGAGTTGCGTGGATCACCTAAGGTCAGGAGTTTGAGACCAGCCTGGCCAACATGGTGAAACCCTGTCTCTACCAAAAATACGAAAACTAGCCGGGCGTGGTAGTGTGCTCCTGTAGTCCCAGCTACTCAGGAGGCTAAGGCAGGAGAACCACTTGAGCCTGGGAGGTAGAGGTGGAGTGTGCCACTGCACTCCAGCCTGGGCAGCAGAACGAGATCCTGCTTGGGGGGAAAAAAAAAAACAAGTCACTGTTTTGAAAATTGTTAAGGACAATCAAACATTTATTATTCTTACACATAAGCTGTGCCTCAACCTAACAGAGGATGGGAGTAAATGATCTCTACACACAAATATTCCAGCAACAAGAGAATGGCAGAGTCACAGCATCACCACATGCAAGCCTAATTAATCAGTGGAGCCAAGCAATCAGCATCCATGCAGGGTTCCCTGACAAAAAGGGACACAGCCAGATGCTGTGTGCACCCTACTGCAAAATGATGAACCCTATGAAGCAGTCTTGCCAAAAAAAGAACAAGAAAAACACCAATACAAGTGAACCTGAATCTCACCATGCCTCCAGATCCAAATGCCAATGCACAGGTCCCTCAGGGATGAGAGAGATGCCTGATACCACCATGGAACGTCCCATCCAGACTGGAGGAGACTCTTAGAGCTAGGCAGGCAGTGACCACAGGTGCGAGCTACGTGGAGCCACTAAGCACTGGACGCCTGGTCAGTCCAAGTTGAGATGAGCCGAAGCATTTAATACACTCTGATTTCAAAGACTCAATACCAAAAACATTCCACAAATACTTTTCATATTGATTACATGTTAAAATGACAGTATTTTGGCATATGCTAGGTTTGAGGAAATACTTTTTTTTTGAGACGGAGTCTCACTGTGCCCCCAAGGCTGGAGTGCAGTGGAACTATCTAGGCTCACTGCAACCTCTGCCTCCCAGATTCAAGCAATTCACTTGCCTCAGTCTCCTGAGTAGCTGGGATTACACAGACATATGCCACCAAGCCCGGCTAATTTTTAAAAATTTACTAGAGATGGGGTTTCACCACGTTGGACAGGCTAATCTCAAACACCTGACCTCAGGTGACCCACCTGCCTTGGTGTCCCTAAGCGCTAGGATTACAGGCATGAACCACCATACCCGGCCTGATAAAATGCATTCTTAATATTAACTTCGTGTGTTTCTTTTTACTCTACAATGAGGCTAATAGAAAATTTAAAAGTAGATACACGGTTCACATCATATATCCAACAGACAGAACAACTCTACGGGACAAAAGACCCAGATCTCTGACAAACGGGTGAAATCAATCCAAGAGAAAAGAACATAGGGAGAGTTTATGGATTAAAACCTTAAAAGACATGGATTAAACACAGAAGAATCTTAGTGTATAGACCTTGTATGGAAACCGGTTCAAACTCAGAACTGTTTAAAATGGTCCACTTAGGACAGAGCCTTGTGATAGCACGGGGTGTGTGGTAACAATGAGGAAGTTCAGACACATGAGGATTCACCACCGAGATAGAGATAGTTATAGATACACAGTGAGACACAGGATCTCCTCTGTCGCCCAGGCTAGAGCATAACAAAACAGTCAAACTCCTAGGCTCAAGGGATTCTCCTGCCTCAGCCTCCCAAAATACTGGGGCTCCCGGCGTGAGCCCCCATACCTAGCCTGTGAGCTCTTTTAATTTTTATGTAGTCTAATAGACGGTGATGGTTTTGATTGTTTTCTGCAGATGCAATGCTGCGGTCTTGGGTTTGGTTCCAGGTAATGGGATGGGATGGCTCCAGCAAGTGGAACCCACAGCCTGGGAACTGTCATCATCACTGTATTCACCACACTCTCTGTTAAGAAGGGCATACAACACTTTGAATAAAAATTTTAAAACTCAGTAGGTTGCAGTGGCTCATGCCTGTTATCCCAGAATCAGGAGGCTGAGGTGGGAGGATCACTTGAGCCCAGGAGTTTGAGACCAGACTGGGCAATAAGCAAGACCCCATCTCTATAAAAAATGGTAATAAAAATTTTAAAACTCAAAAGACAAAATGCCAGAAAACTGCAGAATGTGTCAAAAAATGACTCCCTTATGTATTAAAGAATTCTCATAAAAAAGGAGCATTTCGCAAGCAGTCTACAAACACTGAAACAAACAAAAAACTAAAAACCCAACTCATACAAAACACCCGTGAACACTCTTCAGTTCTGCAAAGTCCTGGGATGGCTGAAGCATCTTTGGCGTTTCAGAAGGAAACCCCGAGCCCCGAGGGCAGAGATGCTTGAGCTCCATGCGTCTCGCCAGGCTGCCACCACCTACACCCACAGATGGGGATGCAGGAGCAGCATGGAGAGAAATGGCACTTGCAGCCCAAGACAAATGCAGGACAACACTCACCTCATCCGCTCACCGATTCTCTCCAACCTCTCCCATAAAATGAGGACAAGAACACATTCTCTTAAAGGATCTTGCAGGGTTTAGATGAAAATGTACCTTGTAAACTGTAAAGCACTACCTAAATCCATGTTATCACACTGTCACAGCTTTAGAGAAAAGCAGAGGACAAACACAAGGAGAGAGGTGCCGAGAGGCAGGCGAGGTTCCCTGGGGCCTGGGCTGCAATGCCCTCTCCGATGCAGGGAGCTGCTAGAGAGGAAAGCACCTCACCGCCCTGATCTCCACAGTTTCACTCTCCACACCACTAAGGAGGTTATCCAGGTGCAAGTGAGAAAGAAAGTAATTCACTTAGAAACTTCCATTTATTTCCTTTATACTCATATTTTGTATGACTCCTTAGGGCTGCTTTGTTTTTTAATGCAAGGGTCCACAGTGTAGAACGTAGTCACAAACTCTAGAAACAAGAGCTGCAACAGAACAGAGGTGCTGCCCCACAGTTCTCAGTGGCTTTCCCACCCAGCACACCTGGCGGATCTGACACATGGTCCCCCAGAGTAACAGGGAAGCCCCAGGGAACAAGGGTTCCCTGTGGAGCACGCATAAATGCCTGCCTGGCCTGACAGACATCACTGGACTCAGTGTCCAAGCTCAACAATGCTCTGGGAACTCTAGTACACAGACACAGTACTGCACCACAATTATTGGGTCATAACTAAGGTCAATTCCAGAATCTTTTTAGCATGTTAAATGGCATTTAAAATAAAATATATATATATATATTTTAAAGCAGCTTAAGGTTTACAACAAAACTGAGCATGAAGTACAGAGGGTTCCCCTGCACCCCCGGCCTCGGTATCCCAAAGAGAGTGGCCGTTTGTTGCAGTTGTGACCCCCTGGACACAGCGCCGTCACCCACAGGCCACACGACCTCAGGGTCCAGCTACTGCTGTGCAGCGTATGGTTTGGACGCACGTATCCTGACGTGGACCCACGGCTGTGGTACCATGCAGAGGAGCGTCACTGCCCCAGGGCCCCTGTGCTCCTGCCATGAATCCCTCCGTTCCTTCCTCTCCGCAGCCCCTGGCATCGCTGACCTTTGTGCCGTCTGCACAGTTTTGCCCTTTCCTGGAGGTCACAGAGTAGGAACCCTACAGAGTGTAGTCTTTGTAGCTGGGCTGCTTTCACTCAGCAGCGTGCACTTACCGTCCCTCCATGTCTTTTCAGGGCAACTCACTTGTTTTTATAGCATCATAATACTCTGTTGTCTGGATGGACCTTGGGTCACCAATCCATTCACCCCTGCAGGAAATCTCGGCTGCTTCCATGTTTTGGCAATTATGAATAAAGCCTTTTTGTGACAGTGAAATACAGAACAGAAACTATCAGGGGGCACTGAACACACCATCGTGGAAAGAGAGAGTATTATTTTCTGAGCATGTTCCCAGTATGTGGGGTGTATGTTATTAACAGAGAGGTAAACTACTTTTCTCACAACTGGAAGTAGTGGGGACAATTCAAACGCTGCCCTAACTGGCTGAGAGCCCTCAATTTGCAGTCAGATATATCTAAGTTTCTCAATCTACAAAATACAGAAATAAGGCCAGGTGTAGTGGCTCACGCCTATAATCCGAGCAGTTTGGGAGGCTGAAGTGGGTGGACTGCTTGAGCCCGGGAGTTCAAGACCAGCCTGGGTAACATGATGAAACCCTGACTCTACAAAACAAATTAGCCAGGTTTGCAGCCGGGGCAATAGAGTGAGATGTTGTCTTTAAATAAAATAAAATAATTAAAATAATAATAATAATAATAATAAACCAGAAAGAAGAGAGAAAACACTGTCCCCCAAGCTGCAAGCTGCGAGCTCAGGACAACATTGGATGCCCAGCTTGGCCCTCATCAATGACCTTCACAATCCCTGCTGACTGGGAGTGTATTGCCAATACGGCTAAGTTTCTGAAGTTGGTGACATTTGAGGGTACTCCAAGACTGAATGGAAAGAATCTGCTCTCAGGTTCTGAGCTGAGTCCACCTCTTCTCACTCCTCCAAGCCTCCCCTTCTCTGAGGAGCCCTCTCTTCCTCCACCGCTTTCCTTCCTCTCAGAAAGGGGGGTCCTGCCATTTCCAACCCCAGGCTGGCAAAGTGATGGGAAAATGTACTACCCATGTGAGCAGCCGACATGCGGCAGGCTGTGGGGCTGGTGAGAAGTAGCCAGACCCTGACCCAGAGCATGCAGAGCCCAGCACAGGCTCAGCCATGCTCCACGAGGGGCCACAGCCCACGAACAGCCCAGGCACACCCTGGTGAGGGCAGCACAGGCTGCCTACCACGTCACACCACACTCAATTGTGTAAAACACCCTCCAACTGCAAAAGGCTCAAGTGTTCACCAGCAGAAGAGCAAATGAGTGCAGGCAAACCACAACGTCGGGGGCATGCAGGTGTCCACAGACAGCACGCTGGATGCCAAGAGCCAAACACAAGTGTGTTTGCTGTGGCTTCTGCATGCATGAGGGCCTTGTGCAACTAGGGGCCAGGCCGAAACTCTAGAATCAGGTACAGGAAAGGTCCAGGAGGAATCCTGTACCTTCACTGGGTGGTCCCACAGGTACATGTGACATGAACTCTATCATGTGCACCTAAGATGTGTGCCATTTCCTGCACGGATGTTATACCTCAAAGAACAATAAAGAAAATACTAAGACTGATTGCTGACCACTTCCCCAAATAACCAACCAAGACACACCCCAATGTCTCGTGTGCAGCCTGTGGAGGCACTGTGAAGAGCTCAGTGCATGCCTTCCCCATAGCTCAGGCATTCCGTGAAGGCTCAGATGTGGGGCCAGGCCTGTGTGACAGCCTCACACTAACCCCGTTCCCAGAAGAGACCAGTACACCCCCAGGCAGGGGCTGCAATAGGGCCACACAGAGGATGCTCCAGTTCCTTCCAGCACAGGGCCAAATCCACACCAGGGCATCCGTATGTCCTACAGATCCCAGAGAAGCATGGGAGCACCTCGAGGCCTCTGCATTCAGGGGTCTCTGCCATCCTGAGCCTCAGGTGAGTGGGTTCCCACCTATGACACAGTGGGCGAGGGGTAGATGCTCTCCCTATGAAGACCATACCGCTCCAAAGAAAGCCTATGCGTGCTGCCTCAGGACTCCTGTGACAGAACAGCGAGTGATGCCGCGTTGGCAGGGAACCTTTAGTTTGCAAAGCCCGTCACACACACAAGCCAAGGTAAGAACTCTGTGTCTGCACCTCAGCTGAGGACAGAGCACATGGGTGCCCAGGGCCTGCAAAGAGCAAGGACTAAGGCATCACTGACTGTGAGAGGTGCCAGTGTCAGTTCTCACAAGCTTGTGTTATGGTTTGACCCAGAAGGTACTTGTGAGTTTCCCCTACAGCCTGTGCTTCCAAAGGGCTAGGAGAAACAGTGGGGCAGGATCCCCACAAGCCGGCAGCTGGCTGGCCACACCCCTGCCTGTGCTGAGGCATGCGCCACAGACATGACCATGCACCATGCTTCAAGATGCCCTGTGACTCTCTCAGATGGGTCTTTTATTAGTGTTTCTAAATTAAGAAGTGAGGGCCAACATCACAGGAAACCTTAGATACTATTCCTGGCAGGTGGTTTGCAAAAGCTTTAACTGTTAATCTGCTGATCCAGTTTTCAGTCATAAGTTTTCTGCCATGTAATCCACAGAACCCAGGCCTCTGGCCACTTGTCCAGGATACCTGTAGAGCTCAGAGCCACTGTCTTTGTAGGCTACTCAAGACTTGAGGGACTGAGGCAAGAGCCACATCGACAGAGCCAGAATTGGTGCCTGGCTGGAAGCAGGTGCCGGAGATCAGCCACAGAAAGCACATACACCAGGGCACGTGACTGCCCGCACCCCGCAAGATCTCATCAGACCTGGTAGGGCATGTCTACAAAACGCACACGCACCAGAGCAAGCGACTGCCTGCACCCCTAAGATCGTTGTCCGACCTTGGGGAGCACTGTCCACAGACAGCACGCTGGATTCAAAGACCCAGGAAGGTGTGTGTCTGCTGTCGGCTTCTGCATCCATGATGGCCCGTGGTGCTAGGGCCAGGTAAACACTGAAGGAGGACGCAGAGGGGTGCAGGAGGAGTCCTATAGCAAGACACTGCCCAGATTTCTCACCAATTCCTCTAAAGTTAAAATCACAATATCGTTTCTTCTGTACTAGTGATGCTTTGTAAGGAAGTTTATTCACCTATGGGCGCCACTCCGCCCCGGTGGCCATGACCGGGAACACAGGCACTAGGACCCAGCCTGTCCTAAAAGCATGCCTTACAACGAGTCCCCACTCTCCGTTTCTAATGTTCTGACTATATGAGAGACAATAAAAGGGTTTCAATACAAGTGTCACATTTTGGCCAGGCGCGGTGGCTCAAGCCTGTAATCCCAGCACTTTGGGAGGCCGAGGCGGGTGGATCACAAGGTCAAGAGATCGAGACCATCCTGGTCAACATGGTGAAACCCCGTCTCTACTAAAGATACAAAAAAATCAGCTGGGCGTGGTGGTGCGTGCCTGTAATCCCAGCTACTCAGGAGGCTGAGGCAGGAGAATTGCCTGAACCCAGGAGGCGGAGGTTGCGGTGAGCCGAGATCGCGCCATTGCACTCTAGCCTGGGTAACAAGAGCGAAACTCTGTCTCAAAAAAAAAAAAAAAAAAACAAGTGTCACATTTTAAACATAAAGAAATGTCTTTCCATAAGAAAACAACTGCAGGCTGGGCATGGTGGCTCATACCTGTCATCCCAGCACTTTGGGAGGCTGAGGCAGGTGGATCGCTTGAGCTCAGGAGTTGGAGATTAGCCTGGGCAACATGGTAAAACCCTGTCTCTCCAAAAAAACAGAAAGAAAAAAGTAGCCAGATGTGGCACACCTATAATCCCAGCTACTTGGTAGGCCGAGGCTGGAGGATCACCTGAACCTGGTAGGCAGAGGCTGCAGTGAGCTGAGCTCACACCACCTGTACTCCAGCCTGGGCAACAGGGATCCTATCTCAAAACAACAACAACAACAACAAAAACCTGCAAATTATCCTCCTGCTTAATGGTTGAGAAGGAAAACAACAACAACAACAAAAACCGTGCACATTAAAATGCCAAAACCCACAGATTAATGGATGAAGCCCCATGCCAAAAGCTCCAGAGGAAACGTCAGAAAGGAGAGCACTTCAGGTGACTTGGAGTCCTCAGTGCCACATGACCAAGCAGAGCTGAGCGCTGGGTCTCAGTGGACATGTCATCAGACATTCACTCACAGTTTTCACCCTGTTAACTCTACTGCACAACACACGTATATGGTCTAAGCAATTCTAACCACACAGGCAATATGCAGCTCTTTCCTCAGTGGAAAACAAGCCTGCCCAGGTCACACAGGCGGGGCTGGAGGCAGCTGAGCCATGCAATGCCTGTTCCTCTACCCCTGTTGGGACTACAGCTCCTGGGCTGCAAGCACCTGCTGAGCATGAGGGTCCAGCTTCCAAGCTCACTGTCCCATGAGTGACAAGGAACACTGTGACCCACCTCCCATGTCACTTGGTGCCACTATCATGCTGACTCCCTACACAAGAGGACCACTGTGTCGCTCTGCCACTCAGGAAGTCCAGGGGCAACCAGGGCGGTCATCCCGGGATGCTGTCCTGTCAGGCTCCCAGGACAGTGCCCCAAGCACCCACCTTCAGTGGGTGTGATGCCCCCAGATCTACCCTTACTGTGCCAGGGGGTGGGTACCTCTGCAGCACAGCACGTCCACTCTGTCCACATGCGGCCGTGAGTGCCACACTGTGTCCTCCAGGATGTGGGTCTCTGTTAGTCCCTACCCTACCAAGCCAGGACAGCCACCTGTTTATAGGGATGTTGACAAATGACTACCTGCAAAATTAAAACATTGATTTGAAAAGGGCCTGTCAGTAGTGGAAATCCTGTAGTTAACACATACTCCATTTAAAAAAAAAAAAAGTTTTTGCAGAAAAAGGTAAAAAAAAAATCTCTGCTCTTTTCTCTTTTCAGCATTTAGAGAATCAGCCAGGCAAAACAATAATTTCCCTCTCTCAACTGAAAGGTCTGGAGCGAAAGAAGCCTAATTAGTAACAAGTAAATCACTCAGATGTAAACCCAAAATGAAAGCATGTGGGAACCTCCTTTCCCATCAAAGTTGCAACCCATGGCATCACTGGACCCAGGAAGGAATGATGTGTCCATATGCTCCTGACCTGAGTCTCTAAACCCGGGGAGAGACACCCTGGGTAACTGCTGATGGGTGAGCAGTGACCCCCTGCCCCTATCCTCTAAACTAGGGAGTTGTCCTGGGTAACTGCTGATGGGTGAGCGGTGCACATCCAGGATCCTCTAAACCAGGGGAAAGATGTCCTGGGTAACTGCTGATGGGTGAACTGTGCACCCTCCGGATCCCTGTACTACAGGTTCTCAAGAACACAAGGAACAGACCCATATTCCACCTAGAAACTTATTCCTGTGATGCCTGCCAAAAGGTCCACTTTTCAGTCCATTACCACAATGAAGAGGAATTTTTGCCATTAAGTCAAAATCGTGCGTTAAGCAATAAATGGACCTAGAGAGGTGTGAATTCCTCCTTGGTTGAACCAAAGCAGTAAGAGGGGCCCAGGTCCCTGAAGGCTTACACTAGCAAATCAAACACAGAGCACTGAGAGCTGGGGAAGCCAGTTGGCAGCACCACACACCACACAGGCTCAACGTGAAAGCCCCATGGTCCGAGAAGCCCATCCGACCCTGAGTGCACCCAGCGTCTGTGAACTGTCAGGAGTCAAGGTGGCTCTTTTTCAAACCATTTCAGAATTTATTTAGAATGGGGTATTATACTTTATGATTTCTACATAGAAAATATTTGCTAACCATATCATTTTACAACAAATTAACAATAGCTAATGTTTTCTTTAAAATTTTTGAAGCACACAGAAAAGTATGAAGAAGAATACAAACATATCCACCATCTGTTCATTTTGCCATATTTGCCTTAGAATTTTAAAATGTAAAACTTACATAATGGTTGAAGCCCCTTATATAAGCCCCATCCTGCTCTACTTCCTTCTCAGTGTAAATCTGATTTTGAGGCTAATCATTCCTATCGGTGCTCTGACATTCATGCTACACATAAGCCTACACTGAGGACTGCTGGTGTCTTTGCAGGTAATGTACTGGATGGTTCCTGCCATACCTTCTCCCTCCATGCTGTGCTTTGGGATTTATCTGTGTGGATACAGGCAATTCTACTGTTCTTATGACAACTGCAGTGTGCTCTTCATTGTCTGAAAAAAATCCATCCTCCTGTTGACTGACATTTGTTTTCTTCCAACTTGTTGCGAATGCAAACAACACTAAATGAGTATTTGTTTCCTTACAAATCTAAAAATTGCAACCAGGAATGGAATTCCAAGAAACTGTAAAATGCTTTGTAAAAACCCGATGAAGTGTCACACTGTACAGTCATTCACAAACATGTCGTCTTTCACTTCTGATTAGGGCGGATGTCTTCTGTTGTTGTTGTTTTTTTTTTTTTGGTGTGGGGGGAGGATGAAGTCTCCCTCTGTCGCTAAGGCTTAACACAGTAGCGCCATCTCGGCTCACTGCAAATTCCACCTCCCGGGTTCAAGGGATTCTCCTGCCACAGCCTCCCAAGTGGCTAGGGTTACAGGTGCCCAACACCACTCCCGGCTAACTTTTTTTAGTAGAGACACGTTTTCACCATGTTGCCCAGGCTTGTCTTGAACTCCTAACTTCAGGCAGTCCACCCACCTCCACCTACAAAAGCACTGGGCTTACAGGTACCCAGTCCTGTTGTAAAACTTTTATCAAGAGATCTTGGCTGGAAAAGGGGAAACAGCACTCGGTACATAATCTTTTTTTTATAACAAGATTATGCTCTACAAAAAGAGACAATATACTCGCAGGCAGAGTGCTAGAGAGCAGCAGCGGCGACCGAGTGGTAGGAGCAGCAATTTATCCGTGTGCAGTCCCAAACTGGAAAGAAGATGCTAATTAAAGTGAAGACACTGACCGGAAAGGAAACTGAGATTGACATTGAACGTACAGATAAGGTGGAGCAAATCAAGGAGTGTGTGAAGGAGAAAGAGGGAACCCCCACAACAGCAGAGCTTCATCGACAGTGGTAAACAGATGAATGATGAGAAGACAGCAGCTGATTACAGGATTTTAGGTGGTTCAGTCCTCCACCTCGTGTTGGCTCTGAGAGGAGGAGGTGGTCTTAGGCAGTGATGGACCTTCCATTTTACCTCCTTACCCTGGTGCTCATAATGAGGCATCATATATCCTCTCCCTCTCTGGGGCACCAGAGCCACTGCCCCCTCCCCTGGATGCCCAATAATGTATGTCTACTGGTGGGAGACTATGAGGACCCCAGGATGCAGTATTCCTGGCCCAGAGGGCCCTTGCTGTCTACTGGGTGTTAGTTTGCAGTCCTGTGTGCTTCCCTCTCTTATGGCTGTGTCCCTGGTTGTCAATAAAATATTTCCTGGCCAAAAAAAAAAAAAAAAGAGAGAGAGACAATATAATTAACAAATTTCATTTAAATAAAAACTATAAACTCAAGTGCTAACAGGAGGCTGTCCGTTGGGAAAACAAGAGCTCAGAAGAGGCACGACGGCCCAGAGAGTTCTGAAACCCCAGAAATCACAAAGAAAATGGACAGGCAGCATTGTCCTGGGGAGAGGATCCATAGCTTTTACTCAATTCTCAGTGAGTCCAGACCCCAAAAACATTTAGTAAGGCACCTTCTCAATTTCCAAACGTGGGCAGCGATGTGGGAGTGAGCATCAGCTGACAGAGCCCTGGACTGACATTCCTACCTTCCAAAGCAGACCAAAGACTCACCAACACACCCAAAAAGAACGTTTTTAAATATAAATGACTTCAGAATCCTTTAACATATACCCAGGAAAACATTAATAAGCCATAAGTTATGTGGACTATTTATAGGCAATATTAGAAAAGAAATCAAGGTTTCCACAGAGAAAAGCCTGAAGCCCACAGCTTTGTTTCTAAGGTGAATAAGAAAGGTGAGACCAGCTGAGAACACTGGAGCTCTGCTGCAATCAGGGAAAGGAGACAGTTTGCAAACAATGCTGTGGGTCTGTTTCTCTCTGTATTAAATACACCACAGCATTTTTCCTTTTTAAATTATTCATTAATCAGGCAATCAAACCAAAAGGAAGTAGATAATTTAAGTTGGAACAGGGCAATCTGCAGATACCCACAGGTTGGAGAGATGAGGCCCCAATGCGAACAGGCCCCACCACGCAGCTTCCCTGCCTTCCAGAAGGCCTGTGTGGGTTGCTGGGCTCGTCACCTTAGCAACGGCTCTAAACATATGTGCAGTGACACCAGCTGATTTCTGAAAGCTGTAAATAGAGGATAATAGGATAAAAAATATTCCAGATTTAAAGTGAGGACCACCCACTGCCTCCTCTCCCACCCTACCCAACCCCTAAATCCTACGGTTAACAATGGGAGCAATGCCACTTATGCCTAAATCATCTGTCTCATCACAGACCTACAGAAGCAAAATGAGGTCCTTGGATTAACACTCTGCACAAACATGAGCACAAACAAAAAGTGGCCAAAAGATGGCAGAGTCTGGCACGGAGGGACCAGCCCACAGCGGCCACGGCTCACCTGCAGGAGCGCTATACCTCCACTGGCCATGGCTCACCTGTGGGAGTGCTGCACCTCCACTGGCCACAGCGGCCACGGCTCACCCTCGGGAGTGCTGCACCTCCACTGGCCACAGGTCACCTGCGAGAGCACTGCACCTCCACTGGCCAAGGCTCTGCTTCCCACCCTCCACCTCACACCACCATGGGCACTCGGTCCCTTCTCTCAGGGCCATTCCAGATCTTGGCATCTGGGCCTCAAAGCTCAACACAGGTACTGACAGGTAGGTCTCTACCAGGAGAGAGAATGAGGCTGACTGCCTGGGCAAAGGTTCCAGGTGGAACATCAAGAGTTTCTGGTAAAGCTGAGCAACAGCCCAGGTTCAGACTTCTGAACCAGTTTCTATCTTTGAAGAAAACAGTCCATTTCACCTGAGAGTCAGAAAACCTGGAATTTCCCAGACACGATGAGGCCCTAGGAAGACAACATTTAGTCCAGGATAAACCAGCAACACTCTGGACCAGGTTTGCAAAGAGATGGCCCAACATGAACAAGGCAAAGGGTGAGGAGGGATGGGCAGGGAGAATGTGAACTCCCTGCCTGCGCAGCTCTCCCAGGATGCCACACGCCTGAGCAGGATATGCCTTTTCCTTGTTTCCCCTCTAGAGTCTTTTTGAAGCATTATATCAAAAACTGGGCGAATAAATCCCCAAGTATGAGCTGACATTCTTCAGAGAAAAAACAAACTTGGTATTTCACGGTGTAAAAGTCTATTTATGGGTCCTACAGAAATGCTTCTTGTTATAGCCCTCATTAAAACTAAATACTCCAAGGAAACACACACTGCATGTTAAAACATGAAAAACGTTATTACAGAAGAACCCAACTTTTATTCTCTCAGAGTGCCTTTTTGTGATAATTTATGCCCAACAGGCAAAGGAATGGGGAGAATGGAAAGAGGAGAATGAGAAGAAGGCTGGTACCACAGAGCCCAAAATAGGCATCATTTACATGCTTCATAATCCCAAATTCAGGATGCACAAACCAATAAAAATTATGTACTCACGTCTGTTTGCAAATCTAAGGACTTTTTTGATGTTTTTGTTTGTTTGTTTGTTTTGGGACAGAGTCTCTCTACTGTCACCCAGGCTGGAGTGCAGTGGCATGATCGAGGCTCACTGCAGCCTCAACCTCCTGAAGTAGCTGGGATTACAGGTGTGCACCACCACACCCGGCTAATTTTTTGTATTTTTAGTAGAAATGGCATTACTTTCACCATGTTGGTCAGGCTGGTCTCAAACTCCCGACCTCAAGAGTGATCCACCCACCTCAGCCTCCCAAAGGGCTGGGATTACAAGTGTGAGCCATTGCACTGGGCCTAAGCAGATTTTGTAAAAGCAACACCTATGTTTCCAAAAAGAGAAAAATTAACATTTAATTATAAGCTCCAACACTTTAATTGCTTTAACTGAATCTGTGGTGAATTATTTCAAAGTAAAAATCAGCTCAGATTTATGTTTTTATGTGTAATCTCTTAAAAGGCAGGGTACACAGGTATTCGTAACACATAATGTATGTGTACATGCGCGAGCAAATGAGAGAGCCTGGCATGGGGGGGGAAGGGGGGATGGTGAGGGTGCATGCAAAACACAGCGCCTCCTCTTGGATTTGTCAGACAATTAACCTCGTTCACAACCTCACCCCAGTCAGAAAACAAAAAGCGGCAGTGAACCTGAACTTAGTTACATCCACAGCCTCCACAGACAAGTACCTTCACAGACAACGACTAACAGGTTTATCACAAATGATTCACAGCTCATGTTTTTCAAGGAGGGGCCTCCAACTAGAAGTCACAGAGCAGCCTGCATCATGGCATGCCTCCCTCCAGCTGTCCCCGCGTTGCCTGTGTCTGACACAGTTTATGCTTTGCAGGTCGTGAGGCTATGCTCTTCGCTCCCATGAACTAACAGAGTAGGGAAACAAAGGCGCCTTGGACACTACAGATCATGTGCTGTTTTGGCTATGAGGAATCCACCCACTCACACTCATGGCCAGCTCTGACCCTCTGAAGCCAGGGGCACGTCACAGATTTAAGTATCAGTGCAGGCAGCCAGCCTCTCCTCAAGCTGGGCCCCCACACCCCTGCTCCCGACTGAGGCTTTAAGCACAGGACTTCCTGGGCCTTAGTCTCCTCATCTGTACGCTGGGAACAATCCCTGGGGTGTTTGCTCTGGGAGGAGCGCACAGAGCAGTGTATGCTGAGCACATGTGGGCAACCCCGACTCAGGACAGTTTCCCAGCCCCCTAAGTCATGACTAGGGCTTAATGATCCATTTCAGATTGTATCTGCACAGTGCTTTACTTTCATATGTTATTTTATTGGGAGCCTCTAAAGAGCCTCAGCTAACAGATGGTATTATTTTCACATTGCAAACAAAGAGACAGTAGCTGCAACCATCCAAAGACACCCCCTTGCTGTGAATGCCTGGCCAGGCCTCCAGGCAGGACCACCAACTCGAGACCCCATCAGGGCCAACACAGGCCACTACTGTCTGCGCACTCCCAGAAAATATATGTCTGATATAGATTTTACCCTCTTGAGGATGAAATAATCCCATCTGCCAAAATGACCCACGAATAAAGGCTCCTCCTCATCTGAACGCTGCCTCAGCGTCTGGAGGATAAGCCCACAATGCATCCAGGAGGACCCTCCAGGCCGAGGGGCCCAGGAACAAAGAGGGCCAGAAACGAGGGCACCCTCACGCATGCTGGGAGCTGCCAACGCCTTCAGACTGGGAAGAACAAAGAGCTCCCAGGCAGGAGGGCACAGGAGCACAGTGGAGGGCCAGATGTGAGGCCAGAGGCGACTGGAGCAGCAACTCCCACCAACAGCAGATGAGGCTTGAGATTCTCAACAACCTTCTAAGTTTTCATCTTCAAGAGAACCTCAAACTACATTTTCCCCAGTTTCATTACTAGGCTCCTTGTAGAAAATACCAGCGTAGAAAAAGCACAAACACACCACACAACAGAGGCAGGCCAACAGGTGCTCCAGGGAGGCCCAGCCCAGAGGATTTCCCAACCACTCCACCGTCTAAACAAGTCCTAACATCTGCGAGCATCCACCAGGAAATGAAAAAGGCAAACTCCCAACTTAACCACAAAAAGACACTGTACAATCTCCAAATTGTAAAGAGAAAAAAGAAAAATGAAGCAGGAAGAAACATGTAAGCCCCCACCCTGGCCCCCTGGCAAAAGGAGGGAAAGAGAAGACACGTCACGACAAATGGAAAGCACACAACAGCACGTAACTCAGTGCCAATCCCCCTGCGGCCCCCACCACACTTGGTTCCCCGTTCGGGGAGGCTCTGCCCTCATGGGTGGATGAGCACTGGCTGCTATGAAGGGCTGGGACTCGGAGGCAGTCCTGTCCACACCTCTGTCCTTGAAGCCAAGGGAGGACACAGCAACAGGCATGGGGCCCTCCAGTGGCGCCAGGCTCTCTGACTTCCAGCTTCCAGAACTGTGAGAAATAAATTTCTGTTCTTTATAAATGAACTGGTCTTAGGCATTTTGTTACAGCAGCGTAAACAGGCTAAGGGGAAAAAAGTAAATGGACTAAGAAATCTACTTAAAAGACAAAGTTTGTCGGACTGGGATGGAAAAAGTGATCCAGCTAGCTCAGAATGAGCTGAGCCATGCCTAAACCATGAAAATCGGCCAACGTTTCAGAAAATACACACCAGGTACATACTACGAACACCAGACTGAGCTGCTCTAACAATGCTGGGTACAGACGTGAGGGCAGAATGCATTTCAGGAGATAAAGTGCGCCACTATAATATGGCAAAAAGTTCCTTTCACAGGAGAGCTAAGAAAGTCCAAACATTTATGCAAATAAGAGAGCCTCCGAGTAAAGAGCAAGAATCAACACAACAGGCCAGACACAGTGGCTCATGCCTATAATCCCAGCACATTCAGAGGCCAAGGCAGGGAATCACTTGAGGTGAGAAGCTTGAGACCAGCCTAGTCAACATGGTATAACCACACCTCTACTTAACAATACAAAAAAAATTAGCCAGGCATGGTGGCAGGTGCTTGTAATCCCAGCTACTTGGAAGGCTGAGGCAGGAAAATCCCTTGAACCTGGGAAACAGAGGGAGACTCCAACTCCCAAAAAAAAAAAAAAAAGAACCAACAGAAAATGAGCCTCAACCATAGAGCAACCATTAAAGTGCCTTTCAGTGAAGAACAGACTGAGGAAACAACCCCAACCAAAACCACAAGACAGAAGATTCAAAAGCAATGCCAAGCTTGAGCTAACAGCACATACAAAATAATCCAGTAATCACACAGTCACTATTCTTCAAGATCACAGGGAACAGTCATCAAAACTTGACCACACACACAACTACAGAGTAAGCCTAAAAATTGTGACAGGGTCACCTTCTGAAGTGACAATGCAACTCAGACAGGAGGAAGAGTGACTAGAAAACATGACCCCGAAGGTGGGAATTGGAAACGCATTTCTAAGTATAAGGGAGGAGGGGAAACCGGAGAAATATTCAAAATTGGAAATGACAGGGATGCGACCCAGCAAACTGAGAGATGCAGGTAAAGTGTTCTTGCAGGCAAATGTATTTATATTTATTGCCAGAAGCCATCCCAATAAAGAGGTTCTGAAAATCAGAACATAACCAAAAGAACAGAGAACATGAGAAATGGAAGAACATAAACTAAACAAAAAGCAAACATGTAACAGAGGTTAAACAAAATGAAAGGCGAGTTTTATTTTAAATAAATAGAGAACAAGCTAAATGACACCACAGGAAAACAAGACAAACCAGGAAGGAGCAAACTTTCTGCAAATCCAATGGCAGGATCCCCATGGCTGGTCAACAACAGGAAGAGAAGCTCTGCTGGGTGAAAGGCCAGCTACAGGGGATGACTGGGCACACATGGGTGGGGCCCAAGTTGGAATGAGGCACTAGGCCTGTGGGGGTGTCTCTCCTTGGTTTGGGCTTTGGAGGACAAAAAGGAAATCTGAATGAAGAAACACTGCCACAGCAGCACCTGCATGCGTGCTTCTTTATATCTCGCAAAGCGGAGCCTCGACAAGCTGACACAGAAGCCTACCTGTTGTGTGTGTGCGTGCATGTGCGTGCGTGTGTGTACGCGAACATGTACACATAAAAAAAAAAATCTGTTCTCCAGGTTGCAAAAAAAGTGATTATTCTACATTGTATTTCTCCTTATTGGTTTTTCCTAATTTTCTAAAATGTCGAACATTGGGCTTCAGTAATAAAGGTTACTTTTTTAAAAAGGAAATAAAAAGAGATGACCAGAAACATCTCCAACATTAGGAAAAATGTATTCAGTTTTTCACCAGTAAGAATGGTGTCAGTCAGCTGTAGGTGTTTCGGAGAATGTCCTCCATCAGACTGAGGAAACTCCCTTCTGTTCTTACTTTCCTTATGAATGGATATGGAATTTTGTCATTTTGAGGCAGCATCTCACTCGGTCACCCAGACTGGAGTGAAACGGCATGATCTTGACTCACTGCAGCCTCTACCTCCTGAGCTCAACTGATCCTTCCACCTCAGCCTCCAGAGTAGCTGCACTACCAGCATGCCACCACGCCCAGCTCATTTCTGTATTTTTGGAGAAATGGGGTGTTTCACCACGTTGCCCAGGCTGGTCTGCAACTCCTGGACTCAAGCAGTCCGCCTATCTCGGCCTCCCAAAATACTGGGCTTACAGGACTGAGCCACCCTGTCTGGCCTCAAATACCTTATTTTTTTCTTTTTAAATGAGACGGAGTTTCACTTTTGTTGCCCAGGCTGAAGTGTAATGGCACCATCTCAGCTCACTGTAACCTCCACCTCCCGGGTTCAAGCAATTCTCCTACCTCAACCTCCTGAGTAGATGGGATTACAGGCTCAAATACCATTTAAAAACAAAAACCTTTACAGATGATCTTATGACATTTCTTTTCTATTATTCTTATTATGGTACGGTACATTGATTTTTAAATGCTAAACCAAATTTGAACTTCTGAGATAAACCCCACTCAATCATGAGTTATTGTTATACTTTACAGATGCTATAATTTAATTTATGTCTGTATTAACGTGGGCATTTCTCTAATTTTGGAATCCAGGTGTTCCTGACTCACAGAAACACTGGGCAGTATATCCTCCTCTGTTGTGAAAGGGCTTCTATATAACTGACTTTACTTATCCTTTAAACCTACGGTACAAATAACCAAGTTAGTCATCTGGGACTGAAGGCTTCTTTGTGGGAAGGGCATTACCTAAAAATCCAATTTCTTTAAAAGATACAGGGCTATTTAAGCTACCTATTTCTTCTTGAGTAAGCTGACATAGTTTGCATGTTTTAAAGAATGTGTCTATTTTATCTAACTTGTCTCATACATGGGCATAAAGTTAACAGAATTCCCTTCCTGTCCTGTGAATGGCTACAGGGTCAGAGCAATGCCCCTCCTCTCATGTCCATGTCAATATACTGAAAATTTGTTGCTTTTTTCTCCTGACCATTTGACTAAAGGGCTACCAGTTTTAATGTCTTTTAAAAAAACCCGTTGTGTGCGCTACTCATGCCTGTAATTCCAGCACTTGGGGAGGCCAAGGCAGGCAGATCACTTGAGGTCAGGAGTTGGAGAGCAGCATGGTGAACATGGTGAAACCTCGCCTCTACTAAAAATACAAAAATTAGCTGGGCGTGGTGGCGCACGCCTGTAATCCCAGCTACTTGGGAGGCTGAGGCAGGAGAACAGCTTGAACCAGGAGGCGAAGGTTGCAGTGAGCCGAGATCATACCATTGCGCTCCAGACTGGGCGACCCAGTAAGACTCGGTCTCCCAAAGAAAACAAGTTTTGTTTTATTGACTTTTTTTTCCCAACTGCTTTTTTTTTTTTTTTTTTTTTTTTTTTTGAGACAGAGTTTCGCTCTCGTTACCCCGGCTGGAGTGCAATGGCGCGATCTCGGCTCACCACAACCTCCGCCTTCTGGGTTCAGGCAATTCTCCTGCCTCAGCCTCCTGAGTAGCTGGGATTACAGGCACGGTCCACCATGCCCAGCTAATTTTTTGTATTTTTGGTAGAGACAAGGTTTCACCATGTTGACCAGGATGGTCTCCATCTCTTGACCTCGTGATCCACCCGCCTCGGCCTCCCAAAGTGCTGGGATTACAGGCGTGAGCCCGGCCTCCAACATGCCCGGCCCCCAACTGCTTTTTAAGAAAATTATCATGTTGACAGATGAGGGGAGAAAGCAAAGGACAAAATTCTGCTCCATTCCCATTAAAGACTCTCAGGAGGTTGGGCACGGTGACTCATGCCTGTAATCCGAGCACTTTGGGCGGGTGAGGTGGGCGGATCACCTGAGGTCGCAAGTTCAAGACCAGCCTGACCAACATGGAGAAAACCCATCTCTACAAAAACTACAAAATTAGCTGGGTGTGGTCACACATGCCTGTAATCCCAGCTACTCAGGAGGCTGAGGCAGGAGAATCACTTGAACCCGGGAGGTGCAGGCTGTGCTGAGATCGAGCCATTGCACTCCAGACTGGGCAACGAGCAAAACTCCAAATCAACAACAACAAGACTCTCAGGAAACTGCCAACCAGATGAAAGGAATCTACTGAAACACAACAGGCAACGTATTTAACTGAAGAACTTAACTCTTCCCCTAAGGTTCTGAACACGGCAGTGATTTCCACTCTCAACACTTCCACTAAGCGTTGTACCAGAACCCCTAAATAGTGCAACAGTAAAAACAGAAAGGAAAACTGTCCGTTCACAGATGACACAAACATCTGTATAGAAAATCCCGTGAAATTTCTGTTTTAAACAACTTTAAATAAATTTGCAAGACCTAAGGTCAGTATTTTAAAAAATAAATTGTGTTTCTGTGGACCGGCAACAAACCACAGGAAACTAAAGTTTAAAAAAATTCAATAGGATTAAAAAGTTACAAGGATACAATATATGCAAGACTACTCGAAATAAACAGAAGGTTCTATACTAAGATGTTGATTCTCTCCAAATTGATCTAAAGATTCAAAACAATCTCAATCAAAAATCCCAGCTGACTTTTTATAAATAGAAATTGACAAGCTGATTCTGAAAAAGGCAAAGACCTAGTAGAACCCAGCACTGTAGAAAAAGAGCCAAGTAGATAGATAAAAATGACCGATTACTGATTTCAAGACATAACATGACACTACAGTAATCACTGCCAGGCGCAGTGGTTCACACACTTGTAATCCTAGCACTTTGGGACGTCGAGGCAGGTGGGTCACCCAAGGTTAGGAGTTCAAGACTGGCCTGGCCAACATGGTGAAACGTCTTCTCTACTAAAAATACAATAATTAGCCGGATGTAGTGGCAGATGCCTGTAATTCCAGCTGCTCAGGAATTACAGTAGGAGCCTGAGGCAGGAGAATCACTTGAGCCTGGGAGGCGGAGGTTGCAGTGAGTCTAGATGTCACCACTGTACTCCAGCCTGGGAAACAGAGTAAGATTGTCTCAAAAAAAACTTTTTTTAAAAACAGTAACTATAGTAATCAAGACAGTGTGGTATTAGCAAAAGAATAAATAGAACAATGGAACAGAAATGATCAAAACTAGACCCATACAAATATAGTCAACTAATTTCTTAACAAAGGTAAAGCAACTGAATGGGAAAACAATCTTTACAACAAATGATGCAGGAAATTGGATATCTTTATGCAAAAAAATGATAACAAAAACCTCTAACCTTACCTTATGCCATACACCAAAAATCACCTCAGAACTGAAGTAAGTATGAGTGAAAACTATGTAACTTCTAGAAGAAAACATGAGAGAAAACCTCTCCAACACTGGGTAAGAGAGATTTCTCAAACACACAGAAAGCACAAAGTACCCGAGAGAAAGCTATTAAGTTGGATTTCGTCCAACTAAAAACTTCGGCTGTTCAAAAGAAACTACTGGCCAGGCGGGGTGGCTCAAGCCTGTCATCCCAGCACTTTGGGAGGCCGAGGTGGGTGGATCACGAGGAGACCATCCTGGTCAACATGGTGAAACCCCGTCTCTACTAAAGATACGAAAAAATTAGCTGGGCATGGTGGCGCGTGCCTGTAATCCCAGCTACTCAGGAGGCTGAGGCAGGAGAATTGCCTGAACCCAGGAGGCGGAGGTTGCGGTGAGCCGAGATCGCGCCATTACACTCCAGCCTGGGTAACAAGAGCGAAACTCCGTCTCAAAAAAAAAAAAGAAACTATTAAGAAAATAAAAATAAGGCCAGGCGCAGTGGCTCATGCCTGTAATCCCAGCACTTTGTGGGGCAGCGGCGGGCGGATCACAAGGTCAAGAGATGGAGACCATCCTGGCCAACATGGTGAAATCTCATCTCTAAAATAATAATCATTTAAAAAAAAAAAAGAAAAGAAAAATACATGCCAAATACTGTTTTTTTTAAAAAAATCCAAACAACATAGAGCTGGTAAAGGACCTGTGTCTAGAATCTATAAAGAACTCTCGAAAATCACCAGACAACCCGATTTTGAGTAATGAACAAATGGCAGATGTGAAGGTAAAGACAGATGCTTCGACAAAGCAGGTACATGGACAATCCCTTCCCCCCACCAAAAAAGCCACTTGAAAACAGAAGCAACATCATTTTTCATTAAGGCAATGGAAATTAAAACCACAATCCACTAGAATGGCTAAAATGGAGAAGACGGATTATACCACATAGCGGTGAGGACAGAGCAAATGGAATTCCCATTCACTGCTGGTGGGAAGACAAAACTGTGTGGTCACTTTGGAAGGAGTCTGGCAGGTTCTTAAAAAGTTAAACATTCATTTAACATATGACCCAGAAACCCAGGCCCAGGAATTTAACAGAGAAAAAGTACACCACACATCCACTGGATGCTTTGCATGCATCTACTCAAAATAGCTTGACTCCCGATAGCTAAAAATAGGAAACCATGTACACATCTACAAACTGATTACAGAATAAACACATGACATATTTACCTCCCAAAAAACCTACTCAGAAAACTACTGACATACACCACACAACACAGATGAATCTCAAAAGGAAGATGAAACACACCAGACGCAAGACTCCACACTCGATGATTCCATGCATATTAAGTTCTAGAAAACCAAAACCTACAGTGACTGGAAGCACAGCAGCATCCTGGGCCTAGGAAACAGGAGGAAAGTGCTGTACAAAGGAAAAGGGGAACTTTATTGAGGCGATGGAAATACGCTGTATCGTGACTGTGATGGGGGAAGGAGACTGTTCCAACAAATTTGGTAAAACTCTCCCATTTGTAGTCATGAGCTACATGATGCTTCTGTCAACAGGCCACACTCATCACTGGGGAATGTGGCACCATAAAATCATCACTGAGCAGAACTGGCCCCAGGGCATAAACACTTTGCACTGTGTTTCGATTTCTTTACACGATTCAGCATGGTGACTCAGCAACAGGATCTATCATGTAGCTTAGGTGTGTGGGAGGCTCTGCCTTCTAGGTCTGTGTGCACGCACTCTGCGATGCTCACAGGACAAGACCACCTAACAATGCATTTCTCAGGCTGCATCCCCGACCGCTATTAAAATCAGTGCATTTCATAGTATTTAAAAATTATACCTCGAAGAAGCTCTAAGAGACAGGGCAAGAGAGTGGACGACGGCAGGCAGGCACAGGAAGAGCACCACTGAGAGTAGAAAGGCAGAGGCAGCTAGTGGTGGGCGTTAGTGAGGGGCTTCGTGGCCAGGAATGAAATCAAATACCGATCACCCCACACCCACACGCCACCAAACACACCTGGAAAAGCAGAACAAATTCCTGGAGGGATGGCATCCATGGCCCTAGGGAAGGAAGACCAGATTCCCAGAGAGCAGGAAGAGGCTGTCCTTGACACTGAGCAGGCAGCACTTCTAGGATGGCCTTGAGGGCCTGGGGGATGGAGGTACGCAGGAAGCTGACTTTACCCCACATCCTTCACTACCTCTTCAAATCGCTCCAGGCATTCATTACCCACTAAGCCAAATAACTGATTCTCATCTCATCAATATATGTATTCAGAGAAGATCCTAGCAAACTGTTTAAAGAAAACACTGGAGACAAACTCTCTGGTCTGTCTGTAAGTTAAGGCATGGAGATGAAGCTCCTCTCTGTGCTTGGCATTAAGGCAATGCTGCTGTGGGTGCTGTGGACACAGGTCCTGTGTTCCATGCACAGGATCCTGTTATGCTACACTGCACGCAATTCCACAGACACAGAATGACCAGGACGGCAGACCCACAGAAAGCAGAGGCTGGAGGGGGACAAAGAGTGATAATTAAAGGTCCAAGTTTCTTTCTGAGGTGACAGAAATGTTCTAGAACTGACAGTCGTGGTGGTTGAACAGACCTGTGAATACACTAACAACCCCTGAACTGTATGCTTTATCTGGGTAAATTTACGGTGTGCCAATTCTCTAAATAAAGCTGATATTATCTTTTTTTGGAGACAGAGTCTCAGATGTCACCCAGGATGGAAGGCAGTAGCGTCATCTTGGCTCACTGCAATCTCTGCCTCCCAGGTTCAAGCAATTCTCATGTCTCAGCCTCCAGAGTAGCTGGGATGACAGGCACGTGCCACTATGCACGGCTAATTTTTGTAGGGATGGGGTTTCACCATGTTGGTCAGACTGATTCCTGACCTCAAGAGATCCGCCTACCTTAGCCTCCCAAATGCTGGGACCACCGGCGTGGTCCGGCTGTGGTCCCAGCATTTGGATGCTACATCCGGCTGCTGTTTTCTTTGAAAAGTATGAGACACATTTTCCTAGGGATGGAGTGCTGGACATGAGGCAAGACTTGTCCTAAGCACTGGACATGGTGGCCACATGTACACTGTGCTACACAGAAGGTGAAGAGCCCTGGGGGAAGGAGAGTCAGAAGCCGGGGGCCCGTGCCTGGCAATGTGTCAGGCAGCCACCGAGAAAGCTGAGCAAAAGCAAGAGTGAAGCCCCCCGAGTCTCAGAGCCCCCTGAAAAAGCTGAGCAGAAGCCACAGTAAAGCCCCCCTGCTCTCAGGTCAGCCGCGGCAGGGCACTCGCTGATGCTGGTCACAGAGGGAGGTCAGGGCAGATCTTCAGGGGTCACATCCAGGATTTCGCAGCAGAGCTTCTGGCAAACTCAGTAAAATGAGAAAACCCTGCCCTGAAAGAGTGAGGCCTTTGGTCAGGGCCACTTCCTCTCGGCTCCACCCCTGACCTCACACACACTGTGGCTGACCTTTGAGAGGTAAAAGCTCTGTCTGTTCTACTCGTCACCACCAAAGTGTTCAGCACGTGGCCCTTGTCCACCAAATGCACCAGTCTGCGTCTAGAAGCCTCGGCTGGGTGGGTCCTGCTTGCCTTTGAGAATGTGTGTGCTCGGCCAGATTGCTGAGTGCATCTCCCATGTGCTGCCTGCCCTCCTTCAGGATGACCACATGGGTACCCAAGCCGGGCCCACACCTGCTTTGCCAGCGACCTGTCTTTTCCTCCTCTTTTCTCTCCCTGCTTCTTCTACTTTACAGTATGTTTAAGCAAAGGGGGTCACTACAACAAAGTTATTTTAAAACAAACATATTTGAGAAAAGTTTATCTATTAACCTTACAGGATTCATTTACTTCATCCTAACACTGATGCAAAATTATAACACAAGAGAAAGTAGAGCTGGGCCCACTGGCTCACAGCTGTAATCTCAGCACTCTAGGAGGATGAAGAGGGCGGATCACAAGGTCAGCAGTTCAAGAAGAGACCAGCCTGGCCAATATGGTGAAACCTTGTTTCTACTAAAAATACAAAAATTAGCCAGAGTGGTGGTGGGCACTTGTAATCCCAGCTACTCGGGAGGCTGAGGCAGAGGCTGCAGTGAGCCAAGATCGTGCCACTGCAGTCCAGGCTGAGCCACAGCACCAGATTTCATCTTGAGAGAGAGAGAGAGAGAGAGAGAGAGAGAGAGAGAGAGAGAGAGAGAGAGAGACAGAGAGAGAGAGAGAGAGAGAGAGACAGAGAGAGAGAGAGAGAGAGAACAAAGTTTCTATTTATTTCTCCAGAGGATCTCCAAGGATAGAGCGGGAAATGCTAGCACTAAGATGAACAACAGTCCAAGGCAACGAGAAGAAACTGGTTATATATGTGTTTTTTGAGATAGTTTCACTCTTGATGCCCAGGCTGGAGTTCAAAGGTACGCTTATCTCAGCTCACTGTACCTCTGCCCCCCAGTTTCAAGCAGTTCTCCTGCCTCAGCCGCTCAAGTAACCGGGATTACAGGCATGTGCCACCACGCCCTGCTAATTTTTGTATTTTTTAGTAGAGATAGGGTTTCTCCTCATTAGTCAGGCTGGTCTCGAACTCCCAACCTCAGGTGACCTGCCCTCCTATGCTGTGATTATAGGCGTGAGCCACCATGCCCTACTTTTTTTCTTTTTTAGATAGAGTCTTGCTCGGTTACTCAGACTAGAGTGGAGTGGCACAATCTCCGCTCACTGCAACCTCCGCTTCCTGGGTTCAAGCAACACCCCTGCCTCAGCCTTCCGAATAGCTGGGATTACAGGTGCCCGCCACCACACCTGGCTAAATGTTGTATTTTTAGTCGAGATGGAGTATTCACCATGTTGGCCAGACTGGTCTTTAACTCCTGACCTCAGGTGATCCACTCGCCTCGGCCTCCCAAAGTGCTGGGATTACAGGCATGTACCACCTGTGCCCGGCATGGTCACGTATTTTACGTAATATAATGTTTTTCATCGACGGCCACTATGGGAACACAACAATCATCAGCCCTGAGATACCCAAAGCAAGACACAGCCGCTGCAGCCTCTCATGCAGGGAGCATGGGCTGCGTTTGCCACAGGGTGACAGGCAGAGGGCAGAGCTGGAGACACGAAGGCAGAGCTGGCATCCAGCCCTGTGAACCAGCCCGGCTGAGTGCCCCAAGTATGTCAATAATTGATGGGAGCCACGCCCAGCCCTGCAGGGCTCTCGGGAGCTGCCTGCCCAGCAGCCCCATGCCTGGCACTCCCTCAGGTGCCACCAGCAAGGTCACTCCACTGCGTCTAAACAATACATTGCACAGACAGTTTAAAAGTGTACCTTACCCATTCTAATCTTCCAAGGTGTGCATCTTCACACGTTTTACATATAATAAACTAAAGTCTGCATTAAGCAAAAGACAAACAAATTTCATAATGAAACACAGTATCTCACCCTAGAATTTAAAAAGCCTTCTTTTCCTTCTCATTGAGAATTCTTTTTGAAGTCTCAAAAATGATTTTACCAATAAGACAAATCTCCAAACATAAAAAGTGCTTGGCACAGTGAACATTGTAGCAGTCAGGTCTGCAGTGGCAGAGCAGTGGTGGTGGAGGATGAAGATGAGTCTGCAGGAGGGCAGCGTGAGGAAGGTGGAGCCATCTGGGGGCACTGCCCATGTGCGGGCTCGGCCAGAGCTACAGCACAGCACGCCTCCAAAGATGGAGTGGGGTTGGGGACGGGGGGCGGGGTGAGTAAACTTCCTTTAAACATACCCAGGATTCACCTCTGGTCTGTCAGATCTGCTGGTAAAGGTCACACTGTAAGGGAAGGGCAGCTGGGGACTGTGCTTACCGTGTCCTGGTGACAGGGTGCTTGCTGCCAGTCTCCGGCACCCTACAGGGAACCAGGGAGCAAGTGAGGTTGTGGAGAAACCGGAATCCTTGTGCACTGCTGGTGGGGAACGTGTTATGGTGCAACTGCTAAAAAACAGCCTGATGATTCCTCAAAAAATAAAAAAATGGAGTAAGCACAGGATCCACCAGTTCCACTTTTGGGTAGACACACAAAAGAACCGAAAGCAGGGCCCCCAAGAGACAGCTGCACCTCAACCTGCACAGTTCACACGACATGGTTCCCAGCAGCTAACCCAAGTATACAATGGCGGATGTCAGACAAGCAAAACGTGTCTACGCACAGCTCAACACGACTCAGCCTCGACAAGGCAGGCCATCAACACAAGCTGTGACCTGGACCCAGCCAGCGCTGCAGAGTCCACTCACATGCTACAGGACAAACAGCAGATGCCCCAGAGGAAGGGCCCTGAGGGAGGAGCCGCCTCTCCCAGGCAAGCCCAGCCCCAGGCCCTCAGGACACCGCTGCTGAAGGTGCCCCTTTCTGGGGCCACCTCTTCTTTCTTTTCCTGTTTTTAAGAAACACTGGGATGGAAGTAATGAAAAGTAGTATATCCTTTCAAAACACAGTCAGATTTAGTTACTACACTCAGTATCTGAAGTCAGTCCTTTAAAATGGGTTCCCTTTTGTTCCCATTTAAGACTGAACCCTCTCACTGCTTTCAACAATGGAGAAACTGAGGCACCAGGTACAACTTTTGCCCCAAGGATAAAAGTCAAGGTGTGTTAGTTAATAACCACCAGGGTTGCTGGAGATGCTGTACCCACCCACGTGGCTTTGCTGGAATGCCACCACGTGAGGACAGACACAGGTCACAGCCCCCATGCCTCACTCTGGCATCAGCACTGGTCCTGTGTGGAGCTGCGCCGGCTTGCAGAACACTTAGACCACGCAGGCATGTTCCTTCCCTACTGTCGGCCACACCACAGCTGCACGTTCACGGGAGTGAACATCACCTACACAACAGATTCCACGTTTGTAAACATGCACCACTTAGTGACCATGTTTCAAACAGCCACGTGGATAACTCCCTGTATTACTGGTACCCAGTTTTCAGGGGGGTTGGTAATTGGATTGTTTATAATACAAAGGATAAATACTTGAGGAGATAGACACCCCGTTTTCCATGAAACGATCACTATGCATTGCATGCCTCTATCAAATCATCTCATGGACCCCATAAATACATTCATCTACTATGTACTCAAATAAATTTAAACAGTAGGTTAAATGACTAAGATTTCAACCATGTTTACTGCTGTCTGCAGCTAATTTCAGTGACAACCCCAAAGTTGCCCTCACTGGCCCGTGCGTGCTGTGGACAGAACGTCTGCATCCAGTCCCAGATAACCTCGCATGCAAACTACTTCCCCTGTGCCGCTAAAACCCACGTCTCACTTACATTTTAGTTATATTTTGTATTTTTCCCTGATTCTGAAACGTTATTCATAGCCATTTTAAATTCTGCTAGTAAAAAGAAGATACCTAGTTCCATGGAAACACAGGTGTCATAACCTGCTGCTATGATGTAAATGTGCCCCGTCCAAGGCTCAAGTGGAGGCTTCATCCCCTCTGTGATGGCTCATCTGCAGAAGGTGGAATCGGCCTGTGCTACTTGACAGGTGAGACCGTTGGAAGGCAGTTTGGATGAGATGAGGTCACAAAGGTGGGGCAGTTACGGCCTGGTAAGAGGAGAGAGAGCAGAGCAGCACACCCAGCCCCCTGCCTCCACTAAGTCCTACCACCAAGAAGGCCCTCACCAGATGCAGCCCCTCAACTCTGGACTTCCCAGCCTCCAGAACTATAATAAATAAAGTACTTTTCTTTACAAAGTACCCAGCCTCGGGATTTAACTGTAGCAACAGAAAATGGACTAAAACAACTTATGTTTTATGTCTCACAAACTGCTCTTCAAAAACACTACAGAGAGTAAAGTACATAAACCAGAAAATAATGTTTACTCCAACAGTTGTCAGATGCAAAGACGACTCCCTGCTGCTGACGTTTCCACCCAAGTCTGACACACGCTGATCGCAAACAGAAACAACTGTCTCTCCTTTCATTTTGTAAACCAGTACCCGATTACCAATCAGTTCACAATGGACAAGAGGTCATCAATGATCCAAACCTTTCATTCAGCAAATTTCTTTTTCTTTTTATTTTTGAGAACAGGGTCTCCCTCTGCTACCCAGGCTGGAGTCCAGTGGTGCAATCATGGCCCACTGCACCCTCAACTTCCTGAGCTCAAGTGATCATCCCACCTCAGCCTCCTGAGTAGCTGGGATGACAGGCATGCACCACCATACCTGGCTAAATTTCTTTTTTTAGAGACAAGGCTATAAATTTCTTATGTATGTCTAAATTGCCAGTATTAACACTAACAGAGCAAAGCCTTTCTCTGTTTCAAATTTTAATATTCCAAAATACGTAAAACATCACCGTCAGTGTCCTCGCCAAAGACTGATTCTAGAAGAAAAAAAAATCTGAAACGAGATCACAGAAATGCTATCTGTCCCCTACACACTATCTTTAACATGAATGGTGCCTCCACAGAACAAATGCTAGATGCAAACTGCTTGAATATGCTTCTTTATTTTTAGTAAAGACTCCAGAAAATCCCAGAGCAGCCATTTCCCATACAATTCAACCACACCTACAGCGCTTTAAAAGCAGACTCCCTGCGAATTGAGGACCAGCTCCCTGGAGTCAGCCCGAGCAGAAGAGCAGGAAGACCCTCCAGCCTGTGCTAAGCAAGAGCAAATGCATCTGCTGCACCCCCTGGCCCCCACCAAGTCAGGACGCAGATGGCAGCACTGTGACCTCACCGTTCCTGCCTCCTTGTTCTGGCCCTACAGTCTCAACTGTTCAGGCTAATCCCACACTCTGAGCCTTGGCTGCAGGCCAAAACTGTTATTAATGGCCCAGAGCTTCTCATTTCAGTCTCTTTTACCACGAAGGTAGCTGGCTGTCCACCTCTCTGCCTCTCCACACTGAAGCAGGAACTGGGTAATTGTATAACAGGCACTTGGAAAGATCTTCATATCCAAGTCTCGACAGCCAGCAGTATGAGATATTTGCATTTTGTTCTACACTACATTCTATGTGATGCAGAAAGATAAAATAGTTTTTATTCAATTCTTGTGTAAAAGCCAAAGAACAAGGAGAGCCACAGATACCAAAATGAACGTCACGTATTTCATGTGTTCTGTAACGTTTAGATTCGGGAGCACATGTGAAGGTCTGCTACATAAGTAAACACATGTCACAGGAGTTTGTTGTACAAATTATTTCATCAACCAGGTACTAAGCCCAGTACTCAGTAGTTCCGCCCCTCCTCCTACCCTCCCCTTTCAAGCAGAGCCCAGCACCTGGTGTTTCTAAATTCTTATCATTTGGCTTCCACTTTCTGAATCATAATACAGTATTTAGTTTTCTGTTCCTGAGTTAGCTTGTAGAGGCTAATAGCCTCCAGTTCCATCCACATTTCCACAAAAGACATGAATCTTGTTCATTTTTATGGCTGCACTATTCTCTTATAATTTTTTTTTAAGGGTTGGGGCTTCACTATGTTACCCCGGCTGGCCTCAAACTCCTGGGTTCAGGCAATCCTCTAGAATTGGTCTCCCCAGTAGCTGGGACTACAGGTAAATATCACCATGCCCAACTTACCCATTTTAATCACCTGATCAACATTTATGATGAATGACATTAAATTACACATAGCAAAATTCTAAGAAACCATATACCATAAATGTCACAAAATTTAAAAGATTAAAAAACCATGCATCTATTACTGTTACGTGCATTAGCCAATGTCAGTGCTTTCAATAATTTGTCTTCCCCACTGACTAAAATGGCATCAAAGCATGAAGTCAGGAAGGACGGCATTCTAGAGGCAGGTGCGCCTAAGATGAAATTAATGGTATGGAACCCAGAACATCTAAGGTCAACTCTAAGCAGCTTCATCTGTCACATGGGGACTCCGTTTCAAAACTCCAGGTGTGTGTGTCAGTCATGGGGCTACGGATAGGAGGAGGAGGAGAAGAAAACATTTAGGTTCACTAAAAACTCCTATCAGGCCTCCAAGAAAGATCCAAGCAGCGAAAGACCTGGTCAGTCACAGCTTCTCAGCATGAAACCGCAACAAAACCCACAGTCTCTTGACCCTGCACTGAGCCTATGTTGGGACGTGGCTGCTGCTCAGCACCCGCCAGAGGTTCATGTCTCACATCCAGATGGGATCCAATCCAACTCATACAGTACATTACTGCAAACCTGGGCAGCCCTGGTTTCCAGGATCAGCCTGCCCCAGCCCCTGCTGCAACAGCATCTCCTACTCTCATCATGGAAACCTGTTAACCCAATCACAGATGAGGCTCTGGCACCCTGGCTAGGCCCCCACTTCTTCCAGTAAGTCAGAAATCCTGCTCAGTTACCCTAAACCACCAGCTCTGCATCCCCTTAGGAAACCCTAGTGGCACACCCCACTTCTTTCTCCTGCAGAGGGCCCCAAGCAGCAAGAAACAGGCCTTGGCCTCGGCACACAGAGCCATCACAGTGCTGAGGCCCAGGGGCTGCAGGGAGATGTCCCAGCTGCACTTCTCTGAGGGCAGCACAAACCACTGGGCATGAGCTTCCTCATTCAGGCCAAGTGATCATCTTCATCATTATTCAACTTTGAAATTTAGGGTCTGTGCCAGTTTACCCGTTTATGCTCCATATTTACATAACTCAAGCCATTAACAAGTGTTTTACTCTTTGGTTATGACACTATAGAATCAGCTGAGAAACGTCCACATCACCAGAAGGCTCTGCCAGGCAGCACCGCGGCCCTCCCTGCTGGGAAAATGCCGCTCTGAGGGCAGCGGGACTGCAGCAAAGGCCAAAGGCTCAGGAAGACTTTCCACTCCTACTGAAGCACCATCAGTAGAAGCTTACCACCGGAAACATCACCTTCAAACCCAGGGACCACAAGTTACAAAGACAAGTGTTTTTAAGGATTCAGGGAGAAGCACAAGGTAAAAAAGATTTAAGCTTGAGGAAATTAACCTTAAACATTAAAAAAATAAAAAGAAAACCTCTAGATAAGACCTCACTCTAGATAAGACCTTCAAAACTGCAGGACTCTCAGACGGACAGTAAAGGTCAGACAAGGCAGCAATGGGCTGTGAGCTGGCGCAGCACGGCGACACCCTGGAGAGATGGCCAGAGGCTTGTGAGAGTGGCCCCAAGTGGGAGGACCCTGAATTCATGGGAAGGGGCAAGCTAGGCTAATCCTCAAGTACTTCTCAGCTATGTTTCATTAAATGCCAGAAAGTTTTGTAAAGATGCAGGATTCAACACGAGACACAATTATTTCCCCAAATTGACATGTGGATTAACAAATGTGACTTGGGTTAACGAAATTGACTAAGGAATTTTTGTATTACACTTTTGAAATACCAATTCCCTTCTCCTTCCCCTTCTGAAACAACCACTGGGCAAACTGAAAGGCACGTACGTTTTTGGGATCCCAGGCTATGCAGCTCCCACTGCTAGGGATGAAGAGTGCTCTTCTGTCTGCCGGAGGGAAACGTCACAACACCTTGCACAGCCAGCTGTCCTCGCTGACTGGAAGCAGAACCAAAATCTGAGTTGTAGAGAGTGTATGAAAGTTCCATCTGAAATCAAAATCTAAAATGCACAGCTACAGAATGAAGTGGGCAGCACTGAAGCCTGAAGGGATGATACTAAATCCTATATGATGACTGAAGGCATGTATGCAGCTCCACAGACACTAGAGAGAACACACATGTCAGTGGGAATGTGCTTATCCCTGTTTATCAAAAATATACAATGTTTCCAGATAAAAGAATTCTGATCAGAATAGGTAGGTTTTCATTTAAAGATTTTCTTTCACTCTAACTTCTGAAGCATTCTCTAAATTCACCCTGTATTTAACAATGCATATGAATTTGTTATTTATGCTTAAATGCCAGCCAAGGATTAAGATTCAGTCTTGCAAAGTCTTAGAATCTCTAAAGGAAAAAAAAAATGTACATAGTTCACAATCCTGAGACCAGAATCTAGGAAAAACCACCAAAACTTTCTTTGCATTCTGTACAATTTAAATGCACTCTGTGTGGCAACCCTCACTCACTCTTGATGTCACCAGGCACCACACACTCCTTTCCATTTATGTGGCCTAGGCCCCTGTGAAACAAACACACACACACACACACACACACACACACACACACACACACACACACGCTGTGGTGGACTCGAACACGTGCCTATGGGTTCCAGGACTCTGGCCATCAGGAAGTAGAGCCCTAGCCCTACGCAGTGGCTCATGCCTGTGAGCTCAGCACTATAGAAGGTTGAGGCAAAGAGGACTGACTGAGGCAAAAAGTTTGAGACCAGCCTGGACATCATGGCAAAACCCTGTCTCTACAAAAAAGTAAAAAATTTGCCCAGGTATGATGGCATAGATGCCTGAAGTCCCAGCCCCTCAGGAGCCTGAGGCAGGACGATGGCTTGAGCCCAGGAGCTCAAGGGTGCAGTGAGCTATTATTATGCCACTGCACTCCTGCACAGTCAACCAAGTAACATATTGATTTAAACACACACACACACACACACACACACACACACACACACACACACACACACACACACACACACACATTCATTCATTAGAAGGCCACACAAAAGAAAAGGAAAAAAAAAAGACATGGAGCTTTCCTCTCCAGCCCTGGGGCATGGGTGCACCCCAGACTTGCTGGCCCAGGAGGACCTGCCACTTCCACCTGTGCCCTCAGGCAACATGTGGGACTTCACACGACTGTACTATGAGGAGCGCCCCCCTCTGCCCCGCCCCACCCCGCCCCCAGCCTACTGCAGCCGCATGAGTGGTCCCAGGCATGACCAGCAGAAAACCACCAGGCAACACAAGAATTATGGGACATTACAAGTCATTATTTTCTTAAGACATCATGTATTGACACGGTTTTGTTACACCAGAATAGGCAACTAAAACACATCCTACTCATGGCAAGTTGTATGAGATGCTGCTTCAACACAGATGTAACTGTCAACAGAGTGGAGCCTTTCAATGTATTTTTCTAACCTACTCGCCCTTAAAACAGCACTGATTGTAGCAGTCAGATCTGAAAGCACAGGTGTCCCATCTTTTGGCTTCCCTGGACCACACTGGAAGAAGGACTGACCTGGGCCACACATTAAATACACCAATGCTAATACAGCTGATAAGCTTTAAAAATAAATCTCATAATAAAGTTTATAAATGTGCATTAGGCCACATTCAAAGCCACCATGGGCCGTGGGAACAAGCTTGCCCTATCGCACACTGATGTTCTCTGTCAGACTGTAAACACTACTAAGAATCACACAACCTTATCTCGGCTCTGAGAAGTGGAAGCTCTGTCAGCACCACGGCCAACCTGATCCAACTGCAGCCGTTCAGAAAGCCTGGCGAGTAGACGGCCCAGGGAAAAGCCTCATCAAATGCTGAATACCTGTGAAATCATGTATTATGAAGCCAAATGAACAACACTGTGTTAATCTTCAAATGCTGATGTGGAAATCACATTCTAAGATGCTTCCCAAGCTTTCTGGAAGATGCTGTGAAATCTGGTTAATAGGTAACAAGTCTGGAAGGCAAAATAATGAAGATATAATAAAACGGCCTCAAAAGTGACAAGACTCTCCCTCCTTTGGACAGACCCCGTATGCTTCCTTTTTACCAGGCGGTTAACTCCCTTTTTTCAACAACCCCGTCCAGGGATGACTACTGTGTTGGCTGGTCAGAGAACTGAATTCTAAAAGTGTCTGAAAAGCCTAGAGAAGGAGAAGTTCCGGAGCTGGCTTTTGTTGAAAAGATATATGTGGAATTTCAGAAACCTTGGATTCTGGCTGATAAAACACACATACCTCCAACCCCAGGGCAACTTTTCATGTAGTCTAAATCCTGTGTCATCAACTCCTAACGTTTCCATCAGCAGAGGCAGAGCTCTCGAGTTAAAGAGCATGAAGCCGAAGCACTGGTGGGGGCTGCAAAGCACACAACACAGAGCTCTCCTTGACCACGGAAGAGTGGGAGCAACTGTGCCCAACCAGGTGCTGGGGAGCCTCCCAGATGAGAGGCCTGCGCTGGGTACCGCACGGCATAGCCTCACTGTGCTGCTGAGACATCCTGCATGTGAAATGGCTCCAGGATTTTTCTGAAACTCGCTTTCAAAATATTGCCAAGCATTTATTTCTTGCGCATGCCTTAACAATTGAGTAGCAGGTATGTTCACTCAAGAAAGGGAAGACCAGTAAGCCAAGTAGGGGCCTTTCACCACAATTCCTCCTAGCCAGTGTCCAGGGAAATAAGAAACAGGCACAGGTGATCTCTCAGCAGAAGCCCAACTTTTTTTAAAAAACTTTTATTTGAGGTTCAGGGTGCAGGTTTGTCATACAGGTAAACTTGTGTCATGGGGGTTTGCTGAACAGATGACCTCATCACCCAGATATAAAGCCCAGTGCCCTCCTTCCTCCAGCAGACCCCAGTGCCTGTGGTTCCCTTTTTGTGTTCATGTGTATTCAGCATTTAGTTTCCACTTGTGAGAACTTGCAGCACTTGGTTTTCTGTCCCTGTGTTAGTTTGTTAAGGACAATGGCCTCCAGCTCCATCCATGTTCCCACAAAAGACATGATCTCATCAACTGAACCTGGGAGGTGAAGGGTGCAGTGAACCAAGATGGCGCCACTGCACTCCAGCCTGACAAAGTAAGACTCCATCTCAAAAAAAAAAAAAAAAAAAAGGCGGGGGGGGTGGTGATCTCACTCTTTTTTATGGCTGCATAGTATTCCATGGTATATATATACCACATTTTCTTTATCCCATCTGTCACTGCTGAATATCCAGGTGGATTCCACGTCTTTTAACTGTGAATGGTGCTGCAATGGACACTCGCCTGCATGTGTCTTTATGGCAGAATGATTTCTATTCCTCAGGGTATATACCCAGTAATGGGATTGCTGGGTCAAAAATGGTAGTTCTGGTTTTAGCTCTCTGAGGAACTGCCATACTGCTTTCCACATGGTTGAACTAATTTGCACTTCCACCAACAGTGTATAAGTGCTCCCTTTAATTCACCGACTTACCAGCATGTTTTTTTTTTTTTTTGGACTTTTTAATATAGTAACAGCCATTCTGACTGTTATGACGAGGTATCTCGCTATGAGAAACCCAATTTTCATGATCAATCGGTTTCCACTTGGCGCAATCAGCAGACTCTTGTTGAAAAGCCTGCCACCTTGCCTTGCTAACCTGAGCTGTCTCCCGCATGTCGTGAGGGTGCCGAGAGACTCTAGACAGGTGCGGCACAGTCACCTAGACATCAGGCCTGACTCGGCCTTCACGAAGCAGCTCGCTTAAAAGTGGGCAACGGTTACACCAAGTCCCACTTACAGGGGCACCCAGGACAGGGTCAGCAAAGGCTTTCTGCAAGGGTCCAGATGACACACACTTTGGGTTTCGCAAGCCACGTACGGCCTCTGTCACGTCTTTATTGCTGCTGTGAACAACCCTTTAAGAATGTCAAGACAATCCTTCACAATCAGGCTGCACAAAGATAGACCAGAGGCTGGATTAGGTCCACTGATCATGGTTTGCCAGCTCCTGGCCTGCAGCTTTGCCAGCGTGCAGGCTGGATGCCCAGCCATGGCTCCTTCTGCTAGAGCGCCCTCTCTTCTACGACAGACTCCAAGGTGCCACCCCGAGGTTCACCAGCCACTCGCTACCTCAAATCTCCAAACCATACCCACAAGATGAACAGTCCCCTTAGTAAAGGGGGACAGTCCACACACCCCTCTTGGTGTCTCACATCAAAAAACAAGTGTCCGTTTCACAGGGGAGTTAGTTCAGCATTCTCTCAGGGGTGAGTGGAATGCCGCTCCAGATTCCTGCCACAGGGGCCAGCACTAGCCCCGCAGCACTGGGAGCCCCTCCTCCTGAGCACAGAGGCAGTGCCCAGAGCAGCAGACCTCATACCACTGCTTCCACTAGGGAAAGGCCAGTGATGCTCCATGCAGCCCCAGCCTGCAACTCAGTGATGCTTTCAAACGATGTGGAATGTGCGGCTGCCATGGTCACTCATGCTCCCTCCTCAGGCCATGGCACACAGCCGTCCCTGCTCCCCTCTACCCTGTTCCTGACTCGTCCCTCCCCAGGCTGACAAGTCCATACTGCCTGGGGGCCTCTATAAATCCTCCATGGCACAAAACACCCCTCCACAAAGAAAGCCCCCAAAGGCTCCAAGCAGCAACAGCTGCAGGGTCTTTGCAAACTGGTGATTACAGCTCTATGCATTACCATCCTTAATACATCAAGCGGCTGCATGTCCACCTCCTGCTGCCTATTGCCAACTACAACTTGTTCAAAACCTGGTGGGAAGCTTGGGCAACATGGCAAAATCCTGTCTCTACAAAAAACAAAATACAGCCAGGCACGATGGTATGCCTGCTGTACCAGCTACTCAGGAGGCTGAGGTGGAAGGATCACTTGAGCCCGGGAAGTCAAGTCTGCAGTGAGCCATGATCGCACCACTGCACTCCAGTGTGGCCGACAGAACGAGACTCTCTCTCTCAAACCAAAAACAAAAAAGAGGAGGAGGGTGGGGGGGGAGGGGAGGGAGAAACTGTCTTTGCAACCGACTGCTGTACTGTTTATCCGAAAACACTGTTAGCTGGTTTCTAGTTGTTCACAGTGCTCACCACACTACTCACTGGTTTAAAAATAAGCCCTACATCAAACCAGATTCCAATATACTTTGTCCATACCTAACATGTTTTCAGAGGCTTTTTTTTTTTTTTTTTTTTTTTTTGATGGAGTCTTACTCTATCACCCAGGCTGGAGTGCAGTGGCATGATCTCGGCTCACTGCAACCTCTGCCTCCCAGGTTCAAGCGAGTCTCCTCCCTCAGCCTCCCAAGTAGCTGGGATTACAGGCACCTGGCGCTGTGCCAGGCTCATTTTTGTATTTTTTAGTAGAAACGGGTTTTCACCATGTTGCCCAGGTTGGTCTCGAATTCCCAACCTAGTGATCCACCCGACTTGGCCTTCCAAAGTGCTGGGATTACAGGCATGAGCCACCAGGCCCAGCCCAGAGCTATTTTTGTGCAGCATTTTCTCTTGCTCTCAATTACCTTCATGCTGTAAGGGAAAGACAGCAATAAAAATGCACAGCTCTCTCTCTATATATATATACACACACATACATACATAGATACATACATACACACACACACACACACACATGGCCAGGTACAGTGGCTCACATCTGTAACCCCAACATTTTGGGAGGCTTAAGTGACATGACTGCTTCAGCCCAGGAGTTCAGGACCAGCCCAGGCAACATAGCAAGACCCTGTATCTATAAAAAATACAAAAATGAGACTGGTGTGGGAGTGCACGCCTGTGGTTCCAGCTACTCCAGAGGCAGGTGGCATCCCTTGGGCCCAGGAGGTCGAGGGTGCAGTGAGTTGTGGTCATGCCACTGCACTCCAGCCTGTGGGACACAGCAAGAACCTTTTTCGCCAAAAAAAAAAAAAGGCGAGGCGGGGGTGGCACACAGAACAAAGAGGCGGTGGGACTCCTCTAAGAGGAGGTCTTCATGCTTGCCCGGAGGAAACAACAGTTGCATAGGGACTTGGGATTCAATCAGGATGTGAGCAGCAGATTGGGAGACCCTCCACTGGCACCCATTCCTCCCCCAGCAAGCCCAGAGCTACCCCCAGAATGATCACATCACTACCCAAGAAAGGACAAACTACACCAGATCGCAGCATAAGCACCCCAACCCGAACAGGTTTTCCAAAAAGAGAATATAAAACAATAATCTTCAAAGGGCTGGACTCCAAACAAAAGGCAGTGTGGCAATCTACACTGAGGTGCGCCCGAGAAATGCACACATATCTACATGACACTCGCATGTCCGTGTTCACAGCAGCACTGCCGAGAGCCAGGAGACCATTCAGATGTCCATCGGCAGGTGGCTGCACCGCCCACACGAACTGCCACAGGGAGGGCTGTGCTCTGATGCCTACAGCAGCATGGGTGTCCCTCGACAGCACCAAGCTCAGCCCTATCAGACACAAAGGTCCACAGACTGTCCACACGAACATCCGGGATAGGCAGATAAATCCGCAGACGCGGAAAACAGACTAGTGGCTGCCAGGTTGGAAAAAGGACCCTGGGAGGGATGGGTGTGGTCATAGAAGGACACCCAGAGGGATCCCTGTGCAAGGGTTTTAACATCTTGACTGTGAACATGGGAAACTGCATCTGTGATAAACTGTATAGAACTCAACACCCACTCTGAGTCAGGGTGAAACAGGTGTCTAAATAAGACCAGAGGGCTTTATCAATGCCCATATATGCCCAAGGTGGGATATCGTTCATTCTGCAAAATGCGACCATGGGGAAGCCAGGCCACGTGTACGAGGAACCGCTCCCTGTTATTTCTTACATCTCATGTGAAATGTGATAATCTGAGAAGAAAACAAACAAAAACCAAACACAAGGGGAGGGGGACGCTAAGCCCCCTCAAACCCCATCTGTGGGGATGGAAGCTCAGAGAGGCTGGGGGCCAAAAATGCGGTGAAGGCAGGAATGAACATTCACACTGAAACCAGGTCTCCAGGTGGACTCAGGAACCACAAGGACCAGCATGGCGGACAGCAGCCTCACATGCACATGCGGGAGCCTTCACAACTCATCTGGGAAGAAAAACCGGCGCCCGCCCCCATGAGAAAAGCAGCAGCAGCGCACATTGAGACAGACTCTGATACTCAGAGCCCAGGGTGGTGGGGGGCGGGGGGGAGCGGGGCAGCCTCCTGCAGGTGAAAAGGAGCTCTGGGGCAGGCGGGGGCGGCAGCAGCACCCAGCGATGTATGCGGCCACTACTGCAGGACCTGCCACCGGTGTGGAGAGCCTGAGCCGCGGAGCCCAAACTGCCCTCACGGCACGGACAGGGTCAGCAAGGCAGTGGCGGGCGGTGACTGAGACAACTAGGGGCACCAGCTGCCCACCGAGCCGCTGGAAAGAGAGCAAAGGTCATGGCTTGTGAAAGTTTGTGGCTGACAGAGACCCCACTGAAACCCGTGCTGGTACATCAAGGTGATGTCTGAGATTTACTAAAATATTAACATTAAAATATTAATACTGGGGGGCTGGGGAGGGATAGCCTGGGGATAAATGCCCAGTGTGGGTGAAGGGGAGGAAGGCAGCAAAACACACTGCCATGTGTGTACCTATGCAACTACCTTGCACGTTACATTCTGCATATGTACCCCAAAACCTATAATGCAATAAAAATTAAAAAAAAAATTAATACTAAAAGTTAAAATACTAAAATTAAAAAGTTTTTAAAGAAAGAAAAAAAAATTGAAAACATGAACAAGTAGAAGGAAGAGACGAATAAATCCAAGCTGGCCAAATGCTAGTAAACGCTGAACCTGGGGACTGGGAACACTGTCCTCAGATTTTGTGACTGAAAATATTCCCAAAGGAAAGTTAGACAAATGTTCAGAGTCAGAAAGTCACCTTGTGGCAGGGACTCACTGAAAGCCACTTCCTAAAGCTCCTGCACCACCCTTTCATCAGCGGTTCCTGTTCATGGACCCGGGAAGCTCCCAGGTGACCCAGTTCACCTCAGAGTGTCATCCACAGAACGCAAGCTCACTGGTGTGTGCCAGTCTGTGTACACACACCACAAGGAAGGCACAGCACCCTCAGCACACGTGTTCACTGCAAGAAAGGAACCTTTGAGTCACCATTCCTCTGTCCCCACTGTCGCTGTCATAAAGAACTCTTCCACCCCTGCTGTCAAATACAGCACTTCTGAGGGAGGCCCTGTGAGAATGACAGAAGTAATGCAAAGGCCTTCAGAGATCGTCCAATGCAACTGTAAAGTGAAGAAATTTACCCCCAAGACTGTGAAGCAATTTAACGGCTGAACTTGAACAAAAATATGTTTCCAAAATTATCCCAAAGTAAGTGGGAAGGCTGTGGGTAAGAGGCAGTGTCCATCACATCAACACTGGATCCCCACCGGAAGAGCCTGCAGTGATGCGGCTGCAAAGGAAGACCAACTCCAAAAAACACAGGCTTTCAACCAGGGAGCAACGCCAACAGGGAACCAGGCCACCCTCTCCAGATGCACCCGCACCACAGTCCACACCCAGCTGCTCCTTCGAGTCGTGCACTGCCTGAGTCAAAGAAAAAGCCCAGTTCTGCAGAGTGCACAGCCGCAAGGGGAGACTAAATATGGCTCACAGCGGTACCAGAAACCAAGGAATGGAGAGAAATCACAAGCATGTGACTGAGACCGACATCGGAAGTTCACATTCCCACGAGCTGCTCTACTTTACAAAAACCAAAACATGACATAACTCTCGCTGAAGGGTAAGGAGGACCCACGGGAATGCTGTACAAACACAACCCCACGTGGGAGGCACGCACACAACAGCCCCCCATACCCACCAGGAGCCCCCGGGAACCCAGCACCCAGAGACACCTGACAAACGCCGCTGTGTGGTTACCAGACTGGTGTATGTATCTTTATTATGACTTTTTATTAGAGCTGCTGCTGACTATATTTGACACAGAGGTGGTGCCTGAGTCTCAGAGGCGATGCACATGGGACAAGGTCAGGAGCGATAACTGAGTGGGCGGGGCCCTGGCCCACTCAACCTCTCCAGAAGGGCCTGACAACCACACACCTGTAGAACAGGAGCTTCTTCCCCTCAGTGGCTGGGCTCCAGGGAGCACAGATCTGTCCAAGGCAGGTCTCACAGGAAGAAGTAAGGCCACCAGTGCCCCCTCCCTCTCACTGTTCAACCCGAGACTTGATGGGGAGCCAGGGGAACATGTGCGGGACAGGACAGCACCCACATCTGCCTGTCGCCATCAGACCCAGGACCTCCAGTCTCATTTCCTGACAGGACCCTGTGCAGATACTGCTGTGCTTCCTCCAAAACCCCACCCCACTCCCCGTTCCCTCTCTAACGTGCTCCCCAAGCACTGGTGTGCCCATCGCACCTAACGATTTCCTCCTGGTGCTCTTCTCACTCGAAGTCTCTGCACCTGGAGGCAAGTTCACACCTCTCCCTCCACCTACACCACAGATCCACATTTGGTTAAGTTGCTCACAGCCCGGAAAGGTCCCTCTCCTGAGCTCTGGCTCCTTGAAATGACAGCTCTTTCCTCTGAACCTCATCGGTGAACTCTGAGAACCAGAAAGCTGAGAAAATAATTAACAAAGCACTTAAGACCTTAGGTACCAAAGCAAGTACCGACCCCCACCTTGCCCTCCAAAAACAAAAACCTGGTTTTTGACTGCTGGATAAGGGAAGTCCCTCCAATGGCCAAGCATACCCACCTCCACTGTTTCCTCACTCACCATCAAGGCCCTCGGCTTCTCCAGGCTTTCAAAAGTAAGCGAGCCTGCTAGTGACGGCTTTCCATCCACACTTCCACAAAGTCAGAGTAAAGAAAACCCGAAAGTGAGGGAACCGCAGAGAGGAAGGGGTTGCCGGAGACAAAAATGTGAAGTAATTTCACTGGTGATCTTCACCTTCTTCTCTCCCCATGACATCCCTTAAAGAGGTCCCTTATTCATGACAATGCTTTTGAAAACACTAACATCAGACTTTAAGGATTGATAATAATTTAACAGAAATCAATGAGATTTTATGCTTACCGATTCTAGTAATTCTGTTCGCTCAAAAAAATACTCCTAGAAAGCCAAGGTCAGCAAGTTATGGCCCACCACGTGTTTTTGTAAAAAAAGAAAAAAAAAGAAAAAGAAAAAATTATTGAAACATAACCATACTCACTTGTTTACATATAATCTATGACTAATTTTGTTCTACGTGGACAGAGGTGAATAATACAACAAGAACTGTTCATCCAGAAAAGCCTAAAACATGACTAACTGGCCCAGTACAGAAAGAGCCTGCCAGACCCAGCTCTGTGAGAGGATTCAGAACTGATGGCCTCTGCCGGCCCCTGTGTGTGTGAGCTGCGCTGCTGCTCTATGCTCCCAGGCTGCACCATCTACAGAGCAACCTCGAGGGCTGAGGGAACATCGGCTCAGGCCATCTCTGGTTTTCTACAATCAGAGGAGAAAAGCTCCTCCTGAGAGCATTAGGAAAAGCACTTCTACTCTGTTCAGGTAAGGACTAGAAAAAGCAGGAAATAAAACATGTCAGCTGAGTAACTCCATGATGAACGTGGATACGTGTGTATGTACACAGCTGGCCCCTGGACACCACAGGCTTGGCTGCACAAGGCCACTCACCCATGGATTTGTTTTCAGCAAATATACTGCACAACTAGTTACTAGAGACTTGTGACAACTTAAAAAAAATTACAGACAAACCATACGGCCCAGGAATACCAAAAAATTTCAGAAAAATTTAAGTACATCACGAATGTACAACATACATGTAGCTATTAGTATATCATTTACCACCATAATTATACACATATTATAAAAAGTTAAGTTTATAAAAACTTACACACAGAGACTACACATGGCATCGATCAGTGGAGAGAAATGGAGACAAACATAAAGACGCAGGCTCAGGCGTAACTGTACAAAACCAAGTGCGGTACACACTCCACTGCACACTGTAACGACTTCACAGCCACGGCCTGCGCTACGGCTGTGAGCTCAAGTGCTTCAGTATCCGCTTAAAACACCGTGTGACGCTAATCATCTCCGCGTGAGCAGCTGGTCTCTCTAGAAATTGTGTATTGCAGTAAACAAATTATCTCAAGTCTTAAGCTAGGTGCGGTTTGCATGGACCTGGAGTCCTAGCAACTCGGAAGGCTGAGAAAAGAGGATCATTTGAGCCCAGGAGTCCCAGAATGCAGTGGACTACGATCACACCTGTGACAATCCACTGCACTCCAGCCCAGGCAACACAGCAAGACTCCATCTCTCTCTCTCTCTCTCTCCTGTCTCTGTGATCACTGAGACAGGTGCCTGTCACCACACCCAGTTAATTTTTCAATTTTTAGTAGAGACAGGGTTTCACCATGTTGGCCAGGCTGGTCTCAAACTCCTGACTTCAGGTGATCCATCCACCTTAGCCTCCAAAAGTGCTGGGATTATAGGCGTGAGCCACTATGCACAGCCAACTGTGTCCTTTTTTTTTTTTTTTTGAGAGTTGAAATGTTTATTTAAAACAGAAATGCCAAACCACTCCACCCTTTAAAAAAAATATGTAACAAAGATGGAAGAAAAAGAAGAAAATGAAGACGACCACCTCCTTCTTCTCTTGCAGTTCTCAAGTATTCTTCATTGTGTTTACTGGAAATACCATAAACCTTAAATGACACCACAGGACCCATACAAAGGGCCAATAGTGATGCTGGCAGTGCTCCCAAGCAGCAGGAGTTTTAACTAGGAAAAAGCTAAACTTGCCTGACATGCAGCACAGCCTGTGCTCTGTGGCTGCAGATGCTGCCATTTCAAAATGAATAAATCCAGCAGAAGGGCCACCACACACACACACAAAAAAAAGACAGGACATCCGTGAAGCCATCCCACAGCTACGGCAGCAGGCATGAAAGCTTTCTGTGAAATACCTTTTTATCTCATTGAAAATGCGGCTTAAAAATTAATTCACAAGCAGCATGGATACATGAAAATGCAACTTTTCTTTCTTTTTTCCCCAGTAGCCCTACGGTCTAGCATGTGACAAAACGCAACTTTTATATGGGTGCAGGAGTGCTATAAGAAATGCATACCAACAGACTCTAGTTTGATTCCAGAAAAGCGAAGACATTATACAACAACTGAAAGCACAAGGAAGGGGAAGGAACTAAAACTAGAGAATTGAACACCAGCAAAGGATGGTCTGATAGTTTTACAAAGAGGTTTGGCTTTAAAAACGTCAAGATAACAAGAGAGACAGCTCCTGCAAACCAAGATGTAGCAGATGAGGTCCCAGACACCATTAAGAATATCGTCGAGCGGCAGATGAGTGCCCTAAAATAATAATAATAATATCATTGAGGAAAAAGGACATATGCCTGACTGGGGCTTTGGTTTTCTGTTACTGTTTTTTATTTGAGTCAGACTCTTGCTCTGTTGCCCAAGCTGGAGTGCAGTGGCATGATCTTGACTCACAGCAACCTCCACCTCCAGGGTTCAAACAATTCTCCTGCCTCAGCCTCCCAAATAGCTGGGATCACAGGTGCTCACCACCACACCTGGCTAATTTTTATATTTTTAGCAGAGACGGAGATTTCATCACCTAGGCCGGGTTGGTATCAAACTTCTGGCCTCAAGTGATCCACCCACCTCAGCCTCCCTAAGCGCTTAGAATACTGATGTGTACCACCGCACCCAGCCCTCAATAGGTTTTGAATGCAGGCAAAATTGCCCTATTCCGGGGTAAAATGCTACAATAACATTTGTTGGTAAGAAAGAGAAAGAAGCACTGGGAGAGAAGGCAAGAAGGGATAAGCTATTGCTACTGTTTTGTGAAAATTCAGTAGGGTTTATAATCAGGACTGTCCTTATGTATAAAGCTGCCTTACCCCTGAGCCTTGAAGGGAAAAGATGAACAGCACCTGCCAGGTGTTTGATTGTGCAACAAGAAGTCTGGACCAGAATGCTTTTTCCAGACTGTTTCCATTGATGCTCTGTCCGTGAAGTCAGAAAGTACCCTACCAGTGAAGGACTGCCTTTAAAGTTCTTTTGACAATGAACAATGCCCATGGTCCCCAGCACCCCAAGAGTTCAACAGCAGAGGCGTCAACATGATCTTCCTGTCCCCAAACACAACGTCTCTAATTCAGCCTTTAAATCAGGGGTCATTAGGACCTTTAAGGCTCATCACGCACTGCACTCTATGGAAAGGATTGTCAACACGGAAGAGAACTGAACAGAGAGGACATGAATGTCTGAAAGGATGACACTATTGCAGATGCCATCACTGTTACAGAAAGAGCCATGAAAGCTGTCAAGCCCAAAACCATGCATTCCTGCTGGAGAAAACTGTTTCCAGAGATTGTGCCTCACTTCACAGGGTTGACAACAGAGCTGATTAAGAGCATGAAAACACTGTGGATATGGGGGCAGGGGGCGGGGGGTGGGGTGGGGAAGGTAGGGACAAAGTGTTTCATTTCAAGACATGAATCTTGGAGAAACACAAGAGGTAAGAGATACCACACCAGAGAAATGAGTATTAGACAACCTGCTGGTGATAAGTGCTTCTGAACCACACCAGGTGACAAGGAGGAGGCAGCAGCAGTGCCAGAAACAAACTGACATCAGACACTCCCGCAGTGGGGTTCCTGTCACTGCAGTCTGTTGGTGACTTCTTGTACAACACACATCTGTCTATGATATGGGCACTGAAACGAAGGCCGACAGTGAGTGGAGGACTGCTAGCGCACAGGAACATTTCTAGAGAAGTGAAAAAGCAAAAATTAGAAATGATGATGCACTTCCGTAAGTGACACCAAATGGGCCTGCCTCCCCGGCCTCCCCTTCTACCTCCTCCACCACCCTTGAGGTAGCACTACTACCTGCTCCTCCTCTTCCTCCTCCCACTCAGTGAAATGATGAGGATGAAGACCTTAATGATGGTCCATTTCCACTTCAAGAATAGTAAACATATTTTCTCTTCCTTATGATTTTCTTAATAACGTTTTCTTTTCTCAAGCTTACTTTACTCTAAGAACACAGTATATAAACTTACGACATATAAAATATGCGGGGCACAGAGGTACATTCATAATCCCAGTGCTTTAGGAGGCTGAGGTGGTAAGATCACTTGAGCCCAGCCTGGGCCACATGGCAAGCGAGACTGTCTCTTTAAGAAGAAGAAAAAAGTGCTTTGTATATGTCAGTGTTGTGTTAAAATGTGTGTTAATTGACTGTTTATGTGATGGGGAAGGCACTGGTCAACAGAATTAAATTCTGGGGGTATCAAAGGTTATATGTGGACTTTACTGTACCAGAGGGGTCTGTGCCACTAATCCCCAAGTTGTTCGAGGGTCAACGGCATATAATGATTTCATAAATATGTATGTGCACCATACTGATTAGGTTGATATTGATTTGTAATTCTTGATACTGATTTCAAATCGTGGCATTGAAGCCTAACCACAAAACCCTCCTCAGAAAATAGCAAAAATGTGGAGCTTTAAAATATTAAGTTAAATGTATTGTGCTATAAGGCTACAGATAAAGCAGGCCGGAAATAGCCCTGGCTGAGAGCACACAACTGGCCAGCATGACTAGCAAGTACTCCAGAGCTCAGGTTTCTCTTGTTTGAAGACACTGGTATACACAAAGATTTAGAAACCTAGTGCTATGCAGAGAAAGGCTGAGCTTTGCAGTGGCTAAAGTACAAAGGGTTAAGAACAAGCAACCACGTTACTTTCTACACATCTTGCAATCAGCACCTCCCCATACTCATGTACTCATGTGCACACCACACACACACACACACGCGCGCGCACACACACCCCAGAGGCCTGCCCCACGCAGGTCCCTGCAAGATTCCAGACAGGCAGGGTTTCAGCTTCTACCACTCCCAGGGCAGAACCCAGTCTGCCCAGGCTGGATCTGCAGGTGCCCCACCCAGTCTCTGTAATAAACAATCAAGAGAGGTGGGGCCCGGGTTGGAGCCTGAGGAGCGGTTCCCAGGCACTGTTTGTTTGTTTGTTATTTTGGTTTTTTTTTTTTTTTTTTTTTTTTTTTAGACGAAGTCTCTCTGTCACTCAGGCTGGAGTGCAATGGGCATGACCTATGACCTAGGCATACTGCAACCTCCACCTCCTGGGTTCAAGCAATTCTCCTGTCTCAGCCCTCAGAGTAGCTGGGATTACAGGCGTGCACCATCATGCCTGGCTCATTGTGTGTGTGTATTTTTAGTAGAGATGGGGTTTCACCATTTTGACCAGGCTGGTCTTGAACTCCAGGAATTTCAGGCACTGTTTTCTGAAAACACTTTCATGCATGTTTTAAGGGGTTGCTGGGTGGGGGTGAGGTGGGGAAGGGCTTTCCAAGGCTAACAACCTTTTCAGGTTAATGTTCTGATGGCACACTGGGGAGCAGCAAGATGCTTCCTGCGGTCGAGAACAAGCCCGGCTGTGGCATTCACTGTACCTTAGAGCAGAAAACTTAGGGTCATCTGTGCCCAAAACCATGAGAAGTGTGGATGAGCCCCAGGAAGGATATGTCACTGGCTTCTAGAGGGGGCCAGCCCCCATGCCTGCCCCAGCACAAGGCCATTCTGGGAGCTGCTGGCAGCCAGTTGGCTGTGGAAGAGGTGCACGCTGTCGGTACACGTGTGCCAGAAAACACACGGGATCATGCATTTTTATCTTATCTTGAAAACACAGGACTTTCTGACACAGACCTTGTGCCAATTCCTATGCGTAACAAAAATTTTATAAGATAATTTTAAATGACTCAAATGAAGCATTACCGGTGAACGGGGCTTTCATTATGTACCAAAAGCTGGCCATGGGAAAAGGAGGCCACACCTTGTCAGCGCATCCAAAATCAGCTCAGGTAACTGGTTTCCAGGCGTCCAACTCAAGCATTTTTAAATTTTTTTAAAACACTGAGTCTAGCTCTGTCACCCAGGCTGGAGTACAGTGGCTCCACCATGGCTCACCACAGCCTCAACCCCCTGGGCTCAAGTGACACTCCTGCCTTGGCCTCCTGGCTCCAACTGGAGCTCAGAGCCTTCTGTTCCACCACTGCTCTCTCCCTCCTAACTGCAGGCGACTGGGATGCAAGCGCCCCAAGAGCATGGAAGAGCTCAGTGCGATGCACGGGTTTGCGAAGGACGTTGGTTCTTGTGATTCACAAAGAACTTGGGATTGAGGGCAACGGGCACAGATGTCAGCTGTTATTTTTTAACATTCTCTTTAGCAAGAAGAATGTATACAGTAATTTCCCAAAAAATAAAATCAATCTAACATTTTTGAAAATACAAAAAAAATAAATAATGTAAAAATAAACTGCTGCAGACACTGACCATCATCAATTCTCAAAACACACTTTGATCTCTCTAAACACTACTTTCAGCATCTCCAAACCCCTCAAGCTTCGATCCAGGTCCAAATATCAAAGGATATATATAAAGCTTCTCTGCCACAAGAAATTCACTATGGAAAAATGTTATTCATGGTAGCCCAGTTGCAAAACAACCATCCCTTTTTTTTTTTCTTTGTTGTTGTTGGGACGGAGTCTTGCTCTGTTGCCCAGGCTGGAGTGCAACAGCACAATACTGCCTCACGGCAATCTCCACTCCCAGGTTCAAGTTATTCTCCCGTCTCAGCCTCTGGAGTAGCTAGGACTATGTGTGCACGCCACCACATCCAGCTAATTTTGTATTTTTAGTAGATACAACGTTTCGACATATTGGCCAGGCTGGTCTCGAACTCCTGACCTCAGGGGATCCACCCACCTCGGCCTCCCAAAGTGCTGGGATTACTGGTGTGAACCACCACGCCTGGCCCAATGCTGCCATTTTAACGCCTTTTCTCCTAAGAGGATTAGAGCTCCCTGTGCCCTCAGATACCTTCCTTGGGGCTACTCAAAAGCACAACCAGCAGTCTCCACCTGCATAAGAAACAGGACACAGAGCACTAAGAGCAGCCCCAGGATCCTTGCCCACTGACTTAGACATGTCGAAGTACTTTTTATATAATGCCAAACAAGTCTTTGTTGAAAGACAATAACCAACAAGAGACAGGTTTCCAGATTTGCAGAAATGCTAGAAAAAAATGAAGAAAAGCCTGACAAGTACCTGCCTGCTTTCCAGGGAGAAGTGAGCAAAGGCAGAGAACATGGAGGCTTCAGGGAGGTCTCCTACAGGGGTAGCAGGGCTGCATAATCGGCACAGCACTGATTATAGGAAGAAGGAGTGTGTGCCCTTCTGGCCCCAAAGGTGACCAGACCTATGCAGGTAGATAGAACATGCGCACCTGCTGCCCAGTGTGGGCCCGCTCTGGCTGAGCAAGGTTCTAAAGGGCTCTTAGTGAACTCTCTGAGCACATGGTGAACAATCAATCCAAAAAGGGGTGAGAAGGGCAGCTGGGCAAGGTGGCTCATGCCTGTAATCCCAGTACTTTGGGAGGCTGAGATAGGTGGATCATTTGAGGTCAGGTGTTTGAGACCAGTCCAGCCAACATGGTGAAGCCCTGTCTCTACTTTAAAAAAAAAAAAAAAAAAAATGGCCAGGCGAGGTTGCTCCCACTTGTAATCCCAGCACTCTGGGAGGCCGAAGTGGGCGGATCACGAGGTCAGGAGATTGAGACCATCCTGGCCAACATGGTGAAACCCCATCTCTACTAAAAATACAAAAAAAAAAAAAAAAAAAAAAAAATAGCTGGGTATGGTGGCGCATGCCTATAGTCCCAAGTATTCCAGAGGCTGAGGCAGGAGAACTGCATGAACCCAGGAGGCTGAGACTGCAGTGAGCCAAGATCACACCACTGCACTACAGCCTGGGAGACAGTGCAAGACTCCATCCCAAGAAAAAAAAAAGAAAATTTATCTGGGTGTGGTGGCCTGCATCTGTAATCCCAGCTACTTGGGAGGCTGACGCAGGAGAACTGTGTGCTACCATGCCCAACTAATTTTTTGTATTTTTAATAGAGATAGGGTTTTACCATGTTGGCCAGGCTAGTCTTAGACTCCCAACCTCAAGTGATCTACCTGCCTCGGCCTGCCAAGTGCTGAGATGAGCCAGCACACCTGAGCCACAGGCCTGAGCCACCACACCTGGCCAAGAAAAATATGTTTTGTTGCTTTTTTTTTTAAATAGATGGGGGTCTCACTATGTTGTCCAGGTTGGTCTCAAACTCCTGGGGTCAAGTGATCCTCCAGCCTCAGCCTCACGAACTGCTGAGATTACAGCTGTAAGCCACTGTGTCCAGCTGAAATAAACACTCAATCACCATTTTGACAGCATATCCAAGAAACAAGTGTAACTTTTTTCTTTATTTTTTTTGAGACGGAGTCGTACTCTGTTGCCCAGAATAGAGTGTTGTGGTGTGATCTTGGCTCACTGCCACCTCTGCCTCCCAGGATCAAGCAATTCTCCTGCCTCAGCCTCTCAAGTAGCTAGGATTACAGGCGCCTGCCACTACACCCAGCTAATTTTTGTATTTTTAGTAGAGATGGGGTTTCGACATGTTGGTCAAGCTAGTCTGGAACTCCTGACCTCGTGATCTACCCGCCTTAGGCTCCCAAAGTGCTGGCATTACAGGTGTGAGCCACCGCTCCCGGCCAAAAGTATCATTTTTAATAAAGGCAGTTATTCAGTTACGCCGTGCCACACACCTCTTTCTTGTCTGGATTCCACTTACACACCACTGTAAGACATGTTTCAAAAGAGTGACATTCAGCCCGGCAGGGTGGCTCATGCAGAACCAGAGTCTAAGGCCAAACAGACACCCGTGCTGCTGAGTAAAGGGGGAGGTTTGGGGCAAGGGTCATCTCCAAGAGGAAGAGGGAGGAGCCACAAGAGGAAAAGTGTTCAGCTGGGGTGAAAGCTGCAAGATAACAGCTCCAGTAGAAGCACTGGCAGTCAGATTTCCAGGGAAACCCCTCCCAGCCATGCCTGCCTGGGTGCTCTGCAGAAATAGCAGCAGCCCTACACCAACCCCTCCTGAGAGAAGAGACCAAGAAATCACTGCCATGGCTATCCCCACACTCTGGAAGCATGTGAGTTCATAAAGAGGCTGTGTCTGTCCTTCCTGATGGGCTGATTTCTGTCTGATTCAAAACCGTGGTGCATGTCAGTGGACGCTGCTGCTTCATGTGTCAGAAGGAAGAGCCATGAAGTCCCCATGGAACAAAGCACCACCAGGAACAGCCAAAGCCCAAGAGGCCAAAGGACATGAGCCTCCCATGCGAGGTCAACACAAGCCCCTGCCCTGAGACCAGCAATGCAGCAGGTGGAAAGCCAGGAAGGCCCAAAGCCAAGAGCCAAGCCCAGTCAGGATGGCACACAGTGGGCACAGGTGCAGATTCCTCACTCACCCCACCTTTCCTGAATACAACCTCCAAGCTGAAGTCAGACCTCTGTCTCACTGACACCCTCTAGGGCCCTGTCAAACTCCACTCCCCCTGAAGTCAGACCTCTGTCTCACTGACACCCTCTAGGGCCCTGTCAAACTCCACTCCCCCTGAAGTCAGACCTCTGTCTCACTGACACCCTCTAGGGCCCTGTCAAACTCCACTCCCACTGAAGTCAGACCTCTGTCTCACTGACACCCTCTAGGGCCCTGTCAAACTCCACTCCCCCTGAAGTCAGACCTCTGTCTCACTGACACCCTCTAGGGCCCTGTCAAACTCCACTCCCACTGAAGTCAGACCTCTGTCTCACTGACACCCTCTAGGGCCCTGTCAAACTCCACTCCCCCTGAAGTCAGACCTCTGTCTCACTGACACCCTCTAGGGCCCTGTCAAACTCCACTCCCCCTGAAGTCAGACCTCTGTCTCACTGACACCCTCTAGGGCCCTGTCAAACTCCACTCCCCCTGAAGTCAGACCTCTGTCTCACTGACACCCTCTAGGGCCCTGTCAAACTCCACTCCCCCTGAAGTCAGACCTCTGTCTCACTGACACCCTCTAGGGCCCTGTCAAACTCCACTCCCCCTGAAGTCAGACCTCTGTCTCACTGACACCCTCTAGGGCCCTGTCAAACTCCACTCCCCCTGAAGTCAGACCTCTGTCTCACTGACACCCTCTAGGGCCCTGTCAAACTCCACTCCCACTGAAGTCAGACCTCTGTCTCACTGACACCCTCTAGGGCCCTGTCAAACTCCACTCCCCCTGAAGTCAGACCTCTGTCTCACTGACACCCTCTAGGGCCCTGTCAAACTCCACTCCCACTGAAGTCAGACCTCTGTCTCACTGACACCCTCTAGGGCCCTGTCAAACTCCACTCCCCCTGAAGTCAGACCTCTGTCTCACTGACACCCTCTAGGGCCCTGTCAAACTCCACTCCCACTGAAGTCAGACCTCTGTCTCACTGACACCCTCTAGGGCCCTGTCAAACTCCACTCCCCCTGAAGTCAGACCTCTGTCTCACTGACACCCTCTAGGGCCCTGTCAAACTCCACTCCCCCTGAAGTCAGACCTCTGTCTCACTGACACCCTCTAGGGCCCTGTCAAACTCCACTCCCCCTGAAGTCAGACCTCTGTCTCACTGACACCCTCTAGGGCCCTGTCAAACTCCACTCCCCCTGAAGTCAGACCTCTGTCTCACTGACACCCTCTAGGGCCCTGTCAAACTCCACTCCCACTGAAGTCAGACCTCTGTCTCACTGACACCCTCTAGGGCCCTGTCAAACTCCACTCCCCCTGAAGTCAGACCTCTGTCTCACTGACACCCTCCAGGGCCCTGTCAAACTCCACTCCCACTGAAGTCAGACCTCTGTCTCACTGACACCCTCCAGGGCCCTGTCAAACTCCACTCCCACTGAAGTCAGACCTCTGTCTCACTGACACCCTCTAGGGCCCTGTCAAACTCCACTCCCCCTGAAGTCAGACCTCTGTCTCACTGACACCCTCTAGGGCCCTGTCAAACTCCACTCCCCCTGAAGTCAGACCTCTGTCTCACTGACACCCTCTAGGGCCCTGTCAAACTCCACTCCCACTGAAGTCAGACCTCTGTCTCACTGACACCCTCTAGGGCCCTGTCAAACTCCACTCCCACTGAAGTCAGACCTCTGTCTCACTGACACCCTCTAGGGCCCTGTCAAACTCCACTCCCACTGAAGTCAGACCTCTGTCTCACTGACACCCTCCAGGGCCCTGTCAAACTCCACTCCCCCTGAAGTCAGACCTCTGTCTCACTGACACCCTCCAGGGCCCTGTCAAACTCCACTCCCCCTGAAGTCAGACCTCTGTCTCACTGACACCCTCTAGGGCCCTGTCAAACTCCACTCCCCCTGAAGTCAGACCTCTGTCTCACTGACACCCTCTAGGGCCCTGTCAAACTCCACTCCCACTGAAGTCAGACCTCTGTCTCACTGACACCCTCTAGGGCCCTGTCAAACTCCACTCCCCCTGAAGTCAGACCTCTGTCTCACTGACACCCTCTAGGGCCCTGTCAAACTCCACTCCCCCTGAAGCAGGCACTCCACAAAAGCATCTAGCAAGATAAAGAATCTGAAACTGGGAGGCCCAGGCACGCAGGTCACCCGAGCTCAGAAGTTTCGAGACCAGCCTGGCTAACATGGTGAAACTCCATCTCTATTAAAAATAGAGAAATCAGCCAGGCACGGTGGCGCGTGCCTGTAATCCAAGCTACTCAGGGGGCTGAGGCCAGACAGAACAGGACAGGGCAGGACAGCCTCTGCCAGAAGGAGCCTCTAACATGGACAGGATAGGGCAGGACAGGACCAGGCAGTGCGGGGCAGGACAGGACAGGACAGGACAGGACAGGACAGGACAGGACAAGACAAGGAGGAAAGGACAGGACAGGATGGCCTCTGCAGGAAGGAGCCTCTGCACTAGCAGTGGCACAGACAGCTGCAAAGGAGTTTCAAAGACACACACTACAGAAAGAACAGGACTAGATTCTTCCCTCCTTTGGCTGCAATCAGGTGGCCTTTCGGTCTGACTGCATTTTTGGCAACCTATATTTGACACCTACAGAAAAAGTAGGCTCACTAGACAGCCCAACAATAGAACCACTGGAGGTCGGTGAGAACATACCTGTGTAAGAACACGTGTGTGTCAGCACAAACTGAGAAATGGTTTTCTTTACTTTTTGGGTTTGTTTGTTTTGTTTTGTTTTTTTAAGACTGAGTTTCTGTAGCCCAGGATGGAATGCAGTAGTATGACCTCAGCTCAACGCCACCTCCACCACCTGGGTTCAAAGTGATTCTCCCACCTCAACCTCCAGAGTAGCTGGGATTATAGGCATGTACCACCACACCTGGCTAATTCTTGTATTTTTAATAGAGACTGGGTTTCACCTGGTTGGCCACACTGGTCTCCAACTCCTGACCTCAGGTGATCCACCTACCTCGGCCTCCCAAAGTGCTAGAATTACAGGCGTGAGCCACCGCACCCAGCCTTGAAAAAAAATTTTTTTTTTTTTTTGAGACAGAGTCTCAGTCTGTCACCCAGGCAGGAGTGCAGTGGCACGTCTAGACTCACTGCAACGTCTGCCTCCCGGGTTCAAGTAATTCCCCCGTCTCAGCCTCCCAAGTAGCTGGGATTACAGGTGCCTGCCACTACGCCCAGCTAATTTTATAGTTTTAATAGAGATGGAATTTCGCCACGTTGGCCAGGCTGGTCTCAAATTCCTGACCTCAGGTGATCGGCCAGCTTTGGCTTACCAAAGTGCTGGGATTACAGGCATAAGCCACCGCACCCAGTCAAAAGAAATGGTTTTCTATGGTAGAGTATGTAAGAGAGAAGAAAGAGAGACCTCAAAGGGAGCCTGAAGCATCACTAGAACCTCCTGCCAGGGCCACCTGCTACCCCACCCTGAAGAGGAGAGCAAGCCCATCCCCAAGTCGGCACCCCCACAGAGGGAAGGGCACCAGAGATGCCGAGAACCTGTGGGTGTCCCTGTGGCAGAGCCTCAAACTGCTCCCTACCAATACCCTAACTCTACTGGGCGAGCAAGAAGACAGTCACCATTCCCAACACCACAATACACTCACAATGCTGTTTTCACATTTCATTCAAATGCTTTCAAAGACTTCAGAAATACGAATACACTTTAGGTACACAATCCATCACGTACAATCTGTAAAGAAAATCCCGTTTGGCACCATTTTCATGTTTGATGACAGAAAGCCAACGTGAGTGGCAGTGAGACCATGCAAGAGCCTGCCTGCCTCACCCCTGCTGCTCTGGCTGCATCACCCCAGCTGCTGAGCAGCCAGAGGCGGAAAGGCTGGGTATAAAAGACCAGAGGCGAGCAGCTCGCCGTCCCTCCTTATGCAACCTGGCGGCCCCACTCTCAGGAGGTCCCCATGCTGATGCCAAACTTGATGCAGAGTGCACAGAAGTCCAGAACCCCCAGGCTCCAGCCAGTCTCCCACTCAGTCGCCCAGGTAGCTGCGACCACGGGTATGTGCCGCCATACCCAGAAACTGGGTCAAATCTGTCTGTGAGAGAAGCAAAGGGGCTGCCAGAGTTTCTCCTATTCCTCAGATTTTTGTTTTTAAGTAGACTCATTACAGATTAAGAAAATATAATACCAGCTTCCAATGAACAACTTACCTACTTTTAGTTTAGGTTCAAAAAAAAAAAAAAAAAATCCACACACAAGTTTTCCATTAACATAATGGCTGAAAAAAAATAACTCCATGTTAAAAATCATAACCACGTTTTTTTTAAAGCTTTATTATTAAGACAGGCAATGCACGAATCCTCCCTTCTGAGGGCAGCAAGACCAATTCCCAACATTACTCGTGTGTCCAGGGCCGTCCACACTGCCCTGCTGCTCCACCCTTTACCCAAGGAGATGCTGGAAACCAAGCCAGTCTCTCCCTAGTAAAGGGCCATCTTTTCTCAGCAGGGACAGCGGAGGATAGAGAGCACTGCACACAGCGCAAGGGTGTGAGGGCCCAGGGAGCTTTTCCCTGGAAGGATGGCTGCACCTGCAATGGCCTTGCCCTGCTGAAAGATCCCTCCAGGAGCAATATTTCCAAAAGCAGCTTGCAGGGCACAAGTCAAGACAGAATCACCAACTTATCTAGGAAACTGACTCCTTATCTTCTGCTAGGTTTGGAAAAGCAGACATCTTCATAAGTTACTGAACTTTTTTATTAAAGAAAACCGTTGACTATTAGATTCCAACAATCCAAAATAGCACTGCAGAATCCTTCCAGACAACACAATGACTTGCAAACAGCATCTCCATAAAGCAGAAGCATGAAGACTCAGTCCTATCACAGCCAGAGCTGCATGCAAATGGACAGTCCCTGTGAAGCATGCCAGCAAGACACCCTGCCCCAACTCCCCACACCTCAATCACTAGGTTAAAAGGCATGAAGGGCTTGGCAGTGAGAGCAGGAGGGTGGCCCCATCCCAGGCGCACACTGTGCAATGGGTACTCTGGGGGTCGACCATGGGGACCTTCTGTTCCAGAAGGTGCAGGAGCCACAGAAGGCCCCAATGACATGGAGGTGGTGTCTGCTCTGCCAAGAGAAGGGAGGGTGGGTGAGGCAGGTCATTTGGCCACCACCAAACAATGGTGAAGACGGCCCACTAAGGACACTGCTCAGCAAAGAAACACAAGAAGATCTGGGGTGTGCAAAAAAAAAAAAAAAAAAAAAAAAGGCAACTCGCAGGGGAGGGGCTCAGATGGAGGGAGTACCCCTGAAACAGAAGGAAGGGGCTGGTTGGAGGCTGGGCCAGGGGAGAGCAGAGGATAGTCAGGCCTCCCACTCTGCAACACAGGTCCTCAAAGCTTCTATTAAGACCGCTTGGCCGAGCACGGTGGCTCACACCTGTAATCCTAGCACTTTGGGAGGCCAAGGCAGGCAAATCATTTGAGGTCAGGGGTCCAAGACCAGCCTGGCCAACAAGGTGAAACCCCATCTCTACTAAAAATTCAAAAAAATTAGCCAGGCATGTTGGCGGGTGCCTGTAATCCCAGCTACTAGGAGGCTGAGGCAGGAGAAATGCTTGAACCCAGGAGGTGGAGGCTGCAGTGAGCCGAAATTGTGCTACTGCACTCGACTGGGCGAGACTCCATCTCCCGCCCCCTCCCAAAAAAAAAGACTGTGCTCATCTGTTAGGTTCCTTTTTTAAACTTCAGACTTACAGAAAAGTTGCAAAAACAGTTGAGAGTCCCTGGACCACCTTACCCAACTTCCCTAATGCTAACATCATACACGTGTAACCACAGTAAAATTATCTAATTCCAAAACCGGCACTAACATCAGACTACTGACCACCACAAAGACCTGATTTCAATGAAGCCACCCTGCTCCAGGGTCCCCATGGGTGGTTCTGAGTGCCATCTTCCCTTTCTCTCCACGAGGTTGATTTCTCATGACTTGAAAATTGACGTGGAACAGAAGGGAAGCCGGATCTGCCTTTGCCTATGGTGCTCTCGAGCACACGCAGGTCACAAAAAAGCCCAAAACGTGATGAGAAAGCCTGAACACTGCTGCATGTGTGTCTCTCACTGGGAAATATTTGGGCCTGAGAAGATGGGGCTGACGGAGGCTGCACAGAGCAGGTGCCCTAGGGTGTGCAGGGGACTCCTTGGAGGTTTAGAGGACAGGACTCCATCCACACAAAGGTCCCTGGGCTCACACAAGACTGGAATTGGGCTACTCTCCGCCAGATCCCTGTCCACAACCCTGGGAAGAAGGGTCTGGAAGGCCTTGCCACAGCCGGGGGACTGATTAATCCAAAACTAAGCCAAGTTCCAGCCAGTCTCACAAATCCGAAAAGCAACAGCTGAAAGGGGCAAAATGGTTCCAAGCAATTATCTGCATCCCAGAACAATGCCCAAGAAGATTTACAGGAATACACAATTATCCAGCACATAATGAGGTAAAATTCACAACGCCCAGCATCCAATCAAATGTTCTCAGGCATGGAAGGTGGAACAATTTGGGCAAAAAATAAATAGCATAGCAGTGGATGACAGTGCTGGAGTGCAGTGGATGACAGTGCTGGAGTGCAGTGGATGACAGTGCTGGAGTGCAGTGGATGACAGTGCTGGAGTGCAGTGGATGACAGTGCTGGAGTGCAGTGGATGACAGTGCTGGAGTGCAGTAGATGACAGTGCTGGAGTGCAGCAGCACGACTGCCTCCAGGGCTCAAGTGATTCTCCCACCTCAGCCTCCTGAGTGGCTGGAGTGACAGACACGTGCCACTATGCCTGGCTAATTTCTTTAACTTTCAGTAGAGATGAGGTCTTCTTAAGTTGGCCAGTCTGGTCTCAAACTCCTGAGCTCCAGCGATCTTCCCACTTTGGCTTCCCAAAGTGCTGGGATTACAGGCATGAGCCATCACACCCAACCTACAACTTTTCTGTAAACCTAAAAATTTTCAAAAATAAAAAGTATATTGAAAAAAAAGTCATGAGCATGTAAATAAGAAAATACAACTGCAGAGGAAAAAAAAGTCAATCAAAAGCAACCCAGAATTGACACAGAAGGCAAAATCAGTAGATACAGACATGAAATCATATAGCTCAGTTCCCCACATTCAAAAACTAAAAACATGGAAGATATGAACACACAATGCAATGAACCTGTAGAGGTGAAGACTGAACTGTGTGAGAGGAAAAATACACTGGGTGAGACTCACAGAGGAACAGGCATTCACAAGATCTGTGAACTAAGAAACGGCCTGTCAACACCTCCAGCAGGAACACAGACAGATGGATCACTGAAGCAGACCCTGAGGGTGGCATGTGTGAGGTGCAGCAGCCTAACCGACAGGTAAGTGGAGTTCCCAAAGGAGGTGGAGGGCAGAAAAAAATATGTAAAGGAGGCTGGGTGCGGTGGCTCACACCTGTAATCCCAGCACTCTGGGAGGCCTAGACAGATCACAAGGTCAAGAGTTAAAGACCAGCCTGGCCAAGACGGTGAAACCCCATCTCTACTAAAAATACAAAAATTAGCCAGTGCGGTGGCAAGTGCCTGCAATCCCAGCTACTCGGGAGGCAGAGGCAGGAGAACCGCCTGAACCCAGGCGGGAGAGGTTGCCGTGAGCCAAGATCGCACCACTGCACTCCAACCAAGACAACAGACTGAGACTCCGTCTCAAACAAAACAGAACCAAACAAACAAACAAAAGTGAAGCAATAAAGCCTGAACATTTCCAAATTTGGATTAAAACTGTAAACTCTAGTCATCCAAGAAGCTCAGCAAATCCCAATCACAAAACACAGAGAACCAGACCAGGGTACATCACAGAGGTGAAAAGAAAGTCTTAAAGGCAGTCAGAGGTGAGAAACCAGATAAAGAAGAACACACAACAAAAGCCACAGGTTCTCAGGGAAACAGTGAGCACACAGCCAGGGGCCAGAACCTGTAAGTCCCGCAGAAAAACATCTGTGAAAATCTTTCAAAAACAAAGGTCCAGGCAATAGTTGTCTAACTCTGGGGAGGAATCTCCTGGAGCCCTGCACTCCTCCCCACACACCCTTCCCTCTGCATCTGACTGCATATATCCTTTGCAAATCCTTTCCACTACACCCGTCGATGTATAACTAAGTGTAAACTTGAGTTGTGTGAGCCACTCTCACCAAATTATTTAACCCAAGGAGGGGTCATGGAAACCCAGATTCATGGCAGGTCGGTGAGAAGCACAGACATAGGAATCCAGGGCTTGCGACGGGTACTGGAAGTGGTGGCAGTCTATGAGACTGAGTCCTTGGCCTGCGGTATCCAATGCTGTCTCCGGGTAGACAGTGGGGGGACTGCAGGGGATTGGGGGCCACCCGCTGGGGTCCCCTGCAGAACTGACTGCTTTTTTGCTATTGGGGAAAAAACCCACACATCGGGTCACAGACATCTTCTGTGTTTTCTGTGCTGATTTTCGCTCTGGCATGAGAGCAGAGGAAAAAATTTCCCTTTTCCCTCTCAGAGCCCTACTAACTAAGCTTAGAAATTCATGAAGTAAAACCTGTTAGAACTGCACGGACAGATACACAAAGCCACAAACTGTGGCCACGATGTTAACACCTTATTCTCAATCATTGAGAGGACAAGCTAACAGAAAATCAGTAAGGACAAGCTGGGTCTCTCCTGAAGGAGTAAACAGGCTGAAGTTCACTACCTGGATAAGGGAGTACAAGGCAGATTTTCACTCTTCATGTTATCTTACATTTTCCACAGCAGGTAAAAACGGAAACAAGAAAAGCAATGTTTATTTTTTGAGAACGTCTCAGTGGGTCTTCCAGTCCACTTTCTACAAGGGCGGCGCCCCTGATACCATGCTGAGATGCTCCCGGATCTGCATCCAGTTTGAGAACACGCTGGGCACTGGCTCTCGGCAGGCCCTGTGCTAAAGCAGACCTGTCTCAGGAGTCCCTCAGAGCCGAGCAACAGAAGCTAATGCTTAACTCAGCATCTGTAATGCACTTCGGAAGTCAGCCTGCAAGAGCACACCCAATCAACAAGGTCAGGTTCAGGACCTCCGGCACACTCAGAACCTGCACTTAACCAGGCTCCTAGGACAGGAAGTCCCCCAAGGCTGCTTTTCTCTTAACATTAGGTTAGGAAAAAAGAAAACTGGGAATACATTTAAAAAACTCCACAGGAAATACGCGTCATCAACTTCACAGGAAAACACCTTCAAGAGTGAACTTCTGTCTATTCACCACCTTGGGATCTGCCGGCATCTGAACTGAGTGAGTGATCTACAGAAAGGGAGCAAGGCCCTTTCTGTTTCTTTCCCCCCAAAATTCCCTTTGTAAACTCCAGGCAATTTCTTCACATTTTACTTATTATTCAAAGCCCATGCAAATGCTAGCCCTCAGTGGAGCCTCTGGCAAGCCCAGCCCCCAAGGAAACACGGTCTCCCTCCCTCTCCTTTGCCCTGCACAATTCCTCTCACAGGAGCTTCTGGAAGTATCTCTCAGGACCTAGCACCGTCTTGCTACATCATAAACACCTTAAGGTCACCATGCCAGCCTCCTTCACCTGTGCTCACAGGTGACATGGCTCACACCCTGGGACCAAAAGAGTCCATCGCACACATTCAACTTGAGTTTCCTCCTTTTTTTTTTTTTTTTGAGAGGGAGTCTCACTTTGTTGCCCAGGATGGAGTGCTGTGGCGCAATCTTGGATCACGGTAACCTCTGCCTCCTGGGTTCAAGCAATTCTCCTACCTAAGTCTCCGGATTACAGGCTGGGATTACGGGCGCCCACCACTATGCCCAGCTAATTTGTGTGTATGTGTATTTTTTAACAGAGACAGGGGTTTCACCATGTTGCCCAAGCTGGTCTTGAACTCTTGACCTCAAAGTGATCTGCCCGCCTTGGCCTCCCAAAGTGCTGGGATTATGGGAGGGAGCCACCGTGCCGGGCCTAGTTTCCTCTTACCAGGAGTAGGAAGGTCCACCTCAGAAAATCTTGAAGATTAAAGGGGAAGTAGCTGGCTGATGCAAACAGGCAGGAATTACTCCAAGTGGGTTACTACCCTTTGTTCTGGAATCCGGCAGAGCTCTGCACGGCATCCTGCACAAAACAGGCTCTAAATATTTCATGAATAGAAGAAGACATGGGCAGACAGTGGGAATAATCATTCTGATCTGCATGAGGAAGATGTATAAAAACAAGAGCGAAAAAAATCACAAAGGAAAGCTCTTGTAATAGAGACTAATGTAATTGTGAGAGCTATGAATAAGTAAAGCTCAAACCACTATGTGTCAAAAGTAAATGTGGGTTCCTAGATCCCAGTGTTTGCAGAATGGAACACAGCAGTGTCTGCACAGACTGCTCCTCCCCGCCTCCCTAACCCGACTGGAGACTCGCCTGATCACAGCCCAGGTTCCAGGCAGGCTCCCCAGGCCACTCCATGCCGTGAGCACAATGTCCTGCTGAGGTCCATGGGCAGGGGCAGGCAGCAGGAGCCTCTGACCTGCTTCTTTCCATGACACAGGTATACTGTGGGACTGTAATTCCACAGTGGCCTCCCTGTCCCTGAAAAGCAGGCATCTTCCTCTCCTCCACGTCTGCCACACCACTCTCATGCCTCAGGAAACTTCTCATTATAACTTCTCTAGCTCTTGTGGGCTAGACGTGGTGGCTCCCGCCTATAATCCCAGCACTTTTGGGAGGCCAAGGCGGGTGGATCACTTGAGGTCAGGAGTTGAAAACCAGCCTGGCAGAGTGAAACCCTGTCTCTACGAAAAATACAAAAATTAGCTGGGTATGGTGGTGATGGCACATGTAATCCCAGCTACCTGAGAGGCTGAGGCAGGAGAGTTGCTTGAACCTGGGAGTCAGAGGTTGCAATAAGCCAGTATCGCACCATTGCACTCCAGCCTGGGTGACGAGCAAAACTCCATCTTAAAAAATATATAGCTCTTGTGGAAAAATGAGGGTATTTTCTACTCCTCATCTCAATAAAACCTGAAAAGACCACTTTGATATACAGGAGTCCTATTTCATGATAAAGAACTTCTTTAAGGATGCTGTAATATTATATATAACCATTTCCATAATAAATGGCCTAAAGAGATAAACACAAGAGGTCATTGAGTTATTTTTTAAACATTCAGAGTGGTGCTGTGGCCTGTTCTTGGCCTTCCAATTAAAGCGGGTTGGCTGTAGCACTGTTGGAAAGCCTCAAGGTTCATCTGCAGCCAATTCAGAGGTGGCAATTTCTCCAAGGCTACTTAGAGCCAATGAGAGAACTCCCTAACTGCTAGAAAGATCTCCAAACCTGCCTGGTCTGCAGGTAGTGAGTTATCTCAATAGATTGTTCACAGTCAGTTACGTATCCAACTCCCTGTTCTACTCTTTACCCCCTTCTCACTACTGCACTTGACTAGTCTTTAAAAAAAAAAGTCTCGAAACCAGCAAACATATCATAGTATGTTTTTAACTCACCGCAATCCAGATCATCCTAAAAGATCTGGACAATTTTGAAAAACAAAGACAAGTTATTAACCCAGGTGACCAGGCTGAACCACAGGACAAGATGAAAGAAGGCCAACGACAGGCACCAGCACCACTCAAACCACCCAGAAAGTGAGATACTTGGTCAATGTTAAGGCAGCATCTTAACAGGAAGAAGTATGCAAGCAAAGTAATCTGGCTGAGCCCCAGGGAAGGGCTGTGTACTGCCAGAGGAATGGGCTGGACTCTTTCCAGCTCCAAAATCCTGGGACCCTGGTGGCAAGCTATTAAAGAAGAACCCAGTCCTGCACTGTGGGGACACAGCCTGTGTGCTACCAGCATGCCAAGATCAAAGGAAGGAGACAGCTCTGTGATGCTAGCTCACAAGTGGGACATGTGCTGCATCTGTGAGCATGCACCCAGGAACAGAGGCACAGACCCACCCTAATGGGGAACCAAATCTTCCATGTCCATAAGAATCCCAGGAAGAGACTAATTCCCCAGGGTCACTACATTAGAACCCTCTAAAACTGCACACACATTTGCGAGCAAATGTATTGGGGGAGGTAACTGACACAAGCAGACTCTCCTAAGGGTGTGAAGTGTCTAAAAATTGTCAATAAGCATACAGGCTGACCTGCTTCACTCAACTACATTTTCTCACACGGGCTGAAGAGCTTGGCACAGCTGCTCCCTAGGTATAAAACTACCCTCCGATGATGATGCCTTCTGAGCTGGGTGACACTCACCCTGACGATCCAGCTCACTGGAGAGCTGCTGTGCAGCACATCTGTTTACAAACACTACGTCCCAAGCCCGCAGCACTCATCCTGTGCATATCCTTCACGACAAATCAAGTATGCGCAAAACACCGCTGCCGCATACCAGACACAGCAGCCTCTGGACAGGAAGCACCATTCTTCCGTGAAATAATGACCGACATGCAAACTCTGGTTGTTCAGACACAAGTACTGGCTGATCATTTCCAAAAAACGAACAAAGGAAGGCTGCAAGTTCATACAGAACACCTCAACAACTTGTCAATGTGAAAATTCAAGCTTCCAAAGGTCAGAATTTTGGAAAACTTCATGAGCAGACAGCTTCTGAAGAATTAAAAGTCTCCCTTCATGAGACCGGTGGTGCTTTCTGATGCAGTGAAAGCAAGTGAATCCACATCTGGAGATGCGTACCAGTCAACAGCAGCAAACTGGCCCTTGGTGCAACTCCAGATGTGGACACATAAGCAGGGGAGCTGCACCCACCGCCAGAGAGGTGGAAGGGAACCCTGAGACATAAGGGTGGCCCCCTCTGCTGCTGCAGACTCTCACAACACCAACACCTGCTGGGTTTTGCTGTCACATCAATGAAAATCTCTAAAATTAGGTCAGAAAGCTAATAAAACACTCTTCATTTTCCAACTAGATTCTTTTTATATATATATATATATATATATACTTCAATCAGAACATATTTACAACAGATTGATGCAGAAACATCTAGGATAACCTCGCTGTCTTTTAGTAAGCCACAATAAACGGGGTTTGTAAAATTTTAAGAAAATGCTCCTCAGGCTGGGCGCAATATGGCTCATGCCTGTAATCCAGCACTTTGGGAGGACAAGGCAGGTGAATCATCCGAGGTTGGGAGTTCAAGACCAGCCTGACTAACGTGGAGAAACCCTGTCTCTAATAAAAATACAAAATTAGCTGGGCATGGTGGTGCATGCCTCTAATCCCAGCTACTCAGGAGGCTGTGGCAGGAGAATCGCTTGAACCCGGGAGGCAGAGGTTAAGGTGAGCTGAGATCGTGCCATTGCACTCCAGCCTGGAAATAAGAGCAAAAGGAAAGGAAAGGGAAAAGCAAAAGTAAAAAGGAAAGTGGAAAGGGAGAGGGAGAGGGGGAGAGGGAAAGAGGGGTGGGGAGAAAAAAGAAAGAAAATGCTGCTCTAATCACTACTCTTTTTTTGTGATGGAGTCATGCATGCTCTTTTTGTCCAGGCTGGAGAGCAGTGGCGCGATCTCGGCTCACTGCAACCTCCACCTCCCGGGTTCAAGTGATTCTCCTGCCTCAGCCTCCTGAGTAGCTGGGATTACAGGCAACCGCCACCATGCCTGGCTAATTTTTGTAATTTTAGTAGAGATGAGGTTTCTCCATCTTGGCCAGGCTGGTCTTGAACTCCTGACCTCAAGAGATCTGCCCACCTTGACCTCCCAAAAGTGTTGGGATTACAGGCGTGGGCCAGTACACTTGGCCAGATCACTAATTTTTTATAGTGCAAAATACAGGACTTTTTTTTTTTTTTTTGCCAATCAATGAGAGCTTGTAAGGTTGCTGCGGTTGGTTGGCCTTGAACTCTTGGCCTCGCCTACGCAAGCGCCACGACATCCGGCCGGAGCCACTTTGGGCTCCAAAATACAGGACTTTTAAAAAAAGAATGTGCTACTTACATGCAATGGGTTTATTATTTCTATTTTTTAATCGGAATTGGTATACAGAAATTTTACAATCCTTCAGGTTTAACTTGGCAAATGTCAGCAGAAAAACTCTTCAGGCGCCTCCACATCCAAGGGCATCTCACAGTCCTGAGGGTGAGGCCTGGGCAAGAGGAGCATGGCAGAGAAACCCATCTGTCCAGGACAAACACCAGCCAAGACCACAGCAAGGCCTTGCACCAAGTCCAACTCCACAGTTACCACCGTAAATGCTCGTCAAGTGGATAAGCATTACAAAATCTGAGTTTTCTCAAAGAGGTTTAAGGTTTCTGAGTCTTCCTAGTAAATCTGGATTCCCAGTGCCGTAAGGGGATCCACAGACAGCAGGCCTTTCCCATGGCCAGCCTTGCTGCTATCCAAGCTCCTTTCTGTACAAACAGAGGCTTCTGTGGAGATACAGTCACCTCCGACGGGGAAGAGTAGACCCCCAGCTGCAGGACATGGATGTGGATGGCAAAGGGCCCACCTGCCTCAGGCTGAGGAATAATCAAACTTTCCCTTTTCACTCAGGAAGAATAAGACACAGTTCCCAGTTTTACAGTGTGCTTCTGTGGATGCTGACCTAGTACTGTTGTTGGAATGTCCAGATGAAGATGATCCAGAAGCCTCTCCTCTGAGCATCTTATGATCAACAAGGAAGGGACCAGAGTGGAGCCCTTGGCAGCAGGCGGTGGCCACACAGATCTGGCAACGTCTCCCAATTAGCTCAGCACCAGCACACCAGCCTGCGTCCTGGGCATGGGACTCTGTATCCCGGGTCAAAGCAGTTGCCTTGGGTGGCAACACAGGACCCTCAGGCATTGATCGCCTGTCGCTGAAGCGGTGCAACATTCACCTACCAAAAATGACCACAAAGAGAGACAACAAGCCCGGTCTGTGTTCAGTCAGTAAAATTAAATTGTGGTTGGAGAATCTGGTGACACTGAAACAGCTAGAGATCACGTGTAATCTCAGCAATTTGGGAGGCTAACATGGGAGGACTGCTTGAGTCCAGGAGTGTCAGACCTGCCTGGGCAACACAGAAAGACCCCATCTCTATTAAAAAAAGAAAAAATTAGCCGGGTGTGGAGGCATGTGCCTGTGTTGTCAGACAGTCAGGAGGCTGAGGCAGGAGGACGGCGTGAGCCTAGGAGGTTGGGGCTGCAGTGAGCTCTAACCTGAGTGACAGAGAAAGACTGTGTCCCCCCTGAGCTCTAGCCTGAGTGACAGACAGACTGTGTGTGTGCCCCCCCTACCCTGCAAAAAAACATCGCAATACGCTGTTAAGTGTCTCAGGCCCAGGTTAGAAATTACTAGTCTAGTCTCTGACAGAAAAATCAGGGGACTAAGCAAAGGTACTTTCCAAAGAGCCCAAGAGTGCCGATGCAGTGGCATGTACACAGCTCAGGGGGCTGCACACCACCACACAGGATCCTGGGGCAGGGAACATCTCCTGGGGCAGGGAACATCTCCAGAAGTCTCTGGACAAGGCCTCAAAGACCCCCAAGAGACTGCAATCATCCCTCTCTCCCATCAGCATCATCCATGTTTAAAATCTGTTAGTGAACTCCATGTGTTGTAAGATCTGGTTTCAGTGTTTCCTCAGCAGAGGGCACAGTGTCTTCCTGTCACTGTCCAGGCACTCTAAACACAGAGCAGAGCACCATGACACAGCAGGAGTCCACACACACACGGAGCAGGGGCACCATGACACAGCAGGAGTCCATGTAGACACGGAGCAGGGGCACCATGACACAGCAGGAGTCCATGTAGACACGGAGCAGGGGCACCATGACACACAGCAGGAGTCCACGAAGACGTGGAGCAGGGGCACCATGACACAGCAGGAGTCCACGAAGACGTGGAGCAGGGGCACCATGACACAGCAGGAGTCCACGGAGACGTGGAAGCAGGGGCATCATGACACAGCAGGAATCCATGTAGACACGGAGCAGGGGTACCATGACATAGCAGGAGTCCACGGAGACATGGAGTGGGGGCACCATGACACAGCTGGAGTCCACACAGACACGGAGCACGAGCACCATGACACAGCAGGAGTCCACAAAGACACGGAGCATGAGCACCATGACACAGCAGGAGTCCACGGAGACATGGAGCAGGGGCACCATGACACAGCAGGAGTCCATGTAGACACAGAACAGGGGCCCCATGAAACAGCAAAAGTCCACACACCATGACACAGCAGGAGTCCACACAGACAGGGAGCAGGGGCACTATGACACAGCAGGAGTCCACGAAGACGTGGAGAAGGGGCATCATGACATAGCAGGAATCCATGTAGACACGGAGCAGGGGCACCATGACACAGCAAGAGTCCACACAGACACGGAGCAGGAGCACCATGACACAGCAGGAGTCCACGGAGACATGGAGCAGGGGCATCATGACACAGCAAGAGTCCACACAGACATGGAGCAGGGGCACCATGACACAGCAGGTGTCCACACAGACACGGAGCAGGAGCACCATGACACAGCAGGAGTCCACGGAGACACGGAGCAGGGGCACCATGACACAGCAGGAGTCCACACAGACACGGAGCGGGGGCACCATGACACAGCAGGAGTCCACACAGACACGGAGAGCAGGGGCACCATGACACAGGAGGAGTCCACGGAGACATGGAGCAGGGGCATCATGACACAGCAAGAGTCCACACAGACACGGAGCAGGGGCATCATGACAAAGCAAGAGTCCACGGAGACATGGAGCAGGGGCATCATGACACAGCAGGAGTCCACGGAGACACGGAGCAGGGGCATCATGACACAGCAAGAGTCCACACAGACATGGAGCAGGAGCACCATGACACAGCAGGAGTCCACAGAGACACGGAGCAGGGGCACCACGACACAGCAGGAATCCACACAGACACGGAGCAGGGGCACCATGACACAGCAGGAGTCCACAAAGACACGGAGCAGGGGCACCATGACACAGCAGGAGTCCACAGAGACATGGAGCAGGAGCACCATGACACAGCAGGAGTCCACTAAGACATGGAGCAGGGGCACCATGACACAGCAGGAGTCCACACAGACACGGAGCAGGGGCACCATGACACAACAGGAGTCCACGGAGACATGGAGCAGGAGCACCATGACACAGCAGGAGTCCACGGAGACACGGAGCAGGGGCATCATGACACAGCAAGAGTCCACACAGACACGGAGCAGGAGCACCATGACACAGCAGGAGTCCACAAAGACACGGAGCAGGGGCACCATGACACAGCAGGAGTCCACGGAGACATGGAGCAGGGGCACCATGACACAGCAGGAGTCCACGGAGACATGGAGCAGGGGCATCATGACACAGCAAGAGTCCACACAGACATGGAGCAGGAGCACCATGACACAGCAGGAGTCCACAAAGACACGGAGCAGGGGCACCATGACACAGCAGGAGTCCACACAGACACGGAGCAGGGGCACCATGACACAACAGGAGTCCACACAGACACGGAGCAGGGGCACCATGACACAACAGGAGTCCACGGAGACATAGAGCAGGGGCACCATGACACAGCAGGAGTCCACGGAGACATGGAGCAGGGGCATCATGACACAGCAAGAGTCCACACAGACACGGAGCAGGAGCACCATGACACAGCAGGAGTCCACAAAGACACGGAGCAGGGGCACCATGACACAGCAGGAGTCCACGGAGACATGGAGCAGGGGCACCATGACACAGCAGGAGTCCACACAGACACGGAGCAGGGGCACCATGACACAACAGGAGTCCACGGAGACATAGAGCAGGGGCACCATGACACAGCAGGAGTCCACGGAGACATGGAGCAGGGGCATCATGACACAGCAAGAGTCCACACAGACACGGAGCAGGGGCACCATGACACAGCAGGAGTCCACACAGACACGGAGCAGGAGCACCATGACACAGCAGGAGTCCACGGAGACATGGAGCAGGGGCATAATGACACAGCAGGAGTCCACACAGACATGGAGCAGGGGCATCATGACACAGCAAGAGTCCACACAGACACGGAGCAGGGCATCATGACAAAGCAAGAGTCCACGGAGACACGGAGCAGGGGCACCATGACACAGCAGGAGTCCACACAGACACGGAGCAGGAGCACCATGACACAGCAGGAGTCCACACAGACACGGAGCAGGGGCACCATGACACAGCAGGAGTCCACACAGACACGGAGCAGGAGCACCATGACACAGCAGGAGTCCACACAGACACGGAGCAGGGGCACCATGACACAGCAAGAGTCCACACAGACACAGAGCAGGGGCACCATGACACAGCAGGAGTCCACACAGACACAGAACAGGAGCATCACGACACAGGAGTCCACAGAGACACGGAGCAGGGGCACCATGACACAGCAGGAGTCCACACAGACACGGAGCAGGAGCACCATGACACAGCAGGAGTCCACACAGACACGGAGCAGGGGCACCATGACACAGCAGGAGTCCACATAGACACGGAGCAGGAGCACCATGACACAGCAGGAGTCCACACAGACACGGAGCAGGGGCACCATGACACAGCAAGAGTCCACACAGACACAGAGCAGGGGCACCATGACACAGCAGGAGTCCACACAGACACAGAACAGGAGCATCACGACACAGGAGTCCACAGAGACACGGAGCAGGAGCATCATGACACAGCAGGAGTCCATGCAGGGACACCTGCTCATCAAGGCAGGTCAGAGACAGAGGTCAGAACCGAGTTCAGGGACCAGTGGCTGGCTTTGTTTACTGTTCACTTCTCCATAAGAAAAGACCACAGAGACAACAGCAAGTGACCCAAGACACCCTCAGAGGTGAGTAGATAAACCACCCAGTGTCCACCCAGACCACAGAACATCACCAGGCGCTGAAAAGACATGGAGGGACGGTAAGTGCACGCTGCTGAGTGAAAGCAGCCCAGCTACAAAGACTACACTCTGTAGGGTTCCTACTCTGTGACCTCCAGGAAAGGGCAAAACTGTGCAGACGGCACAAAGGTCAGCGATGCCAGGGGCTGCGGAGAGGAAGGAACGGAGGGATTCATGGCAGGAGCACAGGGGCCCTGGGGCAGTGACGCTCCTCCTCTGCATGGTACCACAGCCGTGGGTCCACGTCAGGATACGTGCGTCCAAACCATACGCTGCACAGCAGTAGCTGGACCCTGAGGTCATGTGGCCTGTGGGTGACGGCGCTGTGTCCAGGGGGTCACAACTGCAACAAACGGCCACTCTCTTTGGGATACCGAGGCCGGGGGTGCAGGGGAACCCTCTGAACTTTATGTTCAATTTTCCTGTGATTTGAACCTAAAGCTGACATATAAAAAAATGTCTATTTTGTTAAGAGTGACCCTCCTGTGAAAAACACAAGATGTCCTGTGGCACAGAGCTTGGATTCACACAGCGCAAATCGACTCCCAGAGCACAGGGAGGACCAGGCCACCACGACCAACAAGCAGTGCAGCCGCCTGTCACAACGGAGGCGGCCTCTGTCCCAGGCCTGCCTGTACTGGAGGCTGGTCATCTGACAGGAGCCCCTGTAGCCCACCTCTAGCCACTTGGACCAGGTGCACACACATCTGACGCCTGCTGCCCTCTCAGAGGCTCCACCCTCCTCAGTTCACAAACACGCCCTCCTCACCCCCTTCTGCCCAGTGCTGCCTGGCATGGTGCCCACCACCAAGATGGAAAGGGAGGCCCTGCACGCACATGGACGAGTCCATAGCGCACTGGCCCTGAGGTTTTCTCAGTAAAATTGTAAGTTACCGAGATGGAGTCTGTCTCTGTTGCCCAGGCTGGAGTGCAATGGCATGACGTCAGTTCACTGCAACCTTCAATGCCCAGGTTCAAGCAATTCTGCTGGCTTAGCCTCCCGAGTAGCTGGGACTACAGAGAGCCACCACCATACCTAGCTAACTTCTGTATTTTTAGGAGAGACAGGGTTTCACCATGTTTGCCCAGGCTGCTCCTAAACTGCTGACCTCATGATCCACCCACCTCAGCCTGCCAAAGTGCTAGGATTACAGGCATGAGCCACTTTACCCAGCCATAAATTTTTCTCTTGATTATGCGGCCACGAAACATCACTTTGGGATAACGGGAAATTAATGCTAAGCTTTAAAATGCCAAATGTGAAAGTTTATATACAGTGTAATCCTTATTTTGTAAAAGTACAGAATATATTCAACATTTTAGATTTAGATATTTTATCTTGGGTGGTAGGATCACACATGATTTTTACTTTCTTCTCTATATTTACTGGTGTTATGAGTTGAAATGTGTACCACAAAATTATATGTGGCTAAGTCCTAACCCCAATAACACAGACGATGGCCTTACTGGAAGCAGGGTCTTTGCCGATGATAAAGAAGGTGAGATCACTAGGGTGGGCCCTCACCCCGCAGGACTAGTCTCCTTCTGGAAAGGGCGGGTGTGGACACTCAGATGTGCACGCAGGGAGAACGCCACATGAAGATGGAGGCCGAGACCGTGGTGATGCGCCCACAAGCCTGGGCACACCAGAAACTGCCCACAAACCTCCAAAACCTGGAGAGAGGCCTGGAGAGAACGCCCTGCTGCAGAGACCTTGGTCTCAGAGGCCGTGGGAGAACAAATCCTTGCTGCTGAGGCTCCCGGTGTGTGGTGCTTTCCCACAGCAGCCCTGGGAGACTCCCACATCAAGTTTCCTTCTCTGTCCATGAACCTCATTAATAACGGAAAGTCTGGTCTTTCCATAAGGCACTGAATCTGTGTAACTTTTAGAGTAAAGATGAGGACCTATAGCTCACTGCGTGAAAGCTCAGCCCTTCCAACAAAGGCAGGCAAAATGTGAAGCCCACTGTGTCTGGCGCCTGCACTTTACTTACACCAGTTCTCTGCCGAAAGAACGAAGCTTGTCTAGTGATATTAATGTGTAGTTCACATGAACTCCTAACCTTAGCAAGCCACAATAAGGTAACTGGTATTAAGCCCTTAAGCTGTTGGACACACCAATTTAAATTTAGGTACTGGCTCAGCCTGTACCTAACACGTAAGGAAGCTGAGGCAGAAAGATCACTTGACTCCACAAGTTCAAGAGCATCCCAGGAATGATAGGGAGAACCAGCCTCCAGAAAAACATTTAAAAATTGGCTGGGTGTGGGGCACAAGCCAGTAGACTCTCAGCTACTTGGGAGGCTGAGGTGGGAAGATGGCCTGAGCGTGGGAGTTCAAGCCTGCAGTGAGCTGGGGGGTGGGGGGTGCGCAGCACTTCGGGGTAAGGTGAGGGGCTCTGCAGGGTGATGTGAGGGGGGCTCTACGGGGTGATGTGAGCAGGGCTCTGTGGAGTGAGGTGAAGGGGGTCTATGGGGTGAGGTGGAAGGTCTCCAGGGTGATGTGGGGGTGGGCTCTGCAGAGTGAGGTGAGGGGGGCAGCTCTTTGGGGTGAGGTCAGGGAGGGTCTGTGGGGTGAGGTGAGGGGGACTCTGCTGGGTGAGGTGGGGGTGGGGGCCCTGCGGGGTGAGGTGGGGGTAGGGGCTCTGCGGGGTGAGGAAGGAGGCAGGGGCTCTGCAGGAGGAGGTGAGGTGGAGGCACTGCGGGAGGAGGTGAGAGGGGCGGCACTACCTGAGGAGGTGGGGCAGGAGATGCTGGGGGTGAGGCCAGGGGGCCTACAGATCCTCCAGGCTCTCCCGGGGGAAGAAGCCCAATCAGGGACAGCACCACGCTGCTCCCAGCAAAGCACAGCACCTTGGTCTTCTAGCGGAGACCTCCTTTCCTCCTGGGTTCCAACTCTAGAGTAAAGGCCAGTCGCCTCAGCACCAACTTCAAACGCCAGGCTCCACCTGGCACTACCCCAGGAGGTGCCCAACACTGCCAACGTCACTGGGCTGCGTGGTGGATGATGACCTGGAAAGCTGCTGTCGTCACTGCGCACTGACATGCCATCAGCCACTCAGCGTGACGTGCCCTTGAGCTCTCAGGTGAAATGCTACAGAGAAACTGCCTATTGGCAGGGAGGAGGACCCTGCACTCCGTGGGGCCTTATCTGCTCACTCTCTTCAGCTTTAGGAGCACTGACAGGAAGCATCTGATGGGCTAACTCAGACAGCCCCATGATGTGTGAACAATCCTGCATGGCCTGCTCCCCACTGGATCCAGCACTGCCCATGGAAGAACATAGAGAAGCTCATGTGTCCAGATGTCATCTGAGGACACATGTCTCCTGGAGGATACGCTACCTTAGGGAGCAGCAGAGTGCAAGCAGGTGAGGGCAGGGCAGGGAACCTGAGTTCTAAGGAAGTTTATCGGTGAGTGAGGCCCTGTGCTCTATGAAGGCACCCCCAGGAAGCCCACAGATAAAGCAACTGGACACATGCTCAACTAGGATTAATAACAGCCGCTTTAAAAAAAAAAGTCAGCCCCCAAATAGACCAGACTGGACACCTCTTAGATAACAGCCCTGCTGCCTCCCTGGGAAGGGTTTCAAAACATTTCTTTAGGTGAGCACGATGGCATGTGCCTTTGCCTTTAATCCCAGCTACCCAACAGGCTGAGGCAGGAGGATCACTTGAGGCCAGGAGTTTGAGGCCAGTCTGGGTAACACAGCAAGCCCACTTCTAAAAAAATAAAAATTAAAAAAATCGGCCAGGTGTTGTGATGTGCGCCTGTGGTCTCGGCTACTTGGGAGTCCAAGAGGTGAGGCTCTAGTGAGCCATGATAGCACCACGGCACTCCAGCCGAGGCAACAAAGCAAGACTTGTCTCTTAAAAAAACAGAACAAAAACACATCTTTATGTTACAGAACACAGAAAGTAAACAGATTATAAGATTAAAATAGGGTGAAAGAATGCAAGAGACTCAGAATATGGCAAACTTATAACTAAAATTCCAAACTATAACAAAATCTCAGAGCAAACACCATGTATGCTGCTCGCCAGGCACATGTTTGTCAAGAACCAGGAGTCCTCTCAGTCGACACCAACATTCAGTCTCGGGCACAGCCCACAGGTGGCTCAACCCACCAGCCTCAGGCACCATGGGGCTGAGAGGGGAAGCCCAGTGTGGGCTGCTACAGACCTCCATTCTAGTCTCCTGCCCACCACAACCAAGGCATTAAACCATAAGCAAAGACTCGGAGAACATGGACATCTGTGTAACTAAGGACTAAGGAAGTGCACAAAGGAAGCCACCTTTGTGGAATCAAAGGGCATGAATAAAACTGCCTTAATAGCCACAAAATATTATTTTGTTATTTTAAAGAAAATGAGGCATCAGTTTAAAGCGTATGGGGTAAAAAAGAGAATGAAAACCTGCCTCTGAAAACACTGCTGACTGGCAAAGCTACCAGCACTCTATCAGGCTAACTTGTGGGTGGGGAAAGGATACAGACACAGTCACTATTACGGATCCTGAGGGCAAGAAACTCTGGACACCATGGCGGGGCGTTTGACCTTCCAGAGGTGAAGCCTGGAGAAGAGGCTGGGGCAGGCACAGGTTGGTATGTGCTCAGCCACGCCTACCTCCAAGGGCATTCTGAGGATGAAAGGTATCATGTATCCAAATGCCACTTTGAAGCTGAATGGACGACACAAATAAGGAATCATCATGTAAATCACGCCGCTAACTTTTGGTTGGTGTTCTTTCCTTTAGAGTCAGTACAGAGAACTCATGAACAAACATCCTGTCCACAGACCACCATAAATGCAGTTTGTTGTTTTAAATAAAAGTGAAGTCAGACTCCAAAAAGGAACACCGAATAACTTCTCTCCTCATCTTCCCCAGGGCCACGGTCCACACCACAGTCCAGTGCCCAGTCAGGCATTCCCACAGCACAACTGACCACACCAGTTAACCTGTGACACCGTGAAGCCAAGGAAGAGACACAACAAAAGCTTTCTCTAGTCACGTTTCTGTACAGTTATTTCTAGGTGAGTTGCAGGGCGCTTTCTCCCCAGATTCTGTGTTCCCAAACAATTTTTACTAGCTTATAACGATGCCCTACTTTAGCAATGATACAGTGTAGTCAGGTGTCACTGAACCACAGGAAGGTGTCCTGAGAACTGCATCGCCAGGCAATTTCATCATCACGTGCACGTCCTAGAGTGCACGTCCACAGACCTACATGGTGCAGCCTACTACACACTCCAAGGCTGTGTGGGGCAGCCTGCAGGCCTGGACAGCACGCTACCGTGCTGGACACTGTAGCAACTGTAACCCATGGTATTTGGGTATCTAAACCTAACTAAACATAGAAAAGGTACAGTAAGAACGCAGTGTTAAGATCTTACGGGGCTGGGCGCGGTGGCTCACGCCTCTAATCCCAGCACTCTGGGAGGCCGAGGTGGGTGAATCACCTGAGGTCAGGAGTTCAAGACCAGCCTGATCAACATGAAGAAACCCCGACTCTATGAAAAATATAAAATTAGCCGGGCATGGTGGCACATGTCTGTAATCCCAGCTATTCTGGAGGCTGAGGCAGGAGAATTGCTGGAACCCAAGAGGTGGAGGTTGTGATAAGCCAATATAGCGCCACTGCACTTCAGCCTGGGCAACAAGAGCAAAACCCTGCCTCAAATAAAATAAATAAATAAATAAATAAATAAAATCTTATGGAAGGAGGGAGGTACCACCATACATAGTCTATTGTAGAATAAAATGTTATGTGGGACATGACTGTATTTTGTAGGGCACATTTGCAAAACAGAGCCTCTGTTCACACAAATAACTTTTTTTTTTTGAGACAGGTTCTGGCTCTGTCACTTGGTGGGTGGAACGAAGTGGTATGATCTTGGTTCACTCTAGCCTCAACCTCCTGGGCTCAGGCGATCCTCCTACCTCAGCATCCCCAAGTAGCTGTGACTACAGACATGCGCCACCACACGTGGCTAATTTTCTCTTGGGGCGGGGAGAGGGCGTGGTAGAGACAGGGTCTTACTGTGTCGTCTGGGCTGGTCTTGAACTCCTGGGCTGCTGCAGTCCTCCTCCCTTTGCCTCTCAAAGTGCTGGGATTACAGGCCTGAGCCACCATGCCTGAACTTACAAGTAACTTTCCTATCAGCCTTTCTGACTTCTTCAGGTAAGGCATGTACTCACAGGGACAATTCAGGAAATGCACCAAAGTGTCATCAAGGCCTGTCCATGAAGCTCCTCCTTCCAGCCAGACCCAGGTGCTCAGGGCTCAAACACCTCACATCTTCACCCAGCACTCCTCACAAAAGATGCACTGCAGTGAATCCCAAATTATCTCCAGCAAAATTCCAGCCAGAGTAATTGCAGCACTTTGGGAGGCCAAGGCAGGCAGATCACTTGAGGTCAGGAGTTCAAGACCAGCCTGGCCAACATGGTAAAACCCTGTCTCTAGTAAAAACACAAAAACTTAGCTAAGCGTGGTGGCCAGCACCTGTAATATCAGCTACTCAGAAGGCTGAGGCAGAAGAATTGCTTGAAACCCAAAGGCAGAGGCTGCAGCGAGCTCTAGCCTGCATGACAGTGTCTTAAAAAAAAAAACACTTCAGCCAGAAAATCACTGAAGTCCTAAGTCTGGTTATGCACTTTGTTTTCTCTTTCTCAATAATAAAAACACAGCAAGGGATTTGGTGCTGTGAGCAAGAGCTCTGTGGGAGTCAGTGCCCACACATGCTGGTCTCCAGGACTGCATGCCTCATGCCAATGACACTAACAGAAGCACAGACCCTCGCTGCCAGGTCAAAAGAACTCACAGCACAGTCTCGGCCGCACTCCTGAGGGCGAAAACAAACCAGCCAGCTCACTATGAGACTTGTGGTCAGTCCTAGAGTGGAAGCAGCAGCTGTGGTCTGAGAAGGACGCACAGGCGAAGGAGCGTCCTTGACAACACGACAACATGATCTCTGGCCATGCCTGGTGTCAGCACACACAGACACGCAGGCACCAGAGGCCACAGTGAGTTAGACAGATGTGCTCACCCAGTGCTTATGGTCTTGGTGGGGACAGAAAAGAGACAACGAAAGCAGAGGGCAGCAGATCAGACACAGGGTTTAGTTAACCCCAACTCCGATGCCGGTGTCTGCCTGGGAGGAGGAGAGACTCCTGAAGAAGAAGAAGAAAGACCTCAGTGCCTCCCTTGAGCTGATCCCACCAAGCATGACCCACAACACAGGACAAAGCCTGTGTCCATGGCAGGGTGCCCTCCTGGAGACAGCAGGACAGCTGTGGAATACAATACGGAAGGGGAAAAGGAAAAAGAATAGGAGACAAATCAGCAACATTAAGAACATCCAGGCCGAAGGTGGTGGCTCATGCCTGTAATCTCAGCACTTTGGGAGGCCAAGGGAGGTGAGGGGGTGGATCACTTGAGGTCAGGAGTTGACACCAGCCTGGCCAACATGGTGAAACCTGGTCTCTACTAAAATAATACAAATTAGCTGGGTGTGGTGGTGCGCATCCATAATCCCAGCTACTCAGGAGGCTGAGGCTGGAGAATTGCTTGAACTTGGAAGGCAGAGGTTGCAGTGAACTGAGATCGCCTCACTGCACTCCAGCCTGGGCAACAAGAGTGAAACTCTGTCTCAAAAATTAAAAAATAAAAAATAAAAAATAATAATAACATGCAGATGGAAAAGAGCAAACTAAGAAGACACACAAGAAACATCAGCATCTTAAGGAAAGGACTGAAACGGACTGACAGAAAAAGACTAATATTTTTATACAAGGAACATGGGGGAAAAGAAAAAAGTTAAAAAAGAAACGAAATGAAATGAACTCCTTTGTCCACAAAGTAAAACTCAGTCTTCCATTAACTTCAAAAAGCCAAACTGATACATTTTTAAGAGTAAACACACCTATCACAATGCGTAGAAAAATCACTGCTGTCGGGCCTCAGCTACAGCTGCCACACAGTGGTACTGCCCCTGCCCTAAAGGTGGTCCCGGACTCCAACAGGAAGCCACTGCACATGTGTGACCAATGAGGAGAAAGACAGGCCAGGACAGCTCTAAGTACTTGTGCATGATCCCTGCAAAGGCTGCACTGTGTGGCAAGCACGGGGTGCTACAGATCCAGCCAATGAACTCCCTGAGAGAGCTCACACCAGTGTCGTTCCCTCCAATGCCCAGTTCTCTGCCCCAGAGAAGTGGCAGCCCTCAGGACAAAGACGGCAATAGCACTGTGGCAGCACTTCCATGTTCACTTGAGCCTTGGGCCACCACAGACACAGTGACCAGTACAAAGAGGCGTGAAGCTGGCAAAACCACCAGGTTTGATGCACAGAAAAGGCCAGCATCAGCACCCAGTTGTCTGGGCAGAGGAGCAAGAGGACGACAGGCGTGCAGGTTGTTAGAAATGGCCTCGCCTTGACCCAGAGCGTGGTGGCAAGTGGCCCTCGCCAAGCTGTGGCACACCGCAGGCCCGCTGCATCTGGCAGGAGAGTAACACCATGTGCCCAGGCTGACAAGCATGAGCACAGCCCCACACACACTCAGACCCTTGGGATGAGCCTGAAAGATACCCCAGCCATGCCCAGGGCTACACCAGCCCCTCCTCGCACCCCCTGCCTCTCCCTAGAGTCCAGAGCTAATACAACCACCACCAGCCTCAGCGTGGTTGAACAGGGTCCCAGGACTCACTCACTTCACTTCACTCATCAGCCATGGAATCCTGAAAACCCTACTTCCTAAGCTCCTTTGGAGGCCTAGATTCCTCTTGTAATAAAAATGTGGAAAATGCAATTTTCTGGGATTTTGTAGGAAAAAGAGAGAATGTAAGTGAGAAAGTGTAGCAGAGCATGTGCCTCTCACAGACCTTAGGAGTTACTGGAAAACCCATGAACAGGCTGTTTTGGAGTGCGGTTTCCAAGAGCAGGAGGAGCACAGGAAAGGTGGCCCCAACACTGCCTCTGGGGGCAAAATCGAAAAGGGCCACAGCACAGCAGAGAATTCAGAAAAGCTACCTGCCCAAAGGCCAGAGCAGCCAAGGCCAGCAAGCCCTGGGGCCAGGTGCCAGGCCCCTAAAAGAGCAGAAAACAGAATTTAGGAAAGGTCCACGGTCTGAGGAAACGAGATGCGCTCACACACCTGATGACAGCTTCCCTCAGCAAATCCAACCCTGCCAGGTTACTGAACTTTATCTAGGTCCATTCTTCAGCCTCCACACGACGCAGACCAAGTCCTGGTGTGAGACTAATTGCTAGGCTACAACCAAGCTCAAACCCCCGCAGGTTCCAGCACCCCAGCCACCAACACGACTCTGTTCAAATCCACCTATCAACGGGTGGGTGGAAGACGTCCCCCACCCTCAGTCCATTCTTTCTCCATGGGTAAAGCCAGGGTTGTCCTGTACACGTCACGGCCCTGACCATTACAGCACAAAAGCATACACGCTCAGAGCCAGACAGCCGGCTTCTCAGAACAGCAGGAGAGGCTGGGTGCCAGGGCTCATGCCTGTAATCACACAGCTTTGGGAGGCAGAGGAGGGAGGACTGCTTAAGGCCAGGAGTTCCAGGACAATCTGAGTAACACAGCGAGATCCTGTCTATACCAAAACACACACACACACACACACACACACACACACACGAAAATTGGTTATGTTACCAAGTTTCCATTTTAACACTGAAGTTTAGAATACAGCATTACTAGGCCAAAATATCCTGGCATTTTATAGGATTTGTTTTACAAGATCTGATCACATCTAAACTGGCATCTTTGAGCTCACTTCTCAATTGCAATCCAAATTTATAACACTGTTTGCTGTTCAGCTACAGGGAAGAATTTGAGAGAGAACCCGAACAGGTGGGTACAGCCCTTTCAGCATCACCTGAAACCTCAGGAAACCATTACCAAGCCCATCCCCAAAGGCTGTGTTTAAGTAAGCCACCAGGATTCGGTATTCAGAAACTTTGTTTCCACTAACGAAACACTGGCAAGAATAAATTTTAAACACAGTCTGACAGTACCCAGGCAATGAAGAGAATGAACAGAAAAAGACTTACGGATAGCGACGGGTGACCGGTGCGATGGTCTCGGCCTTCAGACCAAACTAAGACACCCTGCAGAGCTGAGGCCTTCATCAGGAACCACGCAGAGGCGCAGAGGGGACACACCTGCCCCAGGCTACAAAGGCCTCCCCTGCCCTCTGCTTACTGCTCCGTCTGCCCTTCAGGCACAAACAGGTCCCTAAAGCAGTTGCTATCCTGCTGATGTACTGACAGCAACAGATATGAACAAGAATCCAGTTTTTTTTTCCTAATAAACAAATCATCCATTTAGCAAAAGGTCAACGATACCAAAAGCTATAAAAGTGTCCTTTGATTTACAAAAAACCCTGGCTCCTCATTTCCCTTACTTTCCCATGCCCAGGCAGAGAACCCTCTGAGCCCATGGGAAGCTCCACGGAAGGGGGTGGGGAGTGGGCAACCGTGGCCAGGGCGAGACAGAAACCACATGTGCACGAGCATGTGTTCTACACAGCGCCGTACGTACTGGGCCACAGCATAAGCACAGCCGGACAGCTCCTGCTGCCAAAGTCAACAGGTTCCAGCTGCCGGGCCTCTGCAGGCACTTTCCTCAAAGCTGCCTATGGAAGGAAGGACAGCCAGGGCAGGAGGCCCCCAGCAGCAGCACAGGGGCTTGGGTTCCACGCTGGCTGTCCATACCCAGAGCCATGCCTCCACACCAGTGCCCTCCACCACGTCCCCTCACGCACATGCTGGTGCCACCATGGGGCCCCAGGGACCCTTTCACTCTATTTCTCTTTCAACTTGCGGCCCTGCATTGGCGGCCAGCACTGCCTTCAGAATCCCTACACACAATCGAGGTTAACCTCAACTGCACCTGAGAGGGGCGCAGGCTGCCCTGGCTAGGCCACATGCTACACATCTCGCTGTTGGGATGGTCCATGTCTTCTTTCTTTTTCTTCTAATCCTTCTGTCACCCAGAGCTGGCGTACAGTGGTATGATCATAGCTCACTACAACCTCTGCCTCCTGAGTACCTAGGACAACAGCAGGCACCACCACCCTCGGTTAATTTTTGTGTCTTTTTGTAGAGACGGGGTCTTGCCATGTTGCCCAGGCTGATCTTGAACTCCTGACTTCAGGGGATCCTCCCACTGCAGCCTCTCAAAGTGCTGGGATCACAGGCGTGATCTCACGGTGCCCCGCCAGTTTACATTTCCAATTCCACCATTATCCCATTGTTGACATTAAGCATATCCCAAATTATTTTTCCCAATGGACAACACAAATAACTAATTAAGATCCTTATTCTACAGTGGGTAAAAAGAGACTAGAATTCTCAGCAGAACTTGAGGAATCTGACGGCCAGTCACGAAGATGCCTCCCAGAGTCTCCTGGCCATGCACCCCTACCCCCGGCCCAATCCCTCCCGCTCAGCCAGACGCTGGGGTGCTCAAGCCACACTGGACCCTCCATCTCCTTCCTCCTTCCTTCCTCTTCTTCCCACCAAAATCTCAGCAAGTTGTAAATGGGCCTTCTGTTGGCAGTGACATGTGTTAAGACACGCAGAGCCCTTACTCCATTTGCTACAGGGAACCAATTACATTTGACAAGAAACAAGACAGATGGGAAAAGGGGACCTTGGTGTTTGGGGGTCTGTAAGGTTCACTTCATCAGCTTCAACCACTTTATACTACAGAAACAATTTAAAAACTAAATCTAATTGTTTCAAAGTAGGTATGACCATGACCACTGCCCAGGGTAGGAGACCGAGGCTTGGAGAGAAGGGGGGGGTCAGGGTCACAGAGCTAGCACCAGTCAGCCCAGCACACACAGGCTACCTGGACCCTGTGTAATGGCAGCCACACCCGACTACAACCCAGGGCAGGACCAACCAGCCCAGAATCCATCCAAGCTGGGCACCTAAGTCATGCCCAGAATCCATCCAAGCTGGGCACCTAAGTCACGCCCAGAATCCATCCAAGCTGGGCACCTAAGTCACGCCCAGAATCCATCCAAGCTGGGCACCTAAGTCATGCCCAGCACACACAGGCTACCCTGGACCCTGTGTAATGGCAGCCACACCCGACTACAACCCAGGGCAGGACCAACCAGCCCAGAATCCATCCAAGCTGGGCACCTAAGTCATGCCCAGAATCCATCCAAGCTGGGCACCTAAGTCATGCCCAGAATCCATCCAAGCTGGGCACCTAAGTCATGCCCAGAAGGGAGAGAAAAGCACAGCAGCACATACTGAAGAAGCAACTACGGAACTCATCTGAACTGCTCACATTCCACCTCAAGTAATCAAAGTGAAATACAGGAATGACAAACAGCGAGGAAAAATTATTAGAGAACCTGTAAAATTCCTCTTCTTTAGTTGAGACAGGGTCTCACCCTGTAGCCCAGGATGGAGAGCAGTGGCGTGATCACGCCTCACTGCAGCCTCAATCTCCTGGGCTCAAGTGATCCTTCTGTACCTCATCAGCCTCCCCAAGGAGCTGAGATCACAGGCAGGCACCACCATGTCTGGCTTATTTTTTTGTAGAGACAGGGTCTCGTCATGTTACTCACACTGTTCTCGCACTCCTGAGCTCAAGTGATCTACCCACCTCGTCCTCCCAAAGTGCTGAGATCACAGGTGGGAGCCAGTGTGCTTGGCCAGCTTTTTTTTTTTTTTTTTTTAAAACCCTGCAGTTTTTTAGAAACCCTCCAAAACAATGGAGAACAAGCCTCAGCAAGGTCCTCACATGCCCATGTGTGTCATGGGGCCCGATCCCTGCTCAGGAGGGCCTCTCTGTAGAAACAGAACAGTCTCCCTGGTGCCTAGAACAGACCTCATACTAAGGGCCTTCATCTTATTCAATCTAACCACCCTGATAAAGACAAAAATCAATATTAATTCAGTGTTTATAGTTCACAAAAGTGACAAATGGCATTAAACACCTTAGATTATTACTGTGACATGGTCAAAAATGCCAAAATTTCCTATGTCATCAAACCTACGTAACAGTACATCTACTGTTCTCAACTACTACAGTGCTACACCATTAGGCCAATTTCAGGTACCGTCAGCAGAGTCACTGACAGCTTGTTCCCCTTTAATCAGTAAAGCACGTATTTTGTTGAATCCATCTATTATTATTTTTAGGAGACAGAGTCTCACTCTGTCGCCCAGGCTGGAGTGCAGCACTGTAATCTTGGCTCACTGCAACCTCTACTTCCTGATTCAAGCAATTCTCCTGCCTCAGCCTCCCAACTAGCTGGAATTACTGGTGTTCACCACCATGTATGACTAATTTTTATATTTGTAAAAGAGACAGGGTTTCACCATATTGGCCAGACTGGTCTCAAACTCCTGGCCTCAAGTGATCCGCCCACCTCAGCCTCCCAAAGTGCTGGGATTACAGGTGTGAGCCACCTCTTCTGGCCACTAATTGTTTATTAATAATTTCATTTTTCACACTAGTAAGCAGCATTTTAGCCAGGTGTGGTGGCTTTGCACCTGTAATCCCAGCACTTTGGGAGGCTCAGGCAGGAGGACTGTTTAAGGGCAGGAGTTCAAGACAGGCCTGGGCAACATAACGAGACTGTCCCTATCAAAAAAAAAAACAAACAAATTTAAGAAAATGCAGCAATTTACTTTTCTTTGTCATACATTAAGGTAAGCAGTATCCTTTACACAAAGAGGCACAGCTGAGACCCTGGGGTATGGGGTGCTCCTCATCATTGTCCCCCTCTTCCCATGTACTGGCCCCTCCATGGCACCCCTTTTAGTCCACCTCCAGACCTTGAAAAACATCTCACCTGATCATGAACACCACCACTACTCAGGCTGGCTTTATTCTAACTGCAAACCATCCCCCAGACGAAGAGAAGACAATTCTAGACCTATCTTCAGGGACATCTCAGATTTCCCTTTCCTCAAACCTCATCTCCATTTCCAAGGAAATACTTCAATAATGTGAAAGACACCAGTCAGGTATATTTCAGAGAGGCTTGATTCCACCGTGACTGAGATAAAGGATGCTCAACTCCCGGAAGAAGTTGCAGGAAAGGTTCTTTCATGTTTGCTAGGAGTAACAACACAAACCAAATCACATAGTTTTGGACTGTTCACTTTAAAACCCTCACTCACACTTTGCCAAATTATGAAGATTTAAATTAGCCAAGAGTTTCCTCTCCAATTGCTGTCAGCCCACGTATCAGAGAAAATAACCTGCCAGTCACCGTACGTCTCCCCAAGGAGGAAGGACTCTGCCCTACAGCAACAAGTGTTTGGTCAGAGCCAAGGTCAACCTCTTTATGGAGACTGCTGCCCTCCTCTCAAAAAACATGCCAGTCACTCCCAGGAGGAGGCAAGGAGTCAGGACCAGCAACCCAAGCTCCCACTCCCTACCTGCCACCCACCACAGTCGTCTCCAGCTACCAGGAAAGGCCGGAGTAGCCACCTAGAGGGCTCTGCAGCAGTGCCATGCAGAGAAGCACAGGACAGCCAGGTGAGACCACCACCGGGATCCTAACAAGAGAAGAACAGCTCCCAGGACACAGAAGCCTCATGCAAACTGTTCTCACAACATGCGCAGAGCACAGAACACACAGACCAGCTGAGGAGGAGGAGAACTAAAGGAAGCTGTGAGGAAATAAATTTCTTTTATAGGCTATTAACAACCTATTTAATTTTTGAGCAGATTTCCTCTCACTGTGACACCAAGGATCGCAAGTATTAATCCAAAAAGGCTCACCTGTCACCACTCTGAAAACACTCTTAAGTGAAATCGAGACCAAAATTCAAAACATTTCGACAAAACTCTATCAGGTCCAAGGAAACCAACAAGGACACTCATGCACTATTTTCATACTCATTTTTACAAACCAATGACAAGAACACAAACTGATAAAGAGACAATGCAGTGAGTACTTACCGATTCCATAGCTGAAAGTCAGTGCTGATGAGGACTGTCTCTTAAATCCAATGGAGGTATATCCCAGAGCAGGGCTGTATATAATCTGAAACGAGAGTGAAAGTCGTTCATGTAAACAGTAATTTCAACCTCGGTTCTTTCGTAGCTTTTGTCTCCCTCTGTTTGGTCCACACGGTTTATTCCATCTCCCTTCCTCTCCCATAACCCACTGCTCAGCTCCTGGTCACTGTGCCATGGCCAAAACTTATCTCCATTCATCAAACACTTTTACGTCAAAATATAGCAATTCCAACAACTTAAAGGTAAATCCAAAGTCCAATCTTAAAAAAGAGCAAATAACATTAATACAATCTTGCAAAATCACCATAAAATCAGATTTTAGAGGGCCCTAAAGCTTTTTAACATATGAAACCAAATAACTCAAGTAACCACTGTAGTCTTGCCATATAAACAAAACATTACCGATAAGGTAAGTTTTATAAAAGGCTAATTTTTTTTTTTTTTTTTTTGAGATGCAGTTTTGCTCTTGTCGCCCAGGCTGGAGTGCAGTGGTGTGATCTCAGCTCACTGCAGCCTCAGCCTTCCGGGTTCAAGTGACTTTCCTGCCTCAACCTCAGCCTCCCAAGTAGCTGGGATTACAGGCGCCCGCCACCACACCCAGCTAATATTTGTGTTTTTGATAGAGACAGGGTTTCACCACGTTGGCCAAGCTGGTCTCTAGCTCCTGACCTCAGGTGATCCCCCCGCCTCAGCTTCCCCAAGTGTTAGGATTACAGGCATGAGTCACTGCGCCTAGCCTTAAAAAGCTAATTTTAAGAATCATATTAAGTTTTAAACTATACAAAATATGCAAAAAAAAAAAGAATTAAGGTGGTTTTCATTACCACTGAGTATTTTAAAAGGAAAAGATTATACTACAGTACCATTTTTTAAAAAGCTTAATAAGGCCACGTGCAGTGACTCACACCTGTAATCCCAGCACTTTGGGAGGCTGAGGCGGGCAGATCACTTGAGGTCAGGAGTTCTAGACGATCCTGACCAACATGGTAAAATCCTGTCTCCACTAAAAGTATAAAAATTAGCCGGGTATAGTGGCACATGCCTGCAATTCCAACTACTCGAAGGCGGGGGCAGGTGAATCGCTTGAACCTGGAAAGTGAAGATTTCAGTGACCTGAGACCACACCACTGCACTGCAGCCTGGGTGAAAAGAGTAAAACTCGGTCTCAAAAATTAAAATTTAAATTTAAAAAGCGGAATAAAACTATATAATCTCCCTGAAGAGCTCTGGGGACTCTAAGAATAAAACAAACCAGTCTAAATGGGAAAAAAAATCCACACCCATGTTACTTCAGTCCAATCCAAGCATATCAGGCTCTCCTCCAACTCCAAACACATCTGTGTGCAAGACCAGGGAGTGAAGCACGGACAGGACTGAAGGCAGCTCCCCAGACAGGGCTTGCTGGTGTGGGGCTCCCTGGCTCTACGTTTAGCGGCCAAGAGAAGCACGTGTTTCCTGAGAAACACTCGTGACATACGCGTTCTGCAAAGACGGAGTGAAGTTTCTCTGTCCTTAAACTCCTGGACAGGACTGTTCAAAGCTGCCATTAACCTCAAGGACCATTAAAAATAAATGTGTGCTGGGTGCGCTGGTTCACCCCTGTAATCTGAACACTTCAGGAGGCTGAGGCAGGAGGATCACTTGAGCCCAGGAGTTGAATGAAGACCAGCTGGGGCAACACAGCGAGTCCTTACCTCTATTAAAAAAATCAAAAAAATTAGCCAGGCATGGTGGTGTGTACATGTGACCAGAGCTACTCATACCACTGTACTCCAGACTCAATCAATCAATCAAAATAAATGTGAATAAGCAGCTTCCAGTCACCACACAGACTGGTTTCAGTGAAAAGCAGCGAGTATGCCACCAAGTTTTCTGTAAAACAGCTCAGAGAGAGGAGGAGCATCTGCAGAGGAAGCCAGCAAGAAACCCCAGGATCGACCTCCAGAGTCCTGCGGACACTCGGAAGCGCCCCAAGTCCATGGATTCACACGCTCAGTGCCATGGCGTCTGGGTTCAGAGTATGAGCATGCAACAGGGCTGATCAGCACCTGTCTTCTCCTAGAGGCCAGCAGGGCCACCCAACCAAATCCTGACCAAACATGTCTCCAGATGGGTCCGCTAAAGGGCAAAACAGCCCAGTGAGAATCGGTGCTTCAGTCCAACTACTGCTGGGCATGCAGATGAAACTGGGCCCAAATTAGCTGAAGTGAAACAAACCTAAGTTATTTGTTGTCTTGGGGTCACACAGGGCATTAAAAGCAAGTTGGGAAGAAAGTTCTGGTCTAAAGGCCTTTTCTTCGTGACTAAGAGAAAATATCTCAGTAACTGACCCGTTATTTCTGGGAGACAATACCAATCCAGAGCCTCTAAAATATTTGGAATAAACATTAGAAAAACTTTTTTAGGCAGTCTTGCTCTGTTGCCCAGGCTGGAGTGCAATGGTGCAATCTCAACTCACTGCAGCATCTGTGCCCTGCCGGGTTCCAGTGATTCTCCTGCCTCAGCCTCCTGGGGAGCTGGAATTACAGGCACATGCCATCATGTCTGGCTAATTTTTGCATTTTTAGTAGAGACGGGGTTTTGCCATGTTGGCCAGGCAAAACTCCTGACCTCAGGTGATCCACCTGCCCTGGCCTCTCAAAGTGCTGAAATTATAGGCATGAGACACCACATCCGGCCAAGAATTTTTTTAAGAGACAGGGTCTCACTGTGTTGCCCAGGCAAACACAGTGGCACAAACACAGCTCACTGCAGGCTTGACCTGGGTAATATTTCTTTACTCAGGAAGCCCCCACCTCAGCCTCCTGAGTAAAGAAGTATTCTAAGGAATGAAAAAAAGCTTCAATTAGAATACATGGTTTCACATCAAAACCACCACCACAACTATAAACAAGCCATGTTGTCCAACAGAAATGCACCAGGCTACACTTCCTACAGTCAGCTCATGTCCACAGCCACTCAGGAATGCACAGGTCTGTGGAGGCATAATGTAGACACGAAGAGTCAGAGCGAGATGAGAGGACCAGGGGGTAAGAGATGAGACCATCACCCGTCCATGTCTGGGGGGTGAGGGTGGCGTGGGGGTGGGTGGGTTGGCACATACGCACCACCAAAAGGACAATCCAGTTAAAACAAAGGGAGATGCTTCTACCTATCGAAAGGGCAATAGGACAAAATGCTAATCCCAGGTGCTGAGGACATTTGCTACATGCACTCTGTGTAAGAAAAACTAGGAAACATTTTCAATGCTAATGGTGGTTCTCTCTGAATAGTGTACAAATTCAAGGTTTTAAGTTTCTCTTACTACTCCAGAGAATCTCACCAACTCTTTTCAGGGGCTAGCTGCCACATTAGGGACACAGAAAGAAAATTATCTCATCTAATCAATGGGTAAAAAGTTAGTTACATAAGAAGAAAGAGTTCCAAGAAAAACCTAAAACCACAGAACTTTGAGGGGCCAAGGTGTAAGAATCACTTCAGCGCAGAAGTTCAAGGCCGTAGTGAGTCAGGATGGCACCCCTGCACTCCACCTGGGCGAGGGAGGGAGACCCTGTCTCTTTAAGAAGAAATAAATATCCAAATGATTAAAATAACTTTAAAAACAATTTTTTTAAAAAAGAGGATCTTAGATGTTATCACCAAAAACAAGTGGTATTTGAGCTCCTGGACACAGTACCCACCCTGGTCTCATTGGTATACAAGGCATCCATGGACTGAGGCATCTTACCAGACTCCACTAACAGGTACGATTATGGGTCGGTAATAAACACACTTTTTAAAATGTCAAGCAGTAACATGGTATTTAAGCTGACCCAATCGCACCCACTTCTCTCTGACATTCTTCCAACGTCATCGGCTCTGCGCTCGCTCTGCTGCATGAGAGGTGCTTTACTCACTGCTCTCAACAAGCAGTCACGGCCACAAGCCCCATCCGAAACAGAATCACAGACTCCCCGGAAGAAAGCTGGGCAGAGCTGACGCTTCTTTCTGGAGAAGAACAGAAGGTCAAGATTGCTCATGTTTTCAGTACAGACTCTCCCTTTTCTCCCCTGACAGAACTACAAGTTTTAGAAGACTTTGACTTACACAACCGTATTAATGTTTAATTCACTCCGACTTTTTTAATCACTTTTTTCTTTTTTTCTTTATATCAAGGCAAATCAATAATCACTTTTTTCAATGAACAGACCTATAACTCCTAATCATAGTTTTCAATCTGCTAAGATGAGCAATTCTTTTTAGCCACACTGACATAACTCCAACAGACAGTGAAGAAATGACGAGGCCTATGGCTGTTCCACGCCGCCTGCTCCTTCTGACAACCAAGTACCACTCTGGTGTCATAGCTGTGAGCTCAGGCCCCTCAGTTCCCTCCCGTGAGCCCCCTTCCCAACACACTCAGAGCCCAGGAATCCATGTTAGCAATGACTGGTCCCTACACAGGGCCTTAGGTCTCAAAACGCCGTTAGCCAGAGCACTTTTTCAATCACGACCTTATACAAACGATGATTTTCGATCGTGTTAGGCTGAGTGGGAAGGTCCACAGGGGAACCACTGATGATGGGAGTCCAGTGCAGGGCCGACTACCCGCGACACCGGCTCACTAAACCAGCCCATGAACCCTGAGCTCCGAGTGGCGGTCGCAACAGCCTGTCTCAGGCCTGGGTCTGTCTTTCCCCAACTTTCCACAGAACAACAAGGGCACACAGATGGGTTTCCAGAGACCAGGGCAGAGCTGTGGCTTTTCTGATAAAAACGTTTCAGTACCTTCAAACACATGCACAGAGAAGGCATGAGAGGTACGGCTTGAGTGAACCTGGAAAGACGCCACGGTTGCTGCTGCTTTTGGCCAGAAACACCCATACTCAGCATGTGGCTGCCTTTACTGTAAGTCAAAAATGGTTCAATCATCCCCATTCCAATGTTCATAGCAGTTTTATTCATATGCACCATAAACTAGAATCAGGTCAGATGTGCTTCTATGTTTTAAGAAAATATTTTAAATGGTCCATTTTCAAGGCATGATAAATCTGAGCACTGGCAGCCAGCCTGCAGACGTAACAAGCCACACAGCTCATGCACCTAGAAGGTCGCGGTAAGCAAAAAGAATGTAGAGGACGAGTCAGCCCATAAAATAGAAGGAGGTTTCATTACTGAGAAATGGAAACGTAAGCAGGGAAGAGACCTTATAAGGCGGATCATGAAACTCCGGTGACGGCCGGGCATGGTGGCTCATGCTTGTAATACCAGTACTTTGGGAGGCCGAGGCGGGTGGCTCACAAGGTCAAGAGTTCGATACCAGCCTGGCCAAGATGCCGAAACCCTATCTCTACTAAAAATACAAACATTAGCCAGGCAAGGTGGCGGGCACCTGTACTCACAGCTACTTGGGAAGCTGAGGCAGGAGAATTACTTGAACCTGGGAGGCGGAGGTTGCAGTGAGCTGAGATCACACCACTGCTCTCCAGCCTAGGTGACAGAGTAAGACTCTCTGTCTCAAAATAAATGTATAAATAAATTAATACTGTAGCCTCACAGTACTCGAGCAGTGAGGACCTGGGCGGAGAGGGGAACCTGCATGCTAGCAGGTGTGTGGCTGCCCCGGCAACACCTGCCCCCAGGCACCCGGTCCTGCAAGACACCATTAGAAGTCTCGCTTCCACTATTCCTTGTGTCTCCAAGTCCACTCTTTGGGTTTGGACGGGTGAATGTGCGTTTCTCACAATGGACAGACAGGTAAGTAAGCTGTGGTCCACCCACACTATGGTGACCATTTGGCAACGAAAAAGAGCAAACATTACGCTAAGCAAAATGGACAACTGGCCAATCAAGAAGGTGATGTTTCTATGATTCCATTTATATGAGGCTCTTACAACAAATTTTAGAAATGGAGGTTAGGGACCAGGGTAGGGAGATGGGCTAGAAGGGCAAATGTGACTAGAAAAGGGCAAACGGCAGATCTTTGCGGTTGTGACCCTCACTATTCAGTATTGCATCACAGTGGGGACAGGAGCCCCCAGTGGTGAAACCACACAAAACTCCAATCAATCAATCTCTCTCTCTCTCTCTCTCACACACACACACACACACACACAGAGAGAGAGAGAGAGAGAGAGAGAGAGAGAGAGAGAGAGAGAGAGAGACAGAGACAGAGACAGAGACAGAGACAGAGACAGAGACAAGTACCAGTAAACCTCAGGCAATCTAGGTAAGACTGGTGAGCAATACTGTCTCCACATCCTGGCTGTGACGTTCTATTAATACCACAGTTGTACAACGTGTTACCACTGGAAGAGAGGAAGAGACTGCCTAAAGTGTACAAGGGGCTCTCTCAAGATTTCTTACCACTATAACTGAATACACAAGATCAATTTAAAAAAAAAAAAAAAGAGTGCCATATTGACAATTTCATATGGTTTTATCTAGTATCAACTCACTTTATCCCCACAATAATCCCACAGAGGAGGTATCTCATCTCCCCTTTGTAGATGAGAAAACTGAAGTCCCAGGGGTGTGAGAAATGTAGTCAGGGTCACATTTTAATTGGTAGGACCAAGACTTAAAATCAGGTTGGCCAGCGCCAGAGCACACACTCTTCACCACGATCAGTCTTAAAACTGGAAATGTGAAAACATGAATATGCGCCTGCTATTATTATGGCTTTAAAAATCTCCTTACAATTTAACTTCAGAGGACTTAAATGAACACTAAGGACCTCAGATCCAGCCTCATCTCGTTTTAAAAATGTCACAACTGGCCGGGTGCGGTGGCTCACACCTATAATCCCAGCACTTTGGGAGGCCGAGGCGGGCAGATCACTTGAGGCCAGGAGTTCGAGACCAGCCTGGCCAACATGGTGAAAACTCGTCTCTATAAAAAAAATAAAAAATAAAAATAAAATTTTAAAAGGCACAACCAATTGGATTCCACTCCCACAATGGTGCCACGAGCCCCACAATCCCAAGGCCAGCTGGTGTAGACAGGCCACCTGCTAGCTCTGGTTAGGTGACGATCCTGACCTTGGCCTCCTTCTAGTGAACACAGCTGTGCCCGCTACCCCGTTTTTGGGGCTAGGAATGGAGAAGGTGAGCAGTTATTTATTTCTTGTTTTGGTGTTTTTCTTTTAAGGATGGGGTGCTATTTGTTTCTGTTTTCCTTCATTTAAAGTTAAAGAGAAAAGGCTCCAGGCAATAAAGGCAACTAAGCAAACTTAAGAACCAAGGTGAGCGTAGAGAGGAACTAGAAGGAAAACCAGGCTTCCTTCTTCAATGCAAATGTTTCTTTTTACTATAGGAAAAAACAAAGCAGGAAATAAAATTAATGTTTCTAAATAATTCTCTTTATACCATTTAGCAGAAGAAAGTGCAAAGTGGATGAATGCAGAATGAGAACAAAAGGGGGTGATTTCACACAACTGTTCTTCCCTTTCCACAATGCCTGCCCTGATAGGAATCAAACTCCTTTGCAAAAGAACAAAACCCAACTCTGGAAAGCAGGAGAATCTTCAGTCCTCAGACAAGGCATCCAACTCCTCCAGAACCTTCCCTTCCTCACCTAATCCAGGGGAATGGCAAAAAAAATTAAAGTAAACAGATACATCGTTAGAAGGAAACAGACGCACAGCTATCATGCAAAAAAGGACGCTATAGATCAGAAACCGGGAAATAACTTGAAAATTAGGAGGATAAAGGCATGAAATCAGACAAAGTGACGCAAATGCCAACAGTGCAAATGGCGCCAACGACACCCCAGGAGAAGCTACAGGAAGGACAGGGCTGGGCTGTGCAATGCCTGCCTCCCTCCCACAGGAGGTCCGGTTCCACAAGATCCAAGCAGTATGGCAGAGTTTACACCTCCCTGCTTGGCCTTGAAAGGCTAAAACAAGCCTTAATACGGAAAGAGCAGCTCTGAGGGTCACTTAACACACCTGAAATCCTGACCAACAAAGACATAAGCTCAACTTTCTAGAAAGCCTAAATCAGGCATACAGATGACCAATTTATTTCTAGCTCTTAGTAAACCCACAGAATTCCAAATCAGCATCATACTCCAATGGCAAATCTCAAAAGAAAACATGAATATCTTGTTATCTACTCGTCTCTGGAGTTCACTGTTGGCCTCACTATTATGATCAGTGTCATGGACACTGGGAAACAGAAGACAGAGAAAGCCAGGAAGTGGCTGATTCACGTCTCTGACAATCGCTTAGTTACTCACAACCTCTCACAACACTCATCTGTTCTGTTTCTACAAAACGATAATCCAAGTGGTGGCAGACTTGAGGACACTGGTTACCAGCCTGTCTTTTGCCAAGTAGGAACCTGAGAATCAGATACAACTCCATGAAGAAAACCGTTCTTTTGATATGCAACAAGGTCCTCAATCAATCAATTTAGCAGAGCTGCGTGATACAAGATCAACATACAAAAGTCAGCTGTATCATCATCAGACACAAGGAGTGAACAATCTGAAAAACATTAAGAAAACATTTCCATTTATAACAGCATCAAAAAGAATATTTAGCAACAAATTTGACCAAAGAAATGTAAAACTTGTACCCTGTAACCACAAAACACTGCTGAAAGAAACTGAAAACCTAAATAAATTGGGGACGGGGAATCCCGCATTCGTGGTCGTGGATCAAAAGACACAGTACCTTTACTACAGCAACACTCCCAAGATAACCTGATTCAGTGAAGTACCTATCAGAATTTCAACTGCCTTCTTTCAGAACTAGAAAAGTAATCCAAAAATCTATACAGAATTGTAAACCTCTTACATACTACAGCTTACGGAACTATACAAGTTTTAAACTCTGAGACTAGAGAAGACATAATTGAAATGTCTAGGGGTCAGGCATGGTGGTTCACACCTGTAATCGCAGCTCGTTGGGAGGCGGAGGCGGGAGGATCACCTGAGGTCAGGAGTTCAAAACCAGCCTGGCCAACAGCAACCTGGCACAACCCCATCTCTACAATAAATACAAAAAAATTAGCTGGGCATGGAGGCACGCACCTGTAATCCCAGCTACTCAGGAGGCTATGGTAGGAGAATTGCTTTAACCTGGAAGGTGGAGGTTGCAGTGAGCCGAGATCGTGCCACTGCACTCCAGCCTGGGTGACAGAGTAAGACTCCGTCTCAAAAAAATAAAAATAAAGGGCCGGGCGTGGTGGCTCATGCCTGTAATCCCAGCACTTTGGGAGGCCGAGGCGGGTGGATCACGAGGTCAAGAGATCGAGACCATCCTGGTCAACGTGGTGAAACCCCGTCTCCACTAAAAATACAAAAAATTAGCTGGGCATAGTGGTGCGTGCCTGTAATCCCAGCTACTCAAGAGGCTGAGGCAGGAGAATTGCCTGAACCCAGGAGGCGGAGGTTGCGGTGAGCCAAGATCGCGCCATTGCACTCCAGCCTGGGTAACAAGAGCAAAACTCCGTCTCAATAATAATAATAATAATAATAATAAAGCACTGTCCCAAAATGTGTACTGTTCTATTAATGTAGAATGTGAGCCCATAATAATGTGTACAGCTCAACACCTAAAATGCAATGAAGAGAATCGAAGTGAGCTGCGCTTACAGGTGTGAGCCACCACACCCTACTCCTAAATGGGGGCTAGGGGAGAAAAGGGACTGCTCTGCTTCTGAGTAACAGCAGCATCCCTGAAGCACGGGAATCTCAACTCTCACGCTCGAAGACTCTAGTACACGGCAGGAGAGAACAGCAATGACCTTGAAGCGTGGGATTCCCAATTCTCATTCTCAGACCTTCTAGTACACAGCAGGTACATTTTCCCTTTAATAAGGACAAAGGTCAATAAATGCCCCTTTGATGGGTGACTGACTGGCAAGTATTCCACTCGGCAGGCTCTGTCCCTGCCCAGCTAGACCTGTCCACTACCCTGAAACACTACTTTTCAGTTTCATTAATGCAACCTGACGCCCAGCCACTGTAACAAAAAAACACAATGAATTCTAGTTCTTCCTAAAGACAAGCAGAAGGAGTCTGCTCCTTACATATGACGCTTCATAATTCCTGTCTGAACATCACCATGTTCACTAGCCCTGCCTGTGCTCTTCTCTTCCCATTCTGCTTTCTCCTGCATCACAAACCAAGCCCCTGCAAGCCTTGAAAGCGGATGTATGGGGCAGGGGGGACGACAGAAATGGCCACTCCTAGGCTCCATCCCAGCCTCTTCTCAAGACCAAGGCACCACTGACTCAACACGGCTTCCGGAAGCCTAGGGTTTACATCTTCTCCTTCCTCCTGTTTGCACTCAGTGAAATCCTCTAATCTCCACAGACTTTCCACATAAAACCTTTTTGTTTATTAAGAATTGCTTACAGAACTCTCAAGCAGTAAACGCTAAGTGCAAAAGACAAATACAAGCAAGCTGGTCGGTGCGTGCAACAAAATGGACAACATCTTTATCCACATGTCTGCATCAACTCTGCGTTTTTCGGCGACACATCCCATGTCTGGCAGAGTCCTGGCAGGCTGCATGGGCTGAAGAGCGAGCAAGCTGGTGAGTGGCAGCCCCTCCCATCACCACCACTGGCCATGCCACGGTGACCACTCGCCCAGGCACATCCAGTCTGTGCTCTCCACATACCGCCTCATTCAACCCTCACGACAGCCCATACGAGATGCCACCTCCATTTTTCCTGTGAGAAACATGGAATATAACTAGCACTCATGTGGCATGGCCTGGCAGTGGCATCTGACCTACAAACCACTCTCTCTTCCCAGGCTTCCGCTCCACCATTCCTGGTTTCTCCTGCCATCTCTGCTTCCATTTTGTTTCACTGCTAGATCTCCTTCCTCCACCTCCCCACTCAATGTCATCTTCAGCCACTGCCTGGCCACTCTCACCAGCCTCTGGCTTTAACAATGTGCTGCTGAATCCGAGCTCAGCCAATCAGAGCTCCCTACTGAACCCACTGCACCAAGGTCCAACTAGGGACCCTGTCAATCAGAGACAATGTTCTCACTGAGCTCAGCTCTCCTCACACAGCCTGTGCACATACAGAGGACAGAGCACTCACTCCTTCCTGGATCCCCTGCCCTGCTGCAGGGCACCCACTGTCTAACTAACCCTCCGAGCCAGAAACCAGCTGCCTCCTCCTCCTTATCAAAAGCCCACTTATAAATCCTATCCATTCCAGCTCCTCCCCATCACTATCACTCCTCCCTACTGCCACCACCCTGACTTCTAGATCGAGTGTCTCAGTATTTCTTTCCCTGCATTACCATAACAACTTAACTGTCTCCGCCTCCAGCCACGCCATCGACCTATTCCCCACAGTGCACATCTGATGCACCTCTTTACACCTCAGTCTGGTGTACAGAAGTCACTGAGCTAACAAGGAGTATATTCATGTTTTACATCGTGGCACAGTACACACACACACACACACACACACACACACACACACAACTGGAAAACAAAAGCTCCTGCCCCAACATGGAACATGCTCGAGTGTTTCCCAGGGCTGGTGGCCACTGTTTGTGACCTCAGGACCCATCACCGCCGTTGCAGTCACCTCCCAGAGCCTGTGGCATGCAGTTTCGAGTGCCGCTATCTGGCTGCCTCCCTGACCTCTGAGCAACCATAAATGCCTTCCAGTTTAGGAGGGTCCCTCTCCCTCTTCCTAGAAAGCCTTTTTCCATTGTGTCCACCTGGCAAACTCCTATTCATTCTTCAAAGCCAAGCTCAGGTCTTGACTTTCTTCCTTATACTTCTCAATATTCTTTAAATTCTCTAGAGGGACATATATTGCTCGTGTATTTTATTTATTTATTTATTTTTTTTTGAGACGGAGTTTCGCTCTTGTTTACCCAGGCTGGAGTACAATGGTGCGATCTTGGCTCACCGCAACCTCCACTTCCTGGGTTCAGACAATTCTCCTGCCTCAGTCTCCTGAGCAGCTGGGATTACAGGCACGCGCCACCATGCCCAGCTAATTTTTTGTATTTTTAGTAGAGACGGGGTTTCACCATGTTGACCAGGATGGTCTCGATCTCTTGACCTCGTGATCCACCCGCCTCAGCCTCCCAAAGTGCTGGGATTACAGGCGTGAGCCACTGCGCCCGGCAGCTCGTGTATTTCTATACTATGTCACCACCATACTGGAAAACTTTACCAAGCACACACACCCCCATTCATACACTATCATAGTTGGTCCTGAGCCCAGGAGTTCCAGACCAGCTTGGACAACATAATGAGACCCCATCCCTACAAAATAACAAAAAAAAAATAGGTATGGAGGTACATGCCTGTGGTCCCAGCTACTCAGGAGGATCCCTGTAGACTGTGAGGTCAAGGCTACGGGGAGCTTTTATCTCGGCACCACACTCCAGCTGTGGGTGACAGAGTGAGACCCTATCTGTCCCTTGGCCTCTGAGCATTTAACCCTTTTGAACCATTCGGCTTACAGTCTTTGGAACAGATGAAAGTTCACCTCAGATAAATGTAGCTTATAGAGAAGAGCAACTTAGAAATCAAAAAGCAAGACAGTAAGGAGCCCTCCCCTTCAAGAGGGTTTCCTGAGAAGCCCCAGCTGAGTGGCCGTGACTAGCCGGCTCCTGCATCCCTGAATAATTCACTATTTTGGCCTTAGCATATGGATCCCTCCAAGTTCTTTAAGTCTGCTCACCTACAAGCTAATCAGCACATTTCTAGGAATAAAGCGTCCATTTTCTCCCCTGCATACTTTCCGCTTCCTGACAGCAAAAGACCCTAACAGTATGCCAAGTTCAGACTCCTTTTCGTTCCCACCTCACTACCGCCGACAGGCTTTCCAAATACACCATTCGGAAGAGAAACACAGTGTTGGTCACCAGTCCCAGCTCGAGCAACACCACTCTACAGGAATAGCATGACACCACCCTAAAGGAGCAGCACCTAAGAAACAGGTGCTTCGACATGGGGACCAAGCACACCACATTCTCCAGGCCCAGACCCCAATGTGGAGAGAAGAGGGGCTGCTCTCTGCTTCAGAATCCAAGAACTCCTGAGAAAACAGCTATGTGAACATCTGATACTAGTAAAGTTTGATTCTTTTTTTGAGACGGAGTCTTGCTCTGCAGACCTGGCTGGAGAGCAGTGGCATGATCTTGACTCACTGCAACCTCTGTCTCCCAGCTGAAGCAATTCTCTGCCTCAGGCGCCCAAAGAGCTGGGACTACAGGTACACACCACCAAGCCCGGGTAATTTTTGTATTTTTAGTAGAGACGGGGTTTCACCATCTTGGCAAGGCTGGTCTTGAACTCCTGACCTCGTGATCTACTCACCCTGGCCTCCCCACCAAAAAAAACAAACATGGACATCGGGCCACCTTGTGCAGAAGCACTGCCATAGTAAAAGCAGCTGTCCCTCAGCCTCTGCACATTTTACCCTTTGATCCATTCAACCTACATTCTTCAGAGCACATGAACGTTCACCTCAAATAAATGTAGCTTAAAGAGAAGAGTAAGTCACAGATTAAAAAGACAGTAAGGAGTCCTCCCCTTAAGAGGGTTTCATGACAAGCCCCAGCTTGTCACGGCCCAGCCATGGCATTTACAGCGTGAGCCACTGCGACCAGCCCTAACATACGATTTTTTTCCTGGTAACAACATCCGGGAATTATAAGCTTTAAATGTATGATTCGTTAACCACAGTATGAGGGGAGGGGACATGCATAGGATACTGGCCTCTAAATACAGAAAGTTTCCGGCTCCCAGGTGGCTACTCAGAGAAGGTGCACCTAGTGTGTCATCCATGGACAAGTTAGGATACCCACCTACCCTGCCTGACCTGGACCACCTATAAGAAATAAACAACAGGCCCAAATGCAAACAGGACCTAGAGAAGGGACACACGGCAGCCACACCCCAGTGCTTAAAAGACAGCACTCACCCATGGTGCGCCCTACACACATTCACCTCCACATGACGCTTTGGATTCTGTGTGTCTGGGGGTAAAGGCTGAAACTTAAAATGTGTTCCAAGGAAAACTAATAAAAAAATGAGTGACCTAGCCCTTCCCCACCCAAACTCCCAATCATACAGTTGTAGAAATAACGACCATAAAGCAATTCTTCTCTAACTTGAGAATTCTCACACCCTTTTTCTCCAGGTAAGTCAGCCAGACCAAGTTTGAGAAAGAAAGCCATAAAAATGGGAGAGTCCAGCGAAATCACTGCAGCCAGGAGGAGCAGCATCATGCAGTCTGTGCCTCGTCCCTGCCCAGTCCCGTGTCTCACCCCTGCCCAGACCTGTGCCTTGCCCCTGCCCAGTCCCATGTCTCACCTCTGCCCACTCCCATGCCTCACCCTGCCCAGAGCACTGCCTTGCCCCTGCCCAGTCCCGTGTCTCACCCCTGCCCACTCCCATGCCTCACCCCTGCCCAGAGCAGTGCCTCGCCCCTGCCCAGTCCCATGCCTCGCCCTGCCCAGTCCCATGCCTCACCCCTGCCCAGCCCCATGCCTCGCCCCTGCCCGGGCCACCTGAGGTCCACCTGTCACAGTGAGACTGCAGAAGCATGCAGCTGGTCAGTGGCTAATCAGCAGAAGGAAAGCTGGCCCAACAGTCCATGTCTATAAATTTCACAACAGATATCTCCTGGGATCCAAAATCTGCATTTGTTAAAGAGTGGCGTGTGGGACAGGTGCAGACTCAAACAGGCACACCATACACACCAGGTCTGAGGACTCTGGCCAAGGTCTTCTGGATTCTAGTGGCCCCATGTTTGATGAGTGTCTAATAACTGAAACAGGAAAAGACCTGGAGGGAAATGCAGCAAGCACCCCGGGTGTCTGGGGCAGCTGTGCCGTGAGAAAGTTATGCTCTAACTGCTGAGACTGCACCAAGGCACAAGAATACCTGCAACAACCTGAAGTGCCTATGCAGATGGCTGGCTGAAGCAGGGTGCGAGCCCAGGTGCAAACCCTCACCTGACGCGAGCCCAAGACCAACTGACACACCCAAAGCCACTGGCTCTTCACAGAGAGATGAGCTTTCAGTCTGTCTGTTCAAGGAACAAGAAGCCTTTTTCACTTCAATTTCCACATTCAGCTCAACATGCTGCTGCAGCCCAGCACCTCTCAATCACTGCAAGTATCCAGGACAGCCAATAGCGTCCTGGGGCTGCGCTGAACACGCCCACTGAACCAGAAGGTGTTGCAGAGAGCAGACGGGATTCTGCACTGTCACACACATTCTTACAACAATCTGACTGAAGACCCCCGGGGAAAAGAAAGATTCCCCATTGGGGAAAGTGGACTGAAATATTCTTCTGTCAAAACATTGTAATTCATCTGGACATAGTGGCTCACACCTGTAATCCCAGCACTTTAGGTGGCTGAGCCGGGTGGATCACCTGAAGTCAAGAGTTCAAGTCCAGCCTGGCCAACATGGTAAAATCTGTCTCTACTAACAATACAAAAATTAGCCGGGCATGGGGGCTCACACTTGTAGTCCCAGCTACTCAGGAGGCTGAGGCAGGAGAATTCCTTGAATCCGGGAGGTGGAGGTTGCAGTCAGCCAAGTTTGCACCACTGCACTCCGGCCTGGGCAACAGAGTGAGACTTGGTCTCAAAAAAGAAAGAAAAAAAAAAAAGATAATTCAAGTTTCTCCTGGCAGATGACACTCATCAAGAAATACAAGCAGAGAGGGTAGGGTGTGGTGGATGTAATCATGTCTGTAATCCCCAGCACTTTGGGAAGCCAAGGCAGGTAGATCACAAGGTCAAGAGGTGGAGACCACGCTGGCCTGCATGGGGAAACCCCATGTCTACTAAAAATACAAAAGTTAGCAGGGCATGGTGGTGCATGCCTGTAATCTCAGCTACTTGGTAGGCTGGGGCAGGAGAATCACTTGAACCCAGGAGGCAGAGGTTGCAGTGAGCCAAGATCACACCACTGCACTCCACCCCGGTGACATGACAGGGCAAGACTTCATCTCAAAAAGAAAGGACAGGACAGGAAAAAGGAAAGGACAGGACAGGGACAGGGACAGGGACAGGGACAGGGACAGGACAGGACAGGGACAGGGACAGGACAGGGACAGGACAGGGACAGGACAGGGACAGGGACAGGGAAGGAAAGAGAAGGGGAAAAAAGAAAGAGAAAGAGAGAGAGAGAGAGAAAGGGAGAAGGGAGGGAGGAGGGGAGGGAGGAAAAGCAGAAAAGACCACTGTCTCTAACAGCAAGTACTATACAGGAACCTCAAGCAACATCTGCCTTGGGTGTCAGGACAGAGCAAAACAGGAAGGCTGCTCTGCAGGAGCAGGACCGATGCTGGCGGAAAGGGAAGGCGCATCGGCCTCAGCAGCGTCCCTCTTCCTGGAATGACTGTTCCTCTAAGCTGCTTCTTCAGACACAAAATAAGAAGTAACTCTCAACACTAACAAGTCAATGTTAGTGTTTCTTGCAAACCAAGATACTTTTGCTACATTTTTGTTTTAACAAAATTATCATAATCACCTGAGGTAATTGTGAGGGAATCTAACTCCGCAATTGTCAGTTCAGAGAACCTTGAAGGTTAAAGAATGGTATGACATTAAGTTTTGTGTTTTCCTCTTAAATCAACTTATCTACTTTCTTAAGCTAACTCAATAGAATCCTAAATTCAACATACATTTATCAAACACATCTTTTAAAAAGAGAGAACAGTAGGAAACTCAAAGTAGTTTGCTTTAAACAAAAGATGGTCACAGTTGATGAATTTAGAACATTTGTCACCAGTCTCCTAAAAAGTGACATGAGGAAGGAGACGTCACAGAAGAAAACAACAACACACACCCAAATGGCATCAGCCTGGGTGCAGCCATTTTCACAACAGAGAAAGAAACGAAGCCAGATTCCTTGAGAACAGACCCTCTAACCAATAAACTGCAAAGAAAGAAATGCCCACTTAGTAAGAGGGGCAACAACAGTGGACTCTCATTCCATGAACCCAGCATGATGCCAATATGTATCCTGTGACAGAGAATTTTTTTTTAAAGCCACCAAAATAATACCAGTAAGGGAAAGACTTTGGTATTCTCAGCATCCATTTCCTTCACTCTAATGTTCCCAACACCTAGTGCAGCAAGCAAGCTGGCTTCTCCAGCCCCCACTGACTCCTCCACACCGCTATATCCTCTCTCCTCATTTCCCTCTTCTCCTTCCTGCTCTTTTGTGCCTCCCCGTCTCTCACTCAGCAGCCCCTCACTCTCTAGCATGCCACCATTGCCCCTGGGCAAACAGTCCTCCAGAGCTCTCCAACCTGACATCTCTCCCAAGAGCCCACTCACTATGTATCTGGGGGGCTATAAAACCTGTGGGCTCAGGACTAGAGACACGGTCCCCTCAGACCAGCTCTCTCCGGCTCTTCCTGTCTGGCAGAGAGGCTGTGCTGCCCCGGCTACTCTCATTTCTCTCCGGCCTCTGCGCCTCCACATGTCTGCTCCTCTGCCGTGCCTCTCCACTGCTCCTAATGCCACTCCCAGCTCCAGCAATCCAGCCTCCAGTGCACCTCGATACTGTGCCCAGTTCAATCTCCTACAGGTCAGGGCAGGGCAGTGCATGATGCAAACTAGGTCCAGGGGCTGTGGAGTCTGACAGCCAGAGCTAAAATCCTGGCCCTGCCCGTATACTGGTGGGGTGACTCCAAGTACATTCTAATAGCCTCTATTGTTCCTAGTTTCCTCATCTGTAGGAAGAAAAACTCCTGGATTCAAAAGATGAGATGAATATATACAAGTCTATTACATTTCTAGACACAAACACCAAGCAGAGTCCACCATGAAGACACGTGATGGTGTCTCAAGGAGAGCCCGCTGCTGGCCAGCACGACACCGCAAGCTCGGACACTGCAGGGGCACTGGAGATGGCATGAACTTCGTGCACAGCCCAGAAGGCAGGGACAACCGGTGTTGGCATGAAGACTAGGAACAGGTGGCTCCTTATCTCACACCATACACAAAAGTCAATTTAGGATAGATTAAAGGCTTAAATGCAAAGGGCAAAAGTACAAAATGTGCAGAAGGCATAGGAAGGTATCTTTATGGACTTGGGATAGGGAACATTTTTATTTTCTTTTTTGAAACAGTCTTGCTCTGTCGCCCAGACTGGAGTGCAGTGGGACAATCTCAGCTCACTGCAGCCTCCACTTCCTGGGTTCAAACAATTCTCCTGTCTTAGCCTCCTGAGTAGCTGGAACTACTGGCATATGCCACCACATCCAGATTTTTTTTGGGGGGGGGGGTATTTTTAGTGGAGATAGGGTTTCACTATATTGGCCAGGCTTGGCTTGAACTCCTGACCTCAGCAATCCACCCACCTGGGCCTCCCAAAGTGCTAGGATTACAGGCATGAGCCACTGCACCTGGCCAAGAAAATTTTCTTAAGTAAGACGTAATGGGTCATGATCCACAGTTTGAAAGGCATTGTCCCCAAGCACAGTCCCTTCGAAGTAAAAGTATTCACATCTCAAGTCATCAAATGTTACAGCATTTAGGAGGCCAAAGTGGGAGGATTGAATGATCCCAGGAGTTCAAGGCCAGCCTGGGTAACACAGTGAGACCTCATCTTTATAAAAAAATTTTAAAATAAACCAGCCAGGTATTGGTGTGCATGCCTGTGATCCCAGCTACTTGAGAGGCCGAGATGGGAGACTGCTTGAGCCAAGGAGTTCGTGATCACACCACTGCACTCCAACCTGAACAATAGAGCAAGACCCTGCCTCAAAAAAAAAAAAGAAAGAAAGAAAGAAAGATTAACCTTTTTCTTAAGAAAAACAAAGCCCAAAAAAAAGGAACTGTATTCTTCCATTCACACCAAAAGTAAAGATCACAATGGAAACTCTCAGCGTGGCACGCTATTCAAATGCACGTCATGCACAGTCCAGGCAAAGTCTTCTTTCCCACCCGCAGCACTGAAGCGCTGAAGGTTCACGTCAGTCCCACCGTTTTTAGTAAACAGAAAACTTTTTTGGAAGATACTGTTTACAAGTATAGACAACTGAGTCCTAAGCACAAACATATATGACCTCTGAGTAAATAAAAATTTAAAAAGAAACAACACTAAATTAATGATTTTATTTCTAAAGAGATACAATAAAATACAAACATTCCTGAACTTGTAATGGGTTACAACCCAATAAACCCATAGTGAAGTCAAAAATCCTAAGTTGACCCATCGTTAAGTCAGGGACTATCTATATACTCTTTTGGTGCTAAAAACTACACCAAAGAAAAAACAAGTTGTCAAAGTTCTCCACGTAAAACAGGGATACAGGAACATGGGTGAGAAAATCCATCTAAAATGCAGTGCAATATTTAGGATGAAGCTGAAACACGCCACAGCGCCTCAGCAGCTGAGGTTGTGAATACAACCTCACAGTCAACAAAGAAAAGCTTATTCTATCCTTCATCTACACTGCTCACACACAACTCCACAGGTGCTCTCAACACAACTCCGCACACCTTAGAACTCTGTGGAATGTTTTCATTCCCAATTATCACCAGAAGAGCCAGTCATAAGCTCAACTACAACACCACACAGTACAGCTAACCTAGACTGATGGTCGGCCTCCAGAGAAGTCAAGAGCTCCAGCTCCTCTGCACACACGCACAGCAGGAGGCATGCGTCTCTCACCAGTGTCGGGGCCAAGCCACAGCCCACTACCTTAGCTCCATGATCTGTGACCTGACTCTCATGAGGAATCTGACAAAGAATCAGACACGCAGAGGAAATCACAGCCTTTCAGGACTGAGGTCTAAAACACTGAACCTTCAGCCCAGTGCTCACATCACAACAATCTCCATGCCTCCTCCTCCTCCAGTACTCAAGGGGATGATGGCAGTTCATATCAAAAGGATTCCTCTAAAAGAATTCAGAGTGCTGTGATTAAAAATGAATATTTTATTAATACATTCATGTAAAATGTACATGTTTCCTGGAGGGAGGGTTAAATAACAGTGGAACCAGGAAAAGCAGACCACCAGAAAATGTCAAGGGCTGGGCATGGTGGCTCACACGTGTAATCCCAGCACTCTGGAAGGCTGAGGTAGGAGAATCAGTTGAGGCCAGAAGTTTCAGACCAGCCTGAGCAATATAGTGAGACCTCATCTTTATAACAACAAAAACAGAATAAAAAAATAGCTGGGCATGGTGGTATGCACTTGTAGTCCCAGCTACTCAGGAAGCTGAGGTAGGAGGATTGCTTGAGCTCAGGAGGTCAACACTGCAGTAAACTGTGAGCACACCAGGCTGTGAATACCACTGCATTCCAGCCTGGACAACATGGCAAGACCCTGTCTCAAAATCAGGGAAAAGGGGAGGAAAGAGGGAGAGGAAGAAAGCAAAAGAAAATATAAAGCACAAACTCAGGGCCCCAAAAAATCCAACTCATGGCAATGCAGGTAGAGCCCTGGAGAAGCCACAGAGGACGCCCAGGCACCACCCAGTAAGGCGCTCCAGAAAGGGGGCTGCCTGCCTCCAAGGCTGCCAGGACAGAAAATAAATCCACATGGCATCAAAAGGCACATCTGTGGCTGTGTGGCAATGCGTGAGTGTGCATGAATTCTGGTAGGGGTATGTGTGTCACAGTCAAAATGGAAAGAGAATGTGGATCGTGGTTTATAAAAAATAACTTTCCTTGCTATGCATGTGCTAAAACTCTCCAGAGTAAAGTTCTAAAATACTTAAATGAATTTTCATTCTGAAGAGGCTAAAGAACATCTCAAAACAGGCTCTCTTACACGGACTCTATTACAGATTTTTAAATCTCACACATCTAACATCAGAATACATTCCATCACCAAACAACAACTGCAGTCATCAAAAAATCTTCAGAGAAAGAATTACTCAAAAATACGCAAACTTGATTCTTAAAAAATTAAATGTACTCTGCGTAACTGAACACTGGCCACAGCAGGAATCTGTCTGTGATTGCAAGATGCTGGCCGACTATGGCGCTCACCAAAAAAGGCGCTTTCCCACACGATACCTTTCCCAGAGTCACCAGACCTCCGTTGAAACCACTCAAATCCAGTCTAGAAATGAAAAGTCCTGCACTGAAAGCAGAATCAAGGTTAGCTGTGACTAAGAAACGAACTCTGTAAAAAGTCCTAAGCATGAATTCATTAGTATGACGAAGTTTTGTACACAGTGAGCACACAGCACACGGGGTGCAGTGCACTGAGGGCCAAGAAGGCCACGGGGCGGGGGAGGCTCAGCAGAGAAAGCACACTCCAGCTGACGACACACCGCCCGCTGGTGCCAGTACTTTGGGGAACATGGCAGGTAATGTCTACCCTTTCCTGACTAAGGATTTAATTTCAATATTCTATACTCTAACTCTACACTCTAAAATCGTCATTAGAAACTATGTTTGGAATGTGATGGAGAGATCCAACAGTGCTTCTCCAAAAAATGCTTTTGAATTTGTCTCGGAAAACCACCTGTTTAAGAGAAACCAAGACTCTTCCTCCGTTTTTGCTCAAACTGGATCCTGAGTAAAGATGATCCCACAAACGCCCTTTTATGCACAGCTACCCCCACACAGTGCTTGTTTCTGTTTCTGTCTCTCTCAATACCTCTAGATTTTAGGCCAAAACAAATCTCTATTTCCACCAGCTGGACTGTATCATTCAGTAATGGTCTTATACATTGAAGACTCATTTCCAAATGAAGCCTGATGCTCCAGGGAGGAGGCCTGTGTTCCACAAACGACACGTGCTGACAGGTTAGGCCTTTCTCCTCATTACCCACCAGGAATGTTGCTGGATCCTAGACTCTCACAGCAAGATTCTGCTGGCTGCCCTGTGTTCCCAGTGGCAGGAAGTTGTATGCCCCATTCTCACCTCCAACCGCGTCATGGCCTCTATGCCTAGCGAGCCTCCAGTGCTCCTGCCCCTTACAGCACAATGCAGCCACCATTTTCCGCAGGCCCTGACAATGTCACTGAACACCTCACCACAGTACCCAGGCTCTACCTCTTTCATTATAAACATAGCAAGGATTTTTCCTCCAGCCAGAAAATTGTTCAAATGTGAAATACTTCATTTTTTTTTTACTCTTATATTGTTGAGTCAGAGTCTTGCTCTGTCACTCGGGTGGGAGTGAAATCTTGGCTCGCTGAGATTGCCATCTCCCAGGCCCACTGCCTCAACCTCCCCAGTAGCTGGGATTATAGGCATGTGCCACCACGCCCAGCTAATTTTTGTATTTTTAGTACAGACAGGTTTTCACCATGTTGGTGAGGCTGGTCTCAAATTCCTGACCTCAATTGATCTGCCCACCTTGGCCTCCAAAGTGCGGGGATTACAGGCATGAGCCACCACCCCTAGCCTCAAAATGAATTATTTCAAATCGAACTTCTCATTGGCAAGCCAAGCATGACATGCTCACTTTGGCAGCACAGGTAGTAAAAATTCTAACGACACAGAGAAGATTAGCATAGTCCCTGTGCAATGATGACAAGCAAATTTATGAAGCATTCCATGCTTTAAAACACACACACACACACACACACACACACACACACACACACACACACACACACACACAAACTGGAACCTGCACTGCAAGGTGCCTTCCAAGCAGTAAAAGAAGAGATACAAAGGTGCCCCCATTCCCACAGCAAGCACCACCCTGCACCACCCACAGGGAAGGACGCCAGACAAACACCTACAAGCTGCCACTAACGGAAAATTCTTTCAGCAATACTCTCTCCACCCAGAAGGCTACCAGACCTGTTAAGCCTTTTCAACCAGTTTTTGCAAGCAAGAGAAATGAAATGAAATTCTTAAGAGTGGCGATACCCCTTTTTTACATGTAAAGATACACAAGCAGGATTAATTAAATAGGGTGAAAAGTGATGACCTATGACCAAGAGGCATTGAGAAACATCCGCACAGAAGGTGAAGCAAGGCCCGGGATGCAGAGCGAGCCTGCTGGGAGGACACAGGCTTGCCCCGGAGGACAGCACCCACAAAGCCTGTGCCAACCACAGCTGCCATGCCGGGTCAGCATCAACACCAAAGGAGAGGTGTGCAGAGACAAAGCGCCCTGTCGGACTGGACAGGGTGGCAAAGACTCCGCAGACCAAGAACACACTTTATGTAGTACACTGAAACTCACCATGGCAGGGACAAAGGTCGATGAAAAGTTTAAATCTGAAATAAGTAACTCACTTAGGTGTTTTACAAAAAAAGGGGAGTTAAATATTTTTTGTGTTTCTGCATAAAATACTAATAAGACTCAGAACAGGCAGATACTGATATGCGAATTTTGAAATTACCAGCAGAAGAAATAATACTATGTACCATCCCTCCAGACGTAAATGCAATGAACAGAAGACAGTCTCCATGAAATTAAGGCCTCAACGACAACTATGAACACGCTGCCACTCACTGCAACTCCTATACAGGACAGTCTTGCTGGAAAGAGCAGCTGAGCATTAAACATTTTCTTTGGCCTCCAGAAAGTGCCAATGGCCTACTTTTAAGGATGGGGTGCAGGGTAGGGTTTGCCATTGGCATGCCTGTAGCTAGCCCAGCCCAGGACTTTGATTTCACCTGAAATCCAATCATAACACTTCCCCCACCGTTTCTTCTCCAAAAGCAAGGAAAAGAAAAGCTGTGATGAACCACTTCTGGTTCTCTCAGCAAGCAAGGCTACTTTCAGGAAGTCTAGTCCAGGTGTGGTAGCTCATGCCTGTAATCCCAGCACTTTGGGAGACAGGAAGGAGGATGGCTTGAGCCCATGAGTTTGAGACCAGACTGGAAAACAGAGCTAGATCCCATCTCTATTATAAGTAAATAAATAAAAAATTTTTAAAACAGCAAATCTAACAAAAATCAACTATGATGCAATAACCAAGTAACCCTACCGTGTGGGAAGTGCATGATGGTCTTAAGCCCAGGGAACCACAACTTAAAGAAAGCAGCAGAGACCTCAGAGAATATCACCACAGGAGCAGGCATGCTCCGACCCCTGCAGCCCCTGCCACGCATACCCATTCAGTACCTGCCCTTACTACCCACCTGGAGGCTCAGCACCCAGGCCTGCTGGCCCCTTGGGTGAGGGTGCTCAGGCACTCACTGACTCAGCTCCCCATGTCTTCACAGAAGGCCCAGCTCAGAGAAGGCAAATGGGAATGGCTTTTTCCCAGAAAACTAAGCCCTTATCCATGTAGCCTCTTTGCAAAAGTAAAATAGGCTGTTTGGACATGGCAGTAACCAACGTATTAGTAAAGGAAGGGGAGGAAAGCTGTTTTCTTTAACGAGTATCTACAGAACCAACCCTAGGACTTCATGGGGAAACATATTGTTGAAACAGAAAAAAAGAAAGGGGAAAAAAAGAACCAACCCTAGTTCAACCACCACTCAGCTAGTTCGAACCACTGGCTGAGCAAATTCAGCCTCTGAGTTTCAGTAAACTAAGAGGTCAATGCTACTCCTGAAGCAACATCCCACTTCTCATGGGTGTCACTATCATCCTCCACCCTAACCCACAAACATACCTGGGACCAATGCCCCAACCCCAACAACCCACAGAGGCTGGGGATGATTTGTTCTCCTCCACACACTCAGGCTACTCCAAGGCTGCAAACAAAGACAGCAATCATCACAGACACAGGGCCAATTCCCTCCCTGACATCTGAATTCTTACTCTGATACTACAACCTCTACCTTCAATAAAAAAATCAAGAAATATCTGTGTTTTTAAAAATAAAGATTTTTAGGCCAGGTGCAGGAGGCCAAGGCAGGCAGACCACCGGAGGTCAGGCACTCGAGAACAGCCTGACTAACATAGAGAAACCCCGTCTCTACTAAAAATACAAAAAAAAATTAGCCGGGTGTGGTGGCGCATGCCTGTAATCCTAGCTACCAGAGAAGCTCAAGCAGGAGAATCATTTGAACTTGGGAGACAGAGGTAAACCAAGATAACACCATTGCACTCCAGCCTAGGCAACAAAAGTGAAACTTTGTCTCAAAAACAACAACAACAACAACAAAATGAACTGAGTGTGGTGGCACACGCCTGTAATCCCAGCTACTCGGGAGGCTGAGGCAGGAGAACTGCCTGAACCTAGGAGGTAAAGGCTGTGGTGAGCCGAGATTGCGCCACTGCACTCCAGCCTGGGCAACAAGATGGAGACCCTATCTCAACCATCTTTAAAAAAAAAAAAAAAGGAAAGGATTTTTGTTTTCTTAAAAAAAATGACCTAGTATATGTTCCTGCCTAAGAGAATATGAAGCTTTGTTTTGTTCTTCAGGTGGATCCACACTGAGAACAACACCTAGAACTGATTTTTTTTTTTTTTCACAATTTTCTCATAATTTAAAAAGGACTTCTAATTGTGTTTCATAAAGGGAGTGGGTAGGATATCCTTGATCAGTCCCTAATTGGGTATGTTTTCAATGAATGAGCTATTTGGAGGCAGATGAAGGGAAGAGGACTGAGGAGCCCAGAGGTTCCTTCAACCAAACCCCCATGAAGAACCACAGGGTGTGTAAGGGGTGTCCTGGCAGAGCAGGGGTCCCTATTTCCAGAGAGGACAGTGATGGAGGCGAGACCTGGGTGTACAGACAGAGGCCCTGGACACAGCCTGCAATCCTATTCACAAAAGGCCTAACACATGCCCTAAGAAGATACCTAAAGCTGCAGCCAAAGCTTCTAATGTGAAAACTGGTGAGGTTCTCCTAAAGCTTCCGTGACATCTGCATCTAAAGAGAGTTTAACACTAAGGTGCCTAGGCCCAGTGGCTCACACCTGTAATCCCAGCACTTTGGGAAGCTGAGATGGGCAGATCGCTTGAGCCCAGGAGTTCAAGACCAACCTGGGAAACACGGCAAAACCCCATCTCCACAGAAAATACAAAAACTAACCAGGTGTGGTGGCATGCACCATCTGTACTCCCAGCTATTCTGGAGGATGAGGAGGAAAGATTGCTTAAGCCTAGCAGGTGTCACTGCACTCCAGCGTGGGTGACAGAGCAAGACCCTGTCTAAAACAAACAAAAAACCCCACAAAGTCAATTCTGGCTGCCAGGTCATCAAGGGCTGTAAGGTGAAGCCCTGAGATCCTTGTGGCAGGACCCTGGACGACACACAATGACAGTGGCACGGGCCACAGCCACACCCAGCACACAGCTCCCTGCCCAGTGGGCATCCAAGGGACCCTCTTACACACAGCCTCCCACTCACACCTCCAGAGCATCCGCTTCTCTCCTCCTCCAATCTGGGGCCCAAGGCTGTCGCCAGCCCCTGCTGCTGCTTCTCCACTTGTCACCCTCCTGCACCTCCCACCCGCATACCCTCTGTCCCTGCAGTTCCAGGGACAGCCAAGATGCTCTCACTGTGCTCTAACAGGCCAGGTTCTGCTTAAAGCCTGACTGAAGCAAAGCCTGGAAAGGACCCAGGCAACCTGCCACCAACAGAATGCCCAGCACCCTTCCCCACCCCCACCCTCCAAGGACACTGCATGGGAGCAACAATCTTCTGCCACTGAGCACCTACCTGCGCCATCCCCACACCAAGGGCACATCCATCATTCCAACCACAAAGCTCCACGTTCAACACCAGTGGCCTCCCCACCTTCAATGCACGTTTGCAACCCAACACTGCCTAAGTTTAATACCTGCTGCTGCCCCAACTCCTACTGTCCCCTTCCTTGCCCTCATTAAACTCCTAAAGACAGGGGTCCCTAGAGGCCTCCCTCTCCTCCCAATCCAGCTCCTTATGACCAAACTCCTTAACACCCCAACTCCCCAGTCTCTGCATCAGATACTGCTGAAGCTCAACAAGGGGCCTGAACTGCCAAAGAAACATCACACAGCACAATACAGACTGTGGCAGCCACAGAGCTGACATCCAAATCAAAGGGTCCTTGTGATCTCCACCTATGCACCCACATTCCCCTCTGTCGTCCAAAATATGACAATGCTCCATACTTGGTCCCTAAGTGCCGACACTCTACCTGTTCTCACCCCTCCTAAACAACCTCCCTTGGCCCTAAGAACACTGCACCCAGGTGTGTAGGCCCTCAGCTTCTACAACTGCCACCTCTACACCCAAACCTTCTCTTCCCTGTCTCTTGAGGAACCGGAATTCTTCCTGCCCATGGTCAATCCTTCCAAATATCCCGTCCTTTCCTGTCTACTGTGGGAGCCTTGCCACTGATGGCTAGTAAGCTTTACTTTCTATAACTTTTGCTACAAAATAACTTTTGTATTTATAAACATAAAATATCCTAATACGAGCCAGACACAATGGCTTAAGCCTTTAATCCCAATACTTAGGGAGGCTGTGGTGGGCAGATCACCTGAGGTCAGGGGTTTGAGATCAGCCTGGTCAACATGGTGAAACCCCATCTCTACTAAAAATACAAAATTTTGCCGAGCATGGTGGCAAGCACCTGCAGTCTCAGCTGCTGGGGAGGCTGAAGCAGGAGGATCACTTGAACCTGGGAGGTGAAGTTTGCAGTAAGCCAAGATCATGCCACTGCACTCCAGCCTGGGTGACAGAGCAATACTCTATCTCAAAAAAACAGACAAACGAAAACTCTAATACACACCAACTAAAACACACCCTAAAAAATTCCTCTGGCATTCACCTTCAGTTCCTTTCTATGATCCTCAGGGCCCCATCCTCCCCCCAACCGGTACCACCCACACTGCCTCCCTCCTGGCCACACCAACCAGCACTAGATTCTTTCCAGGCCCCACAAAGCTTCTGTGCATCTGGTCAACTCCTACCTCATCCTGCAGAACCTGAGTCAGGAACACTTTCCTCAGAAGGCAGGAGGAATGCCCCTGGGCTAAGAGTGGTTCCTGGGGCCACGACTATGAATTACATGACATTTTCCCCAGCATATCAAGCCATCTATGCATCAATTTTGAGGCTTAAAAATAAAAATCGTTGCTGGGTGCGGTGGCTCAAGCCTGTAATCCCAGCACTTTAGGAGGCCGAAGTGGGTGGATCACAAGGTCAAGAGATCCAGACCATCCTGGTCAACATGGTGAAACCACATCTCTACTAAAAATACAAAAAATTAGCTGGGTATACTGGTGCGTGCCTGTAATTCCAGCTACTCAGGAGGCTGAGGCAGGAGAATTGCCTGAACCCAGGAGGCAGAGATTGCTGTGAGCCGAGATTGCGCCATTGCACTCCAGCCTGGGTAACAAGAGCGAAACTCCATCTCAAAAAAAAATAAATAAATAAAAATAGTTGCCAAATGCTGCCTCGCCCTCCAGACAGATGCCTCCTGCGTGAGCCTCTGCTCTGCCCATTTGAGGGCAAGCGTGGAGCTCAGGGAGCAGGACAGGCACTCCTTAGCTCACAGGTGAGCAGAGCCACATCTGTTTACCGCCCTTCCCTGCTCTATGGAGTGCTTAGTTACTGCTCTGCAAGAAATTATGAACTGGAGTCAATGGACCAGTGATGGCCTCGTGCCTCACTAGCAGAGTGATACAGCCTTCTGCTACCTGGCTACTGCTTGCTTTCTGCACACAAAAGAACTTTCCATTTCAAGGCTGAATCTAAAGACATTCCAACATCAACTATGCTTCACACTTTTAGTACCATATATAGTAACAACGTATATAACTCAAGTGAGTTGCTGACAGCTTGAACAGCAATGACTAGGTCCACCCACTTGCAAGAAATTACATTACAAATACTGTCTGTCTTGAGCTCAGTAGTTCAAGACGAGCCTAGGCAACGTGGCCAGACCTCATCATTACAAAAAAAATTATAAATCAGCTGGGTATGCTGGTGCCTGCCTACAGCCCCAGCTACTCAAAGGCTGAGGCAGGAGGATCACTTGAGCCCAGGAGGCTGTGACTGCAGTCTAGCAAGGTCAACAGTGAGACTCTGTCTCAGAAAAAAAAAAAAGTTGCCTATCCACAGACATCCTCATTTCAGAACCGTAAAAAAAACTGCACATATTAGAATCAATGAAAAAGATCATAAAAATAAGTTTTATAAAAATGGTTTTCTTGGCTGGGCACGGTGGTTCATGCCTGTAATCCCAGCACTTTGGAAGGCCGAAGTGGGCGGATCATCTGAGGTCAGGAGTTTGAGAACAGTCTGGCCAAGATGGTGAAACCCCATCTCTACTAAAAATACAAAAATAAGTTGGGTGCAGTGGTGGGTGCCTGTAATTCCAGCTACTCAGGAGGCTGAGGCAGGACAATCACTTGAACCCAGGAGGCGGAGGTTGCAGTGAGCCAAGATTGTGCCACTGCACTCTAGCCTGGGTGACAGAGCAAGACTCCGTCTTTTAAAAAAGAAAAAAAAAAAAAAAACAAGGTTTTTCTCATACCAAGCAAAGAGTTCCTAAAAGAACAGTGCCTGATTCCAACGCAAGTCACCCAAAAAAAAAGGAAAAAAGAACAGGGCCTGAGTGCCTCATTCACTTCTCCAGCCCAGTATCCTAGGCTAGATAGAGCCTGGCATACAGTAACAGTTCAACAGATACTTGTGTTTTGTTTTTTTTGAGACAGAGTCTTGCTCTATCACCAGGCTGCAGTGCAGTGGCCCGATCCCAGCTCACTGCAACTTCCGTTTTCTGGTTTCAAGCAATTCTCCTGCCTCAGCCTTCCAAGTAGCTGGGACTACAGGCAGGAACCACCACGCCCAGTTATTTTTTGTACCTTTTAGTAGAGACAGGGTTTTACCATGTTGGCCAGGATGGTCTCGATCTCTTGACCTCGTAATCCGCCCACCTCGGCCTCCCAAAGCTGGGATTACAGGCGTGAGCCAACGCACCCGGCTCAACAGACATTTGTTACAAAAACAAAACAAACCAGACAAAAGAGGTGAACAGTGCCTTCAAGCTGATTCAGGCCAGAAGTTCTCAAGCATTCCTGAGTATAATCATGATTACAAATAAAACCTATGCCTTAGCCAAGGCTGTACCACACCCAAGCAAAACAAAAATTTACCTAAAAACAGTATTACCTTATACTACATGTGACACACTGGTTTTTCAACATGGTGAAACCCCGTCTCTACCAAAAATACAAAACTTAGCTGGACATCCTGATGTACACCTGTAATCCCAGCTCTGGTTCTTCTTTCCTTAGAGACATGGTCTTGCTCTGTCACCCAGCCTGGAATGCAGTGGCACAATCACAGCTCACTGCAGCCTCAATCTCCTGAGCTCAAAGTGACACTCGTGCCTCAGCCTCCCGAGTAAGTGGGGCTACCGGCATGCACCACTGTGGCCAGCTAGTTTTTCAACATTTTTTGGAGAGACGGGCATTTTGCTATACTGCCCAGGCTGACCTAGAACTCCTGGGCTCAAGCCTCCTAACTCAGCCTCTCAAAATGCTGGAATTACAAGCATGAGCTACTGCACCCTACACCTGATGTCTACTATTCCCTTAGGTTTCAAAAAAAAAAAAAAACCTGGCAAGACCCATCCTACCGGTGTCCCTCTGCCCTACCCGGAAGTTCCTACAGCCAGTGTTTGCCAGACTCACTCACTTAAGGACCATTTTTGCATAATAGTGTATTCATTAAGTGAACCAGCATTTATCTAGTATTTTCCTACAAAACAATAACTGTATTTACATGCATAAATGAAGATTAAAATTCCCTGTATAACAGCTTTATGGTAAATGGGAAACAAGCACCATTTTTCACACACAGACAAAATCCTAAATGCAACACCAGCCCCTACTTGGAGAACCTCTGCAAGTCTTTCCACAACTTTCTGCTTTCCTTAAAATAAACACTCGGCCAAGCCAACCTCTCCAGCCGTGGCAGAGCTCCTAGCGTATTCCAGAGCCACAGGCAGGAATGTATGGGGGTAACATCTCATGCTCTCCACTCCACCTTTCTGCTCCAGCAGAAATTTATTTAAGCCACGACAACCACACACATGAGTACATGCAAACACATGTTCACCCATAAGGCTGGAGCACTCTTTTCTTTCCTGTCTTTCCTTTTCTTTGAAGACAGAGTCTCACTCTGTCCCCCAGGCTGGAGTCCAGTGGTGCAATCTCAGCTCACCACAACCTCTGCCTCCTGGGTTCAAGTAATTCTCCTGCCTCAGCCTGCCAAGTACCTGGGATTACAGGTGCACATCAGGATGCCCAGCTAATTTTTGTATTTTTGGTAGAGATGGGGTTTCACTATGTTGCCCAGGCTGGTCTCAAACTCCCAACATCAGGTGATCCACCCGCCTCAGCCTCCCAAAGCGCTGGGATTACAGGCATGGGCCACCGTGCCTGGCCAAGTAGCTCTCTTCTAACCTGCACCTGCCTTGCTCTAGTCCTTCCCAAGCTCTTCTAACAGTTTCCTGTCCAGTCCCTCCCCAAAGGAAGGCAGCCAGCTCCTCTCTAAGGCCCAACACGGGGAGAGTACATGCCTGCTGAGGGAGTCCAGTGGGAGTTGGGCCATCTATTCTTTGACTGGGCCTAGGGCTCGCTGAAGCAGGGATGACTTTGTCACATGCACCCTTGCACACAGCAGGCACGGGAATTCAGTAAGCTGAATAGGTTATTTTTTAATTAGAATATATGTGCATACTCCTGTATAATACACAAAGAAAAAGTCTCAACTGCCAAACTAGCATCAACAGGCCAGTGATCAAATATTTTCTTAAAAATCATATTGAAAGGACAAGTTAAATTAGTACTCAAGAAAATCTTTCCCCTCATCTGGCAGAATTCACACCATGAGTTCCAAATCACAGCAAAGTACTCAAAGTCTTGGCCAAAGCAAACCTACTACAGCATCTAAACACAAATCTCCATTTTCGTTTTTCTTCAATTAGCCTTATTACTGTATTACTAAAACTCTCAAGCCAAAAGTTGAAACTAAAAATCTAAGTCTTATAAATGCCATAAGCACAGTAATACATTCCAAATAATCTCCAAATATGCCTAATTAAAAGTAGGCATTTAACTGTACAAATTTAAAGAACTTAATATTTACAAGTAAAGATAGCTGGGCGCGGTGGCTCACGCCTATAATCCCAGCACTTTGAGAGGCCGAGGCGGGTGGATCGTGAGGTCAACAGATCGAGACCATCCGGGTCAACAAGGTGAAACCCCGTCTCTACTAAAAGTACAAAAATTAGCTGGGCACGGGGGTGCGCGCCTGTAGTCCCAGCTACTCAGGAGGCTGAGGCAGGAGAATTGCCTGAACCCAGGAGGCGGAGGCTGCAGTGAGCCGAGATCGTGCCATTGCATTCCAGTCTGGGTAATATCAGCGAAACTTTGTCTCAAAAAAAAATAAATAAATAAATAAATAAATAAAATTTTAAAAATAAAATAAAAGTAAAGTAAAGATAAATAGCTTTTGAGGCCTTACAATACCCTAAAATCATTTTCAAAGTCCAAGATGAGACTTTGCTGGACTAGCAGTCCTGGAAACTCACCAGCACCACCCAATCAACACAAGCACATGTGAGTCCCGGCGTGAGTGCAAGCAGGGCAGGAGAGCTCTTTCCATCCCCACCCGCCTCTGGCTCACTCTATGAGTACCAGCAAAACTGCACACCCCAGACCTAACATGCCATCTGTTCATGTTTTACTTGCCCATATCACCATTTTATTATTTAGTTCTTGGTAGCAGCTATGAACTGTCATAAAGCAGCTTCTTTTCTTCTTTGCTACTTCAAATCACACATGAAAAATAAAATGCAAGAATAGAAACACAGAAATGGTCCAGGTGTGGTGGCTCACACCTACAATGCCAGCATGTGGGGAGGCTAAGGCTGAAGGACTGCTTGAGCCCAAGAATTTAAAACCTGCTTTTGCAACACAATGAAACCCAGTCTCTAAAAAAAACAAAAAATTTGCAGGCATGAGACACGGTGATCCATGCCTGTAGTCCCAGCTACTTGGAAGGCTAAGGTGGGAGGATTACTCGAGCTGGGGAGGTTGAGGCTACAGTGAGTCATGATCACACAACCACATTCCATCCTGGATGACAGAATGAGACCCTGTCTCAAAAAGAAAGAAAGAAACAGACATAGAGAGAGAAAGCAGCTATAACGGGGCAAATGTCAACAAGGATCTCTGAAAATCTGTTGTTTTTTAATGATACCCCCGACACACCTTCCACATTCTTCTATACTTAGAAAAGTAGTGTGCAGAATGAGCACCGTGGCTCATGCCTACAATCCCAGCACTTTGGGAGACTGAGGTGGGCAGATCACAAGGTTATGAGATCAAGATCATCCCAGCCAGCATGATGAAACCCCCTATCTACTAAAAATACAAAAATTAGCTGGGCATGGTGGTATGCACCTGTAGTCCCAGCTACTTGGGAGGCTGAGGCAGGAGAATAGCTTGAACCCAGGAGGCAGGGGATGCAATGAGCTGGGATCACGCCACTGCACTCCAGCCTGATGTAAAGAGCAAGACTCAGTCTCAAAAAGAGAAAAGAAAAGGAATGTGCAGGATGGTATGGTGCCTCATGCCTGTAATCCCAGTACACTGGAAGGCTGAGGCGGGTGGATCACCTGAGGTAGGGAGTTTGAGACCAGCCTGACTAACAAGGAGAAACCCCATCTCTACTAAAAGTACAAAATTAGCCAGGTGTGGCGGCGCATGCCTGTTATCCCAGCTACCCGGAAGGCTGATGCAGAAGAATCACTTGAACCCAGGAGACGGAAGATTCGGTGAGCCGAGGTGGCACCACTGCACTCTAGCCCGGGCAACAAGAGCAAAACCTCATCTCAAAAAAAAGAAAGGGAGAGCGTATACCAACCTCTTAAGCTAAGTAAGGTACTCACATACTGGCAATAGAAAGCAGGTAACGGCGGGACACAGTGGCTCACGCCTGTAATCCCAGCACTTTGGGAGGCTGAGGTGGGCGAATCACAAGGTCAGGAGTTCAAAACCAGCCTGGTCAGCATGGTGAAACCTCAACTCTACTAAAAATACAAAATATTAGCCAGGCATGGTGGCGCATGCCTGTAGTCCCAGCTACTCAGGAGGATGAAGCAGGAAAACTGCTTGAATCCAGAAGGCTGAGGCTGCAGTTAGCTGAGATCACACCACTGCATGCCAGCCTGGGCGACAGAGTGAGACTCTATCTCAAAAAAATAAAGGAAGCAGGTGACATGATCCAAGTCACACAGACAGGCAGAGCCACAACGAAGAATGCAGTCTTGGCTACAAGTCCCAGCTCCTCCTGCTGCACTGAGCAGCCTGCCAGAGCCCTTCCTAAGCCCAGGGAATGCTTTAACCCACAACAGGAAAAAAAGGCATTATTTCCCTCAGTTTCTCAGAGGCCCAGGAACTTCAGGATTTGCAAACAACCATGTTGCTGAATGTGCCACACTCCCGTCCATGCTGCAGGGAAGGACCTGAGTGATGAGAGTGTGTGATTCTGACACAGACCCTGACATCCCCTTTACCTCCATGCCCAAATCAAGACCTGCACGTGGAGCAGGCTCAGATCCCGGAGCAGCTTCTACCTGAAGTTACGCCATCAATTATTTCTAATCACTTAAAAATCAAGTACCTAAGACATTCACCCCATTTTGTAAAAAAGCAAACAAAAACACAAGACTCAGAGACAGAATCAAGAATACAGTAACTAGGCACAGCTGGCTGGAGAAAGCTCTGACGGTGACAACCGCACCCTAATGGGCCGTCAGGACAAAACTCACGCCTCCAGTGGTGTATGCGCAGTCAGGACTTTCCAGGACACCTAACAGCTACTTGCAAGTATGAAGTTCATTTTAACTGGTAGACCCGCTTTGTTTCACTGCCGACTGCAGACAAGGGCCGACAATCCCACCAAGCTCTGAATTATCATTCTCAAACTCTCTTTCTAACTCACTATGCATACATTCCTAATTTTTCAAATCATCAACACATTCTGTTTTAGAGAGACAGGGTCTCATTCTAGTGCCTAGGCTGGTCTCTTAACTCCTGGCCTCAAGCAATCCTCCTACCACAGCCTCCAAAAGTCGTGGGATTACAGGTGTGAGCCACCACACCTGGCCTGTCAAGACATTCTAAATTCTATTTTGCTCAATTTAATATCAGGCAGAAACTAAGTATGCCTTCCTAATGAAACTGTAAAGGACAAAATGGTCTAATCCTTCCTAACAGGAAGACCAGCTGGCTCATAACCCGTCTAAGAGTTACGGCCTAGATGAGGAGTGAGCAAAGCACTGTTTCTGTAAAGTTGTGGTTTTATTGGAACACAGTCACACTCATGCTTCAATGGTAAAGTGAAGCAGTTTCAGCGGAAAGATCTATGGCTGGCCAAGTCCAAAATATTGACCACTTGGTCCTCCGCAGAAAAAGTGTGCCAATGCCTGGCCTATGTCAGAATCCAAACTACATCTCTACAGACTAGCCTAACAAGTCGGTCAAGTGTTGATAGTTTTAAGGGTGTTTAGTTAGGGTTTCTGTTTTAAAAGTTAATTATCTGTAAAGACAAATCAAGAGTCAAACACATTAGTGGCTGCCTGGGGCTAGGGTGTGAACAGATTCACTATAAATTGGCAGAAGAGATCTTACCAGAGTGACAAAAATTTTCTAAAATTGGATCATGGTGATGGTTTTGCAAATTACCTATTTTTTTTAAAGACGGGTCTCACTGTGTCACCCACGCTGGAGTGCAGCGCAGTAGTGTGGTCTCGGCTCACTGTAGACTCCGCCTCCCAAGTTCAAGGAATCCTCACACCTCAGCCTCCCAAAGAGCTAATATTACAGGCACGTACCATCATGCCAGGTTAATTTTTGTATTTTTAGTAGAGACAGGGTTTCACCATGTTGGCCAGGCAAGTCTCGAACTCCTGACCTAAGGTGATCTGCCCACCTCAGCCTCCCAAAGTGCTGAGATTACAGGCGGGAGTCACCGCACCTGACCCATTTCACAAATTACATTTAGTAAGCAAACTTGACTAAAAGTCATTGGACTGCATATTTAAAATCCGTCTATGACAGAAAACGTATCTGAATAAATTTTAAGAATTAAAAACAAAAGTCAACTATCTGTGTAATTGTAATTTGCAATCTAAAAACTAAAGTTCCGGAAACAACCTGCAATAAAATCCTAAAATTTCTTTAAAACATGTGTCCAGGGTTTCAAAATGTAACCTCTGGTATCAAATAGCTCATCTGCACAGGATATGGTGTCTCATGCCTGTAATCCCAGCACTCTGGGAGGCCATGTGGTATCTCACACCTTTAATCCCACCACTCTGGGAGGCCAAGGCAGGTGGATTACCTGAGGTCAGGAGTTCGAGACCAGCCTCGCCAACATGGTGAAACTCTGTCTCTACTAAAATACAAAAATTAGCCAAGCAAGGTGGTGGGTGCCTGTAATCCCAGCTACTCAGGAGACTGAGGCAGGAGAAACACCTGAACCTGGGAGGCGGAGGTTGTAGTGAGCCAAGATCAGGCCACTATATTCCAGCCTCGGGGACAGAGAAAAACTGTCTCAAAAAAAAAAAAAAAAACAGAAACCAAAGAAAATGCTCATTTGCAATTTAGAGACAGGAATTACACCCAGGAGCACCCATTATCTGCTCCCCTGGAGCCACAAACTGAGAAGGCAAAGGAGAGAGGACCAACCACACCTGGTGTCCCAACACCAATGGCTCCAGGAACCCAAACATACCTCCCACATCCTGGGCATGACTAAAATCAGTAACATCTTTCTGTTAACCAAAGAGTGTGAGGGTTAGGTTTACTTTTTTTTTTTTTTTTTTTTTTGAGACCAAGTTTAACAGTGTCAGCCAGGCTGTAGTGCAATATCGCAATCTCAGCTCACTGTAATCTCCACCTTCTGGGTTCAAGCAATTCTCCTGCCTCGGACTACTGAGCAACTAGGACTACGGGCATGCACCACCATGCCCAGGTAGTTTTTTTGTATTTTTAGTAGAAACTGGATTTCACGGCCGGGCACGGTGGCTCAAGCCTGTAATCCCAGCACTTTGGGAGGCCGAGGCGGGTGGATCACGAGGTCAAGGGATCGAGACCATCCTGGTCAACATGGTGAAACCCCGTCTCTACTAAAAATGCAAAAAATTAGCTGGGCATGGTGGCGCGTACCTGTAATCCCAGCTACTCAGGAGGCTGAGGCAGGAGAATTGCCTGAACCCAGAAGGCGGAGGTTGCGGTGAGCCGAGATCGCGCCATTGCACTCCAGCCTGGGTAACAAGAGCGAAACTGTCTCAAAAAAAAAAAAAACAACTGGATTTCACCATGTTGGCCAGGAGGGTCTTGATCTCCTAACCTCGTGATCCGCCCACCTAGGCCTCCCAAAGTGCCGGGATTACAGGCATGAGCCACCTCGCCTGGCCAGGTTTACTTTTATTCAAGAATGCTAATCTCAGTACTTTGGGAGGCCAGGTAGGTGGATCACCTGAGGTCAGGAGTTTCAGACCAGCCTGCAAACATGGTGAAACCCTATCTCTACTAAAAATGCAAAAATTAGCCAGGCATGGTGGCAGGCGCCTGTCATCTCAGCTTGGGAGGCTAAGGCTGGAGGCAGGAAAAGCACCAGAACCCGGGAGGTGGAGGCTGCAATGAGCCGAGATCGTGCCATTGCACTCCAGCCTGGGCAACAGAACAAGACTCTGTCTCAAAAAAAAAAAAAAAGAACACTTTGACGGTATGTTTTAAAATTATGAGGTCCTATTCCCCTCAATACCTTAGGTTCTTGTTTTTCAATGGCCTTCTTTAAAGAAGCTGCACACACCTGCTTTTCATTAAATCACACATGCATGGATAAACATGTATCATCTTTTATTTCCTAAATAGAGACAGGGTCTCCCTGTGTTGCCCAGGCTGGTCTCAAACTCCTAGGCTCAAGCCATCCTCCTGACTTGGCCTCCCAAAGTGCTGCAGTTACAGGTGTGAGCCACCATACCTGGCTACACATAACATCTTAAGCGCATTTCTTTTTTAATAATAATACTTAACAAGATAATCATCTTGGTTCCTTTGTTTTTATTGCTCTGCCCTTCGGGGTTAACTACATTTGTTAGATGACTCTCAAAAACTATTTCACTACCATTAAATTTTGTTTCGGTTTGCTTACATCAATATTTCAAATCCCAGAAATAAGATAATTATTGCTCGAGGTAAATAATCCACGTTTACAGCAACTTCCAACTCAAAATGGAAGAGGAATCCCTTAGAGAACACTTATTTCCTTATGGAAGTTTCCTCAACAACTCTAATAGGAATTTCAACTAAGTTAAAGTACTAACTTAAGCAGCACAAGACAGGATTGTCATCCTTCCCAGAAACACACTATTACAAGCAAAAACTACTACAAGCACACTATTACAGGAACACACCCTGCCTGCCAAGGTGTCTCCTAGGACAAAGCTGCTTGCCAGCTGACCATGACTTGTACTGCATATTTCAAAAGTGCGGCGAACAGAAAGGAGGCAAGAGAGATGTTATTTAAGCAAAAGCACAAAGCACCTGCTCAATGAAGAGGAACATAAACGGGAAAAAATACACGCACAGCATGCTTGGGACAATGTCACGTCCTGAAGACGCAGCAGCAAACAAAAACGACTGTACAATACTGACCCGCCCAAGAAGGAAAACAAGTACCACAAAACGTGACTGGAGACAAAACCTGTGTATCTGAGGCAGGACTCTGAAGCCAGTCTGCCCAGGGTCCAGTGCTGGTGCCCACTTCCAGCTGTGTGACCCTGGGCAAGTGGCCCAACTTCTTTGCACCTCAAATGACTTATCTCTGCCACCAGAGGCAGAAGAGCACAGCATCTCAGGCTTAAAGAGCACAAGGCTTTCTAAGTGGATCTAAGTGGAGCACACAGAAGAGCACCCAGCAGGTAGTACGTGTTTCATAACAATCCTTCCACAAAGCAAATCACACCTGTGCTAAACTCATCATGGGGGAGCGCTTCACAACACTCTCTGGCACACCGCAGCCAACGCAACCACATCCACGATATAAGCACATCCACAATATAACCACAGCCACGATATAACCACATCCACGATAGAAGCACATCCACGATATAACCACATCCACGACAGAAGCAAAAGCGGCTTAAGAGCTGCTCTCAGTCACTGCCCGGCAAGTGCAGGCGGCTGCAGCTCACAGACCAAGGGCCACAGACCACAACTTCTGCAGGCTTGCTTGGGACACACAGGCAGATAAGGAGACCACCTGAGGCCCACGCTGAGTCCCACAGAAGGCTCCGACCAACATGGGCAGAGAAGCCTTCTACTACAGGCGACAAATCTTACACCCTTGACCCAGTGGGTAAAAAAAAACCCTAAGAAAAGGCAGCTTTCTAAAACAATCATACTTCACTCAGATAAGCAATTAATTTTTAATAAGCACTCCTCATGCTGCTCTGCTGGGTGTTGTTAGGGTTCCTTCAGTTCCTCCCCTGGGTGCTATGAGGGTTCCACAAGCTGCTCCCCTGGGTGCTGTGAGGGTTTCTTATACTCCTCCCCTGGGTGCTGTCAGGGTTCCTCATGCACCCTTAGGTGCTATGGCAGCAGTGCAGAGCCAACACAGCTGCACAGTCTACTCAGTAAGAAAAACCACGAAGGAGCTACACGTGCCACGTCATGCACAAACCTCAGAACACCACGCCACAGAGATGTCACTGAAAATAGCACAAGTGAGGACTCCAAAACTCCTTCCCTCCAACAATGAAATGAGTAAGCTGGCAAAAAACTGTTAGAATCAACATCTTCACAACTATGGAATCTAATCAAAAACTTCTAACAAGTAGAGAACACCTAATGAAAAAGCTGCTCAATTTGGGCAGGAGAGAGCTTCGGTGATGAACTTACCTGCTCACACACCCCATCCCTGAAGACAGCAGCCCCCACTGCTGCTATAAAAGAGTGTGCTGCAGACCCTATTCACAAAGAAGTGGGTTGTACATTTTGACCTGTCTGGTAGGAATGTAAAATGGTGCAACTGCTGCTGAAATACTGTGGCAATTCCTCAAAAAGTAAACACAAAACTGTGATATGACACAGCAACTCCACTCCTAGGTATACACCCAAAAACTGTTCAAATGAAAACCTGTGAACACAGGCTCACAGCGGCACTATTCAAAACAGTATTAACTATTCAAAAAGGTATTAACAGGTCAGGCGTGGTGGCTCACACCTGTAATCCCAGCTCTTTGAGAGGCAGAGGCTGGCCAATCACCTGATGGGGAACAGCATGAGAGACCCTCATGGCACACAGGAAAGAAGCTTTTATAACCCTCACAGCACCCAGGGGAACAGCCTGAGGAACTCTAACAGCACCCAGGGAAGCAGGTTGTGGAACCCTCGCATACAGGGAAGCAGTCAGGAGTTCGAGGTCAGCCTGGCCAACATGCTAAAATCCTGTCTCTACTAAAAATACAAAAATTAGCCAGGCGTGGTGGTGTGCACCAGGTCCCAGCTACTCGGGAGGCTGAGGCAGGAGAATCACTTGAACTTGGGAGGCGGAGTTTGCAGTGAGCCAAGGTGGCACCATTGGCAGGGCATGCACTTTGGAAGGCCAAGGCAGGCAGATTACATGGTCAGGAGATTGACACCATCCTGGCTAACACAGTGAAAACACATCTCTACTAAAAAACACAAAAAAAATTAGCTGGGCGTGGTGGCACACACCTATAGTCCCAGCTACTTGGGAGGCTGAGGCAGAAGAATTGTATGAACCCAGGAGGTGGAGGCTGGGGTGAGCTGAAATTGCGCCACTGCACTCCAGTCTGGGCAATGGAGCAAGACTCCATCTAAAAAAAAAAAAAGGTGGAGGCCAGGTGCAGTGGCTGACACCTGTAATCCCAGCACTTTGGGAGGCAGAGGCAGGTGGATCACCTGAGATCAGGAGTTCCAGACCAGCCTGACCAACATGGTGAAACCCCTACAAAAATTAGCCGGGCACAGTGCTGCATGTCTGTAGATCCAGCAACTTTGGAGCCAGAGGCAGGAGAATCGCTTGGACCCAGAAGGTTGCTGCATTAAGCCGAGATCACGCCACTGCACTCCAGCCCGGGAGACAGAGCAAGACTCCGTCTCAAAAACAACGAAAAAGGTGAAAACAAGCCAAGCATCATTCAAGAGGTGAATAAACACAATGCCTACGCCCAGACAACGCAGCATTACTCACAACTCAACAAAAATAAAATTCCAAGACACACAACACAGATGAACCCCAAAAACATGTTAAAACATGCAAAAGAAGCCAGGCGCCGCTGAAGGCCATACATTATATGAATTAATTCCTATGAAGTCTCCAGAATAGACAGATTCAAAGTGACAGAGAGTCAACAAGTGGTTGTAAGACCTGGGGAAGCAGAAATACTCTGGAATAGATAATGGTGTGCTGCATGAAGCAGTAAGCGTACTGAAAGCCATGGAACTGTACACATCCCACAGTCACGGTGGTGGGGTCCATGGAACGGTACACATCCCACAGTCACGATGGTGGGGTCCATGGAATGGTACACATCCCACAGTCACGGTGGTAGGGTCCATGGAACGGTACACATCCCACGGTCACGGTGGTGGGGTCCATGGAACTGTACACATCCCCACAGTCACGATGGTGGGGTCCATGGAACGGTACACATCCCACAGTCACGGTGGTAGGGTCCATGGAACGGTACACATCCCACAGTCACGGTGGTGGGGTCCATGGAACGGTACACATCCCCACAGTCACGGTGGTGGGGTCCATGGAACTGTACACATCCCACAGTCACGGTGGTGGGGTCCATGGAATGGTACACATCCCACAGTCACGGTGATGGGGTCCATGGAACTGTACACATCCCACAGTCACGGTGGTGGGGTCCATGGAACGGTACACATCCCACAGTCACGGTGGTAGGGTCCATGGAACGGTACACATCCCACAGTCACGGTGGTGGGGTCCATGGAACGGTACACATCCCCACAGTCACGGTGGTGGGGTCCATGGAACTGTACACATCCCACAGTCACGGTGGTGGGGTCCATGGAATGGTACACATCCCACAGTCACGGTGATGGGGTCCATGGAACTGTACACATCCCACAGTCACGGTGGTGGGGTCCATGGAACTGTACACATCCCACAGTCACGGTGGTGGGGTCCATGGAACTGTACACATCCCACAGTCACGGTGGTGGGGTCCATGGAACTGTACACATCCCACAGTCACGGTGGTGGGGTCCATGGAACTGTACACATCCCACAGTCACGGTGGTGGGGTCCATGGAACTGTACACATCCCACAGTCACGGTGGTGCGGTCCATGGAACTGTACACATCCCCACAGTCACGGTGGTGGGGTCCATGGAACGGTACACATCCCACAGTCACGGTGGTGGGGTCCATGGAACGGTACACATCCCACAGTCACGGTGGTGGGGGTCCATGGAACTGTACACATCCCCACAGTCACGGTGGTGGGGTCCATGGAACTGTACACATTCCACAGTCACGGTGGTGGGGTCCATGGAACTGTACACATCCCCACAGTCACGGTGGTGGGGTCCATGGAACTGTACACCTCCCCACAGTCACGGTGGTGGGGTCCATGGAACTGTACACATCCCACAGTCACGGTGGTGGGGTCCATGGAACTGTACACATCCCACAGTCACGGTGGTGGGGTCCATGGAACTGTACACATCCCCACAGTCACGGTGGTGCGGTTTTGTTACACGAATCTTACCTCAACAAAATTAAAGTCATATGTCAGACTCAAAAGACTATAGCCTGTGTAATTCCATTAGTATGAAATTCTAAAATAAGCAAAACTAATCCATAATGACAGAAAGCGGACTGGCGCTTCTTGGGGCAGTCAAGGGTTCTGGTTACAAATGGACATTCTGCGGCAATGGAAATGTTCTATGTAAATCTGGTGCTTAATACATAGGATAATAAAACTGTCAAACTCATCCTACTGTACCTTATAGAATGGGTGCTTTCATTATATAAAGTATACTGGTATCAGCATCACCGAAGAAATCACAGGTAAATATGAAATGCGCAAATGCAAAGCTGAATGGAACCATGGAAACCAACACACAATTGTCAGATTCACACCAAGCACACAGCTGAGAATGCACCTCGCAATGAGTTACTCCAAAGAACGATGTCCTGGCCAGAGCCCTGGAGACCCCACTCCCAGGGATGGGAGAAAGCAGCCATCTATCTACCTGCAGCTCTGCTCTCAGACACCACTGCTGTGGGGTGGCCCCAGAAAAGCAGCAATGCAAAAAGAAAAGCTTTCTGAAATGATTTTTTAAAGGTTTAATCAAAATAAAACTCAATCCATTTCCTTCAAAACATATACTCCTGTTGTTGTCCTTGAGCACTTGCTTTACATAATTTAGATGTGTGGATTTCATTTCTTAGGAATAACACACTATGCATTAAAACAATACTTTGCTACGCTTTCACTGCTGATTCTGCAGTTCCACTGGAAGGCTGAACATCACTCTGGCACGTACAGACATGTTCCATTAATCATCTCCAAGCCTGCTTGCTACAAACAAGCTGTTTCATTCAACAGTATCTCCTTAAACAAAATCCAAGCTTGCCTTGCCTTAGGCAAGCAAAACTTGATTTAAATTCCAAAACAGGGAGCCAGCCTGCTGCTGGCCATTGCGAGTCCTGGGCCACAGCTTCCCACTGCCAACTGGCTGCCTGCACCTGCTCTGCGCCCCTGCCTCACAAAGCCGCCAACTGGTCCTGTCTTTCCTCAGGGATCCTGGCACTGGCAAGGGAATGCAGAAAACCTGCACCACTGTGACCTACACTTTTCTTCAGGAAAACTTCCATGTCATGAAAAGAACCCAGATTCACAGCAGTGAATCTGAAAACTACATTAAAGGAGGGAAGACTCTGCCAGATGAAACAGCCATGAATGTATTTACTCACATGGGAAATGGGTCAGACAATGGCTGCCAAGGCTAGGGATAAATTCTTATGGATGAGTTTCTAAGAAATCAAGACAATCTTCAAGGTTGGGCCAAGAGCATGGATGGGAAAGGCAGATGTTCACCTGGTTCTGTTTTCTGACCATAACAACAAGATCTGTATCAAAGGATGCCTTGAGAGGAGAGAATGGTGAAAGTGAAGAGAACAAGGAGTGTTTGGGGAATTGATTTCTGACCCATCTTCAAGATAACAAAAACAATTATTGACTCACACAAAGAAATCAGGAAAGTCAAGAAAATAGATGCTTCCAAACCTGTTGATGAAGTTTTGGTTAAAGCTGTGAAAATTTCCAACAAGAAAAACTAACCCTAACCCTAAAAGCAACCTTTTTTTTTTTTTTGAACCACACCAACCCTCTTAAAACTTTAAAATTTCCAACCTTAATGTAAATTTGTGGACCAAATTTCAAAACAACTTTTTGTGAATTCAGCTCCTGCATGATACGTTTGGTAAATAACTAAAAAGTTGATTTCTAGCACTGTTTCAGTATTTACCAAATAACTGATCATTTTGTATAAAAAGGTTTTTTTAAAAAGGCCAGGAACAGTGCCTCATGCTCATAATCCCAGCACAGTGGGAAGCCTAGGCAAGAGCCTACGCTTTAGGCCAGGCATCTGAGACCAGCTTGGGCAACAGACCAAGACCCTGTATCTACAAATAAGAAAAAATTAGCTGGGCATGATGGTCCTGCCTGCAGTCCCAGCTACTCAGGGGGCTGAGCCCAGGAAGTCAAGATTGCAGTTAGCCAAAATCGTGTCACTACACTCCACCCTGTACCTCCAAGCAAGACCCTGTATCAAAAAATAAAAAGGAAGGTTTTGTTTACTATACACCTTGTACAACACAGTAGGAAAGGGAGTGTTCTTTGCTTCCAAGATGTTGGGTGGCTGGGGGCAGTGTGAGTTCAGGGCCAGGCAGGTTGCCAGCTCTCCACAGATGTAATATGAGGGTGTAGCATGGGTCAAATCTAGAGGCCTGTGCTCCTTATATTCCATTATTAATCATGATTCAGCTGATCTCAACACATCTCCTTGCAGTGGAGCCTTGAAAGGCACGTGCTAGACACATGTTATGATGATTCAGTTACCTTTTTGGCAACCCTTCAAAGGTTTGTTTTCTAGATTAAATTTAGAATTGAAATAAATTGAAAGAAGCAATCCCACTGGGTGCAGAGGCTTACACCTGTAATCCCAGCACTTTGGGAGGCCAAGGAGGGCAGATCACCTGAGGTCAGGAGATCGAGACCAGCCTGGCCAACGTGGTGGCCAGTCAGTAACTCATTACAGTCTCTTCCAGGAAGCCAGATTCACCTCAATACAAAGATTGGTGGCCAATATGTTAGCAATACTTAGGGATATTTTGTTGTCTAATGGCAAGTACGTTGAACAACTTATCATTAATAACTAAATTTTATAACTACTCGTATCATGTAAAAACATCCATTAAGGAATCAGACTTTTTTTTTTTTTTAGGCAGTCTCACATTTCTGCCCAGGCTGGAGTGCGATGGCATGATCTCATCTCTCTGCATCTTCCACCTCCCAGGTTCAAATAATTCTCCCGCCTCAGCCTCCTGAGTAGCTGGGATTACAGGTGCCTGCCACCATGCCCAGCTTTCTTTTTGTGTGTGTGTATTTTTAGCAGAGCTGGGGTTTCACCATGTTGGCCGGGCTGGTCTCAAACTCCTGATCTCAAATGATCCATCCGCCTTGGCCTCCGCCTCCCAAAGTGCTGGGATTACAGGGGTGGGCCACCACATCCGGCCCAAAGAAAATGATTTTTAAATCTTCTTAAATAGCTGTGGAAACAGTATTCAAGAAAATAAAATTTAAATGCAAAGTTTTAACTATTACATTGCCTTTTTTTTTTTTTTTTAGATGGACTTTTACTCTTGTCATCCAGGCTGGAGTGCAGTGGCACGGTCTTGGCTGACTGCAGCCTCTGCCTCCTGGGTTGAAGCAATTCTGCCTCAGCCTCCCAAGTAGCTGGGACTACAGGTGCCCACCACCATGCCCGGCTAACTTTTGCATTTTTAGTAGAGATGGGGTTTCACTATGTTGGCCAGGCTGGTCTTGAACTCCTGACCTCAAGTGATCCACCCACCTCCGGCCTCCCAAAGTGCTCAGATTACAAGCATGAGCCACTGCACCCCACCTAAGAGTATTCCTAACAGATGAGCAAGGAAATCTGTCCCACTGGAATCTAATTATTATACTAACACTGTGAAAGCAACCTGACAGTTTCTAAGGAGACTGCCCAGGTGCTTTGCCTGGTTTCCTCAGATGTCTTTCTGTGGCATCTGAGAACAGAAACTTGTTGACTGCGACTAATGTGACTTCACTTGTGTGGCCATTCCATTTGTTGGAAACAGTCACTAGTAACTTTTTTTAGTTTCTCTAAAGAGCCAGGATTTTCTTAAATTAACACTATTTCCATTCAGTGCTATTAGATATGTAACTGTGGCCCAGAATGGGGTGCAGTGGTACAGTCATGGCTCACTGCAGCTTCAAACTCCTGGGCTCAAGGGATCCTCCTGCCTATCCTCCCAAGTCTCTGGGACTACAGATATAAGCCACTAGGCCCAGCTACATTTTTTTTTAAAGAGAAAGGGCCTCACTATGTTGCCCCGGCTTGTCTCAAACTCTTGGGATCAAGTGATTCTCCTGCCTTAGCCTCCCAAAGTGCCAGCCAAGTATATCTTCTGTATCTTAAAATATCTCAAATCCACCCAACACCATTACTGAAGCAGCAGCCCTCAACAATCTTCATTAATTATAACTAACAACCAAATGGTTTTCCGCCTGGGAACAGACAGTCTCTAATCCAGCAACACACCGACTAGGATCTCTAAGATCAAAGCCTTCCTTATTGCACACTAAGACATTTTTGCAAGGAGGGCCAGGGAGTGCAGAGGCATCTGCTCACAAACTGCAGGGGTGAGCGGCTCCAATCTACAACCCGAGGCACCACATTCTCCATCACCACGGCCACAAGTAAAATCTACCACCTGGGAAACACTTCAGGACACAGTCTGGACAAAGAAAAGCACAGGAAACAACAACAGGAAAAGACAAAAGTGACTGTATTAGTGAGAAGTTACAAATGTGACTGTATTAGTGAGAGGATACAAATGTGACTGTATTAGTGAGAGGTTACAAATGTGACTGTATTAGTGAGAGGTTACAAATGTGACTGTATTAGTGAGAAGATACAAATGTGACTGTATTAGTGAGAGGTTACAAATGTGACTGTATTAGTGAGAAGATACAAATGTGACTGTATTAGTGAGAAGATACAAATGTGACTGTATTAGTGAGAGGATACAAATGTGACTGTATTAGTGAGAAGTTACAAATGTGACTGTATTAGTGAGAAGATACAAATGTGACTGTATTAGTGAGAGGATACAAATGTGACTGTATTAGTGAGAGGATACAAATGTGACTGTATTAGTGAGAAGTTACAAATGTGACTGTATTAGTGAGAAGATACAAATGTGACTGTATTAGTGAGAAGTTACAAATGTGACTGTATTAGTGAGAAGATACAAATGTGACTGTATTAGTGAGAAGTTACAAATGTGACTGTATTAGTGAGAAGATACAAATGTGACTGTATTAGTGAGAGGTTACAAATGTGACTGTATTAGTGAGAGGATATAAATGTGACTGTATTAGTGAGAAGTTACAAATGTGACTGTATTAGTGAGAAGATACAAATGTGACTGTATTAGTGAGAAGTTACAAATGTGACTGTATTAGTGAGAGGATACAAATGTGACTGTATTAGTGAGAGGATACAAATGTGACTGTATTAGTGAGAAGATACAAATGTGACTGTATTAGTGAGAAGATACAAATGTGACTGTATTAGTGAGAAGTTACAAATGTGACTGTATTAGTGAGAGGATACAAATGTGACTGTATTAGTGAGAGGTTACAAATGTGACTGTATTAGTGAGAGGTTACAAATGTGACTGTATTAGTGAGAAGATACAAATGTGACTGTATTAGTGAGAGGTTACAAATGTGACTGTATTAGTGAGAAGATACAAATGTGACTGTATTAGTGAGAGGATACAAATGTGACTGTATTAGTGAGAGGTTACAAATGTGACTGTATTAGTGAGAAGATACAAATGTGACTGTATTAGTGAGAGGTTACAAATGTGACTGTATTAGTGAGAGGATACAAATGTGACTGTATTAGTGAGAGGTTACAAATGTGACTGTATTAGTGAGAGGATACAAATGTGACTGTATTAGTGAGAGGATACAAATGTGACTGTATTAGTGAGAAGTTACAAATGTGACTGTATTAGTGAGAAGATACAAATGTGACTGTATTAGTGAGAGGATACAAATGTGACTGTATTAGTGAGAGGATACAAATGTGACTGTATTAGTGAGAAGTTACAAATGTGACTGTATTAGTGAGAAGATACAAATGTGACTGTATTAGTGAGAAGTTACAAATGTGACTGTATTAGTGAGAAGATACAAATGTGACTGTATTAGTGAGAAGTTACAAATGTGACTGTATTAGTGAGAAGATACAAATGTGACTGTATTAGTGAGAGGTTACAAATGTGACTGTATTAGTGAGAGGATATAAATGTGACTGTATTAGTGAGAAGTTACAAATGTGACTGTATTAGTGAGAAGATACAAATGTGACTGTATTAGTGAGAAGTTACAAATGTGACTGTATTAGTGAGAGGATACAAATGTGACTGTATTAGTGAGAGGATACAAATGTGACTGTATTAGTGAGAGGATACAAATGTGACTGTATTAGTGAGAAGATACAAATGTGACTGTATTAGTGAGAAGATACAAATGTGACTGTATTAGTGAGAAGTTACAAATGTGACTGTATTAGTGAGAGGATACAAATGTGACTGTATTAGTGAGAGGATACAAATGTGACTGTATTAGTGAGAGGATACAAATGTGACTGTATTAGTGAGAAGATACAAATGTGACTGTATTAGTGAGAAGATACAAATGTGACTGTATTAGTGAGAGGATACAAATGTGACTGTATTAGTGAGAGGATACAAATGTGACTGTATTAGTGAGAGGATACAAATGTGACTGTATTAGTGAGAGGATACAAATGTGACTGTATTAGTGAGAGGATACAAATGTGACTGTATTAGTGAGAGGATACAAATGTGACTGTATTAGTGAGAGGATACAAATGTGACTGTATTAGTGAGAGGATACAAATGTGACTGTATTAGTGAGAGGATACAAATGTGACTGTATTAGTGAGAGGATACAAATGTGACTGTATTAGTGAGAGGATACAAATGTGACTGTATTAGTGAGAGGATACAAATGTGACTGTATTAGTGAGAAGATACAAATGTGACTGTATTAGTGAGAGGATACAAATGTGACTGTATTAGTGAGAGGATACAAATGTGACTGTATTAGTGAGAGGATACAAATGTGACTGTATTAGTGAGAGGATACAAATGTGACTGTATTAGTGAGAGGATACAAATGTGACTGTATTAGTGAGAAGATACAAATGTGACTGTATTAGTGAGAGGTTACAAATGTGACTGTATTAGTGAGAAGATACAAATGTGACTGTATTAGTGAGAGGATACAAATGTGACTGTATTAGTGAGAGGATACAAATGTGACTGTATTAGTGAGAGGATACAAATGTGACTGTATTAGTGAGAGGATACAAATGTGACTGTATTAGTGAGAGGATACAAATGTGACTGTATTAGTGAGAGGATACAAATGTGACTGTATTAGTGAGAAGATACAAATGTGACTGTATTAGTGAGAGGTTACAAATGTGACTGTATTAGTGAGAAGATACAAATGTGACTGTATTAGTGAGAGGATACAAATGTGACTGTATTAGTGAGAGGATACAAATGTGACTGTATTAGTGAGAGGATACAAATGTGACTGTATTAGTGAGAGGATACAAATGTGACTGTATTAGTGAGAGGATACAAATGTGACTGTATTAGTGAGAGGATACAAATGTGACTGTATTAGTGAGAGGATACAAATGTGACTGTATTAGTGAGAGGATACAAATGTGACTGTATTAGTGAGAGGATACAAATGTGACTGTATTAGTGAGAGGATACAAATGTGACTGTATTAGTGAGAGGATACAAATGTGACTGTATTAGTGAGAGGATACAAATGTGACTGTATTAGTGAGAGGATACAAATGTGACTGTATTAGTGAGAGGATACAAATGTGACTGTATTAGTGAGAGGATACAAATGTGACTGTATTAGTGAGAGGATACAAATGTGACTGTATTAGTGAGAGGATACAAATGTGACTGTATTAGTGAGAGGATACAAATGTGACTGTATTAGTGAGAGGTTACAAATGTGACTGTATTAGTGAGAGGTTACAAATGTGACTGTATTAGTGAGAGGATACAAATGTGACTGTATTAGTGAGAAGATACAAATGTGACTGTATTAGTGAGAGGTTACAAATGTGACTGTATTAGTGAGAAGATACAAATGTGACTGTATTAGTGAGAAGATACAAATCTGACTGTATTAGTGAGAGGTTACAAATGTGACTGTATTAGTGAGAAGATACAAATGTGACTGTATTAGTGAGAGGTTACAAATGTGACTGTATTAGTGAGAAGATACAAATGTGACTGTATTAGTGAGAGGTTACAAATGTGACTGTATTAGTGAGAGGATACAAATGTGACTGTATTAGTGAGAAGATACAAATGTGACTGTATTAGTGAGAGGTTACAAATGTGACTGTATTAGTGAGAAGATACAAATGTGACTGTATTAGTGAGAAGATACAAATGTGACTGTATTAGTGAGAGGTTACAAATGTGACTGTATTAGTGAGAAGATACAAATGTGACTGTATTAGTGAGAGGTTACAAATGTGACTGTATTAGTGAGAAGATACAAATGTGACTGTATTAGTGAGAAGATACAAATGTGACTGTATTAGTGAGAGGTTACAAATGTGACTGTATTAGTGAGAAGATACAAATGTGACTGTATTAGTGAGAGGTTACAAATGTGACTGTATTAGTGAGACGTTACAAATGTGACTGTATTAGTGAGAAGATACAAATGTGACTGTATTAGTGAGAGGATACAAATGTGACTGTATTAGTGAGAGGTTACAAATGTGACTGTATTAGTGAGAAGATACAAATGTGACTGTATTAGTGAGAAGATACAAATGTGACTGTATTAGTGAGAGGTTACAAATGTGACTGTATTAGTGAGAAGATACAAATGTGACTGTATTAGTGAGAGGTTACAAATGTGACTGTATTAGTGAGACGTTACAAATGTGACTGTATTAGTGAGAAGATACAAATGTGACTATTAGTGAAAAGTTACAAAGGTGACCATATTAAGAAAAGTTACAAAGGTGACTATATTAGTGAGAAGATACAAATGTGACTATATTACTGAAAAGTTACAAATGTGACTATATTAGTGAAAAATTACAAATGTGACCATATTAATGAAAAGTTATGGCCACTGCACTCCAGCTTGAGTGACACAGCAAGACTGTCTCAAAAACAAAAGTTAGCCAAATGCGACATGGTGCCCTAGGTTGTATCCTGGGACAGAAAGAACATGAAGTTGGGAGTGGTGGCATGGACGCTTGTAACTGCTCAGGAGGCTGCGACAGGAGGAACGGCCTTAGGAGTGGAGCTAGAGACTGCACCCCAGCCTGGAAGATTAAGATTCTGTGTCCAAAAACAAAAAGAGTTAAAACGTCTGTGCATCAAGGACAATAAAAAAGTGAAAAAGCAACCCATGATGTCAGAAAACATCTGTAAACAATGGATCTGATAAGGGACTGAAAACCAGATATTTAACTCCTACAACTGAAATATAAGAAAAGAGCCCAATTTTAAAATGGGCTAAAAACAGACATTTCTCCAAAGACATACAAATAATAAGTACACGCAAAGACGCTCAACGTCGATATTAGAGAAGTGAAAATCACACCCATTAAGATGCTACTAGCAAAAATGAAGGAAAAAGAAAAAAAAACAAGATGAGGATGTGGAGAAATTGGAACCTTTTGCACTGTTACAAATATAAAATAGGCCGGGCACTGTGACTCATGCCTGTAATCCCAGCAGTTTGGGAGGCCAAGGTGGGCGGATCACGAGGGCAGGAGATGGAGAGCATTCTGGCCGACATGATGAAACCCGTCTCTAATAAAAATACAAAAACCAGCTGGGTGTGGTGGCGTGCACTTGTAATCCCAGTCACTTGGGAGGCTGAGGCAGGAGAATTGCAGTGAGCTGAGATTGCCCCACAACACTCAAGTCTGGGCAGTAGAGCAAGACTAAGTCAAAACACACACACACACACACACACACACACACACACACACACGGAGTTTCAAAAAAAAAATAATATAAAACAGTACAGCCTCTGTGTAAAACAGTATGAAAGTTCCTTAAAAAATTAAAATTGGGAAGGGTACAGTGGCCCATGCCTCTAATTCCAGCACTCTAAGAGGCTGAGGCGGGGACATCACTTGAGGCCAGGAGTTCAAGATCAATCTGGCCAACACAGTGAAATCCTGTCTATACTAAAAATACAAAAATTAGTTGGGCGTGGTAACATGCGTGTATTTCCAGCTACTCAGGAGGCTGAGATGTGGGAATCACTTGAAAAGCAGAGGCTGTAGTGGGCTGAGATCATGCCACTGCACTCAAGTCCAGGTGACAGAGGTAGACTACTTCTCAAAAAAATATAATAAAAGGCCACATGCAGAGGTCAAGGTGGGTGGATCACGAGGTCAGGAGTTTGAGACCAGCCTGGCCAAGATGGTGAGACCATGTCTCCACTAAAAATATAGAAATTAGCCGGGCATGGTGGCACGCACCTGTAATCCCAGCTACTTGGGAGGCTGAGGCAGGAGAATCGCTTGAACCCGAGAGGCAGAGATTGCAATGAGCCAAAATCACACCACTGTGCTCCAGCCTGGGCAACATGTGAGACTCCGTCTCAAAACAAAAAGAAGAAAAAAGAAAATAAACAATTACCATAAGATCCATAATTCTACTTCAAAGAGCTATATGCCTTTGGGTATATATCCAAAAGCAGCAAAGGAATTTTAACATATATTTGTATGCCCCTCCCTTGTTCATAGTAGCATTAATTACCACAGCCAAAAGGTGGAAGCAACGCCAGTGTCCATCAACAGAGGAACAGAGAATGAAAATGTGGCACAGGAAGGAAATTCTACATGTCACTGCACAAAAATTCAAGGAAATTAATGATGTGTCTCTAGGATGTATTCAAATGAAGGATTTGACCCTGGATACTGGCACTAAAACATACTAAAATCCAAAGTCAAAACATCGAATTATTTATAGCAGGATATCGTTATGACATATGCAGCGAAAGGAAACTGTGAGCATTATTTCTAAATCAATCACACCAAACAAATTCAGGCAACTGTGAGTTCCAAAACAGCATGATGGGGGCCGTCTACCATACCCACATCCCAAGCCCCATGTCCCTCTGGGAACACAGCCTCTATGCCACTTAATTCTGTGACTGCAACAGCACTTGTCCACTTGCAAGTAATGGGCTGCCCCTCCAAGCAGTATCAGATGCAGTTCAAAGTGATGCCTCCGTAGTCTGTGACAAAAATTACAGACAGTGACCACGGTATGAGCTGAAATTCCAGTAACAGAAGCAGCTGCTTTCTCTGTGATATCTGCAGACCGTAATAAAAATGAAGGCAAATTCCCAGGAAATGCTGGGTTTTGGGGGAAAGAGAGGACCATGACAATTGGCAATGGAGCTGAATACACTGCCACCAAATAGTCGTCTCTGCACTGGCATCATAGCAGCCACTCTAACAGCAGTGACACAAGGACCATCCAGCAGTCATCAGTAACCAACTGCACTACTTCCAGAAGCCAATGGCTGGTAAGTGCGACACACTCACAAGACTAAGCTGCAACACATCTTGAAATAAACTTACCCACTGCAAGAGGTGAAGTGAAAGTTTGCTCAAAAATAAAGCCACTCAAAATAAAATTTGAAGGCCGGGTGCGGTGGCACGCCTATAATCCCAGCACTTTGGGAGGCCGAGGTGGGTAGATCATGAGGTCAAGAGATCCAGACCATCCTGGCCAACAAGGTGAAACCCTGTCTCTACTAAAAATACAAAAAATTAGCTGGGCATGGTGGCGCACACCTGTAGTCCCAGCTACTCGGGAGGCTGAGGCAGGAGAATTGCCTGAACCCAGGAGGCGGAGGTTGCGGTGAGCCGAGATCGCGCCATTGCACTCCACCCTGGATAACAAGAGCGAAACTCCGTCTCAATCAATCAATAAAATTTGAACTGGGTGCAATGGCTCATGCCTGTAATCCCAGCACTTTGAGAGGCTGAGGAAAGTGGATCACCTGAGGTCAGGAGTGTAAGACCAGCCTGACCAACCCCCTTCTCTACTGAAAACACAAAAAAATTAGCCAGGCATGGTGGCGGGTGCCTGAAATCCCAGTTACTGGGAGGCTGAGCAGGAGAATTGTTTGAACCCGGGAAGTGGAGGTTTCAGTGAGCCAAGATCATGCCATTGCACTTCAGCCTGGGTGACAGAGCAAGACTCAGTCAGACACACACCACACACACACACACACACACACACACACAAAAAAAATTAAATTTGACACTGAGCACAGTAGCTCACGCAAGTAACCCCAGCACTATGGGAGGCCAAAGCAGATTGGCTGCTTGAGGCCAGGAGGTTGAGACTACAGAGAGCTGCACCCCAGCCTGGGCAAGACGGCAAGACTCTGTCTCAAAATAAGTAAACAAAAATTGAATTTGACCTGCAGGGGATGGTCACAACTGAGGAATCTGAGCTATGGGGGTGAACTGTTCAACTGAAGACTCTGATCCACAGGAATAAACTGATCCAAAAGGGAAATATGCAGTCACAAAAGGACAAACATTGTATGACTCCCCCTTCATAGGAGAGATGCGTAGAGGAGTGACTTCAGTGAGACAAAAACTAGAGCAGAGGTTGCCGGGATTGTGGGGAGAGGGGATGAAGAATTAGTGTTAATGGGGACACAGGGTCATCTGGGAAGACGAAGAAGTTCTGGAGAGAGATGGTGGTGATGGCTCCACACAATGTGAATCGAATACCAGACAACTGCAACTCAAAAATGGGAGAAACTGTTAAGTTTTATACTGCTGGGCTCAAGCAATCCTTCCCCTCAGCCTCCTGGATAGCTGGGACCACAGGCACATGTCACCACGCTTGGCTAATTTTTATATTTTTTGTAGAAACGGGGTTTCCCCATGTTGCCCAGGCTGGTCTTGAACTCCTCTGCTCAAGTTATCTGTCTGCCTCGGCCTCCCAAAGTGCTGAGATCACAGGCGTGAGCCACCACACCCCACGTAATAATTCCATTTTAATACAAATTTATTAAACAAGGAGAAATTCATAGGATTATTAACTATACCATCTTATTTAGGCTACTGAATTTCATCCTCTAAATAAATATGCATCTTTTTACACTAATAATTATGGTCATTTCGATTGAAACGTTAAGTTTTAAAAACCAGGGTTCACAGTTAAGCCTCTGTCTCCCAGCAGCTCAGCTCTCAGATGCTGAGCAGACTGAGTCACTGCCCTCTTCCTCCTCTGACACTCCATTGTGCAGACCTGCAGAGCATCTACTGCAGAAGCCCATCCCAGCATCTCTTAATCACTGGTATACATCCGTCTGTCACAGCTTCATTTTATAAAGAGCCACACTGGCTAAATCAGTGTTTTTAATAATTTCAACATAGTATTCCATGGCAAACCATCTTGTTCACATTTAACTCAAAATTAACTCCTTACCTTACCACACAAGCAATAGATTAATGCTCCCATGGCTTTCTATTTACAGAAAAAATTAACTTTTTCAAAACACCTATGGTAGAAGTGCTTCCTGTTCACATTGCAATTCTATTTACAAGAAATAACAGTACTATGAAACTATCATATCACAAAGGTAATGCCAGGTGCAGTGGCTCACACTTGTAATCCCAACAGGGAGTAGTGCAGTTTGTTACTCATTTTGAAAGCGTGAGGTGGGCGGATCACTTGAAGTCAGGAGTTCCAGACCAGCCTGGCCAATAAGGTGAAATCCCCGTCTCTACTAAAAATTTAAAAAAATTAACCAGGCATGGTGGCAGGAGCCTGCAGTCCCAGCTATTCAGGAAGCTGAGACAGGAGAATCGCTTGAATCCGGGAGGCGGAGGCTGCAGTGAGCCAAGATCGTACCACTGCACTCCAGCCTGGGCGACAGAGTGGGACTCCATCTTAAAAGAAAAAAAAGATCACAATGGTGGAAACTATCCCTCTCAGTAAAATTTCTTAAAGAAAGAAACATTTTGAGAAGAATGAATCTGTAACGACTCTGGAAAACAGAAGAATCATATGCCAATAGTTGACTAGAATTAAGTACCTAAATTAACAGAAAGCAAATGAGATCAGACAGACAAGTCTAGAGAAACCAGAAATCAAACTCTGCAGGACGAAGCTGCAGAGATCAAACGATACAGAATAAAGAGCTACAGAGATCAAACTCTACAGAAAGTCAGGACTGCTGCAGAGCAAGAGCAAGCTTCAAGGGCAAAAACCAATAAAGCTACACAGTTACAAGTTCATCTACTATGATGGGGCAACCATCTGAGGTTCAGGGGCCAAATATGGCCCAACAGCTTTTTTTAGACAGTCCATAGGCTAAGAATGAGGTTTATATTTATACTAGTTGAAAAAGAAAATAGTATCTTGTGATAAGTGAAAATTATATGAAATTCGAATTTCAGCATCATTACTTTTAACTGGAAAACATTTAGGCTCATTTAAGTGTGGCCCACGGTTCCTTCCATGATATCACAGCAGAGCTAAACAGCTATCAGAGAACATGTGGCCCAGAGGTCTAGGACATACCTACTATCTGGCCCTTTACAGAAAAACAGAGACCGATTTCTAAAGACAAGTCTGCCTATTAAAAGAGCTGCAAAATGTTAGCCAATAAAAAAAAGTCACAATCTAGACCCTAAAAATGTCAGACTCCCACATATAACAAAAAATTCTACAAGTTTCCATAACGTCCTAAAAAGTATACCTACAAAAGAATCATGAGGGCCGGGCGCGGTGGCTCACGCCTGTAATCCCAGTACTTTGGGAGGCCGAGGCGGGTGGATCACGAGGTCAAGAGATTGAGACCATCCTGGTCAACATGGTGAAACCCCGTCTCTACGAAAGATACAAAAAATTAGCTGGGCATGGTGGTGCATGCCTGTAATCCCAGCTACTCAGGAGGCTGAGGCAGGAGAATTGCCTGAACCCAGGAGGTGGAGGTTGTGGTGAGCCGAGATCGCACCATTGCACTCCAGCCTGGGCAACAAGAGCGAAGCTCTGTCAAAAAAAAGAATCATGAATTAGACTGGCTTCGGACTTCTCTCTCACCTTTACAGAAGAGGCCACAACAGAGAACAAGGGCGGCACACTTCTGCCGTGAAGAGCAGACAGTCCACCAAGGCCTTACTGTGCCACACTCTGCCCGCCCGCACACATCAGCGGAATACCTGCCTTCAGCTGCTCAGCAGGTGGCAACGCTTGCTCCTCCGGTATTCCACCATGAGACAAAGTAAAAAGTCTCTTCTCAGTGTCCACCGGCACACAACTCCCATGTACTCCTGGCACGTCACGTGTACTAGTGAAAGAAGATTCCTCTGCTCCACAGCCACCATCACCCATTTTTTTTTTTGAGACAGCATCTTGCTCTGTTGCCCAGGCTGGAGTGCAGTGCAGCAATTTCAGCTCACTGCAAACTCCGCCCCCCGGGGTTCAAGTGATTCTCCTGCCTCAGCCTCTAGAGTAGCTGAGATTACAGGTGCATGCCAACACGCCCCGCTAATTTTTGTATTTTTAGTAGAGATGGGGTTTCACCATCTTGGCCAGGCTGATCTCAAACTCCCGACCTCGTGATCCGCCCATGTCGGCCTCCCAAAGTGCTTGGATTATGTGAGCCACCGAGCCCGGCCACCACCATCACACTTTCTACAAGGTCAGGGTGCTGACCACGAGAGGGACCAATAAAGGAGGCTGTGTCATAAATTCGACAAGGTGCCCAGATAAAGACGCTGGCAGAACCTGCTGCATGGGCAGTGGGCTCAGTCACATGTGGTGAACACAGGAGAGCACAGGCAGCCCCCTTGGTAACGAGCGCACATCTGCTGACAGTTCAATTCTCTGAAAAGTAAGTGGTTCTCTTATTTATCACACCCAAAAGACACAATTCCCATTTATGTGAAATGTTCACAGTAGGCAAATACACAGAAGTGCAAAGTAGGGTGCCAGCAGCCAGGGAAGCGGGGAAGGGGGACTGATGGCACAGGGGACCTTATGAGCATAAAATTGTTCTGGAATTTGACAGTGCTGATGGGTGCACAATATAATGAATATACTAACAAGCACTGAACTGTGAGGTTTAAATGGTAAATTTTGCATTCTGCGAACTATATGTTACTTATTTTGTAATTTCAAAAGGAAAGTCATCACCCCACAGGGTAAAATTCCTAATGCCAGGCATCCAATAAAAATCACTACGCATGCAAAGAAGGAAAAAAATGCAAGCCTCCGAGAATCATGATTAGTGCTCAAAAAAACAAATACAAACCATAATCAGAGGAAATAAAATCATCAAACCAACTTAGAACTGAAACAGGTGCCAAAGTTAGCAGAAAAAGACATTAAAAGCTGTGGTAACTGAATTTCACATGTACGTCGGAAGACATAAAAAAGACAACTCGTGGCAGCCAAACATAAAAGATGCAGATCATGGTGTGGGCAGTAGGGGCCTTCCCACTACTCCAATTTGTCCAAGAGTTACTTTCAGAGCTCCATCGTTAGCTCCTGCTCCCCTCCCTGAAGGTCGGTGGCTGGAGAGGAAAGCTCTAGCCCTCTAATAATCACTCTGTCTTCCTGGTGGCCAGCCCTACCCTGTCAGTTCGAGAGTTTAAACTCTGGCGTGATCTGAAAGCAGCTAGTTATGAGTAACAAACAACATCCTATCACTCAAGAAATTCCAAAGGTTGCCAGAACTCCGTATCAGGAGTGAGAAGGTGGGGGAGACAGACAACACATAAACTTTTATTGACCAAAGTTGCCAAACCAACAAGCTGCAATTAAGCCAGGTAAGTGGCTCACGTCTGTAATCCCAGAACTTGGGGAGGCCAAGACAGGTGGATTGCTTGGGCCCAGGAGTTCAAGACCAGCCTGGGCAACTTGAGTAAAAAATTTCTACAAGATTGGGCGCGGTGGCTCACGCCTATAATGCCAGCACTTTGGGAGGCCGAGGCAGGTGGATCACTAGGTCAAGAGATTGAGACCATCCTGGTCAACATGGTGAAACCCCGTCTCTACTAATAATACAAAATTTAGCTGGGCATGGTGGCGCAGCCTGTAGTCCCAGCTACTCGGGAGAGGCTGAGGCAGGAGAATTGCTTCAACATAGGAGGTGGAGGTTGCGGTGAGCCAAGATCGCGCCATTGCACTCCAGTCTTGGTAATGAGCGCGAAACTCCGTCTCAAAAAAAAAATTTTTCTACACAAAAAAATACAATGATTAACTATGTGGCTAATTAGTACGCCAGAAGGCCCTTGCTGCCCGTATCTTTTATGTTTGGCTGCTACTGAGTGCATGCCACCTGCAGTCCCAGCTACTTGGGAGGCTGAGGTGGGAGAAATGCCTGAACCCAGGAAGCTGAGGCTGCAGTGAGCTGTGATGGCATCAGTGCACACCAGCCTGAACCATAAAGGAAAACCTTGTCTCCAGAAAGAAACCCTGGGGGCTCAAGTGACCTTTCATCCTCAGCCTCCCAAGTAGCTGTGAGTACAGGCACACACCACACCTGGCTAAGTTTATTTTTATTTCTATAGAGAGGGGGTCTTGCTATGTTGCCCAGGCTGGTCTTAAGCTCCTGATCTCAAGTGATCCTCTTGCCTCGGCCTTTCAAAGTGCTGAGACTACAGGCACTGCATCTGGTCCTATATCGCTCTTCAACATTCAAGATGCACTGCATTGCTGATCCCAAATGCTGTTGTGAATCCAATCAAGATACCCTAAGACACAATGCAGCATGTTTATACAAATCAGATAAGACAACTAAGTGACTTGCTATCTACAGTCTTTTTTTTTTTTTTTTTTGGTACAAAGTCTCACTCTGTTTCCCGGGCTGGAATGCAGTGGTGTGATCTTGGCTCATTGCAACTTCTGTCTCTTGGGGTTCAAGTAATTCTCTTGCCTCAACTTCCTGAGAAGCTGGGATTGTAGCCGTGCACCACCATGCCCAGCTAAGTTTTTCTGTATTTTTAGTAGAGACGAGGTTTCGTTATGTTGGCCATGATGGTCTTGAACTGCAGATCTCAGGTGATCTGCTCACCTCAGCCTCCCAAAGCGCTGGGATTACAGGTGTGAGCCACCTTGCCCAGCCTGCAGTCTTTACAACTTCATGACGTTGTAATCACGAACTTATTAAAAAGGGCGTGTTAACTTAGTGTTAACTTTAAAAACCAAACAATTATTAGGATAACAACTTTAGAAACTAAACAATTATTAGGATAACAAAAGCAAAAATGAGAGGATTTGGGTTGAAGCAGTTGCAGTATCTATGCCCACATGGCACAGACTCTCACCTTCTCACCCACACCTGCAGTGTGAAGGCAGCTCCTCACATCATGAGGTCGAGGAAGAAAGTCTATTTTGCACCCCTTGAATCTGGTCTCGCTCAGTGATTTGCTTTTACCAACAGAATGAAGCAAAAGTTAGCCAGACACAACGGCTCACACCTGTAATCCCAACAGTTTGGGGGGCCAAGGCCAGTGGATCACTTGAGGCCAGGAGTTCGAGACTAGCCTAGCCAACATGTCGAAATCCTGTCTCTACTAAAAATACAAAAACTAGCCGTGCATCGTGGCACATGCCTATAATCTCAGCAACTCAGAAGGCTAAGGCTGGATAATCACTGAGCTAAACCTGAGAGGTGGAGGTTGCAGTGAGCTGAGATCACTGCACTGCACTTCAGCCTGGGCAACAGTGAGACTCCGTCTCAAAAAAAAGAATGAAGCAAAAGTGAAGCTGTACGGCTTCTGCTTCTACTGTCCTACTGTTCTTGGCAGCACCGAAGGCCAGCCTTCTGGATGGTGAAAGTATAGGGCTCAGCTGATGCCCTGCCAGCCAATGTATCATACAGGAAGAATGACACATTGTTACCAAGTGGGTTTGCAGGAATGGTTAAACATTTGAAGAACAGGCCGGGCATGGTGGCTGAGACCTAAAATCCTAGCACTTTGGGAGGCTGAGGTGGATGGATCACCTGAGGTTGGTAGTTCGAGACCAGCCTGACCAACATGGAGAAAAACCCCATTTCTACTAAAAATACAAAATTAGCTGGGCCTGGTAGTGCATGCCTGTAATCCCAGCTACCCAGGAGACTAGGGCAGGAGAATCGCTTAAACCTGGGAGGCAGAGGTTACAGTGAGCCGACATCGTGCCATTGCACTCCAGCCTTGGCAACAAGAGCGAAACTCTGTCACACACAAAAAAAATAAAAAATAAAAAAGCAAAATCATTTACAACAGTATGAAAATATGAAATATTAAGGGATAAATCTGACAAAGATGAGTGAGGTTAGCACACTGAAAGCTAAAGCATTGCTAAGGAAGCCACGGTCCATCTAAATCAATGGGAAGATACGCTATGTTCATGAGTCAGAAGGCTCAGTACCACCAAAACGTCACTTCCCTCCAACTCCAGAGTCACTGCAATCCCAATAAACATCCCAGCTGGCTTTTTAGTGAAAACTGACTAACTCATTCTAAAATTCATACAGAAATGTGGAAGACCTAAAATAACCAAAACAATTTCGAAAAAGAAAAAATGTTGAAGGCCTTTCTTTCTTTTTTTTTTGAAATGGAGTCTCGCTCTGTTGCCCAGGCTGGAGTGCAGTGGCACAATCTCAGCTCACTACAACCTCCGCCTCCTGGGTTCAAGTGATTCTTCTGCCTCAGCCTCCCTAGTACCTGGGACTATAAGCGCCCACTATTATGCCTGGCTAATTCTTATATTTTCAATAGAGACCAGGTTTCACCATGTTTGCCAGGCTGGTCTTGAACTCCTGGCCTCAGGTGATCTACCCACCTGGGTCTCCCAAAGTGCTGGGACTACAGACACCTTGCCTGGCCTATAATCATTCCCAATGGCTACAGGAAAATCCAAAGCAAGGAAAGATTAAGCAACTTTCTCATGGTCATAGCTTATCACTAAGATTCAAACCCTCTCTACAAACCCTGTCCTGCAGAAAGAGTTGTCATGTGAGGCACTACTCCGACAGGCACACAAGGGAAACACACAACCCCCAGATGACAGTGAGGCAAGCTTATCCAAGTCCAGGTCAACGCGGCCCGGTCTGAGGAGAGGAGGGGTCAGCAACCAGGCGGAGAAGAGAGTGGCCACCATGGGTGTTTTGTGTACAGACTAAATGTAGGTAGAGAATACTGGTTAACACGATAGACTCAGAAAGGAGGAAAAAAGGTATCAGCCTCTAAGAAATTTCATGAAAGCACAGGAACCAAAGCCTTCCTTCCCATATCCTCAATTTAAAAGCACAACTGCGGCCAGGCACAGTGGTTCACTCTTGTAATCCCAGCACCCTGGGAGGCCAAGCAGGGAGGATCATTTGAGCTCAGAAGCTGGAGACCAACCTGGACAGCAGAGTGAGACTCCATCTCTGTTTTAAAAATAAATTAAAAAATAAAAATAAGGCACTGCCGAACCTCCAACCTAGATACTATCTGGAAATTCTAACAATTTCCAAATTACAGTTTTCAAGGAGCTGGGTGCAAAACCTAAAAGCCTGTGGCCCTGAAATCCTGTGTGGCGTGGTGGTCTCACCCCCTCAAGAATTCACTAGACAGCAAGCACTCACCAAAAGTTACCAGGCAGTCCTGAAGAAGTCAACAGGAAGTGATTCCCTTTGCTAAGGACTGCTCTGAGAAAAAGCTTCAAGTAACAAATTAGACCACCACAGAGAAACTTAAGATACGATTTCAGCTGGGCACGGTGGCTCATGCCTGTAATCCCAGCTACTCTGGAGGCTGAGGCAGAAGAATCGCTTGCACCCGGAAGGTGGAGGTTACAGTGAGCCGAGATCATGCCACTGCACTCTATCCTGGGCAACAGAGTTAAGACTCCATCTCAACAACAACAACAACAAAAAATTATTTCATTTATTTACCATCCATATAGACTCATATGCAACACAGCTCACAGCAAAGAGCAAACAGAAAAACACATGCCTGAAGTCCTTACTCCCCCAATTACCGGGCCCTGAACATCATGAGTGATGGCTACTACCCTGATGCATGCAGCCCTGTCAAACCCCCCACGCTCATTTCATGTCCAGAAACATCTCCTCTAATAAAATGCAAAGCTGTTGTACCCTCGACCTCCTCCAGCCCTAACCCTCAGGTGACTACTTGTAAAGGTGCTCTCCACAGAGCAGACAGCATCAGGATCAGAGGCAGAAACCTAATACAGCACCATATCTTAGGGCTCTGAGTCTGAGAACAATTTCCCCCCCTGAGGCTGAAGCTGCTGTCAACACTTCCCAATAAACACTTGCAGGACAGCTAGGAAAGAAGAAGAGTGAGAGGCGCACAGGGATGATGAGTTTGCATCTTCATGTTCCAACCTGAGTATCGCCTGTGCTTTTGTGTTTGTGTGGATCTGTGGAGATGGTACCAAGATCTCTAAGTTAGGAGCAGTATTAGGAGATCTGCACATTTACTAAGGAGTAGGGGAAGGGGAAGGGAGAAAGAAAACCATCTCAGACTCAACAATAAACCGAATGAAAAGGAACAGGTTCAATGACATCCGAAGCAAAGGCACAGCAAGGCCAGAGAAGTCACAGCAGTGGAGCAGGGACTCGGGGCACGAACACATCACGCTACTCTGATCCACTTACTTACTTTTGTTTTTTGAGATGAGGTCTTGCTCTGTCCCCTAGGCTGCAGAGCAACGGCACAGTCACGGGTCACTGCAACTTCAACCTCCCATTCCACCGCACCCAGCTTATTCCATTCTAATAGCTGTGCACACCATTTAAATATTGACCACAGAATTTTTGTGCTTGAGGATCCAATGAGTATCAGTTAGTGGAAAAGAAGTTCAATAAAAGATCATTAAAACACAACAATAGGTCGGGCACGGTGGCTCAAGCCTGTAATCCCAGCACTTTGGGAGGCCAAGGCGGGTGGATCACGTGGTCAAGATATCAAGACCTGGTCAACATGGTGAAACCCCGTCTCTACTAAAGATACAAAAAATTAGCTGGGCATGGTGGCGCATGCCTGTAATCCCAGCTACTCAGGAGGCTGAGGCAGGAGAATTGCCTAAACCCAGGAGGCGGAGGTTGCGGTGAGCCGAGATCGCGCCATTGCACTCCAGCCTGGGTAACAAGAGCAAAACTCCGTCTCAAAAAAAAAAAAAAAACAACACACACAACAATATTACCCGAGAGGGGAGCAGAGGGCACCCCAAGACTAAGGGTGAGAAATCTAATAAACGGCAGAAGTCCCAAGTGAAAAAATGGCTGAGCCATAAGATCAAGAGGCTCACTGGGGGCCAGGAATGGAGGCTCACGTCTGTGATCCCAGCACTGTGGGAGGCTGAGGCAGGACGATCACTTGAACCCCAAAGTTAAGAGACCAGCCTGAGCAACATAGTGAGACCCTGTCTCTACAAAAAATACAAACATTAGCCAGGCGTGGGTGGTGGTGCGCACCTGTGGTCCCAGCTACTCAGGAAACCGAGGCAGGAGGATGGCTTGGCTTGAGCTCAGAAGGTCAGGGCTGCAGTGAATCAAGATCACACCATTACTCTCCAGCCAGAGTAACAAAGCAAGACCCTGTCTCAAAAAAGGATCAGTGGGAAGCTGGAGGCCGGAAAGATGAATAGGCATCAGTCAGGAAAAGGAGAGGCAATTTCAGGCAGAAAACAAAGACCTCAACAACGCTGATGATCCCACACTTAGGCCTGAAAAGAATCAATCTCTGCCTACAGAATGGAGGTGGAGAAGAGGCAAACTGGACTACAGTGAAATTCCACCAAGCCCTGACCAGCTGGTTCACTGCCCACATCCATTATCTCATCTCATCCTCACCAAAAGCCTGAGAGGCAGGCAGGACAGTGGGAAACAGCCTGACAGCAGCAGGGCAACCCTAGGTGTCCTGTCCACCCAATCCGTGGCCTCGAGTCTTGATTCTGCTCCCATCTATAGAAGTGGGTCTGGGAGCACATGCAAAGGAAAGGAGAGGGAAGAGATGCACACCTCTCCCAAAGACAGGTATGTCATGGAAGAAAGAGAAAAGACACACTCTTCTCCCAAAGACTGATACGTCATGGAAGAGAGCGAGGAGACAACGCACCCTCCCCCAATGACTGACACATCATGGAGGAGAGAGAAGAGACGCACCCCTCTCCCAGGGAGTAATACGTTATCAGTCAGTATCCAGGGAATGAAGGTTCTGAAGAACACCCCATGCCAGCAGACACCTGGAGTGGCAGACAGACCCTAGGTGAGAACGGCCATCTCCCTGCCCACTGTCCATGCCTCCTTGTAGCCACCTTGCCTTGAGTGCAAGACAGGTCAGACCTGTGATGTGCTTCTAACCCACAGAATACAGTGAAAATAATGGAATACCTTTCCCTTGACTGGGTTGCATTAGATGCAGAGTTGCTGTGATGTCACTCCCGCGACTACATTATGTTATGTAAGACTTAGTCTACTGACACAGATGACTCCTCCCTGCTTTGAAGTGAGCTGCCATGATGCAATGGGCCATGTAGCAAGCAAGTACAGGGGGCCTCTAAGAGTCAAGAGGAGACCTCAAGGGACAGCACTCGAAAGCACACTATTTCCCACTCTAGCCTCTGAGGAGATCACAGTCCCACCCAACCACATAGACTGCAACCTGATGAAAACCTGAGCAAAGAATCTCACTAAGCTGTGCCCAGACTTCCAACCCACAGACACTGTGAGATAATAAAAATGTTGTGTGTCAATCTGTTACACGACAGTAGAAAATAAATATACTGCCCTGGCATGATGGCTCATACCTATAATCCCAGCTCTGTGGGAGGCCAAGCTGGAAGGAATGATTGAGCCTAGGACTTCAAGACCACCCTGGGCAACAGAGTGAGACCCCGTCTCTATCTTATTTTTAAAAATTTCAAGAAAGATACACTCCCATACTCCATCCTATTGGAACCTTGGTCCATGCTACTTCCTTCCATGCACAAATAATGACTGGTGGCCAAAACGGGGACACAGGTCACTATTCAGAACTCCAAATGCTCTTTACAACCTACTACCAATACACATGATGCCAACCTCACTGAGACCAAGGTCTTTTCTTTTTTTTTCAGGCAGCCTCTCAAGCCAGAGTAGTCTCAGAGAGACTCCTGAGACCAAGTTCTTTATAACTGACCTCACAGCTTCAGTTACTTCATAATTCAATTACTATATTTCACGTTTTTTAATAATTAACAAAATGCTGCTTTTGAGGTTAACAAACGCCACCAACGTCAATCCTCAGAACACTGCATAACAACCCAAAACTTACAGATGTATAACCAAAAAAAAAAAAAAATCTAAGTTAAATCTTCAAACACAAATCTGTGCTAATGATCTTGCAAGGAACTGCTTACTCTTCCCCAGCAGTGTGCCAGGCCACCCCTACCCTGTCCTAACCCCTGCTGGCACAGTGAGATGAGGACCTCAAGTAAGGGGGTGACAGCCAGGACTTCCACAATTCAGGACAAATTGTTATTTGTCAGTAATTTTCTTTTCTTTTTTTTTTTGAGACAAGAGTTTTGCTCGTTACCCAGGCTGGAGTGCAGTGGCGCAATCTCGGCTCACCGCAACCTCCGCCTCCTGGGTTCAGGCAGTTCTCCTGCCTCAGCCTCCTGACTGAGTAGCTGGGATTACAGGCACGCGCCACCATGCCCAGCTAATTTTTTTTTGTATTTTTAGTACAGACGAGGTTTCACCATGTTGGTCTCGATCTCTTGACCTCGTGATCCACCTGCCTCGGCCTCCCAAAGTGCTGGGATTACAGGCGTAAGCCACCTCGCCAGCCTCAGTCAGTAATTTTCCAATAGACCCACCTGACTGTGCCCTCTCTTGCAGGACAGGCAGAGAAAAGCTGGAGAGCTCCTGCATTACTAGTGAGGCTGGAGAGATGGAAAGACTCACGGGTAGGAACGCCGAAACTGTTTCACTGCAGAACAAAGCCCACTGCACTTAAGCTGGAGGGACAGGAAAACCCCATATTCCTATGATGCAGCTCCTGAGGCTCCATGACCAAGCTGGGATGTGAAAGAAGACAATTCTGTGCCCCACCCTCACCACCAGGCGGCTGCTGTCTCACAGAGAGCTCCCTCATAAAAGCCCCATAACCCACCACACTGCACTGTTTCTATAGCAACCAGAAAATATAAAGCAACCAGTTTTACATGAAAATTATTCTCCATTAAAATGAAATATTTCAGTCAGGAAAAGAATTTTGATAAATAACTAGGTAGAAAACATCAGTAACATTAATGCTAATTATTTATTCAATCTCCATACAAAAGATAATTTTTCCTAAAATTTTAAAACGATCTTAAGTTCTTCATACTGGAAGCCTGAAAACTATTTTGTGACTATTAAACACTACTATGAAGAAGGTACGTTGGGTCCCCCACTTTGTAATTAGGTAACAGTAGCAAAAGCAAGTCAACAACAAACAAAACAATTAGAATTGAAATTCTGTTCTTTGCTGTAATACCTCCATCAAACACAACATGCCCTCCCAAGTTTAAAGAGGGAAAAGGAATACGAAAACAACGGACCCAGGCTGGACAGGTGGCTCATGCCTACAATCCCAGCACTTTGAGAAACTGAGGCCAAGGTCGGGAGATCAAGAACAGCCTGACCAACATGGTGAAACCCCAACTCTACTAAAAAAAAAAAAACTACTAAAAAAAAAAAAAAAAAAAAATTGGTCAGGTGTGGTGGTGGCCACCTGTAATCCCAGTTACTCTGGAGGATTAGGCAGAATAACCACTTGAACCTGGGAGGTAGAGACTGCAGTGAGCTGAGACTGCACCACTGCACTCCAGCCTGATTGACACAGCAAGATACCGTCTCAAAAAAAAAAAAAAAACTGAGCCAAGCAATGACAAAAACACAGAAAATAAGCAAATTATGAGAACAAAGAATTTTAACCAATGCCTTCAATGCCTTCTCACAAGAAAATAGCAAAACTACAAACCCAATTTCAAGTATATCATCCCATTCTCTTTTCTTTTTCCTTTTTTTTTTTTTTTAAAGACGGGGTTTCACCATGGTGGTCAGGCTGATCTTGAACTCCAGACCTCAGGTGATCCACCCGCCTTGGCCTCCAAAGTGCTTGGCTTACAGGCCTGAGCCACCACGCCCGGCCCCATCATCCCATTCTCAAAAGAGGAAATCAAATTTAAATGAACATCCCTAAAGCTACCCGTGACTTATCACAGCCTTAATAACCAACTGTAGGCCGGCCCGGTGGCTCACGCCTATAATCCCAGCACTTTGGGAGGCCGAGGCGGATGGATCACGAGGTCAAGAGATCCAGACTATCCTGGTCAACATGGTGAAACCCCGTCTCTACTAAAAATACAAAAATTAGCCGGGCATGGTGGTGTGCGCCTATAGTCCCAGCTACTCAGGAGGCTGAAGCAGAAGAATTGCTTGAACCCAGAAGGCAGAGCTTGTGGTGAGCCGAGATTGCACCATTGCACTCCAGTCTGGGTAAGAACAGCAAAACTCCGCCTCAAAAAAAAAAATAAATAAAATAAAATAACCAACTGTAATCAGGATGGTCATATGTCCCCTGAAGACACAGAATCAGAACTCTTCACTAGAATAATGTTAATATGTCCTATTACCCTCAGGTTCTTGGGTTGTTCATAGAACAAAGGAACTGTTTTATAACGATACCATTTACATGTCAACACAAGGAATAAATACAAACCAAAACCCAGCCAAACCAGGAGAGGTGCCTGGATCAGGACACGCAGATCCAACCCCTACATTTGCCTCTAACCAGCCTGGGCAGGTGGGCAGGTTACAACACACTCCTGACTCAGCGAGGTGGGGCTCTGCAACCTGGCAGTTGCAGACGCTGAGACCTCAAGCCACAAGCACTAGCATGCCGAAAAAGACTTCTCCTCCTTGGTCTTAGAACCAACTATTTGGAAACACACCCTAGAGGTCACAAATTCCCTGCAAAGAGATTGGGGCCACGGCCCAACGCAAACCACCTCATCCCCCCTACCTCACCACCCACTGAATCTGGTTCTCACTGAGCCATGATGAGAGCTGGGTAAAGAGGAGGAGAAAAGACAAGTCCTGACTCATCTCACAGTATCATGTAACACACACACGTTTATACATGGGCACAGACTGCTGACTCATCTCACAGTATCATGTAACACACAACACACATTTATACATGGGCACAGACTGCTGACTCCTCTCACAGTATCATGTAACATACACACGTTTATACATGGGCACAGACTGCTGACTCATCTCACAGTATCATGTAACACACAACACACGTTTATACATGGGCACAGACTGCTGACTCATCTCACAGTATCATGTAACACACAACACACGTTTATACATGGGCACAGACTGCTGACTCATCTCACAGTATCATGTAACACACACGTTTATACATGGGCACAGACTGCTGACTCATCTCACAGTATCATGTAACACACACACGTTTATACATGGGCACAGACTGCTGACTCGTCTCACAGTATCATGTAACACACACACGTTTATACATGGGCACAGACTGCTGACTCGTCTCACAGTATCATGTAACACACAACACACGTTTATACATGGGCACAGACTGCTGACTCTTCTCACAGTATCATGTAACACACACAAGTTTTTACATGGGCACAGACTGCTGACTCATCTCACAGTATCATGTAACACACAACACACGTTTATACATGGGCACAGACTGGAACACATGATCTGATAACAATCGATAAAAAAGGAACTTTAAGTTGAGAGATGAAAGGGAAAATGAAGACTCTACCATGAGCATCTATTAATAAAAACAGACAGCTTAAGAAATTCTGAGAAAAAGGTTCTCCTTTGGTCTCACCTTTGTCTTGTATTTATAAAATGGAGTTAGCTTAGCTCATTAAATCTGTATCTCAAAACAGACACAACAGAAGTATAAAAGCATCACCTTTAAGTCATTTCTCTAATTTTTTAACAGTCTCACTCTGTCACCCAGGCTAAAACACAGTGGCACCATCTTGGCTCACTGCAACCTCCGCCTCCCAGGTTCAAGCAATTCTCTTGCCCCAGCCTCATGAGTAGCTGGGATTACAGGCATGGGTCATCACCCCTGACTAATTCCCCCCTGAAACAGAATTTTACTCGTCACCCAGGCTGGAGTGCAATGGCACAATCTCGGCTCACTGCAACTTCCACCTCTGGGTTTCAAGAGATTCTCCCGCCTCAGTCTCCCAAGTAGACGGGATTACAAGCACCCGCCACCACAACTGGCTAATTTTTTTGTATTTTTAGTAAAGACAGGGTTTCACCATGTTGCCCAGACTGGTCTCAAATTCCTGACCTCAGGTGATCTGCCTGCCTTGGCCTCCCAAAGTGCTGGGAGTATAGGCGTGAGCCAACATGCCCAGCTGGAAATATTGTTTAGAGCCATTTTATTTCTTCCTTCCAAACCAGGATCTAATCAGTTTCCTTACTGCAAGTGGACATGAATATCAGGTTTAAATATTTGATGAGAATACCTCAAATGGGCTAGTCAGGCGCAGTGGCTCACGCCTGTAATCCCAGCACTCTGGGAGGCTGAGGAGGGCGGATCACCTGAGATCAGGAGTTCGAGACCAGCCTGGCCAACATGGTGAAACCTCCATCTCTACTAAAAATACAAAAATTAGCCAGGTGTGGTGGCACATGCCTGTGATCCCAGCTATTTGGGAGGCTGCAGCAGGAGAATTACTTGAACCCTGGAGGCAGAGGATGCAGTGAGCCGAGATCAAGCCATTGCACTCTAGCCTGGGTAACAAGAGAGAAACGACCTCTCATTAAAAAAAATAAATAAATAAATAAAATAAAAGAGGCCGGGGCGGTGGCTCACACCTATAATCCCAGCACTTTGGGAGGCCGAGGTGGGTGGATCACGAGGTCAAGAGATTGAGACCATCCTGGTCAACAAAGTGAAACCCCGTCTCTACTAAAAGTACAAAAAGTAGCTGGGCATGGTGGCGCGTGCCTGTAGTCCCAGCTACTCAGGAGGCTGAGGCAGGAGAATTGCTTGAATCCAGAAGGCAGAGGTTGCGGTGAGCCGAGATCGTGCCATTGCACTCCAGTCTGGGTAACAACAGCGAAACTCCATCTCAAAAAAAAAAAAGAAAAATAAAAAAAAAAGGTGGAGAGGGGGCCAGGTGTGGGGACTCACGGCTGTAATCCCAGCACTTCGGGAGAATGAGGCAGGTGGATCACTTGAGGTCAGGAGTTCAAGACCAGCCTGCCCAACATGGCAAAATCCCGTCTCTACTAAAAATACAAAAATTAGCTGGGCATAGTGGCGTGTGCCTGTAATCCCAGGCTACTCTGGAGGCTGAGACAGAAGAATTGCTTGAACCCGGGAGGTGGAGGTTGCAATCAGCCGAGATCATGCCACTGCACCCCAGCCTGGTGACAGAATGAGACTCCATCCCAAAAAATAAACAAATAAATAAAAACAATCAGAACTCATATTTGTGTATTATGTATATTTTTATTTAAATTTATTATGGTTTCAAAAGAAACCCCAAAACTCAAAAAAGAAAAAGACAACAATGGCTTAATGAGAGGAGCACTTGATAAATTGAAACTGTGTTTAACACTTTCAGGAACACTTCCCAGAATTGTTGTCAGGGCAGTGACAGCCGCCCAGCTACCTCATCAGCAGCTCACACAGGCCTCTGGGGCCAGCACAGACCAGAGAAACACTTCCAGTGCCTTCAATGACCCAATTTTTACAGCCAGGGTCCAAGAAACAGAAATGCACCTAGGAGGTATCACCCTAATGAACACTCAGCCTGCAACAATGAAAAAAGAAGGAAAGGCAAATTGGGTTTTGTTTTTTAATATCCTTCAAATCTCTATAATGCATCCTCTTCTACCCAACTCATAGGAAGGAAAGATCCCTCTGAGGTTAAGCAACCCCATGTCTCCACACCACAATAAAACATCCTCCCCCAGCCCACCCATTAACTCACTATGTTCCAAAGAGAATGAATCTCAGGGTCTCAAGAACCCATAGCCCCTAAAAAAGCAACATAGACATCCTGCTGACACAAGCCCCTGAGCATCACACGAATGTGTCCCTCTCGTCCCTGCTGCCTCCCAAGAGTCAGCCCCCAGCACGAAGCGGCCTCTGGAGGCCACATCCTCTCCTCCAGAAGCTGGCCATGCACAGCTCTGCACAGCCATCCCTACACCATGGAAGCAGCTTCTTCCCGTCACATTTCTCATTAGGAATTCCCACAATTCTTGAGGCTTAATGCAAATTACTTATTCCCATGACTAACATCGAAGAACCACACCTCAACAGACTAAAACTTCGATTATTCCTAAATTTCTCAAGGATGAGATCATCTGGAGGACAAACCTGCCTGAAATGAGCTGTCCTCACTTGGGCCCTGCTAGACCTTCCACTTGTTTGGATGTGTAAATAGCGACCCAATACGTTTTCTTTTCTTTTCTTTTGTTTTTGAGATTGTCTCACCCTGTCACCAGGGCTACGGTACAGTAGCATGATCTCAGCTCACTGCAACCTCAACCTCAAAACCCCACACCTTTACTGTGTGAGCAGTGGGTACCTATTCCCCAGGGCCAGCATCCCATCAGTAGCAAATCATGCCACGAGCACCCCCACAATCCAACCCAGTCCCTGAAGATTCAGGTGACATTTAACTGATTTCCAGAGAGTGCAGCATCACTAGAAAAACATTAATTACAAATAATGTTTTCCTCCTGGATAAAACATATGTGACCTGATATAAAAAATATCTCAAGGCCAAAAAATATCTCAGTGGCTTACACCTGTAATCCCAACAGTTTGTGAGGCCAAGGTGGGAGAAGAGCTTGAACACAGGAGTTTGAGATCAGCCTAGGCAACACAGCGGTCCCCAACTCTGTAAATAAAAAGAGGAGAATCTGAGAATAAGACAGGAGGCACAGATTTACCCAAAGGCCCAGGAACGGCTGACTGCAGCCTCAGCTATGAATACTTTGAAACCAAATAGCCTTTTTTTTTGAGACTGAGTTTCACTCGTTACCCAGGCTGGCGTGCAATGGCGCGATCTCGACTCACCGCAACCTCCGCCTCCTGGGTTCAGGCAATTCTCCTGCCTCAGCCTCCTGAGTAGCTGGGATTACAGGCACGCGCCACCACGCCCAGCTAACTGTTTGCATTTTAGTAGAGACAGGGTTTCACCATGTTGACCAGGATGGTCTCGATATCTTGACCTCGTGATCCACCCGCCTCGGCCTCCCAAAGTGCTGGGATTACAGGCATGACCACCGCGCCCGGCCCAAATAGCCTTTATTAGCCCACTGATCTTAAACGATTTATATTTAATCTGATTCGCTGAAAGCACAGCCCTCAAAAGAATCCCTGTGAGCCAGGTATGGTGGCTCACGCCTGTAATCCCAGAACTCTGGGAGGCAGAGGTGGGTGGATCACCTGAGGTCAGGAGTTCAGACCGGCCTGACCAACATGGAGAAACCCCATATCTACTAAAAATACAAAATTAGGCCAGGCATAGTGGCACATGACTGTAATCCCAGCACTTTGGGAGACCAACGTGGGCAGATCACAAGGTCAGGAGATCGAGACCATCCTGGCCAACAGGGTAAAATCCCATCTCTACTAAAATACAAAAAATTAGTTGGGCGTGGTAGCAAGTGCCTGTAGCCCCAGCTACTCAGGAGGCTGAGACAGGAGAATCACTTGAACCTGGGCAGCGGAGATTGCAGTAAGCAGAGATCATACCATTACACTCCAGCCTGGGCAACAAGAGCAAAACTCCATCTCAAAAACAACAACAAAAAAGCATCCCTGTCAGCAGCTTACACAAGACATAAAAACAAACAAACAAATGCATCCTTGGATGACAAACAAGAAGCCATCCTTAGGTCAGGTAAGGAAAGATGACCAGGCACAGTGGCTCACACCTGTAATCCCAGCTCTTTGGCAGGCAGGGAGGGAGGAAAGCTCAAGCCCAGGAGTTCAATACCAGCCTTGGCAACATAGTGAAACTGTCTCTACAAAAAAAACAAAACACGCCAGGCGTGCTGAGTCACGCCTTTAATCCCAGCACTTTAGAAGGCTGAGGCAGGTGGATCACCAGAGGTCAGGAGTTCAAGACCAGTCTGGCCAACACGGTGAAACCTCATCTCTACTAAAATTAGAAAAATTAGCCAGGCATGGTGGTAGACACCTGTAATCCCAGCTACTCAGGAAGCTGAGGCAGGGGAACTGTTTGAAGTCAAGAGGCGGTGGTGGCAGTAAGCCGAGACCATGCCACTGCACTGCAGCCTGGGTATCAAGAGCAAAATTGTCTTTAAAAAAAAAAAAAAAATGCCTGGTATGACAGCACACATACCTGTGGCCCCAGCTACCCAGAAGCCTGAGGTTGGATAACTGCTTGAGCCTGAGAGATGGAAGCTGCAGTGAGCCATCCATGATCATGCCAGTGTACTCCAGCCTGGGGAGACAGAGCAAGATCTCGCCACTAAAAAAAAAAAAAAAAAAAAAAAGGAACGTGGCAGGCCAAGGTCGAGCTCATACCTATAATCCCAGCACTCTGGGAGGCTGAGGTGGGTAGATCACCAGCCTGGCCAACATGGCAAAACCACATCTCTATGACAAATACAAAAAAGTAGCCAAGCGTGGTGGCACACCCCTCTAATTCCAGCTACTCAGGAGGCTAAGGCAGGAGAATCACCTGAACCCCAGGAGGTGGAGGTTGCCGTGAGCCGAGATCACACCTTTGCACTTCAACCTGGGTGACAGAATGAGACTCTATCTCAAAAAAGAAAGCGAGGCCAAGCTAGCCTGTTTGAGGCAGGCCCTGAGAGCTATTTTCAATGAGCCCTTGGCTCCCACTGGCATCAGTGCACTAGTGAAACCCCAGAGTGAAGGTCACCCAGGCCCCTACAGATGTCAAGGGCAAATCCAGTGCAGTCTAACTATCAATAAGGAAACCGTGATTGTTTACAATACTGACACTACACACTGGCAGTGTCGAAAATCAAATTATCTCCCTCACAGTAACTCCTGAATAAAGTAAAATGTTCTTGTGTGAGGGAAGCGCTGGTTAAGAAAAGGACTCAGCTGAACTGTTGAGGGCTTATGTAAAAATAAACGGAAAGAAACTGTGCCACACAGGGCCCTCCTCTCCCTCCTCTCCCCACACAGGGCCCTCCTCTCCCTCCTCTCCCCACACAGGGCCCTCCTCTCCTTCCTCTCCCCAGAAGCAACTCCCTTTAAGATCACATGGGCCTGAGCACACTGCAGGCACTGAGCCGCACAAAACACTGACTTCTGCTCTCCATTCACCTCTACATCTGCAATTAGGCGAAAATGTAATTCAGGGTGTTGACAGGAACACTGCCGCCGCACATGGCCACTCAATGGAAGGCTCCCTAAGCCAGGGGCCTGGTGCCACGGCCCCGCACACAGACAACACAGGCTCACATCCAGAGGAAGGCTGCATACTACTCTCCAACATTCATAGTCGTTCATAAGCTTGGCACAGGTTTAACACATTAAATATTTCTTGTATAAAAGATTAAGTATTTCCTGCCAGGTATTACTGCCTTCTCAGACCATAAACCTTTTCAAAATTCTAACTTTGAAGACTTCCAACCAAGTATTAACTAGGTATCTATCAATATGTACATAGAAGTATTAGATGATATGAAACAAAAACAACCCCAAGATGGGCCTACCCATGCATCTGGGCAAACAGAATCCACGTTCCTCCTTCTATAATGCTTCTAGCAGCAGGCTTCAACCTCCGAAATCTCTAAAACCTTTCAATTTGGGCTGAAAACCACTGTCTTGGCCCACACTTACACCGTCCTGAAAAAAATCTCTGAGGGCAAATACCAGTCTGCCACGGACATGCGAGCTGCAGAGCCAGCAGGTACGCATCTGACAAACACAAGGTTTCCTTCTGGGCTCTGCCCATAAGACTTCCCCAGTTAACCATTTCCTTTCCTCAACTGAGATGCCCACTTCTTCCTCCAGAATGTAAGCACGTGACACCAGCAACATCCACATCTGTCAAATGTCCCCAGGGCAGAGAATGGAGTGTGACATACAGTAGGCACAAAATAAATAGCACCCAGCTTCTGCTCCACCACCCCTTCCCTATTCCTGCTTTCTTTGCTGTCTCCTTTCACAGACCCATTATCCTGTTTGCCCCATTCCCTCCACTGGGAATCAATTCATCTTCTCTTTTTTTTTGTGAGACGGAGTTTCGTTGTTGTTACCCAGACTACAGTGCAATGGCATGATCTCGACTCACCGCAACCTCCATCTCCCGGGTTCAAGCAATTCTCCTGCCTCAGCCTCCCGAGTAGCTGGGACTACAGGCGCACACCACCATGCCCAGCTAATTTTTTTTTTTTTTTTTAAGTAGACGGGGTTTCACCTTGTTGACCAGGATGGTCTCAATCTCTCAACCTCGTGATCCACCCACCTCGGCCTCCCAAAGTGCTGGGATTATAGGCGTGAGCCACCATGCCCAGCCCATCTTCTCTTTTTCCAAGTTTTGTGTGTGTGTGTGTGTGAATACCTGTGAACAAACACCACTAAGTCTTCAGAATCTGCCTACACAGTCTGCTTTCCAAGTTCTCTCCCTGTTTCAAGTTTGTCTAGATTCTCTTGTAAGGATCTTCTTAAGGAGGGGCATGATGTCTTGTGTCTATAATCCTAGCACTCTGGGAGGCTGAGGTGGGAGGACTCCTTGAGGTCAGGAGTTCAAGATCAGCCTAAGAAACACAGCAAAACCCCATTTCTACAATTTTTTTTTTAGATTAGCATGGTGTGCTGGCATATGCCTGTAGACCCAGCCACTCAGGAGGCTTAGGCAGGAAGATCACTTGAGCCCAGAAACTCAAGGCTGCAGTGAGCTATGATCATGCCACTGTACTCCAGCCTGGATGACACAGCAAGACCTTGTCTCAAAAAAAGAACCACAGGCCAGGCACGGTCGGAGGCCAAGGAAGGCAGATCACCTGAGGTAGAGAGTTCAAGAGCAGCGTGACCAACATGGATAACCCCGTCTCTCCTAAAACTACAAAATTAGCTGAGTGTGGTGGTGCATGACTGAAACGCCAGCTACTTGGGAGGCTGAAGCAGGAGAAGCACTTGAACTGAGGAGGCGGAGGTTGCGGTGAGCTAAGATCACGCCATTACACACTCCAGCCCGAGCAACAAGAGTGTAACTCCATCTCAAAAACACAACAACAAAAAAAAACCCATAGCACTGCAAAGCCAGTGCTTTGATCTTGCTCATCCACCATCTTCAAACTCTGACACATCATCTTCTGCCTCAAAAAAAGTCAGAAGATCAAATTCACGGCTACCACTGCAAACTCTATAGAAGCCAACTCCAGTCACGTTTCCAGTCTCATCCGCTACCATCTTGTCTGATACGTCTTCATGTTCAGACAGGTTTAGCTGACATTCTCACGTCACATCCCACCTTCCCAGCCTTTGTCCACAGCCTTCCTGCAGTCTAAGATGGCCTTACTCTGATTTCTGCAGTGACATTCCACTGATTCATTTTTTAAAACAGAAACATAGCTTACATTTTTTTTAAACACAGCATTTCTTCCATTAAATCTCCCAGGTCACAGAGCCTTTCTCTCCTCTGATTATCTCTCTTTTCAGAAGAGCCAGTACTTCATGCAAGCTTTAGTCAACTGAATGCATCTTCCTCCCAGATCTCAGAGCGGGAGGCCCAGGCTGCACCATCTTCGTGCTTCCTAAAACACAGCACTGCACACAGCGAGCAGCCAATGAACATCTGTAGACGAAATCAGTGGAACCCTGGAAAAGCTGAGCCTGTCTAGTTTTAGAAGTCCCTTCCATAAAACATGTAACTCCTTCCAGCTGAAAAAAAAAAAAAACAAAGCTGTTCTCCCACTACAGAGCGTACCCCACTTGGAAAAGTAGTCAGGTGAGCCAGAAGTCAGCCACACAGTGCTTTACAAACATGCCAAATGGGTGAATGGTCACAAAGACATAAAAAACCAAGATTGCCCTCATCAAAACTACCAAGGTCATGAAAAACGAGGAAACGCTGAGAAACGGTTACAGACGAGATTAAGGAGACAGGACAACTAAATGCCATGTGGGATCCTGGATGACATCTGGGGACAGCAAGGGGGCATTACTGGAAAAATCTCCAGCTTGCTCATCCCCGGAACCTGTGAATATCTTACGTCACATAGAAAAGGGAATTAAGGTTACTAACCGGCAGAGAGGGAGATGATCCTGCACTGTTCATGTGGGCCCCACGTAACCACAAGGATCCAGAATTGGAAGAGGGGCCAGGCACAGGGGCTTCCACGCCTGTAATTCTAGCACTTTGGGGGGCTGAGGCAGGAGAGAACTGGTTGAGTCCAGGAGGTCGAGGCTGCAGTAAGCCTTGATTGTGCCACTGCACTCCAGCCTAGGCAACCGAGCTGAGACCGTCTCCAAAACACGGGGTGGACAGCAGAAGAGTCAGTGATATGCCACAAGGCTGCCTTTGAAGACTGAGGAAAGCACTCCAGGCCATGGAATGCAGGCAGCCTCTGAATACGGAAAAGACAAGAATCATATTCTCCCCTGGAGCCTCCAGAAGGACCCAGCCCTACCCACACCTTGATTTTAGCCTAGGCAGATCACATGAGGCTTCTAATCAACAGAATTATAAAATAAATCTAAGAGTACGGTGGTTTGTTACAGCGGCACTATAAAACCAATACAGGCAGCACTGACACAAATCCCGGTGCTTCTCCAAAGCCTGAGAGCTGTTTCCCTTCTACCTTCCACACCGCCTGCAACACGGCTGCCTACACACCCTCCATCTGCCTTTGCTCATCCCCCTGAACAAATGTATTTATGGGCTTAGAAGAAAGCTGTTAAGGAAAAGGAGAAGGTGCAAGTTTAGTTCTAAGACAGGTCTTCGCCTCAAGTCTCCAAAACTTCACTGTGCCATTAGCTTCTACTTAAATGTCCTTTCTTACAAAAGGAGGAGTCAGTTTCAATATCATCTTTTTTTAAAAGCCAGTAATCTGATGAGAACCCTTGAACAGAATCATATCTAATCACTTTGCCAAAGAAAAATAAAGTTTGAATGTGAATCTCATTAATATTACATCTGCTTAATATTACCTAAACTATAAGTGAAAACACATTATCACTTTTCTGCGTTTCATAATAAAAGATAAAGTATACAATTCAAAAATAACTCTCATGTGTTAGAGGAAAAAAATTTCTATAAGAAAATGTTGTGGACAGAGACAGGTGGTGGCTCACGCTTGTAATCCCAGCATGTGGGAGGCCAAGGCATGTATTTTCTGTCTGCAGAATATCAACTGTGTGATTTTTAAACTTTACTTTGGGAGGCCAAGGAAGGCAGATCATCTGAGATTGGGAGTTTGAAACCAGCCTGACCAACACAAAGAAATCCCGTCTCTATTCAAAATACAAAATTAGCCAAGTGTGGTAGCGCATTCCTGTAATCCCAACTACTGGGGAGGCTAAGGCAGGAGAATTGCTTGAACCCGGGAGGCGGAGGTTGCAGTAAGCCGGTATCACGCCACTGCACTCCAGCCTGGGCAACAAGAGCAAAACTCCATCTCAAAAAAGAAAGAAAAAATATTTTGAGTGTTAGCATATTTAATATATTAAGCTCTAAAGAATTTCAAATTTCAGATAGTCTATTCTCAAAGTAACAAAAATATCTATGTATGTAATTTAAATAAATTAGGAGCCAAACATACAATTCTAGTGAAGAAAAAAATTCACTAAGTCTAAAAATTCCTTGAAATCAAAATCAACTGTGGGGTTGTGGAATACTAACACTGCAAGTTCTCAAGACGCAGTTCAGCCTCCTCAAAGCTGGATTTCTTCTTTGTCGCCATTGGAAAAGGCAAAGGTTATTAAGTGTTCTGCACATCCTTTAATCAGCCAGATACCTTAGCCATAATAATTTTTAAAGTTAATCCTTTCAAGAGTGGTGCTCTGAGTTTTTTTTTATTTTTTTTACTTTTATTTCCTGTTTTGCAAAATGTCAAACCACATCTGGAAACATGGTGAATACTAACAAAGCTTGATTTCTTAAAGATAAAATAAGGCCAGGCGCGGTGGCTCACACCTGTAATCCCAGCACTTTGGGAGGCCAAGGCAGGCAGATCATGAGGTCAACAGATCGAGACCATCCTGGTCAACAAGGTGAAACCCCGTCTCCACTAAAAAATACAAAAATTAGCTGGGCAAGGTGGTGCGCACCTGTAGTCCCAGCTACTTGGGAGGCTGAGGCAGGAGAATTGCTTGAACCCAGAAGGCGGAGGTTGCGGTGAGCTGAGATCATGCCATTGCACTCCAGTCTGGATAACAACAGCGAAACTCTGTCTCAAAAAAAAAAAAAAAAAAAAGAAAATTAAAAAGAAAAAAAATTTTTTTTAAAAGTAAAATAAGAATCCTCACTGCTTCTTACCTTGTCTATTTTAGATAAGTTTAAACAGTATAGCCATAATGATCTCAAGCTTACATCATCATCCAGAATTAAATCAAAGTGTTCTTTGATTGTGCCAGATATGAATGCAGTGGTAAGCTAATCCTAACTCCAGTAAAACCTCAGGAACCAAGCACCCTCCACAATCTTCCCTTTACTTGGAAATACTGCATTCATTATTCCAGGAGACAAGCATTCAAGTCTGAAAACCGCCATGGCGGGGAGAGAAAGGGCTACTTACTATCAATGCACCAAGAAAAGAGGTCTATTTTCTAATTTTACATGAAAAATAACCTTTGATATCACAGTTATTAAGTATTTACAAAGAAAATCTCAATTTAAGCCATTCTTTTTTTTTTTTTTTTTTTTTTTTGAGACAGTCTCTCTCTGTTACTTACCCAGGCTAACATACAGTGGCGCGATCCTAGCTCACTGCAACCTCTGCCTCCCGGGTTCAAGCAATTTTCCTGCCTCAGCCTCTCGAGTAGCTGGGATTACAGGCACACACCACCATGCCCAGCTAATTTTTGTATTTTTAGTAGAGACAGGGTTTCACCTTGTTGACCAGAATGGTCTCAATCTCTTGACCTCGTGATCCACCCGCCTCAGCCTCCCAAAGTGCTGGGATTATAGGCGTCAGCTACAACGCCCGGCCTCCAGGCATTCTTAAAAGTCACATTTTTCAGAGTTAAGCAATGAGGGGGAAAGTTTTATGAATTTTACCATGAAAGAAAAAATGTTCATATAAGTGATCAAAATGTTTTATGTTGAGAAAAAGCCAACATTTTCAAATAATGAACAGGTGCACACTGGTTGCTTTACAAGTGGAAAAAAGAGCGCCTACAGACTTCCAGGATAATAAATAATTCACTGCACAGATGCGCAGGACAGGCCTGGAAACAGGTCTCGCCCTCCACCAGCCACAAGGACGCACTGTAACTGAGACAGCAGCACTCCGACAGCTACCTCAACCTTGACCTCCAAGAAAAAGAGAAAGCGGGTGTGGGGTAGCTCAGAAGATTGGCTTTTCAGTCAACAGGATTCAGTCCTTTCAGCCCCTGAAAAATCTCAGCCATACTGACAGGATGGCTTTTATTTTCACAATAAAAACCCTCAACTCCATTCACAAAGCCAGCTTTAGAACTGTGGGGCTTCTGGCCAGGTGCTGTAGCGGACACCTGTAATCCCAGCACTTTGGGAGGGCTAGACGGGTGGATCACCTGAAGTCAGGAGTTTGAGACCAGCCTAACCAATATGGTGAAAGCCAGTCTCTACTAAAAAAAAATACAAAAATTAACCGGGCCTGGTGGCAAGCACCTATAATCCCAGCTACTTGAGAGGCTGAGTCAGGAGAATTGCTTGAACCCGGGAGGCAAAGACTACAGTGAACCAAGATCCCGCCACTGCACTCCAGCCTGGGTAACAGAGTGAGACTCTAGCTCAAAACAAAAACAAAAACAAAACTGGGGTTTCTCAGAATAGTGTCTGAATGTTTTCAACCACAACCAACCAGTTCGCCTCCACCAAATACCCTCGTCCCTTACTGTAAACCCAAAAAGCCAAAACAAATCTCAATCTCCCAAATATATCCATAGTCTTTTCAAAAGCAACCTTCTGCCATTACTTAACAGTCTCATTTAAAAAGCAACTCTGAGAACCTAAACATATGGTAAAATCAATAAGGCACACCTCCATTTCGTTGTATTTCCCTACAGAGATTTTTCATCATTAAAATGTGAAAATTTTCACATGACCCCACTTGTTTGACTACATTCGGGCAGAAAGTTACAAACGACACACTGAGTTCTCACAGCAGCAGCAGCAGCAGCAAACTACACTCGGCCCAGACTGATTTCAATTTATCCTTCACAGCAACTGACACCTTGATGGAAAGGATGAGGAAATCAGAACAAAAACTGCTTCCGGCCTTCTACTTTGGCCTAAAAACAGCACTGCTACTAAAACTGCTTTCACAGAAAGCACTTTCTTCCCACAAAGACAACTCTCTCTTTAATTATGTTTCTTAATCTCTTGTTCTGTCTCAATTTTGAAAACTGTGTTCCCACCTCTATCTAAGTTATAAAAGCAAACTTGTAATGAAAACAAATGGGGCCAGGCACAATGGCTCACGCCTATAATCCCAACACTTTAAGAGGCTGAGGTAAGCCCAGAAGGCTGAGGCCTACGGCAACATAGGGAGACCCCGTTTCTACAAAAGGAAAAATAAACTAGATGGGCATGGTGGCACAGGCCTGTAGTCCTAGCCACTAAGGAGTCTGAGGTGGGAGCATCGCTTCAGCCCAGACAGTCGAGGCTGAAGAGAGCCATGTTAATGCACCTGGACACTACACTCCAGCCGGAGCAACTTAGCAAGACCGTGCCTCAAAAAAAAAAAAAAAGGCCGGGCGCGGTGGCTCACGCCTGTAATCCCAGCACTTTGGGAGGCCGAGGCGGGTGGATCACGAGGTCAAGAGATCGAGACCATCCTGGTCAACATGGTGAAACCCCGTCTCTACTAAAGATACAAAAAATTAGCTGGGCATGGTGGCGCGTGCCTGTAATCCCAGCTACTCAGGAGGCTGAGGCGGGAGAATTGCCTGAACCCAGGAGGCGGAGGTTGCGGTGAGCCGAGATCGCGCCATTGCACTCCAGCCTGGGTAACAAGAGCGAAACTCCACCTCAAAAAAAAAAAAAAAAAAAGACTTGCTAAAGGAAGCGATATTAAACTAAGATGCAAAGACTGAGTGGGAGTTAGTGGCAGCTGAGATGCCGGGAGCTGCACTGGAGGCCGTGAGAGATACATTAAAGCCTTGCCACAAACTATGGCACACGGCCCAACTGAGGAAAGGAGAGGCCAAAGCAAGCAGAACAACCCACGATCTGACTGGAGGCCTGGGGCAGGGTAAAGAATGGGGCATGGGGGTGTGGGGAGGAGGAAAAGAAATAAAAATTTTAAAAAGAAAAATAAAGAAAGAATGGAGGCTTGGAATCAGAGTGAGGCCACAATCATCATTTGGGACTTTATCATAAAAACAAGATTTGAGGCCAGGGGTGGTGGCTCACACCTGTAATCTCAGCATTTTGGGAGGCTAAGCCTAGCAGATGACTCGAAGTCAGGAGTGCGAAATCAGCCTGGTCAACATGGTAAAACTCCTTGTCTACTAAAAATACAAAAAAATTAGCCTGTCATGGTGATGGGCGCCTGTAATCCCAGCTACTCAGGAGACTGAGGCAGGAGAATTGCTTGAACCCAGGAGGTGGAGGTTGCAATGAGCTGAGATTGTGCCACTGTACTCCAGTCTAGGCAACAAAGTGAGACTCTATCTCAAAAAAAAAAAAAAAACAAATTGAAACTCTACCTTATACATACATACATAAAATAAGCATAAGCTGAATCTGACTTTAGTTTAAGAGATGCCATGAATGAGGTCTCTCAAATAAACAAAAGACACTTAATAGAAACATGGGGCAAGACGCAGTGCTCATGACTGTAATTCCAGCACTACAGGAGGCTGATGTGGGTAGATTTCTTGGGCCCAGGACTTCAAGACCAGCCTGGCCAACACAGGAAGACCCTCTCTCTGTATTGAGAAAAAGAAGAGGCAGGAGAATCACTTGAACCTGGGAGGCAGAGGTTGCAGTGAGCCCAGATCACACCACTGCACTCCATCCTGGATCACAGATTAGAGCAAGACTCCATCTCAAAAATAAATAAATATACGATAAAATTAATAGAAATAGTGGCCAGGTGCCGTGGCTCACGCCTGTAACCTCAGCACTTTGGGAAGCCGAGGTGGATGGATCATGAGGTCAAGAAATAGAGATCATTCTGGCTAAAACGGTGAAACCCTGTCTCTACTAAAAACAGAAAAAATTATCAGGGCATGGTGGCACGCGCCTCTAGTCTGAGCCACTCGAGAGGCTGAGGCAGGAGAATGGCTTGAACCCGGGAGGCAGAGGTTGCAGGGAGCTAAGATTGTACCATTGCACTCCAGCCTGGCAGACAGAGCAAGACAATGTCTCAAAAAATAAAATAAAGTAAAATAATAGAAATAGCTATCAAAATTAACAAAGCACTCATTAAAATGGATCATTTCCTAAGCCTAAAAAGGCTTCTATGGCAATTATCTAACTGCCTGAGTTCCAGGAGCTAAGGATTGACGCCTTCTTTCACACAGCTTCACAAGAAAAACTAGAAAAGTTGAACTGCACAGACATTCCATTTAAAATTCAAATTAAGGCCGGGCACCATGGCCTATAATCCTAGCACTATGGGAGGCTGAGGCAGGTAGGCGGCAAGGTCAGGAGTTTGAGACCAGCCTGGCCAATATGGTGAAACCCCAACTCTACTAAATATATAAAAATTAGACAGACATGTTGGCATGCACCTGTACTCCCAGTTACTCAGGAGGCTGAGGCAGAAGAATCACTTGAACCCAAGAGGCAGAGGTTGCACTGAGGTGAGATCCTGCCACTGCACTCCACCCTGGGCGACAGAGCAAGACTCTAAAAAATTCAAATTCAGACAACACATACTAAAAACATTTGAAGACAGTAACTTTTCATTATTTGAATCCATTGCATTTTGCTATAAAGTTTATCAAACAGGCCTCACTCAATTCCCACAGAGCACTGACTACACAGCAGTAATAAACTGACACAACACACCGTCAGATAAGGAATGCATCATCATTCTTACCTATTAACTACAAATATTTTGCGATTAAGAGACATTCCTCCATTACACTTGCCATTGAGGGATGAAGGGACTCACACAGGGTAATGTACAGATCAAAACACTTATTTTAGCAACAAAATGCAAATTATTTTCTGCACTAGCATTTACTAATACTAATTAAGTTATTTAATTGATAATGGGCTCACTGCCCATATGCAAAATAAGTCTCCTCTTATATTTGACCAAGCATAACCTTTCTGTATCAAACCTACTTAAAAAGTCATAAGAGGCCAGGCACAGTGTCTCATGCCTGTAATTCCAGCACTTTGGGAGGCCAAGGGAGGTGGATCATGAGGTCAGAAGTTCAAGAACAGCCTGGCCAAGATGGTGAAACCCCATTTCTACTGAAAATACAAAAATTAGCCAGGCATGGTGGCAGGTGCCTGTAATCCCAGCTACTAGGGAGGCTGAGGCAGAGAAATGCTTGAACCCTGGAGGAGGAGGTTGCAGTAAGCCAAGATCGCACCACTGCATTCCAGCCGAAGCAACACAGCGAGACTCCGTCTCAAAAAAAAAAAAAAAAAAAAAGGCACAAAAAGCTCGGAAACATAGTCTCATATACAAATAGCATAGTTTTTTAAACTCTATTTGTAGGGAGTTCTACTTGTCACTGTATCAACACTGTAATTACAGCTAACATGACAGCCACTCATCATCAGCAGCCCATCTGGGTGGGTGCGATGAAGGCCACTACTGGTGTGGGGTGATTAGCATGGTTAGTCCTGAGAACAGCATCTGATGGTGGCAAGGCAAGCTACAAGGCCAATACAAAGTAGAGCTCTAAAGAGGAACTCAGGTTTTAAAGGTGACACATTTAAAAACGACCTTCTGCTGAGTTGTGTTATATTTTACCACAGTAAAAATAAAATACAAGAAAAAAACTGCTGAAAGTTTCAAGTTTGGGTCAAATTCAGCAATATCTTTGGGGGAACTTTTCAACAAACTCCAGAGGCATACACAAAGAACCGAGAAAACGTCATAGCAACTAGGTCTTTGTTCCCTCCCATCCCGTTCCATTCAGATGGCCAGCCTATCAAATGAGATCCTGCTCTTTGGGGAGAAACTACAGAAAGAGGAGAACAACAGCTGAATGGAGGGTGGGGGAGGCCACACCAACCATACTAGATCCAACGCAAGGGTCACAATGAAAGCCGAGAAAGATATCTCCCCCACTCCCCACCCCTCGCCGTTTTTTCTTTTTCTGGTTTCACTACAGTTGCAAAGCAGTATCAGAGGACTTGCGCATTCTCTAATAGAACTCTAGGTCTTCCAGGGCAGCCAACACTTAGTAATAAGCAATCACAGTCTGAGAGGCACCAAATAAACAGTCTCAGGGTGTCTGATTTTGAACTATCCAAGTTATGCCATTGACTGGGTCTGCACGCAACAAAAATAGTAACTGTTTCAACGGCATTTTCTCCACAAGCAATTTCATCTTATATGTCTCATCACCCCAAAAAGGATCCAAAGATTCTAAGTTTTGCAGTTCAACAATTGTGCACACTCATTTCTCTTTTCAAGTGTTAAGGATATTGCTCAAATCACTGCATGAAACTCTCTCCTCACATAAGAAAGCCTGAAATCTGATTTCTCTACCGAAAAAAACCTTGTTCCTGCAAATGGATACAAAACTAATCATAACCTGCAAAACCCAAGAAACCTAAGCATGTTTTACATCATAACTGTTAGAAGAAAAATAATTTTAACGCATAGGGAGCTCGCAGACCAGCTTCATCTTCGCAAGCCTCTTGTAAAACTTCCTGGAAGCTGGTATACAAGACTAACCTTCCAAAAACACAGCAGAAACAGAAAATCTTAGTGGGGCACCGCGGAAAGAGCAGGCCTCGAGAAAAATCAAGACTCCCCCCGCCCAACCTTCCCACGACACGGATACAAGAGTTAACAGTACAATCCCTCTTTGAGAGGGGACTAAATCAATGTGGCAGGGCCACCCCTATACACACAAGCGCACACACACACGCACACACACGCACACAGCTACCGCCCTGCCAGGGGATGATGAGATGAGGAACGGAAATTAACATTTCGGGCAACGTCTCACATTGTTCCTTGAGGCCAAGGGCTGCTGTTGCTGCCGCCACCGCCACCGCCACCGCTTTCCTCCCAGCCGCCCCCCCGGCCCGCCTACCCTCCCCTAACACCCCCAGCACGGGTACCCGCATTCCTGCCCCTCCTCGGCCTACGCGCGCCTCCAGCAACTCTGACGCCCCCAGGTCCCCCGTTCGCCCGCCCCCTCCGGCTCTGAGCCCGAGAGCCGCCTGCTCTCACTTCTAAACAGCGATAATAATAGGGACGCTGAGAATAACAACTACGACCAGCAGCGCGGAGGCGCCCCTCTCGCGGGTCAGAGGTCGGCGCCTCGGCTCCGCAGCACCCGGCACCCGCCCGGGGCCCCCTGAAGGCCCCTCCCGGCAGCCCCAGGTCCCCAACACCCCTCAGGCCGGCCCCGGAGCCCCCCGTCCGCCTCTCACGGCCGCCCAGGCCCACCGCGAAGCCCCCGGTTGGTCCCTCACAGCCACCGCGGGAACCCGGCCACCCAGGCCGGCCCGGAGCCCCCGTGCGTCCCTCACGGCCACCTCGAACCGCTCGGCCTCCCTCACGGCGTTCCGAGCTCCCCCGACCTCCCAGGCCCTCCCAGGAACCCTTACTGGCCCCTTACGGCCACCCCGGGCCCCCAAAGACCCCAGGAGCGCCCCGGGACCCATTACTGGCGCCTCACACAGCCCGGGGACCCCAAAACCCCCCACCCACCAGGGCCCCCAGGCGCGCCCTGAGGCCCGAGGCGCAGCTCCGCCGCCGGGGAAGGCCTGCAGGCCGCAAGGCCGCGCGAATGCCCCGCGCCCGCCCCGACCACCGCCCCCAGGGCAGCGGCACCTCTCACCGGGCTCCGAGGGCTGCGCGGCTCCGCGGCGGCTCAGCGGCGGGGCGCGGGCGCTGCCCATGCAGCCCGCGGCCGCGTTTCCCGGGCCGCGCGGCCCGAGCGGGAAGGCGGCGGCGGCGGCGGCGGCGCGGGATGGGACCCGGCCGAGCTGCGAGGGCCGGCGGGAGGCGAGCCCGCCCCTCGGGCGCGCCCACGGCTCGGGCGAGCGCCGCGACTCCCGGTGTGGACGCTACTGAGGGGCCGTCTGGCCGCGGGCTCGGCGGCGGCGCCTCCCCGGCTGGGGCCCTCGGTCCATCGCGCACCGTCTCAGGGCGGCCTCTGGCTCCAGGACCCAGCGGCGGCTGCGGCAGGCGCCGGCCGCATGAGACGCTCCCGCCCATTGGCCCGCCGTATCCGCCACCGCCATTGGCCCGCCCCGGCCGGCCGTAGGGGCTGCGCACGTCACAGCGTCGGGAGGAAGCTTGCTAATGGAGTGAAGGGGCAAGGCGGGATTGACAGCCTCTGTGGCGGCTCGGAGGCAGGACTAGGAGGACGTCCCGGTAACGATTGGGCAGGGTCCTGCGTAAGGGCGCACGCGACGCTGGAAGCAGCGAGCAACTGGATTGGCTGCTTCCGTCGCAAAGGGCGTGGTTCTTGCATTCTCGGGCCTGACGATTGGTCTTTCCCAGTGCCGGAAGCGACAAGGCTGTGGTCTGAAAGCAAAATTTGGTATTGTTGCGCTGCGAGGCAAAGCGTCCGTTTCGCGGGCCGGAGCGGCGGGTACTTGTGTTGTAGCCGTGGTCCCTTGCCCGTTCCCGGCCTTCTCGGGCCACGTCCGGCCCGGCCCCCAGAAGGCCCGGCTTCCGGCCGCACTGCCCTGGCGGGCGTCACGGGGCACGGAGAGCCCTGGGCGGCAACCAAGGGAGGGGAAGGGACCGGGGCCTCGGGGCGGTCCCTCGGGGAGGGCTCTGGCCGCGCAGCTCCCGCGCCGTGAAACTTGCTGTCCTCCAAGAGAACAACCCTCGGGAGGGTCGCGGTCGCGGCTCGAGAGCGCCTGGGCCTCCGGCTCTGAGAGCCTGAGCCGCGTCAGGAGCCAAGCGCCCGCGAGCCGCAGCCCCTGCTTTGCTAGTTCTGCAAGACGCGAAAAAGGTAGATGAGAACTGGTTTTGTTTGCAGCTAAAATTTATCAAGCCTCTGATAAGTATGGATCCTGTTCTAAGTGCACCTGTGTTCTCATCCAGAACTAAACCAAAAAGAAGCCAGGTGGACAAAATCGGTGCTCCTTTGATTCTCTTATTTTTCTATTAATTTTTTTTTTTTTTAAGAGGGGGTTTCATCATGTTGGTCAGGCTGGTCTTGAACTCCCGACCTCAGGTGATCCTCCTGCCTTGGCTTCCAAAGTGCTTGGATTACAGGCGTGAGCCACCATGCCCGGCCCGAGTCTCGTTTTTTAATTCTACATCTTACTGAAGTCTAAGACAGCTGGTAAGCAAAATATTTACATGCCTCAAATTACGAAATAATGGAATTGCGAAATCCTGAGCGGATAGACGGTGAAGATGGTCTTTCCCCTTGGGCAACGCGCAGTGAGGTCGAACGCGCAGTATGACCTTCAGTTGTTAAACCGCCCATATTCAAATCCCAGCTTTACCAGTGCCTAGCAGTCACCCTGGAGGCTTTGCCTCTCAGATCTTCAGTTTCTTTTCTTTTCCTTTCTTTTTTTTTTTTCTTTTTTTTGAGATGGAGTTTCGCTCTTGTTACCCAGGCTGGAGTGCAATGGTGCGATCTCGGCTCACTGCAACCTCCGCCTCCTGGGTTCAGGCAATTCTCCTGCCTCAGCCTCCTGAGTAGCTGGGATTACAGGCACGCGCCACCATGCCCAGCTAATTTTTTGTATTTTTAGTAGAGACGGGGTTTCACCATGTTGACCAGGATGGTCTCGATTTCTTGACCTCGTGATCCACCCGCCTCGGCCTCCCAAAGTGCTGGGATTACAGGCGTGAGCCACCGCGCCTGGCCTATTTCTTTCTTTTTATTTTTTTTAGAGACGGGGTTTCACCAGGTTGGCCAGGCTGGTCTTGAACTCCTGAGCTCAGGTGACCCATCCACCTCAGTCTCCCAAAATGCTGGGATTACAAGAGTAAGCCACCGCGCCTGGCCTATTTTTTATTTTTTTGAAACAGAGTCTTGCTCTATCGTCCAGGCTGGAGTGCAATGGTGCAATCTCGGCTCACTGCAACCTCCACCTCCTGGGTTCAAGCAATTCTCCTGCCTCAGGTGCCCAACTGCAGGCGCCTGCCACCATACCTGGTATTTTCAGTAGTGACAGGGTTTCACCACATTGGTCAGGCTGGTCTCGAACTCCTGACCTTGGCCTCCCAAAGTGCTGGGGCGACAGGTGGGACCAACCGTGCCTGGCCAATTTTTAAAACTCTAAACCCCACACTTTGTCTGTAGCCCTATCAATTGCAGTGTCTGTTGTCAAATGCTATTTTGTATTTTATTTTCTCCCCAATTTTCACTGTGGTAAAGTACATATAACATGAAACTTACTTTCTTTTATTTTATTTTTACCTTTTCTTTTAGAGACAGGGTCTCACTCTGTCCCCCAGGATGGAGTGCGGTAGTGTGACCAAGACTCACTGTGACCTTAAATTCCTGGGCTCAAGGGATCATCCCACCTCAGCCTTCTGAGTAGCTGGGACCACAGGCATGAGCCACCACACCCAGTTAATATAAAAAAATATTTCTTGCCAAGATTGGGGGGTCTGCCTATGTTGCAAGGCTGGTCTGGAACTCCTGGCCTCAAGCAGTCCCCCAACCTCAGTCTCCCATAGTGTTGAGCTCACAGACTCGAGTCACCATGCCCAGCCTCAATATCATGTTGTAAACCTGAAATATATATAAGATGTATTGAAAAAAAAAGTAGAAAGCTAGACATTTTTTTTTTTTTTTGCCTCCCGGGGTCAAGCGAACCCAGTAATCTCAGTACTTTGGGAGGCCAAGGCAGGCAGATCACCTGAGGTCAGGTGTTCGAGACCAGCATGACCAACATGGACTGCAGGCGAACCCAGTAATCTCAGTACTTTGGGAGGCCAAGGCAGGCAGATCACCTGAGGTCAAGTGTTTGAGACCAGCATGACCAACATGGACTGCAGTTGGATTATAAGTATGCAATTTGTGGCCGGGCGCGGTGGCTCAAACCTGTAATCCTAGCACTTTGAGAGGCCGAGGTGGGTGGATCACAAGGTCGAGAGATTGAGACCATCCTGGTCAACATGGTGAAACCCCATCTCTACTAAAAATACAAAAAATTAGCTGGGCTTGGTGGACCGTGCCTGTAGTCCCAGCTACTCGGGAGGCTGAGGCAGGAGAATTGCCTGAATCCAGGAGGTGGAGGTTGCAGTGAGCTGAGGTCGTGCCATTGCACTCCAGCCTGGGTAAAAAGAGCGAAACTCCGTCTCGTAAAAAAAAAGTATGCAATTTGTGACATATTTTTTTTTTTTTTGAGACGGAGTTTTGCGCTTGTTACCCAGGCTGGAGTGCAATGGCGCGATCTCGGCTCACCGCAACCTCCGCCTCCTGGGTTCAGGCAATTCTCCTGCCTCAGCCTCCTGAGTAGCTGGGATTACAGGCACGCGCCACCGTGCCCAGCTAATATTTTGTATTTTTAATAGAGATGGGGTTTCACCATGCTGACCAGGATGGTCTCGATCTCTTGACCTCGTGATCCACCCGCCTCGGCCTCCCAAAGTGCTGGGATTACAGGCGTGAGCCACCTCGCCCGGCCGCAATTTGTGACATATTGAGAAAAAAACACATCATATATTTAGACTTTAAAATGACACCAAAGGGCCGGGCCAGTGGCTCATGCCTGTAATCCCAGCACTTTGGGAGGCCGAGGCGGGTGGATCACGAGGTCAAGAGATCGAGACCATCCTGGTCAACAAGGTGAAACCCCGTCTCTACTAAAACTACAAAAAATTAGCTGGGCACGGTGGCGTGTGCCTGTAATCCCAGCTACTCGGGAGGCTGAGGCAGGAGAATTGCTTGAACCCAGGAGGCAGAGGTTGCGGTGAGCCGAGATCGTGCCATTGCACTCCAGTCTGGGTAACAACAGCAAAACTCTTGTCTCAAAAAAAATTAAAAATAAAAAAATAAAATAAAATGACACCAAAACTGATAACCTATCATTAGGCAATAAAAATAAATAAAAGAGGCTGAGCAAAATGGCTCATGCCTATAATTCCAGCACTTTGAGTGGTGGGAAGGTCAACTGAGGTTGGGAGTTCAAGATCAGCCTGACCAACATGGAGAAATCATGTCTCTACTAAAAATACAAAAACTTAGCCAAGCTTGGTGGCACATGCTTGTAGTCCCAGCTACTCAGGAGGCTGAGACAGGAGAATCACTTGAACCTGGAGGGCGGAGATTGCAGTGAGCTGAGATCACACCATTGCACTCCAGCCTGGGCAACAAGAGCAAAACTCTGCCTTAAAATAAATAAAAGGTACAGGCTGGGCATGGTAGCTTATGCCTATGATCCTAATACTTTGGGAGGCTGAGGCTGGAGAGTTGACTGAGCCAGGGAAGGTTGGGAGTAGGAGAAAATAAAAGTCGCTGGGCGCTGTGGCTCACCCCTGTAACCCCAACACTTTGGGAGGCTGAGGTGGGCAGATCACCTGAAGTCAGGAGTTTAAGACCAGCCTGGTAGGCCGGGCACGATGGCTCAAGCCTGTAATCCCAGCACTTTGGGAAGCCGAGGCGGGTGGATCACGAGGTCAAGAGATCGAGACCATCCTGGTCAAAATGGTGAAACCCCGTCTCTACTAAAGATACAAAAAAAAAATTAGCTGGGCATGTTGGTACGTGCCTGTAATCCCAGCTACTCAGGAGGCTGAGGCAGGAGAATTGCCTGAACCCAGGAGGCGGAGGTTGCGGTGAGCCGAGATCGCGCCATTGCACTCCAGGCTGGGTAACAAAAGCGAAACTCCGTCTCAAAAAAAAAAAAAAGACCAGCCTGGCCAACATGGCGAAACCCAGGAAATGGTGGTTGCAATAAGCCAAGATCATGCCACTGCTGAGTGAGACTCTCTCAAAAAAAAAAAGAAAGATAAAGATTTCCTAAGACTTTTTCCTAGCAAGGCTGTCATAATATTGCATAATGTGTTTTGTGTAATGAATTTCAGCCTGCACGAAGCAGGGAGTTAGCTGGGAAGATTAATCGTGCACTCATTCAGCAAAGGTTGGAGTGCCTCCTCTTCCACGTCCTGCTGCAGTAGCAGGGAGGAAACAGCGGGATCTCAAACACCGTCCCAGCAAGGACCCCAGTCTCTCTCTTGTGGATGCGTCACTGGCATGTGACGTACCAGAAACTCCTGTGTGTGGTCGTATCCAGCACATGACACAATACTCTCTCCAGATAGGCTCCATCCATCCCTGGAATTGAGTGCTGTGGTCAAAGCCATGGTGACAGCCATGCCCTGGCTGTGCCAGTGATGGGGATAACTGCAGTGCTTGAACTACAGGGCAGCAAATTCAGAACTTCTTCCTAGTGCTGACTTCAGGAAAGGTTTAATAGCACATTCCTCAAATCCTCAATAGTACTTCAGGATGTCTTAGCTAGAGAGGAGCTTGCAAGGGATTTTTTTTTTTTGATGGAGTCTCACTCTGTTGAGTCTCTCTCTGGCCAGGCTGGAGTGCAGTGGCGTGATGGCTCTCTACAACCTCCACCTCCCGGTTCCAGTGATTCCCCTGCCTCAGCCTCCTGAGTAGCTGGGACTGCAGGCACACACTACCACGCCCAGCTAATTTTTGTACTTTTAGTAGAGACAGAGTTTCGCCCTGTTGGTCGGGCTGGTCTTGAACTCCTGACCTCAGGTGATCTACCCACCTTGGCCTCCCAAAGTGCTGGGATTACAGGCGTGAGCCACCGCGCCCAGTCCAGGTTTTTGCTTTTTTTGAAACAGGGTCTTTTTCACCTAGGCTAGAGCGCAGTGGCAGAATCAAGACTCACTACAGGCTTGACCCCCCAGGCTCAAGCAGCCCTCCCACCTCAGCCTCCCGAGTAACTGGGACTAGAGATACACGCCAACACCCCGTTATTTTTTTGTCTTTTTTTGTAGAGACAGGTCTTACCCATGTTCCCCAGGCTGGTCTTGAACTCCTGGGCTCAAGGAGTCCTTTTGCCTTTGCCTCCCAAATTGCTGGGTTAACAAGCATGAGCCACTGCACGCAGTCAGAAGGTGGTGTAATAACACTTCCAGGGGACTCCATGTTTGGGTCCCCTTCCACAAAAACTCAAGTGGAAGCTGTTTTTCTCTATCCTGGATTTCCTGTCTGGGGTCGCCTTCCACACTCTCATGGAAGCCTGTCTTCTCCTGAACTCCATCTCTCTCTATCCCCTTCCACACTCCCTTCGTGGAAGCTGCTTTCCTCTCCTGGATTCCCTCTTTCTGGATTCTCTCAGCGTGAGAGGAGCTTTCCTTCTCTGGATTTGCCCCTCTGGGAACCCTTCTCACTCAGTGTGAGAGCAGCTTTTCTTTCTCTCGGTGTGAGAGTTAGCTTTTTCTCTCTACAAATAAGTCACTTTTTACAAAAAATAAATAAATAAAACACTTCCAGGAATTTAGCTAAATTTAACAGGTAATGTTTCAAATGTTTCATACATTAAGAAGCAGGAGAAGCAGGAGCTACTTTGGGAGGCTGAGGTGGGAGGACTGTTTGAGGCCAGGAGCTGAGAGTAGCAAGACCTCAGCTCTACCAAGAGTAACACATTAGCTGGCTGTGAGGCCTCCTTGAGCCCAGAGGCCAAGACTGCAGCGAGCCATGATCACGCCACTGCCCTCCAGCCTGGGAACACAGCAAGCCCAGTCTCAGAAAAGGAAAACAACACAGGGACAGCATAGGTGCCCAGGACCGTATGAATTAATCCATTTTGTTGCTGAAACCCAGTTTTATTTTGCAACTTTAAATTTTTTTATTTTTATTTTTTTGACATCCCAACTTGGGGAAACTCCATGCTCGCCAACTGCAACAGATGCAGTGACTCACTCAGAAGCAACTTTAATTTTTTTTTCAGAAAATTAAGGAATAGATTTTGTGTAAGTTAAATATAGAAGTGCTACTGGCTGTTAAATTACTGTCAGCCATTCCCCCGTGGTCTGCACGCTGCAGGGAGGCCAGCTCCTCTGGGCCCCCGGGAGCTACGGTGTCATCCTAGCCCACATCGTCCTAGACAAGCGCTTCGGTTCTTCCCTTCACCAGTCAAGTGTTGCAAACATAGTCTATGGAGTTTGTTCTGTTTTTGCCTGTTCTGCTTACAAAACTGTAATAGGACTGCCTTAGGGCCGAAGTAAACCATCAAGCTAAATAAAACATAAAACAGCAGGGACAAAAAGAAAAAGTCTGGGCGTGGTGGCTCACACCTGTAATCCAAGCACTTTGGAGGCCAAGGTGGGCAGATCACCTCAGGTCGGGAGTTCAAGACCAGCATGACCAACATGGTGAAACCCTGTCTTTAAAAAAAAACAAAAAATTAAACAGCAGGGACAGGGATGGTAAAACCCGAATTGCATGCTTTGGTTGCAGGCACGTCTAAACTCGAAGTACCCTTCTAATCTCCAAGTAATCTTGAACTTAACCTGATCAGCCCTTGTGCCCCCCAGCCAGAGCTCGCTGAGCCTTCCAGAAACCAGAAACGCATTCTGAGAGCACCCAAGAAACTCCCAGCGCCAGCCAGAGTCCACTTGTGTGGTTCTGTTTGTCCATGGATTCCTGAGGAGAGGGGTCTTAAGTGGGCCGGCTGGGGTTGAGATTTTATGTAGAAATGATCACCTGTTCCTTGTCAAACCAGCCCTTTAAGTTACAATGAAAATAAAGCACTGCTCCTGCTCCATATCCACACTGAGGTGGTGTCTGCTGCCCTGTTCTGGCATTTCAGAGGCTGGTCTGGAGACTCACCTTCATCACTCAGCTGCTGGGCCACCAGGTGCCACACGCTGGCCTCTGCTGGTTTGTCTCTTCCTGGGGCTGCAGATCAGAGAAAGCAGCCCAGAGTGAGCACCAAGACACCCAGCCTTTACTGGAGCCTCTTGGAGAACCAGCCCCCTGCCTCCATCCGGCCTGGGTCCTGACCTTCTGGCATAGCTGCAAAAGCCTCTTCCCTCCTCCCTGGCCTCACATTCTCACCTCTGGCCTCTCTAGAGTCCATTCTGCCAGCAGCCAAAGTAGTGCTTATTAGTCCTCAGCAGCTCTTACCTCGACTCTCCAGCACTCCCTGGTCTGCGCCCCTCCCCTGCTACCTGCCGCTCCCAGCTGGCCACACCCACCGGGCTGGCCAGGCCTCTCTCTCGGCAGCCTCTCCTGTCCTGGGGATAGGCACTTCCTTTTGCTCCTGCACCTCAGCTTAGTGAGGGCTCTAAAGTCCCTTTCTAAGATAGTCATTTGGCCAGGTGCAGTGGCTGACGCCTGTGATCCCAACACTGGGAAGCTGAGGTGGGAGGATCGCCTGAGCCCAGGACTTCAGCCCTGGCCACATAGAGACGCCATCTCTACAAAAAATTTAAAAGTTAGCAGGTAGGCCGGGTGTGGTGGCCTGTAATCCAAGCACTCTGGACAGGCCTGAGGTCAGGAGTTCAAGATCAGCTTGACCAACATGATGAAACCCCGTCTTAAAACAAAAAAAAATTTGCAGGTAAAGTCCTCTTTTCCGTGAAGTTTGCCCTGCCTATGGCATCGCAGACTCTGTCCAAAGCCTCTCTTTGTCCTGCTCTCCAAGTGCTTTGTTTGCTGGGCTTTTGTTCTGTCAACAGAATGGAAGCTCGCTGAGGATGGGCATTGCCGTTTTCTAGGACACTGCCCCATGTGGTGTGGTTGCTCAACAAGTATCTGTTACACGCCATTCCCTGCTACCCTACAGAAAGTATCTTTCATTTCCAGTCCTTTCATTCTCTGCAACCACAAACCTCTCATCCAGAAAACCCACTTTTTTTTTGAGACAGAGTTTCATTCTTGTTGCCCAGGCTAGAGTGCAGTGGTGCAATCTCCGTTCACACAACCTCTGCCTCCCAGGTTCAAGCGATTCTCCGGCCTCAGCCTCCCGAGTATCTGGGATTACAGGTGCACACTACCATTCCTGGCTTTTTTGTTTGTATTTTTTTTAGTAGTGATGGGTTTCACCATGTTGGCCAGGCTGGCCTTGAACTCCTGACCTCAATTGACGCACCCCTCTTTGCCTCTCAACATGCTGGGATTACAGGTGTGAGCCACCGAGGCCAGCCAAGTAGTTTCTTTTAGCTGTTGGCAGAAAAGACTGAGATGTGTCACGGGTGACTGAGCCTCTTCCTTGTTAGCTGTGGCCATCAAAATTGCAATGTGGTTCATGGGAAACCAGAGCAGCAGATCCACCACTGATGGGCTGAGAACGTATGATGGTCAGAGGCCACTGGGATCCAGGACAAGCCAGTGGTAACCTGTCACCTAATGACAAGGCCTGCTGGCATGAGACCGCCATCCTTAAGGGAGCCTCCGGGTTCCATCCAGCAGGCATCGGGGGCAGTCCTGCTGACTGTGGCTGGCTGGGAATGGTGTGGTGAAGACACCCCCATCTGGTGACAGGCTGTGTCTCGGAGACAAGCAGAGCATCCTGTTGGCTGCATCGCACATTCAGCTCAAAACTGGGAGACCAGCCATAGACCAGCAAACCCTTTCTTGCTTCAAATGTCTTGTCATTCCCCTAACAACTACTCTCTGGGACCAGAGACATCTCAAACGAGTTACTTTTAGGAATAGGCTATCAGGCCGGGTGCGGTGGCTCACGCCTGTAATCCCAGCACTTGGGGAGGCCGAAGCAAGAGATCGAGACCATCCTGGTCAACATGGTGAAACCCCATCTCTACTAAAAATACAAAAACTAGCTGGGCATGGTGGTGTGTGCCTGTAATCCCAGCTACTCAGGAGGCTGAGGCAGGAGAATTGCCTGAACCCAGGAGACAGAGGTTGCGGTGAGCTGAGATCGCGCCATTGCACTCCAGCCTGGGTAATGAGCGAAACTCCGTCTCAAAAAAAAGAAAAAAGGAATAGGCTATAAATTGGATGCCCAGAGGTGACCCTTTTTTCCTAGTATCTGAACCCGTATGAGGCTTCTGAACCCTTGCCAGAGATGTTGAGGAAGGTCCCCAGGCCTCTGGCCAGTGCCAGCAGCCCAGCAGCTAACGGACGTGGATAGGCCAGCAGCCAACTCGAATTTGCATAGTAAAAGGATTGGTTCATGACCAGGATATGAAAGCGAGCACACCCCTTCAAGGGACCAGACGTAGAGACACAGCCTGGCTGAGGGATGTGCATCTCCCGCCTTCTTTCCACTCTGTGGGCCTGGCCTCCTTCAGGCACAGCTGGCTTCCTCGCCACGGTGGAAAGATGCTAACAGCTCTCTTCACAGTTCACACTCGAGCTCCAGGACACAAAAGGCAAAGTCTCTTCTCCAAGTACAGATGGAGAGGAAGGACTTAACAGATTGGACTTTCTGTTCCAGCTGATGAAGGCTGGGCCTGGGCCTGGTCCACGTGATCAAGGGCCATGAGGAGCTAACTGGATGGGTCTTGCTGAGCAGATCTCGATATAATTATCAAAATGGTCTGCAGCCAAGATGGCCCTCCATGATCTCTGACCCCAGCCAGTCTCTTCCACGTTGTACAGGGTGGGTTTTGGCGACCAATTACGTGCAGCAGAAGTGACGGTCAATTCTAGGGTGTGATTAGAAGAGGCCGTGCTTCGTGCCCTCTGGCCAGCAGCTCTGGGGAAGCCGCAAGGTCAGGCCAGCCCTAGGAAGGGCCCAGGTGATGAGGAGCTGAGGCCTTCTGGCAACAGCTGTGTGAGTGCTCCACCCTGGACCAAGGTCCTCTAGCACCGGTCAAGCTCTGACAACCGCAGCCCTGGCCATCAGCAGGACCGCAAGCTTATCCAGTCCAAGAGACTAGCCAGTCCAGCCAATCCCAGATTCCTGCCCCTCAGAAACAGTGAGGTAACCATTTGCTTTGACCTGCCAGATCGGCAAATTTGGAATGCACTGCCCAGGGCTGTGAGAGTTCCCATCCTGTGAAGAGGACATAGACTTTGTCCCGTCCAGGTCCTTAAACACCTGTCCAAAGCCCTACACCCAAAAGTCTAAAGAAACACTGAGGAAGCTGGGCGCGGTGGCTCACGCCTATAATCCTAGCACTTTGGGAGGCTGAGGTGGGTGGATCACCTGAGGTCAGGAGTTCAAAACCAGCCTCGTCATCATGGCAAAACTCCATCTTTGGAAAAAAGAAAAAAAAAGGCCAGGCACAGGGGCTCACGCCTATAATCCCAGCACTTTGGGAGGCCGAGGCGGGTGGATCACGAGGTCAAGAGATCGAGACCATCCCGGTCAACAAGGTGAAACCCCGTCTCTACTAAAAATACAAAAATTAGCTGGGCATGGTGGTGCGTGCTTGTAATCCCAGCTACTTGGGAGGCTGAGGCAGAATTGCCTGAACCCGGGAGGCAGAGGTTGCGGTGAGCCGAGATTGCGCCATTGCACTCCAGCCTGGGTAACAAGAGTGAAACTCCGTCTCAAAAAAGAAAGAGATCGAGACCATCCTGGTCAACAAGGTGAGACCCCCATCTCTACTAAAAATACAAAAATTAGCTGGGCAAGGTGGCGCGTGCCTGTAATCCCAGCTACTCAGGAAGCTGAGGCAGGAGAATTGCCTGAACCCAGAAGGCGGAGGTTGCAGTGAGCCGAGATCGTGCCATTGCACTCCAGTCTGGGTAACAACAGCGAAACTCCATCTCAAAAAAAAAAAGAAACACTGAGGAATACATGGTTAGTCAGCAGAGGAGCCGCCAGTGCTGTAGCTCTGTTGTACTCATCATGGGTGCCGCAATCCACGAGCTCTAGAGGCCAGGCTAACTGCAGAAGCAAATGTGCTTAAGAAAAAATACATAGGCCGGGAGCGGTGGCTCACACTGATAATCCCAGCACTTTGGGAGGCCAAGGCGGGTGGATCACGAGGTTGAGAGATCGAGACCATCCTGGTCAACAAGGTGAGAACCCATCTCTACTAAAAATACAAAAATTAGCTGGGCATGGTGGCGTGTGCCTGTAGTCCCAGCTACTCAGGAGGCTGAGGCAGGAGAACTGCTTGAACCCAGGAGGCGGAGGTTGCGGTGAGCCGAGATCGCGCCTTTGCACTCCAGTCTGGGTAACAAGAGCAAAACTCCGTCTCAAAAAAAAAAAAAGGAAAAAATATGTAAAAGTTTACTTGCTGCCAAATTTGAGAGGAAGCAAATATGTAATTATTTGTTAAAATATTAATAAGGGCCGGCCCCGCCCTGGCCCACTGGGATGTGGGCTCCGGCAGCAAAAAAAAAATGTAAAAAAATAAAAGAATAAATATTAATAAGGAAGCCTAGATGGTTTTTTTTTTTTTTTTTTGGAGACAGTCTCAGCCTGGTGCAGTGGTTCACACCTATAATCCCAGCTACAGGCTGAGGTGGGAGATCACTTGAACTTGGGACACAGAGGCTGCAGTGAGCCAAGATTGTGCCACTGCTCTCCAGCCTGGGCAACAGAGTGAGACCCTGTCTCACACACACAAAAAAAAGACAGGGTCTCACTCATCACTTAGGCTGGAGAGCAATAGCACGATCTCCACTCACTGCAGCCTCTACCTCCTGGGTTCAAGTGATTCTCATGCCTCAGCTTCCCAAGTAGTTGGGACTACAGGCATGTTGCTACCATGCCTGGCTAATATTTTTGTATTTTTAGTAGAGATGGAGTTCTGTCATGTTGGCCAGTCTGGTCTCTAACCTTAACTCCTGAACGCAAGTGATCCACCTGCCTCACCCTTCGAAAGTGCTGGTATTACAGGCATGTGCCACTGCAGCTGGCCTGAAGCCTAGATCTTAAAACCAAAAAAAGTCCCAAAGGATCAACTTGTCTCCAGAATGCTAAATATTACTATTTGATAGATAAGGCAATTGAAGTTTGCAGTGCAGCTTGCCTCAAGTCCTTCAACTGACAGACGGACTAAGGCACAGAGCCCAGGATGCTTCTGCATTAACAGGGAACAAAGGCATGGGAATGGGGACAGATCCACGTTCTCTTCCCACCGCCCAGGCTGAAAGGGCTGCCCTAGGTGCTCCTGAGGCATTCTCCCTGATGGGGTGAGAGCTGAGGGAACCTGGGGTCGGTAGCCATCCAGAGGCCTAAGGCTGACCCAAATCAGGAGTCACCAAGAGACTGCCTCTCCAGAGAACCGGTCGTGCCAAATCCTGATGTGTAGAGTTCAGAGGGCTGAGGAAGGGTGAAAGCAGAAGTGAGCAAGCAGCAGTTAGGAAGCACACGAAGAACAGATGGTGTGGAGGAGAGAAAGCCAGTGTCCTGACAGCTGAGGAACTGCTCTGCTGCGGGCTCTGGAGGCCAAGGCAGACCCAGCAGCCAGCGCTCCTACGGTCCCTCTTCCTGGATCCAAATCATGGAGAAAAGCTAAACCCTCAAACCATGGGGCACCCGAATCGTTAAAACCCCTATGGCGGGAGGCTATGTGAGCCTCTGTGCCTGGCACTACAGCAGGACTGAAGCTGAGAGCCACACAGCTCACCTCTCAGCAGCAGGTCTGGGACGCCGCCAGCCTTCAAAGCAGTTGTTAAATAGATGAGTTTGAATGAGTGCATCAGTGCTCCTTTCCCATACCCTCATTTCCCATGACATCTCAGTAATAACTGGATGCCAGGGATTCCTGTCTCGTCAGTTGCCCTCACAGACATTTATTGCATTTTATCTTTACAACCACCCTGTGGGAAACCCAAGGCTGATACTAGCCTCGAGTTGCAGATAATTATCATCCCCATTTTACTGCTGGGAAAACTGAGGCTTGGAGAAGTTAGTAACTTGCTTCAGGTCATAGGCCAAGGAGGACAGAACCCGGTGTTCTTCCCCAGAGGCGGCCTCTTGCCAACACCCCACACTGCTTTTGATGAGTTGCCAGGAAATGATTTTAAATTATCTCAGACATTAACAGGACTGCTTCTTAAACTCTTCCCAAACATATCCAAATGTATGCGCTTTGAATCACAAATCCTGTGAACATATGCATAAAGGGTGTGAGGATCAGTCACTTCCTGGGACACAAGAAACCCTTTCAGAAGTTTGGTTGGGTTGGTCATGGGACAAGACTGGAGAACGGGTGAGAGCAGGACATGGAGCTGGGAGGCGAAAAGTGGGCAGGACGGTGACAAGCTCTATCCCTCTGACCAAGTCCATCAGGTGTTTTTTATTTTTATATATTTTATTATTATTATTATTATTTTGCGACGGAGTTTCGCTCGTTACCCAGGCTGGAGTGCAACAGGCGCGATCTCGGCTCATCGAAACCTCCACCTCCTGGGTTCAGGCAATTCTCCTGCCTCAGCCTCCTCAGTAGCTGGGATTACAGGCACGCGTCACCATGCCCAGCTAATTTTTGTATTTTTAGTAGAGACGGGGTTTCACCATGTTGACCACGATGGTCTTGATCTCCTGACCTCGTGATCTACCCGCCTCGGCCTCCCAAAGTGCTGGGATTACAAGCGTGAGCCATAGCGCCCGGCCTTTTATTTTTTTAAGACGGGGTTTCACCTTGTTGATCAGGCTAGTCTTGAACTCCTGACCTCAGGTGATCTGCCCGCCTCGGCCTCTCAAAGTGCTGGGATTACAGACATAAGCCACCACGCCTGGCCGATTTATTTATTTAATAAAAAAGAGAGACGGGGTTTCACCAGGTTGGCCAGGATGGTCTCGATCTCTTGACCTCGTGATCCACCCGCCTCGGGCTCCCAAAGTGCTGGGATTACAAGCGTGAGCCACCACGCCCGGCCCACCAGGTGTTTTTTTAACCAGGGAAAGAAAAAAAGTAGAGGAGGAAACGGCAAGGGTGGACTCACTGCAAAGGCAGCCCGTACAATAAGAGAAGCGAAAAAGGCAGTTCAGTTGTGAAAATCAGTGGCAGCCCTGGGTTTGGGGGAGGCCCTCTCCGCAAACCAGCAGAACGCCTTCCCAGCCTCGAGCACCTCTGCAGAGGCACCTAGCCCACGGGAGGGCTGAGGGCAAATAACCGCGATATTTAAAACAATTCCCCGGCCGGGCACGGTGGCTCACGTCTGTAATCCCAGCACTTTGGGAGGTCGAGGCGGGTGGATCACGAGGTCAAGAGATCGAGACCATCCTGGTTAACATGGTGAAACCCCGTCTCTACTAAAAATACAAAAATTAGCTGGGCGTGGTGGCGCGTGCCTGTAATCCCAGCTACTCAGGAGGCTGAGGCAGGAGAATTGCCTGAACCCAGGAGGTGGAGGTTGCGGTGAGCCGAGATCACGCCATTGCACTCCAGCCTGGGTAACAAGAGCGAAACTCCGTCTCAAAAAAAAATAGAAATCAGCCAGGCTTAGCGGCTGGTGTCTGAAATCCCAGCTACTCAGGAGGCTGAGGCAGGAGAATTGCCTGAACCCAGGCGGAGCGAAACTCCGTCTCAAAAAAAAAGAAAAGAAAAAAAACGATTCCCCGAGCGTTAGCGGCTGAGGAAGAGGAGGATAACCGCGGCCCGCTGGCTTTGCGGTCTAGTCTGCGGCGGTGGCGGGAGTGCAGGCCCAGACAGGAGACCGGCCTTGACATTCTGCACTGACTTCAGAGCTGTGATCCTGGGCAAGTTACTTTCAACGCTTCTGACTGTTTTCTCATTTGCAAAAGGGACGCTTTCCTGCACAGGGCTGTTCGGACCCGGGCCGGCACGCAGGGAAGCCGCTGCCGTGCGTACTCACCGGCACGGGTTCGGGAACACAGAGGGCGTAAGGGAACGGGGTCACCTCTCCCACCTGCAGCAGACCCGGCTCGGCTCTGCTTCTCCTACTCAACAAGCCTGTCACCTCCCGGCGGACGAAGGGGCGGGGAACCTGGGAGCCCACGAGGGACCCTGCCCGGGCCTGGAGCGCGGACCCCGAAGAGAACACAGCCTCCGTCCCGGCTTCCGGGCAGCGCCTCCCCGCTTCCCACGCTGGGCTCGCGCAGCGCCCGGGACAAACCCTGACCGGACTCCCGGGGCACGACGGGGGCCTCCGAGGAGAGTCAGTCGGAGCGGAAGGCACCGGCGCTCCGCTCAGAGCTCTGCGGACTCCAGCCCGGCCGCGCCGCGCCGCGCCCTCCCCGCCTCGGGACCCGCCTCGTCCGGGCTGCCCTTCCTGCGTCGGCTGCAACTCCGGTTCTCGTGCTTCGGCTGCTCAAGAAGCGGGAAACCCGCCGCCTTCCTGCGCTCCTCACCCCGAAGGGGCCCTCCCGTCCCGAGGCCTCCCGCGCCGCCCTCTGCAGCGCCGGCCTCTCCTCGCAGGCGGGATTTGGGCCCGCAGTGTCCTCCCGCGCCTGACGGAGCCCTGCGGGGGACCAGGCTGCCTGCGAGGGCGGTCCCTCGGCGCGGGCGGAGCGCGACCAGGCAGCCAGGACCTGGTCAGTTATTCACCCGCTAGGCTCGGGACACACTAGGCGGGCGTCAAAAACCCACACGGCAGCCGCGGACTCCCAGCAAACCGCCCCCCGCCCGCTGCAAGGCCTCAGGCAGCTGCGAGAGAGCCCGGCTAGCGCGGCGGGGTGGGGCAGGCGACACCCAGTGCGCAGGCGTCCGGTAGGCCCCGCCCACCCCGCGCTGGCGCCCTGTGGGGGCCCGCGGCTCGCGCAGGCGCGGCTTCCAGGCCAACATGGCGGCTGTGCTGCTGCTGCTCCGCGCCCTTCGCCGGTGCCCAGGTCCGGGTCCTGGGCGGCTGTGGGGCCCAGGCCCGCCCTGGAGTCCAGGGTTCCCCGCGGGGCCCGGGAGGGGGCGGCCGTACGTGGCCAGCAGGCCTCCGTGGGGCCTCGCTGAGGCTGGAGGCCGAGCCGTACAGGTAAATCCCCGCAGCGTCCGGGCCCCACCTCCCGCCCCACCCTTTTCGCGAAGATCTGCTCGGTACCGGCGTGCTAGGCAGGTCGGTGTCAGAGGCCGCCTCGCCCCTGTGGCGGGGGAGCCCGGGCTAGTGGGCCCGCGAGTCCTCCAGCTGCGCCCCCTCGGCATCGGAAAGCGTCTTGAGGGGAGCCGGGAGCGGACCTGGAGCGTGGGCACGGGACGGGTTGGGAAGGGGCAGGACTGGGATCCGCGCAGCCCTCGGCGTGGGCTTTCCCAACCCTTCTGTTGTGTTTGGGTATTTTCCCCTCTCTCTCTGGGGTTTTTGTTGTTTGTTTATTCAGGCTGGAGTGCAGTGGCCTGATCTCGGCTCACTGCAACCTCCGCCTTCCGGGTTCAAACGATTCTTCTCGGCCGCTGGAGGAGCTGGTAGTAGAGGCACGCGCCACACGGCCGGCTGATTTTTTTGCATTTTTGGTAGAGACGGAGTTTCACCATGTTAGCCAAGACTAATCTCGAACTCCTGATCTCAGGTGATCTCTGCCTGCCTTGGCTTCCCAAAGTGATGGGATTACAGGCGTGAGCCGCGGCTGCTGGCCCTCCCTCGCTTTTTTTTTTTTTTTTGAGATGGAGTTTCGCTCTTGTTACCCAGGCTGGAGTGCAATGGCGCGATCTCAGCTCACCGCAACCTCCGCCTCCTGGGTTCAGGCAATTCTCCTGCCTCAGCCTCCTGAGTAGCTGGGATTACAGGCACGCGCCACCATGCCCAGCTAATTTTTTGTATCTTTAGTAGAGACGGGGTTTCACCATGTTGACCAGGATGGTCTCGGTCTCTAGACCTCGTGATCCACCCGCCTCAGCCTCAGCCTCCCAAAGTGCTGGGATTACAGGTGTGAGCCACCGCGCCCGGCCTTTCCCTCGCCTTTTAAAGTGGAATCCAGTAACGGTTTCCGGCGGATCACTAATTTACAGTCCACACCTGTGGCTGGATTCAGTCCCCAGGAATTCCAGCGCCTTCCACTTACGGTGCTCAATGCCGAATGGCCGGCCCAGAAAGTTTCTGTGCGCAGAAACCCTGTAGTTGCATTTTGCTGTTGTAGTTTGTCACGATACTGATACAAAGTCATTGAGCACCCCCTGTGGGGAAGCCTTGTTTCAGGTTCTGCGAAGGATACCATCTCCCGAAAACCAGACCCTGAGTCTTGACCTTTTGGCCTGATGCTTTTTCTCCTATCCCTCTCCTGGGAGCTTAGCCCACACATTTTCGGTTGCTGTTTATTTAGTTATTTTTGAGACAGAGTCTGGCTCTGTCGCCCAGGCTGGAATGCAGTGGTGCGATCTCGGCTCACTGTGGCCTCGACCTTCTGAACTCCAGTTATTCTCCTACCTCATCCTCCTGACGTGAAAGGCCTTAGCGAGGCATGGGCCACCGCACGTCTCTAACTTTTGTATTGTTTTTTAAAGATGGTGTCTCCCAATGTTGCCTAGCTTTGCCACTGATCTTTAGAACTTAAAACAAATGTTTTTTAAGTTGAAAATGTTTATCTTGAAAGGAGGTCGCTGAAAATACATACTTGTTAACTGGTTTAGTACCAGGAAATGTTCTACAAGGAGCCATTCTGGTGACAGCAGAAGCACCAGGTCTTCGCAGCCACTGTGGCTTTTGGAGAGCTGGGCTGGTCCCTTCTTCCTGCAGAAGCTTCAGGCCATGGGCTAGCAGCCAGTACACTGCTGTGTTTTGTTTTCTTTTTTCCTTTTTTGAGACAGGGTCTCATTTTATCGCGCAGGCTGGAGTGCAGTGGCCGGATGATGGCTCACTGAAGCCTGTGCTTCCTGGGCCAAAGCAATCCTCCCGTGTCAGCCTCCTCCTCAGTAGCTGGGACTACAGGTGCACACGGGCCTTTTTTGTAGGGTAGGGTTTCCCCATGTTGCCCAGGCTGGTCTTGAAGTCTTGAGCTCAAGCAGTGCTCCCAACTCAGCCTCCCACAGACCTCACCACTGTGCCTGGCCACTGCTATGGTGGGTTTTTGCTTTTTTTTGTGTGTGTGTGTGAGACGGAGTTTCACTCTTGTTACCCAGGCTGGAGTGCAATGGCGCGATCTCGGCTCACCGCAACCTCCGCCTCCTGGGTTCAGGCAATTCTCCTGCCTCAGCCTCCCGAGCAGCTGGGATTACAGGCACGCACCACGGTGCCCAGCTAATTTTTTGTATTTTTAGTAGAGACGGGGTTTCACCATGTTGACCAGGATGGTCTCGATCTCTTGACCTCGTGATCCACCTGCCTCGGCCTCCCAAAGTGCTGGGATTACAGGCTTGAGCTGCCGTGCCTTGCGCTGTTTTTGTTTTTTTGAGACGAGTTTTGATTTGTCTGCCAGGCTGCAGTGCAGTGGCACCATCTAGGCTCAGTGCAACCTTCCCCTCCCAGGTTCAAGCAATTCTCCTGCCTCAGCTTCCTGAGTAGCCGAGATTACAGGGGTCTCCCACCACACGTGGCTAATTTTTGTGTTTTTAGTAGATCTCAGGTTGCACCATCATAGCCAGGCTGGTCTTGAACTCCTGACCTCAGGTGATCCACTCAGCCTCCCAAAATTCTGGGATTACAGGCGGGAGCCATCTCGCCTGGCCAACTACTGTGTTTTAACCTGTTTGCTTTCTTTCGACGTTTTGATGTTACCTTAAAGCTTTGAAATACTGCTTATACTATCACCTCAGTTTTCAGGCAATGTAGATATTACAAATAATTATATGTTTGAACTTTTAAAAATGATTTTTAGGCTGGGCGCTGTGGCTCACGCCTGTAATCCCAGCACTTTTGGAGGCTGAGGCGGGCGGATCACCTGTGGTCAGAAGTTCGAGACCAATCTGGCCAACATGGTGAAACCCCATCTCTTAAAAAAAAATGATTTTTAGTCAGTGTTGCTTTGGTATTTTGTTAAGTTGGTGTGACCTCTGGTATTGGGATTTTTTTTTTCAGAGCTTACAGTTTCGACTGCTAACCCCTACCTTTGAAGGGATCAATGGATTTTTATTGAAACAACATTTACTTCAGAATCCGATCAGACTCTGGCACCTTTTAGGTATGTATCTGTTGAAAGAAGCAGCTGAGCATGACATTGCAGGCCTGTATCCCACTAGTTGGGAGGCTGAGGCGGGAAGATGGCCTGAGCCTAGGAGTTCAAGGCTGATGCTGCTACTGTACTCCAGCCTGGGTGACAGAGTGAGACCCTGTCTCTAAACAAAAAAAATACAGAAGTGACAAGGCAGATACTGTTTTCTTTTTTCTTTTGTTTTAGAGACGGGACTTGGCCCTGTTGTACAGGTGGGAGTGTAGTGCAGGTGTGTGATCAGGGCTCACTACAGCCTAGTACTCCTGGGCTCAAGGGATCCTCCCACCTCTGCCTCCAGAGTAGCTAGGACTAAAGGCATCTGCCATCACACTCGGCTAATTTTTAAATTTTTTGTAGAGACAAGGTTTTACTTCCTTGTCTAGGCCCGAAGGGGTCTCTTTGCTTCCTTATTCCCGAGCTGCAGAGCCTTGACCTCTTGAGCTGAAGTGATCCTCCCATCTCAGCCTTCTGAATAGCCAGGCCTACGGCCACACACCACTGCGCCTAGCTACATTTTTTTTTTTTGTAGAGATGGGGCTTTGCCACATTCCCAGACTGGTCTTGAACTCCTGGACTCAAGCAGTCAGCCTGTCTGGTCCTTCCACAGTGTTGAGATTACAGGCATGAGCCACTGCACGTGGCCTAGTTGTCTTTTTGTTTTTCTTTGAGTTAGAGTCTCACTATGTCACCCAGGCTGGAGTGCAGTGGCATGATCTTAGCTCACTGCAACCTCTGCCTCCTGGGTTCAAGCAGTACTCTATCTCAGCCTGCCTAGTAGCTGGGATTATAGGTACCTGCCACCACACCTGGCTAATTTTTGTATTTTTAGTAGAGATGGGGTTTCACCATCTTGAGGAGGCTGGTCTTGAACTTTTGACCTCATGATTCATCCTCCTCATCCTTACAAAGTGCTGGGATTCTATTACAGGCATGAGCCACCATGCCAGTCTTGTTTTGTTTTGTTTTTTGAGAGGGAATTTTGCTTCTGCTGCCCAGGCTAGAGTGCTGTGGTATGATCTCGGTTCACTACAACCTCCAGCTCCCTGATTCAAGCAATTCTCTTGCCTCAGCCTCTCAAGTAGCTGGAACTACAGGCACATGCCATCATGCCCAGCTAATTTTTGTATATTTAGTAGAGACGGGATTTCACCATGTTGGCCAGGATGGTCTCAATCTCTTGACCTCGTGATCTACCCGCCTCAGCCTCCCAAAGTGCTAGGATTGCTGGTGTGAATTACTGCGCCCGGCCCATGTTGTCCTTTTATTTAAAATTCTGGTGTATTGTAGTAATTGGGCGACTTCAAAAAGGTTTTTCCTGTTATGTAGTCAGCTGCAAGAATGTTTAGTACACCTCTATGGGCCGGGCGCGGTGGCTCAAGCCTGTATCCCAGCACTTTGGGAGGCCGAGGCGGGTGGATCACGAGGTCAAAAGATCGAGACCATCCTGGTCAACATGGTGAAACCCCGTCTCTACTAAAGATACAAAAAATTAGCTGGGCATGGTGGCGCGTGCCTGTAATCCCAGCTACTCAGGAGGCTGAGGCAGGAGAATTGTCTGAATCCAGGAGGCGTAGGTTGCCGTGAGCTGAGATCGCGCCATTGCACTCCAGCCTGGGTAACAAGAGCGAAACTCCGTCTCAAAAAAAAAAAAAAAAAAAAGTACACCTCTACACAGTGTCATCAGGTGTTTTATGTCTAGACAATCACTAAAAACACACTGCAGATAATTTTCTTTTGAATAAATCATTTAATGAAAACTTGTGACGTTCTCTGGTCTCTCTTGACTCTAGGTTAAAGAACATGAAGGATTGACACCTCACTCCTTTATTTTACTCTCCCCTTTATGCAGTTGGAACAGGGAAAAAGTAAAACATTTCTGCTCCTAATGGACATTAAGCAGCCTAGTGCCAACACATGGGTAGGGAGAGTGCTGTGCCCACTGATGGGCCGTCCAGCCGCAGCCTGCCCGTCAGTGTTTAGCCTCAGCCCACTGGTGCCGTGGCTGTGAGACAGGAAGCCCACGCCTGAGCCCTCTTCACACCTCAGGTTACATGCACGCGGCAACCCGGGTCCTTTCATTGGTGAACCCGTTCGTGTGTGTGTGAAGAAAGTTACATTTCAGGTCATGGTTGTGAAAAATCTTTCCCCATTTTTATTAATTTTCTATTACTGAGATAGGGTCTCACCCTGCTGCCCAGGTGCAGTCTCCACTCACTGCAGCCTCAACCTCGTGGGCCCAAGTGCTCCTGCCACTTCAGCCTCCTGAGTAACTGGGACTTGAGGTGTGTGATACCACATCCAGCTACCCTTTTCCCTTTTGAGATAGTCTTGCTCTGTAGACCAGGCTGGAATGCAGGGGCACGATCTCAGCTCACTGCAGCCTCTGCTTCCTGGGTCCCAGTTCAAGCAGTTCTCCTGCCTCAGCCTCCCAGGTAGCTGGGATTACAGGCATGTGCCACCACGCCGGGCTAATTTTTGTATTTTTAGCAAAGACGGGGTTTCACCATTTTGGCCAGGCTGGTCTTGAACTACTGACCTTGTGATCCACTCTCCTGGGCCTCCCAGAGTGCTGTGATTACAGGCGTGAACCGCTGCACCTTGCCTTTTTTTTCTTTTTTTGAGAAACAAGGTTTTGCCATGTTGCCCAAGCTGGTCTTGAATTCCTGGGCTCAAGTCATCCTCCTGCCTTGGCCTCCTGAAGTGCTGGGATTACCGGCATTAGCCGTTACACCTGGCCTCCCCCATTGGTAAACGGCGATTTGTTCGTACTTTGGGCCAGACAGAGCCTGTGTGTGGAGTGTCATGCCAGCCTGTCTTGGTGGTGGTGGCTGGGCTGCTGCTGTTGACACTTGTCTGGAAGCCTCTTGTGCCATTTTTTTTTTTTTTTTGAGACTGAGTCTCGCTCTGTCCCCTAAGTTGGAATGCACTGGCTCCATCTCAGCTCACTTTAACCTCCGCCTCCAGGATTCAAGTGATTCTCCTGCCTTAGCATCCCGAGTAGCTGGGACTACAGCTCACCTGGCTAATTACTATAATTTTAGTAGAGATGGAGTTTCTCTACTAAAATAATGTTGCCTGGGCTGAGGTGGCCAAGCTGAGGTGATCCATGTGCCTCAGCCTCTCAAAGTGCTGGGATGCCAGGCGTGAGCTGCTTGATTAAGGTCATTTAAAGAAACTTTGTATGGTAAAGGGATATTTTCCCAAATTTGTGTTCACAACTATTTTTATTCCCTTTTATTTTTATTAGCCAATTTTTAAATTTTATTTATTTATTTGAGATGGAGTCTGCATCCCAGATTCAAGCGATTCCCCTGCCTCAGCCTCCTGAGTAGCTGAGATTACAGGAGGTAGCCACCACACCCAGCTAATTTTTGTATTTTTAGTAGAGACAGGGTTTCACCATGTTGGTCATGATGGTCTCAATCTCTTGACCTCATGACCCGCCTGCCTCAGCCTCCCAAAATGCTGGGATTACAAGTGTGGCACCCAACTTATATTAGCCAGTTTAAACGGCAAAGATACTTACTTTCATAAGTTAAAATAGTTTATTATTCTGTAATTAGTACCTACTGGACTAAGTGATACAGGTAATGCTTTATTTTAAATTTCTAAATCTGATGGCTAGAAGTCGGCTTTTTCAGACGTTTTCTGTTTTGCCTTGGTTATTTCTGAATACACTTCTGTGTATCTCCCCTGTAGCTGCAAACCTCAACTGTTAAATACTTTCTCTGTTTATTACAGGTGGTACTTACTATTTTAGCACCTCAAGGATGAAGCAGAAGAAGAAGGAGAAGTCAGAGGGGAAGACGCCTCAAGAGGACGAAGGTATGCTCGTCTGCTGCTCTTCAGTCGGTGGCTGCCTCTGCCTGTCTTCACATCTGTTCTCCTCTTGGCAAAGTGAAGCCAGTCTTGAAAGTGGGGAGATGGGCTGGGTGCAGTGGCTCACAGCAGTCATCAAAGCCCTTTGGGAGGCCCAGGTGGAAGGAACAGTGGAGGCCAGGAGTTTGGAGTCTGCCCACGCCACATAGCTAGACCCTGTCTCCCTAAAAATTAAAAGTTTGAAAGACCCTGTCTATGCAGAAAGAAAAAGAGAAAAAAAATTGGTCAGGCGCACCTGTAGTCGTAGTTACTGAAGAGGCTCAGGTGGGAGGATCACTTGATCCCGGGAGTTAGAAGCTCAGCCTCAGATTGGCAGCCCCAAGGGATATAAGGGTTGAAGTCAGCTTCAGAAATGCTTTATTTGTGGACCTTTGGGGCCTCTTACTGGAAATCTGCGTTGTGATGTAGACACCTTGCTCATGAGCTATGATCATACTGCTGCACTCCAGCCTGGGCAGCAGAGCAAGACCCTGTCTCAGAAGCAGTGTAGGGAGAGCCCACACATCTGGCTTGCCTCGCACTCTGCACATTTGCCCCCGCTTCTTTAAACATACAATTGCTGGGTCCTTTGTGCCTCTTCCTCTAGAAATGCCTCTCGGGGCACCTGCCGCTCTGTGTTGTGTTCAGGAATATCTCATGGCAGGTCACATCTGCCTCTGCACAGGAAGCAGGAATCTCAGATCTGCAGGTCATGTCTGCCTCTGCACAGATCTGCAGGTCATGTCTGCCTCTGCACAGATCTGCAGGTCATGTCTGCCTCTGCACAGATCTGCAGGTCATGTCTGCCTCTGCACAGATCTGCAGGTCACACCTACCTCTGCACAGGAAGCAGGAATCTCAGATCTGCTCAGATCTGGTTCTAGGGGTGGTAGAAGGGACCAGAACTCCTTGGCTAAACCCACTCCCATACACACCTGGTTAACGTTGCCTCTGCCACTGGGCTTGGGAAGCAGCCCCTGGAAGAGTATGAGGAGGAGAGGCTGGCACCGTGTGTGGCTGTGATGGCACAATTATTGGGATGGATTCTTGTCCACTGTAAGAGCCACCACCACGTGCCAGTGAGTCTGCCCCAGTTCACAGCTGCCTCACTTGTGAGATCTAAGAACATTCTGTAATTTTTTTTTTTTTTTTTTTTAGACAGAGTTTCGCTCTTGTTACCCAGGCTGGGGTACCATGGCGGGATCTCGGCTCACTGCAGCCTCTGCCTCCTGGGTTCAAGCAGTTCTGCCTTAGCCTCCTGAGTAGCTGGAATTACACGCACACGCCACCATGCCCAGCTAATTTTTTGTATCTTTAGTAGAAATGGGGTCTCACCATGTTGACCAGGATGGTCTCAGTCTCTTGACCTCGTGATCCACCCGCCTCGGCCTCCCAAAGTGCTGGGATTACAGGCTTGAGTCACCGCACCCAGCCTACATTCTGTAATCTTTTTTTTTTTTTGAGACGGAGTTTCGCTCTTGTTACCCAGGCTGGGGTGCAATGGCACGATCTCGGCTCACCGCAACCTCCGCCTCCTGGGTTCAGGCAATTCTCCTGCCTCAGCCTCCTGAGTAGCTGGGACTACAGGCACGCGCCACCATGCCCAGCTAATTTTTTGTATTTTTAGCAGAGACGGGGTTTCACCACATTGGCCAGATGGTCTCGATCTTTTGACCTCGTGATCCACCCGCCTCGGCCTCCCAAAGTGCTGGGATTACAGGCGTGAGCCACCGCGCCCGGCCCCCCATTCTGTAATCTTAAATCTTGTTTCAGCTCTGGAATTAGGACTCGCTTGATGGTGTGAAGGGTGAGGGAGCTACACAGGTAAAAGTTTGAACTGAACTGATAAGTGCCGAGAGCTCTAAGAGAAAAGCTGGTGTTTGCTTTTAGCTGCCTGTAGCTAATAATAAGAATAATGGAAATGCTAACCACTACGAGAGATACATACTTATATCACTCAAGTGATAGGCGCCACAGCAAGTGATTACACACCTCATCTCATTTCATTGTCTTCTCAAAGCAGCCCTGTTGCTGTTACCCCTGTCTGCACGTGAGGAAGCTGAGGTTCTGTCAAGACCCTTTTACACCTGCTTTGCACTGGGTCTTCTGTGGGGTGCTGTCTTCAGGAAGTGGCCCACTGTCCACTAAAGGCCTCTTGTGCTTCTGGGGAAGCAGAGTCTGGAGGAGGGTGATCCCAAGGCTCTAGAGGCCAGCCCTGCTCAGAATCACTGCCCCAAAGGGCACAAGGGTGGAAGTCAGCTTCAGAAATGCTTTGCTTCCTTAAGACCTCTCACCGGAAGTCAGCTGCTCATTAGAGCCCGTCTTTGTAGAACGGCACCATGGCCTTGGAAGCTGAGTCGGGCGCTGTCATGAGGACTTTTTTCCCATGTTGCTTTTCAGAACGGTTTTCAGGATGTGGAAATCAGGGTTCAGCCCTGGGAAGATCAGAGTTATTACTGTGAATGTGGAGTTGAGTGGGAGTTTGTTTCAGGAGTGCCGTCCTGGTTGTTTGATTTTGGATGAGACGCTGCATTTCCCAAGGCTTAGGATACCTTTACTCTCTGTGAGAGGAGCTGTGATGCCCGCTGCAGGCTCTCAATGGGAGGTCGTGACTGCGGGAAAGGACACCAGTGTTTCTTGGTTGCATTCGTTTAGATGTTTCTGGCTTCAGGCTCATCCTCAGCTTCACTGTTGGTTTTACAGTAAGTGTCAATGCCTGCAACCTGTCAGAATGACCTTTTAATAGACTTCTGAATCTTCATATGTAATTGTTCTGAACAGATTTCGGGACTCTTCTCCTGTATTCTTCAGCATTTCACTAAAGTGTGTCCTTCAACTTTTTTTTTTTTTGAGACGGAGTTTTGCTCTTGTTACCCAGGCTGGAGTGCAATGGTGCGATCTCAGCTCACTGCAACCTCCGCCTCCTGAATTCAGGCAGTTCTCCTGCCTCAGCCTCCTGAGTAGCTGGGATTACAGGCACGCGCCACCATGCCCAGCTAATTTTTTGTATCTTTAGTAGAGATGAGGTTTCACCATGTTGACCAGGATGGTCTGGATCTCTTTTTTTTTTCTTTTTCTTTCTTTTTTTTTTTTTGAGACAGAGTTTTGCTCTTGTTACCCAGGCTGGAGTGCAGTGGTGCGATCTCGGCTCACCACAACCTCTGCCTCCTGGGTTCAGGCAATTCTCCTGCCTCAGCCTCCTGAGTAGCTGGGATTACAGGCACGCACCACCACGCCCAGCTAATTTTTTGCTTTTTTAGTAGAGACGGGGTTTCACCGTGTTGACCAGGATGGTCTCGATCTCTTGACCTCGTGATCCACCCACCTCGGCCCCTCAAAGTGCTGGGATTACAGGCTTGAGCCACCGCGCCCGGCCTAGATCTCTTGACCTTGTGATCCAGCCGTCTCGGCCTCCCAAAGTGCTGGGATTACAGGCCTGAGCCACCATGCCCGGCCGACTTTTTTTTTTTATTTGCACCACAGTTTCACTGTGTCTCCCAGGCTGGAGTGCAGTGGTGTGATCTCAGCTCACTGCAATTCTCCTGTCTCAGCCTCCTAAGTAGCTGGGATTACAGGCATGTGCCACCGTGCCTGGGTAATTTTGTATTTTTAGTAAAGACAGGGCTTGTCCATGTTGGTCAGGCTGGTCTCCAACTTGCAACTTCAGGTGATCCGCCTCCCTGGGCCTTTCGTAGTCATGGGGTTACAGGTGTCGTCCACTGCGCCTGGCCATGTTTATTTATTTTTTGAGATGGAGTTTCACTGTCCAGGGTGGAGTGCAGTGGCATTATCTTGGCTCACTGCAGCCTCCAACTCCCAGGTTCAAGTGATTCTCCTGCCTCAGCTTCCCAAGTACCTTGGATTACAGGTGCCCGCCACCATGCCTGGCTAATTTTTGTATTTTTAGTAGACAAAGGGTTTCACCATGTTGGCCAGGCTGGTCTTGAACTGCTGGCCTTGTGATCCATTTGCTTCGGCCTCCCAAAGTGCTGGGATTGTGGGCGTGAACCACCGTGCCTGGCTATTCCCTATTTATTTTATTTTATTTTAAAGATGGGGTTTCTCCATGTTGGCCAGGCTGGTCTCAAACTCCTGACCTCAGGTGATCCACCCACCTTGGCCTCCCAAAGTGCTGGGATTACAGGCGAGGGCCACTGCGCCCGGCCTAATTCCGTATTTATTAAGGCCCCTCAGCATAAAGGTCTTCATTCTCAGGGCCTTCACATTGAGTGGGCTGAGGAGGAGGCCGAGGGGCTGGTCTCCTTGTCTCAGGGGTAACAGGGGTAGAAGAAAATGCACGTGTCAGTGAACATGTGCAGCTCACTCCCATGTCGCTCGAAGGTCACCTGTCAGAAGCGGGAAGGATTTTGCATTCAGCCTCGTGTGTTGTGCTACGGTTACTCGGGGACATGCTTGGCTCCACTGATAACTGATTCCTGGAAGGAATGGCATGGCAGCCTCCTGGTGATCACTCTTGGCGTGCTGTAGGTGCTTGTCCAGGGAAATCGTAGCCGCAGCTTCACTGGCAGCTGCCTTGGCGTGCGTGCAGGAGGGCAGGCAGAGCAGGAATCATCATGCCCCTTGCTCTCCTCGGTCCTACAGCTGCTTGTGGGTGACTTGTGTGTCTCTTCTGCCTCTGAGTGTCTCATGTTTATTCAGTTTTGGGTTGAATTGTAGTTTGCTTTGAGAAAATAATGTCTGTTAAATTTGCGTTAGAGGATCATTATTTACTGAGCCAAAGAATCTTTCTTTTGAGAACCTACCCTGGGTTTCCCCTGGGCCTTCTGCGGTGGTTGAGGGGGGTTGGTTTGTGTGGGTTTTCAGGACCGCTGGCTCCATCAGACACGCACAGCACAGTCCTGGCCCTGAGACAGGCCTCCTTCATGGTCGGATGCCGAACCTCATCGTGTCTGTGTAGGTGAAGATTCTTTGGCTCCTCCTTAAATGAAAGATCAGTACTGAACGTGGCTCAGAAACAGCTTTGCCAGCCGCACACGATAATCGTAAGTAGTGGTTGCCCAAAAAGTAGTTCGTTGGAATCTCAGGGTCAGATTCAGTTTTGTCTCTTATACCACTCACTGCTAACTCGGGGGAAGCTGGAAGGATTTATGCCAAGTGAGAAAAGGCAGGCCCCAAAGATCCCATTCCGTATGGTTTTCAGTTTTCTATAGAGCATTCTCCGAGGGCAAAAGTTAGAGAGATGGAACAGAGATTCGTCGTGGCTAGGGGCCCAGGATGGGGAGGGAGATGCCGAGGGATCCTGTGGTTGGGCTGTTGCCTGCCTTGGCTGCGGTGGGTACATGAGTGCGCACACTGCGCATGTGTCACGGGGTGGCCCAGGAGCTTGAAGGACTGTTGTGGTGGGGAAGCCCGGCTGGGATCTGGTCATCGCTTTCGAGATGTGACAGCTGGAAGCAGGCGGACAAGGCATTGCTCTGTTCCCTTTCTTTTTATTTTTTTGAGATGAAGTTTTGCTTTTGTTACCCAGGCTGGAGTGCAATGGCGCGATCTCGGCACACTGCAACCTCCGCCTCCTGGGTTCAGGCAATTCTCCTGCCTCAGCCTCCTGAGTAGCTGGGATTACAGGCACCCGCCACCATGCCCAGCTAATTTTTTGTATCTTTAGTAGAGACGGGGTTTCATCATTTTGACCAGGATGGTCTCGATCTCTTGACCTCGTGAGCCACCGTGCCCGGCCCCTTTCTTACAGCTACATGTGAAGCTAGTTACTTCGCAGTCAGAAACTTAACCAGAAACAAAGCAACTGGTCACATTTTCACACAGCTTCTTGTGGAGAAGACCCCTGCCCTGTGAGGTATGACTGCTCATGGTGGAACTCCTGCCCCACCATGCCTCTTGTCCATCAGGTTCAGCTGTGGCACTCAGGGCTGCTGTCTGCAGGGGCGGTTTTCAAGTGTGATAAGCCTGGTGTGGCCTCTGTGGCTGCTTCCTTGAGACTCAGTGGCATCGGCCATTTTTAGATGACTTAGGTGAGTTACTGATCATAATATCTGATTGTCAGCAATTGACATTTTTTTTCCTGGAAGAAGAATTTTGGCAACAAAACTTGCCAGTGGCCCCGCAGGCTGCTGTCTACGGCTGTGCAGTGAGGCTCAGGAGGCAAGTGCATTTCCTGAGCGCCACGGCACACTGCCTCAGAAGCACAGGCAGCAGGAACTCAGGCTGCTGCACCCCCAGCTCTCTGTGAGCTTGCCGCTCATCAGTGTCCTGAGGCACCATCCCATCTTGGAGGCACACGGATGGAAGGCGCCTGCAGCACTGGGTACGCAGGCACAAATGGCCACAACGCTGAAGGCGTGGCGGTAAGAGGCACGTCGGGCAGCTCCACAGAAGGACGCTCTGGAGGCTTGGGCTGGACAAGTTAAGAACTTAATGGGAAGGAGGTGGAGGGTCTTCCAGGCAGAGGAAGTGCCTTTTATACCGAGAGTGTTTTTTGTTTGTTTTGTTTTGTTTTTCTGGTTTTTTTTTTTTTTTTTTTTGACGGAGTTTCACTCTTGTTACCCAGGCTGGAGTGCAATGGCGCAATCTCGGCTCACCACAACCTCTGCCTCCTGGGTTCAGGCAATTCTCCTGCCTCAGCCTCCCGAGTAGCTGGGATTACAGGCACGCACCACCATGCCCAGCTAATTTTTTGTATTTTTAGGAAAGACGGGGTTTCACCATGTTGACCAGGATGGTCTCGATCTCTTGACCTTGTGATCCACCAGCCTCGGCCTCCCAAAGTGCTGGGATTACAGGCCTGAGCCACCACGCCCGGCCTCTGTTTTTCTGTTTTGAGACAGAATCTCTCTCTGTCACCCAGGCTGGAGTGCAGTGGTGCAATCTCAGCTCAGTGCAGCCTCCGCCTCCCAGGTTCAAGCAATTCTCCTGCCTCAGCCTCTCAAGTAACTGGGATTACAGATGCATGCCACTATGTCTGGCTAATTTTTTTTATTTTTAGTAGGAACAAGGTTTCACCATGTTGGCCAGGCTGGTCTGAAACTCCTGACCTCGGGTGATGCACCTGCCTCAGCCCCTCAGAGTGCTGGGATGACAAGCATGAGCCATCGCACCTGGCCAGAATTTCTTGTTTTTCTGTTTTTTTGTTTTGTTTTTTTTTTTGAGACGGAGTTTCGCTCTTGTTACCCAGGCTAGAGTGCAATGGTGCGATGGCTCACCGCAACCTCCGCCTTCTGGGTTCAGGCAATTCTCCTGCCTCAGCCTCCTGAGTAGCTGGGATTACAGGCACATGCCACCATGCCCAGCTAATTTTTTGTATTTTTAGTAGAGACGGGGTTTCACCATATTGACCAGGATGGTCTCGATCTCTTGACCTCGTGATCCACCCGCCTCAGCCTCCCAAAGTGCTGGGATTACAGGCTTGAGCCACCGCGCCCGGCCAGAATTTCTTAAGGTTCATTTCCTTAGGTGAAAGTTTCAGAGGTAGGATTTTGAGTTAAATGAAATGCTATTTACGGCCTTCATCCTACCTGCCACGCAGTTCTCGGACAGGGCTGTACTGGTCTGCACCAGCTCAGAACCCCAGAACGTGTGCAAGGCCTGTTTGAGGACCCTCCTTGGCCTGGTTCTCTAGGTCATCCTCCTGCATGTGCTCACGGAGCACAGTGGATTTCTCCTGCAGTGCCTTGACTCGTTGCTGGAAGAGGCCTCTCTGTGGTCCTGCGTCCTGGGTGCTCTGTTGGCCTCCTTCCTGCCACTGAGGAGGCCCCGGAGGCCGGAGAAGACTCACTGAACATCTAAACTGTTTTAGCCTCAGGAGCTTCAGAAGAAGGTGGCATGATGGGGTTAGGCTCTCCCAAGGGCTATGTGGCCTCAGCACCGTGTTGGGCAGATCCTGCTCGCTGACGCAGTGAGGCGAAGCGCCCGCCTGTGTCACACAGCCTATGAATTAACATGCCTGGCTGCCCCTTGCTGGAGAAGGGTTACATGTTAGTGACAGTATTGGAGACAAAATCCAAGCCGTCATTTTACTTTTGTTAGAAATTCTTTGGTCAGGAGCAGTGGCTGACGCCTGTAATCCCAGCACTTTGGGAGGCTGAGGTGGGGGGATCATCTGAGCTCAGTCGTTTGAGACCAGCTTGGGCAACATAGTGAGACCACATGTTCTACTAAATGTAAAAAATTAGCAGGACACAGCCTCTGTATTCCCAGCTACTTAGGAGGATCACTTGAACCTAGGAGGTCGAGGCTGCAATGAGCCTTGATTGCACTACTGCACTCCATTCTGGGTGACAGAGCGAGATCTATGACAATAAAAAGAAAATGGGACACGGTTGATATGGTCACAGAGCTTCTGAAGGAGAAGCGTTGGCCGTGGTTCTGGATCCTCCCTCTGGGGCAGCTAGAGTAGCTTTTGGGAAGTTATTTCTCTGTTTCACAGGGCGTCCCATGTTTCTAATAGAAAACACAGTTGGTAGTTAAATATTGGAAGTAGTAATTAGATACTCAACTGAGAATATAAATTTGCTCTCTAAAATAAGTGGTAGGATTTATAAAATTGTCTTTATGAATATGAGCTTTAAGTATTAAGTACACTTTTAGAATCTGTTATAACAAGACACAGTGTTATCTAAAATGTACCTTCATATTTTTACAGCAATTATTTTGACGGACCTTTTCAGTAGGTTTCATTTTGGGATTTTTTTGGTTTTTTGAGACAGTTTTGCAAGGCACCAGGCTGGAGTGCAGTGGTGCGATCTCTGCAACCTCTGCCTCCTGGCTTTAAGCAATTCTCCTGCCTCAGCCTCTTAAGTAGCTGGGACCACAGGCGCGCGTCACCATGCCCAGCTAATTTTTGTATTTTAGTAGAGACAGGTGTTTTACCATGTTAGCCAGGATGATCTCGATTTCTTGACCTCATGATCCGTCCGCCTCGTCCTTTCAAAGTGCTGGGATTACAGGCATGAGCCACCGCGCCCAGCCTCATTTTGTTTTTTTGAGACAGAGTCTTGCTCTTTTGCCAGGCTGAAGTGCAGTGGCACGATCTTGGCTCACTGCAACCTCCGTCTCCCAGATTCAAGCGATTGCCCTGCCTCAGCCTCCTGAGTAGCTGGGACTACAGGCGCGTGCCACCATGCCCAGATAATTTTTTGTATTTTGGTAGGGACAGGGTATCGCCAGGGTCAGAATGGTCTCGATCTTCGGACCTCGTGATCCGCCCGCCTCAGCCTCCCAAAGTGCTGGGATTACAGGCATGAGTCACTGTGCCCGGCCTCATTTTGTATTTTTAAACTAATTTGAATATTGTTTGAATTCCTCTAAACTGATTGTTGGAAAGGAAGGTGGTACATGGGATATGCACTGGCCTGGCTGTGCTGCCAGCATGAAGCCCCCAGACAGTGCGGGAGGAGTGGAGCTGTGACTCTCAAGCACACATGCACCTCTTCTTCCCACTGCTGGGTCCCTGGCAGTATGTCCACAGGCACAGGTGTTCTGGAGATGGCATTGTCCCCTCTGCTGGGTCCGTGGCGGTGTGTCCTCAGGCACAGGTGTTCTGGAGATGGTGTTGTTACTGCTGCTGGGTCCCTGGAGGTGCGTCCGCAGGCACAGGTGTTCTGGAGATGGTGAGACCGAGTGGGCTTCCTGCCTCAGGGTTTGGCCCTTGGACTGACCTTTGTGTTTGTGCTGGCCCTGCCTATGTCTGGGTCTTGGCTCTTGCTCTGACCAGGTGTGTGTAATGAGGTGGAGTTCCTTGGACACAGACAGCTAGGAGAGCTGGTAATCAATAGAAGCTTTGGTTTATTCAACAGGTGTGGGCCTGTCTTGGGGGAGCTCCACGTGGAGTGGTTTGCTATAGATGCCGGCTGTGCTGGGTGAGGGGCTTGGTTTCTTGTCACCCCTGCACAAAAGAAAAAAGAAAAAGAAATGGTTTCCTCTTATCTGAGGTGGGAACCACTCCTGCTCCTTGCTGAAGTGACCTTGGCGAATGGCATGTCGGTGACCTGGGACAGCTTCCCGTTGTCTTTGTCTCCAATATCTTTAGGGAAAAATCGGTGCAAACGAAGGATCTTCCGTACAGGACGCTGCCCCTCCCAGTTCGGTGGAGCTTTCCTGAAGAAGTTCTGGATGTCACCCGTGTCATGCTCATGCGTTTGGTTCTCTTTCTTGCTTCTCTGCTGGCTCAGAGGACAGGAGACGCCGGGAGCGGGAGGACCAGATGTACCGAGAGCGGCTTCGTACCTTGCTGGTCATTGCAGTTGTCATGAGCCTGCTGAACGCCCTCAGCACCAGCGGGGGCAGCATTTCCTGGAACGACTTCGTCCACGAGATGCTGGCGAAGGGCGAGGTGCAGCGCGTCCAGGTGGTGCCTGAGAGCGACGTGGTGGAAGTCTACCTGCACCCCGGAGCGGTGGTGTTTGGGCGGCCTGTGAGTGAGGGTGTGGGTGCCGGCCGTTGCCATCCTTTTGGATACCTGGAGGTTAGGGTGTGCTGCTTTCTCATACAGGGCCCTCAACCCATTTATTTGCATTTATTTCGTTGTCTTTTTTTTTTTTTTGAGGTGGAGTCTCACTCTTGTCACTCAGGCTGGACTGCAATTATGTGATCTTGGCTCCCTGCAATGTCTTTCTCCCAGGTTCAAGTGGTTCTCCCGCCTCAGCCTCCTGAGTAGCTGGGATGACAGGCGCCTGCCACCACACCCGACTAATTTTTGTATTTTTAGCAGAGATGGGTTTTCTCTATGTTGGCCAGGCTGGTCTCGAACTCCTGACCTCAGGTGGTCTGCCCACCTCAGACTCCCAAAGTGCTGGGATTATAGCTGTGAGCCACTGCTCCCAGCCAGGTCTTTAGATTCCAAGAGTGTGTCAGAACTGTGTTTGGAGCAGTTTAACCCTGGGTATTGTGTGGACCAGTGATGAGGAAAAGCGGTCTGCGGTTGGTGTGGCCCGGACCAGGGGGAAATGACCGGGGCCTCCACAGAGCTTCTGCCCCTTCACTGGGTTGCTCAGGATTCAGCATGCTTTTTCCTTTTCTTTTTCTCTCTCTTTTTTCCCGAGCCCCTCTCCTTTTCCTTTTCTGTTTTGAGACAGAGTCTCACTTTGCGCTCCGGCCAAGGTGCACTGCTGTGTGATCTTGGCTCACTGCGTCCTTGATCTCCTGGGCTCTGTCTCGATATTTTTAAAAACCAGAAACCCAAATGAACACCATGGCTGTGTGGAGGGTGGCGTTCACTCACGTGAATTCTCCGAGGGACCCCTGCTCATTTCAGCCTGGAAGGTTGTTTTGACCTGCGGCATCATGCTCGTCTCTGGATGAGTCACCTGATGAAACAACTGCCTCATGGAGACAATGCTCAGAATGCTGTCCTAGCAGTTTGGGGTGTAAGTCAGGGAGCAGCAGGTGCCACCCCCCATCCCTGTCCTCTGCTGGAGTTTCCAGTGAGCCTCAGAGAGCCCTGCAGTTCCGTCTTGTCCTCTCTTTGGGCTGGTGCCGTCCAGTCATGCTGCAGTCTGAGCTAAATGTGTGGAGCTCACTTAGGAAGACACTGCTTTTGGAGAATGACAGGCCAGGGAGGCAGACCCACCGTGTCCTGGTGTGAGGGATGAACAGTCTTGGGTTTTGTGGGGAAGCACGAACCCTCTGTGGCTGCAGTTTCCTAAAACATCTGGTTTTGGCTGTCACCTTGACCACTTTCCTCAGTCCCCTCCTGCAGCCACGCCGGCCTCTGTGGGGGAGGCTCCCTTGTGTCTGCAGGCCCCTGGCAGAGGTGGGCTGAGTCCCAGGTACCCAGCAGAGGTGGGGCTGTGAGCTGGCATGCGTACACCCCTCCACTTCTTACAGTTTTCCTGTGAGTGGAATATAGATCAGAAGGTCTGTCTGTTGAAATTTTATTTCTCAAATTGTGGTTGAGGAAACTGCAAGTATTTAGACTTGGAAGTACACGTGCTCCTTGAATGAAGATATTTTCAGCTTCCCAGGGGCCTATTGGGAGGTAGCCCCATCGATAGCTCAAGGAGTTTGGTGTGCATGTTGCATTCATATTGTTGTGAAGTGGGAAGATCCTACCTCCTGAGGAGCTGGGATCACAGGCATGCGCCACCATGCCTAGCTAATTTTGTATTTTTAGTGGAGACGGGTTTCTCCGTGTTGGTCAGCCTGGCCTCGAACTCCTGACCTCAGGTGATCTGCCCGCCTCGGCCTCCCAGGGTGCCGGGATGACAGGCGTGAGCCACCGTGCCCGGTCTGGAGTCATCTCTAGTTTCTGACAGTCATGCTCTTCACAGCATGGAGGTTGGCTGTGCCGTGGGTTCCCTGCAGCTTTTCTGTTGACTGTGGGTGTCCAGTCTGTTCCTGCCTCTTTCTCACAGACCCCTCTCCTTCTGTCCCCAGCGGCTAGCCCTGATGTACCGAATGCAGGTTGCAAATATCGACAGGTTTGAAGAGAAGCTTCGAGCAGCGGAAGACGAGCTGAATATCGAGGGCAAGGATAGGATTCCGGTTACCTACAGGCGAACGGGATTCTTTGGAAAGTATGTCGGACGTCTTTAAACCCAGCTTGGCTTTGTAATGTGAGAAACAGATTGCAAGCAAAAATCTCAAACTGCCTTTGCCTGTAGTTAACTAGACTCCTTTGTGGGAGGGTTAAATAAATGTATAAGTGAATGATACAATGCCAGGAAATTTGCAAAGAGAGTCAACCCTGGGTACCTGGGTATCGGTGGGGGCTTGGTCCCGGGACCTCCTGAGGATACCGACATCTGAAGATGCCTGAGTCCCTGATGTAAAATGCCAAAGTGCGTGTAACCTAAGAACATTCTCCGATACGCTTCCAGCCATCTCTAGATTTGTAACCTAAGAACACTCTCCGATACGCTTCCAGCCATCTCTAGATTTGTAACCTAAGAACATTCTCCGATACGCTTTCAGCCATCTCTAGATTTGCTAGTCATACCCAGTACCCTGTAAATAATGTTTTGGTAGTTGTCGTACTTTATTGTTTAGGGAATAATGACAAGAAGTTTCTGCGCACGTTCAGTCCAGGTGCGATTTTCAGTCTGTGCTTGATGGAACATGCAGAGGTGCAGCCCACGGATATGGAGGCCGGCTGTTTGCAAGTCAGTTGGAGTTTGTTTCGCCACTTTCTTCGGTTGTCTGGCGTGTCTGAACTCACATTCTTGTTTAATTTTCGCTGATTATGTTGTTTCCTGAGGGCTTCCCAAACGGTCAGGTGCTGGAGATACCTAGTGACCCAGCCAGCCTTGGACAATAACGACATCCAGGTTTTCCTAGTTTGATTGTGTTTTGTTTTCAGAAGTAACTGATCAGTTTCATTTAGCAAGGCAAGATGAGCCTAGCAGTAAACAAAAAAGAGTCAAGGACTTGGATAATGTCCTGCCCTTGCTGTCTTCTGCAAGAAGGGCAGAAACAGGAGTGTGAAGTTCTCACTTGAGTGTTGAGGGAGAAGCAGACCTGGTGGGAGCTATGGGCAGTTATGGGCCATGGGCCCTGACACAGGTTCCTTCCTAGGAGCAAATGAGGGGCCAACAGATACTGAAACCAGAGAGGTTTATTATTCCCTTGTAGTCTCTGAAGTGACTGGCAAGTAGTCCTTTGATTAAAATGCAGCTCTAGCTGTGTGCAGTGGCTATGCCTGTAATCCCAGCACTTTGGGAGGCTGAGGCAGGAGGATCTCTTGAGCCCATGAGTTCTAGACCAGCTGGGCAGCTCGGAGAACCCCATCTCTACAAAAAAAAAAAAAAAGATGCACCTCTAATTCTACAACCCAGCAACTCCAGGAAGATGAGTGCTCTGAGGCTGTGCTGCTTGTGTGTCTGTAGATCGATGATGCAGAGCAGATGGAGGGTCAGGGCAGCCCCTCCTTCAGGATGAGGGCTAAAGTCCTGGGATTTGAGACAGGGTCTCACTCTGTCGCTCAGGCTGGAGTGCAGTGCACAGTCTCGGCTCACTGCAACCTCAGCCTCCTGTGATCAGGTGATTCTCCCACCTCAGCCTCCTGAGCAACTGGGACTACAGGCACATGCCACCACGTCCAGCTAAGTTTTTTTTGTATTTTTAGTAGAGACAGAATTTTTTTTTTTTTTTCTTTTTTTAAAATGGAGTCTCATTGTGTCACCCAGGCTGGACTACAGTGGCAAGATCTTGGCTCACTGCAACCTCTGCCTCCTGGGTTCAAGGAATTCTCCTGCCTCAGCCTCCGGAATAGCTGGGATTGCAGGTGCACACCACCATGCCCTGCTAATATTTGTATTTTCTTTAATAGACATAAGGTTTCACCGTGTTGGCCAGGCTGGTCTTGAACTCCTGGCCTTGTGATCCACCCGCCTCAGCCTCCCAAAGTGCTGGGATTACAGGCGTGAGCCACTGTGCCCGGCATGGGATTTGCTTTTTACTGCTAGGCTGATCTTGCCTTGCTGATTGAAACTGATTGCTTACTTTTGAAAACCAAGTATACTGAAAATAGAAAACCCTGACTGTTACTGTTTTGTTTTGTTTTTCTGTTTTTTTTTTTTTTTTGAGTCGGAGTTTCGCTCGTTACCCAGGCTGGAGTGCAATGGCGCGATCTCGGCTCACCGCAACCTCCGCCTCCTGGGTTCAGGCAACTCTCCTGCCTCAGCGTCCTGAGTAGCTGGGATTACAGGCACGCGCCACCATGCCCAGTTAACTTTTTTTGTATTTTTAGTAGAGACGGGGTTTCACCGTGTTGACCAGGATGGTCTCCATCTCTTGACCTTGTGGTCCACCCGCCTCGGCCTCCCAAAGTGCTGGGATTACAGGCGTGAGCCACTACACCCCGCCCTGATATTTCCAGCTTCTGCACACTCAGTCTGACTGTTTGGGAAGCCTTCATGAAAGAGCATAGTCAGCGAGAATTAACCGAGAGAACCCATTTTTACACCATCTGCATCTGTGCATCAGTCCCAGGCGTAGGGATTACTCCTCTAGTTTTCGAAACTTTGCTGCTGGTGGTTCTGACTTACAAAAGTGTGTCTGTCTCATGATGCCATCTGCCCCTGCCCCTGCCTCTTCTTCTTATGGTAGTGCCCTGTACGCCCTGGGGATGACAGCGGTGGGCCTGGCCATCCTGTGGTACGTTTTCCGCCTGGCTGGAATGACCGGAAGGGAAGGTGGATTCAGTGCTTTCGTAAGTTCTATAAATTAGAGGTCTCTGAACTTCGTCTCAGGATTTTTCTGTTTGTGTTTGCTGAATACTTTTCCCATAAGCTGTAGGATAGGTAAATAACACAGTGAAAACCGTGGCAGAGAGCAGCCTGAAGCCATAATTTGGCGGAAGCCAAATTCCCATGGGCCTTGTTTCCCAGGCTGGCTGCAAGGCGTCTGGTGACCAGCATTGCCTGAGGGCCTCTTACTAACTGTGGTGCCTGAGCCAGGTGAGTTTACAAGGCTGCTGAATCTGCATTTTTCTTTTCTTTTCTTTTTTAAACAAAGTCTTGCTTTATTGCCTAGGCTGGAGTGCAGTGGCATGATCTCTGCTCACTGTAACCTCCGCCTCCTGTGTTGAAGCAGTCCTCCTGCCTCAGTCTCCTGAGTAGTTGGGACTACAGGTATGGACCACCATGCCTGGCTAATCATTGTATTTGTAGAAATAGGGTTTTGCCTCAGGAGGCGGAGGTTGCAGTGAGCTGACATTGTGCCACTGCACTCCAGCCTGAGACACAGCAGACTCCGTCTCCTAAAAAAAGAAAGAAACAGGGTTTTGCCATGTTGGCCCGGCTGGTCTCGAACTCCTGGGCTCAGGTGATCCGCCCACCTCAGCCCCCCAAAGTGCTGGGATTACAGGTGTGAGCCACCAGCCTGGCCAAATGCACATTTTTCACTGATCAGCTGGCAAAGACTTTGTTCCTCTTTGTTTCTGACTAGCTACGAAGCTGAGGAATTTAAAAGGTTGTCTTTAAAAGAACAACCTTAGACCGGGCACTGTGGCTCACAATTTCTGTAGTTTTAGTGGAGATGTGGTTTCATCGTGTTGGCCAGGCTGGCCACAGACTCCTGGCCTGAGCCTCCTGCATTGTGTTGCTGATTTCCTCGCTTTGCACAGCTCCTTGTACTTCCTTCCCTCTGCACAGAATCAGCTTAAAATGGCTCGTTTCACGATTGTGGATGGGAAGATGGGGAAAGGGGTCAGCTTCAAAGATGTGGCAGGAATGCACGAAGCCAAGCTGGAAGTGCGAGAGTTTGTGGATTATCTGAAGGTGAGACAGCGCTGACCGGGAGGGAGACGTGAGCCAACGATGACCTGCCTGCTCTCCCAGAAGGCCTTTTGTGGGACCAGAGCCTTGGGACCCGGAATTCCATCGATTATATGTCGTGGGTTGGTGGTGGCCTCTACCCTGTCCCACGGGGACACCAAGCAGGTGCTGGTGCCTGTTCAACCAACAGCGCAAGCTCCATGCACAGGGTTCAGCCAAGGGGAGGCTGCTCAGGACCACGCCTGCTGTGCCATTAGCCATCCTGGGTTCCTGGCAGAGCTCTGTGCTTTTCCCAGAACCACGTAAACCCCATACGGAGTTCGTGGCAGTGCATGACCTGCCTTTCATGTGCGTCACTTAAGCATTCTCTCTGAGGGCGTGGTGTGGTGGGTCGTGCCTGTAGTCCTGGCACCTCGGGAGGCTGAGGCAGGGGGATTGCTTGAGCCCGGTAGTAGGAGATAAGCCTGGGCAACAGTGAAACCCTATCTGCAAAAAATTTTTAAAAGTAGCCAGGCGTGGTGGCACATGCCTGTATAGTCTCAGCTGCTGGAGAGGCTGAGGTGAGAAGATGGCTTGAGCCCAGGAGTTTGAGGCTGCAGTGAGCTATCATGGCAGCCACTGCTTTCCAGCCTGGGTGATGCAGCAAGACGTTACCTTTAAAAGAAGAATCTGAAACCGCAAGTCACCAGTGTTACATTGTCTACTGCCCTCCAGAGCCCAGAGCGCTTCCTCCAGCTTGGCGCCAAGGTCCCGAAGGGTGCGCTGCTGCTCGGCCCCCCTGGCTGTGGGAAGACCCTGCTGGCCAAGGCGGTAGCCACAGAGGCCCAGGTACCGTTCTTGGCAATGGCCGGCCCGGAGTTCGTGGAGGTCATTGGAGGTAGGTGTTGTGGTTGGGGGCTGTGGATGGCCTTTGCTGACCACGTGGCTCCTTTCATACGTCCTTCCTTGGGCAGCTAGACTGAAGGGGAAGCAGGTGGGCGGGGAGTAGAGAGGGAAAGCGAGGGCTGGGTTAGAGGAGGTGTGTCTGCGATGCACATGATGTCTACTTTGAAACCGCTCTCACTTGTGGCCTGCGAGCCAGTACGGTGCGTGTGAGCCTTGAGGGGCTGCCAAGGGCCCCCAGGAGCAGCTGCTGTGTGTCTCTTTGGAGGGATGAGGCTGGTGGGTTGATTCACCTTTGGGGGACACCTTTGTCTGGCCCAGGCACAGGAAGAGGCTTTGTTTTTCGTCTGCCCATTTCCTGGTTCTCTCTGTTCCCTCAGGCCTTGGTGCTGCCCGTGTGCGGAGCCTCTTCAAGGAAGCCCGAGCCCGGGCTCCCTGCATTGTCTACATCGATGAGATCGACGCAGTGGGCAAGAAGCGCTCCACCACCATGTCCGGCTTCTCCAACACCGAGGAGGAGCAGACACTCAATCAGCTTCTTGTGGAAATGGACGGTCAGTGCCTGTGCGCCCTGCGCCCCCATTGTACCATAAGAGGTTTCTGATGTTTTCAGAACAGTCATTTTCTGGGTAGATGAAGCTGTTTACGTTTATCGTTCCAGCGTCTTAAACTAGTGCTTATGAGACGTGGTTTGTCTTGAGTCCCTGGTGTCTGCTGTCCCTGCGCCCCTGCTTGCTGCAGGTGAAGGTGATATGAGAGCACACACTATCAGCAGTTCGTAACTGGGGAGCAGTCGGTGGAAGAACTGTCATCATTGTGCTTTGCTCAGCAAACACAGCTGAGGTGGCTCACGCCTTTAATCCCAGCACCTTGGGAGGCTGACGCTGCTGGATCACCTGATGTCAGGAGTTCATGACCAGACTGGCAATTTGGTGAAACCTTGTCTCTACGAAAAATACAAAAATCAGCTAGCAGTGGTGACACATGCCTGTAGTCTCAGCTACCCAGGAGGCTGAGGCAAGAGAATTGCTTGAACTCCGGAGGTGGAGTTTACAGTGGGCTGAGATCACACCATCGCACTCCAGCCTGGGTGACAGAGGGAGACCCCATCTCAAAAAAGAAAAAAGAAACACAGATTTTAATTTTTAAAAAACAAGGTCAAGGCAATAGTATAAAAGAAAACTAGGATTATAAGTGGTTTGTCAGATGTAATTTTTTTTTTTTTTTAGTTACAGTCTTGCTGTGTCACTCAGGCTGGAGTGCAGTGGTGTGATTTTGGCTCACTGCAGCCTCTGAGTCCTGGGTTCAAGCTATTCCCCTGCCTCAGCCTCCCAAGTAGCTGGGATTACAGGTGCCTGCCACTACGCCCAGCTAATTTTTGTATTTTTCTTTTTTTTGAGCTGGAGTTTTGGTCTGTCGTCAAGGTGGAATGCAGTGGTGCGATCTCAGCTCACTGCGTTCATTGCCTCCTGGGTTCAAGCGATTCCCCTGCCTCAGCCTCCAGAGTAGCTAGGACTACAGGCACCCATCCCAATGCCTGGCTCATTTTTTGTATTTTAGTAGAGATGGGGTTTCACCCACCCTGTAGTGCTGGGATTACAGCCACTGTGCCCAGCCCTATTTAATTTATTTTTTATTTAGTAGTTTGTGTTTTTTTTGAGTCTGTCGTCAGGCTGGAGTGTGGTGGCACAATCTCAGCTCACTGCAGCCTCCACCTCCGGGTTCAAGTGAGTCTGTGTGATTGTGTGGCCATGTCTGTCTCTGTGCCACGTGGGGAGGTTGTGACACTGGTTAGGGCGCTGAGCAGAGCCTCAGTGCGCCGCGGCCAGGCACCTCTTATGTGACTCCTTGAAAATGACTTCTGGCCTGGCTTTGACAATGTTTTTCTTTTTCTTTTTATTTTTGTTTTGTTTTTGAGACGGAGTTTTGCTCTTGTTACCCAGGCTGGAGTGCAATGGCGCGATCTCGACTCACCGCAACCTCCGCCTCCTGGGTTCAAGCAATTCTCCTGCCTCAGCCTCCTGAGTAGCTGGGATTACAAGCATGCGCCACCATGCCCTGCTAATTTTTTGTATCTTTAGTATAGAGACAGGGTTTCACCATGTTGACCAGGATGGTCTCGATCTCTTGACCTCGTGATCCACCCATCTCGGCCTCCCACAGTGCTGGGATTACAGGCTTGAGCCACCGCGCCCGGCCAGTGTTTTTCTTTTTAATGGAGCTGACCCAGTAAAAGTGACATGGAATTGGTTTTATTCTGAGACACCTTTGCAAGGTTATTTTTTGTGGGGTGGCTTTTGTTGTAGTAAAATGTCCAGATAGCCAGGCTTGGTGTGTATGCCTGTGTTTGCGGCTGTTTGGGAGGCTGAGGGAGAAGGAGCGCTGGAGCCTAAGTTAGGGGCTGTGCTGTGCTGTGGTCTTCCCGTGACCTGCCACTGCACTGCAGCATGGGTGAGGCAGCCAGACCTTGTCTCCAGAAACAATTTTAAAAATACATTAACGTAAATTGGCCGTTTTGATCATTCTGAAGTATATCGGCATTAAGTACATTCCCACTGTTGAGCACCGTCACCACCATCCACCTCCAGAACTTTGTCTTCAGCCCAAACAGAAAATTTGTCCCCTCTGAGCCCTCCCCATTCTCCAACCCCAGCCTCTTGCAGCCCGTGTCTGTCTGTCTCTGAGTTCGACTCTTCTAGGACCTTATAGAGCCAGAGACCCACAGTGTTTGTCCTTTGCTGCCCATCTTCTTTCACGGAGCAGAGTGTCTTCGGGGCCCTCTGTGCAGGGCGCAGGTCAGGGTTCCTTTCCTCTTTGAGGCTGAGCCGTGCTGCACTGTGTGTAGGGCTGCGTCTGTTTATTCGCCCGTCCGTGGACATGTGGGCTGTTGTGAATCAGGGTGTGTTTACAGCGGTACTAGCATCTTTTCAAGTCTCTGCTCTGGAAGATTTCTTTTTAATTTTAATCAGAACTCGAGTTGCATTGTAGGTGTTGTAGATGAGGGAGACGTTTTCCCACGTGTTCCGTCTCCAGGACAGCCGTTCACTTGCCATGTTCCTTATTGCCCGTGGCTTCCCGCCTGGGGTTCTGTGTTAGCCGGCACATGCACAGTAAAGTTTGGATTGTGCTCAGCTGAGTGGGACTTTCTCACCTTTGATTGTGAGGTAATTTTAGACTTACAGCAGCATCGGCACAGTAGTCAGAGTGTTCCTTTATGCCTTCCTACAAGTGCCTCGAAGGCTGACTGTGGTGTACATGGTCTGTTGGTCCAGGCCACGGTGTCCACAGACCCAGCACGGTTGCCTCCGACCCCCAGGCCACGGTGTCCATGAGTACCCGCAGACCCAGCCGCGGTTGCCTCCAACCTGCAGGCCCATTCACGGGTGCCTTCAACCCCCAGGCCACAGTGTCTGTGACTGCCCTGCAGACCCATCCACGGGTGCCTCCGACCCCCAGGCCACTGTGTCCGAGACTGTCCCGCAGACCCAGCCGCGGGTACCTTCAACCCCCAGGCCACGGTGTCCACGACTGCCCTGCAGACCCATCCATGGGTGCCTCCGACCCCCAGGCCACTGTGTCTGAGACTGTCCCGCAGACCCATCCACGGGTGCCTTCGACCCCAGGCCACGGTGTCCGCGACTGCCCTGCAGACCCATCCATGGGTGCCTCCGACCCCCAGGCCACTGTGTCCGAGACTGTCCCGCAGACCCAGCCGCGGGTACCTTCAACCCCCAGGCCACGGTGTCCGTGACTGCCCTGCAGACCCATCCACGGGTGCCTTCAACCCCCAGGCCACGGTGTCCGTGACTGCCCTGCAGACCCATCCATGGGTGCCTCCGACCCCCAGGCCACTGTGTCCGAGACTGTCCCGCAGACCCAGCCGCGGGTACCTTCAACCCCCAGGCCACGGTGTCCGTGACTGCCCTGCAGACCCATCCACGGGTGCCTTCAACCCCCAGGCCACGGTGTCCGTGACTGCCCTGCAGACCCATCCACGGGTGCCTTCAACCCCCAGGCCACGGTGTCCGTGACTGCCCTGCAGACCCATCCACGGGTGCCTTCAACCCCCCAGGCCACGGTGTTCGTGACTGCCCTGCAGACCCATCCATGGGTGCCTCCGACCCCCAGGCCACGGTTTCTGTGACTGCCTTGCAGGCCCAGCTGCGGGTGCCTCCGACCCCTAGGCCACGGTTTCTGTGACTGCCTTGCAGGCCCAGCTGCGGGTGCCTCCGACCCCAGGCCACGGTGTCCGCGACTGCCCTGCAGACCCATCCACGGGTGCCTGCGACCCCAGGCCACAGTGTCCGCGACTGCCCTGCAGACCCATCCACGGGTGCCTTCGACCCCAGGCCACGGTGTCTGCGACTGCCCTGCAGACCCATCCATGGGTGCCTCCGACCCCCAGGCCCCGGTTTCTGTGACTGCCTCGCAGGCCCAGCCGCGGGTGCCTCCGACCCCCAGGCCACGGTGTCCACGACTGCCCCACAGACCCAGCTGTGGTGCCTCTGACCCCCGACATGGATGTTCGGTCTCCTTTATTTCCTCCCATCCTGTGTCATTTCTTGGTCTTGTTTTTTTTGTTTTCTTGAGGCAGGGTCTTGCTTTGGGCCCAGGTTGGTCTTGAACCCCTTGGCTTAGGAAATCCTCCTGCCGCAGCCTCCCGAGTAGCTGGGATTACAGGTGGGCTCCACTGTTTCTCGGTCTTTGTCTCTGGTGGCTGTGACACTTTGTACAGGCCAGTGACGTTAAGGAATGTCCTCTCTGGAGCTGTGACACATTCTCAGGGTCAGGTCGAGCAGCGCATCTGGCTGGACTGGTACGCCTTGCAGTTTGGTACAGCAGTGCTGTGGTAGGCCTGCAGTTTGGTACAGCAGTGCCGTGGTAGGCCTGCAGTTTGGTACAGCAGTGCCGTGGTGCGCCTGCAGTTTGGCACAGCAGTGCTGTGGTAGGCCTGCAGTTTGGCACAGCAGTGCTGTGGTAGGCCTGCAGTTTGGCACAGCAGTGCTGTGGTGCGCCTGCAGTTTGGTACAGCAGTGCTGTGGTAGGCCTGCAGTTTGGTACAGCAGTGCTGTGGTAGGCCTGCAGTTTGGTACAGCAGTGCTGTGGTGCGCCTGCAGTTTGGTACAGCAGTGCTGTGGTGCGCCTGCAGTTTGCAGTGTTACCATGCCTGCAGCTGGTGGACTGCTGAGGGCTTTGGCCTCGTGCCGTCTTGCATCTCTTCTGGGTGCCCTGTGTTTCCATCTGCCTCTGGGCTGCTATGAAGTCAGTTGGACGGATGGCCACGCAAGTGTTCCGTGGGCTCTGCAGGCTCTGAGGGTAGAGGATCAAAGTGAGATTCCCGACTGCATAGGAGGCAGTGGCATCGCTAAGGTGTTTGCAGAGAACGCTTCATGTCTCTCCTGATGCTTGTCTCCCGTACCTCATCCGGTCGTCTGTCAGCACGCTAGTTCAGGAACTAATGGGTGAACAACTGAGACCTCAACAGCGGCCTTCCACACACAGAGCAAATGGTCCTGGGAATAGAGTTTTCAGAGAACAGAGTGTCTTCAGAGACGTGGGGTGAGTCGTTCAGATTCTGCGATGTCTGAGGTGTCACTGAGGAGACACCTTCTCAGAAATGGGTCCCCAAGGGACCCACTGCCTCTGCTGGGGAAGCTGGCCCTGCTCCTCAAGCAGAGATCGCCGTGGGTTTCAGAGGCCTCTGGATCCCCAGGCTTGCTGTGCTGCGTCTCTGTGGAGCATCTTTATGTGGCCTGTTTGGTGCTGTGTGGCCTTCAGTGTGGCTCTGACCATTGCTTCTGGAGGCTGCTCAAGGTGGTGGTTTTAGGTTTTGAGAAGATCTACAGCACACCTTGGGTTCGGGCCCGAGTCTTAGGACCCTCTTGGGCTGGGCAAAGCAGGTGGCTGGGCCATGCTGGCTGAGTCTGCGGCCTTCCCTGTGTTGACCAGGGACCATGAGGAAGCTCTGAGAAGAGGCCCCACTGCTCCTGTCCCATGGATCCCACAGGGCCACAGATGTCGTTCTCTCTGCTTGGGGTGCTTTTCGCACTGAAGACAGAGGCCACCTTTTCGGGTGACTTGAGCCTACCGGCGAGCGTTTATCAAACAGCCTTTTCCATGGAACCTCTCTGTGCTCCTGTAAGAATAGCTGCTTCCGTCCCCGGATTTGTGGAGGCCTGCGAATCGCTGACTGAAAGCCTCTTGTTGAGTTGTGCCAGCACTAAACAAGTCCCTTTATGCACAGCTGCAGCTGTGCACGCTCAGCCCCACTGAGGTCCCAGGCCGGGCTTTGTTGCTTCTGCGGGGAAGAGTAGTTTCTGTTCATTGACATGCACAGGATGGGCATATGCTGCGCCAGGCGTGGGAAAAACACCAAGGAAAAGGAACACCACGCCTTGTTGGTCATGTCAGCCGGGCCACGGTGGTGTCCTACAGACCCCAGACCCCCTTGGGAAGGGCCTCCGTCAGCATTGGAGGCTGCTCCAGCAGCGGACATCCAGGTCCTGGCTCCTGTGCTAAGAAGTGATGGGGAGCAGGAGCTCTGACTGCATGCTGGAGCCACAGATGCCCAACAGTGTACACAGCCTTCCCTTAGACGTGGGCATCCCCAGATGGCAGAAGCCAAGATGGCGGCCCCTGCCATGCAGCCACACACAGAAAAGGCTGCTGTGAAAATGTCATGCTTCAGCTTTTTTTTTCTTCAGAAACAGGGTCTCATTCCATTGCCCAGGCTGGAGTGCAGTGCCACCGTCGGCGCTCACTGTCCATTGCCCAGGCTGGAGTGCAGTGCCACCGTCGGCGCTCACTGTCCATTGCCCAGGCTGGAGTGAAGTGCCACCGTCGGAGCTCGCTGCAGCCTCCACCTCCCAGGCTCAAGTTCTTACCCTGTCTCAGCTGCCAGGCTCTGTGTTTTCAGCCTGTGAGAAGTCATCAGCCATGTGCGCGTAGCGGTGGTTGCCATGGCGTCTTTCATATCCAGTGTGTGAACTCACCATGTCTAAGCAGTGAATGAGGCCCTGGGAAGCCCGGGTCCTGGTCCCAGTGTGACCCTGGAACACCCCTACCCCTGTCCTTAATGTGGCAGTGAGTGTGTCGAGCACACTCTGCCTTAGGAGCTATGCTAATCCATGATCTTATTATTATTATTATTATTTTTTTTTGAGACAGTTTCACTCTCGTTACCCAGGCTGGAGTGCAATGGCGCGATCTCGGCTCACCGCAACCTCCGCCTCCTGGGTTCAGGCAATTCTCCTGCCTCAGCCTCCTGAGTAGCTGGGATTACAGGCACGCGCCACCATGCCCAGCTAATTTTTTGTATTTTTTTAGTAGAGACGGGGTTTCACCATGTTGACCAGGATGGTCTCGATCTCTTGACCTCATGATCCACCCGCCTCGGCCTCCCAAAGTGCCGGGATTACAGGCTTGAGCCACCGCGCCCGGCCATCCATGATCTTATTTTAAGTTAGCTTCTATGTGAAGTGGGAGGTTGGTCAGGCTCAGTTTCTGCCTGTGGAAAAGCGCTGCAGCCCCACTGGTCTCAAACGCTGTCTTCTCTCCGCTGAGTTCTGCTTGCACCCTTGCCAGAGTGGCTCTGCCTCCCGGTATCAAGCGATTCTCCTGCCTCAGCCTTCTGAGTAGCTGGGACTGCAGGTGCCCGTCACCAGGCCTGGGTAATTTTTTGATTTTAGTAGAGCTGGGGTTTCACCATGTTGGTCAGGCTGGTTTCAAACTCGTGACCTCAGGTGATCTGCCCACCTTGGCCTCCCAAAATGCTGGGATTACAGGTGTGAACCACCGTACCTGGCTGTCAGTGGATTCCTTTAAAGCAGACCCAGAGTTTTGAATCTTATGACCTCTGAGTACATTTTTTTAAATTCAAAGAAATATCACAGCATTATGGTAACACCTGAAAATTCTTATGGGCATCCATTCAGGTGTTCCCTGCCGCTTCGTAAATCTCATTTTGCAGTTGATTTTTTCACATCAGGGCCAGTCATGGTTCACATACACCAGGGGTCAGTGATTGTTTCTGAACTCACTTTTTTTTTTTTTTTTTTTTTGAGACGGAGTTTCTCTCTCTCTCTCTCACTAGGCTGGAGTGCCATGGCACATCTCAGCTCACTGCAGTCTCCGCCTCCTGGGTTCAAGCGATTCTCCTACCTCAGCCTCCCAAGTAGCTGGGACTACAGGCGTGCACCACCATGCCCAGCTAATTTCTGTATTTCTAGTAGAGACGGGGTTTCACCTTGTTGGCCAGGATGGTCTCAATCTGTTGACTTCGTGATTGGTCCGCCTCAGCCTCCAAAAGTGCTGGGATTACAGGCGTGAACCACCGTACCTGGCTGGACTCACTCTTAAATTCTCTGATGAGAACCATCAAGCCTGAAGCCCAGGGCTTAAAGCCAGGTGTTAAAGATAAAATGTTTCAAGTCATAGCCTAAATCAAGCCACTGAAGATGTTACAAGGTCACAATAATAATGACAGGGCCGGAGGCGAGTGGGGCTGTGAGACCCTGCAGGGTGCCATGGGAGCTCCAGGAGGGCCTCAGACCCTTCTGCCTCTGTAGGCATCCCCAGGGAAGGCATTGCTGTTTTCAGTTGTCAAATAAGCAAATTCCTGTTCCTTCTGGTAATACTGGCTAAGAGTGATGAGGGCAGGATCACAGCTCAGCTCCCAGTTAAGGACGGAGCTGTTCCTTTCTCGCTGCGCCTCGGGGTGGGCGATGTCTCTCCCACTCCCTTATCCTGAAGGGGAAACTGCAGGGAAAATCTGTTGGAGATTTTTCAGGAGCCTCACCCTCAGGGCCACTGTCTTCTCTGTCCCCTCAGGAATGGGAACCACAGACCATGTTATCGTCCTGGCGTCCACGAACCGAGCCGACATTTTGGACGGTGCTCTGATGAGGCCAGGCCGACTGGACCGGCACGTCTTCATCGATCTTCCCACACTGCAGGTCAGAGCCAGGACCCCAGCCTCTCCCACTCCGCCTGGGCTGCCCTCGCTCTGGTCATGAGTGGTATGGCCTCTCCGTTAAGCTGTGTCTACGTGTGAAGCCTGCCACAGCCCCACAGGGGCTGGTGCTGCCCAGTGTGCTCCCACATGGGCCACACATGCCCTGGCAGACCTGTCCACCTCCTGCACCCACTGCTCTTGGTTTTGCAGTTGTCTTTACCTGCTGTTGTCTCCGCTTTCATCCTGGGTATCAGTCTGGGTTTTATAGCAAATTCTTTCAAACAAAATCCAGGAGGAAAAATAGTGGGAAGCCTGATTCTTGCATGGCCTCACTCCCTTCCATCTGGAGAGTGGACTCTGGGGACATGGACTGTGCAGCTGGCCTGAAGTGGGGGTGGGGGTAGAAGTCATGAGGCCTCTCGCCCAATCCCTCCTCTCTTACAGGGCTCTGGTTGGACGTTACTCCTCTTGGCCAAAGGGCCTTGGTTGTGGCTGAGGGAGCAGGAGTTCCGCTCATGGAGGGGAGGGTTTGGAGACTGGGCCTCATGGTCAGCTGGTGGGGAACAGGGCTGGGTGCACACAGGTGGCTGCCATGACGCCTCAGCAGGTGCTCAGCCTCTGTTGGGATGGAGGGTGCAGCGGGGAGTGGAGACCCTTCCAGAGTTGGGATGGAGTGTGGAGGGGCGGAGCAGAGGCCTTTCCCTCTGGGACACTGCTTCTCCAGGGGAGGGCAGCTCCTGTTTTTCTTGACTGTGTAAGAAGCATTTTACATCAGGATTTCAATGCATTTAACGTGTGGGAATTAGAAGTTTTGCAGAATAAGCTGTTGGTGTGTGTGGCGTGCCTCCTTAGCTACTCCACTAGAGTATTTTTCTTTCAATTTTTAGAGAAAGGGTGTCACGCTGTCACCCAAGCTGCAGTGCAGTGCTGCGATCACTGTAGCCTTAACCTTCAAGGCTCAAGCTGAGTAGCTGGGACTACTACAGGCGTGCACCACCATGTCCCGCTAGGTTTTTTGTTCCCCGCCCCCCGCAGCTGCACAGGCTGGAGTGCAGTGATGAGATCTCGGCTCAGTGCAGCCACCATCTCCCAGGTTTCAGTTATTCTCTCGTCTCATCCTTGCAAGTAGCTGGGATTATAGGCACCTGCCATCATGCCCAGCTGATTTTTGTATTTTAGTAAAGATGGGGTTTCACCGTATTGGCTAGGCTGGTCTTCAACTCCTGACCTCGGGTGATCTGCCCGTCTTGGCCTTCCAAAGTGCTAGGATTACAGGCGTGAGCCACCAGTCCCAGCCATCCAAGAGCATTCTGTTAATGTTTAAATTGCTGCTCCTGGCCGGATGTGGTGGTTCATGCCTGTAATCCCAGCATTTTGGGAGACTGAGGCAGGTGGATCACCTGAGGTTGGGAGTTCGAGACCAACCTAACCAACATGGAGAAACCCCGTCTCTACTAAAAATGCAAAATTAGCTGGGTGTGGTGACACTTGCCTGTAATCCCAGCTACTTGGGAGGCTGAGTCAAGAGAATTGCTTGAACCCAGGAGGTGGAGGTTGCCGTGAGCCGAGATCACACCATTGCACTCCAACCTGGGCAATGAGAGTGAAACTGTCTCAAAAAAAATGAGAAATAAGGCCGGGTGCGGTGGCTCAAGCCTGTAATCCCAGCACTTTGGGAGGCCGAGGCGGGTGGATCACAAGGTCAAGACATCAAGACCATCCTGGTCAACATGGTGAAACCCCGTCTCTACTAAAATACAAAAAAAGTTAACTGGGCATGGTGGCGCGTGCCTGTAATCCCAGCTACTCAGGAGGCTGAGGCTGGACAGTGGGGCAGCAGGAACCCAGGAGGCGGAGGTTGCGGTGAGCCGAGATTGCGCCATTGCACTCCAGCCTGGGTAACAAGAGCGAAACTCCGTCTCAAAAAAAAGAAAAGAAATTAAATGCTGCTCATAGCCGGGTGTGGTGGCTCATGCCTGTAATTCCAGAACTTTGGGAGGCTGAGGCACCCTCACACTTGAAGCCAGGAGTTTGAGATTAGCCTGGCCAATTTGGCGAAAATTGTCTCTACTAAAAATACACAACTGAGGCAGGCATGATGGCACACACCTGTCTGTAATGCCAGCTACTTGAGAGGCTGAGTCAGGAGAATGGCTTGAACCCAGGAGGCCGAGGTTACAGTGAGCTGAGACCATGTGTGCTGCTGTGCTCCAGCCTGGGTGATGGAGCGATACTCTGTCTCAAAAACGAAAAAGGTTCTGCTTGCAGCTCACAGCTGGGTGGGTGGTGACTGATGGTAAAGAACACTGATTTGAAAACCAGCAGTTCCCGCAGGCCTCCCAAGTGGGGCTTGTCCTTCGGGCGGATGCATCGGGGACACCGACATATATGCCGAGACATATGTGCCGAGCCTGCAGCAATAGCTGGGTGTGAGCGCAACGGTCTGTCCTCCCCTGGTTCTCACAGGAGAGGCGGGAGATTTTTGAGCAGCACCTGAAGAGCCTGAAGCTGACCCAGGCCAGCACCTTTTACTCCCAGCGTCTGGCAGAGCTGACGCCAGGATTCAGTGGTATGTTCTCAGCCCACAGCCTGGGCAGTGTCACATGTTGAGAGCAGGTGGTGTTACATGCACACACGGCATCCGGGCCTCCTATAGGGTAGGCGCTGCCCCTTCTCTGGGGCCCCTGCTTGGTATAAGCCTGCGTGGGAGCCGTTATGTGTGGGGCAGCAGGAGGTCCGGACGGCACCCGAACTCCTTCCTCCGCCCCAGGGGTGGGAAACCAGATGGGGGTTCTGGGTCTGTGTTGACTCCAGGAATAGTGAGACTCATGTTTGTGTCCACACAGTGAGCCATCATCCATGGCGCTTCCCATCTGACTGGGCATCTTACCGCCCTGCCCCAGGTGGTGCCAGCAAACCTCCTGCCTCTGACCCTCACAGTCTGTCAAGTTGTAGAAATAGAAATTGTACATCGCCGGGCACGGTGGCGCATGCCTGTAATCTCAGCACTTTGGGAGGCTGATGCGAGTGTATCACCTGAGGTCAGGAGTTCAAGACTATCCGGTGAAACTCCGTCTCTAAAAAAATAATAAAAAATTTTTTAAAAATCATTAATCAGCCAGGCACGGTGGCTCAAGCCTGTAATCCCAGCACTTTGGGAAGCCAAGGTGGGTGGATCACGAGGTCAAGAAATTGAGACCATTCTGGTCAACATGGTGAAACCCCATCTCTACTAAAAATACAAAAAATCAGCTGGGCATGGTGGCGCGTGCCTGTAATCCCAGCTACTCAGGAGGCTGAGGTAGGAGAATTGCCTGAACCCAGGAGGCGGAGGTTGCGGTGAGCCGAGATCACGCCATTGCACTCCAGCCTGGGCAACAAGAGCGAAACTTCATCTCAAAAAAAAAAAAAAAATCATACATCAAGATGTTTTCCTGTGGGCTTTCATTTTAAAAGTTAATGTAAACAAAGCTCCCATCTATTATGACATGAACTTCTCTTTTGATGCTTTTTTAACGCCTTTCACTGCAATGTTGTGGATACTTGAGAGCCTTTAATCTCTTTCGCATCAGTGCTCAGGAGCTGTTAGGTGGAATCAGTCACAAGATGGTGTGTGGAACTGCGCTTGGGACAAGAGATGGGTGTCAGGCGGAATGACCTGGACGGTTATGTGTGTCCTCTGTGGAATGGCCTCAGTGGAACGTGGTCCGAGTGCCTGCTGCTCTCTCCAGCTCTGCTCCTGGCACCAGTCCCCCGGGCCTTGTCTCCCCGACACGTTCCCACCAGCATTCCTGGTCTCTTTCCCTCTCTGTTCTTCCCTGTGTTTTTGAGACAAGAGTCCTCTTCTGTCGCCCAGGCTGGAGTGCAGTGGCGCGATCTCGGCTCACTGCAGCTTCCACATTGCAGGTTTAGTGATTCTACCGCCTTGGGCTCCCGAGTACCTGGGATTTCAGGCATGTGCCACCACGCCCAGCTAATTTTTGTATATTTAGTGGAGACAGTGTTTCACCATGTTGCACAGGCTGGTCTCAAACACCTGACCTCAGGTGATCACCCGACCTCGGCCTCCCAAAGTGCTGGGATGGCACGTGTGAGCACCGCTCCCAGCCGCTTTGTTCTTCCTTGAGGGCCCCTTCTCCTCTTAAGCTGTGATAGATCATAACCTCGCGCCCCCCCCCCCCCCCCGGCCCAACACCTGGCTGCTGTTTGTGTTGACAGGGGCTGACATCGCCAACATCTGCAATGAGGCTGCGCTGCACGCGGCTCGGGAGGGACACACGTCCGTGCACACGCTCAGCTTCGAGTACGCTGTGGAGCGCGTCCTTGCAGGTAAGAGGGGCTCGCCTTGGGGAATGCTGTTCTTAGCAGGGATTGAACCCCAGAAATACCCAGGCAGGTATTTAGAGGTGAGGTGATCGGGGCCAGATATGGCCTGGGCGTCCTGTCATTCAACAGTAGGGAGCCATCACACGGGAAGGAAATACATTGCATTTAAGTTCTGTATAGCTCATGTCTTCATACAACATAGTTTTCCTTAGTTTAAAATATCACAGATTTACCTGAGTAGACAGACTCGTCTAACAGAAATATAAAAATGCCTTGCCAAAGAAAATAAACAGAAAACATCGTAATAAAATAAAATGCCTCCCCCAAAAAATAAAAATAATAATATACACAATAACTGGGGCTGGGAGTGGTGGCTTACATCTGTAATCTCAGCATTTTGGGAGGCCAAGGTGGGTGGATCACAGGGTCAGGAGTTTGAGACCAGCCTGGCCAATATGGTGAAACCCCATCTCTACTAAAGATACAAAAATTAGCTGGATGTGGTGGTGCACACCTGTAATCCTAGCTACTCAGGAGACTGAGGCAGGAGAATTGTTTGAACCTGGGAGGCGGAGGTTTCAGTGAGCTGAGGTCACTCCGTTGTACTCCAGTTTGGGCAACAGAGCAAGACTCTGTCTCAAAAAAAGAAAAAAATAGCCGGGTGTGGTGGCTCACGCCTGTAATCCTAACACTTTGGGAGGTTGAGGTGGGTAGATCACTTGAGGTCAGGAGTTTGAGACCAGCCTAACCAACATGGCAAAACCCCGTCTCTTCTAAAAATACAAAAGTAGCTGGTCGTGGTGGTGGGAGCCAGTATTCCCAGCTACTCAGGAGGCTGAGGCAGGAGAGTCACTTGAACCCAGGAGGCGAAGGTTGCGGTGAGTTGAGATAGTGCCACTGCACTCACTGCTCATGCGGGGTCTGAGGAGAGCAGGACCACACTGGGAGTCAGAGGTGCTGGAGGTTTCCGTAGCTGAGGTGGTGATACCCAGACGTGAGCAGTCAGCCATCTTCTCGTTGAATGATTCAGATGCACACCGTCACTGAGACAGATTGAACATTTGAAAAGGGAAGTGGTTCTTGCCACAGGTGTTTAAGGAGTACGAACCTCCCTGGTGAGCTGTCCCTGAGAGAACAAAGTTGCTCACTCTCAATGTGAGTGAATCCCTGGCACAAACACGCCTCTCGTGGGCTCCCAGGGCTGCAGCTTGGGAAAGCAGTGGATCCCTGAAGAGGACGGGAGTGGGGCAGCTGCTGTGCCAGACGTTGTACAAAACATGCCGTGGCTTCTCCCTGACAGCTCCGCAAGTCAGAAGGGCTGGCAGGCACTGACCGTGTCTTACTAAAGTGTGTTTTTGTGTAACCATTTACTTTTATATGGAAATTGATAAGCTTTTGATAATAGTATCAAAACTGAAAGGAGAGAGTGGGAACCACAGGCCAGGGAGGATGTGGTGGCTCACGCTGGTAATCCCAGCAGTTCAGGAGGCCAAGGCAGGAGTATGGCTTCAGCCCAGGAGTTGAGGCTCCGTGAGCTGTGATCACACCACTGCATTTCCGCCTGGGCAACACCCTGACTCCAGGAGAAACGAAAATGCTGAAAGGACACCATCTCGTCTGTGATGCATTGAGTGGGTGCTCTGCATTCATCTTCAGTGTGGACAGCCTGAGCTAAACTGCGGCTCAGTGCCTGGTGACCAGCAGTCCTGCATTCAGGGAGATGAAGGCGCTGTATGTGGTGGGATGCGTCTTTGACCCAGGGAGCAGCCTAATGTCCATCGTGAGTCCAGGAGTCCCTCTCGGAAACTTGCTCATACCGGCAGACGCCCTGCAGCTCTTGTCCGATTCGCGCCCAGGTTATGCCTGCCTGACCATCACTCTCGTGCTGGGAGCTTGCCCTCTGTCTCCCGTGTCCCCGAGAAAACCCAACCTCGGCAGCCCCTGGTTCTTCCTCGTGGAAGGTACAAATTCAGTCCCCACCACAATGGGAAACATGTTCAAAGACTTACTAGTCACAGATCCTGGGTAGGGAGGGCACCAGGAGTGGGGACAGCCATCGTCCATCCCCAGATCCCAGGAGGCAGAAATGAAGGTTCAGGCAGAGAGAAGAGGGTGTGTGGCAATGAGCCGTTTGCACAGGGAGTGGGGAGTGGTCAGCGCAGGTTCACGGGCAAAAGCCTGAATGGTCTGATGAAAGGAAGGGCAGGGAGCATGGGGGCCCAGACTCCCGGTGGGAGAGACGCCTCTGAGTGCTCATCTCTGGCAGCTGGCATGGGCGCCTGGGCATGGTGTCCTCCTGGTGTCCTCCTGGTGCCCAGGCTGCAGGCTTGGCTGTGCTGCCCGTTGGACTGAGCTCTTCCCCTTCTGTTGTCAGCCTGCCGGCGCTCACCCATACTAGAAATGTTGATTTTCAGGTAACGCCTGTCTTGTAAGCCCTGTGGTCTTGTGGCTTTGTGCATAGTCCTGTAGCCAGCTGCGGTTGAAGTAACTCATCGGCCACAGTGTGTCTCAGCATTTAAAGCCTTGCAGTGAAGTGGTGGTGGAAGGTCCCAGTAGCATGGTGTACTGAGTGCTCAGGACCATGAGCTGAATCAAGTTGCACAGAATGGAAACTTAGAGACAGGAAGCTGAACAGGGGAAACTTAATGCAAACATTTGTCCCTACTGGCCTGTAATCCCAGCACTTTGGGGGCTGAGGCAGGAGGCTTGCTTGAGGCCAGGAGTTCAAGATCAGCCTGGCAACATAGCAAGACCCCAAGACCCCATCTCTTAAAAAAAGGAGCATTGGCCAGGCATGGTGGTGAAGCACACCTGTGGTTCCAGCTACTCAGGAGGCTGGGGCAAGAGGATTGCTTGAACCCAGAAGGTTCAAGTGACCGTGAGCCATGGTTGAACTATTGCACTCTAGCCTTTTTTTTTTAAGAAACAGCAACAACACTGTCTCTTAAAGAGCCTTGTCCCTGAGGCAAAAGGCCACCGAAGGAACAAGTGAAGGCCATAAAGAGCCATAAGTAACGGGCAAGAGCTGCCCTGCCAGGTCTGAGGGGAGAGGGAAAGTAAGCAGGAGGCCCGTACCTCGGAGGAGACCTCTGCCCATCCTGCCAGGGAGAAAGTCAGAAGTTGCTGTCTGTGACCCCTGCCCTGGCCCTCCGGGTCCCCCAACCCTGGGGCAGGAGGAGAGGCTCTTCAGGAGGGTTGTGCTTGCTCCTAAAAGCAGCAGCAGCTATTTCGATGATGGCAACATTTGTAGAAGAAGAAATCACAACCTCCTTCAACAGCTTTCACCTGAAGAGTGTCCTTTTGAGTTGGGGCATCCAAAGCAACGACTGCAGTCAAGTTTGGGGCAGAGCTACAGGAGACAGACCTGCAGAGAGGGCCTTGCTTTGACTCCACGGGGCAGGAGCAGGGCCCGGCCGGGGAGAGGGCCGGGGCCTCAGCTCACACCCTGGCATTTTTTCAGGGACTGCCAAAAAGAGCAAGATCCTGTCTAAGGAAGAGCAGAAAGTGGTCGCATTTCACGAGTCGGGCCATGCCTTGGTGGGCTGGATGCTGGAGCACACGGAGGCCGTGATGAAGGTGGGTCTCGGCCTTGGGCGTTGCTGACTGGGACATCCCGCCTGTGTCTGTAGGTCATGCCACTGTCATGATCCAGGGAGCAGGAAGCTCAGTGGGAGGTGACTGTCCCAGGTGATGGGCGGAAACTCGGACATGGGGATTGGAGTGGGCTGTCCCGTCGGAGTGTGGTGCTGCTCCTCGGGTGACTCCAGGAAGGTCACTCCTCGCGGTGGGTTTCACTGCCTTTGCCTGTCTTAGCCTGTCCACTGCAAAGTGACTTCTAACTTGGGAAAGAAGTGAGTTGAACGTACATTTAAAAAGACTACTCTCGGCCGGGCGCAGTGGCTTACTCCTGCAATTCCAGTACCTTGGGAGGCCAAGGCAGGTGGATCATGAGGTCGGGAGTTTGAGACCAGCCTGGCCAACATGGTGAAACCCTGTCTCTAGTATAAAAAAAAAAAACTGCTCTTGTAGGCAGCTGTGAACTCGATGGATATTTATTCTTACCAGATGTTGACGTTAGCAGCCAGCTTCCCTAAGACCTGCCTGAGTGCTGCCAAGAGGAGGTGGCTGTCCGGAACACAGTGGAGCCGCTGCAGGCTGGGGTCCCGCCTGAGAAGGCAGCAGTGCTGTGCTCCCACCTCAGGACTCACTGCAAAAAATGCACACTGTGTAGCAGCTGGCCAGCTTGGTTAATTAGCGCTGGTCCCTGTTACTGATTCTCAGGTGTGCTTGTAGCAAAGTAGGGTGTTAATCTGAGAGTATCCTGCCCATCCCAGGCTCCCAGCAGGGCTGAGGCCGGCATTTATGGACCAGGTATGTGTCACTGCAGTTATGGGGCCAGAGCCAGACCTGGTATGGGGCGAGTGAACACTGGCACACTGAAAAACCTAGCAATGAACATAATGTTTTACCACAGTATCTCACAAGTCAAAATTAATGCAGGGGCTTTGGGAGGCCAAGGCGGCTGGATCACTTGCGGTCAGGAGTTCGAGACCAGCCTGGCCAACATGGTGAAACCCCGTCTCTACCAAAAATACAACAGTTAGTTAGGCGTGGTGGTGGGTACCTGTAATCCCAGCTACTTGAGAGGCAAAGGCACGAGAATTGCTTGAACCCAGCCGGGAGAGGCTGCAGCGAGCCAAGACCACACTACTACACTCCAGCCTGAGTGACGGAGTGGAACTCTCTCTCAAAGGGAAAAAAAGAATGTTTACTTTATTTGATGGGCAGAAGTTAGATAGTCAGAATGAAAAAGTCAGTCTCCTTCCCAAGGCTCAGTGTCCTGCCAGGGAAAGGTTGTGAATTGACTGTCACAGTTTGGTGACTATTGGGATCATCACTGCAGCAGTTACTCAGAGCCGCCTCTTTGTTTGAGATGGGGGTCTTTCTCTTTGTCTCCCAGACTGGAGTCCGTTGGTATGATCACAGCTCAGGGCAGCCTCGACCTTCTGGGCTCAAGTGATGCTCCCACCTCAGCCTCCTGAGTAGCTGGGATTACAGGCATGCGCCACCATGCTCAGGTAATTTTTGTATTTTTTGTAGAGAAGGGGTCTTGTTATGTTGCCCAGGCTAGTCTCGAATTCCTGGGCTCAAGCAGTCCTCCGGCCTCTACCTCCCAAAGTACTGAGACCACAAATGTGAGCCCAGTTTTAGATTTTAAAGTAAGCTTCCTCTCGGGATTCTCAGAGCACTTAGGTGTGGTCGTCCTGCTGCTACAATTCTCAGACAGCAGCTGAGCCAGCAGAGGACCTGCCCCTGCCCTGTCTCCCTCTGTCTCCCACACAGCAGTTCCTTCTCGTTGGGTTAGTGTGTTGGCCCCAAGCTGACCTCCTTGCACACCTGATGTGGGGGTGTGGGGAGCAGCAGAGGTGAGGACAGTCGCTTCTCCCTGGCATCCCATTGCTACTGGACCCTCGGTGAGGGGTCAGCGCAGCGGCCGTCGGAGACGTGACTTGTCCTTGGCCTCTCAGCTGCCTTCTCAGGGCCTGGCACCTGGTCGTGCATGAGGAAGACACTCCCTGGCTGTGAACCGGCTCCTGTGGTTGGGAACCTGCTGGCTCTGTGGGCTATATGTAGCATTAGGGTCCTTTGTTGTAAATGGTGCAGATTTGCCTTCCTGCTCTGAGATGCTCTGGTGACGGAGTCCTCTTAGTCTCTCCTACACCTTCCTCCTCAAAGCCCACGTCCTGCCTGCTGACCTGGCCATCTTGACCTTGTGCAGGTCTCCATAGCGCCTCGGACAAACGCTGCCCTGGGCTTTGCTCAGATGCTCCCCAGAGACCAGCACCTCTTCACCAAGGAGCAGCTGTTTGAGCGAATGTGCATGGCCCTTGGGGGCCGGGCATCGGAAGCACTGACCTTCAACAGGGTCACTTCTGGTGAGGAGCAGAGCGGCCACATGGGCCTGCTGTTTCCACAGCAATCTCCCTTCTGTTCCAGTGCATGCGACGGGGCGAATCTGGTTTAGGCATAGTTTAGAGTTTTATTGAGTAATTTTTAAAAGATAAGTTGTGTCCATGGGAGATTTGGAGCCAAGCAAGAGTTTTTAGACAATTTAATTGGACGAAAAGTTAATGTAGATGCTGACTCTGAAGACATTTAGTTGGTTAATTATTGGTACTGTCTACAGGAAACGGAATGAAATTGACGCAGCTTGACTGTTCTCAAGCTGTTACTTCACTGGGATGTGCTAAGCTGGAGGGTCCTGGGACCCTGGGCTCCAGGTCCTCAGGTTTGCCTCACATGGGCCAGGCTTGTGCTTGAGAACTGCCTTGCAGTGAGCTCTGATGCTGCCCCCGTTCTAGATTTCTAAACGAAGAGCATTTCTGAAAGTTTTAAGGCTCTCTTAAGGAACAGTGGCGAAGTGCCGACATCCTCGCTGTCCAGCTTCATGGTGGGATTCCTTGGGAGGAAATGGATGGGAGGCACAGTGCAGCCCTAGGGCTCTGACGGGGATGCCTGGGCCAGCGCTGCAGTGCGCCTGCAGTGCTGAGGGTCCCTCTGTCTTGACCACCCTTCAGGGGCACAGGATGACCTGAGGAAGGTCACCCGCATTGCCTACTCCATGGTGAAGCAGTTTGGGATGGCACCTGGCATTGGGCCCATCTCATTCCCTGAGGCACAGGAGGGCCTCATGGACATCGGGCGGCGCCCCTTCAGCCAAGGCCTGCAGCAGATGATGGATCATGTGAGTCTGTTCTGGCCTTGCCACTGTGCTACATGCTTCCCCGGAAAGGAGTTCCCCAGGTTTGCCACATGAGGGCCGCCCACAGCCACCCCATCTGAGCTCAGCTACAGGCCCCACATAGCTTTCTTCCTTCTGGGCTCTGCAGTAGCTCTGTCCTGTGGAGGACATAGATGCTCCTGATGAAATTATAGATGTGAATCCGGGAAGAATATCAAATAAATGAACAAGCGATAGAGCCAGGCCCACATGGCCTTCAGACTGGGCCAGGAAGAGCCGGCTGTGTGCCTGTGAGGCAGCTGTGGGTGTGAGTGGTGGGTGGGTGGGCAGGTATGGGGGGCCCTGCTTTCCTGGCAGGGGTCACGGGGGCAGGAGACCTGCTGGCCAAGGAGTCCTACCATCCTGGGAGGGGAAAGGCCATGTTTTCCAGCCCCGCGTTTCTTTTCTCCGCTTTGGTGCTGGAGTCAGGCAGCCAGCCTTGCCCCTGACACAGTTTCCTCCATTCACAGGAAGCAAGACTGCTGGTGGCCAAGGCCTACAGACACACCGAGAAGGTGCTGCAGGAGAACCTGGACAAGCTGCAGGCGGTGAGGCCCCAGCCCAGCGGGGAGGCCGCCACGCCTCACATCATCCACAGTCCCCATGGTCCGAGAGTGCGGAGAACACTCCAGTCAATGGGAATTCTACCTTGTATATTCATGGTCCGAGAGTGCGGAGAACACTCTGGTCAATGGGAATTCTACCTTATATCTTCCATACTTTGATCATGAACACATCACGTGTGCTCCCTCAAGGTAGAAGGAAGCTGCCACAGTCTCCTGTGCCTATTACCTGGCATTAGCAGTTACCAGTATTTGGTCAGTTGTGTTTAATCTTTTTCCAGCTCTTAAACTTTCTTCTTGAACTTTTTTTTAAAATAAAGTTTTGGCGCCGGGCGCGGTGGCTCACGCCTGTAATCCTAGCACTTTGGGAGGCTGAGGTGGGTGGATCACCTGAGGTCAGGAGTTCAAGAGCAGCCTTGCCATCATGGTGAAACCCCATTTTTAAAAAATGAATAAATTAATTAATAAAGTTTTGGCCGGGCGCAGTGGCTTACGCCTATAATCCCAGCACTTTGGGAGGCCAAGGTGGGCAGATCACAAGGTCAGGAGCTCGGGACCATCCTGGTCAGCATGGTGAAACCCCATCTCTACTAAAAATACAAAAAACAATTTTGTATTTGGGTCCTGGTAACTCTCAGGAGAGGTGAACGGCTCTCTGTCCCATGTTGTGAACAGATGGGTAGGCAGGGTAAGCGTAGTTGTTTCTTCAGCTCCCCTTGTTTTTTTTTTTTTGTTTTTTTGAGACGGAGTTTCGCTCTTGTTACCCAGGCTGGAGTGCAATGGCGCGATCTCGGCTCACCGCAACCTCCGCCTCCTGGGTTCAGGCAATTCTCCTGCCTCAGCCTCCTGAGTAGCTGGGATTACAGGCACGCACCACCATGCCCAGCTAATTTTTTGTATTTTTAGTAGAGACGGGGTTTCACCATGTTGACCAGGATGGTCTCGATCTCTTGACCTCGTGATCCACCCGCCTCGGCCTCCCAAAGTGCTGGGATTACAGGCGTGAGCCACCGCGCCCGGCCCTCCGCTTGTTTCTTTCAAGTGAGGCACAGTTGTGTCACATAGGTGTCCTGTGTTTGGGGCCCTTGGAGTGTCGGCCCCACCCAGCAGCAGCACCCTGGGGGAGGTGTGTGCAGTGCCATCTCCCTCTGGAGCAGCACCTGCCCGCAGGTGGTCTCTTGCGAGTCACCTGCACGTCATGGCTGGCGAAGCAGCTTTGCAGAACTCAGACTCACCACAGGGGAAGCCAGAGTGGGCAAGGGCAGAGCTACAGGAGAGGCTTCTGGCTTCTCTCTCACTGGCTGCGGAGTGGAGTGTCAGCCCTGTGTGTGAACCGCCAGCCACTCACACACTCGGTGGGTTGCAGAACCTAGTAAAATCTCAGAGCAGTCCTGGAAAGGAAATGTGTGTCTCCTGGAATACAGCTGTAGGCAAATCACCCTGGTTCAGGAGTTACCGTTTTCTTTAGAAAATTTGGAAGAGTGAGGAAAGGAGCAGGCAGCTAAAAAAAAATCTGGGCCAGGTGCGGTGGCTCAAGCCTGTAATCCCAACACTTTGGGAGGCCGAGGCGGGTGGATCAAGAGTTCGAGACCATCCTGGTCAACAAGGTGAAACCCCATCTCTACTAAAAATACAAAAAATTAGCTGGGCATGGTGGCGCGTGCCTGTAATCCCAGCTACTCAGGAGGCTGAGGCAGGCGAATTTCCTGAGCCCAGGAGGCGGAGGTTGCGGTGAGCCAAGATCACCCCATTGCACTGCAATCTGGGTAACAAGAGCGAAACTCCGTCTCAAAAACAAAAGGAAAATCTGGAAGAGTTTTGCCCTGACAGAAACCAGGGAAATGTGGCTGTGGCGGTGTTCTCTGTGGTCGGACAGGCCACAGCAGAGGCAGGGCTGCTGGCACAGGACAGTCGACATCCAGAGTGTTTTCCAGGATCCCGGCTGGGGTGGCAGGAATTCCCTTCCCCAAATTGTGAGATCTCAGGTCACACACCACCTCACGTTCCTTCTTCCCAGTCCTCAGTTTCCAGTCAGGAGGGTGCAGCCTTTTACCCATTTCCTTCCCTGAAGACACACACATCTTGTTTGGTGAAGGAAATTGGAGTTGCCAAAAGTAAGCCAAGATTTTGAAGGGAAGTAGAAAAATTAACAAGGCTGGCCGCCGGAAATCCTTTGTGAGGTTGAGATGGTGGTGATTGTTCTTTCAGAGCTGCCTCCCCGAGACATAGAGATGCTCTGTCTGTCCTGGGACTCACACTGCTCTGCCTGTTCTTTCTAGCTGGCAAATGCCCTTCTGGAAAAGGAAGTGATAAACTATGAGGACATTGAGGTTCTCATTGGCCCACCGCCCCATGGGCCGAAGAAAATGATTGCGCCACAGAGGTGGATTGACGCCCAGAGGGAGAAGCAGGACTCTGGAGAGGAGGAGGCGGCGGAAGAGGCCCGGCAGCCCCCACTTTGAGGCAAAGAGCCATCTTGGCCAAAGTAGTTGGGACGTGTTGGCCGCACGTGCGGGTGATGCCAGAAGTCAGCGGCTCACTCAGCCACCCCGCGTTTCTTTTCAGCTGAGCTTTGCACTTGCTGTTGGGGCCCTCAGGAGTCTGCGCAGCGGCTTCTGAGATCTCTTTATTGATTACCCTTTTCACGATTGTACATTTCTCTTTGGAAACAACTGAATGAGCCTTGTGTTTGCACATCGTTTTCCCCCATGGGGAAGGTTATTAGTGCTTTCCCAAGTGAGCCTGGGACACCTCGAGTTCCCAGGGTTGCAGACACAGCCCTTCCCAGTGTGGCTGAGGCCACCCAGAGACCACACAGCATTCAGACTCTGAACAGACCCCCGTTCATGCTGACGCCTGCACAGCCGTTCCAGTGTCCTTGGCTCCCTCAGAATGCTAAGGGGATCAGACATGAAAGGACCCTCTGAGCCGATTGTCCTGACTCCAGCGGCTATCTTGGAGCTCTCGCTCATCAATGAGGCCACACAGGCCCAGAAACTGGGCTCTAGAGGACTCAACACTGCCCCCTGCTGCCATGTGGACAGGTGCAGGTTGAGGGCTTCACTGGTCTAGTCATGCAGTGTTGGGATGCCTTGGTTTTTATTGCCCTGAGAATTGTTGAGATACTTTACTAATAAACTCTGTGGTTGGAAAAATCTACAATTGCATTGTCTGGCCAGCTCTAACACAGGAGCTGGTGGGCTCGTGTTTGCAGTTTATAATTTGAGTAATGTAGGGGCTAAGTGGAAAACTACTGTGGGAATCTGGGGCCTGGACCCTGTAGGAAGAGATGATGACCCAGGACAGACGCCCAGCCATGGGCCTGGCCCTGTGTTCAGAGCTTGCAGCTCACACACTGGCCTCCTGTGGAGCAGTGAGTGAACGGATTGTCCTAGTGTTGCTACAACACTGAATACCCTCCCCCAAAACGCCGGCAGAGTTGTAGGGGCAGCCGCAGGTGCTGTCACACACCCAAGGGTGGGCATCTCTGAGAGACACTTTGACCTTTGCTCCAGTTCTCCACCTCCATTACCAAGGACCGGCACGCAGTTGGGAGGTTTTTAGCTGCTATACCCAAGAGTGGTGTTCTCAGTAATGTTTTTTTGTTGTTGTTCTGTTGTTTTTTGACAAGAATCTTGCTCTGCAAGACTAGACTGCAGTGGTGCCATCTCGGCACTGAGTCAGGCCATCCCCGACTCAGCCTCCCAAGTAACGGATCACAAGCACACATTACTGTTTTTGTTTTTGTTTTTTTTGAGATAAGAGTCTTGCTCTGTCGCCCAGGCTGGAGTGCAGTGGCACGATCTCGCCTCCCCCTCCCGAGTAGTTGGAATAACTGGTACCCACCACCACACCTGGCCATTTTTTTGTTTTTAGTAGACATGGGGTTTCGCCATTTTGGCTATGCTAGTCTCAAACTCCTGACCTCAGGTGATCCACCCATCTCGGCCTCCCAAACTGCTGCAAACTGCTGGGATTACAGGTATGAGCCACCGTGCCTGGCTTGTGAAAAAAACTTTTTTTTTTTTTTTGAGGCGGACTCTTGTTCTGTTGCCCAGGCTGGAGTGCAGTGGTGCTCGGCTCACAGCAACCTCTACCTGCCGGGTTCCCGCTCCGGGTGGCGCCACGTTTGAAAGGCGGTGCTAGAATTGCCGGGAGAGCCGCTGCTACGTCACTTCCTCCGTCCCGGGCTCTGATTGGTCAGAGCGCCCGGCGCTTCTGGTTGGCCCGCCCGGCTATCCTCCCAGGGTGCGTTGCGGCGGCGCTTCCTTTCTGCTCGGCTGTTGTCCTGCGCGGGAGGTTAGTGAGGCCGATTCCCGGCCTCGGGGCTCCATCCAGGGCCATCGGCCTGGCGCTGCCGCCAACGCGGGCATGGAGGAGCCTCTTCTGCTTCACAGACGGCGTTGGGCCGGGTCCCGGGCTCTAAACGCGGCCGGACGGCCCAGGATGGAGGGTTTGGGGCGGAGACCTGGGGAGTGCGCGAGCCCGGGACCCGGTCCCTTACTCCCTCCGATTTCATCCGCAGTCGCAGGGTCGTAGTCAGCCATGGCGCCCAGCCGGAATGGCATGATCTTAAAGCCCCACTTCCACAAGGACTGGCAGCGGCGCGTGGCCACGTGGTTCAACCAGCCGGCCCGGAAGATCCGTAGGTGAGCCCTGCGCTCGCGGCTGCCCCTGGGGCTCGTGCTCGCGGCTGCGCCTTGGGTTGGGGTGGGCGATGCCGGGGCGGGGGTCGCTGTCTGCGGTCGTCGCGGAGCGCTTGTCCGACGGCGTTGGGCGAGGTTGACCCTCTGAGCTTTTCTCCGCCAGACGCAAGGCCCGGCAAGCCAAGGCGCGCCGCATCGCCCCGCGCCCCGCGTCGGGGCCCATCCGGCCCATCGTGCGCTGCCCCACCGTTCGCTACCACACGAAGGTGCGCGCCGGCCGCGGCTTCAGCCTGGAGGAGCTCAGGGTGAGTCCTGGCCCCGCCGCGTGTCGGGAAGCGCCCCAGGTCCGCTTGGCTGGCCTCAGTCGCGTGATGACATTCTCCGGAATCGCTGTACGGCCTTGATGAAAGCACATTTGAACCCTTTTCCATCTGATCGCTGAGGCTTTTCATCAGCGCCTCGGGGCTGGAGACAGTCCGGGCCTGTCTCCATCTCGCTCTGGTTCTGCGGCAGGTGGCCGGCATTCACAAGAAGGTGGCCCGGACCATTGGCATTTCTGTGGATCCGAGGAGGCGGAATAAGTCCACCGAGTCCCTGCAGGCCAACGTGCAGCGGCTGAAGGAGTACCGCTCCAAACTCATCCTGTTCCCCAGGAAGCCCTCGGCCCCGCAGAAGGGCGACAGTTCTGTGAGTACGGGGCTTTCGGGCCGTCCTGGCGGGTGGGGACACCCGTCCCTGGGCCCAGCTGGGGCGAGAGGCATCACACCATTGTGGCTGTTCTGTGAGCAAAATATGGTCTCCTGCAGGAGGAGACAGTGAGCTCATCAGGACTGCCGAGGTGCGGCTGCTGCCTTTGAGCAGGGATTGCCTTCTCGGTGATCATGGCAAAGGCAGTGTGGCTGGAGCCAGCTTTTTCCGTTGACGTCATTGTTCTCCCTAAAATGGCCGTAATCCAAACTATTTCTAGGAAAACCTTTTAGGGTGAGGTTGATGAGAGTCCATTGTATGGGCTTCCTGGGAGTTGAATTAGGCAGCAGTTTTCTCAGCCCGGACCCTGGGTCACAGGTACATGACTCCGTGTCAGCTCAGTAAGATAGTGTCACAGTCTAATGACGACCGTTTCAACGCTGGGACCACAGAGTGTGTTGCAGGGAAGGCTGACACTGGTTCCCAAATGCGATCCAAGGGGGAGTTACGGGTTGGGTGTGGCATCCTTGGGCAGAGGGGCTAAACCCACCGAATCTTCTTATTCCCCAACAGGCTGAGGAACTGAAGCTTGCCACCCAGCTGACGGGACCGGTCATGCCCATTCGGAATGTAAGTGGACGCTTGCTTCGGTCCAGGCTTTAGACAAGATCAGTGGGTGAATTTGAGGTGGGATCAGGCTTAAGAAAGAAAACAGTGGCACCTGCAGTGCACACGGAGGTGTGTGGAGAGGAACGTTCGTTTCCTTTTAGTTTTAGAATTTGCATCCACAAAGCCCTGCGCTGGGAGAGTTGAAAGAGTTTTCTCTATGTTGTTTACATTGCTTTGGAATTTCTGGGTTTACAGGCCTGGGCCACCATGTCTGGCTCAGGGAGGGTTATTTATTTTTTTTTTAAATCTTAGGGAAGGTGATTCCTCGGGAAAGCCAGGGTCGCTTTTCAGCAGTGCCTGGGCAGTATACCTGCTCCCCAAGTCTGTTTCCTGGGTTCTGCTGACGCCCGGTTGTGCCCTTGCCCAGTGATTCATGTGGGTTTAACACCCTGTTCCTCTCTTCTAGGTCTATAAGAAGGAGAAAGCACGAGTCATCACTGAGGAGGAGAAGAATTTCAAAGCCTTCGCTAGTCTCCGCATGGCCCGTGCCAATGCCCGGCTCTTCGGCATACGGGCAAAAAGGGCCAAAGAAGCCGCAGAGCAGGACGTGGAAAAGAAAAAATGAGGCCTCCTGGGGACTTGGAATAAATCAGCGGTCATGCTGGGTCTCCACGTGGTGTGTTTCATGGGAACTGCGCCTGGGATGGGGCTTGGCGGCTGTGACGTCTGGCAGGGGGTTTGGGGTGTTCTTGGAAGACAGTCCAGCCCTGCATCATGCCTCACTTTCTGTGAAAGCACCGTTGCTTGCTTTTTGGTTAGTGACTGAATTAAAATGGTTTTCTTGTGGGGAGGTTACAAAGGCTGGCTTCACTAGAGATGCCCTTTATTTTACTTTTTAGAGAGACAAGGTTGGGCTGGTGCTCACCTGTGAGACCAGACTCACCAACATGGCAAAATCCTGTCTCTAATAAAATCAGCTGGGTGTGATGATGTGTGCACCTGTGGTCTTGGCTACTCGGGAGGCTGAGGTGAGGGGATGGCCTGAACCTGGAGGCAGAGGTTGCAGTGAGCCACGATCACACCACTGCACTCCAGCCTGGGCAACAACCGAAAAAATGAAGAGGGCTGGAGTACACTGCCACATTCCTGGCTCACTGTACCCAGCCTGGAGTTGCCTTTTTTAAGCAGAGTAGTTTCCAGTCAGTGTAGCATCTTTTTCGGGGCCTTGCTGTTGAACCTTTTGTGCCTGGTGACTGAGGTCATCTTGCTCTGACCCTTCACTGGGTGTCTTCCCCCCCACCCCAGACACCATGGTATTAGATGGCCCTGCCGAGTTTTGGCCTCTGGCAATCCTAAAACATTCTAAAGATGAGGGAGCCACATATGGGGGGTCTGAGGTGGGCAGCCCCCGTTCTGGGTCCAGGGGCAGCATGGTTTCTCATGAGGTTTTCAGACACAGCCTGCCCTTGTCCTACCAGTGCTTGGCAGCTGTGGCCATGACAACCCCAGAGACGTGGCATCGGGTCCAGCCAGGTTCTGTGTGCACCTCTCTGCCAGGTGCAGGTGTGGAGGCACCTGGGCACTGTTGATGCAGGTGGTGCCTGAACCTCTGGTGCCCACACTTGATGAATGACGGTGCCTGGCTTGTTAGGAAACAGATGCTGAACATCCAGTGATTTGGAGGGCTGTTGGCTACCATCTTCCTGTCTAAGGTGTATGTGCTCAGCTTGTATGGGAATCATTTCTGAAGTGCAGGGAGGGCCCAGCATGGTGGCTCACGCCTGTAATCCCAGCCAAGGCACACATAACACTTGAGGTCAGGAGTTAAAGACTAGCCTGGCCAACACAATGAAGGCTCATATCTACTAAAAATGAAAAAATTAGCCGAGTGTGGTAGCACATGCCTGTAATCCCAGCTATTCTGGGGGCTGAGGCAGGAGAATTGCTTAAACCCAGGAGGTAGAGGTTGCAGTGAGCTGAGATTCTGCCGCTGCATTCCACCCTGGGTGGTGAGCAAAACTCCATCTCAGAAAGTGGGGCAGGTTGGGAGCCTGCACCTAGGCTCAATCCCTTTCTTTTCATTTTTTTTTTTGTTTTTTTGAGACGGAGTTTTGCTCTTGTTGCCCAGGCTGGAGTGCAATGGCGCGATCTCGGCTCACCACAACCTCCGCCTCAGCCTCATGAGTAGCTGGGATTACAGGCACACACCACCATGCCCAGCTAATTTTTTGTATTTTTAGTAGAGATGGGGTTTCACCGTGTTGACCAGGATGGTCTCGATCTCTTGACCTCATGATCCACCCGCCTCAGCCTCCCGAAGTGCTGGGATTACAGGCTTGAGTCACCGCACCCGGCCTAGCTCAATCCCTTTTTAAAAACACTTTTTTAAATTTTGAGATGGAGTCTTGCTCTTGTCACCAGACTGGAATGCAGTGGCACCATCCTGGGTCATTCCAATCTCCACTTCTCAGGCTTAAGGTATTCTCCTGCCTCAGCCTCAGTAAGATTACAGACGCACACCACCACAGCTGGCTAATTTTTAGTAGATTCAGGGGTTCGCCACGTTGGTCAGGATGATCTCAATCTCTTGACCTTGTAAGATTCTACCTCGGCCTACCGAAGTCCTGGGATTACAGGTGTGAGCCACTGCCCCCAGCCCACAAAAATCCCTCTTGGGCATGAAGGTCGGCTCCGGCTGATTCCAGTCTGGCTGAAGTCAGTGAATGGGGAACCACTGGTCCCTGGGGGTGGGGTGGGCTCACCGGCACTGCAGCCTGCTTCCTCCCCGCCCCACCGCAGTAGGGGAAGGGCCTTTCCTGCTGTGTCAGGACCCCACCTGGAGTAGCAGAGATCCACACCCCTACTCTCTGCCACTGTGGGACAAAAACGCTCATCTGCCTGTGCTGGGGGCCCTCTGACCAGCTCATTTCCATAGAAATCGGGGGGTTCAGGTGTCTGCCAGAGGCATATCCTCCCCATCTCACAGAAAAGTCCCCAGGGCTGTGCTCCTAACAGGTCTCTCCATTTGCTCAATCCATCAAGACCCCTAACAGGAGACAGTGAGGGCATCGCTTTCCCTGTGGAATCTGGGACCCGGCCGTTTGCCAGTGCTCTAGGTTGCCAGGCGACATGGCGAAAACCCATCTCTACCAAAAAATAAAAAGACTCCATGGTGGCCTGCGCCTATAGTCCCAGCTACTCGGGAGGCTGAGGCAGGAGGATGGCTTGAGCCTGGGAGGTCAAGGCCGCAGTGAGTCGGGACTGCCACTGCACTCCAACTTGGCTGACAGGGCAAGACCCTGTCTCAGAAGGAAGAAATAAAATCAGTACGAATTAGAACTGTTGTGATTTAGAGGGAACTTACAGTCATTTTGGGTTAGTGTTTCCCACTAACTTTAAGAGAAGTATCTGCATTCTTTTCTCTTATTTTTGTGTCTCTGTATGTTACTTTTTTTCTTTTCTTTCTTTTGAGGCAGAGTCTTGCTCCGTCACCAAGGCTGCAGTTCAGTGGTGTGATCTCTGCTCACTGCAGCCTTCGCCTCCCAGGTTCAAGCAATTCCCTTGCCACAGCGTCCCAAGTAGCTGGGATTACAGGTGTGCGCCACCATACCCAGCTAATTTTTGTATTTTGAGTAGAGACGGGGTTTCACCATGTTGGCCAGATTGGCCTCGATCTCTTGAGGCAGGCAGACCACTGTCTCCATCTCATGATCCTCCCACCTTGGCCTCCCAAAGTGCTGGGATTCCAGGCATGAGCCACCTTGCCTGGCCAATTCTTTGTAATTATTTATAATGAGTTCTATTTATTTTTTATGGTTTCCATTTTTTAAGTTATAGAAGAAATATGTGCTATTGGTTTAAAAAAAAAAAAAAGGTCCAGCTACACAGAAGAGAGGGGTGCAAAGCAGACAGCCCTCGATGCCCCACACCCACACCCTGGGAACCGGTGTGTCCAGAGACGGGGTGTCAGAATATTCCAGCGCAAGAATCTGGACTTCTGTTTCTTACAAAAGCAGCTGACGCCACACTGTGCCCTGTGCCGTGCTGTGCCAGGCACCTAGACAGACGTGGCTTCTCCGTGTGCCTGTGAAGGGTGGACGGCATGGGCGTGGTGTCTGAGTGGTGCAGACGTGGCTTCTCTGTCAAGTGCGGGTGGGTGGTGTCTGCGCAGTCTTGCGGGCAGGACAGCTGGAGAGCTGCTGTCTCCGCTGCGATTCTTCATTTGCTCAGAGTTGAGCGCCTCCAGTTACTGGGAGCTTATCCCTCTGCAGGGCCCCCGTTACTCCCTCCTCCAGTTTTTCATCATTTTCTTGAACTGCAGCAGGTTTTTTTTTTTTCTTGGAAGAAAATCACTTTATTCTAATTAACTTACAAAGAATAAAATCATAATAGATAGTTGAAGGAGGCCACACAAACATTTGCCCAGCTCCAAATTCTACAGAGTAGGAACACTGCCCTCCATTTCAATTCTGAAGCAAGGAAGCTGGGAATGACAGGTTTAGCTGATGGCTACACTCCATACCTTCATTATCAATTAAATGTTTGTATTAAATTAACTTGGTTATGAGAGCTGCTTCTCCACTTCTCCAGGTCGAACTTCTTGATTAGGCCAATCCGTTTGCCAGTCACACTGAGCACTTCCCCGAAACCCGCTGTCACCCTGCTTCTGGGCACACTCCACAAGCTGATGTCACAGAGGCCAGCCGGGTTCCCTGAGGCTCCTGGTAAGTGATGTCAGGCCTCGCAGGCTCAGCATTACTTCCTCCACGGAAGCCCCCAGTAATGGCGTGGCCCAGTGTGTGCCCCACAGCAGAGCCCACAGCCACACTGACTGCAGTGGTGGCCATCTGGGCCAGCAGACCTGGTGCCGGGACACAGAGGCAGGAGAGCCAACTGCAGGGGGGGCCACTGCTGGCGGCTGAGTGGCTGGTGCTGGCCTGGGTGCAGCTGTCATCTGAGGGGCCCAGCTGGCCACAGGGGCCACGTGGGAGGTGCCACTTCGGCTTCCGTGCAGCCTTTAGAAGGGCGACAACGAGGCTTTTTTCTTTTCTCTCTTTTGTTTTTTTTTTTTTGAGACAGAGTCTCGCTGTGTAGCCCAGGCTGGAGTGCAGTGGCCCTATCTCAGCTCACTACAACCTCCTCCTCCCGGGTCCTAGTTCAAGCAGTTCTCCTGCCTCAGCCTCCCAAGTAGCTGGGATTGCAGGCGTGCACCACCACGCCCAGCTAATTTTTCTGTTTTTAGTAGAGACGGGGTTTCACCATGTTGGACAGGCTGGTCTTCAACTTCCTGACCTCATGATCCACCCGCCTCAGCCTCCCACAGGGCTGGATGACAGCCGTGATCACGGCGCCCGGCCCTGCAGCAGGTTTTAAATGTTAAAGAACTTTTGCCTTCTCTCACCTGTGGACATTTCTTTCCCCGCTTGTTCTTTTCCTTTTGACTCGGAGAGCAAATGAGACGTTCTTTCAGGAGATGGTGTCGTGGGATGGGCTGCAGGCTCGCCTTGATAGTGGGTGCTGGTCGTGCCTTCTGACTTTGCAACATCAGAACCCACTTTTGGGGAATGGGAGGCAGAGCCCCTCCCTCTGCAGGAGCTGCCGCACTGCCCACCCTTTCCCGGGCTCCTTGCAGTGAGCTGAGCCCAGGACCTGCCGGCCCCACACTTTGTGGATGGCCATGAGGCCGGGCCATAGGTCTGTGGGCAGAAAGGTCACATCATGTGTCCCGGGTGGGCGCTGAGTGCAGGTGGGACGGCTGCCCTCGCTGTCCTCACCGTGGGCTTTGGGGCACCACCTTGCAGTTCAGGGATTTTCTGGAAACCTTCTCTTGTTGGCCAGAGGAGTTTTCAGTTGCTTAGAAGTCCCTGCCAATGCTGAGGGAGCTGACCCAGCCCGGCCCTGGGCCTTCTGTGTGGCCCATTCAGCAAGTGTGCTAAGCACGCCAGGTGCCATGAGGCCACTGGGCCAGAAGGAGCAAGAGGGGGACTGACCTGAAGCAGATGCTGGGCAGAGAGGTGGCCTTAGGGGAGGCGGAGGGGTCACCTCAAGGCAGGGAGATGAAGAGAGGGCAGTATTTGTTCAGGACGGTGAGTTAAGGGCACCTGCTGCCTCCCAGGCATGGCCCCAGGCTAGGATCTCAGCAAACAAACAACTCCCCCACTCCTCGCAGGCGCCTCTGTGAACGTTCAGCCTCATCTCTGCCGCGCACAGTAGCTCCCACCTGTAATCCCAGCCCTTTGGGAGGCCATGGTGGGTGGATTGCTTGAGCCCAGGAATTCAAGACCAGCCAGGGCAACATAGTGAAATCCCATCTCTACAAAAAACTTAAAAATTAGCTGGGCATGGTGACTCGCCTGTAATCCCAGCACTTTGGGAGCCCGAGGTGGGCGGATCAGGAGGTCAAGAGATGGAGACCATCCTGGCCAACAAGATGAAATCCCATCTCTACTAAAAACACAAAAATTAGCTGGGTGTGGTGGCAGGCACCTGTAGTCCCAGCTACTCGGGAGGCTGAGGTGGGAGAATCGGTTGAACCGGTAGGTGGAGGTTGCAGTGAGCTGAGATTGCACCACTGCACTCCAGCCAGGGTGACAGAGTGAGACTCTGTCTTTAAAAAAAAGCATTTTTTCCCTTCACCTTCCCTGAGTTTCCATTCTTGACACAGGATCTGGCCTCTTCCCTTACCTGTACCTGGGCAGGCGGCTCACGGGCTAATGCTGGGGGATCTGTGGGAAAGATACTGGCAGAACCTGATGCCAGAAGCTCCTCCCTTTCCCCTGGCCTCAGAGTGGGCAGGGGGAGGGCTGTGGGGGTGGAGGGCCTGGGGGCTTTCTCTGGAGGTGGCCTAGGAGTAGAGAGGGCTGGCATCACACAGCCTTCTCCAGACCCTCTTCCTGGGGGCCTGGACATCACAGCCACTGTCTCAGGGGCCTCCTGCGCTGGCGAGAGGGGCAGGGCCTTAGGGCGTGTCAGTCAGCCTGGCATTGTCCAGCCCAGCCGCCCCACGGTCTTACCCTCAGGCTCCACATCTGCAGCGGCACGGCTGTGGTGCTGGGGACGGATCTAACGTGGCACAGTCCCTGGCAGCTCCTGCCCTTCTGAGAAGGTCCCCAGAAAGGGTGGTACCTCCTGGTGAGGAGGAAGAAGAACTAGGCTATTGATGAAAGGTACCGGAGAGCAGAGGGAAGCGTCAGGCTTCATTCCGGGCCGGCTTTCACCGAGAATAGCATCAAAAGCCTCCAATGAGTCGAGCAAGACGAAAACCAGGGCGTCCATCGGTTGGGATGGGCCTGAGGACACCGGCCCTAGGGACACGCTCCCACCTGCCATCACATCCTGCGGGACTGGAGTCTCCTCTGCGCCTTCCTTCTGCCCCGGCCCCTCGGTCGGCAGCCACCCCCTGGTCCCCCTCTAGTGACGCTTACCCTGTGCCAGCCCCTCCCTCACGCATGGGCCAGACCCAGCACAGGGCTCTCCCCGAAGCCTCCTTTGACCTTGGTGCGCTGGCTGAGGGGACGGGTGGGCAACAGGAAGGCGTGTGGCTGCGGGGGTGCCAGCGCTGTGCAGAGGGGCTGCCCTGGCTTAGAGAGCCCTGGTCTCAGCAGAGCCTCAGCAAAGCGGGGCAGGGCGGCACAGGCTCAGAAGCCCCATGGCTGCCATCTGAGGGGTTGACCCCGGGCCGGGTACAGAGCCCCCAGCAGCAGTGGCACTGCTGGCTGGGGACTTCACCAGGGGGACGGCCTGCTGGTCACGAGCACTTGGCACTCAGAGGCCCAGTGGTTCTAGGCCCTGCTCAGCTGGGATGGCAGCTGCCCTTTGAGTGCGTGGCCCTCACGGGCGGCCGTCGCTCAGCGTCGGCAGGTGTCCGACCAGCACCCTGGGATTCTAGGGGTTAGTTCTGGGGAGTCGACAGGACACTGGACGGAAGCGAGATCCAAAGGGTTAGCATGGTGGGATGGCCAGGAAGGCCAGGCACTCCAGGCACTCCAGGCACTCGCCTCGGAGGAGGCGAGCGGGCACAGGTGGTCCGAGGCCGGGAAGGTGGTTCTGGGTGCGGGAGGAGGTGAGTGGGGGCGGGAGGAGGCGAGCGGGTGCTCAGGAAGAAGTGAGGGTTGGCAGGAGGAGGTGAGCGGGGGGGGCAAGAGGAGGTGATGGGGGGACAGGAGGAGATGAGCAGGTGCATGAAAGGAGGTGATGGGGGCCAGAAGGGGGGGGAGGGCAGGAAGCCGTGAGGGGGCACAGGTGGTTCACAGGCCCGGGGAGGTGATTGGGGGCCCAGGGCCACTGCTGGTCAGCAGGTTTGGCAGCTGGGAAGAAGAGCGGACCCAGGAGAGAGGACAGTGGGGACAGGAGCCCAAGTCCTGGGGGACCCTGGGACAGCTAGTGCCTGGGTCTGAGTACAGAGGGGTCCTGGCTCAGGGGGGCCCGGGTGGGTGAGGGAGCCAGTCTCGGAAGGTACCCTCAACATGCAGGCCTGGGCAGGGCCCCTGACCCCAGGGTCTCACAGGGCTGTGAGGACTGGGCCCCTCCTACGGTACATGCACCTCGGGGTCTGCTGGGAACATTCTGGACAGGGGCAGCAAAGCCATTGAGACATGCCAGGGCCTGGAGAGGCTGAGGATGGCATCGGCGCGGGGTTTCCAGCAGGATTCCAGCTCCACCCAGGGGCCTGGACGGCTGAGGCAGGCGTGAGCGCTGGGTTCTGAGCTGGGTTCTGGGTTCCGGCTCCACCCCTGCTGTGTGGCTTCAGGCACCACAATGCCCTCTCTGAGCCATGTCTCCTGCCAGCAGTGGTGTCTCCTGGAGGGCACGGATGCTGGGGGCAGGAGGGTCCACGCCTGGCTGCATGCAGACACGGGGCAGGAGGGATGGCAGCCGGGGCTGCACGTGAGAAGGCGCCTGGAGGAGGAGGGGTCTCATCCGCACCCAGAAGGTGGTGCTGGGAGGAGGATGTGGAGAAAAGGGACCACCTGGTTGGAGCGTGTCTCACTTGTGAGTCTCGGGTGCCTGGTATGTCTGCTGTCTCTCTGTGGGTCTCGGGTGCCCGGTATGTCTGCTGTCTCTCTGTGAGTCTCGGGTGCCCGGTATGTCTGCTGTCTCTCTGTGGGTCTCGGGTGCCCGGTATGTCTGCTGTCTCTCTGTGGGTCTCGGGTGCCCGGTATGTCTGCTGTCTCTCTGTGGGTCTCGGGTGCCCGGTATGTCTGCTGTGTCTCTGTGGGTCTCGGGTGCCCGGTATGTCTGCTGTGTCTCTGTGGGTCTCGGGTGCCCGGTATGTCTGCTGTGTCTCTGTGAGTCTCGGGTGCCCGGTATGTCTGCTGTCTCTCTGTGAGTCTCGGGTGCCCGGTATGTCTGCTGTCTCTCTGTGAGTCTCGGGTGCCTGGTATGTCTGCTGTCTCACTTGTGAGTCTCGGGTGCCTGGTATGTCTGCTGTCTCTCTGTGAGTCTCGGGTGCCTGGTATGTCTGCTGTCTCTCTGTGAGTCTCGGGTGCCTGGTATGTCTGCTGTCTCTCTGTGAGTCTCGGGTGCCTGGTATGTCTGCTGTCTCACTTGTGAGTCTCGGGTGCCTGGTATGTCTGCTGTCTATCTGTGAGTCTCGGGTGCCTGGTATGTCTGCTGTCTCTCTGTGAGTCTCGGGTGCCTGGTATGTCTGCTGTCTCTCTGTGAGTCTCGGGTGCCTGGTATGTCTGCTGTCTCACTTGTGAGTCTCGGGTGCCTGGTATGTCTGCTGTCTCTCTGTGAGTCTCGGGTGCCTGGTATGTCTGCTGTCTCTCTGTGAGTCTCGGGTGCCTGGTATGTCTGCTGTCTCTCTGTGAGTGGGTGCACATGCCTGTGGCATTGGCACACGTGTGTGGCGTGTGCTTGTGTGTGCCTGCCTGTGCGGAGTGTGGTGAGGAGAAACGCCCCCTCATCTGAGGTCACCGAGGATCTGAGGCCAGCCAGGTCTGCTATCTCAGTCACAGCCCGTGTGGCCGCCTCTGGGCATGGTTGCTTCTCAAATAAGATAAAAAGGCAGACCCTGCAGGAAGAGCCTGATCCAGACGGGGTGCGATAAAATAACCTTTCTTTAGGAGGAAACACATGAAGACGGCAGGTTTGCAACCAGGTTAAAAAAAGCAGCACCCATCCGGGCGTGCAGAGAGCTGTTCTCTTTTAAAACATCCTGTGAGGAACCCACACCCCTACCCCCTGCAGTGTCTTTTCAGGCACCTCCTGGGACAATCTCTCCATATGAAGGGCAGGTCAAAGGACCCTGGATTCAGGGCTGGGGACCAAGCTCCCCGGAGCAACCCTTGGGCCTGGGCTGTACCAGCCACGTGCTCAGGACAGCCAGGGAGGAGGCCATGGGCTGTTGGAGGGTGGGGAGAGCACCAGTTCCAGGGTGTGTGCCGGGAAGGTCATGGCAGTGGGGCTGGGGTCTGCCTGGAACCTCCAGAGCCCCTGGACCGGTTTCCCTGCTCCCGGTTGGCCCTGCGGCCAGTGTGACTGAAATGGGAGATGCGGACTCTGTGACCCGATGGAGATGGTGCCCTCCAGGCAGATCAGGACCTGGGAGCAGCCAGCAGAGCTGCGTTTCATTCGCCCATTCACCCTCCGTTCATCCGCCTGGAGCTTGCTGCTTTGGACTCTGTTGGGAGCTGTCCTGGTGCCAACCCAGGCCTCAGTGGACGAGGTCGTGGGCAGCACAGCCCTGGACAGTGGAACTGATGTTGTGGACGTGTGGGCTGGGAGCCCAGAGAGGGATGTGGGGAGGTGGTTCAGACTGATCTGGGCTTTGCAGGATGGGTGGGAGTCGGCTGGTGGGACAGGCTAGAGGAGACAGGGGCACTCGGGCCTGGAAAGCAGAGTATCAGAGTAGTGGGTGCCAGGGAAGCCACACAGGACATGGGCAAGAATGCGTCATTGCTGCTGCCCATACTGGTCCTGTGTGAGCCTCCGGATAGTTGTGGGGTCGCACTGATGGGTCCAGAGGGTCTAGGGGGTGGCCCTGTGATGAGGGGAGCCAGGCTAACCACTGAATGCAGTACTGTCAACAAGAAAGAAGCCATGTGCTGCAGCTGTGCCAGGCGGGGTCCTGGGCCTGGGCTGCCCGCGTGATGAGCCTGCTGTGCAGACACTGAACGGTCCTCTCAAGTGAGGAAGGGGCTCTGAGAGTTAGGCTCCTTTTTTTTGACAATAAAAAGAAGTTTGCACGTAGAAGACGCTGGAGGGATAGATATGGGGAGACGATTGTGCTTGTTTTCATGCACAATGTATCTGCATTGTCTAATATTTCAGCAAGGAACGGGGCTGTGATTCCGGCACATACACGGGGTGGTGGGAATCTCATTTCCTGTGTCTGGCCTTGCAGGATAAGCTGGGAGGGGAAGCCTCAGAAAGACAGCTCCGAGGCCAGGCACGGCGGCTCACGCCTGTAATCCCAGCACTTTGGGAGGCCGAGGCGGGCAGATCACGAGGTCAAGAGATCGAGACCATCCTGGTCAACATGGTGAAACCCATTCTCTACTAAAACACAAAAAATTAGCCAGGCATGGTGGTGCATGCCTATAATCCCAGCTACTGGGGAGGCTGAGGCAGGAGAATAGCTTGAACCTGGGAGGCAGAAGTTGCAGTGATGAGATTGTGCCACTGCACTCCAGCCTGGGTGACAGAGCAAGACTCTGTCTTAAAGGAAAAAAAAGACAGCTGCAACCTGCCTGGGGCCCTTCCTTTGTAGGGGGGGCTCCTGCAGGCTGGTCCCTGAGCTGGGCAGGCAGCATCCGGAGACCAGTGCTGCAGGAAAACCCACATTTTCTCCTGTGGCTTCTCTCCATTAGAGCAGGCTGTGGTCAGGGCCGTCAGCCAGGGGGACACCAAGGCGGCCCAGGGCTGTGGCTGGAGACCCCAGTGGGTCGATTAAAACCGCCCTGGGCTTCAGCGACTCGAATTTCCAAACTCTGTGACCTTTATCTGCTGGCTGCATCTTTTACTTGGAAGCCATCTGTTACTTTGCTAGGGTGCTGCTGTGGGATGGCTGAGGGCTGAACTGGGGTGTTTCAGGTTTAAGCCCTGTACCCCCTCAGACAGCCTGGGTGACCTCAGGCCTCAGGCCACACTGCAGACCAGCAAGCCTCAGGGCGGCAGCGAGGTTCAGGTGAGGTGAAGGTAGGAAGTCAGCCTTGGTCTGGGGAGAAGTGCCCAGGGCTGCTGGGCCACAGAGCGGAGTGGGAGGCAAGCACCCACTGGAGACGCCTGGGCACCTACAACCTTTGCCTGAATTTCTCATGTTTTCCCATGGAAGTGGTTGGTAAAGGTGTATCCTCCCTGCAGCCTGGGAAGCTGGGCCCCGGAGGACACAGGGCCGAGAAGGCCCAGGCTGGTCTCTAGAGAGAGGGACTGGCCTCTGCCCACTGCTTCCCAAGCTATCCTGACCTGGCTTCAGGCAGGAGGCCCAGAGGCCAGGGAGGCAGAAGCAGATGCCCGTCCCCGCAACTCCCGCAGGCCTTGCTGTCCCTGACCCAGTCCTAGCCTATTTTTCTTTTTGCTTTCTTTCTTTTCTTTTCTTTTTTAGACAGAGTCTAACTGTGGTGCCAGGCTGGAGTGCAGTGGTGCAATCTCGGCTCACCGCAACCTCCGCCTCCCGAGTTCAAGTGATTCTCCTGCCCCAGCCCCCCAAGTAGCTGGGACTACATACAGGTGCATGCACCACCACACCCAGCTAATTTTTTTTTTTGAGACGGAGTTTCGCTCTTGTTACCCAGGCTGGAGTGCAATGGCGCGATCTCAGCTCACCGCAACCTCAGCATCCTGGGTTCAGGCAATTCTCCTGCCTCAGCCTCCTGAGTAGCTGGGATTACAGGCACGCGCCACCATGCCCAGCTAATTTTTTGTATTTTTAGTAGAGACGGGGTTTCACCTTGTTGACCAGGATGGTCTCGATCTCTTGACCTCGTGATCCACCCGCCTTGGCCTCCCAAAGTGCTGGGATTACAGGCTTGAGGCACCGCGCCCGGCCTAATTTTTGTATTTTTAGTAGAGACGGGGTTTCACCATGTTGACCAGGATGGTCTCGATCTCTTGACCTCGTGATCTGCCCGCCTCGGGCTCTCAAAGTGCTGGGATTACAGGCGAGAGCCACCGCGCGCGGCCTCCCAGGAAGGCCGGAGTCTGCCCTTGGCCTCTGGCCCTCCAGCTTCGTGCGGGCCTCCGCCTGGCGGTCGCGCCCGGTGCAATCCCGCCATCCGACCGCGGGGGGGCGCCGCCGGCCGCGTTCCTCCTCCCAGGCCGAGGCTGCCCGGTGCTGCCTCCCCTGCCTGGTCCTGGCGGCGGCGGCCCCTCTGACCCCGGGGTCGTCTTCTAGAATCCCGATTGCCGAGGCTGAGCCGGAGCGCACGGTCTTCCCGCCCCTTCACCTTCACCGCCTCAGTCTTGTCTCCCTACCCTCACCCCACACCCTCGTGGCTTCTGGCGAGGTCCGCGCCCTATTTTTAGGCAGAAATTGGCCAAAAGGGTGGGCTGGGAGGTGGTTTCTGTCTCCGCGAGGCCGCCTCTTCGGGCCGGGTGGCCGGCAAGGTGGTGGGTTGGGGGTGGAATGAAGGGACCTCCCACGGGGCCCCGGCCTGCCCCCTCGGCCTCGGGGGACTGGTGTGGACCGCGCCCTGCGCACCCCTCCGCGGCCCGATTCAGCCCTCGGCAGTCGGATGGCGGCACCGCGAACGGTCCTTCCAGCCCCAGAGCAGCGCGGTGCCCGCACACAGGAGGCGCCCATTAAATGCTTGTTGATGGAGGCGGCGAGTACCCGAAACCAGCGGCGCCTGGAGATGGGATCCGAGAGGTCCGGGCAGGGCGCGGGCATCTGGTGCTGAGCTGCGGTCCGTGCGCTCCTCGCGTCCCCGAGGGTCTGCCTGGGCCCGAACCCGCGAAGCTCGGAGTCTCCCGCCTGGAGTGGGTCCCTGGGCCGGGGATACGCACGGCCCGGGAGGGCGCGCCCGACCCGACCCCAAAGCTGTCTGTTGCGGGTCCCGGGGGAATTCGAACCAGTCTCCGCCCGCATCTCCGAGGGGCTTCCCTGCCTCGGGCCCCTCCCCGGCCCCGCCCCCCGCCCCCGCCCCGGCCGCGCCCCACCCCCTGCAGTCCCCGCGCGGCGGCCGCCCGAGCCACGTGTGCCCGCGCCCGGGAGGCGTGCAGGGAAGCGCGGCCACGCCTGGGCCGGCCACCATTTCCCGGGCGCCGTGGCGGCGCCGACTCGCGGGCAGCGGCCCCTTCGTGCGCCCAGCCGAGCCCCCAGCGCCGGGAGCATGAGCGCGGGCTCGGAGCGCGCGGCGGCGGCGGCGGCCCCCGGGGGGCTGCCCGCGCCCTGCGCCTCGAAGGTGGAGCTGCGGCTGAGCTGCCGGCACCTGCTGGACCGGGACCCGCTCACCAAGTCCGACCCCAGCGTGGTGCTGCTGCAGCAGGCGCAGGGCCAGTGGGTGCAGGTAGGGCCGGGGCGCAGGAGCGGGGAGGCCACGGGCCGGGGCGCGCACTGAGCTGGGGATGCGGAGATCCAAGCGGGCCAGTGGGGTGCGAGGCGGAGACCCCCGGAGCTGAGACTCAGTTCGCGATCAGGGTCGGGGTGACCAGATCTGGGGGGAGATGTCCAGAACTGTGGGAGGGGCTGGGCTGGGGGAGGCGACGAGGGGGGTCAGAAGGAGGGGGTAGTGCCCCGCAGGGAGGGGTGCACCCCGGGCCGGAGTGAAGCGTCGGGGCTCCAGGCACACACAGGGGGCTTGACCAACAGGCTCAGAAGAGAATGAGGGGCGAGGGGTGCCGGCCGACCCGGGCGAGAGGCTGGACGGGCTCGGGTCCTCACCACCGGGCGCGAGCAGGCCTGAGGGAGGCGGGCTGCGGGTCAGACTTGGGCGCCGGCTTGGGGTCGGAAACAGAGCGGGGCCCGGCGCCACACGGGCGCTTTCTCAGTCGCCATCTCACGTGAAACGTGTGGCTTCACCTCCAAAGGGCGAGAAACACAGGGTGCGAAGCCACGACAGGCGGAGGAGCTGGAACTCGAACCCTCGTCCGCGCGGGGCGCCAGCGCGCTTTTCCCCGGCGCAGGGGTCTCTTCAGGCTCCAGCGGGGCCCGGTGGGGTGGGTAAGGGGACTCCTGTGGCAGCTCGGGCAGTAGAGGGGACGCGTCACAGGGTACTGGGCGCCCCGCAGCAGTGCTCTCACCCAGTGGCGCTGGTGTCCCCAGTCACCGACCTCCAGGGTGAAGGGCCTGCCCCACCCCCACCACCTGTTCTCCACCAGCTCGGGCTCCCCCAGGACGCCCCATGCCCTGGTTTCTCCGGGTGGTCTGATGCCCACACTCTCAAGCCTGGTCTGGCCCAGGCTTGCCGTTGGTTTGGGGTGCAGGAGTTTTTGGGATTCTGGAAGTGAGACGTCTACTGGCCGAGCTGGGTCTTGTCCTTAAGAGGCATTTGGGAGGGAGCTGCTCAGGATGGGAGAGGCTAGTGAACGGAGGTACCCAGCCAGGAAGGAGGGGGGCCCATAGGCCATGCCCCTTCCCGCTCAGCTGGTGCTAGGGAGTGGCCTCCGCTTTGGGGTTGCCCAGCCCTTTGGGATGAGGTGTGAATCCGACCTCATTCCCGACTCAGCGTATCATTCTTGTTCTCTGTGAGCCTCAGTTTCCCCATCTATGATCTGAGAGTGGAGCACACAGTGGTGGGTGTGAGCTGAGAAGCTTCGGCCCATGGCTGGCCAGGGTTGACCCCCATGGTGGCCCTCAGGACTGCAGGTCCCATGGACAGAGAGCAGGTGGGGGGGGTCTTCCCGGGGTGTGGCCCAGAAGAGAGTCTTCCTGAGGCGTGTGATGTGGGTGAGTGGCAGAGGGAACCTGAGGGCAGGGTGGAAGCCCTGGCATGGGGTTGGCTCACAGGGCACACCTGCAGGTGGACAGAACCGAGGTGGTCCGGAGCAGCCTGCACCCTGTGTTCTCCAAGGTCTTCACGGTTGACTACTATTTTGAGGAGGTGCAGAAGCTGCGCTTTGAGGTGTACGACACGCACGGGGGGCCCGGCGGCCTCAGCTGTCAGGAGGACGACTTCCTGGGCGGCATGGAGTGCACCCTGGGGCAGGTGGGTGCCCGTACCCTCGGAGGGAGGAGGGTGGTGATGGCATGGGGCCCACAGCCCATCAAAGGCCAGTGTGCCGGCACCGCAGGGCCCCTGCTGGGGCCACCCTTGCTGCACCGGTCTTCGGGGTTCCTCCTGAACATTCCTGATTAGATTAAAATATACATGGAATTTTGAGCCGGGTAATGCATTCCTATGTTTGAAAGCCTGGAAGGTGTAAAAGGCTGTGGAGCACCTCCCTCCTGCCCGTCCAGCCTGCCGCCAGGTTCTTGTACACTGTCCAGAGAGATTTTCCCGGGAGCAAATGAAACTATCAGTTTTCCTCTTTTTTCAAAAAACACAAATTACGTTCCCTGTTCTGCATCCTGCATTTTCACTTCCATGACATACGGCAGATCCTCCACATCAGCGCCTGAAGCCTCCCTGGAGGCCCGGCACGGTGGCTCACACCTGTGATGGCAGCACTGCAGGAGGCTGAAGTGGGTATCACCTGAGGTCAGGAGTTCAGCCTGACCAACAGTTCAGAGAGACCAACCAGCCTGGCCAACATGGTGAAAACCCCATCTCTACTAAATATACAAAAGTTAGTTGGGCGTGGTGGCACGCGCCTGTAATCCCAGCTACTCGGGAGGCTGAGGCAGGAGGATCACTTGAACCCGGGAGGCGGAGGCTGCAGTGAGCTGAGATCGCGCCACTGCACTCCAGCCCAAGTGACAGATCGAGACTCTGTGTCTCTCTAAAAAAAAAAAAAAAGTCTCTTGTGAGTGGCAGGCCCGGCGGTAGCCCCCGCCTGAGAGAGGCCACCGCCCTCGGTGATGCCCTCCCTGTGATGGCGTCCACAGCCGGCGTAAAAGTGGCTTCTGCAAGTCCCAACCGGGGCACCTGTCGATGTGCTGGGTGCCGCGCATCGAATCCTCACGCCCTGCCGTGCGGGGTCCTTCTTTCTATTGAGACGTAATTTGTGATACGACGCATAGATCTCAAGGTTGAGATTGACAGGTTTAGGCACCTGATCACACTGCCGTCACTGCAGGCCCCCCGCTCTCCCCCTGGTTCATCTGTTCTGGAATTCCATGTTCATGAATCACACCGTGTGTTCTCCTGGTGCCGGCTTCTTCCACCCGACGCCGTGTCCGCGTGACTCATCCTGCTGCAGCATGGGCCGGAGCTGGCCTGCCGTGGAGCCGGGTGTCCTCACTGTTTCTCAGATAAGGAACCTGAGATTTGCAGAGGGGACATTCCTCCATGAAAGTGGCAGAGGAAGGCTCCCCCAGGCTCATACCTTGAGCCCCTATTTTTGGGGGGGTTGGAGTCTCTCTCTGTCTCCCAGGCCAGCGTACAGTGGCACAATCATGGCTCACCGCAGCCTTAAGGTCCTGGGCTCGGCCAGGCGCGGTGGCTCACACCTGTAATCCCAGCACTTTGGGAGGCTGAGGCAGGTGGATCACGAGGTCAACAGATCGAGACCATCCTGGTCAACACGGTGAAGCCCCGTCTTTCCTAAAAATACAAAAAATTAGCTGGGCATGGTGGTGCGTGCCTGTAATCCCAGCTACTCGGGAGGCTGAGGCGGGAGAATTGCTTGAACCCAGGAGGCGGAGGTTGCGGTGAGCCGAGATTGCGCCATTGCACTCCAGCCTGGGTAACAAGAGCGAAACTCCGTCTCAAAAAAAAGAAAAAAAAGATCCTGGGCTCAAGCCATCCTCTCACCTCGGCCTCTTGAGTAGCTGGGACTACAGGTGTGTGCCATCAGACCGGGCTAATTTTTGCTTTTTTTTTTTTTTTTTGAGATGGAGTTTTGCTCTTGTTACCCAGGCTGGAGTGCAATGGCGCGATCTCGGCTCACCACAACCTCCGCCTCCTGGGTTCAGGCAATTCTCCTGCCTCAGCCTCCTGAGTAGCTGGGATTACAGGCACGCCCCACCATGCCCAGCTAAGTTTTATATTTTTAGTAGAGACGGGGTTTCACCATGTTGACCAGGATGGTCTCGATCTCTTGACCTCGTGATCCACCCACCTTGGCAGGTGCTGGGATTATAGGCGTGAGCCACTGCACCCAGCCAATTTTTGCATTGTTTATAGAGGCAGGGGTCTCACCATATTGACCCGGCTGGTCTTGAACTCCCGGGCTCACCAGTCCACCCACCCTGGCCTGCCAAAATGTCGGGATTATAGGCATGTGCCACTGTGTGTGGACTGGACACCTGTGGATGTACATACAGGCACACACAGGTACCATCATCCGTGAAGGACGTACTGCCCACAGAAGCACACGCAGGACCCCTGTGGACACAGGCATGCATATACATATGTGTATTGAACACGTGTGCTGTGTGTGTGCAAACGTTAAGCAGTGAAGTGGCCCCTGTTGGCTTCTGCTTTGCCGCCACTCAGCTGTCCTGCGGGCACCGCGATCAGGGGAGAGGCTGCGCCCTCAGATCTTGTGCTGCGGCCTTGAGTCTGACCTGGCCTCTGACCTCTGCCTCGACCTTTTCCTGACGTGATTCAAGGCAATAGTGATTCCGTGCAGAGCCAGGCACACAGAACTGCTAATTAAACTCCATTATCGCAAACCTGGGGTCTGTTTTTCCTGTTGAGGAGGCTGTTATGCTGGCCTGAGGCCGTTTCTGCCTAAGGGGCTGCTCTCCTGCTAGAAAGGGGAGGCCACCCCTTCCTTCCTGCGCCCTCCCTGGAGGCAAACCAGGATGGCAGTCCAGTCCCAGGTGGGAGGCTGAGCCCCGGAAGGAAACCTTTCAATTGGAGAATTTTGGGGGGCCTGGCCCAAGGTGCCCCCTCCCGGCACCCAGGACCCCCTCTCTGCACCCCTAAGAGAGCTTTCCCACCCCTTAGCCTGTTCTGACCTTCCAGCTCCCACCTAGGATGCATTTTCTCTTCCACTCAGAAGCTGCTGGCCGGGCAGGCCCTGGCTGGGGGTGGAGGGACCTCCTATCTTTGCTTTGTATTTGCGACCCCCAGTGTCCACCAGACAGCAGCAGGTGTGAGGGGCAGGTGGGAAGCCCACACCTGCTACCTGCTGTGCCCCTGGACGGTTGCTGAGAGCATGCCCAGGTGAGGAGGTGACGGTCACCGGTTCCCGCTTGGCCGGGATCATTGCCATATCCTCAGGATGTGGAGCCTGGGAGGGCCATGCACCCCCCACCCCCACCCTACTCCCCACTAAGCAGATGGCATGGCTCCATGGGCCTGGGCCTGTCTTCCACCCACCCCAATGAGGGGCTCAGAGCCGATGGGGTGGGCATCCAGCAGGGCCTGGCAGAAAGGAGGAGGAGGAGGAGGAGGCCAGGCTGTGTGAGGAGGCCTGGGGGCTAAGCCTCCTTCCACCTCCACGACCAACTCCGCGCCTCAGCGCCTTCTCAGAGGAGTGCACCTGGGGCCACGTGGACATGTGGGGTGTGAGGACCTGCCTTCCCCTGCCTCTGTTCGTCCTCCTCTGGGGCCACGTGGGCATGTGGGGTGTGAGGACCTGCCTTCCCCTGCCTCTGTTCGTCCTCCTCTGGGGCCACGTGGGCATGTGGGGTGTGAGGACCTGCCTTCCCCTGCCTCTGTTCGTCCTCCTCTGGGGCTGGAGAGGGTCAGGGCAGACGCACTCACCTGCGGAGGGAGCTGCTTCCACCGCACCTGTGCAGGTGTGCCCTGGCTGGGCTGTGGGCTGCTCCCGGGCCGCACCCAAGCTTGTATCCTCACCTGGTAAATAGGGGTGAGGATGGCTCCCTCTCCGCAGTGATGGCTGGCCCCAGGAGGTGGTAGATGTGTGGGTGGACATGCAGCAGCGGATGTGTGGGGGCGGACGTGTGGGGGCAGATGTGTAGGGGCAGACTGCAGGGGTGGCCATACAGGGATGGCAGGAACTTGAGAGCGGCACCAAAGGGGGCCCGGGGCCCTGGGCCCTGGGCAGCGGGGACACGACCGCGTGAGGGTCAGGTGAAGGCGCGGTGGGGCCCTAGGGTCAGGAGCCGTCCCAGCCTGCCCCTCCCTGCCTGACGTTTCTGACTTCCAGATTGTGGCCCAGAAGAAAGTGACCCGCCCACTGCTGCTCAAGTTTGGCAGGAACGCTGGCAAATCCACCATCACGGTGAGCAGGGCCACACCTGCCGCACCCACAGGCCCCACTGCTGTGGCTCTGAGGGGTGTCCTAAGTGGAGGATGGGTGGCACGCAGTCCAGGGAGGGTTGGCCAGAGCCCACAGCTGCCCAGTCCTGGGGGTGCCCAGATGCCTCCTCTCAGCCCGGCTGGGTGGGGTCAGCTGGCCTGGGGCCTCGGGTCTCCCGCGCTGGGATCAGGCCTCCCGCCCTGGGATCAGCCTCCCGGCCTTGCCCTCCCAGGTGATCGCTGAGGACATCTCAGGGAACAATGGCTACGTGGAGCTGTCCTTCCGGGCCAGGAAGCTGGACGACAAGGTGAGAGCGGGTGCCGGCCATGTCTGGCTCAGGCCTGGGTCTGGAAAGCAGTTGGAAAACCCGGCCCCTGCCCAGCATTGGCCTAGCACGGCCGCGTCCCGTGTGAGATGTGTGTGCAGCGTGGGAGTGCGCGTGGGGCCGGGCGTGCTGGAGTCTCAGTCACCATCCTCGCCCGTCACCCACGTTAGCTCGCCCGCCCCTCCCAGCAGCCGGGCCGGGACAGTGGCAGCTCAACTCACGACCCTGCTCAGTGACAGGGAAACAGGCCCATCCTGAAGCAGCAGGAACTGGAACAGCGCGTGGTTCTGCGGGCTCCTCACACGGGTGGGGCAGAGCAGGGTCCAACCCTGCCCACCGCATAGGGCGTCTCGAGGCCTCCCTGGAGAGGCTGAGTTGGGCAGACCCCAGGTGGCCAGAGGGGCAGGGCCGGGGCCGGGAGATGTCTCAGGGCGGACTTGCCACCTTGTTGAACTAGTGCTGGGAGGGGCAGTAAGGCTCTGGGACGTGGCAAAAGCAGCTCCCATCCAGAGCCCACTTCTCAGCGCCTGGCCCAGCAGCCCCGTGCCACTCCCCAGGACCTCTTCAGCAAGTCGGACCCCTTCCTGGAGATGTACCGCGTCAACGACGACCAGGGCTTGCAGCTGGTGTATAGGACGGAGGTGAGCGGCCTGCGGGCGGGACGCAGGGAGCGGGAGGGGAAGGGGCTGGCCCCGCCTCCTGCCTCCTGCATCTCCAGGGCACAGCAGGAACTCCCCCTCCACTGGGGGGGTGGGGGGGCGGGGGCAGGGCCTTGGTGGCCGTGGCTGCAGCCAGAACCCAGCAGGCTTGTTTAGCTGTCGCTGTGATGATTTTTAGGACTACCTTTCACTTCCTGCAGGTGAAATGGGATTTCAGCTACTGCAGTGAGAGAGCTTTCTTTCGAGAGAAATTAACTGGAATGAAATGGATATATTTAAGGAGTAGAGCAGAGCAGGTGCTTAGAGATGCAGAAGTTACGAAGGTAGTTTCCAAAGGCACCGCGCTCGGAAATGTGGCTTCTCTGTGCGGGAAGCGGGTACCAGCTGCAGCTCAGGGCCGGGCACTGTCTGGGTTGATGGGCAGGGCCGGCTGTGCCCGACTCACGGCTGCTTCTCCATCCAGGTCTCTGAGCCCCAAACATCCCAGGGCTCTGGGCCTCCCCTGAGCCAGCCCCTCCTGCCCACAGGTGGTGAAGAACAACCTGAGCCCCGTGTGGGAGCCCTTCAAGGTGTCGCTGAGCTCCCTCTGCAGCTGTGAGGAGACACGGCCTCTGAAGGTTGGGGACAGCACGGACCAAGGGGGCAGTGAGGGTGGCCTGTCTGCGGGCTGGGAATGGAGATGCCCAGGCTCATGGGTGGGAGGGTCTTGGGGCCCCCTGAGAACAGAGCTGAGGGGGCCTGGGCTCCCCAGTGCCTGGTCTGGGATTACGACTCCCGAGGAAAGCACGACTTCATTGGAGAATTCTCCACCACGTTCGAGGAGATGCAGAAGGCCTCCGGGGAGGGGCAGGTAAGCACAGGGGCCTCCGGGGAGGGGCAGGTGAGCAGGGGCCTTCACAGGGGTTAGGTGAGTGGGGGCCTTCAGGGGGGTTAGGTGAGGGGGGGCCTTCAGGGGGGTTAGGTGAGGGGGGGCCTTCAGGGAGGTTAGGTGAGGGGGGCCTTCAGGGGGTTTAGGTGAGTGGGGGACCTTCAGGGGGGTTAGGTGAGGGGGGGCCTTCAGGGGGGTTAGGTGAGGGGGGGGCCTTCAGGGGGGTTAGGTGAGGGGGGCCTTCAGGGGGTCAGATGAGTGGGGGGCCTTCAGCCAGGTCAGTTGAGCAGGGGCCTTTGGAGAGGGTCAGGTGAGCGGGGGGCCTTCGGGGCGGGGTCAGGTGAGTGGACCCACCTGGGCTATGGGAGGGGTTATGGGGAGCAATGACAATGGCTGGGGACGGCGGAACCTGGTATTGACTCTGGAGGGCGACGGCAGGGGTAACCTCCATCAGGTTCAGCTGGAAACTGTGGGTACCTGGGCCAGACCTCGAGGAGCTGGTGTCTGAAACTGTGTGGATGGGGAGCAGAGCTGGGCACACGGTGCTGGGAGTTGGGGCTGGGGGTGCCCTCCCCTGTGTCTGCCCAGCCTGCAGCAGCCAGGCGAGGGTGCAGCTGAGGGGCCACCCCAGGTCCTGCTTCCTGCCCTTCCCAGGGCCTTGTAATCCTTGGGCTTAGGGACAGGGTCATGTCCCGTTGGGGGTCCGACTCTCACCCCCCTCCAACTGCCTTGCGGCGGCCCTGCCCTTCCCCACCTTGGGGGGCTCAACCCTTGCTGTTTGGGATGGTTTTGGGTGGGGTCTCCCTGGCGGGTGTTCAGAGCTACCACTCTGTGTGGCCTCTGCCTGTCCCTGCCTCAGGCCCAGTGGGACTGTGTGAACCCCAAATATAAGCAGAAGAGACGAAATTATAAGAACTCGGGAGTGGTCGTCCTGGCTGACCTGAAGGTGAGAGGTGGCCGTGCCCGAAGCTTCCCCACCCACGGGAGGGGCCTCCACTGCCCCCAGTTGTTGGATGGACCCTCAACCAGAGGCCTGATGGGCCCTAGCGTGTTTGGGGAGGGGCTGAGAGACAGGGAAGGACCAGGTTGGGGAGATAGGATGGGGAGAGGAAGGAGGGAGGTCTGGATCCCGGCGATGCCGGCGTTAGTGTCCCTGGTGGGGTGGCGTCCTCGGAGGCCTTGCCGACACCACTGGCCGGAAGTTCCACAGGGTCTACTCCTTCCTGGACTACATCATGGGCGGCTGCCAGATCCACTTCACCGTGAGTCCACGGCCCCGTCCTGTGCTGGGCGCCCCACTGCCCTGAGAGGCAACCAGGCCAGACACGTGGGTCCCCCAGCTCCCAAGGGGCCCGGCCTGGGGGGTGAAAGGGCCCTGGTGGCTCCCTGTGGGCAAGGTCTCCGTGTGGCTCCTGGGGTCGTTGCTTCTGTGCAGGCGAATTAATGGGCTTGGGGTTCAGGAGGTGACATCACTAGGGCTCACCTTCCACAAACATAGTTAACAACAGACAAAACGTGAACAAGGAGAAGCCGGAGTGAGCATTTGGGTGAACCAGCCACAGGCTGTAACGTGAGGTAGAGCCTGGCACAGACCCTGTGTCACCCACAGATGTGCAGACCCCACATCACACCACGTCACCCACAGATGTGTCACCCCTGCGTCACTCCCACCACACCCAAAGATGTGGACACCCCCATGTCACCCACAGATGTGTCACCCCTGCATTACCCCTGCAGATGTGCAGGCCCCATGTCACCCTCGAGTCACCTATGTCACCTGAATGTCATTTGCAGATAGATGCACAGACCCACACATCACCTGTGTGCCACCAGAAGCTAAGCAGACCCCCGTGTCACCTGTGTGTTGTTTGCAGAACTGCAGACCCGTGTCACCCACCTGTCACCCACAGATACACAGACCCCCGTGCCACCTGTGTTGTTTGCAGATGCTCTGGTTCCTGCTTTGTTGAGGGAGCCCCAGAATGGCTTTGTGAGAAGCCAGCTTGTGGGAGGTGTGGAGGGGTCAGCCCAGGCTGGGTCCTCTCAGGCCCTGCGAGGGGAAGGTGGTAGAGGGGTCAGGTGGTTGCTAAGAGGGAGGGGCGGGCCCCCACAAGGCCAGGGTGATCCCGGTGGGGCATCCTCCTGGGGATTCAGAGAGCCTAGGGCTTGGCAGGTTTTGGGGAGACCCCTCCTGGCCCTGTGTAGTAGGGGGACAGCCCCATCCACGCATGCAGCCCCTGACCCCAAGTCCTGGCGGGTCTGGGCGAGGTTTCTCTACCTGTCAGGAGCGGGTTCCGGGAGCCCCGCACAGCACAGCCCCAGCCCCGCCCTCTGCAGGTGGCCATCGACTTCACTGCCTCCAACGGGGACCCACGCAACAGCTGCTCCCTGCATTATATCAACCCTTACCAGCCCAACGAGTACCTGAAGGCCCTGGTGTGTGTGGGCGAGATCTGCCAGGACTACGACAGGTGTGCCTGCTAGCAGTCCCTCAGCCCCTGGGCTCCAGGTCAGGCCTGGGGGCCTGCGAGGTGGGCACTGTGAGGTGGTCCACTTGGAAGACTGCGAGGAAGGCTGGGTGTCATAGCAGCCCCAGAGTCTCCGGCAGTGCACAGGCTGCGCATGGCCCTGGGGACATCTGTGTCCCACTTTGCCAGACCAGCAAGCCGAGGCCACAGAGGCTTGGGGTTCACCCACAGAACCCCAGGGAGGGCCTGGCACAAAACCCCACGCACTGAGCTCCTCCCCACAACACAGGGCCCTGGCCTGGAGCTTGGGAGAGGACGCCCTGAGCTCCTGCCCCACAGACCCCTCTGTCTGTGTTGGTGAGGGCCACAGACGTTGCCTTGACCCCACATGATCCCTCCTGGGGTCCAGGAGCCCCCTGACGAGGCATGTGCAGGGGGAAAGCTTGTGCACAGGCATGGTGTTGGGAGGCCAGCCCGAGGGCAACGGGGCTGTCCACACTCGGCTCCCCATCCTACGCGCTGGCTGGTGCCTCTGCTACCCCGAGACTCGGTTTCCTGACTGTGGCCTGTGCTTACTGCCGTGATCCCAAGGCCTGGCCCCACGTGGCCCTGGTCTCCTGGGCAACAGTCATGTCTCCCCAGAAGTGCCCCTTGCAGCAGCCATGTGAGCTCAGGGCCCCCGGTGACCGGCCTGTGTCTCTTCCAGTGACAAGAGGTTTTCTGCCTTGGGGTTTGGAGCCCGGATACCTCCCAAGTATGAGGTAGGAGAGCCCAGGCCTCGGAGCTGTGCCCGTCCCACAGGTTTCAGGAGAGGGTGGCCTGGCCCAGGGATCCCTGGCTGGAAACCATGGACCGTAGGATGGGGTTGGGGTGCAAAGCGGGAACGCTACCCTTTCCGCCAGAGATTGGCCCTTGACTTCCTAGGACTTGTTAGCTTGAAGGGTGTATGGAGACCAGCTCCATGTTCCTTCAGGAGATGGGGAAGCACATTAGTCTGGAATCTTCTATTGCACATAACAATTCAACTGGCTTCAGCAGAAAAAATGGTGTATGGGGATCGACTGGCTATTGTGAACCTCAGGCACTGCTGGATCTGGGGGCGTCTCATCTCCCGCTCTGTCCCTTGGCTCTGCAGAGCATGGCCACCCACAGGGTCGGCTTCCACTAAAGCTCCAAACCTCCCTCTCTCAGTAGGTGGGGACATGGGGCCTGTGGCAGCTAGAGCAGCTGACTGAGCCCTCTTGTCCCCACCCAGGTGTCCCATGACTTTGCCATCAATTTCAATCCCGAGGACGATGAGTGTGAAGGTAGGAGCCCACGGCAGGCCTGGGGAGGGGGTGCAGGGGGGCCGGACTCAACCCCTGCCCCCCACAGGCATCCAGGGTGTGGTGGAGGCCTACCAGAACTGCCTGCCCAGGGTCCAGCTCTATGGCCCCACCAACGTGGCGCCCATCATCTCCAAGGTGGCACGCATGGCGGCAGCCGAGGAGCGCACCGCTGAAGCTTCCGTAGGTGCCCGGGGGGCATGGTGCATGCAGGGGGTGGGGTTGGCTGTGTGGGCACCAGCGCATGGAGGTCAGGGAGGTGGACAGGCAGAGGGAACCAGCAGAGGAAACAGCCGGCACAAAGACTCCGAGGCAGGACGGAGCTCAGGAGTGGGGAGGCCCCAGCTGGCCGACTGCATCTCCCCCAAGGCTGCTGGTGTCCCGGGCACAGGGCTGTCCGTTGCCTCGCAGGGTCATGGCCGCAGCTCCAGGCTGCCCCTCTGCTGTTCTGCCGTTTGGCGGCACGCGTGTCGTCATTTCGTTTACATGTGTCTTCACACAGATGACACGGTGCCTAGAACGGCACTGGGCTCTACTTTGCCACCGTGTTCTGTGGGCCTGCGTGTGTCGCTGGGGCCACAGCCAGCCTGTTGTTTTTTCTCTCTTTCTTTGAGACGGAGTCTGTCTCACTGCGCTGCCGAGGCTGGAGTGCAGTGGAGCGATCTCAGCTCACTGCAACCTCCACCTCCCAGGTTCAAGCAATTTTCCTGCCTCAGCCTCCGCAGTAGCCGGGACTACAGGCACCCCCCACCACACCCGGCTAATTTTTTATTTTTATTAGAGACAGGGTTTCACCACGTTGCCCAGGCTGGTCTCAAACTCCTGATGCTGTAATCCACCCGCCTCGGCCTCCCAAAGGTCTGGGATTACAGGCGTGTGCCACCGCACCCAGCCTATTGCTTACTTTTAATATTTTATTTTGGAGAAACATGCAATTTACAGGTGGCGAGAGTGGTGTAGCAGCCGCGGGCTGCCCTTCGCCTGGACTCAGAGTCCCTGTAGCTTGTCCAGCCTCCCCTCCCCGGCCTCTCCCCGAGTGTGCAGGGTCACTCTTCGATTTCTTTCTTTCTTTTTTGGAGACAGCTGCTTGCTCTGTCGCCAGGCTGGAGTGCAGTGGTGTGATCTCGGCTCACTGCAACCTCTGCCTCCCAGGTTCGAATGATTCTCCTGCCTCAGCCTCCCAAACGGCTGGGATTACAGGTGCACACCACCGCGCCCAGCTAATTTTTGTATTGTTAGTAGAGATGGGGTTTCACCATGTAGGTCAGGCTGGTTCCAAACTCCCGACCTCAAGTGATCTGCCCACCCCACCACAGAGTGTTGGGATTAACTGCTTTCTAAAGCCTTTGAGAGCAAGCCGCCTGCCTCCTACTTAAAACTCTTCACATTGACCGCTAATTGAAGGACATTCTTGTTGGAGGCCACACGGTTTAGTTCTGAAGTGGAGGGGGTTGTAGGCAGTTCTCCAGAAGCAGCTCTGTTTCCAGAGCTGAGCAGAGCCAGGGTTGGCCCCACCAGGCCCTGGCCCCTGATTTGGACTGTTCCTACCTTGCTCTGCTCCTGTACCACTTTGTCTAGACCCTGGCCATGTGTGGCCCTGTTGCCCAACTGCCTGGCATCCTGGAAGACGGTAGCCCCCACATTTTACTCTCCTGGGCACAGAGTCCCCACAAGCCAAGCTCCAGGAACAGGAGTTCTGCAGGGAGGGCAGCCGGGGGCCCCTTCAGGGCTGTGCAGCTCTTCTTTCTCCCTCCTGTTGGGTGCTGGGTGCAGACCTGCTCTTGATCCTGCACCCACAGGAACTTTGGCCAGAAGCAGCCCATTTGAGACACCCTGACCATGTGGCCAGGGAAGGATGGACGTTGGTGAGCCAGGCAAGTGAGCCTCTGCTCAGAGTGACTTTGTCGGTGCCTTTTCTCTTTTTTCTTTTACTTTTTTGTTCTTTCTCTTTTATTTTCTTTTGAGACAGGATCTCATTCTGTCATCCAGGTAGGAGTGCAGTGACAAGATCATAGCTCACTGTAGCCTCCACCTCCTGGGCTCAGGTGATTCTCCCACCTCAGCCTCTTGAGTGAGTAGCTGGGACCACAGGCGAGCACCATCATACCCAGGCTTGCCCTCTCTTTTTTTTTTTGAGACGGAGTTTCGCTCTTGTTACCCAGGCTGGAGTGCAATGGCACAATCTCGGCTCACTGCAACCTCCGCCTCCTGGGTTCAGGCAATTCTGCCTCAGCCTCCTGAGTAGCTGGGACTACAGGCATGCACCACCATGCCCAGCTAATTTTTTGTATTTTTAGTAGAGACGGGGTTTCACCATGTTAACCAGGATGGTCTCGATCTCTTGACCTCGTGATCCACCCGCCTCGGCCTCCCAAAGTGCTGGGATTACAGGCTTGAGCCACCGCGCCCGGCCTGCCCTCTCTTTTTAAGCAATTTCTATCCTTAATTTTTTTCCTTTTTTTTTTTTGAGACGGAGTTTCACTCTTGTTACCCAGGCTGGAGTGCAATGGTGCGATCTCAGCTCACTGCAACCTCCGCCTCCTGGGTTCAGGCAATTCTCCTGCCTCAGCCTCCTGAATAGCTGGGATTACAGGCATGTGCCACAATGCCCAACTAATTTTTTGTATTTTTAGTAGAGAAAGGGTTTCACCATGTCGGCCAGGATGGTTTCGATCTCTTGACCTTGTGATCCACCTGTCTCGGCCTCCCAAAGTGCTGGGATTATAGGCGTGAGCCACCGTGCCCGGCCAGTTTTTTTCCATTTTAAAAAGTGTTTTATTACTGAGAATTTCAAACATCAAAAGTCAAGAAACAGTCCAGGTGCAGCCACCTGTACCTTTAATCCCAGAACTTTGGGAGATCAAGGTGGAAGGATTGCTTGAGTCCAGGAGTTTGAGACCAGCCTGGACATCGGAGTGAGACCCCTGTGTCTACAAAAAAAAGTTAAAAATTAGCTGGGCATGGTAGCATGCCCCTGTGGTCCCAGCTACTCTGGAGGCTGAGGCTGAAGGCTCACCTGTGCCTGGGAGGTTGAGGCTGCAGTGAGCTCTGATTGTACCACAGCCTGGGGGACAGAGCGAACTCCTGTCTCTAAAAAGGAAAAAAAGAAAAAGTCAAAAAATAGCAAAATAAATCCCTCACAGATTTATCATCCAGCTCAGGAGTGGCCCTGTCTATACCCCTTTCTGAATTTTAAAAGTTTTATTCTTTTTACTTTGAAATAAGTTTAAATTTACTGAAAAGTTACAAGATCTCTGTCCTGCGGCCCAGGAGGCCACGAGCTGCTCACATGTCGCACTTCTGGTTCGTGTCTGTGTTGTTTTCCATTCATCTGTTTTATTTTTTCAATTTATTGTGATAAAATATGCACAGTTTAAAATTTACCATTGTAATCTTTTCTTTCCTCTCTTTTGAGATGGAGTCCCGCTCTGTCGCCCAGGCTGGAGTGCAGTGGTGTGAGCTTGGCTCACTGCAGCCTCCGCCTCCCGGGTTCAAGAGATTCTCTTGCCTCAGCCTCCCGAGTAGCTGAGACTACAGGCACCTGCTGCCACGCCCAGCTAATTTTTATATTTTGGTAGAGGTAGGGTTTTACCATGTTGGCCAGGATGGTCTCAAACCCCTGACCTCAAGTGATCTGCCCTCCTCGGTCTCCCAAAGTGCTGGGATTACAGGCGTGAGCCACCTGTAACCGTTTTAATGTGTCCAGTTCAGAGTCACTGAGTACATTCGTGATGAACAAACATCATCTCTGTCTAGTTAGATCTTCATGACAAATGGGAACCCTGTATCTGTTTGCATCTATTTTTAATTTATGCAAATATTATTGTGATACTCTGATGCTTTTTAAACTTGGCACTGTACACACACATGCACACATACACACACGAACACATGCATACACACAGGCATGCACACACTCATGCATACATGTGTACACACATACACGTGTGCACACACAGATACGTGTGCATGCACACACACATGTATGCACACGCACACATACACACAAACATGCATATGCAGGCATGCACACATGCATACATGCATATACACATACACGTGCACACATAGATACATGCACATGCATACACGCACACATATGCTTCTGCACATGTGTGCACACTTGTATGCACGCATGCCCCACACATACACACATACATGTATACACATGTGCACACGGGTTACATACACATACACAGGCACACACATTTGTGAACTGAGAGCAGGTTGCAGTGTCATGCCTTCTGCCCCTTAACATTTTATGTACATTTTGCAAGAGCAAAGATACTCTCTTACATAACTAGCACAAAGACAGATTTCAGAAAATTTTGTTTAGATGCGATGCTTTTACCTAATGCATAGAATATGCTCCAGCTTCCTTTGCTGGCCCAACAGTAACTTCCGTAGCGGCATTATTCCTGGCAGGGGACCCAGTCCAGAATCGAGGGTTGTGTCTGGCTGTGAGGTTCCTGTGGTGCTTTGCAGCAGACCTAGGCAGTTTCATCTGTGCGTGTCAGTATCAGCCTGCCATGAAGAAAAGCACTTTTTAAACAGCCAGCACACTGGTCACACCTAAACCACCACTCCTGGCGCTGCCCATTGTCTGGGGTCGCGTTTCCCATGCTCTTACCTCTGGTTTTCTGTGGTTAGAACTGGGTCGAAATGAGGAGTCAGACAGGATCAGCTGAACCCTCCGTCCCTCTCCAGACACCAAGCTTCCGTCCTAGCGGGCCCCACAGTAGGTTTTGGTGCCTGGCGTTCACAGTTTGCAGGGTGTGGGGGGCTTTCTGAGGCTGGGCTGTTTATCTGGGGACTGCGAGCCAGGCTGGGCACAGCCGTGGGTGCGTGAAGCCCTGGACTAGAGACGGACTTGCAAACAGGTAATTCTTCCCACAGGCCTGGGGCTCGAGAGGGGCAATGGGGAGGGCGCAGAGCGGAGCCCTTGGAGAAAGTGACATCTGAGCAGGTCCTGGGGCCCCTGTTCCTTTTCAGGACCCGTCTGCCCTCCGTGGGAAGGGCTCAGCCAAGGCCAGCCCGGGAGAGGCTGCTGTGGGCTCCCAGTCTGCCCAGTGCAGGGATGGCCCAGCCCCCGAGGCAGCAGCTCAGTTTCCTGTTGTCCACAGTCTCAGCAAGCTGACTGAGTGGGTTTTCTTTCTTTTTTTCTTGCCCCCTGCCCCTGAGCAGGTTTTTTTTTTTAAACGATAGATTTTACTTGAAGTTCCGTTCTGCCTTGTTACTGCACAGCAGGCACCCTGGAGAGACGGGGCCAGGGTGTGGGGGTCCAGGTCTGGTTCCTGGGAGCGGAGGTTTCTCCTTCTCTGGCCTCAGACCACCCATCTGGCACCATGACCTCATCTGTAAAATTCGGGCTTCATAGTACCCCCACCAGAGCCCTCCGTGAGACTCGGACATTTCCCCAGTTGGGGCACAGGAGGCCCAGAGCAGACTGCCCGCCACGGGGCGGGGTGGGGGACCCTGACCCATCATTGCTTATGATGCCTGTGACGCAGGCGTCACCTGGAAGGCAGTTCTAGGAAGCTCTGACTCGCGAAGGCCGCTCTGGGCTCTCTGGGGGCCTGTGGGTTTCGGGGCGCACGTGAGGCACGGCAGGTACGGTGCTGCCCACTCCTTCCTGTGCCCCCAGCAATACTACATCCTGTTGATCCTGACGGACGGCGTGGTGACTGACATGGCCGACACACGGGAGGCCATCGTGCGTGCCTCACGCCTGCCCATGTCCATCATCATCGTGGGCGTGGGCAATGCTGACTTCACCGACATGCAGGTCCTGGACGGTGACGATGGCATCCTGCGCTCCCCCCGGGGCGAGCCTGCGCTCCGAGACATAGTGCAGTTCGTGCCCTTCCGGGAGCTCAAGAACGTGAGTGTCTGGGAGAGGCTCGGGCGAGGCCGGCCTGGGGTCCCTGTTCATCCCACTGCCCCAGGCCCTCCCAGGCCAGGGTCACGCCAGTGGACGCGGCAGGTCCCATCTTGCTTCTGGGGGTCCCAGGCTGTTCTCCACCGATCAAGAGCAGTACCTGAAGCTGGGGCTTTCAGCACCTGAAAAGCTTCCCATTATAAAACTCGTCAAATCTACACAAACACAGAGAACAGCATGCGGGACTCTAGGCCCGTCATGCAGCTGGATCCATCCCCCGTTGCTGCCAACCTCTGTGACCCAGTGAGACACCCACAGCGCACACACGAGGTTCCACACAGTGAGGCTCGCATGTCACACATGAGCCTCTGCAGTAAGATGTGCCCGCCATACAGACACGTGGGGTTCTGCACAGCAAGACGCTACAGACATGCATGAAGGCAGACACACGTGGCATTCCGCACAGCGAAACACGTTACAGACACACGTGTCTGACACAAGCTCTGCAGTGGGACATCCACGCCACACAGACACACTCGGGCTTTGCTGGGGGGACCTGGGCCTTGGAGGGGCCTTGCCTCACCTCCGAGGCAGCCTGTTTCCTCTCTGTGCCTGGGGGCCTGGAATTACCCATGTGCAGCCTCGTGTGGCCGATGTCCTTAGCAAGGCTGGCCCGGCCCCCAGGTGAGCACCTGGTGGGGGTGGGAAGTCACCAGGGTGCCAAGGCCCCAGCTCCGGAGGGTGAGGCCTGGCTGTGACCCAGGTGCGGGGACAGACAGATGATCTTGAAGGTCCCAGACGTAACCACGTTGTCCCGCCCTCCAGGCGTCCCCGGCGGCGCTGGCCAAGTGTGTGCTGGCCGAGGTGCCGAAGCAGGTGGTGGAGTACTACAGCCACAGAGGCCTGCCCCCGAGAGGCCCGGGCACCCCTGCCCCAGAGGCCAGCCCAGGCTGCACCCCATGAAGACATGGAGAGCGTGGGGAGGGTCAGGGAAGAGTGGGGCTGTAGAGCCTCCGTCTCCAGCACCCTTGGAGGTCCCTTCAGCTCCCTCCGACCTCCCCAAAGCCTCCAGGCCCCACCGGGTCCCACTCCTAGTCCTCCTGGGATCCTGCTGGCTTAGGCCAGAGTCTGGGGACCCCAACGCTGAAGGGTGACAAAATATAGGCCCCCATGCCTGGCCCTGCCTAAGCCCGGTGACTGCAGGGAGGGAGATTGTGAGGGACTTGCAGGGCCTGGGAGCTCATCCAGGGAGACCCTACCCCAGTGAGAAGGGGCATGGGCTGGGGGCTCTGCTTTGCATCTGATCTTTGTGGGGGAGGGCCAGCAAGGCAGCACCCCAGTCCCCGAGAAAGCCCGGGGCACCTGGACACCCTGTCCCCACAGTCAGCTTCCTTCTGTCCCTGCTGGTGCCCCCACCCATCCTGCCCTGTGCTTTTTGCCGTCTGGCCTCTGCCCTCAGGCCTGCAGGGTCTGCCTCTGTGGCTTCAGGATTAATAAAATGTCACCCTAACCCTTGCAGGTGTCTTGTGCCTTCAGTCTTCCCCCACCACCCCCCAGAGGACTGGGCCCGGCGCTGGTGGGTGGGCCGGTGAATCTGTGGCAGGGGATCTTCCAGACCCAGCACACCAGGGACCCCCGGACTGAATGGAAGACCCTCCCAGGGGTGCGAAGGCTCAGCATGGGAGGGAGTAAACTGGACCATGGCTGCCTCCACCCCCAAAGGAGCTCCACTCGGCTTCCTGGGACTCCCCAGGCCTGGAACCCACTCAGTGAGGGTTGTGGCTGTGACATGGGTGCCAGGATCCTCCCATATGGCCTGCACTGTGGGGACCCTGGCTGGGAGCACTGTGGGGGCCCTGGCTGGGAGCACTGTGGGGACCCTGGCTGGGAGCACTGTGGGGACCCTGGCTGGGAGCACTGTGGGGACCCTGGCTGGGAGCACTGTGGGGACCCTGGCTGGGAGCACTGTGGGGGCCCTGGCTGGGAGCACTGTGGGGACCCTGGCTGGGAGCACTGTGGGGACCCTGGCTGGGAGCACTGTGGGGGCCCTGGCTGGGAGCACTGTGGGGACCCTGGCTGGGAGCACTGTGGGGACCCTGGCTGGGAGCACTGTGGGGACCCTGGCTGGGAGCACTGTGGGGACCCTGGCTGGGAGCACTGTGGGGACCCTGGCTGGGAGCACTGTGGGGACCCTGGCTGGGAGCACTGTGGGGACCCTGGCTGGGAGCACTGTGGGGGCACTGGCTGGGAGCACTGTGGGGACCCTGGCTGGGAGCACTGTGGGGACCCTGGCTGGGAGCACTGTGGGGGCCCTGGCTGGGAGCACTGTGGGGGCCCTGGCTGGGAGCACTGTGGGGACCCTGGCTGGGAGCACTGTGGGGGCACTGGCTGGGAGCACTGTGGGGGCCCTGGCTGGGAGCACTGTGGGGGCCCTGGCTGGGAGCACTGTGGGGACCCTGGCTGGGAGCACTGTGGGGGCCCTGGCTGGGAGCACTGTGGGGGCCCTGGCTGGGAGCACTGTGGGGACCCTGGCTGGGAGCACTGTGGGGGCCCTGGCTGGGAGCACTGTGGGGACCCTGGCTGGGAGCACTGTGGGGGCCCTGGCTGGGAGCACTGTGGGGGCCCTGGGTAATGCCAGCCACACTTGGGTGCTTGTGCAGCCAGACACCCCCACCTGTGGGAGCCTCCTCCCCCTGAATTTGAGATTTCACCTGAATTATCTTGAAGGAGAAAAATAAATTGTTCTAATCCTGAATCTAGACCCACCCATCCATCCGTCCGCTCATCTACCCATCCACCCACCCACCCACCCATCACCCAGCCACCCACCCATCACCCACCCACCCATCCACCCCTCTACCCACCCACCTATCCACCCCTCTACCCATCCACCCACCCACCCATCTACCCATCCACCCCTCTACCCATCCACCCACCCACCCACCTACCCATCCACCCATCTACCCATCCACTCCTCTACCCATCCACCCATCTACCCACCCACCTACCCATCCACCCCTCTACCCATCCACCCATCTACCCATCCATCCACCCACCTACCCACCCACCCACCCATCCACCCCTCTACCCATCCACCCACCCACCCATCTACCCATCCACCCCTCTACCCATCCACCCACCCACCCATCCACCCATCCATCTACCCATCCACCCACCCACCTACCCCTCTACCATCCATCCATCCATTCACTTGGGCCTATTTTTAGCTCTTGATTCATCATCTGCTAAGCAGGGATAATAGGTATCGCCATGGTAACCTGGCCAGTCCGTGAATTTCATAAGGACCAATGTTGGTCTTTGAGGATGGAGAGGATTCCAGAGAACACCCCTCCATCAACATCTGGAGGCTTCAGGGCCCTGAGCAGGTCAGGGGGTTCAGGCAGAGGGTGAGTGAGTCATGGGCTGGGCAGAGGGTGTCAGGGGCCCTGAGCAAGTGGGAGTCTCAGAGGCTGGACAGAAGGTGAGTGTCGGGATCCTGAGTGAGTGGGTAGGGGGGTCTCGGGCTGGGCAGAGGGTGAATGTCAGTGCTCTGAGTGAGTGGGGGGGGTCTCAGTGGCTGGGCAGAGGGTGAGTGTCAGTGCTCTGAGTGTGTGTGGGGGTTTTGGGCTGGGCAGAGGGTGAATGTCAGTGCTCTGAGTGAGTGTAGGGGTCTCTGGCTGGGCAGAGGGTGAGTGTCAGTGCTCTGAGTGGGGGGGTCTCAGTGGCTGGGCAGAGGGTGAATGTCAGTGCTCTGAGTGAGTGGGGGGGTCTCGGGCTGGGCAGAGGGTGTCAGTGCTCTGAGTGAGTGGGGGGGTCTCGGGCTGGGCAGAGGGTGAGTGTCAGTGCTCTGAGTGAGTGGGGGGGTCTCGGGCTGGGCAGAGGGTGAGTGTCAGTGCTCTGAGTGAGTGGGGGTGTCTCGGGCTGGGCAGAAGGTGAGTGTCAGTGCTCTGAGTGAGTGGGGGGGTCTTGGGCTGGGCAGAGGGTGAGTGTCAGTGCTCTGAGTGGGTGGGGGGGTCTTGGGCTGGGCAGAGGGTGAGTGTCAGTGCTCTGAGTGAGTGGGGGGATCTTGGGCTGGGCAGAGGGTGAGTGTCAGTGCTCTGAGTGAGTGGGGTGGTCTTGGCCTGGGCAGAGGGTGAGTGTCAGTGCTCTGAGTGAGTGGGGGGGTCTTGGGCTGGGCAGAGGGTGAGTGTCAGTGCTCTGAGTGGGTGGGGGGGTCTTGGGCTGGGCAGAGGGTGAATGTCAGTGCTCTGAGTGAGTGGGGGGGTCTCGGGCTGGGCAGAGGGTGAGTGTCGGGGCCCTGAGCCGCCTGCCTGTGGTTTTCGTGCCCGAAAGCATCAGTTCCTGGGCACAGACAAAGCTGAGGGGTGTTGGTCAGTAATCTTAGCAGGAAGCAGGCGGTGCTGTGGGGCCTACCTCAGAACAGCCACCATGGGGCCCCCGGGAGCTGCTCCCATTCACACGGGTGGGCAGGATGCTTGGCGAGCTGGCACCGTGGAGGGAGCGTCTCTTCCCAGAGCTGTCACCCTACAGGGACATGGCCACTCCCAGACCCCATGCAGCAGGCAGGGAGTGGCTGTGGGTACCCCAGCCCCCTCCTCCCACCCTCCCTTCTCCTGCCGGCCTCTCACGGCAGAAGGCAGCAGCTGTGGGGTCAGGCCCATGGGCAGGCTGGGCCACCCTGGCTCTGTGCTGCCGGGTGTCTGGGGTGCGCGTGAGGCCTTGCCTGACAGCAGGGACAGGATGATGTCTGCTAGCTCAGCTGTGAGGATAAGGCTTTCACCAGCAATGCGCAGCCTGAGAAAGCCCAGCTTTGCTCCGAGACACACGTACTAATAAAATGATAGTTTTCCTTCCCTCTAACCCTATGCGTCCATCAGGGTGGAACAGGACCCTGGCCCGGCCAGTCAGGGGCTGCTGCCCCCACGCCACAGTGTTTGCTTCAGGGATGGACACGCCCCAAGCTGGCCCGTGACATTCAGTCCTGGGACACGTGCAGCCCTTCTTTCTTCTTGGCTTGAGGAGCTGTGGGACAGGGCCTGCCTGGGAAGGACGCTACCCAGAGAACTGGTGGCAGGGACATGCCTGGGGCTGTTCCTGAGCCAAGACTGCCCAGTAAGGAGCCATGAGCTCCTTTCTGATGGGGCAGGTGGAAGAGGGTTTCTGTCATTTGTCACCCAAGGATCCTGGCCTGAAAGGATGACAGACACTGCTGTTTCACAGACGAGAAAATCAGGGCCCGGCAGTGAAGTGCCTGGCCGAGGTCACACAGCTAGTCAGAAGCAGAGGCGCTGGCTTTGTGCAGCTGGTGCACACACAGAGCAACGTATGTACACTGGTGCACACGGGCACATGTGCCTCACACATGCACACACGTCTACACACACACTTGCACATGTGCCTCACACATGCACACACGTCTACACACACACACTTGCACATGTGCCTCACACATGCACACACGTCTATACACACACTTGCACATGTGCCTCACACATGCACACACGTCTACACACACTTGCACATGTGCCTCACACATGCACACACGTCTACACACACACACTTGCACATGTGCCTCACACATGCACACACGTCTACACACACACACTTGCACATGTGCCTCACACATGCACACACAACCACATGTGCACACATGCCTAACATGCACACACATCCACACTCATGCACACACATGATACATCCACACACACGCCTGCACACATGCCTAACACATATTCACATGCACACATGCCTAACACATGCCCCTGTACGTCCACACATGTACAGATGTCTAACACATGCACACATACATCTATGCACACACACATACATGTGCTTAGCCGGGACCTGAAGGCTCCAGGCAGAGTCCTGGGAACAGACAGCTGTGCAGCTCCTGTGGGTCCACCTCTTATGACCATGTGGTGCAACATCCAGCTCTGAAACCCACAGGGTCCTCCAGAACAGGGTAGTCAGAGGTTCTGCCGGCTGCTGTGGAGACCCCCCCAGACGAGACCAATGGGTCCCCTGAGGTCAGCCCCTCTGACCTTGAGTGAGAGCCTGGCCCTTGCCAAGAACAGCCTGGGTAAGACTGCTGGATGTGGACTTCTCTCACAAATTAGAAGAGCCAGAAAGCGTGTAACTGTGAAGACCCCACCGTGAAGGCCACCCCTGGATCCAGTCTTCAGGAACCGCAGCTGCAGGGGTGGAGGGAGCTCCTCCTGGGAGGGGAGGGGATTTGGGATTTGGAAATGGCCTGGAGGCACTTGCCTGAGTCAAGCTGGACGCCAGCTCCTGCCGTGGGACCCTGGACGAGCCGTCGCGGTCTCAGTGAGTGGGGCCCAGTTCCTTGCCTGTCACACAGATACAGCAGCTTTAAAACATGGCCCTAGAGCTGGGCACGGTGGCTCACACCTGTAATCCCAGCTCTTTGGGAGGCCAAGCTCAGGAGTTCAAGACCAGCCAGGCCAACATGGTGAAACCCCCACCTCTACTAAAAATACAAAACTCAGCAGGGCGTGGTGGCACATGCTTGTAATCTCAGCTAGTCGGGAGGCTGAGGCTGGAGAATTGCTTGAACCCAGGAGGCAGAAGTTGCAGTGAGCCGAGATTGCGCCACTGCACTCCAGCCTGGGCAACAGAGCAAGACTCCATCTCAAAAAAAGAAAAAAAGGCCGGGCTCACGCCTGTAATCCCAGCACTTTGAGAGGCTGAGGTGTGCGGGTCACAAGATCAGGAGTTTGAGACCATCCTGGTCAACATGGTGAAACCCTGTTTCTACAAAAAAATTAGCTGGGCTTGGTGCCACACATCTGTAGTCCCAGCTACTTGGGAGGCTGAGGTAGGAGAATTGCTTAAACCAGGGAGTCGGAGGTTGCAGTGAGCCGAGACTGCGCCATTGCACTCCAGCCTGGTGACAGAGCGAGACTCTGTCTAAAAACCCCAAAAACGCGCTAGAATCCTCGGCCACTTCCCCGGGAAGGTGTGTTTGTGTTCCTTCTTGAACCTTGGAAGACTTGGGTCCAACATGCCTTATTTTTGTTTGTTTTTGAGACAAAGTCTTACTCTGTCGCTCAGGCTGGAGCACAGTGATCTTGGGTCACTGCAACCTCCGCCTCCCGGGCTCAAGTGATTCTCCTGCCTCCGCCTCCCGAGTAGCTGGGATTATAGGCATGCGCCACCACACGTGGCTACTTTTTGTATTTTTACTGGAGACAGAGTTTCACCATGTTGGCCAGGCTGGTCTCGAACTCCTGACCTCAAGTGATCCACCCACTTCGGCCTCCCAAAGTGCTGGGATTACAGGCGTGAGCCACTGCGCCGAGCAGCAGCGTGGATTCTGATGCTCCATGGTGAGCATGCTGGGCGCTGCTCCCAAGCTCAGGAGACACAGGCTCCTGGGAACCCAACTCCGTGAGGAAGCTCAAATGCCCCCATTCCATCTGAGCTCCCAGCTGGCATCCAGTGCCCAGGCCCAGAGAAAAGCACCTCCAGCAGCTCCGGAAACCCTGGGCAGTTCTGCTTGGGGCTGCAGCCCTGCCTGCGTCCTCATGAGAGGCCTGAGCTGAAACCACACGGCAAATCCTCTCTCAGATTCCTGACCCACAACGTGGCAGGAGGTAACCCGAGGCCTCGAGGCTGCTGTTCAGAGCCGCTCAGTTCGACTGTGATGAGTGGCAGAGCGGGAGGTGACAGACGCGTCCTCCCTCCCAGGGATCTTGGAAGGATTGAACGAGGGGTGCAGAGGCATGCTTGGTCATCGGTGTCAGTTTCACACGGGAAGCCGGCTTCTCCTTATTCTCAGGGACCGCCAATCACAGCTGCATCTTTTCATGCCGAATGTCCTTCCTCCACCCTGTCCTGCTGGCCGCCGGCCGCCCAGGCCTCACAGGCTGAGGACTCAGGGTCAGTCCCTGCCCAGAGTCTGTCGGGGGCTCTGACTGGGGCGGGGAGCGGCTGGAGGGAGTGGGAGGAGCAGCTCAGCGTCCAGGCTGTTCTTTCTCCTGCTGCCAAGACAAGCACAGGCAGGAAGTTGTGACTAAGAGCTTGTAATTGGTGCGGGGGCCGAGGCAGGGCTGTCAGACAGAGCAGTGCCAGCCTCGGGCACAGCAGGGCCGTGGGCGAAAGCTGTCTTCCTTGCTACCTGATGCCTCACCTGTCCCTGCACTGGGGTCCCACCCCCATCGAAGCCCACCCAGGACCCCTGCCCAGCGGGTGCCTCCCTCTCGCCACCCCATCAAAACCCACCACAGTCCTGGAGTACTGAGTATTCCAGAATTCACTGAGCTAAGTTCTCACAACGCCGCCTGTCTGACTGCTGTGAGTGTGTCTCACTCAAGGGACAGCTGACCTCAGAGAAACCCCAGGCTGCACTGCTGGGGAAACAGAGCAGAGAGGTGACTGGAGCCCCCAGGTCGTGGCTACGCACATGTACATGTGCGTGTGTGTGTTAGGCGTGTGTGCATAGGCACTTGCATTTGTGCACGGATGCACAGGTACAAATGTGTACAAAGGTGTATATCTGTTTTATATGTGTGTGCATAGGCGTGTGTGCATGTGTGCATGTGCATGGATGTATGGGTGTATATGCATGTGCACAGGTGTATATGTTTTTCTGTGTGTGTGCATGGGTGTGTGTGCATGTGTGCATGTGCATGGATGTATGGGTGTATATGTACACAGGTGTATATGTGTTTTTTCTATGTATGTGCATGGGCGTGTGTGCATGGATGTATGGGTGCGTATGTGTGCACAGGTGTATATGTGTTGTTTTTTATGTGTGTGCATTGGCATGTGTGCATGTGTACATGTGCATGGATGTATGGGTGCATATGTGTGTACTGGTGTATGTGTTTTCTATGTGTATGCATAGGCGTGTGTGCATGTGTGCATGTGCATGGATGTATGAGTGCATATGTGTGCACAGGTGTATATGTATTGTTTTCTATGTGTGTGCGTAGCTGTGTGTGCATGTGTGTGTGCATGGATGTATGGGTGCATATGTGTGCACAGGTGTATATGTATTTTCTATGTGTGCATAGGCGTGTGTGCATGTGTGCATGTGCATGGATGTATGAGTGCGTATGTGTGCACAGGTATATATGTATTGTTTTCTATGTGTGTGCATAGCTATGTGTGCATGTGTGTGTGCATGGATGTATGAGTGTGTATGTGTGCACAGGCGTATATGTGTCACTCTGTGCATGTGGGAGAGGCTGGAGTGGGGGTCTTGGTCCTCACTGCTTTACTGAAACCTCTTCAGGAGCCTTAGCTACACCTGGGCTTGGTGACACTGCCAGCCCTTCCCCATCCGAGGACAAAAGACACCCACCTGCCAGGATGAAGTGAGTATTATTATTATTGAGATGGAGTCTTGCTCTGTCATCCAGGCTAGAGTGCAGTGATGTGATCTCAGCTCACTGCAACCTCCGCCTCCCAGGTTCAAGTGATTCTCCTGCCTCAGCCTCCCAAGTAGCTGGGACTACAGGTGCACGCCACCACACCTGGCCAATTTATTTATTTTTAGTAGAGACGGGGTTTCACTGTGTTAGCCAGAATGGTCTCCATCTGACCTCGTGATCCACCTGCCTTGGCCTCCCAAAGTGCTGGGATTACAGGCGTGAGCCACCGCACCCGGCCATTATTTACTTATTTATTTTGAGACAGAGTCTCGCTGTGTCACCCAGGCTGGAAAGCATTGGTGCAATCTTGGCTCACTGCAACTTCCACCTCCTGGGTTCAAGTGATTCTCCTGCCTCCGCAAGAGTAGCTGGGATTGGCTGGATGCTGTGGCTCACATCTTGGGGAGGTCGAGGCAGGTGGATCACCTACGGTCAAGAGTTTGAGACCAGACTGGCCAACATGGTGAAACTCTGTCTCTGGCCGGGTGCGGTGGCTCACACCTGTAATCCCAGCACTTTGGGAGGCCAAGGCGGGTGGATCACAAGGTCAAGAGATCGAGACCATCCTGGTCAAAATGGTGAAACCCCGTCTCTACCAAAGATACAAAAAATTATCTGGGCATGGTGGCGCGTGCCTGTAATCCCAGCTACTCGGGTGGCTGAGACAGGAGAATTGCCTGAACCCAGGAGGCAGAGGTTGCGGTGAGCCGAGATTTCGCCATTGCACTCCAGCCTGGGTAACAAAAGCGAAACTCTGTCTCAAAAAAAAAAAAAAAAAAAAAAAAAAAAAAGACCAGCCTGGCCAATATGGTGAAACCCAGTCTCTACTAAAAATACAAAAATTAGCCAGGCATGGTGCGGGGTGCCTGTAATCCCAGCTGCCTCGGAGGCTGAGGCAGGAGAATTGCTTGAACCTGGAAGGCAGAGGTTGCAGTGAGCTGAGATTCCACCACTGCACTCCAGCCTGGGCGTCACAGCAAGACACACACACAAAAAACAGAGATGGGATTTCACTGAGTGGCTCAGGCTGGTCCAGAACTCCTGGGCTCAAGCGATCCTCCTGCCTCAGCCTCCCAAAGTCCTGGGATTATAGATGTGAACCACTGGCTCTGACCCATGGTTTTTTTTTTTAACCATTATCCTCCAGAAGGGCTCTGGTGGTCCACACTCTTTTCCTCTTATGCATGTGATAGTTTATTTTCTTTTTCATGCTATCCACTCTCTTTACCTTTGAAATCTTTATTGCCACTTTGCTAAACAGAAAATGAAATGTTGTTTCATAACGACATACGATCCTATTTAAGTATTCAAGTCTTTTGACATCTTTGCCAGCTTCCCAAAATCAAAATCAAATTCTAAATTAAATCTTGACCTCAAACTGACTTTGAAGTTTTCTAGAGGGTCCCTGGAAAATCTCAAACTTCAAATCCTTTGAAAGTGCCAGACAGCTTCAAAGGATCTGTTTTACCACCTTGTTAAAGGAGAGATGTTAGACTAATTCTGTTCAGCACTGTGGGAGCCTGAGGTGGGCGGATCACAAGGTCAGGAGTTTGAGACCAGCCTGACCAAGATGGTGAAACCCCATCTCTACTAAAAATGCAAAAATGAGCTGGGCGTGTTGGCGCACACCTGTAATCCCAGCTACTCAGGAGGCTGAGGCAGGAGAATTGCTTGAACCTGGGGGGCGGAGTTTGTTGTGGGCTGAGATCACCCAACTGCATTCCAGCCTGGCCACAGAGTGACACTCCATCTCAGAAAAAAAAAGCTAATTCTGTTTATTTGGCATATTCAATTACATGGGAATCATTGTCACAGAAGAGACATTAAACCTTCCCTACATTGTATTTATATAGTTACAATGTTGCTATTTCAGAAATTATATAAATTTCCTAAAAAAATTGTCAATGCCCTAGTTATCCCATCTGTTCTCCTATGTTACCATTTATGATTTCAGTTGTTATTATTATTATTTTTTGAGCTGGAGTCTCGCACTGTCACCCGGGCTGGAGTGCAATGGTGCAATCTCGGCTCACTGCAACCTCTGCCTTTTGTGATTCTCCTGCCTCAGCCTCCTGAGTAGCTGGTATTACAGGCTCACACCACTATGCCTAGCTAATTTCTTTCTTTCTTTTTTTTTTTTGAGATGGAGTTTTGCTCTTGTTGCCAAGGCTGGAGTGCAATGGCACCATCATGGCTCGCCGCAACTTCTGCCTCCCAGGTTCAAGCAATTCTCCTGCCTCAGCTTCCAGAGTAGCTGGGATTACAGCTCAGCTTCCTGAGTAGCTGGGATTACAGGCACCTCCACCACGCCCGGCTAATTTTGTATTTTTAATAAAGACAGGGTTTTTCCACGTTGGTCAGGCTGGTCTTGAACTCCCAACCTCAAATGGTCTGCCCACCTCAGCCTCCCGAAGTGCTGGGATTACAGGTGTGAACCTGTAATCTTCAGTTGTTATTTAAAACATCGTATGTCACAAAATCAACCAGAATTCCTTGTGTGTTGTTTTTATAATGAACTCTCATCAGATCTTGCATGATTTTCGGGTTTTTAATCCATGCTCTGATGCTTTCCTGAATGCTCTCGTCATCAGCTACAGGCCAGGCACCTGTCTTCAGCAGGAAGTGCTCTGCCAAGCACTGGACACTGGCGTCTCCAGGTCACTTGTGCAGCTTGGAGGTCCTACCGTGGACGGAGTCAGGGTTTCTAAAACTCTGATAACAAACACTGACAGGTTTATGAAACCACTAACCCAAGATGGAGCCTAATAATTAATAATGCAGGACTGAATACTGAATACTCTGATCAACGGTTGGGCACTGTGGGAGGCTGAAAGGGGAAGGATCACTTGAGTCCAGGAGTTCAAGGTTGGCAGAGACCGAGAGACCCCCAAGTGGCCCCAAAGTCAGTTCCTCAAGGACACAAGACAGGAAGGAAACCTCGGCAGGGAACCACAGTAAGGTTCTCAACTGAGCATTCCGCTGAGGCTGCTGCAACAGGGGGCTGCTGGGGCCCTGGACCATATTCTACCCTGTGTATCCCTCCAGCACAGAATGATACACACAGAAAGGACTAGTCACACAAATCCTTTTCCTACCAATAAAAACCTTTCCAAGGAGACAGTGACTCCCACCATTCACCCACTGGGTTTGCACAGGGAGAGAGAGGCCAGAAGCCTGGCTGGTAAGAAATTCTCTCCTTTTGCAGGCATGCTGGGTCTCCAGGTTCCCTTTCTCTGCAGCTCCTGGCTGCAGAACAACAGGGTGGTTTTGTACTTTGAAAATGTTTATTTATTTATTTATTTTTGAGATGGAGTCTGGCTCTGTCGCCCAGACTGGAGAGCAGTAGCACAATCTTAGCTCACTGCAACCTCTGCCTCCCAGGTTCAAGCAATTCTCCTATTTCAGCCTCCTGAATAGCTGGGATGACAGGCACCTGCCACCACACCCGGCTAATTTTTCTATTTTTAATAGAGATGGGGTTTCGCCATATTGGTCAGGCTGGTCTCAAACTCCTGACCTTAGTTGATCCACTGGCCTCGACCTCCCAAAGTGCTGGGATTACAGGTGTGAACCACTGCGCCCAGCCCATAATTTTTTTTTTAATTTTTATTTATTTTCCTATTTACTTTGAAACAGACTCATTCTGTCGCCCAAGCTGGAGTGCAGTGGTGCGATCTCAGCCCACTGCAACCTCCACCTCCCAGGTTCAAACAATTCTCCTGCCTCAGCCTCCTGAGTAGATGGGACTACAGGTGTGCGCCACCATGTCTGGCGAATGTTTGCATTTTTTAGTAGAGATGGGGTTTCACCATGTTGGCCAGGCTGGTCTCGAACTCCTGACCTCAGGTGATCCACCCGCCTCGGCCTCCCAAAGTGCTGGGATTACAGGCATGAGCCACAGCGCACATCTCGTTTTTTTTTTTTTTATTTTTTAGTACTGCTCCTCGTGGAGCAGGGCTACTCCATAGCCAGTTGTCCAGAATAGCCCTAAACCATCATTTCTTCTTCTCTTTTTCTTTTTCTTTTTTTGAGATGGAGTTTTGCTCTTGTTGCCCAGGCCGGAGTGCAATGGCGTGATCTCAGCTCACTGCAACCTCCACCTCCCAGGTCCCAGCAATTCTCCTGCCTTAGCCTCCTAAGTAGGTGGGACTACAGGCACGCCCAGCTAATTTTGTACTTTTAGTAGAGACGGGGTTTCGCCATGTGGGCCAGGCTGGTCTCGAACTCCTGACCTCAGGTGATCCACCTGCCTTGGCCTCCCAAAGTGCTGGGATGACAGGTGTGAGCCACTGCGTCCGGCCTCCTAAACCATCATTTCTAATCTGTGGCTTGTTTCTGAGAGGGGCTGCCATCTTTGTTTCAAAGTTAAACTAAAAACTAAATTCCACTGAAGTTAGTTCTGCACGCAGGAGTGAACACGGCAGCTGGTGACGAAAGGCAGAAAGAAGGCGGCTGCTTAGGCCAGGTCTCTTCCCTGCACGATTTTGCCACTCACGTCTTCGCATAGGTGGCGTCATTCTCCACTCTCTTCCCCGTAGGCTTGAAAGCCGGGCTCTCAGTGGGCTGTCGTCGTGAACCTGTGCTTTCCATAGAGACACCTGGTCACTCACACCACACAGCAAATACTCCCCGCTGTCTTGACAGCTGGCACCACCTTTAACAAACACGAAGTCACCCAGTGACCAAGCTGCAGCCAGCCTTCCCCGAGCCCACCCTCAACTCCGCCCCACCTCGGCTGGCAGAGTCTGGAACTAACACAGCTCTGACAGCTCAAGGCCTGAACGGGCCGAGAAAACCCGAAGCTTCCAGAAGAACGCAGCAGACAGGGCCCAGCTTCCGGCCTCTGCGGGGGAAGAGGTGTGACCTCAGGTGGTGGGTCCCACAGGCCACCCTGTTCTATCGTCAGTTTTCAGTTCCCTGAGTCTCCCGAGCCTGGCTAAGGGCCTCCCCACTCCCTCATCGCCCCGTAAAATCCTCATCCTTGGCCAGGCGCGGTGGCTCATGCCTGTGATCCTAGCACTTCGGGAGGCTGAGGTGGGCGGATCACTTGAGGTCAGGAGATCGAGACCAGCCTGGCCAACATGGTGAAACCCGGTCTCTACTAAAAATACAAAATTAGACAGGTGTGGTGGTGGGTGCCTGTAATCCCAGCTACTCAGGAGGCTGAGGCAGGGGAACCACTTGGACCCGGGAGGCCAACTCTCTCTCTCTCTCTCTCTCTCTCTCTCTCTCTCTCTCTCTCTCTGCCTTGTGAGGGCAAAGCAAGCCAGTGGTCTCATCTGCAAGCCGAGCAGCCATCACCAGCCAGCATATCTGCAGGACATGGTGCTCACACTACCCAGGCTTCAAAAGGGTGAGGAATAACTGTCACTGTTCAAGCCACCAGCCTCTGGTATTTGTCGTAGCAGCCAGAGCTGCCTCCAGGTGTCACAAGGCTGTGTGGCTTCTGTCATAGCCTCTGCCAAGCTTGTGTGGAGCTCTGGGCAGCCATGTTGTGAGGAAGCCCAGGCCAGATGGGGAGGTTTTGCAGGGGTCTCTGGTTTCCAGCCCCAGCCCCAGCCTGCAGCTAACGTCAGCTACCAGACGAACTTTCTAGTTGATTCCAGCACTCAGCTACCGAGTCACCTTCGGTCATCAGGCCTTTCTAGCTGAGGCTAATTTTTGCATTTAAAAAATTAGCCCAGACCAGGCGCGGTGGCTCACGCCTGTAATCCCAGCGCTTTGGGAGGCCAAGGCGGGCGAATCAGGAGGTCAGGAGATCCAGACCATCCTGGCCAGCATGGTGAAACCCCATCTCTACCAAAAATACAAAAAAATAAATAGCCGGGTGTGGTGGCGCACGCCCGTAGTCCCAGCTACTCAGGAGGCAGAGGCAGGAGAATTGCTTGAACCCGGGAGGCGGAGGTTGCAGTGAGCTGAGATCGCGCCACTGCACTCCAGCCTGGGCGACAGTGCGAGACTCCATCTCAAAAAAAAAAAAAAAAAAAATAGTCCGAGTAATTTTGGCATTATTTGTAGAGATGAGAGCTCCCCATGTTGCCCAGGCTGGTCTTGAACTCCTGGACTCAAGTGATCCTCCCTCCTCAGCCTCCCGAAGTGCTAGAATTACAGGCATGAGCCACTGAACCGGCCGTGTCTCTTCTTACAGGATAGTAATCCTAGCGTGAGACTCCAGCTTCTTGGCCTGATCACCTCCTGAAGGCCCCACCTCCAAATTCTGAGGCAGAGGATCCAGGCTTCCAGGAAAGGGTTGTGGAGAAAAACACACATTCAGTCTGTAGCACGAGCTCTGCCCTGATACTCGGAGTCACTCCTACCACGTTCTACGGGCTACGGGCAAGTCGCAAACCCGCGCAGAGGGACACGGGCTCCCTCCGTCATGGAAAAGTGTCGAGGTTCCCTGCGGGTGCACGTGTGGAATGGGAGATGTGGCTACCGTCACCCTCGCTCACCCAAAGGCCAAGCATCAGAGACCAGACCTCGAGAATGTTCAGACCGAGGCCTAGAACAAAGGCTGGAGTGCAATGGCGCGATCTCGGCTCACCGCAACCCCCGCCTCCTGGGTTCAGGCAATTCTCCTTCCTCAGCCTCCTGAGCAGCTGGGATTACAGGCATGCGCCACCATGCCCAGCTAATTTTTTGTATTTTTAGTAGAGACGGGGTTTCACCATGTTGACCAGGATGGTCTCGATCTCTTGACCTCGTGATCCACCTGCCTCGACCTCCCAAAGTGCTGGGAGTACAGGCGTGAGCCACCGCGCCCGGCCTAGAAACCCCATTCCTATCAGCACCCACTCCCCACTTTCCTTCACTGCCTCAACAACCACCAGTCCACCTTCTGTCTCTGTGGAGTCACTTATTCTGGACACTTCATATAAATGGAATCATGCAACATGTGCTCTTTTGAGTGTAACTGCCGTCTTTTCTTTTTTGAGAAAGGTTCCTGCTTCTTGCCCAGGCTGAAGTGCAGTGGTGGGATCACAGCTCACTGCAGCCTCAATCTCCCAGGTTCAAGCAATCCTCCTGCCTCAGCCTCACAGTGGCTGAGACAGCAGGTGTGCTCCACCACACCCACTCCGCAGAATGCTTTCGAGAATCATCCCGTTAAGGCCTGTGTCGGCTCCTCACTCTTCTTTATGGCTGAGTAATATTCCACCATGTGAAGAGACATGTTTTATTTATCTGTTCCTCTGTTGGACATCCGGGCTGCTCCCACATTTTGGCTATAATCAATAGTACTGCTATGAACTCCTGTGTCGTTTCAGTGTAAATGTACAGTCCATATATGTCTTGCTGGTATTTACGCTGTATTTTCACAACTATGCATCAAAGAACACGGGTGGCTTACACGTGCTGGTGTGTAGCATCCTCTGAGATCTGACACCACAGAGCTGAACAGCAGAGCTGTGCACACACCCCTGGCTGGGAGCTGGCACGCCCATACATGATGGGACCACACTGCCTGGCATCTCAGGGCACTGTCAGGATACGAGGAAGCTGCTGAAGGAGTTTCCAGCCTTGGGGGAGGTCAGGACGCTGAGCTGTCTCCTGGGGCAAAGCTCCCCCCTCCTCTCTCCCTCCTGCAGCCAGCCCTTCCTTCCGACCTGACCCTGACCCTTTTCAACCTTCCCCTCCCCCCACACTCCCTCCCCTAATCCGTTTCTGTCCTCTTTCTACTTTCAAAGAACAGAGAGTTCCTGCAGGAAATAGGGCAGTTTCACCTTCCTGAGGAGAGGCCTGGGAGGGGCAGCAGGTGGCCAAGTGGGGCCAGCCCAGCTGTGAGGCTGGCGTGGGAGGGGAGCTGCCTAGGCTGGGGCCTCCCTGGAGAACAAGCGGGCATCGCAGAGGCCAGGGTGAGTGCGCCAGGGAGTTGGGAGCCCAGCGGACTGGGGTGCTCACTTCAGAATGTGTGGCCGAGGATCCCAGGGCACCATTGCGGGTGGAAGCTGGGACCAGGTGTGAGGGGCAGGTGACGCTGTGGCTTCCTGGGATTCTGGGAGGTGGGACCAGGTGTGAGGGGCAGATGGAGGTGGGTGGGAGAGCTGCTCGCAGACCCGCTGCTTGCTGACGGGAAACTGAGCCTACTGTCTGCCCTCACAAACCCTCCCCCCGCCCTGGTCACTAGGATGAGGTCTGGACCCGTCAGGCCCTCCAGAGACCGCCCCCATCCCCACCCCCAGCCCCGGCATCGGCTGTTCCTTCCTTGCATGTGGGCCCCCACAGTCCTGCGCAGTCTTGGGATTCAGCTCACATGCCTCTTCCTCCAGGAAGACCTCCCGGAGGCTGCGTGGAGAGGGCCCAGGCCCTGGACATACTCTCTGTTCTGGAATTCTCTGTGCACTCATCTGCCTCCCTGCCCAGCTGAGATCAGGGCACACTGTCCTGCCCCACATTTCCCTTTGAGGTGGAAAGGATTTGCTGGGGCAGGGGGAGCTTCAGGGTTATCATAGAACATTCTGGAGAGAAAGCCTGGGGCGCTGGGGGCATTGGAGTCTGGAGCTGGGGCCGATGGCTGTTACACAGTGAAGCTTTCTTCATGGTGATGGTCAAGAAACCTTCACATCTCGGTGGATTCCTGCTAATTAGCGTCTGACCCCACGCAGCCGCTCAGAGGGACATGGATGAAAGGGGCATCTGGGACCCCCAAACGTGTGTCTCTAAAATGCCTCCCACTGGGCCTCATCTCCTCTTTGACTGATGAATCCCCAACAGAGGCTGGGAGCAGAGCAAGAGGGTCCCTCAGTCCCTGCCAGCAGCTTCAGGGGGACGTTGGCTACAGTGGACGGACACTGAGCCCCAAAGTGGCCTCTCAGGGCTGCCCTGAGAGGGGCCTCAGAGGCGGGGGGTGAGGCCCCCAGCTTCCACTGGGGACAGAGCCGCCCTGAGAGGGGTCTCAGACGTGGGGGATGAGGCCCCCAGCTCCCACTGGGGACAGAGCCGCCCTGAGAGAGGTCTCAGACATGGGGGATGAGGCTTCCAGCTCCCACTGGGGACAGAGCGGCCCTGAGAGGGGCCTCAGAGGCGGGGGATGAGGCTTCCAGCTCCCACTGGGGACAGAGCCGCCCTGAGAGGGGTCTCAGAGGTGGGGGATGAGGCTTCCAGCTCCCACTGGGGACAGAGCCGCCCTGAGAGGGGCCTTAGAGGTGGGGACAGAGCGGGCAGGCGGGCATGAGCAGCTCTGGTGTTTCTGGATGTCTGTCCTGTGCGCACATCCCAGTCCACCTCCCATGAGCCAGGTGGGCTGGGGCTGGCTTCTCTGCCTCAGTTTCCAGGACTGGAAACGGGGAAACAGCAGCGTTTCTCTCAGTGGTGAGGGCGTGGGTTAACGGGCAGGATGGCCGTGGAGGAGGTAGTGGCTCCAGGCACCTGCTCAGCTTTCCAAGGTCCTCAGAGCTCACAGGCGGAGCCCACCCTGAGGCACAGCTGGTTCATCCATGAACTGAACCCCCAGGGCCCGGCCCTGCAGATGCAGCAAGGCCCCAGGGAACTGGCCCCACAGCGGCTCGTCGGGATTTGGCCACCAGACGGTGGCAGCCACAGCAGGCAGGCGGGTGTGTGGTCAACGGTGTGGCCGGAGGAGCTGCATGGGGGCGGGGGAGGGGGGTGCCAGTGGGTGCTGGCCTGGCCTAGCCGGCCCGTGGGGTGTGGCTCTGACGGGAGTGGGCTGGCTGGAGGGGGACCAAGCCCCCAGGCCCCACCTTGCCTTGCATGTCCACCAGCCTCAGACCCATTTCACAGACACCGAGGCCCATGGGTGCCGGGCTCAGGGTCCCATCTCCTGCTCACTGCATCCCCTTTGAATCCAGGGAAGCCCTCCCTGTTCTACAGCCCAGAGGCTGCCGTCGCCAGCAGCACACCCCTCCTGCCCTGCTGTGCCGGACCTCTGAGGTCATGGCCAGGGCAGAGGGCAGTGCCCAGGGACTCCTCAGGAGAGGGACCTGCTGGTGAAGCCACTGGCGGTGACCCCTCAGCCACGGTGGCCCCCAGGCTGACGGTCCCTGCCCTAGGCTGGCCTCAGAATCCCCCATGGGGCCCACCCAGGAGAGTGGGGCCGGGAGAGCAGGTCAGGGTGAGCATCTGCAAATCCACCACAGACTCAGACCCAGACGTGCACAGTCCAGCCACCAAACTCCACCCAAGCTGGCAAGGGCGCGGGCAGGGGAGCCAGTGTTTGGCGGGAGCGCAGACCCACACGGCACAGGCCACCAGCCATGCTCAGCTGCTGCACCGCCCTGGATGCCAGCCAGGGCCCACCAGGGTCAGCTGTGACCCCCAGATGCAGGACCCCACATCCCTCCTCACCCTCCATCAGGCGCTCGTGCCTGGCCTGTCATAGACGCTGGCGGCCCCGGCCCCCGAGGGACTGGAAGATCAGCGCTGAGCCTGCAACTGTGGGGAAGAAAGACCTGGGAGATAAGGAGGGTGAGGGAGAAGGCCAGGAAAGGCGGGGAGGGAGGGGCGCAGGGCACTGTGAAGGGGGAGAGCAGAGGCGGAGAGGCAGGTTTTGGGCCAGGACCACAGTGGGAGTTGCAGGGTCTTCTCAGGACCTCCTGGGGGGCGTGCAGCTGGGCTCAAAGACCCCCATAGCTACAGCCTCCAGAAGGCAATGAGGCTGGGGCAGGGGTGGGGGTCAGCAGTTAGGAGAGAGGGCAGCGGGCGAGGGGAGGGTGGGGCGTGCTTTCTGCAGGGGTTTGCTCTGGACAGATGGGCTCTGTAGGGCTCTCTAAGAAACCACCCACAGAAGATGGTGTGCAGAGACTCACGCTGTGGAATCCGCTCGTGCGATCGCAGAGGCTGAGACCCAGGAGGGTGCGCCGGTGTTGTACAATCTGGGTTTGAGTTTGAAGGCAAGAGAAGATGGGCTGGCGTGGTGGCTCACACCTGTCAGCTCAGCCCTTTGGGAGGCAGAGGCGGGTAGACCACTTGAGGTCAGGAGTTTGAGACCAGCCTGGCCAACAGGGTAAAACCCGCCTCTACTAAAAATACAAAAAAAAAAAAAAAATTGGCCAGGCGTAGTGGCAGGTGCCTGTAGTCCCAGCTACTGCAGAGGCTGAGGCAGGAGAATTGCTTGAACCCAGGAGGTGGAGGTTGCTGTGAGCCAAGATGGAGCCCCTGCACTGCCGCCTGGGTGACAGAGTGAGACTTCCTCAAACAAAGATCTGAACTTAAAATGCTCCCTAAACTCCAGCTGGGGTGCACAGCAGGAGGCTGGGTCCCTGGGGCTTCAGGGGAGACAGGCCGGAAGCAGTTTCAGGAGCGGTGTGGCCCAGCTGCCGTGAGGATCGGAGAGACTCACGGGAGAGGAGGGGAGACAGTGGGCACGGGCAGGCGCTGAGCTCGGAGCTGTGCCACGAGGGTCCCCGGGTGGTGGACGGGGTCACCATGAGGCATCCGCGTCCCTGGGGCCGTGGACACCCAGCGCGTGCGGCTGACCTCGAGGACAGGGCAGTTCACCACAACGTCCCCAGGTGGCGCTGATGCTTCTGGTCTGGGACCTGCACCGGGATTCCTGGGTGACTCAAAGAGGTCCCTTGAGGTTTGTGATCATGAATTCAAAGTAGCACGGACTGGGACAGGAGGCGGCGCAGATGCAGAGCGGCCAGGGAGTGGGCAGGAGGCTGGAGGGCAGTGGGACGGTCTCCGCTCAGTGCAATCTCTGCCTCCTGGGTTCAAGCAATTCTCCTGCCTCAGCCTCCCAAGTAGTTGGGATTACAGGCGTGCGCCGCCATGCCCAGCTAATTTTTTTGTATTTTTAGTAGGAACCGGTTTTCACCATGTTGGCCCAGCTGGTCTTGATCTGACCTCGTGATCCGCCTGCCTCGGCCTCCCAAAGTGCTGTGATTACAGGCGTGAGCCACCGCACCTGACCACTTGCAGGTTTTACTGAGGAGGCTTGATGGCTCCAGAGGGGAAGACGGAGTCTGGCAGTGGATGGGGGGAGGCTGGAGGTGTCAGGCTGGCCCAGGAGCGGAAGGAGAAGGGAGGCGTGGGGAGTTGGGACTGTAGTGGAGTCTGGGTCCGCAGAGCTGGGAAGGGGGAGCGCAGGTTACTGCAGGTCAGGGAACCACCTGGCCAGGATTTAAGACAATCCACTCTGTTATTCAAATTGCCAAGAGTCGTGCTGGTGGAGCTGGAGTGAGGGAGGGAGCTGCAGAGAGGTGGGGTGCTTAGGGCTTGGCATGTGAAGCCAGGGGCTGAGCTGGGTGGATCTGAGAGAGGGAAGGCAGGCACTGGGGCCCTGATGGGAGGGAAGAGCGCTGCCCTCACGAGGCCAGGTGAGCTCCCTTAGCAGCCTGCCTGCGCACCTGTTACAGAGAATGAGGTGGACTCGTCCAGGCCGAGAGGTCTCCTGCTGTTCACACAACAGCATGCAAAGGACAGGAGGCCATGCCCGTGCTGGTCTGTGCCTAGAAAATGCTGGAAGGTGGCCGGGCTCAGTGGCTCACACCTGTAATCCCAGCAAAGTCTGGGAGGCCGAGGCGGTCGGATCATTTGAGGTCAGGAGTTCGAGACCAGCCTGGCCAACATGAGGAAACCCCATCTCTACTAAAACTCCAAAAATGAGCCGGGCGTGGTGGTGCACGCCTGTAATCCCAGCCACTTGGGAGGCTGAGGCGGGAGAATCGCTTGAACCTGGGAGGCGGAGGCTGACAGTGTTTTCAGTGGACAGTGGTTTCCTGGGGGAACTGTAGTAAGTCAGGGAGCAGTGCACAGTCACCCGCTTGGGCGTTGTGGTCCACGGCGGACGGCGCGCACGGTGGTGGCCTATAGGTTAGAATGCTGCGTTCCTCTGTCTTCTCCACGTTCGGGCAGGCTCAGCTGCACACATGGTCTTCACCCCATCCAGCGGCCCGCGGGGTCCGCAGGACCACACGCTTTGCAGGTAGCAGCTGGGGGGCAGTGGGCTACGCCTCGCAGCCTGGGTGAGCCTCTGCCACCTGCCACCTGGGTGAGTGGAAGCACAGCTGAGACCCTCCATGACAGTGACAGCACCTGGCCGCTGGGGTCTCGGGACGCGCCCTGTGTTGAAGGACACATGAGTGCCTATTAACTCAGGCTGGGTTTTCAGGGTCCAGGCACAGGCCTGTTCCAGATGGCTGGGGTTCACGTCCTTCTCTTCCTTTTTTTTTAAGACAGTCTCACTCTGTGGCCAGGCTGGAGTGCAGTGACGCCATCTTAGCTCACCGTAACCTCCACCTCGCGGGTTCAAGTGATTCTCCTGCCTCAGCCTCCCGAGTAGGTGGGATTACAGGTGCCCGCCACCACGCCCAGCTCAGTGTCTATATTTTTAGTAGAGGCAGGGTTTCACCCTGTTGGCCAGGCTAGTCCCAAACTCCTGACCTCATGATTTGCCCCCCTCGGCCTCCCAAAGTGCTGGGATCACAGGCGTGAGCCACTGCTCCCGGCCTCCTCCACCTCATGATTTGCCCCCCTCGGCCTCCCAAAGTGCTGGGATCACAGGCGTGAGCCACTGCTCCCGGCCTCCTCCTCTTCCTTTCTGTTTGCCTTAGTGTCTTGGTTTCCTCAACTGGGTGGTGGAGCAGAGGGGACACAAGTGTGTCGGGACAGGGCCCGCTTGGCCACTTGGAGGCCCAGCCCCAATGCCCAGGCAAAATTGCCCAATTCACATTTTGTAACTTATACATTAATATATATTTTATTCTCCCCAGAACAGTGGGATCCCTGCACTTTCGCTCTTGGCACGTGCACGTCCCACCAGCACCCTCTACCTGTGGCTTCTGGAGGGTGTCCCCTTTGCCCCCCCCCACCACTCTGCAGCCTCCCCCTGCAGCCCCCTGTACCCCCTCCCCTCTCTGCAGCCCCCTGCACCCCCTCCCCTCTCAGCAGCCCCCTACCCCCTCCCCTCTCTGCAGCCCCCTGCACCCCCCTCTGCAGCCTCCACTCTTCCTCCCATTGCTCCCACCATGGCTGCTTGGAGAAGTGAGACTCCAAGGCCTCAGTGGCTGGCCCAGCAGCAACCCTGGGTCTCCACCCGCCTGGGCGGGGTTGGGGACAGGCCTGGCCACCCCCACTTACTGGAACCCACTGAGGATGCCCCCCTCCCACTGAAACCTCAGAATTCCAAAGGCATCTGGGTGTAGCCCAGTTTCCAGCTCAGCCCGGTCCACCACAGACCCTCCTGATTTCGAAAGCCCCTGTGGCTCTGCCAGAGGACATTCCGATCCTTGGTCGTGGCTGGGAATGGAGGGAGATCAGCCCCTCACACTGACAGATAAAGAAACTGAGGGCAGTTTGTCCCAACCCCAAGGCCAGGGTCAGCCTCCTCCCAGGGAGACTGGGAGGTGGCTGGGGTCTGGTGGGGGAACATGGCCTGGAATCCCCGGGCCACTTGAGACCCTCTGGGCTCACTGTGGGGGTCCTGAGCACCCAGGGCCCCCCTTCGCCTCCCCATCTCCCAACTCAGTACTCAACCTGATGCTGCCTTCGGCCTGAGAGGGAGACCCTGAAGGACGGTCGCCCAGCCCAAGCTCCCCTGCCTGGCCTGGGACCAAGAGTCCCCGGAGCCCCGGGCTGGCTGGATGCTGACCGCCTCACTCAGGGCATGCGTGTCTTTGGAAACAAGAACCAGCTGACACCTGTGGGACATTAGCCCCGCTCTCTTGGGTACTGTGCAGGCCTGGGGACTGTTTCTCTTGAGGAGGTGGCTGTTTTGTAGCTGGAGAGCTCTGTGGGTGAGAAACAGAAACAACCCCCAAGCCTTGTGACCTGGGAGGCAGGAGGCGGGTCGGTCCCCCTGGGGCTGGGGGAGCTGCTCAGAGGTGCTCAGCACTGCGTCTTGCTCATGGTGAGTCTTGGGGAGTCAGGAGCCAGGGGTTGTGGTTTTGGGAAGCATGGAGCCAGGCTGAGGTCCAAGGGCGGAAAGCCCCTGTCTTCTCTGACTGCCTGCAATCCACCATCAGGGAGGGAGAACCTCAGTTAGTAGGCACCTACTGTATGCCATGGGGCGCTGTCTTGGGCAGCAAAGGGTGAGAGTCTTGGATGATGGAAGTTGGGGGGTCTCAACTCTAGGCAACGCTAAGAAGGTAGCCTCTGGGTCTCCTGGGGTGACTGTGTCTGGAGGGCGGGGAGGCCAGGCTGAGGGGCTCCAACCTCACGGGAGCCGGGAGCCTACTGGGGTGTCCCTGAGAGGTGCTTCGCTGGGACTCACTGGGAGGAAGAGGTCCCGCCCTGGTGCAGATGTGGGGTGTGGGGGTAGAGTGGTGGGGGCAGCCATGGGGGGCCTGGGTGGGGTGAGGAGGGATTCGGGGAAGCCACCAGCCTCAGGGTGGGCTGGATGCTGGGAGGGAGGCACTGGGGGCAGAAGCCGGGGTGCTGCCCTTGCAGCTGGGCCTGCAGGCTGAGGAGCCTGTGGACTTCCCAGTGCAGACATCAGCCTGGTCTGGAGCCAGAACAGAAGCAGTGCTGCTGAGCCTTCCGTGAGCCATGGGGGCTTCCCAGGGAAAGAGACAGGGCCAGGCTGGCTGTGGAGCCTCACGCTCCCGGGCATGCCTTCCTCAAGGCTTATTTGGGGGCTGCTGTGCCAGGCTCCGTGGGTGGTCACATGGGCCCCACGCTGATGTGGGCTCGTGCCCTTGCAGGTACAAGGACAGGCTGACCTCTGGGAGTGTGTGTGTCTGTGTGCACATGTGTAGTATCTGAGTGTGTTTACTTACAGCACGTGGGAAAGTCTGCATGGGACTGTTCTGGATACGTGGACATCTGACCACGTGGGCTTGCGATGTGTCCAGGTGCTCCTGTCTGCAGTGTTCCCGATGTTCTGTGTGTGTGCAGGTGTGTGGGGCGTGGGCGGGTCCCCATTGCCTGTGGCTACTTGTGCAGAAGTGGTGACATCTGATAGGCCTGTGATGGTGTCTGCACGTTGGCTGTGGATGCGGCTTGTGTGCAGTTCCGGGAGGCAGAGCCAGGTGGACTCACAGACACACTCAGCGTCTGACCCACCGCCTTCTCTGTTGAGGCTGTCACCTGCTTCTCGACAGACAGAGCTGGGTCAGCACCACTGTGTGAGGAGAGAGTATGGGGTGGTCCTCGGGGCAGCCGTCTCTGGAGATGGAACCTGCCACAGACAGGAATGTGGACCAGGAGTCGCCGATGTGGCAGCTCAGGCTCATCACAAAGTGCTTCTCCCATCCCCCAGCGGCTCTCTGAGCAACGCTTCTCTAAATATTAATGTTTGGGGCCGGGACTCCTAAGCCCGGCTGTCTGCCTAAGCCTCACCATGGCCAGGGGAGGGAACCCTAGTCAGTTGGGGACATGAAAGACGCACACCCAGAACCGGTGTTAGAAACAGAATTACAAACACACCCTGAGCCTTTCCCACCGTGACCCTGTGGGCTTCACCCTCCATGTCAAGACGTCCGGCGAGGTACAAGCATTTCCCCCGCTCCTGTCCACAACGGTGAGAGGAAGGGAATTAAAAAAGAATAACACAGTCATCAGAGCAGAAAGGCCTCTGCTGCAGGCAAAGATTCCGACCCATTTCTGGGAATGAGGAAGTGAATGGAAGAGCCTGTCTGTGAGGCCGACTGGGGGCCCACTGGGAGTATTCCAGGGCGCTGCAGCGAGCGGAGGGGGCAGAGGGGAGTCGTCTCACACGCCACAGGCGGGACTGCCTGGGAGTCAGGAAGACGCTCACGGTTGATGGAATAACTGACCCCAGGACGACCCAGACAGACACATCATCCTAACCCACCCTCAGCCAGAAGGAAGTCAGGACGCCCTTCCCTAAATATGTTTTTGAGAATCAGGGTGACTATTTTTACAACTGCTGCTGGGTGCGGGTCATGGCAGCCGCTTTAAAAACAGCCACTGTGGACCCAGCTACTTGGGAGGCTGAGGTCGGAGGGTCGTTTGAGCCTGGGAGTTAGTGTCCAGCCTGGGCAGGATAGCAAGACCCTATCTCATTAAAGAAAAAAGTGACGCTTGCATTCTGGGTTAAAGGGCCCCTGGTAACGGGGCATCTCCAGAGCTCGTCCGGACAAAGCCTGGAGTTGAGAGCCCACCTTGCCATCGCTTTATTTGTAAAGGTTAAATTCGAAGTGACAAAGATCACCAGCTACTGAGGGAAGTCCAGATGGACAAGGGGAGCGGCGCCCGCATTCAGCGCAGCTGATCCAAGCAGCCCTGACGGGGCCCGGGCACCGCAGGAAAGAACACGGCAATCCGCAGAAGCCACCCTCGGACACCAGGCGCACAACCCCCCAAGAAAAGACAAGAGAGCCGGGCGCGGTGGCTCAAGCCTGTAATCCCAGCACTTTGGGAGGCCGAGGCGGGTGGATCACGAGGTCAAGAGATCGAGACCATCCTGGTCAACAAGGTGAAACCCCGTCTCTACTAAAAATACAAAAAATTAGCTGGGCATGGTGGCGCGTGCCTGTAATCCCAGCTACTCAGGAGGCTGAGGCAGGAGAATTGCCTGAACCCAGGAGGCGGAGGTTGCGGTGAGCCGAGATCGCGCCATTGCACTCCAGCCTGGGTAACGAGAGTGAAACTCCGTCTAAAAAAAAAAAAAAAGATGAGAGAAACGTCCTGGGTGACAAAACAGGAAACAGGGCACAAGAAACCGGGGACGGGAGGCAGAAAGGGAGCCCAGACGTCTGGCCTGGTCTGAAACCTGCAGCAGACAGCGATCAGAAAGGAGGTGTCGGAGGAGGAATCCTGACGGCTGGAAAGGTCCCTGAACCTGAGGCTGAGCGAGAGCTCCAGGGACGAAAATAAAGCCTCACGCTAGAGCACGTGGTGGAGAAGTGCAGAGCTCCGAGAAAACAGGGGGCTCCGCACCTCGTCGCCGCAGAGAGCTGGCCCAGGCCCACAGGACGTGGCTCCCATCGGCCACGTGTGCACAGACTGACCGTGACGCGATGGTGTCCTCAGGGAAAAAGGTTTACCACCCAAAATGCACATCCAGCAAAGCGGCTGATAGTGAGGGGGGCTGAATAAAGACACACGGGCGGGGGAGGGCTCGGGTTGAATTCACTGGCAGCCTGGCGCCAGTGTCTGCCGCTGGCGAGGACCTCAGGGAGCCTCCAGTCGTGGCAGAAGGGGAGGAGCAGGTGTCAGGGAAGGAGGGCCGGAGTGTAATTTTCCAGGTCCTCGGCGTTTTGAAAAAAGAACTGGACAAAACGTAACTAAGGAACGGAGCAGAGGAGGGAGGCAGCAAACACAGGATTTATTAAAGGGAGAGAGCACTCGGGCATGGGGTGGGAGCGGGCCCCCTTACAAAGTTTTCTGGGAGTTTTCTTTGGGTTTGTTTGTGATACAGAGTCTCACTCTGTTGCCCAGGCTGGAGTGCAGTGGCTCCATCTCCGCTCGCTGCAACCCACCGCCTCCCAGGTGCAAGCAATTCCCCTGCCTCAGCCTCCTGAGTAGCTGGGACCACAGGTGTACACCACCACGCCCCGTTAATTTTTGTGGTTTTAGTAGAGACGGGGTTGCTCCACGTGGGTCAGGCTGGTCTTAAACTCCTGACCTCAGCTGATCTGCCTGCCTCGGCCTCCTAAAGTGCTGGGATTACAGGCGTGAGCCACCGCGCCCACCAGTTTTCTGCATTTCGAGCGCACGTTTTGCGGTTCCTGTCGACTATCCGTTATCCTGATGAAAGATGTGGTCCATGGCTAATCTACGGCCAAGGTGAGCTGTGTCTGTGAAGATGAAGGGATGGCCACCACCACGCCCTGGTGCTTCCCTTTCTACCCAGGTGTGGCGGGAGGGGCTGGCAGCGGAGCAGCCTCTGATCCTTTTCCACTGGGCGTGGGGCTTTTCCTTTTGGTTTAGTTGTTGGAAGTTGGCATGAATTGGCCTCAGGTTCCCTGCCCCCAGCCCTGGGTGTTTTCCTTGATTCAGCACGAATTGACCGGACTCTCTGCCCTGAGGCCTGGGTGTTTTCTCTTTTAGCAAGTCAGCACAAATTGAGCTCCCATTCCCCGCACCCAGCCCTCTGTGTTTCCTGGATTCCACGTGAACTGGCCTTAGGTTCCCTGCCCCCAGACCCCGTTCTTCTGCCTCACAGGCATCACGTGCGGAGAGGGAGTGAGAGTGATGGGGGAGGCGGCAGGTTCGGTTTAACCATCAGAGCAGAACTCACTCGTTACCTCCAGAACAGCACCAGGCCATCCATGAGGGATCTGTCCCTGGCACCCCAAAACTCCCAACACTGGGGATCCAATTTCCACACGAGACTTGGACAAGCATCCAAACTCTTATCAAGACTAGAAACCAAATAGAGGTGGGAGACCTCCAGTGCATAAATGAAGTGAGCCCCGAGATTCCAAGCTGGGGGCAGCAGGGCGATGAGGGAGGGCGTGGGGGCTGGAGGGAGGTCACAGAGCTCGGAGCTCGGGAGGCGGAAGATGACGAGGGCACCCAGTGAGGGGCAGGGAAAGAAGGGCAACTGGACAGTCTGGGACAAACTCAAACCCCAGGGAGAAGACAGGTTGAAGGCAACTGGCTGGATCTGAGGGTGGTTCTGAGTGGCAGGAACATTTGTGCTCACAACGGGATGGTTGTGAGGCAGATTTCTCAATGGCGTCTGCAGATGAAGAGGCTGAGGCTGAGAAAGATGACCAGCTCTCCCACACTGCCTTTCCATGGCGGCCGTGAGAGGGGCACCCACAGCCTACCAGGCCACCCTCATGTGGAATGAAGTCAGTGGTTTAGAGTCTCGGGAATGGCGTAAAATGCAGTCCACACAGGGCCATTTTGCCGGGCATGAGGAAGAGCTCACACACCTACGGTGAGGCCCAGAAATTGTGTTTGAATAAAGGTGCTGCATTTTCGTTTTGCACTGGGCCCTGAAGGGTGCCCCTGGGTGGCAGGCTTTGGCTCTGCACCCCACCCAAAATCTCATCTCGGGTTATAATCCTCACGTGTCAAGGGGGCAGCTCACCCCGTGCGTGTGCTCCTGGCAGTGGGCAAGTTCTCACCAGACCAAGTTTTTAAGAGAGTTTAGCCCTTCCCATCGCACCCTCTCCGGCTGCGACGTGAGACGCCTTGCTTCTCCTTTGCCTTCTGCTGTGATTGTGAGTTTCCTGAGGCCTCCCCAGCCATGCAGAACTGTGAGTCAATTAAGCCTTTTTTCCTTTATAAATTATCCAGTCTTGGCCAAGCACAGTGGCTCGTCCCTGTAATCCCAGCAGCTTGGGAGGCCGAGGTGGGTGGACCACTCGAGGTTATGTGTTCGAGACCAGCCTGGCCAACGTGGTGAAACCTCGTGTCTAGTAAAAATTTAAAATTAGTCAGATGTGGGGCCAGGCATGGTGGCTCACACCTGTAATCCCAGCACTTTAGGAGGCCAAGGCGGGCAGATCATTTGAGGTGAGGAGTTTGAGACCAGCCTGACCAACATGTAAAATCCCATCTCTACTAAAAATACAAAAGGCCACAGTGCCCAGGCCATGATAAATATTATTTTCGTTCAATATTTTTAAAAGATTAGAATTCATGGCTGGGTGCTGTGGTTCACACCTGTAATCCCAGCATTTTGGGAGGTTAAGGCGGGCAGATCACGAGGTCAAGAGATCAAGACCATCCTGGTTAACAAGGTGAGACACCCCTCCCCCCGCCGTCTCTACTAAAAATAAAAAATTAGCCAGGCATGGTGACACGTGCCTGTAGTCCCAGCTACTGTGGAGGCTGAGGCAGAACAATCACTTGAACCCAAGAGGCAAAGGTTGCTGTGAGCTGAGATTGTGCCACTGCACTCCAGCCTGGGCAGCAGAGTGAGACTCTGTCTAAAAAAAAAAGAGAAAAAAGAAGTAAATATCTAAGACACGGGTTCCCTTCCCCTCGTTTTCCCCCCTCCCCTGCTTTTTCTCTCCCCTTCCCCGTTTCTCCTCTCTCTCTCTCTCTCCTCTGTCTTCCTATTCCTAAGAGAGTTTCCATCAGTCACGCAGGCTGGAGTGCAGTGGCACAATCTCAGGTCACTGCAACCTCTGCCTCAAGTGATCCTCCTGCCTCAGCCTCCTGAGTAGCTGGGATTACAGGCATGTGCCACCACACCTGGATAATTTTTTTTTTTTTTTTGAGATCGAGTTTCGCTCTTGTTACCCACACTGGAGTGCAATGGCGCGATCTCGGCTCACCACAACCTCCGCCTCCTGGGATCAGGCAATTCTCCTGCCTCAGCCTCCTGAGTAGCTGGGATTACAGGCACGCACCACCGTGCCCAGCTAATTTTTTGTATTTTTAGTAGAGACGGGGTTTCACCATGTTGACCAGGATGGTCTCGATCTCTTGACCTCGTGATCTGCCCGCCTCGGCCTCCCAAAGTGCTGGGATTACAGGCTTGAGCCATCGCGCCCAGCCTAGTTTTTTTGTATTTTTAGTAGAGATGGGGTTTTACATGTTGGTCAGAAACTCCTCACTTCAAATGATCTGCCCGCCTTGGCCTCCTAAAATGCTGGGATTACAGGTGTGAGCCACCATGCCTGGTCCCACATCTGACTAATTTTGAATTTTTACTAGAGACAAGGTTTCACCGTGTTGGCCGGGGGTCCTGACTTGGGAGGCTGAGGTATGTGGTCCCAGCTACTCGGGAGGCTGGGTGTGGTTGTGGCGCTTGTGGCCCCTGCTAGTCGGGGGGCTCGGGCAGAAGGAGCACTTGGGCCCCGGAGGTACAAGTTGAGTAAGCTGAGATGGAGCCACTGCACTCCAGCTGGGGCGACCCTCCTTCCCTGCCAGTCTCCCTCCTCCCAAGCCTCTGACCAGCTTTCCCTCCTGCTCCTCCCAGGAGGCCTGGCTTAGCCCTGCTTCTCAGCTCGCCGTCCCCAAGAACCCCCAACACTGCCAGCCCTGGGATTGGGATTCTTCCGTCAGGGACCACCAGGCCACTGTGTTCCCAGAAGCCCCTGGGCGACTCGAGTGTGCTCTGCTGAGGCCTAGAAAGGCGCCTGCTCGGCCAGAAGCCCTGGGACGCTGGAGGTCACCTCCCAGCATTAGGGCAGGCGTCGGGGAGGCCGGGAGTGCTGACCCCTCAGCATTAGGGCAGGCGTCGGGGGCCAGAGGAGACCAGAACCCTCAGCATTAGGGCAGGCGTCGGGGGCCGGGAGTGCTGACCCCTCAGCATTAGGGCAGGCGTCGGGGGCCGGGAGTGCCGACCCCTCAGCATTAGGGCAGGCGTCGGGGGCCGGGAGTGCTGACCCCTCAACATTAGGGCAGGCGTCGGGGACCGGGAGTGCTGACCCCTCAGCATTAGGGCAGGCGTCGGGGGCCAGAGGAGACCAGAACCCTCAGCATTAGGGCAGGTGTCGGGGACCGGGAGTGCTGACCCCTCAGCATTAGGGCAGGCGTCGGGGGCCAGAGGAGACCAGACCCCTCAGCATTAGGGCAGGTGTCGGGGGCCGGGATTGCTGACCCCTCAGCATTAGGGCAGGCGTCGGGGGCCGGGAGTGCCGACCCCTCAGCATTAGGGCAGGCGTCGGGGGCCGGGAGTGCCGACCCCTCAGCATTAGGGCAGGCGTCGGGGGCCGGGAGTGCCGACCCCTCAGCATTAGGGCAGGCGTCGGGGGCCAGAGGAGACCAGACCCCTCAGCATTAGGGCAGGTGTCGGGGGCCGGGATTGCTGACCCCTCAGCATTAGGGCAGGCGTCGGGGGCCGGGAGTGCCGACCCCTCAGCATTAGGGCAGGCGTCGGGGGCCGGGAGTGCCGACCCCTCAGCATTAGGGCAGGCGTCGGGGGCCGGGAGTGCCGACCCCTCAGCATTAGGGCAGGCGTCGGGGGCCGGGAGTGCCGACCCCTCAGCATTAGGGCAGGCGTCGGGGGCCGGGAGTGCCGACCCCTCAGCATTAGGGCAGGCGTCGGGGGCCGGGAGTGCTGACCCCTCAGCATTAGGGCAGGTGTCGGGTCACACCTGGGCTGTTTAGCGCCTTCCGAAACGTCCTAATGTTTTATCCCCGATGGTGAGTCTGGGAAAATTCTTCTTACATGGAAAGAGGTGCTTCCTGAGAATGAATAATTTGAGTGACTGATCACTTGCAACTCTAGACCCCTGGGTCCTGAGGGGAGATATTAGTGACAGCAGCAGAAGCAGCGCAGCAAGGCTGACACCCCCTCGCCGCGGGCCCTGTGCCGGGCCTCCCCTCAGCCTGCTGTCAGCATCTGGTCCTTTCATCTGGGCTCTGGCCCCAACCCTGGGTCTGGGATCCTAGCTTCTTTTATTTATTTTTTGAGTCTTGCTCTGTCACCCAGGCTGGAGTGCAATGGCACAATCTCAGCTCACTGCAACCTCTGCCTCCTGGGTTCAAGCAATTCTTCCACCTCCGCCTCCTGTGCAGCTGGGGTTACAGGCACCTGCCATCATGACTGGCTAATTTTTGTGTTTTTGTTGAGATGGGGTTTCATCATGTCAGCTAGGCTGGCCTTGAACTCCTGACCTCAGGTGATCCGCCCACCTCAGCCTCCCAAAGTGCTGGGATTACAGGCGTGAGCCACCACGCCTGACCAATCCCAGCTTCTTTTTTTTTTCTTTTTTTTGAGACGGAGTTTCGCCCTTGTTACCCAGGCTGGAGTGCAATGGCGCGATCTCGGCTCACCGCAACCTCCGCCTCCTGGGTTCAGGCAATTCTCCTGCCTCAGCCTCCTGAGTAGCTGGGATTACAGGCACGCGCCACCATGCCCAGCTAATTTTTTGTATTTTTAGTAGAGACGGGGTTTCGCCATGTTGACCAGGATGGTCTGGATCTCTTGACCTTGTGATCCACCCGCCTCAGCCTCCCAAAGTGCTGGGATTACAAGCTTGAGCCACCGTGCCCGGCCCGATCCCAGCTTCTTATACCCCTCTGCCTAGCCCAGATAGCAACGCCCAGTCACTGGGTGTCTGGCCTTCCATCCTACCCACTCTCTCGCGGAGTGTGTTGGTTACTTATTGAACATGGGAAGCTGTAAACAGGAGGCAGCCCAGGGATCACCACTTCCACCAAAGACCTGTGGCGCCTCCCCTGGCAGGTGGAGCGGCTCCTCACAGGGCGAAGCTCATCCTTCTCCAGCACGAGCCAGCCAGGCCAGCACAGAGGCGCCGGAGCAGCCAGGCAGGCAGCTTCCTGGACCATGTGGACCAGATGCTGGCTTTGGCCCCTTGTGGCTGTGTGCACTGCTGACTTCTTTCGGGACGAGGCAGAGAGGATCATGAGGGACACCCCTGTCATTGATGGGTGAGTGGCCATCTAAGCCAGGTGCTTAGGAAACCAGGATTGGGAGCCAGGGCAGCCAGGGGAGCTGGGGCTGGGCCAGCCAGAGCTGGGAGCCAGATTGGGGGAGCTGGAGTGAGGCTCATGTGGCCTTGACTTGGGGCTCAGTTTCTGTGACTGTGCCAGGGCCTTGCCCTTTCCTGGCTCATGCTGCTTTGTGGGGTCTCTCAGGGCCCCCAAAGACTTCAGCAGATGAAGGTCTGGAAGGAGCGGGGCAGGAAGGAGGCAAGGCCCGAGCTCCTGGGCCCTTAAGCTCAGAGTGAGGTCTGTGCCTGGGGACGGTGAGGCCCTGTGCCCTGGACTCTGCCGGTGCCTCTCTGGGCCTCAGCTTCTCTGGAAAGCTGCAGGTGGGGTGCTGCCTCGAGGCCCTGTCTGCCAGCATTTTTTGGCTCCTCCCGCTCCCACAGCCTGCATTCTCCCGAGGGGTGGCCCAGGTGGCTTGGGGCCCTGTCTGAGCCTCCACCTGTGCCCACCCCGCCCCCACCCTGAACTCACTGGGACCTTTGCATCACCTCCTCTTCTCTCGGCCTCCGCAGGGTCGGGATTCCCACTGCCCAGGAACCTGACCCTCCTCCCCACCCCTCCTGGCCCAGCACCCCAACACCGGGTTGCCATGGGGGCCTCCTGCTTCCAGGCACCAGACTCAGACCAGGTTCACGCTGCCTCCGTGCATGGGCGGGAGGCGCCTGAGAGTCTGCCCTACATCCTGCAGTGTCTGCACCTGGGCTTTGTCTAAGAAAAAAGCAGGAAAACGCAATGTCTTATTACATAAGAACTTTAGGAACCCTAGCACAGTGGCTCATGCCTGTAATCCCAACACTTTGGGAGGCCAAGGTGGGCAGACCGCCTGAGTTCGGGAGTTCGAGACCAGCCTGCCCTACATGGAGAAACCCCCATCTCTACTAAAAATATAAAATCAGCCAGGCGTAGTGGTGCATACCTAGGATACTCTGGAGGCTGAGGCAGGAGAATCACTTGAACCCAGGAGGTGGAGGTTGCAGTGAGTCAAGATTGTGCCATTGCACTCCAGCCTGGGCAACAAGAGCAGAACTGTGTTTAAAAGAAAAAAAAAAAAAAACTTCAGGGAACAGGCCAAGCTGGGTGGCTCACACCTGTAATCCCAGGATTTTGGGAGGTTGAGGTGGGCGAATCACCCAAGGTCAGGAGTTCAAGACCAGACTGGCCAACATGGTGAAACCCTGTCTCTACTAAACGTACAAAAAATTAGCCGGGAGTGGTGACAGGTACCTGTAGTCCCAGCTATTCAGGAGGCTGAGGCAGGAGAATCACTCTAACCCGGGAGGCGGAGGCTGCAATGAGCTGAGATTGCACCATTGCACTCCAGCCTGGGTGACAGCAAGACATTATCTCAATTTTAAAAAACAAAAACAACACAGGACACTTAAGGGAGCAGAGGGTGGCCCGTGCCCCTGCCCTTCCTCCCCACCCGCCTTCTTCCTGCTGGCTTCCTCCTGGCCTGTCACCTGGTGCTCAGGGGTCAAGCCCCTCTCACACAGGCTCAGTGGGGAATGGAGCGTACCACCCTGCAATCCCTGCCGTGTGGCAGGAGAGGGTCTGGGCCTAGGGACTGGGTGTCCCACAGCAGTGAGGACAGGCTGAAGACACCGGCTACAGGGTGACCCCAGGCCACACAGGGAGGATCTGAGTGCAGGTGTCGGGCCTGAGCAGGGTCCCAAGTCAGCCAATAGGCAGGAAGGTTCGGGGATGTGGGAGTGTCCCAGACAGACCTGGCAGGCAGAGGCAAAGCCGACAGGCAGTGACTCTAGCAGGTGAGAGACCCACAGAAGTAGCTCCAACAGCGGGGAAGTGTGGGGGCCTGCACGGCCGTTCACGCTGCCGGAGACTGTGCAGCCACCACCACCCGCACCCTCATGGTTTAAAGTGGCCACGCCACTCCACCCTCATGTCTGCACGCGGGCCAGCAGGGAGAAGGGAGGGGTAAAGAAGGGAAGAAGGGTCCAGGCACTGTGCTCAAGCCTGTAATCCCAGCACTTTTGGAGGCCAAGGCGGGTGGATCACGAGGTCAGGAGATCGAGACCATCCTGGCTAACACGGTGAAACCCCGTCTTTACTACAAAAAATTAGCCAGATGTGGTGGCGCCCATCTGTAGTCCAGGCTCCTCGGGTGGCTGCGGCGGGAGAATGGCTTGAACCTGGGAGGCAGAGTGGCAGCAAGCCCAAGGTGGCACACTACCCTCCAGCCTGGGTGACAGAGCGAGACTCCATCTCAAAAAACCAGTCGTCACAGGACCCAACTTAATCACACAGCCACACCCAGTGACGTAGGAGCAGGGAGGTAGCTTCAATCCTAATGGCTGTGTGCCGGCTAAAATGGGGGGCTTTAAAGTTATAAAGAAAAGGAGAAGGGGTAGCGGGAACGGCCAGCAGTCCCTCCCGGGAACAGCTGCCTGAGTGTGTGCTCAGCGATCCTTGGAGCAGGATACGGATTCCATGTGCCAGCTAAGGGCACTGCCCCAGCCCACACAGATAAGGAGGGTGGGTCTGATTAGCTCCTGAACTGCAGTTTGACCTGAGCGTAAGGCAGGTATGGCCTCTGTCCCACCGAGAAACCAGGGGCCCCACCCTCCCATCTTTTCCAGCAAGAGTGGAGAGGGCTGGCTGGGCACGGGGGTTCACACCTGTGGTCCCTGTCGTTGGGAGGATTGCTTGAGCCCCAGAGGTTGGGGCTGCAGTGAGCTGTGATTGCACTCCTGTCCTCCAGCCTGGGCAACAGAGTGACACCCTGTCTCAAAAAAGAAAAAAGGAGGGGCTGCAGGAGGGGGATGGAGGCAAGAGCAGAGAGCGGGCTGTTGCGGCCTCTCCCTCGAAGCCGGCTCCTGGGGTGTGGGAATCCCTGCCCATCCCGGGCTGATGTCCTCAGGCCAGGGAGTCAAGTCTGCTCCTGGATCCCCACCCGGCCCTGCCCAGGACAGTGCCCAGTGTAGGGCTGCACCCTGGCAATGAGGCTGCCCTCCAGGCAGGGTCCCTGGCTGGAGCTCATGGTTCCTGCAGCAAATGCGTCCTGAGCCGTCGCTCTGTGCTGAGGGCTGGGGAGAGGCGGGTGCCAGCCCAGGCTGTCACGTGGACCTGCTGTCACGAGAGACCTCCTTGTCGCAGGAGCTCTGGAAGTGACTTTGACACTAGTGTCAGGCATGTGCCTGTCTGTCTGCCCTGGGGTGGGGTTGGAAAGTGTGCCAAGCTGGGCTTGGGGACACCAGCCCAGGGGAGGTCAGAGGCGGCAGGGACCCAGGAAGGGCAGAGCCTCCCCTGGTTTCCCCCCCAGCAGGAGCTCTGTGGGTGGACTTGTCTTTGAAAAGCTCATTTCGGGCAGGTAGATCTGGGTGGGGTCAGGAGGATAATCTTCAGGGCCCAAGGCTGGAGACTATTAACATGTTTTCTCCTCTGCCTCTCCCAGTTGCCCTCTGAGGAAGGCACCAAGACACCCTCATTTACAGATGGGGAAACTGAGGCACAGAGGGGCAGGTCTGGAATTTGAGCTGGAAACTGGATGTGGAGATGCCCCTGTGTCCCATCTCGGCACATACCCTCACAAGGCAGCCCCCCGCAGACAGGGGCACAGCCCACATTATGGAAGGAGCCTGAGGCCCCAGACCCAGTGAGGAGGGGGAACCCAGGGTGGGGGCCAGGCCCCAGCCCCTTCTCATCCTCCTCAAAGCCTCCAGGTCATGGAATCGGGGTGAGGGTTGTATGGGGCTGCATTGGGGCCCGCTCATTCCCAGGGGCTCAGACCTGCTGGGTGAAACACAGATCTTAAGCTGGAGACTGCACAGGCCTGAGAACAGTGTTTGTAATGAGGATGGATTCCCTTTGCTCCTGGCCTCTGCCTGGGCAGCTGTGTTCAGACCCTGTGAGACCCTCACTCAGCCACCAGCTCTGACAGCCTCAGCATCTGCTGCTGTGTCCCCTTCTTTCTCCTTTCTCCACAGCTCCCATCCTCACCACCAACTCCTGGGAAAACCTTGGAGAACCTCAGTCCTTTGGAAGCTGAGAAGAATCTGATGGGAGTTTGGGTGCAGGGGTCCTCCCCAGAGACAGAGGCAGCACCCATCGCCCTCCTCCCTAGGAGGATGGTGGGGCCAGATACCCCGAGGATAGGCTGTTCCGATTACCCAGCCACCCACCATATTCCCCAACAGGGAATTTGCCCTTTAAACAGAAAATTCTCAGAGGCAGTATCGCCCCCAGGCCCCTTCCCCTTCGCCCATGTCCCCAGTCCTGACTACTGAGGTCATTACGGTTTTTCTGTCCACCGTCGGGCAGTGCGTCCATCCCCCACCGCCTCCACAGACACATGCCGTGGAAGGGGTGGCCCACCCAGCTCCCTGAGCTCCCGGCCGGCGGTTCCTTGCCCCGGGGGAGGGCACAGCTGGGAGGTGCACCCTGCGCAGGTCTGCTCAGGTGGCTGGTGACCCATCACTCCTGCAGCCTGGACTTCGGCCCTGCGCCCATGTGAGGAGCTGTGGCGGGGGCAAGGCCGGAGCGCAGGAGCTCGGAAGCCCCTGGGTCCCAGTGGCCGTCCTGACCGCCTGGTCTCCCCCCACCACTCCAGGCACAACGACCTCCCCTGGCAGCTCCTGGACATGTTCAACAACCGTCTGCAGGATGAGAGGGCCAACCTGAGCACCCTGGCCGGCACGCACACCAACATCCCCAAGCTGAGGGCCGGCTTCGTAGGGGGCCAGGTACCGCCTGCCCTGCCTCGTGTCACCCCGCCTCCTGTCTCGGGCCTGGCCCCGGCAGTGCTGTCCCTTCAGGGTCCCTCGGCGCCACACGCCCTTGAAAGGGCAGCCACCCAGGCTGAGGGAGGGCTTCCCGGGGGTGGGAAACCAGACTCCTGCAGGCACAGAGGGGCGGGCTGGGGCCTGGCTGCAGCAGCTCCCGGTACTCCCTGCGGTCCCCAGTTCTGGTCCGTGTACACGCCTTGCGACACCCAGAACAAAGACGCCGTGAGGAGGACGCTGGAGCAGATTGACGTGGTCCAACGCATGTGCCAGATGTACCCCGATACCTTTCTGTGTGTCACCAGCAGTGAAGGTAAGGTCCTGGCCTGGGTCCTCCGGGTCCCAAGTCTCCCCACCCAGCACTTATCCAGAGCAGCAAGTGCTGGTCAGGATACCTCACCCTCCAGAAGCCAGGCGCCCCCTCCCTGTACCCCTCCCCTGCACCCTCCACCCTCTAGATGCCAGGTGCCCGCTCCCCTGAAACCCCCACCCTCCAGACATCGGGTGCCCACACCCCTGCACCCCCTGCACCCCCCCACCCTCCAGACGCCAGGCACCCACTCCGCCGCACCTGGCTATCCCCACAGGCATCCGGAACGCCTTCCAGGAGGGGAAGGTGGCCAGCCTGATTGGTGTGGAGGGCGGCCACTCCATTGACAGCAGTCTGGGCGTTCTGCGGGCACTCTATCAGCTGGGCATGCGGTACCTGACCCTCACCCACAGCTGCAATACGCCCTGGTGCGCGATGCCCCACAGGAGGCCCCTGGGCTATGGGCGGGAGTGGGGGCGGTCACTCCCCGCCACCCTCCTGAGCCCATCCCCTCTGCCCGGGCCAAGCGTGGCCTCGCCTGTTGGGTGATAGGAGGCTGAGGCCACTGCTCACCACTTGGAGACCTGCCTTTTGCTCCCACAGGGCTGACAACTGGCTGGTGGACACGGGAGACAGCGATGCCCACAGCCAAGGCCTGTCACCCTTCGGGCAGGTGAGTGGGGTGGGAGGGGCTGGTCACTCCCTCAGGGAAGGCAGAGGACCCTGAGGGTGACCAGAATGACACCGCTCACCAGTGGGACTCAGTCTCCTCGTCTGTAAAACGGAGCTGGCAGCCGTCCCCTCAGGCTGGGTGCTGAGCCCTGAGTGGTCCCAGACTTCTAGGCACTGAAGGACTGATGGACGCCTGGTCCAGCCCTTCAGCCTCCCCAGCCCTGACCATGGGGGACTGTGCAGGTGGATGTGGCCCTGTCTTCCTAGCGTGTGGTGAAGGAGCTGAACCGCTTGGGGGTCATGATCGACTTGGCTCACGTGTCTGTGGCCACGATGAAGGATGTGCTGCGGCTGTCCAGAGCCCCGGTCATCTTCAGCCACTCCTCGGCCTACAGCCTGTGTACCAGCCGGCGCAACGTGCCCGACGATGTCCTGCAGCTGGTGGTGAGGCCGAGGGAGCACCGCACCCGCCGCCCTGGGCAGGCCCTCCCAGCCCTCCCAGCCCTCAGCTCCACCCTGTCTTCCTGTGCAGAAAGAGCGAGCGAGCCTGGTGATGGTGAATTTCTACAACAACTATGTTTCCTGCACAAATGAGGCCACCCTGTTCCAAGTGGCCGGTAGGTGAGGCGTGAGCGGCCGAGGGGCTGAGTGGGGAGGGTCTCCCTCAGGACCCACACCCGCTGCTCCCCCGACAGACCACCTGGACCACATCAAGAAGTTGGCGGGAGCTGGAGCCGTGGGCTTCGGTGGGGACTTCGATGGTGTCCCAAGGTAAGGGGTGAGACCCCTGTCCTGTGGATGAGCTGGGAGGGTCTCGACCCCGTCGGTGGGATGGGGCAGCGGGAGGAGGGATGTGGGTCCTGGCATGGGGGCGCAGGTTCTCCTGGCCTCAACACAGGCTCCCGGAGGGGCTGGAGGACGTTTCCAAGTACCCAGCCCTCATCGCCGAGCTGCTCAGGAGGAACTGGACAGAGGCGGAAGTCAGGGGCGCGCTGGCTGGTAACCTGCTGAGGGTCTTCGAGGCCGTGGAGAAGGTGAGGATGGGAACGGTTCCCTGAGCTTCTGCCACTCCCACCAGCAGGCAGGCTGCCTACCCGTGTCTGTCCCCAGGTCAGAGACCTCACGCAGGCTCCCGAGGAGGAGCCCATCCCGCTGGACGAGCTGGAAGGCTCCTGCAGGACGCAGTACGGCTACTCCGGGGCTCCCAGCCTCTACCACCGGCAGGGGTTCCTGCTGGCCTCCCTTGCTCCCCTGTTCCTCTGTCTGTGGTTACTGTGACACCCGGGAGACCAGAGCCCTGTTTACGACTCCGGGAGCTCAGGGAACACCTGCCCACCTGAGGATGCCAGATGCCAGGAACCCTGCCCACATGGCAAGGACCAGTGTCTTCTGCGCAGGCGCCTGGGCTCACGGGAGGCGGGGCAAGATGCCTGGACAGCTCAGGACACGGGTACACAGTAGGCCCTTAATAAAAGCGACGTCCCGTCATGTCCTAGGGTACGTGTCGTCAGCAGCCAGCCTGGGAGCCCATGCTGTCTTCACATGACAGTGTGTTTTGTGAAAATGGCTCTTGGTTGGACCTGGACGCAGGAGTGATGAGTCCTTGGTCCAGCCAGGAGGGCTTGGGAAGTATGAAGAGGGCTTTCCCCAGACACTGCGTGAGTGTCTTTAGGGACACGGTCTCAGCTCCAGTGGACACCTCCAGCCACACACTGGTGTGCACACCCCCCCGCCCCTGCACAGACACAGCCCCACCCCTGCACAGACACCCCTCCACCTATGCATGCACACAACACAGCCCCACCCCTGCACAGACAGCCCCACCCCTGCACAGACACACCCCCACCCCTGCACAGACACAGCCCCACCCCTGCACAGACACAGCCCCACCCCTGCACAGACACACCCCCACCCCTGCACAGACACAGCCCCACCCCTGCACAGACACAGCCCCACCCCTGCACAGACACCCCTCCACCTATGCATGCACACAACACACCCCCACCCCTGCACAAACACACCCTCACTCCTGCATGCACACACACCCCTGCATACACACCCTTCCACCCCTGCACACAGACCCCCACCCCTGCATGCACACACCCCCACCCCATGTGCACACACACTCCCCACACCTGCACAAACACAGCCCCACCCCTGCACAGACACAGCCCCACCCCTGCACAAACACAGCCCCACCCCTGCACAAACACAGCCCCACCCCTGCACAGACACAGCCCCACCCCTGCACAAACACAGCCCCACCCCTGCACAAACACAGCCCCACCCCTGCACAGACACAGCCCCACCCCTGCACAAACACAGCCCCACCCCTGCACAAACACAGCCCCACCCCTGCACAGACACCCCTCCACCTATGCATGCACACAACACACCCCCACCCCTGCACAGACACAGCCCCACCCCTGCACAGACACCCCTCCACCTATGCATGCACACAACACACCCCCACCCCTGCACAAACACACCCCCACTCCTGCATGCACACACACCCCTGCATACACACCCTTCCACCCCTGCACACAGACCCCCACCCCTGCATGCACACACCCCCACCCCATGTGCACACACACTCCCCACCCCTGCACAAACACCCCTCCACCTTTGCATGCATATACCCACCCACCCCTGCACAAACACACCCCACTCCTGCATGCACACAGACCCTTCCACCCCTGCACACAGACCCCCACCCCTGCATGCACATACACACCCTCCCCTGCATGTACACACCCCCACCCATGTGCACACACACTCCCCATCACTGCACAAACACCACCCCTGCATATGCACACTCCCCACTCCTGCACACACATAACCATCCCTGCTCACACTCCCACCCCTGCACACACCCCCACCCCTACACGCACACACCCCACCTCTGCACACCCACCTGTGCACACACACCCACCCCAGCACACATACCTCCGCTACACCTGCACACATACACCCCACCCTGCTAGCACCCCCACCCCTGCTCACACCTCAACCCTGCATGCACACACCCCCATATGTACACACCCTTTCACACTTCCCACGCCTGCACACACACACCCTCCCCTGCGCACATACACACCCTCCCCTGCATACACAACCCCCACCCCTGCACACACACTCCACTCCTGCACACACCCCACACCTGGACACAAACCCATCTGCACAATCCCCTGCACATGCACACCCCACTCCTGCACACACACACCCCCACCCCTGCTCTCACCTCCCACCCCACACACAACCCACCCCTGCACACAACCCGTCTCTGCACACACCTCACCCCCGCACATGCACACCCCACCCCTGCACACACACCCCACCCCTGTACACCCCACACCACACACATCCCCACCTCTACACACGCACACCCACCCCTGCACATGCACAGCCTCACCCCTGCTCACACCCCACCCCTGCACACACTCCACCCCCCCACACACACGTGCTCCCCACTCCTGCACACACATTCTCCCAATCCCTGCGCACACACACTCCCACCCCTGCCCATTCTGGTTCTGTGAACATGGCTAAGGGCCCAGGAATCTGCCCTGGCAGAACCACTCTCTTTGCCCAGGCTTTTTTTTTTTTTTTGAGACCAAGTCTTGCTCTGTCACCCAGTCTGGACTGCAGTGGCATGATCTCGGCTCACTGCAACCTCTGCCTCCCAGGTTGAAGAGATTCTCTTGCCTCCGCCTCCCGAGTAGCCCAGACTACAGATGTACGCCACTACCCCCAGGTAATTTCAGTAGAGATGGAGGTTTCACACTGTTGGCCAGGCTGGTCTTGAACCCCTGACCTCAGGTGAGCTCTCTTCAGCCTCCCAAGGTGCTGGGATAACAGGTGTGAGCCACCGTGCCTGGCCCGGTCTCTTGGTAAATGGGGAGGCAGGGTCTGAATCAGTCTGGCCCCAGGGGCCCCTGACACCTTGAGGAGCAGAACCAGGTGAACCACAGGGACAGATGTGGTCCAGGTGTAAGCCGCGCAGCACTGGGGGCTCCTAGGTGGCCACTGGGGTTCAGTGCCTTCCCATCAGGGCCCCCACCGGCTTGTCTTGAGGTGATCACAGGGCAGGACCAGACCCCCAACACTGCTGTCCCGCCCTGGAGGGCCCTGGGGGTGAGGGACTGCCCACACAGCCCCCATGCATTCTGGAGTTCTCCCGAAGCTTCCAATAGGGAGGAAATGTGAAGCCCCAGGGCCCAGGTACCTTCCAGATCTGACGTCGCAGGGAGAAAGCTGGGTAGAGGTGACCACAGCATTGGGGGTGCAGCCTGCGCCCCCGGGAGCTACTGGGAGGCTTCACTTTCCACTGGCCAGGCCTCAGCGAGGGACCGAGTCAAGGAGCAGGGGTTCTGGCAACCATGCCCTCCCTCCCGTGGAGCAGCAGCCCCCGAAGGTGGCTCCCCAGAAGGCACACGTGCTGATACCCTGGGATCCTCTTAGCCAAAGTCTGTGTGTCTGTGTACATATGCAGGGCGTGAGCTCCTGCACTCAGCCTCCAGATCCTGGTTTTCTAAACATCATTCCCCACTCAAAGGAATCGGAGCTTCCTGGAGAAGTGGCTGATACTCAGGGCTGGGGCAACAGGCACCGACCGAGGTGAGCCAAGAGCCTCCTGCAGTGCTGGGCCAGGCCACGCTCAGACTGCCAGGGTGGGAGGGAAGCTGGCCTCCGTCTCTTGAATATGACACTATCTCTCTGAGCCACAAAGCGAGCGCCAGCAACCGTTGTAACCCATGCAGTGAACACAGACAGGTCCAGATGGATGGGAATCATGGAGGGAGTGGGGAGGGTCCTGCCTAGAATCCTGAAGAAAATCACAGCCGTTTTATTTGAGTCAATGGACATAACACTCAAGGAAAGCAGGCCGAGGCACATTAATTAAAAAGGGAAAATGCATCCCGGCACAGTGGCTCACACCTGCAATCCCAGCACTTTGCAGGCCAAGGCAGGTGGATCACCTGAGGCCAGGAGTTTGAGACCAGCCTGGCCAACATGCAGAAACCCTGTCTCTACTAAAATTAGCTGGGCGTGGTGGCAGGCACCAGCTACTCAGGAGGCTAAGGCAGGAGAATCGCTTGAACCCGGGAGGCAGAGGTTACAGAGAGCCAAGATCACTCCACTGCACTCCAGCCTGCGCGATAAGAGCAAGACTCCATCTCAAAAATAAATGGAAAGGGAAAATGCTAACTTCACAGTGGAGAAGGCTGGGGATGCCACTGCACCCAGCGGTGAAGGGCACAAAGTCACCAGCACCAAGACACAGGGACGCCACGGCCCCTGCCACCAGCAGTCAGGAAGCCCTCCACCACGTCACGTGAAAACTGCATCCCCCAAGCCGAGAACATTCTGCAAAACAGCGGCCAGCAATTTCAAACCATTCTGGTCATGAAAGATGAAGAAGGAACTGTCCAAGATTGGAGGCGGCAGCATGCGGACACGCAACGTGGGACGTCAGACCAGAGATGGTCAGGCCAGCGTGGGTCCGGCCAGTGCACACAGACCACACTGTACAACTGTTAGGTAAGTTTCAAGTCATTTCACAGTAAGAAGAGAAACTTAAATGAGAGGTTCTGCTTGCTGGTTGGGGCAGGCCTGAGAATGAGCATTGCCTGTCCGCCCACCCCCACAGTGGACACTCTAGCTGCCCTCCTCAGCATCCTCAGTTGGGGAAAGGACCACTCCAGGGGCTTACACAATGCTCCAAAGCTTGAGAACGTTTCCAGGGACCCATGTTTATTTACAACAGCATTCTAGGCAAAGGGTAAACAGCCCCTGTCCTCGGTGCCCAAGGGGGCAGCCCCCACCCTCCTCAAGGCTGTTACCCCTGATGGACAGAAGGACGTTCTCTCAACACCAGAGGTCACTGTGGGGAGGCTGGAGGGAACCACAGCCAGGCCGTGCCCCGACCCCCACATCCAGGATCTACCAACACTAGACCCTCCCTGGGGGCTCCCAAGTTCTGAAAATCAGTGAGCCCAAGTCAGGGTCTCCACGTTCGTGCACGTAAGAGCCACACCACCACTGCTGCCTCAGCGTGGGCAGCGGGGGGTGGGCAGGACCGAGGGGTGGGACCCAGACTCCCAGCAGCCACCCACCACCTGCCTTTTCTACTTTGGCAAAAAAAAAAAAAAAAGTCCTGGAAGCCTCAAGACAACAAAGTAAACGTAGGAAATGGACAAGACAGCAGGCTGCGCCCAACGCCCACTCAGCAAGTCCATCCATGAGAGCCGCTGGCAGCCCCTCAGGGCCCCAGGAGCCGGTTTTCTCAAAGCAGCCCCAGTCCAGCCCGGCTGAAGACGGCTCTCCTGGGCTCCCCTCACCAGCTGCCCTGGCTTCCACGCTGGGAAGGCAGTTGGGGTACAGTTGGGGGAGGCACCCACTTGTTGAGAGATGGTAGAGGATGACACAGGGAAAGGTCATCCAAGAGGCTGCCACCGGGAGGAGCCACAGCCGCACCTGCTGGGACTGCAGCCAGCCAGCCTCGGACAGGTCCTGCCGAGGAGACAGCACAGACCGCGAGGCCAAAGGCACCTCCAGATGCAGCCGCTGCGTGAGACTGAATTCCACAGGGTGGGCACGCTTGGATCTGGATCTGGGTGACGGTTCTGTCTCCACAGACTGGGCACTGGGCAGCTTTAGGAACTGAGAGAGCTGAGATCAGGAGGCCAGGGGCTCAGCCAGCTGGTAGGAGCTGCCGAGACCCAGTGCCTGGAGCGATGGAGGAGGCGGGGTCGGTGTGGGTGGCACTGACGTCCTCCAGCATACACAGGCCTGGGGTGGCTCTTTGGACTGCGTCTGTCCACATGGTAGGACCTCCTGCCCGCTGAGGGGTGCAGAGAGGCCTCCAGGAGTTGCTTGGCAACAGGGCATCCCTGACCCGTCTGGCTGACGGGAAGCCACACACCTGCTGCCCCAGTCGGAAGCCCCCTACAGTGCTGGGTGAAAAGTCCACAGGCCCCTCCTGGCCTCCCCGCTGTTGGCCCAGAGTCACAGAAATCACTTCCACAAATTTGCAGAAACTCAACACCAGGACACAGACCCACCGCCCAACCTAGAAGAACAGGAACAATCTGAGGCCGCCCAGGCCTGGCGGCGAGAGGAGCAGAGTGGCAGTGGCTGCCGGCCGCAGCTCTGCAAGGTCAGCACAAAGGCAAGACACGGTGGGGAGAGGACGGGAGCCTTCCAGCGCATCGCAGGGCGGAGGCGGCACTGCGGCAGGGCGTGGCTAGTTCCTCAAGGCGGCCAACCTGGAAACCAACAACGGGACTTAGGTCATGGCCAGGGAAGGGCGGCCTCTGACCCCCGCGTGCTCCCAGTAAGGTGCCGCCTCCAGCTGGAGCGCAGCGGCCCGATTACTCCTCGGTGCCAGCTTTTCAAGCTGTCCTGACGTGAGAGACGTGCACTGTCCCACTCGTACCTGTTCCATGAGGAAGGGCGCACTGCAGACACTTGTGTGAGCGCCATGCCCCACGCCAGCCACAGCAGGATAGGCAGCAGCGGGGAGGCTCAGCTCTGGGATGGCCGTGGCTGGGGCCCGAGTCCAGAGCGGTGCTCCCGGATCGGAGCCTCAGTCTAAGCTCTCCTCTAGCCTCTGACCCACAACCCTGTGCCGTCCCATAGCTGCAGAGTATGGGGCTGGTGACACAGCATCTCAGGGAGAGACCCTACCTCCGGGACAGCTGGTCTTCCTGGCTGCGCACAGAGCTCTCGCCCACAGCAGAGGCACCCTCAGGCAGCTGGCTGAGCTGGTCCAGCACCTCCAGGCCGTTCTCTTCGGCAATCTGCACGATGAGGCTGTCCACCTGCTCCTGCGGCGTGGTCAGGGTGGTGGCCGAGCTCATGGAGTCCTCCATCACCTGGGGACAGGGGCATGCTCTGGACACGGGTGGGGCCCAGGCCCACGGAGCCCCACACAGCCTCACGATGGCCTGACCACACTTGTCATTCCCTCCCACAGCCACCTTCGTGCCCTGTTCTCTCAGTGACTCTGTCTCAGCTTCCTGCCGCTACACCCGCCCCGGCCTCTGAGCGTGCCGTGCCTGCTGCCTCGGCAAACCCTTCTGCCCGTCTGCATGCCTGTTTGCCGTCTGAGCTCCCCACAAGGAGCCAGGTGCCTGCAGAAGGTTCCTGCCGCGCTGCCCCTACCACCTCTCCAGGTCCTGGCAGGGCCCAGCACAGACGATGCTTGGTGACCTCAGGGAGCCACCACGTGTGCAGAGACGGCACATCCGCCTGTGAGCCACCCTCCCATGAGCTGCCCCTCCTTGTCCCTCCATATCCCCGAGGTCGGGGCTACCTACCGACGTGTGGACGTCCAGGTTCTGCACCTGCTGCTCAAACCTGTCCATCACCGAGGAGACCTTCTGCAGGTCCATGGTGCTCAGGGCCTTGTCCAGGGCTTTGGTCACCTGGGCCATGTTCTTGGTCACCTGAGACAGGAGAGGGTGCAGGAGGGACAGGATGAAAGGCAAGCGGTGCTCACACCAGGAGCGGAGAGCTGGGGCATCCCAACGCCAACCCACAAACCCCAGCTCTGGTCCTAAGGAGCCCCAGTGTGGGGCCACCGGAGAAAGGGCTGCCGCCGTGGGGTCTTCAGGACCGCTGTGCTCTGCTGGCCCACTCACTGTGTGAAGGAAATGCCCTAGAAAGAGCAAAGGCCCCGCTGTGACGTCCCCTGCCCCAGCAGATGAGCCCGGCCACGGAGGCCCTGCATCTTGTGGGAGTTTGCCAAGTCCAAGACCTGGCCAGGCGCAGTGAGTGGTTCACCCCCTAATTCCAGCACTTTGGGAGGCTGAGGTCAGAGAATTGCTTGAGGCCAGTTTTGAGACCAGTCTAGCCAACATAGAGACCCTGTCTCTACTAAAAAATGAAAAATCAGCCAGGCATGGTGGTTGATGCCTGTGGTCCCAGTTACTTGGGAGGCTGAGGCAGGAGGATCACTTCAGCCCAGGGGGTTGAGGCTGCAGTGAGCTGTAACTGTACCACTGCACTCCAGCCTGGGTGATAGAGCGAGACAGTCTCTTAAAAAAAAAGGCCAAGGCCTATGAGGAGGCCCTTCCTGGGGCATTAGTGGAAGCTCAGGTGCAGCCTCACCTGCATCTCTGCCGGCACTTCCTGCCCCGTACTGATCCAGTGTCCTTAACTCTGAGCTGCCCCAGATCCAGACCGCAGAGGCTATCCCTGCCTCAGCCAGCAGAAGCCGCCCCTCGGGCACCAGGTCCCGCCTCAGCCAGCAGAAGCCGCCCCCCCGGGCACCAGGTCCCGCCTCAGCCAGCAGAAGCCGCCCCCCGGGCACCAGGTCCCAACACTCACCCCCTTCATGGTCACAGCCGTCTGCACCTTGGAGGCCACCGCGTCTACACGGGACGCCATTCGAAGCCAGTTCACACCTTCGTTCTTCTTGCGGATGGCGTTCTCGGCATACACACGGGCACACTCTACATTTTTCTGCTGAAGGGCCTGAAACCCGGGGAAAAGCAGCTGGAAGAACTTGGTGGTGCTTGTGCCTGCAGCTAGCAGCCCAGTGGTGAGCTCTCCCGGACACCACAGGCCACAGTGGGTAGGTCTCTCCAGTCCTCCCCCATGTCTTCACCAGAAATGTCTGAGCTAAAAATGCAGATGCCCAGGCCCCAGCCCAGCCCCCCCATGCAGGCTTCTGCTCCCCCCGGCACCCACCCCCAGCAGTCCACGGGGCATAGCCGGCGGCACTGAGAGCCTGTGGAAGGCAGCTCTCCAGCTCCTTGGTGCCTGGGAGCCTGGCTGTGGGTGAAGTTACCGAAGTCCAATACCCTGGGACTGACTTAGAGATGGAGTCTCACTCTGCGGCCCAGGCTGGAGCGCAATGGTGCGATCTCGGCTCACTGCAACCTCTGCCTCCTGGGTTCAGGCCATTCTCCTGCCTCAGCCTCCCAAGTAGTTGGGATTACAGGTGCTCCCACCACACCTGGCTAATTTTTGAAATTTTATTGGAGACGGGGATTAACCATGTCGGCCAGGCTGGTCTCAAACTCCTGACCTCAGGTGATCCACCTGTCTTGACCTCCCAAAGTGCTGGGATTACAGGCATAAGCACCACGCATGGCCTAGATCCCACCTTTCCTTCTGCCCTGTCCATCATGGGGAGGGGACCCCTGTGAGCCTCCAGCCCCGTCCCACCCATGGGGGTGCAGCATCATACCTCTGCCCAGACCCTGATGCCCAAGGCACCAGCTCCATAGAAGAAGATAGCTAAAAATGATAGGAGAAGCCAGGTACCGTGGCTCATGCTTATAATCCCGGCACTTTGGGGCCAAGGTGGGAGCATCATTTGAGGCCAAGAGTTCAAGACTGGCCTGGCCAACATGGCGAAACCCTGTCTACAAGAAATACCAAGGTTAGATGGGTGCAAGCCTGTAATCCCAGCTACTCGTGAGGCTGAGGCATGAGAATCTCCTGGACCCGGGAGGTGGAGGCTGCAGTGAGATGAGATGGCACCACTGCACTCCAGCCTGGGTAGCAGAGCAAGGCTCCCTCTCATAAAAAAGAAATCATGGCGAGGATTAAATCATGATGTAGAAAGTGCCCTGCCCCTCCCCAAAAGGCATCAAACGAAACAGGAAACAAAAATGAGGGCAGAGGACAGAAGACCCAGAAGAGTCATGTCCCTCAGGCCCCGGGCCTCACCTTCTTCACTTTGGCCTGCTCTGCCTTGGAGTCCTTCTCCGCCTTCTTGGCCAGCTTCTCCAGCTGCTTCGCTGTGAACTGAGCAGAAACCCAGTGTCCTGGGTCAGACGTGCGGAGCCCAGCCCCTGCTCTCCACACCCACACCTGCGCCATGCAGGTTCCTAAGCACCCATCAGCCAGCCTGGGCCCAGCACGACAGGGAAGGCGTGAAGCCTGCGGGCGGCGAGAGATGGCACCAGCTCAAGGAGGATGCTGCCTGCTCTGCCTCAGGCTCTGTCTGGCTGGCCTCCAGTGTCTGTCCTCTCCATCAACACCCTCACCCAAGGCCACCTCCGAGCGGAAGGGTCAGAAGCGTCTCACTCTGGTCTCGACTCCTGCTTGTGGATGGCTTTTCAACGTAGAAGAAAACTCCTCTCAACCTACCCCCACGTCATAACACAGAATTCCAGGTAAAAACACACCTGAAAGTATTACCTTGAACAACGAATGCTGGGTATGCAGCGGGTTGCTGGGCAGCCCACGCAGCTGCCGGAACCTAACTGCTCTGCTGGCGCCACAGGGAAACAGGGCCTCTGGCAACCCACCTGGAGCCACAGATGCCCTGGTACTGGGTAGCCCTGCTTACCAGAGCGCCTCAGGGCTCAGGACACAAGCAGGCCTCAGGGGGTCACCCCTGTCCCCAGTGGTATCTGACAGGCCCACCGTGATGGGGGAACACCCCAAAGCTGCATCAGCAGCTCCTACAGTCACTCCTGCCTAGCAGCTCAGAACCAGCGACAAGGCAAGATAAAGCTGGCGGAGCAGCCAGGGGCACGTGCCCGGGAGATGCATAGCAGCCTGCCCTGGAACCACCACCCACGTAGGAGGGATACTCAGAAAGCTCAAAAAAGCCTCCTTCAAATGATCTCAAAGGATGAGTCCACATTTAAGTGTTAAGAAGTGCCCAGCGGAACGTCCAGGGCATAATTCCCAAGTTGTCTTTCTTAAAGACAACATTTGGTCTTTCACAGGCGAGCCTAAGGATCTGCCTCCACTTGGCCTGAGACAAGAAGAGAGCTAATATGTCACCAAGCCGGCTCGGCTCAGTGAGCCCCTCCTTGGTCAGCAGTCCGAGCCCTGTGTAGTGGTCACTCAACTGTTGGATCATCTGCCCGACTGTTTCTGTGGCTCTGAGTGCGTGCAGCTTAGACTGTCTGTCCTCACCAGAACAGGGCAGGATGAGCAGACTCAGTACATACCTTCAACTGGAACAGGGTATCTGCAAAGAAAGAGGGAATGGTTTGAGGATTTGGGAATGAGACATTACACTTCTAGCAAGCTGGACTCTTTAGGGCCCTTCTAGACACCAGCAGCTACAACAAACACATATACAGACACACCCACCTGGGGTCTGCAGGGAGTCCCCAAACAGAGGAGGCAGAACACAGATGAATGTGCCAGCCCCGGCCCCTTGCTAGCACAGGGCCAGCAAATGCAGACCCTCCCTACCGGTTTCCTTGCTGGGAACCTGAGGATGGCACCAGACAATCTCAAAGGGTCAGGTGAGGACAGAGGAGGCCACGGCCACGGTTAGAATCCAAAAGACGGAGGTTTATAATTAATGCCACTTTGCTCAGAGCCTTGCGATTCTTTCCCAATTTAAAAGTTCACCTGTAATCCCAGCACTCTGGGGGGCCAAGGCCAGTGGATCACTCGAGGTCAGGGGTTTCAGGGCAGCCTGGGCCAATTTAAAAGTTGGGTACCTGATAGTCTACTTTTTATGGACTTTTTTCCCCAAAGGTAAATGGATACAAATAGCAAGGTGCTAACTCTTAGGCATCAAAGAGCTGATTTCCACCAGGCACGGTGGCTCAAGCCTGTAATCACAGCACTTTGGGAGGCCGAGGCAGGCAGATCACTTGAGGTCAGGAGTTCAAGACCAGCCTCAGGAATACAGTCAGACCTCATCTCTATTAGAAAAAAAAAAAATGTTTGGCCAGGCATGGTGGCTCACACCTCTAATCTCAGCACTTTGGGAGGCTGAGGAGAGTGGATCATGAGGTCAGGGGTTCAAGACCAGCCTGGCTAAGATGGTGAAACCCTGTCTCTACTAAAAATACAAAAATTAGCCAGGCATGCTGGCAGTCGCCTGTAATCCCAGCTACTCAGGAGGCTGAGGCAGAGAACTGCTTGAACCCAGGAGGCGGAGGTTGCAGTGAGCTGAGATCACGCCACTGCTCTCCACCTCACTCTGTCGCCCAGGCTGGGGTGCAATGGTGTGATCTCCGCTCACTGCAACCTCCACCTCCTGGGTTCAAGCAATTCTCCTGCCTCAGCCTCCAGAGTAGCTGGGATGAAAAAAATATTTTTTAAAAAGTAGGATTGATCTCAATTCATTCAACTGCTAAATTTGGGGAGTGACCCTAATACCTGATTCCTGAAAGGGCTTTTACCACAGATTCCAGAATGAGGAAGTAGAACCTGTCAAAAGAATGAGGTCACTGAGCATTCACAAATGCAAATCAAAGCTCCAAGCTGAGACCTCCTGCCGTTACAATGAGCTCTGTGCAGGGTTCAGTCTCTCACCTGTGAAGGCAGGTATGGTCAAGGCCAAGTTCAATCTGTCATCTATCAGTGCAGGTGTTGTCAAGGCCAAGGTGATCTGTGACTCTGGGAAACGGCCAACTCAACCCAGGTGCACAATGCAGGCCAGGCGGGCCTTCCCGTCCAACTCGCTTCAGGGTGCTAGGGAGTGTGCCCCTCTCCACCTCAGCTTTCTCCTCTAGCCATGTGTGTGGCAGCACAAAAACTCAGCTAGGGCAAGATCTGACATAGGCTTGAGAAAAGTCTCCTCAAAATTGCTGAGTGAGCTGTGGAGGGAAAAGCCAGCTTTTTTTTTTTTTTTTTTTTTTTGAGACAGAGTCTTGCTCTGTCACCCAGGCTGTAGTGCAGTGGCACGATCTTGGCTCACTGCAACCTCTGCCTCCTGGGTTCAAGTGATTCTCCTACCTCAGCCTCCAGAGTAGCTGGGATTACAGGTGCCTGCCACCATGCCCAGCTAATTTTTGTATTTTTAGTAGAGTCGGGGTTTCACCATGTTGGCCAGGATGGTCTCACACTCCTGACCTCAGGTGATCCAACTACCTCAGCCTCCCAAAGTGCTGGGATTACAGGCGTGAGCCATCGCACCCAGCGTAGCCAGCATATTTTTTGTGAGGGGAGGTAAATGCTATCTTTCATCTTCTCTCTGAGGCAATTTGTAGAAAATTTCTACACATTTCCTTCATGATCATGACAGTGGTACTATAGCTTTTCAAACTTCAAAAAGTATTTTTAAAAGCCTGCCCATCGCACCCGCCCATCAGCATTTCAGCAAATGTAATACTTCATTCATGTTTTCAGGAAGAATCCTGTTCTTTGGTATCCCTGAGCACAGAGCAGGCCCCAGGTGGAGAAGGTCAGGACCAGGGCGTCCGACTGCCTGAGCTGCTTGCCCCACACTGGCTCCTGCTCAGATCTTTGTTTCCCCATCTGCAGAATGGACGCTTACAGGTCCTATGTCAAAGAGCTGCTGTGAGCAGCGCCTGGCACTTAGGGATCAGTTTTTGTCTGAGCTCTTCCGATTTGTCGTGATGCTGTTTGGGGGCAGGGGATGCAACTGTCACTTTTTCTTGTGCCCTATGACCCGACATTACAGGGCCCAAAAGGCTGAACAGGCATGCTGCCAGTTCCCTGTACCGAACTGGTGGGGAAGGGTGCCTGATGCTGAGGAGTGCCAGGAGCCAGGGGAAGGGGAGCAGTCGACAGAGGTAAGGGTCTTGGGTCAGTGGTGAAGGGATGAGGTCCGGGGTAAGAGGTCCCCGGTCGAGGGTCTAGGTCTGGGAGAAGGGGTTCCGGATCGGAGGTCGAGGGCCAGGGAAGGGGTCCCGGTTCGGGGGTCGGGGCCCGGGGAAAGGATCCCGGGTTGGGGGTTGGGGGTTGGGGGCTGGGGAAGGAGACCCGGTCTGTGGTCGAGGCCCAGGAGAAGGGGTTCGGGTGGGGATCGAGACCCGGGAGAAGGGGTCCGGGGTCGGTGGTCGAGGCCCCGGGGAAGGGGTCCCGGGTCAGTGGCCGGGGGCGAGGCCCAGGAGAAAGGGTCCGGGTCGGGGATCGGCGATGAAGGCCTGGAAGAAGGGGTCCCGGGGCGGTGGTCGAGGCCCCGGGGAAGGGGCTCCGGGTCGGGGATCGAGGGTCGAGGCCCGGGAGCCCTCCCGAGCCCCGCCCGCGGCCTCAGGTGGGCGGAGCCCGCACCAGTGGGAGAACCGGCCCTGCCCCGCGCTATTTCCCGGAGGGCGGCCACGACCTCTTACCGTCCATGACCACAATGAGAGGGGCAACACTCGGAGAGGGGGAGGGGACGCGAACTCCGGGTGGCGTCAGGTCCCGGCGGCGATTGAACCGACCAAGCTGCGCCCGGCAGGGACTTCCGGGGTCACTGCCCCGCTTCCGGGCGCACGGGCTGCTCTCGCGAGAGGATGAGGCGGGCCCCGCGGGAGGGGCGGGGCGGGGCTACGCTGCGCGCGGTTGTCATGGTGATGCGCGCCGCGGACGCCAGGGCCCTCTGTGAGTCGCTCCGGGCTGCGCTGCCACTAAGGTGCGGGGACTCGGGTCTGCGCCCGCGGGGGCGGTGAGCTCGCCTATGGGCCTTTCCAAAAGCAAAGAGAAACCCCGGAAAGGTAAAGGGGGCGCCGGCGCTGGGCTCCCCGCCTCTCCGCCCCTCGGAGCGGCCCAGGGCGAGGCTGGGCGGGGCGGCGCGAGCGCGGACCGTTCGTGGCCCGGGGTCCGCCGACGACGGCGCATTTGGTGTTTTGCCGCCCGAGGCGGAGACGGAAACGGAGCGACTCGAGACTTTGAAGCTTGTTCTGGACCCAGGCGGGCGCCTGAAGACGACGGGACCCGCCGTCCTGGATTCCGTAAGTCCCGGCTCTGACGCGTGGTCCGTACGTTTCAGGTGAGGAGCAGACGGCGCCGCCCAGCTGTTCCGCCCCCGGGGGCGCGGAGCGGGCGATGGAGAGGCCGGTCCCGGAACCCAGGCGGGCAGAGCGGGGGTCGGAGCGGCCTGCGGACGGCCCGCACCCGGGGCCCAGGACAGCGCGGCGCCCGCCGGAAGGTAGGACGCGCCGGGAGGGAGCGCAGCTGCTGGGGCCGCTCCCGACACGCTGCCGGGTGGACGCTGGCGGCGGGCGCGGGCTGTGCGGGTGAGGCCGGTTTGATAGGAGCTTTACGTGGGAGGTGAATGACCCGCGTTCGTGGTTTGTGGAGGTGACTTCCCGAGGGACGCGGGCTTCCCAGGCGCCCCGCGCCTCACCCGAGGTTCTCCCGGGGCGGGTCCGCTGCTGCCGCCGAGCGCCCCCCTCCCGCGCCCTGGGGCAGAGCCGTGGGAAGCCGTCCCGGCCGAGCGCGTGGTGGAGGGTGACCGAGCACGTGGACCCCGGGCCACGGCGGCTGCGACCAGGCCTGTGGTGTGTGGGGGGAGGATGAGGCCCCAGAAGTCAGAGGAGACTAGAACACAGTTTCCCGTCAGTTTTGCCACATGGCTTGGGGAGCTCGAACTGTGAAGTGTTTTAAAGAGCAGAGGGTGGCCGGCTGCGGTGGCTCATGCTTGTAATCCCAGCACTTTGGGAGGCTGAGGCGGGTGGATCACTTGAGGTCAGGAGTTCGAGACCAGCCTGACCAAGATGGTGAAACCTCGTCTCTACTAAAAATACAAAGAAGTTAGCCGGGCATGGTGGCAGGCGCCTGTAACTGGGAGGCTGAGGAAGGAGAATCACTTGAACCGTGGAGGCGGAGCTTGCAGTGAGCCGAGATCGCACCACTGCACTCCAGCCTGGGCAACAGCGAGATACCATCTCAAAAAAAAAAAAAAAAAAAAAAGCAGGTGCTGCCTGGCGAAGTTGTTCACACCTGTTGTCCCAGCTACTTGGGAGGCTGAGGTGGGAGGATCTTTTGAGCCCAGGAGTTCAAGACCAGTTTGGGCACCATAGTGAGACCTTGTCTCTGCAAAAAATGAATATATAAAAGTAAGGCCAGGGCCGCATGATGTGCTGTGTTACCAGTAGGGGCAAGTCCCCAGGAGGGTGGTCCCTTCACAGGCCCCTTGCTGTGGTCTACTAGGAAGCAGCGAGGCAGTGCAGCAGGAATTCCAGAACCTGCAGAGCCTGCCATCTGAGGAGATTCGGGGCCTGTGCCAGGAAGAGTTGTTTCCATTTCATGACAAGAGCGAAGCCCTCATGGGTCAGACAAGAAAGAATGACAGGGATGACTGGCCTGCTAGGCAGAGGATCTGGGCCTGTGCTGGTTCAGACTGGCACGCTTGTGGGATCAAGCGCTGGAAGGAAGAGGCTCCGGACCTTGGATTTGGAAGAAAGGCATGGATTTGAATCCCCAGCTTCAGAACCCCTCACTGGAGGGTGGAAGTCTGCAGGAATAGCATCACCCTAGGACGGCGGTTTGAAAATGCTACCTGTCTCTCAGGGTGCTTTTAGCTGAAAGTTGCAGAACAGCCAAGTAAACTGAGCTTTAACACGGGGATTTAATGTGTCACAAATGAAGGGTCAGAGTCAGGGTTTCTGGGGTGCCTTGCTTATTAGCACAGCAGTGACATCAGGGGCTTTGCAGGCCTCCTTTCTGCCATCCTCAGTGTCAGGGATGTCTTCCTCCACAGCCCCTGAGGACTGTAGAGCTCCCATGTGCAGGCAGGCTTGCATCTACTCCAAGAGGTGTTGGTCTTTGCCTTATGTTAGCAAGGAAACCTTTCCAGGAAGGCTTTGCCTGCCCAGCCTCTCTAGGATGCACTCAACTTGGCCGGTTCACCAGGGGTGGAGGGAGCTGTGAAGCTCAGAAACGCGCAGGACCTCTGTCAGCAGCGCAAGTAGGGAAGGGCCCCAGCAGTGTCTGTCACACCACACGCAGTGACTGCCTGAGTGAGTGAAGTGTGTGTGTTCTCCACGTGGTGACTGCCTGAGTGAAGTCTATGTATTCTCCATGCAGTGACTGGCTGAGTGAGTGAAGTGTGTGTGTTCTCCACACAGTGACGGGCTCAGTGAGTGAAGTGTGTGTGTTCTGCATGCAGTGACTGGCTGAGTGAAGTCTATGTATTCGCCACGCAGTGACATCCTGAGTGACATGTACATGTTCAATGACAGGCTGACTGACAGTGAGGAGCAGGAGCAGGCTACTTACTTCGTTGCCACACTGTAAAGGAGCCACCAAGATGGGACAATGAGGATAGGCAGAGGAAGGATGAGCCATATTGCAATTCCCTTTAGATAAAATGGCCAGAAAAGATACACTTAGCAGAGCTGAGAGCTGGCCACCACTGAGCACAGGGCACTTGAGGGGTGATATAAATGCTTTCAAACCTGAACCTGAACCTGGGAAGCCCTGTAGCTAGCAGTCCTGGTCCCTTAGCACTTCCAAACCAGGAGCCATACTTGTGAGTGAACAAGCCATCAGCGATTCCATGCTCTGGCTGGAGTATTGAGTCTTCACAGCTTGGGCTGTGCACCTCGGGCAGCCAGCATCAGCATCCACTCCCAAGAGCCACCCTGGACATCTCAATGAGTATTCAGATGCCTGCAACCGCCTGGGCAACCACAGGTGAACCTGTCCCACCAAACCTGTCCTGAATGCATAAAATCATGAGAAGAGAAAATCATTGTTTTAAGAAAATCGTTGCTAAGGCTTAGGGTAAGTTGCTGTGAAGCAGTAGTAACCAGAACAGAGGGGCTAAGTGACGAAGACGAAGTTTGGCCGTAAGTTAATCTTTGTGGCAGCTGTTGGGATATTGATGTGGTCTGGCTGTGCCCTCACCCAAATCTTATCTTAAATTCCCACATGTTGTGGGAGGAACCGGGTTGGAGGTAACTGAATTATGGGGGCAGGTCTTTCCTAAGCTATTCTCATGATGGTGAATGAGTCTCATGAGACGTGACGGTACACAACCTCTCTCTCTGCCTTTTGCCGTCCATGTAAGATGTGACTTGCTCCTCCTTGCCTTCTGCTGTGATTGCGATGCCTCCCCAGCCATGTGGAACTGTAAGTCCATTAAATCTTTTTCCTGTATAAATTACTCAGTCTCTGGTGTCTTTCTTAACAGCATGAAAACGGACTGATACAGATACATTATACCGTTATCGCTAGTACTTCTGTATATGCTTAAATTTTTGCGTTACAAAATTTGCAAACATTATAGAGATTAACATGTCACAGATTTACAGTCAGCTTATTCCAGAATGTTGGAAATTCTGCCACAAATAAAGAACTTGATAAAAAGGAGGGGAATGTTAGAAGGAAACCCTAAGGACCTGGGACCTAGGCTTAGTCACTCCTGAAACAGTCATATTGAGTATTTGATGATCAGTCATTGTGTGGCAATGCTATTGAAGTTATGCCAAAACAAAATCCCTATCTGATCAAAGAGATATGCTGCAACATTTATGGGTAAAAACATATGTCTGAAATCTGCTTAAAGATATTCAGGAGACTGGGCTCCATGGCTCCCACCTGTAATCCCAGCACTTTGGGAGGCCAGCACGAGTGGATCACTTGAGGTCAGGAGTTCGAGAGCAGCCTTGCCAACATGGTGAAACCCTGTCTCTACTAAACATACAGAAATATTAGCTGGGCATAGTGGTGTGCACCTGTAATTCCAACTACTTGGGAGGCTGAGGCAGGAAAATGCTTGAACCCAGGAGGCAGAGGTTGCAGTGAGCCAGGATCATGCCACCGCACTCCATTCTGGGTGACAGAGCAAGACTCTAAAAAAAAAAAAAAAAGGAATTAAAAACCCGGGTGTGGTGGCTCACGCCTGTAATCCAAGCACATTGGAGGTCAAGGTGGGCAGATCACCTGAGGTCGGGAGTTCAAGACCAGCCTGACCAACATGGTGAAACCCCGTTTTTATTTATAAAAATAAAAAATTTAAGAAAAGGGAAAAAAAATGAAGATAGAAAAAGGTAAAATACTGACCAAAGCTGAGTGCTGCAGAAATGCAGGTGCTCATTATACTATGTGTTTGAACACTTTATTTAGTAATTTATTTATTTTTGCGATGGACTTTCGCAGTTGTTGCCCAGGCTGTAGTGCAGTGGTGCGATCTCTCCTCTCGGCTCACTGCAGTCTCTGCCTCCTGAGTTCGAGTGATTCTCCTGCCTCAGCCTCCTGAGTAGCTGGGATTATAGGTGCCCGCCACCACACCTGGCTAAATTTTTTTTTTCCTATTTTTAGTAGAGGTGGGGTTTCGCCATGTTGGCCAGGCTGGCCTGGAACTCCTGGCCTCAGGTGATCTGCTAACCTCAGACTCACAAGTGCTGGGATTACAGGTGTGAGCCACCGCACCCAGCATGTTTGAACACTTTATAACACTTTCATGAAGGTACAGTATGCTGAATTGCAAGAGAATTTTGAAAAAGTAGAGAAATGGAACACCTCTGTCAGCCATTGAAAAATATGCTGAGTGAGAAAGTCATTCGCAGAAAGTCACATGCTGTATGATTCCATTTCTATGGCAAGATTATAGACATGGAGGACAGATCGTTGGTCATCAGGGGTTTAGGGTTGGGGTGGGGAGTGGGTGTGTCTGTGAAGCGGCAGCAGGAGGGAGATTGGAATATTGGTTGTGCTGGTGGCAGTTGATTAAATGGTGTAGGTTTGCCATTTCCTCATATCAAGAATAATACTATAGTTACATAAAATGTTAGCTCTGGGGGCCAAGCGTGGTGGCTCATGCCTGTAACCCCAGGACTTTGGGAGGCCGAGGTGGGCAGATCCCCTGAGGTCAGGAGTTCTATAGCAGCCTGACCAACATGGTGAAACCCCATCTCTACTAAAAGTACAAGAATTAGCTGGGTCTTGGTAGTCTGAGCTACTCGGGAGATTGAGGCAGGAGAATCGCTTGAACCGGGAAGGCGGAGGTTGCAGTGAGCCGAGATTGTACCACTGCATTCCAGCCTGGGCAACAGAGCAAGACCTCATCACAAATACATAAAAATAAAATAAATGTTACCTTTGGGGAAAACTGGGTGAAGGGTACATGGGGCCGCTCTATACTAATTTGTAAACTTTCTGTGAATTTATAGTTATTTAAAATTAAAAATATATCCATTTATAATAAAATGTAGTTCCTGTGTGTAAAAAAAAAAAAAAAGCAGATAATGAAATAGAAAATATGGACAAGAATAGGTCCCTACTGAGTATATATCTCTATGTGTGTATAATTAATATATGATAAAACTAATACCAAAAATAAATGGGAAAAGCAGGGATTCTGTAGTAGATGATGCTAGGAAAATTGGCTTCAAGGGAAACAAATTGGATTGTAATCTCTTGCCACATACCGAGATCAATTCCAGATTGAGAACAGTGAATAGACCAGATGCAGTGGCTCACTCGTCATCTCAGCACTTAGGGAGGCCTAGGCAGGCAGGTCACTTGAGCCCAGAAGTTCAAGACCAGCCTGGGCAGCATGGTCAAACCCAGTTTTTACAAAAAATACAAAAATTAGCTAGGTGTGGTGGAGCGTGCCTGTAAGCCCAGCTTCTCAGGGGGCTGAGACAGCAGGATCCCTTGCCCCAAGGTCAAGGCTGCACTGTGCCAAGTTTGCACCACTGCCCTCCAGCCAAGGTGGCAGAGTAAAGACGCTGTTTCAAAAAAAAAAAAAGTGAATAGAAAAAATGTAAATATTAATCTGATTTCTCAATGAGGAACACCTTTCTAGGCTTCCAAGCAGGAAAGACAGTGCAGATATTAAATAATTTGACTATGTTGAGATGTTAAACAGCTCTCCGAACACTATAAACAATTGTAAAGCTCAAAAATAAACTTAGATCTCAGAGAGGCCAAAGAATATCCTGCTGGCTATGGATGAGGGCTCTGACACAGTGTGGAGGCCCACATCTTCCTGGCAGGCGGTTGGGTGACGAGGTGACAGGACTCTAGGACAGCCTGCACCATCCCTGCCCCGGTAAACAGCTCTGTGTCACCCTCCCCTCCAGTGTGGATGAAATGAGGAAGAGGTAGGTGTGTCACTCCTGAAATTACTCATTCATCCATTGAGTTTGACGTGATCAAATTGAGAGATGATCCTGGGTGAGCCTTACCTGAGGAGGGAAGCTGGATGGGAAAAGTGTCAGAGGCTTTAGGCCACTGCAAGCTTCAAGCAGGCACCTTCCAAAGCCAGCAAGAAAATGGGAGCTTCATTTCTTGAACCACGAATACATTCTACCTGCAACCTGAAGGAGCTTATAAGAGGACCCTCTGGTTCCTCATGAGAATGTAGCCCAGCTGGCACTGGAGTTCATGAGCCGCAGCCATGCCGCACCAGGACCCCTGACTGTGAGCAATGAGATGGCCAATGGGTGTGCTGATTGCAGCTGCTGAACTAAGCTGGCACTGGAGTTCATGAGCCGCAGCCATGCCGCACCAGGACCCCTGACTGTGAGCAATGAGATGGCCAATGGATGTGCTGATTACAGCTGCTGAACTGAGCTGGCACTGGAGTTCATGAGCCGCAGCCATGCCGCACCAGGACCCCTGACTGTGAGCAATGAGATGGCCAATGGGTGTGCTGATTGCAGCTGCTGAACTGAGCTCGCACTGGAGTTCATCAGCCCCAGCCATGCCGCACCAGGACCCCTGACTGTGAGCAATGAGATGGCCAATGGGTGTGCTGATTGCAGCTGCTGAGCTGAGCTGGCACTGGAGTTCATGAGCCGCAGCCATGCCACACCAGGACCCCTGACTGTGAGCAATGAGATGGCCAATGGGTGTGCTGATTGCAGCTGCTGAGCTGAGCTGGCACTGGAGTTCATGAGCCGCAGCCATGCCACACCAGGACTCCTGACCGTAAGCAATGAGATGGCCAATGGGTGCGCTGATTGAGCTGCTGAGTTTGTGGTAGTTTATTTTGCAGCGACAGAAATATACGTAATACTATCAGGAACGCTGAGTAGAGTCACATTTCCTTTTTTTCTTTCTATTTCGTTTTTGAGACATTCTCACCCAGGCTGGGGTGCAGTGGCATAATCTCAGCTCACTGCAACCTTGACCTCCTGGGCTCAAACGATTCTCCCATCTCAACTCCCTGAGTAGCTGGGGCCACAGTGAACACCACCACACCCAACTCTTCAAAATTTTTGTATTTTTTTTAGAGTTGGGGTTTCATCATGTTGCACAGGCTGGTCTCGAACTCCTGAACCCAAGCAGTCTGCCACTTCAGCCTCCCAAAGTGCTCGGATGTTGGGTGTGAGCCACCGCGCCTAGCCCAAGATTCACATTTCTTTTTTTTTCTTTTTCTTTTTTTGAGATGGAGTCTCACTCTGTCACAAGGCTGGAGTGCAGTTGCTCGATCTCAGCCCACTGCAACCTCCTCCTCCTGTGTTCAAGGGATTCTCCTGCCTCAGCCTCCCGAGTCACTGGGACTGCAGGCATGTGCCACCACGCCCTGCTGATTTTTGTATTTTTAGTAGAGATGGGGCTTCACCATGTTGGCCAGGATGGTCTCGATTTCTTGACCTTGTGATCCACCTGCCTCAGCCTCCCGAAGTGCTGGGATTTCAGGCATGAGCCACCACACCCAGCCCAAGGTTCACATTTCTAAATGAAGAAACTTTAGCCCCTGAGGAAGATAAAAGACTCTTGTTTTAGACTAGAAAATTTCAGTAGAGTAAATATATTAACCTTTGCCAAATCGATCAACACCAAATCAAAACACAACAGGTCTTTTGGGAATCACAGCAGATTATTCAGAGGTTCAACTAAAGAATATAAATGAGCCCTAATGTCTGGGGAAGAAAAAGAAGAGAAAAAAATAAAAGTGAGGCCAGGTGCAGTGATTCATGCCTATAACCCCAACACTTTGGGATGCCAAGGTGGCCAGACCACTTGAGGTCAGGAGTTCAAGACCAGCCTGGGCAACATAGTGAAATCTGTCTCTACTAAACAAAAATTAGCTGAGCGTGGTGTGGGGTGACTGTAGTCCCAGCTGCTGGGGAAGCTGGGGCAGGAGAATCACTTAAACCTGGGAGGCAGAGGTTGCGGTGAGCTGAGATCGCACCACTTTACTCCGTCCGGGGGGCCAAAAGTGATCCTCCATCTCAAAATAAGGAATAAAAATGAAAGAGCAACATGAAACATCTGGAAAAGCAGAGGCATGAGTGGGGTGGACCCTCTGATACTCAAGTGGGTTCGAGTAAAACAGGTCCTGGAACAGATGGAGCAAGGGGCAGAGCATAGTGCTCACATCACGTAGGAGTTGGCAGTGATGCATTGTAGGGTTCTGTGAGCCGCTGCCGGCTGGTGCGGAGACGAGAAATAGTAGAAATAAAAGACACAGAACACAGAGATCGAGAAAATAGAGTTTGGGCTTGGGGCCCACTGCTACCCAGATCGCGGAGACCGGTAGTGGCCCCAAACGCCTAGACACTCTCAGTTTTACTGAGTTGCAAATCCAGGGGCAGGGTAGGTAGGGCGTGGTCTTGGTGGTTGGAGACTAGGGGGAGGGTGGATGGGGCGTGGCAGTGATACAGTCAGGTACATCACGTGTCATTCAGGTAGAGGCTCAGGAATTTCTGGCACCTGAAGTGAGGTAAGGAGCATAAGGCATCAGCACTTTTTCCATACTTACCAAGAAAGAACTACAACATTAAGATTTATGTTACTATCACTGATTATCTTTTCTAAGAAAAAAGGAACCAAGTGCAGAAGCAGAACATGAGAGTGGACATGGAACGTGACCACCGAAGCACAGCATCACCTAGAGACAGTTAAGTCCCCGGATGTCTGCGAGCTCCCTGACAGCCGTCGGGCCTTACCACAGGAGCTTGGAGAAGCGGAGTTTTCTCCAGACTTCCCTAGGAAGGAGATGTCTCGGCCATTGTGGACATCTCCTTCCCTGGCTGGCTAAACAGCGGGTGCCTTCCCAGTGCTGGCGCTGCCCCACAGCCGAGGCGTCCTCCAGCAGCCCTTATGCGGGTGTGACCGAGGGCTCAGAGCATCTTGCCTTAGTGTCATTCATTTCAGTGTCACCCCAGCTTCACACTTCCCACCCGAGAGGCATTAGTAAAGGAATTAAGATCACCTGTGAATAACTAAGATCACATAGGAATAACTAATTACTATGTTATATTTCTAATTACTTTTTTCTTCATTATTTATATGGAAATAGGCTGAGGCCTTTTGCTCCTGCCTGGGTGCTTATGGGATCTCCCCCTGCAATGCACCACGTCGGCTGCATGGGAAACGTGGACGGTACTGGGCAGCTGACTTGCTAATGTAGAAAACGAGGCTTAACACTAGTACCTCGGCCAAGCGCACTGGCTCACGCCTGTGGTCCCAGCACTTTGGGAGGCTGAGGCAGACGGATCGCTTGAGTTTGAGACCAGCCTGACCAACGTGGTGAAACCCCGTCTCTACTGAAAATACAAAAATTAGCTGGGCATGGTGATAGGCATCTAGTAGTAGTCCCAGATACTCGGGAGGCTGAGGCAGAGAATTGCTTGAACCCTGGAGGCGGAGGTTGCAGTGAGTTGAGAGCCAGCCACTGCACTCCAGCCTGGGCGACACAGCAAGACCCTGCCTCAAAACAAAGAAACAAATAAAACAACTTAAATGTAGGATCCCTTGAGCCCAGGAGGAGGTCAAGGTGGCAGTGAGCTTTGATTGCACCACTGTACTCTAGCCTAGAAAACAGAGCAAGACTATGTCTCAAAAACAAGCCTGGGCAACATAGTGAGACCTTGTCTCTACGAAAAAACAATTTTTAAATGGGGAGGGAGGATCACTTGAGCCTAGGTGGGTGGGGCTGTGGTGAGTCTTGGTCAGGCCGCCAGCCAGCTCTGTGGCCACAGCGCCTCTGCTTGGGTTTTGCTGACGCCTGTTGCACTTGTACTGCTCACTCGGCCCAGCAGGCTGCACTCAGCTCACACTGGCTCAGATCCCACACCTGCCAAGGGCGAGCCAGGCATAGAACAGCGAGTGGTGTGTGCGTGAGTAAGTGTGGGGTCCAGCCACCATGCACAGCCGGGCACAGGCTTGGGGTGGGCAGCTACAGATGCCAGCATAGGTGCTGGCTCTGTGCGAGGCTGTGGCTGGACCAGGTGTTCCACATGTGGCTTCTGCTGCAGGCACCACATATGAATGGGGAGAATGCAGTGGCACCCAAGAGATTGGAGATGCCAGGAGCTACAGAGCCCCAAAGAGGGTATCAGCCCTGGCCTCCCTAAATGGCCGCAGCTCTTCTCTCCTTGTCGCCTGCAACGTGGCAAATGGAGGGGAGGAGGGCGTGTTTCAGCCCTGTTTGTCACAGCTCTTTCAGTCCTGCCATTTGGCGGGTCCCAAGTTCTTGTCCCCCTCCAGGAAGAATCAGGTACGTGGACAACTGGCGGGTGAGACAGGTGGAGAGGAGCTTCACTGAGCGACAGAACAGTTCTCAGGAGACCCAATGTGGGTAACTCCTTTCCACAGGCAGGTTATCCGATGAGTGTCCAACTTTCAGCAGAGCGGGGACCCAGATTGGTTAGCTGCTTTCTGCCGGCAGGTTATCCCAGTGATTTGAGGAGCTCCTTCCCCCACAGCTGGTCATCCTGACGTCTCTGTGAGTCTGGCCAAGTCCAGTATTTTTATGGGCTTCAGAAGGGAGGAAGCACCTGCTGACTGGTCCATGGGCAGCCATTGGTGGGCAAAAAAAAGCACCGTAAATTCTCCTTCTGAGCCCCACACTCCACCCAGAACTGAGTCCAGACCCCAGGCTTGAAGCTGTCCCTGGCTTGAAGATGGGGCTTCATCAGGGACCTGCCCCTGTCTACCCAAGAGCCTGTCTGCCTCCTGTCGCCATCAGCCGTGTTGTCCATGGTGCCCAGGCTGTTGTGCTGAGGGATGCCTGCAGGCTCAGACCGAGCTGCCCTCAGGCCCCCCTTACCTTCCCCATGCTGGCCAGTATCTGAAGTCCAGAGGGACTCAAAATGGCAGGGGCCTTGCTTATCAGCACTGCCTTGAGTGTATGCACACCCACCCAGGTTGCAACAGTGCCTGGGCTTGGCCTCAGCTTTGCTCTGAAATTGGAGAGGGCAGTGGGAGCCAGGAGAGGCCAGATGGGGGAGCAGGCACTTCTGAGTCAGCAGAGGTTGGAGGACTTCCCAGGCCCTCAGAACACAGGGATGCCCGGGGCCACAGCTGTAGCTGGGAGGGGCTCCTGCCCCACCAACTTGGGAGTGGTGGAGCTCCCACCTGCTCCTGGTTCCTGCAGTTTCCAGCCACGCTTTGTCCACCGCAGGTGGCGACCTCACAGCAGCTGCTCCAGGTGGCTACCCCTGCCCTCACTGCCTGGGTGACCAGAGTGACTCAAACAAAAACAAAAACGGAAAATGGGCAAATGTTTTTATAAGTTTGAAATAGGGAACCTCTTTCTCAGTTCATAATCTCTTTGTGGAAAGGTAAATTGATATAATCTTTTTTTTTTTTCTGAGACAGAGTCTTACTATGTTGCCAGGCTGGAGTGCAGTGGTGTGCTCTCCCCGCGTCTGGCCAGCAGGTGACTTGGCCTGTCTGTATCTCAGTTTTGTCTGTGAAATATGGGTCATCAAGGACCTATACCTAAAGCTGCTATGTGACATTATTCACTGTTCTGGGGCTCAGAACAGGCATGCAGTAGAAACCAGCACTGTCAGCCAGGCACAGTGGCTCACACCTATAATCCCAGCACTTTGGGAGGCCAAGGCAGGCAGATCATGAAGTCAAGAGATTGAGACCATCCTGGCCAACATGGTGAAACCCCATCTCTATTTTAAAAAAAAAATGCAAAAAGTAGCTGAGCATGGTGGTGCGCACCTGTAGTCCCAGATACTTGGGAGGCTGAAGCAGGAGAATCACTTGAACCCAGGAGGCAGAGGTTGCAGTGAGCCAGGATCGTGCCTCTGCACACCAGTCTGGCAAAAGAGCAAGACTCCATCTCAAAAATAATACTAATAATAGTAAAATAATGAAAATAGGCCGGGCGTGGTGGCTCATGCCTGTAACCCCAGCCCTTTGGGAGGGCATTGTGGGCCGATCACCTGGGGTCAGGAGTTCAAGACCAGCTTGACCAAAATGGAGAAACCCGGTCTCTACTAAAAATACAAAATTAGCTGAGCGTGGTGGTACATTCCCGTGATTCCAGCTACTTGGGAGCCTGAGGCAGGAGAATCACTTGAACCTGGGAGGCAGAGGGTGCAGTGAGCTGAGATCGCACCATTGCGCTCCAGCCTGGGCAACAAGCGCGAAACTCCACCTCTAATAATAAAGCCGGCACTGTCATTGCCAGCTGTCCATCCCACCACGTATCCAGGTTTATGAGATACTAAGTGTCCCCACAAAGCAAGCTGTAAAACAACCTGACCGGTGTAGTTATGTTTTTTTGAAAAGGTGACTGTGTGAGTCCTCTGATTCCGTATTACAAATACGTGTGCAGAGAGCGAGCTCCACCCTGCTCTCCCAGATGCCTGAATGGCTGTGCCTAAGCTTGTAGCAGTGGCACTCCGGGAAGGGGCAGGTGGCAGGCCGGGAGAGCAGGTGGTGAGGAGCCCTTCTGCTTTTGCTCGATAGCATTCAGCAAGCTCAGTTTCACAGGTCTCCGGCATTCCTTGTAATCTTAACAAGTTTAAGAAAATGTGAGCAACATCAGAAATGTCCATTTCTAGAGCATTCTAATAGGTAAAGTTCTGTACAGAGGGCTTTACCAGGCTTAGAAACCTTTGGAGTGGTGATGGTGTCTCTAAAGCTGAGGCTCCGAGGCGGCTCCTGTCTGGACATGTGCCCTCACTCCTCCCTGTGCCAGTCACCCTGATGCCAGGCTGCACGCAGTCTTCACAGCGGAGAGTGGGAGTGTTTCTCTTGTTTTCTTCCCTGAAAAGAGGTGTCTGGCACCAGCAACCCTCGTGGCTGAGTTGCAAATCCGTTTAAGCTCTGGAATGTTCACGGACAGTTTTGATCACTTTTGGACTCCTGTTAACTATTTCTTCTGCTAACCAGAAATCTAATTCCTTTACTCTGACCAGTGGCAGGAGGCATCTGCATCATGGAAGGAGCTTTACACACATCTACTAAATGCCTGGATGTTTTTTCCTCTAGAGAAACCTGATGTAAAGCAAAAGTCCACCAGGAAGAAATTCATCATTCCGCATATTATCATCACTCGGGCCTCGAATGAGTCGCTAGTCAGCTACAGTTCCAGCGGAAGTGACGAGCAGAGAACCATCCGGGAACCTGAGGACTGGGGCCCCTACCGGCGACACAGGACCCCCAGTACAGCAGATGCCTATGATTTACATATCAAAAAATAAACGGACACCCTTGCATAGCACCCGTTACTCCCCATGATAGGTGTGTCAGGAACGGTGGCGTTGCCTGAGCAGAACGGCCACCCGCCCTCTGGGAAGCCACATTCCTCTTCCCCAGTGCTGTCCGGGAGGGTCGTACCAGGGCCACCCCAACCCTGTGAGAAGCCATGGCCCGTTCTCTAGTGCCGTTTGGTCCTGCCTTCCCCAGAGTTGCTGGCGGCTCAGTCGAGGCAGGAGTGACTAGCTCAGAAAGCGAGCTCTGTGGTGGTAAACGAATAAATGAGTATGTTCCTGTTGGGAGTGGCTGGCTGTGCAGAGTGATGGACAGCAGATGGTGTCTCACTCTGCTTCGTGGTGGACAGTTAAAACACTTTCCCTTCACTTCAGAAGAGTATGGTGTGAATACTTGGAAGTCATAGTGAATGAGATGTTCCACTCATAAACTGGAAGTAGAAAAAAAGTGATGAGGTGCCCCAGAAACTTGGGGAAAAGTTCAGATTCTAAGAGCTAAACCTTAAGATGTAACATTCCAGAGCAAAGAGGTGCAGAGAGTCCCCTAACAGGGCCCGGGGCTCCTAGCTTGACTGTACTCCGACTCAGCGTATTAAAAGGCCCCGAAGAAGAAAGTGGGATGTGTTCTGGGGCAGGGGCAGCGACCACACTTAGATGTCAGTGCCCTCCTGGCTCTCTGGCCCACAGATGAGGGCTCCTGATTGTGGAAGGCCATTGAAGGGTCCCGAGCATTATGGCTGCACCCGCTCCAGCAGCCATCAGGTGAGGCTACATGCTCCGCCTGTGTTGCCTGAGAGAATGCCCTGTCCTGTCTGGAAGGCTCATGCATCTAGTGACAGGGTGTTAGCTTTGTTAGTTTCTAGTCTGGCTGTCTGGAAGGCTCATGCATCTAGTGACAGGGTGTTAGCTTTGTTAGTTTCTAGTCTGGCTGTCTGGAAGGCTCATGCATCTAGTGACAGGGTGTTAGCTTTGTTAGTTTCTAGTCTGGCCAACAGGCTTTTCATGTGATCTCCCGAGATAACGCTTGCTTCAGTGGCCAACAGACCCAAGGGACAGCAGCGTGTCCACCAGAGTCCCAGACATGGACTTCTCAGGTGTCAATGGGAGGGAGCCTGCTGCCTGCCACACACATGCAGTTCCAATCCACAGGCCCATCTGGCACATACACACATACACAGGCCTCAGGAATTGTGAAGGGCCAATAAAACTCGTGGCGCTAATTTCACTGTGCCGAAAAAAAAAATAAGCTGAAAGATGAGTCACACAAGAAGCTGCTTTCTTTTTGTTCCTAAGCAGAGAGCCACAAATAAAATTTCTCCACAGGGAGCTACTCTTTGTTCACCTTAGGTGAAGTGCCAGTTTACTGGGCAGCAGATAAAAATGTAAGTGACTCTTTCCTACCTGCTCCTTTTCTCTTGTAACATGTGGATTCAGTGATGTAACCACACCCTCCATCCTTCCCCTTCAGCCCTCTTTTCCCCTTTCAGTACTGAAGCCCTCAACATCATCTTTGGAGAGGGGCACAGACCTGGCTCTCAGGCACACATCCTTAACCTTGGTTAAATAAACTTCTAAGTTGTTGGTTTACAAATTGGCGACCGTGAAGGGACTCAGAGTGTAGGTGGCCCTGAATTTGGCAGGTTTCCTGCTGGTGCTTAGGACCAGTTTTGGCTGTGTGTATTACTCAAGACAATAGGACAATTTGCTGAGATCTGGGAGCCCCATCACCCTCCAGAGAGTCTCTGGTCTCCTGAAACTTGGTTGAGGTCTGAGGTTTATTCTGCTGTACAATGCCTTTTCCTTTTCTGGTGTGTTACTTCCAACAAAGAAGATGAGTTTTCCTGCTTTCACGATGATGGGGGCAGGAAGTTTTCCTGGCGTTCAGCCCACATCCAACAGGGAAGGGGAGTTGGAGTTTTAGCTGATCCCAGGACGGCAGACAGTCTAAAGCCGGGGCCCTGTTCCCAGGTAAGTAGTTGAATTGGGGTTGTGTCTTGGAAATTCTCCTTATTGACTAAAACTAAGATTAACAACTGGCTGGTCTAATTTCTCACTGTTAGTGTGCCCAGAGATTGTATGAACCGTGTGACTGTTTTGGTCTGATTTCCCACTGTTAGTGTGCCCAGTGATTGTATGAATTGTGACTGTTTTGGTCTGATTTCCCACTGTTAGTGTGCCCAGTGATTGTATGAATTGTGACTGTTTTGGTCTGATTTCCCACTGTTAGTGTGCCCAGTGATTGTATGAATTGTGACTGTTTTGTTCTGATTTCTCACTGTTAGTGTGCCCAGTGATTGTATGAATTGTGATTGTTTTGGTCTGATTTCCCACTGTTAGTGTGCCCAGTGATTGTATGAATTGTGACTGTTTTGGTCTGATTTCCCACTGTTAGTGTGCCCAGTGATTGTATGAATTGTGACTGTTTTGTTCTGATTTCTCACTGTTAGTGTGCCCAGTGATTGTATGAATTGTGACTGTTTTGGTCTGATTTCCCACTGTTAGTGTGCCCAGTGATTGTATGAATTGTAACTGTTTTGGTCTGATTTCTCACTGTTAGTGTGCCCAGTGATTGTATCATTTGTGACTGTTTTGTTCTGATTTCCCACTGTTAGCGTGCCCAGTGATTGTATGAATTGTGACTGTTTTGTTCTGATTTCCCACTCTTAGTGTGCCCAGTGATTGTATGAATTGTGACTGTTTTGTTCTGATTTCCCACTGTTAGTTTGCCCAGTGATTGTATGAATTGTGACTGTTTTGTTCTGATTTCCCACTGTTAGTGTGCCCAGTGATTGTATGAACCATGTGACTGTTTTCTTCTGATTTCCCACTGTTAGTGTGCCCAGTGATTGTATGAATTGTGACTGTTTTGTTCTGATTTCCCACTGTTAGTGTGCCCAGTGATTGTATGAATCGTGTGACTGTTTTGGTCTGATTTCCGACTGTTATTGTGCCCAGTGATTGTATGAATTGTGACTGTTTTGGTCTGATTTCCCACTGTTAGTGTGCCCAGTGATTGTATGAAGTGTGACTGTTTTGTTCTGATTTCCCACTGTTAGTGTGCCCAGTGATTGTATGAATTGTGACTGTTTTGGTCTGATTTCCCACTGTTAGTGTGCCCAGTGATTGTATGAATTGTGACTGTTTTGGTCTGATTTCCCACTGTTAGTGTGCCCAGTGATTGTATGAATTGTGACTGTTTTGTTCTGCTTTCCCACTGTTAGTGTGCCCAGTGATTGTATGAATTGTGACTGTTTTGTTCTGCTTTCCCACTGTTAGTGTGCCCAGTGATTGTATGAATTGTGACTGTTTTGTTCTGATTTCCCACTGTTAGTGTGCCCAGTGATTGTATGAATTGTGACTGTTTTGTTCTGATTTCCCACTGTTAGTGTGCCCAGTGATTGTATGAATTGTGACTGTTTTCTTCTGATTTCCCACTGTTAGTGTGCCCAGTGATTGTATGAATTGTGACTGTTTTGGTCTGATTTCCCACTGTTAGTGTGCCCAGTGATTGTATGAATCGTGTGACTGTTTTGGTCTGATTTCCGACTGTTATTGTGCCCAGTGATTGTATGAATTGTGACTGTTTTGGTCTGATTTCCCACTGTTAGTGTGCCCAGTGATTGTATGAAGTGTGACTGTTTTGGTCTGATTTCCCACTGTTAGTGTGCCCAGTGATTGTATGAATTGTGACTGTTTTGGTCTGATTTCCCACTGTTAGTGTGCCCAGTGATTGTATGAATTGTGACTGTTTTGTTCTGATTTCCCACTGTTAGTGTGCCCAGTGATTGTATGAATTATGACTGTTTTGTTCTGCTTTCCCACTGTTAGTGTGCCCAGTGATTGTATGAATTGTGACTGTTTTGTTCTGCTTTCCCACTGTTAGTGTGCCCAGTGATTGTATGAATTGTGACTGTTTTGTTCTGATTTCCCACTGTTAGTGTGCCCAGTGATTGTATGAATTGTGACTGTTTTGTTCTGCTTTCCCACTGTTAGTGTGCCCAGTGATTATATGAATTGTGACTGTTTTCTTCTGATTTCCCACTGTTAGTGTGCCCAGTGATTGTATGAATTGTGACTGTTTTGGTCTGATTTCCCACTGTTAGTGTGCCCAGTGATTGTATGAATCGTGTGACTGTTTTGGTCTGATTTCCGACTGTTATTGTGCCCAGTGATTGTATGAATTGTGACTGTTTTGGTCTGATTTCCCACTGTTAGTGTGCCCAGTGATTGTATGAAGTGTGACTGTTTTGGTCTGATTTCCCACTGTTAGTGTGCCCAGTGATTGTATGAATTGTGACTGTTTTGGTCTGATTTCCCACTGTTAGTGTGCCCAGTGATTGTATGAATTGTGACTGTTTTGTTCTGATTTCCCACTGTTAGGGTGCCCAGTGATTGTATGAATTGTGACTGTTTTGTTCTGATTTCCCACTGTTAGTGTGCCCAGTGATTGTATGAATTGTGACTGTTTTGTTCTGCTTTCCCACTGTTAGTGTGCCCAGTGATTGTATGAATTGTGACTGTTTTGTTCTGCTTTCCCACTGTTAGTGTGCCCAGTGATTGTATGAATTGTGACTGTTTTGTTCTGATTTCCCACTGTTAGTGTGCCCAGTGATTGTATGAATTGTGACTGTTTTGTTCTGATTTCCCACTGTTAGTGTGCCCAGTGATTGTATGAATTGTGACTGTTTTGGTCTGATTTCCCACTGTTAGTGTGCCCAGTGATTGTATGAATTGTGACTGTTTTGGTCTGATTTCCCACTGTTAGTGTGCCCAGTGATTGTATGAACCGTGTGACTGTTTTAGCCTGATTTCCCACTGTTAGTGTGCCCTGTGATTGTATGAATTGTGACTGTTTTGTTCTGATTTCCCACTGTTAGTGTGCCCAGTGATTGTATGAATTGTGACTCTTTTGGTCTGATTTCTCACTGTTAGTGTGCCCAGTGATTGCATGAATTGTGACTGTTTTGTTCTGATTTCTCACTGTTAGTGTGCCCAGTGATTGTATGAATTGTGACTGTTTTGGTCTGATTTCTCACTGTTATTGTGCCCAGTGATTGTATGAACCGTGTGACTGTTTTGTTCTGATTTCCCACTGTTAGTGTGCCCAGTGATTGTATGAATTGTTACTGTTTTGGTCTGATTTCTCACTGTTAGTGTGCCCAGTGATTTTATGAACCATGTGACTGTTTTGTTCTGATTTCCCACTGTTAGTGTGCCCAGTGATTGTATGAATCGTGTGACTGTTTTGGTCTGATTTCCGACTGTTATTGTGCCCAGTGATTGTATGAATCGTGTGACTGTTTTGTTCTGATTTCCCACTGTTAGTGTGCCCAGTGATTGTATGAATTGTGACTGTTTTGTTCTGCTTTCCCACTGTTAGTGTGCCCAGTGATTGTATGAATTGTGACTGTTTTGTTCTGATTTCCCACTGTTAGTGTGCCCAGTGATTGTATGAATTGTGACTGTTTTGTTCTGATTTCCCACTGTTAGTGTGCCCAGTGATTGTATGAATTGTGACTGTTTTGGTCTGATTTCCCACTGTTAGTGTGCCCAGTGATTGTATGAATTGTGACTGTTTTGGTCTGATTTCCCACTGTTAGTGTGCCCAGTGATTGTATGAACCGTGTGACTGTTTTAGCCTGATTTCCCACTGTTAGTGTGCCCTGTGATTGTATGAATTGTGACTGTTTTGTTCTGATTTCCCACTGTTAGTGTGCCCAGTGATTGTATGAATTGTGACTGTTTTGGTCTGATTTCCCACTGTTAGTGTGCCCAGTGATTGCATGAATTGTGACTGTTTTGTTCTGATTTCTCACTGTTAGTGTGCCCAGTGATTGTATGAATTGTGACTGTTTTGGTCTGATTTCTCACTCTTATTGTGCCCAGTGATTGTATGAACCGTGTGACTGTTTTGTTCTGATTTCCCACTGTTAGTGTGCCCAGTGATTGTATGAATTGTTACTGTTTTGGTCTGATTTCTCACTGTTAGTGTGCCCAGTGATTTTATGAACCATGTGACTGTTTTGTTCTGATTTCCCACTGTTAGTGTGCCCAGTGATTGTATGAATCGTGTGACTGTTTTGGTCTGATTTCCGACTGTTATTGTGCCCAGTGATTGTATGAATCGTGTGACTGTTTTGTTCTGATTTCCCACTGTTAGTGTGCCCAGTGATTGTATGAATTGTGACTGTTTTGGTCTGATTTCCCACTGTTAGTGTGCCCAGTGATTGTATGAATTGTGACTGTTTTGTTCTGATTTCCCACTGTTAGTGTGCCCAGTGATTGTATGAAGTGTGACTGTTTTGTTCTGATTTCCCACTGTTAGTGTGCCCAGTGATTGTATGAATTGTGACTGTTTTGTTCTGATTTCCCACTGTTAGTGTGCCCAGTGATTGTATGAATTGTGACTGTTTTGTTCTGATTTCCCACTGTTAGTGTGCCCAGTGATTGTATGAATTGTGACTGTTTTGGTCTGATTTCCCACTGTTAGTGTGCCCAGTGATTGTATGAACCGTGTGACTGTTTTAGTCTGATTTCCCACTGTTAGTGTGCCCTGTGATTGTATGAATTGTGACTGTTTTGGTCTGATTTCCCACTGTTAGTGTGCCCAGTGATTGTATGAATCGTGTGACTGTTTTGTTCTGATTTCCCACTGTTAGTGTGCCCAGTGATTGTATGAATTGTGACTGTTTTGGTCTGATTTCTCACTGTTAGTGTGCCCAGTGATTGCATGAATTGTGACTGTTTTGTTCTGATTTCTCACTGTTAGTGTGCCCAGTGATTGTATGAACCATGTGACTGTTTTGTTCTGATTTCCCACTGTTAGTGTGCCCAGTGATTGTATGAATCGTGTGACTGTTTTGGTCTGATTTCCGACTGTTATTGTGCCCAGTGATTGTATGAATCGTGTGACTGTTTTGTTCTGATTTCCCACTGTTAGTGTGCCCAGTGATTGTATGAATTGTGACTGTTTTGGTCTGATTTCCCACTGTTAGTGTGCCCAGTGATTGTATGAATTGTGACTGTTTTGTTCTGATTTCCCACTCTTAGTGTGCCCAGTCATTGTATGAATTGTGACTGTTTTGTTCTGATTTCCCACTGTTAGTTTGCCCAGTCATTGTATGAATTGTGACTGTTTTGGTCTGATTTCCCACTGTTAGTGTGCCCAGTGATTGTATGAATTGTGACTGTTTTGTTCTGATTTCCCACTGTTAGTGTGCCCAGTGATTGTATGAACCGTGTGACTGTTTTGTTCTGATTTCCCACTGTTAGTGTGCCCAGTGATTGTATGAATTGTGACTGTTTTGGTCTGATTTCCCACTGTTAGTGTGCCCAGTGATTGTATGAATCGTGTGACTGTTTTGGTCTGATTTCCGACTGTTATTGTGCCCAGTGATTGTATGAATTGTGACTGTTTTGGTCTGATTTCCCACTGTTAGTGTGCCCAGTGATTGTATGAAGTGTGACTGTTTTGTTCTGATTTCCCACTGTTAGTGTGCCCAGTGATTGTATGAATTGTGACTGTTTTGGTCTGATTTCCCACTGTTAGTGTGCCCAGTGATTGTATGAATTGTGATTGTTTTGTTCTGATTTCCCACTGTTAGTGTGCCCAGTGATTGTATGAATTGTGACTGTTTTGTTCTGATTTCCCACTGTTAGTGTGCCCAGTGATTGTATGAATTGTGACTGTTTTGTTCTGCTTTCCCACTGTTAGTGTGCCCAGTGATTGTATGAATTGTGACTGTTTTGTTCTGCTTTCCCACTGTTAGTGTGCCCAGTGATTGTATGAATTGTGACTGTTTTGTTCTGATTTCCCACTGTTAGTGTGCCCAGTGATTGTATGAATTGTGACTGTTTTGTTCTGATTTCCCACTGTTAGTGTGCCCAGTGATTGTATGAATTGTGACTGTTTTCTTCTGATTTCCCACTGTTAGTGTGCCCAGTGATTGTATGAATTGTGACTGTTTTGTTCTGATTTCCCACTGTTAGTGTGCCCAGTGATTGTATGAATTGTGACTGTTTTGTTCTGATTTCCCACTGTTAGTGTGCCCAGTGATTATATGAATTGTGACTGTTTTCTTCTGATTTCCCACTGTTAGTGTGCCCAGTGATTGTATGAATTGTGACTGTTTTGTTCTGATTTCCCACTGTTAGTGTGCCCAGTGATTGTATGAATTGTGACTGTTTTGGTCTGATTTCCCACTGTTAGTGTGCCCAGTGATTGTATGAATTGTGACTGTTTTGGTCTGATTTCCCACTGTTAGTGTGCCCAGTGATTGTATGAACCGTGTGACTGTTTTAGCCTGATTTCCCACTGTTAGTGTGCCCTGTGATTGTATGAATTGTGACTGTTTTGGTCTGATTTCCCACTGTTAGTGTGCCCAGTGATTGTATGAATCGTGTGACTGTTTTGTTCTGATTTCCCACTGTTAGTGTGCCCAGTGATTGTATGAATTGTGACTCTTTTGGTCTGATTTCTCACTGTTAGTGTGCCCAGTGATTGCATGAATTGTGACTGTTTTGTTCTGATTTCTCACTGTTAGTGTGCCCAGTGATTGTATGAATTGTGACTGTTTTGGTCTGATTTCTCACTGTTATTGTGCCCAGTGATTGTATGAACCGTGTGACTGTTTTGTTCTGATTTCCCACTGTTAGTGTGCCCAGTGATTGTATGAATTGTTACTGTTTTGGTCTGATTTCTCACTGTTAGTGTGCCCAGTGATTGTATGAACCATGTGACTGTTTTGTTCTGATTTCCCACTGTTAGTGTGCCCAGTGATTGTATGAATCGTGTGACTGTTTTGGTCTGATTTCCGACTGTTATTGTGCCCAGTGATTGTATGAATCGTGTGACTGTTTTGTTCTGATTTCCCACTGTTAGTGTGCCCAGTGATTGTATGAATTGTGACTCTTTTGGTCTGATTTCTCACTGTTAGTGTGCCCAGTGATTGCATGAATTGTGACTGTTTTGTTCTGATTTCTCACTGTTAGTGTGCCCAGTGATTGTATGAATTGTGACTGTTTTGGTCTGATTTCTCACTGTTATTGTGCCCAGTGATTGTATGAACCGTGTGACTGTTTTGTTCTGATTTCCCACTGTTAGTGTGCCCAGTGATTGTATGAATTGTTACTGTTTTGGTCTGATTTCTCACTGTTAGTGTGCCCAGTGATTGTATGAACCATGTGACTGTTTTGTTCTGATTTCCCACTGTTAGTGTGCCCAGTGATTGTATGAATCGTGTGACTGTTTTGGTCTGATTTCCGACTGTTATTGTGCCCAGTGATTGTATGAATCGTGTGACTGTTTTGTTCTGATTTCCCACTGTTAGTGTGCCCAGTGATTGTATGAATTGTGACTGTTTTGGTCTGATTTCCCACTGTTAGTGTGCCCAGTGATTGTATGAATTGTGACTGTTTTTTTCTGATTTCCCACTGTTAGTGTGCCCAGTGATTGTATGAAGTGTGACTGTTTTGTTCTGATTTCCCACTGTTAGTGTGCCCAGTGATTGTATGAATTGTGACTGTTTTGTTCTGATTTCCCACTGTTAGTGTGCCCAGTGATTGTATGAATTGTGACTGTTTTGGTCTGATTTCCCACTGTTAGTGTGCCCAGTGATTGTATGAATTGTGACTGTTTTGTTCTGATTTCCCACTGTTAGTGTGCCCAGTGATTGTATGAATTGTGACTGTTTTGGTCTGATTTCCCACTGTTAGTGTGCCCAGTGATTGTATGAACCGTGTGACTGTTTTAGTCTGATTTCCCACTGTTAGTGTGCCCTGTGATTGTATGAATTGTGACTGTTTTGGTCTGATTTCCCACTGTTAGTGTGCCCAGTGATTGTATGAATCGTGTGACTGTTTTGGTCTGATTTCCCACTGTTAGTGTGCCCAGTGATTGTATGAATTGTGACTGTTTTGTTCTGATTTCCCACTGTTAGTGTGCCCAGTGATTGTATGAATTGTGACTGTTTTGGTCTGATTTCTCACTGTTAGTGTGCCCAGTGATTGCATGAATTGTGACTGTTTTGTTCTGATTTCTCACTGTTAGTGTGCCCAGTGATTGTATGAACCATGTGACTGTTTTGTTCTGATTTCCCACTGTTAGTGTGCCCAGTGATTGTATGAATCGTGTGACTGTTTTGGTCTGATTTCCGACTGTTATTGTGCCCAGTGATTGTATGAATCGTGTGACTGTTTTGTTCTGATTTCCCACTGTTAGTGTGCCCAGTGATTGTATGAATTGTGACTGTTTTGGTCTGATTTCCCACTGTTAGTGTGCCCAGTGATTGTATGAATTGTGACTCTTTTGGTCTGATTTCCCACTGTTAGTGTGCCCAGTGATTGTATGAATTGTGACTGTTTTGGTCTGATTTCTCACTGTTAGTGTGCCCAGTGATTGCATGAATTGTGACTGTTTTGTTCTGATTTCTCACTGTTAGTGTGCCCAGTGATTGTATGAACCGTGTGACTGTTTTGGTCTGATTTCCCACTGTTAGTGTGCCCAGTGATTGTATGAATTGTGACTGTTTTGATCTGATTTCTCACTGTTAGTGTGCCCAGTGATTGTATGAATTGTGACTGTTTTGGTCTGATTTCCCACTGTTAGTGTGCCCAGTGATTGTATGAATCGTGTGACTGTTTTGGTCTGATTTCTCACTGTTAGTGTGCCCAGTGATTGCATGAATTGTGACTGTTTTGTTCTGATTTCTCACTGTTAGTGTGCCCAGTGATTGTATGAATTGTGACTGTTTTGGTCTGATTTCTCACTGTTAGTGTGCCCAGTGATTGTATGAACCGTGTGACTGTTTTGTTCTGATTTCCCACTGTTAGTGTGCCCAGTGATTGTATGAATTGTTACTGTTTTGGTCTGATTTCTCACTGTTAGTGTGCCCAGTGATTGTATGAACCGTGTGACTGTTTTGTTCTGATTTCCCACTGTTAGTGTGCCCAGTGATTGTATGAATTATGTGATTGTTTTACTTAACTGCTTTTTGTTTCGTTGTTTCTGTGTTTGCTGTTTTTGCTGCTTCAGTCCCTTTCCCATTGGATTTGACCATCTCTCTCAGATTTGAAACTTCCCAATTATAGGAAACAAGGTCTCTGAATTGGCAAAGTTCCCACAGCTGGGAAAAAGGGAAAACAAAATCGTCCAGCAAAGCGGAAAAGGATTTTGACCTGATGGGCTTTATCTGCATAACAGGGCCACCTTTGCGAGCCAAGCCACACTCAGAGTAAGTGTGATCACTGTAGTTCTGTAGGTAGATTCTGCCATATTTCCACCAGACACCCAGGTTGGATTCCTAAATCCTTTCTGGTTTGAAATTTGTTTAACTTTTGAAATATCAGCAATTTGTTCCAGCTAAGAGAAAGTAGTGAGATTTAAGTGGTTTTTTTTTTTTTTTTTGAGATGCAGTCTCACTCTGTCACCCAGGCTGGAGTGCACTGTTGTGATCTTGGCTCACTGCAACCTCTGCCACCCGGGTTCAAGTGTTTCTGCTGCCTCAGCCTCCCGAGTAGCTGGGATTACAGGCGTGGGCCACTGTGCCTGACTAATTTTTGTATTTTTCGTAGAGATGGAGTTTCACCATCTTGGCCAGGCTGGTCTTGAACTCCTGACTTCATGATCCACCCACCTTGGCCTCCCAAAGTGTTGGGATTACAGGCATGAGCCACTGCACACATCCAAAAGGATTTTTTTTTTTTTTGAGACGGAATTTCACTGTTGTTACCCAGGCTGGAGTGCAATGGCACGATCTCGGCTCACCGCAACCTCCTCCTGGGTTCAGGCAATTCTCCTGCCTCAGCCTCGGAGTAGCTGGGATTACAGGCACACACCACCATGCCCAGCTAGTTTTTTGTATTTTTAGTAAAGATGGGGTTTCACCATTTTTACCAAGATGGTCTTGATCTCTTGACCTCATGATCCATCTGCCTTGGCCTCCCGAAGTGCTGGGATTACAGGCTTGAGCCACTGTGCCCGGCCCAAAAGGATTTTTTTAAAGAGCTCGATGGTCAAAAATAAGCTTAATTAAAAGCGAACATCCAACATATTAGCTTAATTAAGTCCGTTTGTCACATACACATATACAGAGTTATGCAGACACCCTGAAGATGAGCAGGACAGAGAGTCTTGGGTTTGGAACAGTTCTCAGTGGATAAGGGACCCAAAGTGGGCAGCCCTCTACCTGAAGTTGGGTGGTTCCCTGCTGAAGTCCCCACCACGTGCAGCCTATGATTTTATGTTTGACTTGGCATTCATTTTTCATGTCCCTCTAACAGACTACTGTGTATGTGTAGAAGAGAAGGCACCAGACTTCTATTTGGGAAGAAACTTCTGTTTTTCTTATAGAACCCCAAGAGTGTAAACAGACAAATTCTTCTCACATCCATCTTAAATAGCTTGCTATTGTATTGTGTTATCTGATTTTTGTTTTTTTTTTGAGACGGAGTTTCGCTCTTGTTACCCAGGCTAGAGTGCAATGGCGCGATCTTGGCTCACTGCAACCTCTGCCTCCTGGGTTCAGGCAATTCTCCTGCCTCAGTCTCCTGAGTAGCTGGGATTACAGGCACGCACCACCATGCCTAGCTAATTTTTTTGTATTTTTAGTAAAGACGGGGTTTCACCATGTTGACCAGGATGGTCTCGATCTCTTGACCTTGTGATCCACCCGTCTCGGCCTCCCAAAGTGCTGGTATTACAGGGTTGAGCCACCGCGCCCAGCCTGATTTTTTTTTTTTTAACTGAAATAGTTGAGACAGGATTTCTTGGGTTGCTGCTGCTTCTGCTGGAGACCTCTGTGGCTGGTGGTGCCCCTACCCAGGCCTTGCTTGACTCTGGGTTTGCAACTGGAGGTACTCCACCCACTTAGCCCAGCAGACCACACTCACTATAGGATCTGTGCTCATCCCATAGCTGGACTGCGCCTGCCACAGCCTGCTTCCACCTTTGGCATCGGTGTCTGGACGAGGGGAATGTGGCAGCCTGCTTCCACCTTCGACATCAGTGTCTGGATGAGGGAATGTGGCAGCCTGCTTTCACCTTTGGCATCGGTGTCTGGATGAGGGGAATGTGGTGGCTCCTGAAGCTTCCAGGAACTCAGAGCCCCAAGGACATCACAGCTTGATCGTTCCCCTGGCCAGTGGGCTGGTGAGTGGGTTGTCTTACAGGGTCACAGTCCTTTTTGTATCTGTGATTCAGCAGTTCCCGAGTTCTTGTCCAATGTCCAAGAAGAATGCAGTTATGCAGACAACCAGAAGGTGAGCAGAACAGAGTTTTGTTGAATGGTGGAACCGTTTTCAGGAGTGGGGGCCCAAAGTGGGCAGCCGTCTACCCAGAGAAGGTGAGCAGAACAGAGTTTTGTTGAATGGTGGAACCGTTTTCAGGAGTGGGGGCCCAAAGTGGGCAGCCGTCTACCCAGAGTTGGGGAGTGCCCCGCTGAAGTCCCCCAGCATGCACAGCCTGTAATTTTGTTTGACATGGCATTCGTTTTTCATGTCCCTCTAACACACCCAGACTGTCTGTCTGCATTTTGAGATGTAAATTTTGCTACCTGATTTTTTACTTAAGCATTCTGCCTTTGTTATGTGAATTTGGGGCTCTCTAGCTGAAAATTGCCTAGGACAGTGAAACAGGTTATCAAGGAGTTGGAAGCTTAGTTTAAGCACATTGGTTCACACCTATAATCTGAGCACTTAGGGAGGCCAAGGTGGGTGGATCACTTGAGGTCAGGAGTTTGGGACCAGCCTGGCCAACATGTCGAAACCCTGTCACTACTAAAAATATAAAAATTAGCTGGGCATAGTGGCAGGTGCTAGTAATCCGAGGTACTCAGGAGGCTGAGGCAGGAGAATCACTTGGACCCAAGAGGCAGAGGTTGCAGTGAGCTGAGATTGTGCCACTGCACTCCAGCCTGGGCAACAGAATGAGACTCCATCTCAAAAAAAAAAAAAAAAAAAAAAATCAAAACAAATGAGAAGTTTAAAATACTAGAAAAAAAGAAGGGGTCTTATGAATCTTCTGTGTATCTGATACAACTATGTATTTATGTGTAACGTATACAGTGTTTCACTACCAAAAATATATAAAAGGCCTTTAATTAATTGGCTTAAAGGAAAGAAAGCACTTACATCAAATACTGTATCAGAAAAATTGAAACTTTCACTCAAATGCCTTTTTAAGTTCATGTGACTTCAATAAACCGTTAATAAATAAGCTGGTTTTAAACGTATTGGTAAAATTACAAATGTCTTCAGAATTGTCAACACACATTATTGTTTAGACTTATTGGTAAGAGAAAATTATATTTGCGTAATTTTCCAATAAGTAAGGTATTTAATATTGTTCCATGAAAAGAGCTAAATCCTGAGGCATTGGCTGTTGATATTCACTTGGGGTGGTTGGCAAAATATTAAAGATATATTAGGAAAAGTTATAGATGAGTCTGAAACCTTTTGGAAGGCCAAAAGGCTTTATTGGAGCAGGGCAAATGTGGCCAGTTGTTGACTAAGTTAGGGATAAAACAGGAATGAGGCTTTCCTCACGAAGTCTGTTTACCCCACACCGCTTTGTCCCCACTCTGTTTACTGGTGTAAACTTGGTGCCGATGCCCTCTCGGGAGGTCAAACGGGAATTACCCATTAATAATGTTTACCCAGGGCCCAGAAACTGAAGCTTTTATCATTCATAAAACCACTCTTTTAACCATGTTAATTATACACAAGTGTGTTGACTTAGACCTGTTGTTACAAATAAATGTGTGGATGGAAGAGGGTCTTGGTGGATTGGTTGCATTTCACCCTCTGAAAGCAGCCAGCAGCCACCCCTAGCCCACATGTATGACTGTAATGGTGTGAGAGCGCATTCATTCATCCGTGGTAGAGTCAGGGTCTGCAGGCCAGACTTCACAGGTGGTGGTCGACGTCTCAACTGGCATTAAAAAAAAGAAAGAAGAGAAACATTTGTTCAACCATAAGGTTCTTACTTAGGTAAAAACCTGAAATTCACAGGCTATAAAAATGGTTATGCCAGGCACAGTGTCTCACGTCTGTAACTCTAGCATTTTGGGAGGCTGAGATGGGTGGATCACCTGAGGTCAGGAGTTTGAGACCAGCCTGGCCAACATGGTGAGAAAGGTCTCTACTAAAAACACAAAAATTAGCCAGTCGTGGTGGTAGGCGCGTATAATCCCTGCTACTCAGGAAGCTGATGCAGGAGAATCACTTGAACGCTGCAGGCGGAACTTGCAGTGAACTGAGATTGCACCATTGCACTCCAGCCTGGGCAAAAAGAGTGAAACCCCAGCACAAAAAAATAAATAAATAAAGGTTAACAGACAAATAATTTTACATTAAGAATGCTGCAGTGTTTTTTTCTTTTTTTGACGTGGAGTCTCACTTTATTGCCCAGGTTGGAGTGCAAATGGTTCGATCTTGGCTCAATGCAGTCTCTGCCTCCTGGGTTCAAGTGATTGTCCCACCTCAGCCTCCCAGGTAGCTAGGATTACAGGCATTTGCGACCAGGAATGGCAATTAAAAAAAATATTTTTGGTAGGACAGGGTTTCACCAAGTCGGCCAGGCTGCTTTTGAACTTCTGACCTCAGGTGATCTGCCCAGCTCGGCCTCCCAAAGTGCTGGGCTTACAAGTGTAAGCCACTGTGCCCAGCCTATCACAGTTTTCTTAAGTAATCTAGCTAAACTATTTTTAAAATTAGGTAAACATATGGAATAAATACTTGTAAATAAGCGTGTTATAATTTCAAATCAAAAGTTATGTTAAATACTAGACACCCGTTAAATGTCTAGCTTATTTCTAATTTCTCTTAAAAACAATTATATTTGGCTGGGCGTGGTGGCTCATGCCTGTAATCCCAGCACTTTGGGAGGCTGAGGTGGGTGGATTACCAGAGGTCAGGAGTTCAAGACCAGAGTGGCCAATATGGTGAAACTCCATCTCTCCTAAAAATACAAAAATTAGCCGGGCATAATGGCACATGCCTGTAGTCCCATTACTCAGAAGGCTGGGGCAGGAGAATCACTTGATCCTGGTAGTAGAGGTTGCATTGAGCCAAGATTGTGCCACTGCAGTCCAGCCTGGGCAAAAGAGCAAGACTCTGTCTCAAAAAATATATATTTCAGGAAAACATTTTTCTAATAAAGTTCTTATTAAAAGGAAATAGGCCAGGCACAATGGATCACAACTCTAATCCCAGCTCTTTGGGAGGCCGACGCAGGTGAATCACTTGGAACCAGTAGTTCCAGACCAGTCTGGCCAAAATGATGAAACCCTGTCTCTACTAAAAATACAAAAGTTAGCCCGGGATGGTGACACATGCCTGTAATCCTAGCACTTTGGCTGACCTGGGTAGATTGCTTCAGCACAGGAGTTTGAGACCAACCTGGGCAACATAGTGAGACCTTGTCTTTAAAAACAGAGATGTAGGCTGGGCGCAGTGGCTCACACCTGTAATCCCAGCACTTTGGGAGGCCGAGGCGGGTGGATCACGAGGTCAAGAGATCGAGACCATCCTGGTCAACATGGTGAAACCCTGTCTCTACTAAAAATACAAAAAATTAGCTGGGCATGGTGGCGTGTGCCTGTAGTCCCAGCTACTCAGGAGGCTGAGGCGGGAGAATTGCCTGAACCCAGGAGGCGGAGGTTGCGGTGAGCCGAGATCGCGCCATTGCACTCCAGCCTGGGTAACAAGAGCGAAACTCCGTCTCAAAAAAAAAAAATAGAGATGTAAAGATAGTTATAAGGAGGTATTTTTAGTAGGAACAGTTAAAAGGAAAATAAATTGATATGAGAAAGAATATTGTATGGTAAACTTTGTCCTAAAATGGCTGGTTATTTTGAAAAGAGGGATGATCTGGATAAAACAGGAAGCCCAAGTATATCATAAATGGTTTGTGTAACTTGTGATAAAGTTTGTAAAAAAGAGGATTTTTTTTTTTTTGAGATAGAATTATGCTCTTGTTGCCCAGGCTGGAGTGAAGTGGTGTGATCTCAGCTCACTGCAACCTCCGCTTCCCAGGTTCAAGTGATTCTCCTGGTCAGACTCCCAAGTAGCTGGGATTATAGATGCATACTACCATGCCAGGCTGATTTTTGTATTTTTAATAGAGATGGGGTTTTACTGTGATGGTCAGGCTGGTCACGAACTCCTGACCTCAGATGATCCACCCGCTTCGGCCTCCCAAAGTGCTGGATTACAGGCGTGAGCCACCATGCCTGCCAAGAATTATTTTTTTTTTTTTTGAGACGGAGGCTTTCCATGTCACCCAGACTGGAGTGCAATGGCACAATCTCGGCTCACTGCAATCTCTGCCTCCCTGTTTCAAGTGATTCTCCGGCTTCAGCTTCCCCAGTAGCTGGGATTATAGATGCACACTACCATGCCAGGCTGATTTTTGTATTTTTTAGTAGAGATGGGGTTTCACCATGTTAGGGTGATCTCAAACTCCTGAACACAGGAGTAATTTAAATATCTCCTAAAGGCTCCCGGATGTGAATGAAATATCAGAACTCAAAAGGGGAGGCATTTTATTTTCTCTAGGGGCCAATGCAGTAAGGTTGTGCAGTGGCAGAGAGACATTGGACTCAACTCCCCATCTTGCTTTTTTTCTTATTTTTAAAAATTATATAGAATGTTTCACAAATTTGTCATCCTTGTGCAGAGACCAAGCTAATCTTCTCTGCATTGTTCCCATGTTAGTGTATGTCCTGCCAAAGTGAGCATTATTTTTTTATAGAGTCAGAGTCTTGCTCTGTTGGCCCAGTCTGGTCTTGAACTTCTGGCGTCAAGCAATCCTCCTACAGTGCTGGTATTACAGGTATGAGCCTGGCCTCAGCTCCCTTATTTTCTCCATGCTGATCAAAACCTATCTGAGTGGCCGTAGGTTTGGCTATGGGCAGTGGTTTGAGCCCTGCTAGCTGAACTGGATTTCAACAGTGGAGCCAGATTAGAGGACGTGCTGCTTGTCCCTGACCTGGACCTAGGCACCAGCAGTGTTTTCCTAAACATTCCTCGTCAACTTTCTTCCACCTTCCAGGGCTGGGCCGTGAGGGAAACTGGAGAGGCAGGTGCTGATAGAACCGTGAGAGCGGCTTCTATCAGCCTGGGAGGTCAGGTCTTCCGTGAGTGAGGGGAGGTATCTGCTTTGCTGCATGTCAGGGACTGCTGACATAGCTGTCTCTTTCCACCCAGAAGCTAAGCTTGAATGACACCCCCTCGCAGAGCTCCTCTCCTGTCTTTCGCTTGCTCCCGCTTACTCTGTCACAGAACTTGACAGCATGGATATCAGCACTTGTTTCCTTTAGTTTCCCGAAGCCCCCATGTCAGCACAGAGGAGGCACCCAATGCCTGCTGAAGCCCACATCCCTGGACCAAGTGACCTGACCCTCACCTGGAGGACCTCCTCACCTTGGGGACTCTCTCACCTGGAGGACCTCTCACCTTGAAGACCCCTTCACCTTGGGGACCCCCCCACCTGGAGGATCCTCTCACCTGGAGAACCTTCACCTGAAGGACCCCCCCCTACCTGTAGAACCTCCCCACCTGAAGGACCCCTCACCTGGGGGACACGCTCCCCCCACCTAGAGGATCCTCCCACCTAGAGAACCTTCACCTGGAGGACCTTCTCATCTGAAGGACCCCCTCCCCAGCAACTGGAGAACCTCCCCACCTGAAGATCTCCCACCTGGGGGACCCCCTAACCTGGAAGACCTTCACCTGCATAATCACCATGACCTCCCACTCTGGCGCAGCCTGGCCGGGTGCCCGGGTTTCATAAAATAAGACCCGAACCAATGCAGGTCCCTGGAGCTTATCGCCTAAGGCGGACCCGCGGGAGCGTCTCTTGGTAACCGTTGCTATGGAGGGGAGGCCCGGGAAAGAGCTATCGCGCCTGCGCAGCTTGGCCGTCCGCGTCTGCGCCTGCGCGCACGGGAGGCGAGGCCGGCGCTCAGCATGGCGGAGCCTGATTCGGAGTCGGAGCACATCCGTCTGAAGTGTATTCGTAAGGAGGGCTTCTTCACGGTGCCTCCAGAACACAGGGTGCGCGGGGTGCCATCCGGGAAACTCTGCCCGCCTCGCTAGCGGTAGTGCCCGGCCGGGTGCGGGAACTATCGTGTCGCGTTGCCGCGCCGAGGCTTCCGGCACCGGCGGGAACATTCCCAGTTTCCCCGCGGCGGGGGCTGAAGCCGGCACGGGGGTGGGGGCAGGGGCGGGAGCTCGGGATCCGGTTAGCTGAACCTTGGGGGTCTCCGGGGGCCGGGCGTGCTCAGGGGCGCCTAGCGCCACGGACGGACGGGCCTGCGCCCTGGGAAGAGCAGGCTCGGTGATCCAGCTCGGGCGCTGCTGAGTTCTGCGTCTGGCTGGGCTTTGCAGGCCGAGCCGCGAGCCGCTTGAGTAGCGGCAGAATTGACTCGCGCGACGAGTTGGAGCTTGGAGGCTCCCGCTGGGCCTGGGCTGCATCGAGCGGGCGCCAGCGCTGCCTGGTGGCTTCACGCGAGCCCGGATGCGCGGCCCGTGACGAGGTGTCCGTGCCTCCCTCTGCAGAGAGTAGGAGAGAGCCCCGGGACGTGGGGCGATGTTGCCGAGGCGCACGGCTGACGGGGCGCAGAGGCTTGAAGTTCGGCCGCTGGGTGGTGTTTTAACTGCTGCCTGATTGTATGAGAGGCCATGTGTCCAGTAAGAATCGTTAACAAATCGTGACTGGATGACAGGAGCTACACAGGCCTTAGCTGCTCCTGGTACCTCTTTCAGACGCGCAGCAGGCGCTCCCCGAGTTGAGAGCTCTGTGCTGGACGCTGGGGTGAAGCTGTGAGTTGGCATTTCTTTTTTTTTTTCCAGACAGGGTCTCTCTCTTTTGCCCAGGGTAGAATGCAGTGGAGTGATCCCGGCTCAGTGCATCCTCAGCCTCCTGGGCTCAAGTGATCTTCCCGCCTCGGCCTCCCAAAGTATTACAGGGATGAGCCACTGCGTCCAGCTTGGCACGGCATTTCTTTGCGGTTAGGAAGTGTGTCCAGAATTTGGACACCCAGAAATAAGGGTGGCAGAAAGCACACGCAGAGAGGATGTGACAGGGGGATTAAGGCTGGAAAGGGAGGTTGAGGCAACACTGTGGAAGAGTGGCAGGCTAGATGATTCTGACTCGGCCCCCAGGTGTCAGGAAGTAGTGAGACTGAGGACAACGCCGGCTGTAGTCTCAGCCGTCTGGGATGCCCAGGTGGGAGGATTGCTTGAGCCCAGGTTTGAGAACAAGGGTAGGGTAAGAGAAGGCAGCCAGAAAGTAGGGGCTGTTAGAATTCCAACCTTGCCACATGGACGTCTTAGATCCATGGGGAAGAGTGCAGACTTTACTACAACACAGACCCCAAAATACGCTGGCTCAAGTAAGAGGATGCTTTTTATCACTCTCCTCTGACATTCTGGAGAGAAGCAGTTGTTCTGCACGAGTGGGCCAGGCATTCTGGTTCCATCTGTCTTCCCATGGCTGAGGGGAGGAGAAGTGGGTGGTTCCAGCTTCCTTTCACCTGGAAGTCACACGGTCCCGTCCGCTCACATCCCGAGGCCAGATGCCACTGGGTAGTGTTTCGTAACTTCAGGGAAGTAGTGACATACGGGTGCTGGGATAGCAGCCTCTGCCACAGATGTATTTTTGCACGTGGGATTGAAAGGGAGTAGTTGAGTGGCTGCCTCTGATATTTCTTTCAAAGTGTTGGCCCAGTATCATCACCACCTTTTCTCATCAGAAAAGCCCAAGAGGCTGGGCACGGTTGCTCACACCTGTAATCCCCACACTTTGGGAGGCCTAGGTGGACAGATCACTTGAGGTCAGGAGCTCGAGACCAGCCTGGCCAACATGGTGAAACCCCATCTCTACTAAAAATACAAAATTAATCAGTGTAGTGGCACATGCCTGTAGTCCCAGCTACTCAGGAGGCTGAGGCAGGAAAATCACTTGAACCCAGAAAGCAGAGGTTGCAGTGAGCCAAGATTGTGCCACTGCACTCCAGCCTGGGTGACAGAGGGAGACTCCATCTCAAAAAAAGAAAAAAAGTTTAAAAAAAGCCCAAGCGTGTAGTTGCCTTTCTGTTTGGTGAGCAAGACCTGAGCGGGCTCCCTGGTACAAATTACCTTTGAAATACCCGTCCTCCGTTGTTTGATCAGCTGTCAAATTTCCACACTCACAACACCCCTTTCTTTCAGCTGGGGCGATGCCGGAGTGTGAAGGAGTTCGAGAAGCTGAACCGGATTGGAGAGGGCACCTACGGCATCGTGTGTGAGTGGCCAAGGCTGGTGGCTGCTGTGACAGTGGGACGAGAGCATTGGGGCCGGAAGGGACTCATACCCCGTGCTCCGAACCAAGGCAGAAATTTGTTCAGGAAGTTTAATTCCTGATGTGATTATCGCAAGTGTTATTCCATTTCTGGATAAACGTAAGCATCAGGTTGCTAATACCCGTAATCCAGTGTGTCACTGCAGGGTAGGGTGAACTGTTAGAGAGATAAAATGCAGAACTTTCCAAAAGTATCTGGAGGTGGACACAGTGCTCATGTCAATAACCTCAGCCACTCTCTCCCATGAGCCCAGGTGTTTTTTGTAGGTTTGTTTGTGAGATGGGTCTTGCTCTAGTGCCCAGGCTGGAGTCCAGTGACTTATTCATACCTCACTGCAGCCTCAACCTCTCAGGCTTTAGCGATCCTCCCGCCTCAGCCTCCTGAGCAGCTGGGACCACAAGCGTGCACCACCACACCAGCTTATTTTTCAGTGGGATTTCCTTATATTGACCAGGTTGGTCTTGAAGTCCTGGGCTCAAAGGATCCTCCTGCCTCAACCTCCCAAAGCACTGGGATTACGGGTGTGAGCCACTGACCCGGCCAAGCCCAGGAGTCGGAGGCTGCAGTGAGCTGTCATCAGCCACTGCACTCCAGCCTTGGCAACAGAGTGAGACCCTGTCTCAAAAAGAAAAAAAACAGTGGCTCACGCCTGTAATCCCAGCACTTTGGAAGACCGAGGTGGGTGGATCATGAGGTCAAGACATCGAGACCATCCTGGCAAACATAGTGAAACCCTGTCTGTACTGAAATATAAAATTAGCTGGGCGTGGTGGCACGCGTCTGTAATCCCAGCTACTCAGGAGGCTGAGGCAAGAGAATTGCCTGAACCCAGGAGGCGGAGGTTGCAGTGAGCTGAGATTGCACCACTGCACTCCAGCCTGGCGATAGAGTCAGATTCTGTCTCAAAAAAAAAAGGAAGAAAAAGAAAAAAACCACACCACACAACTGACGCTTACAACGGCTACGAAATTGTAGCATTATCTTCACACACAATAAGGTTGACTTTTTTCTACACGTAATATCTTATTTGCGTACACAGCAGTGGTGTGCGTGCTGAGGAGGACACAGTGAGCCTGGAGCCACGGAACTGAGTGGCTGTAGCCAGGGTCCTGCACAGAGCAAACGTGGGCATCCCCGCCCAGGTCAAATGAGCAGATCCCCCCGGAGCACATGTCGTGGGCTAAAGCTGTTGCACAGAGTGAGGATTGAGTGTCGCTGGCATGGGTTGTCAGAGGAAAGAAAGGGCACCCCTGTCGCTGAGGGAGAGGCTCCTGTGCGGTGCTAGGAGCCCACGAGGGCGTCAATGGGACGTCATCACAGATGTGTTTCCACTGCAGATCGGGCCCGGGACACCCAGACAGATGAGATTGTTGCGCTGAAGAAGGTGCGGATGGACAAGGAGAAGGATGGTGAGCAGGGAGATGGGGTGCTGGGACCTCACAGTGGGAGAAGGCGGGAAGGCGAGAGTTACCTCAACCCTCCTGAGCGCAACTGCACTGTGGCTGTAGGGGCCAGCCTCTGGGAGGGTTCTGCTGCGGCCCAGCGTGTCACCTCCCAGGTCCCCACTCGGCCCCAGATTTCTGCCAGGAGGGCTTTGTGTTCTGTATCCCCTCTTCTCCTGTCTGGTGAGCCCACCTCTGCAGGCTCAGCTTTGCCGGCTCCTGCATCCCCAGCACCTGCCTGGCCCCAGATGAGTGTCCACGGTGGTTAGAGAGGTGTCACTTTGTATTTGGTCAAGAAGAGTTAAAAGTGCTTATTGGGGTTGCCCTGATTCTCCCTGAAGTGGGGACAACTGCAGCACCTGGTATCAGGTGTTCCTGGAGCTCCAAGAGCAGCGGGGTTGGGGCTTGCTGAGACCGCCTCCCTCTGCAGGCATCCCCATTAGCAGCCTGCGGGAGATCACACTGCTGCTCCGCCTGCGCCACCCGAATATTGTGGAGCTGAAGGAGGTGGTTGTCGGGAACCACCTGGAGAGGTGCGTGGTCTCCTGGTCTGCGTCGGGCCCCAGGGAGCATGTGTGTTGGGCTAGAGGTATTGCACAGAGGGAAGACTGAGCGTCACTGGGCATGAGGTTGTCAGGCAAGAGGTGACTCCACCTCACCGCCTGGCTTGACCCCCATTTGAGGGTGACATGGGTTGTCCTGCCCATGTCCCCTCCTGCAGAAGGGGAGGTCCACTTTGACCCCTTGGGAGAAGGCAGAAGGGTGGCATGCATCTTCCATTTCTTCCAGCATCTTCTTGGTGATGGGTTACTGTGAGCAGGACCTGGCCAGCCTCCTGGAGAATATGCCAACACCCTTCTCGGAGGCCCAGGTGCGTGGCAGAGGGGGCCCGGGATAGGGGGATGGTCCTCGTGGGCCCTGTGGTGCGCATTTGTAACACACAGGGCCACCTGGGGACTGGTAGAGCGCGGCTGCCTCCACCTCTGCCTCCAGTGTTTCAGTGAGCTGAAATTCCATGAGGGGAATTCCTGTGGTGGGGCATTTGCCGGGAATGGGCAGCCCCGGGCTGAGAGCCTTGTGAGGGCGCTGGTTTCCCGGGCTGTTGTGGTGACGGCAAGACCTGCTGGCCAGTGCGGGCTGGCTCCCCTGCAGGTTCACCCTGACTGGTACCTCTAACCTCTGACCCCTGACCCTCTGCACAGGTGAAGTGCATCGTGCTGCAGGTGCTCCGGGGCCTCCAGTACCTGCACAGGAACTTCATCATCCACAGGTGGGTGGAGCCAGGCAGAGGTGGAAGCACCACTTCCGATGAGGCCTGACTGCTGCCTCCGCTCACAGCTAGAAGAGCTCAGAGTTCCCATCTGTCGCAGCTTGCCCACTGCTTGCACTGCATTGGTATTTTTTCTAAAATAGAGATGGAGTCTCTGTATGTTGCCCAGGCTGCTCTCAAACTCCTGGGCTCGAGTGATCCACCCACCTTGGCCTCCCAAAGTGCTGCGATCACAAGTGGGAGCCAACTTACCTGGCCATGCACTCCCTTCTTTTTTATTTTTTGAGACAGAGTCTTGCTCTGTCACCAGGTTGGAGTTCAGTGGTGCAGTCTTGTCTCACTGCAACCTCCACCTCCCAAGTTCAAGCAATTCTTCTGCCTCAGCCTCCCAGTTAGCTGGGATTACAGGTACATGCTACCATGCCCAGCTAATTTTTTGTAGTTTTTTTAGTAGAGACGTGGTTTCACTGTGCTGGTCAGGCTGGTCTCAAACTTCTGACCTCATGATCCACCCACCTCAGCCTCCCAAAATGCTGGGATTACAGGTGTGAGCCACCATGCCCAGACTTGTTTCTGTTTGAGAGAGTCTCGCTCTGTCATTAGGCTGGAGTCCAGTGCTACGATTTTGGCTCACTGCAACATGTGCCTCCTGGGTTCAAGTGATTCTCCTGCCTCAGCCTCCCATGTTGCTGGGACTACAGATGTGCACCAGCACACCCAGCTAATAGTTGTGTTTTTAATAAAGACGGGATTTCACCATGAGGGCCAGGATGGTCTCAATCTCTTGACCTTGTGATCCGCCTGCCTCAGCCTTCCCAAGTGTGGGGATTACAGGCGTGAGCCACTGTGCATTGCCCGCTCCCATTTTTAAAAGGCCCAAACATTAAGAGCATGTGTGAGTTAATGAAAAAATAAAGATACTAAAAAGCTGAAGCATGAGGGAGTGTAGGAGTATGTGAGCACGGGTGCTGTGGGGAACATCTCACCCCAGGCGGCCCTGGGAGCCACCGCCACTGTCTTTCCATCACAGGGACCTGAAGGTCTCCAACCTGCTCATGACCGACAAGGGCTGCGTGAAGACAGGTGGGTGCAGCTCGTGCAAGCCCTGTCCCCAGATGGCAGCTCGGCAGTCCTTGCCCGGTGACACCCACTCCTCTTTCTGCTGCAGCGGATTTTGGCCTGGCCCGGGCCTACGGTGTCCCTGTAAAGCCGATGACCCCCAAGGTGGTCACTCTCTGGTGAGCTCCTCAAAAGCGTGGTGGCCCCTGGGGACCAGGTGTGCCTGGGGGACCGCTCCTTGGGGATGTCAGGCTGAAGTGACAAATGGGCCTTGAGAATGTCAGGCTATAGGGCCTGTGCACACTTGTAAACGCTGGGTCTGGGACAGCCTCCCGGGAAACAGCAGGACTGTCCCAGGAAATGGTGAGCCAGGCACAGTGGAACCAAGGGACTTGTCCAGGTGAGACACACCTTGGCCCGAGGTAGCCAGAAGCAGCGTGGCTGTCAGTCTGTCTCTGGGAGGGAGACTGCTTCACAGACTGAAGGCAGCCTGCGTCCTGCTCTGGTTCTTCCTCCAGGACAGCTGTAGCAGGCCGAACAGGGTCACACTTAGCATGGGGTGAACGTCAGGGTTGGTCATACCCAGGTCCAGACCCATCTACTGCGTGGTTCCCGTCAGAATGAGCTGGTGGTGGCCGGCGTGGCCGGCGTGGCTGTGTGCCAAGGGCCATGGTCCTCGAGACTCTCTGGGACGGCTCTCGCCACCAGCAGCTGTTGCTGTGTGCGCCACTGGATCGCAGGGCTTGGGGCGGAGGGTGGTCCCAGCTGGAGCACTTTTCCAGGCCTGCAGGCTCTCAGGGAGGCCGTGTCCTGTGGAGGCTGGGGCGGGGGGAGAGAGCTGGCCATACTGAGGTGGCGTTTCTGTGTGCAGGTACCGAGCCCCTGAGCTGCTGCTGGGAACCACCACGCAGACCACCAGCATCGACATGTGGTGAGTGCCTGTGGCTCCTGTGGCCTCAGGAAGGGCAGGGACGGGAGCTGGGTCACTTGGTCTGTGATTTCAGCCTCAGGGGAGGAGCAGGAGTGCAGCAGGGTCTTTGCCAGCTTCCCACTCCCAGGGAGGTGGGCCTGAGCCTGGGAACCCAGGAGGAACTGTGAGAACTTAGCTTGCTGTTGCCAGGCCTGGAGCACAGAGGTCCGCAGAAGGGACGCTTGCCCCTGCCCGTGTCACCCTGGGAGGGCTGCAGGGCCCAGGAGGGGAGCCCATGGTCCCTGCTTTTCCTCAGTGCCCTTGACCCAGCCTCACACTGGTGGGGTCAGCAGAGGTCTGACTGCAGTGAGGTCCTCTTTTCCTCCCACTGGTGGGGTCAGCAGAGGTCTGACTGCAGTGAGGTCCTCTTTTCCTCATGCTGTTGGGGTCAGCAGAGGTCTCGCCACAGTGAGGCCCCTGTCCTCTGCAGGGCCGTGGGCTGCATCCTGGCCGAGCTGCTGGCCCACAAGCCCCTTCTCCCCGGCACTTCTGAGATCCACCAGATCGACTTGATCGTGCAGCTGCTGGGGACGCCGAGCGAGACCATCTGGCCGGTGGGTGTCCTGCGCACCCCGCAGCCCCCCGCCCATGCCCCTGCCCTGCCCGCCTCAGCTCCTGCCTCCCGTAGGGCTTTTCCAAGCTGCCGCTGGTTGGCCAGTACAGCCTTCGGAAGCAGCCGTACAACAACCTGAAGCACAAGTTCCCATGGCTGTCAGAGGCCGGGCTGCGCCTGCTACACTTCCTGTTCATGTACGACCCTAAGAAAAGGTGCTGATGCCTGCACGGGGCCAGGGACGCCCACCAGCCACATTCTGGAGACATGGTTTCCCAGAGCCCAGCCCACTGCTGCACAGACGCCCTCCCCAGGCACACACCCCTCATTGGCTTCTGGCCGCCCATCCTGCCTTTGAGAACCTGGATCATGGGCTGCTCCACCGGGTGGGAGGGAAGGAAGCCAGACTCCCCATCTAGTCACGCACGCTGCCTTCCTCCAGGGCGACCGCTGGGGACTGCCTGGAGAGCTCCTACTTCAAGGAGAAGCCCCTGCGTGAGTGTCTGGCTTCCTCAGGCTGGCTCGGGAGGGCTTGGCTGGGAGCCCTTTGCCCGGGGTGGGTGGTGGAGAACTGTCCTGGTGCCGTCACTGACCACACACCCTCTCCAGGGTAAGAGGACAGGGACGTGGAGGTGCAGACAGCCCAGGGCCAGGTGAAGAGGCTGGACTCAGACCTGGGCCTGCTGCCTGCCAGCCCTGAACACCCTTCTCCTTACAGCCTGTGAGCCGGAGCTCATGCCCACCTTTCCCCACCACCGCAACAAGCGGGCTGCCCCGGCCACCTCTGAGGGCCAGAGCAAGCGCTGCAAGCCCTGATGGCGGGCCCGGCTCACGCCTGCATCCCAGAGCCAGATCTTCAGGTCGGGGGCCCGACTCACGCCTGCATCCCAGAGCCAGATCTTCAGGTCGGGGGCCCGACTCACACCTGCCTCCCAGAGCCAGATCTTCAGGTCGGGGGCCCGACTCACACCTGCCTCCCAGAGCCAGATCTTCAGGTCGGGGGCCCAGTTCATCCCAAAGCCAGATCTTCAGGTTGGGGGGCCCGGCTCACGCCTGCCTCCCAGAGCCAGATCTTCAGGTCGGGGGCTCAGCTCATCCCAAAGCCAGATCTTCAGGTCGGCGATGTCTGTGAAGCGTGCTGTGATCCAGGCTGACCAGGCACCTGGGACCATCCTCCAGTGACCATCACACTGTCTTCCCCTGAGCCCGCTGCTGCCCTAGAAACAGGGCTTGGATGCAGGGCGACACTTCAGGGGCTTCCAGCCTGTGCCCCCTGGGAGGGTGGGTCTGGTGGCTCCGTCCCCAGCTGCAGGGGTCTCATGCGGCTCTCCGGCCCCACGGTGTGGGAAGCATGGGACCCTGCTTCTTGGGAGGAGTGGCCAGTGCACTTCCCTCTGGTGTCGTGGAGTCATGGTGGATGCTGGCTTTGGGATGAGCAGAACCCAGACCACCGTCTCCCCTTTCAGTCATCAGGAGCTGCCCCCTGCATGGGTCAGCTCTGGTGACCCCAGGTGGGCCTGCCAGGATTCCAGATGAGAACAAGAGGGACGAGGTGTGGTATGCGGGACACAAGTGAGGATGCCCCAGGACCCCCAGGAGAACCCTGGGTAGGGGACCCAGTTGCATTCTACTCCTCACACAGAGGCCCCAACGGGAGGCCGAAATGCTGATGTTGAAAGGTTTGGTAGGCTCTGGTCAGATAAAAACTTTCTTAAAAGACGTGGTTTCACCAGCATTTTAATGTGCTCTGATGTTGACAGTGCCCTCTGAGTGTGCCAGGAGGAGAGGAGTGGGGGGAGGGTCAGGAGAGCAGGCTCAGCTTTGGGGTTAGGGAGGTCAGCCCAGAGGGCTGTCGCAGTGGATGTGCCCTGGGCCTCCCTCACCAGACCCAAGAGAGTATTCAGGGCAGAGCCACCTCCTCTCTCTAGCCTGTGGGCTGCACCCAAGGGAAGGGAGAGTGGGAGCATTGTTACCACAGGACCCACCAAAACCAGGGCAGACCTACAAGGCCCCTCTGCCCAGTAACAGTGACGCTCAGGGCCTGCCTGGCGGTCAGCTGCGGCCCATTCCTGCAGCTCTCAGGCACCTCCATGTCTGGGCCGAGGTCATTCCCTGTGAGCCCAGCTGCTGTGACACCCAAGGGCAGGGCTGGTGTCCCCAAAGCCAGGTCAGCCATGCACTGAGCAGAGCCCCCCAGATGGGCCCCAGCAGAGCTTGGGGGGGCCTTGGTGTCACCAGCAGACCCTTGAGGACACTCTTGTGGAGAAGACCTGGGGCCCCAGGAGGGCCCCGAAGTCCTGAGCCCTGCACTGCAGGGAGCTGCCAGCCCTGGGGACAGGTTCAGGCACTGGTTGGAACAGGCTGGACCCCTCTACCCAGCACGTGTGGACATGGGTCTGAGTTCCGAGGACAGAGAAATGTGGAAAGGTTCCTGCCTGCCAGCCAGCTGAGACCTGTGGCCCTCCAAGCGTTCCATATACAGGGTGAGTCCCGCCTCCAGCAGAGGTTGGTCTGGACTCTCCAAGCCGCTGCTGTGCCCAGGACTCCCCCAGGGACAAAGCAACCAGAGGTCCAGGCCCTAGGAGACCCAGACCCCTCCCCAGCAAAGAGAAGCACCACGGGAGCTGTCTCCCAAGAGCCCTTGACCTGGGGCCCACGTGGCCTAGGGCCGGGCCCCGGGGCTGTTGAAGAGCAGGGTGTCCATCTGTGCACGCTGCAGCCACAAGCGCCGCTGGGCATCGCCAAGCAGCACGCGCAGGGAGTGGCCGGGGCGGCAGGCGGGCAGGGCCGCGCAGTGGGCAGCGTGCAGCTGGCGACATGTGTCGCAGCAGAGGGTGGGCAGAGCACCAGGGGACAGGCAGCTGTGTGCCTGGTAGCCTGGGGGTTCAGAGACAGACCTGTAGGCTGAGGCTGGTACGCCCTCTGCCCGAATGCGCCTGGGGCTGGCCCCCGCAGAGCTTTCGGGAGTGGCCAGGTCTCCAGGCCTACTCAGCTCACTGCGCAGGGAGAGGAAGGAGAAGGCGGAGGATTCGGGTTCCAGCCCCTCCTCCAAGGCCCCGTAGGGTGGGGTGCTGGCCTGCGACAGCTCCTCAGCTGGGGGATCCCAGGCCCGGCCCTCAGGGCCCCACAGTTTGGCACTCTGCTCCCAGAGTGGCGGCCTGTAGGCCAGCTCTGCCGAGGGCGAGTCAGGACCTGGTGACGGCTCCCCATAGAGGCTGGCGTCCTCAGAGCCCTCGTCCTCCTGCAGGTCCCGGTATAAGTCCAGTGGGGGCCTGTAAGCAGCAGGGGAGCCTCGGGGGGGCAGGGGTGGCGGCTCCTCATCCTGGGCCAGCCGCTGCTGCAGCCAGGCCACACAGGAGGCCACATCTCCACTGGCACGCCGCGCCTGCAGCAGGTCCTCGGCTGGCAGCACGCTGGTGCCCAGCTGGGCCAGCACCTCACCCAGGATCTCACATTCCAGCCGGAGGGCGAAGCAGCCCAGGGCCACCTGCACCAGCTGGCAGGCAGGGGGCAGAGCAGTCACCATGAGCCGGTGGCTGTCCCTGCGCACATAACCCATCTTCTGGAAGCTCTTGAGGAGGAGGTCATCTGACAGCACACCCTTCAGCACGTGCACGTAGCCCCCGGAGAAGGTCTGCAAGAGAGCGGACCCCGAGCACAGTGGGTCCAGGGTCATCAGCTCAAGCCTTGGCAGCTCTGATGCTTGGGCCCAACCCCAGAAACTAGGCTTAGCCAGTCTGGGCCAGGCCCGAACATCACAATTTCTTTTTTTTGTTGTTTCTTTGAGACGCCGTCACTCTGTCACCCAGGATGGAGTGCAGTGGCTCGATCTCAGCTCGCTGTTGCCTGTGGCTCCCAGATTGGAGCAATTCCCCTGCCGCAGCCTCCCGAGTAGCTGGGACTACAGGCACCCGCCACCACACCCGGCTATATATTCATACTTTTAGTAGAGACAGGGTTTCACCCTGTTGGCCAGGCTGGTCTCGAACTCCTGACCTCAAGTGATCTGCCTGCCTCGGCCTCCCAAAGTGCTGGGTTTACAGGTCTGAGCCACCGTGCCCAGCCTAGGATTTCTTAGATTTAATGGAAAAAACAACGAATACATTAACCTGCCTCATGAATCAGAACAAAACGAAGAGCCCCTGTACTGAGAAATTTCATTGTGTTCGTTCCCTGCCACTCTCTTTACCCCTGGAGATGGCCTAGTCTAATTAGTTTGACGTACCTGCCCAGCTGTTTGTTCTGCAAACACAAATACAGATTTTGGTTTGCCCAACCCTCTTATGAGGTGCCCCACCCCTTTTCAAGGTCTCTACCCAAAACTAGAATAGGTAGCCTCTTAAACATACTGTTCTGAACTCTTCTTCCCATTACAGTCTTGCAGATCAGGGCGGAAGCTCCACCCTTCATCTTCCCCTGCTGCCCTGCTGTGTAGTATTCCACCACCTGGAGGGAACGTCTGTTTTCAGAGCTCTCCAGAGGCTGTCCTTGCACTGGGCCCACAGCCGTAACAGAATGGTGAGTCCTTTCTAGCCTACAGCTGGGTGAAGAACTAAAGGAGCGCAGGAAATCACTGCAGCGCCTCCTGAATGTAAAATTCCCTAACTCCGAGAATGCCGGGACACGGCCCACCTGCCAGCACCCAGTGCCTGCGCCCTGAGCTCAGGGCTTCCGTTCATTCCTCCGGTCCCATGAACTGGACTGTCTTGTGTCCCTGTTTCAGAGGAGGAAAGAGGCTGAGAGAGGTGAGGTAACGGCCAAGGCCTCCCGGCCAGGAGGCAGCAGAACTAGGTCCAACCCAGGGGTGCCGGGCACTGAGGCCCGGGCCATTCTCTCGCCCTGCCTGTGAGGCCTCAAAGGCGGGCCTGTGCTCTCTCGTGAATGAGAGACCAGCGGACCAGCAGGTGTCCCCGGGGAGCCGCGCGGAGATTGCCGCTGCCATGGCAACCGGTGGAGGCGTAGTTCGCCCACGTGTGCAGTGGCGTCATCCGCTTCCTACTCTTCCGAATTAGCTCAGAGCTCCGGGCGGCCCTGCCCCCTCCTGCCGCCAGGAGCCCACCTAGAGGGGCCACACCGGCCCCAGGCCAAGGAGTTCACTAGGTCTGTGCCCAGCCCTGCACCTTTACAGGGATACGCCCATCTGCAGTCCTCCCAGTCTCGGCGACCGCCTCTGCAAATGGAAGTGGCCCGTATCCTGGAGGAATCAGGATGACCTCGGGACCTCAAGTCCCTCCTGTGCCCCTGTCCCAAGGTTCCCATGGTAGCTGGGGCCGCGAGGCCGCCTTAGGGAAGACAGACAGGCGCTCTCGAGCAGGACAAGCCTGCCATCGCCCACCCATGTTCTCAGCCCTCAGAGTGGGTGCCCCAGCACGCCCACGACCCCTCGGCGCTCTGAGCCCTGAGACGCCCACCGGGCACTAAGGACAATGACAGCCCCTCTCTTCCGAAAGGCGTGGTCTCCCTCGACCCGCAGGCCAGGACGAGGGGCGCGCTTCCGCGGGCCCGCGCCTACCTTGATGGTAGTGAACTCCTTCCTCCAGGGCAGCAGGTACAGGTGCACAGCGGCCAGTTCCAGCAGCTCGAAGGCGCGGGCCAGGCCGCGCAGCGCGGGCGCCAGGTCGGCGCGGCCCCACAGCCCGTCGGTGAGCAGCGCCAGCGCGTCGTCCTGCAGCGCCCCGTGCAGGTCGAAGTCTTCCACCAGGATCTGCCAGAGCACCGCGCGCAGCGAGGGGTCCCCGCACACGCCCGCGCGGCCCCGTCGCAGCTCGCGCTCCAAGCACAGGCGGTAGTCCTCGGACAGCGAGCTGCTGCCCATCCTGCGGCGGGCGGGGGGGTCAGGGACCTCAGGCCGCGCCCCGCTCTCTCCGAGCCCCCGCCCAGCGTCCCCAGGACCCCCCGAGCCTGGAGACCCCGCCCCCACCGGCTGAGCGCCCGAGTATCCCTGGCACCCCCTACTCTGGAGCCCCCGGCGCCATCTGCCCGCCCACCCGGCGATCCGGCCCTCTCCAGCTGAGCGCCCCGGCACCCCCAGCCCCTCCCCAGCCGGGGGAACCTCGGCCTTCCAGGGGCGCCCCGGTTACCGACCGCACCCTTCCCTACAGACGCGCTTCCGCCCGCTGAGCCCTCTCCGGACCAGAGCCCCCTCGCCTGGCAGATGGAGCTGCGGAACTCGCGGGAGATGGCGCTACCTGTCCGTCCACAGCGGTCGCCGGCAGCCACCGATCAGTTCGGGCCTCCGCGTGCGCCGTGCGCTTCCGCCGGGTGTCGGCTCCGCCCGGGGTCCACGGCCTTGACGCCGGGGGCGGAGCTTGGCTCAGGCCCGCCTCCAGCTAATTTAGGAGGGGCGGGGCCTGGTGAAAGCCGGAAGGAGGCGGTGCCCGCCGGACCGAGCACCTGCGCGAGGCGCCCCGAGAGCCTCCTGTCACCGCGTCGCCCGTCTCCCCACGGGACCGGTGTCTTTCACGACGCCCCAGGGCCGAGGGCTGCGGGCTCAGGGGAGGCGCTCAGTGAAGGTTGTGCCTGGGCCGCTCCTCCCTATGAGACAGGTACCCAGCCTCAGGCGTCCCGGCACTGGGAAGCAGGTGCGCGGGCTCGTCCTCCTCCGGGGCGGGGGCCCTCTGCATTGCCTGCGGTGATTGGTTGGATCCTGGAAAGAGCCTTTTCTGAGGGGCGGGGCCACCTGCATTACCTGCTGGGATTGGTCGAGCCTGGGGGCGGGCCTCTCCTGCGGGGCGGGGCTATCCGCTTGTGGGCAGTGCCCGTCGCGGAAGGTGGGCGCAAGGACAAGCCTTTTTCAGCCTCGTCTCAGGTGGGTGTCGGGACCTCGGGTCCTATTTCTGCCGCTTCCGCTTACTGGCTTCCCGCACTTGTCATCCGCAGCTCCTGAGAGCAGCGTCTGGGCGGGTCTCTGAGGCTGGGCGAAGCTGCCCCCTCTCTAGGCTAAAAGCTGACCTGGGCTGCGGATCCTTCCAGGCTAAATTCGGGTCACGACTTCCCGGGGGCGTTTTGTTCGCTCGGGTTCCTCTGTTCTGTGCTAAAGCCATTTTCTCGCATTGCCCAGGAGAGGAGGATGAGGGAGACCCTTGGGGTCCCAGCGTCGACCCCCCCACCTACACTCCCGCTTTGGGCAGGCTCTGCTCCTTCCCGTCTGTGCCCCTCACCTCTCCAGGCCACCAAAACCAAGGCCCAAGTTTGTTGAAACTTTCCCTGGGCGGCGACGTCTCTGTTTTTTCTTAAATTACAGTCTTAAAAATACTGTAATCGTGGCCGGGCATGGTGGCTCACACCTGTAATCCCAGCACTCTGGAAAGCCGAGGAGGGTGTTTGAGACAAGACTGGCCAACATGGTGAAGCCCCGTATCTACTAAAAATACAAAAATTAGCCAGGCGTGGTGGCGCATGTGTAATCCCAGCTACTTGGGAGGCTGAGGCAGGAGAATTACTTGAACCCTGGAAGGGAAGGTTGTGGTTGCAGTGAGCCAAGATCGCGCCACTGCACTCCAGCGTGGGTGACAGAATATGATTTGGGTCTGTGTCCTCTCCCAAAGTCTCATGTTTTTTTTTTTTTTTTTTTTTTTGGTTTCTTTTTTTTGAGATGCAATTTCACTCTTCTTGCCAGGCTGGAGTGCAGCGGCGCAATATCGGCTCACTGCAATCTCCACCTCTCAGGTTCAAGCAATTTTCCTGCCTCAATCCAAGTAGCTGGGACTACAGGCATATACCACCATGCCCGCCTAATTTTGTATTTTTAGTAGAGACCGGGTTACTCCATGTTAGTCAGGCTGATCTCAAACTCGTGACTTCAGGTGATCTGCCCTCGTCAGCCTCCCACAGTGTGGGGATTACAGGCATGAGCCACCGAGTCAGGCCTCAAAATCTCATCTTACATTGTAACAATCCCCACCTGTCAACAGTGGGACCAGGTGGAAATAATTAAATCGTGGGGCCCGCTTCCTCCCTGCTGTTCTCATGACGCTGCGTTCCACCAGATCTGATGGTTTTATAACCAGTTTCCCCCTTTGCTCAGTGCTCATTCTCTCCTGTCACCCTGTGAGGCACTGCCTTCTGCCATGATTGAAAGTTTTCTGAGGCCTCTCCAGGCATGTGAAACTGAATCAATTAAACCTCACTTTTTTTTTTTAATAAATTACCCAGTCTCAGGCAACTTTAAAAAACAAGGCCGGGCGCGGTGGCTCAAGCCTGTAATCCCAGCACTTTGGGAGGCCGAGGTGGGTGGATCACGAGGTCAAGAGATCGAGACCATCCTGGTCAATATGGTGAAACCCCGTCTCTACTAAAAATACAAAAAATTAGCTGGGCATGGTGGCGCGTGCCTGTAATCCCAGCTACTCAGGAGGCTGAGGCAGGAGAATTGCCTGAACCCAGGAGGCGGAGGTTGTGGTGAGCTGAGATCGCGCCATTGCACTCCAGCCTGGGTAACAAGAGTGAAACTCCGTCTCAAAAAAAAAAAAAAAAACAAGAAACCAAAATGGAGTTCCGCTGCATTGCCCAGCCTGGACTGCAGTGACAAGATCTCAGCTCACTGCAACCTCCGCCTCCAGGATTCAAACAGTTCTCTGCCTCAGCCACCTGAGTGTCTGGGATTACAAGTGCCCACGACCACACCCGGCTTTGTGTGTGTGTGTGTGTGTGTGTGTGTGTATGTGTGTGTGTGTGTGCGTGTTTATGTGTGTGTATTTTTAGTAGAAACAGGTTTTCACCATCTTGGCCAGGGTGGTCTTGAACTCCTGACCTCGTGATCCACCCACCTCACCCTCTCACAGTACAGAGATTACAGGCATGAGCCACCACGCCCGGCGGTTCTCAGGCAGTTCTTTACAGCAGCATGAGGATGGACTAACAGTCTCAGAGCACAGCCACTACAGTGAGGAGGCCGTGGCCCTCTGCGGAGGTTTTGTGCTGAAATTCACGTTCACCTGGAGTCTGTGAGTGCGACTTTATTTGGAAATAGTTTTTCCAGACAAAGTCAAGTTACGATGAGGTTGTAAGGCCGGGCGCGGTGGCTCAAGCCTGTAATCCCAGCACTTTGGGAGGCCGAGGTGGGTGGATCACGAGGTCAAGAGATCGAGACCACCCTGGTCAACATGGTGAAACCCCGTCTCTACTAAAAATACAAAAAATTAGCTGGGCATGGTGGCGCACACCTGTAGTCCCAGCTACTCAGGAGGCTGAGGCAGGAGAATTGCTTGAACCCAGGAGGCGGAGGTTGCGGTGAGCCGAGATCGCGCCATTGCACTCCAGCCTGGGTAACCAGCAAAAGTCCGTCTCAAAAAAAAAAAAAAAAAAAAAAGATGAGGTTGTTCTGTGTCGGCATGGGCCCTAAATCCAGCGACTGCTGTCCTTCTGAGAAGAGAGAAACATAGATGAACCACGGGAGAGAAGACAGCCTGAAGATGGAGGCGGGACGAGGAGCCATGAGTTAAGGTACCACCAGCTGTGTCCGACACCAGAAGCTGGAGGCAAAAAGAGTTCTCCCCTAAACCCTCCAGAGGGAGTCGGCCTGCCTGCAGCTCGATTTTGACTTGAGGCCTGCAAATGGTGAGAGAGTACGTTTCTGCTGGTTCAAGCCACCCATTTTGTCGCTCTGGCAGCGCCTGGAGACCCATCCGGGCCTCACATTGTCCTTGTGATGGCCCTGACTGGGGTCCCGGACGACAGCCGACACCAAGCACAGACAGCAGACAGCTCTTCAGATGAATGCAGCCCCCAGTCACTGGGTTACCACCCAGAAGCCGAACCTGGAGCCACCCAGCTGACTTCTGTATTTTTTTCTTTTTTAAAAAATTCAATACTGAATTTTTGTTTTTGTTTTTTCTATTTTTAGTAGAGATAGGGGTTTCACCACATTGGCCAGGCTAGTCTCAAACTCCTGACCTCAGGCGATCCACCCACCTCGGCCTCCCAAGGTGCTCAGCCTAATTTTTAATTTTTTAGTAGAGATGGGCCTTACTGTGTTGCCCAGGCTGTTCTCAAACTCCTGGACTGAAGTGATCCTCCCACCTGAGCCTCCCACGGTGCTGGGATTCCAGATGTGAGCCACCATGCCCGGCCTCGTGTGTACTTCAGCCCACGAGTCGGGGTAGTTTGTTACTCAGTGGTAGCTACATGGGCTGCATGCATTCCCAGCTCCCTCGCTCCCACCCAAGGACACTCCGTGGGCTGTGTGCGTTCTCCGCTCCTTCCGTGACCTCCTGGGATGGACACTCCATTATCTTGAGCACATTTGAATACGCGTTGTCTAAAACTGAGATCAGCCTTGCTAGGTCAGAGCGTCGTCTACACTCACCTGTCCCAGGACTGCACCTGGTCCTCTGGGGCCACTGCCCTGTCCACCCCACGGCGCTCCAGTTCCCTCCCCGGCCAGACGCGCCATCGTCCAGCTTCCTCTTCTTCTGTGTCCAGTTGATACAATGCTAAATCATACTTTTCCTTTGATTTTTGTCACAAATCGAACGCTGCCTCTTAAGCAGAGTAGCTTTTCAATATTTATTTGTTTATTTTTGAGACAGAGTCTTGCTCTGTAGCTCAGGCCGGAGTGCAGTGGCGCGATCGCAGCTCACTGTAATCTTTGCCTCCTGGGTTCAAGCGATTTACCTGCCTCAGCCTCCCAAGTAGCTGGGATTATAGGCACGCGCCACAACACCCAGCCAATTTTTGTGTTTTTAGTGGACACGGGGTTTCGCTGTGTTAGCCACGCTGGTATTGAACTTCCAACCTCAAATGATCCGCCTGCCTCAGCCTCCCAAACTGCTGGGATTGCAGGCATGAGCCACCGCACCCAGCTATTACTTTTTGTTTTCATTTATTTTTTGAGACGGAGTTTCACTCTGTTGCCCAGGCTGGAGTGCAGTGGCAGAATGTCAGCTCACTGCAACCTCTGCCTCCTGGGTTCAACGAATTCTCTTGCCTCAGCCTCCCCAGTAGCTGGGACTACAGGCGTGTGCCATCACGCCTGGCTAAATTTTTTTGTATTTTTAGTAAAGATGAGTTTTCACCATGTTGGTCAGGCTGCTCTCTGAGGGTACCACCCCACATGGGCACCGAGGAAGGAGAAATGTCCAGACCCCAGGCACTATTAGTGCCTGGAGAATATCTTAGTTTATAGTGTTATTACTCAGCTGTTTCCTTTATATAATCCTAAATATATAATCATATATTAGTTTATGGAATTAGTGCCTGAAGTATAACTTGCTACTTACATATATCCAGCTTATACAATCATACTTAATACTTATATCTAGCATACTTAGTTCTGTATAATCTTTCTATATAATCATACAGGTATTGTAGTCGGAGCTGTGCTGACACATTGAGTGCTGATTTATAGAATCCTTCCATAGAACCGTATAGTAGTTTGTAGGAGGAGGAATGCCTAGAGCAGTCACAGAACAGAAGCGGCACATGGGAAAACAGCCAGACCAGGACGAGAACCAAAGACCCCGGCGGTGGCATCCCTGCCTGAAAGGGCGTACGCTGTATGGCGGGCTTGGAGCAGGAGCCTCTCCTCCTGATAGAGGAGCTGTGGTACCTGCATCCAGTTCCTGTGGAAAGCCGGCCTCAGGCCTGAGATCCTGGAAGTAACCGAGGGAGAAGAACCCTCTGGTGTGGCCAGTCACGGCGGCTGTTCACCCTGTCAGCCTTTTCTCACTTCTGTGCTGGCTCAAATCATCCTCCCATAAATATCTTAAGAGAAGAGCACAGGTCTGTCAGCTCCCACTGCACTGGCTTACGGAATCCTTCCATTAGAAACCCTTTGAAGTCTCCAGCCCCAGATAAGAAGTGTTGCACACGACACCTGTTGCACACAGCCCACCTCCTTGCCTCGGTGACCTAATGGGGGTGGACCCCTTTTCTGTACACGACCCTCTACTACTGCGCATGGCATGGCTTCCTACTGCGCACAGCCCATCTCTGACTAGGTGATGATGGAGTGGCCCCCCCGCTTGTGACTCGCGTGATGATGTGTGCCCTATCACTAAGCCTAGAGATGATGACCTCACTCACGACCCTGCCCGCTGCTTGTACCTAATAAATACAGATGCTTCTGCACGTTTGGGGCTCTCACTGATCTCTGCTCACAGGTGGCGTGGCCCCTCAGGTCCAGATTCTCTTCACCAGTTCTTCAGTGTCCTGTCTCTTTAATTCTCAGATCCCACGCCTCAGCACAGCATAAGGGACACCCCACGACCCTGTGGGCCCCTCAGCCCTGCAGGTCTCAAACTTCTAACCTCAAATGACCTCAAATTACAGTCATGAGCTACTATACCCAGTTCAGAATAAATCTGCTTCCTCTCTGTAGGGCTGAGGGCCCCACGGGGTCGTGGGGTGTCCCTTATGCTGTGCTGAGGCGCCAGATCCGAGAAATAGGACACAGAAGGACAAGGAAAACACAGCTGGGCTCTGGGGGCCACACCACCTATGAGCGGAGTCAGGCGAGGCCCCGAATGTCCAGAGCATGAGTATTTATTGTGTATAGGTTAGGGGCGGGGCAGGGCAGTGAGTGAAGTCATCTTTAAGTAATAGGGTCATGGGTCCACCCCCATTAGGTCACCTAGGCTGGGAGGTGGGCCGTGTGCAGTGAAGACGGTGCAGTGTGCAATACCTTTATCTATGGACAAACTACTTCTAAGAAGATTTACAGGAGGATGCTTTGAGTCACATAGCAGTGACAGAGCTGTCAGGGTTACTGCCCGCCACCTTCTGGCAGCTTCCAATGGGTTCTATGGGAAGATGCTTTTCAAGCAGCACAGTAGCAAGAGCTGATAAAGTTCACAGTCACCAAGGTGGATTGCCGGTCTGAGGACAGCCGTCCACAAGAACTGGAGCAAGGTCCTACAAATCCTTCATCAGGAGGAGTGGCTCTCGCCCCAAGCCTGCCATACAGCGGGTGTCTTTACGATACTGAACGCTGCCGCCTGGGCCATGGATTCTTGTCCTGGCATAACTGTTTTTCCCTTAAATCATGCTCTGCACTGTGTCTGCTCTAGGCATTCCTCTGATTATAAGCTGCTCATTCCTTAATTCATGCTCTGTTCTATGTCCACTCTAGGCATTCCTCCGATATGAACTAAGATATAACTGTACATATATATGTAGGAAGATATTTTTTACTATCAACTATTATATGATTCTATATAGAGGATTGTATAAAGGGAAGTAATTGGGTAGTAACACTATAAACTGAAATAATCTTCAAGCCCTAATTCTATAAACTAATATATGTTTACATAAAGGATTATATCAGGCCGGGCGCGGTGGCTCACGCCTGTAATCCCAGCACTTTGGGAGGACGAGGTGGGTGGATCATGAGGTCAAGAGATGAAGACCATCCTGGTCAACATGGTGAAACCCCGTCTCTACTAAAAATACAAAAAATTAGCTGGGCATGGTGGCGCGTGCCTGTAATCCCAGCTGCTCAGGAGGCTGAGGAAGGAGAATTGCCTGAACCCAGGAGGCGGAGGTTGTGGTGAGCCGAGATCGCGCCATTGCACTCCAGCCTGGGTAACAAGAGCGAAACTCCGTCTCTAAATAAATAAAGGATTATATAAAAGGAAATAACTGAGTAGTAACTCTATAAACTGAGACATTCTCCAGGCCTCACTGTGCCAGGGTTCTGCTTAGCTCTCCTTCCTTGGGGCCTATTTTGGGGTTACCCACACTCCAGATAGCTTGTTTGTAGCCTTTGCTATTTTTCTAATGGGGGTTCTTGGTTTTTTTCATTTGCAGGATTTCTAAAAGGAAGCCACGATTATTCACTCCTGTCTTACGGGGGAGCCACGGGCTCAGGAGGGCAAAACTGCACAGCAGGCAGCAGCGCCTGATCCCGCGCCAGGGAGACAGCTAACCCAGCAGGCTCCCAGCCCTCATGCCAAGCCAGCAGGTGCTCCCATGCCAGGATTTGTTCAAGACACAGCTCATCCCTGCCATTCTGTTAAGTGGACTTTAAAATCCCACCTTCTAGACACCAACGCTGAGGCCTGAGCAGCGCTCCTACCCAAGCCCCAAGGCACCATGGCCAGCTGGGGTTCACGTCGAGGGCCGAGGCAGATGCTCCAGCTCTGCCCCCACCTGGAGAGGCACTTCTTCTGTCTCCCCACGGAGTCCTCGGAGGTAAACCAGCCACTGCCGAGGGTGCAGGCATCCCAGCAATTCCACAGCCACTGCTTTTACGACCCTTTCCCTGAGGAAGCCAGCACTGCCTCAGAGCTCCCCACCCCCCAGCCCTGCACCTGCTCGCCCCCACAACCAGCTTCTGGTGGCATCTAGGGTTGGGACTCCCCCCAGCCCTGTTCCTGCCCCCCCAACCAGCTCCTGGTGGCATCTAGGGTTGGGACCCCCCCCAGCCCTGCTCCTGCCCCTGCCCCCCCCCATGGCGTATCAAGCTGGTGGGGGCTCCTTCCTTGCAGAAGCACCCTCCCTCCGTGACCTGCCCACAGCTCCCTGGCATATGCTGTCCACGCCTGGCGCCGGCTGCTTCCTCTGCACGTCAGGGCTTCTGTGTCCCCATGCACAGACGATGGTGAGTCCTGAGACCCTCAGGTGAGTGCTCTGGACTCAGGTCCCAGGGACACTTGCTCTCCCCCCACACCAATGCCCTGCAGAGCTCACCTGTCCTAGAGGGTGAAGCCCACACCTGCCAGGGCAGGGAGTCTCAAGAGGACCCTGCTTCTATGCAGAGGGTCTCGGAGGCTGGCAAAGGCATAAGCGGTCGGGCCAGGCTTGGTTTGGGGCTGGGCTGTGGCTCCTCCCCACCTGTCCTCAGCGGCCTCTGCCATGGGCAGCAGGGGTGGGGACTAAGGGAGCCACACAGAGCAGGACAGCAGTGACCTCTTTATTTTAGGCTGCATGGACCTGGAGAAGATGCCCAGGGTGGGAGTTGGCCAGGAGTCCCAGAATGTTCGCTGCGCACTGCCAAGGTGAGCAAGGGCAGGGAATGTCCTGGGCTGAGAGTCCCAGACCCCCCAGGGATGACCCTGCCAATCAGTGTAGAGCTCAGCCTCATACCAGCTGCGCCTCAGGTCCCAGCCAGCCCTTGCTCCTGACCTAGACAAGAAACTGCTTCATGGGGTTACAACTCCCCTTTCTAGGGGCTGGAGGGAAGAGAAACTGGACTGCTGCCTTCACTGCTGGCTGGCTCATGGCCCCCTCTTTTCTGATGCCTCCCAGGAGCTGCCCCGGTGAAGGGCAGAGCAGGACCCAGCCAGACGCTCGTGGCTGAGCCTGCACCCACTGGAGCCCGTGGCTTCCCTTCTCAGCCTGTGACACCTGCACAGGAGAACAGGGCTGGGTTCCTCCTGGAGCTGCTTCAGACCCATCCTGTTGGGGCAGAGGTGCCAACCCCAAGCTCCAGGGTTAGATGTGGGATGAGGAAGGGGCAAGAGCTGGAGAGCCCACAACATGGACCAGGTCCCCAGTGCCCTCGCGCCGTGTGCAGAGCAGTCTGGGGCTCCAGGGCGGTCCTCGGTAGGCCCGTGGCTCTAGGTGCAGGAGGTACAGCCCTGGGAGGCAAGGCTGGGCCCCGCCAGAGCCCTGGGTCTGGCTCTACTGCTTGGCCAGGCCTCCCCGGGGCAGCAGCTCCACATAGCTCAGGGCACTCTGCAGTGATGTCAGGCAGTAACCCTCCTCTCCGATCAGGTACCTGCACGGATGGCAGCAGACATCACCCGGCCTCCGGGAGGCAGTGTCTGCCTTCCCAGTTCAGGGCCTGGGTGGTGCTGGTGCGCAGGTGGGGCTGTCAGGGTGGCTGGGCTGGAGGAGGCCTTTCCCACCCACTCTGTGCTTGTCCTTGGACAGCAGAGCCAGGGATGTCCTTCGATCCCAACCGTCCCCTCCCCAGGAAGATACTGCTCAGGGGGTGGCCCCCCGCGCCTGCTGTGAGAGAGGCTGAACTAAGCAAAGGGCCATGGGGCATGAGGCAGCAGGCACACTGCACAGGGGCACCCGTGGGGGCTGCCTGAAGGCAGCATGGCTGTGACGAGTCACCCTTGCCCCCACCCTTCCCCCATCGGGTTCTACCCCTCGTGGATGAACTCCTCCAGGGCCGCGCACTCCGACACCAGCTGAGGGAGGCCGCTCCTCAGCACCACGAAGGAGAGGATGGGCAGCAGGTCGTCGGCACCACTGTGGGAAGGGCAAGGCAGCTGTGACTGTGGGCCGGGCCTCTCACTCCGTAAACCCAGCGGCTGTGTAGCCGTCCCGGCCGCAATCTCTGTGCCTCTTGCCCAGTGGCCCAGGAAGCCACCTGGGAGTGGCAAGGCTGTGCCTAAATGGGAGCTCCCGCTCTGCTGAGCAAGGGCTGGGCCCACACTCAGGGCTTCCTGCTGCTACAGCCCAGCTGCGGCACGAGGTAAGGTTGGGAAGACAGCCCCTCCGATGCCCGTGCTTTTCCAGGACCCTCCTCCCTGGCCACACTTGGGCCTCCTGGGACTCACATGGCTGCTGCAGCGATGGGCTGGGGTCCGGCCTGGGGTGTGGCCTCCGAGGTGGGGCAGTAGTCTTCTGCGCAGACACAGATGACCCGCAGGGTCCGAACTGCGCCACAGACATGTGGCTTCAGGGGCAGTTGGGGATGCCACATGGGGACCCGGCAGGGATGTGAAAGCGAACCCAGGCCACTGCCCCATCTGGCAGCCTGAGCCCCCTCACACCCTGCCCACTTACCCACCTACCCACCCACCCACTTCCTGATGTGCAGGGATGGGAAGAGCTGCCGTGACCCTGGGGGTATTGCTCTGACACCACCCACCCTGCACGTGACAAGCTCAGTGGTGAAGACACAGGCTCCAGGTCACCCACCGGGATGGGAGCCGGCCTCTCTCCCTGCCTCTCGAACCTACTAACCTATGCACTCCAGCTTCTTTTGGGGGCAGCTCTCCAGGACCAGCAGTCCAAGCTCCTGGGCCGCAGCGCAGTAGGGGTAGGTCCCCTTGGCCTCCGGGTCCTTAGGGAGGAGCTTGGTGGGGATGCCGATGGCGGTGGGGGGTGCATTCCTGTAGAGCTCCATGCTCCTGCTCAGAGCGGCCTCCCGGGCTCGGTGCACGCTCCTGGGACAGGGAGAGGCCAGGCTAAGCCGCCCCAGGGATCCTGCCCTGGGGACAGAGGCAGGGCTGTGGCTGGAGGTCCCTGGAGCTCTCCCGGAGAAAACTGGCTATGTGTCCCAAGCAAAAAGCCTCAGTGTTCCCAAGCCCCCAGGCATGGGAGGTGGGCACAGCCCTACCTGCAAACCGGAGGCCCCTGAGGATGGCCTCGGGGTAAAGCATAGGCCAGGGCAGCAAACACGAGTCTGGGGGACTGAGTAGAGGAGTCCGTGCCAGGGAACAGGGCAGGCCTCCAGGGGTGCTGGGTGGGCAGACGCCAGGCCATGTGGGGTGGGCCTGTACCTGTACAGGGCTAGCAGCAGAGGCCACAGCGGGGAGAAGAAGGGCTCCTCTATGCACGCCAGGCAGCGGTCCTTGGAGGCAGCTGTGTTGAGGCCTTCGAAGGCCAGAAGGGTCAGCGAGAGCAGCCTGTCTGCTGGGAACAGAGCCGGGGACATCCGCACAGGCCCCTCCCCTGCTGGGTCAAGTGGCTCGAAGCCATGGGGCCTCCTCTGCTGAACAAGCTCTCTGAGGAGCAGGGCAGGCTGCAGTGTCCAGGAGTGGTGGGGAGGCCCCATATGGTCCTTTTACCACCAGCTTCAAGCCTCCTGCACCCACCCCTGATGCTCTTGGCCCAGGGCAGGGAGTCTGGGAGCAGAAACTGTCACCTACAGCTGCTGCCCCCTTCGGCCAGCGGCCTGAGAAGAGAATGGAGGATGAGCCCTTTCTCAGAAGGGCCTTTACCCAAAACTGCAGGAACCAGGGTAGACTTTAGAATCAGCCCCCTGCGGGTGGGGGCCCTGGCCAAGGTCCTGTGTGTGGGCCGCACAGCCAGAAAGGTGCCTTGGGCTGCTGGCCTCCCTCACTGGTTGGCCTCCCTCACTGGTTCTTAGAGAACCCTAGGCCAGGCGTGGTGGCTCACACCTATAATGCCAGCACTTTGGGAGGCCGAGGCGGGGGATCACCTGAGGTCAAGAGTTTTGAGACCAGCCTGGCCAACGTGGTGAAACCCCGTCTCTACTGCTCCATTTCCAAAATGAGAAGGGCTGAGGCATGGGGCCATCACCACCTGCAGGCTGGGCTGGGTGGATACGAGTCTGATCAGAGGCTCTGACTGACAAATAGAAGCTTGAAATGGGCCAATAAATGGGTGAAGAGCCGCAGCCCCTCCCACAGCGAGGGCTGAGGGGGAGGGCTGAGGGGGGCCCAGGACGTGGAGGCCTGGCCTCACCGATGGCGTTGTGGATGTCCTCCACCGCGCTCTTCAGCTGTTGCAGCTGGGGCTCGGGCTGCCCCCCATGGCCCTGGCCCCGGCCCTGCCACTCAGACGTCCCCAGGAACTGCTCCAGGTCCTCGAACGAGCTGTCCTTGTCCGGCAGGCCAGACGCGACGTCCCCCACAGGTGAGGGAGGCCCCGCGGGGTGGGGGTGGAGCGGGGGCGTGGGGGGGCTGTCCTGGGGCCGCGGGACCATGCTGGGCTCGCACGGGGACAGCATGCAGTGGAGGCTCTGCGAGGGTCGCAGACGCCGGCTTCCAGGGTTGGGGGCCGGGGGGCAGCAGCCCGGGGCTGGCACAGCCGCCCTGCTCACCGCGGGGTACAGGGTGCTGTACACCGCACACTGCAGCCGCCTCAGGAGCTGCACGATTGGGTGGTCAGGGAGGCTGCGGGAGAGGAGGGCGTGAGAACGCGGCCGGCCTCGGCCTCCCGGTGGCACCCACCAGTCTACAGAGGAGCCGCGCTACACCCGGTTTCGTGAAGTGACTCGCGTCACCTCCTGACAGTGAATGGACTGCAGAGGCAGAAGCCGAGGAAACGCCCTCAGCGCAAAGGGAGCTGTGGTGTCCATGTGGCTGGGGCTCAGGGTCCCTGGGGCAGCACGGCAACCTCGTCCTCGTCAGTCCAGCGCCTCCCTGGCACCCAACCCACACAAGGGCTCAGTGGTGCCTGAGGCCCAGCTACCTGAGCAGGTGTGACAGCAGGCTGGTCACCAGCGACAGGTCCCCCGGGTTCCTCTTGAGCTTCGCCTTCCAGTGCTTCGGCCAGTCCTACGGGACAGGGGGCCTTGGAGGGAAGCACGTGGGTCCCCACGACCAGACGCAACCCCCCCCACCAGAGGGAGACCCTACTTGAGGCCTGGCCCCGCCCCCTCACCAGGTCCTTCCCACGCAGCCCTGGCCCCACCCGCCTCACTGGGACCCTCCTACAAATCTTGGGCCCCGTGGGCTGGAGGGGGACGCACGTGGTCTTGCTCATACTCCAGAATGGCTGCGTAAAGTGCCCGCTGCTCCCGCTCCTCCGGGGTCAGAGCGACCTGGCTGCAAAACCTCCTGGGGAAGAAGGTGCACAGTGGATCCCGGGGCCGGGGCCGGGGCCAGGGCCGGGGTTGGGGCCAGGGCTGGGCCGGGCTGTCTCCGCAGCGGGGAACCGGGCAGGAGTCGCACCTGTTGGCGGCCTCCTGGAGCCGCAACCGGCGCTCTTCCATCTTCCTCTGGAGCTGGGTGCAGAGTCAAGGGGACGAGCGTCGGATCTGAGCGGGCTCTCGGCCCCCACCCCAGCCCACACCTGCAGCCACACCCCGAGCAGGCGGGACGTCCCAGGGAACCCCTCAGTGAGGGGCAGTCCCCAGGGAAGGCTTCTGGGGCAGAAGGCAGCCTGCGCTGAAGCCAGCAGGGCAGAGCCAGAGGGCCCGGGGAATAGGGGTGGGGACCTTCCCCAGAGGCCATCCCTCTGCAAAGCGGGAAGCCCCCAGCCCTGTACCCCGACCCTGGAACCTCCGCTACGCTTGCTACCCTATTCTCTGCCTTTGGCTCATGGCCACACTGAGTTCTCCCCAGAGACCAACAGGGTGGTCAGAAAGGGTGCTGTCTCCTCCCGGGCTTTGGCGATCACCAGGTTCTCCATCATCTGCCGCTGTAGAGAGAGGGTCTGGGAGAGGAAGGAGGGAGTAAGCCCAGCCCCCCACACCGCCAGGCCCTCCCTAGGCCCCACTCACCAGGGATGTCTTCTGCATAGCCTGGCTGGGGTCTAGTCGGGCCATCCGGGCCTCATACGCAGCCTTCAGCTTCTGATTCTGCAGGGAGGCTTCCTCCAAGGGTGTCAGCTCTCTGGAAATGTGATGAGCTGCTGTCTACACCCCAGGAAGCCCAGCCGTGTTCTGGCTACAAAAGGAGCTTCTCTCATCCTCCCTGTTGTCTCCGAAGCCAGGAGGTGAGGAGACGGAGGAAGGGAGATGGTGGTGGTAATGGGGGCAGGCGGGGAGCCGTCTGGGGTGGGCTGCAGCACCTGCCTCCTCTTGCCTGCACTGCCAGTACAGTGATTTTGGCCGGGCACAGTGGCTCCCTCCTATAATCCCAGCACTTTGGGAAGCCGAGGGGGGCAGAGCACCTGAGGTCAGGAGTTGGAGACCAGCCTGGCCAACATGGTGAAACTACCTCTCTACTAAAAACATAAAGATCAGCCGGGCGTGGTGGTGCACACCTGTAATCCCAGCTACTCGGGAGGCTGAGGCAGAAATGCTTGAACCTGGGGGAGCAGGTTGCACTGAGCCGAGATCCAGCCACTGCACTCAAGCCTGGGCGATAGAGGGAGATTCCATCTCAAAAAAATAAAACCCACAGGTTTTGGTATTGCCAGGACTTCTGACTTTCATGGAGATTAGTTATGTGTGTTCAGCAAAACATGAATCTTGTCAAAGCAAAAGCTTGTGCAACCCAAGGGCTGGAAGACATTGAATCCAGCCCAACACAAATTCCTAAACTTTCCTAAACCATCACTGAGGGCCAGGTGCGGTGGCTCACGCCTGTAACCCTAGCTCTTTGGGAAGCCAAGGCAGGCGGATCACGAGGTCAGGAGATCAAGACCATCCTGGCTAACATGGTGAAACCCCTTCTCTACTAAAAATGCAAAACAGTGGCCGGCCGTGTTGGCACACACCGGTAGTCCTAGCTACTTGGGAAGCTGAGGCGGGAGAATCGCTTGAACCCAGGAGGTGGAACTTAGATTTTTTTAGTTTGAGACGAAGTCTCACTGTCACCCAGGCTGGAGTGCAGTGGTCCGGTCTTGACTCACTGCAACCTCCACCTTCTGGGTCCAAGCGATTCTCCCGAGTAGCTGGGACTACTGGCATGTGCCACCACATCCAACTATTTTTTGTATTTTTAGTAGAGACGGGGTTTCAATGTGTTGGCCAGGCTGGTCTCAAACTCCTGACCTCATAATCTGCCCACCTAGGCCTCCCAAAGTGCTGGGATTACAGGTGTGATCCACCGTGCTTGGCATTTGCAATTTTTTTAAAGCTCATCAGCTATCACTAGTGTTAGTATATTTTATGTGTGGCCCAAGACAGTTACTCTTCCAGTGTGGCCCAAGGAAGCCAAGATTAGACACCCCGGCTTTAAAGGCAGTCTGTGGGTCAAATAGCTAGATGAGCTTCTGACTCACAGAAGGAAGAAGTGTGCTGCCTCCTTTAAACAGTTCCCAGCAGCCACTCTGCCTTGAAGGCTCTGGTTCCTCTTACCTTCCCACTGTCAGGGACCATGGAGGGTGGTGGTGGGGACGAGGAGGAAGGACTGAGCCTTACACCTGGCCATCCTGCCCCGAAGCCGAAATGAGGTGAGGAAGCCCAGCCCAGCCACCGCAGGGACAAGAGTGGGTCCTTCTTGTCTGCCCACTTGGGACTCACTGGGCTTTTTGCATTTGTGTCTCTGTGCCTTTCATCAGTTCTAGACAACTGTCTGTCATTCTAACTTCCTTGGGTTTTTTTTTTTTTTTTCACACGGAGTCTTGCTCTCTCGCCCAGGCTGAGGTGCAGTGGCGCGATCCTGGTTCACTGCAACCCCCACCTCCTGGATTCAAGCAATTCTCTGCTTCGGCCTCCTGAGTAGCTGGGATTACAGGCACCCACCACCACACCTGGCTAATTTTTGTATTTTTAGTAGAGATGGGGTTTCACCATCTTGGCCAAGCTGGTCTTGAACTCCTAACTTTGAGATCCATCCGCCTTGGCCTCCCAAAGTGCTGGGATTACAGACATTAGCCACTGTGCCAGCCCTGCCACTCTGCCTTCTAACAACGCCTCTCCCGTTTTCTTCCTACTCCTTCTGGAACTCCAGTGAACGCGGCAGGCTTCGCAGCTCTTGCTGTCTTTGTTTTTGTAATTCATTCCAGGTATCTTTTGACCTTTTTTCCAATACATGAATTTGTTCTTCAGCTGTGTCTGCTCTGCTGTTAAGAACCTGTTTGCTCACTTGTGTGTATGTAAGGATTTGTACGTGTATATATAATTTTTTTTTTTGAGACAGTCTCACAGTATCACCCAGGATGGAGTGCAGTGGTGCAATCTCGGCTCACTGCAACCTCCAATTCCCGGGTTCAAGCAATTGTCCTGCCTTAGCCTCCATGCCTGGCTCATTTTGTATTTTTAGTAGAGATGGGGTTTTACCATGTTGGTCAGGCTGGTCTTTAACTCCTGACCTCATGATCTGCCTGTTTTGGGCTCCCATAGTTCTGGTATTACAAGTGTGAGCCACCGAGCCTGACCCATATATATATATAAAATTTATTCTTGTTTCCAGCTAAAATTATTTATCTATCTATTTATTTATTTTTTGAGACAGAGCTTCCCTGCTGTTGCTCAGGCTGGAGTGCAATGGCATGATCTCAGCTCACTGCAATCTCTACCTCCCGGGTTGCGATTTTACTGCCTCAGCCTCCCCAGTAGCTGGGATTACAGGTATGTGCCACCACGCCTGGCTAATTTTGTATTTTTTGTAAAGATGGGGTTTCTCCGTGTTGGTCAGGCTGGTCTCGAACTCCTGACCTCAGGTGATCCACCTGCCTCGGCCTTCTGAAGTGCTGGGATTACAGGCATGAGCCACCACACCCAGCCTTTTTTCTTTTCTTTTCTTTTAAATTGAGAAAGGGTCTCAGGCTGGACCCTTTGTTGCCCAGGCTGGAATGCAGTGGCTCAATCATGGCTTACCGGACCCTCAACCTGCCAAGCTCAAGTGAGCCTCCCTAGCAGTTGGGACCACAAGGGCATGCCACTATGCCTATTTTTTTTCTTTCTTTTTTTTTTTTTTTTTTGGTGAGACTCAGTCTCACTCTGTTGACCAGGCTGAAGTGCAGTGGTGCGATCTCGGCTCACCGCAACCTCCACCTCCTGGGTTCAAGCAGTTCTCTGCTTCAGCCTCCTGAGTAGCTGGGATTACAGGTGCACGCCACCACGACCAGCTAATTTTTGTATTTTTAGTAGAGATGGGGTTTCACCATCTTGCCTAGGCTGGTCTTGAACTCCTGACCTTGTGATCTACCCACCTCAGCCTCCCACAGTGCTGCAATTACAGGTATGAGCACCTCACCTGGCCCCGATTTGCTTCTGTCAGGCAAGAGGGTATTCCCATTCTGGGACGCATTTTAACTAAATTCGGTGTGATCGGCTCATCTTCCTCAGCCTCAAAAACCCAATCCCAGGCTCAGCCCAGCTCCCTTCTTGCCCATCTTACTTCTTAGAGCTTTGTGACTCTGCCCCCTGAAGCTTCTGGAAGATCTCGGGCGGAAGAAAAGGAGAGAGCTTCCCTCCTTCGTCTGAATACACACGTCGGTGTCGGCCGGCAGGTTGGGCGTGGGGAGCAGCCGCAGGCATGGCTGGCTTCAGGCGTGTTTTCCCTGCAAGCCATTGATCGGCAGGGGTCAGCAGATGGGCCCACACCCCACAGAGGAGATGCAGGCTTGGGGGTGACCCAGGAGCGCCGCGCCTACTGCAGGGACCCACCAAGCTTGGCGGCTGTTGACTGGGCCCTCTCCAGACACTGCTGTGCTAGCTTCAGCATCTTGGAGGTATCGGGGGGCATGGTTTCCCCAGCTTCTGGGGAAGGGACAAGAAAGCTGGTCACAGTTGGCTCTATTACTGTTACCTGTTGCTGAGATAAAATGAAGCGATGGAAAAGCCAGGCAAGCCCACTGGCCCCCAACCTCCACTGACCCCAGGTAAGCCCACTGCCCCCCACCACTGACCCTGGGCAAGCCTACTGCTCCCCATGCCCCCCACGCTGCCCATGGACAAGCCCACTGCCCCCCATGCCTGCCACTGACCACAGGCAAGCCCACTGAACCCCACTACCCCCACTGACCCTAGGCAAGCCCACTGTCCCCACCATGGACCCTGGCCCACCCCCCCCAACCGCTATTGACCCTGGGCCAGCCTCCAACCACTCATCTCTAATCACCTGCCCTGGTTTTACCTCATGACCCTGCTGAGTCCGTGTGCCCCTCATGGAGGCCTGTCAGAGCCTGGACCCTAAACAGGGCCTTTGCTGCTCACCCAGGGCCTCACTTGCAGCTGCAGCCCTCTGGGAAGGGGGCCATTTCGGAGACAAGGACGTGCCAAGGGGAATCTCCTCGCCCATCTCCTGCCAGCTGTGTGTACCCAAAGCCCTGCCTTCCCATGGGCCTGGCATGGAGCCCCTCTGCTCAGGACCACGGACATGCTCACACAGTCCTTTTGCACGCTGTGACTTGCCCCTTGCCCCACCACCCCACCCACCTCCACACACCGTGGGAGCTGCCTCTCTGTGACCCACCCCTGGACCTACCACCCCAGCTCCTGACCCACCTCCTTGCTGCCTTTCACAGCAAACTTCGCACTCCCGTTTTCTCATTCTGCCCCGATTTAGCCCCCGACACCCCCAAAAACTGCCCTTACCCATCCCCATCGCCACCTTGCCAGACGCGGTGGGCCCCTGGAGTTCCTCTGTCTTCTGGGATGTTGCTCTCCCCATGGGGTCCTCTGCCAGGCCTCCTCCCAACTCCTCAGTCTCGGAGCCACAGAGCTCAGCTGAGCTCACAGCCCCCTACTAGTTCCCCTGACCTCTGTGCTCCTGCGTCCGTGGCTGCTGCTCCTCAAACTGAATGTGTTCATTGTGGAACTTTCTTTTTTTTAATATATATATTCTTTTTTTCTCTGAAGTGAGAACAATCATCGTGGAACCTTCTGCTGCCCCCTCGCCAGTCCGCTCCTGCCCCCATCTGCCTCCAGCCGGTCTGCTGGGATACACCTTCAGGACACGTTGCTGGACTGCTCCCACCCTGGGTGGTCTGGCCACTGTCGTCCTCAGTCCTCACCTGAAGCTCCACTCCCAGGCTGGCCTCTCCCTCAAAGCTCAAAGCCTCTTCTAGTTTCCCTTCACTCCAGAACGGCTCCAGTTCCACCCAAGGCAGGCACAGAGCCCCGCCCTGCGCCTCTGATTTCAGGGCCTTTGCACGTTCCAGTGCCGGAATGCGGCCCCGCTTCCGTGCAGCCCGCTGGAGCCCGTGTCTTCTCACATCCCAGTCTCCACCTTACCCACAACACTGGTCCCTTCCTGTCGCTATGTCACCCTGAGTGCAGGCCAGTCCACATGCTACCAATGGTCAGACTGGAAGGATACAGGAGATCCCCCAAGCCGGGCGCCCATCAAGGGCTGGGCTGCCCACAATTCATCCAGCATGGAGGGAGTGGCAAGGCTCAACAAAATATTTTTTTTTTTTTTTTGAGAGTTTTGCTCTTGTCACCCAGGCTGGAGTGCAGTGGCATGACCTTGGCTCACTGCAACCTCCGCCTCCTGGGTTCAAGTGATTCTCCTGCCTCAAGCTCCCAAGTAGCTGGGATTACAGGCTCCTGCCACCATGCCCGGCTAATTTTTGTATTTTTAGTAGAGACGGGGGTTGCCCAGGCTGGTCTTGAACTCCTGACCTCAGGTGACCCGCCCACCTAGGCCTCCCAAAGTGCTGGGGATGACAGTGAGTGCGCCAGTGCCCGGCTAGCTGAGCTATACCTTTAGTGGTTTCCACTTCTTCCAGTAGCACCTGGGAGATATAGTGGATGCTCCGCAGGTATTCCGTGTATGCCTCCTGTGTCCAGGAAAGAGAAGTGGGTCAGGCCAGTGGAGCAGAGTGACTCCATCTCTCCTGCCAGGTGCACCTGTGGGATAAGCAAGGAACACCACCACCTGCTTATCTCTAAGATGCACCGAGAGACATGTAGCCTTCAGTGATGCTGCAGCTGGAAAGCCTCGGTCTGATCAGTGGTGTCCTGCCCATGGCACGGGCAGTTCACTGCTCTCCAGACTTGGAAAGGAAGTGGAGGCCTGAGAGGGAGCCAGGGACAAGCTGGACCTCACTTCCTCCTCTCACTGCCTTTCTCTCCAGCACAGGAGCTGGGGTTCTCATTCAGTGGCCCGGGGAAGTGACTTCAGCAGTTTCTGTCATTTTTCACCCTGTGAAACAAGTTTCCTTCTTGTGCGACTCAAGGGTGATTCATTCAGTGGCTTAAGAAATACTTCCTGAGAGGATACAGAGGAGTAATGCCACAAGTTTTTTCATCACTTCCTGGCTTAAGTTCTGAGAAATCCGTTTCCCGGAACCCGAGTTAAGTATTCCTGATGCACGCAGGAGCCTAGAACACTTGGCTGTTGCTTCAAGGCTGTGCAGCCCCCTGTAGCAAGGCAAAGGTCATCAGGAACACAGCATGGATTGTTTTGTTTTGTTTGTTTGAGTGGTTTTTGGAAACCACTAAAGGGATGGCTTAGCTGGCCGGGCACTGGCTCACTCACTGGCAACAGAGTGTCACTCTGTTGCCCAGGCTGGAGTGCAGTGGTGCAATCTCGGCTCACTGCAACTGCCTCCCGGGCTCAAGCAGTTCTGTCTCAGCCTCCCGGGCTCAAGCAATTCTCCTGCGTCAGCCTCTCCAGTAGCTGCGATTACGGGCGTGCGCCACCACCCTGGCTATTTCTGTATTTTTAGTAGAGACAGGGCTTAACCATGTGGGCCAGGATGGTCTCGATTTTTTTTTTTTTTTTTGAGACAGAGTCTCACACTGTCCCCCAAGCGGGAGTGCAGTGGCACGATCTCCGCCTCCTGGGTTCAAGCAATTCTCCCTCAGCCTCCAGAGTAGCTGGGACTACAGGCACGCGGCACCACGCTCAGCTAATTTTTTGTATTTTTAGTAGAGACGGGGTTTCAGCCTGCTGGCCAGGATAGTCTCGATCTCTCGACCTCGCGATCCGCCCGCCTGGGCCTCCCAAGTGTTGGGATTACAGGCGTGAGCCTCCGCGCCGGCAATACGGTGTGTTTTCGTTGTTGTTTTATCCCTAGGTGTTAGTTACCTATCGTTAAGTCTGTGCCTCAGAGAGAAAGAAAATATAATCCAGGCAGGATTTCTGATGTGTGGGGGCCCCGCTGCCCTAAAAACCAAGTTGGGGAAAGCAGCAGATTCAGGAAGGAAGCTTCTCCTAGGCACAGGCACGCTCCTTCCCTCCTTGGGCGGCCGGGTGTGGCTGAGCCGGCTTCTCTACCTGGTCGCCAACCTTCGATGCGGCCCGGCCTCAGGAACGGACCACACCCCTCCGGCCTGTTTCCTTCCTAGGGCTCCCAGAAGGCGACCGCAAACAGCATCGCAAACGAGCGGGCAGGTGGCCTTCTCGGGATTCCGCCCCCTGTGGCAACCGGATTAAATGTGCACCAACGCAGGCGCCGCTCGCCACGCGGGGTTTGGAAGGTCGCCTGCCCCGCTCCGCGTCCCCGCCACAGGTGGAGCCAGGCTCAGGGGCACCGGCCCCGCAACGGCAGGGAAAGCCGAGGCGGCGCGCTCTGAGCTGTCCAAGGTCACCGCACGCGGCCCAGGCTACGCCCGCCGCGCCCCGCCCCGGCCCATTCCTCGCCGGGGAACCGCGGTCCGGGGTCCCCTGTTGGCGCCCGCCCCCGCGTCCCCAGCCCGCGCCGGCCCCGTCATCGCCCTCCTGGGGCCACCCTGGCGGCCAAGCCCCGCCCCCGCCCCGCCTCACCCGGGGCCGGTTGCCGGTGTCCAATTCAATAGCCCCGTTGGCCAGCTTCATGGCGCTCTGCAGCGGCTTTACCGTGCCGTCCCCGGCCGCAGCGGCCATGACGCCGGGCGGGGGAGGCAGCGGTGGCGGCCGCAGCACCGGAGGGGCGGGGCAGGCGGGCGGGATCCCGGAACGCAGCGGGCGCGGGTGCGGAAGCCGCCGGAGCAGCGGACCGCCGGAAGGGAAGCGAGCGCACTTCCGGCGACGGGCCCCGCCGCGCGTACTTCAGGTCCCGCGGGTGTCAGTGGCGGGGACGACGGATCTCGGGCAGCTCCTCGAGACGGGGCGGGCGAGAAGGGCCCCTCCCGGAGTTGCCCTGGGCGTTTAACCGCGGCAGCCAGGCCTCCCTCTCCGACAGACCCCGGCTTCCCTCTGCAGCCCGCCCGCCACCTGCCCGCCCCGCGCCCACGTCTTCCACGGTAAGAGACGGGGAGGGCCGGGTCGCCTCTCCTTGGAGGGCTCGTCGCGAGGTCTCGGCGAGCCCCTCCGCTCAGTGCCCCGCCCCATTGGCGGCAGCGGCGGGCACGGCCGCCCTCGGGCCGGAGAGGGCGGCGGTGCGAGGGGGGTGCGGACCCCGCGGATGGAACCTCGGCCAGCGGGGTCCCGCCCCTGACCCTCTCCCGCCCCGCCCGCCTCGCTTTGCTTCTCGCCCCGCCCCTGGCCCGCCTCGTCTCGCTTCCAGCGCGCCGAGCGGAGCCGAACGCTGGTCCTCCGGGAACCTCGGGCCGAGCGGGGCCGAAGGGGACCGAGCGGGGCCGAGCGGGGCCGGGCAGCACCCGGCAGCACCCGCGGTGGCGTCCGTTCTCCGCTGCTATGAAGCGGGACCGGCTGGGACGCTTCCTGTCCGCTGGGACGGGCCGGCAGCGCGGGGCGGTGGCGCGGCGCGCCCGGGGCCCGGCGGGGGCCTGCGGGGACGCGGGCGAGGACGGCACGGACGAGGCAGGTGTGTCCTGGGCCCGGACGTGGCGGGCGGGGGTCGCGGCTGGGACTGCGGGTGGGCGGAGTTGCCCGGAAGCCGGCGCGGCCTCGCCTCCCCCTGGCCGAGCGCGCAGCGGACTCGGGGCTGCCCCTGTATCGGCGCTGGGCGCTCGGCCCCGTTTTTATCGCGCTGCGTGTCGTTGGCGTCGCCGGCCTGGCCTCCCCGTCGCCGCGGGCAGGTCGCTTTCCCCGGCTTCGGGTCCTCTCGGGAGCAGGAAAGGAGGTGGCCGCATCTGCACTGGGCAGACGGAAACCGCTGCGTTCCCTGGAGAGCGCAGCGCCTTCCCCGGGTGTCTCACGGTTGCTGGGAGGAGGGTGCAGTTCCAGGCTTCACTCGTGAAGTCGCTTTGCCCTGGCGGCCTTCAGAGCCCTTTAGAAGATGTCCTGGACCAGCAGCCACATCGTCCACAGGGCGGCTGTCCCGCTGCGAGCCCGGCGTCCGAGCCGCTTGCTGGGTCCCGGGGCGTTGTGGAGGGCGATGCGGGCAGGACACCCCGCGCTCAGGAGCCTCCTCCTTTGCCTGCTGCTAATATTTCCTGCCGCTCTGTGCAGCAGGCCGGGCTGTCACTATGGGGCACTGTCGCCTCTGCCACGGGAAGTTTTCCTCGAGAAGCCTGCGCAGCATTTCCGAGAGGGCGCCTGGAGCCAGCATGGAGCGGCCATCTGCAGGGGAGCGCATCCTCGTCAGGGACTTCCAGCGCCTGTTGGGCGTGGCTGTCCGCCAGGACCCCAGCTTATCTCAGTTTGTCTGCAAGAGCTGCCACGCCCAGTTCTACCAGTGCCACAGCCTCCTCAAGTCCTTCCTGCAGAGGATCAATGTCTCTCCGACGGGCCACCGGAAGCCTTGTGCAAAGTACGCTTTAGTCTGTTTAGGTCATGTTCACGGTGTCAGCACTGTGGAGTGACACGTGCTGAGAGAGGGACAAGGGCGAGCCTCGGCAGGAGCCTCTGGGTGAGGGAATGAGCCATGCCACGCTCAGCACAAACACCCTGGGACCAGTGTGGAGCGAGCCGGGAGGAGCTGTGGGGAGGAGAGAGGAGAGGGTTCCCTGTGGGGACCACTGAGGTTTGAGACCTCAAGAGGCTCCTGTATGGGGAGCACCGTGAGTCTCCACTTGCTGGTCCTGCTCATGGCCACACCGATCCTTTGCAGGGTCGCTGCCCAGCCCCCAACAGGGGCAGAGGAGGGAGCGTGTCTGGGTGAGTCCTACCCCGGTGGACGGTGGGCTGGGTGCTGGCCAGCTGTGGAACTGACATCTCTGTTGACTCTCTGCAGTGGATCAGATCACATCGAGCCCCCAGTGCCTGCACGGCTTGGTGGGGTGGGTTCACGGACATGCGGCCAGCTGCAGGGCCCTGCCCCACCTGCAGAGGACGCTGTCCTCTGAGTACTGTGGCGTCATCCAGGCCGTATGGGGCTGCGACCAGGGCCACGACTACACCATGGACTCCAGCTCTAGCTGCAAGGCCTTCTTGCTGGACAGTACACTGGCAGTCAAGTGGCCATGGGACAAGGAGACGGTGCCATGGCTGCCCCAGCACCGAGGCTGCAACCCTGGGGCCGCCCCTCAGATCTCCCAGGGCAGAGGGACAGGGACCCCAGTGGGGTCTGAGACCAGGACCCTGCCCAGCACAGACATGGCCCAGCCTTCTTCAGACAGCAACCCGGCAGGGCCCAGGCGGGGCTTCCCACCTCAGCCAAGCCTGCCCCTCTGCGGGGCCTCAGGTAGGAGGCACCTCTTGCCAGGGCTAGACCGGGATCTGTGCTCCTCCACGGGGCAGAGTTTTTGGCAGAAAATGGATGTCTCCACTGCTCTGGGTGGTGGCTGTGGTGTGGTGTCAGAAGGGGTCGGGGGGTCTTGGGGCTTCTGCCTGTGGTGGCTCACCCCATCCAAAGAGCAGGGAGGGGTAGCCAGCCTGTCTCATGAGTGGAGCTCAGTTCCAGCAGTTTCTGTAGAGACATGTTCATTAGCCGTCTAGTCTTTCTCTAAGCCTGTGCTTGGAGCTGAGGGGACTGAGGAAGAGAGAATAATGGAGCCTTGTCTGTGGATGTGGGGGAGAGAGGCCACTGCCTTTGTGGCTGCTGCCCTGCGCCAGCTGCAGGTCATTTCCTGGCACTCAGACAGTTGCCTGGTGGCGCCCTGGCATGGATCAGTGTGGCGCAGCTTTCTCTTCTGACAGGCTGAGGGGAAATACAGAGCTCTTGTTTGGGCCCCAGAACCCTCAGCACCGTGGGCTGGTGCAGCTGTTCCTGGACGTATTAGGAGGGCCGGGGCCAGGTTCCCACCGACCTCTCGCCCTGCATGTGCTCTGCACACCTGTCCCCACCTGGGCACTCAGCTCTGACCTTGAGTCCTCAGTGGAGCTCCCAAAAATCGCAGCTACCTGTAATCCCAGCACTTTGGTAGGCTGAGGTGGGCGGATCACTTAAGGTCAGGAGATCGAGACCGGCCTGGCCAACATGCTGAAACCCCATCTCTATGAAAAATACAAAACCCAGCGGGGCGTGGTGGCGTGCGCCTGTAATCCCAGCTACTCTGGAGGCTGAGGCACGAGAATTACTTGAGCCTGGGAGGTGGAGGTTGTAGCGACCTGAGATTGGACCACTGCACTCCAGCAAGACTGTCCCAAAACAGAGCAAGATTCTGTCCCAAACAAACAAAAATACAGCTGCCTGAGATGGCTGAGATGGCTTAGCTAGATATGGGTGCACAAATGAGACGGTGTGGCTCAGGGCCTCGAGGGAGCAGGGTTGTGAGTGTCACATCTTAGAACTGCTTGGCTTTTTAAACTCGAGTGCGGTACGTTGAGAACAATACTTTTAAAAACTTACTGTAAATAGAGATGGGGCTCTTGTTATTTTGCCCAGGCTGGTCTTGACTTCCTGGCTTCAAGTGATCCTCTCACCTTGGCCTCCCAGAGTGCTGAGATTACAGGCGTGAACCGCTGCACCCGGCCGAGGGAACAGTAATTTTTTTTAAGTACATTCCCATTCTTTTCTGAGGCTTATTTATTAATTTGAGACAGAGCCTTCCTCTTCTTGCCCGGGCTGTAGTACTGTGGTGCGATTGTGGCTCACCGCAGCCTCTGCCCCTCAGGTTCAGGCACTTTTCCCGCTTCAGCCTCCTGAGTAGCTGGGATTACAGGCACCTGCCACCATGCCCGGCTATTTCTTCTATTTTTAGTAGAGATGGGGTTTTACCGTGTTTGTCGGGCTGGTCTCCAACTCCTGACCTCGGGTGATCTGCCCTCCTCAGTTGCCCAAAGTGCTGGGATTACAGGCGTGAGCCACCATGCCTGGCCAACAACGGTAATTTTATAAATGTCTCAGAACATCCACCAGGTCCAGGCTGTGAGGGGGACTAGATCTGAGTCTGTGGAAGAACTGGGCTTTCTGGTTCTGCTCCTGGGGGTTCTGATGCTTGCTGCTGCCTGTGCGCTTCTGGATGTGGGGCTGATACGATCAGAGGCCGGATCAGAGGCCACGTAGCACCCTTGGCAAGGATGGGGCCAAGGTGGGGGGAACTTGACGGTCAGGGACCCCAGGCTCCCTTCTGGTAAAGTCGTCCTTGCAGGCGAGGCCTTTCTGTGTTCCACGTGGGTAACAGGAGCCTTGTTCTTTGTTTCTCAGGGCAGTTGGGTGAGAAGCAGGTTCCATCTTCAACCTCGGATGATCGGGTAAAAGACGAGTTCAGTGACCTTTCTGAGGGGTGAGAGAAGAGTGGGTTTAAATAGCCTAAAATTTCTCCTTCAAAAACCAAACAGTCATCGTAGGGGCCGGCTGCCCGTGCCCTGGTTGGGATGTGCCTCCTCTCGAGGTGGGAGGAGAGGAGGGGCTGGGGAGCTTCCGAGGCTTCTTGTCCCTGATTAGTGGTTTCCTGGGTGCCACAGGACCCCCTAGACCTGGGGCAGCTCCAGAGGGAGCCTGATAGGGTTTCTAACCCAGAGCGGCATAGAAATGAGCTTGTTGAAACCACCCTGTGGCTGGGTCCTTGGCTACCACTACTGTTGTTACCTCCTTTAAGGCCATAGTTTTGTTTGCTCCAGATGTTTCTAGAGTCGAGAAAGCCCAACTCTAGCCCTTGAATGTGACACTGTTGTGACCTGAAGCAGAGGCTTCATGAGGAGGTGGTAGAGGACAGGACTTCTCAGAAGGGACCCCATCAGTGTCTGTGAGCTCCTTGGGAATCCACTGCCTCTCAGCCGAGTAGCACTCAAGGCAGCTGTGCCCGACGAGTTCCCACCCTTTCCAGCTTCCCCTGTCACCCTTGGCTGCAAAACAGACATACCTGATCCAAATGAGGACAGCCCAGTTTTGGGGGCAATTCCAGTGGGGTGTCTAGTGATGAAATGCTGCAAGGACCAGGAGGCACCTGGGGTGGCTGAGGCTGCCCCCAAGACCACTGGGAGGTGAAATTGCAACTCACGTTTTAGGATGAAGGCCACAAATCTTTTTTTATTTTTTTCTTTTGTGAACTTTTTTTTTTCAGACTGTCACTCTTTCGCCCAGGCTGGAGTGTTGTGGTGCGATCTCACCCCACCTCCCGGGTACAAGCAATTCTCACGCCTCAGCCTCCTGAGGAGCTGGGATTACAGGCATGCGCCACCATGCCCAGCTAATTTCTGTGTTTTCAATAGAAACGTAGAGACGGGGTTTCACGATGTTGGCCAGGCTGGTCTCAAACTCCTGACTTCAGGTGATTTACCTCCCTCAGCCTCCCACAGTGCTTGGATTACACGTGTGAGCCACCACACCCGGCTGCTTTTGTGAACTTAGAAGTGGCTGATGGCAAACCCATCAGCTGCATTAAGGGTTCAGTTACAGGTGAGGTGGTCAGCTTCTGAGTCTGCTGATCAGGAAGCCCCCTTTGCAAGCCTCTAGCCCTTCTGGACTGCGGTGGAAATGGCTTTTTCCAAGTCCAGGGTCCGGGTGCTTGGAGCGCCTCGCTTGTGGGGATTGCTGGCTTGTGAGCCCGGCTTGCCCTTTATGTTCGGAAATGGGATTGGAAATTTGGAGATTTTAGATTTCTGAAGACAATTTCAGAAGAACTGAAACGTGGGACATGGGGGTCCATGTGGTGTCTTTAGGCAGGACGTCTTGCAGACTTGTCACTGCCCAGGGCTTTGCTGAAGATTCTCTCTTAATTCCTAGAGACTTCCTGAGTGAAGACGAAAATGATAAGAAGGAAAATGCTCAGTCTTCAGATGAGTCCTTTGAGCCTTACCGAGAAAGGAAGTAAGTGAGTGTGGTGGAGGCATCATGTGTGTGTCTAGACACCCCCTCAACATTGGAGGGGCAGGGGACGCAGAGCCTCCACTCCCTGCTGTGCCTCAGTTCACTCTTTGTGGCTGGATCTCCCGAACAGTCACATGTGGCTTCCATCTGTGAGCTGGGAGGCAGGGGGAGGGGCAGGTGAGAAGGTGGGTCCTCCTGGCTGCCTGTCTCAGCATTGTGAGGTGACCAGCAGGCCAGGGCAGGACTGCCGCAGGGGTCCCCTTTGACAAAACCCAGCCTCGCTTGAGAAGGAGGCTCTTGCGTCCCTTCTCCCAGTCCTATTCTGGGTTGACACCGGTGTCCCCCTGGAACCGCCAGCCCCCCGTGTCATCCTCCCAGCTCTGACCCCGACCTCCCTAGCCAGGCAGCCACGGTTCACTTTACTGTTGGATCTTCTGTGTTTGGGGATTTATGTTTTCTCTCTCCAGTTAGGGCACAGGCCTTGGTAGTGAGGGCTGCTTTTCACTTGTGTTGCTTCCTTGCAGCCCTGTATCCCGGAGTACCCAGAAGTCCCAGGTAGTTGGTGGCTGACCCAGTCCCTTTCCTTAGCATTTCACAGTCCAAACAAAGATCCAGAGGGCAGGCGCCTCCGAGTACCACGGTCCGCCAGGAGAACCCTGCGTCGAAGACTGAGGGGTCAGCGGCCTGTTTCCCTGAGGCCCTCATGCTGTTCAGTTATGAAAAGAGAAACAGCAGGAGCCTAGAGAGAGATCAGAAGCAGAGGGCGGGATGGAGCCAGGGGAGCTTAACGGCCTCAGCATGGACGGAAAACTGGTCAGGCCTAGAGAAGGTGCCCCACCCTCAGGTTTGTTCCCAGGAATCATGGCTGCTGTTGAAGCCCCTACTCCCTGTCCTGTGACCTCCCCAGGCTGAGTCCAAATCCCAGGACACCTGAGAATGTGTGTCTGTGGCTTGCTGTCCAGAAGGTCTGGGGCCACCGGTGTGAGGAGGGCTGGGAGCTGGGATGGGAGGGTACAGGTGAGCCCTTTTTCCAGATCGAGGCAGGTTCAGGAGGGGAGGGTCTTCTCTGCTGAGCCCCTGCCGCTGTGTCATTAGGCCCCTTGGAACCCCCGGAGTGCGGCAATGATGTGCTTTGGGACAGAGACACAAGAGACATGTTTGAAGAGGCTGCTAGTAAAAGGGTTAGTTGAGTGGAAACTGCTCTGTTCAGGAGGCAGGGCTGGGTGGAAGCACACATGGCCTCCTGACTGGGGCATGTGGCTCCTCAGCTGCTACAGTGAGACCCCCTTGGGAACCTAGAAGGGCATCTGCACAGCCCCCAGCCCATGCGCCACCTCCCAGTCGTCTTGCTGCTGACTGTTGAGTTCTAGCAGGCATGGTTGCCTGCGTCCTCCACCCGGGGCAGGTGAGATGTGTTCATTAGGGCTCTGGTTGCAGCCAGCGGTGAAGGCCAGGGCCTCTGCCATCGTGGGGAAAGAACTGACAAGCAGCAGTGAGGCCTGAGCAGTCCACCCCTGTCTGCAAGGACTCCCATCCCAAACCCAAGCACACAGAGGCTGCAGGTGGTCTGAAGCCCCCTGTGCCCAGGAAGTAAGCGGGCCTTGTGGGAGCAGCGTGGCAGTCACTCAAACAAGGCAGGGCAGGTGAGGGACAGTTACTAGGCTCAGGGAGAGAAGGGGCAGCAGTACATCAACAGTCCTTTTCAGTGCACTCTTTAAGAAGGGCAGTTAGGGTCTCACGCTGTTGTCCAGGCTGCAGTGCACCTTGTGTGGCCTCCCGAAGTGCTGCAGTGACCAGCGTGAGCCATGCAGTGTGAATTACTTGTTAATGCTATTGGGCATCAGTTGTTTTCTTACTTTCCTTTTTAGATTGTTCATTAATAGTGGGTTTTGTGTATGGATTTTATCCTCTGCCACTTTCCTCAAATCATTTATTGGGTTTTTTTGTATGTCGATCTTTAGGGTTTTCTACATACAAGGTCCTGTCATTTGTGAATACAGATAATTTTTCTTCAAGTGCTTTTTTCTCTTGCCCCGTTACTCTGGCCAGGGTCTCCGGACACTGCTGAGTAACAGCGGTGAGAATCCTCATCTTCTTCCTGATCTTAGAGAAAGAGCATCGAGTGTGATGGCTGCTGTGGGTTTTTCACGTAGCTTTATCGTGGTGAATTTCCCTTCCTTAATTATCTGGATCCAAAAGGCAAACACAAGCCCATCCCCCTTTGTCTGACACACGCGCACAGGAAGCTGCTGCACTTGCCCCTCAGGGACTTGCCAGACCAACTAAAACGCACGGCCCTAAAGTTCTGGAGAACAAGGTCTCCTGCCCATCATGGCCCCAGCCAGCAGCTCCAGGAACGGAGGCAGGGCTGAGGAATGGGGGTGGCTCACCGTGTGCTTCCTGGGGGAACAGCACCTCTTCCTCTGAAGGCCTGCCTAGGTGCCCTGAGGCAGGGCTTGGATGGATTGAGCTCTTTTCTAGCCTAAGGTCATTTTGGTAAGGAGTGGCCCCTGGAGCGCCCCTGTTGTGCTGTCTTTCCCAATACCTCCAGTTTTGGGTTTTACATGTAGAACAGGGTGAAGCTTCAGTTCTGAGAATTCAACCCTATAGCAAGCAGGTCACTCATGTTGGAGGACAGACAAGAAATGTTTGCAAATAGAGATCAGAAGCCACTGAATCTGGGAACTTCTTTTTCTCAGGGTCTCCGGTAAGAAGACTGAAAGCAAAGAAGCCAAGAAGTCTGAAGAACCAAGAATTCGGAAGAAGCCCGGACCCAAGCCGGGGTGGAAGAAGAAGCTTCGTTGTGAGAGGTGAGGCCTGCAGTGCGGGGCTTGCCCCATCTGTCGGGGCTGAGGCTTCATGCGTGGTTTTCATTCCAGGGAGGAGCTTCCCACCATCTACAAGTGTCCTTACCAGGGCTGCACGGCCGTGTACCGAGGCGCTGACGGCATGAAGGTGAGCGGTGGTGGTGCCTGACTAGGGCCTGGCAGCTGTGTGTGTGACTGACTCAGACCTAGACTAACGGCAACATTCCCAGGGGTAGGTATGGGGCCAGACTGGAGACACCCCCTGGGGGTCCAGAAGTTTCTTAAGAGTGAAGCTATGGAGCCAGTGGTGTAGCTGGAGGAGTTGGATCTGCCTGCCTTCTGCAGGGGTCAGCCATCAACCCGAGGGTCCACCTGGGGTTTGGCCAGGTGAAGCGAAGGATCTCACTGAGTCTCTTTTGCAGAAGCACATTAAGGAGCACCACGAGGAGGTCCGGGAGCGGCCCTGCCCCCACCCTGGCTGCAACAAGGTTTTCATGATCGACCGCTACCTGCAGCGCCACGTGAAGCTCATCCATACAGGTACTGCCAGGGACACGTGACCTGCTTTCCCCTCTTCCTGATATCCACCCCTTTCCCAGGAATTGGGGGTCACAGGCAGGTGGCTAAAGGCCTCAGGTGCTCATAAGTCACATAGGTAGGGCCGGGCGCGGTGGGTGTAATCCCAGCACTTTGGGAGGCCGAGGTGGGTGGATCATGAGGTCAAGAGATCGAGACCATCCTGGTCAACATGGTGAAACCCCGTCTCTACTAAAAATACAAAAAATTAGCTGGGCACGGTGGCGCGTGCCTGTAATCCCAGCTACTCGGGAGGCTGAGGCAGGAGAATTGCCTGAACCCAGGAGGCGGAGGTTGCGGTGAGCCAAGATCGTGCCATTGCACTCCAGCCTGGGTAACGAGTGAAACTCCGTCTCAAAAAAACAAAAAAGTCAGGTAGATAGATGAAGGCTGGGGGGGGGGGGGGGGGGGTCTGTGAATCTGCTCTTCTCTGTGATAGAAGGAATTCCCAGATTCCTGGCAGTTTGTCAAAACTGATAAATTTTTCTTAACATGAAGTCTTCCTGTCACCCAGGCTAAAGTGGTGTGATCTTAGCTCACTGCAACCTCTGCCTCCCGGGTTCAAGTGATTCTCCCGCCTCAGCTGCCCAAGTAGCTGGGATTACAGGTGCCTGCCACAAAGCCCAGCCAGCTTTTGTTTTAGTGAGACAGGCTTTCACCATGTTGGCCAGGCTGGTCTCAGACTGGACTCCCTGGTGCACAGAGGGCTGCGTTTTCATAGGTTCTGTGGGGGGGTTTGCAGTATGAGCAGATTTTGGTATGGGGGGGGTCCTTGGTGAAGCCTGAGCTCCCCTGAGGAAGCAGCTGACGTGTGTATATTGATACCAAAATACGTAGTTTTGCTTGGTTTTGAGCTTTTTAAAGAACAATTTATTGCAGAAAGTATTTTCTCAGGATTTATTTTTATTGCTGGATCATGTCACCTGACATGCTGGTTATTTGCTACTTTGCGGAGTGTCCTCCCCCATCTCCTGATGGCACTAGTTCCTCGGCTTTGCTTCTTCAGACTCTGCACCTGACACTAGGCCTCATCTCAATATTTTGGAGGCAGAAGCAGGAAGATTGTCTGAGGCCAGGAGTTTGAGACCAGCCTGGACAACAGAGTGAGACCCCATCTCTACCAAAATCGCCCCGGCTGGAGTGCAGTGGCACCATCTTGGCTCACTGCAACCTCCGCCTCCCTGGTTCAAGTGATTCTCCTGTCTCAGCCTCCTCTCCCGAGTAGTTAAGATTATAGGTACCCGATGCCATGCTTTATTAAAAAAAAAAAAAAAAAAAAAAAAAGGCGGGTTTTGCTGTGTTGGCCAAACTGGTCAAACTCCTGACTCCAGGTGATTCACTTGCCTCAGCCTCCCGAAGTGCTGCGATCACAAATGTGAGCCACCAGACCCAGGCCCCCAATTTTTTTTAATCAGCAAGGTGTAGCTGGGAGGCTGAGGCAAGAGCTCAGTTAAGTCTGGGGGTTTGAGGCTATAGTGAGCCATTATTGTACTGCACACCAGCCTGGGCAACTGAGTAAGCAAGACTCGGTCTCTTTTTTTTTGAAGTGGAACAGCATAGAGTAAACCCTCAGGGTAAAGTTCCCCTCAGAAAAGACTGTCTTGCACAGCTATTTCAGGCTTGACAGATATGTGGACAGCATAGGTGAGCAAGTATGCATGTCCACACATGGAAGTGTGAGAGAAAGATTCCAGAGTGAGGCCGGGCGGGTGGATCACGAGGTCAAGAGATCGAGACCATCCTGGTCAACAAGGTGAAACCCCGTCTCTACTAAAAATACAAATATTAACTGGGCATGGTGGCGCGTGCCTGTAGTCCCAGCTACTCAGGAGGCTGAGGCAGGAGAATTGCCTGAACCCAGGAGACGGAGGTTGTGGTGAGCCGAGATCGCGCCATTGCACTCCAGCCTGGGTAACAAGAGCGAAACTCCGTCTCAAAAAAAAAGATTCCAGACTGAGTACAGCCATGCATACCAACGGGGTCTCTCCCACACCCTGGGTATGGCCCCTCTCACAGTTTCAAGAATTTATGGTCCAGGAAATAAGTGGCTTCTGAAATTCCTTTAAAAACCGTCCTTAAGTGTACGTGGTTGATGATGGGGAAGACCTAGCCATGTGATGGTCCTGTCAAGCAATTTAAAGATCTTACTAATACATTAGGCCTGAGAAGCCCCTTGCTTGTGCCTACATGTTGACGTGTGATCCTCTCAGCTGTGATGTTTTAGACTGTCATTCCCCACATCATGCCCCCCTCCCCCTCCACCGGGCAGCTGGAGCATCAGGGGCCTGTACTCACTGGACTCTGCTCTCTCAGAGGTGCGGAACTACATCTGTGACGAGTGTGGACAGACCTTCAAGCAGCGGAAGCACCTCCTGGTCCACCAGATGCGACATTCGGGAGCCAAGCCTTTGCAGTAAGTGTGAGCCAGGCCTGCCCTAGGGCTGTGGCTGGCCCAGGCACCTTCTCACCTGCCTCTGTCCCTCAGGTGTGAGGTCTGTGGGTTCCAGTGCAGGCAGCGGGCGTCCCTCAAGTACCACATGACAAAACACAAGGCTGAGACTGAGCTGGACTTTGCCTGTGACCAGTGTGGCCGGCGGTTTGAGAAGGCCCACAACCTCAACGTGCATATGTCCATGGTGCACCCGCTGACACAGACCCAGGACAAGGCCCTGCCCCTGGAGGCAGAGCCACCCCCCGGGCCACCTAGCCCCTCTGGAACCACAGAGGGCCAGGCGGTGAAGCCTGAGCCCACCTGAGGACAGCAGTGAGGATGGGACCTGTAGCAGCCTGGACTCTGCAGGGGCCATGTCAGCCTCACCGACTTCCTGTGAAGCCATGTAGGAGGGTCAGAGGATGTGGCCCGCCTTTGGTGGCGGAGGTGGTTCTCCGCTCTGGGACCAGTGGTTTATTTTCCTACAAACATTGAAGTGACTTGGGGCCAGACAGTTTATAAATAATGGATTCCTTTTCCCCACCTAAAGCAATCGAGGAGATTCGTAATCCACTTTTTAGTGCAACAAGAGCTCCATGTTACACTCGTAATAAATTATTTACAAAGGAATGGGGCTGGTGTGCAGTGGCAGGTCCTGTCAGAAGACACGAGGCTCCCGGCCCAGGTCGGTGTCAGGGGTGGCCTGGTGCCTGCTCCGGAGGGCAGCACTCACTTCTGGGTCGCAGTCCCCACAGTCAGCCAGCAGCTGGGAGAGAGCAGGTACTCAGACCACAGGGGAGGGGTGCTGGCAGGACAGCCAAGTCACGCTGCCTGCCAGGCAGGCACGTGGTCCAGGCGGCTGGGAAGGTGGGCATCTTGACATTACCTCTGTTACATGTGAGAAGTTCTTTTTCGGGCACCGAGGTATTAACTGCAGCAGAAAAAGGCGAGCTTTTGTTATCAGGTCAACAGGGTTGCCCTAAAGAGAGTAACAGGCAAAGTCACAGCTTGGAAGGCATACGGAGACAGGGCTGGTGTGTCCCCTACCACCTGCATGTTGCACCTCAGGCCGGGGGAGCTCCCCTGGAGATGGGACTGGCCCCTGCACCTGCCTGACCCTGGAGCTCCAGGCTTCTGCCAGCTGGAAGTGAAACTGTGCTCGTATCCCCAGCCACGAAGAGTTGGACCAGCTTCAGGTACATGTCGACAGCAACACATAGGAAGGCCTCTTCCCTCATGGCTGCATCTTCGTGGAAGCTGGAGAGAAGACTAGAGGTAAAGACATGGTGACACATGGTGACAGGTGGCTAAGACGGCTGGAAGGGTTGCAGGTGATGTCAGGGATACCTGCTCATCTGTGGGGCAGAGGCACAGGCAACCTTTCCCATCTGGTGGGAGGCCCAGAGGCACTAAGATAGGAGTCTGGGAAACACTGCCCCCTCCCTGACCACACACGGTTGTGTAGTTACCTGTAGAAAGCAAAAGGCAGCAGCCTGGTATGCTGATCCGGGGCCACGCGGAGGAGGAGGCACCCCAGCCTGGTGTCTGCAACACCAAGAGGTGGTTCAGACAATTCTGGACATCTCTGCCTATTAGCAGTGCTGAGGGACACCCCCAGGGTCGGGACCTGTGGTCTAGGAGGCTTGGCTATGGGGATGGTTCAGGGTGAACAGCCTCAGCTGAGGACACCTGGGAGAAGAATGGGTGGGGGGTCACCCTCCTGCAGGAGAGCGGGGGTGTGGGGCAGAGTGAGGCAGTAAGTGAACCGGTAAATTTACCTTACTAGTATAAACAAGTTTGTACTTAATCTGTCCCAATTAAAATGGAGCTTATCAACTAAGCCAGAGGATAAACGCATAAAAATGAATTTGCAAAGTGAACCTCAAGGAGGGCTTGTTCTTAACCATTTGAAAGTTGCCTCTGAAAAGAGCAGTGCTCTGTGTTTTTCTTACCACTCTCTGTCAACTGAAAGAGCGCCAGCCAGGATATCTTCCTCTTCTCTAAACACTCGAGGACTGCGGCACAAACATCTAAAGCTTTCAGTGGGCCCAGGGTGCTCTGTAAACCGTGCGAGAGGAACCCTGAGAATGGCCGACCTGCTGTGCTCACGTGGGTAGGGGAATACGGCATTCCCCTCAGAACTGGCGACAACCTGTAGAAGAGACCACGGAGGCCTCTGGATGGAAGGGGCTCAAGAGGCAGCCAGGAACCTCAGGGGCTCACACGCCAGGCCACTGTACCACGTCCTGAAATCGATGTGAAAAGAAAGGCTCACGGGCTGGATGCAGTGGCTCATGCCTGTGATCCCCCAACCCTCTGAAAGGCTGAGGTTGGGCATATCACTGAGGGCAGTTCAGGACCAGCCTGGAAACACGGTGAAACTTGGTCTCTACTAAAAATACAAAAATTGGCCAGGCGCGGTGGCTCAAGCATGTCATCCCAGCACTTTGGGAGGCTGGGGCGGGTGGATCACGAGGTTAAGATATCGAGACCATCCTGGTCAACATGGTGAAACCCCGTCTCTATACTAAAGATACAAAAAATTAGCTGGGCACAGTAGCGTGTGCCTGTAATCCCAGCTACTCGGGAGGCTGAGGCAGGACAATTGCCTGAACCCAGGAGACGGAGGTTACGGTGAGCCGAGATCGTGCCATTACACTCCAGCCTGGGTAACCAGCGAAACTCCGTCTCAAAAAAAAAAAAAAAATGAACTGGGCATCATGGCGCAGGCCTGCAATCCTAGACAGCTACTCATTAGGCTGAGGAAGGAGAATAGTTTGGACCCAGGGGGCAGAAATTGCAGTGAGCCAAGGCTGTGCCACTGCAGTCCAACCTGAGTAACAAAGCGAGACGCTGTCTCCAAAAAAAAAAGCCCACAGCCTGGGAATTCTCAGACTTCTGCAAACAGGGGAGTATGGAAATCCTGACTTGAGGCCCACAGCGGGAGAAGACACCTTAGTTGGTAAGGTCTGACTTACATTCGGGGTCAGATGTGACGAGAGCAGGCCCATCAAGGAGAAGAAGAAAAGGAAAACCAGTAGCTACAAAGAAAAATGTGCACTTGTTAACTATTACATTAAAATGACTGTACTGTGACTGCAAATAAGGCCGAAACATACATTTCTCTTTAACTGAATCTTTTTACATCGAGGCCATAAATCCTTTAAGTGGATCTTAGAAAACTTTCCAGTCACTTTTAAAGAGACAGCTTGAGAATTACTACTGACTGTGTCATTTCACACTTGCCTTTAAACACAGAAAGGGGGGGGTGCTGCAGACTCCTTGGTTGTGTGGGGTCCCAATACTTGGAGATAAACCCACAGCCTCCATCCTAACCCAGGGCCTGACTGGGCATCTGTCTGTGGACACTGTCCTCTCCGCACAGTAGGGCCTCAAGGCTGTGGCACCATTAAAATTCCTTCTAACCAAAGTCCACAGGCAACCTGAAGACGTATTCGGAAGAACCCGAACTCCTGGAGGGTTGTCAAAAGTCACCAAAACCCTTGGCTGTGCTGTGGGTCCAGCTTTCAGCTGGTGTAGGTAGTATGCTGACGCAGAGCCTGTGTTGACCGTGGGCTGGGCACAGGGCACTGCTGACTCCAGCTCTCTTGTGGGATGCTGGCTTCAGCTCCTGTTGTACCCACAGCAGCCCTGGCTGCCTACAGAGGGCCATGTGGGTGTCACTGGCCTGGCAGGGGTAGTCAGGCTTTCCAGGGTGCAGCAATCAGGTGGGCATTGGGTCTCAGTCCAGCATGGTTCCTGGCCTGGAATTCAGAGCAGCCTTTTCTTCCGCTCCTTTCCCCGTATCTATGGGTACAGAGTCCCATCCTTTCTGCCACTTGTCCCCAGAACCTCAGCTCTGAGCTGTCTCACTGCAAGCTTATCTGGGGCTGTCCCTCAGCACATGAAGAAGACACCCCTTGAAGACTGGCTTTACACCTGGCTGTGATGAGGGTCAAAGTAGCCTAAATAGAAGCACTTCAAGGCTGGGCAACAGAGTGAGACACCTCCCACCATCTCCTTTACTTATTTTTTTTGAGGCAGAGTTTTGTTCTTACCCAGGCTGGAGTGCAATGATGCGATCTCTGCTCACTGCAACTCCACCTCCTGGGTTCAGGCAATTCTCCTGCCTCAGCCTCCTGAGTAGCTGGGATTACAGGCACGCACCACCACGCCCAGCTAATTTTGAACTTTTCGTAGAGATGGGGCTTCACCATGTTGTACAGGCTGGTCTCAAATTCCCAACCTCAGCGATCTGCCCACCTCGGCCTCCCGAAGTGCTGGGATTACAGACATGAGCCACTGTGCTCGGCCTTTTTCTTTTTTGAGACAGTCTTGCTCTGTCACCCAGGCTACAGGGCAGGGACAGGATCTTGGCTCACTGTAGCCTCCGCAGCCCAGGTTCAAGAGATTCTCCTGCCTCAGCCTCCCGAGTAGTTTCACAGGCTATAGGATTACAGGCATGAGCCACCAAGCCTGGCTAATTTTTTTATTTTTAGTAGAGACAGGGTTTCACTATGTTGGCCAGGCTGGTCTCGAACTCCTGACCTCAAGTGATCTGCCCACCTCGGGGCCTCCCAAAATGTTGAGATTACAGGCATGAGCCACTGCACCCGGCCTAGACACCCTCATCTCTCTTTGAGACCCTCTCATCTCAAAAAAAATTGAAAAACTTAGCTGGGCATGGTGGTACACACCTGTTGTCCCAGCTACTCCAGAGGCTGAGGTAGGAGGATGCCTTGAGCCCAGGAGAAAGGGGCTTCAGTGAGCTATGACTGCACCACTGCACTCCAGCCTGGGCGACAGAGTGAGACTCTGTCTCAAAAATAAGTAGATAATAAGCATTTTTAAAAATGAAATGTATTCTTACTAAACTTGAGACTCAGTCTTTTTTATTTCCAAATAATGTGACAAGAACTCCAAGCCTCCTATTTGTCATTAGAAAAACACAGTTCATCAGGCAAACGCAGAGAAACAGCACTGACTAAAAGCAAGCTTGTGAGAAGAAAGAAAAGAATTTCATGTCTTGCCTCCTCTCTCTCACAGTCCAACTTCTTGAGCTGGGTCCTGACGTTTTCTTCCCCGACTTGTTGAATTGCAAAATACAGTGCAGCAGCTGAGAGCCAGGCTGGGTTCGGTGCTTGGGGGGTGGCATCAGAAGAGAGGAAACTGGAACAGACAGAAGGTGGTCACTGCAGGGCTTTACAGCCATACCACAGACACCAAGTCCTTATTCCCAGCTGTAACAATGCTTCCTGTACACTTCTGGGGCTCTCCTTTCCATCAGAGGATACAGAAGGTTATCAGCCATCAGAAACAAGGTCTGCATCCCTCTGCACCTCAGGTCCACCTGAGAGTCTGGGCAGGTGCTGGTGCTGCCTCCACAGCTCCTACTGCCTACTGACTCCAGGAGGGAGCGGGCAGGGCCTGTCCACCTTGCCCGGTGTTCTTGGGCCCCAGCTGCCTAAGTTTTAGAAGAAGAGACCTCAGTTCTCCATGCCTGGCCCCGTGCCTGGATCAGGCATTCCTCCTAGAACAGAGGACAAAGGACCACCCGGCTCTGACCCCACTGTGGAGTCGACAGTTTTAAAACTTAGCCAGTTAAACTGTCAGGAGACCAGGCACCATGGCTCACACCTGTAATTCCAGCACTTCGGGAGGCACAAGGTCAGGAGTTTGGGGTTCAAGATCAGCCTGACCAACAAAGGGAAACACCATGTCTACTAAAAATACAAAAATTAGCCAGGAGAGGTGGTGGGTGCCTGTAATCCCAGCTACTCAGGATGCTGAGGCAGAAGAATCGCCTGAACCTGGAAGGCGGAGGTTGCTGTGAGCCGAGATGGCGTCACTGCACTCCAGCCTGGGTGACAGCGAGATTTCATCTCCAAAAAACAAAACTGGCAGTAAATTAATGAAACATGATGCTGTGGTTTAAGAAACATCAAATAAGCTGGGCATGGTGGTTCATGCCTATCATCTTAGCACTTTGGGAGGATCACTTAAGCCCAGGAGTTCAAGACCAGCCTGGGCAACACAGTGGGACTCAATCTCAAAACATCAAAACGAGGCCCAGCGTGGTGACTCATGCTTTAATCCCAACACTTTGGATGGCCAAGGTGGGCGGATCACTCGAGGGAGTTTCATTCTTGTCGCCCACACTGGAGTATATAGTCTCAGCTCATTGCAACCTCCACCTCCCAGGTCAAACAATTTTCCTGCCACAGCCCCCTGAGTACCTGGGACTGCAGGCGCCCACCACCACATCTAGCTAATTTCATTTTTAGTAGAGATGGAGTTTCACCATGTTGGCCAGGCTGGTCTCAAACTCCTGACCTCCGGTGATTCACCTGCTTTGGCCTCCCAAAGTGCTGGGATTACAGGCATGCACCACCATTCCCAGCTCTTCTGTTTTATAAGCAGGCTATGAACAGCTGAATCCTGAGGGGACCCAGTGTGGCACCAGGGATTCAAAATAGTGACAAAGGATGGTGTTCTCTAAGGAGGCTAGACGGGGACTAGCAATATCCTCTGCGACCCCGTAAGAACACGCACCCAGATTCAGCAGGTAGAGTGGCTGTCACCTCTCATCCCCCAGGAGGGTGGGTTAGTCCAGAATGCACCAAGAGCTCAGCAGTTTGCAAGGACCCATGAATATGGGACTGGGGTCCACAGGTCAGAGTAGGCTGAGAATCTGCACACTGAGGTCCCACTGACCCTGCCAGCAAGAGGCTGACTCTGGGAGCCCACATTAGATGTAAGAGGAAGGGGAGCAGGTGGGAAGGAATCATTCTGGAGCTCCTCAGACAGGGGCCTGCCAGAGGCTGGTTTTGTTACTTTTTTTCCCAAGACTGAGGCTCACTGTATTGCTCATGGGAGTAGAGTGGTGTCATCTCAGCTCACTGCAACCTCAGCCTCCCGGGTAGCTGGATTACAGCTGCCCACCATCATGACAGCTAGTTCTTTTCTCCCTGCTCCCACGAGAGGCTGCCCATGCCCCTTCTCTCAAGCAACCTAGGGTGTCCAGGGACAACACCAAGCAGGTCCCAAAGCGCATCTGGGCATGCACACATCGTGCCACCACCCACACATACTTGCTGGCAAACTGCCGGCCTTCTTGCAGCCTCTGCAGCTCCCGGGGCAGTGGGCTCTGGCAGCGTCTCCTCCACTGGCAGAGCAGCACAGGCTCCAGGCTTGGCCACCACAACTACAGAGAGACAGCACCAGGACACAGATGAGGGCGGCTGAGATGGACACGCCTCTAATGCCACAGCCACGAGCCCCCAGCGCTCCTACCAGCCACCACTCACCCTTTGCTTTGGAACTCCAAAGCCAGTATCTTTTATGCTGTTCTATGAGGCATGATTGCGCACACTCATGGAAGAAGGGGAATTAGGAAAAGGAAGAGTCTGTCTGGCCTAACTCAGCAGTGAAGCAACCACACTGCCCCTGAGCCCAGCCTGCCTTGTCCTTGGACGTCCTCAGCTGAGAGCTGACATTCTACATACACAAGAGTCTATTTCTAGTGAATTTCACCAACTGAGCTACAGCTCGGGGGAAATGGCAGCCTACTTGAGGAGCTCCCTGGGGAACATGCTGGGCTCTTGGAAGAAAAAGCCCTCACGTCCCTGATGACAAGTCTTCAGGACTAAGTGAGCCGCCGAGGTAGTGAGGAAAGTGCTGCCTCTTCCCCCATGCCTGGGACCCCAAGATGTTAGGGGAGCCTGTGAGCTCTGGCAGGAACTGAGGTGACGTCTCTGCTCCGAATTCCATAGTCAGGCGCAAGTGGGCCACAGTTACGCTCATGAGGGAGCACAGGCAGCCACCAACAGCGTCCAGCCAACGTGTAACCCAAAACCGTGAACCAACAAGCCCCACGCACAAATGGACACAAAGGTATCCGTGGGGTCTGAGCGGGGTCCACGCGTCTGTAGTGGGGGCTGGGGCAGTTCTGGGAACTCAGGACGCTCGGCCCTGATCTGCTGGGAGCTGACATCTTTGACTGTGGCCTTGGAGTTTCTGGACACATTTTTCTCTGGGATTATAACACCCGAGATGGAAAAGAGCTGGAAAAGAGCCAGAGCAGCCACAGTCTCCCACTCATGCCCAAAGCAAAACATCTGAGAAGACAGCTGGCCTACCAGAGCAGAGGTCAAAATTAAGGGGCATTTCGTCTGGCACTCGGCCAACATCAAGTCAACCATCAGAGAAGGGTCTCTGCTCCGCAGACTGGCGTTCAAGAGCCCCTGCAGGAGAGAACACACCAAGAGCTCAGCGGTTTGCCAGGACCCATGACCAGCAGAGGGCAAGAACCTGCAGGACCCTGATAGGAGGATCCACCCACAGCCTTCTGAGAAGGCCATAGGAGGGGCCGAGGGACCAGCTTACCCTGAAAAAGTGGGCAGTGATGTCCTGCATCAGGGCACCTCTGTGGGAGCAGATGTTTCTCTGTAAAAGAGTTCAAGGCAAGAAAAAGGCCACAGGTAGAGAGGTGAGACCAGTGTGCAGAGAGGCTGCTGGGTGGATTCTATTGTGAGGAAAACACTCCCTGAGGCTTGGCAGAGGCGGCCATGGGTGGCATACCTGGCTGACCTGGCCTGGAGCCCTGGCCATGCTGTCCTGAAACTTAACACCTCCCCTGTGCAGCCAGCTCCCGCAGCCCAGTCTGTAGGCTCCAGAAGAAGGCAAGGAGGCACAAGTGGCTGCAGGGACAGGGAAGCACTGGGCCCAGATCTCTCACTGCCGAGGACAATCACACCACTTCCCAGCCATCCTCTGGTTCCTCTGTCCTTTGCTAACCAAGTGCAGTCCACGGTGTTTTCCTGCCTGTCTGCTGTCATGTGCCATTCTGAGAGCTTTCTAAAAAACAGCCTTTCATAAGAATTCAAAGGAAACCATTGTGATTTTCTTAAAGCTTCCACAGGTCTTGTGTCCTCTGCTTTCCTTGTCACATTTTAAAGTGCTACACAAGGCAGGGCACAGTGGCTTAAATAAGCTGTAATCCCAGCACTTTGTGAGGCTGAGGTGGGTAGACCATGAGGTTAGGAGTTTGAGACCAGCCTGACCAACATGGTGAAACCCCCATCTCTACTAAAAATACAAAAATTAGCTGGGTGTGGTGGCTCATGCCTGTAATCTCAGCTACTCAGGAGGCTGAGCAGGAGAATCACTTGAACCCAGGAGGGAGAGGTTGCGGTGAGCCGAGATCACACCACTGCACTCCAACCTGGGTGACAGAGCGCGACTCCATCTCAAAAAAAGAAAAAAAAAGTGCTACATAGCTGGCATGGAACCTCAATTCCATCTCTCATCTGTGCATCTTCAAAAACAACAAAAGGCCTCAGGAGCAGAAGCTGCTCTCTGTGGCATGCGAGGGGCTGGTATCTTCCCAGCTTGGACCGGCTCGGTCCCTGACATTGACCCATCCCCACAGCAAGTGCCGCTTCATTTTTTTTTTTTTTTTGAGACAGTCTCCTTCTGTCACCCAGGCTGAAGATCAGTGGTGGGATCTTGGTTCCAGACAACCTCAGCCTCCTGGGCTCAATGAGTCCTCCTGACTTAGCCTCCCAAGTAGATGGGACTACAGGCATGCACCACCATGCCCAGCTAATGTTAGCATGTTTTGTAGAAACAAGGTTTTGCCATGTTGCCGAGGCTGGTCTCAAACTCCTCGACCCAACTGATCCACCCACATCAGCCCCCTAAAGTGCTGAGATTACAGATGAGCCACCGCTCCTGGCCTACTCGTTAAGATCACCCTGCAGCTCACACTGGGCAGCGTCTAAAATGAAAGATAACTGGTCTGCCCCGCAGGCAACAGCAGAAGTCAGATCACCACAGGCTTTTTTACACGAAGCATGCTGAGTCTGGAAATAAATGTACGGAGGTGTGTGGCACACAAAATGGTCTGTACAATTCCGTGCGTCAAAATCATTAAAACTTGAGGAAAAGTGAAGGAGTTCAAACTTAGAGAAGGCAACCTTGAGCTGGTCTGCTGACGTGCTGGCCGCTGTGATGTGCGTCGTGGCTGTGGGTCAGGGCCTCCCTCACATGGCACTCCACACCCACACAGCGTTCCAGACGTTGTTCCCTATGTGACTCCGAACCCTTTCCTGAATCCACACTCAGGACACCCATGGAGGCTGCAAGAGCTGCTGTCAGCACACAGGCACTGGCCAGTGAGGCGGACGCGAGCACGCGGCACCTACCATCTCCGAGTTGACCAGGTGGAAGAACTGCTCGCATCTGGCAGTGATGGGCTGTTGGGCCTGGAAGCTGCTGCCGCAGAGGACAGACGAAGGCAGGCGGAGGAGGATCCTGGAAGGAAGGGGCCATACTGCCAGCAACACACAGCACACACTCTGCTCCTTCCCCAGGGTTCAGACTCTCAGACCAGCAACCACCACCCTGCGACCCAGGGCCACTGCTAGAACCGGAGCCTGGGCCTGTGTCCCCGTCCCACCCAATGCCTGCACCCGGAGCCTGGGCCTGTGTCCCCGTCCCACCCAATGCCTGGACCTGGAGCCTGGGCCTGTGTCCCCGTCCCACCCAATGCCTGCACCCGGAGCCTGGGCCTGTGTCCCCGTCCCACCCAATGCCTGCACCCGGAGCCTGGGCCTGTGTCCCGGTGCCACCCAATGCCTGCACCCGGAGCCTGGGCCTGTGTCCCCGTCCCACCCAATGCCTGCACTCGGAGCCTGGGCCTGTGTCCCCGTCCCACCCAATGCCTGCACTCGGAGCCTGGGCCTGTGTCCCCGTGCCACCCAATGCCTGCACTCGGAGCCTGGGCCTGTGTCCCCGTGCCACCCAATGCCTGCACTCGGAGCCTGGGCCTGTGTCCCCGTCCCACCCAATGCCTGCACTCGGAGCCTGGGCCTGTGTCCCCGTGCCACCCAATGCCTGCACTCGGAGCCTGGGCCTGTGTCCCCGTGCCACCCAATGCCTGCACTCGGAGCCTGGGCCTGTGTCCCCGTGCCACCCAATGCCTGCACTCGGAGCTGGGCCTGTGCCCCGTCCCACCCAATGCCTGCACTCGGAGCCTGGGCCTGTGTCCCTGTCCCACCCAATGCCTGCACTCGGAGCCCCGCCCGCCTGTATCATGCTTTGCCTACTGCACTCAAAATGTGTTATCAAAAAACCCCAACTTTTAACAGTTACGTAATCACCAAGTGGATGCTGCACCAGTCTGTCTCATGAAGCAATTCCCAATAACTGTAAAATTTAATGACCTCACTCTTTTATTATAAATACAGCTGCAGTGAGCATTTCTCAAGTTCTCCTCACTTTGACAAGAGCTCCTTCTGCTGTGTCCCTCCACGAGGATTTGTGAATCTGAGCAGAAAGGTTTTACTTACTTGCTTTTTTGAGACAGAGTCGCGCTCTGTCATCCAGGCTGGAGTGCAGTGGCGCAATCTCGGCTCACTGCAACCTCCACCTCCCAGGTTCAGGTGATTCTCCTGCCTCAGCCTCCCAAGTACTTGGGACTACAGGCATGTGCCACCACGCCTGGCTAATTTTTTTTTTTTTTGAGATGGAGTCTTGCTCTATCACCCAGGCTGGAGTGCAGTGGTGTGATCTCAGCTTACCACAACCTCCGCCTCCCGGGTTCAAGCCATTCTCCTACTTCAGCCTGCTGAATAGCTGGGATTACGAGCATGCTAGCTAGGCTAATTTTGTATTTTTAGTAGATAGGGTTTCTCCATGTTGCTAAGGCAGCCTCCCAAAATGCTGGGATTACAGGTGTGAGGCATTGCGCCTGCCCATGCCTGGCTAATTTTTTTATTTTGAGTAGAAACAGCATTTTACCATGTTTCCGAGGCTGGTCTTGAACTCCTAACCTCATGATCCGCCTGCCTTGGCCTCCCAAAGTACTGGGATTACAGGCATGAGCCACCAGGTCCAGTAAATGAAGTAGCTTGCTTGCTTTTTTTTTTTTGAGACCATCTCACTCTGTCACCCAGGCTGGAGTGAAATGGCATGAACTCGGCTCACTGCAACCTCTGCCTCCCAAGTAGCTGGGATTACAAGTACCCACCACCACGCCCAACTAATTTTTGCATTTCTAGTAAAGATAGAGTTTCACCCTGTTGGTCAGACTGGTCTCAAACTCCTGACCTCAGGTGATCCACACACAACATTCCAAAGTGCTAGGATTACAGGTGTGCACCACCTTGCCCTGCTGGAAGGTTTTAATCCAAAGTACTTTCAACCTGCTGGATCCTCCTCTTTGTGGCAAGTGCCTCGGAGACAGACAGGCTTGGGGTGGGGACACACAAACAAGTAACAGGAAACAAACGTGCTACAAAGAAACTCCAGGACCATCATGAGATGCTGCCCTGCCGGGGTGCTGGTAGATCTTACCTTTTGTACATGAGAAGCTCCCTCTGTCTCTGAAGGCTGGCAGCCATGCCCCACCCGCTGACCAGAGCCTGGAGCCGTCTATGGAAAATCCCATAGAGGAAGTGCCCCTTGGAAGGGGAGTGGCCAGGGGGCACCGAGGGGTCTTGCTGCAGCTCCAGGTCAGCTGCCATCTCCTGGAAAAGAGCAAGATGCTGGCCTCCAGGCTCACTGACAGCCAGTCAGGGACACTGAGAGGGGGCTCATGCTGCAATGCCAGTGATTTGGGAGGCTAAGGCAGGTGGATCTCTTCAGGGCAGGAGTTCTAGTACTACTAGAGCAACAAGGTAAAACCCAGTGGCTTATCAATAAAAAAAAAAAAAAAGCCAGGTGTGGCGGCTCACACCTGTAATCCCAGCAATTCGGGAGGCTGGGATCCACTGAGTCAGCCCAATCATTTGAGATCAGGAATTCAAGACCAGCCTGGCCAACATGGTAAAACCCCATCTCTACTAAAAATACAAAATTGGCCAGGCTCGGTGGCTCACGCCTGTCATCCTAGCACTTTGGGAGGCCGAGGTGGGTGGATTACAAGGTCAGGAGATTAAGACCATCATGGCTAACATGGGGAAACCCCGTCTCTACTAAAAATACAAACAATTAGTCAGGTCTGGTGGCATGCGCCTGTAGTCCCAGCTACTCGGGAGGCTGAGGCAGGAGAATCACTGGAACCCCGAAGGCAGAGGTTGCAGTGAGCCGAAATTGTGCCACTGCACTCCAGCCTGGGCAACAGAGCAAGACTCTCTCAAAAACAAACACAGAACACCGCAAGGACCCCCATGTGCCCTCCGCCCAGAGTCACCTCTGGCTAACATTCTGCCCAGACATCATTTCTGCCTCATTCTTCTTCTTTCTGAGACAGCACCTCACTCTGTGCCGCCCAGGCTGGAGTGCAGCAGTGCAGTCTCAGCTCACTGCAGCCTTGTCCTCTCAAGCTCAGCCTCCTCAGTAGCTGGGAGCTGGGACTGTAGGTACACACCACCACACCCAATGAGTTTTCTGAATTTTTAGTAGAGATGGGGTTTCACCATGTTGGCCAAGTTGGTCTTGAGCCCCTGACCTCAGTTAATCTGTCCACCTCAGCCTCCCAAAGTGCTGCGATTACAGGTGTGAGCCGCTGTGACCGATGTCGCCCGTTCTGTCCCCACACATTTGCTCTCCCTATAGACAGGTGTGTACGTGTGTGTGATTTGTGTCTGGACAGTGTGAGGTGAATCACACACACAGGGCCCCGACCCTGAACACAACTGTGGGCACTTCCACATGCTGCTTCTCCCTCATCGCTTGAGGACCCCATCACAGTGGCCACAGCTCTGTTTGCCCTGCTAGCTGTGAGACAGTGGGGGTTCCCTGAGGGTCCAGGCCACTGTCCCGCACACATTCTGCCACCACAGCTCATAAGCCTCCCTAATTCTGGAACATTTTCAGTGTGTTTTTTAAGACATAGACATTTCTAAAGAAAATATACTTTCTAAATGCCAAAGGGTGCTCAGTCTGATGAAATGATACGAGTTTCCATTGTGGACCTTCCTAAGAGCTTGCATCCTATTCTTTTAAATATTTCCGATGACAGCAAATGCTTTCCTCACTTTCACAGCCCAGTCTGGAGAACCATGTCCCACAAAGAGCACCACTCCACACTGCAGGGCCGGCTGTACTGCACCTTCCCACTCCCAGCTCATCTGCATCCTTGGTTCTAGCCCAGCGTGGGGGCTATGGAGGAGAGAGGCTGAGCACTCTGCCAGCGCATCCATCAGCAGATACCCTTTCTGCCCCAAGGACGTGGCTGCTCCTGAGAACGTCCAGGGAGCTCCGTCGAGGCGGCGTTTGCCCGAGGCTGGGCCACTGTGGCTTTTATACCTCTGTGTGAGGTTTGAGGTCTGAGCTGACTGCAGAAGAAACCATAGCTCCTCTGTGCTCAAGAGAAATCTTGCCCTGCCCTCCTTCAGGTGGGGGGATGCAGCAGTGAACATGGCGTCTGCTTCTCCAGGCCAGGCAGACAAAGTACTGTGACTGGGCCCTTCCCCATGAGAAGCAGCACCAAGCAGACAGGTAGTGGTATGGGAAAGGCTGTATGTTTTAAAGAAGAATAAAGGTCAGGTGCAGTGGCTCACACCTGTAATCAGCAATTTGGGAGACAGAGATGGGTGGTTCACTTGGGCCCAGGAGTTTGAGGCAAGCCTGGGCAACACACGGTGTGAGGATCGCTTGAGCCCAGGAAGCCAAGGTTGCAATGAGCTAGGGTCGCACCACTGTACTCCAGCCTGGGTGACAAAGTAAGACACTGTCTCAATAAGAGTAACAATGATTAAGAAGAATAATCTGATGGCCTCAGATTATTATTATTACTGAGGAGGAGCCAGGTGGGTCAGGGGAAGGCATGTGGCTAAGGAGCTGGGAAGCCCCAGTGCTAGAATACGAACAGAAAGGGACTTGGCACAGAAGACACACGGGTGGCCAGCACCAGTAAACATCTGCTGACTGACACACAGGTACGTGCTGTCTACCTGCAGAGATCCCGGTGCAGACACAGAACACGTGAGTACCCACGTCCCATCATAGCCTGTCTCCTGTGACACCCAGGGGGATGCCCACACTGTCTGCACTCCCCATTCACTCTACCTTGGACGGCTGTAAGGACAGACACCAACAGCAAAGGTCAAGATGAGGTCTGGGGTCTGGGGTCTCCTCTTCTGTGGGACATTTTCCTAATTTCTAAGTAAATTTTCCCAGGATGCAAAACTACACGCTTCATGGTATCTCCTTCCTTTCCCACGTTTTCTAAATTCAGGCACTTTTAAGGGTAGCACCAGAAAACCACCAGCAAACATGCACCAGACAGGTATCATCATGTAAAACAGGCCTGCAAATGCCCTTCCAAAGGTGCAGGGTCAGGTGCAGGCAGCGGATGTGGAGGCAGAACAGAGGCCTCACTCTGCACACTGCTCCTAAAGAATCCCAGAGCTCACTGCAAAGTTCTGAGCGTGACAGAAACGTGGACCAAAAGGGCACTTTGCCTTTAAGGAGAGGACGCTCTGCTGTGTTCTGCTTTAGCTTCCACCTTGGACATAAAATCCAGCAGCCTGTGCAGATGCCCAATCATCATATGAAACAGAAGAGTCCCCAGCCTTCCAACTCCACAGGCTCTCTGACCTCTGCTGTGTGAAGGGTTGTTAATGTCACTTTCAAGAGTAAAGCATGGCTGGGTGTGGTGCTCATGCCTGTAATCCCAACACTTTGAGATACCAAGGCAGGCAAATCACCTGAGGTCAGGAGTTCGAGACCAGCCTAGCCAACATGGTGAAACCCTGTCTCTACTAAAAACCCAAAAATTGGCCAGGCGTGGTGGTGGACGCCTGTAATCGCAGCTACTCAGGAGGCTAAGACAGAAGAAACACTTAAACTTGGGAGGCAAAGGTTGCAGTGAGCCAAGATTGCGCCATAGCACTCTAGCCTGGGCAACAAAGCCAGATTCCACCTCAAAAAAAAACAAAACAAACAAACAAAAAAAACAAAACACAGAGATCGCTCACGTCGTCAGGAGTTCAAGACCAGCCTGGCCAACACGGTAAAACCTTGTCTCTACTAAAAATACAAAAATTAGCTGGGCATGGTGGCACATGCCTATAATCCCAGCTACTCTGGAGGCTGAGGCAGGAGAACTGCTTGAACCAGGACCTGAGAGGCAGAGATTGCAGTGAGCCAAGATCTCGTCACTGTACTCCAGCCTGGGCTATAAAGTGAGACTGTCTCAAAAAAAAAAAAAAAAATTAAAAAGTAGAGGAGCAACAACTTTATCACTGAAGTTGCCGTTCTCTTGACCTTTTTTTTTTTGAGACAGTCTCCCTCTGTCACCAAGCTGGAGTGCAGTGGCATGACTTGGCTCACTACAACCTCTGCCACCTGGCTTCAAGCAATTCTCCTGCCTCAGCCTCCCAAATAGCGGAGACTACAGGCCCGGGTAAATTTTTTGTATTTTAATAGAGACAGGGTTTCCCCTTGTTGGCTAGGATGGTCTCGATCTCCTGACTTTGTGATCTGCCCGCCTCAGCCTCCCAAACTGTGCCTGGTCAATCTTCTCTATTTTCAAATTTTGAGTGTCCCAAAGTTTGGAGATGGTTATGGCATCCAGGTTGTTTTTGTATTTTTGAGACGTTTGCCTGTGAAGTAAATTCACAGAGCATGCTGTCACTGGATCTCAGCCACTGTGTGAATGACCTGAGTTTTCATTACGCTTGTTTGGGTTAGGAACCGTTAAGGAAATATATAGTAAATATGTATATGTGTGTGTATATATATTTTTTGAGATGGAGTTTCACTCTTGTTGCCCAGTCTCAAGTACAATGGTGTGATCTCAGTTCTCTGCAACCTCCGCCTCCCAGGTTCAAGCAATTCTCCTGCCTCAGCCTCTGAAGTAGCTGGGATTACATGTGTGCACCACCACACTCAGCTGATTTTTGTATTTTTAGTAGAGACGGGGTTTCACCACATTGGTCAGGCTGGTCTCGAATCCCTGACCACAGGAATCCACCCACCTTGGCCTCCCAAAGTGCTGGTATTACAAGAGTGAACCACCACGCCCAGCCTATAATTAATATATATATTTTTAAGAACAATTCCAATTTATTTAACTCCCAGACGAGGTTCTATGGTCCCAGAAAAAGGGGCCAGAGAAGTCACTATAATTAATATCTTAATAGCACACAGCTTAAACAAAGTGGCACACTGAGTTCTGGCATCCTCTAACTCACCTGCAATCTGGAAATAATATCCCCATTTCCTCTGTGTCCACCAAAGAACAAATCAGAATTCTCTGAGCGGCCATAACTCCTTGAGCTGAAATGACAATAGAGTAAAACCCTCCTCAGTATCGCCTGATGGTGAAGTTCCCAGCTCTCCCGCTGCCTCCAGAGTTGGGTGATGCCTGTGCTTCTCTGACAGTGTGGCCCTCACGTTAGTCAGTAAACGACAAAAACTGCAACCAAATACCAGCAACCCCGATCCAGGAAATACGAAAATCATGTGCCACGGCCAAGAGGGTTTATCCCAAGGCACTCCAGCCTGGGTGACAACGTGAGGCTCCGTATCAAAAGGTTAGCTTAACATCTCAAAACTAACACAACGCAGTTATCAAGAAAATTGCATACAATTATTGCAATGGATGCAGAAAAAGCACTGGATAAAATTGAACATTGTTTTGTGGTGAAAACAATCAATAAACTAGGAACAGAGGGAAATCTTTTCAATATGGTACCTGGCATTTATGAAAACCCCACAGCTAACATCAAATTTAATGAGGAAAGACTGAAAGCTTTACTCCTAAGGTCAGGGGCAACAAGGATGTTCTCACTACACTCAGAGAAGTGTCACTGTTTCTACTCAATACTGCCTGGGGCAGGGCATGGTGGCTCACACCTGTAATCCCAGCACTTTGGGAGGCCAAGGCAGGCAAGTCACCCGAGGTCAGAAGTTCAAGACCAGCCTGGCCAACATGGTGAAACCCTCTCTTTACTAAAAATACAAAAATTAGGCCAGGCACAGTGGCCCGTACCTATAATCGCACACATTGGGAGGCCAAGGCAGGAGAATCATTTGAACCCGGGAGGCGAAGGTTGTTACAGTGAGCTAAGTTCACGTCATTGCACTCCAGCCTGGATGACAATGTGAGGCTCCGTATCAAAAAAAAGCCCAAAATCATTACACATCAGGGAATCAGGGAAGTGCAAATCAAAACCACAATGAAACAGCATTTACCCACTAGGATGGCTATTATCAAAAAGTCAGGCCCGGCACAGAGTCTCACACCTGTAATCCCACCACTTTGGGAGGACGAGGAAGGCGGGTCACTTGAGATCATGTGTTCAAGACCAGTCTGGCCAACACAGTGAAACCCCATCCCTACTAAAATTACAAAAATTAGGCCGGGTGCAGTGGCTCACGCCTGTAATCCCAGTACTTTGGGAGGCCAAGGCAGGCAGATCACAAGGTCAGGAGTCCAAGACCATCCTGGCTAAAACACTGAAAGTCCATCTCTACTGAAAACACAAAAAATTAGCTTGGCGTGGTAGTGGGCGCCCGTAATCCCAGCTACTCGGGAGGCTAAGGCAGGAGAATTGCTTGAACCTGACTGAAAGGTGGAGGTTGCAGTAAGCTGAGATGGCGCCACTGCACTCCAGCCTGGGAGACAGTGAGACTCTTGTCTCAAATAAATAAATAATAAAAATACAAAAATTAGCCAGGCGTGATGGTGTCTGTAGTCCCAGCTACTTGAGGGGCTAAAGCAGGAAGATCACTTGAGCCCAGAAGGTCAAGGCTACAGTGGGTTAAGACCTCACCACCGCACCCCAGCCTGGGTGACCAGTAAGACCCTGCCTCTAAATAAATAAATAAATAAAAGTAAGACTGTCTTGAAAAGAAAATGTGAATGGATAAAACAAAATATGGCCGATCCTTCTGTTCCACAGTAACCAGGTCTGTGCAAACCCACCCATAAAGGCTGAGGAAGCCAAGCCGGGAGGCTGAAGAATGAGGCTAAAAAATCCAGTTTCTCAGACAAAAACATCTGAAGACTTACAGACAGAAGCCATGTCTCCAGCAGCCTAGATGCTTAGGAGATGCCGCACCCCTGCCCGTTACCCCCAGGCGGGGCTTCTATACCACAGGGAAGGTCAGTCAGTCTAGAGAAGAGATGCTGCACCCCTGCCCGTTACCCCCGGGCAGGGCTTCTATACCACAGGGAAGGTCAGTCAGTCTAGAGAAGAGATGCTGCACCCCTGCACGTTACCCCCAGGCGGGGCTTCTACACCACAGAGAAGGTCAGTCAGCCTAGACAGGAGATGCTGCACCCCTGCACGTTACCCCCAGGTGGGGCTTCTATACCACAGAGAACTATGCAGGACTCCTAAAGTCAGCCCCCCTGGGAAAGGCAAGAATGCTCTGCGAATCTAACTGCTGGATTTATGATGGAAGATTTGGTTTTCTGTTCTGAGATGGGGTCTCACTGTCACCCACGATGGAGTGTTACCACAACTCACTGCAACCTATGTCTCCCAAGCTCAAGCAATCCTCCCACTTCAGCCTCCCAAATAGCTGGGACCACAAGGGACCACAAGCACACACCAGCATGCCTGGCTAACATTTTTTTTTGTAATTTTTTGTCGAGAAGGGCTTCACCAGGCTGGTCTCGAACTCCTGAGCTCAGATGACCCACCTGCCTCGGCCTCCCAGTGCTGAGATTACAGGCATGAGCTACTGTGCCTGGCCTCAAGGCTGTTTTGACCAAAGAGTGGGATTTGACGTAACGGCAGATATATGGGAAACCTCAGGCGGCATTCTTGGAGTAGGGTTAACAGGCAGTCAATGTGGCACACTAGCACCCATAATGGAGGGGCGTTAGCCTCCGCACCTGCCGAGAGCATCAGTTAGCCATGAGGAAGGGTGTACCGATAAGGGCTATGACACAGATGAGCCTCAAAAACATTCTGCTTCCCCCTCAGCAAAAGAAACCAGACACTAAGGGCCACATACAGGATTCTGTTAATAGTAAATACCCCAAACAGGCAAATCCATGAACCAAAGATGGACTCGTTGTTGCCCCAGGCAGGGGACGTGGCAGGAAGGTACACACACACTTGCTATCCCTGCAGCGCTGCAGGCAGGAGCCCCCTGGGACAAAGGCAGGCCGGGCCCAGGTGCACTCCACCCATCCTTCTGGCCCACATGCAATGCCTCAGAAACTGCTGTGTCCTAAACATTCCGCTCAGATGGTGAGACGCTGTGATGCCCAATACCTGCTAGACCATTTGTGCCATGCTTCACGCTTACTGATCTTCAATACCAGGTGAAGGAAGAAAAAGACAAAGTTGTTGCTCTTTCCTTTTCTTTTCTGAGACAGAGTCTTGCTCTGTTGCCCAGGCTGGAGTGCAGTGGCACGATCTCAGCTCACGGCAACCTCCATCTCCTGGGTTGAAGTAATTCTCCTGCCTCAGCCCCCCAGGTAGCTAGGATTACAGACACCCACCACCATGCCCGGTTAGTTTTTGTATTTTTAGTAGCTGGGGTTTCACCATGTTGGCCAGGCTGGTCTTGAACTCTTGACCTCAGGTGATCCACCCACTTGGGCCTCCCAAAGTGCTGGATTACAGGTGTGAGCCACCGCGCCCAGCCCAAAGTTGTGGCTGTCGACAAGTGTATACACATAAAGCAGCTACCGATTTGGAAAGCGTGCTTTTCTTTTGTAGAGACTCAGACTTGCTGTGTGATATGCTCAAGTGTGCTCTGCATAAAACTGGACGGAGATAAAAATGCAGTCTCAGAACTACCGTGACTAAAAGTAAGGCCTCATCGGTGTGTGTGACGGTTAATACTGAGTGTCAACTTGATGGGACTGAAGGATGCAAAGTACTGATCCTCGGTGTGTCTGTGAGGGTGCTGCCGAAGGAGATTAACATTTGAGTCAATGGGCTGGGAAAGGCAGACCCACCCTCAATCTGGATGGGCACCATCTAATCAGCTGCCAGCACAGCCAGAAACTCCCCTTTGTAGATATCGTGAGTTCCGTCCCTCTAGAGAACCCAGACTAACTCAGTGTACACTGCTAACCTTTGGTGGAAATCCATCAGCGCGTTGATGAGAATGGTACATGCAGCCTCCAGGTCTCCGTCACAGCCCCCTGAGGCAGAGGGCTCAGGGAGAAAGCGCTCATGGATGGCCCACTGCTGGAAGTCCTGTCTGGAACAGCAAACACTGACATCACTTCTGAGAAATGCTTCGCGGCCAGAGGTTACCCACACCCAGGAAGTAAGCCCACAGTAAGGAACACACAGCCTGAGTGACAGCTGAATGAAGACTGGTGGCTCAGGACCTTGGAGTTCTCGGTGAGATTCGACCTCACTGTCTGCAGGTTGAGGTGCTGCGGGCTGTGGGAAAGGCCTGGTCTCAGGAGTGACCTCTGTGACCTGTCGCTTCCAATGATCAAAGCCCACTCAGGATATCATCCCACGGGTTAACTGCTGACCACAAAGCTGATGAGCTTGGTGAACAGAATGGCCAACCACACAAATGCAAGCTGGAAAATCGCCTGAGGACACACCTGAGCTCCTCACAGCCCCCAAGCTGGGGTCGGTGAAGCAACCTGCGTCCTGACTGTGGGTTCTGTGCACACGGACGGGAAAGGGCTCAAGACACAATCACTCAAAACTGCAGCAGCTACACCTGTAATCCCAGCAGTGTGGGAGGCCACGGTGGGAGGATCACTTGAGCCCAAGAGTTTGAGATTAGCCTGAGCAAGATAGGGAGACCCCATCCCTACAAAACATAAAAAATTAGCCGGGCATAGTGGTGCCCGCCTGTGGTCCCTGCTACTCAGGAAGCTGAGGCAGGAGGATCACTTGAGCTCTGGGAAGGGAGGCTGCAGTGAGTCGTGACTGTACCACTGCACTCCAGCCTGGGCAACAGAGGGAGACCCTGTCTGAAACAAACAAACAAATGTGCAGTGCAGAGAACCATCGACAGTGTGATCCATTCATACAGAAAGAGCCACACCCAGGAAAATGTGAGTGCTAGGGGCCTGTGCTTTATCCACACTGACTTAGGTATCACTTAAGTAGTTAAGAAAGACAATCCCAGGAATACATCTCCCAAAGTGCTGGGATTATAGGCATGAGCCACCAGGCCCAACTAGGGTGGCTCTTTTAAACCTTTACCTTTCTGTATCTGAAAGAGCATCAGCTTCAGGTTCAATTTCCAGTTCCAGGTGTAGCCAATCTCGGTAAGTTAACTAAGAGAAAGGGAACAATTCAGTACCATGAGGAGGACAGAAGGCACAACGCACACGCCAGGCTTATAAAACAGTTTGTCATTTCATCTCATAAGCAGCCATCCATGTCCCTGTGTTATAATGAAATTGCAGCTGAAAGAGTCCCACAGGAAGGAAACCTACATTCTGTCAGGAATTATTTCTATTCTTACAGCATTTCACTGGCACAAAGATGTTAGCTGTAATCCCTTTTGTCCAAGTATAAAAGGGCCATTTTAGTATGGGCAACATAGTAAGACTACAGCTCTACAAAAAATTTAAAAATTACCTGGGCACGGTGGCTCATGCCTGTAATCCCGCACTTTGGGAGGCTGAGGCCAGCAAATTGCTTGAGCCTATGAGTTTGACACCAGCCTAGGCAACATGGCAAGACCTCATCTCTACAAAAGATTTAAAGATCAGCCAGGCATGGTGGCTCGTACATGTGGTCCCAGCCACTTGGGAGGTTGAGGCAAGAGGACAGCTTAAGCCCAGGAGATCAAGGCTGCAGTGAGTGACAGAGCGAGACCTACAACAACAACAAAACCCCAAGAAAGAACCTAACAAAAGAAGCCATTCTACAGCTATTCACGGTTGCATATCTTTATTTCTGGAAACAGGGTCTGCAGCCCAGGCTGGAATGTGTGCAGTGGTGCAATCACAGCTCACTGCAGGCTCTACCAATCCTCCTGCCTCAGTCTCTCAAATGGCTGGGGCTGCAGGTGCACATACCATTCAGATAATTAAAAAAAAAATTTAGTAGAGGCCGGGTGAGGTGGCTCACGCCTATAATCCCAGCACACTGGGAGGCTGAGGCAGGCGGATCATGAGGTCAGGAGTCAGAGACCAGCCTGACCAACATGGTGAAATCTGTCTCTACTAAAAATACAAAAATTAGCTGGGTGTGGTGGCGTGCACCTGTAATCCCAGCTACTCAGGAGGCTGAGGCAAGAGAATCGCTTGAACCTGGGAAGTGGAGATTGCGATGAGCCGAGATCAGGCCACTGCACTTCAGCCTGGGTGACAAATTTTTTTTTTAGTAGGACAAGGTGTTACTACGTTGATGGGGCTGGCTCTGAACTGAGCTCAGGTGACCCTGCCACCTCGGCTTCCTGAGGTGCGGGGGTTGTAGACGTGAGCCATGGTGCCAGTCTTGTGTTAACATATTTCTTGTTTGTAAATCTGAAAACAGTTCCATGAATCAACACGGACTAATTTCAGTATGTTGATTTGTGGACTAATCTCAAAACCTTCCACTGCAAGAAAAGAATCCCGTCACAGCAACACTCCATTTGGGTGAGGCCAGAGCTGCAGTGCTCTGCACAGGACACCCACAGACCAGCACGCTCCACCTGGGTAAAGGCCAGAGCTGCAGTGCTCTGTGCAGGACACCCACAGACCAGCACGCTCCACCTGGGTAAAGGCCAGAGCTGCAGTGCTCTGCGCAGGACACCCACTGACCAGCACGCACTCCACCTGGGTAAAGGCCAGAGCTGCAGTGCTCTACACAGGGACACCCACAGACCAGCACGCTCCACCTGGTTAAAGGCCAGAGCTGCAGTGCTCTGCGCAGGACACCCGCTGACCAGCACGCACTCCACCTGGGTAAAGGCCAGAGCTGCAGTGCTCTACACAGGGACACCCACAGACCAGCACGCTCCACCTGGTTAAAGGCCAGAGCTGCAGTGCTCTGCGCAGGACACCCACTGACCAGCACGCACTCCACCTTGGTAAAGGGCAGAGCTGCAGTGCTCTGCGCAGGACACCCACAGACCAGCATGCTCCACCTGGGTAAAGGCCAGAGCTGCAGTGCTCTGCGCAGGACACCCACTGACCAGCACGCTCCACCTGGGTAAAGGCCAGAGCTGCAGTGCTCTGCACAGGGACACCCACTGACCAGCACGCTCCACCTGGGTAAAGGCCAGAGCTGCAGTGCTCTGCGCAGGACACCCACAGACCAGCACGCACTCCATCTCGGCAAAGGGCAGAGCTGCAGTGCTCTGCGCAGGACACCCACTGACCAGCACGCTCCACCTGGGTGAAGGCCAGAGCTGCAGTGCTCTGCACAGGGACACCCACTGACCAGCACGCTCCACCTGGGTAAAGGCCAGAGCTGCAGTGCTCTGCGCAGGACACCCACAGACCAGCACGCACTCCATCTCGGCAAAGGGCAGAGCTGCAGTGCTCTGCGCAGGACACCCACTGACCAGCACGCTCCACCTGGGTGAAGGCCAGAGCTGCAGTGCTCTGCACAGGGACACCCACTGACCAGCACGCTCCACCTGGGTAAAGGCCAGAGCTGCAGTGCTCTGCGCAGGACACCCACAGACCAGCACGCACTCCATCTCGGCAAAGGGCAGAGCTGCAGTGCTCTGCGCAGGACACCCACTGACCAGCACGCTCCACCTGGGTGAAGGCCAGAGCTGCAGTGCTCTGCACAGGGACACCCACTGACCAGCACGCTCCACCTGGGTAAAGGCCAGAGCTGCAGTGCTCTGCGCAGGACACCCATAGACCAGCACGCACTCCATCTTGGCAAAGGGCAGAGCTGCAGTGCTCTGCGCAGGACACCCACTGACCAGCACGCTCCACCTGGGTGAAGGCCAGAGCTGCAGTGCTCTGCACAGGACACCCACTGACCAGCACGCACTCCACCTGGGTAAAGGCCAGAGCTGCAGTGCTCTGCACAGGACACCCACTGACCAGCACGCTCCACCTGGGTAAAGGCCAGAGCTGCAGTGCTCTGCGCAGGACACCCACAGACCAGCACGCACTCCACCTGGGTAAAGGCCAGAGCTGCAGTGCTCTGCACAGGGACACCCACAGACCAGCACGCTCCACCTGGGTAAAGGCCAGAGCTGCAGTGCTCTGCGCAGGACACCCACTGACCAGCACGCTCCACCTGGGTAAAGGCCAGAGCTGCAGTGCTCTGCACAGGGACACCCACTGACCAGCACGCTCCACCTGGGTAAAGGCCAGAGCTGCAGTGCTCTGCGCAGGACACCCACTGACCAGCACGCTCCACCTGGGTAAAGGCCAGAGCTGCAGTGCTCTGCGCAGGACACCCACTGACCAGCACGCTCCACCTGGGTAAAGGCCAGAGCTGCAGTGCTCTGCACAGGACACCCACTGACCAGCACGCACTCCACCTGGGTAAAGGCCAGAGCTGCAGTGCTCTGCACAGGACACCCACTGACCAGCACGCTCCATCTGGGTAAAGGCCAGAGCTGCAGTGCTCTGCACAGGGACACCCACTGACCAGCACGCTCCACCTGGGTAAAGGCCAGAGCTGCAGTGCTCTGCGCAGGACACCCACTGACCAGCACGCTCCATCTGGGTAAAGGCCAGAGCTGCAGTGCTCTGCACAGGGACACCCTCTGACCAGCACGCTCCATCTGGGTAAAGGCCAGAGCTGCAGTGCTCTGCGCAGGACACCCACTGACCAGCACGCTCCATCTGGGTAAAGGCCAGAGCTGCAGTGCTCTGCACAGGACACCCACTGACATGGCACAGCCAAGGGAGGGATGCTGCCAGTGCCCAAACGCAGGAAAATTCCCCCGAGCCGTTGGTGGGTACCGAGCTGTTCACTGCCTCATCCTTCCTTTTTCTTTTCCACTGTGCCTGCCCATCATTCCTTACACTAAAATAGGGCATCATACTTTTGTGTAGCTAATATAGTTAACAATAAAATTCGTGAAAAAAGTAGAATAATCTTGAGGGTTCTTTTTCCAAAGATCAAAACCACCAGGGAAACATCCTAGGAAATAAACAGTACCAAAGCACACAGGTGAGAGCAGCACCAGCTCCCACTCATCAGACGCACAGGGCGAGCCCAGAGATGCCGAGTGGCCACCACAGAGCCTGGCAGACATGTTTAAAAGAACTTCCGAGCCAGGCGTGGTGGCTCACATCTGTAATCCCAGCACTCTGGGAGGCCGAGGCCGAGGCGGGCAGATTGTGAAGTCAAGAGATCGAGACCATCCTGGCCAACAAGGTGAAACCCCGTCTCTACTAAAATACAGAAATTAACTGGGCATGGTGGCATGCACCTGTAATCCCAGCTACTCGGGAGGCTGAGGCAAGAGAATTGCTTGAACCCAGGAGGTGGAAGTTGCAGTGAGCCGAGATCGTGCCACTGCACTCCAGCCTGGTGCCTGGCGACAGAGCGAGACTCTAGTTCAAAAAAAAAAAGACTTCCCAGGCGTGGTGGCTCATGCCTGTAATGCCAGCACTTTGGGAGGCCAAGGTGTGCAGATCAATGGAGATCAGAGGTTCAAGACCAGCCTAGACAACATGGTGAAACCTCATCTCTACTAAAAATACAAAAATTAGCCAGGCATGGTGGCGTGTGCCTGCAGTCCCAGCCACCCAGGAGGGTGAGGCATGAGAATCGTTTGAACCCAGGAGGCAGAGGCTTCAGTGAGCCAGGACTGCACCACTGTACTCCAGACTGGGTGATACAGTGAGACACTGTCTCAAAACATAAATAAGAGGCCGGGCGTGGTGGCTCAAGCCTGTAATCCCAGCACTTTGGGAGGCCGAGGCGGGTGGATCACGACGTCAAGAGATCGAGACCATCCTGGTCAACATGGTGAAACCCCGTCTCTACTAAAAATACAAAAACTAAGCTGGGCATGGTGGCGCGTGTCTGTAATCCCAGCTACTCAGGAGGCTGAGGCAGGAGAATTGCCTGAACCCAGGAGGCGGAGGTTGCGGTGAGCCGAGATTGGCCATTGCACTCCAGCCTGGGTAACAAGAGCGAAACTCCGTCTCAAAAAAAAAAAAAAAGTAAGAATAAAAATAGAAGTTTGTGTTGGGAGAAAATGGGAAAGTATGACAGTGTATCTATCTATCCTATTTATTTATTTAAGACAGGGTCTCACTCTGTCATCCAGGCTGGAGTACAGTGGCGCAGTCTTGGCTCACTGCAACCTCCACCTCCCAGGCTCAAGCGATTCTCCTACCTCAGCCCCCTGAGTAGTTGGAATAACAGGTGCACACAACTGCGCCCAGCTAATGTTTGCATTTTTGTTTTTAGAGCTAGGGTTTCACCATGTTTCCCAGGCTGGTCTTGAACTCCTGACCTCAGGTGATCCACCTGCCTTGGCTTCCCACAGTGCTGGGATCACAGGTGTGAGCACCATGCCGTCTCATTATTATTTAACAGCTGCACATGAAGCCACAACAATCTCAGTCAAGATTCCAATCCCACCTCCTAAGTGCTGCTGTTCTTGCCTCAGAGAGGACAGTCTGCACACACAAACCCTAGACTTGGGACGTGCCACCATGCAGGGAAAAGAAAGAGTCACCTACCTGAACATCTTCCTCCTTTAACAGCTCTCGGAAGGTTCTGTGTGTCCAGAGAGAGAGGGCAGCTCTCTGCCAGTCTGCAGAAGGCAGGTACAAGGGTCTCCAGGAAAGGCTGGCTGTATCCTCCTGAGAAAGAGGCTGTCGGGCCTCTGGGAGTAATCTGAGCACAAGGAACTGAAACTGAAACAGACCCGGCAGTTTCTTCATCAGGCAAGTTTCACCGTGAGTGACTAAGAAAATGCTCAGGTGCAAACAGACCATCAACAGCCATGCCACACACACAAGCCCACGTTCAGGGAACTTCAGTCCAGCCCCTGGGAGGGCGCAGAGCCCCTCAGTGGTTGTGGCTGTGCACAGAGCTCCAGTGAACTGGCCTGTGTGCAGACGTTCCCGCCACCTACCTGCTTCCCTGGGTTAAATGTCTGGAAGCAGTGAAACCGCCAATCTCTAGGCATCTGCCAGGGATGACATTCCCACCAAAAATGCACACTAATTGGACAAGCAAAACAGGCTACCGTCACTGTTTTGGTAGCGTCACTGCGTCCATCTCTGCCCCTAGGAGACGAGGCTGCCTGCTGGGTGCATAACCAGCCCGTGACTGCTCAAAGGGCTGCGGTGGATGGGGACTGGCTGGCCTCTTCTAAGCTCCAATTCCACGTTTTCTTTAAAATCTTGACACCTGGGACAAAGCTCCTCGTAGGAAATCACTGTAAATACGTGCACCCTGGACCTCAGGGGCTGCTCCCAGATACTGAATTAATTTATCTGGGAAGGTGCCAGCTATCTGTAGTTTCGAAAGCTTCTCAGCTGATTCTAATGCTGTGAAGCCTGCAGTTGAAAACTGCTATTTTCTTTTTGAGGCGGAGACTCACTCTGCAGCACGATCTCGGCTCACTGCAACCTCCGCTTCCCAGCTTCAAGCAATTTTCCTGCTCAGTCTCCCTAGTAGCTGGTACCACAGGCATGCACCACCACACCTAGCTAATTTTTGTATTTTTAGTAGAGATGTGGTTACACCATGTTGGCCAGGATGGTCTCAAACTCCTGACCTCGTGATCCACCTGCCTTGGCCTCCCAAAATGCTGCGAGTACAGGTGTCAGCTACCACAACCAGCCTGAAAACCACTATTTAATAAACGATGCATTTATAAAAATCCTATAAAAGGACAACACTAGTTTGCAGTGCAATTTCACCCTTGCTTTTGACATTCAGGGTTTCCAATGCTCATCTTTAAATTCCTCTGTCCTGACCAACATAAGGAGCATTTAGTAGATGAGAGAAATGAGAATTCTTCTTTACTGGGAAAGATACTCTTTATGAGTTCGGAACTTTTAATTCACTTATCTGATAAATACCAACATCTCTTTCCTTATAACTACAGACTTGTAGCTGTCTTGATACAACTTCCCTTTACACTCAGAGAACAGAAGACGGCAGTGCTCAGCTGGCAGGCTGCCCAAGCAGACAGCAGAGGTGGCCGTGACAGCCAGACTCCAGCTGCCCCTGACATCGGTGCAAAGTGCAGCAGACCTCGGCTTTTGGCCAGAAAGCTGCGTAAACCTGATACTTAGAGCAGAATGAAAAAACAGAAAACAAGGGAACCTACCTTTTTAATCAGGCCTGAAGATAAGCAGCTGCACAAAATACCAAGTGACTGGGAAGGAAACTTGCATAGAGAGTAAGAAATGGCTGCTACACAAAACCTGAAAATGGAAATGATAACGGATAAACGTACTTCACACAAAACCAGCGATGAGGGAAGAAGGAACTCAATTTCACAAAACTGAATGTAGTGCATTCTAAACTGGACGGCTGGAGCATCAGTTCTTGGTTTTTTGGTTTGTTTGAAGACTGAGTCTCACTCTGTCACCCAGGCTGGAGGGCAGTGGCACTACCTTGGCTTACTGCAATCTCTGCCTCCTGGGTTCAAGCAAGTCTCCTGCCTTAGCCTCCCAGGTAGCTGGGATTACAGGCATCTGCCACCAAGCCCAGCTAATTTGTATATATATATATATTTTTTAGTAGAGACAGGGTTTCACCATGCTGGCCAGGCTGGTCTCAAACTCCTGACCTCAAGTGATCTACCTGCCTTAGCCTCTCAAAGTGCTGGGATTATGTGCCTGGCCCAGTCTGGCCCAGTCCTTGGTTTATTTTTTCTTTGATACAGGGCCTTAATCGGATGCCCAGACTAGAGTGCAGTAGCATAATCACAGCTCAGGGGATCCCTTGAGCCCAGAAGTTCAAGACCAGCTTGGGTAACACAGTGAGACCCTCTCTCTCAGTAGCTGGGTGTGGGGGTGTGCATCTGCAGTCTCAGCTACCAGGATGATCGCTTGAGCCTGGGGGACCAAGGCTACAGTCAGCCATGATCACTATACCATACTCCAGCCTGGGTGACACAGTGAGACCTTGTGTCATTTATTCATATGTAAGTACATACAGCAATACCCGTGTGAAAAATGAGATTCCACGAGGCAAAGGAGACAGAGCGATCATTCCCAGCAGGAAGTTGCTGTCATGGTGTTTTGTTTTAGTTTTTGTTTCTAGACAGAGTCTTGCACTGTTGCCTAGGCCGGAGTGCAGTGGCACGATCTGCAACCTCTGCCTCCCATGTTCCAGTGATTCTCCTGAGTCGTGAGGATTACAGGCACCTGCCACCATGCTTGGCTAATTTTTATATTTTTAGTAGAGATGAGGTTTCACTATATTGGCCAGGCTGGTCTCAAACGCCTAACCTCTTGAGTCACCCGCCTCGGCCTCACAAAGTGCTGGCATTACAGGCGTGAGCCACTGCACCCGGCCTGTCATGGTGTTCTTAAGAGTTCTAGTGTTTTTGTTTCACAAATATGTATTTCGGCCAGACATGGAGGCTCACACCTGTAATCCTTAACACTCTGGAAGGCTGAGATGCGCAGATCATTTGAGATTAGGAGTTTAAGAACAGCCTAACCAACATGGCAAAACCCCATCTCTACTAAAAATACATAAATTAGCTGGACATGATGGCATGCACCTGTAGTCTCAGCTACTCAGGAAGGTAAGGCATGAGAATTTCTTGAATCCAGGAGGCAGAGGTTGCAGTGAGCCACGACTACACTCCAGCCTAGACAACAGAGCAAGACTCTGTCTCAAAAAAACAAAAACCACCAAATATATGTATTTCATTCTCCCCTCCTTTCTTATGCCAAAAGTAGGATCTGAGACAGAGTTCAGTATTTTGCTTTCTTCACTTGAATACATATAAGGCATCTTTGTGTTCCTAAGAGGGGATGGCCCTGTCTGCCCCAAGCCACCTGTACACCTCCCTCCTCACCAGCTCCTGATTTCTCCATCAGCTGTGTGCCTCTCACACCAATACCCAGCACTCAGTGTTGGGGACCCTGGGGTGAGTGAGAACTGTCTGCTGTGGCCAAGAGCCTGGGAGGGGCTCTGTACCCCCAGAGTGCTAAGGGCCTGCATCCCGTGGCCCATGTCTGAGGGTGGGGGATCCTCAGAGCTGCCATCTGACTCCCTCTCCTAGCTCTATGTACATTGCTTGGGCCTATTCTTAGTCCTCTGTTGTCCAGACCCTGTTCATAATGCCAGCTGCCCCTTTTCCCCACAGGATCTCCAGTATCGCAACAGGGCTTCTGTGCTGACCTGGGCTACTTCTGCACAAGGACCCAGGAGCTGCAAGTCCAGCCCAGCCAGGAACGCCCACTGGAGTCTCCCAGCCTTCTGTCCTGACCTCTGCCTATGTGTGGCACCTGAAGTGAGGTCCTGAGGCCCTGAGCAGACCATTCTCCGCCTAAGCACATGGCCCCCAACTGCTGAGCACTAGAGAAACAGTCCGAGGTGCGCACTCTGGGACCTGCTCCCCATCTGCTGAGCCCTAGAGGAACAGTCCGAGGTGTGCACTCTGGGACCTGCTCCCCATCTGCTGAGCCCTAGAGAAACAGTCCGAGGTGCGCACACTGGGACCTGCTCCCCATCTGCTGAGCCGTAGAGGAACAGTCCGAGGTGTGCACACTGGGACCTGCTCCCCATCTGCTGAGCCCTAGAGGAAGAGTCCGAGGTGTGCACTCTGGGACCTGTTCCCCATCTGCTGAGCCCTAGAGGAACAGTCCGAGGTGTGCACTCTGGGACCTGTTCCCCATCTGCTGAGTCCTAGAGGAACAGTCCGAAGTGTGCACACTGGGACCTGCTCCCCATCTGCTGAGCCCTAGAGGAACAGTCCAAGGTGTGCACACTGGGACCTGCTCCCCATCTGCTGAGCCCTAGAGGAACAGTCCGAGGTGTGCACACTGGGACCTGCTCCCCATCTGCTGAGCCCTAGAGGAACAGTCCGAAGTGTGCACACTGGGACCTGCTCCCCATCTGCTGAGCCCTAGAGGAACAGTCCAAGGTGTGCACACTGGGACCTGCTCCCCATCTGCTGAGCCCTAGAGGAACAGTCCAAGGTGTGCACACTGGGACCTGCTCCCCATCTGCTGAGCCCTAGAGAAACAGTCCGAGGTGTGCACACTGGGACCTGCTCCCCATCTGCTGAGCCGTAGAGGAACAGTCCGAAGTGTGCACACTGGGACCTGCTCCCCATCTGCTGAGCCGCAGAGGAACAGTCCGAAGTGTGCACACTGGGACCTGCTCCCCATCTGCTGAGCCCTAGAGAAACAGTCCGAGGTGCGCACACTGGGACCTGCTCCCCATCTGCTGAGCCCTAGAGGAACAGTCCGAGGTGTGGACACTGGGACCTGCTCACCACGGGGTGCCCAATTACCTGACCAGAGGGAGTTGGTCCAACCAAGGGCCAGACAACCCCAAGACAAAACAGAGCTCTCACCAGGACATCAAAGGACGCCTCACAATGTGGGTAGTTATTATCTACTATTAATTTTAGCAGTTTAGTACAGTATGATCCATTTTTATGAACAAAGAAACAAATGCAGGTAAATTATAAACACATGGATCCATTTTTATGAACAAAGAAACAAATGCAGGCAAATTATAAACACATGCCAGATAAAATTCTGGAAGGATATATACCAAAATGCTAAAAAGTTATCTCTGGGTAGTATGTCCCATGTCTGTCCCTTCTAATTTTGTCAAACAAGCATGTGCCACTTTTCTGGAGAGAGAAGACGCTACTGGGAAGAACAACTCACTTCAGGCAGAAGAGCAAGGAATCCCTGGTCCTAAAGGTCAGGAGGTTTTCGAAGAGCTCAGGCACAGGAAGGCCCACAGTGGCAGCAGAAGGACCCACATCCACCTCTGGGAGCGCAGACCTGGACTCACCCAGGTGCACGGCCAGGGCACCCAAGCCCAGAATATGCGGGGCACTCAGGCTCGGGCCCTGCAATGAGAATGAGGGTGGCAGAGCAGACTTCCCTCTTCCCAGCTGGAATTTTCCAGGGCACTGAAGACAAGCCAGGAAGCAGCAGCCCGGCCCTCAGAGCAGGCCCCCAAGAGTGGCCCATGTAAAGCAGGGGCTCACCTGGTGACGGAGAAGCTGGCAGAGCCGGGTGAGCACTGCAGGGAGCACGCGTCCACACATGGTCCTCACGAAGAGGGTGGCCCAGGGCCCCTGCCTGCAGAGACAGCCATGAAACCATCAGCACTGAGTCCTACACATCCCTCCAGTGGCTAATCCAGGCACCAGGGGCCCAAGAAAGAGTCAGGTTGTTCGCCAAAGCAATGGTCTTTCTGGAAAACAACCCATCTTCCACGGTGCTTCCTGAATTCTGCTGTGTCCTGTTTGACGGAACTCAGCATGGCCGCTTGCTCCCTCGGAGCCGAGCTCATGCGTGCCTGGCCTGTGGCCATGGCCCAGCAGGAGGGGGCACCCAGAGCAGCCCCACACCCCCAGAAGACACCCGCGCCTTCACCTCTCTGGAGGAGCCACACTGGACGCTGTCATCAGGTTCTGACAGAAAGACGTCAGCAGGAGGTCCACGGCCTAAGGAGACATGGTTCTCGTGAGCGCAGCGTCCCAAGGATAGGAGCAGGAGGAACCAAGTCAGGCAGTGCTTCCACCACTGACATCACAATTCTGCTTCACAAACAGAACTGCAAAACAGGCTTGTGTTTGCAGAGCACATACAATGCAAACTGGCACCAAAGGCCCCCAATCCCCAATCCTGGGAAAGTAGAAGTCCAAGTGCCCTCACGCAACTGCCAATCACAAAATTCTACAGCAGTGAGCAGGACTGGCAAACCTTGTGTGTCAAGGGCCAGAAAAATATTTTAGGTTCTGGGGCCACAAACAAGTCTCTGTTGCATACTCTAAAGACGCTGTCAAGACGGGCCTAGTCAACATGGTGAAACCCTGTCTCTACTAAAAATGCCAAAGTTAGCCAGGCGTAGTGGCACACGCCTGTAATCCCAGCTACCCAGGAGGCTGAGGAAGGAGAATTGCTTGAGCCCAGGAGACGGAGGCTGCAGCGAGCTGAGATCATGCCACTGCACTTAGCTAGGCAACTGTGGGAAGAAAGTTGCCCAGGTGCCATGGCAAGACTGAAGGCACAATCTGTCCCAGCATAATGAACACCTGATTGCTTAAATATAGCAATGGTGGTGAATATATTTACAGACTGCTTAGTTATACCATGATAAATGATTACGTAGTTATAGCAACGATACCAATTAGACTTAGACACAATCACATAACTATATACTCAATCTAATTACATTATTACTATTACTGAGCTTTGCTTTAGTATTACAGGGTAGGAAGACTTTTAGCCTTACAGTGTAGAAATAACCAGGTGAAATATAATTCGGAACTGAAGGGACACTGTGAGAAGTGATTCGGAGATGAGAGTAAATGCCTTGCGGTAACGCCAGCGCCTGGGGAGGTGCCTGTGGCTTAGCAGGCCGTGAGGGGGTTTCCCTTTCACTGGGGAGTTCAGAGGACTCTCTGCTCCGTCTGGCTCTCGAGGAAGGTCTGACGCCGGCCAGCCGGCCCGCAGACATCCGGGCGTTTAAACCCTCTCCGTGGTGCTGTGCTCTAATGGTCACCATCCTTTTCCACTTTCATGTCCCACTTTTCCACCCGATGCTCCCTTGTAAATTCTTAGAAGAACAGAGGAATCCTGAAAGCCTCTGATCTCTCTGATAAGTGCACAGAAAGATACTGATGTATGTACCTCCCCTCCTTGCAGCGGCTACCTGAGAGGGAGGGGCCCCCGTGCTGTACCCACGTGGTCCCCTGTATTGCAAGAATGTGATTTGCTTGACCCCTAGTAACCATGTCAGACGAGTCACTCTCCTGCCCCTGCCCCTTGCCTTGTAAATGATAAATATCAGCGCATCCAGGCATGCGGCGTCACGACGGACTCTGCGCCTATATCAGCGCATCCAGGCATGCGGCGTCACGACGGACTCTGCGCCTATATCAGCGCATCCAGGCATGCGGCGTCACGACGGACTCTGCGCCTATATCAGCGCATCCAGGCATGCGGCGTCACGACGGACTCTGCGCCTATATCAGCGCATCCAGGCATGCGGCGTCACGACGGACTCTGCGCCTATATCAGCGCATCCAGGCATGCGGTGTCACGACGGACTCTGCACCTTGGTAGTAGTGGTCCCCCGGGCTCAGGTGAATTCTTCTTTTAACTCTGTGTCCTTGTGTCCTTTCTTTCCTGCGATCTATTGTCTCCACACACAAAAGAACACCCAGTAAACTCTGCAGGCAACAGAGCAACACTCAGTCTCAAAAGAAGAAAAACGGGGCCGAGCACGGTGACTCACGCCTGTAATCCCAACATCTGCGAGGCAGGCAGATCACTTGAGTTCAGGAGCTCTAGACCAGTCAAAACAACACAGAGAAACCCCATCTCTACAAAAAATACAAAAATTAGCTGGGTATGGTGGCACATGCCTGTAGTCCCAGCTACTCAGGAGGCTTGGGGCAGAAGGATCATTTAAGCCCAGGAGGTTGAGGCTGCAATGAGCCATGACTGTACCACTGAATTCCAGTTTGAGAACCATAGCAAGACTCTGTCTCCAAAAATAAAGAAAGAAAATGGCAAAGGAGCTCTTCATGCACAAACAGGGTAGGGCAGCTGACCCTGGCAGACTGCTTCCAGCCCTGGAACATCTGACATCACTTGTACAGCTTACTGAGCAAGTCAAACGAAAAGTGAGAGGAGGCTCCACGCATCAAGTGCCTCTGCCTAAAGAAAAATGAAGACCTCCTGCCTTGTTCCGAGCCCCAAACCCACCGTGTTTTCCCGTGGCTCCAGTCTCGGTGCATCGATGCTGAGCTGAATCTTTGCTATCTCAACGCTGATGTCATCCTCACTGTGGCCCAGGGCAGCCCTCAGTCTTTCAGAAATCACTGCTACCTGCGCCGAGATAACTGCAAATGGAGAAACCAGTTAGGAAAGAAGGGAACCCTAAAGAAGACACACAGCTGTGGCCTAGAGCTCTGCCTCCTGTCAAGTGCAATTCCACGGATCCTGCTGGCTGCACACATGCCCAAGCCAGTGCTGAATACTAGTGTCTGTTCGCACTGCAGGGGGCTTGCAGCCTTGTGACACAGCATGTGTCGGGCAGATGGAGCCAGATGACATCCACTACCTTTCTCTGACCAGCTGAGAGTTGGACATGTTCTTCATTCACCAACACAAACCTCCACTTTTTATGCTCCCCATCTGAAATCCCATGCCAGCCCTCCAGATACCACACTTACCTAAGCACACGCCAGAGGTTCCGTGTTCGCCCAAGGTAACAAGCCACATGCAGCCCAACTATATCATTTAAACATGAAAACCATTTTGTTGCCTTTAGAAACAGAACTCACCTGACATTTATCAACCTCTTGCTTATGCACTAAAAGATTTCCTCAATGTCCCCCACGCACCACATTCTGCACAAGCACATCAATGAAAGGCTGTGCCCTTGGTCTGAGTAAAGACCATGTCGAGGCACTGCAGACCCAGCCAGCACTAAGGAAGTTTTGTTAATATTGCCTCCATCTAGGCTGTGCAGGGCGGCTCAACCCTATAATCCCAGCACTTTGGGGGGCTGAGACTGGTGGATCACCTGAAGTCAAGAGTTTGAGACCAGCTGGGAGCCTGGCCAACATAGTGAAACCCCACCTCTACTAAAAAATAAACAAAAATTAGCTGGGTGTAGTGGCTGACAACCTGTAATCCCAGCTACACGGGAGGCTGAGGCAGGCAAATTGCCAGAACCCAGGAGGTGGAGGTTGCAGTGAGCTGAGATCACACCACTGCACTCCAGCCTGGGCAACAAGAGAATCCGTGAAACGCGTGCATGCGCGCACACGCACACACACACACGCCTCGATGTTCAAATGAAATCAATTCATACTACATAAAAACCTATTAACGTTACTCAATTAAAAATATGGCTTCCTTATTTTAGATTCTGTGTGTGACACCATAAAACTGTTGAAGTCCTAGAACTTGGCATTTTCCACGGTGGACTGCCGTGCGACACCTTAGTGCTCTGAAACTGCATGTTCTCAGTTCACAGATGAACATTTTGTACTCCGGGTTTTACTAAGTGCTCAGAAACTGCATGTTCAGTCCACAGATGAACATTTCGTACTCCGGGTTTTACTAAGTGCTCTGAAACTGCATGTTCTCAGTCCACAGATGAACATTTCGTACTCCGGGTTTTACTAAGTGCTCAGAAACTGCCTGTTCAGTCCACAGATGAACATTTCGTACTCCGGGTTTTACTAAGTGCTCTGAAACTGCATGTTCTCAGTCCACAGATGAACATTTCGTACTCCGGGTTTTACTAAGTGCTCAGAAACTGCATGTTCAGTCCACAGATGAACATTTCGTACTCCGGGTTTTACTAAGTGCTCTGAAACTGCATGTTCAGTCCACAGATGAACATTTCGTACTCCGGGTTTTACTAAGTGCTCAGAAACTGCATGTTCAGTCCACAGATGAACATTTCGTACTCCGGGTTTTACTAAGTGCTCAGAAACTGCATGTTCAGTCCACAGATGAACATTTCGTACTCCGGGTTTTACTAAGTGCTCAGAAACTGCATGTTCAGTCCACAGATGAACATTTCGTACTCCGGGTTTTACTAAGTGCTCAGAAACTGCATGTTCAGTCCACAGATGAACATTTCGTACTCCGGGTTTTACTAAGTGCTCAGAAACTGCATGTTCAGTCCACAGATGAACATTTCGTACTCCGGGTTTTACTAAGTGCTCTGAAACTCTACATGTTCAGTCCACAGATGAACATTTCATACTCCGGGTTTTACTAAGTGCTCAGAAACTCTACATGTTCAGTCCACAGATGAACATTTCGTACTCCGGGTTTTACTAAGTGCTCTGAAACTGCATGTTCAGTCCACAGATGAACATTTCGTACTCCGGGTTTTACTAAGTGCTCAGAAACTCTGCATGTTCAGTCCACAGATGAACATTTTGTACTCCGGGTTTTACTAAGTGCTCAGAAACTGCATGTTCAGTCCACAGATGAACATTTCATACTCCGGGTTTTACTAAGTGCTCAGAAACTGCATGTTCTCAGTCCACAGATGAACATTTCGTACTCCGGGTTTTACTAAGTGCTCAGAAACTGCATGTTCTCAGTCCACAGATGAGCATTTCGTACTCCGGGTTTTACTAAGTGCTCAGAAACTCTGCATGTTCAGTCCACAGATGAACATTTCGTACTCCGGGTTTTACTAAGTGCTCAGAAACTGCATGTTCTCAGTCCACAGATGAACATTTTGTACTCCGGGTTTTACTAAGTGCTCAGAAACTGCATGTTCTCCGTCCACAGATGAACATTTCGTACTCCGGGTTTTAGTAAGTGCTCTGAAACTGCATGTTCAGTCCACAGATGAACATTTCGTACTCCGGGTTTTACTAAGTGCTCTGAAACTGCATGTTCTCAGTCCACAGATGAACATTTCGTACTCCTTGTTATTACTAAGTGCTCTGAAACTCTGCATGTTCTCAGTCCACAGATGAACATTTCACACTCTGGGTTTTACAGAAAACTGTCACATGGAAGCAGGATTACAGGGCTGAGACCCCGTTTGTCTCATGTAAAATCTACTCCAACAATCAGGATGAGAAGGCAAATTTACATCCTAGTCACTTCCCGTGTTTTATTCTTCCCCATCATCTGTCCTACCCAAATACAATGAGCAGAATACTCAGCTTCTGCCAAAGGTCTGTGACAGCTTGATTAGGACCAGCCTTCCATCTCATCTCAAAAGATGATCCACACCTGCCAGCCCGTGGTCAAGCTTCACCAACAAATACTGGACTACTAGGAAGACACACTAGCCTGACATCACTAAAGGGAAAATGACCCAGGCGCCGAGCTCCAAGCACAGGCTACACACAGCGGGCACAACGTGAGCACCCCATCCGTCCGTCCTCACCGTCACGTTGGCTAGGGTTTGTCATGGATGCTCTCAGCTCTTCCAGTGCAGCCCTGAGCTGTCCCAGGGGATCCTCAGCACAGCTGGGGTCTGCCATTACTCTCAGGGTTGCATCTGCAAGGAGTAATTTTCACAATCAGACCAGATGGGCAGACACTCACCAGAACGTTTCATTACAAAACCAGAAACTTCGCACAGTCAAAAACAGAGCCGTGAATTTCTATGCTGCTCTGTTCATGCCAGATAAAGGCACTGGGAGTCTCTGAGAAGGTAAATGAGGTGTTCTCCTTGATACTAGATGCCACCACATAAAAAATTACATTTATAAACAAATTTAAGAAACAAACTGGTTCTGTGTGCACCACTGACACCACTCAATCACTGTGACAAGCACACACATTGTGGAAAAGACCAGAAGTCCAGCCAAGGAAGCCCAGGGGCGGGGGAGGCTGGGCACAGGATCACGGATAGGTGATGATTTAGTCTCTGGTTCGTCAATCTTGTCTTGTTTAGTTTTTTTCCCCAGAAGGTGCTATGTTAGGTGATTCTTCAGGGCCCCCAAGTAAGAGCCTGTGCCATGGATGGCCCTGGGTGTCAGCATGGTGGGCAAACCCCGTACCCACAGCTCTGGCCCCAGCCAGCAGAGCCACCCCCACCCTATGCATCAGCATGAGGAACAGACCCTGTACCCACAGCTCTGGCCCCAGCCAGCAGAGCCACCCCCACCCTATGCATCAGCATGAGGGGCAGACCCTGTACCCACACCTCTGGCCCCAGCCGGCAGAGCCACCCCCACCCTATGCATCAGCATGAGGAACAGACCCTGTACCCACAGCTCTGGCCCCAGCCAGCAGAGCCACCCCCACCCTATGCATCAGCATGAGGAGCAGACCCTGTACCCACAGCTCTGGCCCCAGCTGGCACAGCTACCCCCAAGCTCACTGGGGTGGTACTCAACAACAGATGCTCAAGGTCAGGGAAACGGAAAAGCTCAAGTCCCAACGGGGACAAGCGGCCCAGGAACTTACCTTCCGGCTTCGCTTCAGCAGTGGTGCAGGCCTGGCAGTATGTGGAGTACAGAGATAAGGGGATTTTATCTGCTCTGGATCACAGGAAAACAATAAAAGTCAGCTATAACTTAATTCAAGATTGCAATCCCCAAATCTATTATAAAATAGAAACATACTGAATACTGTGTAAATTATGAGCCTGTTTTTAGAGCAAAAGAGATAAAAATATATGGATTTAGGCTGACGCCTGCAATCCCAGCACTTAGGGAGGCCGAGGCAGATGGATCACCTGAGTTCAGGAGTTCGAGACCAAATTGGTCAATATGGCAAACCCCGTCTCTTACTAAAAATACAAAAATTAGCCGGGCATGGTGGTGGGTGCCTGTAAACCCAGCTACTCAAGAGGCTGAAGCAGGAGAATTGCCTGAACCCGGGAGGTGGAGGTTGAGCCACTGTACCCCAGCCTAGGTGACAGAGCAAGACTTTCTCAAAAAAATAAATAAATAAATAAATAATAATTAAAAAAAAAAATATATATATATATATATATATATGGATTTAAATAGCACTTACCATTTGAAAATATGGCTTATTGATCCCACATTAATATATAAAAAGCTACACCACAAAATATCACCAGTAATCATCAATGGGCAGTGAAATTATAAATTATTTCTATTTCTCTTGTTCAATTTTTGTTAATTTCTAATTCAAAAAATGAATCTTTGTTAATTTTAATGAATACTACTAAGAAAAGTGCTTAGTTCATGTCATTAAAAATATGAACAACTGGGCTGGGCGCAGTGGCTCATGCTTGTAATTCCAGAACTTTGGGAGACTGAGGTGGGCGGATCACCTGAGGTCAGGTGTTGGAGACCAGCCTGATCGACATGGAGAAACCAAGTCTCTACTAAAAATACAAAAATTAGCTGGGCCTGGTGGTACACGTCTGTAGTCCCAGCTTTTGAAGCTGGAGGTTAAAGTGAGCAGAGATCAAGCCATTGTACTACAGCCTGGGCGACAGGGTGAGACTCTTGTTTCAAAACTATATACACATATTGGCTGGGTGTGGTGGAGCGTGCCTCTCAACAAAGCTACTTGGGAGGCTGAGATGGAAGGATTATTTAAGCCCAGGAGGTCAAGGCTGTAGTGAGCCATGACTATATCACCGCATTCCAGCCTGGGTGACACAGTGAGACCCGGTCTTAAACAAAAGGGGCCAGGCATGGTGGCTCACAGCTGTAATCACATCACATTGGGAGGCCGAGGCAGGGAGATCACCTGAAGCCAGGAGTTTGAAACCAGCCTGAAACATGGTGAAACCCTGTTTCTACTAAAAATACAAAAAGTAGCCGGGCATCATGGCGGGCACCTGTAATCCCAGCTACTGGGGAGGCTGAGACAGGATAATCACTTGAACCAGGGAGGCAGAGGTTGCAGTGAGCTGAGATGAGGCCACTGCACTCCAACCTGGGCAACAGAGAGCAAAATTCTATCTTAAAAAAAAAAAGACTGAGTACAGTAGCTCTCGGCTGTAATCCCAGCACTTTGGGAGGCCAAGGTGGGCAGATCACGAGGTCAAGAGATTGAGACCAGCCTGACCAACACGGTGAAACCCCATCTCTACTAAAAATACAAAAAACAGCCAGGCACGGTGGCTCACGCCTATAATCCCAGCACTTTGGGAGGCCGAGGCGGGTGGATCACGAGGTCTAGAGATCAAGACCATCCTGGTCAACAAGGTGAAACCCCGTCTCTACTAAAAATACAATAATTAGCTGGGCGTGGTGGTGCACGCCCGTAGTCCCAGCTAATTGGGAGGCTGAGGCAGGAGAATTGCTTGAACCCAGAAGGCGGAGGTTGCGGTGAGCTGAGATCATGCCATTGCACTCCAGTCTGGGTAACAACAGCGAAACTCCGTCTCAAAAAAAAAAAAAAAAAAAATAGCTGGACATGGTGGCGCATGCCTATAGTCTCAGCTACTCGGGAGGATGAGGCAGAATTGCTTGCACATAGGAGGTGGAGGCTGCAATGAGCCGAGACTGAGCCACTGTACTCCAGCCTGGTGACAGAGAGAGATTTCAAAAAAACAAAATCAAAAAGTAAGAATCCCAGAGAATAAACTTATTCTAAGATTTAAAAAATGATTTTTACTTTCTAAATTCTTTGTCCTTTTGATCTTCTGATAAGGTCCCAGAACTGTATAAACTTTACTGAAATATAGAACTTATACCTTCTTATTTCTTCCAAGGGTGACCCCGTGATACGAACCAACTTTCTTACTAGAAGCCTGCAATGTAAGTGAGCCAGGAATACCTGAGATTCTAACAGGACCCCCCAGGTCAGGTCAGGTCTACCCTAAGGTTTTGCAGCATGAGGCCTTCCCAGGGCTCTCCTTGATATTCCTTCAGTTACCCTCTTTGTACAATCATTATGGACTCAAACATTTTCTTTCATTCAAGAATGATGTGGGCACACACGGTGGCTCAGGCCTGTAATCTCAGCACTTTGGGAGGAAGATGCGGGCACATCACGAGGTCAGGAGTTCAAAACCAGCCTGGCCAACATGGCGAAACCCCATCTTTACTAAAAATACAAAAAAATTGGCCAGGAATGGTGGCCCGCGCCTATAATCCCAGCTACTCAGGAAGCTGAGGCAGGAGAATCACTTGAACTTGGGAGGCATAAGTCGCAGTAAGCCAAAATTGCACCACTGCACTCCAGTCAAGGTGAGAAAGCAAGACTCCATCAAAAAAAAAAAAAAGATGCTAGTGGTGGCCACGTGCAGTGGCTCATGCCTGTAATTTCAGCACTTTGTGAGGCTGGGGTGGGCAGATCGCTCAAGCTCAGGAGTTTGCGACCACCCTGGATAGGGTGAAACCCCATCTCTGCAAAAAAGAAATACCACAATTAGCCAGGCTTAGTGCATACCCCTGTAGTCCTAAGCTACTCAGGAGGCTGAGATGGAAGGATCACTTGAGCTCAGGAGGTGGAGGTTGCAGTGAGCCAAAATCACACTGCACTGCAGCTTGGGTGCAAAGCCAGACAAAGCCAGAATCCATCTCAAAAAAAAAGATGATGCTAGTAGTGATATTCAGAAGCAAACAAATTTTCTTTTAAAAACTGTAACCAACTGGGCGCAGTGGCTAACGTCAGTAGTCCCACAACTTTGGGAGGCTGAGGCGGGCAGATAATTTAAGGCCAGGAGTTCGAGAACCAGCCTGGTCAATATGGTGAAACCCATCTCTACTAAAAAAAAAAAAAAATTAAAAAGTGGTGGCGCACACTTGTAATCCCAGCTACGCAGGAGAGTCAGGCAGGAGAATTGCTTAAACCTGAGATAAAGGTTGCACTCAGCAGAGATCATGCCACTGCACTACAGCCTGGGTGACAAAGCAAGACTCCATCCAAAAAAAAAAATTGTAACGAACTAATTTTGGAGTCAATATTTTATAAATAAAACACATGGGCCAGGTGCAGTAGCTCACGCCTGCATTTTAGGAAGCCAAGGTGGGCGTATCATGAGGTCAAGAGATCAAGGCCATTCTGGCCAACAAGGTGAAATCCCGTCTCTACTACAAATACAAAAATTAGCCAGGAGTGTTGGCAGACGCCTGCAGTCCCAGCTACTTAGGAAGCTGAGGCAGGAGAATTGCTAGAACCTGGGAGGCGAAGATTGCAGTGAGCTGAGATCGCACCACTGCACTCCAGCCTAGCAAGAGAACAAGACTCCGTATCAAAAAAACAAATAAAACACCTTAGTGATCGCACAAATTTCTCTACAAAAGAGCCACAATTCTTCGCACTGACAAAAAAGAACTCTGAAAAGCACAGTAGACCCCCTCTGGATGTTCCTGCATACCTCTTCAGAGACTCTATAAAAGCCATACGGGAGTCAGGGACTTTTGGGAGCTGTGGGAAGACAAAAGTCCTGTGAGATGCTGACAAGGAAAGTCCTTGCTTTTTAAACAACTGGTCCTCATGGAGATGCATACTGACCACTCGAGGTGTGAGCAGCGCAGGGAGGAAGTGGGACATGTAGTAAGGCCTCCGGAATATGCTGCAACAGAGAAGCAGACAGTGGGTAGGTGAGTGCAGCAAAAGGCAATTCCCACAAACAGTGACTGGTGTTTCTGAGTGGACTGCAGGGGCTTATTCCAAAGCCACAATGTGCTGCTGTGTCATGAAGTCTTCTTGTGCACAGCTACGAGACAATGCATGTGCAGGGCAGGCTGTGCCAGCCCAGTCCAGAGACCGTGGGAATCGGGACCACATGATGCCTGCTCACTGGGCTTGGCCATGCAGCCTGGATCAACCTGAGGCTATAAAGACCCATGTAAGGTCCTCTGGGGCATTTTGCTTGGAGCTGATCTGAAAACACTGGGAGCTGCAATCAGCTCGTCCACACAGGTAACCACCAGAATTCAAGATGTTTTGGGATTACACCAAATTGAATAAAGCTGTGCTATTCAGCTCTGTGTTGCTAATGCCGTATTGGTCATGAAGAAAGCACTGACAAAAAGGATCACTGTGCCCCACTGTCTTCCCTCCCACTGCGGGATCCCCAGTCAATACTTCCCATTGGCTTTTTCAGCGTGGGAGGAGCATCACATGCTTTTACGCAGAAATCATGTTTCACAGCAAATGCACAGCTTCACCTCACCCCATATCCCCCAACCGCAGGATCCTCGATGTGAATTTCAGCCCTGACTGCTGTCTCTCCATGAATAGACAGCGGCCAACCTTCCCCATGTGGTTCTGAGCAGACCTGGGACACACTCAAAAAGCCCCAAGACACTGACGGCATCAGAGTGGACTCTGTACTCACTGCAGCTGCCCCTGCCCTTTGGGCAGCCCAGCCTACCTGGCCTCCATGACGGTGACTGGGATTTTCCCTGTATGCTCAAATACCATGATGGCCTTTTCAACATCCTGAAGAGCCTGGCTGTGGGGCTGGTTCCAGTACAGGGAGGAAGAAAAAAAGAACAGAGGACTTAAAAGAAAACGAAGTGAGCAGTGAAGGCCAGACTCAACCTGTGCTTCACTGGGCAAAGGCTCTGTACAAATTAAAGGCCCATATGAGTGTGCACAGCAGGGGCACTGGAGCACTCCCACAACATCCCAAAATACCAGCAAGACATGGGAAGGGACAGCGTTGCTGTTCCTACACCCACAAGTCTCAGACCCGGTGACCTGAGGCCCTCTTCATGACAACTGAGCTCTACTGAGAGCTGCTCCCTCCTCTGCGTGCCATGAGCCTCTTTGCTGCCTCTAAGAGAGTGAAGAGTTGAAAGTAAAGATTTCCAGTTGGGAAGGAATCGAGACTTAATTTTTTAGATTAAAAACAATTACAAGGGTGTAGTGCCGTGGCTCATGTCTATAAATCCGGTACTTTGAGAGGCGAAAGAAGGGGGATTGCTTGAGCCCAAAGAGTTCAAGACCAGCCTGGGCAACATGATGAAATCCCAACTCTACAAAAAATACAATCAGCCAGGGTATAGGCATGAGGCAGTGGTCCCAGCTACCGAGGACACGGAGGTGGGCGGATTGCCTGCGCCCAGGAAAGTAAGGCTGCAGTAGTCATGATCGTGTCACTGTACTCTAGTGGCAACAGAGCAAGTCCCTGTGTCAAAAAAAAAATGAGGTCAGGCATGGTAGCTCACATCTGTAATCTCAGCACTTTGGGAGGCCAAGGTAGAAGGATCACTTGAGCCCAAGAGTTCAAGACAAGCCTGGGCAACACAGAGAGACCCTATCTCTACAAAAAATTTTAAAAACTAGCCAGGCGTGCTGGCACACGCCTGTAGCCCCAGCTACTCAGGAGGTCAAGGTGGGAGGATTGCTTGAACACAGGCAGTTGAGGCTGCACTGAGCTATCATCACACCACTGCTTCAACCTAGGCAACAGAACAAGATCCCACCTCAAAAAAATACAGTACCTTCTAAATAGCAATGAATTATAAACGGAAAGTTGCATCAAATATTTTCACCAAACACTTTAATGTCATCTATAAGTGTTCTTCAGTAACTCGTAACTTTAAAATAAAAAGATCTTAAGCAGTAGAGAATGTTTTTATGAGTGACATACATCACATACCATCTGACATTTGGCGTCTATACAAATAGTTAACACTTAGGCCGGGCATGGTGACTCACGCCTATAATCCCAGCACTTTGGGAGGCAGAGGCGGGAGGATCACAAGGTCAAGAGATCAAGACCATCCTGGCCAACATAGTGAAACACCGTCTTTACTAAAAATAGAAAAATTAGCTGGGCGTGGAGGCAAACACCTCTAGTCTCAGGTACCCAGGAGGCTGAGGCAGAAGAATCACCTGAACCCAGGAGGTGAAGGTTGCAGTGAGCCGAGATTGTGCCACTGCACTGCAGCCTCGTGACAGAGCTAGACTCCATTTCAAAAAAAAAAAAAAATGTGTATTTTACTTGGAGTAGGAAAAAAAAATAGTTAACACTTTCCTATAATTCAAAGAAAAACATGACTGACCACCTCTCCATTCAACCCCACATGAACCAAGATCTCCCAAAGGGACACATTTACTGCAGCCTGAGGCACTTCTTTCCCCCCAACAGAAAATCCCCTCATGCTAATGCTGGGAACACACACATGGTGGGACAGGCAAAACAGGCCTTCAGAGCCTTGCCCTCAGCTGCGCCCAAACCAAGACCAGACGAGAGACTGGGAAGGCTCAAGAGACAAAGGAAACTGGACCTCTGCTAGGCGGGCGTGACTGGCTGAGACCCTGCAGGGCTCAAGCAACATTACCTCAGTAATGTCCCCAGCTGATGCCAAATCCTCGTAGAGTCCCATGTTTTCTATAGAAACCTTCAGAGACAGAATGCGAATATGAAAACAAAGCTGTTTCTGCTGGAGGGCTGTGAGGAGCGGGCATGGAGGGGCAGCTTGCCTTCAGGTCAGCCAGCCGCGTCTTGGCCAATGAGATGTAGTCTGTGAGGAGGGAGCGGTGCCTGCTGGGAACCAGGGGTGGGTGGAGAATGTGCACCTGAGGACAGACAACAGAGTGTAGCTCCATTAGTCAGGGACTGTCTGGGACTCCAGAGAGGCCACAGTTCAGTTCCACCATCCACGGTGCTGCTGAGTAGAGAAACACAAGCCCTCTACGAGAACTTACGACCATGAGTAAAACTAAAACACCACAGAAGGCTGCTTTCCCAGGTGAAAAACGAAGGAATTCCCACATAATTGGTCCTATAAGTCCAGGGTGGCTCACTGGGGGAGCCAGAGATGTGCATTACCAGAAGCAGCAGGCAGGGGCCAGCCAGGCCAGCCAGGCCAGCCAGGCCAGCCAGCCCACCTGCAGCTCCACACCTTTGGCTTCCCACACACCTGTGAGGACCACGGGTCCAGGGTTTAGGTCAAAAAAAAAGCATATTGGCCGGCCAAGGCGGGCAGATCACGAGGTCAAGAGATCGAGACCATCCTGGCCAACACAGTGAAACCCCATCTCTACTAAAAATACAAAAAACATTAGCAGGGCATGGTGGCACGCGGTGGCACGTGCCTGTAGTCCCAGCTACTCGGGAGGCTGAGGTGGAAGAATCGCTTGAACCCAGGAGGTGGAGGTGGCAGTCAGCCGAGATTGCACCACTGCACTCCAGCCTGGTGACAGAGCAAGACTCTGTCTCATAAAAAAAAAAAAAGCACAAATGCAATCCTAATACAATGCAGTACAACTTGCTCTTCCTGCATAACTGGGTGCCGCAAAGAACGTCTTTCCACGTCACCACTTAGACCTGCTCAGTTTGAAGGTTGACTGCACAGTGGCATTATGTATTTACCCATCTCCTTGGCCCAGAAGAGCGAAGGGTTTCTGAGCACTTGCCAGCTGCAACATCCGTGTTGTTTCAGCATAAACTGCTTGGGGAAGGAGGGGGCCTGGCTGAGAGACTCAGAGTAGATCTGCAGAAGCCTCTTGCGGAGGCAAAGGCAGGCCTCAGACTGAGCAGGTGAGCAGAAGCACCAGAAATCACGGATGTGGCAGGCAGCTTCTCACCTGCAGGTACCGGGGGGACTCAAAAGGCACAAGGTCTGACAAGAACTTGAAGAGGAAAACCAGAGCCTTCTTGCTGCAGCCATGGTAGCCTCGTGCACTCCCAAAGGAGACCTGTGTGGAGAGAACTGCGTGAAACCCAGGACAGCCAGGCAGTGTCTGGCTGCTGCTCTAGTCAGCCTCCTAAACAGAAAAGGAAGAAAGAGAAACAAAGGTCATTTTGGTTCACACATTTACAGACGTCATGGCTATGATTTCATTGAAGAGACAGTCTAAAAGTTATTCAAGTAACAAAGTTAAAAATAATTAGCTACAATAAACACTAACTATGGTATCTTTTTTTTTTTTTTTTTCTTAAGACGAAGTTTCGCTCTTGTTACCCAGGCTGGAGTGCAATGGTGCGATCTCGGCTCACCGCAACCTCCGCCTCCTGGGTTCAGGCAATTCTCCTGCCTCAGCCTCCCGAGTAGCTGGGATTACAGGCATGCGCCACCGTGCCCAGCTAATTTTTTGTATTTTTAGTAGAGATGAGATTTCACCATGTTGACCAGGATGGTCTCGATCTCTTGACCTCGTGATCCACCGCGCCCGGCCTTAACTATGGTATCTTTTTGGGACCCTTAGGGGTACAATTTGTTAAATGCCCTAACAAGTGTTTGTGCACAGCAAACAAACTGCTTTTGTTGGATGAAGCCACTTCTGAACACACTTTTTTTTAATTATTTACTTTAGGTGCATACTGTATCTGGCATTTCTCCCCATGTTATCCCTCCCCACCCTCCCCTCCCTCCCCACCCCCGCTGTCTCTCCCTACCCCCCTCAACTGCCCCCAGTGTGTGATGCTCCTCTCTGAGTCCACGTGTTCTCGTTGTTCAACACACCCATGAGTGAGAACATACGGTGTTTGGCTTTCTGTTCTTGTGTTAGTTTGCTGAGAATGATGGTTTCCAGATTCATCCACATCCCTACAAAGGACACAAACTCGTTATTTTATGGATGCATAGTATTCCATGGTGTGTATGTACCACATTTTCTTTGTCCAGTCTATCACTGATGGGCATTTGGGTTGATTCTATGGAAGTCTAGTATTTCTTTTTCTTTTTTCTTGAGACAGTTTCCAGTCAACACTCAGAAATACGCTGTTCAGTTTCCCAGTGGTTGTGTGGGTTTGTGTGTTTCCTGATCCTGAGTCCTAGTCTGACTGCACTGTGGTCTGATGGACTGTTATGATTTCTGTTCTTCTGCATTTGCTGAGGAGTGATTTGCTTCCAATGATGTGGTCAATTTTAGAGTATGTGCAATGTGGTGCTGAGAAAAATGTATATTCTGTGGATTTGGGGTGGAGCATTCCGTTTATGTGTATTAGGTCCAGCTCTGTATTTAAGTCCTGGATATTCTTGTTCATTTTCTGTCTCATTGATCTAATATTGACAGTGAGTGTTGAAGTCTCCCACTATTATTGGGTGGGAGTCTAAATCTCGTTTTAGGTCATTAAGAACTTGCTTTATGTATCTGGGTGCTCCTGTGTTGGGGGCATATGTATTTAGGATACTTAGCTCTTCCTGTTGGATTGATCCTTTTACCATTATGTAATGTCCTTCTTTGTCTCTTTTGATCTTTGTTGGTTTGAAGTCCATTTTATCAGAGATTAGGATTGCAACCCCTGCTTTTTTTTGTTCTCCATTTGCTTGGTAAATCTTCTTCCCTTTGAGTCTATGTGTGTCTTTGTTTATGAGATGGGTTTTCTGAATACAGCACACCAATGGGTCTTGACTTTTTATCCAGTTTGCCAGTCTGTGTCTTTTGATTAGGCTGTTTAGGTCATTTACATTCAATGTTATATTGTTATGTGTGGATTTGATTCTGCCATTTTGTTACTAGCTGGTTTTCTTTCCCATTAGTTCACTCATTTTCTTCATTGCATTTTTGGTCTTTGCCCACTGGTTTTCTTTTGCAGTGACTGGTACTTGTTTCTTTCCGTGCTTAGTGTTTCTTTCAGGAGCTCTTGTAGGGCAGGTCTGGTGGTGATGAAATCTCTCAGTAATTGCTTGTCTGTAAAGGATTTTATTTCTCCTTCACTTTCAAAGCTTAGTTTGGCTGGATATGAGATTCTGGGTTGAAAGTTCCCTTCTTTAAGGATGTTGAATATTGGCCCCCACTCTCTTCTGGCTTGTAGAGTTTCTGCCGAGATCTGCTATGAGTCTGATGGGCTTCCCTCTGTGGGTGACCTGGCCTTTCTCTCTGGCTGCCCTTAGCATTTTTTCCTTCATTTCAACCCTGGTCAATCGGACAATTATGTGCCTTGGGGTTGCTCTTCTTGAGGAATATCTTTGGGGAGTTCTCTGTATTTCTTGAATTTGAAATTTGGACTACCTTACTAGGCTTGGGAAGTTCTCCTGGATAATATTCTGGAACATGTTTTCCAGCTTGGATTCATTCTCCCCATCATATTCAGGTACACCGATCAAGTGTAGATTAGGTCTTTTAACATAATCCCATATTTTTTGGAGGCTTTGTTCATTTCTTTTCACTTTTTTCTTGTCTTGCCTTCTCTTTTTATTCCATTGAGTTGATCTTCAATCTCTGATATCCTTTCTTCTCCTTGATTGATTCAACTATTAAAACTTGTGTTTGCTTCACGTAGTTCTTGTGCTGTGTTTTTCAACTCCATCAAGTTGTTTATGTTCTTCTCTATCCTGGTTATTCCAATTAGCATTTTGTCCAACTTTTTTCAAGGTTTTTGGTTACTTTGCATTGAGTTAGAACATGTTTCTTTGGCTCAGAAATGTTTGTTATTAGCCACCTTCTGAAGCCTGTATCTATCAATTCGTCGCACTCCTTGGTCAAGTTGTGATCCTGTGTTGTTGAGAAGGTGTGATGCCTTGAAGGAGAAGAGGTGTTCTGGTCTTTCATGGTTTCATCTTTTTTGTGCTGTTTTTTCCCCATCTTTGTGGATTTACCTGGCTGTGGTGTCAGGGAGCTGCTTGATGAGGCTGCTTGTCTGCCCAGGAAGGCCAGGTTTCTGTAGTTCTCTAACATGACATTCCTATATAAATTCTGCTGTGCAGTGTCCAGGCACTGCCACTCCTCCAGAGAGAATTCTATGACCACATCCCTAAATGTCAGCGGTTCCAGTAATGTCAATGTTTTGGACCTAAAACAATATTTTGTCAAACATCCACTAAGTGGAATAGCCTGTTTTTTTTTTTCTCAGTTTCTCTGGCCTTGTTGACCAGGCCAGAGATCTCTTGCCTCCCAACGTGCTAGAATTATAGGCGTGAGCCACCGCGCCCGGCCACCTTTTAATGTTCTTAATCAACCTAATTACATCAGGATAGAGGTAGAATTTCATTTCTAGGCTTCCAGGGGATCCTGGCGTCTTAGCTGTGGATCTCCAATACCTGCAGGTCACAGGGCCACACAAGGTAGGCGTCTAGGACAACAGGACAGAGAAGGGAAGACCAATACTCTAACTTCTAATCTCATCCATCAGTGGACAGATCACCACAAGAGGCGGAGGAAGAACAGAGGCCAAGGAGGGCCACCCCCAGACAAAGAAACTGCAAGACGCTAGAGCAGAGCAAGCGTGGAACAAGAGCAAACCCTTCCAGGAACCACGGGGCTGCAGCAAGGTCCTGGGGGCAAAGGCTGATGTGAGTCAGGAAAGGAAGGTGGTTTTACATGGGCATGGCCCTGTATGCATCACAAGTGAACCTGCAGAGAAAATGTGTACGTATGTGAGAACGGAACAACTTACCTGCAAAGACACACAAGCTTCTGCCACCCTGGCCATGCGTGAGTGCACAGGGTATCGTGATGAAACCTCAGTGAGTTACTATTCATCATGAAGCTGAACTGCAACATGAACTGAAGGCTTACTATGGTCTTTCTAAAAGTGGACAACCTCGTGTACATCCTTTTTCTTTTTTGAGGCAGAGTCTTGCTGTGTCACTCAGGGTGGAGCGCAATGGCACGATCTCAGCTCAATGCAACGTCCGCCCCACCAGGACGGAGCAATTCTTCTGCCTCAGTCTCCCTAGTAGCTGTGAGTAAAAGGATTTGCCACCGTGTCCGGCTAATGTTTTGTTCTTTTTTTCATTTTGAGAGAGTTTTGTTCTTTGCCCAGGCTGGAGTGCAGTGGCACAATGACAGCTCACTGCAACCTCGGCCTCCCGAGTTCAAGTGATTCTCCCACCTCAGCCTCCCAAATAGCTGGGACTACAAAGCACACGCCACTAGACTTGGCTAATTCTTTTTTTCTTTTTTCTGAGACAAACTCACTCTGTCGCCCAGGCTGGACTGCACTGGTGCAGTCAAAGCTAATGGTAACCTCCACCTCCCAGGGTTCAAGCAATTGTCTCACCTCAGCCTCCCAAGTAGTTGAAATTACAGGTGTGCACCACCATGCCTGGCTAATTACGTACTTTTAGCGGGGACAGGGTTTCATCATTTTGGCCAGGCTGGTCCTGAGCTCCTGACCTCAGGTGATCCGCCTGCCTCGAACTCCCAAAGTGCTGGGATTACAGGCGTGAGCCACAATGTCCAGTCCGGCTACTTTTTACACTTTTAGTAGAGATGAGGTTTTGTCATGTTGGCCAGGCTGGTCTTAAACTCCTGACCTCTAGGTGATCCTCCCACCTCAGCCTCCCAAAGTGCTGGTATTACAGGCATAAGCCACCACACCTGACCATGTGTACATTCTTTTGAACGTCATTGCCATATATACAAACTCAAAAAGGCATTAGCTAAAAAGAGAAAAATGCTGATAATGCTCATCAAATGTCTCTGAGAGGGACGGAGTCAGGGAAAAACAGAGTTCAGAGACATGAACTATCTGTTCCAAATACCAGGAAAGCAGCTCAATACTTGCCAGTTAAAAATTTAAATAAGGACTGGGCACGGTGGCTCGCACCTGTAATCCCAGCACTCTCAGAGGCCGAGGCAGGCAGATCATGAGGCAAGGAGTTTGAGACCAACCTGACCAACATGATGAAACCCTGTCTCTACTAAAAATAAAAAAATTAGCTGGGTGTGGTGGTGCACGCCTGTAATCCCAGCTACTCGGGAGGCTGAGACACGAGACTAACTTGAACCTGAGAGAGAGAGGCTGCAGTAAGCTGAGATCACGCCAATGCACTCCAGCCTGGGTAACAAAGTGAGATTCTGTCTCAAAAAAAAAAGATTTAAGGCCAGGCACGGTAGCTCACGCCTATAATCCCAAGGCTCACGTTAGGAGGCCAAGGCGGGTGGATCACAAGGTCAAGAGATCGAGACCATCCTGGTCAACATGGTGAAACTCCGTCTCTACTAAAAATACAAAAACTAAGCTGGGCATGGTGGCGCGTGCCTGTAGTCCTGGCTACTCGGGAGGCTGAGGCAGGAGAACTGCTTGAACCCAGGAGGCAGAGACTGCAGTGAGCTGAGATCGCGCCATTGCACTCCAGCCTGGGTAACAAGAGTGAAACTCTGTCTCAAAAAAAAAAGATTTAAATACAACCTGAGACCACTCAAGGGTTCCCTCCCCAAAACATCAGCATATAGTTTCGACTTTAAATTCTCCCACCAGCCACACCGTGACTTATTATCCTCCATTCAGCCATCCACAACGGAACTACTACTGACTCTCGGCAATGTTCAATTACAGTGAGCTAGATGATCACGGGCTGCAGCAAGGAACAGTCCTGATCCATCACTGAAGGCATTTCTGTAAAGTTGCTAACTGACACAAGGCAGACCTAGGGTCACAGCAGCCATTTTTAGAGTCACCAGGAAAGAAGTCAGTTCTATTATTATTATTATTACTATTATTGAGACAGAGTCTCGCTCTGTCGTCAGGCGCCAGGCTGGAGTGCAGTGGCGTGATCTTGGCTCACTACAACCTCCACCTCCCGGGTTCAAGCAATTTTTCTGCCTCAGCCTCCCAAGTAGCTAGGACTACAGGCTGAAAAGGGTTTCACCATGTTGGCAAGGATGGTCTCAATCTCTTGATCTCATGATCCGCCAGCCTCGGCCTCCCGAATTGCTGCGATTACAGGCGTGAGCCACTGTGACTAGCCCTGTGGCTCTCTCTAGTAATTGCAATACTTTGGGAGGTTGAGGCAGGAAGTTCACTTGAGCCGAGGAGGTCAAGGCAAGCCAGGACAACATGGTGAGACCCTATCTCTACAAAAAATGTTTTTAATAATTAGCCAGGCGTGGTGACACACATCTGCAGTCCTGGCTACTTGGGAAGTTGAGGTAGAAGGATCATTTGAATGATCCTTCAAAAAAAGGTAAACAAACCCACAAATTACATTTAACTACATAAGGTAATGTGCTGAAAACTGTATTAATGACCCCAGAAGGCTCAAAGTAGCAATCATTTGGTCAATATATATTAACACTTCCTAGAACTAAAAAAAAGTTGTTTTTTTTTTTTTGAGACAGAATCTTGCTCTGTCACCCACACTGGAGCACAATGGTGTGATCTCGGCTGACTGCAGCCTATGCCTCCCAGGTTCAGGCAATTCTGCTTCAGCCTCCCAAATAGCTGGGATTATAGGCACCCACCACCACACCCAGCTAATTTTTGTATTTTTAGTAGAGACGGGGTTTTACCATGTTGCCCAGGCTGGTCTCAAACTCCTGAGCTCAAGTGATATGCCCACGTTGTCCTCCACAGTGCTGGGATTCATGCACAAAATTAAAAATTAGAACAGATGTTTGAATACTGAATATGCATATATACATTTACCAAAACTCATCTAACTGTCTAGACGTGATGGCTCCCACCTGTCATCCCAGTGTTCTGGGGGTTGAGGCAGGTGGATCACTTGAGGCCAGGAGTCTGGGACCACCCTAGGCAACAGTGGGATGTTGTATTCACACAAAAAATTTTTTTAATTAGCTAGGTGTGGTGGCACACACCTATAGTCCCAGTTACTCTGGAAGCTGAGACAGGAGGACTGCTTGACCCCAGGAGGTCAAGGCTGCAGTGAGCTATGATCATGCCACTGTACTCCAGCCCGGGCAACAGAGCAAGACCAAGTCTCTGAAAACACAAAAACAAAAAACCTCATTTAATGGGACAGTTAAATTGTGTGCATTTTATTATTTCATTAAAACTAAATTTTGATGAAGGTGATTTGAAAAGGTAGAAGAAAAAGCAAACAACACCGTCAACACAGCACTTAAGTATTCCTCTCACACTGACTGTCACCACCTCGGGAACTGAAAAAAAGGAAACCCTGGCAGACCCCTGAACCAAGGCCCTGGGAGATACATGAACTCATGGGCCCAAGAGCACCAGGGTGGACTGTGGCATAAACACCTCAGCCCCTCACTAAGGACAGAACAAATGCCTCTCACCTTAGTTTAGTAAGAAACTAAGTAGCAGGCCGACTGCATACAGCTGGGGAGAGCCTGAGGGCGGATGAAAAGAAACCTTAAGGAACAACCCTGAGTCGACACTGCAAGGATCACCACCTTCTCCCAACGTAAGCCTAAGTCGCTCAGCCTGCTGGGCAGCCTCACCTCCTCAGAAGGCCCCAGGGAGGAGCATGCAGGCACGTGGGTCTTTAAAATTTCAGGAAGCTGAGACTCCTACAAAGAGGGAACTATTATTTCACAAAATGGTAATGGCAAACAAACCCAGTACTTTTATTTTTTTGGAGACAGAGTCCTGCTCTGTCTTCCAGACTGGAGCGTAGTACTGCACTCCCAGCTCACTGCAGCCTAAACCTCCTCAGCTCAAGCAATCCTCCTACCACAGCCCGCAAGTAGATGTGACTACAGGTGCTTACCCATACACCCAGCTAATTTTTCATTTTCTGTAGAGACAGGGGTCTCACTGTGTTGCCCAGGCTGATCTTGAAAGCTCAGACTCCAGTGTGAAATGGGCCCTGGGATCTGTCTTTCCAAAGGCCCCCTGCAGGCGAGTCTAACATCCACTCAGGTTTGGGAACAGCAGCATAAACTTGTCAGAGAGAACACTGTGTACTCCACAGAAAAGGGAAGAATATGTGACGCCTCTGAATAAGGGAGTACTAGTTTCGGGACTTCTATGAAAATTAGAGACACAAGGCCAGGTGCAGTGGCTCACGTCTGTAATCCCAACACTTTGGGAGGCTGAAGCGGGCGGATCACTTGAGGTTAGGAGTACAAGACCAGCCTGGCCAACATGGTGAAATCCCATCTCTACTGAAAATACAAAAATTAGGCCAGGTTCGGTGGCTCACATCTATAATCCCAGAACACTGGAAAGCCGAGGAGGGTGGATCACAAGGTCAGAAGATCAAGACCATCCTGGCTAACACTGTGAAACCCCATCTCTACTAAAAATATGAAAAATTAGCTGGCCATGGTGGAACATGCCTGTCGTCCCAGCTACTCGGGAGGCCGAGGCAAGAGAATCACTTGAACCTGGTAGGTGGAGGTTGCAGTGAGCCGAGATTGCACCACTGCACTCTAGCCTGGGTGAAAGAGAAAGACTCCGTCTCAAAAACAAACAAAAACAAAAACAAAAATAAGCCAGGTGTGGTGACAGACACCTGTAACCCCAGCTACAGGGCTGAAGCAGGAAAATCACTTGAACCCATGAGGCAGAGGTTGCACTGAGCAGAGATCGTGCCACTGCACTCCAGCATGGGTGACAGAGTGAGACTCCATCTCCAAAAAAAATACGAAAAGGCTGGCCATGGTGGCTCACACCTGTAATCCCAACACCTTGGGAGGCTGAGCGGGTGAATCACGAGGTCAGGAGTTTGAGACCAGCCCAGCCAACATGGTGAAACCCCGTCTCTACTAAAAATACAAAAAATACCTGGGTGTGGTGGCAGTGCCTGTAATTCCAGCTACTCAGGAGGCTGAAGCAGGAGAATCGCTTGAACCCGGGAGACGGAGACTGCAGTGAGCCGAGATCGCGCCACTGCACTCCAGCCTGGGCGAAAGAATGAGACTCCGTCTCAAATTAAAAAGAAAAAAAAGGAGATAAGAGATGCTGTATATTCTGCAAAAAGCAGCAGCCACTTCTGTGTCCCCCCTTTCCTAATTTCCTTTTCTCTTTCTGGGATGGAGTCTCCTTCTGTCACCCAGGCTGGAACACAGTGGTGCAATCAGAGCTCACTGCGGCCTTAGCTCCCAGGCTCCAGGAGTCCTCGAATCTCAGTCTCCCAAGTAACTAGGACTACAGGTGTGTACCACCACACCTGCCTAGTTTGTTGTTTGTTGTTGCTGTTATTGTTTTCAGAGGCAATGAGGCCTCACTATGTTGTCCAGGCTTGATTTCCCTAATTTTCTTATAAAAGACAGCAGGAGGCTCCATCAAGCAAGTGAGACGAAACCAGGGGAAGGGACCAAGACCCCAACAGGGAGAATCCAGGTCAGCCAGCACACCCAGTAGAAGGTCTGCGGAGGCCACTTGGCAAAGCTCACAGCAAGGTCGTTTACTCTTATGACAGCGTGTCAGGTGGGAACAGCATGGTCCCCATTCCCAAGCCTTCTGGGAGGATCAGGTGCTAGTTAGTAATGGGCAGGTCACTTACCTTGAACCAGTCTGCATATGACTGGAACGCAGAGGGGCCCTCCAATGCTGCCTGGCGCACAACCAGGAATGCAGTGACCATGTTGTCCATCTGGCAGCTCTCGAATGCCTGGGCCATCAAACGCGCCACCCAGTCTAGTTGAGAACATGACACCGTCACAGCAAGGCAAGGGCAGCCAGCAGAAAGATAACTTGAGTTGTGCTGGGTGATCAGGTATTCCAACAGGAGAAGGTGCATGCCCAAACACGAAGTTTTAAAAGATGAGAAGGCAATTACAGCATGTCAAGCAGAAACCGCTAGAGACTTGGATGAACCAGCAGTGCACACTCTGACCATCAGAGCAGCAATCAGTGCTCATGGAAGCCTCTGAGGAAGACTGTTCCACTGACCATCAGAGCAGCAATCAGTGCTCATGGAAGCCTCTGAGGAAGACTGTTCCACTGACAGGGGACACTACAGGTTACAGGCAGGTCGGGAAGGGTTTCACTGAGAGGCTCCCGACGGTCAGCTGGGACTCTGCTGACGGCAGTACTCAAGTCACACCCCCTCACACACTGACCAGCACCACCAGGCTCTCATAGAAGCTCACCTTTGAGCAGCTGCTGTGCTTCTGGGAAGCAGACAACCAGTGCAGACACAAATGAGAGCACTCGCTGCCAGTTAACCTCCTGTGTTTCCAGAACTTCTTGCAAATGACTAACCAACTCCTCTGCACTCAGCATCACAAAGAGCTGAAATAAAAGCATCCACTCCCTTCAATGTCAAAGCAAACCAGCATGGGACAGATGACCCTGCACCTACCTCCCAGCTGGCAGCCACCCACAGCCCCTCCCGCTTCCCACTGGAAAGGCAGCACATGGAGCTGTGACAACAAACACTGTGGGGTCTCTCCTCTCACAGTGGTCAGCACTGGTTGGAGAGAATTCTCCTTATATTGGGCAGGACGGGCTCTGCCCAAGTGACACGCTCAGTCTCCTGACCTAAACGGTGGCCTAGATGAGGACAGCCACACCTCAGTAGAGATCCCTGAACCTCCCCATGTGCTGTCCACGGCAGGCAGCATGACAAAGACTCAGCAGATCTTAATCCCCACGCCACGAGCTCAGCAGCAGGTCTAATACCACCTCTACTCACCCTGCGGTACAGCACAGTAAGCAGAGGGTGTGTCCGCGCAAAGCTCCACTCTCTCTGCATCTGAACAGCATCAGATGCTGCGGGGGAGAAATGGGGAAAAACTTCAAGTCAGAGATCCAAAGTTGTGGGTTTTTTTTTTTTTTGGAAGGGTCTCACCATCACCCAGGCTGGAGTGCGGTGCTCACCACAGCCTCAACCTTCCTGGCTCAAGCAATCCACCTGCCTCAGTCTCCAAAGTAGCAGCAATCACAGACGTGTACCATCATACCCAGCTACTTTTTTGTATTTTTTTTTGAGACAGAGTCTCGATCTGTCCCCAGGCAGGGGTATAATGGCATGGTCTCAGCTCCCTGCAACTTCTACCTCCCGGGTTCAAGCAATCCTCCTGCCTCAGCCTCCCAAGTAGCTGAGGACTACTGGCGCCTGCCACCACGCCTGGCTAATTTTTGTATTTTTAGTAGAGACGGGATCTTACTGTTTTGGCCAGGCTGGTCTTGAACTCCTGACCTTGTAGATCTACCTGCCTCGGCCTCCCAAAGTGCTGGGATTACAGGGGTAAGCCACTTCTGTTGGCCAAAAAGTTGTGATTCAAAGCTTCAGTGTGAACAAAGATCTTACTATATATTTTCCAATTATTAAAGTTCACCATCTCCCTGTTTGTTGCCTATTTGCTAAGTTATCAATTCTCTGCTTCTTAGGCCAGCTTACCATAAAGCTTTCTCATAGTCAAGATACGTATTTGCCAATATATCAATCACATTTCAGTTTTCCTACTCTTAAACTGTCAATAAACAATTCATGGTGGGAAAGCTGTTCAAAGGAAGCTCAGCTCCGTGCAAATGCCGATAAACTCCTAAGTACCTCACAGCACCTGTCGGGAGCTGTCCATGCATCCCTTGTCCCCCTCCCAGTTTCCGCCTGAGCACCTACCCTGGGGATATCCTAGACATAGAAAAAGCTCAACAATCAAAGTGTTCACCTTGGCCTGATTTGTAAGAAACAGTTGGGTAACAGGACACTCAGTGGGCAGACGATGTCTGGACCATCAAATGTGCCACCCAGTCTAGTTGAGAACAGTACACAGTCATAGCGAGGCAAAGGCAGTCAGCAGAAAGACAATGTGAGTTGTGCTGGATGATCAGGTATTCCAGTAGGAGAATGTGCATGCCCAAATTTTACAAGACTAGACAGCAATCACAGCATGTCAAGCACAAATCCCTAGAGACTTGGGTGAAGCAGCAGAGTACACTCTGGCCTCTCAGAGCAGAAGCAGTGGGCCCCCCCCCCAGCATACTCTGTGGAAGGTCTGCTGGGAACACTGGGCAAACCTGCATGAGAACATGCTTATATAACATTTTAGGACAGAATCGTGGCACTCTGGGAAGAACTACGTTTTTAAACAATCTGTTTAGAAAAACACCACTGAAATGTTTCACGTTAAAGGTATTTCCATTTTAGGCTGGGGGCAATGGCTCATGCCGGTAATCCCAACACTTTGGGAGGCCGAGGCAGGCGGATCAGGAGTTCCTGAGGTCAGGAGTTCAAGGCCAGCCTGGCCAACAAGGTGAAACCCCGTCTCTACTAAAAATACAAAAAATTAACTTGGCATGTGGTGTGTGCCTGTATTCCCAGCTACTCGGGAAACTGAGACACAAGCATCACCTGAACCTGGGAGGCAGAAGTAGCAGTGAGCCGAGATCACACGACTGCACTCCAGCATGGGCAACAGAGTTAGACTCCCTCTCAAACAAACAAACAAAAAGACATTCTTCTGTCCACACATAATTCTGAATTTTCTTTTTTTGAGATGGAGTCTCTCTCTGTCACCCCAGCAGGAGTGTAGCAGTGCAATCTCAGCTCACTGCAACCTCCGCCTCCCAGGTTCAAACAATTCTCCAGCCTCAGCCTCCTGAGTAGCTGGGACTACAGGTGCATGCCACCAGACCCGGGTAATTTTTTTGTATTTTTAGTAGAAACGGGGTTTCACCATATTGGCAAGGATGGTCTCGATCTCTTGACCTCGTGATCCACCCGCCTCAGCTTCCCAAAGTGCTGGGATTACAGATGTGAGCCACCACGCCTGGTCAATTCTGCATTTTCTTGTAACAATGTGTTTCTTTCAGGTGAAAGGATATTTAGTAACAATCTCAGGCCTCTCAGGACCCAATCTCTGGATGAAAACAGAGACACAAAAGTGGTCCCAGAGTTCCTGGCCTCTCCCATCAGAGTTACCAAGGCAACAATGAAACAGCATTCCCCAAACCGACAGGGCAGCCTCTGCGCTAGGCCTACCTTTCAGCAGAGGGCTGTGGGTGAGTATCTGAGTCAGGGTATGACTGAAAAACCTCTTCGGACAATCTGTGGAAATTACACTGCCAAGCGTGTGTCCGCTGAACACGTTGAACCTGCCAATGCAGCAGAAAGAGGGCTGAGAAAAGGGAGGGTGCCCTGCACAGCACCCGAGTCCCAGCACAAAGTGTGCCTCAGCCCATCCCTCCTTTAAGCAGGAAGGGGCCTTCTGGGCCAGGCTACTATAACCACAGCCTTGAAACTAAATCCAAGGAGGTGGCACTTCAACCAGAAAGGAGACAAAGCAATGGCAAAACCCATGGAGCAGAGCAGCGGAGGGAGCAGGAGAAAGAAACAGGTTGGGAAGGGCAGGGCCCACCGCACCCTGGAGCAGAGCAGCAGGAGCCCACCCAAGGGGACCTCCGTGGAACTCTCTATGAAACGGAACTCCCTCCCCCAAACACTCATGCCACACCTCGAGTGAAGAGCCCACCCTCAGGTCCTCAGCAGCACCCTCTGCAAAACAGAACTCCTTCAAAGGGTTGTGCCAAGCCTCACATGCAGAGCCCAGCACACAGGGCCTCAAGCACTGCCGTCACGACAGGGACTGAGGCCAGCACCATCCATGAGGATGAGGAAGGAATGGAAGGGACTATGGCTTCCTGAGCCATTTGAGTGAGAGAACAGGATGTTCTGGGTTGAACAGGGTCAGGGAGCCAGATGTCAAGAGCACTTGAGGTCTGCTAGCGTCCCACAGCCCAGTAGACCTACACAGACCACCAGTGTGAGGCTTACAACCTGCAACCAGCAAGGGGCACTATATGCCGATCAACCAGGAAAGAAAATCAACAGTCCTATCCGTTCAGTGAACTGCCCCAGGGTCACCCACCTGACAAGACGACATCAGCTATGTGCAGACTCAAGATACCCACAGGGTGGGGACATCATGGAGATGTCCTTCCACACAGGGCACGGCTTTGGGACACCACAACCCTCAGTGTGTAAGGGAAGCTGGCCACCCAGACTGTTAGAGGATGTCCGATTTTAAAGTACTGGCGGGCTGGGTGCGGTGACTCACACCTGTAATCCTAGCACTTTGGGAGGCCAAGGTGGGTGTACTTGAGGTCAGGAGTTTGAGACCAGCCTGACCAATATGGTGAAACACCGTTCCTACTAAAAATACAAAATACAAAATTACAGGCTTTCAGCAGGTGTGGTGGTGCAAGCCTGTAATCCCAGCTACTTGGAAGGGTGAAGCAGGAGCACTGATTGAACCTGGGAGGCAGAGGCTGCAGGGAGCTGCGATCACACCATTGCACGCCAGCCTGGACAACAAGAGTGAAACTCCGCCTCAAAATTAAATAAAGTATTAGCAACTATTTGCAAAATGTAAAAAGCGGCAGGTCAGTGGTTGTTCTCTGACTCTCAGGCCACCACTGTAAGTAAGCTTATCACCCAGGTTATAAAAACATGCTCTCGCCACAGCCAAGACTAAACTGTATCCCCACAAGGTTCCTCTAGTGAAGCCCAATCTCTCAGTGTCAAGTAATTTGAGGGCCTAGGCAATGAGGTCCTGAAAGTGGGGCCCTCACAATGAGATGACTGCCCTGGTAAGACACAGGGCTTGCTCTCCCCCTCTCTACCTCGTAAGGACACAGAAAAAGGAGGTCTCCTGAGAGCCAGGAAGAGGGTCCTCACCAGAACCCAACCTTGGTGGCACCCTGACCTCCAACTTCTAGCCTCCACAGCTGTGAGAGCATGTCTGCCACCCACACGCAGTCTATGGCACTTCTAGGCTCCACAGCTGTGAGAACACACCTGCCACCCACACGCAGTCTATGGCACTTCCAGCCTCCACAGCTGTGAGAACACACCTGCCACCCACACGCAGCCTATGGCACTTCTAGGCTCCACAGCTGTGAGAACACACCTGCCACCCACACGCAGCCTATGGCACTTCTAGCCTCCACAGCTGTGAGGGCACACCTGCCACCCACACGCAGCCTATGGCACTTCCAGCCTCCACAGCTGTGAGAACACACCTGCCACCCACACGCAGTCTATGGCACTTCTAGGCTCCACGCTGTGAGAGCACACCTGCCACCCACACGCAGCCTATGGCACTTCTAGGCTCCACAGCTGTGAGAACACACCTGCCACCCACACGCAGTCTATGGCACTTCTAGGCTCCACAGCTGTGAGAGCACACCTGCCACCCACACACAGCCTATGGCACTTCTAGGCTCCACAGCTGTGAGAGCACACCTGCCACCCACACGCAGCCTATGGCACTTCTAGGCTCCACAGCTGTGAGAGCACACCTGCCACCCACACGCAGCCTATGGCACTTCTAGGCTCCACAGCTGTGAGGGCACACCTGCCACCCACACGCAGCCTATGGCACTTCTAGGCTCCACAGCTGTGAGAGCACGCCTGCCACCCACACGCAGCCTATGGCACTTCTAGGCTCCACAGCTGTGAGAGCACGTCTGCCACCCAGACGCAGCCTATGGCACTTCTAGGCTCCACAGCTGTGAGAGCACACCTGCCACCCACACGCAGCCTATGGCACTTCTAGGCTCCACAGCTGTGAGAACACACCTGCCACCCAGACGCAGCCTATGGCACTTCTAGGCTCCACAGCTGTGAGAGCACGTCTGCCACCCAGACGCAGCCTATGGCACTTCTACGCTCCACAGCTGTGAGAGCACGTCTGCCACCCACACGCAGCCTATGGCACTTCTAGGCTCCACAGCTGTGACAGCACACCTGCCACCCACACGCAGCCTATGGCACTTCTAGGCTCCACAGCTGTGAGAGCACGTCTGCCACCCACACGCAGCCTATGGCACTTCTAGGCTCCACAGCTATGAGAACATGTCTGCCACCCACACGCAGCCTATGGCACTTCTAGGCTCCACAGCTGTGAGAGCACGTATGCCACCCACACGCAGTCTATGGCACTTCTAGGCTCCACAGCTGTGAAAACACATCTGCCACCCACACGCAGCCTATGGCACTTCTAGGCTCCACAGCTGTGAGAACACGTCTGCCACCCACACGCAGCCTATGGCACTTCTAGGCTCCACCGCTGTGAGAACACGTCTGCCACCCACACGCAGCCTATGGCACTTCTAGGCTCCACAGCTGTGAGAACACACCTGCCACCCACACGCAGCCTATGGCACTTGGTTACAGCAGCCCGAGCTAACTCATACACACGTAAACATTCAGAAAATCACGCCGTGCTTTATTCACTGTTTCAATAAAAGTACAACCTATTTAATTAAGCAATTAGTCACTGTGAGGGATGGGAAATGAGCAAAACAATCAAAGGATGAAAAGGCTGACAAGGCCTGGAAACGGTGGGGAATTCTACTGGTTTCCTAAGACTTCACTTCAAGGTCCCCTGTCAACATTCAAGGAAAGTAAACCCCAGAGCCCCATTTCCACCAAACCCGAACATCCACCCTCTGCCAAGACCCCACTCCTCAGCTTTCGCCTCCCCTCTGTAAGGGTAACTGCACATCTCTACAGAGCCATGGAGAGAAAAGGCAAACAGGGCAAAGCTTTGACTCCTGTGAATCTGAGCAGGACCCGTGGAGGGCAGGTAGAGTTTAAAAGTCCATAGAGGCATGGCTACAGCGTGTTCTAGAAATGTGGGGGGCCCTGAGAGGCAGGGTGACCTCTAGAGCCTGGACGACACCTAGGGAAGAAAGAGCATGGGGAGACACCAGACAGGGGAGGCAGTCACCGGGGCACACTGAGTGGGACAAAGCGTTGGTGCAGGACTTCCAGAGGCGGAACAGGTTCCTGCAGCGGGGCGCCCCTTCCAACCTCATCCTCGCAGGGAAAAGGCTGACTAGAGCACCCCAGGGATCTCAATGTCACCTTCTCCTCACACGGGTTATCATAACTGGCAGAGGAAGTGTGCTCAGGAGTGGGATATCTTGGCTTTTTAACAGCAGGAACCTCCCCGCTGCCCTCAGGCAGGCCGCCCTCAGGAACATACCAGCACCTCAAGGTCTTGTGAGTGGAGGACTCCTCCTGTACTCCAGCAGCTAAAGCATCAAGTGCAACTGATGACAGAGCCAGGAACAGAAAACAGACATCAGCACAGTGAGGCTCCTCAAGTGCCTTCAGACAACAGATCAGTGTCCAACCCCCCCACAGGGCCCACATCCATCAAGACTTCTCAGTGCCCTCCCTCAGTGCTACTGCAATCTGTAAGCCTTTAAAGTTAATGAAAACAGAGAAAATAAAACGCTTCCCTCTTAACCACAGATTAACGTGGTATGCCTTCACAGCTCTGAAAATTAAATCTAAAGCCACTAGGAATTAGAAGCCAGAATAAGAAGTAAAAGGTAAATTCATACGAGATTACAACCAAACCAAGGGCATTTCAGTACCAGGACTCCACAGGGTGAAACATGCAGAGAAAAAATACTTCACATGGAAAGACAGAAAACTGACAGAATTGTTTAAAAGCAAACTAAGTCATTTACAAACTGGGCCACAGAGCAATTAACTTACAAATCAGCATTCTCTGCAGCACATCAACCGCCACCTGTCAGAACAGAGTATGAGTCACCATCACTTTGCAATTTCCACACAAGAGAATTAACACTTGTTACTCTAAAGTAAAGTAAGGGACTGGGCATGGTGGCTCACGCCTGTAACCCAAGCACTTTGGAGGCCAAGGCAGGAGAATCACCTGAGGTTGGGAGTTCAAGACCAGCCTGACCAACTGGGTGAAACCCTGACTTAAAAAAAAAAAAGAATTAAAAAAATAAAAATAAAGTAAAGTAAGAAACTGACTTAACAAAGAGGTCAACTTTTAAAACTTCCTCGTAGACCTAGAAATTATCCCAATACTGAAGGGAACCAGACAGATAAAAAAGGCCAAACTTTCTGGAATTACTCAGGACTGCTCTGGACACGGCCTGAGGCTGCAAACACAGGGCTGGGCAGGACACTGACTTTCGCAGGCACAGCGTTTTGCTGAAGTACTTGGTGAAGACAGGAAAACACAGGCCTTGATTCTGGGCTGTGGAACTAAAGCCTTTCACCCTCAACACCTCTGGAGCCAGGAGATGGAAAGAAGGTATCACTGCCCACTTCCCTTCTTCACATATTCTGGATTTAAAGCATACTACTACACAGGGAGCAACTCATGGCAACAATAAAACAGGCTTCCTCAAAGCCCACAGACTGCAGTATAGGCAAAATGTGAGCCACTGGCTCAGGAACATCCAAAAGGGAATGAAAATTTGGGAGGTACCCAGAGCAATTTACAGATTCAATGCAATCTCTATCAAAATACCAATCATATTCTTCACATAAACAGAAAAATAGATTCTAAACTTCACATGGAACCAAAAAAAGAATACAGATAACCAAAGCAATCCTGAGTGAAAAGGACAAAGCTGTAGACATCACATTACCTGATGTCAAAATATACTACAAAGCTACAGAAATGAAAACAGCACGACGCTGATGTAAACACACAGACCAACGAAACAGAATAGAGAATCCAGAAATAAATCCGTAACTTTATAGTCAGCTCATTGCTTTTTTAAATTTTTTTTGAGGAGTCTTGCTCTGTCACCCATGCTGGAATGCAACGGTGGGGTCTCGGCTCACAGCAACCTCCGTCTCCTGGGTTTAAGTGATTCTTCTGCCTCAGCCTCCTAAGTAGCTGGGACTACAGGTGTGTGCCACTACACCCAGGTAATTTTTTATATTTTTAGTACAGACAGGGTTTCACCATGTTGGCCAGGTTGGTCTCAAACTCCTGACCTCAGGTAATCCACCCATCTTGGCATCCTGAAATGCTGGGTTTACAGGCATGAGCCACCATGCCTGGCCACAGCCAGTTCATTTTAGAAAAAAATTTCAAAAGGATACATGAGGGAAGGAACAGACTGTCAAAAAAAATGGAAAATGGTGTTGGGAGACCGGGCACAGTGGCTCCAGCCGGTAATCCCAGCACTTTGAAGGGTCAAGGCAGGCGGATCACCTGAGTTCGGGAGTTCCGAGACCACCATAGCTAATATGGCAAAATATCATCTCTACTAAAAATACAAAAAAAATATCCAGGCGTGGTGGCAGGCGCCTGTATTCCCAGCTACCCAGGAGGCTGAGGGCAGGAGGATAACTTCATCCTGGGAGGTGGAGGTTGCAGTGAGCCAACATTGAGCCACTGCAACTCAGCCTGGGTGGCAGAGCAAGACTTTGTCTCCAAAAAAAATAACCAAGTGCTGGGAAAACTGGTTATCTATATACAGAACGAAACAGAACCCATCTCTCTCACTATATACAACAATCAATTCAAAATGGATCAAGACTTACATGTAAGTCCCAAAACTATGAAATGACAAGGAGAAACGTAGGGGAAACACTTCAGGACACTGGTCTGAGCAAAGATTTTAGGGCTAAGACCTCAGAGGCACAGGCAAAAAAAAAAAAAAAAACCAAGACAAATGGGACCCTGCTAAACTAAAAAGCACTGGGTGCAGTGGCTCACACCTGTAATCCCAGCACTTTGGGAGGTTGAGGCGGGCAGATCACAGGTCAGGAGTTTGAGATCATCCTGACCAAAATGGTGAAATCCCATCTCTACTAAAAATAAAAAATTAGCTGGGCGTGGTATATACACACAATGGAATACTATTCAGCTTTGATGGAGTCTCACTCTGTTGCCCAGGCTGCAGCACAGGGATACGTTCTCGTCACGGTGCAACCTCCACCTCCAAGGTTAAAGAGATTCTCCTGCCTCCCTGACTGTAGCTGGGACTACAGGCATGCGCCACCACACCTGGATAATTTTTTTGTATTTTTATAGAGAGGGGGTTTCACCACATTGGTTTGGCTGGTCTTGAACTACTGATCTCAGGGGATCCACCTGCCTTGCTTCCTGAAGTGCTGGGATCACAGGCATGAACCACTGAGTCTAGCCTCAGCAAATTTTTTTTTAAGTAAAATTCTGTCATTCACAGCAAAAGGAATGGAACCTGAAGGCCATTATATTAGGTGAAATAAGCCAGGCACAGAAGGACAAATATTGCATATTATATCACTCATATGTGGGAGTTAAACAGAGGATCTTGGCCAGGCGCGGTGGCTCACGCCTGTAACTCCAGCAGTTTGGGAGGCCACGGCAGGCGGATCATGAGGTCAAGAGATTGAGACCATCCTGGCCAACATGGTGAAACCCTGTCTCTACTAACAATACAAAAAAATTTAGCCAGGCGTGGTGGTACATGCCTGCAGTCCCAGCTACTCAGGAGGCTGAGGCAAGAAGAATTGCTTGAAACCAGAAAACAGAAGTTGCAGTGAGCCAGAATCGCGCCAATGCACTCCAGCCTGGCAACAGAACAAGAAAGACTCCATCTACTAAAAAAAAAAAAAAAAGTGAATCTTGTGGAGGTAGAGAGTAGAATGAGATACCAGAGGTGGGACGGGTATACAGGGTGGGGGAAGGAAGAGTGGGTTAGGGTACAAACACACAGACAGAAGCAAGCACAGCAGAGCAATGTGGCTACAGGTAACAATGCATATTACAGGCCGGGAGCGGTTGCTCACGCCTGTAATCCAAGCACTTTGGAGGCCAAGGCGGGCGGATCACCTGAGGTCGGGAGTTCAAGACCAGCCTGACCAACATGTTGAAACCCGTATTAAAAAAAAAAAAAAAAAAATGATGATGGCCGGGCACAGTAGCTCACGCCTGTAATCCAACCACTTTGGAGGCCAAGGCGGGTGGATCACCTGAGGTCTGGAGTTCAAGACCAGTCTGACCAACATGGTGAAACCCGTCTTTATTTATTTTTGAGATGGAGTTTCACTCTTGTTACCCAGGCTGGTGGAGTGCAAAGGCACGACCTTGGCTCACCGCAACCTCCACCTCCTAGGTTCAGGCAATTCTCCTGCCTCAGCTTCCTGAGTAGCTGGGATTATAGGCACGCACCACCACACCCAGCTAATTTTTTGTATTTTTAGTAGAGACGGGTTTTCACGATGTTGACTAGGATGGTCTCGATCTCTTGACTTCGTGATCCACCCGCCTCGGCCTCCCAAAGTGCTGGGATTACAGGTGTGAGCCACCACACCCGGCCATCTTTATAAAAAAAAAAAGAAAAAAACAACGTATATTACAAAAAAAAACTGGAGTATTTGAAATGTTGCCAACACACAGAAATGATAAACACTCGAGGTGACGGATACTCTAAACACCGTCACTTGATCATTCCACGTTCTATGCACATAACAAGTATTACATGTACCCGCAGATACACACAAATAACATGTTTTAATGAGGAAATACATAGACACATCTGAACACTGGGGTAAGGACTGCTCTTTAGGATGCAGCCTATTTTCAGGAGGTCTATTCTCCAAACTCTTCACTTTCTTTTTTCTCCTACCTGGGGCACTTTTTCAGGCTCCACAGTTCTTCTCAGATGTGAGTTTTTCTGAAATCCCCTCAAAACAAACATTTGCACAAAATCTGAAAAACCACAAAACCAAAACATTTATATATATCATGGTCTCCACACAACTGTGAATCGCACAGACCATCTACTTCAGAGGGGCGGGTGTGCACATGGCTTGGGCCAACCAGGACCCCTGTGAGCTGCAAGGGGAACCCTGCACAGGCACACAGGCATTCACCAAACCCAACCAATCAGAACCCTTAGATGACCCAGATTTTCCCTCTTGCAATTCTATTTGAAAGGGAAATACTTATAATGAATCAAGTTTATAGGAAGCATTTTTTTCTTTTTATTTTTTTGAGACGGAATCTCACTCTGTTGCCCAGGCTGGAGTGCAGTGGTGCTATCTCGGTTCACTGTAACCTCTGCCGTCCAGGTTATAATGATTCTCCTGTCTCAGCCTCTCGAGTTGTTGAGCGTATAGGCACATACCACACCATGCCCAGCTAATTTATACACACACACACACACACACACACACACCCTTTTATTTTTTTTGAGACAGAGTCTCACTCTGTCATCCAGGCTGAAGTGCAGTGGAGCACTCGGCTCACTGCAATCTCCGACTCCCTGGTTGAAGTGATACTCCTTTTTCAGCCTCCCGAGTAGCTGGGATTACAGGCAAACGCCACCACATCCAACTAATTTTTGTATTTTTAGGAGAGATGGGGTTTCACCATGCTGGCCAGGACGGTCTCGATCTCCCGACCTCGTGATCTGCCTGCCTCGGCCTCCCAAAGTGCTGGGATTACAGGCGTTGAGCCACCATGCCTGGCCTAATTTTTATATTTTTAATAGAGACAGAGTTCACCATCTGGGCCAGGCTGGTCTTGAATTCCTGACGTTGTGATCCACTCATCTTGGCCTCCCAAAATGCTAGAATTGATTACAGGCATGAGCCACCGTGCCTGGCTGAATTTTTTTTCTAAGAAAAGTAGCTTCCAAGGGAGATCTTACGGATCATCTCGCCCGCCAATCTCCAATATTAGAGGGTCTAGAGGAACCCAGAAGCATCCTATTCTGAGGAACATCATGGGGGAGGAAACAGATTCATAGCTTTTTAAAAATTAAGATCAAGAGGACCAAAATCAGAACGATTTTCTAAATGTGATTTAACCCATCTGGGACCAGATTATAGGAGCTCAGGAATGCTAAGTCGCTCATGCCACCAAGAAATTTTAGGAAAAAAGAATGTCTTTTGCAAAGGAAAAAACCCACAAGCTACCTGACAAGTGAGTTTCTCATCTAATTTTTATCTGTAGGTGTCATCTGCAGTGGGACTGGTCTCTCAGTAGGTATCCCTAAGAACCCAAACATCCTGGAGAGAATCTGAGAATTCAACAAGGAAAATAGTCTCATCGCTAAACACAGCAAGCAAAGAGCCAGAAAATCAGCCCAAACGCAGCTGGGAGATGGGGTCTCCTGCCGCTGTCCAGGAAAGCCCTGGATGTAAGTCCTGACAAACCCGACTACTCATTAAGATGCACTCGTCCAAGCCATTCTCTGGTCTCTCGGCACCTTCTTAGTTTGTGGGGGAACATTACAGTTCCAAGTTTTTCTCCTAGTGTCCGTCCTCAGGAATTACTGTCAAAGCAAGGGTCTGCTGGTTCAGAACAGAAGCAACTGGGGTCACTTTATGAGAAAGGTGCATGGAAATACTTAACACAAGGCAATGGGCCACCTTACTAGTATTTCTGCAAGTCAAGTTAAATGCGAAGCCACAACAGGCTCAGACTGGGAGGTTGTCACTCCAGGTCCCCACCGCCACGGGTAGAGAGAGGCTGTTCTCTTCCCAGAGCTCATGATAGCAAAAGGCATGTTATCACTGATCAAATGAGTTTTACCCAAGGACGCACATCTTGTCGTGAACATACCAGAAAGCATGGCCCTGGCGATGTCGGCATGCTGGCAGGATGCTTCTATCTGTTCACAGAGGCAGCACAGGTTCCTAAAGAGCCACGCTCCCACACCACACATGTCGGGATGGCTGGAGACAAACACAGATAAGGTTGCCTGGCTCAACTGTTTTTTGTTTTGAGACAGATTTTCACTTCGCCCAGGCAGGAGTGCAGTGGTGCCGTCACAGCTCACTGCAGCCTCAACCTCCCAGGCTCAAGTAATACTTACCCTTTAGCCTACTGAGTAGCTGGGACAACAGGCATGTAACACCACACCCAGCTGGATGTCTTACTACTTTGCCCAAGCTGCTCTCAAACTCCTAGGCTCAAGACTCCCGTCCAAGCCTTCCAAAGCTCTGGGATTACTAGGTCGAGCTGCTGCGCCAAACCTCACGTTATTTTCTCTTTCCTTGTGACTTCTTTGACCCACTGACTATTTCACAGTATGCTGTTTAACTTCCAAATACTGTGGACTTTCCCAATTCCCTTCTGTTGTTGATTCTAAGTAAACTCATTTATGGATGGAAAACGTATTGTGTGATTTCAACCCTTCTACATTTATTCCTATTTGTTTTGTGGCCTGAACCTTTTTTTTTACTTTTCTTTTTTGAGACAGTTTCGCTCTCGTCCAGGCTGAGTGCAATGGCACAATCTCAGCTCACAGCAACTTCTACCTCCCAGGTTGAAGCGATTCTCCTGCCTCAGCCTCCCAAGTAGCTGGAATTACAGGCACCTGCCACCAAGCCCGGCCAATTACTGTATTTTTACTAGAGATGTGGTTTCACCGTGTTGGCCAGGCTAGTCTATAACTCCTGACCTCAGGTGATCTGCCCGACTCGGCCTCCCAAAGTGGTGGAATTATAGGCGTGAGCCACCATGCCCGACCATGGCCTGAACCTTACAGTCTATCCTGGGGACCATTGCATTTGGACTTACAAATAGCATTCTGCTACTACTGACCATCAGTCAGGTCAGCTAGTTTGCAGCATTCAATTTCTGTATCATTGTTAATCTGACTTGTTCTACCTATTACTGAAAGGGGGGTATTTTTTTTTCTTTTTTTTTTTGAGGCGGAGTTTCGCTCTTGTTACCCAGGCTGGAGTGCAATGACGCGATCTCGGCTCACCACAACCTCCGCCTCCTGGGTTCAGGCAATTCTCCCGCCTCAGCCTCCCGAGTAGCTGCGATTACAGGTACGCGCCACCATGCCCAGCTAATTTTTTGTATTTTTAGTAGAGATGAGGTTTCACCATGTTGAACAGGATGATCTCGATCTCTTGACCTTGTGATCCACCCGCCTCGGCCTCCCAAAGTGCTGGGATTACAGGCTTGAGCCACTGCGCCCAGCCTAAGGGGTTATAGAAATCTCTGTTATTGCTGAAATGTCTATTTCTCCCTCTAATTCTGCCCATTTTTGCTTCACAGATTTTGGTGCTTTGACATTAGGTGTGTATATATTAGGAAGAAGCTTTTTCTTTTATTTTTTTCATTGGAGCTGAAGTTTCACTCTTGTTGCCCAGGCTGGAGTGCAATGGCGTGATTTCAGCTCACTGTAACCTCTGCCTCCCAGGTTCAAGCAATTCTCCTGCCTCAGCCTCCCGAGTAGCTGAGATTACAGGCACATGCCATCACATCCCATTAATATACATATTTTTAATGAAGACAAGATTTCACCATGTTAATCAGGCTGGTCTTGAACGGCGATCCATCTGACTCGGCCTCCCAAAGTGCCTGGGTGACAGCTGTGGGCCACTGTGCCTGACCAGAAAGCATGTTTTTCATGGAACTAAGTTTACTGATCTTTTACAGCTTCTGGGTTTTATGTCATATTTAAGCATTACTACTTTGAGATTATGAAAATATTCTTCCTGGACAGGCAAAGTGGCTCACACCTGTAATCCTAGCACTTTGGGAGGCCAAGTCAGATGGATCACCTGCGGTCAGGAGTTGAAGGCAAGCCTGGCCAATATGGTGACACCGCGTCTCTACTAAAAATACAAAAACCAACCAGCTATGATGGTGTGAGCCTGTAATCTCAGCTATCTGAAGACTAAGGCAAGAGAATCTCTGGAACGTGAGGGGCAGAGGCTGCAGTGAGCCAAGATCACGCAACCACACTCCAGCCTGGGCGATAAAGCAAGACTCTGTCTCAAAAACAAAAAGTCTTTCATGACTTCTTCTAGTACGTTTATATACTCATTATTTTTTGTCCTTTAATTCATGTTGAATTGTTTGGTATAAGGAAAAGATCCCCCTGCCTTTGTAAAAAAAGAAAATTGGCCAGGCAGAGTGGCTCACGCCTATAATCCCAGCACTTTGGGAGGCCGAGGTCGGCAGATCACAAAGTCAGAAGTTCAAGACCAGACTGGCCAACATGGTGAAATCCCGTCTCTACTAAAAAAACTACAAAAATTAGCTGGACATGGTGGCTCGTGCCTGTAATCCGAGCTACTTGGGAGGCTGAGATAGGAGACTTGCTTGAACCAGGACCCAGGAGATGGAGGTTGCAGTGAGCCAAGATCATGCCACTGCACTCCAGCCTGGGCTACAGAGCAAGATGCCATCTAAAAAAAAAAAAAGTTAAGGTAGGGCACAGTGGCTGACACCCGTAATCCAAGCACTTTGGGAGGCCAAGGAGGGCAATCACGACGTCAGGAGTTCGAGACCAAACTGGCCAACATGGTGAAACCCTGTCTCTATTTAAAAAAAAAAAATTAGCCAGGCATGCTGGTGGGCATCTGTAATCCCAGCTACTCAGGAGGCTGAGGCCAAATAATTGCTTAAAACCAAAAGGCAGAGGTTGCAGTGAGCAGAGATCGTGCCACTGCATTCCAGCCTAGGCGAAAGCAAAACTCCATCTTAAAAAATAGTTTAGGCCAGGCACAGTGGTGCAGGCCTATAATCCCAGCACTTTGGGAAGCCAAGGCAGGTCGATTACGAGGTCAAGAGATCGAGACCAGCCTGGCCAACATAGTAAAACCACATCTCTACTAAAAATACAAAAATTAGCTGGGTGTGGTGGCACACCCCAGTACTCCCAGCTACTTGAGAGGCTGAGACAAAAGAATTGCTTAAAGCTGGGAAATGGAGGCTGCAGTGAGCCGAGATCACATCACTGCACTCCAGCCTGGCAACAGAGGGAGATTCTGTCTCAAAAAAAACAAAAAAATATTTTAAATTAGCTAGGTATGCTGGCTCATGTCTGTAGTACAAGGTACTCAGGAGGGTTAAGTGGAAGGATCACTTGAGCCCGGGAGATTAAAGCTGCAGTGAGTTGTGATTTTGAGACTAAACTCCAGCCTGGGAGATAAAGCAAGACCCTAACTCAAAAAAAAAAAAAAAAAAACAGTCCTGATGTAGGCTGGGTACAGTAGCTCACACACATAATCCTAGCACTTTGGAAGGCTGACGTGGGCAGACTGCCTGAGGTCAGGAGTTCAAAGCAAGCCTGGCCAAGGCAGTAAGACACTATCTCTACTGAAAATACAAAAATTAGCTGGGCATAGTAGTGGGCACCTGTAATCCCAGCTACTTGGGAGGATGAGGCAAAAGAATCACTTGAACCTGGGAGGTGGAGGTTGCAGTGAGCCAAGATTGCACCACGGCAACCAGCCTGGGCGACAGAACAAGACTCCATCTCAAAAAATAAATCAATGGGTTGGGCACGGTGGCTTATGCCTATAATCCCAGCACTCTGGGAGGCCAAGGCGGGCGGATCATGAGGTCAAGAGATCGAGACCATCCTGGTCAACATGGTGAAACCTCATTTCTACTAAAAATACAAAAATAAGCTGGGCATGGTGGCACGCACCTATAGTCCCAGCTACTCGGGAGGCTGAGGCAGGAGAATTGCTTGAACCCAGGAAGTGGAGGTTGCAGTGAGCCAAGGCACGGTGGCTCACGCCTATAATCCCAGCATTTTGGGAAGCTGAGGCGGGTGGATCACGAAGTCAAGAGATCAAGACCACCCTGGTCAACAAGGTGAAACCCCGTCTCTACTAAAAATACAATAATTAGCTGGGCATGGTGGTGCGCGCCTATAGTCCCAGCTACTTGGGAGGCTGAGGCAGGAGAATTGCTTGAATCCAGAAGGCAGAGGTTGCAGTGAGCCGAGATCGTGCCATTGCACTCCAGTCTGGGTAACAACAGCGAAACTCCATCTCGAAAAAAGAAAAAGGAGGCCGGGTGCGGTGGCTCAAGCCTATAATCCCAGCACTTTGGGAGGCCGAGACGGGTGGATCACGAGGTCAAGACATTGAGACCATTCTGGTCAACATGGTGAAACTCCGTCTCTACTAAAAATACAAAAATTAGCTGGGCATGGTGGCATGTGCCTGTAATCCCAGCTACTCAGGAGGCTGAGGCAGGAGAATTGCCTGAACCCAGGAGGCAGAAGTTGCGGTGAGCCGAGATCGCGCCATTGCACTCCAGCCTGGGTAACAACAGCGATACTCCGTCTCAAAAAAAAAAAAAGGAAAAAAGAATAAACAAGATAAATAAATGAAAAAAAAAAAAATATATATATATATATATATATACATATACATCCTGATGTGAGCCTATGTAACACCACCACCTAGTTTCAGTACAGCATTTTCAGGAGGCGGAGGTTGCGGTGAGCCGAGATCATGCCATTGCACTCCAGTCTGGGTAACAACAGTGAAAGTCCATCTCAAAAAAAAAAAAAAAAATGATCTCTTGAAATAATAAAGCAATAGTTTCTCCAGACCTAGTCTAGTATAAATACGCAATGCATAATCCTGATTTTCGGCTTTGAAATGTAATTTATACTAGACTGTGAAAACAGTAACACCGAATCATTAGCACACTACCTTTCCAGCAACTCCTGCAGGCTCACAATGCTTTGCACATGAAGATGCCACACCGCTTCAAGCAACAAAGAATTCTAAAGAAAATAAATAAGAGCATTTGAGTCCTTTATACATGCATTTTCCTACAAAATATTTAACCTAGATGCTTAACCACCATGCCCTACTGAAAATTAACATCAACCAAGAAGTAGAGCAGGAAATGTCATTTTTTTACAAAATTGTTCTCGTTTTCAAACTCACTGGCTTTTGGACACTCGTACATTGTCACCCGACACTTCCTCCTCCTCCTGTCTCCCTACTGCTTTGGCACAGGCCCTGACTGGCACCCTGCCTGGGCTGTAGGCCCTGACTAGCTCCTCACCTGGGCTCTAAACTACTTCCAACCCTTTCTCCACACTGTGGCCAACACAGTATTTCAAAACACATACTCAACTTTAGAAGCCTTCACTGGCTCCTCATAGCCTCCAGGATAAAGGCCAGGCTTCACTGTGGCCTGTGTATGTCCCGTGTCTTTCCCACTCAACCCTCTCCCACTTGATGACCTTCATGCTCAGCTCAGACCCTGTGCCCCAGTCATACTGTCCTCATCTCCCTGTGGCCTCCCCTTCTCACCCCCCTAATTCACACTCTTCATACTCTGTGCAGGGAGGCTTTCCTAACTCTCCAATATGATGTGCACATCCATTTTCTTCTTTGCAAATCTGTGAGCACCTGTATCATTGCAATTCTTGTGGATTTAGTGGCTTGTTTCCCCAACTAGATGATAATGAGTGCAGAAGCCACAGCAATACCTAACAAATCTAAGGAACTCTATAATGTATGCTGGATAAAAGAATGGGAAAGGCCAGGTGCAGTGGCTCACACCTGTAATCCCAACACTTTGGGAGGTCAACATGGGCAGATCACCTGAGTTTAGGAATTAAAGACAATCTTGGCCAACATGGTGAAACCCCATCTCTACTAAAGATACAAAAATTAGCTAGGCATGGTGGTCTACACCTGTAATCCCAGCTACTCAGGAGGCTGAGGCAGGAGAATCGCTTGAACCTGGTAGGCAGAGTTTGCAGTTAACCAAGATGACGCCACTGTACTCCAGCCTGGACGGCAGAGTTAAAAAAAAAAAAAAGAAGAAGAAAAGCAAAAAGAATGGGAAAAATAAAACAAAAACAGGCCAGGCACGGTGGCTCACGCCTGTAAGCCCAGCACTTTGGGAGGCCGAGGCAGGTGGATCACGAGGTCAAGAGATCGAGACCATCCTGGTCAACATGGTGAAACCTCATCTCTACTAAAAATACAAAAAAAAATTAGCTGGGCATGGTGGCGCGTGCCTGTAATCCCAGCTACCTTGGGAGGCTGAGGCAGGAGAATTGCCTGAACCCAGGAGGCGGAGGTTGCGGTGAGCCGAGATGGCGCCATTGCACTCCAGCCTGGGTAACAAGAGCGGAACTCCGTCTCAAAAGAAAAACAAAACAAAAAACATAAAAACATGATCACTTTGGTTCTTTGCTTCTTCTATGTATTTACTAATTTCATTTAGTACCACCAAGAATTTTGCATTCTTTCCATTCATCAAAAGACTGTAATTCTACTAACTTCAAAATGCTTCAAAAAGACCAGTTAAGAATCCTTTTAATATTTTATTATTAGGTTGGGCATGGTGCCTCATGCCTGTAATACCAGCACTCTGGGAAGCCCTAGAGGGATGACTGCTTGAGGCCAGGACTTCAAGACCAGACTGGACAATACAGCAAGACCCCGTCTCAGAAAAAATATTACGTGCGCGCGCGTGTGTGTGTATATATATTTTTAAATAGTTTAACAAAGAAATATAAATAAAGTTTTCTACACCGGCCTGGAAAAATGCTTGAGGTCAAGAATTTAAGACCAGCCTGGGGAACAAGGGAACACCCTATCTCAAAAAAAAAAAAAATTACAGGCTGGGTGCAGTGGCTCACACCTGTAACCCAGCACTTTGGGAGGCTGAGGCAGGTGGATCACGAGGTCAGGAGTTCAAGACCAGTCTTTTTTTTTTTTTTGAGACGGAGTTTCGCTCTTGTTACCCAGACTGGAGTGCAATGGCGTGATACCGGCTCACCGCAATTTCCGCCTCTTGGGTTCAGGCAATTCTCCTGCCTCAGCCTCCTGAGTAGCTGGGACTACAGGCACACGCCACCATGCCCAGCTAATTTTTTGTATTTTTAGTAGAGATGGGGTTTCACCATGTTGACCAGGATGGTCTCGATCTCTTGACCTCGTGATCCACCCGCCTCGGCCTCCCAAAGTGCTGGGATTACAGGCGTGAGCCACCGCGCCCGGCCAAGACCAGTCTTAGTAACACGGTAAATCCGCAACTCTACTAAAAATACAAGAAAATTAGCCAGGTGCGGTGTTGGGTGCCTGTAATCTCAGCTACTCGGGAGGCTGAAGCAAGAGAATCGACTGAACCCAGGAGACAGAGGTTGCAGTGAGCCCAGATCACACCACTGCACTCCTGCCTGGGCAACAGAGTGAGACTTCATCTCAAAATAAAAAAAGCAATAACAAAAACAGAAACATTTTTAATAGTTTACTGCCCTGGAAAATTCTTCATAATATACCCAAGAAGGCTGAACATCATGTTTTTAAGGTATACTTTACTCTAATAAATATTACTGATGGGTGAATAGTGACAAAAATGGTAACTGTGAAGGTACCTCTTTTGAATACACGGAGGATTTCTAAACCCTTTTTCATCCACTCTCTGTAATTAATAAGAAGCTTGGTAGAATCTCCAAGAAAACCTAGGGATTCTCATCCAGATCAACAGAACATTGCCTCAAACAGTGGAAACTTAGATTTGCAATCTCAAATTTACCTGTATTTTCCACAATTCTTGACAAAAGGAAAGACGGGAGAACATATTGTGTGCCAATAAATACTGAGCAATCTCTAACAGGGAAGACAGCTTCTTCTGAAAAGAGAGATTAAATGTTTTTAAAAACAGAGACAAATTGCCTGAAACAATATATAAATTTTTTTGAAACGGAGTCTCACTCTATCGCCAAAGCTGGAGTCCAGCAGCACAATCTCGGCTCACTGCAACCCCCACCTCCAGGGTTCAAGAGATTCTCCTGCCTCAGCCTCTCAAGCAGCTGAGATTACAGGCATGCACCACCGTGGCCAGCTAATTTTTATATTTTTAGTAGAGACAGGGTTTCACCATATTGGTCAGGCTGGTCTTGGAACTCCTGACCTCTCAATCCGCCTGCCTTGGCCTCCCAAAGTACTGGGATTACAGGCATAAGCCTCCACGCCCGGCCTTACCTGAAACACTATTAAAGAAATGTCCTATTTTCCCAACCAGCTTAAAAGCAACAAGGGCAGGTTTCCTCATGTTTACTGGTCTTACTCTCTGCTCCACGGTCAACAGCACAGGGTGGCTGGGATCAACTGGAACCACACAGATCTGTCCCACACCAGAGGCAACCATCGTGGCTGAGAGAATACCCACAGGAACCCCCAGTCGTGAGGCCTGATCCTGCAAAGCAGAGCCTTAAAGACAAAACAAAACCACAGCTTTCTCTTAAAACATAAGACAAAATCTAAAACAAAAGACTTACAGTTTAAAATGCCTTATTTTTTTTGAGACGGAGTTTTGCTCTTGTTGCCCAGGCTGGAGTGCAATGGGGTGATCTCGGCTCACCACAACCTCCGCCTCCTGGGTTCAGGGAATTCTCCTGCCTCAGCCTCCTGAGTAGCTGGGATTACAGGCACGTGCCACCATGCCCAGCTAATTTTTTGAATTTTTTTAGTAGAGACAGGGTTTCACCATGTTCTGGATGGTCTCGATCTCTTGACCTCGTGATCCACCCGCCTCAGCCTCCCAAAGTGCTGGGATTACAGGTGTGAGCCACTGTGCCCGGCAAAAATGCCTTAGTTTAAGATGAGGCACAGAAAACTGCCTTTATTTATTTATTTTTTTGAGACTGGAGTTTCGCTCTTGTTACCCAGGCTGGAGTGCAATGGCGCGATCTTGGCTCACCGCAACCTCTGCCTCCTGGCTTCAGGCAATTCTGCCTCGGCCTCCTGAGTAGCTGGGATTACAGGCACACGCCACCATGCCCAGCTAATTTTTTTATTTTTAGTAGAGACGGGGTTTCACCATGTTGACCAGGATGGTCTCGATCTCTTGACCTCATGATCCACCTGCCTCAGCCTCCCAAAGTGCTGGGATTACAGGCATGAGCCACCGCGCCTGGCGAAAACTGCCGTTTAAAGGGCAGAACAGATGCAAAGGGAAAAACATGAGATAAACATTAGAATTTGACGACCCAAGCAGCTCACAATACAACCGGTGGCAGCACCTGAACCCAAAGCTATGCATTCTGTATGTTACGTTTCCAAGGACACAACAGGAGCGAGACAAAGAAACATATTCTGACTGAAAACTTCATCATCTTTTTCCAAAGGAGCGTAACAAATGGAGAACTCCAGCAGGCTTTTTCAAATAGTTTTACCCCTTACTTCGAGATAAGCCTATTCCTGATGACTCACATTGCTGTTTCGTGTCAAAATGAGTCAGGGATTTCCCAATGCTTTGACACCTGGTAGGCAGGAGCAGTCACCGGTGTACTCAGTCCCCAGGGCCACCAGGTGCAATCTCACTTACAGCCCACAGGCAGCCACAATTCTCCGAGCAACTAGCCCCTGGTCTGCTCAATAAAGTGAGACATGGTGAGCAACATGGAAAAGGCAAAGGCAACCATTTTCTAATTTATCTGCCTTCCAAAATTAATTGATATTTTTTAAGATGGTGTCTTGCACTGTCGCCCGGGCTGGAGGGCAATAGCACAATCTCGGCTCACTGCAACCTCTGCCTGCCAGGTTCAAGCGATTCTCCTGCCTCAGCCTCCCAAGGAGCTGGGATTACAGGCACACACACGCCACCATGCCTGGCTAATTTTTTGTAGTTTTAGTAAAGATGGGGTTTCACTATGTTGGACATACTGGTCTCAAATTCCTGAACTCATGATCCGCCTGCCTCAGCCTTCCAAAGTGCTGGGATTATAAGCGTGAGCCACGATGACCAGCCAAATTGTTTACTGGTATGAGCCACCTGACATGGCACTTTGAGAGGCTGAGGCAGGCAGATCACCTGAGGTCAGGAGTTTGAGACCAACCTGACCAACATGGAGAAACCCCATCTCTAATAAAAACACAAAATTAGCTGGATGAGGTGGCGTACGCCTATAATCCCAGCTACTCAAGAGAGTGAGGAAGGAGAATCATTTGAACCCAGAGGGCAGAGGTTGCAGTGAGCCAAGATTGCACTATTGCATTCTAGCCGAGGCAACAACAGTGAAACTCCACCTCAAAAAGACAAAAGAAGGCCGGGCGCGGTGGCTCACGCCTATAATCCCAGCACTTTGGGAGGCTGAAGTGGGTGGATCATGAGGTCAAGAGATCGAGACCATCCTGGTCAACAAGGTGAAACCCCATCTCTACTAAAAATATAAAAAAAATTAGCTGGGCATGGTGGCGCACGCCTGTAGTCCCAGCTACTTGGGAGGCTGAGGCAGGAGAATTGCTTGAACCCAGGAGGCAGAGGTTGCGGTGAGCCGAGATTGTGCCATTGCACTCCAGTCTGGGTAACAACAGCCAAACTCCGTCTCAAAAAAAAAGACAAAAGAAATGTAGACAGATCAGCCAAAGTGGCTCACGCCTGTAATCCCAACACTTTGGGAGGCTGATGTGACGAACTGCTTGAGCTCAGGAGTTTGAGACCAACCTTATCAATATGGCAAAACCCCGTCTCAACAAAAAAATTAGCCAGGCAAGGTAGTACACACCTGTACTCCCAGCAACTCAAGTGGCTGCAGTGGGAGGATCACTTGAGCCCAGGAGGTCAAGACTGCAGTGAGATGTGACCACACCACTGCTCTGCCGGGCAAAATCGAGACCCTGTATCCAAGAAAAGATAAGATAGGTAGACAATGCCATTTTCTTTTTTTTTTGAGATGGAGTTTTGCTCTATTCACCCAGGCTGGAGTGCAATGGCGCAGTCTCCGCTCATTGCAACCACTGCCTCCTGAGTTTGAGCAATTCTTCTGCCTCAGTCTCCCAAGCAGCTGGGATCACAGTCACTCACCACCCTGCCTGGCTAAAATTCCTAATTTTATTTTTATTTATTTTGTTGTTGTTGCTGTTGTTAGAGACGGAGTCTTCCTCTGCTGCCCAGGCTGGAGTGCAGTAGCATGATCTCAGCTTACTGCAACTTCCGCCTCCCGGGTTCAAGCAATTCTCATGCCTCAGCCTCCTGAGTAGCTGGGACTACAGGCGACCACCACAATGTCCAGCTAATTTTTTGTATTTTCGTAGAGACGGGGTTTCACCATGTTGCCCACTGTGGGTAACCCCACCTCTGGGCACTGAGGAGGAAGAGCTAAGCAGACCCCTGGCGCTATCAATGACTGAAGAATAACTTACTGCTCATTTATTTCCTTTTTATATGATCATATCTTAGTTTGTAGACAAGAACAGTAGCTACAGCAGACATGATACAGAGCACGTACTGGGAAAAACAGCCATACCAGGACAAGAATCAATGACCCAGGCAGTAGTGCCCCTGCCTGAAAGGGCATGTGCTACATGGCAGGTCGGCCCAGGTGGCAGCGTCCAGTATTGTAAAGATACACGCTGTACGGCAAGCTTGGAGCAAGAGTTACTCCTCCTGCAAAGGAGTTGTAGTATCCTGTGTCCGGTTCTTGCGAAAAGCTGGCCTCAGGTCGGCAATCCTGTGAACGTCCGAGGGCTTAAAACTCCTCCAGTATAATCGCAGCTAGGTGGCCGTATACCGTCAGCTCTCTTGCTACTAGGCTGACTCAAAGACTCCTCCCACAGATATCCTTAGAAGTAGCCTGCCCCTGGATAAGCAATGTTGCACACTGCACCCTCCTTACTGCACACTGCCCATTTCCTAGCCTCGGTAACCAAATGGGAGTGGACCCCTTGTACTGCCCACCACCCTGCCTCAGTGACCTAATGGGGTGAACTCCTTGCTTATCACTCATGTGACTGTCTTAGCCCTATCACTATCCTTAAGATGACCTGACTCACTACCCTTCCCAACCCGTAGCTAATAAATACAGACGCACCTGGACACTCGAGGCATCGCCAGACTCTGCTTTTAAGTGGCATTGGCCCCCCCGGGCCCAACTGCTCTTATTCTGTCCTTTGGTGTTTTAACTCTTTCTCAGACCTGCACCTCAGCACAGCAATAGGGGACACCCCACAACCCTAGCAGGGCTAGACCCTATAGCCCAGGCTGGTCTGGAACTCCTAAGCTTAGGCAATAAGCCTGCCTCAGCCTCCCAAAGTGCTGGGATTACAGGCGTGAGTCACCACACCCGGCCAATTTTTTATTTTTAGTAGAGACAGGGTTTCACCACATTAATCAGGTTGGTCTTGAATCCTGACCTCAGGTGATCTGCATGCCTTGGCTTCCCAAAGTGCTGGGATTACAGGCATGAGCCAACGCGCCTAGCCAACAATGCCAATTTCTAATCATTTGTTTCCAATGTATCTTCATGAGAAAGTTTTTTTTTTTTTTTTGAGACAGACTTTTGCTCTTGTTACCAGGCTGGAGTGCAATGGCCCAATCTCGGTTCACCGCAAACTCCGCCTCCTGGGTTCAAGCAATTCTCCTGCCTCAGCCTCCTGAGTAGCTGGGATTACAGGCACGTGCCACCATGCCCAGCTAATTTTTGTATTTTTTGTAGAGACGGGGTTTCACCATGTTGACCAGGATGGTCTCGATCTCTTGACCTCGTGATCCACCCACCTCGGCCTCCCAAAGTGCTGAGATTATAGGCTTGAGCCACCGCGCCCAGCCCGAGAAAGTTCATTTTTATCACAGGTTTTGTGTGTGTGTGTACTAGCTATATCTTTAGCAGAATAAATCAAACTCAAAAATTAATGAATTAAAGGTTTATCTTTGTGGCTGGACTTGATTCCTTGGAATGAAAATGTATAATTTGTGAAATTCAAATATAATTATGGAAGTAAAAATCTGTATCATTTACCAATGCCATTGAGTAATCAGCTGTCAAGGGAGCCCTATTACTGAAGGTTATTTGAATAAAAATGTAAAACAATTGCTATTTTTTTCTGAAACAAGTCACTACATGATAAAAATGTGAAGGATCAGAAAATAACTGTTGTTGACCCAGAACTTTCCCTGTCTCCCAATCTCAAGTTGGGGGTAGAAGGAGGTACCCAGAAAATTACTTCTGTTTTCCCACCTACTCTCTTGGGCACAGCACAACCTGTCTCACACTTCCACGAGTGAGGGGCACATCCCTGTTGCTGCCATCTCTCATGTTTTTCCAAGGGACACTCTGGAGCCAACAGCTTCTGAGCCTCAGGATGAGTCAAACACTGTTTTTAGCCAGGCGCGGTGGCTCAAGCCTGTAATCCCAGCACTTTGGGAGGCCAAGGTGGGTGGATCACAAGGTCAGGAGATCGAGACCATCCTGGTCAACATGGTGAAACCCCATCTCTACTAAAAATACAAAAAATTAGCTGGGCATGGTGGCGTGTGCCTGTAATCCCAGCTACTCAGGAGGCTGAGGCAGGAGAATTGCTTGAACCCGGGAGGCAGAGGTTGCGGTGAGCTGAGATCGCGCCATTGCACTCCAGCCTGGGTAACAAGAGCAAAACTCCATCTAAAAAATAAATAAATAAATAAATAAATAAATAAATAAATAAATAAACTGTTTTAAAACACAGCATCATAACAAGCCCAAAAGCAAGTCACAAAAACATCGTTTAGAATTTTGACTACACACACAAATGGAAATCCATCATCTGAGGAAATTTAAGTTTCTACTTAATTTAAAGAATGATGGTTAGTATATAAAAACTTTTCTACAATTCAATATAAAGAAAACAAAGCTAGAACTTACCTATAAATGAACTAGAATGATTAGCATGGGCCTCAGAACTGCCACAGTCAATCAAGTTGCTGAGACACAATTTTTTACACTGTAGACCTTCTACCTAGAATCCAGAACACAATGAACTCCATTTTAAAAATTCGAGCTCTGGGATGGGTGCAGTGGCTCATGTCTGTAGTCCCAGAACTTTGAAAGGCTGAGGCAGGTTGATCACTTGAGGTCAGGAGTTCAAGACCAGCCTGGCCAACATGGTGAAACCCCCTGTCTACTAAAAATTTAAAAAATTAGCAAGGTGTAGGCCAGATGCAGTGGCTCACGCCTGTGATCCCAGCACTTTGGGAGGCTGAGGTGGGCGGAACACCTGAAGTCAAGAGTTTGAGACCAGTCTGACCAACACGGAAAAACCCCGTCTCTACTAAAAATACAAAATTAGCTGGGCATGGAGGAACATGCCCAGCTACAAGGGAGGCTGAGGCAAGAGAATCCCTTGAACCTGGGAGGCGGAGGTTGCAGTGAGCGACTCCAGCCTGGGCAACAAGAACAAAACTCCGTTACCAAAAAAAAAAAAAAAAAAAAAAATTAGCCCAGGTTCAAGAGAATTGCTTGAACCTGGGAAGCAGAGGTTGCAGTGAGCCAAGATCATGCCATTGTACTCCAGCCTGGGTGACAGAATGAGAGGTCTCAAAAAAAAAAAAAAAAAATTCAAGTTCTATGAATAAACAAAAGCTGTGTGTAATTAATGCTTGCCTACTGGGCTATTTACAGTTTTTTGGCTCACCGCAACTTCCACCTCCTGGATGCTGGTTGAAGCAATTCTCCTGCTTCAGCCTCCTGAGCAGCTGGGATTACAGGTGCGTGCCACCATGCCCTGATAATTTTTGTATTTTTAGTAGAGACGGGGGTTTCAACATGTTGGCCAGGCTGGTCTCGAACTCTTGACCTCGTGATTCACCTGCCTCGGCCTCCAAAAGTGCTGGGGTTACAGGCGTGAGCCACAGAGCCCGACCGAGGGAGTTTCATTCTCGTTGCCCAGACCGGCGTGCAACGGCGAGGTCTCGGTTCACCGCGAGTAGCTGGGATTACATGTGGGCGCCACCAGGCTCGGCTATTTTTTTTATATTTTTAGTAGAGACGGGGTTTCGCCATTTTGGCCAGGCTGGTCTCGAACACCTCATCTCAGGTGATCCAAATGCCTACGCCTCCCAAAGTGATGGAATGGCAGGCCTGAGACACTGTTACCGTCTTTTTTTTTTAAATAAAAGAGGCAGGGTCTCACCCTGTTGCCCAGACTGGTCAGACAGAACTCCTGGGCTCAGGCGACCCTCCCGTCTGCGGACCAGGCGCTCGTGCCCGTCGCCTCGGGGGTTTTCTTAGGAAGGCTTTGCCAGGACCGGGCTCAAAAACCCCGAATCTCAATCTGCCGGCAAAGGGACACCAGCTTCCTCTTACCTCAAGCAACAGGGCACTCAGGTCCTGGCGGCTTCTCAGGAGGCGCACAGCTGATTCCTTTAATTTCTGTGCCCTCTCAGGATTGTATTTTTGCCTCTTGACCCTTCCAGCTACGGAGAGAAGTCAGTTCCAAGCGTCACGGCGCTGTGGACACAGGGGTCCCCGGCTGGACACGCAGGAGGCCGCGACGGGAGACCCACCGGGACACCCTCCCAAACAGGGGCCGGCCCTCCTCCCCAGGCCGCAGGTCTCGGGAAACCAACGGAAACGGCCCCGCGCACACAGCGGGAAGACGGCCCAGGAGGGCCCGGGGTAGGGAAGTCCGGGGGAGGCTGGCGAGGGGCGGCCTCTGCGCTGCGGGGAACCCCAGGCCGCGGGAGCCGGGCAGGCGTACCCCGAAAGAACCGCGGTTCGCGGAGCCGCCCACCCCAGACCCGGCTGACAGGGCAGCCGGCGGAAGCGGCGTTCGGGAAAGAAGGGGGCGCCCCGGGGTCGGGGGGCCGCCCGGGCGCAGGACGGGCCGGGTCGCGGCCGGGTCCGAGGCAGCCGCACCGCCCCAGCCTAGCGCCCACACCGCGCAGCCCCCCGGGTGCTGCCTCCTGGGGTCGGACTGGCGGAGGCTCCGGCGAGAGGGATCGGGGTGCCCGGGAACCCGTCCGGGGCCCGGCGCCGCCCACGCCCGCCTACCCAGCAGCTCTGCCCAGGACCTCCGGCGGCCCCCTGGGCCCTGGCCAGAGGAAGAGCTCGGGACCCGCGAGTCGGACATAGCCTCAGCTCCAGCTGCCTAGGCGGCGACTCACTGCGTCTGAGCCCGCGCTAAGCCCGCGCTGAGCCCGTGCTGCCTTCCTATTGGCTGCGGCCAGGCGCGCGCGTCCATTGGCTGGTGGCACGCAGGCCACGCCCTTAAGCTCCAGGCGTTGCGACGCGGCCTTGTGCGACGTGGCGGAGGCGCCTGTGCGGGGGCGGGGCCGGCTGGGATTCGCAGCGCCGCGGTGTAATCAGCCCGGCATCTCGCGCGGGGAGGCAGCGGCCCCTCAGGCGTGGGTCCTGCAAGGGATGACTGGGGTTGGTCCTGAAGAGACCACCTGGCCGGCCAAGCCGCGGGAGGCGCGGAGCAGCGCTGTTCCTCCTCCCGGCGGCAAACGGTCCCCGCACAGGGCTGCGTTTTAGCAGCCGGGGGCCGCGCGGTGGCCGCGCCGGTGGTCCCTGCACTTTGGGAGGCCGAGGCTGGAAGGTCGCTTGAGCCCAGGAGTTCCAGACCAGCCGGGGCAACATTGCGAGACCCCATCTCTTTTTTTTTTTTTTTTTTTTGAGATAGTCTTGCTCTGTCTCTTAGGCTGGCCCGTAGTGGCACTGTCCGGCGCACCGCAACCCCCGGCTCCCGGGTTCAAGCGATTCTCCTGCCTCAGCCTCCCAGGGAGCTGGGATTACAGGTGCCCGCCACAATGCCTGGCTAATCGTTGATTTCTTAGCAGACACAGGGGTTCACCATGTTGGCCCAGGCTGATCTCGAACTCCTGACCTAAGGTGATCCGCCTGCCTCAGCCTCCCAAAGTGCTGGGATTACAGGCATGAGCCACAGCGCCCAGCTGAGACCCTATCTCTTAAACAGCCTGGGGGGCAGAGAGAGAGACCCTGTCGCGAAAGAAAATAGGCTGTTTTCTTTTCTTTTCTTTTCTTTTTTTTTTTTTTTTGAGACGAAGTTTTGCTGTTGTTACCCAGACTGGAGTGCAATGGCACGATCTCGGCTCACCACAACCTCCGCCTCCTGGGTTCAAGCAATTCTCCTGCCTCAGCCTCCCGAGTAGCTGGGACTACAGGGCGTACCACCATGCCCAGCTAATTTTTGTATTTTTAGTAGAGACAGGGGTTTCACCTTGTTGACCAGGATGGTCTTGATCTCTTGACCTCGTGATCCACCCGCCTGGGCCTCCCAAAGTGCTGGGATATGAACGTAAGAATTCGTGAAAGGAGTGCCTGGGGGAAGCTGATGTGCCTCAAAGCCCTGGGGAAGTAGAGGTGGGGGAGGCCCCCGGAGGCTGCCTCCTCATCCCCTAGCGGTGGCCTTGGAACCAGGGAAGGGATTCAGCCCAAGGGCCATGTTCCCTGACAGCTGGCTTTGTGTTGATTGCTTAGATCAGCACATTGAGCACCATAAATTCTCTGCTGAGCACCATAAATTCTCTGCGGTGTGACCTGAGGCACAGAGGGGGGCCTTGGATTCATGAGCTGGGTATGGTGCAGGAATGAGAATTCAGAATCATTGAAACCCTCAAAGACTCCTGGGCAGCCTGACTCAGACACATTGCAATCTGCTGGCCAAGGGCAATCGTGTGGACCAGGGGACAGGCCAGCCCGTCAGGAGGGTGCACAGGCAGAGATTCATCCTCAAGCAGAGCCTCAGGAGGAGGCTGGATGATGGAGCCAGAGAGACCCCGTGTAAGCCAGGACCCGGTTAGGAACCCTATTCTCTTCCCATCCTGGCCATGCCTGGACCACAGCAAGCGCTGTACATCTGAATCTCAAAGGTGGCTTCCGTGCACCTCTTAGATTAGTTAAGTGGGGAATTTATGAAGCTTTGGGCTACACTGTAGGGCTGTTGGGAGCCAGATGTAAGGCTGAGTGCCCCACAGGGTCACGGGGTGAGCCTTACGCTGTGCTGAGGCGTAGGATCTGAGAAATAAAGAGACAGGACACAGAAGTACAAGAAAAACGCAGCTGGGCTCGGGGGCCACACCACCTATGAGCGGAGTCAGGCGAGGCCCCGAATATCCAGAAGCATGAGTATTTATTGTGTATAGGTTAGGGGGCAGGGCAGTGAGTGAAGTCATCTTTAAGGACAGTGATAGGGTCGTGAGCAATAAAACATGGGGTCCACCCCCATTAGGTCACCTAGGCCAAGAGATGGACAGTGCACAGCAGGTGGCCCGTTCCCACGAAGGCAAGGACCGTGTGCAGTAAGGGGTCCACCCCCATCAGGTCACCGAGGTTTTTGTTTTTGTTTTGTTTTGTTTTTTGAGATGGAGTTTCGCTGTTGTTACCCAGACTGGAGTGCAATGGCAGGATCTCAGCTCACCACAACCTCCACCTTCTGGGTTCAAGCAATTCTCCTGCCTCAGCCTCCCGAGTAGCTGGGACTACAGGCACGTGCCACCATACCTAGCTAATTTTTGTATTTTTAGTAGAGACGGGGTTACACCTTGTTGACCAGGATGGTCTCAATCTCTTAACCTCATGATCCACCCTCCTGGGCCTCCCAAAGTGCTGGGATTATAGGTGTGAGCCACCGCGCCCGGCCAGTCACCGAGGTTTGAAGGTGGGCCGTGTGCAGTGAAGACGGTGCAGTGTGCAATACCTTTATCTATGGACAAACTACTTCTAAGAAGATTTACAGGAGGATGCTTTGAGTCACACAGCAGTGACAGAGCTGTCAGGGTTTACCACCACCTTCTGGCAGCTTCCAATGGGTTCTATGGGAAGATGCTTTTCAAGCAGCACAGTAGCAAGAGCTGATAAAGTTCACAGTCACCAAGGTGGATTGCCGGTCTGAGGACAGCCGTCCACAAGAACTGGAGCAAGGTCCTACAAATCCTTCATCAGGAGGAGTGGCTCTCGCCCCAAGCCTGCCATACAGCGGGTGTCTTTACGATACTGAATGCTGCCGCCTGGGCCATGGATTCTTGTCCTGGCATAACTGTTTTTCCCTTAAATCATGCTCTGCACTGTGTCTGCTCTAGGCATTCCTCTGATTATAAGCTGTTCATTCCTTAATTCATGCTCTGTTCTATGTCCACTCTAGGCATTCCTCCGATATGAACTAAGATATAATTATAGGTATATATGTAGGGAAATATTCTTTAGTCACTCATACTATCAACTACCATATGATTATATATGGAGGATTATATAAAGGGATTCTTCAGCCCTATTTCTATAAACTAATATATGATTATGTAAAGGATTATATAAAAGGAAATAGCTGAGTAGTAACACTGTAAAGTGAGATGTTCCTCAAGCCCTAACTGTGCCAGGGTTCTGCTTAGCTCTCATTCCTTGGTGCCTATATCGGGGTCACCCACATACACTTGCCCCTTGGTCATCAATCATCCTGAGAAAAGTCTCTCTGAATCCCACCAGACTGCTAGCAAGAACGGAACCCTCGGTCATCAATCATCCTGAGAAAAGTCTCTCTCTGAATCCCACCAGACTGCTAGCAAGAATGGAACCCTCGGTCATCAGTCATCCTGAGAAAAGTCTCTATGAATTCCACCAGACTGCTAGCAAGAATGGAACCCTCGGTCATGAATCATCCTGAGAAAAGTCTCTCTGAATCCCACCAGACTGCTAGCAAGAATGGAACCCTCGGTCATGAATCATCCTGAGAAAAGTCTCTCTGAATCCCACCAGACTGCTAGCAAGAATGGAACCCTCGGTCATCAATCATCCTGAGAAAAGTCTCTCTGAATCCCACCAGACTGCTAGCAAGAATGGAACCCTTGGTCATCAGTCATCCTGAGAAAAGTCCTATGAATTCCACCAGACTGCTAGCAAGAATGGAACCCTCGGTCATCAGTCATCCTGAGAAAAGTCTCTCTGAATCCCACCAGACTGCTAGCAAGAATGGAACCCTCGGTCATCAGTCATCCTGAGAAAAGTCTCTCTCTGAATCCCACCAGACTGCTAGCAAGAATGAAACCCTCGGTCATCAATCATCCTGAGAAAAGTCTCTCTCTGAATTCCACCAGACTGCTAGCAAGAATGGAACCCTCGGTCATCAGTCATCCTGAGAAAAGTCTCTGAATCCCACCAGACTGCTAGCAAGAATGGAACCCTCGGTCATCAATCATCCTGAGAAAAGTCTCTCTGAATCCCACCAGACTGCTAGCAAGAATGGAACCCTCGGTCATCAGTCATCCTGAGAAAAGTCTCTATGAATTCCACCAGACTGCTAGCAAGAATGGAACCCTCGGTCATGAATCATCCTGAGAAAAGTCTCTCTGAATCCCACCAGACTGCTAGCAAGAATGGAACCCTCGGTCATCAGTCATCCTGAGAAAAGTCTCTCTGAATCCCACCAGACTGCTAGCAAGAATGGAACCCTCGGTCATCAGTCATCCTGAGAAAAGTCTCTATGAATTCCACCAGACTGCTAGCAAGAATGGAACCCTCGGTCATGAATCATCCTGAGAAAAGTCTCTCTGAATCCCACCAGACTGCTAGCAAGAATGGAACCCTTGGTCATCAGTCATCCTGAGAAAAGTCTCTATGAATCCCACCAGACTGCTAGCAAGAATGGAACCCTCGGTCATCAATCATCCTGAGAACAGTCTCTCTGAATCCCACCAGACTGCTAGCAAGAATGGAACCCTTGGTCATCAGTCATCCTGAGAAAAGTCTCTATGAATTCCACCAGACTGCTAGCAAGAATGGAACCCTTGGTCATCAGTCATCCTGAGAAAAGTCTCTCTGAATCCCACCAGACTGCTAGCAAGAATGGAACCCTCGGTCATCAGTCATCCTGAGAAAAGTCTCTCTGAATCCCACCAGACTGCTAGCAAGAATGGAACCCTCGGTCATGAATCATCCTGAGAAAAGTCTCTCTGAATCCCACCAGACTGCTAGCAAGAATGGAACCCTCGGTCATCAATCATCCTGAGAAAAGTCTCTCTGAATCCCACCAGACTGCTAGCAAGAATGGAACCCTCGGTCATCAATCATCCTGAGAAAAGTCTCTCTGAATCCCACCAGACTGCTAGCAAGAATGGAACCCTCGGTCATCAGTCATCCTGAGAAAAGTCTCTCTGAATCCCACCAGACTGCTAGCAAGAATGGAACCCTCGGTCATCAGTCATCCTGAGAAAAGTCTCTCTGAATCCCACCAGACTGCTAGCAAGAATGGAACCCTCGGTCATGAATCATCCTGAGAGAAGTCTCTCTCTGAATCCCACCAGACTGCTAGCAAGAATGGAACCCTCGGTCATCAATCATCCTGAGAGAAGTCTCTCTCTGAATCCCACCAGACTGCTAGCAAGAATGGAACCCTCGGTCATGAATCATCCTGAGAGAAGTCTCTCTCTGAATCCCACCAGACTGCTAGCAAGAATGGAACCCTCGGTCATCAGTCATCCTGAGAAAAGTCTCTATGAATCCCACCAGACTGCTAGCAAGAATGGAACCCTCGGTCATCAGTCATCCTGAGAACAGTCTCTCTGAATCCCACCAGACTGCTAGCAAGAATGGAACCCTTGGTCATCAGTCATCCTGAGAAAAGTCTCTATGAATCCCACCAGACTGCTAGCAAGAATGGAACCCTCGGTCATCAGTCATCCTGAGAAAAGTCTCTCTGAATCCCACCAGACTGCTAGCAAGAATGGAACCCTCGGTCATCAGTCATCCTGAGAAAAGTCTCTCTGAATCCCACCAGACTGCTAGCAAGAATGGAACCCTCGGTCATGAATCATCCTGAGAAAAGTCTCTCTGAATCCCACCAGACTGCTAGCAAGAATGGAACCCTCGGTCATCAATCATCCTGAGAAAAGTCTCTCTGAATCCCACCAGACTGCTAGCAAGAATGGAACCCTCGGTCATCAATCATCCTGAGAAAAGTCTCTCTGAATCCCACCAGACTGCTAGCAAGAATGGAACCCTCGGTCATCAGTCATCCTGAGAAAAGTCTCTCTGAATCCCACCAGACTGCTAGCAAGAATGGAACCCTCGGTCATCAGTCATCCTGAGAAAAGTCTCTCTGAATCCCACCAGACTGCTAGCAAGAATGGAACCCTCGGTCATGAATCATCCTGAGAGAAGTCTCTCTCTGAATCCCACCAGACTGCTAGCAAGAATGGAACCCTCGGTCATCAATCATCCTGAGAGAAGTCTCTCTCTGAATCCCACCAGACTGCTAGCAAGAATGGAACCCTCGGTCATGAATCATCCTGAGAGAAGTCTCTCTCTGAATCCCACCAGACTGCTAGCAAGAATGGAACCCTCGGTCATCAGTCATCCTGAGAAAAGTCTCTATGAATCCCACCAGACTGCTAGCAAGAATGGAACCCTCGGTCATCAGTCATCCTGAGAAAAGTCTCTCTGAATCCCACCAGACTGCTAGCAAGAATGGAACCCTCGGTCATCAGTCATCCTGAGAAAAGTCTCTATGAATTCCACCAGACTGCTAGCAAGAATGGAACCCTCGGTCATGAATCATCCTGAGAAAAGTCTCTCTGAATCCCACCAGACTGCTAGCAAGAATGGAACCCTCGGTCATCAGTCATCCTGAGAAAAGTCTCTCTGAATCCCACCAGACTGCTAGCAAGAATGGAACCCTCGGTCATCAGTCATCCTGAGAAAAGTCTCTCTGAATCCCACCAGACTGCTAGCAAGAATGGAACCCTCGGTCATCAGTCATCCTGAGAAAAGTCTCTCTGAATCCCACCAGACTGCTAGCAAGAATGGAACCCTCGGTCATCAGTCATCCTGAGAAAAGTCTCTCTGAATTCCACCAGACTGCTAGCAAGAATGGAACCCTCGGTCATCAGTCATCCTGAGAAAAGTCTCTCTCTGAATCCCACCAGACTGCTAGCAAGAATGGAACCCTCGGTCATCAGTCATCCTGAGAAAAGTCTCTCTGAATCCCACCAGACTGCTAGCAAGAATGGAACCCTCGGTCATCAGTCATCCTGAGAAAAGTCTCTCTGAATCCCACCAGACTGCTAGCAAGAATGGAACCCTCGGTCATCAGTCATCCTGAGAAAAGTCTCTCTGAATCCCACTAGACTGCTAGCAAGAATGGAACCCTCGGTCATCAGTCATCCTGAGAAAAGTCTCTCTGAATCCCACCAGACTGCTAGCAAGAATGGAACCCTTGGTCATCAGTCATCCTGAGAAAAGTCTCTCTCTGAATCCCACCAGACTGCTAGCAAGAATGGAACCCTGGTTTTACTTTTCATTTTGAAACCGTCTCCCTCTGTGGCCCAGCCTGGAGGGCGGTGGCGTGATCAAGTCAACCAAAGAAGTGATCCCCCCACCTCAGCCTGCCGAGTAGCTAAACCTACACATGTGCCCTATCACACCTGGCTAATTCTTTTTGTCTTTTTGAGACAGGGTCTCAGTCTCTCATCCAGGCTGGAGTGCAGTGGCACAATCACAGCTCACTGCAGCCTTGACCTTCCTGGGCTCAAGTGATTCTCCTTCCTTGGCCTCCCGAGTAGCTGGGACCACAGGTGTGCATCATTACGCCTCACTAATTTTCTGTATTTTTTGTAAAGATGGAATTTTGCTATGTTGCCCAGGCTGGTCTCGAACTCCCGGCTTTAAGCAATCCTCCTGCCTCACCATGAGGTCTGAAGACTGAGCCCATCATGGCCAACCCTGTCTCTACTAAAAATACTAAAAGTGGCTGGGTGTCATGGCATACGCCTGTAGTCCCAGCTATCGGGGAGGCCAAGGCAGGAGAATGGCTTGAATCCAGGAGGTGGAAGTTGCCGTGATCCGAGATCCTGCCACTACACTCCAGCCTGGGCGACAGAGTGAAACTCCATCTCAAAAACAAAACAAAACAAAACAAAACAATCCTCCTGCGGCAGCCTCCCAAAGTGCTGGGATTACAGACATAAGCCACCACACCCAGTCTTCTTTTAAATGTTTTTTCCTTAGCACTTATTCTCAAGTTCTAACTCAGCCAGTTTTTAACTTTTGTAGAGATGAGGTCTCAGCACGCCATGTTGCCAAGGCTGGACTCAAACTCCTGGACTCAAACAATTCTCTCACTTCAGCTTCCCAAAGGGCTTGCTTACAGACATGAGCCACACTGCCTGGCCCTGATTATTTTAATTAGCAAAACATCAGATTTATTCATCTTCTCCTTTTTTTGGTTTTTGTTTTTGAGACAGGTTTTCACTCTTGTTGCCCAGGCACCACCATGCCTGGCTAATTTTGTATTTTTGGTAAAAACGAGGTTTCTCCACATTGGTCAGGCTGGTCTTGAACTCCTGACCTCAGGTGTTCCACCCACCTTGTCAGAAATTTCTCCAACCAAGTGAAATGATAAGTCATAAATGTCACCAGCACATGCAAACAGTGTACAGCTACCATCCTGGAAAGGGGCCATGCTCAGGAACACTCAGGTGACTGCAGACCCCCAAGGCCATTGTTCTGGCCAGCAGCATCACACTGGGAGGCTCCAGATGGAGGCTGAGCCTCGCCTGTGAGGCTTCATGCTGCTGATACTGCTCATGGACAGGGCTGGCACATGGAGCCAGGTTCACGTCCCGTCCTGCAGCAGCCCCAGAACTCCGCACGTCTCTCCCAGAGGCTGCCGTATGGGTCTGCCTCTGATCACAGGGAAAGCTGGCCCAGGGAATTTTCATGCTGAGGTGTTCACTAAGTTAGGGGACATGGAATTCCTAAGACCCTTCCTTGCTCAGCACCCAGACTGCTCAGGAGGTAGCACGAGCCAAAGAACGCTTTTGTGCCTCAGTTTCTCCATTTGTAACACCAGCCTGACACGCTCAGGAGTGATTCTGCCATTGTCTGCACACTTTGAGGTATGTGTGAAAGTCCAGAGTCACCTTTCACTGCTTGATCCGGAGCTGAAGTCCGGCTGAGACCCCATCGAGCAGACACCCAAGTGAGGAGTGTCCTTTTCCTGGAAATGCTCCTTCCACGAGGGAACTGGCAGGGTTTACAGTGGCCACTCAGGTCTCCTCAAGGAGCTGCCTCTGCCCATCCCGATGGCATCTGGTAGGAGCTGACACCACTGCTTCCACACACTCCTGAGAAAGACATCTCTTTTTTTGAGACAGAGTTTCGCTCTTGTTGCCCAGGCTGGAGTACAATAGTGTGATCTCCGTTCACTGCAACCTCTGCCTCCTGGGTTCAAGCGATTCTCCTGCCTCCACCTCCTGAGTAGCTGGGATTACAGGCAAGTGCCAACACGCCCAGCTAATTCTGTATTTTTAGTAGAGACGGGGTTTTTGCATGTTGGTTTGGCTTGCCTCGAACTCCCGAACTCAGGTAATCCGCCCACCTCAGCCTCACAAAGTGCTGGGATTACAGGCATGAGCCACTGCGCCTGGCTAGAAGGACTATCTCTAAGAAATAAATGAGGGAGTTCCTTACCACTCACAACTGAAAGTGGGAACTTCACTGCTCCAGATTCCTGGATTTCAGACAAAAGAGAAGAAGGTGGGTAGGAGAAGGAGAGACAAGCGGTTGGGGCTGGCAGAAGGCAGAGGATCCCATCTGCCACTCATCCGACTAGAGAGCCCCAGCACAGGCCAGGCGTGGTGGCTCACGCCTATAATCCTAGCACTTTGGGAGGTCAAGGCGGGTAGATCATGAGGTCAGGAGTTCAAGACCAGCCTGGCCAAGATGGTGAAACCCCAGCTCTACTAAAAATACAAAAATTAGCCAGCCATAGTGACTCATGCCTGTAACCCAGCTACTCGGGAGGCTGAGGTAGGAGAATTGCTTGAACCTAGCAGGCAGAGGTTGCAGTAAGCCAAGATCGCACCATTGCACTCCAGCCTGGGCGGCAGAGTGACTCCATCTTAGAAAAAGAAAGGGGGTTGGTGGGGGGTAATTAAAAATATATATAGAAAGACAGTCCCAGCACAGGCCAGGCACAGTGGCTCATGCCTATAATCCTACCACTTTGGAGGCCAAGGCAGGCAGATCACTTGACGTCAGGAGTTCGAGACCACCCTGGCCAACATGGTGAAATTCCATCTCTACTAAAAATAGAAAAATTAGGCCAGGTGCAGTGGCTCATGCCTGTAATCCCAGCACTTTCAGAGGCCAGGGTGGGTGGATCACAACATCAGGAGTTCAAGACTAGCCTGGCCAATATGGTGAAACCCCCCATCTCTACTAAAAATACAAAAATTAGCTGGGTGTGGTGGTGTGTGCTTGTAGTCCCACCTACTTGGGAGGCTGAGGCAGAAGAATTGCTTAAACTTAGGAGACGGAGGTTGCAGTGAACCAAAATTGCACCACTGCAGTCCAGCCTGAGCAACAGAGCAAAACTCTGCCTCATACACACACAAAAACAAATTTTTAATAAAATACAAATACAAACATTAGCTGGGCATGGGGGCGTGCACCTGTAATCCCAGCTACTCAGGAGGCTGAGGCAGGAAGATCGTTTGAACCCAGGAGGTGGAGGCTTCAGTGAGCTGAGATCACACCATCGCACTCCAGCCTGGGTGACAGAGCGAGACTCAGTCTCAAAAACTAAAGAAAGAAATTACCTGCTGGGCGCAGTGGCTCACGCATGTAATCCCAGCACTTTGGGAGGCTGAGGTGGGTGGATCACCTGTCAGGAGTTCGAGACCAGACTGACCAATATGGTGAAACCCCATCTTTAAAAATAATAAATAAATAAATAAATAAATAAATAAATAAATAAAAAAGAAGGAAAATACCCTCCAGGCCACTGCTACCACCAGGCCAAGGAGTAACAGCAGCCACTGCCATGGCAGTGAGGGAAGACATAGAGAGACTCCAGGGAAGGCTGGACCATGGGGTGCAGTGACCCAGCCCCTGCCATAAGCAGAGAGGTGTGCAGAGTTAAGCACGGCAACCACAAATCCACAAAACCCAAACCCAGCTCAGCTCCTAAGCTGACACCACTGACCTGCAGGCAGCGTTTGGCATTCAGTCAGAAACTGTAAGACCCAAAAAAGAAAACAACCACCTTTAAGAGACAAAGTGGGGCCGGGCGCAGTGGCTCACACCTGTAATCCCAGCACTTTGGGAGGCCGAGGCAGGTGGATCACGAGGTCAAGAGATCAAGACCATCCTGGTCAACAAGGTGAAACCCCGTCTCTACTAAAAATACAAAAATTAGCTGGGCATGGTGGCACGTGCCTGTAGTCCCAGCTACTCGGGAGGCTGAGGCAGGAGAATTGCTTGAACCCAGAAGGCGGAGGTTGCGGTGAGCCGAGATCGTGCCATTGCACTCCAGCCTGGGTAACAAGAGCAAAACTCTGTCTCAAAAAAAAAAAAAAAAAGACAAAGTGGGCCAGGCACGGTGGCTCACGCCTGTAATCCCAGCACTTTGGGATGCTGAGCCTGGCCGGTCAACAGGTCAGGAGTTTGAGGCCAGCCAGACCAACATAGTGAAATCCCGTCTCTACTAAAAATATGAGAAGTGTGCCAGACTTGGTGGTACATGCCTGTAGTCCCAGCAACTCAGGAGACTGAGATAGGAGAATTACTTGAACCTGGGAGGCGGAGGTTGTGGTGAGCCAAGATAGTGCCACTGCACTCCAGCCTGGGCAACAGAGCTAGACTCCATCTCAAAAAAAAAAAAAAAAAAAAAAAAAGACAAAGTGGTTGAATGTGGTAGCTCATGCCTGTGATCCCAGCATGTTAGGAGGCTGAGGCAGGTGATCACTTGAGGCCAGGAGTTCAAGACCACCCTGGCCAATATGGTAAAGTCCCCATCTCTAATAAAAATACCAAAAAAATTAGCCAGGCATGGTGGCTCAAGCCTATAATCCCAGCTACTCAGGAAGTGTGGCACGAACTACTTGGGTTCACTTGAACCCAAGAAGCTGAGGCTGCAGTGAGCTGAGATAGTGCGATAGAGCAAGACCCTGTCTCAGAAAAAAAAAAAAAAAAAAAAAGACAAAGCAATTAACAGAGCCAGACTCAGAGGTCACTGAGAAATTGAAGGGCTGGGCGCGGTGGCTCACGCCTGTAATCCCAGCATTTTGGGAGGCTGAGGCTGGTGGATCACCAGGTCAAGAGATCGAGACAATCCTGGTCAACATGGTGAAACCCCGTCTCTACTAAAAATACAAAAAATTAGCTGGGCATGGTGGCGCGTGCCTGTAATCCCAGCTACTCAGGAGGCTGAGGCAGGAGAATTGCCTGAACCCAGGAGGCGGAGATTGTGGTGAGCCGAGATCGCGCCATTGCACTCCAGCCTGGGCAATAAGAGTGAAACTCCGTCTCAAAAAAATAAAAAGAGAAATTGAAACAGACTGGAAATTTAAAATAACTGTGATTAATATGTGAAGGTCTCCTCTATGAAAGGTGAACAGTGTTCACGAAGAGATGAGGAAACTCATCCGACTGTGAGAAAGAACGCAGTAACAGGTAATGTTACGCTCTTGATGGGGCAGCAGGAGGCTCAACACCGAGAAAAACAGGAATTACCCACATTGGAAAACAAAGAGAAAAAAGTTTAAGAAGGCTGGGCGAGGTGGCTCACGCCTATAATCCCAGCACTTTGGGAGGCCGAGGCAAGTGGATCACGAGCACGAGGTCAAGAGATCGAGACCATCCTGGTCAACAAGGTGAAACCCCATCTCTACTAAAAATACAAAAATTAGCTGGGCATGGTGGTGTGCGCCTGTAGTCCCGGCTACTTGGGAGGCTGAGGTGAAAGGATCACTTGAGCCCAGGAGGTTGGGGCTGCAGTAAATCACAATCATGCCACTGCACTCCAGCCTCATTGACACAGTGAGAAGCTGTCTCCAAAAGAAAAGTGGGAATAGCCGGGCACAGTGGTTCACACCTGTAATGCCAGCACTTTGGGAGGCTGAGGTGGATGGAAACACCTGAGTTCATGAGTTCGAGACCACCCTGGCCAACATGGCGAAACCCCATCTCTACTAAAACTACAGAAATTATCTGCACATTGTTGCCAGGTTTTTGGGGTGCAGGGGAGTGCTTAGCTCCCCCAAGAAGACGTTTTTGCAGGCTCTTGGTCTCTGACTCACCCAAGAATGGAAGAGGGAACCACGCCAGGCACAGTATGCTTGTAAATACCAGACCCCAAAAAGTTATTGTAGAAAGTGATTTATTTACACAGAGAGAAAAAGGAGGAGAGAAAGAAAAGCTGCTCTCACACTGAGTGAGAAGGGTTCCCAGAGGGGTAAAACCAGAGAAGGAAAGCTCCTCTCACGCTGAGAGAATCCAGAAAGAGGGAATCCAGGAGAGGAAAGCAGCTTCCACGAAGGGAGTGTGGAAGGGGGCCCAAGTATGGAACCCAAAGGGGTGTGGAAGAAGGGGACTTTTAACCTGGAAGGAATTCCCACCTTCTCCAAGCCCCCTGGCCAATGAAAAGAGTTCCTTTAAACTTCCGCTGGAGTGATTGACCTTTGGTTCTTCCCCCCCCCCCCCCCGCACGAAAATTAAAACAGAAACCCTTAAATATCCCGGATGGAGAGGCATGGGAGTGGGGCCTGGTGCTGGGAAGTTCTTGCCCTTTAAACTACGCCCCCTTGCGGACCCAGAAAGAAAACACATTCCCTCAGCATGGTGGCAGGCACCTGTAATCCCAGGTACTCAGGAGGCTGAGGCAGGAGAACCGCTCAACCCGGGAGGCGGAGGTTGCAGTGAGCCAGGATCGTCCCACTGCCTGGGTGACACGGAGTGAGACCCTGTCTCAAAAAACGGAGAGGGGGGGAGGGGGAAGGGGGAGGGGGAGAGGGAGGGGAGGGGGAGGGGGATTACAGCCAAATTCTGAGAAACCATGCAAACAGAAGACAACAGACCAGCGTAATTGAAGTTTGGGAAAACACTGTTAGCCTAGATTTCTTTCTTTTTTTTTTTTTTTTGAGACGGAGTTTTGCTCCTGTTACCCAGGCTGGAGTGCAATGGCGCGATCTCGGCTCATCGCAACCTCCGCCTCCTGGGTTCAGGCAATTCTCCTGCCTCAGCCTCCTGAGTAGCTGGGATTACAGGCACGCACCACCGTGCCCAGCTAATTTTTTGTATTTTTAGTAGAGACGGGTTCACCATGTTGACCAGGATGGTCTCGATCTCTTGACCTTGTGTTCCACCCGCCTCGGCCTCCCAAAGTGCTGGGATGACAGGCGTGAGCTACCGCGCCCGGCCAACCACTCTGGTTTCTAAAACAGAAACAAATTCAACACGTGTAAATGACTCTGACTGCCCTCTATGGGAAGTAGACAGTGCCTTCAGTATTCCTCAACTCCTGACTGGGAATCACGGGGTGATTGTCTCCCTGCGCTGTACCACTCAGGTCCTGCTACCTGACCCGGGCTGCCTGCTGTCCAGGGCTTCCTCTGTCTCCGCTCCGGGACCTCCCTGCGGCCACGCGTCCCACCCCATGCTCTGGAACCTTTGCAGTGTCCAGGCTCAGCCATGCTCTACCTCCGTGTCTTCTAGGTTGCCAGCCTGGAAACCTGGGGCCGGAACCCTTCCCTTGGAGCTGTCCCAGGTTTTCTTTCAGAGATCAAGCCCAGTCTGGCTCGATCAGGCACCCTTGGGATTCACCGCCTTTATAGTTACCCTAAAATAAACTTAAAGCACAAAACCTGGGCCTCTCAAATGTCTGCTTTTCCTTCTGGGCCCCTGAGCTCTGGCCCTGCCTGGCTGCACAGATTGTGACAAAGAGTGTATTCAGGGGCCTTGGGGGTGGAGGAAACCTGGCTGCTCCCCCTGCACTGCTTGAACAGAATCCCTCAGGAGGAGCTGACCTTCTTTTTGAGTCTGAAATGGAATTAGTGAGGCATGGTCCAAAGGATCCTCTGCACTCCACACGCCACAGGTGAGGTGACTCTGCCTGCGTCCAGATGGTGGAGGAGGCCTTTGACCTGAGCTTTGCTTCCTGCCTGACTTGCTCTGACTTTTGTCCCAAGGCACTTAGGGTTCCTGCTGTGCCATCGTGGACCCTGGAGCCCTGCACGCCTCTCCTGAAAAGAAAAACCCCAGGATTGTCCGTGCAATTATAGCCCACAGAATACTTGGGGACCCAGCACCCACTTACTTTCTCAGCCTCCAGGAACCCAAAGTTCAGATCTTCTAGGCTCTGCGTCTGAAAAGTTGCTCAGAGATATAATCCAGAGGGTGTTTTCATCCGTGGCCAACTGCACTCACCAGCCACACAGCCCCTCTGATTGCACTGCCATGGTATGGAGGAGGTTTACGGTCCCTCAAAGGGCTTCCTCTGGTAGTTTTCAAAGCACCAAATAAAGCATCGGAAAAAAGCTAACGTAACCAGTGGCTTCCTGATTCACGTCAGCACCTGGGGCCCTTCCCGACCTGCTGTGCTGGTCTCCGTTTCTTGCCTGCCATAAGAACAGAGGGACAGGCACCTACCTGGGTTTACACTGCTCTTTCCCCAGGTGTAAGAAATCAGTGCTGGTAGATTTGCGTGAATGAGCAGGTTGTACCATAAGATAAACATTTTGGGGACGTTGCTGCTAATGTGATGCTTTGAAGAAGTGAGGATCTAATCCCGAGCCCTACTGTGTTAATCATCACACTGAAGTCTCTGCTCCACCCCCAAGCAGAGCAGCCCAGTGACTGATCATTTCCCTCTCCCAGGATTTCCTCATCTTCGAGCAATGAAGGAGCATGTTTTTGTTTTTGTTTTGAGATGGAGTTTCGCTCTTGTTGCCTAGACTGGAGTGCAATAGCACGATCTCGGCTCACCACAATCTCCACCTCCTGGGTTCAGATTCTTGTGCCTCAGCCTCCTGAGTAGCTGGGACTACAGAAATGCGCCTGGATAACTTTGTATTTTTAGTAGAGACAGGGTTTCACCATGTTGGTCAGGCTGGTCTCGAACTCCCAACCTCAGGTGTACCTCCTGCCTCGGCCTCCCAAAGTGCTAGGGTTACAGGTGTGAGCCACCGTGCACAGCAGGTGCATGTTCTTAGGAGTAGACAATCTGTAACTGTAAAAACAGCCTTGGTCTAAAGCAAGCTTGTCCAACTACAGCCTGTGGGCTGCATGTGGTCCAGGACAGGTTTGAATGCAGCCTAGCACAAATTCTCAAATTTTCTTAAAACTTGTGAGAGTTATGCACGGAATTACTGTTAGTATAGTGTGTGTATATATATATATATATTTTTTTTTTTTTAAGATGGAGTTTTGCTCTTGTTACCCAGGCTTGAGTGCAATGGCGCAATCTCGGCTCACCGCAACCTCTGCCTCCTGGGTTCAGGCAATTCTCCTGCCTCAGCCTCCTGAGTAGCTGGGACTACAGGCACGCGCCACCATGCCCAGCTAATTTTTGTATTTTTAGTAGAGATGGGGTTTCACCTTGTTGACCAGGATGGTCTCGATCTCTTGACCTCATGCTCATGATCCACTTGCCTCAGCCTCCCAAAGTGCTGGGATTATAGGCAAGAGCCACCGCGCCCGGCTTTTTTTTTTTTTAAGAAGAGACAGGGTTGGCCAGGATGGTCTTGATCTCTTGACCTCGTGATCCACTCACCTCAGCCTCCCAAAGTGCTGGGATTACAGGTATGAGCCACCATGCCCAGCCAATTGAGTCCCTTTTTAAACAGCTGGAAATACAATGTTTTGTATCTTTTTTTTTTTTTTTTTGAGATGAAGCTTGCTCGGTCATCAGACTGGAGTGCAGTGGTGCGATCTCAGCTCACTGCAACCTCTGACTCCCGGGTTCAAGAGATTCTCCTGCCTCAGCCTCCTGAGTAGCTGGGACTACAGGCAAGCGCCATGTGCCTGGCCTTGCCTACTCCCTGACTGCAAGAGGAAATGGGCATCTTCCCTCGGACTCGAGTGACTAATGGGAAGGACTCATCACTGTGTGAGGGGCGACACCAGCCAGATGGGAACCCAGCTACCTCAAGAGCCAGAGTCATGGGGCAGTTTGATCAGTGGTCTCTCCCTATGATCTTGCAGAGAATGTTCTCACTACTGGGTTGGAAGTGACTCTCAGGGCCCCTGTCTATGAGGCTGAAAGCCCCGTGCTGCCTTACTTCACGGCTGCCTTACGGCCTGTTGGGCTAACTTCTCACCTTAGGCCCATTTCTAAGTCTCATCTGGTACTTTTTGGGGGAATGTGTGTAAATGCCCTAAGGGAAGAAAACACAGTTTCTATGAGCATCAAGAAAACAGACACTTCTCCTTCCCCAGTTCGGTCACAGCTTCGGGAGCAAACCCTCACGTAGCCAGAAATAAGTCAATGTAACCTAACTTTTAAATTTTGTTAGTAAAGGCCAGGCACGGTGGCTCACACCTGTAACCCCAGCACTTTGGGAGGCCAAGGCAGGCGGATCACGAGGTCAGGAGATTGAGACCATCCTGGCCAACATGGTGAAACCCCATCTCTGCTAAAAATACAAAAAGTAGCTCAGTGTGGGGGCAGGTGCCAGCAGTCCCAGCTATTTGGGAGGCTGAGGCAGGAGAATTGCTTGAACTAGGGAGGCAGAGGTTGCAGTGAGCTGAGATTGTGCCATTGTACTCCAGCCTGGGTGACAGAGGGAGACTCTGTCTCAAAACAAAATAAATTTTTTTTTAGTAAAACCTCAGTGTTTCATAGGGATCCCAGATAGGATGATTACTGCCAGTTTAGAAAAGGTCACTGTATCCCACTCAGGTGACCTCAAGGATCACTGTTCAGCCAGGTGAGTCAGCACCAGGTCCTTGCCAGGATGCAGCAGTGGCTGGAGGACTCAGCTCACAAATGACATCCTAAAACCTTGTGGTCACTAAGGGACATGTGAGGCCCTTTGAGGAAGAGAGAAGGTCCCTGCTGTCCCCCAGCCAGCTTTCCACTAGGAAAGCAAAGCCCCCCGGCAGTGTTGCACTGTGGCAATGCTGAGGCTGCGGCTCCAATGCATGCTGGGGGAGTGGTGGGCCAGGCCCGGTGAGAGCAAGGTCCCCCAGCTTGACTTCTGACCAGGGGTGGAGAGACCTACTCAGTGGGGTGTTGCAAAGGGACGCCTTCATTCTCATGGATCCTCGAGGGAGAAACCACCCTGTGCGGGCCCACGGGATCAGCTCACGCGTCGTCAGCAGAGAACAGTTCCCCATCCTGACACATCTGGCATTGTGTGGGCCAGGGACTCTCCTTCCCACAAGCGTAGAGACTGCTGCTCCTGCATAAATGCGATGCCTCGTGGAAAGTTTTCTGCCGTTGCTCTTCTGAGGCGGAACTTGAAATTCCTGACTCATCCTTTGTCGGTAAGCATCCTGGGGGTGGCAGGGGCAGGTCAGGAGGGGAGATTCGCTTGACAGCTAGGTTTGCCGCTCACTGTATTCAGGGCACAGCCCTCTGCCCCCACCCGGCTCAGCTCGTTTTCCTTCTGCAAAGCCCCAGGGCTCCTGTTAGTCTTTATGCATGCATTTACTAGACACAGGGTCTCATTGTCACTCAGGCTGGAGTGCAATGGTGAAATCACAGCTCACTGCAGCCTCCACCTCCCAGGCTCAAGTGGTCCTCCTGACTTAGCCTCCAAAGTAGCTGGGACTACAGGCACACACCATCACACCCAGCTAATTTTTTAAAAGTTTTGGCCGGGTGAGGTGGCTCATGCGTGTAATCCCAGCACTTTGGGAGGCCGAGGCAGGCGGATCATGAGGTCAGGAGATTAAGACCATCCTGGCCAATATAGTGAAACCCCGTCTCTACTAAAAATACAAAAAAATTAGCTGAGCGTGGTGGTACACACCTGTAGTCCCAGCTATTCAGGAGGCTGAGGCAGGAGAATCACTTGAACCCAGGAGGTAGAGATTGCAGTGAGCCAAGATTGTGCCACTGCACTTCAACCTGAGTGACAGAACGAGTCTCTGTCTCAAAAAAAAAAAAAAAGTTTTGTAGACATAGGGGTCTCGTGTTGCTAAGGCTGGTCTCAATCTCTTGGGTTCAAGCCATCTGCCTGCCTTGGCCACCCAGAGTACTGGGATTACAGGCATGAGCCACCATGCCCAGCCCACTCCTGTTAGTTTTGGTTGTGTGTTTTAGCTTGGGGAACCAAAGAAAGATGTGAAAGTTGCCCACTATTTTTTTTTTTTTTTGAGACGGAGTTTTGCTCTTGTTGCCCAGGCTGGAGTGCAATGGTGAGATCTCGGCTCACTGCAACCTCCGCCTCCTGGGTTCAGGCAATTCTCCTGCCTCAGCCTCCTGAGTAGCTGGGATTACAGGCACGCGCCACCGTGCCCAGCTAATTTTTTGTATTTTTTTAGTAGAGACGGGGTTTCACCATGTTGGCCAGGATGGTCTTGATCTCTTGACCTCATGATCCGCCTGCCTTGGCCTCCCAAAGTGCTGGGATTATAGGCGTGAGCCACCGCACCCGGCCAAAAGTTGCCCACTATTGATGATAAAAACTTTAGTCACATTTCCTCATCATCAAACTCATTTCTGCTTATAGATTAAAAAAGCAGCTGGAGCAGGCACGGACGTTCATGCTTCTCGTTCCAGCACTTTGGGAGACCAAGGTGGGCGGATTGCTTGAGCCCAGTAGTTCAAGACCAGCCTGGGCAACAGGATGAGATGCCACCTCTACCACAAATAGAAAAAATCAGCTGGGCATACTTGTTCATGCCTCTAGTCCCATCTACTCAGGAAGTTGAGTTGGGAGGGTCTCTTGAGCCCGGGAATTTGAGGTTATAGTGAGTGAAGAGTGTATAATTGCACTTCAGCCTGTGTGAAAAAAAGAAAAAAAATGACTGTGGAATTTCTTTTTTGGGATGGGATCTCACTCTGTTGTCCAGGAGGGTCTAGAACTCCTGAGTAACCAGGGAACTTTAAATGTCCCAAGTCTCGCCTCAGGCCTGCAACAGAATCTCCAGCCCTGGAGCCCAGGAATCTGCATTTCATGCTGCCTGGGTGGTACCGGCAGCAGCCAGGCTTGGGGTCCGCAGCGTTATTGCCGTTTCTGCCTCAGCTGCGTGTTCTCGCCCAGTTACTCAGATCCGGCACAGCTATGGCTGAAGGGGCCTGGGGGTGAGCCCCTACCGAGCTCGCTGTGCGCCCCTCGGGCCACCATCCAGCCTCCCGGAGGGACGCGGCCTGAAGACACAGCCACCCCAAATGGGGTGCGGACCATCACTGGCCAACCGTGTGTTTTTCCCGGGCATCCTGGAGACACACTGCAGACACATTCCCTGCTGGGCAGAGGCATTTATTAAAAGCGCTTCGTACCTGAAGGCGGATGCGGGGAGTCGCCCTCACACCGGCCACCCTGCGGCAACCCCCGGAGGTCACCTTGCCCGGGGCTCGGGGAGGCCACTGCGGGCTTTGTCTGCTCAGCTCACCCGAGCCTGGCGCGCGCGTGCCGGGGGCGGTGGCGCACGCTCCTCCTGGCTGCCTCCGGCGTTCCCAGAGGCAAACCCCCAAGCCCCGGCGGTCACCGCAGTGTCCCCGGCTGGACGCCGGCCGGAGCTTGCGTGGGAGCCGGACGTCTGGGTCTGCGGGGAGCGCCGGGGGTGTCACTGCGGGCACAGGGCCCGGCCCATGTCGGCAGCCCCCCACCCCTCGCCCTGGTCCAGCCTAGCGCCCCGGCCTCGGCCCTGCGCCCCCGCGCCCCGACACCCTACACCTGCCCCGCACCCCTCCTCCTCCGAGCCCCTCCCGAGCCCCGGCTGCCCCCCACCCCGAGCCCCGGCCCGCCCCGCTCCGAGCCCCTGCCCCACCGGGTCCCTTCTCGGCGCCCCTCCCCCTCCGGACCCCACCCCCGTCTGGCCCCTCCCCCTCCTCTCCGGGCCCCTCCCCCGCCGGGCCCCTCCCCCGCGCCCCTCCTCCCCGCCCCGCCCACACCCCCGCCCGGGCGCCGCCCCGCCCCCCACCTGCGGCGCTGGCGCGGGGCGGGGCGGCCGGGCTGACCCTGCGCGGCGTTAGGCGCGGCTGCATGGACGCGGGCCGGGCGCGCGAGCGGCGATGACGGCCCCGCCATGGCCCGGGCCAGCAGCTGCGGCGGCGACGCGGCGGGCTCGGGGCGGACGGAGCCGTGGGAGCTGTCCCTGGAGGAGGTGCTGAAGGCCTACGAGCAGCCGCTCAACGAGGAGCAGGCGTGGGCCGTGTGCTTCCAGGGCTGCCGCGGGCTGCGGGGCGCGCCGGGCCGACGCCTGCGGGACACCGGGGACCTCCTGCTGCGCGGAGACGGCTCGGTCGGGGCGCGGGAGCCCGAAGCCGCGGGTGAGGCCGGGGGCGGGGCCGGGGCCGGGGCCGGGGCGGGCGGCGAGGGCCGAGGTCTGGGGTGTCGGTCCCGGCCCCGGGGGGGTTGTCCCGGCAGAGCGCTGCGACCGTTTCTGGAGCGGGGACCCCCCTTTCCTCCCTCCCTGCCCACCTCCTTCCTCTCCCTCCTCGGCACGGGACGTTGCGCTCCCGGAAGCCCCACACATGGACGCCTCTCCCCGCGCGGGGCGGGCTCCTCCGGGACAGAGCCCGGGAGCTGGGCCCGGCGTCTCGGGGGGCCGGGAGCTCTGCCGCTGCTGAGGCGAGTTCTCCCGCCAGGGGCCGCCTCCTCCCCGGCCTTCGGCAGGAAAGGAGACAGAAGCGTCCCCTCCGGGCACTTTACCCCGGTGGGAGGTGGGGCTGCGCCTCTCACTTGGCGTTTGCACTGACATCACATTCCTGGGTTTAATTGGGAGAGCACAGGGTGTGTAAAATTGCGGGTGTGTGTGTAAAATTGTGGGGGGTGTTTAAGATTGCGGGGTGGGTGTAAAATTGTGGGTGTGTGAGTAAAATTGCGGGGGGGGTGCGTGTAAAATTGCGGGGACAGCCTGCTTGCTGTTTCTGTACTTAACCATCAACTAGAACCAACAATTAAGCCCTAGTAAGATGCTTGAAGTTAGTGAGATGGTGAGCTTAAGTTCTTATTTTACCCGTTACCAATAAAAATGAAAATAAAACTGCTTTCTTCCCTGGAGAGCTGGAGAGCTGGCTTGGAGCACAGGATATCACCCCAAATGCTGGTACCCTGCTGGGGGGGCAGAGCGGGACTCTTTCTAGGCCTGACAGCTGTGGGTTTGCATGAGCGGCCTTTGTGGAGGACCAGGAATGGCCAGGGCAAGGCCAGACAGAAGCCACTGACACAGCCCCGGAGGGTGGGGGCCGCTGTGCCCACCCAAGGGCCTTCCCTGTTCCTTCACCAGGTTCTGCTCATCCCGGACTCCGTCGCAGCTGCCTCCACCCTCCTGCCATTTGCTGGATATCCCTCACAGGTGACAGCAAGAGCAGGCCTTGATGGTGTTCCTCCCGCTGGGGAAATGAGCAGCTGAGGCTCGCACAGGCACCCAGACAGTAGCAGCGTTTGGGCTCAGTGTGGCGCCCATCAGGGCTGTGCCCAGGGCCGCCTCTCGTGTGCCTGGCTGGACAGTACCAGCGGGCTGGGGGGCTGCGTGTTCACAGAGCCTCTGTGAGCTGGTGCCTGGGCTCCACCCCATCCCTGGAGGTCAGTGCAGAGCAGGAGAGGGCCAAAGGCAGCCTAGTCCGTCTGACCCTCTGACTGTAAAGATGGGGAAACCGAGGCACAGAGTGATTAAATAGTTTGCCACTGGTTAGGACTGAGGGCTCCTGGTTTGTCCCTGAACCGTGAGGGAGCCCAGCCGCCTGCTTCCTGTCGGTGCTATGCAAGGCGTCTTCACAGCAGTGATCTCATTCTCTCCACTGCCATCCCCTGGGTGGTGTGACCCCTTCCCGGTCCTCACAGTCCTGGAGGACTGTGAGGCAGCAGTTCCTGGCTGGGGTTCAAAGTGCAGGCAGAGCCCTGTGTTGACCTTAGTGGGTGGTAGCCATCTCTGGTCCAATTCATTTTTTATTTGATACGATCTTTGGTTTCTGTTCATAACCTTGTCTCATAAAGGTGAATGAGGTTTATGACTTGCTATCTCTTTAGGGTTTAAGAAAAATCTATTATTACCCTGAACTTCCTCTGCCGTCCTGGTGCTTCTGTGAGTCAGCTGAGACTTCAGGCCAGATGTCTCCTCAAAGGTGGCCAATCCGGCCTTTCTCTGGGACTTAAATGATAAGTAGGTACACTAAAAGGTGCATAGTTATTTCTCCCTGTAAATATAATAGGAAAACGTCCACATCTCACTTGCCAGCGCTTTAGTCTCGGTTTTTTACTCCAGTTGAATCTCTCCACCTGTAACCTCGGACCTTCTGTACCTGTCCTTTTACACAAACTGAATATGGGCAGTCGATGTGTAAAACAACTTTGAAAAAAAAAACCAACAATAGGGGTCAGGCGCGGTGGCTCACACCTGTAATCCCAGCACTTTTGGAGGCCAAGGCAGGCAGATCATGAGGTCAGGAGTTCAAGACCATCCTGGCTAATATGGTGAAACCCCATCTCTACTAAAAATATAAAAAAATTAAAAGAAAAAATTAGCTGGGTGTGGTGGTGCGTGCCTGTAGTCCCAACTGCTTGGGAGGCTGAGGCAGGAGAATTGCTTGAACCCAGGTGGCAGAGATTGCAATGGGCTGAGATCGTGCCATTGCACTATAGCCTGGGTGACAGTGAGAGACTCTGTCTCAAAAAAAAAAAACACAACAAATACTAAACCGTATTTGGAAGGATGAATAATATCATCTCAGCACACAAGTTGTAATACTTCTCATTTCCAAGGTAATATTAGAAAAAAAAAATGACTAGAACAAACTTGCTAATCTTTACTCTGAAGACCTCATGACTGCTTGGAAGCTTTTTTTTTTTTTTTTTTTTTTTTTTTTTTGAGACGGAGTTTGGCTCTTGTTACCCAGGCTGGAGTGCAATGGCGCGATCTCGGCTCACCACAACCTCTGCCTCCTGGTTCAGGCAATTCTCCTGCCTCAGCCTCCCGAGTAGCTGGGATTACAGGTGCGCACCACCATGCCCAGCTAATTTTTTGTATTTTTTAGTAGAGACGGGGTTTCACCATGTTGACCAGGATGGTCTCGATCTCTTGACCTTGTGATCCACCCGTCTCGGCCTCCCAAAGTGCTGGGATTACAGGCTTGAGCCACCGCGCCCGGCCTTTTTTTTTTTTTTGAGATGGAGTTTCACACTGTTGCCTGGGCTTGAGTGCAGTGGTGCAACCTCTACTTCCTGGGTTCAAGCGATTCTCCTGCCTCAGCCTCCCCAGGGACTGGGACTACAGGTGCACGCCACCACACCTGGCTAATTTTTGTGTTTTTAGTAGAGATGAGGTTTCACCATGTTGGCCAGGATGATCTTGATCTCTTGACCTCGTGATCCACCTGCCTCAGCCTCCCAAAGTGCTGGGATTACGGGCATGAGCCACTGTGCCTGGCATAATTTTCGTATTTTTAGTAGAGACGGGGTTTTGCCATTATGTTGGCCAGGCTGGTCTCAAACTCCTGACCTCGTGAGCCACCCACCTTGGACTTTCAAAGTGCTGGGATTACAGGCACCTGGCCCCATGTGAAGTTATTTTAAGAGGCCATTATTAAAACCTCATGATGGAGGGTTACTTTGTAAAAATCTAGGCAGGAGGCCGGGTGCGGTGGCTCAAGCCTATAATCCCAGCACTTTGGGAGGCTGAGGCGGGTGGATCACGAGGTCAAGAGATCGAGACCATCCTGGTCAACATGGTGAAACCCTGTCTTTACTAAATATACAAAAAATTATCTGGGCATGGTGGTGCATGCCTATAGTCCCAGCTACTCGGGAGGCTGAGGCAGGAGAATTGCTTGAACTCGGGAGCGGAGGTTGTGGTGAGCCGAGATCATGCCATCGCACTCCAGCCTGGGTAACAAGAGCGAAACTCTGTCTCAAAAAAAAAAAAAAAAAATCTAGGCGGGAAATTCTGTCGGGATTCACTGCTGTGTGGGAAGTTGTTCCCTGAGTCAAGGCCGATTTCTCTTTCTTTTTTTATTAGTTTGTACTTTTTTCTTTTCCAGCAGTCCAGAGGGAAAAGATCTCTTGTTTGTTGAGACAGTCTCCCTCTGTCGCCAAGCTGGAGTGCAGTGGTGAGATGTCTGCTCATGGCAACTTCCGCCTTCTGGGTTCAAGCGATTCTCCTGCCTCAGCCTCCCCAGTAGCTGGGACTACAGGTGCGCGCCACCACACCTGGGTAATTTTTGTATTTTTAGTAGAGATGGGGTTTCACCATGTTGGCCAGGCTGGTCTTGAACCCCTGACCTCAGGTGATCCTCGTGCCTCAGCCTCCCAAAATATTGGGATTACAGGCGTGAGCCACCGCACCACTGTACCCCGCTGGCTGATTACTCACATACGCCTGGGATTCAGTGCTGATGGGTGTCTGTGTGATTCATATGTGAGGCGGGCGGGTGGGACGGTCCTTCCTTCCGTCACCTTCTGGCTTCTTCACCTTGCTCAGCTGGTTTACATGTCACTGTATTTTTTTTTAATGTTTTTTCTTGTCAACTTTGGATGCTACCATTTTTCACAGGCAGGCCTCACCCGTTACGCTAGAATGCCCCACAGTGCTGGTCCTCCAGGTGTCCTCTCCCTTCCTCCTGCTCCTGCCCCTTCTGCCTGGCTCTCAGGCCATCTACCCCTGAGGCACCCCTAGAGCACTGGCTCTGGCATCGTGCAGCTTGGTGGCCCCACCGTGCTCTCAGATGGATGAACAGGAAGCCTTCCCAATCCATTTCATCTCATCTAGGCAGCACTGGGCACCGTGTCCGTTTTCGGAGCTCTGTAGGGTATGAAGCTCCTTCCTCCTCTGCCTCCCTCTCTGTCCCACACTGCGCTGATGAGCAAGCCCTGGCTTCTCACCCGCATTCCTCCTCCTCAAGTTGGAGTGATGGCAGCACATGTGGGCTGAGGGGAGAGGGGAATGTGGGCCCAGGAAGCAGTACACAGTGAGACATCGCGGGCACTGCCTGTGTGAAGGGGGATCCTTTTCACCCGCAGAAGCCCATTTGCATGTCTGTGTGCTGGAGTCCACCTTTGCTGAGGGCACCATGTACGTCCTCCACCCTCCAGCCTGCAACCAGCCCTCTTGTTCTGCCCCTGGAGCTGGGCTGGCTGGACCTCCTCAGTGTCTAGGACTGTCTGGTTAGCTTGCCTTTATTTTGAAATAGCTCTCTGCAGATGTGTGCAGGTGAGCGTTTCATAGTTTTCTGGAAATGGTGTCTGTAGTTGTGCTGGAGAAAAGCAAGAACAGATTGGAAAGATGGAAATTCTGCTTCCAGAGGAGAGAATATTTTCCTCCTCCTGAGAAGGAAAATCTTTCTGCCTCCTGGGTTCAAGAGATTCTCCTGCCTCAGCCTCCCAACTAGCTGGGACTGCAGGTGCGTGCCACCACACCCGGCTAATTTTTGTATTTTTAGTAGAGATGAGGTTCTACCATGTTGGTCAGGATGATCTCAATCTCTTGACCTTGTGATCTGCCCGCCTCAGCCTCCCAAAGTGCTGGGATTACAGGCGTGAGCTTGTGTGCCTGGCTTGATTTTTGTATTTTTAGTAGAGACGGGGTTTTGCCATGTTGGCCAGGATGGTCTCAAACTCCTGACCTCGTGATCTGCCCACCTCAGCCTCCCAAAGTGTTGGGATTACGGGCATGAGCCACCATGCCCGGCTAGGCTCTGCTTGTGTTGTACCCTGGGAGGGGCACTCAGGCACACACTCATCAGTGTGGAGATGAGGCCAGGTGCTCTGACAGGTGGGTACCTTGTTTCAGCATCCAGGGCAAAGCCCCTGCTGAGGGGCGTTGGCAGGGCAGGGCTGAGCTGTGCCCCTCTATCGTCTCGTTTGCGCCTCTGATGGGAAAGGTACTGTTTTGATTCCCGTTTTACAAACGAGAAAACTGAAACTCACAAAGGGGAAGCAACCACCCAGGCCATGTGGGGTGGCTCAGCTCAGGCCCCTTGGCTTGCTGGGCTTGAGAAGTTGCACCTTCGTGCCTCCCTCTCAGCCTCCTCCTCTGTGACACGGGAGTGACATAGCCTCTGTGCTGGCGTCAACATCTGTGTGGCCCTGGGGCAAGCCCAGCTCCGGAGCACTGGCTTTGGGGCAGCGCGGGACCCTGTGCCTCTGTGCGCCTCTCCGGAGCTGCCTCGGGGAGCAGCACATGTGGGTTCGGGTCGTGAATCTCACCCTGAATCGCGGTTCCAGTGGGTGGAACAGGAGCAGTTCTGTAAAGTGCATGAGGGATAGGGGGAAGGACAGGGGGCTCTGGGCACTCCTCTGGACAGATTTCTCAGTGATGTCGAATGACCTCCATCCCTGAGGGCTCCTATGTAGAAAGTGGGAGGGAGGCTGGCCGCTGTGTGTGGCGATGCCAGCCCTGGGAGGGGCACTGTGTGGGTGCAGGGTGAGCTGGGTGTGTCTGTGTTTGAGCTGGCCTTTGTTTGTAGATAGCATTCCCAATTTAGTCTCACCTCTGAGCAAGGATTACCTCACAGGAAGGCAGTCCTTCAGCGAGCATGTTTTCTTTTTTTTTTTTTTTTTTTTTGAGATGGAGTTTCGCTCTTGTTACCCAGGCTGGAGTGCAATGGCGCGATCTCGGCTCACCACAACCTCCACCTCCTGGGTTCAGGCAATTCTGCCTCAGCCTCCTGAGTAGCTGGGATTACAGGCACGGTCCACCATGCCCAGCTAATTTTTTGTATTTTTGGTAGAGACAAGGTTTCACCATGTTGACCAGGATGGTCTCCATCTCTTGACCTCGTGATCCACCCGCCTCGGCCTCCCAAAGTGCTGGGATTACAGGCTTGAGCCACTGCGCCCGGCTGAGCGTGTTTTCTTTATGCAGACATCCTTGAAACTGCCCGGCCTGCGTGGCATCGATAAGCATAGCCTGTGTGACTGTGCATGGGAGCCCCGGTCTGACCAGTCGTTGCAAGTTCCGCCTGTGCTTTTCGGGGAAGCCTTGGGGTCACCGTGCTGCCACTGAGGTTCGGTTAATGGTGGGGATGTGGCCCGTCCTCACTGCCACCCTGCAGTCCTCCTACACCGACGTGCTGCCACCGTGATGCCACAGAGAATAGTTTTTCTGCCCCAGATAGGAAAGACTCTGCTATGACTTTCTCATTCAGCGCCGCGGTATTGGACTGGTGGGGAGAGCCGGCTCCCACAGTTTGTAGGGACTGGTTGGTCTGGTCCTGGGATGTGGCCCGTTTAAGCAGATATGCCAGTGGGTCTTAGCGCAGGAAGTCAGGGTTTCAGCTCCGATCTTTCACTGTAACTGCTCAGAGGGCCTTGGGCTCCAGTTGAGGTTGAGGCCGTGTTGAGGAGGAAGGCAGCCTGGAAACCCAGCTGGTAATGAGGGGAAGCCCGGGACAGCTGGAAGCAGGCCCAGCCTGGCCTCGCTGCTCTCTCCTCCTCATTCCAAAGGCCCCTTCATTCCGGTGCCTGTGTCTCTCTGGGACTGGGGAACAGGCGGGGTGTGTGGGGATAGTTTAAAAGGAGTGTATGGGTTTCCTGTCTCTGGCAAAAGTACTATGACCAACTTGCTGGCTCACAACATTAAAACAGCATACGGGAGCTGGCCGCAATGGCTCGCGCCGTAATCCCAGCACTTTGGGAGGCTGAAGAGGGCAGATCACCTGAGGTTGGGAGTTCGAAACCAACCTGACCAACATGGAGAAACACCATTTCTATTAAAAATACAAAATTACTGGGCGGCCGGGCGCAGTGGCTCACGCCTGTAATCCCAGCACTTTGGGAGGCTGAAGTGGGCAGATCACCTGAGGTTGGGAGTTCGAAACCAACCTGACCAACATGGAGAAACACCATTTCTATTAAAAATACAAAATTACTGGGCGGCCGGGCGCGGTGGCTCACGCCTGTAATCCCAGCACTTTGGGAGGCTGAAGCGGGCGGATCACGAGGTCAGGAGATCGAAACCATCCTGGCCAAAACAGTGAAACCCCGTCTCTACTAAAATACAAAAAAATTAGCTGGGTGTGGTGGCACGCACCTATAGTCTCAGCCCCTCAGGAGGCTGAGGCAGGAGAATTGCTTGAATCCGGGGGCAGGAGGTTGTAGTGCGTTGAGATTGCGCCACCGCACTCCAGTCTGGGCGACAGGGCGAGACTCCATTTCAAAAACAAGCAAAGCAAAACAAAACTGTAGGTTATTCTCTTACAGTTTAAGAGGTCAGGGCCGGGCGCGGTGGCTCACGCCTATAATCCCAACACTTTGGGAGGCCAAGAGGTGGGTGGATCATGAGGTCAAGAGATCGAGACCATCCTGGTCAACATGGTGAAACCCTTTCTCTTCTAAAAATATAAAAATTAGCTGGGCGTGGTGGTGCACACCTGTAATCCCAGCTACTTAGGAGGCTGAGGCAGGGGAATCGCTTGAATCTCTAAGGCAGAGGTTGTAGTGAGCAGAGATTGTGTCATTGCACTCCAGCCTGGGCAATAAGAGTGAAACTCTGTCTTTTTTTTTTTTGAGACGGAGTTTCGCCCTTGTTACCCAGGCTGGAGTGCAATGGCGCGATCTCGGCTCACCGCAGCCTCTGCCTCCTGGGTTCAGGCAATTCTGCCTCAGCCTCCTGAGTAGCTGGGATTACAGGGCGCACCACCATGCCCAGCTAATTTTTTGTGTTTTTAGTAGAGATGGGGTTTCACCATGTTGACCAGGATGGTCTCGATCTCTTGACCTTGTGATCCACCCGCCTCGGCCTCCCAAAGTGCTGAGATTGATTACAGGCGTGACCATCGCACCCAGCCTCGAAACTCCGTCTTAAAAAAAAAATTCCCCCACCCTGGATTCTGGTTCCGTTGGTCTTTGCAGGGCCGTGGAATCTGTGTTTGCAAAGCTGCCAGTGCCTGGTTTATCTCATGGGTTCTGTAGTTGCAGGTTCTCTTCTTGGAGCAGGCTCCAGGCTCCGGTGGTGGCCTTTTAAAGCCAGACCTGAGTTCCACCCAGAGCATCTGAATCTGACCTTCTGAGGCCAGCCTGAGAAGGTATCGAGTTCCCTGGTCTGCGGAGCTCAGGAATGCGGCGCTTCGCCTTCAGGGGACTGGGAAGGTGCTGAGGGGAAGAGTTGAGGTCTCAGTGTCGGCCCCGGAGCTGAGGCTAGCCCAGGGTGAGTCTGAGCTGGTGGCCGTGGGCCAGTTCCTCACCCTCATGGACTGGGATTAGCGGCGTACCTGAATCTCGAGGCACGTCTTCATCAGCCAGAAGGGAGGGCACCTTCTTGGGTAGAATCTGACGCTGTCACCCCTCAGCTGCTGCCTTTCTGCTGTGCCCAGCGTCAGATCTCCTCGGGACTGAACTGGAGACACACCAGACGGGCTGGGTGTGGGAGCCCTGTGTAGAGCGCCACTGAAGGGGCAGAGAAGCTGGGGTGCGGGGACTGCTTGGGGGCTGTTCTTTGGCCAACACACAAATCCCTGACGTGGGTCTCCACAGAAACTGATGCCTGGCATCCTGGGTTCTTGTTGCAGGGGGAGGGACACCCTGTGGGAGCCTCGTGGGGGGTGTGTGCGAGTTTAAGGAAGAAGCAGGTTGATCCCACCCAGGGTATCAGCCACCGCCCTCTGAGATGGGCACTGGCGGAAGTGAATGTGGGAGGAAGCACACGCCTCACCACGTGGGTCTCTCTGACCCAAAGAGCACCCTCTGTTTGCTGTACAAACACAGGCTCCCTGGTTTCATGAGGGCGTTTCTCCCTCTGGGCTTCTGTTTGCTTGCTCTCAGCAACAGTTTTTTTTTTTTTTTGATGGAGTCTCGCTCTGTTGCCGAGGCTGGAGTGCAGTGGCTCAGTGTCGGCTCACTGCAACCTCCACCTCCCGGGTTCAAGTGATTCTCTCGCCTCAGCCTCCCTCGTAGCTGGGACTACAGCTGCCACCACGCCCAGCTAATTTTTGTATTTTTGGTAGAGACAAGTTTCACCATGTTGGCCAGGCTGGTCACAAACTCCTGACCTCAGGTAATCCGCCTGCTCGGCCTTGCAAAGTGCTGGGATTACAGGCGTGAGCCACCATACCCGGCCTCAAATTTATTTCCTGAGAATCAAACAAGCTCTGATTGATGGCTTATTGAGTGACAGACATTATGTCGGTTTTCACTTAATCTTTACAGTGACTTTTTTTTTTTTTTTGAGATAATCTTGCTCTGCCACCCAGGCTGGAGTGCAGTGGCATGATACTGGCTCACTGAAACGTCCCCCTCCCAGATTCAAGAGATTCTCTGGCCTCAGCCTCCCAAGTAGCTGGAATTACTGGTGCCACCATGTCAGCCTAATTTTGTATTTTTAGAAGAGGGGGCCGGGCGCGGTGGCTCAAGCCTGTAATCCCAGCACTTTGGGAGGCCGAGGCGGGTGGATCACGAGGTCAAGAGATCGAGACCATCCTGGTCAACATGGTGAAACCCCGTCTCTAATAAAGATACAAAAAATGAGCTGGGCATGGTGGCGCGTGCCTGTAATCCCAGCTACTCAGGAGGCTGAGGCAGGAGAATTGCCTGAACCCAGGAGGCGGAGGTTGCGGTGAGCCGAGATCGCGCCATTGCACTCCAGCCTGGGTAACAAGAGCGAAACTCCGTCTCAAAAAAAAAAAAGAAGAGGGGGTTTCACCATGCGTTGGCCAGGCTGGTCTCGAACTCCTGACCTTAGGTAATCCGCCTGCCTTGGCCTTCTGTAGTGCTGGGATTACAGGCGTGAGCCACCATGCCTGGCCTGCAGTAACTTTTATGGTAGGTGATGTGTGTATTTCATCTGTGGGAACCAGGGACGCTCAGGGAAGCGCCGTGAGCCACTGAGGCCACATGGCCTGTTTGACTGCAGGTCTGTTTGCTCCAGACCACCAGGCTCCCACCCTGAATTCTAAGACTGAAGTGGGTGCTGTGGGCTCGCTCAGTCTCACACACGTTGATTTCTTGTTGCTGGCACATCTGCACGCTCCGAATCCATGTGTAGAGTGCAGCTGAAGCCTGTCCCGGCGGCCAGCGGCAGAAGCGTTTCCTGTCTGTGCAGCAGGCAGGCAGCTCCGTCTCCTCCTGAGCTCAGGGCTGCCCTCTCTCTCTCTCAGCGTGGGTCTTGGGTTTTTTTCCACACAAAGGGCTCTCGTTCTTTCCTGGCTGCCCAGTGTCCCCGTGTGGGTGTCTCCATGTGTCTCCGACGGACACCGTGTTTTGAGTTTAAACTGTCAGGAGGGGTGCGTGGGTGCGTGGCCGGGTGCCTGTACCTTCCAGGAGCCTTGGCTGAGTTGCTGCAGTGGGTCTGCTTTGGGCTGCTGCCAGTTCATGTGTCCACCAGGAGTGGGTGTGCTGTGTCCCCCTGTCTGCCCTGGCCAGTCGGGTGCTTCTCAGAGCTCTCAGCCTGAGACCTGGGAAGGCAGGAAGCCCCTTGAGGCAGGAGAGATCAGAGATGGGCTTCTCTCGCTTTCAGTGTTGACACACTACACCAGGGGTAGGCCCAGTATAGCCAAACGTTGTGGCCACCTCAAGGTGTGTGAGGTCTCCTTTCTCTGGGGGTGGGGATAAAAGGGGAGTTATACCCCTTCCCATGCAGAGAGCATGGGCTCCCCCAGAGCCATCGCTGTCCTGACCCTAAGCCTTAGTCAAGGGCAGGGCACCCTTGGGCCGAGCCTGGCCAGGAGGTCTTGGTGGCCTCACGCTGTTGTCACCAAGGATCGTGTCTGTGTCTGCCACCTGACTTGTGCTTTGAGGTTACAGCGTGAGTGAGATTGGGCAGGAGTCCTGTCTGTTCTGCAGGTGAGGAAGTGAAGTCACAGGGGCAAGATACCCAGTGCCAGCAGCCACAGGCTGGTCAGAATCCGACCTCCTCCCGGGGGCCCCTTCCCACCAAACCCCTTGCCGTGCTGGGCTGACACCCTAGGTAGATGGAGGCTGAGGCTACCCGCCACCTGCCTGCCGTGTGGGAACAGCACTTCCTCTCAAAGCTGCTGGGGGAACTCAGGCTGCGAATGACCCACAGACCTCTCTCTTTCAAATGAACTCTGTCATGTTTTACAACCAGACACAGGATTGCTTCAAAGAAGACTCCCTGGCATCTTGGTTCTACTCGTTTGTTATTTTATACAAAAGAAACCTGAATCGGGTACAGTGTCTCACACCACTCACCCCCGCACTTTGGGAGGCTGAGGCGGGAGGGCTGCTTGAGCCCAGGAAGTGGAGACTGTAGTGAGCCACGATCACGCCGCTGCACTCCAGCCTGGGTCAGAGAGCAAGACCGTGTTGAAAAAAAACAAGAAGGACAAAGAAAAACCCAGTGGCAGCCAGGCATAGTGGCTCACACCTGTAATCCCAGCACTTTGGGAGGCTGAGATGGGTGGATCATGAGGTCAGGAGTTTAAAACCAGCCTGGCCAAGATGGTGAAACCCCATCTCTAAAAAAAAAAGAAAACCCAGTAGCTTTCCTTCTTTCACTGAGGCTGTGCTTCCCTATAGGGAGAAATAGTTCTGAGCTCTCAGCGGAGGTGGGGTACGCGGTGATGGAAGCCGGGGTCCTGCTCTGTGCTCTGGCTCCCACCTTAACGTGGTGCTCTCAGACACGATACGTCCCGAGTCCTCACTGCCTCCATCTGCTCCCCCTAGAGAGAATTTTTCCAATAAGCCCAAGATAGTTTGCATAATCCTGTGTGAGCAGGTTGGCAACCTGTCTGTGGCAGCTCTCTGCGTGTACACCTGGGTGTCTGCGTGGGTCTGTCTGTGCAGCTCTGTGCGTGTACACCTGGGTGTCTGCGTGGGTCTGTCTGTGGCAGCTCTGTGCGTGTACACCTGGGTGTCTGCGTGGGTCTGTCTGTGGCGGCTCTGTGCGTGTACACCTGGGTGTCTGCGTGGGTCTGTCTGTGGCGGCTCTGTGCGTGTACACCTGGGTGTCTGCGTGGGTCTGTCTGTGGCGGCTCTGTGCGTGTACACCTGGGTGTCTGCGTGGGTCCGTCTGTGGCAGCTCTGTGCGTGTACACCTGGGTGTCTGCGTGGGTCTGTCTGTGGCAGCTCTGTGCGTGTGCACCTGGGTGTCTGGGTGGGTCTGTCTGTGCAGCTCTGTGCGTGTACACCTGGGTGTCTGGGCGGGTCTGTCTGTGGCGGCTCTGTGTGTGTACACCTGGGTGTCTGCGTGGGTCTGTCTGTGGCAGCTCTATGCGTGTGCACCTGGGTGTCTGGGCGGGTTGCTTGCTGTGGTCTGGCTGTGCTCGGTGGCCCAGCTTCTTCCTTTATTAGGGGTATGGTCTTGGGTCAGTTTCTTTTTTTTTTTTGAGCCGGAGTTTCGCTCTTGTTACCCAGGCTGGAGTGCAATGGCGCGATCTCGGCTCACCGCAACCTCCGCCTCCTGGGTTCAGGCAATTCTCCTGCCTCAGCCTCCTGAGCAGCTGGGATTACAGGCACGCACAACCGTGCCCAGCTAATTTTTTGTATTTTTAGTAGAGACGGGTTTTCACCATGTTGACCAGGATGGTCTCGATCTCTTGACCTCGTGATCCACCCGCCTCGGCCTCCCAAAGTGCTGGGATTACAGGTGTGAGCCACCGCGCCCGGCCTTGGGTCAGTTTCTTAACCTGCCTGAACCTGGGTTTCCTCATCTGGCACCAATGTTTGTGGGATGGCTGTGCAGATTGAGGCCACAGTACATAATTTTTCAGCGTCTAGTTTTATCTGAGCAGAGTCCTGGGCTCGGGCTCTGGCTGCAAGGCCCCTTTCAGCCCTCAAGCCTCCCCCAGATAATCTCTCATCTCAGAACCCAGAGACAATGCAGGTCCTTGCAGCTTAAATACAGTTAGATTCATGAACACTTAATTTTTTTTTTTTTTTTCGAGACAGAGCCTCGCTCTGTCACCTGGGCTGGAGAGCAGTGGCTTGATCTCAGCTCACTCCGAGCTCTGCCTCCCAGGTTCAAGTGATTCTCCTGCCTAAGCCTCCTGAGTATCTGGGATTACAGGTGCCCACCGCCACACCCAGCTAACTTTTGTACTTTTAGTAGGGATGTGGTTTCATCATGTTGGGCAGGCTGGTCTCAAACTCTTGACCTTTTCATCCTCCCTCTGCCTCCCAAAGTGCTGGTATTACAGGTGTGAGCCACTGTGCCTGGCTTAATTTTGTATTTTTAGTAGAAATGGGTTTTCACCATGTTGGCCAAGGCTGGTCTCGAACTCCTGACTTCAGGTGATCCGCCCACCTTGGCCTCCCAAAGTGCTGGGATTACAGGCATGAGCCACGACGCCTGGCCATGAACATTTAATTTTGGCACAACTTATTTGTTAACATGTGGAGTATTTGAGCCAGGGGCACAAACATTACAATTATTCCAACCAGAACCTTCCAGTGGACTGAGGTCCTCGCCTGACCGTGGCTGAGTCTGTGAAGGGCACTGCAGGGCCAGTCCCCAGTCGGCCCTTCCCACACGAGTAGCCCAGGGCCCTGGTGTCTCCAGGGAGCATTTTGTTTGGGTCTGATGTCTTCCACCTTCCCATTGCCTCACCCAGTCACGGCTGCAAACTTGCCGAATGCCCAGCCAGGACCGCCCAGGGCCTGGGGATACCCTCCCCCCACCCGCCATGGTGGGCTCCCTGTTTCTTGTTACCTGCACTGACCCCCACCCCCATGGTGGGCTCCCTGTTTCTTGTTACCTGCACTGACCCCCACCCCCATGGTGGGCTCCCTGTTTCTTGTTACCGGCACTGACCCCCACCCCCATGGTGGGCTCCCTGTTTCTTGTTACCGGCACTGATGCTGGGAGTGGATTGCTTTCCTTCGTTGTAATGCATCAGACTCCCTTTATCTTTGGCAATCTTCCTGGTTCTTGAGGGCATTTTGAAAATATTTGCGGAGTTAGCAGGTCCACTTAGCAGACAATTTCATGGCTTATCTCTATATACATATATGTATCTTACCTCATTCCAGAAAGAATTTAAGGCAGCTGGAACTCATATTCTAGCACTGCTCCCCCTGCATGCCCAGTTCAAGGAAGGCTGTGGAAGTGGGTGGATTTTTTGCACCTCACCCAGTGCAGTATCTTGGGAAGGCCTGGGGAGGAGGGTGGGGGGCGGTCAGCAGCACAGACCCTGGGGTCCCACGGCCTGGCCCTGCGTCCAGCCCCTACCCACCTTGACAGCTTGGAGCAAACAGATTCACCCTCCGGGTCTCGGTTTCCTCATCTGTGACATGGGAACTGGAGCAGCCTCCAGGGTTGTACGGGAGCATTGCACATGTCAGACCTGCCGCCTGGCATCCCCGAGGCCGTGTTTCACAGTGAAATGCGTGAGATTCCACCTGCAGTTCCACTCGGACTCAGCTCTTCAACACAGGCATGAGCAGTCTCGGGGGACAGCCCCAAATTGGGGCCTCGGTCGGATGCTGACTTACCCACTCAGTGACTGAAGTCTGTCACTCCCTCTGAGCTTGGCTTTCTCATCTGACTGTTGTGATTTGGGGGTGCACAACCTCAATCTTAGGCAGGTGGTGTGTCTCATTTCAGACTATGGGATCTTTCCTGAAGATGTGCCTCAATGGAGCTGCTGCCTTTTTTTTTTTTTTTTTGAGACTGTTCTGGTTCTGTCACCCAGGCTGGAGTGCAGTAGTGCAATCTCGGTTCACTGCAACCTCCACCTCGAAGGGTCAAGTAATCCTCCCACCTCAGTCTCCCAAGTAGCTGGGACTACAGGCACACGCTACCATGCCCAGCTAATCTTTTGTACGTGTCGGGGAGATGAGGTTTTGCTAGGTTGCCCAGGCTGGTCTCGAACTCTAATCTCAAGCCGTCCACCTGCACTGGCCTCCCGAAGTGCTGAGATCACAGGCATGAGCCACTGTGCCGGCCTTTCTTTCTGTGACGGTGTCACTCGGTCACCCAAGCTGGAGTGCAGTGATGCTGTCATAGCTCACTCCGGCCTCAGCCTCCTGGGCTCTAGTGGTCCTCCCAATTAGTGGAACTACAGGTGCATGCCACCTTGCCCGGATAATCTTTTGATTTTTATTTTTAGATATTTTTTGAGACGGAGTCACGCTCTGTTGCCCAAGTGGGAATGTAGTGGCATCATCTTGGGTCACTGCAGCCTCCACTACCTGGGTTCAAGCGATTCTCCTGCCTCAGCCTCCTGAGGAGCTGAGACTACAGGTGCCTGCCACCATGCCTGGCTCATTTTTGTATTTGGTATTTTTAGTAGAGATGGGGTTTCATCATGTTCGTCAGGCTGGTCTTGAACTCCTGGTCTCAAGTGATCCACCCACCTCGGCCTCCCAAAGTAGTTTTTAAATTTTTTGTAGCCACAGGGTCTTACTATGTTGTCCGGGCTGGTCTTGAACTCCTGGCCCCTGGCAGTTCTCCCACCTCAGCCTCTCAAAGTGCCGGGATTATAGGTGTGAGCACCACATCCGGCCTCCTCCTCATCCTTCTTCACTCTCACTCGAAGCTGAGTTTCCCAGGGGCAGCCTCCTGTAGTGCCCGGGATGGACTCTGTGGGACCGCTGGCTGCTCTCCAGCCCTTACCCCGCAGTGGTCACGATGGACTGTGACTGCTGCATGAGGCCTTGGGGGTCTGTCCGACGGTTGACCATCATCCTTCTGCGAGCAGGGGCTATGCTGCTCTTCTGGCACCTAGGCCTGGGTGTCCTGCTTAGAGCCAGCTCGAGCTGGGCCTCATAGGTGGGCGTCCACATGACCGAGCGGCTGGGCCTGCCGTGAGCTTTCTGGTGTTCCCACGGAGACTGGGGATGTGGTGTGTGTCCCTGAGGGTAGGTGGGGTGACAGCTATGTTTGCTAGGGTCCCATGGATGCTGACGAATACCCTAACTCCCTCTTTTCTTACAGAACCTGCAACCATGGTGCTGCCACCAGCCAGTTCAGAAGCCCAGGTACTTTTAAAAAATTCCAAATATTACTTGGTATGTATTAAAACGTACTTGCATCTTAAAATGTTAATAATAGGCCGGGCGCGGTGGCTCAAGCCTGTAATCCCAGCACTTTGGGAGGCCGAGGTGGGTGGATCACGAGGTCAAGAGATGGAGACCATCCTGGTCAACATGGTGAAACCCGGTCTCTACTAAAAATACAAAAAATTAGCTGGGCATGGTGGCGCGTGCCTGTAATCCCAGCTACTCAGGAGGCTGAGGCAGGAGAACTGGCTGAACCCAGGAGGCGGAGGTTGCGGTGAGCCGAGATCGCGCCATTGCACTCCAGCCGGGGTAACAAGAGCGAAACTCCGTCTCAAAAAAAAAAAAAAAAAAGTAAACAATAAAGCATGTATAGTTACACAGTTGCCTCAGGGAGGCGGGGCACAGATAAAATATCCAACAGGCTTAATTGCTGGGATTTGGTGAAGACACTGTTCACCGAGAGCAGACAGGGAGGAGACCACCAGGGTGGGGAGGGCCCCCGTGAGCTCCCGTGGGTGCCATCCCACTTGGCCGGTAGAAGAGGGGCAGTGGTATTGACTTCCTTCCACATCTGGACAGATGAGGATTCCCAGGTGAGGTCCGCAGGGCTGGCCTCAGACACAGATCCTGGGTCAGGGAGACAGGACTTCAGGTGCCAACAGGAAAATCAGCCTGATGACCAGTGCTCAGAAACCCCACCCCACCCACAACTGGAACCTCGCCTTCCTCCTCCCAGCCTGCCGGAAGCAATGTTCCCAACTTAATGTCTCCTCTTTCTGCTGCCTCTTTGGTTTCCTTCGTTTGTTTTTTTTGCTTGTGTTCATTTTATTTTTTGATTGAGACAAGGGCTCACTGTGTTGCCCTGGGCTCAAGCCACCCTCCTGAAGTGCTGGGATTACAGGCGTGAGCCACCGCGCCCGGCCTGTTTGCTTTTTGAGACAGTCTCACTCTGTTATCCAGGCTGGAGTGCAGTGGCGTGATCTCGGCTCACTGCAGCCTCCACCTGGTAGGTTGAAGCAATCTTCCTGCCTCAGCCTCCCGAGCAGCTGCAACTACCGGCACGTGCCACCACGCCTGGCTAAATTTTTCTATTTTTAGTATAGACAGGGTTTCACCATGTTGTCCAGACTGGTCTCGAACTCCTGACCTTGTGATCTGCCCGCTGCAGCCTCCCAAAGTGCTGGGATTACAGGCGTGAGCCACCACGCCGGGCTTTTTCACCAGGCTGGAGTGCAGTGGCGTGATCTCGGCTCACTGCAACCCCTACCTCCCGGGTTCAGGCGATTCTCCAGCCTCAGCCTCCTGAGTAGCTGGGACTATAGGCACACTCCACCACACCCAGTTAATTTTTGTATTTTTAGTAGAGACGGGGTTTGCCATGTTGGCCAGGATGGTCTTGATCTCCTGACCTCGTGATCTGCCCTCTTCAGCCTCCCAGAGTGCTGGGATTACAGGCGTGACCCACTGTACCTGGACTTTTTTTTAAAAAAAATTGTATTTTTATTTTATTTATTTTTGTCTTTTTGTTTTTTTTTTTAGCGCCTCTCCCAAAAAATTTATTTTATTTTATAAAGACGGGGGTTTCACCATGATGGCCAGGCTGGTCTTGAACTCCTGACCTCAGGCGATCACCCACCTCGGCCTCCCAAAGTGCTAGGATTACAGGTGTGAGCCACCATGCTCGGCCTCTCCCAAAATTGAATGTCAAGTTTTTTTTTTCTTTTTAGATGGAGTTTCACTCTTGTTGCCCAGGTGGGAGTGCAGTGGCGCGATCTCAGCTCACTGCAGCCTGTGCCTCCCAGGTTCAAGGAATCCTCCTGCCTCAGCCTCCCAAGTATCTTCTGTTTTTTTTAACAGTTTTCTGTGCCCAAGTGAGATTAATTTTTTTTTTAAAGAAGAAAACAAAAACATAGTTTTATCGGAATACCTGTTTATATATTATTAGAGATAGTGGTATAGCCAGGGTGGGTGTGAGAGACCAAAAGAGGATGTGTGGTCTGTTGCTGAGAATTTAAAAACAGTAATAGAACCAAAGTCTGTGTCCCCACGTGTAACGCTCAACAATTCAGTGGTGAGATGCCCTCCCACCTCGGAGAACCTGGGGGCGCTGGCACCTTCCACAGCGTGCCGCTCATGGAGATGCCACCGTGGTGTCCGTAGTTTCCTGGGACATGCGTGGGGCCGGTCTGTGTGGCTGCGTCGGCTTGTTCGTCATTCTGTCTTGCTGTTGCCTAATTTGCCGGATAGTTTACCTTTCTGAAGTACAGGACTCCAGGGCCGGGAGGCTGGCTGGCCTCGCTGTCCCGTCTCCAAAGAGAGGTGCAGCTGCTGCCTCCCCCCCGGAGCTTTCCAAAGCAGGTCTGCTGTGGCACCTGTGAAACTTTTTACTGTGTGTGCGGGGTGCAGCCTGCACCGTTTGTCTGAGAGGCTTACCTTATCACCTGTGTGTGCGGGGCACCGTTTGTCTGAGAGGCTTACCTTATCACCTGTGTGTGCGGGGTGCAGCCCGCACCGTTTGTCTGAGAGGCTTATCACCTGTGTGTGCGGGGCACCGTTTGTCTGAGAGGCTTACCTCATCACCCTGTCCCCAGGAAAGAGGGCAGGGAACTTCTTAACGAGCTCATCTCGGTTCTCGCTCCTGGATTCCCCTTGCTTACTGGGCAGGTGCCCCGGGCTGGCATTACTGCCCACCAGCTGCCCCAGGCCTGCACCTGCTATGGGTGGGTGGAGCTGGGAGGCCCTGAGACTGGCTCCCTGCCCAGAATTTTCCTTATGGGAAAGCAAGTTTTTTGCTGTTCAGAGAAAGTTTCCAGTGACCTGGGCACAAAAGAGCTTTTATGGAGGCAGCCATCAGATAAGAGGCACGGGTTGGAGTTAACCCTTTTGGCTCTGGCCAGGAAAAGGAGGGAGTGGCCAGAGGGCTTGGGTGCTGCTGTGTGCAGCATGGGGGTTGGGGGCTTTGCTGCCTGCTCTCCTGTGTCATGGGTTAGAATTGGAGCCACATGACCAGGGACCCCAGGAGCTGAGGCGAGCCCCACCATTTTCTGCTCCGTAGCAGAAACGCACTTCTGCTACGCCCCTCTTCCTGGTTCCCTCTGGGGCCCAGAAAGGGCTGCTGGGAAATTGCATTAACAGTGGCTCTGGCCAGTCGGCTTCCCCAAACCCTGCCCTCTGTTCGTCACTGTGCCCAGGAGGGGCCCTAAGATTCCTCTCTCAGATCCCTTACCCCAGGGGACCCCCTAGCCATGGCCAGGGCCCTGCTGTCACTGGTTGGGTGTGGCCGTTAGGCCATAGCTTCCCTGGCACCCTCTGACCTTGATTGCACGGCACGTCTTGCCCGTGTACAGCAGATATGAGACACCAGTGAGTCACAGGGTGGGCTGGGCTGCACTGCCCCTGAACCATCACACTTGCCAACAGTGCCCCTCAGGTTCCAGAGCCTTCTATGGTGTTTCTGTAGGAGGGAGGAGGCAGCTTCTGGAGCCTTCGGTGGTGTTTCTTGAGGAGAGAGGAGGCAGGTTCCGGAGGCCTCTGTGGGGTTTCTGCAGGAGGGAGGAGGCAGGTTCCGGAGCCTTCTGTGGGGTTTCTGCAGGAAGGAGGAGGCAGGTTCTGGAGCCTTCGGTGGTGTTTCTTGAGGAGGGAGGAGGCAGGTTCCGGAGTCTTCGGTGGTGTTTCTGTAGGAGGGAAGAGGCAGGTTCCGGAGCCTTCGGTGGTGTTTCTGCAGGACGGAGGAGGCAGGTTCCGGAGCCTTCCGTGGGGTTTCTGCAGGAAGGAGGAGGCAGGTTCCGGAGCCTTCCGTGGGGTTTCTGCAGGACGGAGGAGGCAGGTTCCGGAGCCTTCCGTGGGGTTTCTGTAGGAGGGAAGAGGAGGCAGGTTCTAGAGCTTTCTGTGGTGTTTCTTGAGGAGAGAGGAGGCAGGTTCCGGAGCCTTCTGTGGGGTTTCTGTAGGAGGGAAGAGGCAGGTTCCGGAGCCTTCTGTGGGGTTTCTGCAGGACGGAGGAGGCTGTGTTCTTAGGCCTTGTCCCCCACCTGACTTACACCTGTTCTTCTGCCCGGCTCAGGCTCAGGTTACCCGGGTTCCTGGGTTTTCAGCGGGAAGTGGGGGTGGAGAGTACCCAGGAAATTAGAAGCCAAAGGGCCCCCCTGCAGGGCGGGGAGGCAAGGTGGTCTGGGGAGGCAAGTGGTCCGAGGAAGTGGACAGTGCCTGCGGGAGGCATGGCTCCATCTGCCACGCTGTAGCCTCCCACCGTGGAAGCATGGCACTGAGCTTAGAGAGGGGTCATGAGCAGCTCCCTACCCTAGTCCATCTTGGCCAGTTGAGACTGTGGTCAAGGGGCCCGACCTCTCTATGCCTCCGTCCCTGTATCTATGTCAGTGTGGCTCGAGGTGAGGAGGGTACGTGGTGGGCAGGGCCCAGCACAGTATCTGTCGTAAGGAGTGCTGTGGGTATATTTATGTGTGTGGATCTTTCTTTCCTTGTCTTAAATTATGAGAACTCTTTAAGACATGGAACAGAGTGCTATGCAGCATGTTAAGTGTCCTTGTGATTATCACCCACCTCCTGCGTCTGGCAGTGCCACCCCTGCCTCCCCACCCCAGAAGGACCACCTGGGGGCCACCTGGGCCTGTGGGCCCTGAAGTCCATGCGGATGTTGGTGACCAGGGTGGGCGTGTCAGCACCTCCCAGGTCACGCCACAGACTAGAGGTGTCCCTTGTGGTCGACTTAGGGTTCCCTGCAAAGTAAAATTGAGAAATGCTGAGTTAAGAGATCTCTACTGTGAGGCTGCACTGATTTTTAATGTGCTTTTAAAAAGACTTCTGTTATTATTTTAAGGAGTCTTGCTCTGTTGCCCAGGCTGGAGTCCAGTGGTGCGATCTCACCTCATTGCAACCTGCTTCTCCTGGGTTCAAGCGATTCTCCTGCCTTAGCCACTTGAGTAGCTGGAATTATAGGCACCCGCCACCACACCTGGATGATTTTGTATTTTTAGTAGGTACGGGGTTTCACTGTGTTGGCCAGGCTGGTCTCGATCTGCCATCCTCGGGTGATCTGCATGCCTCGGCCTCCCGAAGCGCTGGGAAGACAGGCGTTTAGCACGCGCCTGGCAGATGGGCCTGTTTTCCACAGGGGCAGTGCCCTCTGCGAACAGCCTTTTCAATGGGTCTGTGCCTTGCTTGTGCCTCGGCCTCCTCTGGGGGGCTGCTGCCTCCCTGGCCGGGTGCGGGGCTCTCTGCCCCTGCCGGCCGCCTTCTCCCCAGCCTGGCCCCCCCAGTGCCGCCCGGTGACCGCGCCCCTGTCCCGCAGACCGTGCAGTCCCTGGGCTTCGCCATCTACCGCGCGCTGGATTGGGGGCTGGACGAGAGCGAGGAGCGCGAACTCAGCCCGCAGCTGGAGCGGCTCATCGACCTCATGGCCAACAACGACAGCGACGACGGGGGCTGCGGCGCCGCCGACGAGGGCTACGGGGGCCCCGAGGAGGAGGAGGAGGCCGAGGGCGCCCCCCGCAGCGTGCGCACCTTCGCCCAGGCCATGCGGCTGTGCGCGGCCCGGCTGACCGACCCCCGGGGCGCGCAGGCGCATTACCAGGCCGTGTGCCGCGCGCTCTTCGTGGAGACGCTGGAGCTGCGGGCCTTCCTGGCCCGGGTCCGCGAGGCCAAGGAGGTGAGCGGCGCGGGCGGGGCCGGGCGGGGCCGGGCGGGGCCGGGCGGGGCAGGCTCTTCGTGGGCAGAGTCTGGGCCGCAGAGGGGCGGCTGCTTGCGTTCTGTGTTCCCACAACCCTCACACTTTCTTTTTCTTTTCTTTCTCTTTTTTTTTTTTTTGAGACCGAATCTTGCTCTGTCTCCAGGCGCCAGGCTGCAGTGCAATGGCGCGATCTCAGCTCACCGCAGCCTCTCTCCTGGGTTCAGGCAATTCTCCGGCCTCAGCCTCCCGAGTAGCTGGGATTACAGGCGCGCACCGCCACGCCCAGCTAATTTTTGTGTTTTAGTAGAGACGGGGTTTTGCCATGTTGGCCAGGATGGTCTGGATTTTTTTCTTTTTCTTTTTCTTTTTTTGAGACGGAGTTTCGCTCTTGTTACCCAGGCTGGAGCGCAATGGCGCGATCTCGGCTCACCGCAACCTCAGCCTCCTGGGTTCAGGCAATTCTCCTGCCTCAGCCTCCTGAGTAGCTGGGATTACAGGCACGCGCCACCATGCCCAGCTAATTTTTTGTATTTTTAGTAGAGACGGGGTTTCACCATGTTGACCAGGATGGTCTCGATCTCTTGACCTCGTGATTTACCCGCCTCGGCCTCCCAAAGTGCTGGGATTATAGGCGTCAGCCACCGTGCCCGGCTTGGATTTTTTTTTTTTTTTTAATTAATCATTTTTTTTTTTTTTTTATAAAGATGGGGTTTCACCATGTTGGTCAGGCTGGTTTTGGAACTCCCTACCTCAGGTGATCCGCCTGCCTTGGCCTCCAAAGTGCTTGGATTACAGGCGTGAGCCACTCTTCCAGGCCTGGTCTGGATCTCTTGACCTCATGATCTGCCTGCCTCGGCCTCCCAAAGTGCTGGGATTACAGGCAAGAGCCACTTTTTTTTTTTTGAGACAAGGTCTTACTCTGTTGCCCAGGCTGGAGGGCAGCAGCTCAGTTTCGTCTCACTGCAACCTCCACCTCCCAGGTTCACGAAGTTCTCCCACCTCAGCCTCCCAAGTAGCTGGGATTACACGCACACACCACCATGCCTGGCAATATTTCACCGTGTTAGCCAAGCTGGTCTCAAACTCCTGACCTTAGGTGATCTGTCTGCCTTGGCCTTGGCCTCCCAAAGTGCTGGGATTACAGGTGTGAGCCACCTCGCCCAGCCTCACACTTTCTTCTTATCAGAGAAGTTAAGTGGTGGACCCAGCCCCTTCCCAGCTGCTCTCCTGTTCCTTTAAGTTCTTACCTCTTCCCATACGCATTGTCCTCTTCCCCCACTTTTACATCTGCAAGAAGGTGCCCTTCCTCCTGCCTCCCCTCCAGCCTCTCCGGGGCCGGGTTCCTTCTGAAATAAGATGCCAAAGGTGGCCCTCTGTGCTCTGGAACCACAGAAAGCCTCAGCATCCCGCTTAGAGCTTTAGGTGGGGATGTGGGAATGGGCTGTTCAGGGACAAAACCCACTTGCTGGGCCTGTGACAACCCTGCCTTGTCCTCCTGCCTCTTCCAGGCGGAGGAGCCACTTGGCAGATGAGCATGTGCCAGCTCCGAGGCTGGGAACCTTCCCAAAGCCACAAAGCAAGAGTCGGGCAGTGCTCGGCTCCACGTGGCTCCCAAGCTGGAGCTGTCCGCGGGGCCTCCTGCCTCTCCGTGAACCCAGAGTTAGGAACAGCCATCCGTCCCTGACTCTCTCAGCCTCTCCCCGGAGCGGCTGCTGCCCCGAGGGAGCCAGTGTGTTTCCGTGTCCTGGGGTCTCTGCCTTGTCTCTCGTCAGCATCTCACGGAGAAGGCCAGGCCTTGGAGAGGAGGGATTCTCTCTTCCCTTAGAGGCAGAAGGTGTTTTTGATGTTAACTGCTGCTTGTCCCCCATTTCTCCCTGACCCTTTAAGGGGCTGTGTCTCTCCAACCAAGAAGGGTTCCTGGCCGGCTTCCCTGACCCTCTGAGCCTTAGCAGGTGGTCGTCCCACTCCTCGGTTCCCCCAGCTCTTTTTTTCTTCTTTTCTTAGCACTATGTTGCTCAGGCTGGTCTCAAACTCTTGGGTTCCAGTGATCCTCCCACTTCGGCCTCTCAGGGGTTGAGACTTAGAGAGTCCTCAGCATAGAGCAATTACCAGACAGGCCCTCACCACAGTGCTGGATGCCGGGTGGCAGCCCCAGCTGCTTGGCCCCATCTGCAGCCCAAGCCTGTGCCAAGGTTGGACAGCTTTCCTCCCACTACCCAGTTCCACAGCCCATCTTCCCTCCCCCACCCCACACCCCCATCCCACAGCCCATCTTCCCTCCCCCACCCCCCACCCCCGATCCCACAGCCCATCTACCCTCCCCCACCCCCGATCCCACAGCCCATCTTCCCTCCCCCACCCCCCACCCCCGATCCCACAGCCCATCTTCCCTCCCCCACCCCCCACCCCCATCCCACAGCCCATCTTCTCTCCCCCCACCCCCCATCCCACAGCCTATCTTCCCTCCCCCATCCCCCATCCCACAGCCCATCTTCCCTCCCCCATCCCCCATCCCACAGCCCATCTTCCCTCCCCCATCCATCCTCCCTCTCCCTTCTCCTCTCCCTCTCCCTCCTCCTCTCCCTCTCCCTCCTCCTCTCCCTCTCCCTCCTCCTCTCCCTCTCCCTCCTCTCCCTCCTCCTCTCCCTCTCCCTCCTCCTCTCCCTCTCCCTCCTCCTCTCCCTCTCCCTCCTCCTCTCCCTCCTCCTCTCCCTCTCCCTCCTCCTCTCCCTCTCCCTCCTCCTCTCCCTCTCCCTCCTCCTCTCCCTCTCCCTCCTCCTCTCACTCCCCCTCCTCCTCTCCCTCTCCCTCCTCCTCTCCCTCTCCCTCCTCCTCTCCCTCTCCCTCCTCCTCTCACCCTCCCTCCTCCTCTCCCTCTCCGCTCCTCCTGGCCCTCCTGGACATTCTTCCCCACAATTACCAGATGGTCCTCATGCAGTTGTGTCTCTGTCTCTGATCTCAGTCTGTATTCTGCTGCTCAGATCAGTTTCTTACCCAGACAACGGAAGCTCTTTTTTTCTTCTTTTCTTACAGACAGGGTCTCACTGTGTTGCTCAGGCTGGTCTCAAACTCTTGGGCTCAGGTGATCCTCCTACCTCAGCCTCCCAGAGTCCTGGGGTTATAGGCTGTGCACCCGGCCTGGAAACTCTTTAGGAGAATACCGCTCTGCATGCAGGGAGCTGACCAAGGCAAAGTTTAATTGGTTGTGGGACCAAGTGAGAGAAGGGTCTCTCCATGGAGTATGGCTGTGTCTGCTGGAGCAGCAGCCAGGAGCAGCCTGTTCAGGAATAGGGACAGGTGTTCTGGGAAGGACAGCAGTGCCCCCTCCGTGCCCTTTGCCTGGGGCTGGCACACACGAGGCCTGTGGGTCGACTCACACCTGGAGCTTCTCAGGGAGTGTCCCAAAGCCATGTGGCAGGTACCTGGGGCAGAAGCCAGGGTGACCAGTTCTGTCTTGGTGTGGGGGCTGTGTTGAAGGGCGGGTGCTTCTCTAGAGTTGGAACTTAGTGAGAGAAGGGGCTCTGTGCTACCGAGATCACGTGCAACCAAGGCAGCAGGTGTGGGACCTTCTCCCCAAGTTCTCAGCATAGAGCAATTCCCAGACAGGCCCACTGCAGTGCTGGCACCTTGCCCAGCTCACAAAGTGCACACCATGGCTGCTTCCCTGGACTTCCTGGGCAACAGCTCGTCACCCACCACACAGCCACGTGGCCACGGTGCCACGTGGTGCCACACGGTGTTGGGCTCTAGCCTGTCACTGCTCAGGAGACGCCATCAGGGAAGCCTGACGGGACATCAGGTGCCCTGTGTGGTCCCCAGGCTGATGACTCAGTTTCCCCAGATATTTTTACGAGTCCTGAGGCCTGGACCAAATGCCCACTTTTCTCCGGCTGGTTGAGTCAGAGCCCCCGTTGTGTGGCCGTGTCCTGGACAGACAGGACACGTCCTGTGTTCACCATTCTGGCCCCTGCCCTGGACTAACGAGCGTGTGTGGTCACAGATGCTGCAGAAGCTCCGGGAGGACGAGCCGCAGGTGGAGACGCCGCAGGCTGAGCTTGACAGCTTGGGCCACACAGACTGGGTAAGACTCGCTCCCACCTGACGGGGCAACCGACGCAGCCCAGCCCGCCGAGGGTCTCTGCCTAGGGGGCCTGGGCTGAGAGTGTTCTCCTATCCCGGGTCCCAGGCCCGACTGTGGGTCCAGCTCATGCGGGAACTCCGCCACGGAGTGAAGCTGAAGAAGGTGCAGGAGCAGGAGTTCAACCCCCTCCCCACCGAGTTCCAGCTCACGCCGTTCGAGATGCTGATGCAGGACATCCGGGCCCGGAATTACAAACTGCGCAAGGTCATGGTGAGTGGGCTGGGTGTGGGGGCGGCCTGGTGTGTAGGGTCATGGTGAGCCGGCTGGGTGTGGGGGCGGCCTGGTGTGTAGGGTCATGGTGAGCCGGCTGGGTGTGGGGGGCGGCCTGGTGTGTAGGGTCATGGTGAGCCGGCTGGGTGTGGGGGCGGCCTGGTGTGTAGGGGTGGCCTGGTGTGTAGGGTCATGGTGAGCTGGCTGGGTGTGGGGGCGGCCTGGTGTGTAGGGGCGGCCTGGTGTGTAGGGTCATGGTGAGCCGGCTGGGTGTGGGGGCGGCCTGGTGTGTAGGGTCATGGTGAGCCGGCTGGGTGTGGGGGCGGCCTGGTGTGTAGGGTCATGGTGAGCCGGCTGGGTGTGGGGGGCGGCCTGGTGTGTAGGGTCATGGTGAGCCGGCTGGGTGTGGGGGCGGCCTGGTGTGTAGGGTCATGGTGAGCCGGCTGGGTGTGGGGGCGGCCTGGTGTGTAGGGTCATGGTGAGCCGGCTGGGTGTGGGGGCGGCCTGGTGTGTAGGGTCATGGTGAGCCGGCTGGGTGTGGGGGCGGCCTGGTGTGTAGGGTCATGGTGAGCCGGCTGGGTGTGGGGGCGGCCTGGTGTGTAGGGTCATGGTGAGTCGGCGGGGTGTGGGGGCGGCCTGGTGTGTAGGGTCATGGTGAGCCGGCTGGGTGTGGGGGCGGCCTGGTGTGTAGGGTCATGGTGAGCCGGCTGGGTGTGGGGGGCGGCCTGGTGTGTAGGGTCATGGTGAGCCGGCTGGGTGTCGGGGGCGGCCTGGTGTGTAGGGTCATGGTGAGCGGGCTGGGTGTGGGGGGCGGCATGGTGTGTAGGGTCATGGTGAGCCGGCTGGGTGTGGGGGGTGGCCTGGTGTGTAGGGTCATGGTGAGTGGGCTGGGTATGGGGGGTGGCCTGGTGTGTAGGGTCATGGTGAGCCGGCTGGGTGTAGGGGCGGCCTGGTGTGTAAGGTCACGGTGAGCCGGCTGGGTGTGGGGGGCGGCCTGGTGTGTAAGGTCATGGTGAGCCGGCTGGGTGTGGGGGGCGGCCTGGTGTGTAGGGTCATGGTGAGCCGGCTGGGTGTAGGGGCGGCCTGGTGTGTAGGGTCATGGTGAGCCGGCTGGGTGTGGGGGTGGCCTGGTGTGTAAGGTCATGGTGAGTGAGCTGGGATTGCGGGGGTGGCCTAGCATTTAAGGTCATGGTGAGTCAGCTGGGTGTAGGGGGGCGGCCTGCTGTGTAAGGTCATGGTGAGCGAGCTGGGATTGGGGGGCGGCCTGGTATTTAAGGTCACGGTGAACCGGCTGGGTGTAGGGGGGTGGCCTGCTGTGTAAGGTCATGGTGAGCCGGCTGGGTGTAGGGGTGGCCTGGTGTGTAGGGTCATGGTGAGCCGGCTGGGTGTAGAGGGTTGGCCTGCTGTGTAAGGTCATGGTGAGCGAGCTGGGATTGGGGGGCGGCCTGGTATTTAAGGTCACGGTGAACTAGCTGGGTGTGGGGGGCGGCCTGGTGTGTAGGGTCATGGTGAGCCGGCTGGGTGTGGGGGCGGCCTGGTGTGTAGGGTCATGGTGAGCCGGCTGGGTGTGGGGGCGGCCTGGTGTGTAGGGTCATGGTGAGCCGGCTGGGTGTGGGGGCGGCCTGGTGTGTAGGGTCATGGTGAGCCGGCTGGGTGTGGGGGCGGCCTGGTGTGTAGGGTCATGGTGAGCCGGCTGGGTGTGGGGGCGGCCTGGTGTGTAGGGTCATGGTGAGCCGGCTGGGTGTGGGGGCGGCCTGGTGTCTAGGGTCATGGTGAGCCGGCTGGGTGTGGGGGGCGGCCTGGTGTGTAGGGTCATGGTGAGCCGGCTGGGTGTCGGGGGCGGCCTGGTGTGTAGGGTCATGGTGAGCGGGCTGGGTGTGGGGGGCGGCATGGTGTGTAGGGTCATGGTGAGCCGGCTGGGTGTGGGGGGTGGCCTGGTGTGTAGGGTCATGGTGAGCGGGCTGGGTGTGGGGGGTGGCCTGGTGTGTAGGGTCATGGTGAGCCGGCTGGGTGTAGGGGCGGCCTGGTGTGTAAGGTCACGGTGAGCCGGCTGGGTGTGGGGGGCGGCCTGGTGTGTAAGGTCATGGTGAGCCGGCTGGGTGTGGGGGGCGGCCTGGTGTGTAGGGTCATGGTGAGCCGGCTGGGTGTAGGGGCGGCCTGGTGTGTAGGGTCATGGTGAGCCGGCTGGGTGTGGGGGTGGCCTGGTGTGTAAGGTCATGGTGAGTGAGCTGGGATTGCGGGGGTGGCCTGGCATTTAAGGTCATGGTGAGTCAGCTGGGTGTAGGGGGGCGGCCTGCTGTGTAAGGTCATGGTGAGCGAGCTGGGATTGGGGGGCGGCCTGGTATTTAAGGTCACGGTGAACCGGCTGGGTGTAGGGGGGTGGCCTGCTGTGTAAGGTCATGGTGAGCCGGCTGGGTGTAGGGGTGGCCTGGTGTGTAGGGTCATGGTGAGCCGGCTGGGTGTAGAGGGTTGGCCTGCTGTGTAAGGTCATGGTGAGCGAGCTGGGATTGGGGGGCGGCCTGGTATTTAAGGTCACGGTGAACTAGCTGGGTGTGGGGGGCGGCCTGGTGTGTAGGGTCATGGTGAGCCGGCTGGGTGTAGGGGCGGCCTGGTGTGTAGGGTCATGGTGAGCCGGCTGGGTGTGGGGGTGGCCTGGTGTGTAAGGTCATGGTGAGTGAGCTGGGATTGGGGGGCGGCCTGGTATTTAAGGTCACGGTGAACCAGCTGGGTGTAGGGGTGTAGCCTGGTGTGTAAGCTCATGGTGAGTGGGGTGCATGCAGAGGGGCGGCCTGGTATGTAGGGTCATGGTGAATTGGGGCTGGGTGCAGAGGAGCAGCCTGGCTGTTGGCCAGCCCACCCTAGAGAGCGTCCCCGGGTCCCAGCTCTCTCTGCTGGGTACTGGGGCACAGAATATGGACTAGGGAGGTGTGGTCCCAATTCACACAGCTGGAGATCACATCAGGGACAGTGGCCAGGCAGGGAAAAGAAGTGGGGAAGGTTCTGGGGTACCAGGGATGACGTCTGGAGGAGGGGCCGTGAGAGCCAAGGCTGTAGGACCCTTTTTCTTAACAAAACGCATGGAGTCCTTAAGACAACCTGGCATGGTTCCTGAGTCGCCACTGTGAGGTTCGTGCCACCCCACCCCCACCTCCAGATGAGGTTCTGGAGGCTGGGGCAGCTGGGTGGGGAGGCCTCAGACCCTGAATGCTATGGCCGCTCAGAGCATGGGTCCACCATGCACTTACGGGAGAAGCGCCTGGGTCCCCGGGAGCAGAGGGTGTGAGGACCAGGCTCTTCTTGGGCTGAGCGAGCCCCTCCCTGTCACCCTGCACTAGCAGTGGCTGCTGCAGGGTCTCAGGCCGGCCGTCCTCCCTGGCAGGTGGATGGGGACATCCCACCCCGCGTGAAGAAGGACGCTCACGAGCTCATCCTGGACTTCATCCGCTCAAGGCCTCCACTGAAGCAGGTGCCCCCTGTGCCTCCTCCCTGGGGTCTTCCGGCCTCTTCCTCCTCAGGGGCAGCCTGGGGCCTGGCACTGTCCTGTGGCCAACCCGGGAGGTGTCCCAGCACGTCTGTGTCACCGGGCTGGCTTCCTCTTGCCTGCGGGCTGGCTCGGGCCCTTTTTTCTGGGAAGGGGCCATGTGAACTGCACCCATCCCTTCCAGGGGAGCCCCACTCCTTCCAGGTGGGCCTGGCCGGCTCTTCCGACTCCAGAATGGGCCCACGTCATGGTGCGCTTCCCCGCCCAGGTCTCCGAGAGGCGGCTGCGCCCGTTGCCGCAGAAGCAGAGGTCCCTGCACGAGAAGATCCTGGAGGAGATCAAGCAGGAGCGGAGGCTGCGCCCAGTGCGGGGCGAGGGCTGGGCCACCCGCGGTGAGCCAGGGGACAGCGGGAGAAGAGAGGCCCAGTGCGGGGCGAGGGCTGGGCCGCCTGCGGTGAGCCAGGGGACAGCGGGAGAAGAGAGACCCGCCCAGTGCGGGGCGAGGGCTGGGCCACCCGCGGTGAGCCAGGGGACAGTGGGAGAAGAGAGACCCCGTGCCCTGGCTGGGGTCCCCTCATTCCCTGGTCAGGTTGCAAATTGGAAGGTTGCATTGTCCCTAAAAGCTTCTGAACACATGGAAGACACAGAACATCTTAATTTTTGAGGCACACAGGCTTTTGAAACTCAGAATACTTGGGGATAAAAAAATAAAACTGGCCGGTCGAAGTGGCTCATGCCTGTAATCGCAGTGCTTTGGGAGGCTGAGGTGGATGGACCATTTGAGGTCAGGAGTTCGAGACCAGCCTGGCCCACATGGTGAATCCGTCTCTACCAAAAATATAAAAAATTAGGCCGGGCGCGGTGGCTCAAGCCTGTAATCCCAGCACTTTGGGAAGCCGAGGCGGGTGGATCACGAGGTCAAGAGATCGAGACCATCCTGGTCAACATGGTGAAACCCCGTCTCTACTAAAAATACAAAAAAAAAAAAACTAGCTGGGCATGGTGGCGCGTGCCTGTAATCCCAGCTACTCAGGAGGCTGAGGCAGGAGAATTGCCTGAACCCAGGAGGCGGAGGTTGCAGTGAGCCGAGATTGCGCCATTGCACTCCAGCCTGGGTAACAAGAGCGAAACTCCGTCTCAAAAAAAAAAAAAAAATTAGATGGGTGTGGTGCTGCATGCCTGTGATCCCAGCCACCTGGGAGGCTGAGGCAGGAGAATTGCTTGAACCTGGGAGGCAGAAGTTAACAGTGAGCCAAGATCGTGCCTCTGCACTCCAGCCTGGGCAACAGAGAGAGACTCCATTTCAAAAAATTAAATTAGGCTGGACGTGGTGGCTCGCACCTGTAATACAAGCACTTTGGGCTGGGCACAGTGGCCCACACCTGTAATCCCAGCACTTTGGAAGGCCGAGGCGGGTGGATCATGAGGTCAAGAGATCGAGACCATCCTGGTCAACATGGTGAAACCCCATCTCTACTAAAAAAATACAAAAAATTAGCTGGGCACGGTGGCGTGTGCCTGTAATCCCAGCTACTCAGGAGGCTGAGGCAGGAGAATTGCCTGAACCCAGGAGGCGGAGGTTGCGGTGAGCCGATATCGCGCCACTGCACTCCACCCTGGGTAACAAGAGCGAAACTCCGTCTCAAAAAAAAAAAAAGGCACTTTGGAGGCCAAGGCGGGCAGATCACCTGAGGTCAGGAGTTCAAGACCAGCCTGACCAACATGGTGAAACCCCATCTTTATAAAAAAAGAGAAAAAGAAAAGAGATTAAATTAAAATAATACATACAATGTATACTTGTTTGAGATGGAGTCTTTCTGCGCAGGGTTTGGCTCTCTGCCCTGCATCCTCAACGCCTGCTCTGGAGACTCCAAGTCCACCTCCTGCATCAACCTGTCGGTCACAGATGCTGGGGGTAGCGCCCAGCGCCTGAGGCCCCGTGTGCTGCTCAAGGCACCCACCTTGGCCGAGATGGAAGAGATGAACACGTCTGAGGTCAGAGAGCGTGGAGGTTCCTGACAGGAGACCAGGAATGGCGGGTGGGGGCTGAGGAAGCAAGAAGGGCTCAGCTCAGTGGGGGTGGCAGGGAGTGTGGTGTCCCCTGCCCAGGGCCCTCCTTTGAAACTGATGTCCTGTTGTGACATTGCTGCCTCTTTTTGCCCCAGCAGGAGGTGGGGCTCGGGGACCCTTCCATTCGGGCTGCTCACCAGGATGACTGGGGGAGTCCCTGGGCTGCCTCTTCGCACAGGGATGGAGGGCTGGCAGTGGAAGTGCCTCGTCATCTCAGGGCCAGGAAGCTGAGCGCCCCTCGAGTTGATGTGAAAAGCTGGTCCCAGGGAGGCTACCTGCCCACCCTGGCTGCCCTGTGAAAGGGGTGGTCCTCCCTTCCCAGGAAGGCCTGGTGCTGGCTGTGTTGAGGGCCATCCCAGAGAGCTCTGCCTCCATCTGACACTAGACACCAGACCTGTGCCTTTCTAGGACTTTCCGGAAGGCGTTGGGGAAGGGCTTGGTTATTAAGGTGCTTGCCATGAACTGTCCAGAGAAGGGCAGGCTGGGAAGTAGGTGGAGGCCGCCCCACATCGCAGCAGACCCAGCGGCACCCGTGGGTCCTTTGCCTCTGTCCAGACACGGGCAGAAGGCACTGGCGGGTGTTGTCAGGGCAGGGCTGCATCTGTTGTGTCCACAGGAAGAAGAGTCTCCTTGTGGGGAGGTGACGCTGAAGCGGGACCGCTCCTTCTCAGAGCATGACCTGGCCCAGCTCCGAAGTGAGGTGGCCTCTGGCCTGCAGCCGGCCACACAGCCTGAAGCGGGGACGGAGCCCCCACGGCCCCGAGCGGGTAGCGCACATGCATTGAGTCCTAGTTCCCAAGACCACGGCAAGTATTGCCTCCTACCCCTGCACCCCCCTTTGCCCCCATCCCTGATCATCCTGCAGGCACCCATCCCTCCGCCTCAGCCCACGTCTTCCTGGCAGGCAGCTCCCAGGGAGCTCATGCCTGCAAGGGGGCACCACCTCAGGTGCCCAGGCTGGAGTGTACTGGTGTGATCTCAACTCACCGCAGCCTCCACCTCCTGGGTTCAAGCAATTCTTCTGCCTCAGCCTCCCAAGTAGCTGGGACTACAGGCCCGTGCCACCATGCCTGGCTAATTTTTTGTATTTTTAGTAGAGATGGGGTTTCACCATATTGGCCAGACTGGTCTCAAATTCCTGACCTTGTGATCCGCCCGCCTTGGACTCCCAAAGTGCTGGGATTACAAGCGTAAGCCACCATGCCCAGCTGTAAAAATATTTTTTAATATTTAAAAAGAATTCCCATGATTCTGTTACCTAGACGTGATTATTATTCACATATCGGGCTACAGGAAGATAGCTGACCAGATGATAGATCCTTGCGGTCCGCTGAGAAGGGAGGGGCATGTCCCTAGGAAGCTGGGTGGGCTCACCGCACACGCCCTGGACCCTGCCTCCGTGCTGCCTTGGTTCCTTCAACTGCTTTCCACGCTGCTGAGCACAGAACGATTCCTGCTGGCTGTGCAGGCCTGCTCCTACCATCATGAGACTTGAACCTTGCAGAGAGCCGTCACCACTCAGGGTTCTTGCCCCCCACCCCCTACATCCCACCAGACATGGCCAGGCTTCCTGGTCTGCCTGTGAGGCCAGAGTCTTGGGACAATCCCGTTAGGCGATTATGGCTCCCTTCCCGGTGTTAAGAGGTCCAGGCCAGGTCAGTTCCAAACCTCGCACTTGCCCCAGGCCCCCGACCCTGGAGCTGTGCCTCAGCCTCTTGGGGCTGGTGGCAGGGAGGGAGGCCAACCCCCAGCTGCAGTGTGGTGTGGACTGGGAGGAGGGTCCTGCTCCCGCATCTGTGGTCTGCCTCACTGGTGCCATGGGACTCCCCACGCCGGCTCGTAGGGCTCAGACACAGTGACCCTTCCTGGGTCCACTTGCCACATGGGCTCCAACAAAGGTCCCAGCGTGGAAGCCACACTCCTCAGTGTTTTTCTTTTTGAGACAGAGTCTCGCTCCGCTTCCCAGGATAGGGTGCAGAGGTACCATTATCGCTGACTGCAGCCTTGACCTGTGCTCAATCCTCCTGCCTCAGCCCCTTGAGTAGCTAGCACCATCAGCATGCTCCACGGTGCCTAGCTTTTATATTTTTTCCGTAGAGATGGGGGTCTCCTTGCGTTGCCAGGAGTGGGCTCAAGCGATCTGCCCTCCTTGGCATCATACGTGCTGGAACTGCCCCGTGGCTATTGAGCAGCCGCTTCTCTGCTTGGCCTTTTACTTGGTTCCGCCGGAGCCCCCAACATCTCCATCCGCCCCTTGGTGCAGCCCTCCGTACCCCGGCTCCTGCCAAGCGGTCATGACGGGGCCTCTGCTCTCCCCCAGGTACCTATCCCACCAACCTCTCTGACCCCAGCCACCCTCTACTCGGCAACCAGGGCTCCATGGGGAACAGACCTGAGGCCTCCATGACACCCGATGCCAAACACCTGTGGCTGGTGAGTGAGGATGTGACTGTCATCCAGGGCGGCTTGGGGGGGGGTCTTTGGGCCCACCTTCCCTCTGCAAAACCAGTCGCCAGCCAGGTGTTCAGCGCTGAGGCCGAGTGGTGCGTGGTCTGAGCGCTGTCTGTGGGGGGCGTGGTCTGAGCACCTGTGTGGGGGGCGTGGTCAGAGGGTGTGGCCTAAACCTCGTCTGTGGCACCAGTGGTGGAGCTGCTGGAGCTTTGGTCTCTGCTGCCGCCTGCTGGAGCCGAACTGCACTGCAGGCCCGGAGCCACTTTGCAAGGGAAGTCTAATAGAAGGGTTCGGTGTGGGGTTAGGCGGGCGGCAAACCCACGCACCCTGTGCCCGGAGGTCAGTGTGATGGGGAGTTCGCTGGGTGGAGACCTTGACTCTGGCCCGAGGCTGCCACGGTGCTGCTCAGCCCCTCTGCCCTCCGTCTCATATCTCGTGGACCTGAGTCTGGTGTGTGATTGAATCAAATGAGATAACGGGCCCGCGTGGCTAGCGGGCCTTGGTGGCAGCGTGCAGGGGTTGGAGGGATGTGAACGGTGTGGTTGCTGTCATTGTCTGAGGTTTTATCAAGAGGCTCAGATGAGAAAGACGTTAAAACGCTTTGTGAAGTACAAGCCTTGGCACTCTTACTCATCCTCAACGGGCAAGCACTGGGTAAGAGTGCCAAGGCTTGTACTCTTACCCAGTGCTTGCCCGTTGAGGATGAGTTACATGTTGCTGCATCTAAAGTTAACCTCACAGTATAGCATCTTAAAATAACAAACATGAATTATCTCACACAGTTTCTGAGGTTTGGGAATGCGGGAAGGTCTTAGTGGTGTGGCTGTGGCTCGGGTCTTCTGTGAGGCTGCAGTGAGGATGGCGGTGGGGCCTGCGGTCTCAACTAAAGTGCAGATGGGGCTGGAGGAGCCGCTTGAAGTGTGGTCTTCAGCCAACTATGAGCAGGAAGCCTGAGTCCATTGCTGTGTAGGGCTCTCTCGGGGTGCTGGGGTACCCCACAGCATGGCGGCTGGTGTCCCCAGAGCAAGTGGTTCAAAAGTGAGCACGGTGAAAGCCACTGAATGTTAGTGACCAAGTCCAGAAGTGCCCATCTTCCCAGCTCATCAGGAGTGAGTCTAAGCCCAGCCTCCTTTTCTCAAGGGGAGGAAGGGAGTTAATACCCACTTCTTGGCCGGGCGCGGTGGCTCACGCCTGTAATCCCAGCACTTTGGGAGGCCGAGGCAAGTGGATCACGAGGTCAAGAGATGGAGACCATCCTGGTCAACATGGTGAAACCCCATCTCTACTAAAAATACAAAAACTTAGCTGGGCATGGTGGCGCGTGCCTGTAATCCCAGCTACTCGGGAGGCTGAGGCAGGAGAATTGCCTGAACCCAGGAGGCAGAGGTTGCAGTGAGCCGAGATCGCGCCACTGCACTCCAGCCTGGGTGACAAGAGCAAAACTCCATCTCAAAAAAAAAAAAAATACCCACTTCTTTCTCAAGGAACCAGAGGACACAGTGAAGATGACTGCAGGTCACACGAGTGGCTCTTTAGCTCTGAGGTCTCAGAAGTGCTTTCTGAAGCGGGGATAAGCATCACAGAACCTGTGGCCTTCCATCTGTGCTGGGCTAACAGCCTCACCTGGGGAGGAGGCTGCTGTTCCTTGCACCCGACATGAGGTCTCCTGGTCACAGATGTCGTTAATGTAGCATCTGTGACATTTGAAGGGAATCGTTCAGAGGGAAACGACGCCATCAGGCCAAAGCCCAAAGCCCTGGGTGTCTCAGGTCAGAGTGGGGACAATTGCAAGGGTCCCGGCATGCGTTCACAGCTCTAGACAGCATGACCCACTGCAAATCCAAACCAGAAAACATGGTCCATTTCCATCTCTGTGGCATCTTTGTAGGTGGTACCCACCTGCCTTGGCAATCATGGCCGAGGGCTTTCGGCGTATCATCTCAATGGAGCTGAAATACAGCCCTATTTCACAGAAAACGGAGGCTTAGGGAGATCAGGTACCAAGTTCTATGCTAAGCAGTGGGAGGCAGACTTGGCACAGTGTGTCCCCAGGAATCAGTGGTCAGGACACGGGAGGGTGTTGAGTGCAGACGGGCAGAGTGAGGTGAGCCTCAGAAGAGAGGCGGCCTGTTGGAGGGTCCTGGGCCTCCTGGAAGAGAGGAGATGAGCTGCTCAGGGAGGGAAGATTTGAGGTGGACTCTGATTGGTTTGGGTCAGCGATGGTGTGTTTGCAGGCGGCGGCACCTTGAACAGATGGATTGAGGGGAGTGTGTGGAGCGTGGCAGTGAGGGCTGGGCTGGCTGGCAGGGCCCGCTGGTTCTGGGAGGCCTGGCCTGTAGCAGCAGGGCCTCGTCAAAGAAACGGGGACGGTACACGGCTCCCAGGACTGGATGGCGGATGCACAGGTGTTTTAGAAAGTTGTCCGGCTTGTTTAGGCTGAGTCCAGGAAGGCATGAGGGTCCTCACAGAAGGAGAATAAGGTGGGGGAGACTCCAGCAGAGAAGACTTCATACCTGAGGTGGAGTGCGCACAGCCCCTTGCCCTGTGCCCCAGGAGTTCAGCCACCCCGTGGAGAGCCTGGCCCTGACCGTGGAGGAGGTGATGGACGTGCGCCGTGTGCTGGTGAAGGCCGAGATGGAGAAGTTTTTGCAGAACAAGGAGCTTTTCAGCAGTCTGAAGAAGGGGAAGGTGAGGCTGCCTGGACGTGGGCTGCTCTCTTGCCTGCGGGGTGAGGGGCACGTATGGAGAGGCCAGATCCCAGGACTGTTTGCTCACGATCTGGTTGGGAACCCTGAGGGGCAGCAGGGACAGGGCCGGACCCGAGGGCGCTCTGGACAAAGCGGGGCTCTAACCACGTCTGTCCTGACAGATCTGCTGCTGCTGCCGGGCCAGGTTCCCGCTGTTCTCATGGCCGCCCACCTGTCTCCTTTGTAAGAGGTGAGCCTTCCCTGAACGCTTGAGCTGTCAATTCACAAGGGAAGGAGGAGCTGAGAGGCCTTTGGAGCAGTGCTGCCCACAGAACTTCCTGTGATTCCAGGAATGTTCTAACATGTTCCATGTGATACAGTTAGCATGGATGAGGAATTACATTGAAATTTTATTTAAATTAAATTAAAAGAGCTAAGCAACTCTCAGTTTCAGCCATGTTGGGGTAATAGGTGTCATTTCAGCCATGTTGGGGTAATAGGTGTCATTTCAGCCATGTTGGGGTAATAGGTGTCATTTCAGCCATGTTGGGGTAATAGGTGTCATTTCAGCCATGTTGGGGTAATAGGTGTCATTTCAGCCATGTTGGGGTAATAGGTGTCATTTCAGCCATGTTGGGGTAATAGGTGTCATTTCAGCCATGTTGGGGTAATAGGCATCTTGTAGAACAGTCAGGCAGCAAGCAGGAAACGGCAGGCAGGTGGTCCTCAGTCATCACCTGGAGAGCTTGTGTCAGGAGCCGGAGCTGCCGGACTGCCCACTGGAGGACAGCACAGCAGCTGGAGTCCCGGGCAGCGTTAGAGGAGAGGGCAGGCAGAGAAGGCGCCCCCGCCTGAAGGAAATTACTGAGCTGATTTCTCTCCAGCACTCTAAAACACCCTGTTTAAAAGACCCAAGTGTAACACCTCAGGTGTTAGAAGTTCTTTATGCAGCAGCAACGATCCTGAAGCAAAGGTTGGCCAGGGCTGGTCCTGTGCCTGTTTTGTAAGTAAAGTTTTATTGGGACACAGCCACGCCCATTTGTTCCTCATTTAGCCACACCTAAAATGTTTACTCTCTGGCTCTTCACAGAAACAATCTACCTTTCCCTGTTCTTTGTTTTTTTTTTGTTTGTTTGTTTTTTGAGGCGGAGTTTCACTCGTTACCCAGGCTGGAGTGCAATGGCCCGATCTCGGCTCACCACAACCTCCGCCTCCTGGGATCAGGCAGTTCTCCTGCCTCAGCCTCCCGAGTAGCTGGGACTACAGGCACGCGCCACCATGCCTAGCTGATTTTTTTGTATTTTTAGTAGAGACAGGGTTTCACCTTGTTGACCAGGATGGTCTCTATCTCTTGACCTCGTGATCCACCCACCTCGGCCTCCCAAAGTGCTGGGATTACAGGCGTGAGCCACTGCGCCCGGCCACCTTTCCCTGTTCTAAAGCTCTGAAGGAACAATGCTCAGGGCCAGGAAGAGCATGTTTCCACCAGCCATAGCCAGGAATAGGCACCACCGGGACCGCACACGAAGGCCTGGCCTCACTCCTGGAGTAAGTAGTCCACAGCCAGTGCTGCTCCAGGCCCGACTGAGGAATCGTAAAAGCAAGAACTTAAAGGATCGCACTGATCTTAAGTATCTGAACTGATTCTCAGAACAGAGCTGGACACTAACAACAAAAACTAGTACTCAGCAGGGTAAACTGGCGTCTAACAGTGATCACCAGTCACACAACAGGACGGAAATCAGTTACTCAGCAGGGTAAACTGGCGTCTAACAGTGATCACCAGTCACACAACAGGACGGAAATCAGTTACTCAGCAGGGTAAACTGGCTGGCGTCTAACAATGATCACCGGTCACACAACAGGACGGAAATCAGTTACAGTGCACTGTGGGCTTTGCCTCTTTTTCTCTTTTTGAACCCTTTTTAGGCTCACACCTGTGCTTTGTACCACGTCTAAGTAGCATTGATAACCACGGTTAGCATTAATGCGGTGGGAGGGGAAAGGGAAGTGCAGGGTTCACCATGATGAGCTCCGGAGTGTTATACATGCGATACCAAGTCCTGTGGTCCTTACAGGTAGGGCTGTGACAGGTTAAAGACACACACCGTCAGTCCTAAAGCAGCCACTAAAACAGTTACAGCCAACAAGCCAACAAGGGGTAAGATGGAAACATAAAAAGTCATTAATCCAAAAAATGGTAGAAGGAGGGAAAGAACAAATGAGTCAAAAAGAAAATGAGTAGCAAGATGACTGACGTAAACACAGCTGTAACAAGCATCACATTAACTGTAAATGATCTAAACAACCCAAGTAGAAGGCAGAGTTTCCCAGACTGACTAAGAGAAAGGCTGAGTGTGGTAGCTCGTGCCTGTAATCCCGGCACTGCGGGAGGCTGAGGTGGGAGGATCACTTGAGCCCATGAGGTCAAGGCTGCAGTGAGCTATGATGGCGTCACTGCACTCCAGCCTGAGGGTGACAGAGCGACACCCTGTCTGGAAAAAGAAAAATCACCTAATTTTATCTGTAAAACATTTTTGTTGCCATATGCTTGGAAAGCCCTGGAGAGTAGAAACTATTACTAGCATGGGTCATTTCTGAGGAGGGGTGTCTAAATTGTAAATTCTTTCATGTTTGAATTTTTATAAGGTATTTACTTTTGAAATCAGATATGGGAATTAAAAAAAAAATGAATCACTGTTTAAAATTGAGCATCTCAATTGAGGCCCCTCTGGCTTACGTGGTGAGTCGTGTCAGTTACACGCCATTGTCTACATGTCTGTTTAGAAGGCATCTTAGATGTCTTTGCAAGACTGTGCAGTTTTTAAAGACCTTCGTAGGTTTTTGTTTTTAAACATTCCAAAAGTATGTCACCCATCATACCTCAGTTCAGAAACAAGAATCTGCCCAGGAGGGACTTTTACCACTACGATTTTTAAACTTTACTCTATATCCTGCCACTTGGCAGTAGAAAACTCCAGGTGCAGACCTTCCTGAGAGAATGCTGAGGACCACATGTATTTTGGGTGGATACCTAAGTGTAAAGAAAAGCAGGATTTTGGAGTAACATGAAAGTACTGAGGTAACCAGGGATGAAGCCAAAGGCAAGGATGGTTTGAACCGGGATGTGTGGAGGCTGGGACGCGACTGTTTCTCAGCTGTTTCTGTGTAGGCTTCCTCCCTGCTGACAATGCATTTCCTCGGTTCCCTTCCAGAGCTGTCTGCACTTCCTGTAGCATAAAGGTGAGGAGTGTGTGAGATCTCTGGGGTCTGAGCAAGGTAGGTGACAGGCCCCACTGTCTTTGATTGGATGTGTTAGATGATCCTGCCCTCACCAGGCACCTCAACCATTTCCTCTCAGGCAGAATCCATTCTTACACTTTCCAAGACAGTGTGCAGTTTTTAAAGACCCTTACAGGTTTTTGTTTGTAAACATTCCATGTTAGCAGCCTGGTGCCAAAAGAAATCCTTCACTTCCTGTCTCAAAGGCCTGTCTTCTGACATCCTGTAACTTTTTGAGTGTTTCAGGAGGGGTTCCTTATTGCGGCTGTGTGTGTGTTTATGCCTGTTACCCCAGCACTTTGGAGGCCATGGCTGGCAGACCACTTGAGACCAGCCTGGCCAACATGGTGAACCCCCATCTCTATTAGAAATACAAAAAAATTAACTGGGCATGGTGGAACACACCTGTAATCCCAGCTACTCAGGAGGCTCAGGTATGAGAATCACTTGAACCCAGGAGACAGAGGCCGTGGTGAGCTATGATGATGCCACTGCACTGCAGCCTGGGTGACATGTCGAAACTCTGTCTCATAAATACATACGTACATATAAGTATGTCACCAGCCAGGCAAGGTGGCTCATGCCTGCAGTTCCAGCACTTTGGGAGGCTGAGGTAGGAGGATCTCTTGAGCCCAGAAATTCAAGGCTACAGTGAGCTATGGGGCTGCTGCACTCCAGCCTGGGCAGCAGAGCAAGATCTTGTGTCTTAAAAAAAAAAAAAAGTTTCTCTTTATGCCTCAGTTCAGAAGCAAGACTCTGCATCAGGGGTACTTTTCCCACCGTTTTAAAACCCTTACTCTATATTCTGGCACTTGGCAATGGGAAAACTTCCACCGCATCTGTGTTAAATGTTGATTATGTGCAGGGCATGGTGGTAGGTCCCATATGGTATAAAAAGGTCCAGTTTTTGCCCTCTAAGAAGGCCCTGTCCAGATGAGCAGAGAACGTGAAGCGTGTGTGCAGCCAGCAGGAGTCACGTGCGGGTCTTCAGACCAATGGCACAGAGACATCAGAGAGCGTAGCAACTGCGGAAATTCTCTAGGTGGTGCTGGCTGCCAGGCAGGTCCCACAGGGTTCTCCAGTACTGTGTGTGACCTGAACGTCCCTGTGGGGGTGCCTGGTCCACACCTCCTCCCTCTGCTGCAGATGAAGATGCCTTCTAAGAAGTTTGCACACATACCCGTCTACACACTGGGCTTCGAGAGTCCTCAGAGGGCATCGGCTGCCAAAACCACGCCAGTCCAGAGAAGAGACGTCTTCCAGTGCGTTCTTTGCCTTGCTGCTGATGTCACTGTGGTGGTCGGGCATGCACAGTAACATGGGAGCTGGGGTGGAGGGGGCTGGCTTGGTCTCCATTTGCTAGGATACCCCAAGGACATGGAACTCCAAGGCAGGTCTCTGGGAGGCTGAGTGGTAGGAGATGGACTTGAGTGGTCAGGGAGCAGTGTTTGCTGAGATAAACACTGCTAGCTCTGTCAGTTACACAAAACCCCATGGGTGTCTGAGGGCCAAGGGGAGGCCTATGGTGAAAGGCAGCCAGGAGGGGGCTCTGGGATGCAGACATGGATAGGGGTGGGCTCTTGCATCCTGGCTGGCTGCTTTCCCTGACTGCCCTCTCCTGCTCCCTAGATCTCTGCAAGGACCACAGTGGCAGAGCGTGGAGGAGGCATTCCCCCACATCTACTCCCATGGCTGTGTCCTCAAGGACGTCTGCAGTGAGTGCAGCAGCTTTGTGGCCGACGTGGTGCGCTCCAGCCGCAAGAGCGTGGACGTCCTCAACACTACACCACGACGAAGCCGCCAGACCCAGTCCCTCTACATTCCTAACACCAGGACTCTTGACTTCAAGTGACGGCACCAGCAGGCCAGGCCTCCAGGAGGCACCAGGCAGGCCCTGTTCCAGGCTAGGATGCGCTGAGCTGTGCATGTACATATATACATAGATAGATTTATAATATATACACCCGGCCTATATATTTATAGACGTCGTTGCCTGGCCCCAGAGCCCCAGGGTTCAGGCGCACTTCAGAACTCTCCCTCGGGGAGGCTGTTTCTTCTCAGGATTCCTTGCCAGGGAGGAAGGGAGGGGAACAGGGAATGGGTTTTCACACCGAGGAGAGAGAGCAGAGGTTTCTAGATCCTGGCACAGACTGCATCCCATGTTCCCATTCTCTTCTCTGTCCCCAGCAATGAGGACAGCAGCTTCCCCTCCCCAGTGGATGTCTAGGTGGGGATTGGGTGTCTTGGCTCCCAGCTGGACCAGAGTGCCCTGCTCGCCTCTGCTCTCCCTTCGTGGAGACTTGGGCAGCACCTGGGAAGTGTCTGAGTGAGCGAGGTTCTCCTGGGAGGCACCCCTGCCTCTGTTTGAAAGGTCTGGCCAGGCGTGGTGGCTCACACCTGTAATCCCAGCACTTTGGGAGGCCGAGGAGGGAAGATCGCCTGAGGTCAGAAGTTCAAGAGCAGCCTGGCCAACAGGAGGAAACCTTGCCTCTGCTAAAAATACAAAAATTAGCCGGGCGTGGTGGTGCACACCTATAATCCTAGCTACTCAGGAGGCTGAGACAGAAGAATCACTTGAACCTCGAAGGCGGAGGTTGCAGTGAGCCACGATCACACCACTACACTCCAGCCTGGGTGATAGAGTGAGACTCTGTCTCAAAAAAAAAAAAAAAAAAAGGTCCATGCCAAGCTTCTCTCTGCCCTTTGCCTGGGGTCCACACCCCAGCTGTCCTGTCCCTTTGCCCTACCACATTCTGGTGCTGTCCTCACTCGCCTCAGGCTCAGAGGCTACTGAAGATGCTGGGAGGTCCCAGTCCAGGGAGGAGGAGCTCTGTCAATCTGTGCACATGGCCAGTCTTGGCCTAATAAAGGAAGTCTCACCCGTTCTGTCTGGGATGTGCACTGAGGGTTCGCCCAGCATGGCAGCGGGCATATTCTCCCAAGGTTGAAGCTCAGCTTGAGGGGCCACCTGCCCTCCAGGAAAGGCCTCCCTGGCTTAGCACAGTTACATGCCCACCCGGCGAGGGTCCCAGGCCTGCTCTGTCCCTGCAGCCCTGGCTGGCTCCACCAGCTTCATGGTCCTGGCCACCTTGGTTAGGGGTGGAGGCAGACAGCACAGACCACATCCCATCAGCTCCCCTGGCCGCACCTGCTGGCCTGGGGGACAGTTTAGTCTCACTTCCCAGATCCCTATTCTTGTTCTCCAGGGAGAGAAATCACAGGGGCTGGAGGTGTGACAGGCTCTGAACGGGCCCTGTGCCCATTGCTGTCTGCCCACCTGTGCCTGGCTCAGCCTGGTACAGCACCCTACCCTATTCCTCTGTGAGGTTCTGCTCTCATTTCACCTTACACCTGAGGAAACTGAGGCTCAACCAGGTGAAATAATTTGGCCAAAAATACATAGCTCACCCAGGAACTTTGACCCCAGGCTGTAATGACCCCTCCTGGGGCCTGGAGGTTGGGAAGGGATCTGACTTGTAACAGATGGGCCTGTGGGAGAAACACTCCTATCAGCTGGGGCCCAGGAAATCCACACACAATTAGAGCCCCCAATAAAATCAGCCAGCTTCGGTGTGGGTGTATTTCTTTTTGAGACAGAATTGTGTGTGTGTGTGTTTTTTTTTTTCCCAAGAGTTTTGGTCTTGTTGCCCAGGCTGGAATGCAATGGCGTGATCTCTGCTCACAGCAACCTCTGCCTCCTGCTGGCCCTGTATTTTTATTCCTGTTTAAAACTAAGAAAACAGTCATGCATGGTGGCTCACGCCTGTAATCCTAGCACTTTGGGAGCCTAAGGCGGGCGGATCACGACGTCATGAGCTCGAGACCAGCCTGACCAACATAGTGAAACCCTGTCTCTACTAAAAATTAGCCAGGTGTGGTGGCACATGCCTGTAATCCCAGCTACTCGGGGACTGAGGCAGGAGAATTGCTTGAACCCAGGAGGCAGAGGTTGCAGTAAGCCAAGATTGTGCCACTGTACTCCAGCCTGGGTGACAGAGTGAGACTACGACTCAAAAAAATAATAAAAAATAAAACAGGCACAAAGAGGGTCAGGAATTTCCCCTGGTCACATGGCCAGCAGTAAGAAAGCTAATGAGTAGCACTCAGGACAACTGTGGTTCTCCTGGTTCCACAGGGGCTTACACTCCCTATCATGGGAAGACTGGGTTGTAATCCATACAGGAACACTTGGAAATGAAAGCCCCCATTAAAACCCTAACCCAGGGCAGGCACAGTGGCTCACGCCTGTAACCCCAGTACTTTTGGAGGCCGGGGCCGGTGGATCAGTTAAGGTCAGGAGTTGGAAACCAGCCTGGCCAACATGGTGAAACCCCATCTGTACTAAAAGGAGAAAAATTAGCCTGGCATAGTGCTGCATGCCTGTAGTCCCAGCTACTTGGGAGGCTGGGGCAGGAGAATTGCTTGAGCCTGGGAGTTGGAGGCTGCAGTGAGCCGAGACTGCACCAGTGCACTGCAGCATGGGCGACAGAGCAAGACTCTTTTCAGGAAATAAAATCCTAACCCACCCCGGGCGGGGCGGGGCCGGCCCACCAGCGCTGTTTCCTGGGCTCAGGAGGCTGCTGGCAACCGTCTTCTCTGTGCCCGCCTGGCCCGAGGTCCCCAACCTCGCGCATAGGAAGCTGTGCCGTCCGCCCACTGAACCGAGCCCCGTGTCAGCCTCCTCTACTTTATTTCTATTTTTCATTTTTTTGAGACGGTCTGGCCCTGTCCCCCAGGCTGGGGTGGAGTGGCGCGATCTCGGCTCACGGCAGCCTCAGCCTTCGGAGTAGCTGGGATCACAGGCAATTTTTTGTATTTTTAGTAGAGACGGTTTCACCATGTTGCCCAGGGCGGTCTGGAAACTGACCTCAGGTGATCCGCCCGCCTCTGCCTCCCCAAGTGCTGCGATTCCAGGCGTGAGCACCGCGTCCGGCCCTGAGATCGTGGCCAACGCGGGCGGCGTGTCCTAGAACCGCTCAGAACCCCTGTCCCTAACGAGGCCTCCGCCGGGCAGGGAGGCCGCGTACGCCACCGGTGCGCGAGGCGGCGGCGGCTCCAGGCCACGGCAGAGGCCGCCATCGACGGCCAGATCACTCGACCACGGTGTCACGAAAAGAACCAACGAGCAGCGCCCGGGACGCAGCTGAAACGCTCCAGGCCCGGAGCGGGGACGGGCCCTGGCGGGCAGAGCGCGGCTGCGGGGTCCGGGCCACACGGATGGGCAAGGCCTGCCAGGGCCGAGTGTCGCCCGCTGCGCGCCCCTTCCCCCGCATCAAACCCCGTCATCCCCGCGGGGCACCTCTCCAAGCCCGGGGCCCACGGCGCGCAGGTGCCCAGCGCTCCCAAAACCTGACGCGGACCGGCCGGAGACCGCCCACACGCCACGGCTGAGGCGGGGAAGTTCCGGAGAGCCGCAACGCGCAGGCGCCGCCCGACAGGCCCCGCCCGCGCCTCTCGCGCCAGGAGTGCGCAGGCGCCGCAGCCAGCGCCCCCCGACGCCAGCAGTGCGCAGGCGCGCGGTCCGCTGAGTTTTCTGCGCTTCCTTCTCCCTCTCTCCAGACGTCGTGGTCGTTGGGTCCTATGTCGCGCCGGGCCCTCAGGAGGCTGAGGGGGGAACAGCGCGGCCAGGAGCCCCTCGGCCCCGGCGCCCTGCAGTTCGACCTCTGTGATGACGATGACGCGGAAGAAGAAGGGCTCAAGCGGGAGCTGGGTGGCCGGCGCCCGGGGGAGGCAGGGAAGGAGGGCGTCCGAGTCAACAACCGGTTCGAGCTGGTGAGGATCGCGGCGGCCGGGGTGGGGGCGGGGTGGGCCGTGACGTCGCGGGGCGTGGCGAGCGTCCAGTCTGGTCGGGGAGCGGGGGTCGTGATACCGGGGTGGATCAGGTGACGTGGGTCCCGGCTGCAGTGGGGAGGGCGGGGCCGTGCGTCGGGCCGGGGCGATGCGGGTGGGCGGTGGCGTGAGGTCGAGATAGCTGGACGCAGAGTTAATTGGGTTCGAACCCCAGTGAGGTGGGCGGGATCATACTACCGTCATGGGGCGGGGCCATACCGTCGGAGCCGGGCGACGGAATGAGTGGGGTTAAGCGGGGCTCGGGCTGTGAAGGGGGCGCGGCCATGATGCGAAGGGCGTGGCCAACGTCTGTAGGGCGGGGCCACGACGTGGGCGGGGTTAAACGGGGGTTCTGGCCAGCGGGGCGAGGGTGGGGCGTTGACACTAAAGTGCGTGGCCAAGGGCAGGGGGGCGAGGTGATGGCGTGGGCTGGGTTAATTGGGTACTGGGGCCACCGTGGGGGTGAGGCCAACTTCAGGGTCCCCAAGATCACCCTCAAGGTTCAGTAATTGGCTAGAATCACAGCAGTTACTGAAAGCTTTTTTTTTTTTTTTTTTTTTGAGATGGAGTCTTGCTGTTGCCCAGGCTGGAGTGCTGGCACAGTCCTAGTTCACTGCAGCCTTGAAGTCCTGGGGTAGGGGTAGGGGTGGGGCGCAGCAGTGCAGTGGGTCTTCTCCGAACTTGAGGGGGCCTTCTCTTGGTTCTAGGGCTGAGCACTCTCCGTCAATCCTCACAACCCTGCCTAACCCAAGGCCTCCTGCCTTGCTCTTCGCTGTGTCTCAGGCTGCGGGTTCCTGGCAGAGAGTAAATGGTTTGCCCATGCGGTCCTGTGAGGCTTTGTCTTAAGTCCTCGGCCTGTGCCGGCTCTTCAGTCCTCCCACCTCAGCTTCCCGAGTAGCTGGGACTACAGGTGCATGTCCCCATGCCCAGCTAATTTTTTTTTTTGTAGATTTGAAGTTTCGCCTTGTTGCCCAGGCTGGTCTAGAATTCCGGGGCTCAAACATCTGTCCAGCTCAGCCTCACAAAGTGCTGGACTACAGGCCTGAGTCACCATGTTTGGCTGACTGCCTTTCTGACATCAGTTCCAACTTCAGGGTCCCCAAGATCACCCTCAAGGTTCAGTAATTGGCTAGAATCACAGCAGTTACTGAAAGCTTTTTTTTTTTTTTAGATGGAGTCTTGCTGTTGCCCAGGCTGTAGTGCTGGCACAGTCCTAGTTCACTGCAGCCTTGAACTCCTGGGCTCAAAGATTCCTCTCACCTGGCTTCTCAAAGTGTTGGCATTATAGGCGAGCCACTGTGCTCAGCCCCGTAAGTCTTTTTTTTTTTTTTTTGAGATGGAGTCTTGCTCTGTTGTCAGGCTGGAGTGCAGGGATTCGATCTTGGCTCACTGCAACCTCCACCACCCGGGTTCCAGCGATTCTCCTGCATCAGCCTCCTGAGTAGTTGGGATTACAGCTGTGCCCCACCACGCCCGGCTAATTTTTGTACTTTTAGTAAAGACAGGGTTTCACCATGTTGACCAGGATGGTCTCCTGACCTTGTGATCCACCTGCCTTTGCCTCCCAAAGTGTTAGGATTACAGGCGTGAGCCATGGAGCCCGCCCCCCCCAAGTCGTTTTATTTTTTGTCAATGTAATTTGTCAAAAATTGTATCACATTATTTTATTTTACACTTCTTTGTTAGTGAAATTCAGCACCTAGCTATGTATTTGTTGATGTGTTGGCCTTTTATATTCTCTTTGTGACAACCCAGAGAGTTTGAAAAGTCTTTGTGTTCGTGAAAGCTCACTATCAATTCTCTTTAAGGTATTTTCTCAGTTTGCATTTGTTCTTTCACTTCCTTAATTTCTGCGTGCTGAAAGATACTGGAGCCGCTTTTCTAACTGTTACATGTCTGTCTCTCTGTGGTGTCTTCACATGGATCTTTCCTGATGTGACTTTATGCAGAGTCTTGTCTTGTTTTTTTTTTTTTTGTTACAGACAAGGTCTCACTGTGTTGCCCAGGCAGGTTGCTGGTCTTGAACACCTGGGCTCAAGTGACCCCCCCTGCCGCGGCCTCCTGAGTACCTGGGACTATGGTATACCCTACTGTGGCCAGCTTGTTATTTTAATGCTTTTGTTTTTCATTTAAATATTTAATCTTCTTGGCATTTGTGTTTGTGTTGGTGGGAATTTGGAAAAAGTGTGGCTTATAAGTTGACAGAATGAGTCCCTAAGGTCAGAAACCATGTTAAGCCTTGTGGACTTCCTGGAGTGAGTTTTGAGCGTCAGTAACACTGACAGCCTCCGTGGATGAGGGACTGCTTCCTGTGCTTCTGTTCTTAGCAATGTCAGAGAGTTCTATCCAATGGTACACGTCAGTCCCGGTTTACGCACTCTATACGTTTTTGTCTTTATGACTCACGTTTGGAAATAATACAACAGAAATACTTATTGGTGTTCTGTTGTGAAATGGCTCTTAAGAAACAGAAGCATGAGAGACATTAAACAGCCACTTACAACTGAATGGTTATAAATGTGAATGCTTTGGTGAGAGACATGGTGTGTCTCTTTTTTAAAAAAAAAAAATTATTTATTTTTTGTTCATGTCTTTTATTAACTCAGTTACTTGTCTTCTGGTTTGTTGAAGCAGTAAGTCAGACAACATTTGCCACAATAATGTCTGTCAAAGTGGCTGCCATAAACACTCCAGCACCACGTTCATCAGAAGGGCACTCTCGACGAAGGCGACTGATTTTGCCGTTCTCATCCCCCTTACACTATTTCAGGACAGCCAGCTTAACCTTCCTTCTCTTGTGCTTATTCTTCTTGGGGTGGTGTAAGACTCCTTCTTTTCCGTAGCACCACCGCGAAGTCTCAGCGCAAGACGAAGAGTAGTCTCCTTCTGAATGTTGTAGTCAGACAGAGTCCGTCCGTCTTCCAGTTGCTTGCCAGCAAGGATCAGTCTTTGCTGATTGGGAGGAATTCCTTCCTTATCATGAATCTTGGCCTTTACATTTTCTGTCGTATCCCAGGGTTCCTCGAGGGTGATGGTCTTCCCCTAAGGGTTTTGGTGGGGGCCCCAGCTGAGGTGCAGATGTCGGATCAAAAAGGAAGCAAAAATTTATTTTTTGATTTAGAGACAAGATCTCCTTATGTTGCCCATATTGGTCTTGAACTCCTGGGCTTAGGAGATCCTTCCGCCTTGGCCTCCCAAACTGCTGAGATTACAAGTGTGAGCCACTGCACCTGGCCAGTGTGGGGTCTCTAAATGTCAGTTGACAGATCATTTGGGGGGCAGTTTGGTAAAACCTTAAATGACCCAGCAGTTTCCCTTCAGGAATTTACTGTAAGGTACGAGTTTGCTCACTCAGTGCAAGGATTTATTACACGGATGTGTTACAGTGTTTATAATGAAACTTTTTTTTTTGCGGGGGAGAGAGAGTCTTGCCCTGTCCCCCAGGCTGGAATGCAGTGGCGTCATCTTGATCTTGGCTCGCTGCAGCCTCCCCCTCCTGGGTTGAAGCGATTATCATGCCTCAGCCTCCTGAGTAGCTGGGATTGCAGGCTCCTGCACCACTCCTGACTAATTGTATTTTTAGTAGAGCCAGAGCTCCCAAGGGTGGGGAAGGGTAACCGTCACCAGAGCTCCCGAGGGTGGGGAAGACCTTCCATTCTGACTAGCTGGAATGCAGAGGTGTCTTTGAAAAGACTGGGTCTTCAGCAGAGGCTTTAGGAACGCTGTTTATCAGGAGTAGGGCTAAAGTAACCCTTCAATAAAGAATACTCTAGTCTGGGCATGGGGCTCACACCTACAGTCCAGCACTTTCAGAGGCTACGGTGGGAGGACTGCTTGAGCCCAGGAGTTTGAGACTAGCCTAATCAACATAGGGAGACCCCATCTCTAGACCTGTCTTAGCAAAGCTTAAATAGAAGGTTTGAAGAGATTGTACTGAGCCGGGCGTGGTTGCTCACGCCTGTAATCCCAGCACTTTGGGGGGCTGAGGTGGGCGGATCACCTGAGGTCAGGAGTTTGACACCAGCCTGACCAATATGGTGAAACCCCATCTTTTCTTTTTTTTTTTTTGAGACGGAGTTTCGCTCTTGTTACCCAGGCTGGAGTGCAATGGCGCGATCTCGGCTCACTGCAACCTCCGCCTCCTGGGTTCAAGCAATTCTCCTGCCTCAGCCTCCTGAGTAGCTGGGATTACAGGCGCGCACCACCATGCCCAGCTAATTTTTGTATTTTTAGTAGAGACGGGGTTTCACCTTGTTGACCAGGATGGTCTCGATCTCTTGACCTCGTGATCCACCCGCCTCGGCCTCCCAAAGTGCTGGGATTACAGGCGTGAGCCACCGCGCCCGGCTCGAAACCCTATCTTTTAAAAAAAAAAAAAGAAAGAAATTAAGAAATGAAGAAATTGTGCTGATATGCATGCATGTTAACTGCCTGCCTAAATAAATTTCAGACTCGACTGAGGAAAAGGACAAAAGCCAGTCATTCAGCAGTGTAGTATCCCGATGTCTAGTGCTCACTAAAAGATGACCAGACATGCAAAGAAACGTGAAAACATGACACATAAGTAGGACAAAAATCAGTCAGTAGAAACAGACACATGGTAAAATTGGACGTGAACTTAAGTCAGCGTGCAAATATATTCAAGAATTTATAGAAAATCATGAACATAATGAGGGAAAGTCCGAGGAATCTCAATAGAGAAGTGGATACTATAAAAAGAGCAAATTATGGGCTGGGCGCAGTGGCTGACACCTGTAATTACAGCATTTTGGGAGGCCAAGGTGGGCGGTTCGCGAGGTCAGGAGTTTGGGACCAGCATGGCCAACATGGTGAAACCCGTACCTACTAAAAATACAAAAATTAGCCGGGTGTGGTGGTGCGTGCCTGTAACCCTAACTACTCAGAAGGCCGAGGCAGGAGAATTGCTTGAACCCGAGAGGCAGAGGTTGGCTGCGGTGAGCCAAGATCGCACTATTGTACTCCAGCCTGGGTGATAGAGCGAGACTCCATCTTAAGAAATAAAAACAAAAAAAGAGGCCGGGCGCGGTGGCTCAAGCCTGTAATCCCAGCACTTTGGGAGGCCGAGGCAGGTAGATCACGAGGTCAAGAGATCGAGACCATCCTGGTCAACATGGTGAAACCCCGTCTCTACTAAAAATACAAAAAATTAGCTGGGCATGGTGGCACCTGCCTGTAATCCCAGCTGCTCAGGAGGCTGAGGCAGGAGAATTGCCTGAACCCAGGAGGCGGAGGTTGCGGTGAGCTGAGATCGCGCCATTGCACTCCAGCCTGGGTAACGAGCGAAACTCCGTCTCAAAAAATAAATAAATAAATAAAAAGGAAAAATGAGAAAAGAAAGAGCAAATTATGCAACCGAAAAGTACAATATCTGAGATTATTAATTCACCTGATGGTCTTAATAGCAGGTTAGATGAGGGGTCTTAATAGTCTTAATAGGACATTAGACATTAGAGAAGGAAATGATCAGTGTTCTTCGTGTTGGGGCTCAGGGAGGGGGTAGCTGAAAAACACAGCGTCTTATCACGCAGTCTGACATTTGTGATTGAAGTAATAGAACCAGAGGATACAGAAATTGGGCAGAAAAAATAATTTGAAACAGTGAGGCTGGGCTTGTTGGCTCACACCTGTAATCCCAACACTTTGAGAGGCCGAGGCAGGAGGATTGCTTGAGCACAGGAGTTTGAGGCCACCCTGTCTGCATAGAAAATAAAAATAAAAAATGATGAGGCATTTGAATCCTGAAGGGGTTACTGCAGTCTCAGGGGAGTGAGTTCTTGCTCAGTCACTGCAAGTATCCTGTCTTGTAGGACACAGTTACCCTCGAGAGCAGCTCTATGAAGCGAAGCTGCCACTCGTGTGTGGCCTCTCTGCACACTTCTCTTCCCTTTTCTTCCCCTCCCAGCATGGGTTGAAGCAGCATGAGACCCTTTTTAGGTGGACTGCCCAGTCTTGGACTTTCAGCTTACAGAAGCGTGAGCTAGCTGAACCTATTTTCTTTGTAATTACCCAGTTTCAGGATTCTGTTACAGAAACACAAAATAGACTAAGACACCGCTGGAGAAAAGAGTCATATTGTCTACAGGGGAATTATGAGAAGAGTGACTGACTAACTACATGGGAAGCAAGCCAGAAGACGGGGAATCATCTTTTTTAAAGATTTTAAGATGAAGTCTCAATCTGTTACCAGGCTGGAGTACATTCTCAACTCACTGCAGTCTCTGCCTCCTGGGTTGAAGCAATTCTCCTGCCTCAGCCTCCCAAGTAGCTGGGACTACGGGCATGTGCCAGCATGCCCAGCCGATTTTTGTATTTTTCATAGAGATGGGGTTTCACCATGTTGGGCAAGACAGTCTTGATCTCTTCACCTCGTGATCCACCTGCCTCAGACTCCCAAAGTGCTGGGATTACAGGCGTGAGCCATTGTGCCTGGACAGTGGGCACCATATTTAAAGTACTAAAAGAAAAATTTTATTATGGCATTCTGTATTTATGAAAATATTTTTCGTCCAGGTGTGTTGGCTCACGCCTGTAATCCCATCATTTTGGGAGGCCAAGGTGGGCAGATCATGAGGTCAGGAGATTGAGACCATCCTGGCCAACACTGTGAAACCCTATCTCTACTAAAAATACAAAAATTTAGCTGGGCATGGTGGTGCGCCCCTGTAGTCCCAGTTACTTGGGAGGCTGAGGCAGGAATTGCATTGAGCTGAGATTGCGCCACCATATTCCAGCCTGGGCAACAAAGCGAAACTCTGTCTCAAAAAAAAATTTTTTTTTTTCAAAAATGGAAATGAAATAGATGTTTTTATACAGACAAACACACAGAAAGTTCACTGCCAGAAGTCATACATGAGAAGAAATGTTGAAGAAGATTCCTTGGCCAGGCGTGGGTTGCTCACACCTGTCATCCCAGCACTTTGGGAGGCTGAGGCGGGTGGATCACCCAAGGTCAGGAGTTTGAGACCAGCCTGGCCAACATGGCGAAACCCCATCTCTACTAAAAATCCAAAAATTAGCTAGGCACATGGTGGCAGGTGCCTGTAATCCCAGCTACTTGGGAGGCTGAGGCAGGAGAATTGCTTGAACCCGGGAGGCAGAGGTTGCAGTGAGCCAAGATCGCCCCATTGCACTCCAGCCTGCGAGACAAGAACAAAACTCCATCTCAAAAAAAAGAAAATTCCTCATCCTGAAGGAAAATAATGCAAGATGGAAACATGAATCTATAGGAAGGCGTGAAGATTGCCAGAAATAGAAAATATTAGGATAAACAGAATATGTTTCCAGTATATTTGCTGAAAGCAAAAATAAGAGTGTATTGTGGGTTTGTAACATGTAGAAGTAAACTGCATGATAGTACTAAGGAGGGAGGAGAAGGTGGAGGTGTACCGCCATAAAGTTCTCATGTTTTTAGTCAGTTAATATGATACTTCAGGGTAGACCGTGTTAAATAAACGAAGCCTAATGTAAACCCTAGAGCAATCATTAAAACTATAAAACAAGCACAGTTATTAAGCTAGTAGAGGACATAAAATGGCATAGGAGCCAAGCGTTCGAGACCAGCTTAGGCAACATGGTGAGACCCTGTCTTTACAAAAAAATTTTGAAAAAATTAGCCAGGTGTGGTGACACGCACCTGTAGTTCCAGCTACTTGGGAGGCCGAGGTGGGAGGGTGGTTTGAGCCCAGGAGGTCAAGGTTACCGTGAGCTATAATTGTGCCACTAAACTCCAGCCTGGTCAACAGAGCAAGACCCTGTCTCTAAAAAACCAAAGTACACACCCACCCACCCAGCAAAAACTGACATGGTTGAAAGTAGAATTAGACAAATTCACAATTGTTGTTATGATTTATTTATTTATTTGTTTGTTTGTTTTGAGATGGAATCTCGCTGTGTTTCCCAGGCTAGAGTGCAGTGACACAGTCTCGGCTCACAGCAACCTCTGGCTTCCGGGTTCAGGTAGTTCTGCCTCAGCCTCCAGAGTAGCTGGGATTGCAGGTGTCTACCGCCACTCTCAGCTAGTTTTTGTATTTTTAGTAGAGATGGGGTTTCACCATGTTGGCCAGTCCAGTCACATACTCCTGGTCTCAAGTGATCCACCTGCTTCGGCCTCCCATTGTGCTGAGATTATAGGCATGAGCTGCTGTGCCTGGCCTAGAATATTTTTTGAACTGATTTATGGTGAAAATACAGTCTATCAAAATTTGTGAAACGTTGAGAACTTTATAGTTGTAAATTTTAAATTAGAAGTGTTTAAAAATCAATAAATTTACCTTAAACTTCCACCTTAAGAAACTAGAAAAAGAGTGAATTAAACTCAAAATGTTTAGAAGGAAGAAACTAATAAAAGAGAGGAATCAATAAAATAGAATATGGACAAAAGGGAGAAAATCAGTAAAACCGAAACTTGGTACTCTCAAAAGATCAATTGCTAAACTCTAGGTTGACTGATAGAAAAAAAAAAAGGAAGAAACAGATAAAATACCATTTTCAGGACTGAGAGAGTGCTCCCCAGCACAGATAGTACAGATATTCAGGGGTGATAAGGAACTTTGTGCTAGTAAGTTTTCCAGGTTAGACAAATGGACAAGTTCCTTTAAAGATAAAACTTAGTGAAACTGACTGGTAAAGGAATAGAAATATCTGGGCTGGGCGTGGTGGCTCACGCCTGTAATCCCAGCACTTTGGGAGGCTGAGGTGGGTGGATCACAAGGTCAAGAGATCGAGACCATCCTGACCAACGTGGTGAAACCCCATCTCTACAAAAAATACAAATAAAAGATTGTCCAAGTGTGGTGGCATGTACCTGTGGTCCCAGCTACTCGGGAGGCTGAGGTGGGAGGATCGTTTAAACCTAGGAGTCGAGGCTGCAGTGAGATGAGATGATGCCACTGCATTCCAGCCTGGGTGACAAAGTGAGACCCTGTCTGAAAAAGAAAGAAAAAATCCAAGAATGAAAACTCCAGGCTGGTACAGTGGCTCGCACCTGTAATCCCAACTCTTTGGGGTGCCGAGATGGGTGGATCACCTGAGGTCAGGGGTTCGAGACCAGTCTGGCCGATATGGTGAAACTCTGGTTCTACTAAAAATCACAAATTTTTTAAGGAAAAATGGACTTTTTCCTCTCCCCCTAGGAAAGGATAAAACTCCTTCCTGGTTATTAAGTAAAATGCTCATCAAGCCTTGTCCTAAAGAAGATCAACAGATGCAGGGACAGTGGATAAGAACCTTGTGAAATGTTTCCTATTCGAGATCCTAAAACTAATGAAAGTGACAGCTTTTGGGATAAGGTTTATATGAGGGTGTTTGACGGCATTTTGGAACTGATGCATGCCAGTAGAGATTGCAGCAAATCGTATCATCAGCAGAACTTCACTAAAGAAGCAAAACTGGACCCATCACACGTGCTGTCCATGTGGTCAGGCTCCTGAACCCATCACACTTGCTGTCCGTCTACACGGTCAGGCTCCTGGACTCACCACACTTGCTGTCCGTCTACACGGTCAGGCTCCTGGACTCACCACACTTGCTGTCCGTCTACACGGTCAGGCTCCTGGGTCCATCACACGTGCTGTCCGTCTACACGGTCAGGCTCCTGGACTCAACACACTTGCTGTCCGTCTACACGGTCAGGCTCCTGGGTCCATCACACGTGCTGTCCGTGTGGTCAGGCTCCTGGACTCACCACACGTGCTGTCCGTCTACACGGTCAGGCTCCTGGACCCACCACACGTGCTGTCCATCTACACGGTCAGGCTCCTGGACCTATCACACGTGCTGTCCGTCTACATGGTCAGGCTCCTGGACCCATCACACGTGCTGTCCGTCTACACGGTCAGGCTCCTGGACCCATCACACGTGCTGTCCGTCTACACGGTCAGGCTCCTGGACCCACCACACTTGCTGTCTGTCTACACGGTCAGGCTCCTGGACTCACCACACGTGCTGTCTGTCTACACGGTCAGGCTCCTGGACTCACCACACGTGCTGTCCGTCTACACGGTCAGGCTCCTGGACCCAACACACTTGCTGTCCGTCTACACGGTCAGGCTCCTGGACCCACCACACGTGCTGTCCGTCTACACGGTCAGGCTCCTGGACTCACCACACGTGCTGTCCGTCTACACGGTCAGGCTCCTGGACCCATCACACTTGCTGTCCGTCTACACGGTCAGGCTCCTGGACCCACCACACATGCTGTCCGTCTACACGGTCAGGCTCCTGGACTCAACACACTTGCTGTCCGTCTACACGGTCAGGCTCCTGGACTCAACACACGTGCTGTCCGTCTACACGGTCAGGCTCCTGGACTCACCACACTTGCTGTCCGTCTACACGGTCAGGCTCCTGGACTCACCACACTTGCTGTCCGTCTACACGGTCAGGCTCCTGGACCCACCACACGTGCTGTCCGTCTACACGGTCAGGCTCCTGGACTCAACACACGTGCTGTCCGTCTACACGGTCAGGCTCCTGGACTCAACACACTTGCTGTCCGTCTACACGGTCAGGCTCCTGGACTCACCACATGTGCTGTCCGTCTACACGGTCAGGCTCCTGGACTCAACACACTTGCTGTCCGTCTACACGGTCAGGCTCCTGGACTCACCACACTTGCTGTCCGTCTACACGGTCAGGCTCCTGGACTCATCACACGTGCTGTCCGTCTACACGGTCAGGCTCCTGGACTCAACACACTTGCTGTCCGTCTACACGGTCAGGCTCCTGGACTCAACACACGTGCTGTCCGTCTACACGGTCAGGCTCCTGGACTCACCACACTTGCTGTCCGTCTACACGGTCAGGCTCCTGGACTCATCACACGTGCTGTCCGTCTACACGGTCAGGCTCCTGGACTCAACACACTTGCTGTCCGTCTACACGGTCAGGCTCCTGGACTCAACACACGTGCTGCCCGTCTACACGGTCAGGCTCCTGGACTCACCACATGTTCTGTCCATCTGCACAATCGGGCTCCTGGACTCATCACGTGCTGTCTGTCTATGCAGCCAGGCTCCTTTCTATTGAAGTTCAGCTTGGCATAGAATGTTTTATGAATTTGAACTTGTCAAACACCTCAAAATAATTTTTTTTTTTTTTTTAAGGAAATCAGCATGACTTAATAAAAGTAATTTGGGTGGGTGGCATGTGCCTGTAGTCCTAGCTCCTGGGGAGGCTGAGACAGGAGTATTCCTTGACCACAGGAGTTTGAGGCCAGCCTCGGCAACATAGCGAGACCCTGTCTGTGAAAACGGACTAGTAAATAGCACCCAGGTTCACTAAGAGATGTCATCATCAGGTGAATGTTGGAGATGGTATAGATACAGTTTCTCAGTGACCGCCCTCCGGTTAGAAACGTTTCAGCGGTGGGCCTTGTTTCAGTTTTCTTCTTTACTGTGAGTGCAAAGCAGCCAGCCCATGCCTCGGCCCCAGCCTCACCAGGGAAGGCCGGCAGAAGGTGTCAGCGTGAGGATCACCATCAGGGTGGTGGCAGCAAACCTCATTTTGGTGGAATTTCTGTGTTTTCAAATCAGGTGCTCTTTTTACATAACACATCTGCTGTCATGGATTTTCTTGACAGATGGTGTAGTATGCTCCTGAGTTTTACCCTCATCTTGTGGGAGCCTCCAGCAGAGAGAAGGCAGACACGCGCACAAATCTGCTCTGCGCTGCTTTTGGCAGCTGTGGCCTGGGTGTCTGTCCCCAAGTGCAGCACGCTCGCAGCAGGCTGTGGGGCTTGGAGCTGGTTGTATTTTTATATTTCGAGCTTTGTGGTTTTCAGGATGTTTTAAATTAAACTTGCATTTTTGTTTATTTCCAAACCGTAGTGCATCAGATTGGATCAATCAATCAGAATCTCCTGCTTCATCAAGAATTGTTGATGTTTGTCTCTGTTAGCCTTTTTTTTTTTTAAATTTAGAGAGAGTCTTGCTCTGTTGCCCACGCCGGAGTGCCATTGCACAGTCATGGCTCACTGCAGACTCCAGACTCCAGCTGCTGGGCTCAGGCAATCCCCTCAGCCTCTTGAGCAGCTGGGACTTGAGAGGTGCATGCCACCACGCTCTGCTAATTTTTTGTACAGATGGGATCTCGCTCTATTTGCACAGGCTGGTTTTTGACTCATGGGCTGAGGTGATCCTCCTGCCTCAGCCTCCCGAAGCGCTGGGGTTATAGGTGTGAGCCACCACACCCAGCCTGTTAGCCCCTTTTATTTGTTTATTCTTTGACTAGCTGAAGAGCCAGAACTTTTCCAGTTCTTATCCTTCTCCCACTACTTCTCTCACCTCCAATCTGTATGTGAATATATGTGGTGGACTTTTATCCATTGAGTACTGTGCTTGTGAGATTCATCCATGTTGCATATGCAGTGGTAGTTCATTCATTCATTGATTCATTCATTCATTCATTCATGTTCACTGCTATAGAAGGCTGAAGGCTCTAGGCTCTACATGGTGGTTCATACCTATAACTCCAGCTCTTTGGGAGGCTGAAGTGGGAGGATCACTTGAGGTCAGGAGCTCAAGATCAGCCTGGCCAATGTGTTGAGACTCCATCTTTATAAAAAATTAAAAAAATTAGCCAGGCACACAGCTCATGCCTGTAGTTCCAGCTGCTCGGGAGGCTGAGGCAAGAGCATGCTTAAACTCAGGAGGCCAAGGCTGCAGTGAGTCCAGATCACACTGCTGCACTGCAGCCTGGGCGCAGCGTGAGACCCTGTCTCAAAAAAGAGAGGGGGTTCCGTCGTATGAATTATTTTTATCCTATATCGTTTTCTTTTTCCTTTTTTTTTTTTTAAATTTTGAGATGGAGTCTTGTTCTGTCGCCCAGGCTGGAGTGCAGTGGTGTGATCTTGGCTCACTGCAACCACTGCCTCCCAGGTTCAAGCGATTCTCCTGTTTCAGTCTCCCAAGTAGCTGGGACTACAGGCATCCACCACCATGCCTGGCTAATTTTTCTATTTTTAACAGAGATGGGGTTTCACCATGTTGCCAAGCTGGTCTCAAACTCCTGACCTCAAGTGATCTGCCTGCCTCGGCCTCCCAGAACGTGTGGGGATTACAGGCATGAGCATCACACCTGGCCTATCATTTTCATTGTTAGAAAAATTTGTAGGTTGATGGGTCCTTGTTTTTTTTTTTTTTCCTGCCTGCTGCTGGAGAGGAGCTGAGCCTCGAGGATAAAGGAGGAAGAAGAAACTTGAATGCTTTGGCTGGATATGCATATTTAAGGTGTCCTGCAGGTGGCACTCTGTAAATGGAGTGAATCACAATATTTGAGGAGTCCTTCTCTGGAGGCAGAGCTGTCACATAGTCCTGGGGCCCTGCTTTCTGTAGAGGTCACTCACCAAGCCACCCAGAGCCAGAGCTGAGTTCCTGGTATAGCGAACAGTCTCACACTGACCCTGGGCGCCCCCATTGCAAGCCTGTTCACATCTTACTCTTCATATCTCAGCATCAGCGTTCGTACTGTAAGTAACACCTGGTTCTTCTCCAACCTGCTTTTCCAGATAAACATTGAAGATCTTGAGGATGACCCTGTGGTGAATGGGGAGAGGTCTGGCTCTTCGCTCGCAGACACTGCAGCACCAGGGAACAAAGGAAGGGCTCCCTGTGGAAACACAGACACCAAGGCGGATGGAGGCGTGGCCAGGACAGCGCCCCCAGAGCAGGTGGGGGACTGAGTGGTGAGGAGGGGCCCAAGGCACAAGCTACATGTATTCTGTGCTGTGATTTTCCTTGGAGGTTTAATTTTGTGAGTTCAGTTTTGCTCAATCGCCAGTTGCCGCAAAATTTACTTGGGAACCTTGGTGACATTTGCATGAAATGTGTAAGAGCAGTGGTGGCATCATGGGTGCCACGTACGTGGTCGCAGACCCGTCTCCTGCATTCAGCAGAGCAGTGGTGGCATCAAGGGTGCCACACACGAGGCCCCAGGCCCGTCTCCTGTGTTCAGGAGAGTTTGCACCTGCCCAGTAGGGCATGTCACTGCACACGTGTGTTCTTCCTTACTTGGCTGGGTATGGATTTGGGTGCTGGTGTAACTGAACTTTGAAGAAACGTGCAGGTCAGGTTAGTGTGGGGTGGGCAGAGATACAGGCTGCCTGCTGCTGTGCTCCACAGCGCAGAAGAGAGGCCTGAAAGAAGGGCTTGGTTCATTTATCCAGCAAGTGTTCTTGGGAGGCTGCTGGGTGCTAGGAATGTGCCTTTGCCCCAGGAGCCTCTGGTTGAGAGGGCAACATAGATATGAAGTGACACGTGGGTTCTGACTTGAGGCTCGGGGTCCTGGGGGGGCTTCCTGAGGAGCCTTCACACTGTCAGAAGTGGTTGTCCAGGTGCGGGTGTCAGGAACACAGATACGGGTTCAGTGTGAGGTGGCAGGGGCACAGCAAGGGCCCAGCCTTCAGGGTGGCTGCAGTGTGACAGGAGGGGCTGACAGTGACAAACGGGAGCTGGAGAGGCCGGTGCTTGCGGGGTGGGTGCTGGGTCAGCCCTGTGAACCATTGTGAGGCTGGGCACATGGACCCCTGAGGCACAGCCCGAGGGGCATGAGAGCAAGGGGCTCAGAGAGGTGGGGAGGTGCCTGTTGGAGAGAAGAAAGTGAGCTGAAGGGACTTAGAGGACACTTGGGGGTCGGGGGGTGATGGGGCTGCCTGGAGGGTGGAGTCACACTAGTGGGTTTAATTTTCAGTTCTTCAGGTTTTACTTCTTTTTCCACTGACTAAAATGTGTTTCTCTCATTAGTCTAATGCAAGTGGCAAACTCCGGAAGAAGAAAAAGAAACAGAAAGCTAAGAAAAGCAGCACGGGAGAAGCAGTGGTATGTGGACTGGGCCTGGGTCTGCTGCTCCCTCTGCCTGATGCCCTCTCCATTCTCTCTGCCTGTTTCTCAAGGTGGTATTGAAGGAAGTTTATTTAATACCTGTATTCCTTCCCGTTAGGAGTATAACTAATGCCGGGCGCGGTGGCTCACGCCTGTAATCCCAGCACTTTGGGAGGCCGAGTCGGGCGGATCACAAGGTCAGGAGATCGAGGCCATCCTGGCTAACATGGTGAAACCCCGTCTCTAAAAAAAAAGGAATATAACTAATTAAAATGTCAGAGAACAAGAAAAGGAAAAATTACTTGCTAAATTCTGTTTCCTGTTTCACCCTCGTTCCTAGAGGGTCAGACGCTACTCTGTGTGTGTCTCTGTGGGAGTGTGAGATCTGATGGGGGGGGTCCCTTCTTGTTCTGCCGCTCCTGTGGCCCTGAGCACCTGCTGTCTGCCCTGACATCTGTCCCATGCTTATGGGTTAATCGGATGGTGGCACAGGACCCACCACTGGAGCTCATCTGTCATCACAAAATGTATTTTCATTGTTGCCCTTCGACCTCGTCTGACTGTGTCCTGAGACCAGGGTGTGGCTTTGCTGCCGTTCAGTTGGAGCCACAAGTCCCAACCCTGTGAGGAGGTGAGCACACCTGTCAGGTGTGGGATGTGGCCTTTCAGCCCAGTTTTTTCTAGGGTCCTTCTGGTTCTGTGATTCTGTCCATGCTGAGTGCTTCTTATGAAACACGTCTTCTTTCTTCTGAATGTGTGGATGGTACATAGTGTTTGACCTATACCGTCCTTTAGGAGCTAATACAATGTAATAGGTCTCTTTAAATAAATAATTTTGTTATCGTTACAACATTTAAAATAATGTCAGTGTGGTGATGAAGAGGTTGTTTTGGGGCTTTTAGGAAAACGGACTAGAAGATATTGATCGCATCCTAGAGAGGATTGAGGACAGCAGTTGTTTGAACCGTCCCGGCCCAGCTCCCCTGAGCTCCAGGAAGCACATTCTCTACGTGGAGCACAGGTGCGGCCCCACCCTTCTCTGTGGCTGCTGCCACAGAGACTCCATGGGAAGAAAAGGTTCTCTAAGAAAAGGAAAAGAGAAAATAAAAAAAAAGAAAAGGAAAAGAAAATGTGATATCTTTATTAAAAAATAATATGAGTTTATTATTAATCATTTAGGAAATAGGCTGGGCCCAGTGGCTCACGCCTGTAATCCCAGCACTTTGGAAGGCCAAGGTGGGCAGATCACCTGTGGTCAGGAGTTTGAGACCAGCCTGGCCAACATGGTGAAACCCCATCTCTACTAAAAATACAAAAATTAGCTGGATGTGGTAGCAGTTGCCTGTAATCCCAGCTACTCAGGAGGCTGAGGCAGAATTGCTTAAACCTGGAAGGCAGAGGTTTCAGTGAGCCGAGATTGAGATCGCACCACTGCACTCCAGCCTGGATGATGGAGCAAGACTCTGTCTTCAAAAAGAAGGAAATAAGAACAAGGAGGAAAGGAAGTCATCCACATTTCAGAGGACTTTTACCTTTAGTTCTTGTGTATCTTAGAGAGTTCCTTCTTTTTCTTTTTCCTTTTTCTTTTTTTTTTTGAGAGACAGGATCTCTCTGTCACCAGGCTGGAGTGCAGTGGTATGATCATAGCTCACTGCAGCCTCGACCTCCTGGGCTCAGGAGATCCTCTTGCCTCAGCCTCCCAAAATGCTGGAATTACAGGTGTGAATCACCATGACTGGTCAAGAAGTTATTTCTTACCTTGTCATCCTTGGATGATTATTCATCTCTTGGTCTTACAGATGCTTAATGAATCGCTGTCTCTAGTTCAGAAATTATTGCCAGCTTTCAAAAAAAAAAAAACTCCTAGAGTCAGTTAAGACACATGACTGTAGTCTTAGGGCGTGTGTGCGGCCCTAACTCAGCCTCAGAAGCTGATGTGTGTCCCACACAGTGGCTCTCTTTATGCAGCGGTCCCCGAAGTGCCCCTCACCACATAGTGTCCAGCTGCTTCGCTGCGGTGCCCACAGTGGTGAGGCCCCAGCCGTGGCTGGGTGGTGATTTTAAAGAAAGTAAGCCTGGAGGTTACCTTTTAAGCCAAAAACCACTGTTTTCTTTCCTTGATTATTAAGTGGCTTTCTAAAACTTTTGGAATCGTTGTTGAACATAGTTTCATTTTTCTTTCTAAAATTTTCAATTCCCTAGACACTTGAATCCAGACACAGAACTGAAAAGGTATTTTGGTGCTCGAGCAGTCCTGGGGGAACAAAGGTAAGGTCCACAGTGAACTGCATTCCTTCTCTCTTGTCCTCTCGAGGCGGGTAGTGTTCCTCAAGCCAGTGAATGCCAGAGTGCACACATTGCCCTCAGCATTGGGATCTGAAAGGGAGTCCACGGATAGTCGGTGTATGACCTTGTCTGTGACTGTGGGTTGTGGAGATGCCCAGGGTAGATGGGTTTCCTCCCTCACAGTGTAAGGGGCCTTCTCTAGTGTAAGGTTCCAAACGCCCAGGCTGGAGTGCAGTGGTACGATCCCGGCTCACTGAAACCAGGTGCGGTGCTCACACCTGTAGTCCCAGCACTATGGGAGACCGAGGTGGGTGGATCACCTGAGGTCAGGATTTCGACACCAGCCTGGGCAACATAGTGAACCCTGTCTCTACTGAAAATATAAAAATTAGCTGGGCACCTGTAGTCCCAGCTACTTGGGAGGCTGAGGCAGGAGAATCACTTGAACCCAGGAGGCAAAGGTTGCAATGAACTGAGATGATACCACTGTACTTAAGCCTGGGAAACGCAGTGAGACTCTGTCTTAAAAAAAGGAGGGGGAGGTGGTTTGAAAAGCTGTTAAATTTTAAGATTCTCAGGTTCTGAGATAAGTCTCTTTTTTTTTTTTCCTATTTATTTATTTATTTTAGAGACAGGGTGTCATTATGTTGCCCAGGCTGGAGTGCAGTGGCTATTCACTGGCACAATCCCACTACTGATCAGCATGGGAGTTTTGACCTGCTCTGTTTTCAACCTGGGGCAGTTTACTTTTGCTTAAGCAGCTTGGTGGTCCGCTGCTCCTAGGAGGTCACCATATTGATGCCGAGCTCAGTGCGGACACCTGATCGGCACGGTACACTACAGCCCAGAACTCCTGGGCCCAGGCGATCCCCCCACCTCAGCCTCCTGAGCAGCTGGGACTACAGGCATGTGCCGCCATGCCCGGCTTCTTTTCCAGATGGATTCTTGCTCTGTTGCCCAGGCTGGAGCGCAGTGGTACGATTCCAGCTTACTGCAACCTCAGCCTCCCGGGTTTAAGTGATTCTCCTGCCTCAGCCTCCCTACTGGCTGGGATTACAGGGGCCCACCACACCCAGCTAATTTTTGTTTGTTTGTTTGTTTTTTGAGATGGAGTTTCGCTTTTGTTACCCAGACTGGAGTGCAATGGCACGATCTCGGCTCACCGCAACCTCCGCCTCCTGGGTTCAAGCAATTCTCCTGCCTCAGCCTCCTGAGTAGCTGGGACTACAGGCACTAATTTTTGTATTTTTAGTAGAGACGGGATTTCACCTTGTTGACCAGGATGGTCTCGATCTTTTGACCTCGTGATCCGCCCACCTCGGCCTCCCAAAGTGCTGGGATTATAGGCGTGAGCCACCACGCCTGGCCTGTCTTTGCCATTTCTTTACATTTTTGTGTGGTCTTATTTCTGCAAATTATGATTATTAATAGTAATTAGTATAATACTGATTTATAAGAGTAGATGATAATAATTGCTTTTATTAGTTTTATAGTAGTAGTATACTTTTTGTTGTATTTATTTATTTGTTTTCGAGACTGAGTCTCGCTCTGTTGCCCAGGCTGAAGTGAAGTGGTGTAATCTCGGTTCACTGTACCCTCTGCCTCCCAGGGTCAAGCAGCTCTGCCCCAGCCTCCTGAGCGGCTGGGACTACAAGCACCTGCCACCCCACCCAGCTAATTTTTTGTATTTTGGTAGCGATGGAGTTTCACTATGTTGGCCAGGATGGTCTCCTGACCTTGTGATCTGCCTGCCTCAGCCTCCCAAAGTGCTGGGATTACAGGTGTGAGCCACTGCATCTGGCCTGTTATATTTATTTCTTTAAAAACTTAAGTTCTACCAAAAGATTCCGATGGAGAAACCACAATTACCTTTTTATTCATCCCACCACCCTTGTCCTGCTCCTCCAAGTCAAAGACCTGGCCTGCTTCTGTTTCTCCTTCTGGCGGTTCCCTCAGGAGCTCAGAATAACATAGGCTCTGCTTTTTCCTGGGTCCCTGACTTTCTACTGTCACAGCCGGGTCAGCTCATTCCCCCAGCTCCTTGGACCACTCCTGCTGCTGAGAAGGCCTGCCAGCCTCCAGACTCCTGTCCCCTACCCACTCAGCATTGCTCCAGGCTGCCTCGCTGGGTCTGTTCTGGAGGCTTCCTTACTTGTTTTGTGGGACTGCTCCCTGCGGGCCAGGCTGACCCTGGAATTTTGTAGATGTGGCACCTGAGAGTGTTAAGGGCCAACTCCACTAGGCCTGGGCATGTGCTGCAGGCAGGAGGAGGGGCTGGGGCCACCTTGACATCAGCAGGGCCCTTCACGCTGCAGTGGCTGCACTGTGGGGCCCTCATGCCAGGGCAGGGATGGCCCTATGGGAAGGGCGCTGTGCTGTGCCCGTGGTGACTGTGGGGCACAGCAGCTGCTGCTCTCATTGCTGCTGCGGCTCCCACAACCCGCCTCTCCTGTTCCTGTGTGCCCAGGCAGAGTGCACTGAGCTCTGTTATTTGGGGGTATCTGCCACAGGGGTCAGGCCGACCCTAAGCCCTGGTCAGATGGTATCTGAGCTGGGCAGGTAAGGAGACATGGAAAAGGCATGGAGCCACTGTTACATCAGAGATGATCGCTTTCTTTTCTTTCTTTTTTATTTTTTGAGATGGAGTTTTGCCATTGTTACCCAGGCTGGAGTGCAATGACACGATCTCGGCTCACTGCAACCTCCGCCTCCTGGGTTCAGGCAATTCTCCTGCCTCAGCCTCCCGTGTAGCTGGGATTACAGGCACGCGCCACCATGCCCAGCTAATTTTTTGTATTTTTAGTAGAGACGGGTTTCACCATGTTGACCAGGATGGTCTCGATCTCTTGACCTCGTGATCCACCCACCTTGGCCTCCCAAAGTGCTGGGATTACAGGCGTGAGCCACCGCGCCCGGCCTGATTGGTTTCTTAAGCTGAGTGACGGGCATGTGGATATTGGCATGTTATTCTCTTTCTTTTGTTTTTCTTTTTTTCTTTTCATTTTGAGACAGGGTCTCATTCTTGCCCAGGCTGCAGTGCTGGGATCACAAGCGCAGGCCATCACACCAGGCTAATTTTTAAAATCCTTCGCAGAAATGGGGTTTTGCTGTCTTGGCCAGGCCAGTCTTGATCTCCTGGGCTCAAGAAATCCTCCCATCTTGGCCTCTCAGAGTGCTGGGATTGTAGGTGTGAGCCACTGTGCCCGGCCAGAATTTCCTTTTTCCTTTCTCTCTCTGGGGCATTGGTGAACCGGCCTCCCTGCCCCACCTGTCCAGCAGCAGGTGCTGATGCTCATTTGTATCCTGTCCCTGTGCGTCCCCACCCTGCCTCACATGCCTTCTCTGCCCTCAGTGTTGCTTGCACAGTCCCTACGGGGATCAGGCAGCCAAGCCTAGGTTCCCACACACCACAGAAAGTAAAACTGTGCCCATGTCCTGTTCTCCCCAGGCCACGGCAGAGACAGCGCGTATACCCCAAGTGCACATGGCTGACGACCCCTAAGAGCACCTGGCCCCGGTACAGCAAACCAGGTGAGGGCCTGCAGAGGCTGTGGGGAGTCTGTACAGCAAACCAGGGGAGGGCCTGCAGAGGCTGCGGGGAGTCTGTACAGCAAACCAGGGGAGGGCCTGCAGAGGCTGCGGGGGGTCTGTACAGCAAACCAGGTGAGGGCCTGCAGAGGCTGCCGGGGGGTCTGTACAGCAAACCAGGGGAGGGCCTGCAGAGGCTGCGGGGAGTCTGTACAGCAAACCAGGGGAGGGCCTGCAGAGGCTGCGGGGGGTCTGTACAGCAAACCAGGTGAGGGCCTGCAGAGGCTGCGGGGAGTCTGTACAGCAAACCAGGTGAGGGCCTGCAGAGGCTGCCGGGGGTCTGTACAGCAAACCAGGGGAGGGTCTGCAGAGGCTGCAGTGCGGGGGTGGGTCTGTGCACTGGCCAGTGCAGCCAGTGGGAGTGTCAGTGCCTCTTGAGCTGAGTCTCTTCGCCCTGGAGCACCGAGGTGCAGTGTGTGACTGTTACCACACTGAGGGCTTGCATGCTGAAGGTGGGCCTGGTGCCTCTGACATGGAGCCTCCCAGGCACAGCGTTTGTGTTTGGTTATCTTTTAATGCAGCTTTTTCCTACTGTGCTGCCGTCGACCTTTTTTTTATAAAAGTAATTGAGTTAATTTTAAACTGCACTATTAAGTGCCCATGATTTAAAGATAAATGGCAACAGGGCAGAAAGGCGGGCAGCGCTACGTAGATGCAGAAAGGCGGGCGGCGCTGCCTAGATGCAGAGGGGCGGGCGGCGCTGCCTAGATGCAGAGGGGCGGGCGGCGCTGCGTAGATGCAGAGGGGCGGGCGGCGCTGCGTAGATGCAGAGGGGAGGGCGGCGCTGAGTAGATGCAGAAAGGCGTGCAGTGCTACGGAGAAGCCCTGTTGGCGTGCTTGATTGCATGGCGTGGGGAAGTGTCAGGAGGCCCTCCATGTTGGCCTCCACTCTGCAGTGGCTGCACTGTGGGGGCCCTCAGGGGCCAGGGCAGGGATGGCCCCGTGGGAAGAGAGCTGTGGTGTGCTCATGGTGACTGTGCTGTGCCCATGGCTGCTGCTGTCTGTGCGGCCACGGCTCCCATGCCCTGCCTCTCCTGTGCCTGTGTCTGTGGAGGTGCCAGAGGTTGCCTGCGCACATTCTGTAAGGACGTGTCTAGGAGTGAGGCCTGTACTGTGACAGGGTGAACCCCACTGCTCGTGGCATCTTGTGTCCCCCAGGCCCCTTCACGTTCTAGCAGGAACCCCTGAGCACTGCAGACAGGGGCTCCATGAGTCTTGCAGGACTCAGGCCTTGGGCAGAGCCATCAGGAAGGTGTCGCCACAGGGCACCTGTTCCATGGAGTTCCTGGGAGGCTGAACTTCTCAGGTTTATCAGAAGAAACTGGGCCTTGGACAGCAAAGTCAGACATGAGGAGCAGAGAGAGAGGGGGCCATGGGTTCTAAAGTACTGTGGCCATCTGCACCACAACACTCCACCCCTGCCTTTTCACTGCCACCCTGGACATTCACCCCAATCAGACTTGGTCTGGGGGTAGGGTTTGGCCTGATGGGATCGGGTGACCTGTGGACTGTATGTGTCCTCGTCCCTGACACTCCCTCCAGGCTGTATCTGAGTTCTGGGGGAAACGCGTCTTGATAGGAAACTGAAGCGGACGACACCGTCTGCTGGTACAGACTGGATGCTGGGTATTCTGGGAAGGTGCCCGGACCTGGGTGACATGCGTAAGTACGCACTCAGGTCAAGGTGGTGGGTACCGCGGAGGCCTTGTCAAGAACACCAAAAGAGTGGGGAGCTGTTATGCCCCACAGAGGTGCCCACGGTCCCTGCTCCCAGCACACCCGCCTGAGCAGAGTGGGGGGCTGTGCTTGGAGCTGCTACGCCCTGCAAAGGCGCCCACAGTTTCTGCTCCTGGCACACCCTCCTGAGCACTCTCCCCTCCCAGGTCTGTCCATGCGGCTGCTGGAATCGAGAAAAGGCCTGTCCTTGTTTGCCTTTGAGCACAGTGAGGAGTACCAGCAGGCGCAGCACAAGTTCCTGGTGGCCGTGGAGTCCATGGAGCCCAACAACATCGTGGTGCGTGGTCCTTACAGCCCGACAGGAGCAGGGCCCTGTAGCCACCGCTGCACTGGGCCGTGTCCTTCCCTGGTAACTGGGGGAGGTGTGCGGCCTCCTGCCCTTCCCAACAGGAAGGGTGCCGGACTCTGCAGGGCCGTCAGGCCACGTGACCAGAGGGAGATGTGTTCAGAGGCTCTAGGCAAAGTCCACACTCCAAGGAGAGCCTGGAGCGCTGCTGTCACTGCCCATTCTTCAAGGCCGTTGCCGTGTGAGGCAGGCCTGGGACTTTGGGGCTTCTGGCTGCTGCTGTTCCCTCCTGCTGGCTCAGCACAGGGGAGCAGCTCAGATTCCCTGCCTCGGACGGCCCGTCTACCCGTCAGTGACGGCGTCCTCTCCTCACAAACCCCCAGGCTTGGTGCCCCCGGGCCCCGAGATCCTAACCAACGCTGTCCTCAGAACCAGAAGGAGGTCGTCCTCCACGCTCTCTGGACACCCTCATCCCTGTCCATGCCACCTCAGGACGGTGGTTGGGGGCAAGGTGCTTTTGAGAGCTCACCGTCATCTTCCCTGTGGGAAAAGTAGGCTGCTGGCTTCCACTCCTCATTCTTGGGGCGTAGTGGGGAGTTAGGTAGCCCCTGGCCTGGGTGTGTCAGGTTCTGAGTTCCTGCCTTAAGTCAGATGCTTGGTTCAGCGTGGCAATAATAACTAGCATATTGTGAGTTGGGGGGATGTTGTGACTGTCACCCCTGGAATTAATTTCCCCCAGTTTTTTTTTTTTGAGCCGGAATCTCATATTCTCAGCCTAAGCTAGAGTACACTGGCGCAGTCACAGTCTGGATTCAAGTAATTCTCCTGCCTCAGCCTCCTGAGTAACTGGGATTACAGGCCTGCGCCACCCCACCCAACTAATTTTTGTATTTTTAGTAGAGACCAGGTTTTGCCATGTTGGCCAGGCTGGTCTTGAACTCCTGACCTCAAGTGAACCTCCTGCCTCAGCCTCCCAAAGTGCTGGGATTATAGGCGAGAGCCACCATGCCTGGCAGGTTGATCTTGAACTCTTGACCTCAAGTGATCTTCCCGCCTCAGCCTCCCGAAGTGCTGGGATTACCGGCAAGAGCCACGGTATCTGGCCTCCCCTGGTTTTAAATGCCTGAAAGAAGGGTGTGCCTGGGAGCTGGTGCCTTGCTGAGTCTGTCCCCAAGAGGGCTGCGTGCGGCTTTCCTCCAGGCCTGTCCTCCCTTCTGGCAGGTTCTGCTCCAGACGAGCCCATATCATGTGGACTCACTCCTGCAGCTCAGCGATGCCTGCCGCTTTCAAGAGGATCAGGAGATGGCTCGAGACCTCATAGGTAAGACGGAGTCCCCCACCCTGTTCCCATCAAGACAGATGCGGTGGTTTGAGACGTCAGAGGGTGCAGGGGCTTTGCCAGGATCTCCATGACAGCTTTATTGAGTTACTACCTACAGAGCACGAAACGCACCCATTGAAAGTTACAGTTTCCTGGTGTTTCGTAGATGCCAGAGTTGTGCAGCCACACCGTGATCCGTTTCAGATCATTTTCATTGCCTGCAGAAGAAGGCCCTCAGCTCCTTGGCTCTCCTCCTCCCAGCCCCTTGCACTGCTGTTTTCCTGTTCTGTGGATTTGCCTGTTCTGCTCATGTCACATAAACAGAATCTTATACTATGCGGGCTTTTGTCTGTGGCATTTATTTACCATAACATTTCCAAGGTTCATCCTCACTGTAACATGGATCAGAACCTCCTTCGTTTTTACGGCTGAATAATAATCCACTATGTGGATAGGCCACGTTTTGTGTATCCGTCATTAGTTGATTGCTGTCTGGGATGTTTCCACTTTTTGACTATTATAAATAGTAGTGCTGTTGTGAGCTTGCACATGCTGGTCTTACGTGGACACGTTTGTGCTGCACGCGTGGACGCCTGGTTCTGCCAGCACGTGACACGTTTGTGCTGCACGCGTGGACGCCTGGTTCCGCCAGCGCGTGACACGTTTGTGCTGCACGCGTGGACGCCTGGTTCCATCAGTATGTGGCAGCAGTTGTGCCTTGTAGTGTTTAAGGTGTTTCCGTCTCAAGCTCACAAGTTCTGTGGTTGAAATAAACTCAGAGTGGCATCTGGGATGCCCAGGGTCCTGTCTGCCCTCTAAATGTCCAGGATTCTAGTTTCGTGATTTTGCTTCCAGACCTCTCCTCGTGGTGCATCATCAGAGGAGGGCCGTGGTTGCTGTGCGTGGCCGTAACACCCTCCCCTGGTGTTCTGTGCCCACAGAGAGAGCATTGTACAGTATGGAGTGTGCGTTCCACCCCTTGTTCAGCCTCACCAGCGGGGCTTGCCGGCTGGATTACCGCAGACCCGAGAACAGGTGAGTGCAGCCGGCCTGGGGGTTTAGCCGCTCTCCCCTCCCTTCTGCGAATGAGCTCAGAGGCTGTGCTGCAGGCAGTGCGTGACTGCCCACCAGGTTGGACCGGAACCCACAGACCCAGGGTGACCCGCCTTCCTCTCTCTGGGCTCAAGGATAGAGAGATTGGATTGGCTCAGCCCACGTTTACCTTTGTCTGTGGACATGCCCGATGCTACTCTGGAGGTCCGAGTGGGAGGTCTGCTGAGCCAGGAGTTCAAGTCCAAGCTGGGCACCATAGTGATATCTCCAGCTCTTAAAAAATAAACAAAAAGAAAATAAATTTGTTTGTGTTAGAAGTAAGTCTGACTGGGCACAGTGATTCATGCTTATAATCCCAGCACTTGGGGAGCCAAGATGAGAGGATTGCTTGAAAACCAGTCTGAGCCGGGCGCGGTGGCTCACGCCTGTAATCCCAGCACTGGGAGGCCGAGGCGGGTGGATCACGAGGTCAAGAGATCGAGACCATCCTGGTCAACATGGTGAAACCCCGTCTCTACTAAAAATACAAAAAATTAGCTGGGCATGGCGGCACGTGCCTGTAATCCCAGCTACTCGGAAGGCTGAAGCAGAATTGCCTGAACCCAGGAGGCGGAGGTTGCGGTGAGCCGAGATCGCGCCATTGCACTCCAGCCCGGGTAACGAGTGAAACTCCGTCTCAAAAAAAAAAAAAAACCAGTCTGAGACTGTGGCAAGATGCAGTCTCTACTGGACATTTTAAAAACTACCTAGGCCTGGTGACACATGCCTGTGGTCCCAGCTGCTCAAGAGGCTGAGGCGAGAATAACGCTCGAGCAAGCCCAGGAGGTCGAGGCTGCAGTGAGCTGAGGTCACGCCACTGTACTCCAGCCTGGGCACCGGAGTGAGACCTCATCTTAAAAAAAAAGAGGTGAGCCTGACAAACCATATCCCCACAATGGGCTCTGCAATTGCGTTTCCTTGCACGTTTGGCCGAAGAACCCGTCCCTGGCAAGTTTAGAGGCTTTGGAAGGTTTAACCTTCAATCAGTGAGCAGCTCAGAGTGAGCCTGAGGCTTGCTTCACTGCCCTGAGCGGCACACGTGTGGCACTCTCTTCGAGATATTTGTGCCCCTAAAGCCATCCATCTGCCATCAGCCCTCACTGGTCAGACCTGGACCGGCTCCCACTAGGCCCCCCCACAGCCTGTCCTGTGGGCACTTGTGGCGAGGACCAGCCTCTGTCCATTGTCCTGTGTGTGGACCAGCCTCTGTCCGCTGTCCTGTGTGTGGACCAGCCTCTGTCTGCTGTCCTGTGTGTGGACCAGCCTCTGTCCGCTGTCCACTGTCCTGTGTGTCCTGTGTGTGGACCAGCCTCTGTCCGCTGTCCTGTGTGTCCTGTGTGTGGACCAGCCTCTGTCCATTGTCCTGTGTGTGGACCAGCCTCTGTCCGCTGTCCTGTGTGTGGACCAGCCTCTGTCCGCTGTCCTGCGTGTGGACCAGCCTCTGTCCACTGTCCTGTGTGTCCTGTGTGTGGACCAGCCTCTGTCCACTGTCCTGTGTGTCCTGTGTGTGGACCAGCCTCTGTCCGCTGTCCTGTGTGTGGACCAGCCTCCGTCTGCTGTCCTGTGTGTGGATCAGCCTCTGTCCGCTGTCCTGTGTGTCCTGTGTGTGGACCAGCCTCTGTCCGCTGTCCTGTGTGTCCTGTGTGTGGACCAGCCTCTGTCTGCTGTCCTGTGTGTCCTGTGTGTGGACCAGCCTCTGTCCGCTGTCCTGTGTGTGGACCAGCCTCTGTCCACTGTCCTGTGTGTCCTGTGTGTGGACCAGCCTCTGTCCGCTGTCCTGTGTGTCCTGTGTGTGGACCAGCCTCTGTCCGCTGTCGTGTGTGTGGACCAGCCTCTGTCTGCTGTCCTGTGTGTGGACCAGCCTCTGTCCGCTGTCCTGTGTGTGGACCAGCCTCTGTCCACTGTCCTGTGTGTCCTGTGTGTGGACCAGCCTCTGTCCGCTGTCCTGTGTGTCCTGTGTGTGGGCCAGCCTCTGTCCGCTGTCGTGTGTGTGGACCAGCCTCTGTCTGCTGTCCTGTGTGTGGACCAGCCTCTGTCCGCTGTCCTGTGTGTCCTGTGTGTGGATCAGCCTCTGTCTGCTGTCCTGTGTGTCCTGTGTGTGGACCAGCCTCTGTCCGCTGTCCTGTGTGTGGACCAGCCTCTGTCCACTGTCCTGTGTGTCCTGTGTGTGGACCAGCCTCTGTCCGCTGTCCTGTGTGTCCTGTGTGTGGACCAGCCTCTGTCCGCTGTCGTGTGTGTGGACCAGCCTCTGTCTGCTGTCCTGTGTGTGGACCAGCCTCTGTCCGCTGTCCTGTGTGTGGACCAGCCTCTGTCCACTGTCCTGTGTGTCCTGTGTGTGGACCAGCCTCTGTCCGCTGTCCTGTGTGTCCTGTGTGTGGGCCAGCCTCTGTCCGCTGTCGTGTGTGTGGACCAGCCTCTGTCTGCTGTCCTGTGTGTGGACCAGCCTCTGTCCGCTGTCCTGTGTGTCCTGTGTGTGGATCAGCCTCTGTCTGCTGTCCTGTGTGTCCTGTGTGTGGACCAGCCTCTGTCCGCTGTCCTGTGTGTCCTGTGTGTGGACCAGCCTCTGTCTGCTGTCCTGTGTGTCCTGTGTGTGGACCAGCCTCTGTCCGCTGTCCTGTGTGTGGACCAGCCTCTGTCTGCTGTCCTGTGTGTGGACCAGCCTCTGTCCGCTGTCCTGTGTGTCCTGTGTGTGGACCAGCCTCTGTCCGCTGTCCTGTGTGTCCTGTGTGTGGACCAGCCTCTGTCTGCTGTCCTGTGTGTCCTGTGTGTGGACCAGCCTCTGTCCGCTGTCCTGTGTGTGGACCAGCCTCTGTCCGCTGTCCTGTGTGTGGACCAGCCTCTGTCCGTTGTCCTGTGTGTGGACCAGCCTCTGTCCGCTGTCCTGTGTGTGGACCAGCCTCTGTCCGCTGTCCTGTGTGTCCTGTGTGTGGACCAGCCTCTGTCTGCTGTCCTGTGTGTCCTGTGTGTGGGCCAGCCTCTGTCCGCTGTCGTGTGTGTGGACCAGCCTCTGTCTGCTGTCCTGTGTGTGGACCAGCCTCTGTCCGCTGTCCTGTGTGTCCTGTGTGTGGATCAGCCTCTGTCTGCTGTCCTGTGTGTCCTGTGTGTGGACCAGCCTCTGTCCGCTGTCCTGTGTGTGGACCAGCCTCTGTCCACTGTCCTGTGTGTCCTGTGTGTGAACCAGCCTCTGTCCGCTGTCCTGTGTGTCCTGTGTGTGGACCAGCCTCTGTCCGCTGTCGTGTGTGTGGACCAGCCTCTGTCTGCTGTCCTGTGTGTGGACCAGCCTCTGTCCGCTGTCCTGTGTGTGGACCAGCCTCTGTCCACTGTCCTGTGTGTCCTGTGTGTGGACCAGCCTCTGTCCGCTGTCCTGTGTGTCCTGTGTGTGGGCCAGCCTCTGTCCGCTGTCGTGTGTGTGGACCAGCCTCTGTCTGCTGTCCTGTGTGTGGACCAGCCTCTGTCCGCTGTCCTGTGTGTCCTGTGTGTGGATCAGCCTCTGTCTGCTGTCCTGTGTGTCCTGTGTGTGGACCAGCCTCTGTCCGCTGTCCTGTGTGTCCTGTGTGTGGACCAGCCTCTGTCTGCTGTCCTGTGTGTCCTGTGTGTGGACCAGCCTCTGTCCGCTGTCCTGTGTGTGGACCAGCCTCTGTCTGCTGTCCTGTGTGTGGACCAGCCTCTGTCCGCTGTCCTGTGTGTCCTGTGTGTGGACCAGCCTCTGTCTGCTGTCCTGTGTGTCCTGTGTGTGGACCAGCCTCTGTCTGCTGTCCTGTGTGTCCTGTGTGTGGACCAGCCTCTGTCCGCTGTCCTGTGTGTGGACCAGCCTCTGTCCGCTGTCCTGTGTGTGGACCAGCCTCTGTCCGTTGTCCTGTGTGTGGACCAGCCTCTGTCCGCTGTCCTGTGTGTGGACCAGCCTCTGTCCGCTGTCCTGTGTGTCCTGTGTGTGGACCAGCCTCTGTCCGCTGTCCTGTGTGTCCTGTGTGTGGACCAGCCTGTCTGCTGTCCTTACTCTCCTGTGTGCAGTGCCAGGTTTCTCTGGCCACCCTGGGTGTCTCCAGTGTGCAATCCACTCCTACCCTCTCGGCCCTCCTGGCAAGCCAAGGTCCATCCACCCCTGCTCTGCACAGATTGTCCACATTGTGTGCTGGGTCTGAATTTCCTCCACTGTTTTTTTTTTTTTTCTTTTTTTTGAGACGGAGTTTTGCTCTTGTTACCCAGGCTGGAGTGCAATGGCGCGATCTCGGATCACCGCAACCTCCGCCTCCTGGGTTCAGGCAATTCTCCTGCCTCAACCTCCTGAGTAGCTGGGATTACAGGCACGCACCACCATGCCCAGCTAATTTTTTGTATTTTTTTTTAGTAGAGATGGGGTTTCACCATGTTGACCAGGATGGTCTCGATCTCTTGACCTCGTGATCCACCCGCCTTGGCCTCCTAAAGTGCTGGGATTACAGGTGTGAGTCACTGTGCCCGGCCCTCTTCTTTTTTTTGAGACGGTCTTGCTCTGTCCCCAGGCTGGAGTGCAGTGACGTGATCTCGGCTCACTCCATCTTCCGCCTTCTGGGTTCAAGCAGTTCTCCTGCCTCAACCTCCTGAGTAGCTGGGATTACAGGTGCCCACCACCTGTGCCTGGCTGGTTTTTGTATTTTTAGTGGAAACGGGGTTTCACTGTCTTGGCCAGGATGGTCTCCATCTCTTGACCTCGTGATCCGCCTACCTCAGCCTCCCAAAGTGCTGGGATTATAGGTGTGAGCCACCACACCTGGCCTGATTTTCTTTATGTTAGTTTTGTCTCTTCCCATGAAATTATTAGTACTTTGAGGTAGATTATAAAATACTAATATTTTCAGGCATAAAAGGGACAGTGGGCTGTTGACAGAAGTAGCAGCCCACCAGGATCTGGATGCAGAAGTCACAGGCTCCATGTGTCCATCCTGAGTGCTGTGAGCCACTGTTGAGATTGGAGGGTAAATTAAGATCTAATTTGCCATAATGTAGCAGGAGATTTTAACTTTCTCTCTCCCCTTAAATTATAAATAGTCAATAAGAAACAAGATAAATATTTCAAAGAGGTTTGATTTTCAGTATGCAAATTTGTGTGTAACTCTGTAAAGGACAAGGAGAGTGCTCACCTCCTCTCCAGACACGGATCTCTGTGTGCTGGGCACGTAGGAAATGCCAGCAGAACCCAGAGAGCAGGATGGAACCCTCGGCACTGTGCGGAGGGCAGGGTGGAGCGGGTACTGGCCACGGCACTGTCCACAGGGCTTTCTGCTTTGTGTCGCTTTGATTCATGTGGAACTGTTGTGGATCTAGGAGCTTCTACCTGGCCCTCTACAAGCAGATGAGCTTCCTGGAGAAGCGAGGCTGCCCACGTACCGCACTGGAGTACTGCAAGCTCATCCTGAGGTGAGTGGCTGCTCCAACACGCCTGCCTGTGCTCCCCACCTTGGCTGCAGGCTGATTCCCTGCCTAATGGTGGCTGGTTCTCCTTCGTTCTGCTCCCTACGCTGCCTCCTCACCACTGCCAGCCTGACAGTGCCCCATTCTCCTTCACTCTGCTCCCTACACTACCTCCTCACCACTCCTGGCCTGATGGTGCCCCGTTATCCTTCGCTCTGCTCCCCGCTCTGCCTCCGGCCCACTCCCGGCCTGATGGTGCCCCGTTATCCTTCGCTCTCCTCCCTGCTCTGCCTCCGGCCCACTCCCGGCCTGATGGTGCCCCGTTGTCCTTCGCTCTGCTCCCTGCTCTGCCTCCGGCCCACTCCCGGCCTGATGGTGCCCCGTTATCCTTCGCTCTGCTCCCCGCTCTGCCTCCGGCCCACTCCCGGCCTGATGGTGCCCCGTTATCCTTCGCTCTCCTCCCTGCTCTGCCTCCGGCCCACTCCCGGCCTGATGGTGCCCCGTTGTCCTTCGCTCTGCTCCCTGCTCTGCCTCCGGCCCACTCCCGGACTGACAGCGCCCTGTTCTCCTTCTCTGTGCTCCCTGCGTTGCCTCTGGAAGTCTCGAGCCGGATGAGGACCCCCTCTGCATGCTGCTGCTCATTGACCACCTGGCCTTGCGGGCCCGGAACTACGAGTATCTGATCCGCCTCTTCCAGGAGTGGGAGGTAGGAGGGAGCCTGGTGGTCCCTGGGGGGACAGACATCTACTTCTTCTGTTTCAAGGGATGGTTTGGGGACGAAATGGTAATTGTTTAAGAATAGAACCACATTCTCCTGTGTTTTCTGTCTCCCTTGAGCGTCTGTGGAGTGGAACCTGGTTTTCGTAGGGACATTACAGCAGCCTTATGTCAGATCCTCAAATGTGTGTACACCTGCCTGCCAGGATCCTGGAGCTAGTAATGAGAAAGTGGCAGCACCTGAGCTCCTCGTGGGTGGGGGCAGGAAGAGGCAGCTGAGAGGCAGAGGGAGGGTTGCCCCCAGCACACCCTGTCCCAGGGGAGTGACTACAGCAAGAGAGACCCCCCACTCTGCCACCAGGAACAGACGTGTTGGAGTGATAATTTAGTTGTATTGGGTTAGGGATCATGTATTAAAGTTAATTTCACCTGTTTTCTCTTTAGTGCAGCTCCTAGAAAGTTTAAACTGGGAGCCCTGGGCTCCCATTATGTTCCTCTGGGTGCCACTTACCTGGAAGGACACATGAGACTTTGTCATGCAGGGCCCGGGACTGGGGAGCAGGTGATGACAGCTCTTGACCTCTTTTTCTGTGTTGAATTTTTTTGTCGTGCTGACCTCCAGCAGGGCCCAGGGCTGGGGAGGAGGCAGTGGCAGCTCTTACCTTCTCTGTGTTGAATTTTTTCATAGCACATGGTCGTGCCTAATGAAAGTGGGTAAGTTACTTTGAATTGTTTAGCATTTGGCATCATTGGCCAGGAAATCTCACCTCTGGGAATGTGGTTTATAGAAATCCCTGGATCTCACAAAAATGTAGGTGCAGGAAAACCTCAGGGAATCCCCCAAAATGGGGCCACAGGAGAATGTGAATCATGGTGTTTAAGGTCTGTGAGTCTGGGATGCTATTTTGATAGAGACAAAGGCAGTGAGTCGCATGTCTGAGGTATGTGACGTCTGCCGAGAAAGGCAGAAGTGCTCACGGTGGTATCGCTGGTTCGTGCTTTGTGCATTTTCCACATTGAGAGCACTGACTGCTCAGCTTCAGAGGAGCCCCTGTGGCAGGTGGGCCCTCCCTCCCTGTAGCCCCTCACTCACTCAGTGACTCCTCAGGCCCTCCGTGTCCTCTCTCTTCTGCGTGTGGAAATTCCCCCAGGTGGGTGTGTAAGTTATCTTTTTTTTTTTGAGGCGGAGTTTTGCTCTTGTTACCCAGGCTGGAGTGCAATGGCGCGATCTCGGCTCACCGCAACCTCCGCCTCCTGGGTTCAGGCAATTCTCCTGCCTCAACCTCCTGAGTAGCTGGGACTACAGGCACGCACCACCATGCCCAGCTAATTTTTGTATTTTTAGTAGAGACGGGGTTTCACCATGTTGACCAGAATGGTCTTGATCTCTTGACCTCGTGATCCACCCGCCTCGGCCTCCCAAAGTGCTGGGATTACAGGCGTGAGCCACCGCGCCCGGCCTATCTTTTTACTAAGTTGAGAAGAGGCCCTCAAATTGCCGGCAGAATCTACCTACTCCTGGCAGGGCTCATGGTGGCATCAGAGCATCTGCCAACTCACATACTTTGCCTTTTTGACTTGAGGCTCCACTCTGTTTGTGTTTCTTGTAGGCTCATCGGAACCTGTCGCAGCTCCCAAATTTTGCCTTCTCTGTTCCACTGGCGTATTTCCTGCTGAGCCAGCAGACAGACCTCCCTGAGCACGAGCAGAGCTCCGCCAGGGAGAAGGCCTCGCTCTGTATACAGCAGGCGCTCACCATGTTCCCTGGAGGTGAGTGCCGCATCTTGCTGGAATGGGGTGTGTCCTGTCAGCCATGGTGGTGGGGGCTGGTGTTCCTGGTGGTGGAGGCCAGGTCGCTGACCTCCCCTACACCTTCAGAAATGTTCATTCTTTGGTACGGCCTGCAAACCTGCCCTACCAAACTTGAAAGATGATTGGTCCGTCTGGGAACCTGCTGCGTGCCATGCCAGCCACGAGGAGGTGGCAGCCATCCTACCCTGTTGAGCTGTGTAGTAGGGTGCAGAGACGGGACTGGCTGGGAGATGCTGGACACGGATTGTGTCAGTGCTGGGGAGGAGAACAAAGCAGAGGGAGTGTCGGAGGTGCCGAGGCGTGGCGGAGAGGGTTGTGCCGAGCACCGAGCTGGGATGTGCAGCGGAGGCCTGTCCTGCTGAGACACACTCAGCCTGCACAGCCCCTGAGCCCCAACTGCGTCTGGGTGTTCTCCATCCACACAAATGGGGTGGGCACAGTGGGGCTGACCCCTGCCAGGCAGCATGTGTGACATCTCTCTTTAAGACGGGGCTCCTCTGAGGGGCTGTCGGGGGCTGAGCGTTATTTGCATGCAGCTGATGTGACACGTGGCATGACCACTCACCCCCTGTTAGCACGTCCTGGAAGCAGCAGCACCTCCTGGTTCTGTGGATTTCCACAGCTTTGTCTGAGCCCCAGGGAAGCCCACAGCATGGGTCTGGGCAGCTTCCAGCACAGGCAGAGGGGCCTGGCAAGCCCTCGGTCTGCTCACTGACCCCAAAAGCTTCATCTGTGCCTAAGAAGCACCTCTGCCCTCCTCTGCAGCCCTGTGCGGCGTTCCCCAGTGTAGCAGTGTCGGAGTGGGGTGGAGGCCGTGTGCTATGTGGCAGAGCTGTGCTGCTGTCTTACAAGCTGTAGTGTCAGCACCTGCTTTGAAGGCAGGCAGGCTCCCAAGAAGCCACCGCCACTTATCCCAGAGCACTGGAGATCACTGCAGGCATGGGTGGGACAGGCTCTGCCCTGGGGGCCCATGCTCCTACATGGCGGCCTAGACCTCAGCCCGGTCCTGTGGTGCTAGCCCTTCTACTGGGCACAGGTGGCCTCCGCTCCCACCAGCCTGCCATGGGGTCTGGACTTTCTGATTAGAACCAGCCCCACGTGTGTGGAGGGTGGTGGGTGAGTCTTCCTCAGATGCAGATGGGGGTGCTGGGAGGCTCCTGGGGGCTGGTGTGAGGAGACCCCCGCCTCAGACCCTGGGCACCCCAGCAGCAGCAACTCAGAGTGCCAGCCAGAAGCAAGTTGCTGGCCCTGCACGCTCCTCCATCTGAAAGCACCCAGCTGTGTCTGTGACAAAGACCTTACCATGTCCCTTGCCACCTTGGGGGCTGGGAGTGGCTGGGCTGTGGGCTTAGGGGTCCCACAGAGCCTCTGCTTCTCCCGCAGTCCTCCTGCCCCTGCTCGAGTACTGCAGCGTGCGGCCCGATGCCACCGTGTCAACTCATCACTTCTTTGGACCCAATGCTGAGATAAGGTAAAGGGTGGTGGTGTCCGTCTGTGGGGTGTGTCTGTGGGTGGGTCATCTATGGGGTACCCATCTGTGCGGCGTCTATGGGATATCTGTGGGGTCGTCTGTGGGGTATTCTCTGTAGTGTACCCATCTGTGAGGTTATTGTAGGCTGTCTGTCTGGGGTGCCCATCTGGGGGGGTACCCGTCTGTGGGGTGACTGCCTGTGTGGTATCTGTGGTGTGTCTGTGGGGTGAAGGTCTGTGCCCATCTGTGGGGTGGTCATCTGTGGGATGACCGTCTGTGGGGTACCCATCTGTGAGGTGTCTGTGGAGTGCCCATCTGTGGGGCATCTGTGGGGTACTTGTCTCTGGGGTGCCAATCCGTGGGGGTGATTGTGGGGTATTTGTGGGGTGTCTTTCTGTGCGGTGATCATCTGTGGGGTATCCTCCTGTGGGTTGCCCGTTTGTGGGGTATCTGCCTGTGGGGTATCTATCAGTGGGGTGTCCGTCAGTGGGGTGTCCGTCTGTGGGGTTCCCATTTGTGGGGTGTCTCTGTGGGGTGTCTGGGGTGCCCATTCGTGGGGTGATTGTCTGTGGGGTGCCCATTTGTGGGGGTAATTGTGGGGTGTCCATCTGTGGGGTATCTGTATGGTGATTGTGGGGTACCCATCTGTGGGGTGTCTCTATGGGGTGTCTGGGGTGCCCATTCGTGAGGTGATCGTCTGTGGAGTGCCTGAGGGGTGCCCATCTGTGGGGTGCCTGTCTGTGGGGTGATCATCTGTGGAGTGCCTGAGGGGTGCCCATCTGTGGAGTGCCTGAGGGGTGCCTGTCTGTGGGGTGATCATCTGTGGAGTGCCTGAGGGGTGCCCATCTGTGGGGTGCCTGTGGGTTCGGAGCCTGGGAGCCATTTTCACTCATCCTGAGAGGCCTTGAGGGACCTGCTCCCAGCAGCAGGAGGGGCTGTGATAGGGACCTCGGGGACTTTCATCCCACCTGGGAGGGCTCTGGAGCCCTCATTGATGTGTGGAAAAGCCCCAGTGGGGCAGGTAAGCAGCCTCCAGCTTAAAACCCAGGCTCATAAAGAAGGTACTGGGCGAGGTGGCATACACCTGTAATCCCAGCGTCTTGGGAGGCCGAGGTGGAAGGTTGGCTTGGGCCTAGAAGGTCAAAGCTGCAATGAGCTGTTTGTGCGCCTGCACTCCAGCCTGGGTGACAGAGCGAGACCTAGTCTCAAAAAAATAATGTAGAGGGAGCAAGCACAGGAGAAAGTGCCACAGAGTCCTCCCCCGGGAGCCAGTGTGACCTCCACGTCCTCCCCCAGCCCTCAGGGCCAGTGTGACCTCCACGTCCTCCCCTGGGAGCCAGTGTGGCCTCCACGTCCTCCCCCAGCCCTCAGGGCCAGTGTGACCTCCACGTCCTCCCCTGGGAGCCAGTGTGGCCTCCACGTCCTCCCCCGGGAGCCAGTGTGGCCTCCACGTCCTCTCCCAGCCCTCGGGGGCCAGTGTGACCTCCAGGTCCTCCCTCAGCCCTCGGGGTCAGTGTGACCTCCAGGTCCTTTCCCAGCCCTCGGGGCCAGTGTGGCTTCCACGTCCTCCCCCAGCCCTCGGGGTCAGTGTGATCTCCAGGTCCTCCCCTGGGAGCCAGTGTGACCTCCACATCCTCCCCCAGCCCTCGGGGTCAGTGTGACCTCCAGGTCCTCCCCTGGGAGCCAGTCTGACCTCCACGTCCTCCCCCAGCCCTCGGGGCCAGTGTGGCTTCCACATCCTCCCCCAGCCCTCGGGGTCAGTGTGACCTCCAGGTCCTCCCCTGGGAGCCAGTGTGACCTCCACGTCCTCCCCCAGCCCTTGGGGCCAGTGTGGCTTCCACGTCCTCCCCCAGCCCTCGGGGTCAGTGTGATCTCCAGGTCCTCCCCTGGGAGCCAGTGTGACCTCCAGGTCCTCCCCCAGCCCTCGGGGTCAGTGTGACCTCCAGGTCCTCCCCTGGGAGCCAGTGTGGCCTCCACGTCCTCCCCTGGGAGCCAGTGTGGCCTCCACGTCCTCCCCCAGCCCTCAGGGTCACTGTGGCCTCCACGTCCTCCCCTGGGAGCCAGTGTGGCCTCCACGTCCTCCCCCAGCCCTCAGGGTCACTGTGGCCTCCACGTCCTCCCCTGGGAGCCAGTGTGACCTCCATGTCCTCCCCCAGCCCTCGGGGTCAGTGTGACCTCCAGGTCCTCCCCCAGCCCTCGGGGCCAGTGTGACCTCCAGGTCCTCCCCCAGCCCTCGGGGGTCAGTGTGACCTCCACGTCCTCCCCTGGGAGCCAGTGTGGCCTCCACGTCCTCCCCCAGCCCTCGGGGGCCAGTGTGACCTCCAGGTCCTCCCCCAGCCCTTGGGGTCAGTGTGACCTCCACGTCCTCCCCCAGCCCCCGGGAGCCAGTGTGGCCTCCAGGTCCTCCCCCAGCCCTCAGGGTCAGTGTGACCTCCATGTCCTCCCCCAGCCCTCGGGGGTCAGTGTGACCTCCACATCCTCCCCCAGCCCTCGGGGGTCAGTGTGACCTCCACGTCCTCCCCCAGCCCTCGGGGTCAGTGTGACCTCCAGGTCCTCCCCCAGCCCTCGGGGTCAGTGTGACCTCCAGGTCCTCCCCCAGCCCTTGGGGTCAGTGTGACCTCCACGTCCTCCCCCAGCCCCCGGGAGCCAGTGTGGCCTCCACGTCCTCCCCCAGCCCTCGGGGTCAGTGTGACCTCCACGTCCTCCCCCAGCCCCTGGGAGCCAGTGTGACCTCCACATCCTCCCCCAGTCCTCGGGGGTCAGTGTGACCTCCACGTCCTCCCCAAGCCCTTGGGGGCCAGTGTGACCTCCATGTCCTCCCCCAGCCGTCAGGAGCCATTGTGACTTCCAGGTCCGCCCCCAGCCCTCAGGAGCCAGTGTGGCATCCAGGGCTTGCCCTGTGTACCCACAGATGGACTTAACCTGGTTATATTTTCACATTTCTGTGGAGTCAGTTGTGCTTCCTAAAGAACACAGACAGTGCGTAAGAGGCCATGGCACATACCTGTGTGCCCCAGCCCCCACGCTCTTGGGTCCAGCAGCCCACAGGGCCCTCCCTGCACCTCCGGTCTGCCCCTGGGGTTCTCCTGGCCTGAAAAGTGTTCTGCTCACAGACCTTGCTCTCCTCCAGCCAGCCCCCTGCCCTGAGCCAGCTGGTGAGCCTGTATCTCGGGAGGTCACACTTTCTCTGGAAAGAGCCCGCCACCATGAGCTGGCTGGAGGAGAACGTCCACAGGGTGCTACAGGCAGTGGACGCTGGAGACCCTGCAGTGGAAGCCTGTGAGCACAGGTGAGCTAGGGGCTTGCACACACCAGCAGCCCTGCCACACCCCCTCCTCAGGGGCCTCGGATTCGGGAGGCAAGGAGGGCTGTGAGCAGCTTGGTCTCCCCTGCATTGTGGCCAGCCATGGGGCCCGTGTGGAGCCTAACAGGGAGCACAGCCCTGTCCTGTCCCAGAGGCTTCCTGGGAGGCAGCTACGGGCATCAGCACAGGTCACGAGTTGGCGTTCCCGGCTGCTTAGGGCTGGAGTGGTAGCTTCTGGTTGTGTGGTGTTTCCACATCAGTTAGGGTGCTGATGAGTCTCTCACACCAGCATCTTTGGGGTAAATAAATCTGGCAGAGCTGAGAGCGAGTCTTCTGTCCTTCATGTGAGCATGTCAGAGGCTTGGACTCTGGTACTCTGCATTTGGCAGGCAGCCTCTTGCCTGTTCTTGTCTGGTGTGCCTGTGCCCTTGGCCCTGTGCTAGTTCCGTGCGTCACACCGTGATTCTGCCCACCATTGTGGCCAGGCTCAGTGTGGACCACGTGGGAGTGGCGGCCATTTGCACCTCCATGGTCAAGTCTGTCTGCCTTGGATGTGAGGCTGTGCCTGAGAGGTGCCGATGCCCCAGCTGTTGGCAGTCGTGGGCACATCCGTGTGTCTGGGTTCCCCACTGCACCAGACATTTCTTTCTTGCTTTGTTTTTTGAGACGGAGTCTCAGTCTGTTGTCAGGCTGGAGTGCGGTGGTGCATTCTCTGCTCACTGCAACCTCTGCCTCCCGGGTTCAAGTGATCCTCCTGAGTAGCTGGGACCACAGGCGCATTTCACCATGACTGGCTACTTTTTGTATTTTTAGTAGAGACAAGGTGTCACCATGTTGGCCAAGATGGTCTCGATCTCTTGACCTCAGGTGATCCGCCCACCTCGGCCTCCCAAAGTGCTGGGATTACAGGGGTGAGCCACTGTGCCCAGGCTGGACCAGACATTTCTCGTGGATAGGAAAGCATTTTGTTCCCTGTGCTGCCTTCCCAGAGTGACTTCAAGCAGGGACCAGTGCCTGTGCCTGTAGCAGTGACAGTGGTGACCTGCCCAGGTGTCACTTCATGTAGACAAACTCAGTGGATTCCCACAAGAAGCCACTGGCCGCGGATCCAATCAGTCTTGTTTTTTGATTGAAGAGACTGAGTCAGGCCGTGCAGCTGGGATTGGCCCCTAAGAGCCTCCCTCACCGCAAGCCAGGGATCAGCTGTGCTGCCTCTGCTTGAGAAGTGAAATGTACAGTTTTTGGTGCCACTAGAAATGCAGAGAGGTGGAGTGCTGGGCAGGGGTGGGGTGGGGCCTGGCGCTGTGGCCGTTACCATTTCCTCTGCTGTGCCTTGTTTCTCCTCGGCCTCAGGCGGAAGCTGCTCTACCAGCGCGCACCCAGGAATATCCACCGCCATGTGATCCTCTCTGAGATAAAGGAAGCTGTTGCTGCCCTGCCCCCGGTAAGGAGAGAGGCTGAAATGGGAGCTTTGTGTAAGCCGGTCACATGCACTGCCCCTGTGTCTCCTGGCAGTCCACATGCAGGCGTGCGTGGTGCGAGCCCCCTCATGGCCCAGCTCTGCCACGGCAAGGGCTCTTCCCTTCCTGGCAGCTGGGGTTCAGATGCTTGGTTATGAGAGAGAAATCCTGTAGCTGGGCTCGGTGGTCACGCTTGTAATCCCAGCACTTTGGGAGGCCGAGGCAGGTGGATCACGAGGTCAAGAGATCGAGACCATCCTGGTCAACACGGTGAAACCCCGTCTCTACTAAAAATACAAAAAATTAGCTGGGCATGGTGGCGCGTGCCTGTAATCCCAGCTGCTCAGGAGGCTGAGGCAAGAGAATTGCCTGAACCCAAGGAGGCGGAGGTTGCGGTGAGCCGAGATCGCGCCATTGCACTCCAGCCTGGGTAACGAGAGCGAAACTCCATCTCAAAAAAAAAAAAAAAAATAGAAATCAGCCAGGCTTAGCGACTGGTGTCTGAAATCCCAGCTACTCAGGAGGCTGAGGCAGGAGAGTTGCCTGAACCCAGGAGGCGGAGGTTGTGGTGAGCCGAGATTGCGCCATTGCACTCCAGCCTGGGTAACAGGAGCAAAACTCCGTCTCAAAAACAAAAAAAAGAAATCCTTTGGGGAGGAACACGAGCTGAGTAGTCACCTTGGTGAGCTGTTCCGTCCGTGGTTGGGACTGCGGGTGCAGCTGTGGGGGCTTCTCTGTAGTCACCTCGGTGAGCTGTTCCGTCCGTGGTTGGGACTGCGGGTGCAGCTGTGGGGGCTTCTCTGTAGTCACGGGCTGTAGTCCTGCTCTGCCCTCCTGTGCTGGAGGTTCTGTTTCTGACTCAAAACCTAGACTTCATACTGTTGTTAAGGAGTAAGACAGAATGAGGAACCAGCAAGTCAGAGGGGCAGGCCCAGGGGCCGTCGCTGAGGGCAGCTTAGTGCCTCCTGGTGTCATTTTGGCTGCTCTGCAGATCCTGGTGACTGGCATGGCTGGCCTTGTCTGGGACTGTGAGCTTCTGACATCACTAGAGGGGCTGAGGGGCGGGGCAGGGAGTGCACCAGGAGCTGCGTGACCCTCGGGCGGCCCAGGGTCCCTGTAGCCTGCAGTTGCTGAAGTGAGAGCTTCTGACCCGTGGTGAAGATCTTGGCAGGTGTGAGCAGCACGTGACCCCCTTCCTTTCCCACCACACACCCCCGTGAGAAGGGCAGACGCTGTGCCGGTGCACCTCCACTCCCGTGAGTGTCCTGGTGGCAGAAGGGCGGTCCTACCCTCACCCAAAGTTTGTTGGTACAAAAAGCACAGCCATTTCTGTCAGACTCTGTGGCTGTCTCTCAGCAGGTGCGTCCAGTCCTTGCTGGAGCCGACTGCAGGACTCTGCTGGGAGAGGCAGCAGCCCCCTGGCAGCGTCCGTAGGTAGCATCTCCGTTTTGTGTCCCTTTCTGAAGGATGTGACCACGCAGTCTGTGATGGGGTTTGACCCTCTGCCTCCTGCGGACACCATCTACTCCTACGTCAGGCCCGAGAGGTACCTCCCACCTCCCCATTCACTCCTTGGCTTGTGCAGCTAAGTAAGGTCAGTACTTCGGGGCTCACAGGGACTGGCTGCCAGCTTGGGATAGGTGCTAAGAGTTGGGGCACATGGTCAGGCAGGCGTTTCCCTTAACAGGAAAGTGGGGGAGAGGGACAGTGTGATCTGGGGTCACAGCTCTGCCTTTGCAGCCACGTTGTTTCTCGTCTCCTTCGGATGTACAGGCACCTGTGTGTCAGGCTCTGTAGCAGGTGTGAGTAACACAGCGGAAGCAGGTGTGCAGTGATGTGGGGAAAACACATGAATTTTAGGGTCTAGAAATAAATGTAAAATCAAAACTGGACCATCCTGGCCAATATGGCGAAACCCTGTCTCTATTAAAAATACAAAACTTAGCCGGGCATAGTGGCATGCATCTGTAGTCCCAGCTACTTGGAAGGCTGAGGCAGGAGAATCACTTGAAATCTGGGAGGCGGAGGTTGCAGTGAGCCAGGATTGCACCACTGTACTTCAGCCTGGGTGACGGCGTGACTCCATCTAAAAAAAAAAAGCAGCAAAAACTGTAGTAAGGAAGGAGGGCTTCGTGTGCTGAGACAGAGAAGAATGTGGCTTCCCCAGGCTCAGCGGGAGAGGGGTATTCATGTTCCACAGCAGAGTTGCCATGTGCCAAGGCCTGTGCCAGGAGCAGAGCATACAGCCCCGTGGCTGGGCTGGGGGGCAGGTCCAAGCCGACTCCCAGGCTGCTGGTGTGTGTCCGGGGTGGCTTCAGCATCTGGGTCATTGAAAGGCTTTTTCCCTTTCCTCTGGCCTTGAGAGCACTTGCCTTACCGAGGGCCTGTCACCCACACAGTGGCTGTGAATCATTCCTGCAGGAGCAGGTTGGTAGCACTGAGGAATTGCAGTACGTGGCTGCCTCACAGGTTCGTCCTGTTCCCCCCCGTGGACCACAGTCTCTCGGCCTTCCCAGAGCTGCTTAGGCCTGGGCTGCTCGGCATCGTGTGGAGTCCATGCCCCCAGGAGGGTGTCCACGTGACACAGGATCTTCAGGCTCCCTCTTTCCTGTCAGGAGTCTGTGCTCTGAAATCCTCAGTGCTGAGGGAGGCATTGAAACTACAGCTTTTCAAAGCAGGGCACCTGTGCAGTGGCAGGTGGCGGCCGGGAGAGCCTTGCTGTGGACCCCGTGTCTGCCTCGGCTGAGTCGGTCCCCCTCGTCCTGTTCCCACTGTCCGCAGCCTCACCCCAAGCTGATGAGGAAGCCTCACTGCCCACCCAGGGCCCTGATCTCCGCTTTGTGGGAATCCAGGGCCTGTCCTCGGCTGTGCTGCTCTGCCCGTGGGTGGGGCCCCTCCGTGTCCCTGCAGGGAGGCAGCTGGCAGGCAGCCCTAGCCCTAGGAGTTGGGTTGGGTCACGTTTCATTTCTGACTTTTCTTTACTTTTTCTTTCAGACTAAGTCCCATCAGCCGTGGAAACACGATTGCGCTCTTCTTCCGGTCACTGTTGCCAAATTATACCGCGGAGGTAGGTTGGGCTGGTCCGATACTGCCTGCCCGGTGGGTGCGGGCACATCGGTTCCAGTGCAAGGATCTGGAGCCCTCGAGCTGGGCCTCTGCTGGGGAAGCTGGGGCCTGCTCAGATGGGAGCGGCCAGGCCTGATGCAGGGCCCGGGAGCCAGCCAGGCTTGATCCTGGCCCCACTCTCTGGGCCTGGCTTGGCCTGGATGCTACTTTTGGTTTTGAGAGCTTCCTCTCCTCCCAGGGACCTGGTGAGGCTTCAGGGTCTGACGCTGGGGCAAGGGCCACCTGGGGCTCCACGGTGCCTTCCTGCCGGGGCCCTGGGCTCTGAGTCCCAGCATGGACACCCCCTGCTTAGACGTGTCCCGTTGCTGCAGGGGGAGAGACCCGAGGAAGGAGTGGCTGGGGGTCTGAACCGCAACCAGGGCCTCAACAGGCTGATGCTGGCTGTGCGCGACATGATGGCCAACTTCCACCTCAACGACGTAGAGGCGCCCCACGAGGACGACGCAGAGGGGGAGGGGGAGTGGGACTGAGCGTCCGCAGAGCGCCTGGAAGCTGTACACTTACGTTCCCGATTTCTGTGCTGGTCGGAATTGGCCAGCTCCCTGAAGTAGAGATGCTGACTGTACTGCCGGCCTGGTCCGCTGTGTCTCCTATAAATGTAAATGGGTCATGCTCTGCTGTCCACACGCTCTTCTTTCCCAGACACTGAGTGTGTCCAGTGCCCTCAGATTCCAATCACTCAGTCCAGTCTTCCCAGTGGCCTGTGAGACGGGGCCCAGGCCACGTGCTTCCTGTGCTCCCAGAATCTGGGACACGGTGGAGAAGGGGACCCACAGTGTCTTCAGGGCAATCCCTGCTGAATGCCAGGGCCCTGGGGCTGGTCCTCCATCAGCCTGCTCTGGGTTCATGGACAGCTGCACTCGTTGGTAGAGGGTTTCAGGGTGGGGCTGGAGCAGGGAGTCCCCTACGCTGCAGCTGCCTTCAGTCTTGTTCCTCCAAGCCGATGGGAGCTGACGTGCCGCGGTCCTCTGGCTGGACGCCAGCATCTGTGGCGTCTGACACATCTGTTTTTTTTTTTGGAGACGGAGTCTTGCTCTGTGACTGGGCTGGAGTGCAGTGGCGCCATCTTGGCTTACTGCATCCTCCAGCTCCCGGGTTTAAGCAGTTCTGCCTCTGCCTCCTGAGTAGCTGGGACTACAGGTGCATGCCACGACACTCACCATGCCCGGCTAATTTTTGTATTTTTGTATTTTTTCTTTTTGGGACACAGTCTCACTCTGTTACCCAGGCTGGAGTGCAGTGGCGCGATCTCAGCTCACTGCAACCTCCGCCTCCTGGGTTCAAGTGATTCTCGTGCCTCAGCCTCCGGAGTAGCTGGGATTGCAGGTGTCTGCCACCACACCTGGCCAATGTTTGTATTTTTATTAGAGATAGGGTTTCACCATATTGGCCAGGCTAATCTCGAACTCCTGAACTCAGGTGATCCACGGACCTCAGCCTCCCAAAGTGCTGGGATTACATGCATGAGCCACAAAAATGCCTGGCCCAAGTTTTGTATTTAGTAGAGATGGGGTTTCACCTTGTTGGCCAGGATGGTCTCGATCTCTTGACCTGGTGATCCACCCGCCTCAGCCTCCCAAATTGCTGGGATTACACGTGTGAGCAACCGTGCCCGGCCAAAATAATTTTATTAGAAAACTTGAGGGCGGTGCCTGGAATTGAAGGAGAAGCCCCAGGAGCATGTTTTGGAAAGAGAAGTCCATGGGCAGCTCTGGAGGGTGGGGTGGCAAGGATCAGGAGACATTCGGTCTGGGGGTGAGTGGGCCACTCTGACCGAGCCCCCAGCCTGGGGAGGGGCGTAGCTGGAGCAGCTCTGGGCACACTTGGGCGGTGGTGTCCAGAACCTGTGCATCCCACAGTGTTGCAGCTGCAGGAGGACAGAGGGTGCAGCCAAGTGGGGTCAGAAGCCGGCATGGTTCTGGAAGGACTGAGCACATGAAGTGTTATGGCTGTACCAGGGTTTCTGTCCCCTGCGCCCCACAGCACCCTGATCTTTCACCCTCAGGAGGCAGCAAGCACAAGGGGCTGGGAGGAGGGCGGCCAGTGAGGCAGGAGACATGTTCTAGCCCCAGCTGGGTCCTAGTCCGTGGACCCGCCTCCCAGAAAGCCCCATCACTGTATCATCGTCTATCAAGGGCCCACTGAGGCCCGTGAGCACATCTTTTTCCTGGTGTTGCCTGACTGCTCAGCATTTCCCAGGTGGGAGCCTAAGGTGCAGGACCCTCCCCGGGACAGTGAGGGCCCCTGTCTGTGATAAGAGGCGGCCTGAGGGGTGAGCCCTGTGTGCCCGTCTCAGATGTGGGCCTGATGGTGCAGCCCTCGCGCTGGGCTGGCCATTTGGAGGGGTGCACCGGGGTCCCAGCTGTGACATCCTGAGCCTGCTGCGCTCCTCTCCCCAGACACTGCAGCAAAAGATGGTGCAGCAGCCTCCTTCCTCTCTGCAGCGAGGGAATGATGTCTGTGGTCAGCGGGAGGCTCTGGGGAGCACGGGCTGGTGCAGAGCGGGGGCCCTCCCGGTGTCTCACCCACCCTTTTTTCCATGCCGGCATAACTGGCTTTGCTGGGGATCTGCACTCCGCTCCAGGGAAGGCGGCCGGGATCATCCCAGTCTGCCTGGGTTCCCTGCCCTCCACAGCCAGGTGCCTGTGATGAGCTTCAGCCATTGAGATGGGGGGACTGCTAGAGTCTGCAGGGGCTTGTTCTCTGAAAGTGACAGGCAAGCAAGGAGAGCTGGGTTCCTGCCTCTTCCTTCCAGATGCCTTGAGTCCACCCACATGGGGATGTGGTGTTTGGAGGTCCAGCAGCCGTCCTGTGCTTGGGAGTCAAAGAAGAGCCGGTGTTCCGGGGACTGAGTGCAGCAGAGGTTGAGCCCAGACCTGCTGTCCTGAGGTGGCTGGGTCACTGACGCCTTGGCACTGCTGCTGGGGTTGTGTTGTGAGCTGCCGCTGAGCCTGTTCCTAATGACCGTGAGATCTGAAGACTACTCTCAAGGCGTGGCCTCTGCCATGCTTGTGGGGGATGGTGGATCCTGCTTCCTCCCTGCTGAGCCCAGCGAGAGCCTGCGGCACATGTGGCTTCCCTGGTACCCATCGCAGCATTGCTCCCCGGCTGGGCCCTTTTCCACTGAGCCAGACCCGCCCCCAGAGTCTTCAACGCAGGCACCTCCCACCCCCCACCCCCACCCCCGGGTTCAAAGGAAGCTGACGGCCCCTGAGCCAAGGGCTGTCCTTGGGAGCTGTACTGGAGCCCACCATGTTGGGACCCAGAGGCAGACTCACGGTGGCCCAAGAGCTCGGGACTGTTGGTCCAGTGGTGACCCCATCTCCCTGTGTGTGGCTGCAACTGGACCGGCCACTCTGGGCTACAGAGCTGGGTTCCCTGCAGCCCTTGGGTGCACACTGAGTGCATGCATGCATATGTGTGTGCATATTTGTGTGTCCACATGTGTGTGTGTGTGGGTGTTGCAGACCTTGGGTGCCAGACACGGAACAAAGCCAGGAAGGCATCTGTCTTCATTGTCCTCATGGGGCCCTAGTCCAGAAACGTCCTTGTGGGACTGTGCCCCTGCCCGTGGGAAGGCGCTGTCCACCACGACCCTGGTGAGCAGGCACGCCGGCCCCACGTGTCTTCCTGCCGCTCCACACGCAGCGTCTCCAGGGGCACTAGGAGATCCAAGAGATAGCATTAGCTGTAGGATTATCTGATTCCATCTAATCACAGATGGTCCTGAGGCTAATTTATCTCCCCCATGACCATAACGAATCAGAACGTTGATTTTTTCCAGCTCATCTATACCTCATCTCCTTCCCACAGTGCCCCAACAGGCACATCCAGTGAGAACCACAGTGGGAGTCCTGTGGCAGGGTCATCCACTTCTGATGCCCTCCAGCTGTGTCCTGGCAGGAAACAGGCTGCTCGATTCTCATGCCCTTTGAAGTCCCAGGCTGGGTGGCTGGGGTGGAGGCTGGGGTTAACCGCCATCGATCTCAAAGGCCTCATTATGGAGATTCGAACGTGAACATCCCTGAAATGTGAGGATGCAGTGGGCTGGGATAGGGCTGCTCACTGGCTCATGGCCAGAGGGGAGCAGGGTTTGGGTCTGTGAGGTGTTGTGGATGTCCAGGGGCTCCTATGCAGGGTCATGGCCCCTCACACCATGGGGCCGTCTGCCTTCCCCAGCCAGGCTCAGCCTCCTCACATCTGGGACCCTTCTCTCCCCTGTGCTCAGCTGGAAGCACAGCATGAGGCAGCAAAGGTCATGGGAGGCAAAAGGCTGGACTGAGATGAGGCTGTGTGGGTGCGGCCAGACCGCAGGTCTGTGGAGGTGTGAGCAGGGCACGCTCTCCAAATGAGCTGTGTGTGCGGCCAGACCCAGGTCTGTGGAGGTGTGAGCAGGGCACACTCTCCAAATGAGCTGTGTGTGCTGCCAGACCCAGGTCTGTGGAGGTGTGAGCAGGGCACACTCTCCAAATGAGCTGTGTATGCTGCCAGACCCAGGTCTGCCAGTCTGAAGATGGTTTGACCAAGTCTCCCAAAGCAGAAGCCCCGCCCATGTCCCTCCTGCGTGCCATCCAGCAGGTGCACGCACCTGTGTCCATCAGGTGATACAATCTGCCAGCAGCACTGTAATTGACAGGGAGTCTGAGGCCACCCCGATGCCACGTGGCATGTTCACACAATGGGCACCACAGTCTGAGGCAGAGGATTGCAGCCACCAGCATGGGCACATCTTAGCCAGAGAGAGTGAGCCGGGTGGGAACGTGGTGTCTGTGTGTCTGGTGCTGCTTATGTACCTGGTGCAGGTGGGGCATCCCTCCGCCTGCGTGCTCGTCATTGGTGCACGTTTATGTGTGTTGTACTCAATTAAAACATTTTAGGCCCAGTGCGGTGGCTCACGCTGTAATCCCAGCACTTTGGGAGGCCGAGGTGGGTGGATCAGGAGATCAAGACCATCCTGGCCAACATGGTGAAACTCCGTCTCTACTAAAAATTAGCTGGGCATGGCAGTGTGTGCCTGTAGTCCCAGCTACTTGGGAGGCTGAGGCAGAAGAATTGCTTGAACTGGGAAGGTGGGATCTGCAGTGAGCAAAGATCGTGCAACTGCACTGCAGCCTGGGCAACAGAGAAAAACTCATCTCAAAAAAAAAATTAAAAGCAGGACAGGCATGGTGGCTCACACCTGTAATCTCAGCACTTTGGGAGGCCGAGGCAGGCAGATCACCTGAGATGAGGAGCTCAAGACCAGCCTGACCAACAGTGAAACCCCATCTCTACTAGAGATACAAAAATTAACCAGGGGTTGTTGTGGGCACCTGCAATCCCAGCTACTTGGGAGACTGAGGCAGGAAAATAACTTGAACCCGGGAGGTGGAGGTTGCAGTGAGCAGAGATCAAGTCCCTGCACTCCAGCCTCAGTGGCAGAATGAAACTGAGTCTCAAAAAAATAATAAATTTTAAAGCAAAAAGATCTATAAATTGCAAACTTCAAATGTAACAAGTAAATATGCATACTGCATCAGTAAATGTTAATAGTAATGTGCTCACACACGGAGGTGGCTTGTGAGTGATGTGGCCATTCCACAGAGACTGGCAGTCTGGCCAGTGACAGCATGGATCTTAACTCGGATGTCACAGGTACAAACATTGGAACTGATGTGGTGCCTGTCCCGTTGCCTCCTTTTCTGCACCTGTAAACGGGATGAGTAATTCGGTTCCCCCTCCTGCTTCCACCTTCATAAGGAGGTTTTTCGTCAACACACACGCAGTGTTCAGCAAGGAAGTGCTGGGAGCGCCCTGGAGTGAATGCAGAAAGATGCCCGCACTGGGCATGGTGGCCCCTCCCAACCGTCCCTGCTGGGCCTGGGGCCACACCCGACTGCTGTGAACGGATGACAGAACACCACGTGCGGCCACGGGCTGGAGGCGAGAGGTCCGCCTTTGATGTGGCTCCTGGTGCTGGGCCTGTGGTGCCTCCGCAGCGGAAGTGGGGGCACTGCTGGGGGAGGGCAGGAACAGTGTCCCAGGTGCCCCAGTGAGGATGAGCCATGAGATGACTGGAGGGTCCCGAAGACCTCACCAGGGTGCCCCCCAGCCAGTCTGCTGGTCCTTGCCCAGAAGGTGACACCCCCAGCCCCAGGGCTGCCATCAAGGGGCTGCTACTCTGGCTGGGCCCTCAGGGGCAGGGGCCAGAGCGGCCTCAGGCTCTATGTGATACCTCGAAGCATCACCCCCTTCGGGGACCTCTGGCATTGGGCCCTTTCACCCTCTGCCCTGCCTGGAAGCCCCTCACACCCCGGTGATGTGTGTCTCCACCAGGGTCCATTCAGTTTCGAGAACTTTAATTATTGGAAAGTTCTCCCTGGTACAGCCCCGAAATCTGCCATGAACACTGACAGCGGAGTTGCTGCTCCATGCATGCTTCAGCTGAGAGCAGAGGAGGCCCCTGTCCTCCCTGAGCTGCTGACATGGGGAGGGGGGTTATGGGCTGGGGCTGCCATCCATGGCCAGTGACTATCTGAGGCAGAGGAGCCTCTGGAGGGAGCAGGGCCCGGGGAAACCCTGGACTCCTGGAGGTGTGGCCAGGCGGGGGCCCTGGTGACCTGGACAGATGGTGGTGTTTTTTAATGTGAAGGGGATGGGCTCTGTGTGCCGCCTGATGGCAGGCAAGGTGGGGGTGGGCACTCACTCATCCAGGGCACACGCCCATCATGTAGCCGCCCTCATGGGAGGGGCTCTGAGGATGACTTTAAAAATGCAGAGAAAGGCTCCATTCTTCCCAGGACCGCAGTCCAACCCTAGCCCAGGGAAGCAGGAGGCAGGCAGAGGTCTCAGAGGCCAGGAGGGGCCAGAGGTGTGGAAATGTCCTGGGTACCTGAGCGGCCTCCAGGGAAGAGGCAAGGAGGGAGCTGAGGACCAGGTTTGTTCCAATTGGTTGTGAGATGCCCTGAGGTCAGAGGGTTCATGCCAGGAAGTGTCTGGCCTGGCTGGGCCATGCCCAAGCTGGCCGGTCCAGGAGGGACAGGGTGAGTGTGAGGGCAGATCTGGGGTGTGCCGGATGGAATGAGGCAGGCATGGGGGACACCCAAGGCCCCCCAGCAGCACCATGAGCTAAGCAGGACACCTGCAGGCGGAGAACGGTGGGACCTGGGAGCCTCCAACGACCCCTTCCTGCTTCCTGGACGGGACTATGCCTATGCAGGGAGCTCAGAGGAAACTCCTGGGGTCCCTCAACTCCACCCCCACAGCCACCTCCAACCTGGGGCTTGCTGCTAACCACACGGGAGCACCATGCCTGGAGGTGTCCATCCCCGACGGGCTCTTCCTCAGCCTGGGGCTGGTGAGCTTGGTGGAGAATGTGCTGGTGGTGGCCGCCGTCGCCAAGAACCGCAACCTGCACTCATCCATGTACTGCTTCATCTGCTGCCTGGCCCTGTCGGACCTGCTGGTGAGCGGCAGCAACATGCTGGAGACGGCCGTCATCCTCCTGCTGGAGACCGGCGCGCTGGCGACCCGGACCTCGGTGGTGCAGCAGCTGCACAACACCATCAACGTGCTCACCTGCAGCTCCATGCTGTGCAGCCTCTGCTTCCTGGGCGCCATCGCCGTGGACCGCTACATCTCCATCTTCTACGCACTGCGCTACCACAGCATCATGACGCTGCCGCGGGCGCAGAGAGCAATCGCGGCCATCTGGGTGGCCAGCGTCCTCTCCAGCACACTCTTCATCACCTACTACGACCACGCGGCCGTCCTGCTGTGCCTCGTGGTCTTCTTCCTGGCCATGCTGGTGCTCATGGCGGTGTTGTACGTCCACATGCTGGCCCGGGCCTGCCAGCACGCCCACGGCATCATCCGGCTCCACAAGAGACAGACGCCGGCCCACCAGGGCTTTGGCCTCAGAGGTGCTGCCACCCTCACTATCCTGCTGGGTATCTTCTTCCTCTGCTGGGGTCCCTTCTTCCTGCATCTCACACTGGTCGTCTTCTGCCCCCAGCACCTGACCTGCAGCTGTATCTTCAAGAACTTCAAGGTCTTTCTCACCCTCATCATCTGCAACACCATCATCGACCCCCTCATCTACGCTTTCCGCAGCCAGGAGCTCCGCAGGACGCTCAAGGAGGTGCTGCTGTGCTCCTGGTGAGCTGCTGTGCTCCTGGTGGCCGGGGTGCTGGGCAGAGGGAGGTGGTGATAGTGTGTGGCCTGGCTCCTGTGTAACCCTGCGTGGTCCCTTACCTCCCTAGTCCCCATTTGTCAAAGAGGATGGACTAAATGATCTCCCAAAATGTTGAAGCGCAGACCCTTCTGGGACCAGGGAGAGGAGTCCATGCGAAACTCGAAGCGGGACTCCTCACCAGCAGTCATGGGGAATGGAGGAGACCATGGGAAGTTGTCAGGCTCCAGGCTCCTGAAGAGACATTCTCTACCCACTCCTGGGGCACTCTACCTGCTCCGATGACTGGGCAGCACCCATCCCAACCCATCTTTGCGGCCAACTCTCAGGACCTGTGCCCTCGTCAGCTGGGACGTGAAGTCTCTGGGTGGAAATGTGTGTCAAGAGCTTCTGAGAGGGAGTGCTGCTCCCACAGCAGCCCCAGGAGAAGGGGCTTTGTGACCGGCTTAGCCACAGCCATGCAGCAGGAAGTGAAATCCCTGTCTCAGGCTAAGGGACCAGGTTTGCAGGAGCCTCACAAGTGGCGTGGGGCTGATCCCTTCCGAGGGCCAGTCCTAAGGCTTGTCGTGGTGACTGGGACTGGGTCCTCAGCCTGCTTTTCTGTGCCACTTGCCCAGGCAGACAGCTCTGGCAAATGCCTGAATCAGTGACCAGTGCCTGGGAGCACAGGGCCGGGAGTCTGGTAATAAATGTGACTCAGCATCACCCACCTTAGCCCCTTCCAGAAAGTGCTTGAAGTTTGCGGGTGGAGGGGAAGGGGAGGGGAAGCTGGGCAGAGACGAGAGTCAAGAGAGGGAAGAAAGACCCAGAAAGCATGGCCCGCCTCATCAGGTGAGGAAGCCACAGCCCCAGAGGCTCCGAGTGCCTGGGGGTGTGGATGCCCCAGCCAGGCTTATGCTGACTGCTCCTTGGCTTTCTCTCCGTGCTTGCAAAGCCCAGCCTGGAGGAAGGAGGAGCAGGTGCAGCAGGTCCCCAGTCCCCTCCACTCTGACACTGTCCCAGCTGGAGTAGACACAGGTGCCCAGTCCTCCACGTGACCACATGTGACCTCAGCTGGGACACATTCCTTTTTCCCTGCCCTGGCTCTGAGTCCCTCCAGCCATGATCAGCCGTGAATGGGACCATCCCTGTGCACTCTGAGATGCCCGGAAGGGGCTCCAGTGCAGGGGGGCTGGGTCCGTTCTCTGCCCAGGACTGCCCTTCTGGGAGTGGGCAGGTGGGGACTGTACTTGATGTGAGGCCTCTGATGATGGGGATGAGGCAGGGGTCCAGCCAGTGGACAGCGCCCTGGAAGTGAGTCCCTGGTGATAACACTGGTGCCTGCTGCTGGGGAGCAGTGGAGCCCCTGGGTCAGCCCTCTGCTGAAACCTGGGCATTCGCTGAGGAGACGATCTCCATTCCCTCCGCAGACGCAGGCTCAATGGAGGCTGCAGGGGTGCCATCAGCCTCCTCCCAGCAGGCCCAGTAAGCAGCCCCCTGGCCAGCCCCACCCCTGCATCAGCTCCAGCCCTGACTGCCAGCCTCAGGACTGGGAGCTGCTTCCTGGCAGGGCCTGCCTCTTCTGGGAGACCGGACAGTGAGTCAGCCTTAAACCTGGCACCAGAGCCCTCTGAGGACAGAGCCGGAGCTGGCTGGCCTGAGGCTGCAAAGCTTCTTCCCTCGCGGAGACAGGGAGGCACCCGAGATGCTCACCCAGGATCCCCTTAAACGGGGAAAGGGAGGACCCCCAGGCAGCTAGACCCCAACCAGAGCCACATAAGCACCTGTGGGGAGGAGCATCTCTTGAGAACAAAAGATCCATTTCTTGACTTTCTGAACTGGAGCTTCTCTTGAGAGAAAGGAGAGACAGGCCCAGTGACACGCCACCCCCACACACCCCTGTGCACACAGACCCGACACAGGCGTCTGTTTGCAGCTGCTCATTTTGTGAAATGAATGCTGACTTGCGGGAGGCGGGGTCGTCTGTAGGCTGCGCACTGTCAGACCCTTCCTGAAGGATTTTTGTCATTGAAATGTCAGAAGGATCTCGTTATAAGGTGATGTCGCTGTAATACATGGCCCAGGAGGAGGTTGGTGCTGGGGTGTGTAGCTGATGCTGCGAGCCCTGCAGTCCTTCTGTCCCTCCCTTCTCTGACCAGCAGACTCAGCTCCTCTGGTTCCCCCGAGGCACCCTGCACAGCCTCCGACCTCAGGGAGTGAGTCAGATAGAAGCTGCGGCCCATCCTCCCCCACCCTGGCCGGGTTCTTCCCTGGCTTGTGCGTCCTTGTGACAATTCCTGACACCGATGCGCAAGGCAGAGACACGTCCAGGTGCTGCCCTCGCCCGGGCCACAATGCTCCTTTGAACTCTCTTGGCAGCTGCCTGAGGGAGGGGGCCCGGTGGCCCCCCAACTGCGGAAGCTGGCGACCCAAGGAGCTCGCTGGCAGCCGCCGCCACCCCTCTGTGCCCGCGCCCTCCCGCCTCGGGCTCTTCCCAGGCCTGATCGGACGCTTCGTTTTTTCTCAGAGGGTTCAGGGCCTGCGTCAGCCTTCACCTACCTCTCCCACCCAAACGGGCGGGCAAAGTTCAGAGCACCTTGTCTGCCAAAAGACAGGGAGCTGGGAAGATGCGGGCTGGTCCCCAAACGGGCGTGAGGAAAAAAGACCCTCTTTACAAACCGCAGGGTGGGGCTGTCGCCAGGGCGGGACCGAGAGGATAGCTGGGGGCGGGATTCCCAGGGCCGAGGGTTTCCATTGTCCTCCCTGGATCCCGACGCCCCCGCAGCCGGCTCCTCTATGAGCCAGCCCCTCCTTTCCAGTGCGTGGGGCCCCCAGACCACGCCCGGCCCAGCGCTGCGGGATCCTTGGCTGCGGGAGGGGCGCCGCATTGCGCGCGGCGGGCGGGGACGCGCGGGGCGGAGGATGCGGACGGGGACGCGCGGGGCGGAGGATGCGGACGGGGACGCGCGGGGCGGACGATGCGGACGGGGACGCGCGGGGCGGACGATGCGGACGGGGACGCGCGGGGCGGACGATGCGGACGGGGACGCGCGGTGCGGGGCCTGCGGGCCGGGCGGCTTTCTGCGGCGGCGCCTCCGGATTGGCCGCCCGCGATGACATCAGTCGATGCGGCGGGCGGGGCCGCAGCTATAAGAACACACGGCCGCGGTCCCCGACCCTCAGCAGCCAGCCCGGCCCGCCCGCACCAGTCCGCAGCCGCCCGCCAGACGCGCCCAGCATGAGGGAGATCGTGCACATCCAGGCCGGCCAGTGCGGCAACCAGATCGGGGCCAAGGTGAGGCTGCGCGCCCCGGCCTGTCCCGGGCCCCAGGGCGGGAGGAGGGAGGCGCCGTGCCCCGCGGCCCGCAACTCCAGCCACCCCCGCCCCTGCGAACCTGCAACAAAGGGATGTCCCCCGCTCCGAGCCGGACGGCCGGGACGCGGGGCTCCTGCCCTGGGACTCTGGCCCTCTAACTCTCCGCCCCTGCCCAGGTGACCTCGGGCTGTCGGGGCGCAGCTCGTCAGTCGAGAAGCCTCAGCCCCCTCCACACCTGCGCCCCCTCCACCGGGCCTCGGCAGGTGCAGCTGGGGGCCCTGTCTGGGCGTGGCCCTCTTTTTTGGACCCGCAACATAGCCCTGAGGGAGATGGGTGGGATGGGCAGGTTTGGGTGGGTGGGGCTCTCCCCACAGCCGTGATTCCCTCGGCTCGAACCCCCCACTCGAGGAGCCGAACGACCCCGAGAGGCCTCAACCGTCCTAATGTCTCCAGCCTGCTCCAACACCCCTCGGCGTCCTGGCCCCACCCTGTCCCTTTGTTGGAGGGGTTGGGCCTGGACTCGAGACGACCTTGGTCGAGGACCGGGCTCTCCGTCGGCGCAGCCGCTCCTGGGCAACCCCCGCGGGGCTTGACCGCGCCCACCCAGGGTCTACCAAGTCTGGGGATTGGACATGGGAACAAAGCCGGGCTGTGGGGTGTGGAGGCTGCACGGTGGCGCGCCCCTCCCTCCATTGTTAGCCCACCTCGCAGATGTCCGGGCCAGGCAGGAAAGGGCGTTGGTGTTGTGCAGGGACCCCCGCCTTAATCATTTAGGGGATGTCATGTCCCCTGGTCCTGGGAGGCTGCCCCTGGCCCAAGGTCACACAGCAGGTGCCAGAGAGCCGGACTGCCCCTTGGTCCGCCTCCCTGGCAGGAGCCACCCTGGGGCTCGGGCAGGGCGAGTTTGGCCTGCTTGCCAAAGGATCTGCGTTCGGAACAGTCCTGGGAAACCCGGGTAGGGGAGGCCGGCTTTGTCAGGACCAAGGCTAGGGACCCAGCTCAGGGCTGGTGCCGCGCTGATTCCGGGAAGGAGGGGCTGGAGGCAACGGGTCTTGGAGAGGAAGGGGCCAGAGAAAGGCTTCCTCGCGAAGCTGTTGCCATGGAAACCAGGCAGGAACAAAAAGCTAATTACAACAGGGCCAGCCACGTGGCTGACATGTAAATTGCAACTTTGGCTCCGGGTGGAGGCGCCTCCGAGGGTGGGAGGCCCAGTAGTGGGGAGACTCTAATCACCCAAGGAGACAGCTGTGACTGCCAAGGAGAGCCTGGGGGAGGGGAGGCCTGGGGAAGAGTGGCCTCAAATCAAACCAGAACTCCCCTAGCACCCTCTGACAGCTGCCCTGGCCTGATGGGAGGGGCCGAGGTCTCATTAATGTGGTCACTGGGGCAGAGCCTGCCCTGAACATCTGCTCCTGGGAGGGTCAGGGGTCGCTGAGGGGGGAGGGAGGGCAGGCAGCCCTGAGGCCCACCTGGGGTTCCTCCTTCTGTGGCTAGGATGGGCGCAGAGTCGTGGTCCCCCAAGGCCCTTGTCAAGCAAGAGCTGGGACCTAGAAGTCAGGTCCACAGGCAGACACACCCTGAGGCTCCAAGCGGCAGAGGCAGCTCTGCCCCCGGCTCGGTCCTTGGCTTGCCTGGAGCTCCGCTTCTTAGCACTGGAGCCTTAGTTTGCCCACTGCTTTTTATTCCTTTTGAGTTGTTTTTTCTTAATTTATTTTGTTTTAAAAATTAATACTTGGCCGGGCGTGGTGGCCTGTAATCCAAGCACTTTGGAGGCCAAGGAAGGCGGATCACCTGAGGTTGGGAGTTCAAGACCAGCCTGACCAACACGGTGAAACCCCGTCTTAAAAAAAAAAAAAAATACCTGGCTGGGCACGGTGGCTCAGGAATCTTATGTACTCCCAGCACTTTGGGAGACTTAAATGGGAGGATCGCTTTAGCACAGGAGTAGGAGACCAGCCTGGGGAACATGGTGAAACTCCGTTTCTATTAAAAAAATAATAATAATAAATAAATGAATCAGCCTGGCGTGGTGGCCCGCGCCTGTAGTCCCAGCTACTTGGGAGTCTGAGATGGGAGAATCACTTTAGCCTGGGAGGTCGAGGTTGCAGTGAGCTGTGACCACCACTGCTCTCCCACCTAGGCGACAGATCGAGACCTTGTCTCAAAATAACAATAATGATAACATATGATTCTTTTTAACAATGCAAAAACAGGGAAGTAAGTCTTCTCGAGGGGGGGGGGAATAGTCTGCTCCTTTCACTGTTCCCTGTGGAAGCAATGGGAAACAGCTCAGTGCGTTGCGTCCAGCCGCAGCCTCACCCTGGAATGTCTCCAGAGGTCAAAAGCGAATTCCCCCGGGCCAGGCCCGTGTAGGGAAGTTCCTTGGCCATTCTCGGCCCCCACTCCCACAGCTGGTGGGGGCGGCCGGGTGGGTGGGCGGCAGCAGCTGAAGGCGGGCAACGGGGCCGCTTCCCCATTTGGGGGTCCTCGGGTGGTACCTGTGTGCGCAGCGAGGCCCCTGGCCTCTGGGAGGCGCCTGGCCGGGGCGGGTGGGAGAAGGGAAGCCGGGGTGACCGGAGGCCGGGAGCAAAGCCGGGTCCCAGGTGATCACGCGGCAGCGCGGACGACTCCCGCGGTCACCCCTGCGCTGCGCACGCGCCGTCATCTCGCAGGGATGCGCCCCGAGGAGCAGCAAACCTGGAGGCCTGGAAGCCACGCGGCCGCCCGCAGTCGCCCGGGGGTAGGGGCAGGCCGGGCTGTGCGGAAACACCAGGGCCCGCAGGACCCATGACGCCCGGCTGCCGCAGAGGCCGCGTTGGGGCCCGGGCTTTGCTTTCCCGGTGCGCGGGCTCCGCCCCGGGGCGGTGCCGCCCGCAGCAGCTGGGGGGGGCCTTTGTCCTCCGTGCGCGCTCCGGCGCCCCCTCCTGGCGGCTGCTGGGCGGGGCGGTGAGTGGGCGGGGCCTGGCGTTCGCAGCCAATGGGAGGCGGCGCCCTGGCTCGTCCCGCCCCCCCCGCCTGAGCGCCCCTGCGGAGCCGGGGCCGGGCGAGAACCGCGTGGGGGTCCCGGGGGGTCGCGGAGGCCGCAGTCGCGCGACCGCAGTCCCGGGAGCCGCCGCCCCAGCCTGGCCTCGACTGCCGCCCCCGAATCCCGGCCCCGCTTACCCCGGGACCCCTAGCGCGGCTCGAGGTCAGCACCAAGGACAGCGCCTGGGCCGAGCTCATCGCGGCGTCCCAAGGCCGGTTTTGCGTTTTGTTTTTAGGTTTCGGTTTCTGTTTTTTTGTTGTTGTTGTTGTTGTTATGAGGCGGGGTCTGGCTCTGTCGCCCAGGCTGGAGTCCGGTGGCGCGACCTCAACCCCCTGCAGCCTCGACCTCCTGCGGTCCTCTCGCTCCGGCCTCCCGAGTAGCTGGGACCACAGGCACTCGCACCATGCCCTGCCACAATTTCCTTTTTTTTTCCCTTTTTTCTTATTTATTTATTTATTTATTTATTTATTTTTAGACGGAGTGTCGCTCTTGTTGCCCAGGCTGGAGTGCAGTTACGTGATCTCAGCTCACTGCAACCTCCACCTCCTGGGTTCAAACAATTCTCCTGCTTCAGCCTCCTGAGTAGCTGGGACTACAGGCATGTGCCAGCACGCCTGGCTAATTTTTGTATTTTCAGTAGGGTGGGGGGGGGGTTCACCATGTTGGCCAGGCTGGTCTTGAACTCTTGACCTCAGGTGATCCACCCGTCTCGGCCTCCCAAAGTGCTGGGATTACAGGTGTGAACGACCACACCTGGCCAATAGCATCTAAAACCGTTTAACAAAATGAAGCCAACATGTGCTGAATGCATTCATGTCAAGCTTTGTGCTAAGGCTTTGATGTGGACACCGTTCACACATCCATCTCACAGGTGAAAACAGGTCCTACAAGGCATGGTGCCTGCTCACAGCTGTGCTCCTGCTGGCCCTGAACCTGCTTCGCTCCATTGCTCCTGCTGCCCCATGCCTCACTCTGCAGAGAGCTTCCCATCAACATGCTACTCTCTCCACCCTCCTTTACAGGGGCTGGTGGCTGTGGGTTCCCTGGAAGCATAAATTTAGGGTGTCCCAGCGCTTTGGGAACCAAGGTCCCCAGCTAGAGTGGACTGCCAGCAACTAAATTAATGGAGGATCCTCAAAGAGAACATCAGGGAGCCAAGCAGTAGGTGGGAAGCTTGAATAAGGCCCCAAATGCATCTGCAGCCCTTCTGTAACTTTTTTTTTTGCTACAGGGTCTCACTCTGTCACCTGCACTGGAGTGCCAGGGTGAGATCTCGGCTCACTGCAACCTCCACCTTCCTGGCTCAAATGATCCTCCCTCCTCAGCCTCCTGAGTAGCTGGGGCTACAGCCATGCGTCACCATGCCCAACTAATTTTTTTTTTTTGAGACAGAGTTTCGCTGTTGTTACCCAGACTGGAATGCAATGGCACGATCTCGGCTCACTGCAACCTCCGCCTCCTGGGTTCAAGCAATTCTCCTGCCTCAGCCTCCTGAGTAGCTGGGATTACAGGCATGCGCCACCATGCCCAGCTAATTTTTGTGTTTTTAGTAGAGACGGGGTTTCACCATGTTGACCAGGATGGTCTCGATCTCTTGACCTAGTGATCCACCCGCCTCGGCCTCCCAAAGTGCTGGAATTACAGGCGTGAGCCACCGCGCCCGGCCTATTTTTGTTTTGGTAGAGACAGGGTTTCACCATGTTCCCCCAATTGGTCTCGAACTCCTGGACTCAAGTGATCCACCTCTCTTGGCCACCCAAAGTGCTAGGATTATAGGTGTGAGCCACCATGGCCAGCTGATTTGTTTTCTTTCTTTACTTTTCTCTTTTATGTCTTTCTTTCCTTCCTTCCTTCTTTTTTTTTGAGACAAGGTCTTGCTCCTCTCACACAGGCTGGCATGCAGTGCCTTGATCTCTGCTCACTGCAACCTCCACCTCCTGGGTTCAAGTGATTCTTATGTCTCAGACTCCCAAGTAGCTGGGATTACAGGTGTGCACTACCATGCCTGGCTAATTTTTGTATTTTTAGTAGAAACAGTGTTTTGCCATGTTGGCCAGGCTGGTCTCAAACCCCTGACCTCAAGTGATCTGTCTGCCTCAGCATCCCAAAGTGCTGGGATTACAGGCATGAGCCACCACGCCCAGCCTGATATCATTTTTATAATTTAAAAACTTGCCAGGCGCGGTGGCTCACACCTGTGATCCCAGCCCTTTGGGAGGCCAAGGTGGGCAGATCACAAGGTCAGGAGATTGAGACCATCCTGGCTAATATGGTGAAACCCTGTCTCTACTAAAAATACAAAAATCAACTGGGCGTGGTGGCAGAAGCCTGTAGTCCCAGCTACTCGGGAGGCTGAGGCAGGAGAATTGCCTGAATCTCCTCAGGAGGAGGAAGTGGTGGTGAGCCGAGATCACACCATTGCACTCCAGCCTGGGCTTCGTCTCAAAAACAAACGAACAAACAAAAAACTTAATGCAAAAAGAATAAAACTTAGCAATGACAAAAATGCACAAAAGGCAGAAAGACATCCATTCATGACCCTTGTGGAGAGGTGAGTTCTGTTAGTCTCAGGAAGAACAGGTACCCTGAGAGACTGTCATCAGAGGTGAATGCTCCTGTACATGTTACGATAATTACACTGTTTTAAAGACATTTATTTAAACACATTTTCTTTGAAAAGCTACCGTGTGCTCATAACAAAATCCCAGCACTACCAAAGGGCAGTGGGAAGAAGCTTCTCCCAGTCCAGCTCCTCCCGAGGCACAGCCTTCCGTGCATCCACCAGAGATAGCTGTACATAGAGAAGCACCCGGGACCGGTCTCCTTCTCTTTTTGGAGATGGAGTCTCCCTCTGTTGCCCAGGGTTGAGTGCAGTGGAGTAATGGAAGCTCACTGCAAAGTTTGCCTTCCGAGTTCATGCGATCCTCCTGCCTCAGCCTCTTGAGTAGCTGAGATTACAGGTGCCCGCCACCACGCCTGGCTAATTTTTTTTTCTTGAGATGATGGATTCGCACTCTGTTGCCCAGAATGGAGTGCAGTGGCACAATCTCAGCTTACTGTAACCTCCGCCTCCTGGGTTCAAGCGATTCTCCTGCCTCAGCCTCCTGGGTAGCTGAGATTACAGGTGTGTGCCACCATGCCCGGCTAGTTTTTTTTTTTTTTATTTTTAGTAGAGACAGTTTCACCATGTTGGTCAGGCTGGTCCTGAATGCCTGACCTTGTGATCTGCCCACCTCAACCTCCAAAGTGCTGAGGAATTTTCTTATTTTTAATAGACATGGGGTTTTGCTATGTTGCCCAGGCTGGTCTTGAACTCCTGACCTCAGATGACCCGCTGCCTCTACCTCCCAAAGTGCTGGGATTGCAGGTGTGAGCCACCTCGCCTGAAACAAGTGGTTTTCTTTTTCTCTCCTTTTTTTTCTTTGAGATTTTTTTTCTTTGAGACAGAGTCTTCCTCTGCCCAGACTGGAGTGCAGTGGCATGAACTTGGCTCACCACAGCCTCTGCCTCCAAGGTTCAAGCGATTCTCCTGCCTCAGCCTCCGGAGTAGCTGGGACTATAGGTGTGCACCACCATGCCCGGATTATTTTTGTATTTTTAGTAGACACGGGGTTTTGCTATGTTGGCAAGGCTGGTCTCGAACTCCTGTCCTCGCGATCTGCCCGCCTCAGCCTCCTAAAGTGCTGGGATTATAGGCGTGAGCCACTGCGCCCGGCTATAAGCAGTTTCTTTCCATTTATTTGTTATTACTCTATGGGACAGAGACTCTCTGTCGCCCCGGCTGGAGTACAGTGGTACAATCTTGGCTCACTGCAACCTCCCCGTCTCCTGGGTTCAAGCTTCTCCTGCCTCAGCCTCCTGAGTAGCTGGGATGTGTGAGCCACCACGTCTGGCTAATTATTGTATTTTTAGAAGGGACAGGGTTTCACCATGTTGACCAGCCTGGTTCTGAACTCCTGACCTCTGGTGATCTGCCTGCCTCAGCCTCCCAAAGTGTTGGTATTACAGGGGTGAGCCCCCACATCTGGCCTTTCTATATTTATTTTGAGATGGGGTCTTGATGTGAACTCTGAGGCTCACACTTGCTACCACCCAGTCCTGCCTCCTGCACAGAGCCGTTTCCACTGAAGTAACCCCTTTAACTAGAAGCATCTGAAAACGTCTCTTCCCTGTCTCTGTTCCAAAGCATCGGGCACCTCCCACCTCAGCCTCCCAAGTGCTGGGATGGCAGTCACGGGCCACTGTGCCCAGCTGCCAGGTTGTTTTCTAACCTGCTTTTTTCCTGAGTAACCTTTTCTCCAGCACATGACTCACACGTAGTGGCCCTTGTTTCTTGAGGCCTTCAAACCCATCAGCTCATCTGAAAGTCACCCCTGAGAAGTCAGTGCAAGGGGTACTGGGAGAGGTCAGACAGCCCCGGGAAGCCACATGGCCTGTGTCCCAGGAGGCCTGCTGCCTGCAGACGCTGCTCCCGGGCATAGCCGCGGTTGGCCATCAGGGTGTGTGCGTCCCACGATGAAGTGGCATCTCTTTGAAGGCCTTCCTCTCACCCAGGGGTGTGTGTCTCCGTGTGCACGCCTATGTGCCAATAATTCTACGTTTACCATATGCCATTTATATGCCTTACACAGATTAACTCACTTTATTCTCACAAAGACCTGCTATCGTCACGCCCATTGAACAGATGAGGACACTGAGTCACAGAATCCTTGTGACCCACCCAAGGTCACGTGGTTGGGAAGGGTGGGAGAAGGGTCTGTGAACCCAGCAGGTCCAGCCCCTGAGTCTAGGCTCTGCTCTGTGGCAGTCGTGGGAGCAGAGTCTGAGAAGCACTGTAGGTTTGCATTCAGGGGGGAAGAAGTGGGGTGGCAGGTAGAGAGACGGTGACCCCTGGGAGCTGGGATAATGCCAGGCTGGGTGACCCCAGGCAAGTTGCTTCCCATTTGGGACCCCAAGGACCCTTCTGCAGACCCAGCTAGGGGTCCTTGATGAGAAGGTTGTCCCGGGTCCCTGTGAGTCCCCTTGGCTGAGGTCAGTGATGTCCCAGCACCATCACTGGATGTGGTTTGCCGTGATGTGGAGGGCAGGTGTAGCAGTCAGACGCAATCCTGAGCTCTGGGCCTCTGAACCTGGCTACCCTCCTCTGCCAGCTTCTGTGGGTGTCTCTACCCCTCTGGGCTTCTGAACCCGGCTACCCTCCTCTGCCAGCTTCTGTGGGTGTCTCTACCCCTCTGGGCCTCTGAACCCGGCTACCCTCCTCTGCCAGCTTCTGTGGGTGTCTCTACCCCTCTGGGCCTCTGAACCCGGCTACCCTCCTCTGCCAGCTTCTGTGGGTGTCTCTACCCCTCTGGGCCTCTGAACCCGGCTACCCTCCTCTGCCAGCTTCTGTGGGTGTCTCTACCCCTCTGGGCCTCTGAACCCGGCTACCCTCCTCTGCCAGCTTCTGTGGGTGTCTCTACCCCTCTGGGCCTCTGAACCCGGCTACCCTCCTCTGCCAGCTTCTGTGGGTGTCTCTACCCCTCTGTGTCTCCGTTTCCTTGCCTGAAAACAAGAGTTAATGAAAAGTACCCCTCAAGGTGTTTATTACCAATTCCCTTCATGGTACCAATGCCCTTCACGGACGCATCAGCTGGGCCTGGGAGCCTGGGTGTTGATCTGTTGAACCATGAGCCACCCTGGGGCTGCGGTCAGCCTGGGCGTGCATGAATCGGGGTGCATATTGATTAGGGCAATTTTTTGACAGATGACAGAGTGTGGGGCTCTCTTCTGAATGGGGCTAGTGGAGGCCTTGGGTCCAAAGCCCTAATTTTATACTGAGGGCTATAAGGCTTCACAAGGGAAAGGGCCTGGCTGGGGCTTACGGGCTGCCTGCTGACCCCCTCCTCTCCCACTTCTTTTGCAGTTCTGGGAAGTCATCAGTGATGAGCACGGCATAGACCCCAGTGGCAACTACGTGGGCGACTCTGACTTGCAGCTGGAGCGGATCAGCGTCTACTACAATGAGGCCTCTTGTGAGTGCCTGCCCCAGCCTCCCTGTTAGAACCAGATGCTTGCTCCTACGTGCTGAAAGGAAAAATTAGCATTCAGACAAAATGTTTCCTCAGCAAGGCAATTTTACTTTCTATAGAAAACGTGCTATCCACCAGCAGTCCTGCCATGACAGTGCACTAAACAAAGGAAAGGCAGGAATGTTTATCCCTTAAGCATCGGGTCCCTACTGCCCTGTCCCGTCTCCATTGGTTGAAGCTGGACCTCACAGTCTAAGCTAAACCCGACTGGCTATCAACTTAAAACTTTGCTAAATAGGTAAATGCAATGGAGAACAAAGGAAAACAGGAAGTTGCTTGCGAAAGGACTTAGAAAAGTAATAACATTTCCAAATAAGGAGGGGGCATAGGCTGCAAGTGGGGACATGCCTAAGCTTGTCCAGAACAAATACCTTGATTAAAGCACAAGGACATAGAATGTACCCATTCCTTTATATCTAACAGCTACATAGGATAGGGCTTCACAAAGAGTTATTAGAAAAAAAAAAAAAAACCAAAAAACCAAAAAACCAAGAAGGCTGTGAAGGAAGTTAGCTTTTAAAAGAAACTATTATTTCTAGCATTTTTTATTCTTTAACAAGAAGGAAACTTTGAAGAGGAACACTTTTATTTCCATACTCCTCCTCCCAGCCCTGGTGAGGACGTCGTGGGTGCCGGGACTGACCAGGTCTTAGTGTCTCTGTCCTTCCCTGGGTTGGCCAGTGTTGGAAATAGATGCTCAGTGCTGCAGAGAAAAATCAGCACTAGGCTGGGCGCGGTGGCTCATGCCTGTAGTCCCAGCACTTTGGGAGGCCGAGGTGGGTGGATCACGAGGTCAAGAGATCAAGACCATCCTGGTCAACATGGTGAAACCCCGTCTCCACTAAAAATACACACACACACACACACACACAAAAATTACCTGGGCATGGTGGCGTGTGCCTGCAGTCCCAGCTACTCAGGAGGCTAAGGCAGGAGACTCGTCTGAACCCAAGAGGCGGAGGCTGCAGTGAGCTGAAATTGCCCCACGGCACTCCAGCCTGGACGACAGAGCAAGACTCTGTCTCAAAAAACAACAAGAGGCCGGGCGCGGTGGCTCACGCCTGTAATCCCAGCACTTTGGGAGGCCGAGGCGGGTGGATCACGAGGTCAAGAGATCGAGACCATCCTGGTCAACATGGTGAAACCCCGTCTCTACTAAAAATACAAAAAGTTAGCTGGGCATGGTGGTGCGTGCCTGTAATCCCAGCTACTCGGGAGGCTGAGGCAGGAGAATTGCCTGAACGCAGGAGGCGGAGGTTGCGGTGAGCCGAGATCGCGCCATTGCACTCCAGCCTGGGTAACAAGAGTGAAACTCCATCTCAAAAAAAAAAAAAAAGAAAGAAAAGAAAAATCAGCACTGAGACAAAAGATTTTTCAGGAACTCAATTTTTACTTCCTGGAGTGCAGAAAGGTACCTTTATAGCCATCTTGCCAGGAGAGTACAATGAACAAAGGAAAATGGACAAATTTATCCCTTATGCATTTGGGGTCATCTTTGCTGCTGTGTCCGATCTCCGTTGGCTGGAGCCAGACCTCACAATCTCAGCTAAAACCCGATTGGATAACAACTTACAACTTTTCTAAACAGGTAAAAGCAGTGGAGAGCTGGGGCATGCCTGTGAGCACGTCCAGCACAGATATCTTGGTTAAAGTACAAGGACACAGAATGTACCACGTGCCTGTAAGCACGGCGTGTCTAACAGCTACATAGGACAGGGCTTAACAAAGTTATCAGCACACTTATTTTTAACAAGAAAGGAAACTTTAAAGAGGAACTTTTCTACTTCCCACAGCTGAGATGCCAGCAGGCATAATTGGATACCGGGCATCCCGATGCAGAGAATGAAGATAATGAATCATAGTCATAAAAGTGAGAGCCAGCATATCAGTGACCATAGGGCCTTTGTGTATCCAGGGGACAGACCGGGCTGGGGCAGGCAGGAGACTTTGGTGGCCATACAAGGGCCTGGAGAAGAGGCCACCTGGAGGGCTTAGTCAGGGGCTCTTTAGCAGCTGGAAAAAAGTGATTTCTATATCAAAGTGGTGACACATTCATCTGCCCACATGGACATGTGATTTTTTTTTTTTTTTTTTTGAGACGGAGTTTCACTCTTGTTGCCCAGGCTGGAGTGCAATGGTGTGATCTCGGCTCACCGCAACCTCCGCCTCCTGGGTTCAGGCAATTCTCCTGCCTCAGCCTCCTGAGTAGCTGGGATTACAGGCACGCGCCACCATGCCCAGCTAGTTTTTTTTTTTTTTGTATTTTTAGTAGAGATGGGGTTTCACCATGTTGACCAGGATGGTCTCGATCTCTTGACCTCGTGATCCACCCGCCTCGGCCTCCCAAAGTGCTGGGATTACAGGCGTGAGCCACCGCGCCCAGCCTTGGATATGTGATTTAAAAATATTTTTAGGCCAGGCGCGATGGCTCACGCCTGTAATCTCAGCACTTTGGGAGTCGTAAGGCAGGCAGATCACAGGGTCAAGAGATCGAGACAATCCTAGCCAACATGGTGAAACCCCGTCTCTACTAAAAATACAAAAATTAGCTGGGTGTGGTGATATGTGCCTGTAATCCCAGGAAGCTGAGGCAGGAGAATCACTTGAACCCGGGAGGCGGAGGTTGCAGTGAGCCGAGATTACACCACTGCACTCCAGTCTTGGTGACAGAGCGAGAGTCCGTCTCAAAAAAGTTTTTTTTTTTTTTTTTTTTGAGACGGAGTTTCGCTCTTGTTACCCAGGCTGGAGTGCAATGGCTCGATCTCGGCTCACCACAACCTCCGCCTCCTGGGTTCAGGCAATTCTCCTGCCTCAGCCTCCTGAGTAGCTGGGATTACAGGCACGCGCCACCGTGCCCAGCTAATTTTTTGTATTTTTAGTAGAGACGGGGTTTCACCATGTTGACCAGGATGGTCTCGATCTCTTGACCTCGTGATCCACCCGCCTCGGCCTCCCAAAGTGCTGGGATTACAGGCTTGAGCCACCGTGCCCAGCCAAGTTTTTTTTTTTTAATTTAGTAGAGACTGTCTCAATATGTTGCCCAGGCTGGTCTCAAACTCCTGGACTCAAGAGATCCACCTCCCTTGACCTGCCAAAGTGCTGGGAGTGCAGGCGTGATCCTCTGTGCCTGGTGGGTGTGTGAATTGATCGTGCTGGTGCTGCTCCATTCTTACACACAGTGAGGCTTAGGAAAGTTGCTCAAACTCACCTTTGGTCCAGGACTCTCTGACTTCAGAGTAAAGGCTTAGGATGTGAGCGGGAGGGTGGCAGGTGGGTGCAGAATTCAGAAAGGATGAGAGAGAGGCTGGGCGCCGTGGCTCACGCTTTTCATCCGAGCACTTTGGGAGGCCGAGGCAGGCGGATCACGAGGTCAGGAGTTCAAGACCAGACTGGCCAACATGGTGAACCCCATCTCTACTAAAAATATAACAATTAGCTGAGCATGGTGGCTTGTGTCTGTAATCCCAGCTACTCAGGAGGCCGAGGCAGGAGAATCACTTGAACTTGGGAGGTGGTTGGTGGAGTGAGCTGAGACTGTTCCATTGCACTCCAGCCTGGGCTACAGAGCAAGACTCCATCTCAATTAAAAAAAAAAAAAGAAAGGATGAGGGAGAGGCTCTGGCCCTCTGTAATCACCTGAGCCTTTCTCTCCCCTCAGCTCACAAGTATGTGCCTCGGGCCATCCTGGTGGACCTGGAGCCCGGGACCATGGACAGCGTCCGCTCTGGGGCCTTCGGACATCTTTTCAGGCCTGACAACTTCATCTTTGGTAAGCAGACCCCATGACACACAGCTCAGGTCAGTGGTCAGGGCGGCTGTCAGCTCCCCACATGGTCTCAAAGGGTGAGAGCTGATCTCTCCATTTTACAGCTGGGCACTGGAGGACCACAGAAAGGGTTCCGTGGGGAGGGCAGAAAGCACTCATGCATTTCCAGGGGCATGAGGTGTAGAGCAGACGGAAGCTAACAGAATTGCTGGAGAGTTGCTGAGACACAGCAGGACCTCCAGGGTCCACGAGCATGGGGCCTGCTGCCGCCAGCAGGTCAGGACGTTCTCATGCCTGTGCCCCGGGCAGGGCCCTGGATGCGCCACAGAAACCATAGGGCCTCACTGACTTGTGCTCCCAGACCCCAGCACATCCAACTGATAGATGCCAACTTGCATCCAGCCCCCACTGCAGGGATTCTGGGGTTATTGTATAGGTTCCTGGCACTGCCAGTCAGAAAGAAAGTGGGCTGGAGCAGGAGGACTGGTCCATTCATTATGGGTCCCCTCAGGAGGAAGAGCACGGCTCTGGGGTGACCCCAAGTTCTCAAGTCTTTGTCCAGAGCCCTCGTCCTGAGCACAGAGCACCACTGGCTCAGGGAAGCTGCAGTGGGTCTGAGGGGGTGCTGAGTGGGGCCTACTTTACAGAAGAGAGAACGGGCATGGGGCTGGAGTCTGGAATGCAGAGCCCCTAACCCCACCTGCTACCCGTCTTCTCCCTGCATAGGTCAGAGCGGGGCCGGCAACAACTGGGCCAAGGGCCACTACACGGAGGGTGCGGAGCTGGTGGATTCGGTCCTGGACGTCGTGCGGAAGGAGTGTGAAAACTGCGACTGCCTCCAGGGCTTCCAGCTGACCCACTCGCTGGGCGGGGGCACGGGCTCTGGCATGGGCACGCTGCTCATCAGCAAGGTGCGCGAGGAGTACCCCGACCGCATCATGAACACCTTCAGCGTGGTGCCCTCGCCCAAAGTGTCCGACACGGTGGTGGAGCCCTACAACGCCACGCTGTCCATCCACCAGCTGGTGGAGAACACGGATGAGACCTACTGCATCGACAACGAGGCGCTCTACGACATCTGCTTCCGCACCCTCAAGCTGGCCACGCCCACCTACGGGGACCTCAACCACCTGGTGTCGGCCACCATGAGCGGGGTGACCACCTCGCTGCGCTTCCCGGGGCAGCTCAACGCCGACCTGCGCAAGCTGGCGGTGAACATGGTGCCCTTTCCCCGCCTGCACTTCTTCATGCCCGGCTTCGCGCCCCTCACGGCCCGGGGCAGCCAGCAGTACCGGGCCCTGACCGTGCCCGAGCTCACCCAGCAGATGTTTGACGCCAAGAACATGATGGCCGCCTGCGACCCACGCCACGGCCGCTACCTGACCGTGGCCACTGTGTTCCGGGGCCGCATGTCCATGAAGGAGGTGGACGAGCAGATGCTGGCCATCCAGAGCAAGAACAGCAGCTACTTCGTGGAGTGGATCCCCAACAACGTGAAGGTGGCCGTGTGCGACATCCCGCCCCGCGGCCTCAAGATGTCCTCCACCTTCATCGGCAACAGCACCGCCATCCAGGAGCTGTTCAAGCGCATCTCTGAGCAGTTCACAGCCATGTTCCGGCGCAAGGCCTTCCTGCACTGGTACACGGGCGAGGGCATGGACGAGATGGAGTTCACCGAGGCCGAGAGCAACATGAACGACCTGGTGTCCGAGTACCAGCAGTACCAGGACGCCACGGCCGAGGAGGAGGGCGAGATGTATGAAGACGACGACGAGGAGTCGGAGGCCCAGGGCCCGAAGTGAAGCTGCTTGCAGCTGGCGTGAGGGGCAGGTGGCGGCCGGGGCCAAGGCCAGCAGTGCCTGACCCCCAGAGCCATCTTGCTGCCACCACCGTCCCCTGCTATCCCCCCACCCTCGGGCTCCCGAGCTGCCTCCTGCAGTATTTATGGCCTCCTCCTCCCCACCCGGGCCACCTGCGTGCTGCTCTGTCTCTGTCTGAATGCAGCTCCCGGCCTGATGTTTTACGGTTTTGTTTTTTACTGGTTTGCGTTTATATTTTTGGGGATACTTAATAAATCTATTGCTGTCAGATACACTTGCCTGCTGCCGGTGACTTCCTTTTGTTCTGGAAAGTGGTGTCCAGTGGGTGGAGGGGCTGGCAGGGAGGCCTGCGTGGACAGGCTGGAGCCCATTCTCTCACAGGCTGGCGGCTGAGCGAGGCCTGTGCTTGGGGCTGGAGGCACAGCCCATGGGATCTCCTGAAAGGAGGGACCCGGGAGAAAGAACGGGCAGTGCCTGCCTAGATAAATCCTCATGCAGACCCCGAGGTGCAGCCCTCCTGTGACTTAGAAACAACCCTGCATTCACTCCCTGGTCCCTCAGAGTGGCTTGCCTTCTGGAAACTTCTCCCACCTGTCTGTGTGCTGAAAGTTTGGGCAGGTGGTCCCTGTGGAGGTGGAAACTGACATTAGACCGGAAGCCTCAGGTCAGAACCGGGGAGGCAGGGAAGGGGCCCCGAGCCTCGCTGAAGACCGTGTGTCGGGGGTCTTGGGGCTGGAGCTCTGGGAGGGGCTGCTGGGGTAGGGGAGATGTGGCCACAGGACCCAGGCCTGGCCTGCCAGAGGGATGCATCGCTCCAGGTAACCCCGAAGCCCCTTCCCGGGGTGCACTATACCTGGTCCACACAGGCCCCTGGAGGGTGTGGTCCGCAGAGCTCAGCTGGTGCCCCACATCTCCCTACAGGGAAAGAGCCTGGGGCCAGAGAGGCTGACCTGCGGAGCCCTCCATGCCTCCTCCCTGCCTCCCTGCCCCTTGGAGCCAAGGGGTATCAGCAGCCTGTTCCCCAGGCTCTGTTCAGCGGTACCCTGAGAGCAGCCCCTTCTTCTTGAGTCACCCTTCAATATGGCCATGGGCGCAGAAGAAGAGAGGCTGAGGGCACTGAATGCCCCAGCTTCAGATCAGAGGGCTAAAGACTGCAGAGGCTGCAGTCTCCAGTTCTGGCCCTGACACCCACAGCGTGGATGGGGCTGGGGCTCTGTCTCCTCTGCCAGCTGTTTGTGTAACAAACCACCCCGGGCTTACCTGAAACAGTAAGGGGACATTTCTCTGAGCCAGGGTGTTATCGAGATCATTCCGCTTCCCACAAAGGGGTGGAGGGCAGGGCGACCACAAACTCCGACACCTCACTCTTGGTGTGAGCATTTGGGGGCTCTGCCGGTCCCTGCCGTCCCCCACGGGCTGCTTCTCACGGCCGGCCTTCCCCCTGCATGGTGGTGGGGGCTGAGCCCACGTCTTATGTGGCAGGGACCCAAGTCAGTAACGGGCTTGGCATCACGGGTTCAAGCAAGTCCTAGAGCCAGCCCCGATGTAAGCCAGGAGGAAACCGCACTCACCGAGGCGTGAACTCTGGGGCGTGAGTTTCCCGGGAGGTTACCTGGACGCAGCCTGGCTTGCACCTCCAACCCCACACACCCAAAGCTGAGCTCCTGACCCCGGTCCTGCTCCTCCACATCCCTCATGTGGGTGATGCCGGCCAGGACTCCCGGAGTCACCCGGGGCTTCTCTTCGTCCCAGGCCTACGTCTGTGCTGACAGCAAACCCGGCCGGCTGCACCTTCAGAACACACCCAGAGCCCAGCTCCCCCGGTGTCTGCCGCTGCCTCGGTCTTCCTCATGCTGTCTGCGATCCTCCTCCCCCGTCCTCCCTCCTCACAGGGCTCCCGCACCTGCCTGGCCCTCCGTCCTCCTCCGTCCTCATCACAAACAGCTGGGAGGCTCTGGCTCACTCAGCACTCCCTGCTGCCCAGCTGGCGCCTGCCTGGCGGCTCCTCATGTGCGATTGGGCATCTGCTCCTGTGCCACGCGGTCCCCACTGCCTCCTGTTACATCTGCCCCCTCCACACCACTTCCCTAATGTTCCTGGAACACCAGGGCCCTGGGCTGCCCTCTGCCAGAGCCTTCTCCCTGCAGACATCCCACGGTGTCACCCTCAGGAGACCCTTCCTGGCCCCTGCGCTCTGGATTCTCCTGCAGCTGCTTTCTGAGCAGCACTCTGCACCCACATCAGAAGACTGGTGGTCAAAGAGGGTCTAACGGCAGGAGAGGGTTGGGTTGGGGGGTCCTGGAGCAATGAATGGGAAGGGTCTGGACCCTGGTGAGAGCTGGAGCCACAGGAGAGGTCACCCCACCTGAGCAGAGGCCTCTGAAGGGGAAGCTCACCATCGGAGTGCAGGCAGCCCTGGAGCAAACCCCTGACCTGCCTGTCCTCCTCCCTCTGGTCTCCTGAGCTCAGCTGAAAGTCCTGTGGTCCAGATCAGCCTCCACGCAGAGAACAGGGTCAGGAGGTGTGAAAGGTGGGTCTGGGGCCAGTGGAAGGTTAGAGCCTGGTGCAGGTCTCAGGCTGTCTCCTCCATGGGCCAGTTCCATGAGAGACCGTGTTGTTCCCATGAGAACCTTAACCTGGAACAATGCCTGACTGGTGGTAGGTAAATATTTACTGAATAAACGGCTTTCATTGTGGTCTTTCGTGTAACAAAGGTCTGGACATGGGGTGGTCCCAGGGTATGGCTGTGTGTGGGTCTCGTCCTCCCTGGGTGAGCCGCTTCGTCTCGAGAAAACTGCCCTGGTCCCAGTCGTTAGAAAACCACCTCCACAGATGTATAAGAATTTAAAAAATTCACTTTGGGAGGCCAAGGTGGGTGGATCATGAGGTCAAGAGATTGAGACCATCCTGGTCAATAAGGTGAAACCCCGTCTCTACTAAAACTACAAAAATTAGCTGGGCATGGTGGCGCGTGCCTGTAATCCCAGCTACTCTGGAGGCTGAGGGGGGAGAATTGCCTGAACCCAGGAGGCGGAGGTTGCGGTGAGCCGAGATCGTGCCATTGCACTCCCGCCTGGGTAACAAGAGCGAAACTCCGTCTCAAAAAAAAAAAAAAAAAAATTAAAAAATTGACACGACTGCTCCATCCGGCCTTTAATCTCACAGGCTAAAAATTTTTTTTTGTTTTGTTTTCATTTATCCTAGTATGGAAGGCAAGATAACTGTGACAGAAATTTAGTTTATAATTAGACTTTGAGATAAGAAAACATAGGCCGGGCCTGGTGGCTCACGCCTGTAATCCAAGCACTTTGGAGGCCAAGGCGGGCGGATCACCTGAGGTTGGGAGTTCAAGACCAGCCTGACCAACGTGGTGAAACCCTGTCTTAAAAAAACAAAAAGAAAACCTGACCCCTCTCCCTGTTCGTAGATGGAGGCTGCATTCATCAGACAAGGTTAAGACCAGGGACTTCAACTCTGCTACAAAGAGACAGAGTTAAACAATGGCCTGCCACTGCTTAGCTGTTTTTCTATGAATCGCGTCCCTGGAGCCACGTCATCAGGCACAGGTTCACAGCTCTCCCAAGGACTCCTGTAGATAACATCACTCTTATGAAAGCAAAGCCACCCAGCTTTGAGATATCTTTCAGATCTAGCGTTTCAGTAGACCAGGAAGAGCCACCGGTCCTGAGATCCACCCCACCCACCCCAACCCAAAAGTGGACTGAGCTGCAGGAAGACTGATTTGGATGCCCCTGTGACTTCATCTCCAGCCGATCAGTTGCTGGGTGCGCTGACCCCCCGCCTGCCACCGTACCCTTAAAAAGCCTAGGTTCCGAATTCTTGGGAATATGGGTGACGCAGTTTGGCTGTGTGACCCCACCCAAATCTCTGCTTGAATTGTAATCCCCATAACTCCCACGTGTCAAGGGCGGGTCTGGGTGGAGGCAACTGGGTCATGGGGATGGTTTCGTGTGGTAGTGAGTCTCAGGAGTTCTGCTGATTTTAAAAGCATCTGGCATTGCCTCTGCCTCACTCACTCCACGCTGCTGCCCTGTGAAGAGGTGCCTGCTTCTCTTTTGCCTTCCGCCATGATTGTACGTTTCCTGAGGCCTTCCCAGCAATGAGGAACCGTGAGCCCATTGAAACTCTGTCCTTTATAAATGACTCAGTCTCAAGCGTTTCTTCATGGCAGTGTGCGAACAGACTGGAACCGCAGGCCTGAAACATTCCTCCCTGTTCTCCTCAGCTGGCCGGCACTGCAGTGATTAAACTGCTTCAGCGCCTGCTGCTCTCATTGCTCTGGTTTTTGTTAGTTTGTTTAGAAGAGTCTTGCTCTGTTGCCCAGGCTGGAGGAGAGCAGCACAGTCTCGGCTCACTGCTATCTCTGCCTCTCAGGTTCAAGCAATTCTTCTGCCTCAGCCCCGTGAGTAGCCGGGTTTACAGGCGTGTGCCGCCGCCGTGCCTGGCTAACTTTTGTATTTTTAGTAGAAACAGGGTTTCACTGTGTTGCCCGGGATGAAAACTCTGGTCTCTCCTTTGGCCAGCTTTGCATGAATTAAACTCTCTGCTGAAATTCCCATCTGGATAAACCAGCTCTATCCGGGCAGCGGGCGAGAAGAACCCATTGGTCGGCTACAGATTTGGGGGTTCCCCCGAGGCAGCCCCTGTGGTTCCTGCCTGTGGTTTTGCTGCCCCCACTGGCGATGAACCCAGAGCCTGTTCCAGGCGACCGCTTAGTTCTCTTGGGCTGCGGCTGCCTCTGGCACCGTCTCCACGAGCAGGGCGCCGTCACCCACGGTTCACAGATCTAGTTGCAGTGGAGAAGCAAGACTGGAAGATGTCTTTTCACCTGGTCTGGGTGAGTATTCCAGCCGCTGCCGACAGCCCCTTTCTTCTCCCGATCGTTGGCCTCTCGGAGGCTTTGCGGCCCGGTCATGGGAACCGTCCATCTCTCCCTAGATTCTAGGAAGAAGAGCCTTGGTTTGAGGAGGTTTCTCCCCAGCCGCACAGAATCGAGCTGCTGTTTGGAGAAACGCTCTCTGGATTTGAAATCTGGTCCAGAGTCCCGGCTCTGAGGGCTTCCCTTTGTCTTTACTTTGTTGTGAGTGTTTGTGTACACAGAGGGGGTCCCTGAGGAAGCCAGGGGTGGTTCCCCGTTTGTCTGGTCTCTCCCCGTTTGCTGATCTGCCGTGTTCAGGGGCCCTAGAAGGAAGCTCAGCAGGCCTAACTCAGGGTGGCTTCCGTTCTTCCGTCTTGCCCAGAGAGTGCCCGAAGGCCACCCCGTCCCACTTTGAGTGAATCACAGATGACGGGAGCCAGGTCAATACTGAACGCTGACCAGGGCAGCAGAGCGGGTTTTGGTGCATGAAATTTGCTATGGTTGGAACAGGACATGTGAATTTAGTTCCCCCACACAGCCTGTTGCAAAAGTGTGGGGCTTTTGCCCGGGTTCCACTGATCGGAAAAACATGACTCTTTAGTGACGCACCTCGACCCCCACAGCGATGGCGCAGTGAGTAGCTGTTTCATCAAAAACCACCCTGTTCTTCTGCAGCCAGGAGCTGCAGAGAAAGGGAATCTGGAGACCCAGCACGCCTGCAAAGGGAGAGAATTTCTTACCAGCCAGGCTTCTGGCCTCTCTCTCCATGTGCAAACCTGGTGGGTGAATGGTGGGAGTCACTGTTTTTCTCCTCTGGAAGGTCTTTGTTAGCAAGAAAAGGGTTTGTGTGACTAGTCCTTTTTGTCTTTCCGTGTCATTCTGTCCTGGAGGGATCCTTAAGAATCCTCTTGAGCAGTTGTAATCCTTTGAAAGCTTGAACATTACTGACCTAGACTATTATTTTTTTTGAGATAGAGTTTTGCTCCGTCGTCAGGCGCCAGGCCGGAGTGCAGTGGCACAATCTCGGCTCACTGCAACCTCCACCTCCTGGGTTCAAACAATTCCCCTGCCTCAGCCTCCCAAGTACCTGAGGCTACAGGTGTGCACCACCACACCCAGCTAATTTTTGTATCTTTAGTAGAGATGGGCTTTCACCATGTTGGCCAGGATGGTCTCGATCTCTTGACCTGTGATCCGCCTGCCTCGGCCTCCCACAGTGCTGGGATTACAGGCGTGAGCCACCGCGCCCGGCCTGTCGTAGACTTTCTCTGGGAAAACCGACGGCAACTGCTCCAGGCCGTAGCTCAGTCACTAAGACTTTGCTGTTTTTTCTCTAAAAATATATTTATGTTATATGCATTATATTATCTCTTTATATTATATAAATATATTTTATGTAGTGCATAATATAAATATGTTTAATATAAAATATAAATATATGTAGAGTTCTTTATAGAGACGAGGTCTCAACATGTTGCCCAGGCTGGTTTTGAACTCCTGGCCCTAAGTGAGCCTCCCGCCTCAGCCTTCCTAGTGCTGGGATTACAGGCATGAGCTGCTGTGCCAGTGGGCTTTGCTCTTCACAATGGCGGCCTGGGGTCGATTTCTGGCTTAGGGAATGAGTCCTTTCTGGTTTCATACGTGTGGGATTTTTGCCGTTTATTGATTATTTTTCCACCATTGATAGCTTTTGATCTCTTGTCTTGAATTTTTCTTTCTCTGAACTATTGATGGTGCCAGTGGGCTGTGGAGTGACCACTGTCACCACGCCAGCTGCATCGGGGAGGCAGAGCTGGAGCTGTGTGCCCCATGGAGCCAGCGGGAGCCAGGGTCAAGCGGGTGCCCCACCCCTTCTGAATTGAGGCAGGAGCTGCCTGGTGCCCCTGCGGCTGCCAAGCAACAGCTGCAGACATGGCATCCCCAGGTATCCCTGTACTCTCGGGACCTGGGAGCAGGCAGGACCCCTGCCCCCCAGGTGAAGCTGCAGCCACCACATCCTGACTACAGACCTGGGCCTCCCAGGCCTTGCTGCTGCCTCCCCGACACTGGGCGCAGCTGCCGCTGCGCAAACCTTGGCTGCAGGGCCACGCATCCCTGCAGTTGTGGGGGCCCAGGAAGGCACCCCCAACCCTTGCAGGCTCGGAAGTGCCTGCTCTGCTGCCTGGCTTCTCCCCATTGCTGGCACCGACTCTGATCTCAGAGCTATGTGGGGTTAGCCCGGGTGCACAGGCTCAGGGCAGTGCTAACACTGTAGCCCCTTGCTGCCTTGGCTCCCTCTGGACTTTGGGTGCCAGCTAGCACAGGAGGGAGCCTGAGGGGGGAAAGGACAGCCTAGGGCTGGCCTGCAGGTGCCCCACGGCATTAGCAGCCTGGGTGCCATGGACAGCAGCAGGAGGCAGACAAACTCCTGGGTTGAAGGGGATGGGTCCCCAGTGAGGCCCCACCTTCAGGCCAGGGATGGCAGTCCTGTGGACCAGAACCAGAGTGGGAACTTGTGTGCCTCTTCTGGGCCCACCCATGGGCCAATCAGTGCACCCTTCCTCCCCTCTGAGGCCCATAAGAGCGAGCTCAGCCAGAGCAGAGCAGATGTCGAGATGTCCAGTGGCAGAGAGGAGCTGCCCACTCCAGGGTCTCCTCTGTGCTGGGAGCTGAACACTCATCGAGACACCTGGCTGTGGACGGGAGCTGCCCGCTGGGGAGACTGAGCTGTTCTACTGCTCTTTGCCTTGCTCACCCTCCACTTGTCTGCTTCATTCTTCTTGGTTGCAGGACAAGAACTTGGGACCCATCCAATGGTGGGGCTACAGGAGCTGTAACACAAACAGGGAAGTACCATGGCCCTCACTCATCATGGTGTGGGCAAACAGAGGCAGAGAAGAACTGAGCCCTTCAGGGATCCAGACCTGGGAGTCCCCGAGCTATGGCCATGACTCCCTCCTTGGGCCCTGGGGTTCCTGGCATCTCCAAGCTTCTGGATTCATGTTCCCCAGTGCTGGCTGTGGAAGCTGCTCGTGGCGCACCTGGTCGGGCCACAGCCTCGAAGAGAACTGGCACCTGCACCAGCCCCTGGACCCCCTCACCCCGATGTAGCAGCTGGCACGTCAGACTGTGCTCCGTGGCCGGCCCGCATGCTCCTCACACACCCTTGGCTGTTCCACACCTGAGTCTCCCCTGGCAGGTGTGGGACCCAGGCTGGCAGCAAGCAGGCAAAACAAGCCCACAGCCCGAGCACAAGTCAGGCAGAGGCACGCTGGCCACAGAGGTTTCCGGCCAGAAAAATGACACTTCGAAGGTCCTGTAACACCACCTTTGGGGAGATTCTAAACGTAGGAACTGCTCACCGTCTCTTTCACACACCACATGCATCTGTGGCTGTCATAACTTTAGTTGAGATGTATTATTGACCAGCCGCAGTGACTCACGCCTGTCATTCCAGCACGTTGGGAGGCAGAGGCAGGCAGATCACTTGAGGCCAGGAGTTTGAGGCCAGCCTGGTCAACATGGGGAAACCCCGTCTCTACTAAAAACACAAAAATTAGCTGGGCATGGAGGCAGGTGTCTGTAGTCTCAGATACTCGGGAGGCTGAGGCAGGAGAATTGCTTGAACCTGGAAGGTGGAGGTTGTAGTGAGCTGAGATCTTGCCTGTGCACTCCAGCTTGGGCTACAGAGTGAGACTCCATCTCAAAAGAATAAAGTAAAATAAAATACTTAGGCCATATGTGTACAGCTATTGTTTTAAAGCCCCTGCTCTCCCTCTGTAAAAACTTCTGTCAACTGAGTTAGTTTGTATTGTAAGAAAATGTAACCTTAGTGTGTAACAGCTAGATGAGAGAGATACTCTTTGAAATGGCTGCTTGCAGTTGCTCACAGTGAGTGATTGTTAGTATGGGTCAATTCACCCTTCTTTTCTTTGCACATTGGTTTTATTTTTTTTTGAGTCGAAATCTCACTCTGTTACCCAGGCTGGAGTGCAGTGGTGCGATCACAGCTCACTGCAGCCTCCGGCTCTGAGGCTCAAGCAATCCTCCCAGCTCAGCCTCCCAGGTAGCTGGGACCACAGGCACACCCCACCATGCTCGGCTAATGTTTTTGTAGACACCAGCCCAGCTGGGGTATTCTTAATTTATGGCAATTTGCACAAGTTAAATAGGATTCTGTGTTCTCTTGTGAGAGGACACAGTTGGAGATACTGGTTATTTTACCAAAAGTGTCACTGGAATGACCTGTGTTCAAATATAAACAGACTGTTTTAAGGAATCAAAGTTGACTTAGCCAATAAAAGCCCCTTGGGGATACTGACCTCATAACCTGTCTGTGTAATCTCTGTATGGGATTCCTAAACTATGGTAAGTAAAGAATGTCACTTTCTGACAGCTCCGGGAGACCCAAGTTATCTTGGGACCTAAAGGACGGAAATTCACCCAATTCATATAGTATCTGTGGCTTCTAGGATAGATCCTAGACTTTTAAAAAGTCTAATCTGCGGCCGGGCGCGGCGGCTCACGCCTATAATCCCAGCACTTCGGGGAGGCCGAGGCGGGTGGATCACGAGGTCAAGAGATCGAGACCAGCCTGGTCAACAAGGTGAAACCCCATCTCTACTAAAAAATATAAAAATTGGGGCCGGGCGCGGTGGCTCCCGCCTGTAATCCCAGCGGGTGGATCACGAGGTCAAGAGATCGAGACCAGCCTGGCCAACAGGGCGAAACCCCGTCTCCACTGAGACTACAGAAATCAGCCGGGCGTGGGGCGCCTGTGGTCCCGGCTACTCGGGAGGCCGAGGCCGGAGACTCGCTGGAACCCGGGAGGCGGAGATCGCGCCACCGCCCTCCAGCCGGGGCCACAGAGCAAGGCTCCTCCCAAAATAACAATGCAAAGAAAATAAACGCGCGTTGGCGCCGGGATTTCAGGCGTCGGTGACTGGGAAACGCGGCCGCGCAGCCCGGGCGGTGGGTGGAGGACGCCGGGGCCGGGGCCGGGGCCATGAGCCTCCGCGCCGGAGGCGGCAGCAGCGGGCGGTGTGGACGGCGCGGCGGGCGGGGCCGGGCGGGGCCGGGAGCTGGAGGCCGGGCGGACGCGGCGGCGGCGGCGGCGGCGGCGGGCAGGTGAGCGGCGTGGGGCTGGCGGGGCGCGGGGCTGGCGGGGCGCGGGGCCTGGAGACCTCGGCCGCCCCACCCGGGCCCCGCGGCGGCTCCGGGGTCCACACCCGGGTCCACACCCGCCGTGCGCGGGGTTTCCGGGCGGCCCAGGACCCCCGCGCGGCGGCGCCACCTCCCGGCTGCTCCGGGCCTCAGTTTCCCCGCTGTGGAATGGGCGGGTGGGGGAGACCTGCCCCCCGAGGCGCGGCGGGTGCGGGCGGCGGCGCGGTCCTGGGCGGCTTCTCCCGGCAGCAGGTGGGACCCACGGCCGGGCTTCCGGGGAGCAGCCGAGAGCGAGGCCTCCCGCCCCTGCGAGCCCCGGAGCCGGGCGCCGTTCACCCGCCACGCGCGGGGCTGCCCAGGCCCTCGGGGTGCGGCTGCGGGGGCGACGCCGCGTCCCGGTGGTCACACGCGGCAGGACGCGCCCCGAGGGTCCCGGGCTCCACGCGCGCCCCCTCCGCGCCCCCAGCCCCGCCTGAGGGGCTGAGCCGTGGGGTCTGGAGAAGGCGCAGGGCGCGGCGAGGCCTCTTTCTACGCGCGCCCTCGTCCTGCCGGCTCCCTTCTGGGGCCCCGCCGACCTCGGGTGCAGCTGCCGGGAGGGCCAGGCCGGCCTTCTGCTCCGAGTCAGCGCCGAGGCGTCCCCAGGCCAGGCTGTGAGGCCTAAGGCCTCCCCTCCTTCCTCTGCCCGTGCGCCAGGCCTGGGGCCGGCACTGACTTTCACTAGGCAAATCAAAGAGCCTTTTTTTTCACAGCCCAGGGGAGAGGTCGTAGCCTAGACGGCGCTGGGCAGAGCAGCCGTGTCGGTGCCAGGGCACCTGCCTTCAGCTCCCCCGGCCATGCGTTAAACACAAGGTCTCCAGGGCTGCCCCGGCCCAGCTTCTGCCCTGGTCACGGTGTCTGTTCTGAGCAGCTCCGGGCTCCTGGCTTCACTGACATAGCCCTGAGCCCTCCATGCACCCCAGGAAGTACACGTTCTCCCTGATTTACAGGCAGGAAAATGGAGAAGCAGAGTCTAAATCAGGGCTGATTCTTTGTTTCTTTTTTTGAGATTGAGTTTTGCTGTGTTGCCCAGGCTGGAGTGCAGTGCGGCGATTTCTGCTCACTGCAACCTCCACCTCCCAGGTTCAAGTCATTCTCCCGCCCCAGCTTCCTGAGCATTACAGGCATGCACCACCAGGCCCAGATAATATTTTTGTATTTTTATTGGAGGTTTTTGCCTCTACTAAAACGGGGTTTTGCCATGTTGGTCAGGTTGGTTTTGAACTCTTGACCTTAAATGACCCACCTGCCTTAGCCTCCCAAAGTGCTGGAATTATAGGTGTGAGCCACCGCTCCCGGCCATGACTCTTAAGAATAATAGTAATAGGCCAGCTATGGTAGTTCACTCCTGTAATCCCAGCAATTTGGGAGGCAGAGGCAGGAGGATTGCTTGAAGCCAGGATTTTGAGACCAGCCTAGGCATCAGATGGCGACTCTGTCTCTACAAAAATTTTTTTTTTTTTTTTTTTTTGAGACGGAGTTTCGCTCTTGTTACCCAGGCTGGAGTGCAATGGCGCGATCTCGGCTCACCGCAACCTCCACCTCCTGGGTTCAGGCAATTCTCCTGCCTCAGCCTCCTGAGTAGCTGGGATTACAGGCACGCGCCACCACGCCCAGCTAATTTTTGTATTTTTAGTAGAGACGGGGTTTCACCATGTTGACCAGGATGGTCTCGATCTCTTGACCTCGTGATCCACCCGCCTCGGCCTCCCAAAGTGCTGGGATTACAGGCTTGAGCCACTGCGCCCAGCCCCAAAAAATTTTTAAAAATTCACTGGGTGTGGTGGTACACACCTAGAGTCCCAGCTACTTAGGAGGCTGATATGGAGGACCCCTTGAGCCCAGGAGTTCGGGCTGCATGAGCTGTGATCGAACCACCGCACTCCAGCTTGCCTGACAGAGCAACAGCATCTCCAAAAAAAAAAACTGAAACAAAGTAATAATGATAAGTTGTGAGCAGTGTTTATTGGGTGCTTACTATGTGCTGGCAGTGCTCTCTGAACTTGGTATTAACTATTTTAAGCTTCACAATAACCCTGTTGTCATCCGCATTTGAGACATGAGAGAATGGAAGAGAGAAAGATTTATCCGTTTACCCAAAGTCACAGGGCTGGGAACTGGAAGAGCTGGGGTTTGAGTTGGGTGCGTCTGTCTTATTACCATAAACAATTGGCATCATCAGTCAGAATCTTTTCTTTTTTTCGAGATGAAGTCTTGCTCTGTTGCCCAGGCTGGAGCGCAGTGGTGTCATCTTGGCTCACTGCAACCTCTGCCTCTGCCTCCAGGGTTCAAGCGATTCTCCCTCCTCAGGGATTACTCAGGATGTGATCCCTGAGTAGCTGGGATTACAGGTGCACACCACCACGCCCGGCTGATTTTTGTATTTTTAGTAGAGATGGGGTTTCACCATATTGGTCAGGCTGGTCTCAAACTCCTGACCTCATGATCCGTCCACCTCGGCCTCCCAAAGTGCTGGGATTACATGCGTGAGCCACTGTGCCCCACCTTTTTTTTTTTGAGATAGTGTATCACTCTGTCACCCGAGCTGGAGGGCAGTGGCTCAATCTCGGCCCACTGCAGCCTCCACCTCCTGGGTTCAGGTGATTCTCCTGCCTCAGCCTCCCAAGTAACTGGGATTACAGGTGCCCGCGACCACGCCTGGCTACTTTTTGTATTTTTGGTAGAGACAGGGTTTCCCCATGTTGCCCACGCTGGTCTCGAACGCTTCACCTCAGGTGATCTGCCTACTAGGCCTCCCAGAGTGCTGGGATTACAGGTGTGAGCCACTGCTCTGGCCTTTCAGTCAGAATCTATTTTGGCTGTAAGAGACAGAAACCTCCTGCCAATAACAGTGGTGGGAATACTGTATTTCTCTCACTCAGTGAAGCCTGGCTGTGAGCCTCAGGGCTCAGGCGGAGTCCCCTGCAGTCCTGTCACTGCCATCCTCCTGCATAGCCCAGGGTGGCTGCTGCAGCCCCAGCCTTTACACCTGCATCCCACGTAGCAACATGTGGGAACGGCTGGAGAGGGGCAGCGTCTCTACCTTTAACGACAAGTCTTGGCTGGGCACAGTGTCTCAGGCCTGTAATCCCAGCACCTTGGGAGTCTAAGGCAAGTGGATCATGAGGTCAGGAGTTGGAGACCAGCCTGGCCAAGATGGTGAAACCCCGTCTCTACTAAAAATACAAAAATTAGCTGGGCATAGTGGCGGGTGCCTGTAATCTCAGCTACTTGGGAGGCTGAGGCAGAGAATTGCTTGAACTTGGGAAGTGGAGGTTGCAGTGAGCCAAGATCACACCACTACACCCCAGCCTGCGGTGACAGAGCGAGACTCTGTCTGAAAAAAAAAAGACAAGTCTCAGAAGTCTTTCTTTTCTTTTTTTTCCATATATACGCACACACCTATACACATACTTACATATATCCATGCACATATGTACATACGTACACACATATACACACACACACACACACACAGACACATACGTATACATATGTTACATTCAATAGAGATTGGTTCTCACTGCACTGAGCCTGGCCTAATGTGGTCCTTCTGCTTCAGCCTCCCAAAGTGCTGGGATTATAGGTGTGAGCTACCACGCCTGGCCCATCACTACATCACTATTATTTTCAGATAGTGCTGATTCAGACTCTGCTTCTCCATTTTCTTGCCTATAAATCAGGGAGAACACCTACTTCCTGGGCGGATGGAAGGGCTGAGGACTTGGGTATGTCAGTGAAGTCAGGAGCTCAGAGCTGCTCAGATCTGCCTGGTCCTCTCAAGCCCAGGGGCTCAGAACACAGTCATATGACCGGGTCTGTCTGCAGGGGAGGCTGGGAGATTACGTGACAAAGAAAAACGAGGCACCCCATTCAGGAAGGAGGAGGCGTGACGTCGGATGGCCTGATTCCTCCTGTGTCCTGGGTGCTCCCCGGGAGACTGGGGAGGCACTGGCCGCCTCTGACTCTGTGACCCACCCAGACTTCCTGTGTCCTGGGTGCTCCCTGGGAGACTGGGGAGGCGCTGGCATCGGGTGGCCGCCTCTGACTCTGACCCATCCAGACTTCCTGTGTCCTGGGTGCTCCCTGGGAGACTGGGGAGGCGCTGGCATCGGGTGGCCGCCTCTGACTCTGTGACCCACCCAGACTTCCTGTGTCCTGGGTGCTCCCTGGGAGACTGGGGAGGCGCTGGCATCGGGTGGCCGCCTCTGACTCTGTGACCCACCCAGACTTCCTGTGTCCTGGGTGCTCCCTGGGAGACTGGGGAGGCGCTGGCATTGGGTGGCCGCCTCTGACTCTGTGACCCACCCAGACTTGTCAGGTAATCAGAGAAAGAGGTGGGACTGGGGCCACGCTCCCTCTGTCTTCCCAGCACCTGCCTGTTTTGGTCCGTGGTCAGCCTGTCAGTGGGTATTGGGTCCTTCCACGCTGGAGGGCAGGTGCCCCACCCACACTCCTGCCCCACAGGTACAACAGGCAGGACTGGTCCTATAGGTGGGGTGGAGTCTTGCCCAGTGGCAGGGTGGGCATGTGGGGTTGCGGTGGCCTCCTTGTCCTACTGCCAGTGAGGCAATTTGTTCAAATCCCAGCTCCCCGAGGCCACAGCGTGACCCTGAGCAGGGCTGTCTCCTCTGGGCTCAGCTCTCTTTCCTTTGGGAGAAGACAGAGGATAAATCATCGATTGTTTTTATAATTGTGAATTATTTCAGACTAGCAATGTAGTGAAAGTGTAAGCGATACTGAAGACTTCCCATGACAGCAGCAAACCTTACTGCGAGCTTGTTTTGTTCAGTCTCTATTAGCTCATTTCACCCTCGCCATGGCCCCTTACGGATGGGGAAATGGAGGCAGAGAGGCTAAGCAATGTCCAGGAAGCTGATTGGGAGGCGGCAGGGAAGCCGCCTCTACTCCCACCCAACCAAGTGCCTTCCTCCCTCCCAGGAGCCATCACTCCTGTGTGTTCTGCAGTTTTTTCTGAGCCTTAGGGCCGGGAAGGAGCCGTTCTTGAGTCTCAGCTTCTGCCCCGTAGAGAACTAGGTCCTTCCCGACTGTTGCCTGGGGCTCTGGAGGCGCAGAGCCGGTGGCCTGGCTGGGGCTGTGTCACACATCCAGGATCAGAACCAGGCCAGAGAGCCTGGATGCGTGTGTGGGGCTTCTCCCAAGATTCCCCTTTCTGGGCATGGGGAAGGTGGGTGCTGCTCACCTACATGTGGCTGAGCAGGAATGGGCCTTGGCACTGTCCCCAAGTGTCCAACCCTGAACCCTGAGACAGGGGCTGCGGTTCTGGGGTGCTCTGACAGGAAAGCAGCAATTTTGGTTGGGGCCCAGGGAGGAGCAACCATTTCTGGGAGGTCTGTCTCACGGGAGCAGGTGGATAACAAGCTGGACCAGGGCTGAGTGAGTGTCTGGGGCTGAGGCCACAGAGGATTCCGTAGGTAGCTCTAGGGCTGGGACTCTTCAGCGTCTGGGGCCGGAGGACCCTGCGCTGGGGGCAGGAGCTGGGCCCCTCAGGTGGGCCACGTGCCCCTCTCCTATTGTGGAATTCTTATTGTCACTGTGAGCTCTCCCCAAGGTGACACCACCAATGGGGGCCTGGGCAGGGCAACTGAGGTGTTTCAGGAAGAGGCCGAGGATGGGGGCTGTGTGGTTTGAGGACCACCCGCTTCATGGAAGTAAAAGAGACCCACCTCACCCCAGAAACCCCAATGTGGTTGGGGAGAGGAGGTGGTCTGTGGTGAGCCTGGTACCTGGGGACTCATCCTGGCCCTGCCTGGCCCTCAGGTGGAATGCTATGGAATATGATGAGAAGCTGGCCCGCTTCCGGCAGGCCCACCTCAACCCCTTCAACAAGCAGTCGGGACCGAGACAGCATGAGCAGCGCCCTGGAGAGGAGGCCCCGGATGCCACACCTGAAGGTGGATGCTGGTGGGAGTCGGGATGGGAGCTGAGAAGGTGTCTGGCCACTGACGTGGACCCCCGTTCTTCCTGCTGCCTCCTTTGCGGTCCTGCCTTTCCCACGGAGCTGATGCCTGCTGGCTGCTTTCTTGTTCCCACCTGTTCTGTGGTTCTGTGGTTTGTTTCTGTGTGCCCACCAGAATTCACACTCCTGACAGCAGGATTTGTGCCTGACTCGTCACTGCTCTATCCTAGGGCCCCACACACAGTAGGTGCTCAGGGAACACTGGCTGAGTGAGCTCGGCAGTGAAACCTGTGAGGGAGAGGTTAGCCGACTGACTGTGCTGTGGGCATCAGGATGGCGTCAGCCCCAGAAACTGCACATGAGGTCATCAGGGAGTGCTGGGGCGGGGCAGCTGCAGGGACGGGCTGGAGTGGGCCCTGGTTTCGTGGATTTTGCCCTGTAGCCAGCCGTGGTTTTTCCGTAATCCCCATGTTCATGCATGAGGTGTGTGCCTTGGGAATGGGGATGTTTCTGTAATGCCATCTTGAGGAACTTTTAGCACCAAGTGTCATTCCACCTCCTCTTCTCGAACGGCTCTTGGCTGTCTGCATAAGTGGATGTGCGGGTCTGAGTGGTGCGCAGCTCCCTCAATGCCTGCTTTCTGTGCAGCTTCCTGAATCCCTTTCCCACTCCTGCTGTCCCAGCTCCTCCCTTGGGGATGGGAGACAGGAGGCAGCAGCTGACCCTCCACACCTGTCCGGTCTTCCCCAGAGGCCCTGCCAGAGCTGCCCCCTGCGGAGCCGGAGTTCCGCTGCACTGAGCGCGTGATGGATCTGGGCCTGTCTGAGGACCACTTCTCCCGCCCTGTGGTAGGTTTCGGATGTGGGAGGAGAGAGGGACTGAGTGAGCCCTCAAGGCAGGAAGGGCCAGCAGTTTCCTTGTCACTTGCTCCCAGGTGGCAGGGCAGCATCCTGTGAGCTGGGGTGCAGCCCCCACCTCAGCCAGGGCTCCTGGCTTCGAATCTGAGGCCTGTGTGACACCGCAGACCCCCACCCTCAGAGCCTGTATGAGGCAGCTGGAGACAGCCTGGATTTCACTTCCTGAACCTAGGGTTGCTCCTCTCCCCTGAGCTCCTTGTCTTCACGAAGCAAATATAAGAGTCGGTTCCCTCTGGGGTCCTTGGGGTCCTGCAGACCCTGGTGCGGGAGGCAAGGGAGAAGCCCCGTCTGCCTCCTCCTGACCGGTTGGCGTCACAGGGCCCTTTGCTTGTTCTGTGTTTTCTTCCTTGGAAGTCTTGCTTTGAAGAAGAAAACAGGGAGGCTGTAAGGATTTTTTTTTTTTTTTTTTTTTTTTTTTAAACAAAGATGGGGTTTCACCATGATGGCCAGGCTGGTCTTGAACTCCTGACCTCAGTTGATCCACCCACCTTGGTCTCCCAAAGTGCTAGGATTACAGGCATGAGCCACCGTGCCTGACAGCTGTAAGGATTTTAAAAAAAACTTTGAAAACCTTTTTTTTTTTTTTTTTTTTTGAGATGGAGTTTCTCTCTTGTTACCCAGGCTGGAGTGCAATGGTGCGATCTCAGCTCACCGCAACCTCCGCCTCCTGGGTTCAGGCAATTCTCCTGCCTCAGCCTCCTGAGTAGCTGGGATTACAGGCACGCGCCACCATGTCCAGCTAATTTTTTTTTTTGTATTTTTAGTAGAGATGAGGTTTCACCATGTTGACCAGGATGGTCTCGATCTCTTGACCTCGTGATCCACCTGCCTCGGCCTCCCAAAGTGCTGGGATTACAGGCGTGAGCCACCGCACCCAGCTGAAAACCTTTTTTGCAAACTGTCTCCAACTTTTGAGAGAAACATTATAATAACATTAAAATGTAACTCTGAAAAGATTTGGTCAGAACCTCCCCATTCTAATTCACTATTCATTTTGTGTGTGGCCTTGAAGCTTTGCCCATGTAGAGGGACTTCATATATGTATTTTGTATCTTTGTTTATTTATTTTTCTTTTCCTTTAATCCAATCAAGTTGAGTATCTTTTTTTTTTTCTTCTTTTTTTTGAGATAGGGTCTTACTCTGTTGCCCGGCTCTGGAGTGCACTGACGCTATCGTGGCTCACTGCAGCCTCGACCTCCTGGGCTCAAGCGATGCTCTCACCTCAGCTTCCTGATTAGCTGAGACTGCAGGTGTGCACTACAATGCTCAGATAATTTTTAAACTTTTTGTACAGACATGGGGTCTCGCTTTGTTGCCCAGGCTGGTCTCAAGCTCCTGAGCTCAAGCAATCCTCCCACTGCGGCCTCCCAAACTGCTGGGATTACAGGTGTGACACACTGTGCTCAGCTTGTTTTATTTATTACGACATTTTGAGCATTTGCTTTGGGGCCACAGACTGGGAGAGAGGAGGGTGTCCCCTCCTCTTTGCCTGGGCCTCAGAGCCCATCAGCCTGGAGGAGGAGGAGGCTCCTGAGGGCAGGGTCAGCCCGGGCTCCCCAGTTCCGAGACCTGATCTTGTCTTCCCCAGGAGCACCAGAGTGTTGTCAGTTTGGGGTCTTGCTGGGCCCTGAGGAGCCCCCTGGCTGCTACGTGGAGAAAGCAGCCGGGAAGTGCTGGGGTGTTTGCACCTGCCTGGGCTTGGCAGTTAAGCTTGAGGCTCCTTACTCTCCTTCATAACAGCAAATGTCATTTCCCTGGCCTTCCCCAAGAGGAAGCTTGAGAAGTGACCGAAATGACATAGCAGAAAAAGCAACTGGATTTCTAAAGAGGGAAGTTGTCTTTTGAAAAGCATCTTTCACACATTAGGTTTTCAGGGGGCAGCAGGTGCACGGGGTGGCCCTTGAGTGAGTCCTCGCGGCCCTCATTTCCTTCTCTGGGTGAGGGGTGTCGGGGTCTGCTCTGGGCCTGTCTCGAAGGATGGGACTTAACAGGGAGAGCCTGCAGTGTGAGCATCTGACAGCCCCCACCCCCAACCTGGGCAGGGTCTGTTCCTGGCCTCTGACGTCCAGCAGCTGCGGCAGGCGATCGAGGAGTGCAAGCAGGTGATCCTGGAGCTGCCCGAGCAGTCGGAGAAGCAGAAGGATGCTGTGGTGCGGCTCATCCATCTCCGGCTGAAGCTCCAGGAGCTGAAGGTGGGTGTGGGCCCGTCATGGGGCGGCCTGGGGCTGAGGCCAGCCCTGTGGGACCAGGAGGCCCCGCCAGCCTTTGGCTGTCTCTCAGGCAGTGGTCTCCCTCCCGGCCTGAGGGGCTGAGGTAGAAAGGCCCTAGATAGGCAGGGTGGAAGATGGGCCCTTGCCCGAACACCACGGAGGTTTCTCTATTAGTCTAGACCCTTTTATTTCGAGGAACAGAAACCCAACCCTAAGTAGCTTAAACCAAAAAGAAAAACGTATTTGCTTCCTGACTGGAAGACCCTCCGAAGTCAGGAGTCTTGTCTCCCAGCATGTGGTGGTGGCAGAGAGGGTCCCAGCACCCGCACCTTGTTTTCCAGCAGCTGGGCTGCCCTGGGTGATGACAGCTGCCTTTTCTGTGGTTACAGCAGGAGACTCAGGCCTGAGTTTCACTGGCCAGTCATGGGCCCACCCCCTGACCTAATGACGGTGGCTGATTGGCTACTTCTGGGTCATGGGCCCACCCCCTGACCTAATGACGGTGGCTGATTGGCTAGTTCTGGGTCATGGGCCCACCCCATGACCTAATGACGGTGGCTGATTGGCTAGTTCTGGGTCATGGGCCCACCCCCTGACCTAATGACGGTGGCTGATTGGCTAGTTCTGGGTCATGGGCCCACCCCCTGACCTAATGACGGTGGCTGATTGGCTAGTTCTGGGTCATGGGCACACCCCATGACCTAATGACGGTGGCTGATTGGCTAGTTCTGGGTCATGGGCCCACCCCATGACCTAATGACGGTGGCTGATTGGCTAGTTCTGGGTCATGGGCCCACCCCCTGACCTAATGACGGTGGCTGATTGGCTAGTTTTGGGTCATGGGCCCACCCCGTGACCTAATGACGGTGGCTGATTGGCTACTTCTGGGTCATGGGCCCACCCCCTGACCTAATGACGGTGGCTGATTGGCTAGTTCTGGGTCATGGGTCCACCCTGTGACCTAATGACGGTGGCTGATTGGCTAGTTTTGGGTCATGGGCCCACCCCCTGACCCAATGACAGTGGCTGATTGGCTAGTTCTGGGCTATGTGTTCACCCACTGAAGCAAGTGGGTGGGCTGAGTTCCTCCGTGAACATGACCTGGACAAGGAGGGGTGGTGTCCTGACCGTGACGGCAGAAGAAGCTGATGGGTCCCAAGCCACAGATATCCCTGATGCAGGCCTTGGGGGATCAGGCCCCGCGTGTGCTTTGGCCCTGCTGCCCTGGGTCCCCTGTGCTGACTCATGAGTCCCTGGGATTGTGGAAAGTAGAATATTCGTTAGGGAACAGGTAAGTTATGTAACAAAAATCCCCAAAACATAGAGACTTAGGGAAGATGTGTCGGTTTCCTCACGTGAAAAATCCCGTAGGTGGTCTGAGGCCCATATTGCAGCTAATGGTGTTGGGGAGAGGTGGGAAGGGCTTCCTTTTCCATTGCCCTGTACCTGACCTGCAGAAAGCGGGAGGGGCAGAGAGGCCACATCCCTCCCGCTCACATACCTGTGGCCTAGAGAGGCCGCATCCCTCCCGTTCAATGCCCGTGGCCCAGAGAGGCCACATCCTTCCCGCTCACATGCCCATGGCCCAGAGAGTCCTCATGGCTCCCACTCACGTGCCCGTGGCTGAGAGAGGCCGCATGGCTCCCACTCACATGCCCGTGGCCCAGAGAGGCTGCATCCCACCCGCTCACATGCCCGTGGCCCAGAGAGGCTGCATCCCTCCCGCTCACATGCCCATGGCCTGGAGAGGCCGCATGGCTCCCACTCAATGTCCGTGGCACAGAGAGACTGCATGGCTCCCACTTACATGCCTGTGGCCCTGTGTAGTCCCACACAGCACCTTGCTGCAAGGGCTGCTGGGAAAGGTAGCAGGTGATCTTGGCGGTCCTTCCCCAGCTGATCATTGTTTACTGTGAAAGGGGAAAAGGGGTGTGGCATTATGCTGACACGCAGTCTCCACTCTGCATGGTGCCTGGAAGGAGTCAGTTGAGGGGCTAGTGCAAAGGGAAAGGAGCTTCAGCCCAGCTCGCTGTGACCCTCCCTCACCCACCCTCTGCAGGACCCCAACGAGGATGAGCCAAACATCAGAGTGCTCCTGGAACACCGCTTCTACAAGGAGAAGAGCAAGAGCGTCAAGCAGACCTGTGACAAGTGCAACACCATCATCTGGGGGCTCATTCAGACCTGGTACACCTGCACAGGTGGGCCGAGACCAGATGAGGAGGGAGGGATGGGAGAGACCCAAGCTCCTGCCTCCTCTGGGCTCACTGTCCAGTGTGGCGGCCACTCAAAGTTAAATTAATTAAATTTGCATTTCCTCAGTTGTACTGTCTACCCTGGACAGTGCTGTTCTGGATGAGAAATTACACTAGTGAGTTACATGGTGTGTCAGTCATTACAGTGGAGAAAAAGGGAAAGGAAATAGCATGTGTTAGGGTTGATTGTGTGCGTGTTTAGGGCAGAATGTGAGGGTATTACCTGACTTTGAAGCAAAAACTTGAAGGTCAGGGAGCAAGCCAAGAGAATATCTAGTGAGGACTGTTCCTGTGGGGACGGCCGTGTGTACCAGGGCCCTGAGGTTGATGTGTCCAGTGCAGAGTCCAGCCCCACAGGGTGTAGTGGGCGTTCTTTTGTGTGTGGAGACGATAGATCATAGAAAAGAAAGAGACGGAGGACACAGAGATAAAAGAAGAATTCAGCTGGGCTCGGGGGTCCACTGCTACCAGGGCCAGAGTGCAGCAGTGACCCCGAAGGCCTGGACATGCTGATATTTATTGTATACAGGGCGGCGGGGGCAGAGTCAGGAGAGTGACTCATCTGACAGGACTGGTAGGGGTCAAGCAAATCACATTCTGATAATACAGGGGGCCACACGCGCGCATAGTTCCGGGGGTCACGTGGGAACAGTACAGAGGGCCCCTCCCGCTCAGGCAGCCTCTGCAAGGAAAGGAGGCACTTACGTCAGTGTCTTTTTATGCACTTATTAGAGAGAGCAAAGGCTTTCAGATTCCTCTAACTTCCCACAGCTTCTAAGAATTTACAAGGGAGTATCGGGTGGGAAAGTGGAACGTGAAAGTGGACAAGGATGGTGACCGTCGGAGCACAGCACCACGGAGAGGTGTTTGAGCCCCTGGATGTCTGCAGGCCGGCTGGCTGGTGTCAGACCTTCCTCGAGAGCCGGCAGAGCAGAGTTTTCTCTGAACTCCTCAATGAGAGGGAAACTCCCCCTCACGGCCTGCTAAACAATGGGCGCCTCCCCAGATGCTGGTGTTACCGCAAGGCGTTTTTCTCACCTCCTGGTCACTTCTCACAGTGTCCCTTCAGTTCCGAATTATATTTCACCCGATTATGTCTATACTACGAGACTAAAATGTTCCTACACCAAAGATTAATAGAGAATAATGGTGTAATAAGATTGATTATATAATTGATTATGTGGTTGAATCTAATATCTATTCAGTGTCATTACTATAACTAAGTAATCAGTAAATATTTCGTTGCTATAACTAAGTAATCAGATGTTTATTATGCTGGGACGGATTGTGCCTCAGTCTCTGCCACAGCACCCGGGCAACTTTCTTCCCACAGTCCAGGGCCTTTAAGGCGGAGCAGAGAGCCACGTGTGGCTGCAGCTCTGTGTCTGGGGGAGGTGGGCTCAGAGGTGGTTGAGGCTTTTAGGTGCAGTGGGGCCACAGGTGGGAGCTGGACATCCTTGGGCTTTAATAGGGTCACTCTGGCTGCTGGTTGAGCAAGGACTGAAGGGGAAAGTGAGTGAGAAGGGGAGGAGGACACCGATGGGTGACGCAGGCGGTGGTGGTGAGAGGCAGCTCAGTGTGGTGCCCGCTAAAGGTTTGGGAACAGAGGGTGGCAGATGAGAAAAAGTCGGGCTGGGTGTGGTGACTCACACCTGTAATACGAGGGCTTTTAGATGCATAGGTGGGAGGATGGCTTAAGCGCTGGAGTTTGATGCTGCAGTGAGCTGGGATCGAACGATTGCACTCCACCCTGGGTGACAGGGCAAGACCCTGTCTCTTAAAAAGTACAAAAAACCCAGAGAGATAGGGGTCAGGATAACTCACAGTGTTTAAAGGGTGGAGCTGCTGAAACCAGGAGGCGAAGCTGAGGGGCTTGGGAGGGCAGGGTAGGAGTTCTTTTCATTCCATTTGGACACATTGGGTCTGGGGTGGGAGTGGCAGGTTGACCCCAGACATGTGAGTCAAGTTGAGGGACAAAATCTGGGCCACCTTTGGGGTAAGCCTCAGGGGCCAGGGGCAAGAGGATCTTTGAGGTTCTAAGGCCTCCCTTGGTGCCAGGAGGTCTGAAATTGATCTGGGCCTCGGAATGGAACCCATGGGCAGGGGACAGGGCGGCTGAGGGTGGCCTGGGCTGCAGGTGCCCCCTTCCTACTTCTGAGAAGTGTGTGTCCGGCCACCCTAGGGTGTTATTACCGCTGTCACAGCAAGTGCTTGAACCTCATCTCCAAGCCCTGTGTGAGCTCCAAAGTCAGCCACCAAGCCGAATACGAACTGAACATCTGCCCCGAGACCGGGCTGGACAGCCAGGATTACCGCTGTGCCGAGTGCCGGGTGCCCATCTCTCTGCGTGAGTGTGGCAGGGAGAGAAGAGGGTGAGGGAGCTCTTCCTGGCCGGGGAGCTGCGTGTGCAGGTGTGTGAGGGTGCGTCAGTCAGACAGTGGAGTGAGGCCCTAAGGTCATCCCTGCTTGTTGTCCTTGGAAAGTGACCCCCGGGTCTGCTGCTGACATTTTTTCTCGCTGAAGCAGACTGAGGTTCCAGCGGTTCTGTGATGCCCCCAGGTCCCCGAGGAGCACCTGCAGGGCTGGGACCTGGTCTCTGCCTCTCTGGTCAGCCTTTTGTCACAGAAAGCGTCATCCACAGGACTGGGAAGATCACACGGTTGTCACGCACATGTGTGCAGCAGCTCTTCTCTCTGGAGAGTTGCTGGTGTCAAGTCCCCACACAGCCCTACAGTGCGGCCCTGTCCGTATCACCTTTTACTGATCAGAAAACAGGGCAGGAGACGCTGGGGCCACCTGAGGATAGGATGAGTTAGGAGGGAGCCCTTGGCCTGGCTGGCTGTCTCCCCAAGGGCCGTGGTCCATGGGAGGACAGACTGTGAGGCTGGGAAGCCGTGGGGGGCTTTGGTGAGGCGGGGACCCTCACAGCCCCTCTGACTTGGGGATGGCCCTGCCCCCTGCAGGGGGTGTGCCCAGCGAGGCCAGGCAGTGTGACTACACTGGCCAGTACTACTGCAGCCACTGCCACTGGAACGACCTGGCCGTCATCCCTGCACGCGTGGTGCACAACTGGGACTTCGAGCCTCGAAAGGTGGGGGCATCCCCCTGGAGAGGGAGAGCAGGAAGGGGGGTTGGGGTGTGGAGCTCATGTGCCCCCAGTGGGTGTTGCTGGCTGCGGGGGCCGAGGGCGGGTGTCGCTGGTGTACGGGCCGGGGGCGGGTGTTTGGGGTGTCACCGGCCTTGCCCGCAGGTATCCCGCTGCAGCATGCGCTACCTGGCACTGATGGTGTCTCGGCCCGTGCTCAGGCTTCGTGAGATCAACCCTCTGCTGTTCAACTACGTGGAGGAGCTGGTGGAGATTCGAGTGAGGCTGGGGCCCTGGAAGTGGGGGCAGGGGCGCTGTGTTGATGGGCCCTAGGGCCGGGCCAGCACAGCACCCTCTTCTCTGGGCCGTGGGAGGTTCTGAGCAGAGGAGGGCGGCCGCCTGCTGAGGGTGATCTGGGCGCTGTGGCTGCCCTTTGGTTGAAGGTGCTGGAGCTGGGTGCAGTAGTAGTCTTATGCCAGGCATGAATGCAGTATCAAATTTTCTAATAGCCATGTTAAAAAAGGAAAAAGAGCTGGGCTCAGTGGCTCACGCCTGTAATCCCAGTACTTTGGGAGGCGGAGGCGGGTGGATCACCTGAGGTCAGGGGTTCGAGACCAACCTGAACGACATGGTGAAACCCCGTCTCTACTAAAAATACAAAATTGGCTGGGTGTGGTGGCGCGTGCCTGTAATCCCAGATACTCAGGAGGCTGAGGCAGGAGAATTGCTTGAACCCGGGAGGCAGAGGTTGCAGTGAGCTGAGATCGCGCCATTGCACTCCAGCCTGGGCAACAGGAGTGAAACTCTGTCTCAAAAAAAAAAAAATAAAAAGAAACAAGTGAGGTTAATTTAAAAAATGTATTTTATTTAGCCCAATATATCCAGAATATTATTTCGACATGAACTCAGGGTACGCTTTTGAGATATTTTGTTTTTTTTTCTTTTTTGCGCCACGTCTTTGTCTCCAGTGTGTATTCTCTGCTTACGGCCATCTCACTGCTCAGCAGCCACTTTCCAGGGCTCTGTGGCTGTGCGAGGCTGGTGGCCCCTCTCTTAGCTAGCGGTGAGGGAGGAGTTAGGGCGGGAGCCAAGGGCAGACGGGAGCTGCGGTCCCAGCAGGCAGGACGTGAGCGAGTCTCCTGTGGGGTGGTGAAAGGCATTGGGTCCCGTTTGAGTTGCCAAGGCCAGGGCTGGGGCGGGAGCTGGGATTTCTCTGGAAGTTTGGCTCGTGGGTCCTGAGGCTGCTGGCTCCTGGACAGTTGTGTGCCCGAGGGGCCGGGTGAGGGGGAGGGAAGGGTAAGTGAGCCTCACAGTCCTGCCCGGCCCGGGAGCTGCAGCCCTCAGCTCTGGGCCCCTCCTGGGGAGCTGACCCTCCTACCCTGACCCTGCATGGCCTCAGGCATGGGGCAGCTGCCTGTGAGCAGGGCTCCCCATGAGGCCCGTGCGTCCTGGCTGAGGAAGCTGCCCACCCCGCCTTGTCTGCAGAAGCTGCGCCAGGACATCTTGCTCATGAAGCCGTACTTCCTCACCTGCCGGGAGGCCATGGAGGCTCGTCTGCTGCTGCAGGTCAGACTGACGGCGGGACTGGCCTGGAGGGAAGCACTGCCGGGGCGGCAAGGCAGCTCAGGCTCAGGGCTTTTCCAGCTTGTACATGTCAGCTTTAGCAGAGGGTCTCCTAAGCACTGTCCCAGGGAGCAAAGCAAACATGTATTCTACCCACAGAGGGGTTCTCCAAGGTGTTCAGTTTGGGAAGCCCTGCAGCCTTCATGTGAATCTCCATGGGGGTGGAGCCCCACCCTCCTCAGGCAGGTTCACCCCAAAGCAGTTTTCAAGGTGCATCTAATCATTTCTTCAACAGATATAGCTGGTCTAGATTCTGGGAACAGTGAACAAAATAGACAGGAGTCCTTGCCCTTAGAGTGCCTTTCAAGTAGGGAAGACAGGAAAAATAAGTCATGTGTTGGGGAGGTGAGCCCTGTGGAAAAGGCAGAGCAGGAAGGGTGGGGGACGAGGGGGCGCAGTGTGCCTGGAGCGGGGGGGCTACACAGGTGGGTTGGGGAGTGCAGTGTGCCTGGAAGGGGCTGCATTGAGAGAGGAGGGCAGGGGGCTACACAGGTCGGGGAGTGCAGTGTGGCTAGGAGGGGCTGCATCGGGAGTGGAGGGCGGGGTCTACCCGGGTCAGGAAATGTGGCTCTGCTCCATCTTCCCTTGTTGGCTTCCTGGGGCTCCTGGTTTGTACTCCTGGGGCCTAGATCCTTCTGCAGCTCATTTCTCTGTGAGCACCAGGCCCTGATCGCTGGTGCGACCACGTGTGGGCAGTGGGCAGGGCCTTCCCCGGTGCAGGGGGTCACAGCTGCGGGGACTTGGCAGCTCCAGGATCGGCAGCATTTTGTGGAGAACGACGAGATGTACTCTGTCCAGGACCTCCTGGATGTGCATGCTGGCCGCCTGGGCTGCTCGCTCACCGAGATCCACACGCTCTTCGCCAAGCACATCAAGCTGGACTGCGAGGTGGGCCTCTGCCTGAGGGCTGTGTTCCCCCAGCCCCAGCCCCGAGGGGGGTTTGCAGGAGACACCACCCAGCCTGGTGTGTCCCTGGCCTGGAGTGCTCAGAGGCGCTGGCACTGATGTTCCCGTGCCCTAACACCACGCTGTTCCCCCAGCGGTGTCAGGCCAAGGGCTTTGTGTGTGAGCTCTGCAGAGAGGGCGACGTGCTGTTCCCGTTCGACAGCCACACGTCCGTGTGCACCGACTGCTCCGCCGTCTTCCACAGGTGGGTGTGGCTGGGGCCCTGCACAGGGGCTCTGCCCTGTCCTCCAGGAGCCACCCCTGGCCTCAGGTATGGAGGATGCTGGCACTGGTGCCCTAGAGAGAGGGAGATGGACCGTTGCTGACCTGAGATACTGAGTCAGACCCTGATGTCTGTGACTGAACGAGAAGTTACCTCAGGACAGCACGTGGGGCTGGGGGGCTGCTCCTTCCCAGGCCCCTCGCTGACCAGCCCTGGCAGCCCCAGCTCTGCCCCAGACGTGCTCACGGCATCCCAGCTGGTTCCTCTCACCACTAGGATTGAAATCACTCTTTGAGGGTTAGTATAGGCTAGAGATTCCCAAACTTTGCGGTTTAATGTCTTGGTAATTTTTTCTAAGTGTTCCTAAGCCAAAGGAAATTCCTAACACTTTCACTTACTAAAAGTACTTAGCTCTCTTTTTCCCTAGCCACTGGAGCCACAGGGAAAATTATTTATGTTCAAACAACTTTATAAGTATTTATGTCCTAAAGATTTAGTGGCTGTTTGGAAAACTGATACACACAAATTAGAAGAAAACTATTTTGATTTGTATGAGGACTCGCTGATGATGGGCGTGCAGGTGTTGGGCTCCACATGTCTTCCAGACGTGGAATCAGATGGAACACTCCCCTGTGCCCCAGTTTCTGTCTGCTGATTTTTGCCTGGAATTTGCTGTTTTCCATAGTAACTGCTGAGATCCCGGCTCTGCAGCACTATGCTGTCATACAGAGGGGACTGTGGCAGAAACGGGCTGAGACTGAACTCCGTCAGCTGGCAGTATGCTTGAGGCCTCGAAGATGTCAGTCACTGCCATGTTCTGTTTAAAAGTTTGAACTTGGCTGCAGTGCCCCAGGGCACAGTTTGGGAGCCAAGGCAGGTGCCAGGCACCCTGGGATAGGAACGGGGGATCGTGAGCGTGGCCACCCGGCTCAGCCCCTCAGCTGTGTGAACTGGACCTGTGTGGTCATGGATAGTGGTAACGTGAGGACCCCTGGAGGTCCACCTCTGCATGCCGGGTGGGCGCTCTGCACACGACCTCACCTGGTGCAGAGCCTGATTCTGGCCTCTGGTAATGGCTGTAGAGGGATGATGAGGGCTGACCTAGGATGCGTGTGGGGAGTCAGTGCTGGCGTTTCCTGTGCCAAGAGCCCCAACCTGTTCCTGCCCCCAGGGACTGCTACTACGACAACTCCACCACATGCCCCAAGTGTGCCCGGCTCAGCCTGAGGAAGCAGTCGCTCTTCCAGGAGCCAGGTGCTGACGTGGAGGCCTAGGGCTGACAAGGAGTGCCGGGCACCCGCCTGGCCCACCGGGACCCACCCCGCCAACGTCAAGTTGTTCGCTCTGCTCTGGAGACCCCTGGGGTGTGGCCCCAGGACCTGTTCGCCCCTGCGGGGCCACAGTGGGTGGGCATTGTCAAGGACTGTGGTCTCCCATGTGTATTCGGGGACTCGGGGTGGCCACACCTGGCTGCACTCCTGTGAGGGGTCCTTACGTGGCCCCCACCCTCCCCCAGTGCAGGACTCCCTGGGCAGGGAGTTGGGGGGACATCTCACCTCCCTCGTGGCACAGAGCCCTCCACACCCCTGGACCAGGACATCTGGGCCCTAGAGATTTTGCAGCTCCCGTCCTGGTCTTCCTGGAAACTCGTCAGGCCCCAAGAGGGCTTCCGAGGAGACGTGAGGACGTGGCTCCACCACCCGGCCCAGGGCCGTTTTCCACGCAGGGGGTTTCCGCTTTGCCCGGAGGCTCCATCCTTTCCAGCCACGCGCCTTCTTGGGGGCTTCCGGTTGTCCCCAGCTGGGGCTGTTCATAGCTGTCACTGTAGACCCGCCTCTACCCAGGGCCTGAGGGTCTAAGGCCCCACTGCGTGGTCAGCCCAGTGGGTCACCTGCTGTTTCTGTACAACAGCAGGGAAGCGGGCCATGGGGCTTTTCCCTGCTGGGTGCTCCTGCCTTGGCCCAGCCCACCTTTGCTGGTGCTCTAAGCTAGCAGGCCGTGGGTCCGCCTGAGGAGGATGTCCTGGCCTCCAGGTGTGGAGCAGGGACTGCGCCTGCAGGAAGTTCCAGGTTACACAATGGGATCCTACAGTGCTTCCTCGTGGCATTTCTTGGAACCAAATCTGCCTGGAGGAGCTGCATCCTGCCTGTGGAGAGCTCTGGGTGGCTTGGAAACCACCGGCCAGTGGCCTTTTCTTGGGGGCCTGAGGTCAAGAGCTGAGAATATTTGCTCGTCTGAGCCCATTCAGGAAGATGAGGGGAGGGGGGTGTGGGAGGCCCCTTATGCCGCAGGACAGAGGCCCCTGGACAGCAGAGGAGGCCTGCAGCCCTGGGTGTGGGGTGGGAAGCCCCTTATGCCGCAGGACAGAGGCCCCTGGACAGCAGAGCGCCTGCAGCCCTGGGTGTGGTGGGGGAGGCCCCTTATGCCACAGGACAGAGGCCCCTGGACAGCAGAGGAAGCCTGCAGCCCTCGGTGTGGCGGGGGAGGCCCCTTATGCCGCAGGACAGAGGACCCTGGACAGCAGAGGAAGCCTGCAGCCCTGGGTGTGGCGGGGGACGCCCCTTATGCCGCAGGACAGAGGCCCCTGGACATCAGAGCGCCTGCAGCCCTGGGTGTGTGTGGGGGGGAGGCCCCTTATGCCACAGGACAGAGGCCCCTGGACAGCAGAGCGCCTGCAGCCCTGGGTGTGGGGAGGGAGGCCCCTTATGCTGCAGGACAGAGGCCCCTGGACAGCAGAGCGCCTGCAGCCCTGGGTGTGGGGAGGGAGGCCCCTTATGCTGCAGGACAGAGGCCCCTGGACAGCAGAGCGCCTGCAGCCCTGGGTGTGGGGAGGGAGGCCCCTTATGCTGCAGGACAGAGGCCCCTGGACAGCAGAGCGCCTGCAGCCCTGAGTGTGTGTGGGGGGGAGGCCCCTGGACAGCAGACTGCCTGCAGCCCTGGGTGTGGGGTGGGAAGCCCCTGGACAGCAGAGCGCCTGCAGCCCTGAGTGTGGCGGGGGGAGGCCCCTGGACAGCAGACCGCCTGCAGCCCTGGGTGTGGGGACACTTGGCTTTGCTGTGTGCACTTAACAGACCCTGTGGTCCATGAGGGGCCTCGGGAGAGGACATTTTGGAACATGGCTTCCCAGCCTTCTGCCCTGGGAAGTGGGGGTGCTCCTGTGTGTCCTTTTTGGGGAGTGGAGGGTGAGGGGTTACATGGGTCCGACACTCTGGACTGTGCTTGGCTGTTGGTGCACATGGTGGGCAGAGGGCAGAGAACAGCACTGCTTGGTAGTTGTTCCCTTGGACCAGGAAGCCCAAGAGAAGCCACCTTAGCCAGCAGAAAGGCCGCACAGCTCAAGGGCCCACAGTGAGCCTCCCCTGTCCCCTCCGCCATCAGGGAGGGGGTGGTGTCCTCTCCCCACTGTGGTGGCTTCAGGCAAGGTTCTTACTGTCTGCTCTGCCTCAGTTTCCCCATCTGGAAAATGGGGGCAGGGGTACTGACCTACCTCAGGAGGAATGGTGAGCAGGGAACATGCTGGTGTCCTTGAGAGAGTGTGATGTGAGGGGTTCCTGTCTGGCTTCCCCTTCCTCTTTGGGGCTGAGGAGGGAGTGAAAGGCCAAACGCTGTTTCCTGACACCTGTCAGTCTGCACCACCTGGTGACTGCATCACGTTTCTGTCATATAGTGTCAGCCATTCCGAAATACGTGTACTCAGCATCACATTATTCGAGTTACACATCACTGTGTCCATAGAAAACTGTGCTGGCGTTTGCTGGACAAAGGGTTGGGCTTTTTTTTTTTTTTTTTTTTTAACTTCCCACCCAGCATCTCCCCCACCTGCCCGTCCTGGGTGACAGTCTCTAAACAGAATCACATGTGGGTTTCTCTGAGTCCACAGCACGGCGGGAAGAGCCCAGCAAGGACCCAGTTTGCACCGCCAGCACCTTGCAGAAGGCCACAGCGTGGGACCCAGCTGGCCTGTAACAATGCTGCTGTCACTGTCTCATTAAATATATGTCCTTTAGCCTGGTGTGTGTGGTGAATTGGGGACAGAGGAGAGAAACTGGTTTGTTGACATACAAGTCAATTGCAGGCTTAGGAAAAACAGCCTTTTCCATCCACTGTCGTTGAATGTAATCTGGTGTAGGGTGAAGTAGCATGTCCAGGCCGGGCGCGGTGGCTCAAGCCTGTAATCCCAGCACTTTGGGAGGCCAAGGCGGGTGGATCACGAGGTCAAGATATCGAGACCATCCTGGTCAACATGGTGAAACCACGTCTCTACTAAAAATATAAAAAAAATTAGCTGGGCATGGTGGCGCGTGCCTGTAATCCCAGCTACTCAGGAGGCTGAGGCAGGAGAATTGCCTGAACCCAGGAGCCGGAGGTTGCGGTGAGCCGAGATCGCGCCATTGCACTCCAGCCTGGGTAACAAGAGCGAAACTCCGTCTCAAAAAAAAAAAAAAAAAAAAAAAAAAAAAAAAACCCAAAAACAAACAAAAATGTCCTGATTGGTTGGACAGTACTTGTGGTGATGTCACAGACGTGCTGATTGGTTGGAGAGTACCTGTGGTGGTGTCACAGACGGGCTGATTGGTTGGAGAGTACCTGTGGTGGTGTCACAGACGGGCTGATTGGTTGGAGAGTACCTGTGGTGGTGTCACAGACGGGCTGATTGGTTGGAGAGTACCTCTGGCGGTGTCACAGACGGGCTGATTGGTTGGAGAGTACCTGTGGCGGTGTCACAGACGTGCTGATTGGTTGGAGAGTACCTGTGGCGGTGTCACAGACGGGCTGATTGGTTGGAGAGTACCTGTGGCGGTGTCACAGACGGGCTGATTGGTTGGAGAGTACCTGTGGCGGTGTCACAGACGGGCTGATTGGTTGGAGAGTACCTGTGGCGGTGTCACAGACGGGCTGATTGGTTGGAGAGTACCTGTGGCGGTGTCACAGACGGGCTGATTGGTTGGAGAGTACCTGTGGCGGTGTCACAGACGGGCTGATTGGTTGGAGAGTACCTGTGGTGGTGTCACACAGATGTGCCTAACGCCCCCCAGGTTCAAGCTATTCTCCTGCTCAGCCTCCCTAGTAGCTGGTACTACAGGTGCGCGCCCAGCTAATTTTTTGTATTTTCAGTAGAGACGGTTTCACCATGTTCGCTAGGCTGGTCTCAAAACTCCTCGCCTCAGGTGTGATCTGCCTGCCTTGACCTCCCAAAGTAATGGGATTACAGGTGTGAGCTACTACACCTGGCCAGGCACTGATTTTTCATTGGTGTCAGATGTCCTTCCCGAAGGGTTGTACCAATTTGCATTCCCACCAGCAGCATATGGCGGTGCCTGCTCCCATGCAGCCTCTACAATAGGAGGCGGCAGGACGGCCAGGTCCAGTGTGAGAGCCCTGGGCACGGCCCGCCAGGTGAGCAGCCTTGTGTTCTGTTACCCGGGTTCTGCAGGGGGACGTAGAGGAACCGCAGCCTCCTTGCACCTGACACCGGTGTGATTTTGGCATTTTGGAGGCAGAAATGCCTAGGAAAGGCCCCTAGGCGCAGCTGTCATCCTGTCATCCCTAGTGCCAAAAGGGAAAGGAAAGCGATTACCCCTGACATCAAATTGGAAGTGTCAGGGCCATTCCGAGCGGATGAGAAGCTCAGTCAGGCCGTAAAGGCCTCAGGCCTTGCTGTCTCTACGGTGGCGACCATTCGAGATAGTAAAGGAAAAATCAAACCGAGTTCGCAAATAGTGGCTCCCTCGAGAGCCTCTCGGTTGACTCGCCATTGAAGTGCTGTATGGAGAGTATGGAGCGGCTGCTGAGCTTGTGGCTGGAAGACCAGAGCCAGCGAACTGCGCCCCTGATCGCTGCCTTCGTTCAGGGGAAGCCTCGGCCTCCCAAAGTGCTGGGGATTACAGGCTGCGGAGCCTCGGGCAGATGTGGTGGACATCACCTTGAACCGGTCGCCAGGGGCAGGCGCAGCCCCCCTGCCCAGGGCCCAGCCGCTTCCCCGCGCACTCCGAGGCCGCCGCGCGGGTCTCCCTGTGTCGCTCGAAGTCCAGTGATGGGTCCGCGCGGCCGGAGGCACACACAGGAGGTGTGGGCTCTGGGGCGCCAGAGAACGACCAACCAAGGGGACAAACGAACCCTGGCGAGGGGGACAGTGCGGCAGAAACGTCGGGGCGGTTTTCTTTCTTTTTTTTTGACAGATAAAGTTTTTTTATTCATCCTCCTCTTCCCCCTCGTCTTCTTCATCTTCCTCTTCCACTTTTTTTCCGGGCAACTTTAGCGGGACCCTTTGCATCATCAAACTTTCCTTTCGACTTATAGTCAGCAACGTCCTTCTCATCCTTCTCCTTCGGCCTTGCCGCCTTTTCGCTGTCATTTAGGTTATTCCACATCTCACCCGGCTTTTTTGCCACGTCTCCAATAGAGATGCCAGGGTTTGTGGATTTGCTCTTGGGGCGGAATTCTGAGCAGAACAGGAAGATGCCAGACGGTGGCCTTTTGGGGGCATTAGGATCCTTCTTCTTCTTGCCCCCCTTAGCTGGTCCATGATCCTTCATTTCCCGATCATAGCGCACTGTATCCGCCTTTCCCATTTCATCACATTTAGATTTTCCTTTCCCGGACGCTGTCTTCCACCTCTCAGAGCATTTCTTGGAAAATTCTGCAGAATTGACAGGGACTCTGCGTTTTTCTTCTTATGTTCTTCTCTGCACAAAGAAGGCATAAGCAGACATCTTGCCTTTGGCTTCTTGGGGTCACCTTTAGCCATCCCGACTGGATTGTTCGCTCGCCTCCCGGGGCGGTTTTCTAGCGCAGCGGGGGCTTGGCCGCGCGGCTGTGGTTTCGGGAGCTGCTTTCCATGGAAGATCCCAGAAACGAGGGTTCACGCAGATGCCCGATTTAACGTAAGTCTAAAGGCGCGGGGTAACCCCTTAGCGCCCAGCCCTCGAACGGTCAGGCGACGGCGTGGACACCCAAGAGGGGGCCCCAGCCGGCGCCGCGGCCCTGTCGCGCATGCGCGAGGCCTCCCAGCGGGCGCGGGGCCGTAGGCCCGATCTCCTACTGCACATGCGCGCGCTCGGGACGCGCGAGGCCTAGGACTGGTGATGTTGTACCGGCTGCTGGCGGCGGCCGGACCGCTATCCTTGCTGTGGCGATGCGGTGGCCCAGGAGGCGGCAGGACGGCCAGGACCAGCGTGAGAGACCCGGACACGGCCCGCCAGGTGAGCAGGCAGGCGCTGTCTGCCGGTTCCGGGCGGCCGGGCTGCGCAGGACGCCGCGTGACGCCATCAGCCTGCGCCGGCCGCGTGGGAGCGCGGGAGCGCTGACTTGGTCCCCACAGTGAGGCCAGCTGCCCCTGGGCCGCGCTTCCCGCCGCCCACATCCTGCCGGGCGCCCCCTCCCTCTCCAAGCTCCTGCTCTTCTCCCGGCTACCTCTTCCAACCACTTCTTGCGGAATTCCCGCTGTTGCCCGGATGCCCGCTACCCTCGGACAATGGAACCGGGACCCCCAGCCTCCTTGCTGGGCTCTTTAAAGAGCTGGGCTTTGGACGATTTGCGCTTGCGTCTTGCCCCCTCGCGAACCAGCTTCGTGCCCCCGCGTGCCCGCCCATCCTCCTGGGCTCGGCGGCATTCGGCCTTCTCCACGTCGCGGTTACTCGACGAACCAGATGTGATAAGAGACGCGAAAGGATTTTGCAAACTGCTGTTTGTTCCGCGGCCTCTGCCTCCCAAAGTCCGGGGACTGCGGGCGTGAGCCACGGTGCCTGGCCTAGCAGTTTGCTCTGTAGTTAAAAACCCTGCCGGGCGCGGTGGCTCACGCCTGCAACCCCAGCGCTTTGAGAGGCCGAGGCGGGCGGATCACAAGGTCAGGAGTTTGAGACCAGCCTGGCGGATACGGTGAATCCCCGGCTCTACTGGAAATACAAAAATCAGTCCGGCGTGGTAGCGGGCGCTTGTAGTCCCGGCTGCTCGGGAGGCTGAGGCAGGAGAGTCGCTTGAACCCAGGAGGCGGAGGTTGCAGTGAGCCGAGATCACGCCACTGCATTCCAGCCTGGGTGACAGTGAGACTCCGCCTCACAAAACAAAACATCTCACAGGTCTCTTCATGGAAGCTTACGTTTTGGAGGTTTCCATGCGGTCATCTTTAATTCAGCGACCTGCCTACACTGCCCTTGCCAGGTTCCTCCTGGCACAGCATGTAACCTCTACATGCTGTGCCAGGAGGAACCAGACAGTAAGCAAGTACTAGGCATACTGGGCAAAGGAAGCAGAATAAAGGAAGTAGAGAATGAAGAAAGCGAATGGAGGAGGGAAAACGGCTGTTATTTGTTGTTTTGGGTGGGGCGGTCAGGCCCTTGCAGAAAGTGAGGGATGGAGATGAGCTTGCTGGGAACGTGGAATAGAAAGTGCCCTGCCCTAGGATAGCTGCAGCCTTGTGTTCTGTGTGAGCAGCAGGAAGAGGCTAGTGATGGGCAGTGAGGCCAGGAAAGGCGGGGCCTCATAGGGCTGCTCAGGTTGCCCCTGTGTGCTGTGTGTGAGCATATGGGACCCAGGTAAGTTGGGTCAACTGATTCGTGGTCCGACTGGGAAGAGGACGGCAGCACTTTGCCACGTTTTAGGGAGTTTGTGTTTTGCCACTTTCACATCTTGGCTTTGCATACGCAAAAACTAATTTGCCAAGATTCTCTACTGTGCTGTGAACTGACTTGCAGAAAACTCCAAGAAGGAATGGTAGACTCCTGTCTCGGTGTTTACATGTACCATGAGAACGACGTCTGATTCAACCAGGCTGAATCACAAAAGGGCTAACTTGTGAACTAAAGCAAAGGAATTGGATGTTTTATCAAGTTTTGGAACCCTAAAGAGTCATACTTGGTACCTTCAGGGCTGTAGGCTACCTGGTGTGTACCAGCCACAAGCACCAGTGCCACGCTGTCTTTGGGGTGGTCCTGGAAGACGGCAACCAGGGTTCTCGCTGCACACCTTCAGCCGCCAGCTGTCTTCAGGCACTCACATTACCTCTCCATTTCTGCTTCCTCAGATGGGCGATGGGGTTCAAGTGAGGTGAGGAAGAAGCACCTGGCAGCCTACAGTGCGCGACTACCTTCTGTTCTTCCTGTAGGTTTCCTGTGGACCCACGCCGAGGGTTCCAAACCCCCATCCCGGCACCCCTCGAGTTTACTTACTCACTCTGTCAGGTACTGTGTGCCGTTGCCGTTGGTGCTGGGATGACTTGCTGCAGTGGGCAGATTTCATTCACCACACAGAGAAGCCTTTGTTAGCTCGCAGCCTTTACTGTTTAGCATTCTCCTTCTGAGCTGCTTTCTTCCCTGATTTTAATATCTTTTTCATAGCACGTCTTTTCAGTCCACTGTGGTCTTTTATAGGGATATTTGAATAATGTAGTTAGTTAGAAAGTTACTAGTTGGGGAATGAGTTTACTTCGGAATAATATCCTACAGAGTCTGCCTCACCCTGAATGTTGACGCAGCTGGAAGAACATAGGTGTTGTCAACTACGGGTCTTGTTTCTTTATAATAAAATGTTGGGGGCTAACGCCTGTAATCCCAGCACTTTGGGAGGCTGAGGCGGGTGGATCATCTGAAGTCAGGAGTTCGAGACTAGCCTGACCAATGTGGTGAAACCCCATCTCTACTAAAAATACCAAAATTAGCTGGTGTGGTGATGCATACCTGCAATCCCAGCTACTTGGGAGGCTGGGTCAGGGAGAATCACTTGAACCCAGGAGGTGGAGGTTGTAGTGAGCCAAGGTTGCACCACTGCACTCCAGCCTCAGTGACAGAGCGAGACTCTGTCTCAAAAATAAATAAATAAAATATTGGGGACACGTAAATTCTTTGGTTGCATTGGGATTTTGTTGGGTACAGTTGGTACTGGGTTGTTGAGTGCTTAGATTTTGTTTTTTAATACGTTTACTTTTATTGCAGTGTTTTTGTTGTAATGGCTTTTTTTTTTCTTACTTTTTGAGAGGGAGTTTTGCTCTGACGCCCATTTTGAAGTGCAGTGGTGCAATCTCAGCTCACTGCAACCTTCACTTCCTGGTTTCAAGCGATTCTCCTGCCTCAGCCTCCTGAGTAATTGGGATTGCAGGTGCCTGCCACTACGTCTGGCTAATTTTTGTATTTTTACTAGAGACAGGGGTTTCAGCATGTTGGCCAGGCTCGTCTTGAACTCCTGACCTCAAGTGATTCGCCTGCCTTGGCCTCTCAGAGTGCTGGGATTACAGTGCCTGGCCGACATTTTCCTCATTGAAGATTGAAGAAAATACGGGATGCCTGGAAAAATTGTTTTCTTGGCTTGACAAAAATATTTACCTCATCTTGGACGCTGTATTACCTGCCTATAATCTGTGCTGTGAATAGCCACTGCACTCCAGTGAGACCCCATTTAAAAAACAAAAAAGAAAAGGCCAATCACGGTGACTCATGCCTGCCATCCCAGCACTTTGGGAGGCTGAGGTGGGTGGCTTACCTGAGGTCAGGAGTTTGAGATCAGCCTGGGCAACATGGTGAGACTCCATCTCTACTAAAATATAAAAATCAGCTGGGCATCGTGGTGGTTGTCTTGTAGTCCCAGCTACTTGGGGAGGCTGAGGCAGGAGAATCGTCTGAACCTGGGAGGCAGAGGTTGCAGTGAGCTGAGATTGCACCACTGCGCTCCAGCCTGGGTGACAGAGCAAAACTCCATCTCAAAAACATCAAAGAAATTAACTTGGTTGACCAGAGATGAGTCAAAGTATATTTCTGTATTTAAATTTTACACAACTTATGTTTTAGTTTCATAGTCACGTTTTTTGAAGCTGCACTATTTTAAGTTACTAAAATTGCCTCCGTTTCTAAGACATGTTTTTTTGTTTTGTTTTTTGGGGGCGCTTTTTGCTTGCTGTTGGAGGCTACAGTTATAAAAATTTGCAGTGCATTTCTGCAGTGAATTTTCCTTTTAGTCTGTGGAACCGTATTTCTAATGGGATATTTAAGGCAGTAATCTCACACCTCAGCCTGCATCCTGCTCCTTCCAGCGGTAGTGGTCAGTGAGAACTCACACCTCAGCCTGCATCCTGCTCCTTCCAGCGGTAGTGGTCAGTGAGAACTCACACCTCAGCCTGCATCCTGCTCCTTCCAGCGGTAGTGGTCAGAACTCACACCTCAGCCTGCATCCTGCTCCTTCCAGCGGTAGTGGTCAGAACTCACACCTCAGCCTGCATCCTGCTCCTTCAGCGGTAGTGGTCAGTGAGAATGTGCAGCTTTGTATTGCAGAAGAAGCTGATAAGCTACTCTGGTCTCTTGTTTCAGTGCCTCCAGAGGGTCCACTTTCAGAAGCCGACTCTGCAGGCCAGATTGATGTTATTTTCCCAGTGGCTCTGTTCGAAACCACCCAGAGGTACCTTTTTTTCATCCACCATCATTAGCAGCATGAGGTTTACAGGAACTTCCACAGTGAGTGACCAGGGGGCAAGAAGCAAAATAGCTCAGGGTAGCCCCCACTCCATCCCGCCCCCTGCTGCCCCTTTCTGGCTTCCGTATTGAGCCGTGCAACATCCACCGCCTTCTCCATGTCTTTATGCTGTTGATCTCTCAATAAAGCTGGTGAGAGAAAAGCTTTCCAAAGGAAGGTGCTAGATGAGTCTTTTGGAGGGCGTGGGAGCCAACCTTGGTTTCTGTGTGTCTGATTCTGAGGACCAGCTAATTCTGAGGACAGCTGATTCTGTTTGTTTTGGAAAGCAAACAGAAACGATGACAGACTGTCATTACCTTAGAACACACTTGCCTACTTGCAGTCCTCCTGTAGGCTGTGGACCTGTGCTTTGTATCCAGGGACAGTGTCCTCCGAAGTCCCTGGAGACCCGATGTCCCCGCAGCGTAGAAGGCGTTCCCCACACTTGCCTCAATGTGAGGACCTGGAGCACATGCTGACTGTATGAAGCAGGAAGAGATGAGACTGGGGAAAACTGGCCTCTCTCACTTTCTTGATATCGACAGTATGGTTGCTTTTCTTAGTGTGATTCTTTCTTCTAAAATATTATAACTGGGCTGGGCACAGTGGCTCACGCCTGTAATCCTAGCAGTTTGGGAGGCTGAGGAGGGCAGATCACCTGAGGTCAGGAGTTCGAGACCAGCCTGGGCAACATGGTAAAACCCTGTCTCTACTAAAAGTACAAAAATTATCCGGGCATAGTGGCAGGTGCCTGTAATCCCAGCTACTCGGGAGGCCGAGGCAGGAGAATCACTTGAACCCAGGAGGCAGAGGTTGCAGTGAGCTGAGATTGCACCACTGTACTTTAGCCTGGAAACAGATTGAGACTCTGTCTCAAAAAAAAAAAAAAAAAAATTAAAAAATAAGTAAGTAAGTAAGTAAATAAATAAATGAACATTCAGAACCTTTGATCCAGCAGGTCTACCCCTGGATCTTTTCCTGCAGAAATAACAGACCCATCTGAGTGCAGAACAGGAAGGTTTTCATTTTCTGTATTATCTCTATAATGTTTGACCTTTTTTGTGGTAAATATGCATTAATTTTAAAAGCAACCAAGATTGGCTGGGCGCGGTGGCTCATGCCTGTAATCCCAGCGCTTTGGGAGGCTGAGGTGGGCGGATCATGGGGTCAGGAGATGGACACCATCCTGGTAACATGGTGAACTAGAACGTGGATGTTGCAGTGAGCCTAGATCGTGCCACTGTACTCCAGCCTGGGCGGCAGAGCAAGACTCCACCTCAAAAAAAAAAAAAAAAAAAAAGCAAAGATTAAAAAAAAAAAATCTCAGGATGGCCAGGTGCTGTGGCTCACACCTGTAATCCCAGCACTTTGGGAGGCTAAGGCAGGCAGCTCACCTGAGATTGGGGGTTCAAGACCAGCCTGACCAACATGGAGAAACCTCGTCTCTACTAAAAATAAAAAAGTTAGCCAGGCGTGGTGGCGCATGCCTGTAATCCTGACTCCTTGGGAGGCCGAGGCAGGAGAATCACTTGAACCTGGGAGGTGGAAGTTGCTGTGCCATTGCACTCCAGCCTGGGTAACAAGAGTGAAACTCTGTCTCAGAAAAAATAATAAAAAGAAAAACCTCCCAGGTTATAAGGTTATGCATTTGGTGGGATTCTTTGTAGTCAATCTGAGAAGTCACCTGCTAGGAAAACAAATTCCTAGTCTAAGCAGAAACCTGCACTCTGTCCTGTGTAGTAGGTGCTCCCCTGTTAAGAACCTGCTGTCGGCTGGGCGCGGTGGCTCAAGCCTGTAATCCCAGCACTTTGGGAGGCTGAGGCGGGTGGATCACGAGGTCAAGAGATGGAGACCATCCTGGTCAACATGGTGAAACCCCGTCTCTACTAAAAATACAAAAAATTAGCTGGGTATGGTGGCGCGTGCCTGTAGTCCCAGCTACTCAGGAGGCTGAGGCAGGAGAATTGCCTGAACCCAGGAGGCGGAGGGTGCGGTGAGCCGAGATCGCGCCATTGCACTCCAGCCTGGGTAACAGCAAAACTCCGTCTCAAAAAAAAAAAGAAGAACCTGCTGTCTTCGTTCTTTTCAGGGAGCCGTGCTCACTGGTCCTCCTGGTACAGGCAAGACACTTCTTGCCAAAGCAACTGCAGGGGAGGCCAGTGTGCCCTTCATCACTGTGAACGGGTCGGAGTTTCTGGAAATGTTTGTTGGCGTTGGGCCAGCAAGGGCAGGTGGATGGAACTGCTGCCGGCAGCCTCAGCACTGTGGCTTGACCAGGACTGGTCAACTTGAATAGCCCGGTGTGGGGCCCTGCTGGTGGGCACCTGTGGGAGGTGCTGGTGCACCCAGGCAGAATTGGTCAGAGGTTTCCGAGGAGAGGGTGGAGGAGAACCGGCATTCCTGTCTTCTGCCGGTAGCAAAACAGACTCTGTGTGGATTCCCTTTTCAGGTGCATGATATGTTCGCAATGGCCCGAAAAAATGCTCCATGTATCTTATTCATTGATGAGATTGATGTGATTGGCAGGAAGTGAGGCCGAGGGCACTTTGGAGGCCAGAGTGAGCAGGAGAACACCCTGAACCAGATGCTGGTGGAGATGGACGGTACGTGCAGACTGCAGCCAGCCTGTGCTGTGCAGCTCTTCCTCCACAGCTGCTTAGCGACTGTCTGCGCCAGCCTTTTTCTCTAAAGTCACCCCCAGAAGAGAATTCCTGATTGTTCTGTTTTAAGTAAGGCTTCTCTCAGGCCAATGTGATGGAGAAAGCTGTGTTAGGTTCACAAACCTCCTTCAGTGCCTGTGATAGGGCAGGGGCAGTGCACTCCCCTGCCCCCAGATGGAAAGGGTTTCTCTGGAGTGGGGAGACAGCTGCCTCTCTGGGGAGGGGGATCAGGTAGACAAGCACGGGTGCTCCTGACTGTGCCCACAGGGTGGTGTGCACACAGCCCGTGCTCCTTCCACTCTGAGCCTTGTCTTGCTGCCCATGCCTCACCCAGAATCTCACAGACCACCCAGGCCTGCCTCCCAGAGTGATTCTAGCTGAGATGTGACTGATGGCCACCTGTCAGTCCTGCTAAAGCCTTATTGGGCGCGTCCAGGCATCTGTGCCAGCTTTCAGATTTGGGAGAACTGTCACTTAGACATCTGGCAGGTTTGATTTCTCTTTGGCTTTAGGGCAGCCTGAGACCACCCCCAATGTGGTGACTTGCTAGAAGTCACAGGACTCAGCCTGTAGTTACACTCATGGCTGTTAAAGGACACAGCACAGTCAGCCAGGGCAGAAGGCGAATTGGGCCACGGGGAGGCCAGGTGCAGTGTGCCAACTTCCTCCAGTGGAGCCACCTGGGACACGCTCACTTCCCCCAGCAGCAGGCTGTGACCACGAATGCCAGATGTTGATGAGGAAGCCAGGGTTTTCGCTGGGGCCAGGGCTGTGGCACCCTCTGCCTGGCATGCCCCAGGCTTTGCACAAAGGGTTTGGGCACAGGGAGCTGTTCTCGGAATGGTGGGAATGTTCCCAAATCACAGTGCCCATACACTGCCCTGCGAGCAGGCCTTTCTGAAGACAGCAGTCAGGCCTGCTGTGTTGATAACACTTTTCTCTACAGGTCAAAAGCATTTCCTAAGTATTTTTTTGACTGTAGTACCCAACGGTAATTCTAATTAGATTATGACTGTTTTGATACCTGGAGGGCGCTGATTGGAGAGAGGAGGGAAGCGGGCACTCAGCTTTTCTCCCCGCTTCCCTCTGCTGGGCAGCCGTCTCCTGTGTAGCCTTTGGCCTGCCCTCATCCACTCCAGCACCAAGTGGTATCAGAGGCTGCAGGAACCGCTCGTAAGTCAGGATGAGGAGGACCCACGCCTTGGGACTTGTCTGTACCTCCTGAGCCAGGCTGTGGGGTGCCTGGTTCGCGGAGACTTGGCTGGTTACCTGCCATGCACACATCAGGCTTGCCATGTAGGCTAACCTGCTTCTCCTGTGTCCAGGGTTCAACTCAGCCACCAACGCTGTGGTGCGGGCCGGCACCAACCGCCCTGACATCCTGGACCCGGCCCTGATGCAGCCCGGCCGGTTAGACCGCCAGATTTACATTGGTGAGTGCACCGTTCTCGGGGTTGGGCCGCTCTCCCCTGGCTGAAAAGTTTGGTTAGGTCATTTGCAGTGTATTTGGAGGAGATTTTGATGGTAATCCTGAAGCAGTTAATGGAACATTTTGAAAATGTGGAGATGCTGGCAGTCTGGTTTTTGGGAAGAATCCGTGTGGCTGGGCCTGAAGGGATGTTGCTGCAATAGAAACAGGTGGCCGGAGCTTGTAGCAGATCCTGATAATTTAGAAGACGGCAGTTTATCTGTTATTCTTCACCCCTTCCCTTACCCTCTTGTGTTTGTTAGGAAGCATTAATCCCGTGTGCCCTGCCTGCGGCAGGCCTTGTGCTGCTGGCTGTCACGTCACATGGCCCTGGGTTGAGGGTTCAGCAGAGACCCCCACAGGGATCCCAGCTGTGCTTGCAGTTCTGGGATGTGGCTGTGGTGACTGTCCCGGCTGTCCTTGGTGTTCTGGGATGTGGCTGTGGTGACTGTCCCGGCTGTCCTTGGTGTTCTGGGATGTGGTTGTGGTGACTGTCCCGGCTGTCCTTGGTGTTCTGGGACGTGGCTGTGGTGACTGTCCCGGCTGTCCTTGGTGTTCTGGGACGTGGCTGTGGTGACTGTCCCGGCTGTCCTTGGTGTTCTGGGACGTGGCTGTGGTGACTGTCCCGGCTGTCCTTGGTGTTCTGGGACGTGGCTGTGGTGACTGTCCCGGCTGTCCTTGGTGTTCTGGGACGTGGCTGTGGTGACTGTCCCGGCTGTCCTTGGTGTTCTGGGACGTGGCTGTGGTGACTGTCCCGGCTGTCCTTGGTGTTCTGGGACGTGGCTGTGGTGACTGTCCCGGCTGTCCTTGGTGTTCTGGGACGTGGCTGTGGTGACTGTCCCGGCTGTCCTTGGTGTTCTGGGACGTGGCTGTGGTGACTGTCCCGGCTGTCCTTGGTGTTCTGGGACGTGGCTGTGGTGACTGTCCCGGCTGTCCTTGGTGTTCTGGGACGTGGCTGTGGTGACTGTCCCGGCTGTCCTTGGTGTTCTGGGACGTGGCTGTGGTGACTGTCCCGGCTGTCCTTGGTGTTCTGGGACGTGGCTGTGGTGACTGTCCCTGCTGTCCTTGGTGTTCTGGGACGTGGCTGTGGTGACTGTCCCGGCTGTCCTTGGTGTTCTGGGACGTGGCTGTGGTGACTGTCCCGGCTGTCCTTGGTGTTCTGGGACGTGGCTGTGGTGACTGTCCCGGCTGTCCTTGGTGTTCTGGGACGTGGCTGTGGTGACTGTCCCGGCTGTCCTTGGTGTTCTGGGACGTGGCTGTGGTGACTGTCCCGGCTGTCCTTGGTGTTCTGGGACGTGGCTGTGGTGACTGTCCCGGCTGTCCTTGGTGTTCTGTGACGTGGCTGTGGTGACTGTCCCGACTGTCCTTGGTGTTCTGGGATGTGTCTGTGGTGACTGTTCTGAAGGCCCAGAATGCACAAGAGCCCGTGTCTCTTTTTCACTAGGCCCCGCTGACATCAAAGGCAGGTCCTCCATCTTTAAGGTCCACCTGCGTCCACTGAAGCTACATGAGAGCCTCAGGAAGGACGCCCTGGCGAGGAAGCTGGCAGCGCTCACCCCAGGCCTCACTGGTGAGTGGAGGGAGCCGTGTGTGCTCTGCTTCCTGGCATGGGGGTGGTGACTCCCCATTCCATTCAGTTCTGGCAGCACTCATCCTTGTCTGTAGGACTTTTCACCAGTTGAGAGTGTTCAGAGACCTCAGATCATTTTTTCTTAGCCCCAAAGCTAATTTGTACCCATTTGAATTTGTTTTAGTTATATTCAGACTTAGTGAGTGTTACTGCAGAGGTGACAGTAACGTCCCGGAGAGAATCTGCCAGCCTGATGCTTCCTGAGCTGTTTTCGCCTGGGGCTTGGCCTCCCTGTTGGGGAAGCTCATTTGCTTTTCTCTCATCTTTTTTCTTTTTCTTTTTTGAGACGGAGTTTCGCTCTTGTTACCCAGGCTGGAGTGCAATGGCGCGATCTCGGCTCACCGCAACCTCCGCCTCCTGGGTTCAAGCAATTCTCCTGCCTCAGCCTCCTGAGTAGCTGGGATTACAGGCACGCGCCACCATGCCCAGCTAATTTTTTGTATTTTTAGTAGAGATGGGTTTCACCATGTTGACCAGGATGGTCTCGATCTCTTGACCTCGTGATCCACCCGTCTCGGCCTCCCAAAGTTCTGGGATTACAGGCTTGAGCCACTGTGCCTGGCCTTCTCTCGTCTTTTTAATGAAAGCTCAGTCTATGCTAGGAAACCTGCTTCCCTGCCTGGGCAGGATCACCCTCAGGAATGAGTGGGGACTTTCCCAGGGCGATTCCTGTGCTCCTCTCCCCTGCCCTGCAGCTGTTTTCTGCCTCAGTACCTCATGATTCTGTGGCTATTGGCCATGGGCTCCGACCTACACCACCTGCTCCCTCTGTGCCTGGAGTATTCTGCTGTGGTGTCTCATCCCCTCCAGCTGCCTTGGCATTCCCGGTGGTACCTGTCCCCTGGGCTCCCCACAGTGTCCTGCCTAGTGTGGGATCAGGTGTTTTCACACACACACAATCGCATGTTTGCTTCAGGATGGTGAGTGAGAAGCTCTTGCCTGGCAGCCATGTGAAGTGTGTCATCTGTCTTAGGCACAAAGTGTGCTTCCTCTCGTTTGTTCTCTTCTCTGGCTGACTTCAGATGTCTATTTCGGTACCAAAGATAAGAAGCTGGAATGCTACCAAGACTGCTTTCTTCTGCCCCTAGAGGGGGATGACTCAGCAGGGATGACTGTGACTCAGCACTTCCCCTCAGCAGAGATGATTCAGGAATGACTCTGATGACTCTGACTGCAGGGATGACTCAGCACTTCCCCTCAGCAGAGATGATTCAGGAATGACTCTGATGACTCTGACTGCAGGGATGACTCAGCACTGCCCCTCAGCAGGGATGACAGTAGCGATGATAGCACTGTCCCTCAGTAAGGATGACTCAGCAGAGATAACACTGTTCTTCAGCAGGGATTACTCAGCAGAGGTGATAGCACTACCCCTCAGCAGGGATGACTCAGCAGAGATGGCAGCACTGTCCCTCAACAGGGATGACTCAGCAGAGATGGCAGCACTGTCCCTCAACAGGGATGACTCAGCAGAGATGACGGCACTGTCCCTGAGCAGTGATGACTCAGCAGAGGTGACAGCACTACCCCTCAGCAGGGATGACTCAGCAGTAGTGACTCAGCAGAGGTGACAGCACTACTCCTCAGCAGGGATGACTCAGCAGAGATGGCAGCACTGTTACTCAGCAGAGATGACAGCACTGTCCCTCAGCAGGGATGACTCACCAGAGAAGACAGCACTGTCCCTCAGCAGGGATGACTCAGCAGAGATGACACCACTGTCCCTCAGCAGTGATGACTCAGCAGGGATGACTCAGCAGAGATGGCAGCACTGTCCCTCAGCAGGGATGACTCAGCAGAGATGACAGCACTGTCCCTCAGCAGGGATGACTCAGCAGAGATGACACCACTGTCCCTCAGCAGTGATGACTCAGCAGGGATGACACCACTGTCCCTCAGCAGGGATGACTCAGCAGAGATGACAGCACTGTCCCTCAGCAGTGATGACTCAGCAGGGATGACTCAGCAGAGATGGCAGCACTGTCCCTCAGCAGAGATGGCAGCACTGTCCCTCAGCAGGGATGACTCAGGTGACAGCACTACTTCTCAGCAGGGATGACTCAGCAGGGATGACTCAGCAGAGATGGCAGCACTGTCCCTCAGCAGGGATGACTCATCAGAGATGACAGCACTGTCCCTCAGCAGTGATGACTCAGCGGAGATGGCAGCACTGTCCCTCAGCAGGGATGACTCAGCAGGGATGACTCAGCAGAGATGGCAGCACTGTCCCTCAGCAGAGATGGCAGCACTGTCCCTCAGCAGGGATGACTCAGCAGGGATGACTCAGCAGGGATGACTCAGCAGAGATGGCAGCACTGTCCCTCAGCAGAGATGGCAGCACTGTCCCTCAGCAGGGATGACTCAGCAGAGGTGACACCACTGTCCCTCAGCAGTGATGACTCAGCAGGGATGACACCACTGTCCCTCAGCAGTGATGACTCAGCAGGGATGACACCACTGTCCCTCAGCAGTGATGACTCAGCAGAGATGACAGCACTGTCCCTCAGCAGGGATGACTCAGCAGAGATGACAGCACTGTCCCTCAGCAGGGATGACTCAGCAGGGATGACTCAGCAGTGATGACTCAGCAGAGATGACAGCACTGTCTCTCAGCAGGGATGACTCAGCAGGGATGACTCAGCAGAGATGACACCACTGTCCCTCAGCAGGGATGACAGCAGAGATGACACCACTGTCCCTCAGCGTCGTCTCAGCAGGGATGACTGAGTAGAGATGACAGCACTGTCCCTCAGCAGTGATGACTCAGCAGGGATGACTGAGTAGAGATGACTTGGGGATGACTTTGACTGCCCCTCAGCAGGAATGAGTCTGCTTTGCATCAATGGAAACATCGTAGTGTCTATCAGCAGGTGAATGGCTAAAGTGGCATATACTGCAGTTGAATTTAGCTATAAAAAGGAGTAAATAGGCCGGGTGTGGTGGCTCACGCATATAATCCCAATACTTTGGGAGGCCGAAGTGGGCAGATCACGAGTTCAGGAGTTTGAGACCAGCCTGGCCAATGGTGGAACCCTGTCTCTATAAAAACATTAAAAATTAGCTGGGTATGGCAAAACCCCATCTCGTTTTTTTAAAACATAAAAATGAGGCTGGGCGCATGGTTACAGGTGTGCACCTGTAGTCCCAGCTGCTCTGGAGGCTGAGGGAGGAGAATTGCTTGAACCCAGGAGGTGGAGGTTGCAGTGAGCTGATAGCGTACCACTGCACTCCAGCCTGTGCAACAGAGGGAGACTGTAGCTCAAAGGAAAAGAAGGAATAAAGCATGGACGCTGCCACGTGGGTGACTGGAAAATACTGTTCTCGGTGCAGGAAGCTAGACACAAAAGCTGTATGTTACATGGCTCCGTTCATGTGAAACGTGCAGAGTAGTCACAGGGATACATAGAATAGCAAGTCTGTGGGGACAGACGGGAGATAGGCGGTTGCCAGAGGAGGAAAGGGAATTGGCTGAGTAGGCAGAGGGTACCCTACAGAGATGATGGAAAGTTTCTAAAACTAGATTATGGCAATAGTTGCAGTCCTTGATAAGCTTATTAAAAGCCATCGATGTGTACATGTAAAATGGGTGGATTTTATGGTATATAACCTATGCCTTGATAAAGGTTCTCAAAAAATGTAGTTAGATAGTGTTGACAGATGGAGCAGCTCCATTACCTTCACGTTATCTACTGAAGTTCAGCCTTGGCCTCTCTGCTGGAGATGTTCCTTAACAAAGCTGACCTGGGTCAGGCTCCAGCCACCAGGAGAAGCACTGACTGTCCTGTTTCTCCCTTCCTGGGTCAGGTGCTGATATTTCCATTGTTTGCAATGAGGCAGCTCTGATTGCCGCCTGGCATCTGAGTCCTTCTGTTCAGGAGAAGCAGGCCATCGAGAGGGTCATCAGAGGTGAGCTTGGCAGCTTGGGGGTGTTTGCAGCCCTAGGCCTGGCAGGCTCACCCACTGGCCCCAGTTTCAATTCTGCATGCAAGCCGCGTGCGGTGGCTCACACCTGTAATCCCAGCACCATGGGAGGCCAAGGCAGGTGGATCACTTGAGGTCAGGAGTGCAAGACCAGCCTGGCCAGCATGATGAAACCCTGTCTCGTTTTTTAAATATAAAAATTAGGCTGGGCATATGGCTCGCGCCTGTAATCTCAGCAATTTGAAAAGCCAAGGTGGGCGGATCACAAGGTCAGGAGATCGAGACCATTCCTGGCCAACATGATGAAACCCCATCACTACTAAAAGTACAAAAATTAGCTGGGTGTGGTGGTGTGTGCCTATAGTCCCAGCTACTGAGGAGGCTAAGGCACGAGAATCACTTGAACCCAGGAGGCGGAGGTTTCAGTGAACCCAGATCATGCCATTGTATGCCTGGTGACAGAAGGAAACTGTCTCAAAAAAAAAAAATTAGCTAGGTGTGGTGGCACATGTCTAGTAGCAGCTACTCAGGAGGCTTAGGCAGGAGAATCTCATGAAAAAAAAAAAATTCGCATGCAGGAACCCATTTTTTTTTGAGACGGAGTTTTGCTCTTGTTCCCCAGGCTGGAGTGCAGTGGCACGATCTTGGCTCACTGCAGCCTCTGCCTCCTGGGTTCAAGTGAGTCTCCTGCCTCAGCTTCCCAAGTAGGTGGGATTATCGGGGCATGCCACCACGCCCGGCTAATTTTTGTATTTTTAGAAATGGGGTTTTGTCATGTTGCCCAGGCTGGTCTCAAACTCCTGACCTCATGTGATCCACCCAGCTTCTCCCAAAGTGCTGGGTTTACAGGTGTGAGCCACTGTGCCCAGCTGCAGGAACCAAGTTTCTAAACCAACACATGGGACTTGGGATCTTCCAACAGCTTTCATGCCCCTTTTGGGAGCAACATTTAGACTTTGAAAGGGATGGGCCTTCCACACCATGTAAGGCCCAAGGAAGCAGATTAGAAGCAGCTTTGAATGCGTGCTGTGGAGGGTGAAGCAGTCTTCTTCCCTGAAGGGAATGGGAATGGATGCGGTTTCCTCATGGACGCTGCAGGGACCATCCATCCCGGGCATTTCCTTTTTCCTTTTCTTCTTTGAGACGGAGTCTTCCTCTCTTGCCCAGGCTGGAGTGCAGTGGTGTGATCTCGGCCCACTGCAACCTCTACCTCCTGGGTTCAAGCGATTCTCCTGCCTCAGCCTCCTGAGAGTTGGGGCTACAGACGTGCACCACCACACCCAGCTAATCTTTGTATTTTTAGTAGAGACAGGGTTTGCTGTGTTGCGCAGGCTGATCTTGAACTCTGGTCTTGCACTCCAGCTTGGGCCTGTTTTAAGGCTTCTGTGTGAGGTGTATGGTTGGTGGGTTTCACTGCAAAGCAGAAGGCAGTGGGAACAGGGGCTTGGCTTCTGCTGTCTGGCGTAGATGGGCCTGGGGATCCTGGCTGGGTGCAGAGGGAGTGGCCTCGTTTCCCAGCCACCTACTCCTGCCCTGCCTGACTCACCTGGGAATGTAATGTCTAGGCCTTGAGAAGACCCAGGTCCTGCAGCCCAGGGAAAAGACAACTGTGGCCTACCACGAGGCCAGACACGCGGTGGTGGGCTGGTTCCTGGAGCACGCGGACCCCCTGCTGAAGGTTGGTGTCCCCCGCTGCGCCCCGAGTGAGTCCACCTGGCAGGCTTGCGCCTGGTATCTCTGGGCCAACCCGTGGTCATGTGGCCATGGGACATTCAGGAAGTGGCCCTATAACTTTTTAAGGAATATGCTGCCCTAGAACTTGTCAGGAGATCCCTTCGGGGTGGGAAGGCAGAGCAGTGGGTTCCAAATGGGGCTCCGGCAGTGTGACTCCAGGCAGCAGCCTCAGCGTTCAGCTTGCCTCACTCCTGAGCTCGCATGCCGCCCTTGGGCCCTGCCAGAGCTTCCACAGGGTGGGCAGAGCGGAGGCGGCTTCCATGTGAAGCTCCCAGAGGCGGGTGCACTTCTTGGGGCATCCCCAGGGTGTCCGGGGGCTTGGATCAGGCTCTCTTCTCTCATGTTTCAGAAAAAGGACCTGCAGTCAGAGCTAGGGTCAGGTGGACCTGGCTGCTCCAGAGTGGCTTCTGGAGGAAGTGGGGACTGTGTTTGGGGTGACGGGGGAGTGTATCATCTCCTGCAGGTGTCCATCATCCCCTAGGCAGGGGGTTAGCTATGCACAGTACCTGCCTCGGGAGCATGAGGTGACAAGGGCGTGTGTCCTCTCCTGCACTTGTCCATCATCCCCCGGGCAGGGGGCTCGGCCGTGTGCAGTACCTGCTGAGGGAGCAGCACCTCTATACCAGGGAGCAGCTCTTCGATCGCATGTACATGATGCTTGGGGGCAGGGTCGCTGAGCAGCTGTGCTTCGGGCAGGTCACTGTGGTGCTCAGGAGGACCTGAGGAAGGTCACCCAGAGCGCCTATGCCCAGGTAAAGCATGGGCATCCCCTGGCGTGGGCTGCAGGCGACTGTGTCAGGCCAGGCTCGCCCCGGGTTCCATACTTCTAGGTTGTGCAGTTTGGGATGAGTGAGAAGCTGGGCCAGGTGTCCTTCGGCTTTCCCCGACAAGGCAAGGCCCTGGTGGAGAAGCCGTACAGCGAGGCAACTGCCCAGCTCATCAACGAGGAGGTCCGGCACCTCATCAGCGCCGCCTACACGTGCACCCTGGACCTGCTGACACAGTGCCGGGAGCGTGTGGAGGTTAGTGTGGCCTCTGCCCAGTTGGCTGGGTCATGGGTCCCATGTTGGGTCACATTCAGGCCACACCTATCCTTGGGCTTGCTCAGCTCTGGGCTGTGAGCACGTCCTCAGAGCTGCCTGACAAGTGGGTTGTTGTTTCCAGGTGGGCCAGCGGCTCCTGGAGAAGGCAGACCCGGTGGAGCTGTTGGGCCCTTGGCCCTTCGCGGAGAAGTCCACCTACGAGGAGTCTGTGGAGGGCACGGGTGGCCTGGAGGAGGACACATCCCTACCCGTGGGGCTGGAGTGCTGGAACTGGGGACAGGAAGAGGCAGACGTAGAGCAGCCTGTGCCGGGGAGCTCTTGTAGCCGCTGGTGGGGCTGAGGTGCCTCCGATTCCCTGGGACCTTTGCAAAGCAGCTGCAGAAGCTCACCAGAAAGAAATTAAAATGCGACAGCTGCAAACTGGTGTTTTAGATGAGGGTACTCTGAGCCCACATGCAGGGCGTGGGGTGGGCGGAGAGGCTGCTGTGAGTCCCTGGGCCCTGCTAGGGCCAGTCGGGTCCCGGGTTAGAAGGAGGTGAGCAGGGCTCTCCCGTGGTGCCGAGGAAGGCATGGTGCCTCTCTGGGAACCCTGAGTGTAGCTTCAGGAGGGGCTTGATGGGGCATCTGGAGACACTGGACCTTCCTGGGGCCTGCCTCTGTGGAGGAGTGTTGGTGTGGTCATAAAGTCACTCAGCACAGAAACCCTCTCAGTTTGGTAGAATTCAGAAGAACACCAGCCAGTTGTCAAGGGAAGGTCAGGTTTCTTAAGTAGCTGTTTGGATGGGTAGAAGCTCATCTGCTGATCTGTCCTTCAGAGGGAAAGCCCACTCCACCCACAGGTGCGTGGCTGAGGAAGGATGGCGGAACTGTGGGGCTCCATACCTGAGGTTCCATGCCTGGGCAACCCCCATCTCTGCCTGCACCCGGGCCCCGTGGCAGCCCTGTTCTGAGTGGGAGGGATATGAGTTGCTTAGCAAAACCTGGAACGCCTGGGCACCCTTGCCCTCTTGGGCACCCCTGGCCTCTCTCTGCTGCTGGCGCGGTGGCAGCCCTGCTCTGAGTGGGAGGGGCGTGAGTTGCTTAGCAAACCTGGCACTTATCCTTGGGGTGGAGGTGCTTTAACTGCAGATGTGTCTGAACTTAACACTGCATCATCAGCTTCTGCTCCTGTGACCTCTTTGTTGGAGTCCTGGAGGGGAAGCTCTGCAGGGCCCTGGCTGGCTCAGGGGTGTTTGTGGAGAGGCCATGGTCCTGAGGCCTCAGCCTGCGGCCGCCTCTGGCCCTGCTGCCTGTTCATGAACCCTTTTCCCGGGGCTGGGTGGCTCCTGATAAAAGGAAGGCCCGTCTGGGCTTTGAGCTCCATTTAACTGAGGAAGGCTGTGCTCTTTCTTTTCTGGGGTGTGGGGGACTCGGTGAGGATGCCCGTGTGCTTTCTCCAGGACACGACCTGCCTCCAGAACTCTCTGGCTGACATTGGTCGAGTGTCGCTGCTGTGCAGTGTCAGCCTCGACCACTGCCTCGCAGCGGGTGGATGCATGTCTGGGTGACCTTGGATGGGGACTGGGGAGACACCCTTTTGCAGATGTCCTGGGTGAGTGGCAGGAGGAGATGGCCCTGCTGGCTGTGCTGGGCGTAGTTTGTTCTCAGCCTCTCTCTTGGTCTAGGTCACACCGCATGGGGACTTCATAGTATGTTTTGCAAATTGCTTGTGACTTTTGTCTCGGAGCCTTAAAAATATGATTTCCAACTGGGGTGAGCATGTTCAACTTGTGCTGTTTGCAAAGGGCACATCATTGAACTCAAAAACTCTCCAGCACTCAGCCTTCATCATGGCCTCCCCCAGACCCAGAGTGGCTGAGCCACCTGGGGTCTGGTTGGGGCTGGGTCTTGGTCCCTCAGATGGAGGCAGGGGTGCTCCCTCAACCCCAGCAGGCCCCGTGACATCGCAGCATCTAGCGGGGCCTCCAGGATGCAGGGTGGTCACGGGGTTGTGGAAGGTCACAGCCCTGGCCCCTCTGTGGTTCCCTCTGACACCCCTGGAGAGCCTGGGTGTCCGTTTTGTCACTTCCCAGCAGCTATGTGCGTGCGGCCCTTCATGATAATCTGCGTGTGGGAGGCCTGCCTTCGCCCTCACCTTGCTAGGGCTGTCACGCGCCTTCCCCCCAGCCTTCTCACCTGTGTCCTTCACAAGTTAGTCCTTAAGTAAATCTGGAGCCATCTCACTCCCTGAATCTGACACACCCATTTTCCATGGTTTTTTCCCACCTGTCCTGAGTGTGACCCACAGTTTGCCCTCATCTGCCTGTCAGGGTGGCCCAGCTGCACCTTTGCAGAGAAGCACCATCACCCAAGCGGTGTGATGCCTCTGGGCACTGTGGTCTGTGCACCCCTCGGGGACATGAGCCTTCAGCCCCTCTGTCAGCCTGCCCGCCTCCCTCCCTCTGCCAGAAGGGAAGGTGGGATGGGGTGGAATGCCTGCACCTGGCAGCAGCTGTGCAGCCTTCCCAGAAGGTAGAGGCCATCTCTGGGTAAGGCGCAGCACTGACCGAGGCTGTTTCTGGGTCCACGGTCATAAGACACCTGGCTGAAAATTTTCACGTGTGGGAGGTCCCGATTTCTCAGAGCCCAGCATGAAAGCACACAGAGCCCCATGGGCCTGGCAGAAAGCAGGTCACCCTTGGCCGGGAGCCATGGCATCTCACCCTCTGAGTAATGACGGTAGGAGTTGGCCTCATCTGGTGCCTCCCCGTGACCAGTGCTAGTGGCCGCTGGGACGTGAGTGTGTCGAGAGCGATTCCCCTGCCTGCACCACCTTCACGGTGCATGTGGGGCAGGACTTACTCCGTTAATCCTCCCTTCTGTTCTTAGTACAACACTCGCCCCAGATGTGACCCAAGTCAGCACAGCACAGCTCAGCAGAGCCCTCGGGCTCCGGCAGCTGGGGAGTGATCAGGGCCAGGGCAGCTCAGCCCATGCCCCTCAGCAGGCCCCTCGTGCACTCTGGTGCTGGAAAGGCAGAGACTGCAGCCAGGCCAGCAAACCTGCAGTGATGTTTTAATCCCACTGTTTGTAAATGAGCTCTGTGGAACCTCAGCAAGAAGGATGGAAGATGGGGAGGAAGACCCTGGTGGGTGGAGGTGTGGCCAGGGGCGCAAGCCTACTTTCATGGGACTGAAAGAGAGAGCTGCTGGGCTCTGTTCCTGGAAACCAGGGGTGGAGACCCGGCTGAGAGGAAGGAACTGGATGGCAGAGCAGTGCTGAGAGGCAGGGAGTGGCTCAGAAGTGGGAGCAGGTGCCGCCTCTAAAGCCCCCTACACATAATGAGCTCAGGCTATGCCTGGGCATCTCCAGAAGCTCTGCTGACAAGGCCCCAAGAGCCTGTTTTCCTTCCCCAGAAGTGTGCTCATGGGAAATGGGCGGGGGCAGGTTAGCTTGGGGATGGAGAGCAAGCTTACATTTTGATGTTAAACTCAGTAAACTCATTCTTTGACTTGCTGTCGAGCAAGTAGCTTATTCTGTGACCATTAGCATGTGACCACTGGGAGGGCATGAGCTGGGGCCCCCAGACCCGCAGAGTAGAGGAAGGAGGGCCTGTCAGCCTCCCCTGCTGCTCCCTGAGACCCATGGGGTCCCATAGGCCCCAAACATGCCCAGCAAGTTTAAGGGCCGTGGACAGGCCATGTATCCGGGCAATGGGATGTGAGCATACACGAGGATGTGGTCTCATAGTGGGTGCAGGACAGGGAGAGGGTGAACCCCACCCTGAGAGCATTCGGGAGGTGTCACCAAGTTTCTGAGGCAGTCTGGTGATATTTGGTGTTCTGAGCTAAGGAGGGATGGACGTGGCTTCACGCAGGGACCAGGAGAAGCAGGTGCAGGTCTCAGAGCTGAGACATGGGGCGGGGAGCCTGGTGAGACAGTGGCTCCGTGGGGTAGGAGAAGGGGCAAGATGGAGACAAGGTGGGAATTTTGGGGCCGCTCCTCCATGTGCTTTGCTGGACAGCACAGTGTCCCATTAGCCAAACCCACTTCTGGCTTCTGAGCTGAGCAGCAGGGAAGTCGTGGAGGTTGGAGCACACCCAGGAGTCCTGGAGCGGCTCTCACAGGCCTAGGTCCCCTCACCCCAAGGCCGCCGTGGCCTGCTCCACTCCTCACTGTATGCCTGGCAGTGACTCCATGATGCTCTCTTCCTGATTTGGGGCCCAGGAATGAGCTGGACGTAAGGCCACTGGGCTGTGCTTGTGCTGGGGCCCCCAGAGGCATCCAGGGGCCCTGTGTGTCCCCCAGGAAAGCCGCCGGTCTCCAAGTGAGGCTAAGACCTGTGCCCAGCAGACAAGGCAGGCCTCGGGGTTGGCAGGGAGCCTCTTCCAGAGCGCCTCCAACCCTGGCTCGCTGTGTCAGGACGTGATGGCTGGAACCTCGTGGAAGGACGCAGTGTGTCTGCTGCGTCAGGGCTGCCCAGATCTGCCATCGTGGTGGTGTTCTGACCCCAGCCCTGCAGCAGCTACAGGGCAGGCAGAGATGGCCTAGTCCGCCTGTGGCCTCTCTACAGCGAGAAACGTGTCCAGGACCGCAGCCTGCCGCTCGGGGTCGCCTAGGGTCTGCTTCTCGCGGTTCTGCTCAGCCCTTGTCCTCGTCCAGGAAGGGGAGCGCAGGCAGCCGGCCCGGGGCAGCGGGTGCAGACCTTGCGGGGGATACAAGAAGGGGGCTCAGTGTGGCTGGGAGCCCTGGGGGTGTGTGTGGGAAGGGGGCTCAGTGTGGCTGGGAGGCCTGGCGGGTGTGTGGGAAGGGAGCTCAGTGTGGCTGGGAGGCCTGGGGGTGTGTGTGGGAAGGGGGCTCAGTGTGGCTGGGAGGCCTGGCGGGTGTGTGGGAAGGGAGCTCAGTGTGGCTGGGAGGCCTGGGGGGGGGTGTGTGGGAAGGGGGCTCAGTGTGGCTGGGAGGCCTGGGGGGGGGTGTGGGAAGGGGGCTCAGTGTGGCTGGGAGGCCTGGGGGGGGTGTGTGGGAAGGGGGCTCAGTGTGGCTGGGAGGCCTGGGGGGGGGTGTGTGGGAAGGGGGCTCAGTGTGGCTGGGAGGCCTGGGGGGGGGTGTGTGGGAAGGGGGCTCAGTGTGGCTGGGAGGCCTGGGGGGGGGTGTGGGAAGGGGGCTCAGTGTGGCTGGGAGCCCTGGGCGGGTGTGTGGGAAGGGAGCTCAGTGTGTCTGGGAGCCCTGGGCGGGTGTGTGGGAAGGGAGCTCAGTGTGGCTGGGAGGCCTGGGCGGGTGTGTGGGAAGGGAGCTCAGTGTGGCTGGGAGGCCTGGGGGGGGTGTGTGGGAAGGGGGCTCAGTGTGGCTGGGAGGCCTGGGCGGGTGTGTGGGAAGGGGGCTCAGTGTGGCTGGGAGGCCAGGGGGTGGTGTGTGGGAAGGGGGCTCAGTGTGGCTGGGAGGCCTGGGGGTGGTGTGTGGGAAGGGGGCTCAGTGTGGCTGGGAGGCCTGGGGGGTATGGGAAGGGAACTCAGTATGACGGAGTCTTGCTCTGTCGCCCAGGCTGGAATGCAGTGGTGTGATCTTGGCTCACTGCAGCCTCTTGTCTCCCAGGTTCAAGTGATTCTTCTGCCTCAGCCTCCCGAGTAGCTGGGAGTACAGGTGCATGCCATCACGCTTGGCTAATTTTTGTATTTTTTTTTTTTTTTTTTTTTTTTTTTTTGAGACGGAGTTTCGTTCCTGTTACCCAGGCGGGAGTGCAATGGCGCCATCTCGGCTCACCGCAACCTCCGCCTCCTGGGTTCAGGCAATTCTCCTGCCTCAGCCTCCTGAGTAGCTGGGACTACAGGCATGCGCCACCATGCCCAGCTAATTTTTTGTATTTTTAGTAGAGACGGGGTTTCACCATGTTGACCAGGATGGTCTCGATCTCTTGACCTCGTGATCCACCCGCCTCGGCCTCCCAAAGTGCTGGGATTACAGGCTTGAGCCACCGCGCCCGGCCAATTTTTGTATTTTTTTTTTAGTAGAGACTGGGTTTTACCACAGTGACCAGGTTTGACCTCCTGACCTCGTGATCTGCCCGACTCGGCTAAAAAGTAACGTTTAAGCAGCTTCTACTTGGGCAATAGCGGCACGGTGACGTGGTGATGGACTTTTGCTAAAACATGTGGCAACCCAGGACTCCCCAGGGGGCCTCAGCTCACCACACACACCTCAGCTCCGACGCTGGCCTCACCTGCTGGGGACTCAGTGTTGAGGTTCTCGTCGTCTGAGTCAGCGAAGACCTCGGCCAGCTCCTGGTCGGACATGTCAGTCAGTTCAGTGAGGTCCAGGAGGTCAAAGTGGACTTCCAGAGAGGAGACACTGCTCAGAGGCTCTGAGGGCAGAGGGGCACGGTCAGTCCTCAGGCCCTACTGTGAGGCTGCTCAGAGCCCTGGGGGTCTAGAGGGCAGAGGGGTACAGTTGGAGCCCTGGGGTAGTCTAGGGGTGCACTGTGTCTTCCCACAAGGCTCGTGGGTGAACCACAGCTGCCTGCAAAGCCCAACATCGGGAGGATGTGATGGGTGCTGCGCACTCTAGACTAGAAAGCTTTCCCTTAACAGATGGTGCAGCTGACACCCAGAGCACCCAAGCTGCAAGAGCCCAGCACCCAGACCCCCCAGAGAGTGTTTGGACCCTGCCTCCTCATCTCCTGGGGGAGCTCACAGGGTTCCCATAGAGGGCACTGGGCAGGGGAGCAGTACTTACGCCTCCTCTCTGTGACCTGCAGAAGCCCTGGGGCTGGTATTGGGATGCCCCCCACCTCCTCCTCCACAGGTGTGTGGCCACTCTCCCCTGTCCCGTGGGCTGGGACACCCAGTGCGGCCTGCGGCACCTCAGCCTCCTTAACGATCTCTGCATCCAAAGACAGGGTGTCACTTTGAGATCCACAGGGCTCCCACTTCCCCCCAGGATGCAGGACTGGGTGTGAGGACATGGCACATTCGTTCTCCTTTGAAGCTCTGGGCAATGACCAGCGGGTGATGGGATGGCTGGCCTTGTGGACTTGTGCTCAATCCCCAGGCAAGGGCTTGAGGGGGCTTCAAGGAGGCTGGCTGCCCCTTCCCCTTGGGCCCTGACCTCCCCAGTGAACAAGGAATCTGAGGTCCATATCACCCTTGGTACCCAAGCACCCAGGAAGGCAGCACCACGCAGGCTGTGCCACGGCACGTTCCACAAGGCCCGCATGGCTGCATCCCAGTACCATCCTGGCCTCTGATCTCTGGCTCAGCCCAGGGTCCCCGAAGCCTCGCCACTGGATTTCCATGCCCAGCTTCTAGCTCCCCGCCCCTCTCCACTGTGGACTGACTTCCTTTAAAAACCCGATGTCGTGTTTAAATTCAAAATAATGCATTCTCAGTAAATGAAAGTTAAAAGCCAGGAGGAACAGGCAGGCCTGCCATTCTGTCACCCTTAGCCATCAGCCACGCCTCACAGTTGGGCAAATATTCCAGGTTTTTCCCATGCATTTTTTTTTTCTTTTTTTGAGACACAGTCTTGCTTTGTCGCCAGGCTGGAGTGCAGTGGTGCGATCACAGCTCACTGCAATCTCTGCCTCCCGGGTTCAAGCTATTCTCCTGCATCAGCCTCTCGAGTAGCTGGGATTACGGGTGCGCACCACCACGCCCAGCTAATTTTTTTTGTATTTTTAGTGGAGATCGGGTTTCACCATCTTAGGCTGGTCTTGAACTCCTGATACTGTGATCCACCTGCCTCCGCCTCTCAAAGTGCTGGGATTACAGGCATGAGCCTCTGCACCCGGCCCAACTGTTCCTTTTTTTTTTTTTTGAGACAAAATCTTGCTCTGTCACCCCGGCTGGAGTGCAGTAGTGCGGCCTCAGCTCACTGTAGCCTCCGTCTCCCGGGTTTAAGCAATTCTCCTGCCTCAGCCTCCTGAGTAGCTGGGACTACAGTACCCAACACCACACTGGGCTAATTTTTATATTTTTAGTAGAGACGGGGTTTCGCCATGTTGGTCAGGCTGGTCTTGGTTACAGGCATGAGCCACTGCGCCCGGCCTAACTGTTCCTTTTTTATAGTTAACAATTGTTTTGTCAGATGAGAGCAGGAGGCCCCTCGGCTGCAAAGCCTGGGACACTGGGGACTCTTGTGTCCATCCCTCCAGATCCCCTCAGCCCCTCCCCAAGCCTTCCCAGCTGCTCATCCTCTCATCCACATTGTCCTAGTGGGCACCTCACTTGCCACAGGCAGCCAGAGGGTCCCGTTAGCCAGAGTCAGGCCTCTCCCTGAGTGCTCGATGCCCTTTGTCCCTAGCCCCTGCAGGTCCACCTCTTAGGGGAGAGACAAAGCACCCTATTCCCCCCGGGCCCATTGCCCCCACAGGAACCCCTCTCCAGATGGGCCTCCTTCCCTCAGCTGCTTCCTGGACCCTGCAGGGGAGACACAGGGGCCTTCCAGAGATGCCAGCACCCCCCACCTGAATGGGTGCTCAGCGCGCACTTGTCAGATGGACACGGGCCCTCCCATTCCTGCCAGCGGTACCCTGAGGACCCTGTGGGGTATTTTTAGCAGCTCCCAGTGGTGAGCCCTGATCATAGCTGGTGTGCTTGAAGCCAGGGGAGGAGCTGCTTCCATGAGGGTCTCCCAGCGGGGATTCACAGTGCCAACAGCTGCCTGTAAAGGGTGGGCCTGCCCTCCTATGGCACTAGCCAGCAGCCTGGATACTGCCAGGTAGCCCTAGTGGGTCTGGAGCATCTGCACCCCCACCCCTCCCCAGTGGAGCCGAGGGAGCCTCAGGTGCCTGGCGTCTGAGTGAGGAGCACCCCCACCCCTCCCCAGCAGAGCCGAGGGAGCCTCAGCTGCCTTGCCTCTGAGTGAGGAGCACCCCCACCCCTCCCCAGCAGAGCCGAGAGCTGCAGGTGGCTGGCCTCTGAGTGAGGAGCACCCCCAGCCCCCCCCCCCAGCGGAGCCGAGAGCTGCAGGTGTCTGGCTTGTGAGTGAGGAGCACCCCCACCCCTCCCCAGCGGAGCCGAGAGCTGCAGGTGGCTGGCCTCTGAGTGAGGAGCACCCCCAGCCCTCCCCAGCGGAGCCGAGAGCTGCAGGTGGCTGGCTTGTGAGTGAGGAGCACCCCCACCCCTCCCCAGCGGAGCCGAGAGCTGCAGGTGGCTGGCCTCTGAGTGAGGAGCACCCCCAGCCCTCCCCAGCGGAGCTGAGAGCTGCAGGTGGCTGGCTTGTGAGTGAGGAGCACCTCCAACCCACCCCAGTGGAGCTGAGAGCTGTAGGTGCCTGGCCTCTGAGTGAGGAGCACCCCCAGCCCACCCCAGCGGAGCCGAGAGCTGCAGGTGCCTGGCGTCTGACTGAGGAGCACCCCCAGCCCACCCCAGTGGAGCCGAGGGAGCCTCAGGTGCCTGGCCTCTGACTGAGGAGCACCTCCAGCCCTCCCCAGTGGAGCCAAGTCCTGCAGGTACCTAGCCTCTGAGTGAGGAGCACCGGTGCAGGGCTGGGAGGTCCCCAGTGGCACAGGAACTGGCAGTGCGGCTGTGGCAGGTGACCTGGCAGTGAGCTGAGTGTCAGGCTTTGCCTGGGCAGCAGCCGTGCAGCCTGACCAGTGAGATCATTGGTCCCCACCGGCTGTGAGATCATTCTCTGTGGCCCACCTGGCCACTGTCTGAGAAGCCCTGAGTGCTGTGTCATTGCATGGCCCATTTCAGACCTGGGGGCTGGGCAGGCTGGACAGGGGCTGGGGAATCTGGTTTCCACCTCTCCACTGGCATCTGCAATGAGGTTTCTGAGCATCCTGGAAGGGTTCAGTTACTGGGGTCCTGGCCCACCCCCAAGCCCAGCAGGGATACCTGCCCACCCACAGGGCACAAGAAGCGAAGGGTGAGATGTGGACTCTTCTGAGGCTGTGAACAGGGGGACCTCCTGGACATCAGCCAGAAGCCTGCTTGAACCACTCTCCGTAGTGCTGAGCGGGCGTCTGGGGGAGGGGACACCCCCAGGAGACCCATCGTGACCCTTGGGCCCTTCCTCAAGGGATGGTGTAGCTACAGCCCCAGGGCCCTCCCCACCCCCACAGTGTGCTCATGTCCTGCTGGCCTGAGCCATGGTCATGATTCCAAAATGCTTCCATGCCACTCAGAGTGGTGGCTGTGCACGTGTAGCTGACCCTTGAACAACGAGTCTGCAGAGGGTGTGTCTCTGTCCCACTCTTGAGTCTCAGGAGGGTGTGGCAGGGCCCCAGACCTTCCAGGTCGAAGACGGAGCAGGTACTGTCCCTATGGCATGGCTGGCCCAGAGTCCTGAGAGCAGGTACGAGTGGGGATCCAAGGTACAGGTGTGAGTCACTGGCCAGGAGGCCCTGCTCTAGGATCCCCAGCTGAGGAAGGCCACAGGACTCTTACCTCCGCAGTTTACAGGACACGCACGTCCTCCATGGCACCCTCACCCAGAGCAGGAGCTCCACCTCTGCCCCTCGTGTCCTGAGGGGCACGCCTCCTTGGTTTTTCTTGCTGTCTAGGTTGGAGTGCAATGGCGCGGTCTCGGCTCCCTGCAACCTCTACCTCCTGGAGGGTTCAAGTGACTCTCCTGCCTCAGCCTCCCAGTAACTGGGATTACAGGTGTGCACCACCACTCCTGGCTAATTTTGTATTTTTAGTGGAGATGGGGTTTCACCATGTTGGTCAGGCTGGTCTCGAACTCCCGACCTCAGGTGATCCGCCCACCTCGGTCTCCCAAAATGCTGGGATTACAAGTGTGAACCACCGTGCCTGGCCTCTCTTACATTAAGAGACAGGGTCTCACTCAGTTGCCCAGGCTGGAGGGCAGTGGTAGAACCATAGCTCACTGCAGCCCCGACCTCCTGGGCTCAGGCTGTCCTCCCACCTCAGCCTCCTGAGTAGCTGGACCACCACTCCTGGCTAATTAAAACTTTTTTTTTTTGGTAGACAGGATCTTGCAATGTTGCCCAGGCTGGTCTCAAACTCCTAGGTTCAAGTGATCCTTCACCCTGGCCTCCCACCCCCTCCTCTCTGACAGCCCCCCCCCCCCCGATATCACGGAAGCATGGGGCAAGAGCAGTTCTGCAGAGAATCTCTGTGGGACAGCACCCTCAGAGGCAGGGTGGGGCAGGTGGTTCTGGGTTAATAATAATGACATCTGGTTGTGGTGGTGGACACCTGTCTCATAGCTACTTGGGAGGCTGAGGCAGGAGGATGGCTGGAAACCCAGGAGGTAGAGAATGCAGTGAGCTGTGATCCTGCCCCTGCATTCCAGCCTGAGTGACAAAGAGAAGCCCTGTCTTAAGAAAAGACAGTGGCTCACAGTTTTCTAGTACAGTCCCAACATTCTGTGTTTACTAACTAACCTCATTCTCGGTCACCCTAACTTTACCCAGCTACATGGGGAAGACTGAGCTTTGTAATGGAGAGGAGGAAGCTGAGGCAGAGAGTAGCTCAGCATCTGTCCCCAGCACACAGCACAGGGAGGGCCCTGGACCCTGCTGGAGCTCTCAGCTGTTACCTGCCAGCCCGTTCCTGGCTGGGGCCCAGCAGAGGGAGAGGAAACCCTCAGACGTGCTGGCTTAGGTTCCCTGGGTCCTGACCTGGGTTGGGGGCGGGGGACTGGAGGCAGAGTGGATCTCTGAAAGAAGGTGGGGCCAGAGGAGGAGTCTCCGCTTGTAGCCACCCTCTCGCCGGGCGGGGCCGACATCTAGACCAAGGCACTCTAAAAGGCACTCATTCATTCATTCATTCCACCGAGACTTCCGAGTCGCTCGCTGTTCTGGGGACGTGGCATAGACAAAATAGATGATTCCTGCCCTTCTGAGGGGCAGTCAGTACCAGGGGCAGTGCGGGACTGTTCCCATTTTAGGGAGAATGCTCTATCAAGGCTCGGAGGAGGAGCCTGGAGGTGGGAGGGAGCCGTGCGACACAGGGGAGAAGGCCTGGTATCAGCCGGATGTGCACAAAGGCCTGGAGCCAGCGGAGTGCAGCTGAGGATAGCTGGGGCTGTGAGGCCGGCAGGCGTGTGTGTGCAGGCGGTGTGGACCTTCTCAGGACTTGACTCTGAGTGGGCTGGGAGAAGCTGCTGAAGGGTTCTGAGCTGAGTGGGACAGTGTCTACCTGCATTTTTACGGTGAGGCCGGCGAGGGCACAGTCCAGTGGGAGGTAAGTGCAGGCACTGCCCCTGCCATCCTCCACGGATGCTGGGTGCCCTCTGCTTGTGCGGAGCTGGGGGCCCCAAGCAGGACCTCAGCCACACCGCGGGCCCCTTCCCCATCTTGCCCTGGGGAGGGGCATGGGAATGCCAACAGCCCTCTACAGATCCTGGGGTCCTAAGGGCCACAGTCACTCCTGCACAAAGCTCTCGTCCTGTAGAGGGCACAGCAGCCCTGTTGCACTGACTCTAAGAAATATGTTTTCAGGCTGGGCACAGCGGCTCACCTGTAACCCCAGCACTTTTGGAGGCCGAGGCGGTCGGGTCACTCGAGTTCAGGAGTTCAAAACCAGCCTGGGCCAACATTCAAAACCCCATCTCTACTAAAAATACAAAAATTAGCAGGGTGTTGGCTGGGCGCGGTGGCTCGCACCTGTAATCCCAGCACTTTGTGAGGCCGAGGCGGGTGGATCACAAGGTCAAGAGATCGAGACCATCCCGGCCAACATGGTGAAACCCCATCTCTCAGAGAGTAGCTCAGCATCTGTCCCCAGCACACAGCACAGGGTGGGCCCTGGACCCTGCTGGAGCTCTCAGCTGTTACCTGCCAGCCCGTTCCTGGCTGAGGCCCAGCAGAGCGAGGGGAAAACCTCAGACGTGCTGGCGTAGGTTCCCTGGGTCCTGACCTGGCATGGTGTCGTGCGCCTCTAGTCCCAGCTACTGGAGGCAGGATAATTGCTTGAACCCGGGAGGCGGAGGTTGCCGTGAGCTACTGGGTGACGGAATGCGACTCTCTCTCAAAAAAAAATCTTTTCATATTTTCACATTCCTGAGACAGCAATGCAGCTGTAGCTGACGGTGTCTTGGTGTTGATGGGGTTCAGTCCTGTGGGCATGTGAAGCCACTGGGTATCTACTCTGACCCTTCTCCATCTCCGTTTGGCGGTGGCCTCGTATTTACTCTGTAAACTCTGGGCCTGTGTCAAGGCTTTGGAAAGGGAAATGTGGAAGATGCAACCCTTTGCCCTCAGGACGCTAAGTTTTTGGCTGGAAGAGTGTGATGCCAGGGACATACACAGCCTGAGCCCCAGGAGGGGCAGGATGGATCTTGACAGGCATGTGGCTGCTACAAAGCACTTGGTGGTTCCTCAAAGGACTGAACCTACTGTGTGTTACATGCAGCAAATATGTGTGAGTTGACTGTGTCAGTAAAGCTCTGGTCAGTAGTAGGTTATTAAGCTTTTGGGGAGTCTAAAGTTCTATGTGGATTTCTGACTTTGAGGGAGGGTGGTCCCCCTAACCCATTCATGCATGTCCACAGCAGCCAAAAGTGGAAACAATTCAAATGTCCCTCAGTGGATCAGTGGATACACGGAATGTGGTCTGTGTGTACAGAGGAGTGTGGTTCAGTCCCAAGCAGTGCAGCCCTGACACGGGACACAGGTGGATGAGCGTGAAAACCTCACTCCAGTGAAGGAAGCCAGGTGCAAAAGGACAAGTACTGCATGAGTCCACTCATGAAATGCACAGAATAGGCAAGTGCACGGAAGTTAGACCAGTGAGTGTCAGAGGCTGGGGGGGGCAGTGGAGAAGGGGAGAATGGGCACGGGTTTTCTTGGGGAGTAATGAAGATATAGTGATGGCCACACAATTTTGTGAATATGCTAAAACAGTTGTACACTTTAGAAGGATGAACTTTTTATGTGAATAATATCTCAGTTTAAAAACAGTCCTCAATGGAAACAAAGCTTGATCTTGGCTGGAGCTGACAGGCAAAGCTGGGAGGAAATCTTAAATACGTACACTGTGAGTTGCCCCTTGGGGCCCCAGGCTCAGCCCCAGAGCAGGCTGGGACTGAAGCAGCTTGAATCGAGTTCATGGCTGCATTCCCGGGACCTAGCACACAGTAGGTGTGCAATAGATAGATGAGGGTGAGTCAGGGAGCCCACGGTTAGTGAGTAGCTGTGGTAGCAATTACCAGCGTCCATCTGACACCCTCTCAACAAGCTCTTGTGGGAAGAAAAATTCCTCATGGGCGAACCCTGCTGCTTTTCCCAGGGTGGGGACCAGAGGCTCAGTGCCAGGGAGGCATGGGGGCCAGGTGCTGGCAGCCCCAGGGTTTCCAGGGTCAGGGCAGAGGCAAGCAGCTGTTTCTGATGCCCCAGGAAGGACCCCAAGGTGTGGGGTCACAGCAGTGTTCTGGTCCTCACCCAGCACAGCCCCTATCAAGGGGGACCCATCCCCCTGCAGGGCTGCCAGGGCCTGGGCTGAGTGGGCACTGAAGCAGCACCCCAGTGAGGGAGCCAGGCGTTGGGGTGCCTCAGCCCAGCCCCCCAGGCTTCCCTGAGGACTGACTGCTGATACCCTGTGCTCTGCTGCTGACCTATTTTCCAGTACATTCTTAACTGGAAAACTTGGCCCACATCCTGTTCCTTGCTGTGTGCCCAGGGCCCTGCCCAGAGCATCGAGGAGGCCCTTGGCACACACCACTGCATGGACGAGTGAACTAATGAAGTGAATGAATGAATATGATAAACTGGCTGCAGGGAAGGGGAGATGCTTGCGGAGGCAGCGGCCACCTGCACCCCGTCCCCCAGCACCCTTGTCCCTGGACTCAGACCCGATTTCAGGGATGCTAGGGTGGCCCTGTCTAGACTCTCCGCCTCCTGAGCGTCCCTCTCTTTCTCCTTGTGGACGCTTGGGCTGACTGAGTTGGGGTGGGTTACGACGCTGGCTTCCAGGTGGGGCCCTCAGGGACGGCACACGTCACACTCCTGAGCAACCCTGCACCTGCACCTCCGTGTTCTGTACATTTCATATTAAGAAATCGTTAATTCATCTAGGTGCAAAAACAGTGTTTTAGTAATGCTTTATAGAAATATTTTACAGATATTTCTGAATTATTTATCCATGAAATAATATGTCTAGATTTGGTTCACACTACCAAAGAAGGGAGGTTGCTGGTATTCTGGAGAGCAGGCTGTGGGCCTGGGGGCTGGGATGTGGAATATGGGGCTTTGTCCTCCTGTTCTTGCTACTTTTGTAAGGTTTTCAAAAGTAAGTGATAAATAAGGACAGTTACAGTCACCATCATGTGACCTCATGAGGCCCCACAAAGTAGGCATCAGTGGCCCCTTTGCAGTCAAGGAAGTGGGCATTGGTGTCAAGAGCGGGAGCTCTCAGATGACAGGGCACCGTCCTCCCACCAAGTCCCCTGCACAAAGCCGCCACTTTGTCAGTAAATACCTGTGCAGTTTAGTTATCTGAAGCCCCCAGCCAGTGAGTGGTGGGCTCAGAAATGGAACCCACTTTCTCTGCCTTTAAGCTTCTAGGAAATCCTCCTTTTTCTCAAAGGAGAGAGAAAAAATACTAACCTCCTCTCCCAATGCCTTGGGCTTCCACAGTCCTTCGGGGGATGCGGAGCTGTCTCCACGGACAGACTTGGAAATTGAGGCTCAGAGGGGCCCAACTGCTTCGTCCACACCTATTCTCACAGTTCACAGGTGCTCACAGCTGGGACCCCCAAGCCCTCACGCCCCAACCTCCAGGCTTCCCATGCCCACAGTGCTGCTACTGTCAGTGTGAAGGAGCTCTGGTCCCTCCCACAAACGACAAAACAAAACCCAAGCCCACCAGCCCTCGGGCATGTCCAGGACATCATCCCTTGACCTTGGACTGCAGGTACACTGGGTGGGTGGACCTGTTTCTCCCTGGGACAGGCCTTCGGGCTCCAGAGGAGGCCACTGTGTGGGGCTGGGGGACTGAGGTTCCCGTGTAGTTAAAGAGCGCTGGCTGGCCAGTGCCCCAGGCACCTGCTGGCTCCGTGGAATGGGACCTCTAGGAAATCAGGAGGTGGGCCCTGCCAGGCAGGTGAGGAGTCTGCAGTTTGCATCCAAGTTGCGATCTAGGCCAGAGGGACCCCGAAAGCCCTTTTTGAAAAGGCTCTGATTGGGAAGGGGGTTGAGAGCGCTTTCTTCCCATTACCGACTCCAAGGTCCTGCGCTAAGGCCTCCACCGTCAGGGCAGCAAGCGGTCCAGGCGCACCGACCCTCCCCGATGAGCGTCCGCGGAGCCGCGCCCGGAGCAGCCGCTCCTGCAGCTCGGGAGCCCCGGCGGGCTGCTCCCCTGCATGCCCGCGCCCCCATCGAAACCCACCTCAGCCCCACGCCCCGGCAGGGTCCCTGGCCAGTCTCCGGCCCTCGCCCCCGAGACTCGCCTCTGGGTGAACAAAGCGGACGAGCTAGCAAACGGCCAGTGTCACCCCCACGCCCCACCGACAGGGACCCCAAACTCCAGCCCCGGAACGCCCCTCCCCCCTCCTCGGGGCCCCGGCTGGCTCGGTTAGGAGGGGACTCGGACGAAACTCCGGGCTACCCAACATCGAATGCGCCCGGGCCGCGAGCGCAGAGAACAAGGGGGCGGAGACCCGGCCTGTGCGCCCCCAGCCCGCGCGGGGACCGCTCCCGGGAGGTGTCCCTGGCCCGCCTGACAGGCCCCCGCCCCCCACCTGCCAAAGGGCTCTCGGCGGCTCCGGCAGCGGGAAGGGGGGGGCCTTGTCGGGAGGGGCTGCGGCTTGCTGCGGGGAGGCGCCGCTTGGGGGGATCCCGGGAGCTGGGGCTGAACTCACCTCCGGGGCCGGCGCTCTCCGGGGGCTCCATGCGGCCGGCGGGGTCTGGGAGGGGCGCGGGCGACGGCGGTGTCTCCTGGCCCAGGCGCCCCAACAGCTGCGGTAGCGACTCGGCCGCGGCTCCGGGCGCAGCGCATCGGGGCAGCAACCGGGGGGCCGCGGCGGCGGGGAGGAGCCCGCGGGGCGGGGCGCGCAGCTGCTCCCGGGCCCCGGCCCCCTCCCGGCGCCCCCCCCAGCCGCAGGACAGGTGCGGCCCCGCCCGGACCCGCGTGCGCCCCCTGCTGGCCCCCGGTCCCGCCGCCCCCGCCCCCGCCCCGCCGCTCCCTCCCCTCCCCCGGCGACCCCAGCCCCCGCCCCGCTGACTCCTTCCGTCCCTCGCCTGCCGCGCCCCGCCGCGGACCACACCGGACCCGGCTGCGGCCTCCCAACCCTGGCTCGGCGTCCGCGGTTCCTGCGCACTCACTCGGCAGCCGCGCCGCTCGCGCGCTCCTGTTCTCCAGGTCCGTGCGTGCGGGGACCCGGCGGGGCTGGCGGGGGCGCGGGAGGGCCTGAGTCGGGCATGGTAATGGCAGAATCACAGAGCGCGCTGGACGGTGTGAATGAATCCACGCGGGGGTGGGTGGGGGCGAGGCAGGCGCTTGCGAGGCTGGAGGGGGCGGGTGGGGGTGGGGGCATGGGTGGGGGTGGGACGCCTGCGGGGGGCGGCTGGCCCGTGCTGCAGGGAGTGCCAGGGCAGCTTCGGTGAAACCCAGCTCCCGGCAGGCGCGGGGCCGCCTCTCCAAGCACACCCGGCGAGCACGAGGCTCTGCGCCTTGTCGTGCGGTGGGTGTCCCATCGCTTCTCCCAGTGACCCTAAGAAGGAAGGAGCTAAGCACAGAGACGGTAAGTAACCAGCCCGAGGACGCACAGCCGGGCGCTGGGAGGCTACCTCTGTAAGCCCGTGCTCTGCACTTTAATCAAACCAAACCCAAGTGTCAGGAAGTTTGGGAGTGGAAAAGGCGATGAACTTGACCGATGGACTTGAGCAACCTAGACTGCAGGAGGGGCTGAGGCTCAGACGCCAGTGATGCATTCCGCTTCCACCAGCCACAGTCAGACCCTTTGCCCTGGCTGCTCCGCCCAGACTGACTCCTGCCAACTTCAGGTAGTGGGGTAGAGCCTGCCTTCCAGCCTGGAAGTCCGCAGGACAGGCTCACAGTTTCCATGTTTCTTTAGTTTACAAAGCAAAAACCAGAACTGCTGCTTAAAAGCCTCTGAAATGATTTCATGACCCACTGGCCTCCAGGCCACCCTGAGGGTGCAGAGCCTGGCCTCTCAGGAGTGCAGCAGCGGGGTGTGGGCTGCCCTGGAAGTGGGGACAGTGGATGGGCGTGGACCACCCAGAGTTGTGTTTTCTCAAAATGGCCACAGCAGGAGTTCTGATCCCATGTGTCTTCCAGAACCTTCTGTTCCCATCTGTGCTGCTTCTCTGTAACCATTGTTGGGGCTTGGGACTGCCCTGGCCAGTGGAGGGCGACAGAAGCGATGTCATGTGACTCCCAAGGCTGCGTATTGAGCAACGTCCTGCTCTCTGGAAAGGCCCCTCTCGGAACTAGAACTTCCTCTATGTCGTGAGGAAGCCCAGGCCACACGGGAGACACCTGTGTGTTTGCTGCTGGCTTTCCTACTGTGGCCTCAGCTGCCTACGTAAGTACGCCCTCAGAAGGTTCCAGACCCTGCCTTTGAGCTTTCCTGGGGAGGGGCGATGAGTGGGGCCGAGGCAAGCTATCCCTTCTTCGTCATGGTCAAGCCGCAGATTCATGAGCAAAACAAATGCTGTCGTTGTTTTAAGCTACTGTGTTTAGGGTTGTTACGCAGCTATGGTGACTGTAACAGTAATTACTGTTATGAATGATTCCCATTTGAGAGATGAATAAATGATACAGACAGGGGTCTCCTCAAAGACTGCCCTGCTGGTAATAACAGGTAGTCAGACTCCAGAGGACAGTGTCTGTTTATCTTTAACTTTTAATTTTTTTTTGAGACGGAGTTTCGCTCTTGTTACCCAGGCTGGAGTGCAATGGTGCGATCTCGGCTCACCGCAACCTCCGCCTCCTGGGTTCAGGCAATTCTCCTGCCTCAGCCTCCTGAGTAGCTGGGATTACAGGCACGCGCCACCATGCCCAGCTAATTTTTTGTATTTTTAGTAGAGACGGGGTTTCACCATGTTGACCAGGATGGTCTCGATCTCTTGACCTCGTGATCCACCCGCCTCGGCCTCCCAAAGTGCTGGGATTACAGGCGTGAGCCACCGTGCCCGGCCTAAGTTTTTATTAATAACATTAGCAAACACAAAAGTAGAGAGAATGTCACAACTCACCCACATGTACGTATCACCCTGAGTTAACAACTACCAACTCATGGCCTGTCCTCATTCACTTCCCTCCACTGCTGGGTCATTTTGAAGCAAATTGTATACATATTAGATCACTGCATTTGTAAATACTTCAATATTTATCTCTAAAAGAAAGTCCATTTGGTGTAGTGACTCATGCCTGTAATCCAAGCACTTTGGGAGGCAGAGGTGGGAGGACAGCTTGAACCCAGGAGCTTGAGACCAGCCTGGGCAACAAAGCAAGACACCATCTCTTCAAAAAATAAAAGTAAGAATATAAGCCGGGTGGAGTGGGTTGGAGGCAGAGGTGGGAGGATGGCTTAAGCCCAGGAGTCCAAGGCTGCAGTGACTATGATGGCCTGTCTCAAAAAAAAAAAAAAAAAAAAAAAAAAATCTAGTCTTCATAAACACTCTTGTGATCCTAACCTCCAGGCCTTTGCTGAGTTGATGCAGTGGCTGGAGGCGGTTTACCTGGTGGGTAGTGGCGGCAGGAAGCATCAGAAATCAGACAGAGGGCAGCTGGTTTGTTTGTATTAATATTTGCTCTGGGATTTTGCAGGAAACTCAGATGCCATTTATCTGGGTTTCTGAGCTGCACAGCTTGATGCTGAATGAAAGTATCTTAAGCCACGTATGTGAAGAAAAGGCTCTTTTCCAAACATCTGAACTCGAATTCAGTATGAAGAGGACAGGTTGCAGTGAGCCTTGTTGGGAGACCCAGGGGCCGGCAGTCAGGGCTCTCTAAATGATCCATCTCTGCAATCCACACTGATAGACCAAGCTGTGCTCTTCGCTTGTGACAAATGAATACCCTGTCTAGGCTATCCTGAGCTAACCCTCCTATTCTTGCCCTTTTTGCTGAAAGGAATTATTGTTAATACAGCTATTTAATTCAGGACTCTTAGCCAGATTTCTAAAGCAAAAAGCCAATCAGCATGAGGCAGCTAGCATATTGGGCTTGTGAAGTAAGTGTTAAATAATAATGATCACCCCACTGTGCTCTCCAACGGCACTGTCTGACCTGCCAAGCTTCCCCTGGGAGACCCCGCCCACCCTATGCCTGTGGGAGGAGTCGTCTGTCAGGCCAAAGGAGTCTGGCACGGTGATGCTGGCTCCTGCTTGCCCAGGCACAGTGACCCGCTAGACCTCACAAAGGCCTCAGGGCTGCTTACTATAAATAAATCACAGCTTTGTGCAGGCTGAGCCGGTGCAGTTCTTCCAACTGGCTGCTCCTCTCCAAGAACCATCGGTTCTTGGGTGGGCAAACAGGAAGCCTCTCATCACTGTGATTCTCAGATTCCCACCACTGTGTGGGTGCCTGAGGCCTGAGCAAGCCCAGCCCATGTGGGAGCTTCCTCCTCGAGCTGGACAGGAAGACCTAAGTCCACCAAGCCTTCTTTCATTTCTCACACTTTGCCCCCAGCACAACTTTCTATGAGCATAGATTCTGGAATTTTCATCCACACAGGAGAACAAGAGCTGCTGCAAGACCCCCCCCCTTTTTTTTTTTTGTGACAGGGTCTCGGGTGTCGCTCTGTTACTTAGGCTGGAGTGCAGTGGTGTGATCTCACTGCAACCTCCACCTCCAGGGCTCCAACAATCCTCCCACCTCAACCTCCCAAGTAGATGACTACTTTTTTTTTTTTTTGAGACGGAGTTTCGCTCTTGTTACCCAGGCTGGAGTGCAATGGCGCCATCTCAGCTCACCGCAACCTCCGCCTCCTGGGATCAGGCAATTCTCCTGCCTCAGCCTCCTGAGTAGCTGGGATTACAGGCACGCGCCACCATGCCCAGCTAATTTTTTGTATTTTTAGTAGAGACGGGGTTTCACCATGTTGACCAGGATGGTCTCGATCTCTTGACCTCGTGATCCACCCGCCTCGGCCTCCCCAAGTGCTGGGATTACAGGCTTGCGGCACCGCGCCCGTCCTACTTTTTTTTTTTTTGAGACGGAGTTTCACTCTTGTTGCCTAGGCTGGAGTGCAATGGCATAATCTTGGCTCACGGCAACCCCCGCCTTCTGGGTTCAAGGATTCTCCTGCTTCAGCCTCCCAAGTAGCTGGGATTACAGACATGCACCAACACACTGGGCTAATTTTTGTATTTTTAGTAGAGACGGGGTTTCTTCATGTTGGCCAGGCTAGTCTTGAACTCCTGAACTCAGGTGATCCACCTGCCTCGGCCTCCCAAAGTGCTGGGATTAAAGGCATGAGCCACCATGCTGGCCAAGATGACCAGTTTTTAAGAAGATGTTAAGGTTGAGAGTTTAGGGCCAGGTGTGGGGCTCACGTTGTGCTCCCGGCACTTTCAGAGGTCGATGCAGGAGGATCGCTTGAGGCCAGGAGTTAGAGACCAGTCTGGGCAACAAAGTAAGACCCCGTCTCTATAAAAAACTTTTTTTAAAAAGCTGGGTGTGGTGTCTCACACTTGTAGTCCCAGCTTCTCAGGAGGCTGAAGTGGGAGGATTGCTTGTGCCCAGGAGGTTGAGGCTGCAGTGAGTTGTGATCACAGCCTAGGAGACAGAAGGAGACCCTGTCTTAAAAAAAAAAAAATTGTCTCACATCTAATTCCAGCACTTTGGGAGGCCAAGGCACATGGATCATGAGGTCAAGAGATCGAGACCATCCTAGGCAACAGGGTGAAATCCCATCTCTCCTAAAAATACAAAAATTAGCCAGGAGTGGTGACATGAACTTGTAGTCCCAGCTACTCTGGAGCCTGAGGCAGGAGAATTGCTTGAACCCAGGAGGTGGAGGTTGCAGTGAACCGAGACATGCCACTGCACTCCAGCTTGGGCAACAGAGCGAAACTCCTTGTCCAAAAAAAAAAAAAAAAAAAAAAAGAAAAGAAAAGAAAAGAAAGAGAAGTACCTGCTTATGACAGCCTTCTAGATGACATATATGGTTGTATGCAGGCAACAGGGTGGTTTTAGGGACGGGAAATTCACTTTAGACACTGTAAAATGGCCAGTAGTTTTCAGAACGAGAGACTTGTTAGAAAAGGGATCACGAGGTCAAGAGATCGAGACCATCCTGGTCGACATGGTGAAACCCCGTCTCTACTAAAAATACAAAAAAAAAAAAAAAAAAAAAAAAAATTAGCTGGGCACGGTGGCGCGTGCCTGTAATCCCAGCTACTTAGGAGGCTGAGGCAGGAGAATTGCCTGAACCCAGGAGGCGGAGGTTGCGGTGAGCCGAGATGGCGCCATTGCACTCCAGCCTGGGTAACAACAGCGAAACTCCGTCTAAAAAAAAAAAAAAAGAAAAGAAAAAAAAAGGAAGTGGCAGCTGCTTTCTGCAGGGCCTGTCTGGAAGCCTCGGGTTCTCTTCATCCCTGAGGACTGGGGAGGAGGCCTCTTTGGGAAGGGGATACTTCCTGATTTTTCGTTCCTATTCCTGTGTTTTGAGTGTGGTAAACCCGCCAGCGCAGCAGCTGGGAGGGCCCCTCAAGGGTGGGCGGGGGGCGGTGAGTCCCGGGGGTACAGTCTCTGCCCAGGTTTGAATCTCCTGTGGGTGACGTCCCCGAGCTTTGGGTGGCAGATGGATCATTCATTCACAGGTCCTTCATTTACTCATTCAGCCACTGAGCACATGTTCACTGAGCACCTGCCGGGAGCTGTACGGGGCGCTGAAGGATAGAAGTGAACCGTTCTCCATCTTGGAGCTTAGGTTCCCGCAAAAACACAACGCGTCCTGCGGCCAAAGTCTTCCGTGCTGCCCGCGGGATCTTCCCTACATCCTCCGTGACGGGTTCCTCCTGACGCCCGTCTCCAGGGACGCACGCACGTCTCCAGGGACGCACTCCCGCTTTTGGCTGCCGCCGGGCGGAGTCTCGCGAGATCTTGTGACTTATCGCGGCATCGCCCAGCGGTTGCCGGGAAACGGCGGGGCCTACGCGAGGCTGGCGCTCTGGACCCGGGTCGCGGCTGGGCTTGTCCGCCGGCGTCATGGTGAGCAAGGGCGGGAGCCGGGCTCAGATCCTCGCCAGGGGCCTGGAGAGCTCGGGGCAGGGAGGCCTGGGTACACAGAGGCCCCAGAAGAGGAGGCCTGGGGTGCGGGGATTCTGAAATTGAGAGCTCGGTGCTCTTCTGCGGGACCCCGGGGGGCAAACTCAAGCTGCTCCCGGCCCGGGGCCTGCCCGCCCTCGGAGCTGAGACCAGAGGATCCCGGAAGAGTGGGCAAGCGTCAGGGGATCCCATCCTGGGATGGAGACTCGCTCTGTTGGCTCCCTGGGACCTAGGGTCTCACCTCACAGGGGCTTTGCAGCGCAGCGGGGTCCCCCTGGAATAGAGTCGGAGGCAGCGATGGCCCTAGGATCTTTGGTTTCCGGGATGGAGAGCCTGGGGCACACCTGGCTCGAGGTCCCTCTGCACCAAGGAGGCCTGGACGTGTCCACTGCCCGTGGAGGGCTCAGTTCCTTGGGATACAGGAACCACACTGCTCCCTTGGAAAGCCTGGCAGGAGTCAGACCCATACCGGGAAGAGGAAGGCAGAGCTCTTGGCCTCATGAGCTCCATCTATGTGTTTTTCCTGTAAAGGGCTCTCCGTTTATGATACAAGAGTTGTCAGTAACTCAGTTTCTGGGCAGGTGTGACGGGGTGGGTTTCAACTGGTGGGGGAGGTAAAGCTCTCATAGCCCGACCAAGTTCCTACGGCTGTGTGTGAAGGTCCCAGATGCTCAGTGATACTGAACCTTCCTCCCCGGCTTTTCGGGCTTTTTGATGCGTTAGCCTTCTTGGAGTGGAGGGAGTAGAAAGAGAGCAGTACATTAAATATTAAGATTTAAGTGGATGGGTTTTCTGAACTACGAAGGGTCTTCTGAAAACCAACTGGAAAATAAACCAGGAAACTAGGCTGGGAGGCCAGGCGCAGTGCTCACACCTTTAATCCCAGTTGGGAGGCTCAGGTGGGCGGATCACGAAGTCAAGAGATCAAGGCCATCCTGGCCAACATGATGAAACCCGGTCTCTACTAAAAACACAGAAAATAGCTGGGCATGTTGGCTCGTGCATGTAGTCCCAGTTTTTCGGCAGGCTGAGGCAGGACAATCAGTTGGACCCAGGAGGCGGAGGTTGCAGTGAGCTGAGATGGTGTCACTGCACACAGTGAGATGCCTGGGTGACAGAGTAAGACTCTGTCTCTAGAAAAAAAAAAAAAAGAGCTGGGCTCAGTGGCTCACGCCTGTAAACCTAGCACCCTAGCACTTAGGAGTCTGAGGTGGGCAGATCTCTTGAGGTCAGGAGCTCGAGACCAGCCTGGCCAACATAGTGAAACGCTGTCTCTACTGAAAATATAAAAATTAGCAGGGCACCTGTAATCCCAGCTACTTGGCAGGCTTAGGCAGGAGAACGGCTTGAACCTGGGAGGCGGAGGTTGCAATGAGCGGAGATCGCGCCACTGCACTGCAGCCTGGGCCACAAGAGTGAAACTCGGTCTCAAAAAAATAAATGAATGAATGAATAAATAGTTTGGTAGTTTTTTTTTTTTTTTTGAGACAGAGTCTCACTCTCACTCAGGCTGGAGTGCAGTGGCGCGATCTCAGCTCATTGCAACCTCTGCCTCCCAGGTTCAAGCGATTCTCCTGCCTGAGCCTCCCAAGTAGCTGGGGTTACAGGTGCCTATTACCACGCCGAGTTGATTTTTTGTATTTTTAGTAGAGATGGGGTTTCACTATGTTGGCCAGGCTGGTCTTGAACTGACCTTAGGCCATCCACCTGCCTTAGCCTCCCAAAGTTTTGGGATTATAGGTGTGAGCCACTGTGCCTGGCTAAACTACTTCTGTTTACACTAGTTTGTGAGAATATGGTCTGTGGTCTGTTGGATCCTTGGGACCAAGGAATATGGGTGATATTTCTAAAATTTTCACACAATATTTTTTTTCTTTTCTTTTTTTTTTGAGACAGACTCACTCTTGTCACCCAGGCTGGACATATCTCAGCTCCTCATAATATTTTCACTCAGGACTAAATGAAACATAAATTAAGATAAATGGGCTGGACATGGTGGCTCCCGCCTGTAATCCTAGCACTTTGGGAGGCCTAGGCGGATGGATCAACTGAGATCAAGAGTTTGAGACCAGCCTGGTCAACATGGTGAAACCTCATCTTTACTAAAAATACAAATAAAATTAGCTAGGTGTGGTTGCAGGCGCCAGTAGTCCCAGCTACTTGGGGAGGCTGAGGCAGGATAATAGCTTGAACCGAGGAGTCAGAGGTTGCAGTGAGCCTAGATGGTGCCATTGCACTCCAGCCTGGGTGACGGAGGCTCCATCTCAAAAAAAAAAAAAAAAGGATAAATGGATTTCGATTCTAATGTTTTGAAAAAAATAAATAAGATTTCCACATGAAGTTTGTAATTATGAAAGTATATAGGTGCAGAGGCAATGCGCTCCCCTTGTCCCAGCTACCGGGGAGACTGAGGTGGGAGTATTCATTTGAGCCCAGCAATTGGAGGTTGCAGTGAGCTGTAATCACACCACCGCACTCCAGCTTGGGTGACGGAACAAGATCTTGTCCTCAAAACATGTCACTGAGACATGTAGACACAGAAAAGCATAGGCTGAAGACCATTGAGAAGTGGCAAAGTCAGAGGATGCGTATCTGCTGAGCGCTCTGTAAACCGGTGGCCGAGGACGGGCTGTGGAAATTCGGTATCTGCTGAGCGCTCTGTAAACGGGTGATTGAGGACAGGCTGTGGAAATTCGGTATCTGCTGAGTGCTCTGTAAACGGGTGGCCGAGGACAGGCTGTGGAAATTCGGTATCTGCTGAGTGTTCTGTAAACGGGTGGCCGAGGACGGCTGTGGAAATTCGGTATCTGCTGAGTGCTCTGTAAACGGGTGATTGAGGACAGGCTGTGGAAATTCGGTATCTACTGAGCGCTCTGTAAACGGGTGGCTGAGGACGGGCTGTGGAAATTCGGTATCTGCTGAGTGTTCTGTAAACGGGTGGCCGAGGACAGGCTGTGGAAATTCGGTATCTGCTGAGTGTTCTGTAAACGGGTGGCCGAGGACGGCTGTGGAAATTCGGTATCTGCTGAGTGCTCTGTAAACGGGTGATTGAGGACAGGCTGTGGAAATTCGGTATCTGCTGAGCGCTCTGTAAACGGGTGGCTGAGGACGGGCTGTGGAAATTCGGTATCTGCTGAGTGTTCTGTAAACGGGTGGCTGAGGACGGGCTGTGGAAATTCAGTATCTGCTGAGTGTTCTGTAAACGGGTGGCCGAGGACAGGCTGTGGAAATTGGGTATCTGCTGAGTGTTCTGTAAACGGGTGGCCGAGGACAGGCTGTGGAAATTCGGTATCTGCTGAGCGCTCTGTAAGTGGGTAACCAGACAGAACTGCTCGTGGTGTCATGCTTGATTTCAGCAACTTTCACAAGGGGGTGGGGTTAGAAAATTCTCTCTCCCAACCTTGTCAGCGTTGCTAAAACCTCGCACGACGCCATGCGCAGTTCCGGCTGGCAACCCATTAACGGAGCACTCATGGTGGGTGCTGTCTGTCCAAGCTCTTGACCAGGCTTCTCTGCAGGAATTTTCTGTTTGCGAGAAAGGAAACCTCTGGTTGTCACGGCCGATTACGGCCATGGAGGCCTTTCCCCTGGTACTTACGGAATGGTTTCCTGCACGTCTTTCCATGGTGGTTTCTAAGCATTGCAGCCAGCATGGTAACATTTGGCAGTGTGGTGTTGGGGTTCTTCCCTGTGGAGCCCAAGTACATTTTGCATCCGCAGCAGAGGTGTTTACTCTTACCAAGGGGTGAGTGGGTTTGGAATGGGTTCCCCTGTCGTAGTTTTTGGAGACAGGGTCTCAGTCTGCTGCCCAGGCTGAAGTGCAGTAATGCAGCCATAGCTCACTGTAGCCTTCAACTTCTAGATGCAAGTGATCCTCCTGCCTTGGCCTCCCAGAGTGCTGGGATCACGCATATGGCCACCATAGACCAAGGAATCAGTGCGTTTAGCATGGATTCCCTCTCTTTTCTAGAAGGAATGTTCTCCTTCTTGAGAGGAAGGTTTTCCTTTGTGTTTCTCCAAATGCAACAACAGGATACGTGTGTGTGGTTAAGGGTGGGAACCCTTAGGGCAATGATGTGTTCCAGGTGAGCAGGAGGGAGAGAGGTTCCAGAACTTTCTCTGCCAAATGCCCCTGTGAGTAAATCAGAGCCAATCAAGAGGAGGAAGCTGTTAGAGTGTCTCTTACCCAACTATCTCCAAAGGCGCCCAAAAAGAAAGGGAAGAAAGGCAAAGCCAAAGGCCCTCCAGTTGTCGATGGACTCGCCCCAGAGGACATGAGCAAGGAACAGGTGAGCAGAGCCAGCTGTGGCCCAGTCCCGGGGGGGGGGGGTGGGTGCCACGCAGGGTCAGGTGGGCAGAACTGGCTGTGGCCCAGGCCTGGTGTGGCGGGTATCATGCAGGGTCAGGTGAGTAGAGCTGGCTGTGGCCCAGTCCCAGGGTGGGCGGGTGCCACGCAGGGTCAGGTGGGCAGAGCCGGCTGTGGCCCAGTCCCGGGGTGGGCACTACGCAGGGCCAGGTGAGTAGAGCTGGCTGTGGCCCAGTCCCAGGGTGGGTGGGTGCCACGCAGGGTCAGGTGAGCAGAGCCGGCTGTGGCCCAGTCCCGGGGTGGGCACCACGCAGGGTCGGGTGGGCAGAGCTGGCTGTGGCCCAGTCCCGGTGTGGGCGGGTGCCACGCAGGGTCAGGTGGGCAGAGCCGGCTGTGGCCCAGTCCCGGGGTGGGCACCACGCAGGGTCAGGTGGGCAGAGCTGGCTGTGACCCAGTCCCGGTGTGGGCGGGTGCCACGCAGGGTCAGGTGGGCAGAGCCGGCTGTGGCCGAGTCCCGGTGTGGGCGGATGTCACGCAGGGTCGGGTGAGCAGAGCCGGCTGTGGCCGAGTCCCGGTGTGGGCGGGTGCCACACACGGTCAGGTGAGCAGAGCCGGCTGTGGCCCAGTCCCGGTGTGGACGGATGTCACGCAGGGTCGGGTGAGCAGAGCCGGCTGTGGCCCAGTCCCGGTGTGGGCGGATGTCACGCAGGGTCGGGTGAGCAGAGCCGGCTGTGGCCCAGTCCCGGTGTGGGCGGGTGTCACGCAGGGTCAGGTGGGCAGAGCTGGCTGTGGCCCAGTCCTGGGGTGGGTGCCACGCAGGGTCAGGTGGGCAGAGCCGGCTGTGGCCCAGTCCTGGGGTGGGTGCCACGCAGGGTTCCTGTGTGAACCTCTCAAGTGGCTGCACCATTTGTCCGTCTTACCATGTGGATTACTCTTCTGTACAAGCCAGAACCAGCACTCCAGCCTGGTCCGTAATTCCCATCAGCTGCAAAGCTTTCACGTGGACTATGTTTTCAAAAAGGCAGTAGAGCCCATTATGGAATGTTTTAACAGGGCAGTAGGAATTTGGAAGGACAAGTTTTTCTGATTTAAAAGCTATTTTTAATTTTGAGTATTGTCTTCCAATCTACCCTTTTTTTGCAACTGTTGGGTATTTTATTCACAATTAAACATTATCTCAAAAAGGAAGGTTTTAAAAGAAAGATGAGTTACTTAAAATCACATCTCAGTCTGATTGATCATTGTTTTTGATAAAAGTCCCATCAGGGCTGCCTTTTCTTGGCTATGCTTATTTTGGGGAGGAGGTGATGTTTCTGTAGTTTCTTTGTAGGAGTTATTTCAAGTCCATTCTTCATTTGGATGCAGTTAAGGGCTACAGAACATAATTATGTAATTAAAATTTTACCTCAGAGGCTCCTGAAACCCACAGGCTGTGGCAAGCACAGTGTAGCCTCTAGCCTCTGCCCTGATGGATGACTGCCCCATGAGCCTCTGACACAGGACGTGAGTGCTGTGTCAGCTCATGTGTTATTGTTAATAATTGTTACCTTCTTTTGGTAGTATTAAGATGAAAAGTAAAGGGCCGGGTGCGGTGGCTCAAGCCTGTAATCCCAGCACTTTGGGAGGCCGAGGCGGGTGGATCACGAGGTCAAGAGATCAAGACCATCCTGGTCAACAAGGTGAAACCCCGTCTCTACTAAAAATAAAATAAAAAATTAATTGGGCATGGTGGTGCGTGCCTGTAATCCCAGCTACTCAGGAGGCTGAGGCAGGAGAATTGCCTGAACCCAGGAGGCGGAGGTTGTGGTGAGCCGAGATCGCGCCATTGCACTCCAGCCTGGGTAACAAGAGTGAAACTCCGTCTCAAAAAAAAAAAAAGATGAAAAGTAGATATGAAGGAGACTAGAAGAGTCATATGACCTGAAGTTAGAGCTGGGCAGAGGTCCTTGAAACGTGCTAAAGAACGGCTGTGTTTGACATGCAGGGAAAGCGTGGGCAGTTCAAGCCAGGGGCTGAGTGAAGAGGTGATGGGGTGAGGTTTGTGTTCTGGAGCTGCTGAATGGATTGAACGTTGCCTTGTCCTGGCATGTGAGCTGTTGCTGCCTCCCTGTTTCCTTCCCCTCCCTGTGGAGACAAGCCTTGCATGGCAGTGGCTGTGCAGTCCACTGGGCAGGGCCTTGCGCTACGCATGGCACACGGAGCCACGGACTCAGAAGACTTCTTCAGGATCCAGGCAGAGGGTAGGGCTGGAGGGGCCTGGGGCTGTGCCCAAAAAATAACTGATTCTTAAGGGAAACAAGCTCCCCAGAAAGCTGGAAGCTTGTCCTACATTTTTTTAACCTATTTTCAGATTTGCAGTTGAACCCTCTTGAGGGTTAGGAGCCTGCTGGTCTTGTGTATTTTTTGCTTAACATTGTATCTTTAAAGATGATTTTTTTTTCATTTAACATTATATGAATTTGTTTAAATACTGCTACCTCATTTGCATATTTGTTTTTTGGGTAATGTGATATTTCTCCCAGTTGATATACTGTAGATTTTCAACCATTGCAGTATTCATTTATTTATGTTTTAAAGACAGGGTCCTGCTCTGTCACCCAGGGTGGAGTGCAGTGGTGTGATCACAGCTCACTGCAGCCTCGAGCTCCCAGGTTCAAGCGATTGTCCTCCCAAAGTGTTCCCAGTAGCTGTGACTATAGGCGTGTGCCACCACTCCTGGCTAATTTTTAATTTCCTGTTTTATAGAGATGGGGTTTTGCCATGTTGCCTAGGCTGGTCAACTCTCAGCCTCAAAAGATCCTCCCGCTTTGGCCTCCCAAAATGCTGGGAGCCACCATGCCTGGCTGTTTATTTTTTGAGGCAGAATCTCAGTCTGTCACCCAGGCTCGAGTGTAGTGGCTTTATTATGACTAACTGCAGCCTCTGCCTTCTGGGCTTAAGTGACTCTCCAACCTCAGCTTTCCCAGTAGCTGAGACTACAGGCACATGCCATGACGTCTGGCTAATTAAAAAATTTTTTTTTTGCAGAGATGGGGTCTTGTTATGTTGCCCAAGCTGGCTTAAACTCCTGGGCTCAAGGGATCCTTCCACCTCGGCCTCCCAAAGTGCTGGATTGCAGGCGAGAGCCATACCTCTTGCCCATTCCCTATTTACATTGGTCTCAGATTGTTTCCTCTTTAATATTTTTGCTCTTGTAATAATGGTGTGGGTAATATCTTTCAGCAACAAGCTCTTATATTTCTTTTGAGAAATTTCTTAGGTATAAATTCTCGGAAATGGATGAAAGGATATAGTTATTTTATGTTTATTGGCCAAATTGAAGAGAATTCTGCCACTCGTTGAATGTATTCTGTCTCTGGAGCTTCCTAGCTTTATATCTTAACTTTTTATGTTCAGCTGTTTAATTTTAGGTGAAAACGGGTCCACCCTCTTTCTTCCTTGCCCTTCTCCGGCCATCTGCCCCTCTGCTATGCACGGGCCCCTGCCCAGTGCTCACCTGACCCACTGCACCTGGCCAGGTGGAGGAGCATGTGGGCCGTATCCGGGAGGAGCTGGACCGTGAGCGGGAGGAGCGCAACTACTTCCAGCTGGAACGGGACAAGATCCACACCTTCTGGGAGATCACCCGGAGGCAGCTGGAGGAGAAGAAGGCCGAGCTGCGGAACAAGGATCGGGAGATGGAAGAGGCCGAGGAGAGGCACCAGGTGGAGATCAAGGTGAGTGAGGCCAGTCTGCCCGTGCCCACCTGGTCACCACACAGCCACAGAGGAACTGGGCCCAATGAGGGTGAGGGTGGGACACTGTCTGTCCTCGGCTTTGGGAGTCATAGCCCTAAAGCTGTTTTTTAATAAAGAGGCTGAGGGAGAGACACTTCATCTCTCCAGTGTCAGGAGAGACCCTGCAGGTCCTGAGGTTTAACATGCAGCCTCCACAACATGGAAGGAGCATGGGCTCTGGGGGCAGGCTGGCCTGTTTGCAACTCAGCTCTGCCTCTCAGCACCCCGTGAGCTGGGGATGTACCTCACCTCCCAGCCTTGGTGTCTGACTCTGCCTCAAGTGTGCAGGTTTGCTGAAGTGAACAGGCATGTGTAGCTGTGTGCAGGTGAGGAGTCATGCAAGGGAGCAGGTGGATGCAAGTGAGCAGGTGTGTACAGTGAGGAGTTCGGTACAGGTGAGCAGGAGGATGCAAATGAGTGTGTGTGTGCAGGTGAGGAGGCATGGGCAGATGAGTAGATGGTGCAAATAAGTAGGTTGATGCAAATGGGCAGATGTGTGCAGGTGAGGAGATGTGTACAGGTGATTAGATGGTGCAGGTGGTTAGATGGTGCAGGTAAGCAGGTGGATGCAAGTGAGTGGGTGTGTGCAGGTGAGGAGGTGTGTGCAGGTGAGGTGTGTACAGGTGATTAGATGGTGCAGGTAAGCAGGTGGATTCAAGTGAGCGGGTGTGTGCAGGTGAGGCATGGGCAGGGGAGGTGTAGGCAGGTGAACACATGGTTCAGGTGAGCAGGTGTGTACAGGTGAGGAGGTGTGGGCAGGTCAGGAGGTGTGGACAGGTGAGCAGATGGTGCAAGTGAGCAGGTGGATGCAAGTGGGTAGGCGTGCAGGTGAGGAGGCATGGGCAGGTGAGCAGATGGCACAGGTAATACAGGTGAGGTGATGCAGGTCATCAGGTGGGGCAGGTATGTGCAGATGAGGAGGTGTGAGCAGGTAGGTGCAGGTAAGTAGGTGGGTGCAAGTGACCACGTGCATACAGATGTGTACAGGTGGGCAGGTGGGTGCAAGTGACCACGTGTGTACAGGTGTGTGTGGGTGAGGAAGCATGAAAGTGAGCAGAGGGTGCAGGTGATCAGGTATGTACAGGTCAGTAGGTGTGGTTAGGTGAGCAGGTGGGTGCAAGTGACCAGGTGTGTACAGGTGAGGAGGTGTGGTGCAGGTGAGCAGGTGTGTACAGGTGAGGAGGTATGGTATAGGGAGCAGGTGGGTGCAGGTGAGCAGGTATGTATAGGTGAGGAGGTGTGGTGCAGGTGAGCAGGTGTGTACAGATGAGGAGGTATGGTAGAGGTGAGCAGGTGGGTGCAGGTAAGCAGCTGTGTATAGGTGAGGTGTGCAGGTGAGCAGGTGTGTACAGGTGTGTATAAGTGAGGAGGTGTGGTGTAGGTGAGCAGGTCTGGTGCAGGTGCTCACCACCTGCAGGTGAGCAGGTGGTGCAAGTGACCAGGTGTGTACAGGTGAGCAGGTGTGGTGTAGGTTAGCAGATGTGCAGGGGACCAGGTGTATACAGGTGTGTCCAGGTGAGGTAAGTGAACAGGTGGGTGTAGGTGAGCAGGTGTATACAGGTGAAGAGGTGTGTAGGTGAGCAGGTGTGTACAGGTGAGGTATGGTGCATGTGAGGTGTGGGACAGGTGACCAGGTGTGTACATGTGTACAGGTGAGGAGGTGTAGTGTAGGTGAGCAGGTGGGTGCAGGTGAGCAGGTGTGGTACAGGTGACCAGGTTTGTACAAATGTTTGCAGATGAGGAGATGTGGTGTAGGTGAGCAGGTGTAGTACAGGTGAGCAGGTATGGTGTAGGTGAAGAGGTGTGGTGCAGGTGAGGAGGTGTGCAGGTGAGCAGGTGTGATGCAGGTCAGCAGGTGTGTAGATGAGCAGGTATGTAGGTGAGCAGCTGTGGTGCAGGTAAGCAGGTGTGGTGCAGGTGAGGAGGTGTGGTGCAGGTAAGGAGGTGTGTAGGTGAGGAGGTGTGGTGTAGGTGAGCAGGTGTGATGCAGGTGAACAGGTATGGGTGAGCAGTTGTAGTGCATGTAAGGAGGTGTGTAGATGAGCAGCTGGGATGTAGGTGAGCAGGTGTGATGCAGGTGGGGAGGTGTACGGGTGAGCAGGTGTGTATGTGAGCAGCTGTGGTGTAGGTGAGCAGGTGGAATGCAGGTGAGCAGGTGTACAGGTGAGCAGGTGTGTAGGTGAGCAGCTGTGGTGTAGGTGAGCAGGTGTGCAGGTGAGCAGGTGTGTAAGTAGCAGGTGTACAGGTGAGCAGGTGTGTAGGTGAGGTGTGTAGGTGAGCAGGTGTACAGGTGAGCAGGTGTGTAGGTGATCAGGTATGCATGTAAGGTATGTAGGTGAGCAGCTGTGGTGTAGGTGAGGAGGTGTGATGCAGGTGAGCAAGTGTACGGGTGAGCAGGTGTGTAGGTGAGCAGCTGTGATGTGGGTGAGCAGGTGTGCAGGTGAGGTGTGTAGGTGAGCAGCTGTGGTGCAGGTAAGCAGGTGTGTAGGTTAGCAGCTGTGCAGGTGAGCAGGTACAGTTGAGCAGGTATGGTGCAGGTGAGAAGGTGTGTTGGTGGGCAGCTGTGGTGCAGGTGAGGAGGTGTGTAGGTGAACAGCTGTGGTGTAGGTGAGCAGGTGTGCAGGTGAGGTGTGTAGGTGAGCAGGTGTGCAGGTGAGGAGGTGTGTAGGTGAGCAGGTGTGCAGGTGAGCAGGTACGGGTGAGCAGGTGTGGTGCAGGTGAGGAGGTATGTAGGTGAGCAGGTGTGGTGCAGGTGAGGTGTGTAGGTGAGCAGGTGTGTAGGTGAGCAGGTGTGTAGGTGAGCAGGTGTGGTGCAGGTGAGGAGGTGTGTAGGTGAGCAGGTGTGGTGCAGGTGAGGAGGTGTGTAGGTGAGCAGCTGTGGTGCAGGTGAGCAGGTACGGGTGAGCAGGTGTGGTGCAGGTGAGGAGGTATGTAGGTGAGCAGCTGTGGTGCAGGTGAGCAGGTGGTACTCTCATTGCCCTGCAGGTGTACAAGCAGAAAGTGAAGCACCTGCTCTATGAGCACCAGAACAACCTGACAGAGATGAAGGCTGAGGGCACGGTGATCATGAAGCTGGCACAGAAGGAGCACCACACACAGGAGGGTGCGCTGCGCAAGGATATGCGGGCGCTGAAGGTGGAGCTCAAGGAGCAGGAGCTGGCCAATGAGGTGGTGGTGAAGAACCTGCGGCTGGTAGGTGTGATGGGGGCACGTGGGGGCTGACAGATTGTTGGGGATGCAAGCCCAGTGCTGCATGAACTCTGGTTTATTCAACAGCAACTGGGAATTCATACTTTTGCGTAAGATCTGCATTCTTTCAGTTTGTTGAAATACATATATATTTTTAAGCATGTATCCAAACAAACCCCATTTTGGGGCCAGGTGCACAATGCTGTCTGGGCCCTGAAGGAAAAATTGACATCCCCGAAGAGAAATCCAGCTCAGGGTCTTGGATGTGCTGCTGACACGTGATGCGCAGGTACCTCCCTAGAGAATAGTGTCATAGGCATTGAGTAGAAAGTGCGCCAACCCTTAAAATGTCCAGTGTGTCGGCTCCAGGGCAGCTGTGATGGTTTGTCACACAAGCTGTGCTGATTTTTACCTTTGAAGCTGGGGGTTTCCAGGGCACCGTTAAAATTGATTTGTGCACCTGGTTCAGTGGCTCACACCCATAATCCCAGCACTCGGGAGGGTTAGATGGGAGAACCGGCTGAGGCCAATAGTTTGAGAGTCGCCTGGTTGAAATCGTTGAACCCGATCTTGTTTTTTCTCTTTTTTTTTTGACTTCTTTCTTTTTCCCTAGACTGCTCAGCAGGATGAACCCTATCTCTACAGAAAAACAGAACAAAACAAACCCATGGCCCGGTGAGGTAGATCAGGCCTGTCATCCCAGCACTTTTGGAGGCCGAGGCAGGTGGATCATGAGGTCAGGATTTCGAGACTAGCCCGGCCAGCATGGTGAAACTCCGTCTCTACTAAAAATACAAAAGTTAGCTGGGCATGGTGGTGGGTGCCTGTAATCCCACCTACTTGGGAGGCTGAGACAGGAGAATTGCATGAAGCCGAGATGGCACCACTTCACTCCAGCCTAGACGACAGAGGGAGACTCCGTCTCAAGTAGCAATAACAACAAACAAGCTGGTGTGGCGGCACATGCCCTTGGTGTCAGCTCCTTGGGAGGCTGAGGTGGGAGGATCCCTTGGGTTCAGGAAGTCAAGGCTCTGGTGAGCTAGGGCTGTGCCACTGCCCTCCAGCCTCGGTGACAGTGACACAAAACAAGAAGGGGACAACCGGTGAGTTGGAAGACAAATGTGTCAGTTAAAACAGAGTCTGGTGGGAATACATGACACAGAGAAAGCAAAGTGGGGAGAGGAGGGGTACAGTTTTGTACAAGTAGGTGACCAGCGGGGAGAGGGGCGGGCCAGTGTGAAGGCCCAGAGGAACAGAAGGAGGACCCTGGGGGAGAGGGGTCTGTGCTTGTTCGCCTCGAAAGCTGGGTGAGGACTGGGACTTTGACCTGGGGGAGTCCACTGCACTCTCAGAACTGGGGCGGAGGAGAGATGTGTCTGACTTTAGTCTTCAAAGCTTCTTCCTGGTGCTGGGTAGAGGAGACTTTCTTTCTTTCTCTTTTTGGAGACGGAGTCTCGCTCTGTCACCCAAGCTGGAGTGCAGTGGCGGGATCGTGGCTCACTGCAACCTCAGCCTCCTGGATTTAAGCCATTCTCCCACCTCAGCCTCCCAAGTAGCTGACATTACAGGCACCTGCCATCATGCCGGCTAATTTTTGTATTTTTGTAGAGATGGGGTTTCACCATGTTGGCCAGGCTGTCTCGAACTCCTGACCTCAGGTGATCTGCCCACCTCGGCCTCCCAGAGTCCTGGGATTGTGGCCATGAGCCACTGCGCCTGGTCTCAAGGAGACTTTAACACATTTGCCTCATGCCTGGAAGCAGTTCAGCCTCAACAGAGTCTGGAAGAGACTTGGTGAGACTGCTGACTTTGCAGCGAAGTATGAGGGTGCTGAAGTCTGGAACCCTCCAGAATTGTCTGATGTTAATCCGGGTCCTGGATGTGGATTGTTACATAATCAGAGTTCCCTGTTGGGTGAAAATACTGCTTAAAAAAAAAAAATCAATGGCCAGGTGCAGTGGCTCAAGCCTGTAATCCCAGCACTTTGGGATACCAAGGCGGGTGGATCACAAGGTCAGCAGATCGAGACCATCCTGGCCAACATGGCGAAACGCTGTCTCCACTAAAAATACAAAAATTTTATTTTCTAGTTTATTTTCTATTTACAGGCACATGTGGTGGCCTGTGCCTGTAATCCCAGCAACTTGGGAGGCTGAGGCAGGAGAATCACTGGAACCTGGGAGGCGGAGGTCACAGTGAGCTGAGATCGCGCCACTGCACTCGAGCCTGGTGACAGAGCGAGACTCTGTCTCGAGGAAAAAAGATAATTTTTTAATTCAAAATTTTAATATATAATGTTTATTGAAATATAATATATACAGATTATTTGTTTAAAATATATATATTTATTTACTTTTAGAGATGAGGTCTCATTCTGTCTCCCAGGCTGCAGTGCAGTGGTACAATTGTAGCTCACAGCAGCTTCGAACTCCTGGGCTCAGGTGATCTTTCCATCTTAGCCTCCCAAGGCTAAGACATAGACGTGCCACCACATGCACCTAATCTTTAAATTTTCTGTAGAGGGTCTTGCTATGTTGCCTAGGCTGCTCTTGAACTCTTGGCCTCAAGTGATCCTCCTGCCTTGGCCTCCGAAGTGCTGGGATTACAGGCATGAGTCACCTCGCTCAGTCTATTAAAATACTTTTAAAATGCTGCTTTAGGCCACAGTGCAGCAGGTTGGAAGCTACACATGGGACCTGCAGAGATCCCACAGCTCTCTGTGGACGTGACTGCTGCTCTCCAGGCTGTGGCATGGTTTGCAAGGGAACAAAGCTGGGTTCAGCTCACAGTGTCTGTTCATGTTCTCTCTCAAGCTTAGAGGTGATTTAGTTGAGGGAAGTGAGTTAGGAAATCTGGAGGTCACCAGAATCATGTTATCCTGGGCATATTCCATGAACCTGGCAGTGTGGGGAACCCAGCAACCAGCAGCAGAATGAGGTTTGCTGAGCTGGGTTTTTATGGAGGTTAGGACCAGGGTCAGCCTGAAGGGAGTGGGCCTCCCTCTGTGTCTGGCTGTCAGTAATGGCCTCTTTCCCCTGTGCAGAAACATGCTGAGGAGATCACCAAGTTGCGGAATGATTTCGAGAGGCAAGTTCGAGGTCAGTTTCCCCCATGCCCATTGTGTAGGGCGGTGCCAGAGCCGCCATCAGAAAGGAACTTACCTCCAGAGCTTGTGAACTCAGGGAACACAAACTAGATTAAAACAGCCCAAGCATGCAAGGGAAAGAATGTGGGAGTTTCCAAGGTCAGCGGACCCACTCAGAATCCCAGAACGACTTACTTCCATGTGAGTCTGGGAGGCTGTGACTATCACACACTTTCCCACTCCGAGCTAAAATCAGGAGATATCAGCAGGTGGTAGTTACTTAGTGCCATAGGCAGCATTCTTAAAATAGTCTTCTCCATGGTTCCTGGTCTGAGAAGGCTCCAATTTCTGAAGTCTGTTTGGTTTACTAGTAAGAGTCTGTAGTCTGTGTCTGAATGGCCACACAGGCCCTGATTACGCTCGCTCCCTGGGGTCAGCTGACATTCAGCTGTTGGCAGTCCCAGTGCAGGGAGCGATTAGCAATGCCTGTCACTGGCAAAGGCAGGTGGACGGTGGCATGCGTGCTGAGTATGAGCATCAGCAGAAAGCACTAAAGCCCTCTGTTCTCCTGCAGAGCTTGCTTGCAGAGCTGTTCTGACCACGGTGGGCGTTTGGGGTCCTGTTTACAGGCTCCCTGTTTTGTAGTCATAGGGGCACCTTCTTACTAAGCTGCTATTTGTTGCTGCCTTTCAGAAATTGAGGCCAAGTATGACAAGAAGATGAAGATGCTGAGGGACGAGCTCGATCTGCGGAGAAAGACCGAGCTGCACGAAGTGGAGGAGAGGAAGAACGGCCAGATCAACACGCTGATGCAGCGCCACGAGGAGGCCTTCACCGACATAAAGAACTACTACAACGACATCACCCTCAACAACCTGGCCCTCATCAGCTCCCTCAAGGTGAGGTGCTGCACATGAGGTGGGCTTGGGGAGACACACTCTGGCTGTGCCAGGATGTGGGCTGCAGAGTCCTGGGGATCCAGACCCCAGCCCTCCTCCCCACACACCCCATTTCATAAGATTATTTGACAGTGCCCCTCTAGTATCCTTAACTGAAATTCCTAAATAATGTAACCTGTCTATACATATTGTTAAAAGCTGTCAGGATATTTCCTCACCGTAGTGAGATGGGGAGGTGACCAAGTGTAATTCATTTGTAAAGCTTGGTGGAGCTGCAGTGGGCACCCATTGTGGCTGGAGTGGACAGGTGTCCTCATCACTCACATGCTGGCAGTGATAGGATTTTCTATAAGAGGCAATGGCCCTTGGTGGAATCTTGAACAAAGTGTAGTCCCTCCATCTGCATGGAAGCTGCATTCCCAGAAAACTCAGAATAAGTTGAAATTGCAGATACACTGTGTTCATACCTACAACGGGGATGTAAGTGCCAGCGCGCATGCGGACACAGGACCTGTTTGTGGGCAGGAGGGCCCCCTGGCTCCCCCGGCAGCCGTGGCCCCTTTGGTTCTGCCTGCTGACCCCTCCCGGGCCCGTGCTTGTGCCTGCAGGAGCAAATGGAGGACATGCGGAAGAAGGAGGACCGCCTGGAGAGGGAGATGGCAGAGGTGTCTGTGCAGAACAAGCGCCTGGCGGACCCTCTCCTGAAGGCTCGTGAGGAGATGGGTGAGATGCAGAAGCAGCTCGCGAACTACGAGAGGGACAAGCAGACCCTGCTCGTGAGTTTCCTGCTGGAGGCATCTCCCTCCTTGGCACCAGCCTCAGCTCAGGAGGAAGGAACATCACGGGGATCCCTGAGGCTCCACGTGGGGCTTGGCCCTCAGAGCAGGAAGGGAGATGAGGAGGCTGGCATTTCGCCTTTCTCAGCCTTGTTTTCTGGGGAAAGTCAAGCCTGGGGGTGTTTTGGAGACAGGCCCTCATCTTCACTGCACGCTACTGACCAGCCCTGGCGGGGCACAGCTGCTGCTGTCCTGGAGCCTGGTCTTAACGGCGATGGTTTTTGGCCTTGCCGTCTCCCAGGAGACTGTTACCTGATACTCTCTGCCCCTGCTCCCTGCTTTTTCTACAGTGCACAAAAGCACGTTTAAAAGTCACAGAGAAAGAGCTGAAAGACCTGCAGTGGGAGCACGAAGTGTTAGAGCAGCGGTTCACCAAGGTGAGTGGGCACCAGACTGGCCCTGCCACGGGCAGTGGTAGTGGTGGGTCATGACAGGCCGTTCTCTGCCAGCCAGGGACGGGGCTCTCCTTGTTGCCCTGGCCCCTGGAACAGCTTCAGGTGCCTTGACCATGTTTTTGGGTTCTGAAGCTGTAACTCATCCCACAGCTTCTAAGAGGCAAAAATCTGTGGCCTATTTTGCATGCATATCCTGCAGGAGGCCTGGGGTCTCATGGGGAGCGGATCACACATGACTCACATGCGTGACCTGCAGGCCTGGGGTCTCATGGGGAGCGGATCACACATGACTCACATGCGTGTCTTGCAGGAGGCCTGGGGTCTCATGGGGAGCGGATCACACATGACTCACATGCGTGTCCTGCAGGCCTGGGGTCTCATGGGGAGCGGATCACACATGACTCACATGCGTGACCTGCAGCCCTAGGGTCTCATGGGGAGCGGATCACACATGACTCACATGTGTGTCCTGCAGGCCTGGGGTCTCATGGGGAGCAGATCACACATGACTTTTGTTTTCTTAAGAGCTCCCCTCTGAGCACATGAAGGAGGCCTGGCGCCTTCAGCACGTCTTTCTTCCATGTGTGTATGTTTCTAAGTACTAACTTATTACTTTCTCATTGTAAAGAAGTCCTGGGGTCTTAAGTGTAAGTCAAAATGAGTCTCCAGGCTGGGTGCGGTGGCTCATGCCTGTCATCCTAGCACTTTGGGAGACCAAGGTGGGTGGATCACCTGAGGTCAGGAGTTCAAGACCAGCCTGGCCATCATGGTGAAACCCCATCTTAAAAAAAAATGAGTCTCCAGCTGCTCAGCACTGGTCTTTACACTGGCGAGCTTCGTGAGCTCCCTTCCCGGTTTCCCGGATGCTCTAGTGTGCGTGAGACTGTGGATTATGATCACAGGATCAGGCATAAGCACAGCTTACTTTTTAATCTCACAGCGTCTCAGGCTGCAGATAGGAAGCGGTTTCACTCAGCCACATGGTGCTCCGATCCTCATGTAGCTGACTCCCCTGTTTCCAATCCTCTGCTGATGTAGGCATGGCTGCCTCAATACATTTGTCTTTGGGCACCTGTGTAAGATTGCGTCTTAGGAAAGCCAGTGCCTAGCAGTGGGATTGTTGGGTCTGAGGGGTCCGTGTTGAGGATTCTGATCGTCTGAGTCACACACCTGCCAGGGTGCTGAAGGGGCCATTTCTATCCTTCCTCACCTGAACCAGATCTAACAGGTTTAAACCTGTGCACATGTGATTGGGTGGAAACATCTCATTTAGTGTGCGCTTCTGAGATTTCCAGTGAGTGGTAAATGCTAGGTCTTGTCTCTGTCCCTGGACACTCCCTGCCTCTGCAGTTTCAAAGTTCTGGCCAAGGACCGGTCCAGCACCACGGGCCCCTCAGGCTTTGCCTGTGGTTTGTGTGGTCGGAGCGTCTTACCTTAAGCAGCCGTGATGGGTGCTGTTTCTGTTCTCCAACTTAATTGACATTTATGGACACAGACGGTCGTAGTGGGGTTGGCCCCTCGGGAACATCCCGTCTGTCTGTCAGATCGTCCTGCAGGACATGCATTGCTGGGCTGTGCCAGCTCCCGGGTGCAGTCCTGTTTGCACAGCTCAGGGGAAGGGCATCTGCAAGGCAGCTGGTGAGACCCTGAGGACTGCTGTGTTAGACAGGGACCCTTCCTCCCTGCTGTGGGTTTTGAGTGAACATTATTAGGAAGAGGAGAGCAGAGATGTGCCTGGGTTGGAGCCTTGTTCTCTGCCATATTTTCTTCTATTTGGATGTAGTTCCTGAAATTATCGCAGTCAGTGTCTCTTCCTAGAGAACCGAGAGCTCAAATTTGTCAGCAAAATGTAGAGACCAAAGACACTTAGAGTCTAATGCATACGGACAAGGAACTGGATTTCTGCAAATCCGGGGAATTCTGACACCAGTTAGAAGGAATGCAGGGCCAGGTGCTGTCGTGGAGGTGCTGCGGGTATCACAGGTTGTGGCTTTGAAAAAAGCCGCGGTGTTTTAGCACGGTCCTTTTTTCTTCCAGACAGTCGTAAATGTTTTTAAATGCATAGAGAACATTCTAGAAGGGGTCACACCACGTGTTCACAATGGTGGCCTCTGGGAACTGGGGTTAAGGGGCTCACTTTTTTGAGATGGAGTTTTGCTCTTGTTGCCCAGGCTGCAGTGCAGTAGTGCAATCTCAGCTTGCTGCAACCTCTGCCTCCAGGGTTCAAGCAATCCGCCTGCCTCAGCCTGCCTAGTAGCTGGAATTACAGACACCTATGACCACACCCCGCTAATTTTTGTATTTTTAATAGAGAGGGTTTCACTGTGTTGTCCAGGATGGTCTCGAACTCCTGACCTCAGGCGATCCATCCACCTCAGCCTCCCAAAGTGCTGGAATGACGGGCTTGATACACTGTGTCGAGCTCAGGCTGTTAACTTTTTTATAATCTTCGACAAAGTCTAGATTTGTTTAGAATGCATAATTCGTAGAGAAATTAGGAGGTAAAAAAGAATGGTTTTACTGGCTGGCAGGCTGGCTGCAAGGCTGTTCTTCAGGTCCTCCATTTGTGGGGCAGGCTGCACATGGGATCCGAGAGAGCGCATCCTTCACGGGCCCACCCGCAGCTCTGCCTGCTGGATGCCTGGGATCCCACGTCCTAGCTGAACCCACAGCCCTTGCTCGGAGCCACCCATGGAGTGGCTTTCAGGGTGGGGCTGCTCTAGCTGTTACCAGGACTCATGGCTTCTAGAGACGCCTTCCTGAGGAGAAGGCTTATGCTGTGTGGACAGCCGTACAGAGGGCCAGCGTGTGGGCAGTGTGGGTGCTATGGGGGTGGGCACTGTCGGAAAGCCACCTCCCATAGAAAGAAGCACCGTGTTTGGGCGGGTGCAGAGGTGGGAGGCAGCTTCTCCCCAGTGAGATGTCCCCAAGGGAGGGGCCTTACAGCCCACCCAGTGCTGTCCCTGCAGGTGCAGCAGGAGCGGGATGAGCTCTACCAGAAGTTCACTGCTGCCATCCAGGAGGTGCAGCAGAAGACCGGCTTTAAGAACCTGGTGCTGGAGCGCAAGCTGCAGGCCCTCAGTGCCGCTGTGGAGAAGAAGGAGGTGCAGTTCAACGAGGTGCTGGCGGCCTCCAACCTGGACCCTGCGTCCCTGACGCTGGTGTCCCGCAAGCTCGAGGTAGGCCCTTGAGGTAGGCTGCCCCAGTGGGCGGCCTCTTCCCTATGGCAGGACCCTTCCATTCCGTGCTGTGCCTCCTTGGATGGGCACAGACCCCTCGGTCAACCACTGCGGGGGGGGCATTCATGGGCTTCCTGTGGCCTGAGAACAGAGTGGCATGGATGTCTCTCGCCGTCTTAGCTGACGGTCTCCTCTTATCAGCTCTGCTCAAGTCTCTTGACCTTCCCCGGACCCTGTGTGACCTCACGGTGCTCTTGACCTTCCCCGGACCCTGTGTGATCTCACGGTGCCTGCCTCTTATCAGCTCTGCTCAAGTCTCTCGACCTTTCCCGGACCCTGTGTGACCTCATGGTGCCTGCCTCTTATCAGCTCTGCTCAAGTCTCTTGACCTTCCCCGGACCCTGTGTGACCTCACGGTGCCTGCCTCTTATCAGCTCTGCTCAAGTCTCTCGACCTTCCCCGGACCCTGTGTGACCTCACCGTGCCTGCCTCTCATCAGCTCTGCTCAAGTCTCTTGACCTTCCCCGGACCCTGTGTGACCTCACCGTGCCTCTAACCTCTGGGTCTCTGCTCACTCTGGTTCTCAGGCCTGGCTCATCCGGGCATCTAAGGCTCTAGTCATCTCAGTGCAGCCTGATAATGGGCGTGGGAGCGGAAAAGCCATGAGGAGTCTCTGTGGCCTGAGCGCCTCCGTTGGTGACAGCAGACCCAGGCGTGGGAGCGGAAAAGCCACGAGGAGTCTCTGTGGCCTGAGCGCCTCCATTGGTGACAGCAGACCCAGGCGTGGGAGCAGAAAAGCCACGAGGAGTCTCTGTGGGCCTGAGCGCCTCCATTGGTGACAGCAGACCCAGGCGTGGGAGTGGAAAAGCCACGAGGAGTCTCTGTGGCCTGAGCCCCTCCGTTGGTGACAGCAGACCCAGACACAGGCCTGGAGGATGGTTGGAGGATGGTTGCACCTCCTGAGCTCTCAGCTCAGACACCACCCCCATCCTGGGACAGAGAGGGTGCCGGGAGGCCCTGAGATGGGCTGGGTTAGGACATGGGTAGTTATGGACGCAGTAAGTGCAGGGTCATGGGAGCCTGGGGACCCTCACCCCACTTTTCAGGTACTGGGGACATGAGGTCTAAGAAGAGCCCAGAACATTCCATCATTCTATGTCACAGTTATGTATGGTGCTGCTCTGCTAGGGTGTCCTGGGATAAAGCAGATGAGGCCTGGGCCCCCCATGGGGAGAGACAGCGTGCCCTGGAGGAGCAGGAAGATGCTGGAGCCTCAGACTGCCTCACAGGTGCCTCTTACCTGTGTCTAGCTTCTGCACCTGGGCCTGGCCTCTGTTCCCTGGACCTGGTTAGGGAAAGTCACAGAAGGAACAGGCACGGGGCAAAGGTCTCTGACTGACACTGGAATCCTGGCCAGTTGAGGCACAGCCTGTGGCTTCCTTGGGGCTCTCCAAGATGCATGACGCATGCCCCTGGCCCAGCTGCTGCCCTGAGCTTGCAACAGCTGGTCCTGAGGTCTTCACCAACAGGCCCTGCAGAGGGAGACTGGCAGGTCACAGAGATGCAGCCTTCGGGGCCACAGCGCACCGTCTGACTGGCAGGTCACAGAGATGCAGCCTTCGGGGCCACCGCGCACCGTCTGACTCTGCTGCTGTGCTGGGCCCGTCCTTCTGGGACGTCGGCTCAAGGCCTCCTCACTGCGGAAGCATCTGTTATCCTTAGAACGTTCACAGATGGTATTTTTTTGTTTTGTTTTCGAGACTGAATCTCGCTCTGTCACCCAGGCTGGAGTGCAGTGGTGCCATCCCGACCCACTGCAGCCTCTGCCTCCCGAGTAGCTGGGATCACAGGTACCACACCTGGCTAATTTTTGTATTTTTAGCAGAGACAGTTTTCACCATGTTGGCTGGTCTTCAACTCCTGACCTCGTATCTGCCCGCCTTGGCCTCCCAAAGTGCTGAGATTACAGGTACGCGCCACCACACCTGACCTTATTTTTGTATTTTTAGTAGAGATGGGGTTTCACCACGTTGGCCAGGATGGTCTCAGTCTCTGACCTCGCGATCCACCCACCTCGGCTTCCTGAAGTGCTGGGATTACAGGTGTGAGCCACCGTGCCTGGCCTCCAGATGGCGTTTTTAAGGCGGTTGATCCACACGCAGTTGAGCTGAACACAAATGCACGTGCTCATCATTGACAGCAGGCCGAGGGCTGACCTCTTTCAAGTCAGCTAATCCCTTTTTTTTTCTGAGATGGAGTCTCGCTCTGTCGTCCAGGCTGGAGCCCCTTGCTGAGCTGCCCTGGGGTACACCAGGTGTTAGGCAGATGCAAGACTGAGGGGCTGGTTCTGAAAGTCCTGTCGGCTGTGTCTTCCCAGGCCGGTTGGTAACCGTGGAAGAACTGGACAAAGCCTACTCTGCCACTGCTGAGGATCACAGGGCTGGAGGGGGCAGGTTGGGGCCAGCACAGAATGGGGACGGGCAGAGGGTTTGAGAGCTGCCCAGAGGCTGAGTCGACAGGCGGGGCTGGGAGGGGCCAAGGTGGCTTGGTGTGGTGTTTGCACACTGGGGAACTGTGGGTCCTGGCCTAGTGGGCAGTGGTGCCTGTGGGGCCCTGGTCATCTGGGATGGCCTGGCTCTCAGGGCCTGAGGTAGTGAGGCTGTATAAGTGGCGTCTCATCGGGACCAGAGGCAGGCTCTGAGATTGCTCGGCACTGGGCCGTGAGCACAGGCAGGTGAGGGAGTGAGGCCCCACTGTTGGGAGGAGGAGGTGTGTTCCCAGCTCCTGGCTGAGGCTGCACCCGGCCGGCTGCTGAACCACTGAGATGAGGGTCCCTGCTGCTGTACCACGTCCCAGGGTGAGCGTGGAGCCAAATGTGGGGCAGCTCTTCACTGAGATGAGGGTCCCTCCTGCTGTACCACGTCCCAGGGTGAGCGTGGAGCCAGATGTGGGGCAGCTCTTCACTGAGATGAGGGTCCCTCCTGCTGTACCACGTCCCAGGGTGAGCGTGGAGCCAAATGTGGGGCAGCTCTTCACTGAGATGAGGGTCCCTCCTGCTGTACCACGTCCCAGGGTGAGCGTGGAGCCAAATGTGGGGCAGCTCTTCACTGAGATGAGGGTCCCTCCTGCTGTACCACGTCCCAGGGTGAGCGTGGAGCCAGATGTGGGGCAGCTCTTCACTGAGATGAGGGTCCCTGCTGCTGTACCACGTCCCAGGGTGAGCGTGGAGCCAAATGTGGGGCAGGTCTTCTTTCCTGGTCAAGGTTACCACGGCTGCTAAGTGAGGAATCTTCTGGCGAAGTGACAGAGGCCCCGGCAGGGACACTGCAGGCTGTGCAGGTGTGAGGGCTGCTCTGTCCGTGGGCAGCAGACACGGCTCTAAAGCTAGCCTGGGCCCAGTCGTGGCCACAGGCAGTAGCCCAAGAAGGCCCCGGCCTGGCCGTGTGGTGAGACCCTTGCCCACATCTGGGTGGGTCAACGCTGCTGAAGTCCACTTTTTTCTGCTAGGAAGAAGTGGGAGGATATACACAGGCTTCGAGACATGTAAGCAGTGTGTGAGTGGTGTTCAGTGGACCGTCTCCGTGTGTGGCTGCACGCCGCCCTGGTGTTCAGTGGACCGTCTCCGTGTGTGGCTGCACGCCGCCCTGGTGTTCAGTGGACCGTCTCCGTGTGTGGCTGCACGCCGCCCTGGTGTTCAGTGGACAGTCTCCGTGTGTGGCTGCACGCCGCCCTGGTGTTCAGTGGACAGTCTCCGTGTGTGGCTGCACGCCGCCGTGGTGTTCAGTGGACCGTCTCCGTGTGTGGCTGCACGCCGCCGTGGTGTTCAGTGGACCGTCTCCGTGTGTGGCTGCACGCCGCCCTGGTGTTCAGTGGACAGTCTCCGTGTGTGGCTGCACGCCGCCCTGGTGTTCAGTGGACAGTCTCCGTGTGTGGCTGCACGCCGCCGTGGTGTTCAGTGGACCGTCTCCGTGTGTGGCTGCACGCCGCCCTGGTGTTCAGTGGACAGTCTCCGTGTGTGGCTGCACGCCGCCGTGGTGTTCAGTGGACCGTCTCCGTGTGTGGCTGCACGCCGCCCTGGTGTTCAGTGGACCGTCTCCGTGTGTGGCTGCACGCCGCCGTGGTGTTCAGTGGACCGTCTCCGTGTGTGGCTGCACGCCGCCGTGGTGTTCAGTGGACTGTCTCCGTGTGTGGCTGCACGCCGCCCTGGTGTTCAGTGGACAGTCTCCGTGTGTGGCTGCACGCCGCCCTGGTGTTCAGTGGACCGTCTCCGTGTGTGGCTGCACGCCGCCGTGGTGTTCAGTGGACCGTCTCCGTGTGTGGCTGCACGCCGCCCTGGTGTTCAGTGGACCGTCTCCGTGTGTTCAGTGGACCGTCTCCGTGTGTGGCTGCACGCCGCCGTGGTGTTCAGTGGACCGTCTCCGTGTGTGGCTGCACGCCGCCCTGGTGTTCAGTGGACCGTCTCCGTGTGTGGCTGCACGCCGCCCTGGTGTTCAGTGGACCGTCTCCGTGTGTGGCTGCACGCCGCCCTGGTGTTCAGTGGACCGTCTCCGTGTGTGGCTGCACGCCGCCCTGGTGTTCAGTGGACCGTCTCCGTGTGTGGCTGCACGCCGCCCTGGTGTTCAGTGGACCGTCTCCGTGTGTGGCTGCACGCCGCCCTGGTGTTCAGTGGACCGTCTCCGTGTGTGGCTGCACGCCGCCCTGGTGTTCAGTGGACCGTCTCCGTGTGTGGCTGCACGCCGCCGTGGTGTTCAGTGGACCGTCTCCGTGTGTGGCTGCACGCCGCCCTGGTGTTCAGTGGACCGTCTCCGTGTGTGGCTGCACGCCGCCCTGGTGTTCAGTGGACCGTCTCCGTGTGTGGCTGCACGCCGCCCTGGTGTTCAGTGGACCGTCTCCGTGTGTGGCTGCACGCCGCCCTGGTGTTCAGTGGACCGTCTCCGTGTGTGGCTGCACGCCGCCGTGGTGTTCAGTGGACCGTCTCCGTGTGTGGCTGCACGCCGCCCTGGTGTTCAGTGGACAGTCTCCGTGTGTGGCTGCACGCCGCCCTGGTGTTCAGTGGACCGTCTCCGTGTGTGGCTGCACGCCGCCGTGGTGTTCAGTGGACCGTCTCCGTGTGTGGCTGCACGCCGCCCTGGTGTTCAGTGGACCGTCTCCGTGTGTGGCTGCACGCCGCCGTGGTGTTCAGTGGACCGTCTCCGTGTGTGGCTGCACGCCGCCCTGGTGTTCAGTGGACCGTCTCCGTGTGTGGCTGCACGCCGCCCTGGTGTTCAGTGGACAGTCTCCGTGTGTGGCTGCACGCCGCCCTGGTGTTCAGTGGACAGTCTCCGTGTGTGGCTGCACGCCGCCGTGGTGTTCAGTGGACAGTCTCCGTGTGTGGCTGCACGCCGCCGTGGTGTTCAGTGGACCGTCTCCGTGTGTGGCTGCACGCCGCCCTGGTGTTCAGTGGACAGTCTCCGTGTGTGGCTGCACGCCGCCCTGGTGTTCAGTGGACAGTCTCCGTGTGTGGCTGCACGCCGCCCTGGTGTTCAGTGGACCGTCTCCGTGTGTGGCTGCACGCCGCCCTGGTGTTCAGTGGACAGTCTCCGTGTGTGGCTGCACGCCGCCCTGGTGTTCAGTGGACCGTCTCCGTGTGTGGCTGCACGCCGCCGTGGTGTTCAGTGGACAGTCTCCGTGTGTGGCTGCACGCCGCCGTGGTGTTCAGTGGACAGTCTCCGTGTGTGGCTGCACACCGCCTGCCGTCACCTCATCTGCATTTCTTGTGGGTTTGGACTGGCTTTTTTTTTTGAGATTGTGTCTTGCTCTGTCGCCCAGGGTGGAGTGCAGTGGTGCAATCTCAGCTCACTGCAACTTCTGTTTCCCAGCTTCCGGTGATTCTTGTGCCTCAGACTCCCAAGTCGCTGGGATTACACAGGTGTGAGCCACCACACCTGGCTAATTTTTGTATTTTTAGTAGAGACAGGGTTTCACCACTTTGGCTAGGCTGGTCTCAAACTCCTGACTGCAAGTGATCTGCCTGCCTTGGCCTCCCAGAGTGGTGGGATTATAGGTGTGAGCCAGCACGCCTGGCTAACTTTTGAATTTTAATAAAGAAGGAATTTCGGCTGGGAGTGGTGGCTCACGCCTGTAATCTCAGCATTTTGGGAAGCTGAGGCGGGTGGATCACCTGAGGTTAGGAGTTCAAGACCATCCTGGCCAACATGGTGAAACCCTGTCTTTATTTAAAAAAAAAAAAAGGGTTCTGCCATGTTGGCCAGGCTGGTGTTGAACTCCTGACCTCAAATGATCCACTGTCTTGGCCTCCCAAAATGCTGAGATTACAGGCATGGGCTGCCTCGTCCGGCCTGGACCCTTTCTTCATGGAGACGTGTGGCTCCCTGTTCTCTGTTCCTCCCGTGTTTTCTCTCAACCTTGGAGACCTTTTTCTGCTGAAAACCCTGTGTGGATGGAGGCATCGTCAAACAGGCTGTTATTCCCGGGTCTCTGAGGAGAGCCTGGAGCCCCCAGGCCCCCCATTGCCTCGGTCAGAAGATGAGTCTCAAACTCTCACCTCTCTCTCCTCAGGATGTTCTGGAATCGAAGAACAGCACCATCAAGGACCTGCAGTATGAGCTGGCCCGGGTCTGTAAGGTACGAGGTGCACTGCCCTCCCTCAGAGACACCCTCGGTGCCAGCCTGTTCTAAATGCAGATGCTCTCTGAGGACCCCAGTGGTGCCCACTTTGTACCTCGTTTGTCAAGGCAGCCATCACTGTCCCCACGTGAGGGTGCAGTCAGGGCTGAGGGCAGCTGGATTCTGTTGGTTTGGGGCACAGCACTGTCATGGAGACCATGTCTGCTGGGATGGGTGTGGGGGCACCTGGACCCTTCCCTGGTCAGCCCCTTCCCCTGGGTAGGGAGGGCATGAAGAACCTGAGGGAGGAACATCCACCCAGGGGCCAGAGCAGAGCCAGGGGCAGAGCCTCTCAGACCACAGCTCTGCCCCCGAGTGTGTCTGCCCTCTGATGGCCTCTCCCTGTTGTGATACCTGGGCTGGATGATGTCTCCCACGCAGGAAATGACTGACAGGCCTTTGGCTTTATCCTTTTACACCGTGGTGCTCACGATGCCTGCCCCTCCACGGAGCTGTACTCAGCTTTGGTGGGCCTGGGAGTGGACCCTGAGCTCTGGCGGGCCTGGGAGTGGACCCTGAGCTCTGGCGGGCCTGGGAGTGGACCCTGAGCTCTGGCGGGCCTGTGTGCGGGGACCCTGAGCTCTGGCGGGCCTGGGCGCGGGGACCCTGAGCTCTGGCGGGCCTGGGAGTGGACCCTGAGCTCTGGCGGGCCTGGGAGTGGACCCTGAGCTCTGGCGGGCCTGTGCGCGGGGACCCTGAGCTCTGGCGGGCCTGGGAGCGGACCCTGAGCTCTGGCGGGCCTGGGAGCGGACCCTGAGCTCTGGCGGGCCTGGGAGCGGACCCTGAGCTCTGGCGGGCCTGGGAGCGGACCCTGAGCTCTGGCGGGCCTGTGTGCGGGGACCCTGAGCTCTGGCGGGCCTGGGAGTGGACCCTGAGCTCTGGCGGGCCTGGGCGCGGGGACCCTGAGCTCTGGCGGGCCTGGGAGTGGACCCTGAGCTCTGGCGGGCCTGGGCGCGGGGACCCTGAGCTCTGGCGGGCCTGGGCGCGGGGACCCTGAGCTCTGGCGGGCCTGGGAGCGGACCCTGAGCTCTGGCGGGCCTGGGAGTGGACCCTGAGCTCTGGCGGGCCTGGGCGCGGGGACCCTGAGCTCTGGCGGGCCTGGGCGCGGGGACCCTGAGCTCTGGCGGGCCTGGGCGCGGGGACCCTGAGCTCTGGCGGGCCTGGGAGTGGACCCTGAGCTCTGGCGGGCCTGGGCGCGGGGACCCTGAGCTCTGGCGGGCCTGGGCGCGGGGACCCTGAGCTCTGGCGGGCCTGGGTGCGGGGACCCTGAGCTCTGGCGGGCCTGGGAGTGGACCCTCAGTTCCCTAACGCTGCCCTGTCCCCACAGGCCCACAATGACCTGCTGCGCACGTACGAGGCGAAGCTGTTGGCCTTCGGGATCCCTCTGGACAACGTGGGCTTCAAGCCCTTGGAGACAGCTGTGGTCGGGCAGACGCTAGGCCAGGGCCCTGCGGGACTGGTGGGCACTCCCACGTAGCTGCCCCTCGGGGGGGGCACAGCCCCCAGAGCCAACCTAGGAACTCTCTCTGGATGACACCCCCTTTCACACCAAGGACAGCACGTGTTTTAGATTTTATCTTCAGCAAATGAAAGCTTTTCACATGTCCTTCCATCGTCTTGCCTGGCTCCGTGGACAGAACCGCCTGCAGGACCCTCACCCATGGTGTCCCTGCCACTTCCTTCGCTGGGTGCATGTCCAGCCCGTGCCTGGGCCTGCTCCCTGGTCACCTCCAACCGCAGACAGCAGGACCTTCTCAGACGGCCCTGCGCTCACCTGCGGCTGGGCACACTGCGCTCACCTGCGGCTGGGCACACTGCGCTCACCTGCGGCTGGGCACACTGCGCTCACCTGAGGCTGGGCACACTGCGCTCATCTGAGGCTGGGCACAGTGTGCTGCCTGTCTTCACACCATTGTCCCAACGACTGGACGGCTTTGCGGGTCTGGCAGTGACTTTATTGACGGCTGAGTCACAGCTGCCCACTCGGAATCTCCGGGACTTCCCCAGGAAGTGGGTGGCCCTGGTGCTCCCTGTTGAGGGTGGGGGGGCACAGCCCGCGTGCGGGAAGGGGCAGGTGTCCTCCTGCTGCCGGGCCTGGCTCTAGCTCCCTCGGTAGGTGGTGTAGGACCAGGGGCTCAGCAGCAGGGGCACGTGGAACTTCTGGGCCTCGCTGGGGATGGTGAAAACAACCTGAGGTGGAGAGAAGGCCGGGGAGAGGCTGAGGGGGTGGCAGCAAGCTGGTCATCTAGCCCCAGCGTGCCTGGGAGAGCTCAGCAGCCCAGACTGAGGGTCTGGGATGGGGTGAACCCTCCCCACCAGAGGGACATTCCTCAGAAGCCACAGCCCTGAGCACAGCCACAGCCTGACAGGGCAGATACTTCTGTCTGGCTACAGTGCAGGGTGAGGCAGTGAGGTCAGGCACGGAGCTGGAGTCGGCTCAGATGTAAACCTCTATTGACAAAGGGGATGAGTCACCCCTGGCCCAGTCTCCCCAGAAAGCCTGACCCTGGGCAGGTCAGCGATGGGCTTTCCTATAGTCTTGCTGCCTGGAAACCTTTCTTTTGGGAGCTCAAAGCAAGTGAGCTCACCCACCTGCCACCACCCAGGACCAGTCTGCCCACTGCCTAACTGATGCCGGCCAGTAGGACCTGACATGCCGGTCCCAGTGAGTCACAGACCTCAGCCCCTCCAGTGCACCGGGGCGCTCACCTCCACGTATGGGTAGAAGCTTTCCTGCCCGCTCTTCCTCCAGTAGGCAGCAGTGTCGAAGGTGAGCTTGTAGGTGCCCGCCTTCATCTGGTCCTGCGTCAGGAGTCCAGGGCAGCGGCCATCTGGGTCCGTGTAGCTGGGGAGAGGATGAGGGTGCAGAGAGGGAGATGAGGAGCTCCCCACCCCACCTGTCAGACTTGGGCGAGCGGCCACAGTGGGACTCGGCCTGCAGCTGTGGAGCAGTCAGGACCCCACAGGACAGAGAAGAGGAAGGAAAAAGCCTCCCATAATTTACCCCTTAGAGCTGGCATGTATTTTTCCAGGTTTTCTCTATGCGTATTTGTTGAGAAACTTAAAATAACTCATCAAACGATTATACTATTTGTATTATTTTATAAGCTGTGGCTTTCTGGGTCAGTAACTACCAAACCCTCACCACAGGGCGCGCCTGTCCACTGCACGGAGCACGCAGGGTCCTGAACGCCTGCGGCTCTGCCCACAGTCGCTTCCAGAAAACCTCACATCGTTCTTGCCAGCTGGTCTTTAAAGTGCGCTTCTACTGTGATTAGAAAGAGCAGGCTGGGTGCGGTAGCTCCTGCCTTTAATCCCAGCACTTTGGGAGGCCATGATGTCAGGAGTTCAAGACCATCCTGGCCAACACGACGAAACCCCATCTCTACTAAAAATACAAACAAATCAGCCAGGTGTGGTGGTCCTTGCCTGCAATCCCAGCTACTACAGAGGCTGAGGCAGAGAACTGCTTGAACCTGTTGGGTGGAGGCTGCAGTGAGTTGAGATTGCGCCACTGCACTCCAGCCTGGGTGACAGAGCGAGACTACGTCTCCAAAAAAAAAAAGTATAGCACGTGTGTATGTGGGGAACCTCCATGAGATGTAGCCCACATGGTGCTCTCCTAATTCCTCAGGTGGGACCTGGAATTAGTGCCTCAGCTTTTGTGGAGGGTCAAATGAGGATGTAGGAGCGGCACGGTCACACCCTGATCCTGTGGGCCCAGCCCTGCCCTTCTGGCTGGAAGAGAGGGGCCATAAGGCCTGGAGGGGGAGGTGACACCCGCCTGGGAAGTGCCCGCGGAGCCTGTGTCTGAGGCAGTAGGCAAGGCCCATGGAGACTGAGAGACTCAGTGCCCTCAGGCCTGGCTGGGAATCCCAGCACGGACCTGGGCTTGCTGTGGTGCTGGCCTCAAGGTGTATGGAGAATGGAAGGAGCAGAGTGTCCAGCTACTGCCTGGCACAGGGCTACCTGTGATCTCAGAGACAGTGAAGGCTTCCATTTCCCCTCAGGGCTCACCTAACCCCCACACAGCTGCCAGGAACAGGCAGAAACACTCCCACCCCATCAGGCGCTCAGTGGCCTGAGGTTGGAGGTGGGAGGAAACCGCACCTCCGCATTTCTGTATTTTCAGAGGAGGAAGTGGGCTGAGAGGCAGAAGGGAGGCCCCCAGCCATCCCCGTACCCTGGGCTGAGTGGAGGGTCAGCAGTGGTCAGCTCTGCTCTCCAGCCTCACTGCCTGGCTCCCTAGCCCCTGCCATCTGTCTCAGGGCAGGACCCCCCTCCCAGCATCTCCCACCTACCTAGTCCTCAGCTCAATCCACTGCTGGCTGTGGTCCTCCAGCCGGGACAAGCAGAGGCAGAGGCCCCTGGCTGGGACCCCTGAGGCGGTATCCAGCACATGGGTGGTCAGTGGGCTGCCCAGAGGCTCCATGCTGCTGCCCTAGGCCAGGAGGCGGCGGCCAGGGTGAGCCTCTGGGGCCCTGTGCTCACCCGCCCCAATCCTGCGTCCACACGGGCTGTAAGGTGTAAACAGCCCTCTGGACAGCCCTCCCAGTGCCCAGGGCACAGGGGGCAAGGGTTACTGGAACTGCCTCGTCAGCTGAAGAGGCCCCAAACGTAAACAGCGGACCCTTCCCGGCCAGTCCCCCCGCTCCCCCGCCCCACTGGGGACCCAGTCTCCCGCCCACGCCCCCACGAAAGGGCCATCGCCCCCCAGGCCCTGCGGTCTCTGGGCTCTCTCCTCCGCCCCCTTTCCTGGGTCATCGACGCTCAGCCCCGCCCTAGGCAGCTGAGGGGACAGGAGCCCGGCACGTCCCGGCCTGGCCCCCTAACCTCCTGGGGGCCCAGGTGTCGCTGGAGCCGCAGCAGCCGCGGGGCGGCCCCGGAGCTCATCCTGCCCCACCGACTGTGACGCCCGCGGGCAGAGGGAAGGGCGGGGCCGTCACCCCGCCCCGGACCACCTCGTGTCCACCAGTGGGGCTTTGCGCAGGAAGGGGCTGTGGAGGAGAATCCGGGCGCACAGACCTGGAACCCGGAGCGGAGTCGAGGACGGGGTGGGGCGGGGCCGGGCGGGGCCGGGGCGGGGAGGCGGGGAAGGGGGCGGGGCCGAGGCGGGGAGGCGGGGGTGGGGCGGGGCCGAGGCGGGGGTGGGGCGGGGCGGCGGGGAAGGGGGCGGGGCGGGGAGGCGGGGAAGGGGGCGGGGCCGAGGCGGGGTGGGGCGGGGAGGCGGGGAGGCGGGGCCTGGGCGGGGCCGAGGCGGGTGGTGGGGCGGGGCGGCGGGGCCGGTGGGTGGGGCGGGGCCGGTGGCGGGGCCGGGGGGTGGGGCGGGGGCCGGGGCCGGGGGCGGGGCAAAATTTGGGGCCGCGCCCGGTTTGGTGGCCCGTGGGTTTGTCCTCGAAGCCCGTTACAGGGCAAGTAAGGTTAAGATTAGCCGAGACAAAGGGGACTTGGCCCAAGTCAGGTAAGCAGGTTTTAGTCACCTGCCGGGCTGCCCCGTTACCGTCAGAGGAGGCAGCCCCGAGCTTACAAAACGAGGGGTGTGTACGGGGTTAGAGGGGCGTAAGGGAGTTTCAGGACCGACAGGTACAGAGCTCGTGTTTCAGCTTTTGACAGACACATTATTCTGTGACTTTGGTGGCGGCAGTTTACAAAAAACCAGGATGTGTAAACGGGAGTTTGAAGGAAGGTGTGTTTTTCCGTGGCCGCCCCAGGCACCCAGGTGGCTGCGTTCAGGATGCGCTCAATCGTGGCGGGTCTGGCAGCTTCGCTGTGGCACCTGGATAGGAACGCAGCTGCCCCTAACGTTCCGGCCTTTTAATAGGTAATGGAAGGGGCTGCTTCTTGCTGGATGGGGGCGGCGTTTGTTTGGGAGGCTGGATTGCAGGGGTCGTTCCAGGAGCTGCTGGTGTTCTCGTATCTTGTATTGCCCCATGGGTGAGAGCTTTAACACGGTCCTGTGAAAACTGGGTGAGGGGTGGTAAGAGGCAGGGACCAAATGCTGGAAGGAGGACAGGGTTCTCGGGGCCTACGAGGGACGGTAGCCAGGGCGCCCAGGAATTTCGGAACCACTGGAGGCAGGTGGAATGACTGTCTTAAGTTTTCGTGCTCGGTCACTGACTCATTAGCAGCATCCTGTACTCGCCCTGATTCATTGAGGTAGAATCAGCATTGTTCATTTAAAAATAGGCATAAACCTTTTTCAGCAGTGAGGAGGTCTAGACCTCTGCGGTTTTGCAGGGTGAATTGTGTTATAAAGAGTCTAGTTGGTTTTGGAGGTGAGTGATAGAATCTATTTCTTCTGGTGACCATTGGAAGTCTCCGCAGAGTGACTGGACATGTGATAACGAGGTTCTCAGGCTTTCGGCTCCTAACCCGACATTGGTGGTGACTCCGAGGGCTCGTAATAAGGGAATGGACAGAATTGGTCTTTTTGGGCAGGCATGTAATGTAGCAGGGACAGGGGGTTCTTGGTTTGGAGGGCAAGCCTAATGTGGGGGGCAGGGTAGACTAGGGTGCAAGCACCTGTCCAATGCGTGGGAGACAGAGTGGGCTGTGGACCCACAGAGGAAGAAGATGCCTGCCGTGTTAACGGAGACAGACGAGTGGATTGAGACTAGGTGTTGGAGTGCCTAGTTTCCTCATTTGGAGAGACTAGGATCAGCTTCAGCAACTCAGAGTGAGGAGGAGAGAGAAACCCCTTTGAGAACTGTCTGGGGAAGGGGTTTCCATGTCTGAGAGGCAGTAAGGGAGGTAATGCGGAGGGGCTGGGTAAAGAGGCCATTAGCTTCAGGGAAAACTGAATAATTACCCTGGATGAGGGATGGGAGATGGTTTTAGTTGAGCCACAGGTGGAGGGAGGGATGTGCCTGCATGTGTGTCTGTTGGAAGAGGTGACACTTGAGAATAGGACCTTGAATAGCAGAGTGAGGGAGTTTTGTGCGGTTGGAATTGGCAGTGTATGTGAGAGAAGTTTGGTAGCTCTGTGAGCGAGGTCAGTGGGATAGTTCCCAGGGAGGGTGAGGGCTTTGTCTACAAAGGCAGAGCCTTTTTGGACAGTGTGAAAATCGAATGGGAATGTGGTCCCAGGGCTGAGAATTTGGGGTGGCTGAGCAGGCATTAGAGGAAAGGGAAAAGCAGGTCCAGCACTGGGAAGGAAGCGTGGAGCTGCAGCTCAGTGACAAGGACTGAGTGAGGTTGAGAGATTGCTCCAGCCGTGTAGAACAAGAAGGGACTCCGAGGGAACGGAGGCCGTCGGGCTGACTATTAGAAGAGTTAGGAACTTGAGGAAGAATCGGAGTCCGTTTCTGGGGGAAGGAGTTGGTAGGGGCTGTATGGGGAGATGAACTCTTCCAGAGGGTCTGTGAGGTGGCTGATAGCGTCCCAGGGATAGTCAAATTCTCCTTGTGGATGAGCGAGGAATAGGTAAGTTAAGACCTTTTTTTTGTGTGGGAATGGGGAGAGAGGAGAGGGCTTCTAATACTTGCTATGCTATGGGGAGAGGCTGTTCCGCATCTCGAGGGCCCTGCGCCTGGAGCAGGGGCAGAGGTGATACGTGAATGAGTTACCCATTATGGGTCTCCTTCGGGGACGGGCTAACTTTCTCTAAGGTGGAGTTTGGCTGGACTAAGGAGGGTGCTGGAGAATCGGCAGAGGATGGCAGTGGGCACGTCAGGAGCTCTTTTTAATCTGGAAAGATGGCACCAAGAGGCATGTCCTGAGAGTTTAGCTGCGGTGGGGGTTGTGAGAAGCACTTAAAAGGGAACTTCCCGCTTGCTGTTGAAGTTTGAAGAGGTTTTAGAAAGACACGTTCTCCTGGTAGGAGGATCTGGTTGCTGGGGCCTGCACGGGGCTTTGAGAGGGCCTGGTCTGCTTGTTCATGGAGAAGAAGGTGGATGAGGGGAAGTTTTGGGAGGTATTCTCCTAGCTGAGAGTTAGAAGGGGGGCTGTTTTGTGAAAGGAAAGGGTGTCCATACATTAACTCAAACGGGCTGAGGAAGGAGGGTGATTTCGGGCTGGTTCTGATGCGGGTTAGGGCCGTGGGCAGAAGGGAGGTCCAGGGTTTCTGGACTTCAGGAGTGAGTTTGGTTAAGTGAGTTTTAAGGATCCCATTTGCCCTTTCAGCTTTTCCTGATGACTGGGGACAGTGTGGATATGGAGGCGCCATTGCACGCTGAGGGACTGGGAGAGCTTTCGGGTGATGCCATCTGATTGTGTGGAGCGTGGGAGACCAAATCTAGGGATGATTTCTGTTAAAGGAATTTGAGAGACTACCGCACCTGTCTCTGAGGAGGTGAGAAACACTTCTGCCCACCTGGAGAAGGTGTTTATAAGAGTAAGGAGAAACTTAGCCTGCTTGGCAGGAGGCTCATGGTGGACTCTCTTTGCCAGTCTTCCCCCAGGAGTGTGTAGGGTCCCTTGAGAGGAAGTGGCAGAGCATACATGACGGTTGGAGGTTATGTCTTTCAGTGGGTAAGTAGGTGGGGGAAAGAGAGGAGGAATAGTGGGTGGGCACCGACATGGAAGGGCTGGCGAAGACATGTTAGATTTCTTTGGTTTGCTCTTGGAGAAGGATGAGTTTTTGATCTTTGAGTATCCAGTTCCCCTGGAGGGAGGCCCCTTGTTGCAGCATTGAAGCTCTTCCCGTGGGAGAATACTGGGGTTGGATGGTGGGGGTGATGAGGAGGAGGGGCAGGGGCAGAAGAGACGGAGGCTTCTTTTGCTGCCTGGCCAGCCTGTTTCCTTTTGAGATCTCCCCGATCCTGTTTGGGGTCCTCAACGGTGGGTAACTCCTGCCTTAGCTGCAGCTGTACTGCCAGGAGTTGGTGAATAAGGGACCATTAGCGATGGGGTTCCTTTGCGGCATGTGAATGGGGGATGTGATGGGCATATTTGGAGTTGGTAAAAATGTTGACTTGTTTGCCTTTGGAGAAGGTGAATGAAATGGCATACTGTGAGACATGAGGAAATTTGAGAGCCGTGAGTTCTGCCTTTTGGGACGAGGTCCCCGGGGTAGTGGTTTAGCATCAATTACTGGGTGTAGGGAGACCGCTGCATTCACAGCGATTTTTTTTTTTTTTTTTTGAGATGGAGTTTCGCTCTTGTTACCCAGGCTGGAGTGCAATGGCGCGATCTCGGCTCACCGCAACCTCCGCCTCCTGGGTTCAGGCAATTCTCCTGCCTCAGCCTCCTGAGTAGCTGGGATTACAGGCACGCGCCACCATGCCCAGCTAATTTTTTGTATTTTTAGTAGAGACGGGGTTTCACCATGTTGACCAGGATGGTCTCGATCTCTTGACCTCGTGATCCACCTGCCTCGGCCTCCCAAAGTGCTGGGATTACAGACGTGAGCCACCGCGCCCGGCCATACCCAGCGATTTTATGGGAGTCGGCTGACTTGGAAGAGGAGCCGTCGATGGATAACTGGTTGTCAGGATCAGGGGAGGTGTTGGGGAAAAGAGGCTGTAGGCGACATTTCAGTGCAGGAGCGGGTGGGAGAGGAGGCACATACTGCAGCAGGAGGGCAGCGGGAAGCGGATATCACCGGGAGCCTGAGCGATGATTTGTGCAGAGCTCAGCTCCCCACACAAAGGAAGGTTCTGCCTTTATATATGTTTATACGTTAGATACTGCACTTGGAAGAATCTTAGGTTTATAGCTTTAGAAATCACGTATGAAAAGGGTCTCGGTTTACAGCTTCAGGAATCACATAGGAAAGCATTCCAGTTTACGGTTTTAGGACTCACATGTGAAAAGGTTTTGGTTTGATCTCGTTTTAAGTAAAAACAGTGTTTTCCGGAGAGTTTCCCCAAGACCAAGCGTGTTGTTTTCAGGAAGGAGACTCGGGAGGCGGCACAGTGGATGACAGAGGGGAGGGAATCCCTGATGCCTGGGTCTCCCTCCTCAACACTGGAAGTACAGATGCAGCCCTGAGCGGGGCACTTTTGGAGGCGGGGCTCAGGGTTTTAAGAAAGAGGGCGTGCAGTCGTTGGATTTGAGGAGAAGGTGTGCACGGTGCTCGGGAGGATCATTGGATTTGAGGAGAAGGTGTGCACCGTGCTCGGGAGGAGAGCGGATCTTGTCGGTTATGTGGCCTGTGGACTGCGGCGTCTTGGCCGAATGTTGGTTTTTTGCTTCCTAAGACTAGGCTGTCGCAGCTGCTAGGGATCTGAGGCAGGTTTGCCACGCTGGCTGCTGTCTGGTTGTTCAGATAGGTAAGCCGTCGTAGCAAAGGGTAGCCATTCATTCTCTGCACAGGCGAAGGTAGAGCAGGGGTGGTGGCAGCTCTAAGTTTGTGGAAGGTGGATTATGTTGTGTGAAGCATTTAGGGCTCATTGAGAGGACCTTTAGCTGCTTCATAGAGGGGTGGGCTAGGAGGGCAAAACTGGGAATCTGTATTCTGAAGAGGCCTGCTAGTCCTAGGAAAGAGGATTTCCCCCTTAGAGGTGGGTGGGGCAGGTCGTCTATCAGCGCTGCTTGTGCTGGGGTCATGGCTCGGGCCCCAGGGGAGAGCTGGGCTCCTCAGTACGTCCCTGTTGGAGTGGAGAGCTGTGCTTTGGAGGGGAAACCCTATATCCTCTACTAGGAGAAAGTTTAGAAGGGCAATAGTGTGAGTCTGAGAGTCCTCTAGGGCGGCGCTACAGAGGAGCTCATCTACCTAGTCAAGGACCGGCCAGGGGAGGGGTCTCGGGAGGTGAGGTCTGGGGCTACAGGTTGTCCAGAGAAATGGGGGTTATCTCCTAAGCCGTGGGGGAGGACTGTCCAAGGAAGTTGTAACTGGAGGGTTTCAGGGTCAGTCCAAGTGAAAGCGAAGAGATTTTGGGGGTCAGGGTGAAGAGGAACGGTGAAAGTTTTGGGGCTGTCACCGTGTAATGGGTTGTGCCTGATGGGACGAGGGAAAGCAGCCTAGAGGGGTTAGGAACTGGCAGATGCCTGGGAAGGACCGCCTGATTGACAGCCTGGAGATTTTGGACTAGATGATGTGAGCCGTAGGCCTCTGTGACAGGGAGGATAGGGAGTTGTATGGAGAATGAGTTGCCCTAAGGCGGTCTTGTTAGAGGAGTCTGTTTACATGGGTGGTAAGACTTTTAGGTGCGTTAATGAGACATTAGGAAGTTGGATGGCTGTTGAGCTGGATTTTGATGGGGTCACGGTGAACTGCTGGAGAAGGGCAGTGGTATCCCCACACTAATGAATTGACAAGAGAAGTACGGAGTGGATGTTGGGAGGAGGGGTTGAGGGCTGGCGGGGTGGCAGAGAGAAGGAGGGGAGACTCCAGTTGTGGGGAAGAGAAGAAGGTCATGGAAGCTTTGAATTTGGTTAGAAGGTCTCTGCCTAGGATGGGGGTAGGGCAACGCGGCATGATAAAGAAGAGGTGTGAGAAAACAGTATCAAATAGGGAGCGATGAAGAGGTCTGGTGTCATGTGGGTGCAAGGTGGGTCCGCCAACCCCCACAACTGAGACCTGAGAGGGACCAGTGGGTCCTGAGGCAAAGCCGAGTGGGTGGCCGTGGCATCGATTAGAAAAGAGATCGGCTTGCCTGCTGCTGTAGTTACCCTGGGTTTCGATGCAGTGATGGCAGATGGGGCCCCAGGCCTTGTCAGTCTTCTGCGGCGGAGGAACTGGGGGGGCACGAGCGATTCTTCCCTTTCGTCTTGCTGAGTGGGTGGTGGCTCTGAGGTGCCGGGTTTTCTGTCCATCTTTTGAGAGGACTCAGACTTCCAGTGGCCTGTCTGCTGGCGGAGTGGGCAGGGGCTTTTCAGCACTCGCTGGTTAGGCATTCCCATGCCCAGCGGCATTCTTAAAACAAGGCCCAGGAGGGTCACTGCCATCAGGTCCTTTGTGCCCTGCATACCATGGCCAGGCTGACCGTAGCTGCAGCCAGAAGCTGGGGTTTCACGCCATCTCTTTGGGTTTGTCTCATTTACTCCTCTCACCCCGGTTACTGAAGACTTTGACAGCCAGGTTAAGGAGGTCTTGTGGGGTTGGAGGGCCATCTTCAACCTTTTAAGTTTGCACTGGATGTCGGGGGTGGATTGGGTATGAGGAACCGTGGTTCTTTCTCAGGAGGCAGAGTCAATGACAGTATATCTTTGGAAAGCCTTTGTAAGGCGGGAAAGGAATTAGGCAGGATTTTCTTCTGCTTTTTGGGGAATTTCAGCTTTTCAAAATCCACGGCTTATGGACAGCTTTGTTAAGACCTGCAATAAGGCCAGTAACCGTATGGGTCCAGGCTGCCTGGCTGGGACCTGCAGCTTGGTCCCTCCAGGACGGCTCCTCCCAGGGGGTGGCATCGGCTTGGACAGGCTGAGTAGGGTCTTGCCGATGAAGATTGACCGCATGTGCCTGAGCCGTGAGCCATACTCTCTCCTTCTCTTCCGGAATGAGGGTAGAAGAGGGGATAATATAAAGATTGTGCCTGTGGGTAACACCCCCCATGGGCACTGAGGAAGAACTGCCCAGACCCCAGGCACAGCTAGTGCCTGAAGAATATCTTAGTTTTTGGTATTATTGCTCAGCTGTTTCCTTTATATAATCCTAAATATATAATCATATATTAGTTTATGGAATTAGTGCCTGAAGTATAACTTGCTACTTACATATATCCAGCTTATACAATCATACTTAATACTTATATCTAGCATACTTAGTTCTGTATAATCTTTCTATATAATCATACAGGTATTGTAGTCGGAGCTGTGCTGACACATTGAGTGCTGATTTATAGAATCCTTCCATAGAACCGTATAGTAGTTTGTAGGAGGAGGAATGCCTAGAGCAGTCACAGAACAGAAGCGGCACATGGGAAAGCAGCCAGACCAGGACGAGAACCAAAGACCCCGGCGGTGGCGTCCCTGCCTGAAAGGGCGTACGCTGTATGGCGGGCTTGGAGCAGGAGCCTCTCCTCCTGATAGAGGAGCTGTGGTACCTGCATCCAGTTCCTGTGGAAAGCCGGCCTCAGGCCTGAGATCCTGGAAGTAACCGAGGGAGAAGAACCCTCTGGTGTGGCCAGTCACGGCGGCTGTTCACCCTGTCAGCCTTTTCTCACTTCTGTGCTGGCTCCAATCATCCTCCCATAAATATCTTAAGAGAAGAGCACAGGTCTGTCAGCTCCCACTGCACTGGCTTACGGAATCCTTCCATTAGAAACCCTTTGAAGTCTCCAGCCCCCAGATAAGAAGTGTTGCACATGACACCTGTTGCACACAGCCCACCTCCTTGCCTCGGTGACCTAATGGGGGTGGACCCCTTTTCTGTACACGACCCTCTACTACTGCACATGGCACGGCTCCCTACTGCGCACAGCCCACCTCTCTGACTAGGTGATGATGGAGTGGCCCCCCCGCTTGTGACTCGCGTGATGACGTGTGCCCTATCACTAGGCCTAGAGATGATGACCTCACTCATGACCCTGCCCCCTGCCTTGTACCTAATAAATACAGATGCTTCTGGGCATTTGGGGCCTCGCCTGTCTCCGCTCACAGGCGGCATGGCCCCCCGAGTCCAGATGCTCTTCACCAGTTCTTCAGTGTCCTGTCTCTTTAATTCTCGGATCCTGCACCTCAGTACAGCATAAGGGACACCCCACGACCCTGTGGGGCCTCCACAGCCCTGCATCTGGTGCCCGACATGCGGTGCCCGACATCACCAAGTGTGGAGCATAAGACTGGGTTCAGAGATATTTAACTTCTTTAAGTATCGGGATCGGAGGAGTATGGCCCCAGATGGCTTTCAATCTGAGAGATGAAGGTGGGAGAAGGGGCTGTGGACATGGACAATTCCTTCAGCCCCTGCTCCCTCCCAGAGGGGAAGCAAGGTAGTTGGTTGCTGGGTATTTTGGGCTCGAGAATGAGTAAAGGGTGGAGATGGGGAGAACTCAGAGTCAGAAGCGGGGGTTTGGTGGGGGAGAAAGGGATAGGGCTGGCGGGGGGCAGAGGAAGAGGTGTCTGAGCTGTCCTCCCCCCGCCCTTCCTCCCCGCAGCACGTGGTGGAGAGTGCCCCGTGGAGGCCCCTGCTCTGCAGAAGGTGAGAGAAGCCACAGCCGTGCATGCCGGTGAGTATCCTTCGTGGTATCAATCTCACAGTATACAGAGAGAACACATTTTGACTGGATGTTACATATGTCCAAGACACAGCGATCGTCTTCCCGAGCCCCTCTCACCGGCCGCCTGAAGGTTCACGCACTGTGACCTTGGCGTTATTGACCCGCAAACTCTCCAGCAAGCCTTCGTTTCTTTGCAGTCAGTTTCTCTTCTGCTAGCCGCTCATCTTCTTTCTGGCAATGCATTTTCCCACTTCCTCTAATAAGTCTGCGTTCTCTTTCCCTCAACGGTCTTGGTAAGTTCTTCAAGCCACTGGCAGTTCACCAGTGACAATACATTAATGAAATAACGGGCATCCTCTAAGTAGAACCGCACTTGCATGCTGGTGGACCGCTTGTTCTGCTCTGGGCGATTCTCCTGCCTCCGCCTCCTGAGCAGCCGAGATTCCAAGTGGCAGCCACCATGCCCAGCTAATTTTGGTGTTTTTAGTAGAGACATGTTTCACTGTGTTGGCCAGGCTGGTCTCAAACTCCTGACCTTGGGATCACCCTGCCTCGGCCTCCCAAAGTGCTGGGATGACAAGCATGAGCCACTGCGCCCGGCCAGGAACTTTCTTCTTGTCAAGCTGCGTTTCTAGTTCTTCGGTGGTGAGCATGGGTTATTTGCAGATTAAGAATCAGGCCCCTCAAAGGCAGGGGAGGAGGCCCTCTCAGCAAAGAGGTTGGGGATATTCTGGGTACTACTCCTTTGGGTCTAGTTAGGAAACACGTATCCGGTGTCGAGACACACACGACATTTGTTGTGGCTTCTGTTTCTGGGAGATAATCCCAAAGAGAGGCTCACACCTGTTACGGCAAATGCCCGTGGGTGCCGGAGGCCAGAGATACCCAGACTGGCCCCACCGGGGAAAAAATTACAGAAATACCAGGGTGCTCCACAGCCCTTTAAAAAGCATGAGGCCCATTTGTGTGTAAGATGAGAATTCTGGAAGTAACAACTAGAGACAAGGCTCAAAACTGTGTAAACGGGGGAAGCTGTAAATTCACATGTAGCTTTCAGTGAATTGCAAGGATCAGCTCACTTAGTCCTCATATCAACCTCATGGTGTCCTGTTGTCCCTGTCTTACAAAGTAGGAAACTGAGGCACAGGGAGGCCACGCATTGGAATATTTTGTGGTGGTATACATAAACCCTCATCCCAGGGACCACCTCTCAAGATAAGCAATTGTGATGGAGTCTATTTATTTTTACTCTTGTTTTTTAGACAGAGTCTCACTCTGTCACCCAGGCTGGATGGCAGTGGCAGAATCTCAACTCACTGCAACCTCTGCCTCCTGAGTTCATGCAATTCTCCTGCCTCAGCCTCCCGAGTAGCTGGGACTACAGGTGCCTGCCACCACACCCAGCCAATTTCTTGTATTTCTAGTAGAGGCAGGGTTTCACTGTACTAGCCAGGATGGTCTCAATCTTCTGACCTCGTGATCCACCCACCTTAGCCTCCCAAAGTGCTGGGACCACAGGCGTGAGCCACCACACCCGGCCTATTTTGACTCCTTAATCTTTTGTACTCTGAGAAAATCTTGTGGGCTTATATCACTTTTTGCAAAGTCTGAAAGGTTATAAAGTGGCAGAATGGTGATCAGTCCTTTTGGGGAAAGCCTTTGATGAGACTCTCTGCAGGGAGGGAGGAGCTAGTGATCTGTGGAGGGTGAATGGGAGAGCAAGAGCTTGTCAGAATTCCTCTCCTGGCCTCTCTGGGGTACATTCCGCATCTTGCACCCACCTAGACCTAGAGGGACTGCAGAGTCCCCCTTTTCAGAGAGACTGAGACCCTCAGCCATGCCTGACCTCCTGGCATCTGGCCCTCTCTGAAAACCACTATCACCACTGGGGTGTCTTGTGCTCTGGAAACTTCTTTAATGAGATGACCAGGCCCCACACGCCAGGGCCTTTATGGTACCTTCAGGCAAATTTGAAAAGAAGCCTCATCTTCAAGACTCTTGTCTTCCAGAAAATGGTCATAACTAGCCAAGTATCCTATCTTTGGTTTTTAAATAAGTTACAATAAAATGCAAAAACATTTCAAAGTTATAAAGCTGTCTGCAGTGCGTGGTCTGAGATATGAAGTAATGACACCTTGTGCAGTGTGCAGCTTGAACACCTGTACGCAGTACTTTGCCATGACACCTTGTGCAGTGTACAGCTTGAACACCTGTACACAGTACTTGCCATTCTCTGATGGAAAAAAGAGAATGTATTTCTCTGGCTTGACACCCTCTAGGAGGTCATCTCTACAGCCCAGGAGGTCTCTGAAAGGCCGAGTTGTTTGGTGAAACATCCTGGTGACCCATCCTTACAGCATGAGGCTCTGGTCCTGTCTGGGAGATAGGAAGGCACTGTGCTTCTAGTCCTCGGTGGGCTGTGTGAGAAGAGCTCAGGGGAAGGCTCCAGTGCCTGTGGCTGGAGGCCCCGCTCCTGTGATCCGCATGCCATGTTTCCACTATGACTCCACCTCACCCCGTTCACGTGGTCTGCCACATCCCTAGGGCCACTCCCCAGGGTCCTCTCTGACTGGCTCACTCGGCCAGCCTGAGGAGGCTTTGCTTGATCTCATCTCAGATGCACACCATTTGTTCCTCTCCAAGTTAACTCAAAACACACCTCCTCCACGGAGCCCTCCCTGGATGGCTCCCCCACTGCTGATGCTGGCAGGGTGCTGGATGCTGGGCTGGCCTGGGCAATGCGAACTGGACAGGGTTCTTTGGGCATGAGAGCTTGTGAGTGTGAGCCACTGTGTGTGATGACACTGCACGTGACTGAGTCTGTAGGAGTGTGTGAGTGTGAGGCTAAGGGTGTCGGCGTGGCAGTGTGTGAGGAATGTGGAATCTGTGGGATTGTGTCACTGTGAGGAGCCCCAATGCATGCATGGGAGTGTGACCACATAGGAGTTTGTGTGGGTATGCACAAGTATGCAAACGAGTGAGGGTTTGTGAGTGTGAGTATGCATGGGGGTCTGTGAGCCTCAGTGTATTTGAGTGTGAGTTGCATGTGTGAGGGTGTGCATGTGAGGTTATATGTAAAGTTCTGCATCTGTGAGTGTGGGTGTGACTGTAAGGGTGTCTGTGTGTGAGGGTGTGAGTGAGGGTGTGCATGTGAGGTTATATGTAAAGTTCTGCATCTGTGAGTGTGTGGGTGTGAGTGTAAGGGTGTCTGTGTGTGAGGTGTGCCTGTGTTAGGGTCTGTGTGTGTAAGGGTGTCTGTGAGGGTGTGCCTGTGTTAGGGTGTGTGTGTGTGAGTGTAAGGGTGTCTATGTGTGAGGGTGTGCCTGTGTTAGGGTGTGTGTGTGAGTGTAAGGGTGTCTATGTGTGAGGGTGTGCCTGTGTTAGGGTGTGTGTGGGTGTGAGTGTAAGGGTGTCTGTGTGTGAGGGTGTGCCTGTGTTAGGGTGTGTGTGTGTGAGTGTAAGGGTGTCTATGTGTGAGGGTGTGCCTGTTAGGGTGTATGTGTGTGTGTGAGTGTAAGGGTGTCTGTGTGTGAGGGTGTGCCTGTGTTAGGGTGTGTGTGTGAATGTAAGGGTGTCTGTGAGGGTGTGCCTGTGTTAGGGTGTATGTGTGTGTGTGTGTAAGGGTGTCTGTGTGTGAGGGTGTGCCTGTGTTAGGGTGTGTGTGTGTGAGTGTAAGGGTGTCTATGTGTGAGGGTGTGCCTGTGTTAGGGTGTATGTGTGTGTGTGAGTGTAAGGGTGTCTGTGTGTGAGGGTGTGCCTGTGTTAGGGTGTGTAGGTGTGAGTGTAAGGGTGTCTATGTGTGAGGGTGTGCCTGTGTTAGGGTGTATGTGTGTGTGTGAGTGTAAGGGTGTCTATGTGTGAGGGTGTGCCTGTGTTAGGGTGTGTGTAGGTGTGAGTGTAAGGGTGTCTGTGTGTGAGGGTGTGCCTGTGTTAGGGTGTGTGTGTGAGTGTAAGGGTGTGTGTGAGGGTGTGCCTGTGTTAGGGTGTGTGTGTGTGAGTGTAAGGGTGTCTGTGTGAGGGTGTGCCTGTGTTAGGGTGTGTGTAGGTGTGAGTGTAAGGGTGTCTGTGTGTGAGGGTGTGCCTGTGTTAGGGTGTGTGTGGGTGTGAGTGTAAGGGTGTCTGTGTGTGAGGATGTGCCTGTGTTAGGGTGTGTGTGGGTGTGAGTGTAAGGGTGTGTGTGAGGATGTGCCTGTGTTAGGGTGTGTGTGTGTGTGAGTGTAAGGGTGTCTATGTGTGAGGGTGTGCCTGTGTTAGGGTGTGTGTAGGTGTGAGTGTAAGGGTGTCTATGTGTGAGGGTGTGCCTGTGTTAGGGTGTGTGTATGTGTGAGTGTAAGGGTGTCTGTGTGAGGGTGTGCCTGTGTTAGGGTGTGTGTAGGTGTGAGTGTAAGGGTGTCTATGTGTGAGGGTGTGCCTGTGTTAGGGTGTGTGTATGTGTGAGTGTAAGGGTGTCTATGTGTGAGGGTGTGCCTGTGTTAGGGTGTGTGTGTGAGTGTAAGGGTGTCTGTGTGTGAGGGTGTGCCTGTGTAAGGGTGTGTGTGTGAGGGTGTGCCTGTTAGGGTGTGTGTAGATGTGAGTGTAAGGGTGTCTATGTGTGAGGGTGTGCCTGTGTTAGGGTGTGTGTGTGTGTGTGATGGTGTGCCTGTGTTAGGGTGTGTGTGTGTATGAGTGTAAGGGTGTCTGTGTGTGAGGATGTGCCTGTGTTAGGGTGTGTGTGTGTGTGTGAGTGTAAGGGTGTCTGTGTGTGAGGGTGTGCCTGTGTAAGGGTGTGTGTGTGAGGGTGTGCCTGTGTTAGGGTGTGTGTAGATGTGAGTGTAAGGGTGTCTGTGTGTGAGGGTGTGCCTGTGTTAGGGTGTGTGTGTGTGAGTGTAAGGGTGTCTGTGTGTGAGGATGTGCCTGTGTTGGGGTGTGTGTGTGAGTGTAAGGGTGTCTGTGTGTGAGGGTGTGCCTGTGTAAGGGTGTGTGTGAGGGTGTGCCTGTTAGGGTGTGTGTAGATGTGAGTGTAAGGGTGTGTGTGAGGATGTGCCTGTGTTAGGGTGTGTGTGTGAGTGTAAGGGTGTCTGTGTGAGGGTGTGCCTGTGTTAGGGTGTGTGTGAGTGTAAGGGTGTCTGTGTGTGAGGGTGTGCCTGTGTTAGGGTGTGTGTGTGTGTGTGAGAGGGTGCATGTGTAAGGGTGTGAGTATGCATGCATGAGGGTGTGTGAGTGTGCATATGAGTGTATAAAGATGTGCATGTATGATGTGTATGGGTGTGTGTGAGGGCGTGCATATGTGAGGACGTGTTTGGTGTGAATGTGTGACATTGTATCTAAGGGTGTGCATATGTGAGGGTGCATGTACGTGAGGATGTGAGTCTGCATGTGTGCGTGAGGGTGCGTGTGTGAGGGTGTGTGTGGCTGTGTGAGGGGGTGCGTGTTTCTCCAAAGGGAGCAACCTTTAGTCTTACAACACGGCTGGAACACGGTGCCCAGCACTCTCACGGCACCACAGGTAGCTGAGTGCTGACAAGTTGAGTATTTTCTTCCTTTACCCAGGGCGTTGGGGTCTTTGCCACCAGTACCTGGTCTGGTGTGGACATGGGCTCCCACATGGCACCCAGCCTGGATTTCAGTTCCCCACCCTGCCCCTGCTGGGAGCTCCTGTGGGGAGCAGGCCAAGTGATACCTCTAGTCCCACCTGATTTCCTGAAACCGGCTGTCTCGGTCCCAGACTGTGTAGGACACAATCTCCTGTTCACGCCGACTTCCTTAGGTTTTCGGCTCTATCAGAGGCACAGATACAGGGACCTCGTCATGTCCACTGTGTCCACAGTAACTGTGGCTGCAGAGGTGGGAAAACCCCATGAATGGTGCTGTTTACCACCTTTCATCACATAAAGGGTCTTAAAATCCAAGCCCTGAAGAGCAGCAGAGAGTGGCCAAGAACAGGCGTGCACGGCTGTGGTGTCCTGAGGTCGGCCTTCCTGAAACAGGTGTGCACGGCTGTGGTGTCCCTGAGGTCGGCCTTCCTGAAACAGGCGTGCACGGCTGTGGTGTCCCGAGGTCGGCCTTCCTGAAACAGGCGTGCACGGCTGTGTTGTCCCGAGGTCGGCCTTCCTGAAACAGGCGTGCACGGCTGTCGTGTCCCGAGGTCAGCCTTCCTGAAACAGGCGTGCACGGCTGTGGTGTCCCGAGGTCGGCCTTCCTGAAACAGGTGTGCACGGCTGTGGTGTCCCGAGGTCGGCCTTCCTGAAACAGGCGTGTACAGCTGTGGTGTCCCGAGGTCGGCCTTCCTGAAACAGGTGTGCACGGCTGTCGTGTTCCGAGGTCGGCCTTCCTGAAACAGGTGTGCACGGCTGTCGTGTCCCGAGGTCGGCCTTCCTGAAACAGGTGTGCACGGCTGTGGTGTCCCGAGGTCGGCCTTCCTGAAACAGGCGTGCACGGCTGTGGTGTCCCGAGGTCGGCCTTCCTGACACAGGCGTGCATGGCTGTGGTGTCCCGAGGTCGGCCTTCCTGACACAGGCGTGCACGGCTGTGGTGTCCCGAGGTCGGCCTTCCTGTTGCTAGCTTAGCGAGCGTGGTTCTGGCTGTGACCCTCCCTCGTCCTTGTCATGTGGCTGCATTATCCGTGATATATACCCTGGGGTGTGTTGTTACACACCAGGGAAGTTTAGGACACAGACATACATAAGGAGTTTAGGAGCGGAGGTTTAACAGGCAGAAAAGTGGAAGAGAAACAGCTCTCTCTAGAGAGAAGACGGGTCTCCGAGTGGAAAGAACCAGCTGCTGGTACCTGTGCCAGGTTTTACGTCCGGTTTGAGGAGGCAGCGTCTGATCTATGTGGGGCTCACAGATTGGTTTGATCAGGTGTGACCTTTACATGTGTGTGGGAAAGGCTGTAGGGCTCACAGATTGGTTTGATCAGGTGTGACCTTTACATGTGTGTGGGAAAGGCTGTAGGGCTCACAGATTGGTTTGATCAGGTGTGACCTTTACATGTGTGTGGGAAAGGCTGGTCACCTCACTGTAATCTTATTCTGCAAGTGAATTCTCGGCTGGCGCCACCTCGTCTGCTCCTTATGCACACAGGGCTGGTGGAGAAGGGAAGATGGAGCCGCCGTCTTAAATGTGTCCAGTCCCTAGTTCCTGCCATCATTCACCTGTGCGAGCGCCCAGCTTGCTCGTCTATGTCTAAGGCTCGACTTTACAGGGTGCTCTTTGTTAGAAAATGATTTGGGGCTGCTTTTCATTAAAATGAAAAGCCTCACAGAGGACTCCATATCCTCACTATCTGCTTAAGTGATTTTTTTTTTTTTTTGAGGTAGAGTCTTGTTCTGTCACCAGGCTGGAGTGCAATGGCACGATCTCGGCTCACTGCAACCTCCACCTCCTGGGTTCAAGCAATTCTCCTGCCTCAGCCTCCTGAGCAGCTGGGACTACAGGCACGCGCCACCGTGCCCAGATAATTTTTGTATTTTTAGTAGAGACGGGGTTTCACCATGTTGGCCAGGATGGTCTCGATCTCTTGACCTCGTGATCTGCCCGCCTCGACCTCCCAAAGTGCTGGGATTACAGGTGTGAGCCACCGTGCCTGGCTAATTTGACAGAGAGAGAGAGATTGCACCACTGCACTGCAGCCTGCTGGGCAACAGAGCAAGACTCCGTCTCAAAAAAAAAAAAAAAAAAAAGGAGGTCTACCTCCCTTTCTTCAATTTCCAGAGTCACCCAGGGCTCCTGTGCTGTAACGGCCGTTTCGGCTGCTGGAGCCAGGGGTTTGAGCCCTGGGACCCATCGGTCCTGTTGGACCATCTGTGAGACTGGTCCTGAACCCAGTGGCCTTTGTCTCGGGGGTAGCCTGATTTCCAGTGGTTCCTGCCACAAGCTGGACGGGGTCAAGGTGGGTTCCTCTTGCTGCCTGGGCACTCCTCCCTGACTTGCTGAGCCGATAACAACTAGCAGATGCATCTCGGAAATCCTGGACTTTGTAAGTCTACAAAGCAGCGGTTAGAGCCTCTGTCCTTCACTTTTGCTTCTTTTCTTCCTGGACCTCCTCCTCGTCCATGTTTTGAAAAACCAAGGTAACCACGCTCAGGAGGTTCTCCAAAGTGCCACCTGCTTACATAGGTTCCCTCTGATACTGGGAGCTGCCTGTGTAATGAACCTGCCCTTTAGCCTGGGCCGTCCCTGAACTGACTCGGGATAAGGTGGTGTGTTTTACTAGGGCGTCCCTCAGTTTTCCGTAAAGGCTGTGGAATTCTCATCTGGCTTTTGGTCTATCATGAACAGTTTAGAGTAATTAATAGATATTTCCTAGTTATTCATAGGCCCTCCAATCCATACATTAAAAAGTGTTTTCTTTCTCATTCACGTGTGGTGTCACTGGGATTCCAATTTGGGTTGTTAAGAGGAACTGCTTTTCTTCCTAAAAGGAACGGTGTTCTCATTTTTTCTGCATTTTCCCTATCTCTTTCTTTTTAGCCCCCATAGGAGACATGTTGTTCATCTCCATTTTTTTTTGCTGCCTGCAGAGCTGTTGATTTTCAGCTGCAGCTAGGGCTTGGCTTAGGAGCAGCATAGCAACCCTTCATGTGGGGTGAAATGCCTGAGTTAAGTTTGGAAAGCGTCGGTGTACCTATCAGGCATCAGGAAATTGGCCTAAGTCTCCCTTTATCTGCCTAAACTCCTTCAGTAAGAGACCCAAGTAAGGGGGATTCTCTCACAGTTCTTCTAGAAGACCTGTGTTGATCTTACAATGCTTGCAAAAGTCTGGTAAAAATGGCATGTCATTGTGCAAAAGAAAATGAGCTGCTCTTTTTTTATTTCGAGATGGAGTCCTGCTCTGTCACCCAGGCTGGAGTGCAGTGGCATGATCTCAGCTCACTACAACCTCCGCCTCCTGGGTTCAAGCAATTTTCCTGCCTCAGCTTCCTGAGTGGCTGGGATTACAGGCATGCGCCATCATGTCCAGCTAATGTTTTGTATTTTTAGTAGAGATGGCGTTTCACCTGTTGGTCAGGATGGTCTCAAACTACTGACCTTGTGATCCATCCACCTCAGCCTCCCAAAGTGCTGGGATTATAGTCGTGAGCCAGTGTGCCTGGCGAGCTCCTTTTCTTTTTTTTTAAGCCTCAGGGTGAAAGTCCTAGTGCTTCAGAATGTACTCCAGGGAAGTGCAGGCTGGAGATGGTACCCATTTAGAAAGATAAGTGAGAAAAAGCCGTCATTTTGGTCTTCTTCCTTTTGGTGTGACCCAGGATGGAGAGGAAGGCAGTGGGGACATCACTTCTGCTGTTTTCCCTTCATGGTTCCCAGGGTCCTTGATAAATGTGCCACCCATGGTTGTGGGTGTGACTTCCCCAGCGGTGGAACCAGAGGAGCTTAGTGATGGGTTTTAGTCAGCCTCACCCATGCAACCGTAGTCCCCTGCCTGTGATTCTCTTTGACTTCCTAGACTTGTGTGGCCTGTGCGGCTCCCCCAGAAATGGACCTTGGGAGAGACTGGGTAGCAGTTGCCTTTGGGCAATTGTTGCACTTCCCTCCTTATGGCACGTCCTGCTCTTATGGCCCCTGCTAAAGTGTTTACCCTTAGAGAACGGTTCCAGTTAACTTCCAAACCTAAAATCTCACTAGTGAAGTGCCGTTCTAAGGAGGAGAATGTAAAGACCGAATGGCTTTTTTCCTGCTGATAGGACAGTATACAGAATACAATTTGGTTCAGGATGTCGTTTTGTTTATAACTGTTGAAGGCAGAGTTTTCCCATTCACAGAAACAGCATAAAGCTTGGCTTCTGAGAGAGGCACGAAAAGTGGAGAGAATTGAGAAGCCTGAGAATGTGCCTACTCCACTAGGTGGCGCTGTTGACCTTGACATGCCATGTGCTTTCCAGACCAAGGGCGGAGAGAAGCTGTGTGTGTGTGTGTGTGTGTGTGTGTGTGTGTGTGTGTGTGTGTGTGTGTGTGTGTGTGTGTGTGTGTGTGTGTTGCAGCAGAGGGGCCCTCTGTTCCTAGAAAGTCACAAAGGCGCCTTTCCTTGAGAGCTGTATCCTGGTTAGCATAACGTTTCCTGATCTTGCCAAACAAGACTGCTTCCCTGAACTGTAAAATTTCCCACACAATACACAGAGAGGATAAGAGATACGAATGATGGTCATGGACAGGAAAGGAGAAAATTGCAGTAGGAAACTTGGAGATTCTGTTGCCAACACCCCTTTGGGGTGGTTGGAAGCTGGGGTCCGTCCGGATGTGTTTGGATGACACCAGGGGGTGGCCCTGCCCAGAAACCCTCCGTTGCATCGGGACTTCTTCCAGCCACATGTTAGCCAAGTCCTCCATGAAAGGAAGCTTGTTCAAACACGGCCCACATGACCAGCCACCCGCGGGTACTGGGGCATTCTCCATGTTCTCCCCCACATCTTGTGAGGCTGGCAGCCATGCCAGTCACTTTTAAATGGCTGAAGGGGGCCACGATTTGGCTTGATTTGGTTCTAAAACAGAGGCTGAGAGCCTCAGAATGAAAGGACACATTTGGAGTCTGCTACTCTAGTCCCTGTTTCAATGGATTTGTGCCTTGGTCTCCCGGGTGAGGTCCCCGGTACGAAGTGGCTATGTTGTCTGGGATATACACCCTGGGGTTCGTTCTCACACATGCCAGGAAACTTTAGGACACAGACACATGAGAGGGGTTTAGGAGTGGAGGTTTAACAGGCAGAAGAGAGGAGAGAGAGACAGTTTGCTGTCTGTATAGAGAGGGGCCTCTGAACGGAAGGGTGGATGTGCAGGGTTTTGCAGTCCGGTTTGAGGAGGCGGTGTCTGATTTACGTAGGGCTCACAGATTGCTTCAGTCAGGTGTGACGTCCACACAGCGTGCAGACAAGCCTGGTCGACCACCCTAATCTTACTTGCAAACGAATCCTCTTTGCTGGCTCCACAGCATCGGATCCTCACTGTAGAAGCGGCTGGTGGTGAAGGGAAGATGGAGCCGCCGTCTTGAACACCTCTAGTCCCTGGTTCATGCCGTCATCGCCTGTGCCAGCTCCCCCCTTGCTTGTCTATCTCTGAAGCTCACTTTACAGGCTGCCGTTTGTTAGAAAATGATTTGGGGCTGCTTTTCATTGAGAGGAAAAGCCTTATGAGGACTCCCGTCTGCTCACCAGCGGCCTAATTGATTTCCTCTTTCAGCACAGGTGGGCTCGCCTCTCCCATCCCACCTGGGGGCTTTTCTGACCGCTTGTGTGGTGGTTTCTACTGCAGCACATTGCAGGAGTGGCACATTCAAGACAGGTGCCCCCCCCCCCCCCCCCGCTCCCCACTCGCTGGAGCTGGGGCCACTGTGTGTGGAGGTCAGAGTGCGGGAGGCCGCCCTCCCGTGTGGAAGCCCAGTCAGGCCCACAGCCCCCAGCTGCTCCAGCCCCAGCCACCCTGCTGCGACCGTGGCCCACAGAGGTGGTAAATGGTTCTGTGGTTCTAGACCACTGAGTTGTGTGGGGTGACCTGTGACCAGTACAAGGGGGTAGCAGTGGAAACAGAACATGCCCATTTCTGTGGTTTCTAGGCCAGTTCTCATTTACAAGAACCACAGTACAGGATTTGTGTGGTCGTCTCCAGCTTTGTCGTGAGCGAGGATTCCCGGCAGCCCGCGTACCCAGGGATGTGAGTCACCCTGGGGCAGAAGACCTGGGTCCTGCCCCAGCACTCACATCGGCCTAACCTGGATCTCAGCATTCCGTGCCGCCGCGCGTGCTGAGTGCAGCCTGAAACGCAGGAGCAGCCGCAGCAGCGGTCACTCGGCAGGAGGGCTCTGCTGGGGCTGAGCTGGGTTTTTGATATTCGCTCGTTGGTGCAGCAGTTGAGGTGAAGGGCTGGTGGTGAAGGGAAGATGGAGCCGCCGTCTTGAACACGTCTAGTCCCTGGTTCATGCCGTCATCGCCTGTGCCAGCTCCCCCCTTGCTTGTCTAGCTCAGCAGTGCCCCCATTTCCCCACCATTAAATGGGCATAAAGCGGCACTTGCTTGCTGTAGTGGAAAATGAGTGTTAATACATAAATAGCTTCTGGAATTTAGGGAGGACTATGTATATCAGCTCTCTTAGCTCTCAACCCATTTTCTCTCTTCTTCTCCCAGCAGCCCTGTGAGGCCAGGAAGTCACCCTGGTGGCCCGTCCCGCAGTGTAGCCTCCTGCTCTGGCAGAGTCGCAAAGATTCCCAGGGGCAGCTGGCACCCCAGACTGCCCTCAGTCTGCCCCTAACACGGCTGTCCTCGCAGACATGCTCTTCATTTATTTTATCATAATTTTGTTTTGAGACAGGCTCTTGCTCTGTTTCCCATGCTGGGGTGTGGTGGTGTGATTATGAGTCGTGGCAGCTTCGCCCTCCTGGGGTCAAGCCATGCTCTTACCTCGGCCTTCCTGGTAGCCAGGACCCTGCCCCAGGCTGTGGCCTTGCTCTTTAGCAAAGGGGCTCTGATTACACGCAGGTCAGTGGGTGACTGTTCCCGACTGTCGGTGTGTTCTCCTTCTTCAGCCCCTTCGTCTTCAGGCTGGTCTAGAGGCCGCTTTTGGCTTTCTGCACATTTATTCTGAGTGTTCCCAGCATTCTTGGGCCAATGAACCACATCTGGACCAAACAGATAGTTCCTGCTTCCTCCTGACCCAGGACCCCAGGCAGAGCTTGTTCCCTTCCTGCTTCCTCCTGACCCAGGACCCCAGGCAGAGCTTGTCCCCTTCCTGCTTCCTCCTGACCCAGGACCCCAGGCAGAGCTTGTCCCCTTCCTGCTTCCTCCTGACCCAGGACTCCAGGCAGAGCTTGTCCCCTTCCTGCTTCCTCCTGACCCAGGACTCCAGGCAGAGCTTGTCCCCTTCCTGCTTCCTCCTGACCCAGGACCCCAGGCAGAGCTTGTCCCCTTCCTGCTTCCTCCTGACCCAGGACCCCAGGCAGAGCTTGTCCCCTTCCTGCTTCCTCGTGACCCAGGACCCCAGGCAGAGCTTGTCCCCTTCCTGCTTCCTCCTGACCCAGGACTCCAGGCAGACGTTGTCCCCTTCCTGCTTCCTCCTGACCCAGGACCCCAGGCAGAGCTTGTCCCCTTCCTGCTTCCTCCTGACCCAGGACCCCACGCAGAGCTTGTCCCCTTCCTGCTTCCTCCTGACCCAGGACCCCAGGCAGAGCTTGTCCCCTTCCTGCTTCTCCTGACCCAGGACCCCAGGCAGAGCTTGTCCCCTTCCTGCTTCCTCCTGACCCAGGACTCCAGGCAGAGCTTGTCCCCTTCCTGCTTCCCCCTGACCCAGGACCCCAGGCAGAGCTTGTCCCCTTCCTGCTTCCCCCTGACCCAGGACCCCAGGCAGAGCTTGTCCCCTTCCTGCTTCCCCCTGACCCAGGACTCCAGGCAGAGCTTGTCCCCTTCCTGCTTCCTCCTGACCCAGGACCCCAGGCAGAGCTTGTCCCCTTCCTGCTTCCTCGTGACCCAGGACTCCAGGCAGACGTTGTCCCCTTCCTGCTTCCTCCTGACCCAGGACCCCAGGCAGAGCTTGTCCCCTTCCTGCTTCCTCCTGACCCAGGACTCCAGGCAGAGCTTGTCCCCTTCCTGCTTCCTCCTGACCCAGGACTCCAGGCAGAGCTTGTCCCCTTCCTGCTTCCTCCTGACCCAGGACTCCAGGCAGAGCTTGTCCCCTTCCTGCTTCCTCCTGACCCAGGACCCCACGCAGAGCTTGTCCCCTTCCTGCTTCCTCCTGACCCAGGACCCCAGGCAGAGCTTGTCCCCTTCCTGCTTCCTCCTGACCCAGGACCCCAGGCAGAGCATGTCCCCTTCCTGCTTCCTCCTGACCCAGGACCCCAGGCAGAGCTTGTCCCCTTCCTGCTTCCTCCTGACCCAGGACCCCAGGCAGAGCTTGTCCCCTTCCTGCTTCCTCCTGACCCAGGACCCCAGGCAGAGCTTGTCCCCTTCCTGCTTCCTCGTGACCCAGGACCCCAGGCAGATGTTGTCCCCTTCCTGCTTCCTCGTGACCCAGGACCCCAGGCAGATGTTGTCCCCTTCCTGCTTCCTCCTGACCCAGGACTCCAGGCAGAGCTTGTCCCCTTCCTGCTTCTCCTGACCCAGGACCCCAGGCAGAGCTTGTCCCCTTCCTGCTTCCTCCTGACCCAGGACCCCACGCAGAGCTTGTCCCCTTCCTGCTTCCTCCTGACCCAGGACTCCAGGCAGAGCTTGTCCCCTTCCTGCTTCCTCCTGACCCAGGACCCCAGGCAGAGCTTGTCCCCTTCCTGCTTCCTCCTGACCCAGGGCCCCAGGCAGAGCTTGTCCCCTTCCTGCTTCCTCCTGACCCAGGACCCCAGGCAGAGCTTGTCCCCTTCCTGCTTCCTCGTGACCCAGGACCCCAGGCAGAGCTTGTCCCCTTCCTGCTTCCTCGTGACCCAGGACCCCAGGCAGAGCTTGTCCCCTTCCTGCTTCCCCCTGACCCAGGACCCCAGGCAGAGCTTGTCCCCTTCCTGCTTCCCCCTGACCCAGGACTCCAGGCAGAGCTTGTCCCCTTCCTGCTTCCCCCTGACCCAGGACCCCAGGCAGAGCTTGTCCCCTTCCTGCTTCCCCCTGACCCAGGACCCCAGGCAGAGCTTGTCCCCTTCCTGCTTCCCCCTGACCCAGGACTCCAGGCAGAGCTTGTCCCCTTCCTGCTTCCCCCTGACCCAGGACCCCAGGCAGAGCTTGTCCCCTTCCTGCTTCCCCCTGACCCAGGACCCCAGGCAGAGCTTGTCCCCTTCCTGCTTCCTCCTGACCCAGGACTCCAGGCAGAGCTTGTCCCCTTCCTGCTTCCTCCTGACCCAGGACTCCAGGCAGAGCTTGTCCCCTTCCTGCTTCCTCCTGACCCAGGACCCCATGCAGAGCTTGTCCCCTTCCTGCTTCCACCTGACCCAGGACTCCAGGCAGACGTTGTCCCCTTCCTGCTTCCTCCTGACCCAGGACCCCAGGCAGAGCTTGTCCCCTTCCTGCTTCCTCCTGACCCAGGACCCCACACAGAGCTTGTCCCCTTCCTGCTTCCTTCTGACCCAGGACCCCAGGCAGAGCTTGTCCCCTTCCTGCTTCCTCCTGACCCAGGACCCAAGGCAGAGCTTGTCCCCTTCCTGCTTCCTCCTGACCCAGGACCCCACACAGAGCTTGTCCCCTTCCTGCTTCCTTCTGACCCAGGACCCCAGGCAGAGCTTGTCCCCTTCCTGCTTCCTCCTGACCCAGGACCCCAGGCAGAGCTTGTCCCCTTCCTGCTTCCTCCTCACCCAGGACCCCAGGCAGAGCTTGTCCCCTTCCTGCTTCCTCCTGACCCAGGACTCCAGGCAGAGCTTGTCCCCTTCCTGCTTCCTCCTGACGCAGGACTCCAGGCAGAGCTTGTCCCCTTCCTGCTTCCTCCTGACCCAGGACTCCAGGCAGAGCTTGTCCCCTTCCTGCTTCCTCCTGACCCAGGACCCCACGCAGAGCTTGTCCCCTTCCTGCTTCCTCCTGACCCAGGACCCCAGGCAGAGCTTGTCCCCTTCCTGCTTCCTCCTGACCCAGGACCCCACACAGAGCTTGTCCCCTTCCTGCTTTTCCTGACCCAGGACCCCAGGCAGAGCTTGTCCCCTTCCTGCTTCCTCCTGACCCAGGACCCCAGGCAGAGCTTGTCCCCTTCCTGCTTCCTCCTGACCCAGGCCTCCAGGCAGAGCTTGTCCCCTTCCTGCTTCCTCCTGACCCAGGACCCCACACAGAGCTTGTCCCCTTCCTGCTTCCTCTTGACCCAGGACTCCAGGCAGAGCTTGTCCCCTTCCTGCTTCCTCCTGACCCAGGACCCCAGGCAGAGCTTGTCCCCTTCCTGCTTCCTCGTGACCCAGGACTCCAGGCAGAGCTTGTCCCCTTCCTGCTTCCTCCTGACCCAGGACCCCACACAGAGCTTGTCCCCTTCCTGCTTCCTCCTGACCCAGGACCCCAGGCAGAGCTTGTCCCCTTCCTGCTGCCTCCTGACCCAGGGCCCCAGGCAGAGCTTGTCCCCTTCCTGCATCCTCCTGACCCAGGACCCCAGGCAGAGCTTGTCCCCTTCCTGCTTCCTCCTGACCCAGGACTCCAGGCAGAGCTTGTCCCCTTCCTGCTTCCTCCTGACCCAGGACTCCAGGCAGAGCTTGTCCCCTTCCTGCTTCCTCGTGACCCAGGACTCCAGGCAGAGCTTGTCCCCTTCCTGCTTCCTCCTGACCCAGGACTCCAGGCAGAGCTTGTCCCCTTCCTGCTTCCTCCTGACACAGGACCCCACGCAGAGCTTGTCCCCTTCCTGCTTCCTCCTGACCCAGGACCCCACACAGAGCTTGTCCCCTTCCTGCTTTTCCTGACCCAGGACCCCAGGCAGAGCTTGTCCCCTTCCTGCTTCCTCCTGACCCAGGACCCCAGGCAGAGCTTGTCCCCTTCCTGCTTCCTCCTGACCCAGGCCACCAGGCAGAGCTTGTCCCCTTCCTGCTTCCTCCTGACCCAGGACCCCACACAGAGCTTGTCCCCTTCCTGCTTCCTCCTGACCCAGGACTCCAGGCAGAGCTTGTCCCCTTCCTGCTTCCTCCTGACCCAGGACCCCAGGCAGAGCTTGTCCCCTTCCTGCTTCCTCGTGACCCAGGACTCCAGGCAGAGCTTGTCCCCTTCCTGCTTCCTCCTGACCCAGGACCCCACACAGAGCTTGTCCCCTTCCTGCTTCCTCCTGACCCAGGACCCCAGGCAGAGCTTGTCCCCTTCCTGCTTCCTCCTGACCCAGGGCCCCAGGCAGAGCTTGTCCCCTTCCTGCTTCCTCCTGACCCAGGACCCCAGGCAGAGCTTGTCCCCTTCCTGCTTCCTCCTGACCCAGGACTCCAGGCAGAGCTTGTCCCCTTCCTGCTTCCTCCTGACCCAGGACTCCAGGCAGAGCTTGTCCCCTTCCTGCTTCCTCCTGACCCAGGACTCCAGGCAGAGCTTGTCCCCTTCCTGCTTCCCCCTGACCCAGGACTCCAGGCAGAGCTTGTCCCCTTCCTGCTTCCTCCTGACCCAGGACCCCACGCAGAGCTTGTCCCCTTCCTGCTTCCTCCTGACCCAGGACCCCACGCAGAGTTTGTCCCCTTCCTGCTTCCTCCTGACCCAGGACCCCAGGCAGAGCTTGTCCCCTTCCTGCTTCCTCCTGACCCAGGACCCCAGGCAGAGCTTGTCCCCTTCCTGCTTCCTCCTGACCCAGGACCCCAGGCAGAGCTTGTCCCCTTCCTGCTTCCTCCTGACCCAGGACCCCAGGCAGAGCTTGTCCCCTTCCTGCTTCCTCCTGACCCAGGACCCCAGGCAGAGCTTGTCCCCTTCCTGCTTCCTCGTGACCCAGGACCCCAGTCAGATGTTGTCCCCTTCCTGCTTCCTCCTGACCCAGGACTCCAGGCAGAGCTTGTCCCATTCCTGCTTCTCCTGACACAAGACCCCAGGCAGAGCTTGTCCCCTTCCTGCTTCCTCCTGACCCAGGACCCCAGGCAGAGCTTGTCCCCTTCCTGCTTCCTCCTGACCCAGGACCCCAGGCAGAGCTTGTCCCCTTCCTGCTTCCTCGTGACCCAGGACCCCAGGCAGAGCTTGTCCCCTTCCTGCTTCCTCCTGACCCAGGACCCCAGGCAGAGCTTGTCCCCTTCCTGCTTCCTCCTGACCCAGGACCCCAGGCAGAGCTTGTCCCCTTCCTGCTTCCTCCTGACCCAGGACTCCAGGCAGAGCTTGTCCCCTTCCTGCTTCCTCCTGACCCAGGACTCCAGGCAGAGCTTGTCCCCTTCCTGCTTCCTCCTGACCCAGGACCCCAGGCAGAGCTTGTCCCCTTCCTGCTTCCTCCTGACCCAGGACCCCAGGCAGAGCTTGTCCACTTCCTGCTTCCTCGTGACCCAGGACACCAGGCAGAGCTTGTCCCCTTCCTGCTTCCTCCTGACCCAGGACTCCAGGCAGATGTGTCCCCTTCCTGCTTCCTCCTGACCCAGGACCCCAGGCAGAGCTTGTCCCCTTCCTGCTTCTCCTGACCCAGGACCCCATGCAGAGCTTGTCCCCTTCCTGCTTCCTCCTGACCCAGGACCCCAGGCAGAGCTTGTCCCCTTCCTGCTTCCTCCTGACCCAGGACTCCAGGCAGAGCTTGTCCCCTTCCTGCTTCCTCCTGACCCAGGACCCCAGGCAGAGCTTGTCCCCTTCCTGCTTCCTCCTGACCCAGGACCCCAGGCAGAGCTTGTCCCCTTCCTGCTTCCTCCTGACCCAGGACTCCAGGCAGAGCTTGTCCCCTTCCTGCTTCCTCCTGACTCAGGACCCCAGGCAGAGCTTGTCCCCTTCCTGCTTCCTCGTGAGCCAGGACTCCAGGCAGACGTTGTCCCCTTCCTGCTTCCTCCTGACCCAGGACTCCAGGCAGACGTCCCCTTCCTGCTTCCTCCTGACCCAGGACCCCAGGCAGAGCTTGTCCCCTTCCTGCTTCCTCCTGACCCAGGACTCCAGGCAGAGCTTGTCCCCTTCCTGCTTCCTCCTGACCCAGGACTCCAGGCAGAGCTTGTCCCCTTCCTGCTTCCTCCTGACCCAGGACTCCAGGCAGAGCTTGTCCCCTTCCTGCTTCCTCCTGACCCAGGACCCCAGGCCGAGCTTGTCCCCTTTCTGCTTCCTCCTGACCCAGGACCCCAGGCAGAGCTTGTCCCCTTCCTGCTTCCTCCTGACCCAGGACCCCAGGCAGAGCTTGTCCCCTTCCTGCTTCCTCCTGACCCAGGACCCCAGGCAGAGCTTGTCCCCTTCCTGCTTCCTCCTGACACAGGACCCCAGGCAGAGCTTGTCCCCTTCCTGCTTCCTCGTGACCCAGGATCCCAGGCAGAGCTTGTCCCCTTCCTGCTTCCTCCTGACCCAGGACCCCAGGCAGAGCTTGTCCCCTTCCTGCTTCCTCCTGACCCAGGACCCCAGGCAGAGCTTGTCCCCTTCCTGCTTCCTCCTGACCCAGGACTCCAGGCAGACGTTGTCCCCTTCCTGCTTCCTCCTGACCGAGGACCCAAGGCAGAGCTTGTCCCCTTCCTGCTTCCTCCTGACCCAGGACCCCAGGCAGAGCTTGTCCCCTTCCTGCTTCCTCCTGACCCAGGACCCCATGCAGAGCTTGTCCCCTTCCTGCTTCCTCCTGACCCAGGACTCCAGGCAGACATTGTCCCCTTCCTGCTTCCTCCTGACCGAGGACCCAAGGCAGAGCTTGTCCCCTTCCTGCTTCCTCCTGACCCAGGACTCCAGGCAGAGCTTGTCCCCTTCCTGCTTCCTCCTGACACAGGACCCCAGGCAGAGCTTGTCCCCTTCCTGCTTCCTCCTGACCCAGGACTCCAGGCAGACGTTGTCCCCTTACTGCTTCCTCCTGACCGAGGACCCAAGGCAGAGCTTGTCCCCTTCCTGCTTCCTCCTGACCCAGGACCCCATGCAGAGCTTGTCCCCTTCCTGCTTCCTCCTGACCCAGGACCCAAGGCAGAGCTTGTCCCCTTCCTGCTTCCTCCTGACCCAGGACCCCATGCAGAGCTTGTCCCCTTCCTGCTTCCTCCTGACCCAGGACTCCAGGCAGACGTTGTCCCCTTCCTGCTTCCTCCTGACCGAGGACCCAAGGCAGAGCTTGTCCCCTTCCTGCTTCCTCCTGACCCAGGACCCCATGCAGAGCTTGTCCCCTTCCTGCTTCCTCCTGACCCAGGACTCCAGGCAGACGTTGTCCCCTTCCTGCTTCCTCCTGACCGAGGACCCAAGGCAGAGCTTGTCCCCTTCCTGCTTCCTCCTGACCCAGGACCCCATGCAGAGCTTGTCCCCTTCCTGCTTCCTCCTGACCCAGGACCCAAGGCAGAGCTTGTCCCCTTCCTGCTTCCTCCTGACCGAGGACCCCACGCAGAGCTTGTCCCCTTCCTGCTTCCTCCTGACCCAGGGCCCCAGGCAGAGATTGTCCCCTTCCTGCTTCCTCCTGACCCAGGACCCCACACAGAGCTTGTCCCCTTCCTGCTTCTCCTGACCCAGGACCCCAGGCAGAGCTTGTCCCCTTTCTGCTTCCTCCTGACCCAGGACCCCAGGCAGAGCTTGTCACCTTCCTGCTTCCTCCTGACGCAGGACTCCAGGCAGAGCTTGTCCCCTTCCTGCTTCCTCGTGACCCAGGACCCCACACAGAGCTTGTCCCCTTCCTGCTTCCTCCTGACCCAGGACTCCAGGCAGAGCTTGTCCCCTTCCTGCTTCCTCGTGACCCAGGACTCCAGGCAGACGTTGTCCCCTTCCTGCTTCCTCCTGACCCAGGACCCCATGCAGAGCTTGTCCCCTTCCTGCTTCCTCCTGACCCAGGACCCAAGGCAGAGCTTGTCCCCTTCCTGCTTCCTCCTGACCGAGGACCCCACGCAGAGCTTGTCCCCTTCCTGCTTCCTCCTGACCCAGGGCCCCAGGCAGAGATTGTCCCCTTCCTGCTTCCTCCTGACCCAGGACTCCAGGCAGAGCTTGTCCCCTTCCTGCTTCCTCCTGACCCAGGACTCCAGGCAGAGCTTGTCCCCTTCCTGCTTCCTCCTGACCCAGGACTCCAGGCAGAGCTTGTCCCCTTCCTGCTTCCTCCTGACCCAGGACTCCAGGCAGAGCTTGTCCCCTTCCTGGTTCCTCCTGACCCAGGACTCCACACAGAGCTTGTCCCCTTCCTGCTTCCTCCTGACCCAGGACCCCACGCAGAGCTTGTCCCCTTCCTGCTTCCTCCTGACCCAGGACCCCAGGCAGAGCTTGTCCCCTTCCTGCTTCCTCCTGACCCAGGACTACAGGCAGAGCTTGTCCCCTTCCTGCTTCCTCCTGACCCAGGACCCCAGGCAGAGCTTGTCCCCTTCCTGCTTCCTCCTGACCCAGGACCCCAGGCAGAGCTTGTCCCCTTCCTGCTTCCTCCTGACCCAGGACCCCAGGCAGAGCTTGTCCCCTTCCTGCTTCCTCCTGACCCAGGACCCCAGGCAGAGCTTGTCCCCTTCCTGCTTCCTCGTGACCCAGGACCCCAGGCAGATGTTGTCCCCTTCCTGCTTCCTCCTGACCCAGGAATCCAGGCAGAGCTTGTCCCCTTCCTGCTTCTCCTGACCCAGGACCCCAGGCAGAGCTTGTCCCCTTACTGCTTCCTCCTGACCCAGGACCCCATGCAGAGCTTGTCCCCTTCCTGCTTCCTCCTGACCCAGGACTCCAGGCAGACGTTGTCCCCTTCCTGCTTCCTCCTGACCGAGGACCCAAGGCAGAGCTTTTCCCCTTCCTGCTTCCTCCTGACCCAGGACCCCATGCAGAGCTTGTCCCCTTCCTGCTTCCTCCTGACCCAGGACCCAAGGCAGAGCTTGTCCCCTTCCTGCTTCCTCCTGACCTAGGACCCCACGCAGAGTTTGTCCCCTTCCTGCTTCCTCCTGACCCAGGGCCCCAGGCAGAGCTTGTCCCCTTTCTGCTTCCTCGTGACCCAGGACCCCACACAGAGCTTGTCCCCTTCCTGCTTCTCCTGACCCAGGACCCCAGGCAGAGCTTGTCCCCTTCCTGCTTCCTCCTGACCCAGGACCCCAGGCAGAGCTTGTCCTCTTCCTGCTTCCTCCTGACCCAGGACTCCAGGCAGAGCTTGTCCCCTTCCTGCTTCCTCCTGACCCAGGACCCCACACAGAGCTTGTCTCCTTCCTGCTTCCTCCTGACCCAGGACTCCAGGCAGAGCTTGTACCCTTCCTGCTTCCTCCTGACTCAGGACCCCAGGCAGAGCTTGTCCCCTTCCTGCTTCCTCGTGACCCAGGACTCCAGGCAGACGTTGTCCCCTTCCTGCTTCGTCGTGACCCAGGACCCCAGGCAGAGCTTGTCCCCTTCCTGCTTCCTCCTGACCCAGGACTCCAGGCAGAGCTTGTCCCCTTCCTGCTTCCTCCTGACCCAGGACTCCAGGCAGAGCTTGTCCCCTTCCTGCTTCCTCCTGACCCAGGACTCCAGGCAGAGCTTGTCCCCTTCCTGCTTCCTCCTGACCCAGGACCCCAGGCAGAGCTTGTCCCCTTCCTGCTTCCTCCTGACCCAGGACCCCAGGCAGAGCTTGTCACCTTCCTGCTTCCTCCTGACGCAGGACTCCAGGCAGAGCTTGTCCCCTTCCTGCTTCCTCGTGACCCAGGACCCCACACAGAGCTTGTCCCCTTCCTGCTTCCTCCTGACCCAGGACTCCAGGCAGAGCTTGTCCCCTTCCTGCTTCCTCGTGACCCAGGACTCCAGGCAGACGTTGTCCCCTTCCTGCTTCCTCCTGACCCAGGACCCCAAACAGAGCTTGTCCCCTTCCTGCTTCCTCCTGACCCAGGACTCCAGGCAGAGCTTGTCCCCTTCCTGCTTCCTCGTGACCCAGGACTCCAGGCAGACGTTGTCCCCTTCCTGCTTCCTCCTGACCCAGGACCCCAGGCAGAGCTTGTCCCCTTCCTGCTTCCTCCTGACCCAGGACTCCAGGCAGAGCTTGTCCCCTTCCTGCTTCCTCCTGACCCAGGACTCCAGGCAGAGCTTGTCCCCTTCCTGCTTCCTCCTGACCCAGGACTCCAGGCAGAGCTTGTCCCCTTCCTGCTTCCTCCTGACCCAGGACTCCAGGCAGAGCTTGTCCCCTTCCTGGTTCCTCCTGACCCAGGACCCCACACAGAGCTTGTCCCCTTCCTGCTTCCTCCTGACCCAGGACCCCACGCAGAGCTTGTCCCCTTCCTGCTTCCTCCTGACCCAGGACCCCAGGCAGAGCTTGTCCCCTTCCTGCTTCCTCCTGACCCAGGACCACAGGCAGAGCTTGTCCCCTTCCTGCTTCCTCCTGACCCAGGACCCCAGGCAGAGCTTGTCCCCTTCCTGCTTCCTCCTGACCCAGGACCCCAGGCAGAGCTTGTCCCCTTCCTGCTTCCTCCTGACCCAGGACCCCAGGCAGAGCTTGTCCCCTTCCTGCTTCCTCCTGACCCAGGACCCCAGGCAGAGCTTGTCCCCTTCCTGCTTCCTCGTGACCCAGGACCCCAGGCAGATGTTGTCCCCTTCCTGCTTCCTCCTGACCCAGGAATCCAGGCAGAGCTTGTCCCCTTCCTGCTTCTCCTGACCCAGGACCCCAGGCAGAGCTTGTCCCCTTACTGCTTCCTCCTGACCCAGGACCCCATGCAGAGCTTGTCCCCTTCCTGCTTCCTCCTGACTCAGGACCCCAGGCAGAGCTTGTCCCCTTCCTGCTTCCTCGTGACCCAGGACTCCAGGCAGACGTTGTCCCCTTCCTGCTTCGTCGTGACCCAGGACCCCAGGCAGAGTTGTCCCCTTCCTGCTTCCTCCTGACCCAGGACTCCAGGCAGAGCTTGTCCCCTTCCTGCTTCCTCCTGACCCAGGACTCCAGGCAGAGCTTGTCCCCTTCCTGCTTCCTCCTGACCCAGGACTCCAGGCAGAGCTTGTCCCCTTCCTGCTTCCTCCTGACCCAGGACCCCAGGCAGAGCTTGTCCCTTTTCTGCTTCCTCCTGACCCAGGACCCCAGGCAGAGCTTGTCCCCTTCCTGCTTCCTCCTGACCCAGGACCCCAGGCAGAGCTTGTCCCCTTCCTGCTTCCTCCTGACCCAGGACCCCAGGCAGAGCTTGTCCCCTTCCTGCTTCCTCGTGACCCAGGACCCCAGGCAGAGCTTGTCCCCTTCCTGCTTCCTCCTGACCCAGGACCCCAGGCAGAGCTTGTCCCCTTCCTGCTTCCTCCTGACCCAGGACCCCAGGCAGAGCTTGTCCCCTTCCTGCTTCCTCCTGACCCAGGACTCCAGGCAGACGTTGTCCCCTTCCTGCTTCCTCCTGACCGAGGACCCAAGGCAGAGCTTGTCCCCTTCCTGCTTCCTCCTGACCCAGGACCCCAGGCAGAGCTTGTCCCCTTCCTGCTTCCTCCTGACACAGGACCCCATGCAGAGCTTGTCCCCTTCCTGCTTCCTCCTGACCCAGGACTCCAGGCAGACGTTGTCCCCTTCCTGCTTCCTCCTGACCGAGGACCCAAGGCAGAGCTTGTCCCCTTCCTGCTTCCTCCTGACCCAGGACCCCATGCAGAGCTTGTCCCCTTCCTGCTTCCTCCTGACCCAGGACCCAAGGCAGAGCTTGTCCCCTTCCTGCTTCCTCCTGACCCAGGACCCCATGCAGAGCTTTTCCCCTTCCTGCTTGCTCCTGACCCAGGACCCCATGCAGAGCTTGTCCCCTTCCTGCTTCCTCCTGACCCAGGACTCCAGGCAGACGTTGTCCCCTTCCTGCTTCCTCCTGACCGAGGACCCAAGGCAGAGCTTGTCCCCTTCCTGCTTCCTCCTGACCCAGGACCCCATGCAGAGCTTGTCCCCTTCCTGCTTCCTCCTGACCCAGGACCCAAGGCAGAGCTTGTCCCCTTCCTGCTTCCTCCTGACCCAGGACCCCACGCAGAGCTTGTCCCCTTCCTGCTTCCTCCTGAACCAGGGCCCCAGGCAGAGTTTGTCCCCTTCCTGCTTCCTCCTGACCCAGGACCCCACACAGAGCTTGTCCCCTTCCTGCTTCTCCTGACCCAGGACCCCAGGCAGAGCTTGTCCCCTTCCTGCTTCCTCCTGACCCAGGACCCCAGGCAGAGCTTGTCACCTTCCTGCTTCCTCCTGACCCAGGACTCCAGGCAGAGCTTGTCCCCTTCCTGCTTCCTCCTGACCCAGGACCCCACACAGAGCTTGTCCCCTTCCTGCTTCCTCCTGACCGAGGACTCCAGGCGGACGTTGTCCCGTTCCTGCTTCCTCCTGATCGAGGACCCAAGGCAGAGCTTGTCCCCTTCGTGCTTCCTCCTGACCCAGGACTCCAGGCAGAGCTTGTCCCCTTCCTGCTTCCTCCTGACCCAGGACCCCATGCAGAGCTTGTCCCCTTCCTGCTTCCTCCTGACCCAGGACGCAAGGCAGAGCTTGTCCCCTTCCTGCTTCCTCCTGACCCAGGACCCCATGCAGAGCTTGTCCCCTTCCTGCTTCCTCCTGACCCAGGACTACAGGCAGACGTTGTCCCCTTCCTGCTTCCTCCTGACCGAGGACCCAAGGCAGAGCTTGTCCCCTTCCTGCTTCCTCCTGACCCAGGACCCCATGCAGAGCTTGTCCCCTTCCTGCTTCCTCCTGACCCAGGACTCCAGGCAGACGTTGTCCCCTTCCTGCTTCCTCCTGACCGAGGACCCAAGGCAGAGCTTGTCCCCTTCCTGCTTCGTCCTGACCCAGGACCCCAGGCAGAGCTTTTCCCCTTCCTGCTTCCTCCTGACCCAGGACCCCATGCAGAGCTTGTCCCCTTCCTGCTTCCTCCTGACCCAGGACTCCAGGCAGACGTTGTCCCCTTCCTGCTTCCTCCTGACCGAGGACCCAAGGCAGAGCTTGTCCCCTTCCTGCTTCCTCCTGACCCAGGACCCCATGCAGAGCTTGTCCCCTTCCTGCTTCCTCCTGACCCAGGACCCAAGGCAGAGCTTGTCCCCTTCCTGCTTCCTCCTGACACAGGACCCCACGCAGAGCTTGTCCCCTTCCTGCTTCCTCCTGACCCAGGGCCCCAGGCAGAGCTTGTCCCCTTCCTGCTTCCTCCTGACCCAGGACCCCACACAGAGCTTGTCCCCTTCCTGCTTCTCCTGACCCAGGACCCCAGGCAGAGCTTGTCCCCTTCCTGCTTCCTCCTGACCCAGGACCCCAGGCAGAGCTTGTCCCCTTCCTGCTTCCTCCTGACCCAGGACTCCAGGCAGAGCTTGTCCCCTTCCTGCTTCCTCCTGACCCAGGACCCCACACAGAGCTTGTCCCCTTCCTGCTTCCTCCTGACCCAGGACTCCAGGCAGAGCTTGTCCCCTTCCTGCTTCCTCGTGACCCAGGACTCCAGGCAGACATTGTCCCCTTCCTGCTTCCTCCTGACCCAGGACCCCAGGCAGAGCTTGTCCCCTTCCTGCTTCCTCCTGATCCAGGACTCCAGGCAGAGCTTGTCCCCTTCCTGCTTCCTCCTGACCCAGGACTCCAGGCACAGCTTGTCCCCTTCCTGCTTCCTCCTGACCCAGGACTCCAGGCAGAGCTTGTCCCCTTCCTGCTTCCTCCTGACCCAGGACCCCACACAGAGCTTGTCCCCTTCCTGCTTCCTCCTGACCCAGGACCCCACACAGAGCTTGTCCCCTTCCTGCTTCCTCCTGACCCAGGACCCCAGTCAGAGCTTGTCCCCTTCCTGCTTCCTCCTGACCCAGGACCCCACACAGAGCTTGTCCACTTCCTGCTTCCTCCTGACCCAGGACTCCAGGCAGAGCTTGTCCCCTTCCTGCTTCCTCCTGACCCAGGACCCCAGGCAGAGCTTGTCCCCTTCCTGCTTCCTCCTGACCCAGGGCCCCAGGCAGAGCTTGTCCCCTTCCTGCTTCCTCCGGACCCAGGACCCCAGGCAGAGCTTGTCCCCTTCCTGCTTCCTCCTGACCCAGGACCCCAGGCAGAGCTTGTCCCCTTCCTGCTTCCTCCTGACCCAGGACCCCAGGCAGAGCTTGTCCCCTTCCTGCTTCCTCCTGACCCAGGACTCCAGGCAGAGCTTGTCCCCTTCCTGCTTCCTCCTGACCCAGGACTCCAGGCAGAGCTTGTCCCCTTCCTGCTTCCTCCTGACCCAGGACCCCAGGAAGAGCTTGTCCCCTTTCTGCTTCCTCCTGACCCAGGACCCCAGGCAGAGCTTGTCCCCTTCCTGCTTCCTCCTGACCCAGGACCCCAGGCAGAGCTTGTCCCCTTCCTGCTTCCTCCTGACCCAGGACCCCAGGCAGAGCTTGTCCCCTTCCTGCTTCCTCCTAACCCAGGACCCCAGGCAGAGCTTGTCCCCTTCCTGCTTCCTCGTGACCCAGGACCCCAGGCAGAGCTTGTCCCCTTCCTGCTTCCTCGTGACCCAGGACCCCAGGCAGAGCTTGTCCCCTTCCTGCTTCCTCCTGACCCAGGACCCCAGGCAGAGCTTGTCCCCTTCCTGCCTCCTCCTGACCCAGGTCCCCAGGCAGACGTTGTCCCCTTCCTGCTTCCTCCTGACCGAGGACCCAAGGCAGAACTTGTCCCCTTCCTGCTTCCTCCTGACCCAGGACCCCAGGCAGAGCTTGTCCCCTTCCTGCCTCCTCCTGACCCAGGACCCCAGGCAGACGTTGTCCCCTTCCTGCTTCCTCCTGACCGAGGACCCAAGGCAGAACTTGTCCCCTTCCTGCTTCCTCCTGACCCAGGACCCCAGGCAGAGCTTGTCCCCTTCCTGCTTCCTCCTGACCCAGGACCCCAGGCAGAGCTTGTCCCCTTCCTGCTTCCTCCTGACCCAGGACTCCAGGCAGAGCTTGTCCCCTTCCTGCTTCCTCCTGACCCAGGAGCCCACACAGAGCTTGTCCCCTTCCTGCTTCCTCCTGACCCATGACCCCACGCAGAGCTTGTCCCCTTCCTGCTTCCTCCTGACCCAGGACCCCAGGCAGAGCTTGTCCCCTTCCTGCTTCCTCCTGACCCAGGACCCCAGGCAGAGCTTGTCCCCTTCCTGCTTCCTCCTGACCCAGGACCCCATGCAGAGCTTGTCCCCTTCCTGCTTCCTCCTGACCCAGGACTCCAGGCAGACGTTGTCCCCTTCCTGCTTCCTCCTGACCGAGGACCCAAGGCAGAGCCTGTCCCCTTCCTGCTTCCTCCTGACCCAGGACCCCAGGCAGAGCTTGTCCCCTTCCTGCTTCCTTCTGACCGAGGACCCCAGGCAGAGCTTGTCCCCTTCCTGCTTCCTCCTGACCCAGGACCCCAGGCAGAGCTTGTCCCCTTCCTGCTTCCTCCTGACCCAGGACCCCATGCAGAGCTTGTCCCCTTCCTGCTTCCTCCTGACCCAGGACTCCCGGCAGATGTTTTCCCCTTCCTGCTTCCTCCTGACCCAGGACCCCAGGCAGAGCTTGTCCCCTTCCTGCTTCCTCCTGACCCGGGACCCCAGGCAGAGCTTGTCCCCTTCCTGCTTCCTCCTGACCCAGGACCCCAGGCAGAGCTTGTCCCCTTCCTGCTTCCTCCTGACCCAGGACCCCAGGCAGACGTTGTCCCCTTCCTGCTTCCTCCTGACCCAGGACCCCACACAGAGCTTGTCCCCTTCCTGCTTCCTCGTGACCCAGGACCCCAGGCAGAGCTTGTCCCCTTCCTGCTTCCTCCTGACCCAGGACTCCCGGCAGAGCTTGTCCCCTTCCTGCTTCCTCCTGACCCAGGACCCCAGGCAGAGCTTGTCCCCTTCCTGCTTCTCCTGACCCAGGACCCCAGGCAGAGCTTGTCCCCTTCCTGCTTCTCCTGACCCAGGACCCCAGGCAGAGCTTGTCCCCTTCCTGCTTCCTCCTGACCCAGGACCCCACGCAGAGATTGTCCCCTTCCTGCTTCCTCCTGACCCAGGACCCCAGGCAGAGCTTGTCCCCTTCCTGCTTCTCCTGACCCAGGACCCCAGGCAGAGCTTGTCCCCTTCCTGCTTCCTCCTGACCCAGGACCCCAGGCAGAGCTTGTCCCCTTCCTGCTTCCTCCTGACCCAGGACCCCATGCAGAGCTTGTCCCCTTCCTGCTTCCTCCTGACCCAGGACTCCAGGCAGACGTTGTCCCCTTCCTGCTTCCTCCTGACCGAGGACCCAAGGCAGAGCTTGTCCCCTTCTTGCTTCCTCCTGACCCAGGACCCCAGGCAGAGCTTGTCCCCTTCCTGCTTCCTTCTGACCCAGGACCCCAGGCAGAGCTTGTCCCCTTCCTGCTTCCTCCTGACCCAGGACCCCAGGCAGAGCTTGTCCCCTTCCTGCTTCCTCCTGACCCAGGACCCCATGCAGAGCTTGTCCCCTTCCTGCTTCCTCCTGACCCAGGACTCCAGGCAGACGTTTTCCCCTTCCTGCTTCCTCCTGACCCAGGACCCCAGGCAGAGCTTGTCCCCTTCCTGCTTCCTCCTGACCCAGGACCCCAGGCAGAGCTTGTCCCCTTCCTGCTTCCTCCTGACCCAGGACCCCAGGCAGAGCTTGTCCCCTTCCTGCTTCCTCCTGACCCAGGACCCCAGGCAGAAGTTGTCCCCTTCCTGCTTCCTCCTGACCCAGGACCCCACACAGAGCTTGTCCCCTTCCTGCTTCCTCGTGACCCAGGACCCCAGGCAGAGCTTGTCCCGTTCCTGCTTCCTCCTGACCCAGGACTCCAGGCAGAGCTTGTCCCCTTCCTGCTTCCTCCTGACCCAGGACCCCAGGCAGAGCTTGTCCCCTTCCTGCTTCTCCTGACCCAGGACCCCAGGCAGAGCTTGTCCCCTTCCTGCTTCCTCCTGACCCAGGACTCCAGGCAGAGCTTGTCCCCTTCCTGCTTCTCCTGACCCAGGACCCCAGGCAGAGATTGTCCCCTTCCTGCTTCCTCCTGACCCAGGACCCCACGCAGAGCTTGTCCCCTTCCTGCTTCCTCCTGACCCAGGACCCCAGGCAGAGCTTGTCCCCTTTCTGCTTCTCCTGACCCAGGACCCCAGGCAGAGCTTCTCCCCTTCCTGCTTCCTCCTGACCCAGGACCCCACGCAGAGCTTGTCCCCTTCCTGCTTCCTCCTGACCCAGGACTCCAGGCAGAGCTTGTCCCCTTCCTGCTTCCTCCTGACCCAGGACTCCAGGCAGAGCTTGTCCCCTTCCTGCTTCCTCGTGACCCAGGACTCCAGGCAGACGTTGTCCCCTTCCTGCTTCCTCCTGACCCAGGACCCCAGGCAGAGCTTGTCCCCTTCCTGCTTCCTCCTGACCCAGGACCCCAGGCAGAGCTTGTCCCCTTCCTGCTTCCTCCTGACCCAGGACTCCAGTCAGAGCTTGTCCCCTTCCTGCTTCCTCCTGACCCAGGACTCCAGGCAGAGCTTGTCCCCTTCCTGCTTCCTCCTGAACCAGGACTCCAGGCAGAGCTTGTCCCCTTCCTGCTTCCTCCTGACCCAGGACTCCAGGCAGAGCTTGTCCCCTTCCTGGTTCCTCCTGACCCAGGACTCCACACAGAGCTTGTCCCCTTCCTGCTTCCTCCTGACCCAGGACCCCACGCAGAGCTTGTCCCCTTCCTGCTTCCTGCTGACCCAGGACCCCAGGCAGAGCTTGTCCCCTTCCTGCTTCCTCCTGACCCAGGACCACAGGCAGAGCTTGTCCCCTTCCTGCTTCCTCCTGACCCAGGACCCCAGGCAGAGCTTGTCCCCTTACTGCTTCCTCCTGACCCAGGACCCCAGGCAGAGCTTGTCCCCTTCCTGCTTCCTCCTGACCCAGGACCCCAGGCAGAGCTTGTCCCCTTCCTGCTTCCTCCTGACCCAGGACCCCAGGCAGAGCTTGTCCCCTTCCTGTTTCCTCGTGACCCAGGACCCCAGGCAGATGTTGTCCCCTTCCTGCTTCCTCCTGACCCAGGAATCCAGGCAGAGCTTGTCCCCTTCCTGCTTCTCCTGACCCAGGACCCCAGGCAGAGCTTGTCCCCTTACTGCTTCCTCCTGACCCAGGACCCCATGCAGAGCTTGTCCCCTTCCTGCTTCCTCCTGACTCAGGACCCCAGGCAGAGCTTGTCCCCTTCCTGCTTCCTCGTGACCCAGGACTCCAGGCAGACGTTGTCCCCTTCCTGCTTCGTCGTGACCCAGGACCCCAGGCAGAGCTTGTCCCCTTCCTGCTTCCTCCTGACCCAGGACTCCAGGCAGAGCTTGTCCCCTTCCTGCTTCCTCCTGACCCAGGACTCCAGGCAGAGCTTGTCCCCTTCCTGCTTCCTCCTGACCCAGGACTCCAGGCAGAGCTTGTCCCCTTCCTGCTTCCTCCTGACCCAGGACCCCAGGCAGAGCTTGTCCCCTTTCTGCTTCCTCCTGACCCAGGACCCCAGGCAAAGCTTGTCCCCTTCCTGCTTCCTCCTGACCCAGGACCCCAGGCAGAGCTTGTCCGCTTCCTGCTTCCTCCTGACCCAGGACCCCAGGCAGAGCTTGTCCCCTTCCTGCTTCCTCGTGACCCAGGACCCCAGGCAGAGCTTGTCCCCTTCCTGCTTCCTCCTGACCCAGGACCCCAGGCAGAGCTTGTCCCCTTCCTGCTTCCTCCTGACCCAGGACCCCAGGCAGAGCTTGTCCCCTTCCTGCTTCCTCCTGACCCAGGACCCCATGCAGAGCTTTTCCCCTTCCTGCTTCCTCCTGACCCAGGACCCCATGCAGAGCTTGTCCCCTTCCTGCTTCCTCCTGACCCAGGACTCCAGGCAGACGTTGTCCCCTTCCTGCTTCCTCCTGACCGAGGACCCAAGGCAGAGCTTGTCCCCTTCCTGCTTCCTCCTGACCCAGGACCCCATGCAGAGCTTGTCCCCTTCCTGCTTCCTCCTGACCCAGGACCCAAGGCAGAGCTTGTCCCCTTCCTGCTTCCTCCTGACCCAGGACCCCACGCAGAGCTTGTCCCCTTCCTGCTTCCTCCTGAACCAGGGCCCCAGGCACAGCTTGTCCCCTTCCTGCTTCCTCCTGACCCAGGACCCCACACAGAGCTTGTCCCCTTCCTGCTTCTCCTGACCCAGGACCCCAGGCAGAGCTTGTCCCCTTCCTGCTTCCTCCTGACCCAGGACCCCAGGCAGAGCTTGTCACCTTCCTGCTTCCTCCTGACCCAGGACTCCAGGCAGAGCTTGTCCCCTTCCTGCTTCCTCCTGACCCAGGACCCCACACAGAGCTTGTCCCCTTCCTGCTTCCTCCTGACCCAGGACTCCAGGCGGACGTTGTCCCGTTCCTGCTTCCTCCTGATCGAGGACCCAAGGCAGAGCTTGTCCCCTTCCTGCTTCCTCCTGACCCAGGACTCCAGGCAGAGCTTGTCCCCTTCCTGCTTCCTCCTGACCCAGGACCCCATGCAGAGCTTGTCCCCTTCCTGCTTCCTCCTGACCAAGGACGCAAGGCAGAGCTTGTCCCCTTCCTGCTTCCTCCTGACCCAGGACCCCATGCAGAGCTTGTCCCCTTCCTGCTTCCTCCTGACCCAGGACTCCAGGCAGACGTTGTCCCCTTCCTGCTTCCTCCTGACCGAGGACCCAAGGCAGAGCTTGTCCCCTTCCTGCTTCCTCCTGACCCAGGACCCCATGCAGAGCTTGTCCCCTTCCTGCTTCCTCCTGACCCAGGACTCCAGGCAGACGTTGTCCCCTTCCTGCTTCCTCCTGACCCAGGACCCCAGGCAGAGCTTGTCCCCTTCCTGCTTCGTCCTGACCCAGGACCCCAGGCAGAGCTTTTCCCCTTCCTGCTTCCTCCTGACCCAGGACCCCATGCAGAGCTTGTCCCCTTCCTGCTTCCTCCTGACCCAGGACTCCAGGCAGACGTTGTCCCCTTCCTGCTTCCTCCTGACCGAGGACCCAAGGCAGAGCTTGTCCCCTTCCTGCTTCCTCCTGACCCAGGACCCCATGCAGAGCTTGTCCCCTTCCTGCTTCCTCCTGACCCAGGACCCAAGGCAGAGCTTGTCCCCTTCCTGCTTCCTCCTGACACAGGACCCCACGCAGAGCTTGTCCCCTTCCTGCTTCCTCCTGACCCAGGGCCCCAGGCAGAGCTTGTCCCCTTCCTGCTTCCTCCTGACCCAGGACCCCACACAGAGCTTGTCCCCTTCCTGCTTCTCCTGACCCAGGACCCCAGGCAGAGCTTGTCCCCTTCCTGCTTCCTCCTGACCCAGGACCCCAGGCAGAGCTTGTCCCCTTCCTGCTTCCTCCTGACCCAGGACTCCAGGCAGAGCTTGTCCCCTTCCTGCTTCCTCCTGACCCAGGACCCCACACAGAGCTTGTCCCCTTCCTGCTTCCTCCTGACCCAGGACTCCAGGCAGAGCTTGTCCCCTTCCTGCTTCCTCGTGACCCAGGACTCCAGGCAGACATTGTCCCCTTCCTGCTTCCTCCTGACCCAGGACCCCAGGCAGAGCTTGTCCCCTTCCTGCTTCCTCCTGATCCAGGACTCCAGGCAGAGCTTGTCCCCTTCCTGCTTCCTCCTGACCCAGGACTCCAGGCACAGCTTGTCCCCTTCCTGCTTCCTCCTGACCCAGGACTCCAGGCAGAGCTTGTCCCCTTCCTGCTTCCTCCTGACCCAGGACCCCACACAGAGCTTGTCCCCTTCCTGCTTCCTCCTGACCCAGGACCCCACACAGAGCTTGTCCCCTTCCTGCTTCCTCCTGACCCAGGACCCCAGGCAGAGCTTGTCCCCTTACTGCTTCCTCCTGACCCAGGACCCCACACAGAGCTTGTCCACTTCCTGCTTCCTCCTGACCCAGGACCCCAGGCAGAGCTTGTCCCCTTCCTGCTTCCTCCTGACCCAGGGCCCCAGGCAGAGCTTGTCCCCTTCCTGCTTCCTCCTGACCCAGGACCCCAGGCAGAGCTTGTCCCCTTCCTGCTTCCTCCTGACCCAGGACCCCAGGCAGAGCTTGTCCCCTTCCTGCTTCCTCCTGACCCAGGACCCCAGGCAGAGCTTGTCCCCTTCCTGCTTCCTCCTGACCCAGGACTCCAGGCAGAGCTTGTCCCCTTCCTGCTTCCTCCTGACCCAGGACTCCAGGCAGAGCTTGTCCCCTTCCTGCTTCCTCCTGACCCAGGACCCCAGGAAGAGCTTGTCCCCTTTCTGCTTCCTCCTGACCCAGGACCCCAGGCAGAGCTTGTCCCCTTCCTGCTTCCTCCTGACCCAGGACCCCAGGCAGAGCTTGTCCCCTTCCTGCTTCCTCCTGACCCAGGACCCCAGGCAGAGCTTGTCCCCTTCCTGCTTCCTCCTAACCCAGGATCCCAGGCAGAGCTTGTCCCCTTCCTGCTTCCTCGTGACCCAGGACCCCAGGCAGAGCTTGTCCCCTTCCTGCTTCCTCGTGACCCAGGACCCCAGGCAGACGTTGTCCCCTTCCTGCTTCCTCCTGACCCAGGACCCCAGGCAGAGCTTGTCCCCTTCCTGCCTCCTCCTGACCCAGGACCCCAGGCAGACGTTGTCCCCTTCCTGCTTCCTCCTGACCGAGGACCCAAGGCAGAACTTGTCCCCTTCCTGCTTCCTCCTGACCCAGGACCCCAGGCAGAGCTTGTCCCCTTCCTGCTTCCTCCTGACCCAGGACCCCAGGCAGAGCTTGTCCCCTTCCTGCTTCCTCCTGACCCAGGACTCCAGGCAGAGCTTGTCCCCTTCCTGCTTCCTCCTGACCCAGGAGCCCACACAGAGCTTGTCCCCTTCCTGCTTCCTCCTGACCCATGACCCCACGCAGAGCTTGTCCCCTTCCTGCTTCCTCCTGACCCAGGACCCCAGGCAGAGCTTGTCCCCTTCCTGCTTCCTCCTGACCCAGGACCCCAGGCAGAGCTTGTCCCCTTCCTGCTTCCTCCTGACCCAGGACCCCATGCAGAGCTTGTCCCCTTCCTGCTTCCTCCTGACCCAGGACTCCAGGCAGACGTTGTCCCCTTCCTGCTTCCTCCTGACCGAGGACCCAAGGCAGAGCCTGTCCCCTTCCTGCTTCCTCCTGACCCAGGACCCCAGGCAGAGCTTGTCCCCTTCCTGCTTCCTTCTGACCGAGGACCCCAGGCAGAGCTTGTCCCCTTCCTGCTTCCTCCTGACCCAGGACCCCATGCAGAGCTTGTCCCCTTCCTGCTTCCTCCTGACCCAGGACTCCCGGCAGACGTTTTCCCCTTCCTGCTTCCTCCTGACCCAGGACCCCAGGCAGAGCTTGTCCCCTTCCTGCTTCCTCCTGACCCGGGACCCCAGGCAGAGCTTGTCCCCTTCCTGCTTCCTCCTGACCCAGGACCCCAGGCAGAGCTTGTCCCCTTCCTGCTTCCTCCTGACCCAGGACCCCAGGCAGACGTTGTCCCCTTCCTGCTTCCTCCTGACCCAGGACCCCACACAGAGCTTGTCCCCTTCCTGCTTCCTCGTGACCCAGGACCCCAGGCAGAGCTTGTCCCCTTCCTGCTTCCTCCTGACCCAGGACTCCAGGCAGAGCTTGTCCCCTTCCTGCTTCCTCCTGACCCAGGACCCCAGGCAGAGCTTGTCCCCTTCCTGCTTCTCCTGACCCAGGACTCCAGGCAGAGCTTGTCCCCTTCCTGCTTCTCCTGACACAGGACCCCAGGCAGAGCTTGTCCCCTTCCTGCTTCCTCCTGACCCAGGACTCCAGGCAGAGATTGTCCCCTTCCTGCTTCTCCTGACGCAGGACCCCAGGCAGAGCTTGTCCCCTTCCTGCTTCCTCCTGACCCAGGACCCCACGCAGAGCTTGTCCCCTTCCTGCTTCCTCCTGACCCAGGACCCCAGGCAGAGCTTGTCCCCTTCCTGCTTCTCCTGACCCAGGACCCCAGGCAGAGCTTGTCCCCTTCCTGCTTCCTCCTGACCCAGGACCCCAGGCAGAGCTTGTCCCCTTCCTGCTTCCTCCTGACCCAGGACCCCATGCAGAGCTTGTCCCCTTCCTGCTTCCTCCTGACCCAGGACTCCAGGCAGACGTTGTCCCCTTCCTGCTTCCTCCTGACCGAGGACCCAAGGCAGAGCTTGTCCCCTTCTTGCTTCCTCCTGACCCAGGACCCCAGGCAGAGCTTGTCCCCTTCCTGCTTCCTTCTGACCCAGGACCCCAGGCAGAGCTTGTCCCCTTCCTGCTTCCTCCTGACCCAGGACCCCAGGCAGAGCTTGTCCCCTTCCTGCTTCCTCCTGACCCAGGACCCCATGCAGAGCTTGTCCCCTTCCTGCTTCCTCCTGACCCAGGACTCCAGGCAGACGTTTTCCCCTTCCTGCTTCCTCCTGACCCAGGACCCCAGGCAGAGCTTGTCCCCTTCCTGCTTCCTCCTGACCCAGGACCCCAGGCAGAGCTTGTCCCCTTCCTGCTTCCTCCTGACCCAGGACCCCAGGCAGAGCTTGTCCCCTTCCTGCTTCCTCCTGACCCAGGACCCCAGGCAGAAGTTGTCCCCTTCCTGCTTCCTCCTGACCCAGGACCCCACACAGAGCTTGTCCCCTTCCTGCTTCCTCGTGACCCAGGACCCCAGGCAGAGCTTGTCCCCTTCCTGCTTCCTCCTGACCCAGGACTCCAGGCAGAGCTTGTCCCCTTCCTGCTTCCTCCTGACCCAGGACTCCAGGCAGAGATTGTCCCCTTCCTGCTTCTCCTGACCCAGGACCCCAGGCAGAGCTTGTCCCCTTCCTGCTTCCTCCTGACCCAGGACCCCAGGCAGAGCTTGTCCCCTTCCTGCTTCCTCGTGACCCAGGACCCCAGGCAGATGTTGTCCCCTTCCTGCTTCCTCCTGACCCAGGACTCCAGGCAGAGCTTGTCCCCTTCCTGCTTCTCCTGACCCAGGACCCCAGGCAGAGCTTGTCCCCTTCCTGGTTCCTCCTGACCCAGGACCCCAGGCAGAGCTTGTCCCCTTCCTGGTTCCTCCTGACCCAGGACCCCAGGCAGAGCTTGTCCCCTTCCTGCTTCCTCCTGACCCAGGACCCCAGGCAGAGCTTGTCCCCTTCCTGCTTCCTCCTTACCCAGGACCCCAGGCAGAGCTTGTCCCCTTCCTGCTTCCTCGTGACCGAGGACCCCAGGCAGAGCTTGTCCCCTTCCTGCTTCCTCGTGACCGAGGACCCCAGGCAGAGCTTGTCCCCTTCCTGCTTCCTCCTGACCCAGGACCCCAGGCAGAGCTTGTCCCCTTCCTTCTTCCTCCTGACCCAGGACCCCAGGCAGAGCTTGTCCCCTTCCTGCTTCCTCCTGACCCAGGACCCCAGGCAGAGCTTGTCCCCTTCCTGCTTCCTCCTGACCCAGGACCCCAGGCAGACGTTGTCCCCTTCCTGCTTCCTCCTGACCCAGGACCCCAGGCAGAGCTTGTCCCCTTCCTGCTTCCTCGTGACCCAGGACCCCAGGCAGAGCTTGTCCCCTTCCTGCTTCCTCGTGACCCAGGACCCCAGGCAGACGTTGTCCCCTTCCTGCTTCCTCCTGACCCAGGACCCCAGGCAGAGCTTGTCCCCTTCCTGCTTCTCCTGACCCAGGACCCCACGCAGAGCTTGTCCCCTTCCTGCTTCCTCCTGACCCAGGACCCCACGCAGAACTTGTCCCCTTCCTGCTTCCTCCTGACCCAGGACCCCAGGCAGAGCTTGTCCCCTTCTTGCTTCCTCCTGACCCCAGGACCCCAGGCAGAGCTTGTCCCCTTCCTGCTTCCTCCTGACCCAAGACCCCAGGCAGATCTTGTCCCCTTCCTGCTTCCTCCTGACCCAGGACTCCAGGCAGAGCTTGTCCCCTTCCTGCTTCCTCCTGACCCAGGACCCCAGGCAGAGCTTGTCCCCTTCCTGCTTCCTCCTGACCCAGGACCGCAGGCAGAGCTTGTCCCCTTCCTGCTTCCTCCTGACCCAGGACCCCAGGCAGAGCTTGTCCCCTTCCTGCTTCCTCCTGACCCAGGACCCCAGGCAGAGCTTGTCCCCTTCCTGCTTCCTCCTGACCCAGGACCCGATGCAGAGCTTGTCCCCTTCCTGCTTCCTCCTGACCCAGGACTCCAGGCAGACGTTGTCCCCTTCCTGCTTCCTCCTGACCGAGGACCCAAGGCAGAGCTTGTCCCCTTCCTGCTTCCTCCTGACCCAGGACCCCAGGCAGAGCTTGTCCCCTTCCTGCTTCCTCCTGACCCAGGAGCCCAGGCAGAGCTTGTCCCCTTCCTGCTTCCTCCTGACCCAGGACTCCAGGCAGACGTTTTCCCCTTCCTGCTTCCTCCTGACCCGGGACCCCAGGCAGAGCTTGTCCCCTTCCTGCTTCCTCCTGACCCAGGTCCCCAGGCAGAGCTTGTCCCCTTCCTGCTTCCTCCTTACCCAGGACCCCAGGCAGAGCTTGTCCCCTTCCTGCTTCCTCCTGACCCAGGACCCCAGGCAGAAGTTGTCCCCTTCCTGCTTCCTCCTGACCCAGGACCCCACACAGAGCTTGTCCCCTTCCTGCTTCCTCGTGACCCAGGACCCCAGGCAGAGCTTGTCTCCTTCCTGCTTCCTCCTGACCCAGGACTCCAGGCAGAGCTTGTCCCCTTCCTGCTTCCTCCTGACCCAGGACCCCAGACAGAGCTTGTCCCCTTCCTGCTTCTCCTGACCCAGGACCCCAGGCAGAGCTTGTCCCCTTCCTGCTTCCTCCTGACCCAGGACTCCAGGCAGAGCTTGTCCCCTTCCTGCTTCTCCTGACCCAGGACCCCAGGCAGAGCTTGTCCCCTTCTTGCTTCCTCCTGACCCAGGATTCCACGCAGAGCTTGTCCCCTTCCTGCTTCCTCCTGACCCAGGACCGCAGGCAGAGCTTGTCCCCTTCCTGCTTCTCCTGACCCAGGACCCCAGGCAGAGCTTGTCCCCTTCCTGCTTCCTCCTGACCCAGGACCCCAGGCAGAGCTTGTCTCCTTCCTGCTTCCTCCTGACCCAGGAACCCAGGCAGAGCTTGTCCCCTTCCTGCTTCCTCCTGACCCAGGACCCCACGCAGAGCTTGTCCCCTTCCTGCTTCCTCCTGACCCAGGACTCCAGGCAGAGCTTGTCCCCTTCCTGCTTCCTCCTGACCCAGGACTCCAGGCAGAGCTTGTCCCCTTCCTGCTTCCTCGTGACACAGGACTCCAGGCAGACGTTGTCCCCTTCCTGCTTCCTCCTGACCCTGGACCCCAGGCAGAGCTTGTCCCCTTCCTGCTTCCTCCTGACCCAGGACTCCAGGCAGAGCTTGTCCCCTTCCTGCTTCCTCCTGACCCAGGACTCCAGGCAGAGCTTGTCCCCTTCCTGCTTCCTCCTGACCCAGGACTCCAGGCAGAGCTTGTCCCCTTCCTGCTTCCTCCTGACCCAGGACCCCACGCAGAGCTTGTCCCCTTCCTGCTTCCTCCTGACCCAGGACCCCACGCAGAGCTTGTCCCCTTCCTGCTTCCTCCTGACCCAGGACCCCACGCAGAGCTTGTCCCCTTCCTGCTTCCTCCTGACCCAGGACCCCAGGCAGAGCTTGTCCCCTTCCTGCTTCCTCCTGACCCAGGACCCCAGGCAGAGCTTGTCCCCTTCCTGCTTCCTCCTGACCCAGGACCCCAGGCAGAGCTTGTCCCCTTCCTGCTTCCTCGTGACCGAGGACCCCAGGCAGAGCTTGTCCCCTTCCTGCTTCCTCCTGACCCAGGACCCCAGGCAGAGCTTGTCCCCTTCCTGCTTCCTCCTGACACAGGACCCCAGGCAGAGCTTGTCCCCTTCCTGCTTCCTCGTGACCCAGGATCCCAGGCAGAGCTTGTCCCCTTCCTGCTTCCTCCTGACCCAGGACCCCAGGCAGATGTTGTCCCCTTCCTGCTTCTCGTGACCCAGGACCCCAGGCAGAGCTTGTCCCCTTCCTGCTTCCTCCTGACCCAGGACCCCAGGCAGAGCTTGTCTGCTTCCTGCTTCCTCCTGACCCAGGACCCCAGGCAGAGCTTGTCCCCTTCCTGCTTCCTCCTGACCCAGGACCTCACGCAGAGCTTGTCCCCTTCCTGCTTCCTCCTGACCCAGGACTCCAGGCAGAGCTTGTCCCCTTCCTGCTTCCTCCTGACCCAGGACTCCAGGCAGAGCTTGTCCCCTTCCTGCTTCCTCGTGACACAGGACTCCAGGCAGACGTTGTCCCCTTCCTGCTTCCTCCTGACCCAGGACCCCAGGCAGAGCTTGTCCCCTTCCTGCTTCCTCCTGACCCAGGACTCCAGGCAGAGCTTGTCCCCTTCCTGCTTCCTCCTGACCCAGGACTCCAGGCAGAGCTTGTCCCCTTCCTGCTTCCTCCTGACCCAGGACCCCACGCAGAGCTTGTCCCATTCCTGCTTCCTCCTGACCCAGGACCCCACGCAGAGCTTGTCCCCTTCCTGCTTCCTCCTGACCCAGGACCCCACGCAGAGCTTGTCCCCTTCCTGCTTCCTCCTGACCCAGGACCCCAGGCAGAGCTTGTCCCCTTCCTGCTTCCTCCTGACCCAGGACCCCAGGCAGAGCTTGTCCCCTTCCTGCTTCCTCCTGACCCAGGACCCCAGGCAGAGCTTGTCCCCTTCCTGCTTCCTCCTGACCCAGGACCCCAGGCAGAGCTTGTCCCCTTCCTGCTTCCTCCTGACCCAGGACCCGAGGCAGAGCTTGTCCCCTTCCTGCTTCCTGCTGACCCAGGACCCGAGGCAGAGCTTGTCCCCTTCCTGCTTCCTCGTGACCCAGGACCCCAGGCAGATGTTGTCCCCTTCCTGCTTCCTCCTGACCCAGGACTCCAGGCAGAGCTTGTCCCCTTCCTGCTTCTCCTGACCCAGGACCCCAGGCAGAGCTTGTCCCCTTCCTGGTTCCTCCTGACCCAGGACCCCAGGCAGAGCTTGTCCCCTTCCTGCTTCCTCCTGACCCAGGACCCCAGGCAGAGCTTGTCCCCTTCCTGCTTCCTCCTGACCCAGGACCCCAGGCAGAGCTTGTCCCCTTCCTGCTTCCTCCTGACCCAGGACCCCAGGCAGAGCTTGTCCCCTTCCTGCTTCCTCCTGACCCAGGACCCCAGGCAGAGCTTGTCCCCTTCCTGCTTCCTCGTGACCGAGGACCCCAGGCAGAGCTTGTCCCCTTCCTGCTTCCTCCTGACCCAGGACCCCAGGCAGAGCTTGTCCCCTTCCTGCTTCCTCCTGACCCAGGACCCCAGGCAGAGCTTGTCCCCTTCCTGCTTCCTCCTGACCCAGGACCCCAGGCAGAGCTTGTCCCCTTCCTGCTTCCTCCTGAACCAGGACCCCAGGCAGAGCTTGTCCCCTTCCTGCTTCCTCCTGACCCAGGACCCCAGGCAGAGCTTGTCCCCTTCCTGCTTCCTCCTGACCCAGGACCCCAGGCAGACGTTGTCCCCTTCCTGCTTCCTTCTGACCCAGGACCCCAGGCAGAGCTTGTCCCCTTCCTGCTTCCTCGTGACCCAGGACCCCAGGCAGAGCTTGTCCCCTTCCTGCTTCCTCGTGACCCAGGACCCCAGGCAGACGTTGTCCCCTTCCTGCTTCCTCCTGACCCAGGACCCCAGGCAGAGCTTGTCCCCTTCCTGCTTCTCCTGACCCAGGACCCCACGCAGAGCTTGTCCCCTTCCTGCTTCCTCCTGACCCAGGACCCCACGCAGAACTTGTCCCCTTCCTGCTTCCTCCTGACCCAGGACCCTAGGCAGAGCTTGTCCCCTTCCTGCTTCCTCCTGACCCCAGGACCCCAGGCAGAGCTTGTCCCCTTCCTGCTTCCTCCTGACCCAGGACCCCAGGCAGATCTTGTCCCCTTCCTGCTTCCTCCTGACCCAGGACTCCAGGCAGAGCTTGTCCCCTTCCTGCTTCCTCCTGACCCAGGACCCCAGGCAGAGCTTGTCCCCTTCCTGCTTCCTCCTGACCCAGGACCCCAGGCAGAGCTTGTCCCCTTCCTGCTTCCTCCTGACCCAGGACCCCAGGCAGAGCTTGTCCCCTTCCTTCTTCCTCCTGACCCAGGACCCCAGGCAGAGCTTGTCCCCTTCCTGCTTCCTCCTGACCCAGGACTCCAGGCAGAGCTTGTCCCCTTCCTGCTTCCTCCTGACCCAGGACCCCAGGCAGAGCTTGTCCCCTTACTGCTTCCTCCTGACCCAGGACCCCAGGCAGAGCTTGTCCCCTTCCTGCTTCCTCCTGACCCAGGACCCCAGGCAGAGCTTGTCCCCTTCCTGCTTCCTCCTGACCCAGGACTCCAGGCAGAGCTTGTCCCCTTCCTGCTTCCTCCTGACCCAGGACCCCAGGCAGAGCTTGTCCCCTTCCTTCTTCCTCCTGACCCAGGAACCCAGGCAGAGCTTGTCCCCTTCCTGCTTCCTCCTGACCCAGGACCCCAGGCAGAGCTTGTCCCCTTCCTGCTTCCTCCTGACCCAGGTCCCCAGGCAGAGCTTGTCCCCTTCCTGCTTCCTCCTGACCCAGGACCCCATGCAGAGCTTGTCCCCTTCCTGCTTCCTCGTGACCCAGGACTCCAGGCAGACGTTGTCCCCTTCCTGCTTCCTCCTGACCCAGGACCCCAGGCAGAGCTTGTCCCCTTCCTGCTTCCTCCTGTCCCAGGACTCCAGGTAGAGCTTGTCCCCTTCCTGCTTCCTCCTGACCCAGGACCCCAGGCAGAGCTTGTCCCCTTCCTGCTTCCTCCTGACCCAGGACCCCAGGCAGAGCTTGTCCCCTTTCTGCTTCCTCCTGACCCAGGACCCCAGGCAGAGCTTGTCCCCTTCCTGCTTCCTCCTGACCCAGGACTCCAGGCAGACGTTGTCCCCTTCCTGCTTCCTCCTGACCCAGGACCCCAGGCAGAGCTTGTCCCCTTCCTGCTTCTCCTGACCCAGGACCCCATGCAGAGCTTGTCCCCTTCCTGCTTCCTCCTGACCCAGGACCCCAGGCAGAGCTTGTCCCCTTCCTGCTTCCTCCTGACCCAGGACCCCAGGCAGAGCTTGTCCCCTTCCTGCTTCCTCCTGACCCAGGACCCCAGGCAGAGCTTGTCCCCTTCCTGCTTCCTCCTGACCCAGGACCCCAGGCAGAGCTTGTCCCCTTCCTGCTTCCTCCTGACCCAGGACCCCAGGCAGAGCTTGTCCCCTTCCTGCTTCCTCGTGACCCAGGACCCCAGGCAGAGCTTGTCCCCTTCCTGCTTCCTCCTGACCCAGGACCCCAGGCAGAGCTTGTCCCCTTCCTGCTTCCTCCTGACCCAGGACTCCAGGCAGAGCTTTTCCCCTTCCTGCTTCCTCGTGACCCAGGACTCCAGGCAGACGTTGTCCCCTTCCTGCTTCCTCCTGACCCAGGACCCCAGGCAGAGCTTGTCCCCTTCCTGCTTCCTCCTGACCCAGGACTCCAGGCAGAGCTTGTCCCCTTCCTGCTTCCTCCTCACCCAAGACCCCACAGAGAGCTTTTCACCTTCCTGCTTCCTCCTGACCCAGGACCCCACGCAGAGCTTGTCCCCTTCCTGCTTCCTCCTGACCCAGGACCCCAGGCAGAGCTTGTCCCCTTCCTGCTTCCTCCTGACCCAGGACCCCAGGCAGAGCTTGTCCCCTTCCTGCTTCCTCCTGACCCAGGACCCCAGGCAGAGCTTGTCCCCTTCCTGCTTCCTCCTGACCCAGGGCCCCAGGCAGAGCTTGTCCCCTTCCTGGTTCCTCCTGACCCAGGACTCCAGGCAGAGCTTGTCCCCTTCCTGCTTCCCCCTGACCCAGGACTCCAGGCAGAGCTTGTCCCCTTCCTGCTTCCTCCTGACCCAGGACCCCAGGCAGAGCTTGTCCCCTTCCTGCTTCCTCCTGACCCAGGGCTCCAGGCAGAGCTTGTCCCCTTCCTGCTTCCTCCTGAACCAGGACTCCAGGCAGAGCTTGTCCCCTTCCTGCTTCCCCCTGACCCAGGACTCCAGGCAGAGCTTGTCCCCTTCCTGTTTCCTCCTGACCCAGGACCCCAGGCAGAGCTTGTCCCCTTCCTGCTTCCCCCTGACCCAGGACTCCAGGCAGAGCTTGTCCCCTTCCTGCTTCCCCCTGTTCCAGGACCCCAGGCAGAGCTTGTCCCCTTCCTGCTTCCTCCTGACCCAGGGCCCCAGGCAGAGCTTGTCCCCTTCCTGCTTCCTCCTGACCCAGGACCCCAGGCAGAGCTTGTCCCCTTCCTGCTTCCTCCTGACCCAGGCTCCACGCAGAGCTTGTCCCCTTCCTGCTTCCTTCTGACCCAGGACCCCAGGCAGAGCTTGTCCCCTTCCTGCTTCCTCCTGACCCAGGACCCCAGGCAGACATTGTCCACTTCCTGCTTCCTCCTGACCCAGGACCCCAGGCAGAGCTTGTCCCCTTCCTTCTTCCTCCTGACCCAGGACCCCAGGCAGAGCTTGTCCCCTTCCTGCTTCCTCCTGACCCAGGACTCCAGGCAGAGCTTGTCCCCTTCCTGCTTCTCCTGACCCAGGACCCCAGGCAGAGCTTGTCCCCTTCCTTCTTCCTCCTGACCCAGGATTCCACGCAGAGCTTGTCCCCTTCCTGCTTCCTCCTGACCCAGGACCCCAGGCAGAGCTTGTCCCCTTCCTGCTTCTCCTGACCCAGGACCCCAGGCAGAGCTTGTCCCCTTCCTGCTTCCTCCTGACCCAGGACCCCAGGCAGAGCTTGTCTGCTTCCTGCTTCCTCCTGACCCAGGACCCCAGGCAGAGCTTGTCCCCTTCCTGCTTCCTCCTGACCCAGGACCTCACGCAGAGCTTGTCCCCTTCCTGCTTCCTCCTGACCCAGGACTCCAGGCAGAGCTTGTCCCCTTCCTGCTTCCTCCTGACCCAGGACTCCAGGCAGAGCTTGTCCCCTTCCTGCTTCCTCGTGACACAGGACTCCAGGCAGACGTTGTCCCCTTCCTGCTTCCTCCTGACCCAGGACCCCAGGCAGAGCTTGTCCCCTTCCTGCTTCCTCCTGACCCAGGACTCCAGGCAGAGCTTGTCCCCTTCCTGCTTCCTCCTGACCCAGGACTCCAGGCAGAGCTTGTCCCCTTCCTGCTTCCTCCTGACCCAGGACCCCACGCAGAGCTTGTCCCCTTCCTGCTTCCTCCTGACCCAGGACCCCACGCAGAGCTTGTCCCCTTCCTGCTTCCTCCTGACCCAGGACCCCACGCAGAGCTTGTCCCCTTCCTGCTTCCTCCTGACCCAGGACCCCAGGCAGAGCTTGTCCCCTTCCTGCTTCCTCCTGACCCAGGACCCCAGGCAGAGCTTGTCCCCTTCCTGCTTCCTCCTGACCCAGGACCCCAGGCAGAGCTTGTCCCCTTCCTGCTTCCTCCTGACCCAGGACCCCAGGCAGAGCTTGTCCCCTTCCTGCTTCCTCCTGACCCAGGACCCGAGGCAGAGCTTGTCCCCTTCCTGCTTCCTCGTGACCCAGGACCCCAGGCAGATGTTGTCCCCTTCCTGCTTCCTCCTGACCCAGGACTCCAGGCAGAGCTTGTCCCCTTCCTGCTTCTCCTGACCCAGGACCCCAGGCAGAGCTTGTCCCCTTCCTGCTTCTCCTGACCCAGGACCCCAGGCAGAGCTTGTCCCCTTCCTGGTTCCTCCTGACCCAGGACCCCAGGCAGAGCTTGTCCCCTTCCTGCTTCCTCCTGACCCAGGACCCCAGGCAGAGCTTGTCCCCTTCCTGCTTCCTCCTGACCCAGGACCCCAGGCAGAGCTTGTCCCCTTCCTGCTTCCTCCTGACCCAGGACCCCAGGCAGAGCTTGTCCCCTTCCTGCTTCCTCGTGACCGAGGACCCCAGGCAGAGCTTGTCCCCTTCCTGCTTCCTCCTGACCCAGGACCCCAGGCAGAGCTTGTCCCCTTCCTGCTTCCTCCTGACCCAGGACCCCAGGCAGAGCTTGTCCCCTTCCTGCTTCCTCCTGACCCAGGACCCCAGGCAGAGCTTGTCCCCTTCCTGCTTCCTCCTGAACCAGGACCCCAGGCAGAGCTTGTCCCCTTCCTGCTTCCTCCTGACCCAGGACCCCAGGCAGAGCTTGTCCCCTTCCTGCTTCCTCCTGACCCAGGACCCCAGGCAGACGTTGTCCCCTTCCTGCTTCCTCCTGACCCAGGACCCCAGGCAGAGCTTGTCCCCTTCCTGCTTCCTCCTGACCCAGGACCCCAGGCAGAGCTTGTCCCCTTCCTGCTTCCTCGTGACCCAGGACCCCAGGCAGAGCTTGTCCCCTTCCTGCTTCCTCGTGACCCAGGACCCCAGGCAGAGCTTGTCCCCTTCCTGCTTCCTCGTGACCCAGGACCCCAGGCAGACGTTGTCCCCTTCCTGCTTCCTCCTGACCCAGGACCCCAGGCAGAGCTTGTCCCCTTCCTGCTTCTCCTGACCCAGGACCCCACGCAGAGCTTGTCCCCTTCCTGCTTCCTCCTGACCCAGGACCCCACGCAGAACTTGTCCCCTTCCTGCTTCCTCCTGACCCAGGACCCCAGGCAGAGCTTGTCCCCTTCCTGCTTCCTCCTGACCCTAGGACCCCAGGCAGAGCTTGTCCCCTTCCTGCTTCCTCCTGACCCAGGACCCCAGGCAGATCTTGTCCCCTTCCTGCTTCCTCCTGACCCAGGACTCCAGGCAGAGCTTGTCCCCTTCCTGCTTCCTCCTGACCCAGGACCCCAGGCAGAGCTTGTCCCCTTCCTGCTTCCTCCTGACCCAGGACCCCAGGCAGAGCTTGTCCCCTTCCTGCTTCCTCCTGACCCAGGACCCCAGGCAGAGCTTGTCCCCTTCCTTCTTCCTCCTGACCCAGGACCCCAGGCAGAGCTTGTCCCCTTCCTGCTTCCTCCTGACCCAGGACTCCAGGCAGAGCTTGTCCCCTTCCTGCTTCCTCCTGACCCAGGACCCCAGGCAGAGCTTGTCCCCTTACTGCTTCCTCCTGACCCAGGACCCCAGGCAGAGCTTGTCCCCTTCCTGCTTCCTCCTGACCCAGGACCCCAGGCAGAGCTTGTCCCCTTCCTGCTTCCTCGTGACCCAGGACTCCAGGCAGAGCTTGTCCCCTTCCTGCTTCCTCCTGACCCAGGACCCCAGGCAGAGCTTGTCCCCTTCCTGCTTCCTCCTGACCCAGGAACCCAGGCAGAGCTTGTCCCCTTCCTGCTTCCTCCTGACCCAGGACCCCAGGCAGAGCTTGTCCCCTTCCTGCTTCCTCCTGACCCAGGTCCCCAGGCAGAGCTTGTCCCCTTCCTGCTTCCTCCTGACCCAGGTCCCCAGGCAGAGCTTGTCCCCTTCCTGCTTCCTCGTCACCCAGGACTCCAGGCAGACGTTGTCCCCTTCCTGCTTCCTCCTGACCCAGGACCCCAGGCAGACGTTGTCCCCTTCCTGCTTCCTCCTGACCCAGGACCCCAGGCAGAGCTTGTCCCCTTCCTGCTTCCTCCTGACCCAGGACTCCAGGCAGATCTTGTCCCCTTCCTGCTTCCTCCTGACCCAGGACCCCAGGCAGAGCTTGTCCCCTTCCTGCTTCCTCCTGACCCAGGACCCCAGGCAGAGCTTGTCCCCTTCCTGCTTCCTCCTGACCCAGGACCCCAGGCAGAGCTTGTCCCCTTCCTGCTTCCTCCTGACCCAGGACTCCAGGCAGACGTTGTCCCCTTCCTGCTTCCTCCTGACCCAGGACCCCAGGCAGAGCTTGTCCCCTTCCTGCTTCTCCTGACCCAGGACCCCATGCAGAGCTTGTCCCCTTCCTGCTTCCTCCTGACCCAGGACCCCAGGCAGAGCTTGTCCCCTTCCTGCTTCCTCCTGACCCAGGACCCCAGGCAGAGCTTGTCCCCTTCCTGCTTCCTCCTGACCCAGGACCCCAGGCAGAGCTTGTCCCCTTCCTGCTTCCTCCTGACCCAGGACCCCAGGCAGAGCTTGTCCCCTTCCTGCTTCCTCCTGACCCAGGACCCCAGGCAGAGCTTGTCCCCTTCCTGCTTCCTCCTGACCCAGGACCCCAGGCAGAGCTTGTCCCCTTCCTGCTTCCTCGTGACCCAGGACCCCAGGCAGAGTTTGTCCCCTTCCTGCTTCCTCCTGACCCAGGACCCCAGGCAGAGCTTGTCCCCTTCCTGCTTCCTCCTGACCCAGGACTCCAGGCAGAGCTTGTCCCCTTCCTGCTTCCTCGTGACCCAGGACTCCAGGCAGACGTTGTCCACTTCCTGCTTCCTCCTGACCCAGGACCCCAGGCAGAGCTTGTCCCCTTCCTGCTTCCTCCTGACCCAGGACTCCAGGTAGAGCTTGTCCCCTTCCTGCTTCCTCCTCACCCAGGACCCCACACAGAGCTTTTCCCCTTCCTGCTTCCTCCTGACCCAGGACCCCACGCAGAGCTTGTCCCCTTCCTGCTTCCTCCTGACCCAGGACCCCAGGCAGAGCTTGTCCCCTTCCTGCTTCCTCCTGACACAGGACCCCAGGCAGAGCTTGTCCCCTTCCTGCTTCCTCCTGACCCAGGACCCCAGGCAGAGCTTGTCCCCTTCCTGCTTCCTCCTGACCCAGGGCCCCAGGCAGAGCTTGTCCCCTTCCTGGTTCCTCCTGACCCAGGACTCCAGGCAGAGCTTGTCCCCTTCCTGCTTCCCCCTGACCCAGGACTCCAGGCAGAGCTTGTCCCCTTCCTGCTTCCTCCTGACCCAGGACCCCAGGCAGAGCTTGTCCCCTTCCTTCTTCCTCCTGACCCAGGGCTCCAGGCAGAGCTTGTCCCCTTCCTGCTTCCTCCTGACCCAGGACTCCAGGCAGAGCTTGTCCCCTTCCTGCTTCCCCCTGACCCAGGACTCCAGGCAGAGCTTTTCCCCTTCCTGTTTCCTCCTGACCCAGGACCCCAGGCAGAGCTTGTCCCCTTCCTGCTTCCCCCTGACCCAGGACTCCAGGCAGAGCTTGTCCCCTTCCTGCTTCCCCCTGTTCCAGGACCCCAGGCAGAGCTTGTCCCCTTCCTGCTTCCTCCTGACCCAGGGCCCCAGGCAGAGCTTGTCCCCTTCCTGCTTCCTCCTGACCCAGGACCCCAGGCAGAGCTTGTCCCCTTCCTGCTTCCTCCTGACCCAGGCTCCACGCAGAGCTTGTCCCCTTCCTGCTTCCTTCTGACCCAGGACCCCAGGCAGAGCTTGTCCCCTTCCTGCTTCCTCCTGACCCAGGACCCCAGGCAGACATTGTCCACTTCCTGCTTCCTCCTGACCCAGGACCCCAGGCAGACATTGTCCACTTCCTGCTTCCTCCTGACCCAGGACCCCAGGCTGAGCTTGTCCCCTTCCTGCTTCCTCCTGACCCAGGACCCCAGGCAGAGCTTGTCCCTTTCCTGCTTCCTCCTGACCCAGGCTCCACGCAGAGCTTGTCCCCTTCCTGCTTCCTTCTGACCCAGGACCCCAGGCAGAGCTTGTCCCCTTCCTGCTTCCTCCTGACCCAGGACCCCAGGCAGACATTGTCCACTTCCTGCTTCCTCCTGACCCAGGACCCCAGGCAGACATTGTCCACTTCCTGCTTCCTCCTGACCCAGGACCCCAGGCTGAGCTTGTCCCCTTCCTGCTTCCTCCTGACCCAGGACCCCAGGCAGAGCTTGTCCCCTTCCTGCTTCCTCCTGACTCAGGACTCCAGGCAGAGGTTGTCCCCTTCCTGCTTCCTCCTGACCCAGGACCCCAGGCAGAGCTTGTCCCCTTCCTGCTCCTCCTGACCCAGGACCCCAGGCAGAGCTTGTCCCCTTCCTGCTTCCTCCTGACCCAGGACCCCAGGCAGAGCTTGTCCCCTTCCTGCTTCCTCCTGACCCAGGACCCCAGGCAGACCTTGTCCCCTTCCTGCTTCCTCCTGACCCAGGACCCCAGGCAGAGCTTGTTCCCTTCCTGCTTCCTCCTGACCCAGGACCCCAGGCAGAGCTTGTCCCCTTCCTGCTTCCTCCTGACCCAGGACCCCAGGCAGACCTTGTCCCCTTCCTGCTTCCTCCTGACCCAGGACCCCAGGCAGAGCTTGTCCCCTTCCTGCTTCCTCGTGACCCAGGACCCCTGGCAGAGCTTGTCCCCTTCCTGCTTCCTCCTGACCCAGGCTCCACGCAGAGCTTGTCCCCTTCCTGCTTCCTTCTGACCCAGGACCCCAGGCAGAGCTTGTCCCCTTCCTGCTTCCTCCTGACCCAGGACCCCAGGCAGACATTGTCCACTTCCTGCTTCCTCCTGACCCAGGACCCCAGGTAGACATTGTCCACTTCCTGCTTCCTCCTGACCCAGGACCCCAGGCTGAGCTTGTCCCCTTCCTGCTTCCTCCTGACCCAGGACCCCAGGCAGAGCTTGTCCCCTTCCTGCTTCCTCCTGACCCCAGGCTCCACGCAGAGCTTGTCCCCTTCCATGGAGAGCCCTGAGGGTGCCTCTTTGGCCTGAGACATCTCCGCATGGACCTGTCTCCTCATCTGTGTTTCTCTTTTTCTTTTTAATAGTTTCGTCTTTGCCATTACTGAGTTCTGGGGGAACGGAGAAGGGATTATTTCCCTGCCCCCCACAAAATGCGTGTTTCCAGGTCCACTGGCTGACTCTGGAGGCCACTGCAGCGCCCTGCCTCCGGTAAGGTCCAGCCCTCCGGGGTCCTTGCAAGCCCTCTCTACCGGTTTGGAAATGAGAAATTGTAGAAATAAAAGACACAAGATACAGAGATAGAGAAAAGGAAGTTGGGCCCAGGGGTCCACTGCCAAGCAAAGGGTGGAGTCCAGCAGTGGCCCCAGTTTCCTTACATTCTGACTTTTACTGAGCACAAAGCTGGGAGCAGGCTAGAGAGGGCATGGCAGTGATAGCGTCAGGTACGTCACGTGCCGTACAGGTGGGGCTCAGGAATTTCTAGGAGCGAGATGAGCAAAGGAGCATAATTTGTCCACACTTGTCCACAAAGACTTTAAGATTTATGTTACTTTTACTGATTATCTCTTCTAAGATAAAGGGAGCCCAGTGCAGGAGCAGAACGTGAGGGTGGACATGGAACGTGACCACCGAAGCACAGCATCACCTAGAGACAGTTAAGTCCCCGGATGTCTGCGGGGTCCCTGACAGCCGTCGGGCCTTACCACAGGAGCTTGGAGAAGCGGAGTTTTCTCCAGACTTCCCTAGGAAGGAGATGTCTCGGCCATTGTGGACATCTCCTTCCCTGGCTGGCTAAACAGCGGGCACCTTCCCAGTGCTGGCGCTGCCCCACAGCCGAGGCGCCCTCCAGCAGCCCTTATGCGGGTGTGACCGAGGGCTCAGAGCATCTTGCCTTAGTGTCATTCATTTCAGTGTCACCCCAGCTTCACACTTCCCACCTGAGAGGCATTAGTAATTAAGATCACCTGTGAATAACTAATAACTACTACAGTTAATTTCTAGTGACTTTCTTCTGTTATTTATATGGAAATAGGCTGAGGCTTCTGGCTCCTGCCTCAGCACTTTCGGAGTCTCCGCCCTACACCTTCCAGGGTCCCCCGGGCCTGAGCCCCATGTACAACCCGCCCATTGAGGCTCCCACTTCTGTGACTCCTCACCAGCCTTCCAGAACCCCCTCCCACAAATTGCTGTCTCAAGGTTGGCTTTTGGGGGAGCTGAATGAAGACATCTGTGTGCAGCCTAGTTCCCTGAAAACATCCCGTGTTAGTACTTTTCTGGAAGATGCTTTTGATTGGGTGGCAATTCCCTGGGGGGTTCAGAACAACAGCATGGCCACGTTTGGACTTCTCCGTGGTCATTTGGAGACAAGGAGCAGCGCTAGGACCACCATCTCAGGAGAAAGCCCTAAGCTGAGAAACTGTGAAGGCAGGAGGGTGAATGCAGGAGCTCCCTTACTCAGATGGACATCCAGAAACCTCAGCCTTCATCTTACGGCCTCCAAGGCAGCCCCAGGCAGTGGGCTCCCCATCTCCTCAGAGATCCCCAAATGGCTGCACCCTTGTATGAGGACACGACATATTCAGTGCTTGCTCGTAAGGCAGGAAGAGCACAGTTCCACAGGCAGAAAGGGGGCCATGACGGGGTAGGGAGCGGGGCTGGCAAAATCCCCTCCTTTGCCAGAATTCCTAGGGATTATTCCAACTGCCGGACTAAGCTCGGGTTTTGTTTTAAGTCTTGCCCAAATGCTCTCTAAATCATAAATTCTCATCAGATGGGTTCGTTTAGCACTGTATATCGCAACTTACTTTCCAATCTGACTCTGGCATGACATTATGTGACAAAGAAGGACGCCAAAGTATTTTACCCCATTACTAGTTTATTTCCATGTTTTGTTGTTTATTTATTTACTTTATTTATTTTTGAGATGGAGTCTCTCTCTGTCACCAGGCCAGAGTGCAGTGGTGCGATCTCAGCTCACTGCAACCTACACTCTCTGGGTTCAAGCGTTTCTCCTGCCTCAACCTCCCGAGTAGCTGGGATTACAGGCACCTGCCACCTTGCCCAGCTAATTTATTTATTTTTTCACCTCCTGAGAACCTTCAGAATGAAAATTTTTTTATTTAGTAGAGATGGGGTTTCATCATTTTGGCCAGGCTGGTCTCGAACTCCTGACCTCAGGTGATCCACCCACCTCAGCCTCCCAAAGTGCTGGGATTACAGGTGTGAGCCACCACGCCAGGCTACAATCTTTTATCTTAACCTGAACATTTTATATCTGTTGCCCCCAGGTCTTTGGACAAACGGAACCAATTGTTAACCAGAAAATGTTTAAATTTACCTGCAATGACCGGGAAGCCCCTCCCCAGCACTCCCCCACCTCGCCTCCCACTTCTTTGAGTTGCCCTCCTTTCTGCACTGAACAGTGTATTTCTTAATGTATCTGATTGATGTCTCATGTCTCCCTAAAATGCACAAAACCAAGCTGTGTCGCAGCCACCTTGGGCACATGTTCTCAGCATCTCCTAAGGGCTGTGTCATGGGCCGTGGTCACTCATATTTGGCTCAGAATAAGTATCTTCAAATATTTTACAGAGTTTCACTCTTTTTCTTGACACATGATTAAAGAAACATCCATAAAATAGGAATGCCGGATGGTCACAGGAGACTCGAGAAACTATGAAGCAGGAATTTTACATACCCTCAGGAAAGGAGCTGTTAGAATTACCTACAGAGATGAGCCTGGGCTGATAGGACCCTAATGAGCAAAGAAAAGGCGGGGGCTGGTGGAGACCTGCTGTCTTCACACGGTGCTCGCTGTGACCCATGCCCACCCAGACTTGATTATACACTCACTGCCCACCAAATCACACTCCCACCAGTGCCACGGCAGGTCCAGGCATGGTATTTAGTATGAAACAATCTCTACTTTTTCCCTAGAAAACCTCATGATTATTCCACCACCTAATTGGAAAAACCCAACAATTAGAACCACAAGTTCCATCATGTGTGGCCCTCTCTGTGTACATCGCAGTCCCATGCTTCAGTGTCATGTGTGGCCTCTCCGTGTATATCACAGTCCCATGCTTCAGTGTCATGTGTGACACTCTCTGACCACATCGCAGTCCCATGCTTCAGTGTCATGTGTGACACTCTCCAAGCACATCACAGTCCCATGCTTCAGTGTCATGTGTGGCCCTCTCTGAGCACATCGCAGTCCCATGCTTCAGTGTCATGTGTGACACTCTCTGAGCACATCACAGTCCCATGCTTCAGTGTCATGTGTGACACTCTCCATGCACATCGCAGTCCCACGCTTTAGTGTCATGTGTGGCCCTCTCCGACCACATCGCAGTCCCACGCTTCAGTGTCATGTGTGGCCCTCTCCATGCACATCACAGTCCCATGCTTCAGTGTCATGTGTGGCCCTCTCTGACCACATCGCAGTCCCATGCTTCAGTGTCATGTGTGACACTCTCTGAGCACATCACAGTCCCATGCTTCAGTGTCATGTGTGGCCCTCTCCAAGTATATTGCAGTCCCATGCTTCAGTGTCATGTGTGACACTCTCTGACCACATCGCAGTCCCATGCTTCAGTGTCATGTGTGACACTCTCCAAGCACATCACAGTCCCATGCTTCAGTGTCATGTGTGGCCCTCTCTGACCACATCGCAGTCCCATGCTTCAGTGTCATGTGTGACACTCTCTGAGCACATCACAGTCCCATGCTTCAGTGTCATGTGTGACACTCTCTGACCACATCGCAGTCCCATGCTTCAGTGTCATGTGTGACACTCTCCAAGCACATCACAGTCCCATGCTTCAGTGTCATGTGTGGCCCTCTCTGACCACATCGCAGTCCCATGCTTCAGTGTCATGTGTGACACTCTCTGAGCACATCACAGTCCCATGCTTCAGTGTCATGTGTGACACTCTCCAAGCACATCACAGTCCCATGCTTCAGTGTCATGTGTGGCCCTCTCTGACCACATCGCAGTCCCATGCTTCAGTGTCATGTGTGACACTCTCTGACCACATCGCAGTCCCATGCTTCAGTGTCATGTGTGACACTCTCCAAGCACATCACAGTCCCATGCTTCAGTGTCATGTGTGGCCCTCTCTGAGCACATCGCAGTCCCATGCTTCAGTGTCATGTGTGACACTCTCTGAGCACATCACAGTCCCATGCTTCAGTGTCATGTGTGACACTCTCCATGCACATCGCAGTCCCACGCTTTAGTGTCATGTGTGACACTCTCCAACCACATCGCAGTCCCACACTTTAGTGTCATGTGTGGCCCTCTCCGACCACATCGCAGTCCCACGCTTCAGTGTCATGTGTGGCCCTCTCCATGCACATCACAGTCCCATGCTTCAGTGTCATGTGTGGCCCTCTCTGACCACATCGCAGTCCCATGCTTCAGTGTCATGTGTGACACTCTCTGAGCACATCACAGTCCCATGCTTCAGTGTCATGTGTGGCCCTCTCCAAGTATATTGCAGTCCCATGCTTCAGTGTCATGTGTGACACTCTCCATGCATATCGCAGTCCCATGCTTCAGTGTCATGTGTGACACTCTCCATGCACATCGCAGTCCCATGCTTCAGTGTCATGTGTGGCCCTCTCCAAGTACATCGCAGTCCCATGCTTCAGTGTCATGTGTGGCCCTCTCCAAGTCCATTGCAGTCCCATGCTTCAGTGTCATGTGTGGCCCTTTCCATGCACATCGGAGTCCCATGCTTCAGTGTCATGTGTGACACTCTCCAAGCACATTGCAGTCCCATGCTTCAGTGTCATGTGTGACACTCTCCATGCACATCGCAGTCCCATGCTTCAGTGTCATGTGTGGCCCTTTCCATGCACATCGGAGTCCCATGCTTCAGTGTCATGTGTGGCCCTCTCCAAGCACATTGCAGTCCCATGCTTCAGTGTCATGTGTGACACTCTCCAAGCACATTGCAGTCCCATGCTTCAGTGTCATGTGTGACACTCTCCATGCACATCGCAGTCCCATGCTTCAGTGTCATGTGTGACACTCTCCATCGCAGTCCCACGCTTCAGTGTGTACTTTTGCTTTGCAATAAAAGCTGCTTGCCTTTGGCTTCATGCTGACTCCTCCCTGAATTCTTTCTATGACAGTGTCAAGAACTTGGAACTCGAGCCGGGGCTGGGGTTTCACCAGCATCTAAAGATCACCCCACGTGCCCACCAGCAATGAGTGCAGCCTCAACCTCCCAGACTCAAGCGATCCTCCCACCTCAGCCTCCCGAGTAGCAGGGACCACAGCTGTGTGCCACCACTCCTGGCTATTTTTTTTGAGGGGAGGTGGGTAGACACAGGGTCTAACTATGTTGTTCATGCTTGTCTTGAACTCCTGGGATCAAGCAATCCTCCCACCTTGGCCTCTTGAAGTGATGGGGTTACAGGCATGAGCCGCTGCACCTCGCCCTTGTTGACTTCTGATTAACCCCAGTTCCAGAAATGCCTCCAAGATTTCTACTTTCTCTACCGTTCCTTGTGCAGGTACTTACTGTAAAACCTGCACTGAGGTCAGAACTACCTTTACAGCAATGTAGTTTGGAAGTAAAACAATACAAAATGGAAAACCCCTGTCTTGATGTTTTGCAGAAATTACAGGTTACGATATATATAGCATTCTTGTCTTTCCTGGAAGGTCAGCTTTAATCGTCCTTATGGACCACGCACACCCTTTCTCTGTGGTATATAAGCCTGGCTGGGGGGGAAGAGGCACCGGCAAGGAGATCTACCTGTTCTGTTGCCACTTAAGACCATGCTTCTAGTTTTTTTTTGAGATGGAGTGCAGTGTTGTGATCTCAGCTCACTGCAACCTCTGCCTCCTGAGTTCAAGCAGTTCTCCTGCCTCAGCTTCCTGAGTAGTTGGGAGGCACCACCACACCCAGTAATTTTGGTATTTTTAGTAGAGATGGGGTTTTACCATGTTGGGCAGGCTGGTCTCGAACTCCTGGCCTCAAGTGATACACCCATCTCTCAAAGTGCTGGGATTACAGGCGTGAGCCATCATGCCCAGCCAGGACCATGCTTCTTCTTGTTTCATTTTTTGAGACAGGGTCTTGCTTTGTCACCGAGGTGGGAGTGGAGTAGTGTGAACAGTGAGCTGCTCCAAGCTCACTGTAGCCTTGACCTCCCGGGCTCAAGCAGTCCGCTCACGTCAGCACCCCCAGGTAGCTGGGACAGAAACCACCTCTGCAAAATTGTGGCTGAGCAGTGAATGAGCTCTAACTTAACCGACGCCATCTTGGTTCTGACCTCCAAGTGCCCTTGTTCATTCCTGGGCATAGGCTGAAGTGGCATTGGGAGAAACTTGCTTTGTAGTTTACAGTTTAAACAAAGACAGTAACAGCCCTTTTCCAAAGCAGACTCCTTCTTACCTGGGGACTACATAGCCTTTGCTGGACTAACGGGTCATGCAACTGGAGGCTACAGGATTCTGTCCTCGCTAAAGTGTTCCTAAGGTCAGTGCTTGAGATATGTCGTCAACCCTACACTTGATGGATCAGCTGGCACTGCCAAGATCAACAAACTGGCTCATCTGATCTTGTGCCCCCGCCACCCAGGAACTGACTCCGCACACAAAAAAAGCTTGGTTTCCCTGACCGATCAGCATTCCTGGCTCACTGGCTCCCCCACACCCCCCACTAAGTTATCCTTAAAAGCTTTGCTCCTAGGCTGGGCGCAGTGGCTCAAGCCTATAATCTCAGCACTTTGGGAGGCTGAGGGTGGATCACCTGAGGTCAGGAGTTCCAGACCAGCCTGACCAACATGAAGAAACCCCATCTCTACTAAAAATAGAATATTAGCCATGTAAGGTCTTTTAGGCTGGCTGACGGTGCTGTGGACACTGTGGTGACCTTCGTGACCCGCACATACACCTCTGGATGGACTCCTGGAATTTGAAAATCTGAAGTACCTGGAAGACCATTGAAAAGAGGAATGATGAACCCCGAGGTGCCTAATTAACTTGAGACATTCTTCTATTGCAGTTGGACTTTGTAACCGACCTTAGCCAATCCCGTGACTCCAGACCCTATGACCCCCGCCACCTTGCAAAAGCCGCCCTAAACTGTAACTTCCGTTACTTCCCAGTGCCTACTCCAAACTTATAAAACCAATTTCCATCCCACTGCCCTCCGCTGACTTTCTTTTCAGACTCAGCCCACCTGCACCTGGGTGAATAAAAAGCCATGAAGCTCTCACAAAGCCTGTTTGGGGGCGTCTCTTCATTCAGAATGCACGTTTTAACAAGCCATGGGTAGTGATGCACGTTGTAATCCCAGCTATTCAGGAGGCTGAGGCAGGAGAATCGCTTGAACCTGGGAGGCAGAGGTTGTGGTGAGCCAAGATCATGCCATTGCACTCCAGCCTGGGAAACAGGAGGGAAACTCTGTCTCAAAAGCAAACAAAAAAACAAACACAGACGAACAGCCTCTGCTCCCTGAATGCACGGGAAGATTGATTTGGGTAATAATAAAATTCAAATTGTGTGTGGTCTTCCACACTGCCAGCTCTGTGTGAATTACTCTTTCTCTATTGCAATTTACCTGTCTTGATGAATCAGCTCTGCATAGGCAAAAAGGTGAACTCCTGGGGTAGTTACGGGACTACAGGTGTATGCCACCATACTTGGCTTACTTGTGTGTGCGTGTGTAGAGATAGGGTTTTGCCATCTTGCCCAGGCTGGTCTTGAACTCCTGGACTCAAGTTATCTGCCCATCTTGGCCTCCCAAAGTGCTGGTATAATAGGCATGAGCTACCATGCCTGACCCATAAGACCATGCATCTGTCCTTAAGTTCTCCCCAGTAAATCACCTTCTACAAACAAACTGGATTTATCTGCCCCATTCTTTGGTTTCTGAGCTCCTTCTGTGTTTGGGGGTTGCTTTGCATGTATGGCCCTTCAACAAAACACCCCTTTTTTATTTTGAGACAGAGTCTCACTCTGTCGCCCAGTCTGGAGTGCAGTGGAGTGATCTCGGCTCACTGCAACTTCTCCCTCTCAGGTTCAAGCAATTCTTCTGCTTCAGCCTCCCAAGTAGCTGCAATTACAGGCATTTGCCACCACGTCCAGCTAATTTTTGTATTTTCAGTAGAGATGGGGGTTTCACTGTGTTGACCAGGCTGGTCTCAAACTCGTGATCTCAGGTGATCCACCCACTTCGCCCTCTGAAAATGTTGGGATTTCAGGTGTGAGCTACCATGGCCGGCCTAAAATACCTTCTTATAACAGAGATTCCTCAGCTTCTGTGCCAATGATGGCCTAGAAAGTCTTGGCTTAATTGCTCTTGTTGGATCTGATGTGAAGACCATGTTGATGCCAAACTGGACCAGCTCAGCTCTCCTCTCCTCTCCTTAGGGAATCCTTGAACAGGACCAGAAACCTCCTCTCAGTAGACCTGAACCAGCTTCTTAGGAACCAGCCCTTCTTCTCTTTCTGGGCAGTGGATGTAAAGGATGGCCCAGTCTATGTTCTGCCTTCGGAGATGGAGGTGAGCATAAGGGAACATCAGCTCTTCTGTGGGGTGTCCAGAGAGAATGCCCTAAAATGACAGAAGGTGAGGGACAGTGGCAGACAGCACAGGCCCGACTGCCCACTGAGGCTGGCTTCTCGCAGTCTCCGCACTGACCTCCTGGAGGGTCTTGGGTTTGTGGCCATTCAGATCTGCCACCATCAACACAGCTTCCGAGGCATCTTGGGACCCCCTTCATGGGAAGGCATCACAACAACCTAAAAAACCAACAAAAAGGAGGAAAAGGACCCAGAGGATAGGTTCCTGAATGCCACCACTCAGCGTCTCCTTTCTCCTCAGCTCCCCAGAAAGCACCTGGACACCCCAGCCCCCTTCATGGCACCAAGGGTTTTCCAAACAGCTTTCTCTGGAGAGGGAAGGGCACTACCTGAGGTTGTGATGTGGGGAGGGGTGGAGGTAGAATGTATACTTTCTATATACAGAAATTTTCTTAGCTCTGAGAAGAGAATCCTGAGCTGTTGAGTGCACTGCCTATTTAGATTGTACCGAAGCCAAGCACAGTGGTACACGCCTGTGGTCCCAGCTACTGGGGAGGCTGATGCAGGAGGATTGCTTGAGTCCAGGAGGTTGAGGCTGCAGTGAGCTCTGATCACACCATTGCACTCCAGGTGAGATGGCAGAACAAAATACCATCTCTAAAATAAAATTACAAAAGAAAAGAAAGACCAGTCTGCTCTTTTGTTCTTTGTTTTTGCTTCCTTCAGCCATTTTTTGTCTGTAAAACCAACCTCCTCTCTCTGACTCACTGGAACACTTATTTTATTTTGTGGAATGAAGTGTTGCCTGATTCTAGAACTGCAAATGAAGTCAGTTGAGTTGTTTAAACTGAGTTTGTGGTAGTTTTGTCTTCAAACAGGATTCTGTTCTGCAGAGAATGGGAGGCAGAGGCCTCACCCTTACTGATGATGACCTTTCAAAGGGAGGGCTCTGAGGCCTCCTGTTGCAAGACATACATACTTACAAACTGTAAGCTTTTTAGCAAATGCCCCAAGAAAGAGAGGTCGGGCCTACCATCAGAAGTTGTCTATAGCAGGGGACCCCAAGCAGGCCACATAGCAGGAGGTGAGCGGCGAGGGCGAGAGCAAGTGAAGCTTCAGCTGTATTTACAGCCACTCCCTATCACTTGCATGACCTCCTGAGCCCCACCTCTTGAGACCCGCCTCCTGAGCCCCACCTCCTGAGCCCCACCTCCTGAGCCCCGCCTCCCAAGCCCCGCCTCCAGAGCCCCGCCTCCCAAGCCCCGCCTCCAGAGCCCCGCCTCCAGAGCCCCGCCTCCTGAGCCACACCTCCCGAGCCCCGCCTCCCGAGCCCCGCCTCCAGAGCCTCGCCTCCCGAGCCCCACCTCCAGAGCCCCGCCTCCCGAGCCCCACCTCCAGAGCCCCGCCTCCCGAGCCCCGCCTCCCGAGCCACACCTCCTGAGCCCCACCTCCCGAACCCCGCCTCCAGAGCCCCGCCTCCAGAGCCCCGCCTCCGAGCCACACCTCCTGAGCCCCGCCTCCTGAGCCACGCCTCCCGAGCCCCACCTCCTGAGCCCCGCCTCCCGAGCCCCGCCTCCCGAGCCCCGCCTCCTGAGCCCCGCCTCCAGGCAGATCAGCTGCAGCATTAAATTCTCCTAGGAGCACGAGCCGTGTTGTGAGCTGTGTGTTTGAGGGATCTAGGTTGTGTACTCCTTATGAGACTTTAATGTCTGATGATCTGTCCTGCCTCCCAGATGGGACCGTCTAGTTGCAGGAAAATAAGCTCAGGGCTCCCACTGATTCTACATTATGGTGAATTGTATAATTATTTCATTATATATTACAATGCAATAATAATAGGAATAAAATGCACAATACATGTAGTGTGTTTGAATCATCCCAACCCTCCCCTCAACCCCTCTGTGGAAAATTTTCTTCAATGAATCCGCTCTCTGGTGCCAGAGCGTGGTAACATTCCTCACTGCACTGGATGGTTTGTTGGAAGCGAGGGCTGAAGTCCCACTGGGTCACCCTGGGGATGCAGCCTTATGCTGCTGGAAGCCGTGGTGTCCTTCCATCAAGCCTCCTATTGTGAGGGTTTGCATGATTCCTCATGTGCTGAGAATTCAGCAGTTCTCCATGGGTCCCTGTCCACCTAAACGGCCCCTAATCATTGTTTATGAGTGCATAAACTCAATTTTAACTTCATTTCACACATGCTGCCTCTAGCCATTTTTCTCTACTGCCTCATGTATTTTGGGGAGTTACAGCTTGACTGAATCAATCTCAGCTGCTCCCTTTTATTGTCGTAGGAAAAAACCACTAATGGCATTTCTACGGATTTTCCTTAGGTTTGTCAACTGAATGATGATGAGGTTTCATAGATTTGGAAAGCAGAGCTCTATTTCTCATGAAGAGTTGCAGGTTGGTCATTTGGACACGCAGGAAACCATTGCCTCTGGCCAGAAGCCAGAAATAGGGGCAGAAGACTAAGACAGGGATTTACACTGATGTAAATGGCTTGGCCAGATATACATACCCCTATAAGCTATATGAGGAGTCATGAATATATATAAGAGGAGAAATGTGTGCATTCGTGACTGAGCTTCCTGCCTCTCTCTGGGTCCGGTGTTCAAAAAATGACACTGTTAGCACGACTCGAAGGTGGAGTTTTTGGGCCTCTGACCTCCAAGGTGAAGTAGAGAATGCAGTGACCCTCACTATGCATTCTCTGTGGCTTGGCTGGAACCGCTGCCTTGTCAGTGGTCTTTTATAGGGAGGAATGCAGTTAATTGTATTGAAACTGCAAAAGGGCCATAGCAGTTGTGGTGGTGGAGTCTCTCAAAAGGGCGGGTTTCGGCCGGGCACGGTGGCTCAAGCCTGTAATCCTAGCACGTTGGGAGGCCGAGGCGGGTGGATCACGAGGTCAAGAGATCGAGACCATCCTGATCAACATGGTGAAACCTCATCTCTACTAAGAATACAAAAAATTAGCTGGGCATGGTGGCGTGTGCCTGTAATCCCAGCTACTCAGGAAGCTGAGGCAGGAGAATTGCTTGAACCCAGGAGTCGGAGGTTGCGGTGAGCTGAGATCATGCCATTGCACTCCAGCCTGGGTAACAACAGCGAAACTCTGTCTCAGGAAAAAAAAAAAAAAAAAGGGCGGGTTTCTCCCCATCTCTACTAAAAAAAATACAAAATTAGTTGAGTGTGGTAGCACATGCCTGTAATCCCACCTACCCGGGAGGCTGAGGCAGGAGAATTGCTTGAACCTGGGAGTCAGAGGTTGCGGTGAGCCAAGATCATGCCATTGCACTTCAGACTGGGCACCAAGGGTGAAACTCTGTCTCAAAAAAAAAAAAAAAAAAAAAAAAAAAAGCGGCTGGTTTTAGTGTAGCCCTTGGGGAAGAAAGCCTAATGGTGGGTAGTGAGGAAGAGGGCACAGCAAGGTGTGTCTGAGCTCCTGTAACGTCATGGCTGGGAACGCAGTTCTCAAGCTTTCTCTGGAGTGTCTTTGCCACGAGGGTTTCTGTTCAGTCGGTTGTGGGGTTGTTTAAAAGTGTGTGTCACCTCCCACCTCACTCTCTTCCTCCTGCTCTGGCTGTGTGATGTGTCTGCTTCCCCTCTGTCTTCCACCATAACTGTAAGTTTTCTGAGGCCTCTCCAGAAGCCAGGCAGATGCTGCAATGCTTCCTGTTCAGCCTGCAGAACCATGAGCTACTTAAACTTCTTTTCTTTATAAAGTACCCAGTCTCAGATATTTGTTTGTAACCATGTGAGAACAGAGTGACACAGAAAATTGGTACCAGGAGGGGGGCATTGCTATAAAGATACCTGAAAATGCGGAAGTGACTTTGGAACTGGGTAACAGGCGGAGTTTGGAAGACTTTGGAGGGCTTGGAAGAAGACAGGAAGATGAAGGAATGTTTGGAACTTCCTAGAGACTGGCTAAACGGTTGTAACGAAAAAGCTGATAGTGACAAGTATAGTGACCCAAGGTTGACAAGGCCTCACATGGAAATGAGGAACTTATTGCAACTGGAGCAGAAGTCATTTTTGTTATGCTTTAGCAAAGAACCTGGGGGAATTGTGCTTCTGCCCTAGGGACCTGTGGAAGTTTGAACTTGAGAATGGTGATTTAAGGGTAAAGGCGGAAGAGAATTCAAGATGCAGCCTAATTGCTTTTAACAACCTATGCTCATATGTGTGAGCAAACAAATGATTTAAAATTGTAACATATTTAAAGGGGATGCAGAGGGTAAAAGTTGAGAATATTTGCAGCCTTGCCATGTGGTAGAAAAGAAAAACCCATTTTTAGGGGAGGGACTCAAGAAATCTGCATACATTTGCATAAGTAAAAAAGAGCCAAGTGTTAATAGCCAGGACAATGGGGAAAAGGGCTTGAAGGCATTTCAAAGACCTGAAAGGCAGCTCTTCCCAGCACAGGCCTGAAGGCCTAGGAGCTGGATTATTTGGCAGCCAGGCCCAGATCCCTGCGGTCTTGTGAGCCTCAGGACACTGCTCCCTGCATCCTGGCCACTCCAGCTTCAGCCGTGTCTCAAAGCCACAGCTCTGGTGGCTGCTTCAGAGGGTGCAAGCCGTGAGCTTTGGCAGCTTCCATGTGGTGTTAAGCCTGCGGTCCTGCAGTTGCAGAGTGTGAGAGTTGAGTCTTGGGAACCTCTGGCCGGATTTCAGAGGATGTGCGGAACAGCCGGGATGTCCAGGCAGGAGCCGCTGCAGGGTGGAACCTCATGGAGAACCTCTGCTAGGGCAGTGGAGAGAGGAAATGTGGGGTTGGTGCCCCAACACAGAGTCCCCACTGAGAAGCTGCCTATCGGAGCTATGTGAGAAGGGCCACCATCCTCCAGACCCACCAGTAGCTTGCATCTGCGCCTGGAAAAGCCTCAGGCACTCAATGCCAGCCCACGAGGGTGGCTATGGGGGTGCTGAACCCTGCCAAATTACAGGGTCATAGCTGCCAAAGGCCTTGGGAGCCCACCCCTTACATGCCTGCATGTGGGATATGGATAAGGAGATTAGTTTGAAACTTTAAGATTTAATGACTGCCCTGTTGGGTTTAGACTTGCATGAGGCCTGAAGCTCCTTTCTTTTGGCTGATTTCTCCATTTTGAAATGGGAATATTTACCCAATGCTTGTAGTGCTGTGGCATCTTGGAAGTACATAACTTGTTTTTGATTTTACAGGCCTATAGGTGGCAGGGATTTGCCTGTGTCAGATGAGACTTTTGAATTAATGTTGAAATGAGTTAAGACTTTGAGGGACTGTTGGGAAGGCATGATTGTGGTTTTGCAGTGGGAGAAGGATATGAGATTTGGGGGACAAGGTTGGAATAATACGGCCTGGATCGGTGGCCATCAAGTCTCATGTCGAATTGTAATCCCAAGTGTTGGAGGTGAGGCATGGTGGGAGCTGATTGGATCATGCGGTGGATTTCTTACGAAGAGTTCAGCACCATCCTCACTTGGTACTGCTTTCATGACAGCGAGTGACTTACCATGAGACCTGGTCATTTAGAAGTGTGAGACCTCTCCCTCCTCACTCTCTCTCCCTCCTGCTCCATGTCTCACTCCCTTTGACTTCTGCTGTAGCTGGAAGCTGGCCAAGGCCCTCCTGCAGTCAGAAGCCACTATGCTTCCTATACAGCCCTACCTTTGGAACACAGTCACGGCTTTGATCACTGCAGTGGAACAGAGAAGGCTAACTATAATGATACTTATATATAGATCTAAAGCTTCTTTACTTGAAATGTTCCTGAACTGACTGATATGTAGGAAAATCCATTAAATGTTCTAGATTGTAAAAGAAGGTGAGAAAAGAAAAATAGCTCAGAGTAGCCTGAGCTGTGTGAGCTTTATCAGGCCCAGAGTGATGTGAGTGTGGGACTTAAGTGGTGCTCCCTACACCTATGCCTGGGGGCAACTGTTTAAAGGCATTTGTTCCATCCCTGAGCTCAGGCTAGAAACCTTTCCACTGACTGACCTGTAGACTCAGAAACTGGGTTTCCAACTATTCGCCTTTGTTTTTATTTTCATAGAAATTTCCCCTCATTAAATACCTGATGCTTGGTACCTTCTAGCAGCTATCACTTCCCACCAAGTCCCAACTGAGGATTGAGCTGGCTTTGAATGAACAAAAGGCAACTGAATGAGAAAAGGAACTCAGATTGTTCAGAGTGGGGAACTGACTAATTCTGAGCACTCCATTTCCCCTCGACTCTCCATGCCCTGGGGACATTTTGGTTTGAGAGCCCTTCTCTCACCTCAAGAATCAGATTCAGAATCAAAGGCAGAGCTTTTTCAGGCAGCAAAGCTAGTGGCCCACGCATCTGGGGCACTTACTCCCTCTCCACACCACCCCTGTTTAACTTTCTTCTGAGGGAAACTTCAGCACATTTCAGTCATGTGTCCGCTGCAGGGACAGGAGGCTTGATTCCTAAGCCTCTCCCGGAGGACAGGAAGACCTAGGCCTGCAGGGATGGTCTTTCTGCCCTCCTCGAACTTGGCTGGGTCTTGACGGAGAGTGTGGATCTTAATTAAAAAAAACTTTTCCTTTATTTATTTTCATAATCTTTCTAAAAAAAGAGTAAGGTGTTTGTTTTTCCATTTTTGTGTATCTGTAGAAGGAGAGTGAGGATCTAGGATTCCCCTGGAGGAAGCAGGGGCATTCCTTCCCTGATTGGAGAGTCTTCCCTCAAGTGGAGACACACACACACACACACACACACACACACACGTACATGCACATACACCTTGACATCCCTTGCACCCATACAGATATATATCCCGAGGGCACACAGCCCCACACCCATGCATGCAGGCTTAACACATACAGCACACGTGAACACATATATACACAGATGCATGTTCCATCTGGCTTTCACCTCTGAGGCTACGGAGATTGGAGGAAATCAGGAGAGGAGACGTGGGGAGCCAAGGGAGAGAATGGCAGCAGAAGAGAGGGGAAGAGGCCATTAGGTCCATTAGGGGAAGAGGCCACACTCCTCAGGAGATCAGGGAACTCCCTTTCCTGACACGACTCTCTAAAATCCTGTGTTTCTCTTCCTGGACCTGGGAATTGATTCTCCAATAATTAAACCAGATAGACTCCAAGCTTATCTCTTTCTGGGGGTTGAATTCCTGTGGAGACTTGAGCTGAACAGATGAGTTCTCTGTGGCCCTTCTGGACTGTTCTGCCTTCAGTGACAAGGGAAGAATGAGGTGTACACACTTGGGCTTCAGATTTGTATGGAGACAAAATTTATTAGAACAGGAAGCAAAAAACAAACAAAAATGGAGGGAGGGGATCGGTGTGGGAAAGAACCACATGTTCACGTTCCTCTGAACACTTACAAACTCCTGTTTTTCTTTCTCATCTCTCGTCATGAAAGTGACGATTTGTTTAATCTATCTCTTTACACTCTCGGGGAATATAAGGGGTCAGTAGACTTCCTCTGAAGCCACCTGAGTTGGGGTGTGCAAGTGTGTGGTGACCACGTTTGTCTTCTTGTGGCTATGAGTTTTATTACTAATGACTTACTCATCCTCCCTGCAGACATAGGGCTTCTCCCCGGTGTGTGTCCTCTGGTGACTGAGGAGGGCTGACTTCCGGCTAAAGCCCCGCCCACACTCCCTGCAGACATAGGGCTTCTCCCCCGTGTGTGTCCTCTGGTGACTGAGGAGGGCTGACTTATCGCTAAAGCCCCGCCCACACTCCCTGCAGACATAGGGCTTCTCCCCCGTGTGTGTCCTCTGGTGACTGAGGAGGGCTGACTTCCGGCTAAAGCCCCGCCCACACTCCCTGCAGACATAGGGCTTCTCCCCCGTGTGTGTCCTCTGGTGTCTGAGGAGGGCTGACTTCCAGCTAAAGCCCCGCCCACACTCCCTGCAGACATAGGGCTTCTCCCCCGTGTGTGTCCTCTGGTGACTGAGGAGGGCTGACTTCCGGCTAAAGCCCCGCCCACACTCCCTGCAGACATAGGGCTTCTCCCCCGTGTGTGTCCTCTGGTGACTGAGGAGGGCTGACTTATCGCTAAAGCCCCGCCCACACTCCCTGCAGACATAGGGCTTCTCCCCCGTGTGTGTCCTCTGGTGATTGAGGAGGTTTGACTTCCGGCTAAAGCCCCGCCCACACTCCCTGCAGACATAGGGCTTCTCCCCCGTGTGTGTCCTCTGGTGATTGAGGAGGTTTGACTTCTGGCTAAAGCCCCGCCCACACTCCCTGCAGACATAGGGCTTCTCCCCCGTGTGTGTCCTTTGGTGATTGAGGAGGTGTGGCTTCTGGCTAAAGCCCCGCCCACACTCCCTGCAGACATAGGGCTTCTCCCCCGTGTGTGTCCTCTGGTGTGCAGTAACATCTGATATATCACTGAAACCTTGCCCACACTCTCCATACTTGGCTTTTGCAATTCTTGAGATTCCTACCCCCACAGATAATTTGCCTGTGTCCACCGGATTCACTTTCCGGCCTGTTCTGGAATCTTCTTCCATCATTCTTTCTTCCACTCTAGAGCTCCCCATTTGTCCTTTGGGTGGGTTAGAAAAGGCCCTTGAAATCTCCCTCTGCCATGTTCTTACATTCAAGAGTTTGGACCTTTCTTTGATCTCTTGACCTTTGTTTTTGTCATTAGAGTTGCATGGATCAAAATATTGCTGCTCCTCTTTCTGTTTCCCCAGGCAGGGATTCTCTGGTTGGAGGAGTTTTCTAGTAGATGTTCCTGGAAAGTTCTGAGAGGAATGAGTGCGTTCCACATGATGACTGAGAAATTTCTGACTTGAGAAGGCCAGACAGCATGAGGGACATGGATGAATCTCTGGCTTTGGTTCTGAAAGAGAAAGTTTTTGGTCAGGGTAGATGTTTTGGTCAGGCCTTACCACATATGAAGTCATGAAGATGAAATGAACATATGAATCATTCTTCATATGTTAACAATGCAAGCTCGCTCCCACCACGTGCTGGATGGACCTTCACAGTCCATTTTTCCATTCCACTTTTATTCACTGCATCTTATAAAATCCAGAAATCCCACGTCTTGGGCCTTTTATATATATTAGCCACAGTAGGTAACCTCAAGCAGCATCAGAGGCAGTGTCATTCCTCACATACACGGAACCTCAGTGACCTTTCCCTCACACTACAGGTATCTTCCAAGTCCTATAAAACCCTCCCTGATCACCCTCTGCCACATCCTTCCTCCCTGGTCCCTGGGTACTTTCACTGACACGAGGTCTTCAGCTATATTATTCTATTAAGAAATAACACTGTTGATGACTTAGGTGAGATTATCCTTAGTGACTTCCTAAGAGGGGAGAAGAATGATTAGGAGCACTCAACCTGGAGATCCACAAATGTGGTTAAAGAGAAGATGTGTGAGCAAATCTGAATTTGAGTCTCCTCATTCAAAATGACGTATTTACTTGAGGACTGTTATGTGCTTGTTTCTCCATCAGGAAGTGGGACTCAGGTTGGCCAGCACAGAGGTGTGCAGGTCAGGGCCTGCTGCTCCAACTAGGTGCATGCGCTGCTTTTATTTCAGATTCCACAGATCATACAATGAAAGTATTTATGCTTGATTTATTTCATTCAGTCTGAGCCCATTTCAAATACAATAGGAAATCTTGTTTCAAAAAATATCCCTAATCAGGCTAACCTCCGTGCTCCCCACCTTCATCCTGTCACCATTCCCTCTCACCCAGAAACTGGAGTAGCTCTGAGGGGATGACCAACTGCAGTCTATTTTCCAAAAATGAGCCAAAGCTGAAGTCTTTCTGGCCTCAGGACCTTTGCACTAGCTGCACCCAGTGTCTGGAACCCTTTGCCCACAGGCGCTTGTACTTCTCAAATGCTGTCTCCTGAGAGAAACCTTCCCTGACAGTTCCCTGCCACACTCTACCCTCACCTCACACTGATCCCCAGGTATTCCTTCTGGATTCAGTTTCTCCAAAGCACTAATCACTGTCTGATATTACACACAGGTCTGTATGTATTCATACGGTTCCCTAATTTACACGTCATCTGGTCAACAGTAGTTTTTCTGACTGTCTTGATCTACTCATGTTTACACTTCTTGCAAGTTTTATTTACTACATCTTAAAAAAATCCAGTAACCCCACGTCCTGGGCCTTTTCTACATATCAGCTGGACTAGGCAACCTCAAGCAGCATCAGAGGCAGCGCCTATGTGCAACGTCATCTGGCATAGAGTAGGAATTCACATGGCAGCTAATTGAGATAATGAATGAATGAATAACAACACATGCATATCATAAGAAACAAAAAGGAAATGCCAGAAGAAACTACCTTGTTGGGAGAGCTGGAGGTGTTTGAGAACTTGATTTTTGTCTTTATTTTGTGCTTGAAGTACTTAGAATATAAAGTCAAAAATTTAAAAATATAAGTCATTCCAAATAAGCAAAGGCGTATAACATGAATCTTTAATTTTGGAAGCCACTGATTTGAAGTTTTACTGACTTTAGATGTCATTTTACTCTACTTAAGAGTTAAACCATGAAAATCTTGTCCTTTTAAAAGAGTAATAGTGATGCCTACCTCTCCCTGCCATGAGCTCTTTCTTCCACTTGCTGCCCCACTTGATGCCCAGTTCCTGGCCGTACTCATCTCCATACCAGACTAGCAGTTCACAGCCTGGCCTAATGACTCGGCAGGTTCTATAGAAGATCTGCCTGTGGTACTGGAAGGCCACAAGGTTCTGCTCCTCATCATCCCGGGCACAGTTCACATACCTGGGGTCAAGGCAGCAAAGGGAAAGAAAAGAGGCAGTGAGTTCTCAGTACCTGACCGATCCAGGTCTGGCCCATTACCTGCTGGTCTAGGCCTCCATGGTCTAGGGCTGACCACTTCCCCACCACTCCTCTGGAGCCGTCTCTTCTTTCTGATATCTCTTTCACAAGGTCATTTGAACTTACACTTCTGACTACAGTGCTCATGCTGCCTGGAAACTTTCCCTGCCGTGCCTAATCAACCATTTTTTCAAAGCCCAACTCTGGACTTACCTCCACCTTGATTGACCATAAAACACAGCAATGCCTAGCTTCTCTAAACTCTAAATTAATTCTGTCTTATACCACAGGACTTGGTGCTGGATCATGTACTCTGCTTCTAGATTAGTGTCCATCAGTCTACATTCAGCCCTAGTCCTCTTGCTTTGAGAGGCCTTCCTCAGTCACCCTACAGTTCACCCAGGTGCCATTCACCTGCCTTCCCCAGGTTTCCAGAGAAACTTAGAAGCCTCTTTCTCTTGGCCCGATAACAGAACAGTGATAGTTCATTCATTTTTCTATTCTCTGGTGAAACGAGAGCCCATTGTGGAAAGGGGCTGGGTTATCCTGTGGCTCATGTCTCCTTAGGCTTTAGTTTTAATTTTACTCAGGCCAGGAAGATTTGCTGCCCTCACAGATGAAAGGTCCTTTGTTTTGGGTTGTCTTGGTAATGTGTTCTTCTAAAAAAGTAAGAAAATTGTGGTTAAATGTTCCTATAACCAAATATTTCACGTTCATCTGCAATATGTCCTCCACATAGGATATGGGTTGTATGATCTGTTCGAGTAAGAACTTCACTTCCTAACTTGGAACATACTAAGTGCTTAATAAATGTGGATTACATAAATTAAAGCATGAATTCAGTGTCCCCGTGCATCTAGGTTTCTCAAGGTTTATCTTGGTGCCTCAATTTTGTCTAGCATACAGATTTATGTTATCAATAAATCATAATATCTATATTTTTATCTTTTATTTCTAAATGTTGATGGTATAAAACAGCACTGTGTGGAGAAAATAGAAACACGGAATGTGAAAATCATTGAGGGAGCCATGATGAGAGGGAAGGAAATCCGGGATTGTGAGAGAGGAAGGTTGGTTCTGAAAGTCAGAGAGCTACTGGCCTTACCTCATCCAGTTGGCCCAGGATTTATCCTTTCCATCCACATACTCATAGCAGTTTCTCCCTTTGGTGATCTGAGTTTAGAAAAATAAGGTAAAGGCTTTTTAGAGAGTAAAAATCAGAAGAATTATTTTACTCCAGTGTCATCAGTGGCCTTTGGGCCTGCATGGCTTCAGCTGCCACTTGAGACCACATGGTTTGCACCTTAGTCATCATCTACACATCTGAGTTGATTTGTCCAGTCAGAGCAGAAGCCTCACAAGGGAGGATGCACTGTTTGTCTTTGTACCACTCTGCTCCCACATACCCTCTGATCTCTAAATAGAAGTTCCATGTTCATGCAAAGACCCTTGAGTACACAGAGCTAACCACGTTATCTCTGCCTGTAACCTAACATGAAGATGGTGCTGTCCTAGCAAAGGCACAGAAGGGATGTGGGAAGACAGAACAGGGGAAACGGCCGGTAATTCTTACCAGCCAGGAGTATCCGCTGTTGGCTGCCTCTTCGTCTTCTGTAACTTGGCCCTCATAGGGTCCAAAGTGCAGACCCAACGGCAGATCAGAGGCTTCATTCCATACTCCAAGCCCAGCCTGAGGGATGCCTGATGGCCCAATTCTCAGCCCAGGGGGCAGGCTGAGGGCTGCATGGTTGGGATGCCCCTTGTCCACTGCACTGTCCTTCACCAATGTCGGGGGCCCATGAGCAGCACAGCTGTCAATGAAGAAGTTCTGACACATCTCACAATCTGGAAGTGAGGGCAGCAGGGATTAGGAAAGTTATAATCCAAGTTCCTTGATACAAGAGCTTCAGAAAGAGCTCGGCACTCACATTACTTAGCCCCAATCCTGTATACCAACTCATTAGAGTAAGGGAATGATTTGGGGGCCAAATGATGAAATTATTGTACCAGGACATCATAGCCAACTGTGTGAGTGGCCGAGAGGGTCACTTACAGAGGTAGTCGTCGTCCTGAGGCTCGCTGACCTCTTTGTATGCATGACCCTTTCTTTCTCGCAGGCTATACATCTTTTCTTCAGTGTCCTTCCTCCTGAGTTCTAGATTGGAGAAAAGAAAATGGTAAAATTGGGAGTCTGGGGTGTTCGTCCCTGTTTCATAAGAAAATGTGAAATCTCCTGCCATCAAATTAGCATCTACCTTGCTACATATTTGAGTCTCCCCCTCTTTACTGCTTCAGAGGGACTTAGACCCCACACCCACACTGACTGCAGATGTCTATTCAATTTTAGTTCTGGCTGTTCCCATTATCTCATTAACCTCCCAACCTTTCTACTTGTAAAATGTTTAATTCATGCATTTATTCCTTCAGAAAATATTTCTTGAGGGGACATTACATCTTAGGCATTGAACAAAGCCTGGACATACAACACTAAGAAAATATGGTCTCTAGGGGATCTTCTATAAACTAATAGACATTTTAGGGAAGAGGAAATGTAGAAATGCACAAAGGAATATCTATTATCAGGGAGGTACTTATCGAACACTTTGCATGTATCAATTCATTTATATTTATTTCAAACAATATATGAACTATATGTACTTGATCTCATTTTACAGATTACCCTTCAAGAGCTCAGAGATTTTATAAGATTTGCCCGGGCCAGGCGCAGTGGTCACGCCTGTAATCCTAGCACTTTGGGAGGCCAAGGTGGGTGGATCATGAGGTCAAGAGATCGAGACCATCCTGGTCAACATGGTGAAACCCTGTCTCTACTAAAAATACAAAAAATTAGCTGGGCACGGTGGTGTGTGCCTGTAATCCCAGCTACTCAGGAGGCTGAGGCAGGAGAATTGCCTGAACCCAGGAGGCGGAGGTTGCGGTGAGCCGAGATCGTGCCATTGCACTCCAGCCTGGGTAACAAGAGCGAAACTCTGTCTCAAAAAAAAAAAAAAAAAAAGATTTGCTCAAGGCCCCAATGCTTCTGTGTGGATTATGACCCAAGTGAGTGACTTCAAAGTTAATGTTCTTATATGCTATTCAACACTGTATCCAAGGCCGGACATGGTGGCTCAAAGCAGGTCACTTGACCAGGAGTTCGAAACCAGCTTGGCCAATATGGTGATACCCTGTCTCTACTAAAAATACAAAAATTAGCTGGGCTTGGTGGTGCATGCCTATAATTCCAGCTACTTGGGTGACTGAAGCATGAGAATTGTTATTACCTGGGAGGCAGAGGTTGCACTGAACCAAAATGGTGCCATTGCACTCCAGCCTGGGCGACAGAGTGAGACTTGGTCTCAGTGAACAAATAAATAATTTTAACAAAATGCTGCATCTAACTTCTGGTCTCACAATTGAGTCCAGCTTAAGCCCAGGCTATCCAAAGTCGACCCCACATATGCAGACCATACTCATCAACCTTTCTAGAAGACATAGAGGGATTGAAGTTCTCCTAAATAGTTTTTCTTACCCAATTTTAGTCTAGAGTGCTGTCCAGAGGTACTCGCTTCTCCAGGAGGGGACACTGGTTTCTGAGCCTGCTCTGAGCCACTTGTGTTCAGTACATTTGCCGTTCCTGACAATTTCTTCAAACTAGATTCATTACCGAATGATGCCTTGGGCATTCCCTTGAATGTGAGTCACATATTAAACAACAACATGCATTTCTTTAGTTCTTTAAGGCTTGCAACATGTTTTCCTATGCATGACGCTAGTTAATGCTTCAAACCTTGGAAGTACCTAGAGTATCTAAATACTAGAGGGAAAAGAGAAGGTCTAAGTGGGTAGTGAATCTGGGACTGTAACCCATGTCTTAAGGCTGTTTCCTTCAACTTTCTCTCAAAATTCTCTGTAGAAGTTAAAGGCAGGGAGGAAGAATACTTGGGAAGACTATCTGGAGAATCAACAGGTCTGTGAAAGAAGAGGATAAGGGCTAACAGAGAGAAGGAGGGAATCTTCTATAAGCTGGTAGACATTTGATGGAAGGGGAAACGTGGAAAAACACAGAGGGACAAGGCACATCTGGAAAATGAGGTAAAAGAGCAGTAAGATTGGGAACAGAACAGAGATGATTGGCAAAAATGTATCGAGACAACTAAGAAAGTGACGTCAGAGTTGCACAATGCCATGTCCTGGAAAGAATATTTGGTTTAGGAATTACTTCGTTCCTATAGCAATTCTGCTTGTCTGCTTGAACAAGGGTGTATTGTTAGCTAATTCTCTTTAGTTTCCCAATCCAAAAATTGGCATACATGCTAATTTTTTTTTGAGAGGGTGTCTCACTCTGTCACCCAGGCTGGAGTGCACTGGCATGATCTCAACTCACTGCAGCCTCCGCCTCCCATGTTCAAGAGATTCTCTGGCCTCAGCCTCCCAAGAAGCTGGGATTACAGGCACGTGCCACTACACCTGGCTAATACTTATTTTATTTTTTGGTGAAATGGAGTTTCATTCTGTCACCCAGTCTGGAGTGTTGTGGTGTATCTTGACTCACTGCAACCTCCACCTCCCAGGTTCAAGCAATTCTCCTGCCTCAGCCTCCCGGGTAGCTGGTACTACAGGTGTGCGCCACCACACCCAGCTAATTTTTGTATTTTTATTAGAGACAGGGTTTCACTAGGTGGGGCAGGCTGGTCTTGAACTCCTCACCACAATTGATCTACCCATCTTGGCCTCCCAAAGTGGTGGGATTATAGGTGTGCGCCACTGTGCCTGGCCCATGCTAATTCTTTCTTTCTTTTTTTTTTGAGAGGGAGGCTGGGTCTGTTGTATAGGCTGGAGTGCAGTGGCACAATCTCAGTTTACAGCAGCCTCTATCTCCTGGATTCAAGCAATTCTTCTGCTTCAGCCTCCTGAGTAGCTGGGATTGCAGGCATACACCACCACACCTGGCTAATTTTTGTAGTTTTAGTAGAGATGGGGTTTCACCATATTGGCCAGGCTGGTCTCAAACTCCTGACCTCAGGTGATCTGCCCACCCTCACCTCCCAAAGTGCTGGAATGACAGGCATGAGCCACCATGCCTGGTGCTAATTCTTAATATTATAGTGAATATGAAAGATAATAATGTTCACCAAAGTGTTTCGTGAGCTACTTAATACAGTATGAATGTGAGAGTAATAATTTTTTTTTGGCTGGGCGTGGTGGTGCATGCCTGTAATCCCAGTGCTTTGGGAGACTGAGGCAGGTGGATCACCTAAGGTCAGGAGTTTAAGACCAGCCTGGCCAACCTCACCTCTACAAAAAATATAAAAAACTAGCTGGGCATGGTGGTGGGCACCTGTAATCCTAGTTACTCGGGAGGCTGAGGCAGGAGAATCACTTGAACCCAGGAGGAGGAGGTTGCAGTGAGCCAAAATCACATCACTGCACTCCAGCCTGCGTGACAAAAGTGAAACTCTGTCTCAATAAAATAAAATAAAATAAATAATAATTCTCACAGACTGGGTGTGCTGGCTCACATCTGTAATCTCAGCACTTTGGGAGGCTGAGGTGGAAGGATTGCTTGAGCCCAGGAGTTCAAGACCCACCTGAGCCACATGGCAAAACCCTGTCTCTACAAAAAAATACAAACATTAGCCAGGTGTGGTGGTGCACGCTTGTGGTCCCAGCAACTCAGGAGGCTGAGGCGGTAGGATATCACTAACCTAGGAGATGGAGGTTGCAGTGAACTGAGATTGAGCCATTGCACTCCAGCATGGGTGAAAGAGTGAGACCCTGTCCCAAATCCCTGCCCCCCCAAAACAAACAAACAAACAAACATTATCTCATAGTCCTGATATCATCTCTACAGTTGAAATCTAACTCAAAGATATTTTCAGCATTCCTTGACCCTGTTACCTATAGTTTAATTCATAAATTTGAAATCACTCATTCAGAAAACACTCAGGAGGCTCTCAGAGGCCCTGAGCCAGGCTTAGGAATTCTGGGAAGAATCAGGTATGGACCAGACTCCTGAGGAGCTCACAGCGCAGAGGCAGCAGGCAGTCTAAACAAATGATTCCGGTATTGATGGAACATATCTCAAAGTAATAAAAGCTATTTATGACAAACCAACAGCCAATATCATACTTAATGGGCAAAAACTGGAAGCATTCCCTTTGAAATCAGGCACTAGACAAGGATGCCCTCTCTCACCACTCCTATTCAACATAGTACTGGAAGTTCTAGCCAGAGCAATCAGGCAAGAAAAAGAAATAAAGGGTATTCAAATAGGAAAGGTGGAAGCCAAATTGTCTCTATTTGCAGACGACATGATAGTATACCTAGAAGACCCCATCACCTCAGCCCAAAAACTCCTGAAACTGATAAGCAACTTCAGCAAAGTCTCAGGATATAAAATCAATGTGCAAAAATCACAAGCATTCCTATACACCAATAACAGACTTAAAGAGAACCAAATCAAGAACGAACTGCCATTCACAATTGCTACAAAGAAAATAAAATACCTAGGAATACAACTCACAAGGAATGTAAGGGACCTCTTTAAGGAAGACTACAAACCACTGCTCAACGAAATAAGAGAGGACACAAACAGATGGAGAAACATTCCATGTTCGTGGTTAGGAAGAATCAATATCGTGAAAATGCCTATACTGCCCAAAGTAATTTACACAATCAATGCTATCCCCATCAAACTACTGTTGAATTTCTTCACCGAAGAAAACCACCATGAATTTCATATGGAACCAAAAAAGAGCCCGCATTGCCAAGTCAATTCTAAGCAAAAAGAACACAGCGGGAGGCATCATGCTACCAGACTTCAAACTATACTACAAGGCTACAGTAATCAAAACAGCATAGTACTGGTACCAAAACAGAGATATAGACCAATGGAACAGAACAGAGGCCTCGGAGGCAACACAACATATCTACAACCATATTATCTTTGATAAACCAGACAAAAACAAGCAATGGGGAAAGGATTCCCTATTTAATAAATGGTGTTGGGAAAACTGGCTAGCCATGTGCAGAAAGCAGAAACTGGACCCCTTCCTGACACCTTACACTAAAATTAACTCCAGATGGATTAAAGACTTAAACATAAGACCTGACACCATAAAAACCCTAGAAGAAAATCTAGGCAAAACCATTCAGGACATAAGAGTAGGCAAGGACTTCATGAACAAAACACCAAAAGCATTGGCAACAAAAGCCAAAATAGACAAATGGGACCTAATAAAACTCCACAGCGTCTGCATGGCAAAAGAAACAGTCACTAGAGTGAATTGGCAACCATCAGAATGGGAAAAAATCTTTGCAGTTTACACATCTGACAAAGGGCTGATATCCAGAATTTACAAAGAACTCAAACAGATTTACAGGAAAAAAACAAGCCCATTCAAAAATGGGCAAAGGATATGAACAGACACTTTACAAAAGAAGACATACACGAGGCCAACAAACATATGAAAAAATGCTCATCATCACTGGTCATTAGAGAGATGTAAATCAAAACCACATTGAGATACCATCTCACGCCAGTTAGAATGGCGATCATTAAAAAATCTGGAGACAGCAGATGCTGGAGAGGATGTGGAGAAATAGGAACACTCTTACACTGTTGGTGGGAGTGTAAATTAGTTCAACCATTGTGGAAGACAGTGTGGCGATTCCTCAGGGACCTAGAAATAGAAATTCCATTTGACCCAGCAATCCCATTACTGGGTATCTATCCAAAGGACTATAAATCGTTCTACTATAAGGACACAGGCACACGAATGTTCATTGCAGCACTGTTTACAATAGCAAAGAACTGGAACCAACCCAAATGCCCAACAATGATAGACTGGACTGGGAAAATGTGGCACATATACACCATGGAATATTATGCAGCAATCAAAAATGATGAGTTTGTGTCCTTTGTAAGGACATGGATGAATCTGGAGAACATCATTCTCAGCAAACTGACACAAGAACAGAAAAAGAAATACCGCATATACTCACTCATAGGTGGGTGAGAAAAATGAGAACACATGGACACAGAGAGGGGGTCTACTACACACTGGGGTCTATTGGGGGAAATGGGGGAGGGACAGCGGGGGGGGGCTGGGGAGGGATAGCCTGGGGATGAATGCCAAGTGTGGGTGAAGGGGAGGAAGGCAGCAAAACACACTGCCATGTGTGTACCTATGCAACTATCTTGCACGTTCTGCACATGTACCCCAAAACCTATAATGCAATAAAAATTAAAAAAAAAATGATTCCAAACAGCATGAGAGTTCCCTAACTGGAGCCCAGAGGAAGGAGCTGTTACTGCCTTCTACAGGAATGAGCATTTGAAATCAGTTCCAGAATATATATTTTCCTAATAGGGTGTAACCTATATGAAGTCCTAAACAATTTTCATGTTTGTTGTTTCTCAGTCTTCAAACCTGAATCTCCTCAGGGCTGGAAGCTGCTTCCTCTGATCAGAATGGGTCCCTTATAAGGGGAGGGACCCTATCTCCTTCGGGGACCATCACAGTATGAATTGTCTATTTACTTGGAAGCTTCCCTTAATCAGAGTGTTTTAGCACAAATCTCACTGTACTATAACAGAGAAAAACTGAGGTTGAAAAGTGAGTTGAACGAATGATGCAAAGATATATGGGTAAGGCAGCATAAACTTTATAAAACTATGAAACTTTTAATGATCTTGTAAGTGCTTTAGAGAAGGAGTTTTGGATTAGACTGCATGTGATTCCAGGCATATAATTGAACATTTTTTTTTTGAGACGGAGTTTCACTCTTGTTACCCAGGCTGGAGTGCAATGGCACAATCTTGGCTCACTGCAACCTCCGCCTCCTGGGTTCAGGCAATTCTCCTGCCTCAGCCTCCTGAGTAGCTGGGATTACAGGCACGCGCCACCATGCCCAGCTAATTTTTGTATTTTTAGTAGAGATGGGGTTTCACCATGTTGACCAGGATGGTCTCGATCTCTTGACCTTGTGATCCACCCACCTCAGCCTCCCAAAGTGCTGGGATTACAGGCGTGAGCCACCGTGCCCGGCCTAATTGAACATTTTTATACCTCAGTTTTCTCATCGACAAAATAGCTATAGTTATAGCAGCTACTTAATAGGTACAATATGTAAAGTTGAAGAGGTATGATATGTGAAGTTTATTCATGTAAAATGCTTAAAATAAAGTCTTAAATACTGAGAAAATAACACACTACAGTAGTGATTATTATTACCGTACTTATTAACTCTTAAAATAATGATGGCATCAGACATCGTGCAAGAGATATCAGGAAGGGAAGGCAGTAGTTCGTGGGGCACTCTGCACACTCTTCTTTTACCTGTGTTTGGGTCTAGGAGGAAGATTTTTTTGTCAGTAGGATTTGGGAAATACTTACCTTCTGGTGTTTACTCTGTCCCATTCTGAAGGCCATCCCAGGAGGTTTGACTGAAAGGTAACGAGAAATCAGTGGTTTGGTTGGTAAATGTTTCCAAACTCTGGAGGTTTTCTTTTTCTTTCTTTTTCTTTCTTTTTTGAGATGGAGTCTTCCTCTGTGGCCCAGGCTGTGGTGCAGTGGCGCAATCTCAGCTTTTGGCAACCTCTGCCTCTCAGGTTCAAGTGATTCTCCTACCTCAGCCTCCCAAGTTGTTGGGAACTACAGGTGTGTGCCACCACACCTGGCTAATTTTTGTACTTTTAGTAGAGACAGGGTTTCTCCATGTTGGCCGTGCTGGTCTTGAATTCCTGACCTCAGGTGATCCACCTGCCTTGGCCTCCCAAAGTGTGAGGATTATAAGCATGAGACACCATGCCTGGCTCAACTCTGGAGATTCTCATTAGAGACAGAGCATTCTGAACCAGAGAGTGATGATTCCAAGTATTATCTGAGGGTGATTTGAAAATGTTTTCTGAGGTATCATTAAGGCCTATGCTTCTATTGGGGCATTGTTAATTTTTTTAAGATTTAAAAAAATAGATAAAACTTCATCTTTGTTTCATCCTATGTTCATAAAGTATCTATTACATGCATTTTTAAAATGTAAATTGACTGGCCTTTCATGACAAACACATTGAACAAACTAGGAATAGAAGGAAATCACCTCAACATGAAAGGTTACATAAGAAAAGCCCATTTTTAAACATCATAGTAGATGATGAAAAACAAAAGCCTTTCTTCTAAGGTCATAAACAAGGTAAAGATTTCCAGTCTTGCTACTTCTATTCAACATAGTGCTGGAAGTCACAGCCAGAGCAATTAGGCAAGGTAATAAAAGGTATCCAAATGGAAACAAAGAAGTAAAATTATCTCTATTTGCAGATGACATGATCTTACATGTAGAAAACTATAAAGATTCATTAGCTGGGTGTGGTGGTGGGCACCTGTAGTCCCAGCTACTTGGGAGGCTGAGGCAGGAGAATTGCTTGAACCCAAGACACAGAGGTTGCAGTGAGCCACTCACTTCTCTAGCCTCAGCCTCCGGAGTATCTGGGATTACAGGCACCCACCACCATGCCCAGGTAATTTTTTTTTTGTATGTTTAATAGAGACAGGATTTCACCATGTTGGCTAAGCTGGTCTCGAACTCCAGACCTCAAGTGATACGCCCACCTTGGCCTCTCAAAGTGCTGGGATTTCAGGTGTGAGCCACTGTGCCTGGCCAGAGGTCACTCTAAATCTTACTGGGGGCTATGCATGGTGGCTCATGATGGTGTGAGCCACCATGTCCCAGCTACTCGAGAGGCTGAGGTGGGAGAACTGCTTGAACCCAGGAGGCTGAGGCTGCAGTCTGCTGAGATTGCACCACTGTGCTCCAGCCTGGGTGACAGGGCAAGACTCTGTTTCAAAAATAATAAAAATAAAAAAATAAAAAATCCTACTTTCCTCTTACCTTGCTGCCTAGGTGTCCATTCTTCATCAGAATCTTCAGTGTCATCCACCTGGAGTTTGATGGCCTGCCTTCGGTGACACATGAAAGCTGGTCGAGTGGCTCTGAGACCTGAAATTAAGCAAAAATTTTGTTCTAAAAGGGAAGAGCCGGGCAGAGGAACAAAGGGGAGTGGCAGTGTAAAGGGCCACAAAGCCAGTGTGGCTCAGTCTGATGAGCTGGCAGAATCTTGAACAAGGTCAAGATGTGACTTCCGCATGGTCAGTATCCACGCTCAGCCCCACACTGACACAAAAGAACAAAATTTCCCTCCAGATTTGTCTTCATACAAAAGGGAACTGTGGGCAGGTACCTGAGAACTAAAATAACATAGGAACCAAAGACCTGTTTTATGTTTCCCAGGCTGGTATGTGCCTAGCACTTCTTGTTACCTATAGTAATGAGTGCATTATAGTTCCTTTTCACATTCCTATAGCGAGTTTTCTCCCAGTCTCCCATCTCTGCCCATTCCTCCTTGGAGAAGTACATGGAAATGTCTTTGAAGGCATCTTTGACCTAGAGGAAGTAACAGATTCCATCAGTGATTTGCTATTACACATGGAGTGGGTGCTTTTCCTCTATCCTGTGTGTAGGGCATAGCCTGGGGCCTCTGGGAGTCTCTGTGCAACATAAGGACTTTCCCTTCTTCTCCAGATTGCATCCTGTTTAACTGAGAGGACACTGAGCGTTTTCCTAGCTCTCTGCTGACACAGAGCAGTCACTGATGCTAGTGTTCTTTTCTCTCCCATGTCCTGGCCAGGACCAGCTGCCCCTATTCCATGCACATGCAGACAGGGTCACCCAGGGGTACAGGTCAGGAGTCTGCAGCACTCCAGAGACCAGCTCCTGCTCTGAGTCCAGCTTCGCCTCCCCCACCTCTCACCATAGGCTTCTGCTCTGTTCTCCCTGCGTCTCCTTCTGGGCTCTCCTCTTGGAACCTTTCAGGGCTCATGGTGCTGGGACTGTCTAGAAGGCCCTGCTTCATTTCCAAGTGTGGGAAGGGCCCAGTTCTCCCAGCTCCTAGGCCAAAGGCTCCTGTGGAAAGAGAAGGTGCTAAGAGGGGGCAGCAGCCCTGACCACTAACCAGAACCAGGTTCTGTCTTCGTTTGGGTGGGGTGTTCAGAGCAGGAAGATGTGTGTTCCTGGTGAGGTCTTGAGCACTTCAGGGAGGTCTGGGGGTACTTATGGGATGGGAAGGTCTCTACTGGCCATGAACTACCACCTAATGTAAGCTGGATTTTGTTATTTCGGTTCCCCTGCAGCTTGGCTCATTTGGAGAGGGGGAGAAGGGTGGCACAGGGGCCTGGAGGGTTGTAGCTGTAGGTATTTGAGGGGAGTCCTAAGGTGTGACAGCCAGAGGAGTCCTAAGGCAAACTTGAGGCCCCCCGACTGCTGGGACTTGGGTCACACTGAGGAGCAGGGTTTTGTTTCAGCAAGGCAAAATGAACATTTCTCATAGGTAGGATTTGGGGATCTCTACCTGGGGATTCAGGAAAGCTCCATTAGTAAGGCAGTATGCATCTCTAAGAGGCAGCTATCTCTCAAGCTGAGATTTGGGGTCCCTCAGGCTGAGGGGATTTGAGGTATCTTAGGCTGAAGAAACTGGGGGTTCTGAGATTGAGGGAATTTGGGGTCTCGAGCTGAGGAGCTTTGGCATCCCTCAGGCTGATAGTTTTTGTGTTTTTCAGAATGAGATTTGGGATCTTTTAGGCTGAAATTTGGGGTGCTCGAGTTGACAGGATTTGAGGGGATTCGGGGTTCCTCTGGATGAAAGGATTTGGGATCTTTGAGGCTTGGAAAGGTTAAGGGGATTCGGAGTTCCTCAGGATGAAAGAATTTGGGATCTTTGAGGCTGAGGAAATTCTGGGTCTCAGGTAAAGGAGATTTGGGTCTCTCACTAAGGGGCTTTAGGGTCCTTGACACTAAAGTTATTTAGTCCTTGAAGCTGAAGGGATTGAGTTTTCAGGCTATTTAGGTTATCTGAGGTTGGAGAAATTTGGTTTGTGAGTGAGATATTTAGGGTTCTTCAGGCTGAGGGGTTTGGGGGGCTTTAGGGTGAGGGGAATTGTGGCTCCTCAGGCTCAGAATATTTGGGGATGTAATCATTAGGAGATCCGGTGTTCCTCTGGGTAAAGGGATTTGGGGTCTCGGAAACTGAGGTACTTTGGGAGTTGTATGCTGAGGGGATTTAAAGTCCCTCAAAGGGTTGCAGCGAGCTGGGATCGTGCCACTGCACTCCAGCCCGGGCGACAGTGCGAGACTCCATCTAAAAAAAAAAAAAAAAGTCCCTCAAGGTGACAGGATTTGGTGTCTCTTGAGGCTGAGAGGATTTGGAGCTTCTCAGGGTGAGGGGATTGGGGGTCTTCCAGGCTAAAATATGAAGGTCTCGGGTGGGGGGTTTACAAGGGGTTCACGCTGCACGACAAAGGCTCCCCGTGCTCTTCACAGTCTCCCGTGCTCTCCTGCCGCGGCGTCCACTGTGGCCGGGCATCCTCTCGGAGCCCCTCAGGAGGTCAGACGTGGTGGAGGGCGAAGCGCCAGCCCGCAGCCCTCCGTTGGCACAAGCTGCCAATCAGCGCTGAGACCAAGGCGATCCCACCAATCGGCAGTCAAGAGGTGCTAAAGGGGCGGGGAGTAGGGCGGAGCCTTGCCTGTCAGTCACGGGCACAACCCGGTTCTGGGCTCGGTAGGGGGAGGGGCCTGGCTTTTGCGCGCGTCTGACTGGAATCATTCAGCGCGCAGGCGCAGTTTTGCGGTTTTGGTCACTCGGTTGTCCCCAGCTCGGGTGTTTGCGACTGAGCCGGGGTGGGGGCTGCGCCTCACGTTCCTCCGCAGCCCTGGGTCTTCTGAGGGGACACGGTGTCTTTTTGGACTGCCAGAGTTCTCGTGCTGAGTCTCATCCGGGAGGGCTGGTGTTCTGTTAGCTGTGGTGTAAACGGGGTCTAGTCAGCTGCCTCGGTCCTGGATGCGTCAGGGGGGCCACGGCTCCGTCCAGGACCCTTCTGTGTGGGGAACTGCGCGTGGCTTCACAGGTGCTTTATTAGCAGGTCAATGCTGGTGTTTAGTTAGGGCTGTGGTCCAATAAATGGCGCGTAAGAGGAGCAGCTGCCAGGCTAATCCCCGGCTGCAAGGCTGATCTCCGGCTGCAAGGCTGATCTCCGGCTGCAAGGCTAACCCCCGGCTGCAAGGCTAATCCTAGCTGCTAGGCTGATCCCGGCTGCAAAGCTAATCTCGGCTTCCAGGCTAATCCCCGGCTTCCAGGCTAATCCCGGCTACTAGGCTGATCTCCGCCTGCAAGGCTGATCCCGGCTGCAAGGCTAACCCCCCACTGCAAGGCTAATCCCGGCTGCTAGGCTGATCCCGGGCTGCAAGACTGATCCCGGCTGCAAAGCTAACCCCCCTGCTGCAAGGCTAATTCCAGCTGCTAGGCTGATCCCGGCTGCAAAGCTAACCCCCTGCTGCAAGGCTAATCCCAGCTGCTAGGCTGATCCCAGCTGCAAGGCTGATCCCCGGCTGCAAGGCTGATCCCAGCTGCAAGGCTGATCCTGGCTGCAAGGCTAATCCCGGGCTGCAAGGCTGATCTGGGCTGCAAGGCTAACCCCCCACTGCAAGGCTAATCCTGGCTGCTAGGCTGATCCCGGGCTGCAAGGCTAACCCCCCACTGCAAGGCTAATTCCGGCTGCTAGGCTGATCCTGGGCTGCAAGGCTGATCCCAGCTGCAAGGCTGATCCTTGGCTTCAAGGCTGATACCCCACTGCTAGGCTAATCCCTGGCTGCAAGGCTGATCCTGGCTGTAAGGCTAACACCTGCTACAAGGCTAATCCCGGCTGCTAGGCTGATCCCTAGCTGCAAGGCTGATCCTTGGCTTCAAGGCTGATCCTCCGCTGCTAGGCTAATCCCAGCTGCCAGGCTAATCCCCCACTGCAAGGCTAATCCTGGCTGCTAGGCTGATCCCTGGTAGCAAGGCTAACCCTCTGCTACACGGCTTTTTTGTACTTCACGTTTGCAGGCTTGCTTTGTGGTGAGAACAGAGAGCGATGGACCCTCACCAGCTCCTGGACCTTGGGGGAGCCTCCTGTGATGACTGGCGCCTGCCTGCATTTCTTTCCTTAGGTGTTCTGGGCTGCGGGGCTCCCTTGGGCAGAGGCTGCATAGGTTGCTCCCTTTCTGGACTGGTCCTCTGGAGGTAGGCACCATCTCTCTTTGGTAATGTGTAGAGGGAGCCTCACTCTCCCGCTGCCCAGGAGCCCACGTGTCTCACCCCTCTCAGTGTCTCCTCTCCCGTTCAAGTGCTGGCTGCAGATCTCCCCCTTGGTATCCCTAGCTTTGTGCCACAGTCCTGGGAACACCAGGAAGTTCTGTGGCTTGGGATTGGGCTCTTGCTGTGCTGGGGAGTCCAACGTGCTCCTAGGTCATGGGGAAGATACTCAGGTGGAGCAGTGCACTCAGGCTGGTCTGCAGAGGCTGCAGGACGCACCTGCTCATGCACAGTGACTTGGCGTGGGACCTGGGAAGGGCCAGTGGGCAGGAGGACTTGCAGAACAGAGGCACCCAAGTCCCACAAGGAAGCTGCGCCTGCTCTCTCCTGGCTCACAGGTCAGCCACAGCCAGAGCCTCCTGCAAGGAGATAAGGGAGCCTTAGGGAATTGGCATCTGTGTTAGTTCATTCTCTCACTGCTATAAAGAAACACCCGAGACTGGGTAATTTCTAATGAACATAGCTGTAATTGGCTCATTGTTCTGCAGGCTGTACAGGAAGCATGATGCTGGCACCTGCTTGGCTTCTTGGGAAACTTACACTCATGGTGGAAGGAGAAAGGAGAATCAGCACTCACATGGTGAGAGCAGGAGGACGAGAGAAAAGTGCTGATGACAAGTACTGCACACTTTTAACCATATACACATTGCCAAAGAGGGATGGTGCGAAACCACTTATAAAAAGTTTGCTCCACGATCCAGTCACCCCCACCAGACCCCGCCTCCAACATTGGGGATTACACTTCAACATAAGATTTGGACAGGGACACAGATCCAAACCATATAATTCCATTATATGGAATACTACCGCATAATGCATTATATATTATCATCAACTCAATTAGATTAAAGACTGAAATGTAAGACCTAAAAGTACAGAACTCCAAGAAAAAAAAAACTCTTTATAACATTGGAATGAGCAATGACTTCTTGGATATGATGCCAAAGGTACAAGCAATCAAAGCAAAATTAGATGGGAGCACATCAAACTTAAAAACTTCTGTGTAGCAAAGGAGACCATCCAGAGTGACAAGGCAACCTACAGAATGGGAGAAAATATCTGCAAGTCATATAACTGAGTTAATATCCAGAAACATATTAAAAAAAGTCATATAACTCAACAATAAAAGAATAACTTGATTAAAAAATCAGGTGGGGTGCAGTGGCTCATGCCTGTAATCCCAACACTTTGCGAGGCCAAGTGGGGAGGATTGCCTGGGGCCAGGAGTTTGAGATTAGTCTGGGCAATATATTGAGGCCCGTCTTTATCATTAAAAAAAAATTAGTTGGGTGTAGTGGTCCATGCTGTAAGTGCAAGCTACATGAGAGGCTGAGCTGGGAGATTCACTTGAGTGCAGGAGTTCAAGACTAGTCTGGGGAATGTAGGGAGATCCTGTCTCTACAAAAAAAAAAAAAATTAGCTGAATTAGCTGGATGTGGCGGCACTTGCCTGGAGTTCTAGCTACTTGGCATTCTGTCGCTCAGGCTGGAGTGCAATGGCGTGATCTTGGCTCACTGCAACCTCTGCCTTCAGAGTTCGGCAATTCTCCTGCCTCAGCCTCCTGAGTTGCTGGGATTACAGGCACCCGCCACCATGCCCAGCTAATTTTTGTATTTTTTAGTAGAGATGGGGTTTCACCATGTTGGTCAGGCTAGTCTCCAACTCCTGACCTCAGGTGATTCACCCACCCCAGCCTCAAAGTATTGGGTTAAACGCGTGAGCCACTGCTCCCCGCCCAGACTGGCTTCTTTTACTTAGCAATATGTATATCAGATTCATCTATGTCTTTGTTTGGCTTTGTAGGTCACCCCTTTTTCTTGATGAATAGCATTCCATTGCATGGATGTACTTTTTCTTTTTTATTGGATTTTAGGTTTTGGGGTACATATGAAGAACATGCAAGATTGTTGCATAGGTACACACATGGCAGTGTGATTTGCTGCCTTCCTCCCCATCACCTATATCTGGCATTTCTCCCCATGCTATCTCTCCCCAACTCCCCACCCCCTGCTGTCCCTCCCCTATTTCCCCCAACAGACCCCAGTGTGTGATGCTCCCCTCCCTGTGTCCATGTGTTCTCATTGTTCAACACCCGCCTATGAGTGAGAACATGCGGTGTTTGATTTTCTGTTCTTGTGTCAGTTTGCTGAGAATGTGGTTTCCAGGTTCATCCATGTCCCTACAAAGGACACGAACTCATCGTTTTTGATGGCTGCATAATATTCCATGGTGTATATATGCTACATATTCCCCATCCAGTCTATCATCGATGGGCATTTGGGTTGGTTCCAGGTCTTTGCTATTGTAAACAGTGCTGCAATGAACATTCGTGTGCATGTGTCCTTATAGTAGAACGATTTATAATCCTTTGGATATATACCCAGTAATGGGATTGCTGGGTCAAATGGAATTTCTATTTCTAGGTCCTTGAGGAATCGTCACACTATCTTCCACAATGGTTGAATTAATTTACACTCCCACCAACAGTGTAAAAGTGTTCCTATTTCTCCACATCCTCTCCAGCATCTGTTGTCTCCAGATGTTTTAATGATTGCCATTCTAACTAGCATGAGATGGTATCTCAGTGCAGTTTCGATTTGCAATTCTCTAATGACCAGTGACAATGAGCACTTTTTCATATGTTTGTTGGCCTCATGTATGTCTTCTTTTGTGAAGTGTCTGTTCATATCCTTTGCCCACTTTTGAATGGGCTTGTTTGTTTTTTTCTTGTAAATCTGTTTTAGTTCTTTGTAAATCCTGGATATCAGCCCTTTGTCAGATAGGTAGACTGCAAAATTTTTTTTCCATTCTGTTGGTTGCCAATTCACTCTGGTGACTGTTTCTTTTGCTGTGCAGAAGCTGTGGAGTTTGATTAGGTCCCATTTGTGTATTTTGGCTTTTGTTGCCACTGCTTTTGGTGTTTTGGTCATGAAGTCCTTGCCTACTCCTATGTCCTGAATGGTTTTGCCTAGATTTTCTTCTAGGGTTTTTATGGTGTTAGGCCTTATGTTTAAGTCTTTAATCCATCTGGAGTTAATTTTAGTGTAAGGTGTCAGGAAGGGGTCCAGTTTCTGCTTTCTGCACATAGCTAGCCAGTTTTCCCAACACCATTTATTAAACAGGAAATCCTTTCCCCATTGCTTATTTTTGTCAGGTTTGTCAAAGAGCAGATGGTTGTAGATACGTTGTGTTGCCTCTGAGGCCTCTGTTCTGCTCCATTGGTCTATATCTCTGTTTTGGTACCAGTACCATGCTGTTTTGATTACTGTAGCCTTGTAGTATAGATTGAAGTCTGGTAGTGTGATGCCTCCTGCTTTGTTCTTTTTGCTTAGAATTGACTTGGCTATGCAGGCTCTCTTTTGGTTCCATATGAAGTTTAAGGTGGTTTTTCCCAGTTCTGTGAAGAAGGTCATTGGTAGCTTAATGGGGATAGTGTTGAATCTTTAAATCACTTTGGGCAGTATGGCCATTTTCATGATATTGATTCTTTCTAAGCTTGAACGTGGAATGTTTCTCCATCTGTTTATGTCCTCTCTTATTTTGTTGAGCAGTGGCTTGTAGTTTTCCTTGAAGAGGTCCTTTATGTTCCTTGTTAGTTGTATTCCTAGGTATTTTATTCTCTTTGTAGCAATTGTGAATGGCAGTTCGTTCTTGATTTGACTCTCTGTAAGTCTGTTATTGATGTATAGGAATGCTTGTGATTTTTGCACATTGATTTTTTTATCCTGAGACTTTGCTGAAGTTGCTTATCAGTTTCAGGAGATTTTGGGCTGAGATGATGGGGTCTTCTAGATATACAATTATGTCATCTGCAAATAGAGACAATTTGACTTCCTCTTTTCCTATTTGAATACCCTTTATTTATTGTTCTTACATGATTGCTCTGGCTAGAACTTCCAGTACTATGTTGAATAGGAGTGGTGAGAGAGGGCACCCTTGTCTAGTGCCAGATTTCAAAGGGAATGCTTCCAGTTTTTGCCCATTCAGTATGATATTGGCTGTTGGTTTGTCATAAATAACTTTTATTATTTTGAGATACATTCCATCAATACCTAGTTTACTGAGGGTTTTTAGCATAAAGGGCTGTTGAATTTTGTTAAAGGCCTTCTCTACATTAATTGAGATAATCATGCAGTTTTTGTCTTTGGTTCTGTTTATGTGGTGAATTACGTTTATAGACTTATGTATGTTGAACCAGCCTTGCATCCCCAGGATGAATCTTACTTGATCATGGTGGATAAGCTTTTTGATGTACTGTTGCAATCAGCTTGCCAGTATTTTATTGAAGATTTTTGCATCTGTGTTCATCATGGATATTGGCCTGAAGTTTTCTTTTCTTGCTGAATCTCTGCCGGATTTTGGTATCAGGATGATGTTGGTCTCATAAAATGATTTGGGAAGGATTCCCTCTTTTTGGATTATTTGGAATAGTTTCAGAAGGAATGGTACCAGCTCCTCTTTGTATGTCTGGTAGAATTTGGCTGTGAACCCATCTGGACCTGGGCTTTTTTTGGGTGGTAGGCTCTTAATTGCTGCCTCAACTTCAGATCTTGTTATTGGTCTATTCAGGGTTTCAACTTCCCCCTGGTTTAGGCTTGGGAGGATTCAAGTGTCCAGGAATTTATCCATTTCTTCCAGGTTTACCAGTTTATGTGCATAGAGTTGTTTGTAATATTCTCCAATGATGGTTTGAATTTCTGCAGAATCTGTGGTGATATCCCCTTTATCATTTTTTATTGCATCTATTTGGTTATTCTCTCCTTTCTTTTTTATTAATCTGGCTAGTGGCCTATTTTGTTGATCTTTTTGAAAAACCAGCTCCTACATTTATTGGTTTTTTTGAATGGTTTTTTGTGTCTCTATCTCCTTCAGTTCTTCTCTGATCTTAGTTATTTCTTGTCTTCTGTTAGGTTTTGAGTTTTTTTTGATCCTGCTCCTCTAGCTCTTTCAATTTTGATGATAGGGTCTCAATTTTAGATCTCTCCTTCCTTCTCATGTGGGCATTTATTGCTATATATTTTCCTCTAGAGACTGCTTTAAATGTGTCCCAGAGATTCTGGTATGTTGTGTCTTTGTTCTCGCTGGTTTTGAAGAACTTCTTTATTTCTGCCTTCATTTCATTGTTTACCCAGTCAACATTCAAGAGCCAGTTGTTCGTTTTCCATGAAGCTGTGCAGTTCTGAGTTAGTTTCTGAATTCTGAGTTCTAACTTGATTGCACTGTGGTCTGAGAGATGGTTATGATTTCCGTTCTTTTGCATTTGCTGAGAAGTGATTTACTTCCAATTATGTGGTCAGTTTTAGAGTAGGTGTGATGTGGTGCTGAGAAGAATGTATATTCTGTGGATTTGGGGTGGAGAGTTCTGTAAATGTCTATTAGGTTTGCTTGTTCCAGGTATGAGTTCAAGTTCTGGATATCCTTGTTAATTTTCTGTCTCATTGATCTGTCTAATATTGACAATGGGGTGTTAAAATCTTCCACTATTATTGTGTGGGAGTCTAAGTCTCTTTGTAAGTCATTAAGAACTTGCCTTATGTATCTGGGTGTTCCTGTATTGGGTGTGTATATATTTAGGATCGTTAGCTCTTCTTGTTGCATCGAGCCTTTTACCATTATGTAATGTCTTTCTTTGTCTCTTTTGATCTTTGTTGCTTTAAAGTCTATTTTATCAGAGACGAGAATTGCAACTCCTGCTTTTTTTTGCTCTCCATTTGCTTGGTAAATCTTCCTCCATCCCTTTATTTTTAGCCTTTGTGTATCCTTACATGTGAGATGGGTTTCCTGGATACAGCACACTGATGGGTTTTGGTTTTTTATCCCATTTGCCAGTCTGTGTCTTTTGATTGGGGCATTTAGTCCATTTATATTTAGGATTAATATTGTTATGTATGAATTTGATACTGCCATTTTGATGCTAGCTGGCTGTTTTTTCCAGTAGTTAATGCAGATTTTTCATTTTGTTAATGCTCTTTATCATTTGATATGTTTTTGGAGTGACTGGTACTCGTTGTTCCTTTCTATGTGTAGTGCCTCTTTCAGGAGCTCTCGTAAAGCAGGCCTGGTAGTGATGAAATCTCTGAGTACTTGCTTATGAAGCTTAGTTTGGCTGGATATGAAATTCTGGGTTGAAAGTTCTTTTCTTTAAGGATGTTGAATATTGGCCCCCACTCTCTTCTGGCTTGTAGGGTTTCTGCTGAAAGATCTGCTGTGAGTCTGATGGGCTTCCCTTTGTGGGTAACTCGACCTTTCTGTCTGGCTGCCCTTAGCATTTTCCCCTTCATTTCAACACTGGTGAATCTGACAATTATGTGTCTTGGGTTGCTCTTCTTGAGGAATATCTTTGTGGTGTTCTCTGTATTTCCTGTTCTTGATTATTGGTCTGCCTTGTTAGGTTGGGGAAGTTTTCCTGGATAATATCCTGAAGAATATTTTCCAGCTTGGATTGATTCTCTTTGTCACATTCTATTTGATAGGGTACACCTATCAAACGTAGATAAGTTCTCTTCACATAGTCCCATATTTCTTGGAGATTTGTTCATTCCTTTTTATGCTTTTTCCTCTAATCTTGCCTTCTCATTTTATTTCATTGAGTTGATCTTTGACCTCTGATATTCTTTCTTCTGTTTGGTCAATTTGGCTATTGAAACTTGTGCATGCTTCATGAAGTTCTCGTGTTGTGTTTTTCAGCTCCATCAATTCACTTATATTCCTCTCTAAGTTGTCCATTCTCATTAGCATTTTGTCAAATCTTTTTTCAATGTTCTTAGTTTCTTTGCATTGGGTTAGAACATGTTCTTTTAGCTCACAGAAGTTTCTTATTACCCACCTTCTGAAGCCTGATTCTGTCATTTCATCACACTCATTCTCCATCCAGCCTTGTTCCTTTGCTGGTGAGGAGTTGTGATCCCTTGTAGGAGGAGAGATGTTCTGGTTTCAGGTGTTTTCTGCCTTTTTGCACTGGTTTCTTCCCAGCTTTGTGGGTTTATTCACCTGTCATCTTTGTAGTTGCTGATTTTCAGATTGGGTCTCTGAGTGGATGTCCAGTTTATTGATGATGAAGTTATTTCTGTTTCTTAGTTTTCCTTCTACTTGTCAGGCCCCTCTGCTGTAGGACCACTGAGGTCTACTCCAGGCCCTGCTTGCCTGGGGATCACCTGTAGCAGCTGCAGAACAGTAAGGGTTGCTACCAGTTTCTTCTTCTGCTATCTTTGTCCCAGAAGGATGCCCACCAAATGTCAGTCTGATCTCTCCTTTGTGAGGTGACTCTTTGGATATATGGGGGTCAGGGAGCTGCTTGAGGAGACTGTCTGTCCTTTATAGGAGCTCAAGTACTGAGCTGTTAGCTCTGTTGTTCATTCAGAGCTGCTGGGCAGGTATGTTTAAGTCTGCTACAGCAGAACTCATAAACCCTTTTTTTCCCCCAGGTGCTCTGTCCTGGGGGCTTAGGGCTTTATTTATGAGTTTCTGTTGTGCTGCTGCCTTTTTTCAGGGCTTCCCTGCCCTGTAAGGAGGCAGCCTAGTCACTGTCTGCCTGCAGAGGCTTTCTGAGCTTCTGTGGGATCTGCCAAGCTTCTGTGTGAACTTCCCTGCAGTCCTGTTTATATGGGTGTGTTTAGAACTGCCTCAGCAATGGTGGCCCACCTCTGTAATGGTGGACTCTCTCTGTAATGGCGGGTTGCCTCAGCAGTGGTGGGCTGCTTCAGCAATGGTGGACTACCTCCTTAGGCATGGAGTGCCTTGGTAATGGCAGATGCTCCTCCCCCACAGAGCTGGATCATCCCAGGTTCAGCTCTGCTTGCTGTGAAACTCTCAACCCAGAGCATTTCCAATTGCTGTTTTTTTTTTTTTTTTTTGTGTGTGTGTGTGGTGGTGGTGGGACCAGCTGAGCCTGATCACCTCGCTCCTTGCCTCAGAGCCTTTTTTTTTTTTAAAGTTGAACAGTTGACTCTCTCCCAGGTGTTCCAGATGCCTGCTGAAAAGGCACCGGGATCTGTGTGATTTCTTGTGCAGTGACCCTCTGTGTCAGCTAAACAACAGCACTGAGATTCCTGGTGCTTTTTTGCCTGGGAATCTCCTGGCCTGGCTCCCTGTTTCAGTCCCCTTTTTAATCAGATGAATGGGTGACTCTGCCTTCCCAGAGCTCCAATCACCAGCTTAAAAGGGCAACCAGACCAGTGTATTTTCTATGGAGAACCGCTGTGCTGGGGCACGGGCAAAACAGCTGTGCCAGCCAAAACAACCATGCTGGCTACCCATGGGGCTCCTCCACCTGGGAATCTCCTGGTCTGTGGGCAATCTGTATATTTCTTGCAACAGATTACAAATAGAGTTTTTATATTTTTTATAAGAGAGTGCAAGGTGAGTTTGTATATTTCTTATAAGTGAGTATTTTGAGAGTTTGGATATTTTTTATAATGGAGTATTTTGAGAGTTTGTATATTTTTATAACAGAATACAAATAGAGTGTCTGTATTTATTTATAACAGAGTACAAATAGGGTTTTTATATTTCTTGTAATAGAGTACAAATAAAGATTGTATATTTTTTGAAACAGAGTACAAATAGGATTTGTATATATTTTATAACAGAGTACAAAGAGAATTTGTATATATTTTTTATAACAGAGCACAAATAGAGTTTGTGTATTTTTATTGTGGAGTACAAATTGTATGTATATTTTTTATAACAGAGTTCAAATAGTGTATATTTTTTATAACAGTACAAATAGAGTTTGTATATTTCTTATGACAGTGTATTTTGAGAGTGTGGCCCCAGTCTTCATGAGCCATGTCTGAAAGAATTAATCACATTTCACATGCAAGCATGCTCTCTGTTTGTGCTGTTGTTTTTAAGGAGAGCATCACTGACAATGCTTTAACCTGATAGCCCTGCCTAATTGTGTACTATGTAATAATGCATGGGCTTGAGGAGAAGGCAGGATTGGGGGAGAAGGAGGGTGAATGGATGTGTGAATTAGGGAAAGGTGTCTCTTCCTTTGGAGCATGGATGGGTTCAAAGCCCTCCTCACAGTACTAAGTATTTGGCTGGACACTACCAGTTGTGTGTCTAGACTGTGTGTGTGTGTGTGTGTGTGTGTGTGTGTGTCTGTTTCTAGGTCTGAGCAGGACCTCCTTTTTCCTTTGGTAGCATGCTACTCAGAACCTTGGAAAACCCCCAGCCCTCCTAAAAACACAATACATGTATGTTATAAGAAATTTAACTTGATGATTGGTGAGAGGGTGGTGATTTACACCAGGTCATTTCCAATTTACCACTGAGGCCAGCTCACCTTTGCTGAAGAGGGTTCTTGACTCTTACTTTGTAGCAGGAACTCCTAAGTTAATCAAGCCTTTTCAAGAGCTTCAGGCTGAAAGTCAAGATCTTTCAGGTTAGACCCAATGTGAAAATTTTAACTGGGCAAATTCTCATTAGAGACAAGGGGCCAAAGACTGTGCCAATGGAATCTAATGTCTTTAAATGTTGACTTCATTCCAGTAAAGCCCTTCTTAAGCCATTTGACTGTAAAATTGGGCCTTGGGCAGGCAGTGCACCCTCTGAAATTAGAGGTCAGGAGATTTGGATTTGATTTCCAGCCCTCTGCCAGTCAGTCAGCCACTCACTTTCAAGTGACAAGTATAGGTGAGTCACTTTCTGTCTCTGATTCTCGATTTTTGCACAGGGATTTATGTGGGCCTTAAGTCTCCATATATCTGGGTTTTCCATTGTTGGATGCATATATATTTACAATTGTTATGTCCTCTTGCCAAATTGAACCCTTTATCATTATATGATGACCTTTTTTGTCTCTTCATACATTAAACATAATGGCAAAAACTACAATTACTTTTGCACCAACTTAATAAGTTTTTGTCTTAAAATATTTTGTCTGATACAAGTATAGCTACATTTCATTTACATGAAATGTTTATTTAAAACCCTTTAGTTTCAGTCTTTGTGTATCTTTATAAAGTACATTTTTCGTAGGCAACAGATCATTGGGTCTTGTTTTTTTTTTTTTTTTTTAAAGTTAATGGTCTTTTTATTGGGAAATAAAATAAAGACCAGCATTTACAACTTGGAATGGATGTAAATTGTAATTTCTTTGAACAGCAATGGTGATGGTTGTGCTGAAGTCTACAGCCACAGCCTACTCTGCCGGCTCCAAGTCATGGTTCAGGAGTTTTTAAAAATAGAGAGTCCAAAGATGCTCCCTTGGTAAAAGTTTCTTATTAAAAATTTGTGTCAACAGTGACAGCCTGACATCTGTTTCACTCTGGAACAATGCAGCCAACACTAAACCAACGTATGCGGGTATGCTACCAGGGTGTGTCACCGTCACTATGGGTCAGGGCACACCAAGTACAGGAGGACCATCCTACCAGTGGGGCCACGTCTGAACGGTTTATCCTTCACCCATTTTTCTGCACATCATCCTGAGGTAAACCAATTTTAAATGTGTTTGTTTTCAGTAAACCAGCTATGACAATTTATACTAAACAAATTGAACTAGAACCCATTTGAATAGGTTTTGAATTTGTTTTTTCATTTTTCATTTTTAATACAAATGCCTGACTGTGCTCAATCGTCAAGCTGCATGCATGAAAAACTGGCCAGCCCAAACAGTGTATTCATCATTAGCAAATGGAACTTTAAGGAGTCCTTATCATTAAGGTAGTACAAGTATTTATATTGTAAAACTGATGTGTAGCTTGATCTTAAGGGGACAGGACCACCAACCAATACATGCAGATTTTGTGTGTGTGGACAGAAGGTACTTTTGACATTCGGTTTTACTATATAGAAACAGAATGAATAAATGAACTTTTTTCTTTTTTCTTTTTTTTGCAAGAGGTAAGTAAAAGATTCAATTTGATTCTTCTAGAGGGGGGAAAAAGGAGTTGAAAGTAGGTCTTCATTTTGCAGTCATCATCTGTACGAATTCTTCATAGTTGACTTGTCCATCTCCATCAATATCTGCTTCTCTGATCATTTCATCTACTTCTTCATCTGTTAGTTTTTCCCCTAAGTTTGTCATGACATGACGTAGCTCTGCTGCACTGATGTAACCATTGCCATCCTTGTCAAAGACTCGGAATGCCGCACGGATTTCTTCTTCACTCTCTGTATCTTTCATTTTTCTAGCCATCATAGTCAAAAATTCGGGGAAGTCAATGGTGCCATTACCATCAGCATCCACTTCGTTGATCATATCCTGCAACTCAGCTTCTGTCGGGTTCTGACCCAGTGACCTCATGACAGTTCCAAGTTCCTTTGTTGTGATGGTGCCATCGCCATCTTTATCGAATAGGGAGAAAGCTTCTTTGAATTCAGCAATCTGTTCTTTGGTCAGCTGATCAGCCATGGTGTGAGCGAAGGGAGCAAGAGCGAAGGGAGCAAGAGCAGAGGGAGCGAGGGTGGCTGCACCAGCGCGGGGGCTGTGACGGCCGCGGTGCCTCCGACGATGCTGCTGCCGCTGCTAAGGCGCTCTGTGCTCTGTGCCGCCGCCTGCGCCGCCGCCTGCGCCGCCGCCTAACTATGAGTAACGGCGCCGCGTTCACGAGACTCGCAACAGCACTGCCGGAGCGCGAGCCTGCTTCCCAGAATATATACGGAGTGCCGTATCCCTCCGCCGTGGCGGAGTCGCCTCGCGCAGAGTGGGGCTGCGACGGCCCGGGTCTTGTTTTTTAATACATTTAACCACTCTATGTCTTCTGATTAGAGAGTTTAGTTCATTTCCATTCAGTTATTACTGATAAGTAAGAACTTACTCTTGTCATTTTGTTATTTGTTTTCTGCTTATTTTGTGGTCTTCTTTCTTTCTTTTCTTCCTGTTTTCCTTTTAGTGAAGATCATTTTCTCTGGTGGTATGTTTTAACTTTTCCTTTTTGTTTTTTGTGTATCTTGTATATTTTTTGATTGGAGGTTACCATGGGACTTGCAAATAATATTTAATAACACGTTCTTTCATTTTATTTTTACATTTTTTAAAAAAAGATAAAGAGTCTTACTTTGTCATTCAGGTTGGAGTGCAGTGGTATGAACATGGCTCACTGCAACTTTGATTTCCAGGGTTCAAGTGATCCTCCTGCCTCAGCCTCTCATGTAACTGGGGCCACATGCATGCACCACTATGCCTGGCTAATTTATACAATTTTTGTAGAGACAGGGTCTCCTTATGTTTCCCAGGCTGGTGTCAAACTTCTGGGCTCAAGTGATGCTCCTGCATTGGTCTCCCAAACTGCTGGCATTACAGGAGGGGGCCACCACACGTAGCCCATTATTTTAAACAAATGCCTACTTAACATTGATTGCAAAAACAAACAAGAAAATAGAAAACTAATAAAACTCCAAACTTTAAGTTTATACCCTTGCTTTTTAGCTTTCTGTTGTTTCTATTTTTATCTTATTATACTGTTGTCTTGAAAAATCATCATTATTATTTTAGATAGGTTCATCTTTGAGTCTTTCTACTCAAGATATTAGTAGTTTATACACCACAGTTACAGTGTTACAATATTCTGTTTTTCTGTGTACCTGTTATTACTAGTGAGTTTTGTATCTTCAGATAATTTATTGTTTCTCATTAACATCCTTTCTTTCAGATTGAAGAACTCTCTTTAGCATTTCTTGTAGGACAGATCTGGTATTGACAAAATCTCTCAGTTTTTGTTTGTCTGGGAAAGTCTTTATTTCTCCTTCATGTTTGAAAATATTTTTGTTGGATATGCTATTCTAGGATAAAAGCTTTTTCCTTCACTACTTTAAATATGTCATGCCACTCTCTCCTGGCCTGTAAGGTTTCCACCGAGAGGTCTGCTGCCAGACGTATTGAAGCTCCTTTGTATGTTATTTGCTCCTTTTCTTTTTCTGCTTTAGGCTTCTTTCTTTATCCTTGACCTTTGGGAGTTTGATTATTAAATGTCTTTAGGTAGTCCTACGTGGGTTAAATTTGCTTGGTGGTTTATAACCTCCTTCTGTTTGAATACTGATATCTTTCCCTAGTTTTGGGAAGTTCTCTGTTGTTGTCTCTTGGAATAAACTTTTTACCCCATCTCTTTCTCTGTCTCCTCTTTAAAGACAATAAGTCTTAGATTTTTCCTTTTGAGGCTATTTTCTAGATCTTATAGATGTGGTTTATTCTTTTAATTTTTTTTCTCTTGTCTCTTCTGACTGTGTATTTTCAAATAGCCTGTTTGAATCTCACTAATTGTTTATTCTGCTAGATTAGTTCTCTTATTAAAATACTCTGATGCAGTCTTCAGTAAGTCAATTGCATTTTTTCAGTTCCAGAATTTTGGCTTTATTCTTTTACATTATTTCAACTTTTTTGTTAAATTTATCTGATAGAATTCTGAATTCCTTATCTAGTTATCTTGGATTTCATTGAGCTTTTCAAAACAGCTATTTTGAATTCTCTGTCTGAAAGCTCACATATCTCTGTCTTTTTGGAACTGGTCACTGGTACCTTATTTACTTTTTTTGAATAAGTCGTTTTCTTGGATTGTCCTGCTGCTTATGGATGCTTCTGAGTGTCTGGGCATTGAAGCAGGTGGTATTTATCATAGCTTTGCAGTCTGGACTGGTTTGTTCTCATCCTTCTCAGGAAGACTTTCTAGGTTTTTGAAGGGACTTGAGTGTTGTGGTCCAAGTCTTTGGTTATCACAACTGTATTTGTTTTAGGGGGCACACTAAGCTACCCAGTAATACTGTGGCTTTTGTGGACTCATAGAGGTACTGCCTTGGTGGTCTTGGCTAAGACCCAAGAGAATTCCCTGGATTACCAGACAGTCTCTGGTTCTTTTCCCTTATTTTCCTTGAAACAAATGGAGTCTCTCTCTTTGTGATGAGCTGTTAAAGCCAAGGGGGAGTGACACATGCACCCCTATGGCCACCAGTATGCTGGGTCAGACCCAAAGCCAGTACAACACTGGGTTACACCCAAGGCCTGCAGTGACCACTGCATGGCTACTGCCTATGCTCACTCAAGGTCCAAGGGTCCTACAATCATCATGTGGCAAATCTGGCCAGGATTGCATCCTTCTCTTCGTGGCCACAAGTTTCCCCCAGTTCCAATTGGGTCCAGAGATGGCATCTGAGAGCCAGGTCCTGGAGTTGAGAACCTTAGGAATTTACCTGATGCTTTATCGTGTTGTGGCTCAGCTTGGCATTAAAGCCACAAGATTCTTTCCCACTCTTCCCTCCCCTTCCCTCAAGCAGAGCAGTCTCTCTCCATGGCCACCTCTGTCCAGGCCCACGGCAAGCACTGCCTTGGAACCAGCGATGTTGTTTCAAGGCCAAGGGCACTTCAGTCAGCTTGAGGTAAATGTTGCCAGTGCTAAGTCTCTCTTTTCAGGGCAGTGGGTTCCCCTCTGGCCCAGGGAAGGTCCCAAAATGCCATCCAGGAACCAAGGCCTGGATGTGGGGACTCCCGGAGTCCACTTGGCACTCTATCCCACTGTGGTCAAGCTGGTGCCCAAGCTGCAAGACAAAGTCCCCTTGACCCTTTCCACTCCCTTCCTCTAGTGGAACAGGTCTCCCCCCATAACTACCACAACTGGGAGTGTTCTGGGTCACATCTGAGACCAGCACAGCTCTGAGTCTCACCCAAGGCCCACAACTAGTACTCCCTGGGTATCTTTAGTCAGCAGGTGATGAATCCTGCCAGGACAGACTGGTTAAAGTACTCTGGGGTCCTAACTGAATTTGAATTTCCCCCAGCAGTGGTCACATGGCATGGAGAGAGAATCTGTGCACTTCAGAGAGGAAAAGCACAGTGATTATGAAACTTTGTATTGGAACTGAGCGCTGTGGTGTTACAGCAGAACTCAGCACCCACAGAGGGAGCATTTAGACCAGCCCCAGCCAGAGGCAAATCATCTATCCCAGCAATTGAAACCTGAGTTCTGGCAACCCCTCCATCACAGGTTAAAGTACTCTGGGGTCCTAACTGAATTTGAATCTCAGTCTAGTTCATGAAGGCTGTAATTCCTGAGCAAGTCCTGGTGCTGTGCTGGGCTCAGAGCCAGTGAGCTTGGAGGGTACTTGACCTAGTGAAACACCACTTGGGAAGCTGAAGGAGTGCTTGTGTCACCCCTTCCCCATCCCAGGCAGGCAGCACAGTTCACAGTTCCAGGAAAGACTCCTGCTTGAGGAGATAACGGGAAAATAAAGATGACTTCATCTTACAACTTGGATACCAGCTCAGCGACAGTAGGACAGGACACCAGACAGAGTCCTGAGGCCCCTACTGCAGGCCCTCGCTCCCAGACAAGTTTTTTAGACCAACCTGGGACAGAATGGAACCTGCGGCCTTGAAGGGAAAAACCCAATAGATTGTTAATCTATTGATTTTTCTTGACTGTGTTGGTAGTAACCATAGAAATGACAACATGCATACCTAACTTATAAAAAATAAAATGTAATTTTTTTTTACTCTTTGGTATACCATAGAATATTTCAACATCAGATATCCCTTCCCATGTTACTGTTATATGGTGTTTTAACTCTCCATGTGTGCGTGTTTGTGTGTGTGTGTTTCACTAGACATTAAGTTTATATTTACCTATATATGTATAACTTACCTTGCTCTCCATTCCTTCTTAAGTCTCAGTTGTCTATCTGGGATCATTTCCTTTTGCTAGAATTTCCTTCAGTGAGGGTCTTTTGGTCATGAATTTCAATTTTAGTTAGATTGGGGAGTCTTGATTTCACTTTCATTTTTGAAAAATAGTTTTGCTGGGTATGGAATCTTAGGTTTGTACTAATCCAAAATAGCTTTCTACTGTCTTCTATCTTTCATTATTATTGTTGAAGTCAGTAATCTATTCACTGCTGTACTTTAAGCGTACTCTATCTTTATTTCTTTTAATAAATTTCTTGGATTTGGTTATTTTTTGGTCACATGTTTGATATGCATACAGATGTAGAGTTATTATTACTTTTTCTACTTGAATTTTCAGAGCCTGCCTATATGTATTGGTTTGATTTATCAGTTCTGAGAAAAATCTCAGATGTGATTTATTCAAACATTGCCTCCTGCATTTTCTCTTTCTTCTCCTTCTGGGATTCTAATCAGTTAGGCCTTAAATCTCTCTTATTTGTCTTTGTGTTGTATTTGAAAAATGTCATCTTCTTTTCTAATCTGTCTTCAGTTATGTTAAATCTGCTGTCCAATGTAACCACTGAGCTCTATATACTTTTATTATATATTTTATATCTAAAGTTTCTGCTTATGTTTTTCAAATCTACTGTATCACTCTTTATAGTTTTCTATTACCGTTGAATATTTTAAAGCTTGTCTTTTATCTCTGTAGACATAATAATTATGGTTGTTTCATAATTAATGGGTATTTCTTCTGCTTGTTTTCTTTCATGTTGTCTTGCTTCTTTATATGCTTGACAACTTGCTTGTCATTGCCCTTGAAAATGATTTGTTCAGATACCCTGAGTTCAAGGATAATTGTACCTCCTGGCTTCACTCCAGAGTGCCTCTGAAGCTTGAGGCTTCCTGGCCTATTCCAGCCTCTGCATGCCTGTAATGTAGGGGTACAGGAGATGGCTTTTGGACTGATTTGTCCCTGTCTTTAAGGTTCAGGTTTAATGAGAAAGGACTCCTGTAATTATCACCACTTTGGATGGGTTTTGGGCCTGAACCACTGCACTCTTTCCCTGTGAAACCTTAGGCCCAAAGTCCAAAGAGTTGGTATTGGCAAATAGCCTCAGGGAAAATGCTCCAGTCATCACAGCTGTGATTATGCACTGTATATTTTTTATTCTGATTTTTTTGTTAACACTATAACATAATTCTTTGCATGTATTCTGTATCCTGATATAGTCCTGTTATTATTGTAAGGTTATTGTTTTCTAGTGTTATCAAAAACTATTTTTTATCTTCCCATGGTTTCAACCACTTTAATAACTTGAACTAATTGTTTTCAACACAACTTTCTACTATCAATAAATCCTGATTATCTTTTTAGCTCTTTTATGATTGAGAATTTAAAATATTAAACATCACAAAATGTCAACTTAGGAATGAAGAATACAAAATGAAATACCATAATTATTATAGGCAAGTAACAACAACAGCAAGAAAAAAACTGCAATAATATGTCAATTTCAGGCAAGACTAGTGAAGAAGAGAAATAGAGAGCGTTAAGATCTGCCTAGGTCAGTGTCTGGGCCCTGATTTCTGGACTACCCTTTGTAGTCTAGCTAGGAACTTCTGCTTGTTTTCTCTTGCAAGACTAAACCTAGCACTCATCAGGGAATGATTCCTGCTCTAATAAGAAACATACATAGCTACCCTGACCAGTCTTCCTTCACTTCTAAAAGGAGCGTAAATTGCTACCGCTATTTTGAAGATCAATTTGACAATATTTAGTGCAATTAAGTGTGCATATGCCCTGCAAACCAGCAATTTTGCTTTTGAATAGTGTTTCCAGAGAAACTCTCATAGCAGCAGAGAAAGATATGTATGTGAGAATGTTTGTAGAGCAGAAACCTGGAGGAAGCCCAACTGTTCATCCCTAGATGATTGGATAAATAAAAGATGACATGCACATATACCAGAATGCGTTATAGCAGCCAGGAGGAGTGAAACATATCTACAAATAGCAACATCTAAATACATCATGTTAAATAACACAAAGTAACAAAAAAAATAGTACCCATAGTTATAGCTTTATCATCACTGGTTGCTGCTAACAAACATCCCAAAAATATTGGTTTGGAGAAGTTGTTGATGAGCTCAATAGTTTGGGCTGGGCTAAGCAAAGCAGTTATGCTGGTCTCTCCTCGGCTTACTTGTGCCCCTGAGGTTGGTTGGCACTTAAACCAATGGTCCCTGGGTATTGTAACATGGCTCAAGCACCCAACTAGCTATTGCTTATACTTATTCATGTCTGGGAGGGGTTCATATCTACAGCAACTAATGGGCTAGCTTGGGCTTTCTCACACGGTGACAGAAAAGTTGTCAGCAGCGAAAAAGAGCCTCAATGTACAAGACATTATTAAATGCTTTCTTGGACTATGTTTGCTCATGTCCCTTTGTCCAGAGCAAGTTCTGTGCCAAACCTGGAGCCAGTGACAAAAGAAGGTGTGTAAGCATCTAATGTGGTGCATGGTTTATTGGTCACAACAATCTCCTACAATAGCATGATATATTTATGAGTTTCATTTTGTCCCTTCCTGGCAAGCTCATGTTAAAGCTCTAACCCTTAGTGTCTCATGATGTAACCGTATTTGGAGATAACATCTTTAAAAAGTAATTAAGTTAAAATGAGGACTTTAAGGTGGACTAAACATTGAATTTTTATCTAGCACAACTGATGTCCTTATGAGACATAAGTTGAATATGCAGAAAAACACCAGGGGTGTGTATGTATAGAAAAATGACCATGTGAGGATGGAATGAGATGGTAGCCATTTCTGAACTGAGGACAGGGGTCCCAGGAGATATTAACCCTGCTAACACCTTGATCTTGGACTTCCAGCCTCCAGAACTGTGGCAAAATAGATTTCTGTTGTTTAAGCCATTCATTCTGTGGTATTTTGTTATGGTAGCTCCAGGAAACTAATATACCATTATATGTAAATTTAAAAAGTTCACCCACAAGCCATGCTGTTTTCCATAGATGCAAAGGTAATTGAATAAACATATGTGTATATTATGGGAAGCATGTAAACATGGGGTGAAGATATCTATGAGAGGGAGAGAATGGGATTAGGGTGAGAAATAAAGTGGAAAATAAAGAGAGGGCCATGGATGGACAGATGATAAGAGCATACCATATACTGAGCAAGGTGACCATTTAGAATCTGTGTACCTTAGTTCTAAATATAGAATAAAGTAAAATAAAAATAATTTCTTCTGGTTGAGGCAGAGTTGGTTTCCTTACCAGTGTAAGGTCAGTTCTTAAAACCCAATGTTATTGGGTACTACTGTATAATGGAGTCTTATATCCTTTAACCTTTTACATGAAGATACCATAGCTGCCATTTATAGGAGTGGAAGCTGAGGCAGAGGAAATTTAAATACACTTCCCACAGGTGCACAGTGAATATGTGGCTGGGCAGATGGTTGAGCTCCAATCTGTCTGCATCCCAGCCTGGGCCTTGGCAATTCCATTTGATCATCCCTTACTTAGCAACTTGTCTCTTCAGTTGCTTAGGCTTGCTCTTTCAGTCTGGAATCAGACTCCCCCTTGCTTTTGGCTGCTGGTCATGTTTCTCAGTTGTTGCCCTGTCTTGCTTTCTGCTTTTTGCCTACTACTCATTTGCAGCCTACCTCTTCCTTTGTGTGGGCTCCTCTGACTTGCTTCTGCCTCTTATGGTATGCTCTAAGGTTGCATCCATAACAGGCCATGAAAAGGTCAAGAAGGCTGAAAGCAGAAGAACATAGTCAACAGGAGGCAGAAAGAGGCAGAGGGTCAAGCCCTGGCTTTCTCAGCTGTGGGCACCATATTTCAAATATAATACCTAGTGAGAGCTGATGTAACCTAGTGTTATATCTCTCTGTAATTCCTAGTGAGAAAAGTACAGAACAATTTTACAAGTTGGGTTACCATTACTTTGAAATTGGCCCGGGTGGGGGTATTTAAGACACAGACACTGGCAAATGTGACAAATCACGATTTGATTTTTGGAGAGCTGGTTTATCAGAACACCAATGAATAGAATATCCACAGGCTATAAAAATTCATGTAGGTTAAAGGACATCACACTGATGTATTGCAACTGTCCACGTTGTGGAGCCAGTCAACCTGAGTTCAAATAAAAAACCTCACAATGTTGTAGCCAAGTGATAAAGAGCAAATTACTTTAATGTACCCTAGCTTTGATTGTCTTAGCTCTTAAAGAGGAATAATAATACCTACCTCACTGAAGTGCTGTGGAAATGAAAAAAACACACAAAAAACCAGAACATTGTGCACAAAATAAGCACTTGAAAAATATTAGTTGAATTTGCCCAAGGAGCAAAGCATTGTTAATAAACCCACCCATAATGCTTTCAGGAAATGCAAATAATAATATTTATGAATGTTTACTAAATTCCAGGTATTATATTTTTCATGCATTTATTTTCTTCAAATTTTGAGGTAGGTACTATTCTTTTTCACCATTTCAAAGAATATAAAATGCACAGAGATATTTGTTGATAGGGGTTGGGTCTGTCAGATTTCAAAGCCAATCCTCTTAACCATCCATGCTCCTGATAAAAGGTGATAAATGCTAAATGACAATAATGCATGCAAGAAGCATGATTACATGTGGTATATGTGTCTGCCTTATTCAATTAGGTGTGAGGTCATCTGGAAAACAGCACCCTTTGTATCAATTATTGTGGAATCACAGCTCTGTCAACCCCTCAGGGGCTGCCAGGTGTTTTGCTGGAAAGTGTGCCATAAATTGTGGGTCATGTTTTATGCAGGGAAGTCACTTTTTTTTCATCCTGTAGGGATTAGAGTCTTACTGGAAGAGGAGCTAAGAGACTTCAGCTAAACCAACTCAAAGCCCAATTCTAATTTGAAGAGCCTATTTTTTTTAAAAATTTTAAATTTTTATTGCATTTTAGGTTTTTGGGTACATGTGCAGAACGTGCAAGATAGTTGCATAGGTACACACATGGCAGTGTGTTTTGCTGCCTTCCTCCCCTTCAACCACACTTGGCATTTCTCCTCAGGCTATCCCTCCCCAGATCCCCCCTGCTGTCCCTCCCCCATTCCCCCAATAGACCCCAGTGTGTAGTAGACCCCCTCCCTGTGTCCATGTGTTCTCATTTTTCTCACCCACCTATGAGTGAGAATATGCGGTATTTCCTTTTCTGTTCTTGTGTCAGTTTGCTGAGAATGATGTTCTCCAGATTCATCCATGTCCCTACAAAGGACACGAACTCATCATTTTTGATTGCTGCATAATATTCTACGGTGTGTATGTGCCACATTTTCCCAGTCCAGTCTATCATTGATAGGCATTTGGGTTGGTTCCAGGTCTTTGCTATTGTAAACAGTGCTGCAATGAACATTCATGTGCATGTGTCCTTATAGTAGAATGATTTATAATCCTTTGGATATATACCCAGTAAAGGGATTGCTGGGTCAAATGGAATTTCTATTTCTAGGTCCTTGAGGAATCGCCACACTGTCTTCCACAATGGTTGAACTAATTTACACTCCCACCAACAGTGTAAGAGTGTTCCTATTTCTCCACATCCTCTCCAGCATCTGTTGTCTCCAGATTTTTTAATGATTGCCGTTCTAACTGGCGTGAGATGGTATCTCAATGTGGTTTTGATTTGCATCTCTCTAATGACCAGTGATGATGAGCATTTTTCATGTGTTTGTTGGCCTCATGTATGTCTTCTTTTGTAAAGTGTCTATTCATATCCTTTGCCCATTTTTGAATGGGCTTGTTTGTTTTTTTCCTGTAAATCTGTTTGAGTTCTTTGTAAATTCTGGATATCAGCCCTCTGTCAGATGGGTAAACTGCAAAGATTTTTTCCCATTCTGATGGTTGCCGATTCACTCTGGTGACTGTTTCTTTTGCCATGCAAAATCTGTGGAGTTTGATTAGGTCCCATTTGTCTATTTTGGCTTTTGTTGCCAATGCTTTTGGTGTTTTGGTCATGAAGTCCTTGCCTACTCCTATGTCCTGAACGGTTTTGCCTAGATTTTCTTCTAGGGTTTTTATGGTGCCAGGTCTTATGTTTAAGTCTTTAATCCATCTGGAGTTAATTTTAGTGTAAGGTGTCAGGAAGGGGTCCAGTTTCTGCTTTCTCCACATGGCTAGCCAGTTTTCCCAACACCATTTATTAAATAGGGAATCCTTTCCCCATTGCTTGTTTTTGTCTGGTTTATCAAAGATTATGTGGTTGTAGATATGTTGGGTTGCCTCTGATGCCTCTGTTCTGTTCCATTGGTCTATATCTCTGTTTTGGTACCAGTACTATGCTGTTTTGATTACTGTAGCCTTGTAGTATAGTTTGAAGTCTGGTAGTGTGATGCCTCCCACTGTGTTCTTTTTGCTTAGAATTGACTTGGCTATGCGGGCTCTCTTTTGGTTCCATATGAAGTTCATGGTGGGTTTTTCCAGTTCTGTGAAGAAATTCAATGGTAGTTTGATGGGGATAGCATTGATTGTGTAAATTACTTTGGGCAGTATAGCCATTTTCACGATATTGATTCCTCCTAACCATGAACATGGAATGTTTCTCCATCTGTTTGTGTCCTCTCTTATTTCATTGAGCAGTGGTTTGTAGTTTTCCTTGAAGAGGTCCCTTACGTTCCTTGTGTGTTGTATTCCTAGGTATTTTATTTTCTTTGTAGCAATTGTGAATGGCAGTTCGTTCTTGATTTGGTTCTCTTTAAGTCTGTTATTGGTGTATAGGAATGCTTGTGATTTTTCCACATTGATTTTTTATCCTGAGACTTTGCTGAAGTTGCTTATCAGTTGCAGGAGATTTTGGGCTGAGGTGATGGGGTCTTCTAGGTATACTATCATGTCATCTGCAAATAGAGACAATTTGGCTTCCACCTTTCCTATTTGAATACCCTTTATTTCTTTTTCTTGCCTGATTGCTCTGGCTAGAACTTCCAGTACTATGTTGAATAGGAGCGTTGAGAGAGGGCATCCTTGTCTAGTGCCTGATTTCAAAGGGAATGCTTCCAGTTTTTGCCCATTAAGTATGATATTGGCTGTTGGTTTGTCATAAATAGCTTTTAATACTTTGAGATATGTTCCATCAATACCAAGTTTATTGAGGGTTTTTAGCATAAAGGGCTGTTGAATTTTGTCAAATGCCTTCTCTGCATCAATTGAGATAATCATGTGGTTTTTATTTTTGGTTCTGTTTATGTGGTGAATTACATTTATAGACTTGCGTATGTTGAACCAGCCTTGCATCCCTGGGATGAATCCTACTTGATCATGATGGATAAGTTTTTTAATGTGCTGTTGCAATCAGTTTTGCCAGTATTTTATTGAAGATTTTTACATCTATGTTCATCATTGATATTGGCCTGAAGTTTTCTTTTCTTGTTGAGTCTGTGCCGGGTTTTGGTATCAGAATGATGTTGGTCTCATAAAATGATTTGGGAAGGGTTCCCTCTTTTTGAATTATTTGGAATAGTTTCAGGAGGAATGGTACCAGATCCTCTTTGTGTGTCTGGTAGAATTCAACTGTGAACCCATCTGGACCTGGGCTTTTATTGGATGGTAGGCTCTTAATTGCTGCCTCAACTTCAGACCTTGTTATTGGTCTATTCATAGTTTTGGCTTCCTCCTGGTTTAGGCTTGGGAGGACACAGGTGTCCAGGAATTTATCCATTTCTTCCTGGTTTACTAGTTTATGTGCATAGAGTTGTTTGGAGTATTCTCTGATGAGGGTTTGAATTTCTTTGGAATCTGTGGGGATTTCCCCTTTATCATTTTTTATTGTATCTGTTTGGTTGTTCTCTCTTTTCTTTTTTATCAGTCTGGCTAGTGGTCTATCTATTTTGTGGATCTTTTCAAAAAACCAGCTCTTGGATTTATTGATTTTTTCAACGGTTTTTTGTGTCTCTATCTCCTTCAGTTCTGCTCTGATCTTAGTTATTTCTTGTCTTTGGCTAGGTTTTGAGCTTTTTTGATCTTGCTTCTCTAGCTGTTTCAATTTTGATGATAGGGTGTCAATTTTGGATCTCTCCACTCTTCTCATGTGGGCACTTATTGCTATATATTTTCCTCTACAGACTGCTTTAAATGTGTCCCAGAGATTCTGGTATGTTGTGTCTTCATTCTCGTTGGTTTCAAAGAACTTCTTTATTTCTGCCTTCATTTCATTGTTTATCCAATCTACATTCAAGAGCCAGTTTCCATGAAGCTGTGCGATTCTGAGTTAGTTTCTGAATTCTGAGTTCTAACTTGATTGCACTATGGTCTGAGAGACTGTTTGTTATGATTTCAGTTGTTTTGCATTTGCTGAGGAGTGCTTTACTTCGAATTATGTGGTCAATTTTGGAGTAGGTGTGATGTGGTGCTGAGAAGAATGTATATTCTGTGGATTTGGGGTGGAGAGTTCTGTAAATGTCTATCAGGTTTGCTTGTTCCAGGTCTGAGTTCAAGTCCTGGATATCCTTGTTAATTTTCTGTCTGGTTGATCTGTCTGATATTGACAGTGGAGTGTTAAAGTCTCCCACTATTATTGTGTGGGAGTCTAAGTCTCTTTGTAAGTCATTAAGAACTTGCCTTATATATCTGGGTGCTCCTGCATTGGGTCCATATATATTTAGGATTGTTAGCTCTTCTTGTTGTATTGATCCTTTTACCATTATGTAATGACCTTGTCTCTCTTGATCTTTGTTGCTTTAAAGTCTATTTTTTCAGAGACGAGAATTTCAACTCCTGCTTTTTTTTGCTCTTCATTTGCTTGGTAAATCTTCCTCCGTCCCTTTATTTTGAGCCTTTTTGTATCCTTGCATGTGAGATGGGTTTCCTGGATACAGCATACTGATGGGTTTTGTTTTTTTATCCAATTTGCCAGTCTGTGTCTTTGGCTTTCCTCTGTGGGTAATCTGAGCTTTCTCTCTGGCTGCCCTTAGTATTTTCTCCTTCATTTCGACCCTGGTGAATCTGATGATTATGTGCCTTGGGGTTGCTTGAAGAGCCTATTAACAGACCTTTGATGTGGCAGTGATTCTCTACTATTAGTCATTTGCCAACTTCTGAGCCTGTGCCAGTTCCTTTAAAGAATATAGAGTGAAGTTACTAATTTCATCCCAGTCTCCTTACTTAATCAACTATGCTGTTTCTAGACCATTAGAAGATCTCAATTTAAAAATAACCTATCCATGCTGCATTTCAAATATGAGCAAATATATTTTTTCTCTTCTGATACTTTCCCTTCTATCTGGTGTCCTGCAGAGCAGAGGTAATGCAAGAAGCTTCCTCTTTTCCTTTCATGGAAAAGAAGCCTGGAACATGAATTTTATTTCATTACCACATGTTTATTCATTCAGCAGCTACACTTATTCCTGTTAGAAGCATCTCTTTTCTCCTTCCTTCTCCTCCCTCCCTCCCTCTCTTCCTTTCCCCTTCTTTGCTCCTTCCTTTTCTCTCACTCTGTCTTACCTTCCTCTTTTCCTTCCCTCCTTTCTCTCTTCCTTTCCTTCTTTTTCTTTCCTCTTTCTCTCCCTCTTTCTTTCCTTCATTCATTCTTTCTCTTGCCTTTATAAAATGATGTAAATAATAGATTATGGTAAAGCAGTATCTGACAAACTTCACTGATTTTGAGTAAATTACTAAAGCAGCACTCATCCTACTGAGAACAAAGCAACTTTAAAAGCCTCTTTCTACCACAGAGTTTATCAGATGTTGAGAGGAATCTTGACATGAAAGTTGAGCCTTAAAATAACCTAGTTACTGAATAGTGTTTCCAAATCACCTTTTACATGTATGACCCAGGTGATTCTAGGAGATCTTTGTTTGGTGCTTCTCTGTGTGTGTTTGTTGTGCACAAGTACACTCCTTGGAGGTTCTAAGGACTAATTTAAAATGACTGCAAAGCACTTGAACTCAGAAGTGATTTTAAGGAGAACTATAATTTATTTTTCTTTTTAAAAAACATGTGAAAGAATTGAGAGAATGAGGAAGGAGGCTGGAGCACAATTATTTTTCTTTCTTTCTTTCTTTTTTTATTCACCCTGTTGTATTGGACTGAGCACAGAAAGTCAACACCAAGACAGAAGTATGCCAAATTGCAGGGTTTATTGCTGGCGACCATGGAGGACTCACATCTCTCCAACCCATGGCAGAGAAAGAAGGGTGACAAGACCTTTTCATACCGATAAAACCACCTTGGGAGTGGGGTGAGGAGTGGAGATGAAAGTCTGTAAATCACCTCTTAGGCTGAGATGAGGGTGAGGGGGCTCCAGACATTCCAAGGACTAGAGATTTACAGAGTTTAAGGTAACTATTTGCTTACACATCATCTGGGTGGGAGTTACTTGGCTCCAGAATGGAATTATTCAGGGGTGCTTCTTCTGGTCATTACCGATTATCAAAGGCCAGCAATTCTGGCAGTTACAGATAAGGGGAAGTATGCAGCTTTACCTTTTTGCAAAGTAAATTAGCAGTTTACAGAAACCAAGGTTAGCAGTCATTGTGAGGAGAATGGAAACAATTTTGTCCTTTATAAAATGGCAGTGTACAGGTCACATGTTATATAGTTGCACCATTCCTTTCTTCTCCATTCCTTTCTAGTACCATCTCTAGCTTATTCTAAACTGCGAAGCTACTGGTAGTTTACAGTTCTAATGAGAGAGGGAGACAGACCCTATAAGCCCCCCAGTGCAGAAGGATGAATGAAAGCATATGGCTGGAGTGGGAAGATGTGGAAGTATTTGCCACTCCTCAAGGGTGACACCCTATCCCTTTTTGCTGAGTTTTTCCTTATTCTTGCTGTTGTTGGTTTCACGTGATAATTCATGGCACATGGAGAAAAAGCATGACTTGACTTTTTTTTTATTAGGGTAGAAAACTTTATTATAAGAAATGCTGGGATAAGAGTCTGGGTATTGGAGAAACTGGAATTCTGGTTTTACCTCTTGCTGGCTGTGCAAATCCAGGCAAATTGTTAACCTCATAAGCATCTGGGAAATGAGGCTGCTCAGTATCTGTGTATGGAAAGTAAATAAAATGATGCCCCCAAATTCCTTTGTACAAACAGCAGACACTAAAGAAGGGCTTAATAAATGTGAGTTGCCTATTTTATTTTAATCATTGTAATCAATTTTTATAAAATTATTAATTTAATTTTGTTTTACCTTATTTTATTTTATTATTATTTTTTGAGACAGTCTTGGCCTGTCACCCAGACTGCAGTGCAGTGGCACAATCTCAGTTCACTGCAACCTCTTCCTCCAGGTTCAAGTGATTCTCCTGACTCAGCTCCTGAGTAGCTGGGACTACAGGCATGGCCACCATGCCTGGCTATTATTACTGTTATTATTTTGTATTTTTAGTAGAGATGAATTTTGCTATTTTGTCCAGGCTGTTCTCACACTCCTGACCTCAGGTGATACACCTGCCTTGGCCTCCCAAAATGTTGGGATTACAGATGTGAGCCACTGCACCCAGCCATGTTTTTTAAAAAATTATGATATACCAGGTTTTTTTCAAATTTTGCTCAGATATCTTTTCAAAGAATCTTTTCCTGATCATAAAGACAGAGCTTAGGCAATGCTGATTTCATGCCTTCATTGGAGCTCAAAACATACTGCTTTGCAATTTGTCTACTTTCTTGTCTGTCATTTTTCAGTACAACAAATTCTCTTGACCATAGGGAATGTTGTGAATATTGTTCACCTTGGTATGTGACTAAGAAGTACCTAGCCCAACCTTCACATACTGCTTCTGTTTGCTCCTGAGATATTTACTGAGTGCTTGCCATGGCCAAATATTGTGCTAGAACCAGGCCTACAGTGGGGACAGATCCTATCTTTAAGAAGCCCACAGTCTAGTGATGGATATGGATAAACAACCAATAAAAATAGAGTGTCATAAAAGAGCAGTTTACTTAATTCTTTTTTTTTTTTTGAGACGGAGTTTCGCTCTTGTTACCCAGGCTGGAGAGCAATGGCGCAATCTCGGCTCACCGCAACTTCCGCCTCCTGGGTTCAGGCAATTCTCCTGCCTCAGCCTCCTGAGTATCTGGGATTACAGACACATGCCACCATGCCCAGCTAATTTTTTTTGTATTTTTAGTAGAGACGGTGTTTCAGCATGTTGACCAGGATGGTCTCGATCTCTTGACCTCGTGATCCACTCGCCTCAGCCTCCCAAAGTGCTGGGATTACAGGCTTGAGCCACCGTGTCCGGTGCTACTTAATTCTTTTTTTTATACTTATAAAAGGTCAGAGAAGACTTCCTGGAGGAAAAAGTAACTTTAAAATAATACATAGGTATCTATGAGATCTTGAGGATATTGCTTTAATTTTTTTCCAAAAACAGAACCCGAGGAAAGGATTTGGGTATAAGTAATTTATTTGGGAGGTGCTCCCAGGAGGAAGAATTAAGAGTGAGGAGAGTGAGGGAGTAACGGAAGAAAATCCAGGAAAAGGTGCGTTGTTGAACTGGGTACTTCTGTTGGCAAATGGGAGGTAGAGCACCCTTTACATTTTCCCTTTGAAACCCCAGAGATTGGGGCATTTATCTACTGACTGACTCCTCTGCTGGAGGAGAGTCACTTCCAGAGGCATTAACCCTCTTATATTCCTGGCTCCATACAAAGGCTGAGCAGGCTGCCTTGGCTTCGGAAACAATTCAAGCCAGAAAGTGGGGGAATATGTTTGGAAGGAGAGAGGGTGCTGTGGGAACTGTCCAGCAGAGCTTTGGCTGAAATCACTTCAAGCTGACCATGTGGAAGGAGAGAGGGTGCTGTGGGAACTGTCCAGCAGAGCTTTGGCTGAAATCACTTCAAGCTGACCATGCGCAATGCTGAGGGCCTTGGCCATCTCCCTATTAAGTTAAAAAAATAAACTGCCTTGGGAGGCTGAGTCGGGCGGGTCACGAGGTCGGGAGTTCAAGACCAGCCTGGTCAACATAGTGAAACCCCGTCTGTACTAAACATACAAAAATTAGCAGGGCATGGTGGTGTTTGCCTGTAGTCCCAGCTACTCAGGAGACTGAGGTAGGAGAATTGCTTGAACCTGGAAGGCAGGGGCTGCAGTGGGCTGATATTGCTTCCCTGCACTCCAGCCTGGCAACAGAGTGAGACTCTGTCTCAAAAAAAGTACCTTGCCCCTAAAACTCACTGGCAGACTTTCTGGATTCAAGACATCTTAAGAGCTATGAAAACCATCTTGGAAATTCCTGCAGGCTCCCACAACTGTGAACTTCCAGCAGGCTCCCACAACTGTGAACTGTCAGGGCTCAGTGTGGGTTCCTTCTGTAATTACCAGACAATTATAATTGGGAAATAAAGCATTAGTAAAATAAATGTATAATATATTCATGGAATGTGTTTCATTTAATCTTTTTCAGAATAAGCTCTAGGAATTAGAAACTAAAACATGTTTTATATTCTCTCAAAGCCTGATTTATCTCTGCCTCTTACCATGCCTTATCAAATCATCAGCCCCCTGAGGAAGCAACTGATACTGCTTCCTGAAAAAAAAAAAACCACTCTTTACTTAGCAGGAGAACAAGTAATCTAAAGTGGAAAAAAAAGAATAGGATGCATTTAAATTATCTGAAGCATGCATAATATTTGGTGGCCACAGTTTCCTCCTGGAGATGTGTAGAGAAGAAAATGTGCCTCTGAAGATCCCTACTGCTTAGGTTTCAGAAGAGATTGAACAAAACTCTAACCTGCACAAATAATTATTTCCAAAAGAATGTCTAACATTTTTTTTTAATGGAGTCTTGCTTTACTGCAGGTGCAATGACGTGATCTTGGTTCAGTGCAACCTCTGCCTCCCAGGTTCAAGCAATTCTCCTGCCTCAGCCTCCTTAATAGCTGCAATTACAGGCATGAGCCACCACACCCAGCTAATTTTTGTATTTTTCACAGAGATGGAGTTTTGCCATGTTGGCCAGGTTGGTCTCGAACTCCTGGCCTCAGGTGATCTGCCTGCTTCGGCCTCCTAAAATGCTGGGATGACAGGCATGAGTCATCACCCCTGCCCTCTTCCTGTTAAGGTTTATAAACTTCCCCCAATATGAATCTTCTCTTCAAACTACTTTATCAGTGAGAACTGTGGTTCTCTTGTGTGGTAGAGAGTGCCTGCATTTTGGTGACAGACAAACCTCCAAATTCTGTCTCTTTCATTAATTTCAAGCTCCTTAACCTCAGGCTAGACATTTAATCTCTTTGAGTCTACATTTCCTCATCCTCAAGGAGAGAAAGGGAAATCATACCTATATTACAGTTTCATTGCAAGGACTAAATGAGGTGATATCCTAAACTCCAGTTGAAAGGTCAATATTTAACTCCAGTTGAAAGGGCAATATTTGCTAATGTCAGTTCCCTCCTTCTTCCCTTAGCTCAGGGATCATGAAGCAGTCCTGGATTCCCTCTGCAAGCTGAGTCCACATCCCTTGGGGATCTCTCTCACCTACAATGTTGTCATCATGGCAGAGTCTCCAAAGCTTTGAGAAGCAGGCATAAATTCATTTTATTTATCTACTGGGTTTTAAAATTATTTTACTTGCTAGACAATTTATTTATTATTTACATATTAGCCTTTTGTTAGTTAAACTTTCAATGAACTGTCCTCTCCTAAAATAAATTGAATATGGGGTCAGGAGTGGTGGCTCACACCTGTAATCCCAGCACTTTTGGAGACCAAGATGGGTGGATCTCCTTAGTGTCAGGAGTTCAAAACCAACCTGGCTAACTTGGAGAAACCCCCATCTCTACTAAAAATACAAAAATTAGCTGGGTGTGATAGCGCATGCCTGTAATTTCAGCTACTTGGGAGGCTGAGGCAGAAGAATTGCTTGGACCCAGGAGGCAGTGGTTGCAGTGAGCTGAGATTATGCCACTGCATTCCAGCCTGGGCAACAAAGCAAGACTCTGTCTCAAAAGAAAAAAAGAAAATGGAAATGATTGGAACCAGCTTCTCCTAATGGTCACCCAGAAGAAAGAACAAAGGCTGTGAACACACAATTGATGGAAGATAAAAGCCAATTAAAATACGGGTATTTTTCTGCATGTGTTTCAGATTGTTTAGTTTCTGTTCCTTGCCCTCCCCACATGTCCCTTTTTTTCATGGCAAAACAAAGCATTACAGATATAGTTGCAGCTTCCTATACTCAATTTTATCTTTCTAAAAGTTATTGATATTGAAATGTCTACCTCGGGTCTACTTACTTTCCCTGCTGAAGAATACTTTACCATATGGAAATACCACGACGTACAATTACATGCAATAGTCCCATATACATTCATGTACAGGTTTCTTGGGAAGAATCTCTCTTACTCTGTTCCCAGAATAGGGATTGGTAAATTGTAGGGGAGGCTTGTCTTCATTTTTGCTATGAATTTCCAATTGTTTAAAGTAGTTGTAATGATTTGTATTCCCACAGGCAATATGGGGAAGCTTGTTTCATGTTTGGCTTCACTTGATATTGCCAGGCTTTTACTTTTTTTTTTTTTTTTTTGCCAATCTTATGAGTGTAAAATGGTATGTTTTAATTTATATTGTGCACACACTTTATTATTGGGGACACGTGTAACCTTTCTAATGCACAACTGTCATGGATTTGTTTTCAATTTAACTCATTTATTAAGCACGGAAAATTGCCAGGTTTCTCAAAGATGCCGATCAGGGCTGCTGATGGATTTGCTGCATTAGGTCCACCCTCTGCAGCTCTGGCCCTCTAGTGTCAGCATTTCTGCCTTCCAGTTATAGTGGTTCCTCTTTTCAGGTTCTGGGAACATTCTGGCTGTAGGAATCAGTTGCAGTAACTGGAAGGACTTTTATTAAAGTGATTACTTGTCTTCTTACTTAGTAATTATTCAGACTGTAAAATATATTTATGAAAAAATTCAAGTTATATACAAAACCGGACACTACCAAAGCATATACAAAGTTCATGATCCCTTTTATTTTCCTCTTCTTCCTCTTCCAATATATAACCACCTGTAGAGAGCCCCTACTATTTCCTTCGTATTTGTGTTTATGCACAAATGCAATAAATATTCTCTAACATATCTCCTTAAATCCATGAGAAGAAGGTGAATGTGATTTTTAAAAATTAATATTACATATCAACATCAGCACAGTATTGCATAATTTGGAAATAAGAGAACTAATCTAACTCTTCCAGTAATGGACATTTAGGTTGCTTCTAGTTTTCTTTTATTTTAAACAATGTTGTGGAAAACATTCTTGTAAATGTCTTTGGACATCAATGTGAAAATTGTCTTAGGAGATATTTGTAGAAATGCTATTTACATGCTATTTTTTGCCCACTTTATTAATTTTTATTTAAAACATTTTAAAGTACTTCAGGAATTGGTGACTTCTAAGTAGGTATAGAACACAGTACCTAGATTCTCTGAGCTTTATGTTCCATATGAATCAGGGAAAGTGACAGTAACTACCTGTTAGGGTGATTTTGAGGATTAAATGAGATACTGTGTACAAAGTCCATAGCATGGGGTTTGGATCACAGCAGAGACTAGAAAGTTCCATTTTGCCTCATCTTAGTCAGTCCCCAACCCCAATATACCCTTGGATATTTTTCCAGCACAGATTTTAGAGTTTGATAGAAATGGAATCATATTGTGATCACTCCGTATGTAAGGTTTCTTTCAGTCAAGAAAATGTTCTTGATATTCAGCCATGTTGTTACACATGTCAATAGTTCTTTCCTTCTTGCTCCTCCTATCTCAGCTCTTAGGAAAGGAATAGTGAAAAAAAGAGAGAAATAAAACAATATTTCCACTTGTATTAAGTTTTGGTCTATAGTTGACATTGTTCTCAAATATCTCTAACAGGTTCCCATGGAAAGAAAAATTTATTTTCTGTCCAGAATGTAACAGGAAACATAACAGAGGCAGAAGCCCTCCTAGCCCTGTGTGAAATCATCATGTTGACTATATTTCTCAAAAGGTAAATGCAGGTGTAGGGGCAGCTGTCAGTCTTTGTTTTCTCACTATCAGTCACACACTTTTATTTTTTCATCTGGGGAAAAATAATAATGATTGTAATAACAATGAAAAAATAATAAAAAGGACAGTAGAAAAGGTTGCTGAATGCACTGGCTGTGGCAGGGAGCAATCAGAAATGGTTTGTTTTTTTCCTTTACTTCTTCAAAGCTGCTACCCAGACTCATTCTTACCCACCTGTTGGGTAGAATCTTTGATATTTTCTATTTCACTGAGCAATTTAAGCTGCTAAGAAATCCTGTCTAGTTTAACACAGGAGTGGAAAACCAAGCACCACACATTCTCAGTCATAAGTGGGAGTCGAACAATGAGAACATATGGACACAGGGAGGGAACAACACACATTGGGGCCAGTTGGGGGTTGGGGGAGGGTGAGAGGGGGAGACCATTAGGACAAATAGCTAGTGCATGTGGGGCTTAAAACCAAGATGAAGGGTTGATAGGTGCAGCAAAGCACCATGGTACACATATACCTATGTAACAAACCTACACATTCTGCACCTGTATCCTGGAACTTAAAATGAAAAAAAAAAAAAAAGGAAAAAGAAATCCTGTCTAGTTTAATTTCAAAATTCAAAAATCCTGTCTAGTTTAATTTCAAAATTCAAAAATCTCATTCAGCTTAAAACTTCACCCTTTCTTACATATTTTAACACATAAAATAATCAACAATGGGCCGGGTGCGGTGGCTCAAGCCTGTAATCCCAGCACTTTGGGATGCCAAGGTGGGTGGATCACGAGGTCAAGAGATGGAGACCATCCTGGTCAACAAGGTGAAACCCCGTCTCTACTAAAAATACAAAAAATTAGCTGGGCATGGTGGTGTGTGCCTGTAATCCCAGCTACTCAGGAGGCTGAGGCAGGAGAATTGCCTGAACCCAGGAGACGGAGGTTGCGGTGAGCCGAGATTGTGCCATTGCACTTCAGCCTGGGTAACAAGAATGAAACTCTATCTCGAAAAAAAAATAATAATCAACAATGAAAACAGGTATAGGTTGAGCATCCCTGATCCATAAAACCCCAAAATCCAAAATGTTCCAAGATCTGAAATTCATCCACATGAATGGCTGAGATAGTGACACGTGTGCTTTCTGACTATTCAATGTATACAAACTTTGATTCATGCACAAAATTGTTAAAAATATTATGTAAAATCTCATTTGTCCTATGTGTATGAGGTGTACATAAACATAGGTGAACTTTGTGTTTAGGCTTCAGTTCTATCTTTAACAGATCTCTTTCTGTATATGTAAATATTCCAAAATATGAAAAAATTCAAAATTCAAAACACTTCTGGTCCCAAGGAATTCAGATAAGGGATATTCTACCAGTGTATCTAAAAAGTCAATGGATACTTTAAAATGAAATTCTAAAAATATGTAAAGTGTCCAAAAGACATCAGGAGAAATGGAACAGGACAAAAAGTGGGGAAGGGGATACAAAGAGAAAACAAACAAAATAATAAAACAAATCATTAAATTGTAAGCTTGAATCCAATTACATCATTCAGCCACCAATAAATCTATATTTAATAACGTTAAATGTTAATGAATCATACCACATACTCCAATTAAAGTGCAGAGATTGCCAGAATTGATTTAAAAAAACCACAAGATCCAGTGCTGTATATAAAATACACACTTTAAATGGAAAAAAAGGACAAATATAGGTAGACAAATAGAGGTAGTACTTATTTATATCTAAAGAAGAACATTTAAATTTTTTTTTGAGACAATGTCTTACTCTATCTCCCAGGCTGGAGTACAGTGGTGCAATCTCTGCTCACTGTAAACTCCGCCTCCTGGGTTTGAGCAATTCTCCTGCCTCAGCCTTTTGAGTAGCTGGGATTACAGGAAACTTCCACCATGCCTAGCTAATTGTGGGGGTATTTTTTAGTAGAGATGGGGTTTCACTGCATTGGACAAGCTGGTCTCAAACTTCTGACCTCAAGTGATCTACCTGCCTTGGCCTTTCAAAGTGCTGGGATTACAGGTGTGAGCCACTGTACCTGACCCTAAATAAGTACATTTAAAAAGATATACTATGCGAACAGTCAGTAATGGAAGTCTGAAGAAGCTATATTAATATCAAATAAAATGTGCTAAAGTCAAAAGAGTATTTCCAAAGATAAAGGGGGATATTTCATGATTACAGAAGAGTCATTTCATCAAAAAGATGAATTAAAAAAATTATGCATCAATGTTTACAAAACAAAATTGAACTAAAGGAATAAATAAACAATCCACAATTTTTATTGGTGATTTCAATACCCATCTCCCAAGCAATTGATTGATATACTAGACAAAATCTTAGTCAAGATACAGATGATCTGAACAACACTCTCTACCATCTTGAATAAACCTATGGAAGACTACACCCAATAACCACAGAATGCATATATGTTTCAAGTACATGTAGTGTTCACTAGGATGGGTCACATGCTAGGTCATAAAACAAGACTCAATAGATTAAATTTAATTGAATTCATGCAGTGTATGTTACCTGACCACAATAGGATTAAAACAGAAATTAACAATAAGAGAACTAGGAAAGCTCCAAGTACTTGGAGATTAAATATAATCCACAAGCCCAGGAAGAAATCAAATGTTAGAATAGGAAATATTTTATTCCAAGGGATAATCAAAATACAACATGTCAACACTTATGAATTACAGCTATGGGAGTTCCCAGAGGGGAGTATAGCTGTACATGCTTATACTGCAGTAGAAAAAAAAAGAGAAAGGTCTAAAATGAATGACATAAGTGTTCACCTAAAGAAGATTGAAAACACACACACACACACACACACACACACACACACACACACACACACACAGCAAAGAAAACTCCAAGGAAGTAATAAGAAGGAAACAATAAAGATAAAAGTGCAAAGATAAACCAAATTGAAGACAGACAAAATAATAGAGAAAACTAACAGGGCAAAGAAGCTGGCTGTTTTAAAATATCAACACTAATAAACCTTGAGCTACTATGATCATGAAAAAAAGGAAACACAAATGGTCAGTATCAATATCAGAAGTGAAAGAGAAGTGACATTATCACTACAGATCCTGCAGACATGAAAAGGATAATAAGAGACTATCATAAACAACGTCATGGTGACAAATTTTGCAACTTAGATGAAATCAACAAATTCTTTGAAAAATACAAAAAAAAGGACATAAATTTTGCAGAAAAAGTGTCTGCAAAAATTAAAAGATACATTAAGCAAATGAATATGCAAGCCACAGCCTGACAGAAAATGTTCCTAAATCTATTTTCAGACAAAAGCCTGATTTCCAGAATATATAAAGCAGTTTCATAACCTGGAAATAAAAAGTCTGGGCACAGTGGCTCACACCTGTAATGCCAGCACTTTGGGAGGCCAAGGAGGGTGAATCGCTTAAGCCCAGGAGTTTGAGACTAGTTTAGGCAACATGGTGAGACCCTGAAACTAGTATAAATACAAAAATATTAGCCTTGTATGGTGGCTAATAAAAATACGAAAAGCTAGCATGGCATCAGCTAACGGGGAGACTGAGGTGGGAGGATCACTTGAGCCCAGGAAGCAGAGGCTGTAGTGAGCCAAGATTGCACCATTGCATTCCAGCCTGGATGACAGAGCAACTCAAAAAAAAAAAAAAAAAGAAAAAGAAAAGATAACAAACACCCTTTAGAAGGGCAAAATATTTGAGGAGCAACTTTGCAGAGATAATATATATACAAGTGGGACAAAATGCTTAATATCAAGAAGCATCAAGGAAAAGCAAATTAAAACCACAGTGAGATACAACTACACACCCCACAAAATAACTAGGTTTTGAAAGACTAAATACCAAATGTTGGCAAGAATACAGCACAATTATAACTATTGCTAATGGGACTATAAAACAATACAACTACTTGGTCAAATTTCTGGAATTTCCTTATAGAACGAATATACATCTCATCTATAATAAATTTCTGAGTTAGCAACTTGTCCCAATTAGTGAAAATATATGTTAATAAAAATACTTATAGAAGAACACAATAGCTTTATTCATAATAATCAAAAGTTGGAAATACTGATGACCACAAATAGAAATCAGGTAGCAAACTATGTTAATTCATACCATGAAATACTAGTCAGCAATAAAAATGAAAGAGTTACTGATATGTGTAACCTGATTGATAAATACAAAAATCTTTTTGTGGACTGAAGGAAGCCTTATATACAGGGTTATTTCAACATGATTCAATTTACATGGAATTTCTAAAGTTGGCAAACTTAGTTTACAATGGAAAAAAATCCAAGGATACAGAGCTGGAGACTGAGACAGGTCATGAGGAAACTTTCAGGGACTGTATTAGTCATTTTCCCACTGCTGATAAAGACATACCTGATACTGGGTACTTTATTAAAAAAAAGGTTTAATGGACTCACAGTTGCACCTGGCTGGGGAGGCCTCATAATCATGGCAGAAAGTAAAAGGGACACCTTACATGGTGGCAGACAAGAGAGAAATGAGAAACAAGCAGAAGGGCTTTCCTCTTATAAAACCATCAGCCCTTGTGAGACTTATTCACTATCACAAGAACAGTATGGGGGAAACTGTCACCATGATTTAATTCTCTCCCACCAGGTTCCTCCCACAACACGTGGGAATTCTGGGAGCTACAATTCAAGAAGAGATTTGGGTGAGGACACAGCCAAATTGTATCAGGGATTATAGTAATGTTCTTTATTAGATACAGTTTTGGGTTACACATAGGTATACTTTTGTCAAAATTTGGTAAATACATACTTAAAATTTTTGCATTTTGTCATTTGTAAATTTTACACCAAAAAAAAAGAGATATCAAATTCTAGTTAATGCACATTGAGTTACAATTTACTTTGCAATTTACTTTGAAATTCCTAAAAACTAAGATGGATTAGTGAATGGATAGAAAGATGGATCTATGGATAGACATGAGATAAAACAAGTCTCCAAGTTGGTGAAGATACAGTTCAAGTGTTCACTGTAAAGTTTTTTCAACTTTGCTGTACATTCATAGATGTTCATAATAAAATATCAACCAAAACTGTTTTCATCCCTCCTCCTCTGTGACAGCCTCAGCCTGAGAAACCCACAGTGGGAAGGGAAAGGAGGGCAGTGTGTTTGGTTTTGACCATCCATCCTCACTCCTTAGCAGTGGTTTCTGGATCTTCTAGGGTTCACTAGGAGCAGGGAGAAAGGAGAGACAGAGCAACAGACAGGGCCTTATTGAATAGTTCAGCTGTACTATGGTGTCACATTTTAGGAGCAGGCATGCAGTTTTTGGCCCTTTCTTGCGGGTTCCTGAGAAATTCTCCTGGTAGGAATCTCTGACAGCAGTTCACTACCTCAGGTAATACATTTTCTGGGAAGCCACTAAGAGCCCTCCTACCACCTGCCTTTGGGGTCCAGGGCAGCCTCTTCCTCACCCCTGGCAGGAAGCTTTTCAGGGCAGAGTCTTCCTTAAAATCAGTCATTCTTTCTCTATTATGGAATTCCTATTTGGCCCATAGAAAACATGCACACATTTTTGTTTGGCTTAACTTGAAGTTTGGGCCACTCCCAGCTCCAATCTTTATCGCTTCTGTCTGACCCATTATTCCACAGCCTTTTGCCTTTGGATTTTATTCAGATGGGATAGCAGTTCCTGAGTTCTCCAGCCTTCAGGGATGTGAGCTAATCAGTTTGAATGGTTAATAAGAAGTTTCTTTTCAGGCATCTCATTCACTTTAAAATGAAGCAGAAGCATTTTCCCATCCATGAGAATTGGGTGTGGAGAAAGTTCATACAGCACACAACCCTTTCAAAAGTCTTCAGTGTAATTAAAAAAAAAAAAAAAAAAAAAAAAAAAAGACCAGCATGGTGGCTCATGTCGGTAATCCCAGTACTTTGGGTGGCTCAGGTGGGCAGATCATAAGGTCAGGCTTTGGAGACTAGCCTGGCCAACATGGGGAAACTCTGTCTCTACTAAAAATTAAAAAATTAGCTGGGTTTGGTGGTGGGCCCCTGTAATCCCAGCCACTCGGGGACTGAGGCAAAAAAATCACTTGAACCTGGGAGGCAGAAGTTCTAGTGAGCCAAGATCATGCCACTGCACTCCAGCCTGGGTGACAGAGCAAGACTCTGTCTTAAAAGAGAGAATTTTTAGTCCTGTCCTATAAAGGTAAGAGGTAGATAATAATCTATTCTGGAAAAACTGGTTCTTGCCCACACCCTTTGCAAAGACTAGAACCTTATTGTAAATGAGAGGATTCTTGACAACTACTGTTTGGCGCTTGATCTTTGACTCCAATGCCAAACTTGGAGAAGACAGCATGTTTCCACTCTTCTGAAAACAGTAGCTAATCTGTGCTTCCCTTTGCTGTATTGAGTATAGTAAACATTTATGAGGTACAGAGGCTTGCAGAAAAGTATTTTAGAAGTGGAGTCAGAACTCTACTGTGGAAAGGGGGCTGAGAGAATCATGAATCCTATCTCTTCTCTTCCCAGAAAAGACTCAGATTTGTGATGTGGTTTCTCTGGGTAAACATGAGTAAGTAACAGAAGAGATCAGTAAAACTCTGGTTTGCTGCTCAGAAATTAGTGTTTTATGACCTCCCCTCTGCCAGGGAAATAAGCATAAAGACAGCGCTTTTCCTCCCACTTTTTTTAAAACTCAGATGAGCAGGTGTTCTGTTGCTCCACGTGGTGGGCTTTTGAACTGAGAGGGGCTGAGCACCGAGAAGCCAGAGGAGCACTTCCCCCACCCCAGGCCACCTGAAACTGATCATGCTGCTTTCTTTGGAGTGGCTGCCCATTTAAAAGAAGACTTAAGGGGTTTTATTTGGCTCTGTGATTCTGCTGGAAGGAGGCCTGAGTAAGGTCGAGCTCAGGTTGCAGAAGAAAGTGGCCGTTTGTCCCACAACCTGAAAAAAACAGAACTATGATGAAGCAGCATTGTTCATCTGAGGTAATACCTGAGTCACGTTGCCTCATGTCAAGGAAATCAAGGATGTGAATACACACGGAGTGAGGTTAAGAATGGAGGTTTGACAGGCAAGAGGAGAAAAGAGAACATCTCTTTCTCCTGCAGAGAGAGAGGGGCTTCTGAGTGTGTTCTCTGGTTTTGTGGTGAACTGCACGGTGTTTTATAGACTTGCTTGAGAAGGTGGTGTCTGATTTACATAGGGTCCAAATATGGGTTGGACCAGGTGAGATGTTTACATAGCTCGTTAAGAAGCTGGCCACCCACCCTAATCTTCTTCTTATGCATATAGGTTTTCTACTTGGCCAGTGCCATGTTGTCTGTCCCTTACTGTACTTGTGCTTGATAAAGAAAAAGGAAGATGGAGCCGTCAGTTTGAGCATGCCTGGTGCCCAGGTAGCCTTCTATTGTTACAGCTGCTGGCATTCACCTGTGCAAGCTTCCAGCTTGCTTGCCTATGTCTGCAGCTCTATTTTACAGGCCGCTCTTTGTTAGAAATGGTTTTGGGGCTGCTTTTTATTAAAAGGGAAACCTTACCAAAGACTTCCTTACCCTCAATCTCTGACTAAATAATTTCTTTAAACTCACTCCTATATCAATGGGTCTTCTGGATTACAGTTGAAGTAGTTTTGGCTGATCATGAACTCTGCCTCCACTTAATAGTGAATGCTTTTATTTTCTATGTTTCAAGGAGGGTCTCTTTGCTTCTTGCCCTTCTTCAGAATATCAGTGTGGAAATTGCACTTAGAACACCTGTTGGGCACAGTGGCTCACACCTGTAATCCTAGCAATTGAGAAGGCTAATATGGGAAAATTGCTTGAGGCCAGGAATTTGAGACCAAGTCTGGGCAACATAGCGGTACCCCATCTCTCAAAAAAAAGTTACTGGGTGTGGGGGTGCACACCTGCTGCCCTGTTGGCCCACCTGCTGTCAGGAGGCCATGGCAGGATGGTCACTTGAGCTCAGGAGTTTGAGGCTGCAGTGAGCCATGGTCGTGCCACTGCACTCCAGCCTGGGTGACTCCATCTCTTAAAAAAACAACAAAAGCCAACCAACAAAAGCCCACTTCCTATCTGGAATGGGAACTGGTAGAGCCTTATGACAGTGAGAGACTCAGAGGCAAAGCAAACGTTTGGCCACAGCTTTAATGGTGCAATTTGAACCTTGTGTTTGTCCTGCTCACCAAGGCTGTGGCTGTCTTAGGGTCCTCCATATGGTCTGGCCTTGGAGGAGAAGGAACTGTTCTTCTTTCAACACTTTCTGTGTGTGGAGCCCACGATAAGAACTTTATGTTTGTTTCACAGATGAGAGGGGGGCTAAATAGCTTGCTCAGAAACACACAAGTCAGAGGTAGGAGGGCCACGTTCTTTAACCAGTTTATGAGTAGATGTCTTCCCAAGAATGTACAGATGATGGCATAATGTTGACCTTAAGCCTAGGTTAATCAAATTGACATTTAATGAAAAGCAATAGATTTTCTCCTGTAGCCCAAGAAAGAGCCACTTGACTACAGCTAATCAGTGAGAGAAATGCCTCTATCAAAGGAATAATTGAACAGAATTCATGGGCAGCAATGGGACATAGGAATGTGGCAATGAGAGCTGTGGGCTCCAGGGATGCTGGAGAAAGCTTCTCCTCCAGTATTCCCTAACTCTCGAATGCTGCTGTCTTTTAAATACAAATACAAACCCACTCTGTTGTTTTGCACTGCCCCATGCCCTGAATCTCTTTTTTGTGGACTGTATCCTCCAGTAACTTATTCAAGCAAGGATACACTGAAGCAAATTGTTCTGAAATGTGACTTTATTCCTTCTTACACTTACATGATGGTTGGGCATAGAATTTTTGATTGAAAATAATTTGTTTCAAGTTTTGAAAATACTACTCCATCATTTCCCAGCTTCTGGTAGTGCTGTTGAGAAGCCTAAAATCATTCTGATTTTTGATTCTTTGTAAATACTGTTTTTAAAAAAACTTTTCTGAGAGCTTAGGGGAGCTTTTTTCTGTTATATATTGCAGATTTTCAAGACAATGTTCCTTGGTGTGAGTTTGTTTTCATGTGTTTAAACCTAGGAGGTTATATTATTCAACTTGGGACGTTTTCTCTTTTTTTCACTTTTATTTAAGTTCAAAGGTTCAAGCACAGGTTTGTTATTGAGGTAAAGTCTGTCATGAGGTTTGTTGTACAGATCATTTCATTACTCAGGTATTAAGCCTAGTCCCCTTTAGTTGTTTTTTTCTGATCTTCTTTCTTCTCCCATTCTCCACTATCTGAAAGACCCTAGTGTGTGTTGTTCTCCCACCTGTCATATGTCCCTGTGTTATCATCATTTAGCTCCCACTTGCAAGTGAAAACATCCGGTATTTGGATTTTGTGTTCCTGCATTAGTTTGCTAAAAATAATAGTCTCTAGCTCCATCTATGTCCCTGAAAAGAACATAACCACATTCTTTTGTGGCTGCCCAGTGTTTCTTGGTGTATATGTACCACATTTTCTTTATCCAGTCTACCATTGATGGGCATTTAGCTTGATTCCATATTTTTGCTATTGTGAATAGTGCTGCCATGGACATATGCATGCACATGTCTCTATAACAGAAAAATTTATATTTCTTTGGGTACATACCTAATAACCCATTACTAGGTTTGTTAAATCAAATGGTATTTTGCTCTTAAGGTATTTGAGGAATCATAACACTTTTTCACAATGGCAGAACTAATTTGCATTCCTGAATACAGTGTGTAAATGTTGTTTTTCTCTATAACCTTGCCAGTATGTGGTTTTTTCTTTTACTTTAATAATTGCCATTATGACTGGTGTGAGATGATATCTTATTGTAATTTTCATTTGCATTTCTCTAATAATCAGTGACATTGAGCTTTTTTCATAACATTGCTTGTTGCATATATGTCTTGTTTTGAAAAGTGTCTTTTCATGTTCTTTGCCCACCTTTTTATGGGTTGTTTGTTTTCCTCTTGTAAATTTAATTTCCTTACAGATGTTTGATATTAGATTTTTGTGGGATGCATAGTTAACAAAAATTTTCTCACATTCTGTAGGTTGTCAGTTTGTACTGTTGATAGTTTATTTTGCTGTGCGAAAGATTCTCATTTTAATTTGACCCTAATTTTCAATTTTGCTTTTGTTACCTTTTCTTTTGGCATGTTCATGATGAAATCTTTGCCTGTGCTTATGTCCTGAATGGCATTGCCTCGTGTCTTCCAGAGCTTTTATAGTTTTGGGTTTTACATATCAGTGTTTAATCTATCTTGAGCAAATTTTTGTATTTAATGTAAAAAAGGGGTCTAGTTCAGTCTTTTGCGTATGGCTAGCAAGTTATCCTGGCATCATTTATTGAATAGGGAGAATCTTTTCCCCCTTGCTTGTTTTTGTTAAGTTTGCCAAAGATCAGATAGTTGTAGATGTTTGGTTTTGTTTCTGGATTCTCTATTCTGTTTCATTAGTCTATGTGTTTGTTTTTTTACCAGTACTATGCTATTGTTTACTGTAGCCCTGTAATGTAGATTGAAGTCTGGTAGCATGTTGCTTCCAGCTTTGCTCTTTTTGCTTAGGATTGCCTTGGCTGTTTTTGGTTCCAGATGAATTTTTAAAAAGCTGGTTTTCTGAAAAAAGTAATAAAACTCAACTGACTTCTTAACATTTTTCAAAAACCCAAATGAAATCATGACTGCTCTCAGAGATGGCCCTTCATAGGTTTAAATTTACTACCCAGTAACTTGTCTATTAAAATCTTACTGGTTAAAAGAATAATAAACTTGTAGCTAGACCAATGAAGGAGAAAGGGAGAAGATTCAAATAATCACCATCAAAAACAATAAGGGCAATATTACCACTGACCCCACAGAAATACAAACCACCATCAGAGAATATTATGTACAACTGTAGGCACTTTTTTTCTTTTCTTTTGAGATGGAGTTTTGTGCTCATTGCTCAGGCTGGAGGACAATGGTGAGATCTTGGCTTACTGCAACCTCTGCCTCCTGAGTTCAAGCTATTCTCCTGCCTCAGCTTCCTGAGTAGCTGGGATTACATGCATGTGCCACCATGCCTGGTTAATTTTGTATTTTTAGTAGACATGGGGTTTCTTCATGTTGATCAGGATGGTCTTGAACTCCCAATCTCAGGTGATCAGCCCACCTTGGCCGCCCAAAGTTCTGGGATTGCAGATGTGAGCCACTGAACCTGAAAAACTCGAGAACTCTGGAAGAAACTGATAAATTCCTGGTCACAACCACCCTCCCTGGGATGAAAGTTTGGTTTAACATATGCAAATCAATAAATGTCATTCATCACATAAACAGAACTAAAGATAAAAATAACCTACATGATTATGTCAATGGATGCAAAAAGAGCTTTTGATAAAATTCAACTTTTTTGTGTTAAAAACTCTCAGTAAACTAGGTATTGAAGGAACATACCTCAAAATAATAAGAGCCACATGTGACAAACCCACAGCCAGCATCATACTGAATGAACAAAAGCTGGAAGCATTTTCCTTAAAAACTGGCACAAGACAAAGATGCCGTCTCTCCCCACTTCCATTCAGCATAGCTTTGAGGGTGTTCTTTGCTCTTGGATTTCTAGTTCTTTTAATTGTGATGTTGGGTAGTTAACTTGAGATCTCAATTTTTTTTTAAAGATGGAGTGTTATTCTCTCAACCAGGCTGGAGTGCAGTGGTGTGATATTGGCTCACTGCAATGTTTATCTCCTAGGTTCAAGCAGTTCTCCTGCCTCAGCCTCCTGAGTACCTGGGATTACAGGTATGTGCCACAGCACCAGCTAATTTTTGTATTTTTAGTAGAATGGGGTTTCACCATGTTGGTCAGGCTGGTCTCAAACTCCTGACCTTGTAATCTGTTTGCCTTGGCCTCCCAAAGTGCTGGGATTACAGGAGTGAGTCACCACAGCTGTCCTGAGATCTCACTTCTTGATGTGAGCATTTAGTACTATAAATTTCTCTCAACACCACTTGACTAGCTGCATCCCAGAAACTCTGGTAAGTTGTATCTTTGTTCTCATTAGTTTCAAAGAACTTCTTAAACTTCTTGATTTTTGCCTTAATGTCATTATTTATCCAGGAGTCATTCAGGAGCAAGTTACTCAGTTTCCATGTAAGTGTATGGTTTTGAATAAATTTCTTCATCTTGATTTCAAATGTGATTGCATTTGCTTTGTGACCTAAGGTATATTCTATACTTACGAATGATCTATGTGCTGAGTTGAAAAATGTGTATTCTGCAGTCATTGGATGAAATGTTTCTTGAATATCAGTTCCATTTGGTCTGTAGCACAGATTAAATTTAATGTTGGTTGGTTGGCTTTCTGTCTGGAAGATCTGTCCAGTGCTGAAAGTTGGGTGTTGAAGTCTGCAGCAATTACTGTGTTTGGGTTTATCTCTCTCTTTCTTATTTGCTGCATGTGTCTGTTCTTTCTCTCTCTCTCTGTCTGTCTCTATTTCTATCTTTGGAATTCTGATTATTTTAGTGTTGAAGCTGTTTTAATTTTCTTCCAGATTTCAACTTTTTTCTTATAGCTATTTCTGAGGACATAAGGGTCATCTACTCAACTTTGTTGTCTTACCATTCTAACAAGAATTTTAAACAAGTTTTGCCATCATATTTTCAATTTCTAAGCGTTTTCTTTTTCTTTAAATTTGGTTCTTGTTTCATGAAAATGGTAACACTTTTATCTCTTCAAGAACATTCATATGGGTTTCAGAAGGTCTTATCTCCTAGCACAGTCCTTTTCATTCAGGATGTTTTTATGTGTCTTCTTGCTCTGCTCTCTGCCATTCATGTTAGAAGCTTTGCTCAGATGCCTGGTGACCCTTAGCTGTCTGTGTCTGTTAGAAAAAAAATGGATCACTGAAAAGCTTAAAGCTGATGGAAGTTCTGTGATTGTAACATTTTGTGGGTGGTGGTCTTGCTGGGTCAGACCTTTTTTTCTTGGGCTAGAGAGATTCTCTCTAGAGAAAAATCATCTTCCCTTCTGACCAAGTATCTGCCACCCTCATTGGAACTAAGTGGTAGGAAAACCTGGAGGATCTCAGTGTTCAGTGTGTACGTTTAAGCACTTGTGTCTAGAGAGCTCCTGCCTAGAGACAACAAATTTTACCCTATAAAGAGGAAACCTCCAGCCTTCCACCACCATGGGATGCAGTCACCCAGTCTAGGGAGAGGTTCTGGGATCTACTTACTACTGAAACATAAATTCCCTAGGTAAGTTATGCTGCCAACTCTTGAACTCTTGGAGATCCTGGTTGCCTTCCTGCCACTGGCTTGGGATTGAGCATTCCTAGGTCTACTGTCAGGTGCCACTGACAGCTTCTGCTTGCCAGTTTCCTATATGCTGAAAGTATTGTCTTTATTTTCTTCTTATCTTTGTTGGTTTATTTATTTTTAATCATCCTGTGTTGATGTGGTTTAATGATGGCATGAAGGCATATGCATTTATTTAACCAAACATCTTAGCTGAATTCTGTGTATTTCTCTTACAGTAAAATCTTAATCATTCTATGTTTCTGTTAATCATATTTTTATATATGCATTCTGATTTGGGGATGATGTGAGGGAAGAGAGAGAGAAAGAAAGAGATACCGAGATGGACAGAGACAGAGTGAGAAAGAGAGGATACTGTACAAATCTGTGGGTCTGTGTACTTGGAAGTAATAGGAATTTAGCCCTGTTTTCTGTCTAAAAAGCAGGAATGTCCAGACAATGGATCCTGAACTAGTCTAAGAATCATTGAGGCAATGGGGCAGATCCAGCTGTGTTCAATTTTCAGTCCTTAGGCTGAAAGGGAAAACAATGTATAATATATTTTTTAAAATTCTGGCTGAGGGCAGTGGCTCAAGCCTGTAATCCCAGCACTTTGGGAGGCTGAGGCAGGTGGATCACAAGATCAAGAGATCAAGACCATCCTGGTCAACATGGTGAAACCCTCTCTGCTAAAAATACAAAAAATTAGCTGGGCATGGTGGCACATGCCTGTAATCTCAGCTACTCAGGAGGCTGAGGCAGGAGAATTGCCTAAACCCAGGAGGCAGAGGTTGTGGTGAGCTGAGATTGTGCCATTGCACTCCAGCTTGGGCAACAAGAGCAAAACTCTGCCTCAAAAAAATAAAATTTGAAAGTGGTGTTTTCTGATTTTCCCTCAGATAATTAGATATAGAAGGTTGCCGTACATCTTTGGCTAACTCAGCATTCATTGCTACATTCAGCAAATTCATCTTTATATTCATGTCTTTTCTCTCCAGCTTAATATCCAAAATTTAAAAGTGAGGAATGCAGAATAGTTGAACTAAAAGAAACAGATCAACCACAACCTGCCTCTTCTTTCTCCCACCCAAAGACAACCATTGTTAACATTTTGCTATATTCCCTTTATGTACTTCTTTTCAGGTACCTTTATTTAAATATATTTTTGATCATAAAATTATCTTAGACAATAAGTTGTCAGAGAAGAACAGCCACTCTCTTCACACTCCAGGCTTCCAGCTTGAAGGTGACTGACTTGGGAATCCTGTATTTTAACAAGATATGATGTTGATTTGGTATCTCTTATTTGATTGTTCTGAGGTGTTCTCTCCTTAGCATGCTCTCCTTCATCCCCTTCTTCCCTTCTATACACACACACAGACACACACACACACTCTTTCTCTCTTTCTCTCTCACACACACATTCTCATATGCACATACACACATGCCCATACACATTTGCACACACACACACAGGCACATGCATGCACACACCCACACTCATACAAACCAATATGCACATACACACTCTCCTTCAAATCCTTCCTCCCTGCTACACACACATACTCTACACTCATATGCACAGGCACACATGCACATGTGCACACACACATATGTATAGCATGCAATGTGTCAGAGAAGGCCATGTAGAAAATGATTGTTACTCTCTGAAAGGAAGGACACCCACACTTTTACAATGGACAAAAACAGCAGCTCTGTTTTTGTAAAAAATAAATTTTCTATTAGGCCTAGAAAGAAACTTAAAAAGTGTTTCATCTTTTATCTAATTGGAACTTGTGTATGTGCACACACCCATGTGACAGAGCCAGGGAGAAAGGGAGGGAGAGGAGGTGGTGGCAAGAAGAGAGAGAGCAATTAAAGGGCAAGTGCACTGTGGCAAGCTCATCTGGAGTAAGTGAGGAGCAGGCAGCTGTGGTGATGATAGGAACTTGGAATGCTTTATGGTACCAAGACTGTCATAAGTGCCTTTATGAGTCTGATAAAGCAACAGCAGAATTCAGCATTCCTCTGACAACCACTCAGTAAATAGAATGTGAAGGCACAGGTGAGGGGAAGTCTGGATTGGTGACAGTAGGGCTGCCAAGCCATGTAGCCTGCTCCCTCAAGGGTGAATGTTCTTGCATAAGTAGTGGGGAAGATTATCCCCTAGTTTATATAGGCCCCCTTTGTCCTAGACACAGATTTTAATTTTCTCAGGTGATTTCTTGCTTGATCATCTGTGTAAAAGATCAGCAATTCTTTTTTTCTGGAAAGGTCTAGGTAGTAAATATTATAGGCTTGGAAGCCCATATGGTCTCTGTCACAGCTACTCATCTCTGTGGTTGTGGTGTGAAAGCAGCCATAGAAATAGGTAATAAAGGAGTGGGGCTGAGTTCCAAAGTACTTCCATGAGCACTGAAAATTGCATTTTATATAATTTTTGACATGTCCCAAAATATTGTTACTCTTTTGAATTCTTTCACATTCATGGCTCATGAGCTGTATAATAAGAGACCACAGGCAGGAATTGGTGGATGGGCCATGTTTGCCCAAACCCTGTGTCCAAATCATGGCATTGTGTAGGCAGAAGGGATCTCTGACCCTCTCTTTTTTTCTCTTTCCTTCTCTTCAGTTTCTCATTGTGCTGATTTGGAAACCAGAAATCAAAAGCTCAGGGAAGTGAATGGTTTCTGACTTAACCTGTTAGTGTCAGTGTTAGGATAAAATTTCAGGTCTCAAGGAGCACTTCTTACAGCCCAGATCAAGACTGAATGCTGCTTTTGTGATTGCAGAAGTCATACCATCCTCTGATACACTAGCTTTTTAGGGTCACCCTGAATCTGAAACTTAGTTCTTTGTAAAGTCTTTTGTTCTATGATTCTTCAGTGCATCATTTGCTAATTTGCACCAGTTACTCTGTTTAACACAACTGAGATATAAACATAAGCAAAGTTCCTTCCCTTTAGGAACTCACTTCTTCAGGGCCTGGTTTTGATAATCCAGACAAAACTAATTCAATGTAGTTTTATCCTTAAAAGCAAAATTTGCTGCACTTATGTAAGTTACAATAATAATTAGAATTTCAAAGAAATCCATTCTTAAAACAAGAAGTCAAAGAGAATAAAAAATAAATGTCAAAGTCACCATCTGTGTGTTGGTTTAAAAACAAAAAGACTATTATTTTAAGTGAACACACAAGAAGTTTTGCTACCAAGTGAGTACAATTTCTAACAGGTGATACATGGACTCCTCTGATTCCAGACATTTCCAAAAGTGCCCTTACTACCTACATTACTACCTTCTGTAAAGCTCTACTGATTAAGTCTTTATCTTTTGTGGTTGGATTTTTGCTTTTGAAATTACAAACTGCTTTTCAAATCACATTTTGTAAATTAGTTGAGGTATCTTGCTGAGTGATAATATCTGAGTCAAAAACTTTCTGAAAAGTGCCTCGTGAACTGGTGAGTCATCATGGCAAAGATCCCAATTATTGGACTGAGGCAGAGAGGTAGAAAGAACACAGACTTTAAGGTCTGACAGATGTAAGTGTAGGTCCCACTTCCACCATGTATTAGATGTGTGATGTTAAATGAGATACTATACCCCTTTGAGCCTCAGTTTTCCTCTCTGTAAAAAGAAGATGTTAAACCTTTCCTTGCACTATTTTTGTAGGGATTAGAGATGATGTAAATAAAAATGTTTCCAGCATGCTAGGTATTCAACATACCTTGGATAGACTTATTTGGCCAGTTCACTGTAAAGGATAATATACACGAGTAAGATTTTTCTTTTTTCAAAATAGACTTTTTGGGATTAAACTCTAAAACAGTGTTAAATAAATGAATTAATATATTTTTCACTTTTGTTGTTGAAGTATGTGCCTCCTTATGTTTGGTAATGTTAGAATTTTTCACAGAAGAAGTTGACACTTCCCTTCTTAATTATACTAGAAATACCATGTTTCAACACTAGTTACCATTTTCTTTTCTAAAAGTGTCATTTGTCTAGCTTCCCTTGAAAGATCAGCTAAATGTCACATTATCCCTGCTTCTGCTAATCTTTCAAAATGCTCACCACCATAGTCATAACATTTTCTTCATGCTCAAGTTTATTTAAAAAATGTTCTAAAGACAGTGTTGCTGAATTTTTATTTGTTTTATAAAAATTAGGTTTTTAAATATAAAAATATAGATTTATTATAAAACCTCTAGAAAACAGAGAAAAATAGATCTAAAAAATATCTTGTTTAATCACATAAAGCTAGGCACAGTTAAATTACTGTTTCCATTTTGGTATATTTTATTTTAATCTTTTTACTATTTTTACTGTCCTTGTTTATAACCATAATGGTGATAACATGATGTATATATGAACATGTCTATATTATATAAATATATAAAATACATAAATATATCTTTTTAAAATGGTATCTGTTTATTATATATAAATATATATCCACTGATTATATATCTATATATCTACTTATATATCTATATATCTCCATGATAGAAGTTGGAAAATACTGAAAACTGTAGAGGAGTTCTGAGAAACAACCTATAATCTCATTAAACAGAAATAATTTTCTTCCCTATTACTTCTCCACATTTTGGCTTAGATCAAATTTAGAAATGATTTTCTTAACTTTTTTGGTATTGTGTTTTTAGAGTATCAAGATGTTGCTGCATATTCTGATTTTTATGTATAGTTGTCACAGAAACACCACAAAAATAATTGTCCTGGAAAAGAATTTGTTAACAAAGATTTTCTTCCAGGAAGTGGTGTATTAGCCTTTTCCAGTGAAGGGATAACCACTGATGACACAGGTTATTCAATATGGGTTTTAAAAGAAAAATTCCTGGACATGAAAATAGACATTGGGATTATATCAACAGCTCAATCTTTTTTAAAAAATGCTTTATTTTTAGAGCAGTTTAAAGTTAATAGTGAGGCATAGTAGAAATTACAGAGAGTTTCTACATTCCCACCTCCCCAAATGCACAGCCTCCTCCACTATCAGCCTTCTTCACTAGAGTGGTACATTTGATACAATGTATGAACCAACATTGACTTATCACTGTCACCCATAGTTTATAATTTACATTAGGGTCCATTCTTGCTGTTGTATATTCAGTGAGTTTTGACAAGTGTGTAATGGTGTGTGTCTACCATTATGGTAACACAGAGAGTAGTTTCATTGCCCTAAACATCTCTATGCTCTGCCCATTCATCCTTCCCCACTTTCCAACCCGCAGCAATCACTGAATGTTTTGATGTCTCTATAGTTTTGCCTTTTCCAGAATATCATATAGTTGGATTCATATAGTAAGTGGTGTTTTGAGATTGGTTTCTTTCACTTAGTAGCATGTATTTGAGTTTTCTCTGTGTCTTTTAATGGCTTCATAGCTCATTTGCTTTTTTTCTGCAACAAAAGCCACATTCAAAGCTTATTGCTTTTATTGCTGAATAATATTCCACAATGTAGATGTACAGGTTTGTTTATCCAGGCACTTACGAGTCTATAGTGATGAGTGTGGAGCCTGGGGAAGCCATAAATGGCCTGGTTTTGGTGAAGGCCTGGAGTCTATGTTGATAGGGGCCATGGAGGTTGGAGCCATTGGAACTTAGAGCCATAGGGGCCAGCCTGAAGCTTGGGTTCACAGGGTCTGTCCCATGGCCTGTGGCTATAGGAACCTGCCTGGTATTGAGTTCACTGAATTGTGCCTGGCATTGGAGTTGATGTTGAAGTCAGGTGTTACATTTACTCTCCTGTCTGCACATACATAGTATCTGTTTCCATGCTGCACTACACAGGTTTAGGGGTGGGGTAATGCAGATAATATAAAACTGTCTTTTATACTCTATTTTATGCAGTTTTTCTTACTTTTCTACTCCACAAATGTGCTATAACCTCTCACCTGGATTCCTTGTCTCTTTTGAAGACATTTTTATGCATGAATGGCTGTTCAAATTGATATTTCTGTGAAGAAATAAGTGCTGAAAACTTCTGTTTGCCATTTTGTCCATGACATTCTCCTCTGTTAATTTAGCAATATGTTATTCAGTAAAAATATTTTTAAAAAATTGTCAGACCCTTGGCTTAGCTCTGGGAGTTCCTCCTTTAGAGCAATTTCCTCCCATAGTTCTCTATAGAAAGACTATAGTTGTAAAATGTTAGTAGAGGTGATATTTTGTATGTAGAATTAAGGACAGATTACACATAAATGTTTACTGGACAGTAAACATTTGTATGTAATCTGTTCTTAAACACAAAAAGAAGGTCTACCGCTTTAGAAAAGGGAAAATTATCAAGCTTATTCAGACAAAATAACATGAGTTGAGAAAATTGAAGGGAATGTTTATACTTGAATGATACCTCATGGAGAAAGACAAAATAAGGAAGACATGGGAGAATATTTGCATTCTTGGAACAACAAAAGTGAGGAAAGCCAAGAGCACAGCTGGAGTTTCACCAGATAAAGTAGACATTCCATCATAGCCTGAACTGAGAATGCACCATTCCTAGTCACCTTGATAACAGTCCAATTTTCTGTTAATAATACTCTATAAAAAAAATCTTGCAAAAATAGTCAGAAAAGGCAGAGTCACATGCGGTTCAGTGTGTTCCACCTTGGTAGATGGTCTTAGGAGGAGTTTGGGAAGGATCGTGCTGCAGGCAATGGATGAGACAATGATGAGAAATTTTTCAGCTCTGTATAAAAGGGCAAGCTAAATATATGCTTGTGAATTTCTGGCTGCTTTTCCATGCTGTATTTTATGATAAATTTTATCCCAGTTAATGTGAAGATAAACTCTGATTGTTATGGTTATCTCTTGTGGGGTGTCTATTATTTGTTCAGAAATTGTATCAGGAACTTTATATAAATCACTTAATTACACATTTCCAAGCTGCATATTAATTAGTTATGACTATGATAATTTTACAGATGAAGAAAATGAGACTCAGAGCAACTCATAAGTTGCCCAAGGTCAGATAGCAAGTAAGTACCAGAAATAGAAGCCAGATTAATCTAATTCCCATATCCTTGCTCTTTCAATGATGTTTCAGAGTTGATTACAAAAAGAACCATTCTGTGTGCTCAGGATAATTTACTACCTACTAAATGTAACCACAGGGCAGTCTTATGAACTGGGTAGAGTATGCAGTTAAGATAAAATTTGAGAAGAAAAGATTAAATTAAAATAATACATAACCAATGATCAGAATATTCTGTCAGTATTTTAGAAATTTATGTAAGAATAAACTAGATACTGACAAAAAATTTACATTCTTTATACACAAATCTTCTAAGTAGCAATGTTAAATAAAGGATATTATTTACCTAGAAAAATGTGGGGTCGTCAACCACTTTATAACCATTCCTGCGGTGAATGTCCTTTTTATTTTAGGTCTCTGGCTGATTGATCCAAGAGGTAGATACCTGACATCAAAATATTCCTTTTTATAGGTAATTACAATTTACAATGGAAGATACAGAGGCCACAAGGTAGTAGAGTTGTTATATTAACAGCAGTTCTTGGGAGAGAAAGGAACCACCTCTCACTATCATGTTCAATGGCAAAGATTAATAGAAGGTACAGCAACATTATATAAGTTGAAACACTAAGAGCCTAGACCAGCAAGGATTACATTATTTGGTAACTTCACTGAACAAATAATTTTGACTATCTGAGTTGCTAGCTAATGGTAAGAATAACATGGAAGTAAAAAATACTAGCTGGAATCTGGCTATCTTCTGAATGATTGTGTGCCTCCAAATCCATATGCTGAAACTGAATCAGTAATATGATGGTTTTAAGAGGTGGGGACTTTGGGGGCTGCTTAGGTCATGCAGACAGAGCCCTCAAGAGTAGGAATAATGCTCTTGTAAAAAAGACCCCAGAGAGTTAACTCTCACCTTCCACCACATGAGGACACTGAGAAAGTACCATCTGTGAACCAGAAAGCAGATCCTCTCCAGACACCAAATCTGATGGCACCATGAGCTTGTACTTCCCAGTCTCCAGAATAATGAGAAATACATTTCTATTGTTTATAAGCTATCCAGCTTATGGCATTTTGCTGTAGCAGCCTGAATGGGCTACAGTAAACTTCATAACCAGTTTCAGCAGCAAATACAAAAATCTGTACTTGCATTTCTTTGCATACTAAACCTATACCAGGTCTATATTTATATTAATGTTGATTCCCTAACTTTTTTCCTCTTAATAGGCTGTGTAGTTATAGAAAGCCCAGATTAAATGATCGTAAATTGGTAATACAAATGGATATCACTGGAGAGCCTGGTTTCAAAACAATGTGGTATCATGACATTGTACCTGTTTAATAGCTGGGCATGAATTTAGGTTGTTTACCATTTTAGAAGAAGATGAGAGTGTTAGTTACTAAATATGAATTAATTTTAGTTGGATTGAGGCATTTGTGACTATATGGAGAAAAATATATGTACTGGGTATAAAGAGAGGTGAGAGAGAAGAGCTAGAGAAAGAGAAAGTGTGTGTATGTGTGTGTGTACACAATCATCACAGCCAACAGATGGAATGTAGGAGACACAAACTACGATGGTTGCTCAGCCCCTTATAGTTTCCCCAAGGTTAAGCCTACATTTTCTTCTCTGTTTTCTGGATATAGCTATATGTTCTCAAAATGGAGATATCTAACTCAAGTTGGTTGAGTTAGATGAACTCTTCTAATAATTTGAAAATCTGAGTTGAGATACATAGAAACAGAGAGTGTTAGAGTTTCAGGACCCTAGGCCATGCAATAGAAAGCATGTTTGTAGTCCCCAGCTTCTGGAGGTTCTGGAATTTCTCTGTTTCTGTTCTTCCTACAGCTTAAATTTTCAATCATTCCCTTATTTCATGCTCTTCTCCAAAGTCTTTGTAATACATACTTTGCTTGAGGTTTTTAAAAATGGAAAAAAATAAGGCAGAGGATCTATTTTAAAATTAAGCAGAACAGAGGTGGCTAATAAAAATGCATATATTTGTTTAGGGGCTGTCTTTTTATATCACAGAAATCAGAGGGAGATATACTATGGTTATATTTCAGATGGAACTATTCTGATATCAGCCTTCTAAAATTGATTCTTTCTACATTGCTCCTGAACTTCTTTCTCTGACACACCAATTATTTAACTTGAATCTTCTTTATATAATTATATATTGATTTTGGCTATAACTGAAAGAAAAAAATAAACTGTTACACAAATAGGGAATTCATTTTTTAAAATGGGACAAGAGATACAGAGGTAGCTCTCAGGTGGCAGCTCACTGACACCATCGAAACCCAAGCATTTTCTTTCTTTCTGCTTCAGTGTCCCAAGCAGGTGGCTTTCTTTCTCATGGCTGCAAACTGGTAGTTGGAACTCTAGCCATCAGACCAGCATGACAGACACAAGGATAAAAGGGAAGAGGTGGCACCAACAGCTTTCTTCAGATGTCCCAATGACTATAACTTTTGCATGGTTACCTTTGGCTGTAAGGAAGGCTGGAAAATCATTTTTTTTTTAAGTAGAAAGAAATAAACAATAGGATTGACATAGGTGCTGAGTGAATCAACTAACACTGTCTTCCATAGCTCTAGAATAATCAGTCTTAATGATTTTCTTAGGTATGATGATATTTAGAAATAAAAGTTAAAGAAAACTCCCTAGTACAGTTTGCTGGTTTCCTGTACAGAAGTACGTTATGCTGAAATCGACCTGCACTCATAGCTGTTGCTAATAGACATAGTTCCTAAATCTGCATCACTTAGCCACTCAGAATGTGTGCACATGTACCTGTGTGTGTAATTCCATTTCTTATTTTTAATTTTTAAATTGAGACAGAGTCTCACTTTGTAGCCTAGGCTGAAGTACATTGGTGTGACCTTGGCTCTCTGCAGCCTCTGCCTCCTGTGTTCAAATGATTCTCCCACCTAGGCTTCCTCAGTACCTGGGACTACAGGTGTGGGCCTCCATGCCAGGCTAATTTTTCTATTTTTATTAGAGATGGGGTTTTCCTGTGTTGGCCAGGCTAGTCTCAAACAACTGCCCTCAATTGATCAGCCCTCTTTGGCCTCCAAAATTGCTGGGACTACAGGCATGAGTTGCATGGCTCAGCCCTATAATTCCATTTTTTTAATGAGCAAAATACTTACATAAAAAAATCAAGATATACAAAAGTTTTTCTCTCATCCTTGTTCTCTTCTAACTCGTCAGTGTTTTCAACTTACTGGGTATTCTTCCAGAGAAAGCTTATGTATGCATATGAATTGTACAGTCCTCTCTTAAAACCACTGGTTCCAACTTGGCACATTTCAGAAGCAAGTGACTATGCCAATGTCCCTACCAAAGGAATGAAAAGGGGAAAACCAGTCTTCCCTAAACTATTATGTGCCAGGTGCCTCTATACATCATGTCTCATTTAATCTTCATGGTGCCTCTCTGAAGTTGATATCTGCATGTTGAGACAATGGTTATGACAATCTGAAGTTGAACAGGTGGTTGCTGGGCAGATAAAGCATCTGTTTTTGAGCCCCTCTATCCATGTGTATCTGAGCCCTTGATAGAGCAGGTTTCTGCTGGATGACTGGCTCCCTCTGCCACAGTGGATTACACAGGTCTTCTGCTTCTGCTGCTCTGCCTTCTAGCTGATTCTTTAACAAAGTATGCTCAAGATTGTGAAAGCTTGGCCTCTTTCCTTGTGGCACTGAAAGCAATGATTTGCAGTGAGTTGATAGTCAATAAATGTCCATTAATTAAATTACTTGTCACTCCCTCTGACCTCAGCCTAGAGTCCTCTCTATTACTTTCTCTGCTTCTAAAACTTACGCAGCTTTTCTCAACTGTTTTTCTTTTAGGGTTTCTTCTTTTGCCATACTTCTCTTTCTAGAGGCTTGTTTCTTGATGTGTGGACTGTGGATCAGCAGTGTCAACATCTCCTAGGAGTTTATTAGAAATACAGATTCTCAGGCCCCACCCCAGACCTACCAAATCAGAATCTATTCTCACAACATCATTTGGTGGCTACTATCCATATTAATGTTTAAAAAAAACACATATGCCCACAGGTCAAGTCTGGTTAGCTGCCTGTCGTCACATTTGAAATGGTTTAGTAAGTACCTACAGAACATACATAATTTCTTTTATGCTCCTGAAAAGTCTAAAATACTTACTATAAGAAAACTTTGCTGACCTCTGCTGTAGAACCTATGCTTTACTGTACTTGGATTTTGGGTGGATATTTAATCTTGCTGCTTCTGTCATGCTGCTGCTTCTGTGCACTTACAGTGTGCTGTACATTCACATTCATGACTTCACGTTACAATTTATATTTTGTTTGCATGTTTACAGATACGGTTCTCTACTAGGCAAAAAGCTCCTTGAAGTCAGATGAGGCCAGGCTCCATAGAAGCAGAGCCTGCAATGGGGATTCCTGTGAAGTGAGTCATTGAAGCTCTCAGGGAGAACCTGGAAGGAAGGGAGGAAAGCAGGACAGGCTAGAGGAAGAAACTAAGCAAGGATGTTGTGGCTGCACTGGAGTCTAACCTCACTGTGATTCCTGAGTGTGCTCTGAAATGTAAATAACACTATAGACTTTCCCCACCTTGAGGCAAGGGTCTGAGCTTCTTGTACCACATATCATTCATTGGCCTGGACTGCTAGTGGAGAAAGGCATGACTTTATAGGCTTTTCTGGATGAGGCTACTTCCCTTGGCTGAAGCCACCTGTGAGCCTTTGGCAGCCACTACTCAAGCAGCTGGGGTTGGGGGAGTCAGTTCCATTGTGGCTTTTTATTTTAGTCTCCATATCGTTGATTTGTAGTACAGTTCCTGGCATCAGTAAGCATGTAGTACATCTTAGTTACATGGGTGAGTCTCTTCCTAATACTTAGTCACTTGTTAACTAAAATGGACAGTACCCATAGTCTTTGTTTATGTTGGTGCAATTAATGAAGCAACTATTCTTCTAACTAGTTAGTTTAACAAGACTAAATGAGATAATCCAGATGAAAGTACCTAGCAAACTGCCTGACATACAATAGGCAACAATACATGTCGATTTCCCCTTAAGATTCAGTAGGCTATGTATATTCTTTTAGGAAGACTGTTTCCTGTTTATGGCTTGTAATGCATTTTAATGAATCAGAGATTTATTCTATCATTATCTGTGTAACCCTACTTGTGGCTTCTCAAGATTATCAAGCTCAGCTGTGAAGTAGTATAATGATGGTAGACCCTGAAATGTCATAACTGTGATATCTCAAAGTGAAGAAAGTATCAGAGAAAACATGGTTAGCTGTTAAAATCATCTAGAAAGAAATAATGATTGCTCCCAGGTATCTGTTACCTGTTACAGGACAGGCATTGTTCTAGAAACTTTATGTACTTTATTACCAGTCCCCCAAATGACCCTAGAAGATGGATGCTGTAAGTGGTTGGTCCACAGTAGGTAGACAAAGTATACAATTAGGATAACAGCAAAACAAGGGCACCAATATGTATATATTTTTGATACTTTAAAAATAGTTCTAAAATAGTCATGTTAAAAATCAGAATTTTACAGATTTTTTATGTTATTTTTTAAAATTTGAACTACATAGCAGTTTACTACCACCTTTCTAGTGAAGAGAATTTCTTAAAGTCTTAATTTCATACCCTTTTGCCCCCCTATATTAGCCCAGTTTCAGAACTGGAAAAATTCCAACTTATGGGGGTTATATATCCACTGGCTCCATCAAGAGTCAGAGAGCTAGTGACACAGAATTTAGAGGGCTGTAGGGTAAAAGGATGAGAAGGTGTTTCTCAGAGGAGAAGGACACTGGAGCAATCAGTTCCAGACTGTTCTGGCTAATCTCTGTGTGTAATTTTTGTCTATTTGACTCTGTCTGTCTCTTAGTTGGATTTTGGTGGTGGTTGTTGCTAAAATTGGCTCAGGCTGCCAGATTCTGGAATGACCCAGATGAAACCACTTGGGAAATCTCTAGCAACTGCCATTCTGTCAGAGTCAGAAGCAGAACTCTACTTTTTCCAGTCTTCTTAGCTCCTGCCAGGGCCTCATGTTGGTAGAAGTTTTGACCAGGATATCAGCAGGTGGAAGAGTCTCAGAAATGGAATCTGCACAAACCCAGCCCAGTAGAGGAGAAGAGAAAAGGCTGGGTATGGGTTAGAGAGATGATATGCAAATAACCAGGACACCCATACAACTGGAAAGTGGTATGGCCAGGCTATTTCTCTGTAAAATGTGTTTATTTTACTATAAAGCTGTACTATTAAGCTAATCTACACACTTCACTTGAAAATTCATGTTTGAATTAATTTAATTCACTTTCCTTGAAAATTCATGTTTCTTAGGATTGAAAATTGGTTCATTTGTCCTCTGATTCTGGGTTTTTATTCAGTTTTGCATATAATCTTTCAAAAGAGAGAGAAAATTTTCTCATATTGTTGACTTTAATATTGGCATTGGTGCCTGTGGGTTGAAATCTCAGCATTTTGGCAACCTGCTGGGCTGTTCTGCTGCTACTCATTACATTTTCTCATGCCTCAGAGATAGCATGTTTGAAATTAAAATAGCAATTTATATTCCTACTTGGAATATCTCAGTTATTAGGTAGCAATTCTTGAAGTATGTCTAGAGTCAAATAGCACTGAATTTTTCTATTACTGAACTGATAATTTATGGAACACCACTGAATTAGGTACTGAGGATACTAGAATAGATAAGATAAAATTCCTGTTAATGGGCTCATACCTTAATATTTTACCCGAGCTGAGATAGTTTCTTTTAATTCCCTAGCAAGCACTTTTCTCATAGAGAAAAATTGAAACTTAAGTTGGACAGTTTCTTTTCTTTTTAAAAGATACCTATTTTTCATTTTAATCTAAGAAATTAAATAGAGAGGAGGGACATTTAAAGAAGGTAAATTTTGTATCCTACTATATTCCTAGGATGCCCACTAGTTTAGCTGGATAGTCCTATTTTATAACGTTGGTCTTCTATTTCTTGCTGGAGTCATAATGGCTGAGAAGTAACTGTTGTCTGATAAAGAAGGAGATGGAGAAGTACTCTGGCCTGGCCTCATTTTGTTTTGGCTGGCCACAAGGAATATGGGTGTGACAAGCAGCAAATTATAAGGGAGAGCGATTCTGTAGCTCCAGATCATAGAATGTTCTCCAGCAAGGAAGTATTAAACGTGACCAACTGCAAGGTACTTCTCTCTATTTTACATCCTTGTTAAAAAATAATAATAATAATGTTGCTGGGCATTATGGTGGTACATGCCTGTAATTCCATCACTTTGGGAGGCCGAGGTGGGTGGATCACCCGAGGTTAGGAGTTGAAGACCAGCATGAGCAACATGGAGAAACCCTGTCTTTACTAAAAATACAATATTAGCCAGGTGTGGTGGTGCATGCCTGTAACCCTAGCTACTAGGGAGACTGAAGCAGGAGAATTGCATGAACCCAAGAGACAGAGGTTGCAGTGAGCTGAGATTACACCATTGCACTCCAGCCTGGGCAACAAGAGTGAGACTTTGTCTGAAAAAAAAAAAAAAAGTAATGCTACCAGTTATCTACAAAGTCAACCAAGAATCCATGGCATGGCATTTAAGTCCATTAAACAAAATTTCTGTTAATGGGAAACTCATAACCTAATATTTTACCCTACCCAAGCTGAGATCATTTCCATTAGTTCCCTTGCAAATCTTGTTCTTTCTCCAATCTTGTCTACTATTACAACCAGTTCCGATGACCAAGCTCCATCTTTGAGCTGTTCATTAAGCAAAATAATCCTTCTTAATAAAAACTAAACATGATGCAGAACTTCAAAATACAACAGATAAATGCAGAATTGGTCTGGTTAAGAATGGTGGAGGATCTGGAGCTTGAATGCCTTGTCTTCTCTGTGCTTTGGCCACACAGACACTTACTCCAAATTCCAGACTGTTCTGGTTAGTCTCAGTGTTTCATTTTTGTTTATTCCTTTGAGACTGTCTATCTCCCAATTGGATATTGGTTGTTGTTGCTTGGAATTATGCCTTCTCCAGCCTCTTGTGTGCAAATCTATCTGCAGCCTAAGTTCAGCATCTTTCAGGAAGCTCTTTGTAATTTGCTCCACTTGAGGCCAAGCTAGACCTCCTCTGTTTCCAGTGGTAGTATTCAGGGAAGGTCACTGTAGTGTACTGTGAACTATCTTGAAGTCAGGGAGTTCCAGTCTACCTCTGTACCTTCATGTTTTGCAGTATTAGGTACACAACAAATTTATTACTTTTTCAAAGAGAATGACAGTTATCCTATATAAGTTTTTGGTGGATCTCTCTGGATACAGGTTAAAATTTTCCAAATTTATTTGCATGTTTCTACCACATGGAATTACATTTATTTCCCCTTGAGTCTCCACTCAAATGCCACATTACAAATAAAATCTTTCTTGAATCTTCCCAGGTGAAAGTAACATCAACCTCCTGTGAATGTTCTAAAACACACTTCCCGTTCCTCTCTGGGTTTTCCAGCTTGTGTTACACAGCCATATACATGTCTTATATTCTGCCCAATATTGCAAGTTACTTAAGAAAGGGACCATGTTAAAGAACTATAAGAGTATCTACTCTGCAGTGAAATCAAACATGGCTTCAAACCCAGGCTTCAGATCTGGGTGACATGAGCAAAAGACTTGACCTCTCTTTCAATCTCAGTCTTTTCACTGTGAAATCGGGCTAATAATGTCTCCTTCCTAGATTTTTTTGGTGAAGATCAAATTCAACAAGATTAGAGTATCTTGGGCATTCAAAATACAGATTCCATATCCCATATTAATTTTGAGACTTTCCTAGAACTTAGTATCATCTTTCATATGAAGTATATGTTCAAGTAATGTTAATTTGCATGTTGAATTAGGCCAGAGGAATTAATATTCTAGTATATATTAATGAAAGTTATGTCAAAAAAACTATTCTGTTGATAAGAAGTTTGGGAAGCCTTGAATGTTATCTGAATATTATTATACTTTAAGTTCTGGGGTATGTGTGCCAAATGTGCAGGTTTGTTATGTAGGTATACACATGCCATGGTGGTTTGCTGCATCCATCACCCCGTCATCTACATTAGATATTTCTCTTAATGCTATCTTCCCCAATTCTCCCACCCCCTACTATCCCTCCCCTAATTCCCTGCCCCCTGACAGGCCCCAGTGTGTGCTATTCCCCTCACTGTGTGCTTATGTTCTCATTGTTCAATACCCACTCATGAGTGAGAACATGTGGTGTTTGGTTTTCTGTTCTTGTGTCAGTTTGCTGAGAATGATGGTTTCTAGCTTTATCCATGTCTCTGCAAGGGACATGAACTCACTCATTTTTATGACTGCATAGTATTCCATGGTGTGTATGTCACACATTTTGTTTATCCAGTCTATCATTGATGGACATTTGGGTTGGATCCAAGTCTTTGCTGTTGTGAACAGTGCCACAATAAACATACATGTGCATGTGTCTTTAAAATAGAATAATTTATAATCCTTTGGGTATATACCCAGTAATAGGAATGCTGGGTCAAATGGTATTTCTATTTCTAGATCCTTGAGGAGTTGCCACAGTGTCTTCCACAGTGGTTGAACTAATTTACACTCCCACTAACAGTATAAAAGCATTTATATTTCTCCACATCCTCTCCAGCATCTGTTGTCTCCTGATTTTTTAATGACCACCCTTTTAACTGGTGTGTCATGGTATGTCAATGTGGTTTTGATTTGCATTTCTCTAATGACCAGTGATGATAAGCTTTTTAAAATATGTTGTTGGCTGCATAAATGTCTTCTTTTGAGAAGTGTCTGTTCATATCATTTGCCCACTTTTTGATGGGGTTGTTTTTTTCCTTGTAAATTTAAGTCCTTGGTAGATTCTGGATATTAGCCCTTTGTCAGAAGGATAGGATTGCAAAAATTTTTCCCATTCCTTTGGTTGATGGTTCACTCTAATGATAGTTTCTTTTGCTGTGCAGAAGGTCTTAAGTTTAATTAGGTCCCGTTTGTCTATTTTGGCTTTTGTTGCTATTGTTTGATGTTTTAGTCATAAAATCTTGCCCATGCCTATGTCCTAAATGGTATTGCCTAGGTTTCCTTCTAGGGTTTTTATGGTGTTAGGTCTTATGTTTAAATCTTTAATATATCTGCAGTTAATTTTTGTATAAGGTGTAAGGAAGGAAGGGATTCAGTTTCAGCTTTCTGCATATGGCTAGCCAGGTTTTCCAGCACCATTTATTAAACAGGAAATCCTTTCTCCATTGCTTGTCTTTGTCAGGATTGAATAATGTTTTTAAAAGGATTTAGACATTTGTTTAATTTAAGTGAATTATTTGACTCCCTCTCCACAGAGAATCTCACAGGGTGAATGCTCTTTGTAACAGAGGTTGGGAAATATGCAAACAGTGTACTGGCCCTAAAGGAAGTGGGGAGGAATGCTTGTGTGTTTTCTATGACAGGCAGGCTGCCAGGCTGTATAGACTCTAAAGGTTGGCATTACCAAGGTAGATTCACCATGGCCCACAGTCTAATCTTCTAGGTTCTTAAAGTTGGCTTGTCTTCCAAATGTGGGTTGAAAGTCCACAGAACCCTCTTGCATAATAGCACTCATCCCAACCATGTTAAAGAAGTTACTGTACTTAGATGGCTTAGATGGGTGCCTGGCACTGATGATTTACATACCCCTTTAGCATGCACATTTTGTTCTCTCATTCACTAGATTGTGTATTTTCTTTACTTTTTTATGGATTAGAAATCTGAATTCAATTCAACATGCAAACAAACATTAATTGAGCATAACGTCATACAAGGAGCTACACTAGGTTCTAGGGAAATCTCAAAATTAATCTGAGTAGTGGAAAATTGAGTTTCAATTTCCCAATGTGGTTTTCTCTAATGGACTGTCTCCCATTAACCAAGTATAGAGACTGATAGATAAACATCAATGTGAATTTGTTAATTTGCTATGAGCACTCTTATTTCCAGTAGAATACACTGTATGAACTGGCCTGGTTACATAATTTCTCCATCCATCCCCACAATGGACTGATGCATAGAGAAAGTAAGATTATAATTAGAAGGGTTTGTGATCAGTCTGAATGAGGAAAAAGTAGGAAATTACTCAACTGATGTTAAGAGGTGTTCTTCAGCTAAGCTCTCTATTCTTTCTTCGTTTCTTCTGTTTTTCTCTTTTCATCCAATGAATACTTCTGGAAAACCATCTTTGTGAGGCAGTATTGCAGAGAACTCTGGGAAAGAGTACCTATTTGTCAGATGACAGATGATCTGTTTGGCCACGTGACCTCAGGGAAGTTATTTAATGTCTTAGTGTTGCAGAACTCTCTTGTGTAATAGAACTCATCTCAACATGATTAAAGAAGTTACTGTATGTAGATCTATTAAAGAGTGCCTGGCACTAATGATTTACATATCTCCGTAACATGCACATTTCATCTTCTCATTCACTAGGCTGTGCATTTTTATTTCTTTTTTAATGCATTTCTTAGTTAAGTTTCAAAATTATTAATTACCTTGCCCTAGGTCATACACAGTTAGTAAGTGGCTGAGCTTGAACAGGACCAGAAAGTAAATACACTGTTTATTTTAGAAAATCATGGATTTTGGCACTCTAGGGGAAAAAATAAAACATAATAGTTATGCAGACTCCTATTTCTCTTTAAAAAGTTTTAAGCCTTAAGAGATACAACATAGATCCTAGTTTCTTTGTATATAATAAACTTTTGATGGATTTTGTCATTTTCCATATTTATCTCCTATAATTTGGAACTTCCTCAAATGACACCCTAACAAATGAGAACACTTTTCTTCTCAAATATATTTTTAAAAGACATTACAGTCAACCCTGACTCATGTTCTTAGCTAGGGAACAGTGTATTTGGTGGTTTCCATTGCTTCTGGTTTGATCAGATTGAATTTCATGTAGTCATCTTTAAGATATGCCCTAATTAAGATGAATAGATATTGTCAGATGGCCGGTTTAATCTGTTTCCCATCTGGCATAATTATGTTTATGAGTAAGGCCTGCTTTTGCTTGGTTTGGGCAATAGCTAAAACCAACAGAAAAAGGCAATCATATCTCCTAAGTTAAGACCAGGGCCCACTCTTCATCTTTAATCTTAACTGGGCAATCAAATTTTCAAACCTGTAGAACAAGCTTGGTGTATAGTTGTATTGCAGAGCTCCATTAGGCTCATGGCATCTGTCTATCCATCTATTCATACTTACTTTCATTCATTCCATTCCAGTAATCATCCCATGAACCCCTCATGTGTGCGGGGCTCTCTATGTCCCACGTCAGACTGTCATGAAAGAGAGAGTATTCCTGATCTCAAGAAGCTCTTGGTGTAATAGAAAAAGTGTCAAAAACATATGGACTTTAAACTTGAAACTTAATACTATTTATTTATTTTATTTTTAATTTTTGTGGGTATATAGTAAATGTATATAGGTGAACATGAAATATTTTGTTACAGGCATACAGTATGTAATAATCACACAAGGGTAAATGAGGTATCCATCAACTTAAGCATTTATCATTTCTTTGTGTTACAAACAATCCAGTTATACTATTTTAGTTATTTCAGAATACACAATAAATTATTATTGACTGTAGTCACCCTGTTGTGTTACAAAATACTATATCTTCTTCATTACAACTAGTTATATTTGTGTGCACATGAAATATTTTTACTTCCCCAAACCCTCAATGGTTTCTAGCCTCTGGCTACCATCATTCTACTCTCTCTCACTATGAGTTCAATTGTTTTAATTTCTAGCTCCCACAAATGATTTAGAAAAGGCAAAGTCTTTCTGCCCTTGGCTTATTTCACTAAACCCAGTGACCTCCAGTTCCATCTGTGTTATTGCAAATGACAGGCTTTCATTCTTTTTTTTATGGCTGAATACTACTCCATTGTGTATATATCCCACATTTTCTTTATTCATTTATCTTTTGATGGACTCTTAAGTTACTTCCAAAGCTTGGTTATGTGATAGTTGCTGCAATAAACATGGGAATGCTGATATATCTTCAGTATACTGATTTCCTTTCTTTGGGCTATATACTCAGCAGTAGATTGCTGGATTATATGATATATCTATATTTAGCTTTTTGAGGAGCCTCCAAACTGTTCTCTATAGTGGTTGTACTAGCTTACATTCCCACCAACAGTGTATGCATGTTCCCTTTTCTCTGAATCCTCACCAGCATTTGTTACTACCTGTCTTTCAGATAAAAGCCATTTTAACTGAGAGGAGATGATATCTCATTGTAGTTTTGATTTGCATTTCTGTGATAGTCAGTTACATTGAGCACCTTTTGATATGACTGCTTGCCATTTGTATGTCTTTTCTTGAGATATGGCTATTGAGACTTTTTGCCTGTTTTTAAACTGGATTATTAGATTTCTTTTATATTGAGTGTTTGAGCCCCTTATATTTTCTGGTTATTAACTATTATCCTGTTAATAGTTTGCAGATACTTTCTCCCATCTGTGCATTGTCTCTTCACTTCATCAACTGTATCCTTTGCTGTGCCAAGCTTTTTAAAGTTGTTATAATCCCATTTGTCCACTTCTGTTTTGGTTGCCTGTGCTTGTGAGGTATTACTCAAGAAATCTTTGCCTCTCTAATGTCCTGCAGAGTTTCCCAATGTTTTCTTGTAGTAGACTCATAGATTCAGGTCTTAGGTATAAGTCTTGAATCCATTTTGATTTGATTTTTGTATGTAGCAAGAGATGGGGGTCTAGCTCTAATCTTCCACATATGGAGATCCAGTTCCTCCAGCATCATTTATTGAAGAGACTGTTTTTTCCCTAACATGTGTTTTTGGTACCTTTGTCAAAAATGAGTTAACCCTATATATGTGAATATTTTTCTGGTTCTCTATTTCACTCTATTGGCCTATATGTCTGTTTTTATGCTAGTATGCTATTTTGGTTACTATAACTCTGTAGTATAATCTGAAGTCAGGTGATGTGATTCTTCATCGTATTCTTCCTTTTCTTTTTGAGATGGAGTCTTGCTCTATTACACAGACTAGAGTACAGTGGTGCAATTTCAGCTCACTACAACCTTCATCTTCCTGGTTCAAGTGATTTTCATGCCTCAGCCTCCTGAGTAGCTGGGATTACAGGCACCTGCCCCCATGCCTGGCTAATTTTAAAAATATATTTAGTAGACAGGGTTTCACCATGTTGGCCAGCCTAGTATTGAACTCCTGACCTAAAGTGATCCACCATCCTCAGCCTCCCAAAGTGCTGGGATTATAGGTGTGAGCCACTACCCCTGGCTTCCTTGTTGTATTCTTTTTGCTCAGGATAGCTTTGGCTATTTTGGATTTTTGTGGTTCCATATAAATTCTAAGATTTTCTTTCTATTTATGTTAAGAATTTATTTTGATAGGAACTGCATTGAATCTGTAGATTGCTTTGGGTGGTATGGGCATTTCAGCAATAATTGATTCTTCTAATCTATGAACATAATTTTTTAATATATTTTCTTGTGTCCTCTTCAATTCTTTTCATAAGTATTTTACAGTTTTCTTGGTATAGATCTTTCACTTTAATTTTATTTCTAGCTAATTGAGATTACTTTCTTGATTTCTTTTTCAGATTGTTGACTGTTGGCATATAAAGATGCTATTGATTTTATGTATGTTAATTTTGTGTCCTATAGCTTTACTGAATTTGTCAGTTCTAATAGTTATTTGATGGAGTCTTTAGGTTTCCTCAAATAACAGATCGTATCATCTGCAAACCAGGATAATTTGATTTCTTTCTTTCCAATTTGGATGCCTTTTATTTCTTTTTCTTGTGTGATTACTCTATCTAGGTCTTCCAGTACTGTGTTGAGTAACAGTGGTGACAGTGAGCATCCTTGTCTTGTTCCAAATCTTAGAGAAAAGGCATTCAGTTTTTCCAGACTCAGTATGACACTGGCTGGGGGGCCTATCACATTGACTTTTATTGTATTGAGGCATGTCTTAAACTCTGTCAGCCAGGTTGGAGTGCAGTGGTGCAGTCACAGCTTGATGGAGCCTCAAACTCCCTGGTAAAGCAATCCTCTCAGCTTAGCCTCCTGAGTAACTGGGACTACACAAGAGTGCACCACCATGCCTGGCTAATTTTTAATATTCTTTGTAGAGACAGGGTCTCACTATGTTTCTCAGACTAATAATTGATTTCTCTTGCTGGTTCTTATTCAGTTCTCAGTTTGAGAGAAATTAATGCTGAAAAAGTTTGGATATCACCTGCCATCCTCTTAGAGGGCATTTATCATTTACAAGTCCTCTTTTTCACTTGAAGAACTCTTTCTCATGTCTACCATGGTGGTTCTGGTGAGGGCTGTAAATCACAGTGACTGTGGGGCATCAAATGACCTGAGTACATTAGTCTTGATGTTCAATAAACTTTGTTGGTTGGTGTAGTAATGGCCATAGCATACAAAACTGGCAAATCAGGGAACTTGCTGAGATTTTCTCTTGCTGGCACTAGAGGAAGACCCTATTTTTCCCTGGCTGTGAAGCAGAAAGGGTGCACACTTAGCTCTACTTGAATCATCCAGCATTGAGGAGCAGCTGGCAATAAGATGCACAAAAGAAAGAAAGAAAGAAAAACAAGAAAGAGGAGTTGTTATTATTGGAGGTCCATATCCAGATATCCTGGAGGCTGTGATCTCACCCCTCCCTTTTCTAGGCTTGCTTATGGGTGACCCCAAATTCTCCTCTTTGACCTAAGCCAATTTCAGTTGACTTTCTGTCATTGTCATATGAATTAACAAAAATGTCCTAATAATTTCCATTCTTCCCCTCTGTCCTTGATACTCCTCCATTTTTGAGTCATGAAGTCTGCTGTAGGCAAAAGAATGCCCTCTAGCCACCAAGATGTTCACATTCTTTGTGAATATGCAACTTTAAATGGCAAAAATGACTTTGCAGATGTGGCTTAATTAAAGAACCTGAGTTGAAGAAATGATCTTGGATTATCTGGGTGGACCCACTGTAATCACAGCATTCTTATAAGGGTAAGAGGGAGGCAGCAGAATTAGAGTAGGAGATAAGTGGATAGAAGCAGAGGTTGGAGTGTTGCAGCCATGAGCCAAGGAATATGAGCAGCCTCTAGAATCTGGGAAATGCAAGGGATGTGTTCTCCCCCAGAGCCTAGAGGAACCAGCCCTGCTGATATTCTGACTTTAGGGTTTGTGGTAATTTGTTTGTGTAGCAATAGGCAACTTTATACAATCATTAAAGTTGTTGAGTATCAAACCAACACCATCTTCCTGAACTGTGTTTCTCTAATCGCTCTCCTGCCTGGTCTTTGCCAAGAGTTCACCACACATATTGGGCTGTCTGCCTATAAAATGAGATCTGAAGATTTCCTGCTATCTTTCAGGATATCTGTTTGCTGATGCATAAAATTTTTTAAAGGAGAAATATATATATATATTTGCATTCTGATTTTCATCTTGGGATGAATATTCTTTGGAGAGAAACAAACATATTGACTTCAATATATTGAAAATTATCAAATGATGCTGAGTCGTTTCTCCAAGCAGATGTTGGTGAGATGGGTTGTGCCAAAGCCAGATCTTGAAGGCACATGCTTTCAGGTATCTATATGGTGGTGAGAAAGATTCTAAAAAGAAAAGCCAGGATTCTGAAAGTGAACTCCTACCTCACAATATCACAAAGCCAGGCTTGGTTTCAGCAGCTGGAAGGTGCCTGTGTGCTTATTTTTGTCTCATTATGTTTTGTTTGCAGTGTACTGAGAGTTTAGTTTTCAGCCTGTGTAATCTTAACTTAAGTGTTCTCATAATCCTCATTTGTAAAATGAGGATTAAATTAATATGTATCTCATTTGGGTTTTATAAGGATAGATGAGATAGTGAATGCAGTTTTTTTAGCACAGTGCTAGTAAGTAGCAAGTGTTCATTGAAGTCTAGCAATATGATGAATTGGGAATCATGGGGCCTGGAACTGACACCAGCAGTGAGTGGGGGACAGAAGGAAGTCACATTGACTGAGCAATAGGTGGATCCAGGAGCCAATAAGGATGAACATAATGGGAGGTAATCTAGGCACTCATTTACTATCAGAGAGGCCCTAGCCAGGGAGGTAAGCATGTGGTGGAAATCAGGAATGGAAGAACTGGGTTAAAACTGGAGAAGGAGTCTCTAGATGGCATGACATGCTGCTGTGGAAGGTGGCAAGATGGCTTGGCTCTCACTATTTTAAAGACAATGATTCAAATAAACCAGGCATAGGCAGCAATGTCAGGGTCAATTTACAAAATTAAGGTCCAAGGTGGAAAGGCTTGATCTTGTGTAGTAAGGGTAAAAGTCTGGTAACTGGAGCAGCAAGGTCAGTCCAGGGTGTGGTTATGAACAAAGGAAGAAGCTTGGTGCTGAGTTCCATGGTGTTCAGCACTTCTTAAATCCTGTTGCCCATAGTACTCACTCCAAAACCTCTAGAGTGGAAGAGGATGTGGGAACAGGAGAGGTTGAGCTCATCCACGTTGATCAAGTGTTTCCAGTTTTGGGGAGAAGAAGGTAGTCAGCAAAAAGCCAGACAAGTCCTTTATCTTAAGATAAAACCAATCTTTCTTAAGACTAAACAGGCACAAAGCATTGGGATCATCCACTACTAAAGTCAGCAATTCCAAATGATCAAACATTAGCCTGAAATGGACCCTAGACATCATATCATGTAGCTGCCTCTTTTTAAAAAATTGGCATTTCTCAAAGACTGTTACCTGGACCACCAGTTCTAGCTTCATTAAAATGGAAAATGCTTGGTCTCTAATTGAGTATTCTAAATCAGACCCGGGGAGTGGGGGAGGGCAGTGAGCTAGAAATGTGCATTGTAACCACCTCCCAGGTGATTAGGAGCCACAGGTTTTATGGTTCTTAACACTGACTGCCCATTATAATCACCTAGGTATGATATCCTGCTGAGACCAGCTCAGCTGTAGAGATCCCAACCCAGGCTGCACTGAAATAATTAAGAAACAGACACGGAGAAAGAAAGTAAAGGTGGGTAATCAGAGTGATGCATCAGGGGTCTCCCAGCATTCCCAACTGAGAGCCCAGAGCGGACTCTGACCCATGTATTTATTCTTTACTTGCCAGTTACAAGTTTTACAAGTGGATGTTCTGTGTTCTTTCATTGGTTAAAGGTAAACTAATCAGAAAGCTAGTGTACGCTTACTATAGGTTAAAGATAAACTAGAGAGCACTCTTTATGAGGGTGCAAAGGAGAGAGTCACATATCCTGTGTTCAAAGAACTAATTCATCTTGTGTGAGACATATTCATATTGGTTACTGTTTTATAACACTGAGCAATTTTCTGCTTTGGAGGCTGTCTTCGGCTGTAGGGGACCAACTAGGTTTTCCGTGCCACTGTCCTCAGCAAACAATATCACACACATCAGAATTTGCTCTCAACAATATCTTAACTGTGGGCCAACTGAACTGGAACTTCTGAGGCCAGGGCTGTGGCTCATGCAGTGAAATCCTAAGGAACAGCCTGTGTTGAGAACTACTGGTGTAGATGGTAGTAAAGTGACTTTCCTGAGGGTATGCAATCAAATAGTGGTAGAGCTGGAATGAAAATTGAGTCTCTGTTGAAAAGCAAAAGAAAATGTGGTCTATGAAACTGAGTGGACAGGCATTGGAATCAGAGGACTGGAATCAATGATTTGAGAGAAAGGGCAGTGGGTCCAGAGAAAGCAAGGGCTAACCTGGAGCTATTTGCTACTTTTGTGTACTGGCCATAACCTGGCATGCCAAGGGGTAATTTGTGTTTAATCAGGGTGTACTGACAGAAATGTAGTGAAATTGCTGCAAGAAAAAGCTATAGCAACAACAATCCTTAGCATTACCTAATGAGTGACCAGAACACTGTCTTGCTATCTGCAAATCCCATAGCCTTGGGTCACCATTAAAATTGATGAGTAGGTACATACTAAGTGGATTGTGAATCTGAGGTGGAGAGCTAAAGAGAGCAAATGCTAGAGGGGAGATAAGAAATTAAATGTGTATTACATCCTCCTCTTTATGAGCATATAATTTTGTGTTAGGAAGGCAGGTCCATCTCAACTGTACCTTTACTCATCTCTCAGCACCTTAGCTCGAGGCACAGGTTAAATTCCTAGACTGCAACAATGGAAGAATTTAATCTGCTGTATGTTCTGAGGGTGATGTATGTTAGGCTTGCTTTGCCCTCTGAATTTCTTCTTTCAGGTAAGTGATACTGTCAGTAGACTTGAGGAGTGAAGGCCCTTTTCAGAGAGTGGCTGCTCCAGTCATCGTTTTTGTCACTGACTTAGTTGTGAGCATTCCTTGATGCTGCTACTATATAAACAAGACCTGGACACTCAGAGGTATTTTTGTTTGTTTGTTTGTTTGTTTGTTTGTTTGTTGAGGAGTCTTGCCCTGTCACCCAGGCTGGAGTGCAGTGGTGTGATTTCCACTCAGTGCAACCTCTGCCTCCTGGATTCAAGCAATTCTCCTGCCCCGGCCTCCCAAGTAACTGGGATTACAGGTGTAAGCCACCATGTCCAGCTAATTTTTATATTTTTAGTGGAGATGGGTTTTCAGCATGTTGCTCAGGCTACTCTCAAACTCCTGACCTCAGGTGATGCACTCACCTTGGCCTCCCAAAGTGCTGGGATTACAGGTGTGAGCCACTGCACCCAGCCAAAGATGCTTAAGTTATAAAAATATTTAGGTACTTAAAAGATAAGACTATCATAATAAGTGAACAGATAGGGAATTTCAATAGAAAAGCTAGCACTATAGAAAAGAACCCATTTAGTTTCTAGAACTGAAAAGTGTAATACCTAAAATAAAAGGTTTACTAAATCAGCTTGTCTTCTAGAGCATGGTGACCAGTCTTTTTGGCACCAGGGTCTGTTTGATGGAAGACAATCTTTTCACAGATCAGGGTCAGGGTAGGAAAAGGTTTCAGGATGATTCAAGCACATTACATTTATTGTGCACTTTATTTCTATTATTATTACATTGTACCATATAATGAAAAACTTATAAAACTCACCATAATGTAGAATCAGTAGAATCCCTGAGCTTGTTTTCCTGCAACTAGACGGTCCCATCTGGGGGTGATGGGAGGCTGTGACAAATCATCAGGCATTAGATTCTGATAAAGAGTGCAACCTACATTCCTCACATGCACAGTTCATGATAGAGTTAGGGCACCTATAAGAATCTGATGCCACCTCTGATCTGACAGGAGGTGGAGTTCAGGCAGTAATGCAAGCCTTGGCGATGGTGAGCAGCCATAAATACAGATGAAATTTCACTTACATGCCCGCTACTCACTTCCTGCTGTGTGGCCCATTTTCTAACAGGACATGAACCAGTAGCAGGCTGTGGCCTGAGGATTGAGGACTCCTGCCTGAGAGCCTTCAGACACAGCCTGGCAGACACATTCATTTTAGCCCAGTGAGACTCATTTCAGACTTCCATCTCACCGAACTATAAGATAATTTTTGTGGCTTTAAGCTACTGGTTTTTGGTTACAGGTGGTTTTTGGTTACATAAGTAAATTCTTTAGTGGTGATTTGTGAGATTTTGGTGCACCCATAACCTGATACTTTGTTAGAACTAATGCAGAGGTCATGCTTAAGGGAGTTAACACTAGATAGAAACTTAGACCTAGGGGAGGAAATAAAGAGCACAGAAAATGATAAGTAAGTAGATGTAAAGAATTTTTTTTACCCCTTGGTTTGTTTAAAATACAATAGTAGTTTAATACAAAATTTATGACATTTTATAGTGGGATCATAAGTATATAAATGTAAAATATATGACAACAATAGTACATGGTGTGAGGGGTGCAAATGAAACTACAGTCTTACAGGTGTCTTACCTTTATATAATGCAGCACAATGTTAACTCTACATAGACTTTGATAAATCAGTGATGGATATTGTAAAACCAAAGCAATCAGTAAAAAATACCAAGAAAGATATAGCTAAAAAGAGTGTTAGAGTAATTAAAATAAAATCCTAAAAAAATCCACTTAACCCAAAGAAGACAAGAAAGAAGAAACAAGCCAATAAAAAAAGAAGGCTGCATGTAACACCTGTAATCCCAGAACTCTGTGGGGCTGAGATGGGAAGACTTAGCCCAGAAGTTTGAGACCAGCCTAGGCAACATAGCAAGACCCTGTCTTTACAAAAAAATACAATAATTTGTCAGTTATGATGGTGTATGCCTCTAGTTCCAGCCACTCAGGAGGCTAAGGCAGGAGGATCACTTGAGCCTGGGGAGGTTGAGGCTGCAGTGAGCTGTGATTGTACCACTGCACTCCAGACTGTATGACAGAGTAAGCCGCTGTATTAGAAAAAAGAAAAAAATGAAAACAAACAACAAAAAAGTTTAAGCCAAATACATTGATAATTACCATAAATATAAATGGTCTGTGCATTCCAATTAAAAGGCACAGATAGTCAAACTGGTTAAAAAAGAAAGATCCAATTACATGCTGCATTTTAGTTGTAAACTACTGAAAGAGTTGCATTATAATCCTAAACTGATTGAAAGTAAATGGATTGAAAAAAGATATACCATGCAAATAGTAATCATAAGAAGGCTATATTGATATCAGAAAAAGTAGACATATATATACAAAGAGTATTACCAAAAGGATAGAAGGACAATGAAGGAAAGGTTAATTTATCAAAGAAGTATAGAAATAACAAATATGTATGCAGATAACCATCACATTTTAGAACATGAGAGCTCAGACTGACAGAACTCAAAGGAGAAAATAGATATCTCTGAAATTAGAATTGGAGATTTTGAACACAACTCTTAGTAATTAGTGGAAAAAGTAGAGAAACAATCAGTACAAATGTAGAATATTTGAACAATGCTATCATCCACAGATTGTCATTTATAGAACAATTATACATCAAAATAAGACTACACCACTTGGAACAGAAACCCAAACAGATTATGTGCTGAAAATTAAATGTCTCAGAAAGATTAAAAAGATTAAAATCGTACAGAACATGTTGTTTGAGCAAAAGGAAAATTACTTAGAAATCAATCACAGTAACATACCTTAAAAAGCCCAATATTTGGAAATTAAGCAACACACACTTCTAAATAACATATAGGTTAAAAAAGAAAGAATGTCAGAAACGATTTCGAACTGTAGGATGCAAATAAGGCAACACTCAGAGGGAAGTTTATAGCTTTAAATGCTTATATTAGAAAATGAGAACGTTTTAAGATCAGTGATTTAAATTCCCATTTGGAGAACTTCGAAGAGATGAACAAATTAAACCCAGAAAAAGTAGTGTTGCCAGTGGAGGGTGTCCAGGTTCTTGGCGTCTTGAACAAAGAATTGCTCAAAATATGAAAAACAAGAAAAGAATGAAGCAACAAAAGCAGAAATTTATTGAAGATGAAAGGACACTCCACAAAGTAGAAACTGGCAGAGCAATGGGGGCTCAAGAGGTGGGTGACAGAATTTTCTGGGGTTTAAATACCCTGTAGATGTTTCCCATTGTTTACTTGGTATACAACCTATGTAAGTGAAGTAGTGGCTGGCAATCAATCTGATTGGTTGTGGAAAGCAACCAATCAGAGATGCTTGAAATTTTCCATCTGCCATGCAGGAAAAGGGCAGGGGGTGGGGAGAGGGAGTAGCCTCTGGTTCTTTTGTTACTTAGTTGTGGAAAGTTTGGGTTTTCCTTTTGATTTAGTTCTAGAAAGGTAGCATGAATGGCCTTAGGTTCCCTGCCTCCAGTCCCTATTATCTTGCCTCTGTAGGAGAAAATTAGAAATAAGATTTTACAGAAATAAATAAAATTTAAAGCAAACAACAGAAAAACCTAACAAAGGCAGAGTTACGTCTTTGAAAATATTAATGCAATTGGTAAGTCCCTAGTCCAAAAAAGAAAATTAAAAATACTGATATCAAGAATAAGGGAGAGGATATTACCACAGGTTCTGTGGGCATTAAGAGAATAACGAGAGTATGTTATGAGTGAATTTATGCCAATAAATTAAACTCCAGTGAGGTTGACAAATTTCTTGAAAAATTAAAATTATAAAAATTGATACGAGTTAATAAAATACAGAAAAAGCCCATAACTATTACAGAAATCGAATTTTTGATCAAAAACCTGCCCCCAAGGAAAAATCTAAATAATATGGTTTATTGATGCATTGTAGCAAACATTTAAGAAAGAAATAATACTGAACCTTATAAATTTTAAATAAAACATCAACAAAAGAACGTAGAAAACTCGTCAACTCATTTGATGAAGTCTGTACAACCGTGATACCCAAATCGGACAAGGATGAGAAAGAAAATTGTTGTCAGTATATTTTATGGACATATGCACAAAAATCTTTAAGAAAATATAAGCAAACCAAATCATTTAGAATACAGACAGAATAAAACATTGTATTTAAGAGGGAGATATGTCTCAGGAATGCAGTTTTTAAAATTTAAAAACAAGTAAATAAAATATGCTGTATTTATCTAATAAAGAACGATCCAATCATTTCAATAGCTTCAGAAAAGGCCTTTGAGAAAATTCAATATTTTTAACGATAGTGACTCCCAGGAAATTAGGAATAAATAATACTTCCTTAATTTGCTGAAAAGCATTTACTAAAAACCTATGGTTAGCATCGTATTTAGTGGTGAGATATGGTATGTCTTTCCTCAGAAGACCAGAAAGAAGACAAAGATGTCCACCTTTATTACTTCTATTTAACATTTTTCTGACAGTCCTACCTAGTACAATAAAGAAAGAAAAGGGATAAAGAATGGAAAGGAAGGAAAGAAAAACTATTTATTTGTAAATGACATAATCATGTGTTTAGAAAATCTAAGAATTGTTGTTAAAAGGTATAGAAATAATATGTGTTTTTAGCAGGTCATGAGATACAATTTCAATATAAAAAATACACATTTTAACAAAAAATTGGGAGATGAAATAAAAGGTGCATTTTCATTTAAGATAGAAAATTATTACAAACAATTTTCAGTTAGAAATACTTTCAGTAAAGAAAATAAAATTTCTGTCTTCTACATAAAAAATATAAAACATTAAGAAATTAAAAGAAGACACAAAATAGGATAACTATATATTTATAAATTGGAAGAATCAATATTAATATATTATTTTCTTCTAATTGATTTATAGATTCAGCACAATCCTGTTCAGAATCCCACTAGGTATTTTTCCTTCTTGTGGAATTGATAAATCTAAAATTTATTTGGAATTGCAAACACCCTAGAACTACTCAGACAGTTTTGGAAGAAAAGATGTTGGAAGGCTTGCACTCCCTGGTTTTGACTTCCTTCATAGTCAAGGCACAAAAGAGTTATGACTGTTTTCTTTTTCAGAGAATATTGTGCAGTTTCAAAGTTTGTGATGATTTTTGTCTCTACAGTATAAAACAGGTGAAAGGCTCAAAGGTAAAATTGGTTCATGCACAAACTTGTGCAATTCAACTGGCAGTGCTTGACATATTTGGCCTAATTTAAGGAAAACATTCTACTCTCTGCTACATGGTTGTCTACTTGTTAACTGGGCCTGACACTACAGCTGTACAAACTGATGAGACATGAAACAATAAGAAATCCAGTAAGTCTTCCTACTCTTCCTACTGTCATGCTATTGAAGAAATTTGTTAAGCACCTACTATATGTCAGTCACTATCTTGAGTGCAGGGAATACATAAATTAATGTCTAAGCTCACTGTCTCAAGAAGAGAGGTAAGAAAATAGATATGTGCTATAAATTCTATTACAGAGACCTTATATTAATCAGGAATTTTAGAATATCCTGCAATAAACATCCTCAGTGTTTCATTGGCTAACCAAAGAAAAGATTTATTTCTTGCTCACACATAATCAGAGCTCTGTGGGTCTAGGCATTTTTCCATAACTGCTCTTCATGTGGCACTTTGGCGAACGAAGACACTGGAACTTCCACTATGCTGAAGCATCAGGGAACATGTGACCTCAGTTGATGTGAGAGGAGGGGTAAGCTTAAATTCTTTAGCTTGCAAATGATGCTTATTATTTCCACTCACATATCACTGGCCAAAGTAAGTCACATAGCTTGCCTTACTTCAAACGAATGGAAAAAATGTAGTCTTTTATGTGCCTGGAAGGAGAGGGGATTTCAATAAATTGGTGATTATTAGTGATGCCTACCATATAAGCATGGTATTCTGTTGGGGAGAGCACAAAGGAGCAAGAACCCGAGAGTATGTGATGCAGAGATTAGGGGGCAGCTTTTTGAAAAAAGTGACATCTTTAAGAGTAAAGAAGAGCTGCCTTTTGAAGAAAGAGGAAAGTAAGTTCCAGGCAGATGAAACATGCACTAAGGTATGAATATATTGGGGTAATTGTCCATCCTTGACATCTTCAGAGAAAGGGGTAGACAGAGGAATGTCTGTGGATATAGCCAGCACACAGACTGTCAAGTGCAAGTGCCCCTTTAAATAATGGAATGATGAAACAGAAGCAGGTTTTGTAGTAATTTCCATTTAAGAATATAAGGGATTTTGACATCATTCTTACATAGTATGAGGACAATAATGCAGGGAGTTCTTAAGCAGAGTAGGACCAGAGAAACAGTTTCCCAACTTGAAGAAACTTGTCAGAAGTTAAAGGAATGTTTGAGAAAAGGGCTCATCTATAATGCATTTCTCAGACCTCAGACTGCACACCTCATTCAGAACAGAAGTCATTCCTATCTGAGTCTAGGACCATTCTAGGATAGAATCATTATGTTCTATTTTCTTGGGAAAAATATGTTTCATATTCTTTTCCCTCTATGAATACAGAATGAATAGGTTTACTTTATTTCTAACTGGAAATAAAGATGCTGGTAGGCAGCATCTCTGGCTCCCAAGAGGCCCTGGGAGAGTTTCACTCAAGCACTGTTTTATGCAACATGTAAAATGACTGGAGGGCAGATTGGTGTTAGTGGTGATTCAGCATGCTGCAAGTTCTTATTAAATGTTCAACAAGAACAACATCAAAAGTGAGTGTTCCCTGACATACCATTGGTATAAATCTTATGGATCAGTTTCAGGATTTTGAGGGGAATTGGCACCAGTTACTCATATTCTTTGAAAGGCAACAAATATGCATGTAGCTCAGTAGTCAGGGATTTGAGCCAAAGAGGCACATTTTTTTTGGTTCCACTATAATTATTACGTAAGTTTTTGTAGTCTTTTCTTGTGGGAGAAGATGAGCAACAAGCAGCACAGTAATATATGATATGAACACAATAAGGTATTTAAATTTTCAAAGAAAAATTTATGTTTATCTTATCTAAATATTATTTTACAAATGGAAACAATGTATTCAAAGTCACATAGCTGATAATACTACCAACTAGAACCAAGATCTGTTGACTTCAAGCTCAATGATCTTTCTTATATTTTAAAAGAAACTTAATAAAAGTAATAAAACTCAATGAAAATTAAGTTTCACTAAAATTCATAAAAGTTTTATTCATTCAAATCCAAATGAGTCACTTTTATTATTCATACTAGTATTTTCTCATACTATTTAGATTTACTTACATATTTAGCTTTTTCTCTATTATTTTTTTTTGTTATTACTATTTCCTGCATATCACTCCAAGCTTCTCAGTTTAATTCTTTTTGACCCAAGTATGTCCTTGACTTAGAGTTCTGCCAATGAGGATCTGTTGATAGTAAATTTTATCAAAATGTGTCTGATAATTATTATTTGTTATTTCATCTCATGTTAAAAAAGTATATAGCTATGTATGAATTTTTGAGTAGAATATGTTTAATATAGAAGATTGACTTTCTTTTACTCTCAGAATTTAAAAATCATTTCATTGTCTTCTGGTCTTTATTGTTGCTGATGAGAAGTCTGCTGCCATATCAATTGTAGGCCTTTTGCATGGCAAAGTCCTGCTTTTGCTCATTTTTTTAGATGTTATCTTCATCTTGAGGCACTGCAGTTTTACTGTTGTGTCAGATAAAGACTTTTTTTTCTTTATCCTGCTTGGATATCTTGCTTTATCATCAGTGTGCTTTATCAAACTGAACAGTCATATCTTTCAATTATAAAACATCTTTTTATCAAATTTCAAGTTACTGTCTTCCAAGGAACATGTGTTACTCTTACTCTGTCTACTGTTGCTTTCTGTTACTCATTCTAGATATACGTTGAAATTTCTCATTCTGTCTTCCATGTCTCTCTAAAACTTTTACATATTCTGCTTGCTTTCTCTTAAGTTGTAGCTTCCAGTTCAGTTATTCTTTTGTCACCTTGATTTAATATGCTATTTCCTTAATATACTGAGCTTAATCTCAGTAACTATATTTTCATTTGTAGAAATTTCATTTGTTTCATTTTCCAGTTTCTGATTATTTTTATTACACCCTGTCTCTTCATCATCATTTTGGCTTCTTCTGTTTCTTCAATAATTTTAAAAATACCTATTTTAGTAACCTGTTAACATTCTGTTAATTTGGATTTGAGGAATGCTATTTTTTCTCAGGTTGTACTTATAATCTTCCTGGTGGTTTGTTTCCTTATATAGCTCATAATTTTATATTGTGAAATTAATAAGCAGTGGGGATTATTAGCACTATGGAAACTGAATAAAATCTTATTTGAGAAAATGTTGCTAACAAGTGGTTCTACATTTGCTTGTGCCAGATACCCTGGAAGTTTTCCCATAGCATGACTAGTTTCCATACTGAGGTCTCAGCATTGGAATTTCTACAACATAGAAACTAAAATTGTTGGGAATGCAGAAAACTTTTATTTAAATTCTATTCTATAAAAGAATTAGAGCTGGAGAGGGAGGGTAAGTGGGTCTCCTGGAAAGGATACGGAGATCTGCCAGATGCCATTCTTGTGCGTTTTCATTGAGAGCTGAGCCCATTAGTATCCGGCATGTTAAATTTCCAAGAATCTGGAAGAAACACAGTCTCATTCTTGCCAAAATAAACCTTCTTTCCAACACTAACAACAAGGAGCAGCTCGTATTCCAAAGGGTGCAGGGCTGGAAAAATCTACATTCTGTACCTAACACCCCCAAAATGTTCAAGCTGCTCTTCCTATGATTGAAAACTGAGTGCAGAAGAAATTCTTAAATATGGTTAGTAACTTACAATTCTGAGTTCTAACTTCCTGCTACAACACATGCTGGTCTCCTGCAGGTACACATGGCTTCCTGGCAGTGCCTGTCAGTATCCTCTTAGATGCAGCTGTCTTGAGGTTTCTACAGCAAAGGACTGATTTAAAAATTGAGGCTAGGTTCTAATGGTATTTGTGTGATAATAAGAATAACAGTAACAAATAACATTTATTAAGACCTCATGTGGGTGAGGTACTATGTAAATATTATGTCATTTAATCATTTCAAACCTCCTAGTACTCTATTTTACAAATCAAAAAAGTGAGACTTGAAGAATTTAATAACTTGCACATAGTCATGGACTTAGGAAATTTAGATTTGAGTTGAGGAAATCTGATTCCGACATCAACTCTTAAATGGTAATGCATACTGCTTCTACAGATATTGATACCTCTTATTCTAGCAAGTAGTGGAAATATTTATTTCAAAGCAATAATCAGTTACATTCAGAGTCATTTTAGCATTTTAAGTACAATTAACAAATAACTTAGTGTCCTATAACCATTTTAAATTCAACACATCCTATTTTCACATGAACCATCAAAATGTTCCCCAAATATTACTAATTTGGAATATTTATATAATACATATACATACATTTTTATTTATGCATAAATTATGAACAAATTCTGGGGTTATTAATTATATATATTTGTGTATAAAACTTGCTCCTAGAGATGGTTTAGAAGTCCTTTGTTGATTATTATATTCTGAATTTTACTGAGAAAAGAACAGTTTCCATAAAGCTGTTCAGGTATTATAACATTTTAGAATAATACTGGAAAGAGATAGGCACTATGTTAGTACTTAATGGCATACCTAATTGTTTGCCAAGCAGAGTGACTACATGATAAAAAATCGTCTGGTGGCTGGCCTTGGTGGCTCACACCTGTAATCACTTTGGGAGGCTGAGGTGGGTGGATCACAAGGTCAGGAGTTTGAGACTAGCCTAGCCTACATTATGAAACCCCATCTCTACCAAAAATACAAAAATAAGCCAGGCACAGTGGCAAGTGCCTGTAATCTCAGCTACTTGGGAGACAGAGGCAGAAGAATTGCTTGAACCCAGGAGGTGGAGGTTGCAGTGAGCTGAGATCATGCCATTGCACTCCAGCCTGGGTGATAGAATGAGACTCTGTCTCAAGAAGAAGAAGAAAAAGAAAATTAACTGCTAATTTTATTCATTTGGCTTTCCCCAAATCTAACTCGCATCTCATCAGTTCCCTTGTGTTTTCTTCATTTGCTCAACATTGTATGTTGGCTTGGGTCTTGGAAAATGGGATACCAAGAAGCACTACGTGAGCCAGCTCCTGAGAGAATAATAATGTACTTTCCAGAGTGAGAGAGAGAAAACAGAACAATTTCCTCTTTTTAAAGTACATTTTTTTCTATTGCAAAAGCACATAATTAGTTAAGAAAAATTGGGAGACACAGAAAAGAAAGGAAACTTTACTTATCATTCTACCAGCCAAGGCAATCACTGTTCATAGATTTGTGTATTTCTATCTGATCTCCTTTATTTGTATAGTTTTGTGTTTTTGTTTTTGATAATTATGATCTTATCATAGAATGAAACCTGTTTAGGTTTTGTTTTGCCTAATATTATGGCAAGTGTTTCTGTTAATATTGTCTGCATGAATACCCACAGGTTCTCCAATTTTAGCAGCACTGTACCTGAATATAGGAGCGCTGAAACTTAGTGTTATATGAGGTTGCTAAACAACGGACCTCCCTGCAGGTGTGTTCCCTGGCAGCTGTGTTGGCAGTTGCCCTTCCAGTCTCTTCATATCCCTTCATGAAGTCTCCAGCAGCAGGAATGTCTAATACTGTCCTATCTAATGGCAAACAACTCCTGCCACCTCTTAACTTGTTAATCTTGGATAAGCCAATTCTTTGAAGTCCTCCTGAGTCATTGTAAAATGAGTATTTTGGCACGCTGTCTGATAGGCTTGTTACTTTTTCTTTTTTCTCCCCCCACCACCCGTACATCTTGCCAGGCTGGGAATTATCCCTTAATCATATTCCATCAGGAATTACAGGTTGAAATGCTTTCTCGGAACCCAAATTAAATGTCAGAAAGAGAGATCACTGCAGAATAAACCAAATGTTTCTGGCAATTACTCAGGTTAGGAAAATGGCAGTCATTGGCCAGGTTCTCATTTGTTTGGATTTGTTTGATAACAAAACATAGGGAAATACATATTAACAGTGTATTAAAATACTCTCTTTGTGTATTAAGGGTAGTTGTGTATATGGATATAGGGGGCTTAAGAAAAATATTTCAGAAATTGTATGCCTTTCAATTAATACATTATTTCACTCTATTTCCATAGGTTATTGGGAAACGTGTTATTTGGTTACATGAGTACATTTTTTAGTGGTGATTTATGAGATTCTGGTGCACCCATCAAATAAGCAATGTACACTGTACCCAGTTTGTAGTCTTTTACCTCTCACCCTCTTTCCACCCTGTCCCTCTGAGACCCCAAAGTCCATTGTGTCATTCTTATGCCTTTGCATTCTTATAGCTTAGCTCTCACTTATGAGTGAGAACATGTGATGTTTGGTTTTCCATTCCTGAGTTATTTTGCTTAAAATAATAGTCTCCAATCTCATTTAGGTTGCTCAGAAGGCTAATAATTTATTCCTTTTTATGGCTGAGTAGTATTCCATCATATTTATATGTATATATCACAATTTCTTATCCAGTTATTTATTAATGGTCATTTGGGTTGGTTGCACATTTCTGCAATTGTGAATTGTGCTGCTATAAACGTGCATGTGCAGGAATTTTTTTGTCTGACTTTCTTTCCTCCAGGTAGAAACTCAGTGGGATTGCTGAGTCAAATGGCAATTATACTTTTAGTTATTTAAGGAATTGCCAGTGTTTTCCATAGTGGTTGTACTAGTTTACATTTCCACCAGCAGTGTAGAGTATTCCTTGTTCACTGCATCCACTTCAATATCTATTATTATTTATTTATTTATTTTTGACTATGGCCATTCTTGCAGGGGTAAGATGGTATTACATTGTGGTTTTAATTTGCATTTCCCTGGTCATTAGCACTGTTGAGTATTTTTTCATAGGTTTGTTGGCCATTTGTATATCTTCTTTTGAGATTGTCTTCATGTCCTTGCCCCACTTTTTGATGAAATTTTTTTTCTTGCTAATTTGTTTTACATTTTTTGTAGATTCTGGATATTAGTACCTTGTCATATGTATAGATTGTGAACATTTTCTCCCACTCTGTGGGTTGTCTGTTTACTCTGCTGACTGTTCCTTTTGCCAGGCAAAAGCTCTTTAGTTTAATTAAGTCCCAGCTATTTATTATTGTTTTTATTGCATTCGCTTTTGAGTTCTTGGTCATAAAATTCTTGCCTTAGCCAATGGCTAGAAGGGTTTTTTAATGTTATTTTCTAGAATTTTTATAGTTTCACTTCTTGGATTTAAGTCTTTGATCCATCTTGAGTTTATTTTTGTGTAAGGTGAGAGATAAGGATCCAGTTTTATTCTCCTACATGTGGCTAGCCAGTTATCCCAGCACCATTTGTTGAATAGGGTGTCATTTTCCCACTTTGTTTCTGTTTGCTTTGTCAAAGATCAGTTGACTAAGTATTTGGGTTTATTTCTCTTCTCTTCTCTTCTCTGTTCTGTTCCATTGGTCGATGTGCTTATTTTTATACCAGTGCCATGCTGTTTTGGTGACTATGGCCTTATAATATAGTTTGAAATCAGGTAATGTGATGCCTTCAGATTTATTCTTTTTGCTTAGTCTTGCTTTGGTTATGTGGGATCTTTTTTGATTCCATATGAATTTTAGGATTTTTTCTTTTTTTCTTCTGTGAAGAACTAGAAGAGTGGTGCTGTGATGAGAATTGCACTGAATTTGTTTATTGCTTTGGCAGTATGGTCATTTTTGCAATGTTGATTCTACCTATCCATGAACAAGGAACATGTTTCCATTTGTTTGTGTTGGCTGTGATTTCTTTCAGCAGAGTTTTGTAGTTTTCTTTGTTGAGGTTTTTCACCTCCCTGGATAGGTATATTTCTAAGTTTTTTTTTTTCCAGATATTATAAAAGGAGTTAAAATCTTTATTTCATTCTCAGCTTGGTTTCTGTTGGTGTACAGGATAGCTACAGATTTGTATACAATAATTTTGTAACCAGAAACTTTGCTGAATTATTTTATCAGTTCTAGGAGCTTTTTGGAGGTGTCTTAAGGATTTTCTGAATATAAAATCATATAATCAGCAAACAGCAACAATTTGACTTTCTCTTTACTGACTTGGATGCCCTTTATTTCTTTGTCTTTTTTGATTGCTCTTTTTAGGACTTCAAGTACTATGTTGAAGAGAAGTGGTGAGATTTGGCATCCTTGTCTTGTTCCAGTTTGCAGAGGAAATGCTTTGAACTTTTCCCCATTTAGTATTATGTTGCCTGTGTATTTGTCATATGTAGATGGCTTTTATTCCAATGAGGTATGCCCCTGGTATGCTGATTTTGCTGAGCATTTAAACCATAAAGGGATGCTGGATTTTGTTTAGTTTACTGTCTGTTGAGATGATCATGTAATTTTTGTTTTTAATTCTGTTTATGTTCTGTAACGTATTTATTGATTTGTATATGTTAAACTATTCCTGCATCTCTGGTATGAAACTCACTTGATCGTGGTGGATTCTCTTTTTGATATGATGTTAGATTAGGTTAGCTAGTATTTTGTTAAGGATTTTTGCATCTATGTTCATCAGGAATATTGGTCTGTAGTTTTCTTTTTTGGTTATGTCCTTTCCTGGTTTTGATATTAGGGTGACAGTGGCTTTATAGAATGATTTAGGGAGGATTCCCTCTTTGTCTTGTGGAATAGTGTCAATAGGATTGGTACTTTTTTTATTTGAATGTCTGGTAGAATTCAGTGGTGAATCCATCTGTTTCTGGATTTTTTTGTTGGTAATTTTTAAATTACCATTTCAATCTTGCTGCTTGTTTTTGGTGTGTTCAGAGTATCTAATTTTTCCTTATTTAAGCTAGCAGGGTGGTATCTTTCCAGGAGTTTATCCATTTCCTCTAGGTTTTCTATTTTATGTAAGTAAACCTGTTCATAGTAGACTTGAATGTGTCAGTTGTTGTATCTCTTGTTTTGTTTCTGCTTGAGCTTATTTGAATTTTCTTTGTTCTTAGTTAATCTTGTTAATGCTTTATCAATTTTATTTATCTTTTCAAAGAACCAGCTTTTTGTTTTACTTAACTTTTGTATTTTTTGTTTGTTTCCATTTCATTTAATCTTGCTCTGATCTCTTCTGCTGGGTTTGGGTTTGGTTTGTTCTTGTTTCTGTAGTTCCTTGAGGTGTAACCTTAGATTGTCTGTTTGTGCTCTTTCAGACTTTTTTTTTTTTTGAGATGGAGTTTCACTGTTGTTATCCAGACTGGAGTGCAATGGCATGATCTTGGCTCACTGAAACCTCTGCCTTCTGGGTTCAAGCAATTCTCCTGCCTCAGCCTCCCGAGTAGCTTGGACTACAGGCACACACCACCATGCCCAGCTAATTTTTGTATTTTTAGTAGAGACGGGGTTTTGCCTCATTAACCAGGATGGTCTTGATCTCTTGACCTCGTGATCCACCTTCCTTGGCCCCCCAAAGTGCTGGGATTATAGGCGTGAGTCACTGCACCTGGCCTCTTTCAGACTTTTTGATGTAGGCATTTAGGGCTATGAACTTTCCTCTTAGCAGCACCTTTGCTGTATCCAGAGGTTGTGATAGGTTGTGTTACTATTGACATTCAGTTTGAAGAATTTTTAAATTTCCCTCTTGATTTCATTGTTGTCCCAGTGATCAATCATTCAGGAGCAAGTTATTTAATTGCTATATACTTTCATAGTTTTGAAGGTTCCTTTTAGAATTGATTTCCAGTTTCATTCCACTGTGATCTAAGAGACTTTGATATAATTTCAGCTTTCTTGAATTAATTGAAACTTGTTTAGTGGCCTCTCATATGGTTGATCTTGGAGAAAGTTTCATGAGCTGATGAACAGAATGTATATTCTTATGTTTTGGGGTAGAATTTTCTGTACATATGTTAAGTTCATTTGTTCCTATGTATAGCTTAAATCCATTTTATTTTGTTGACTTTCTGTCTTGATGACCTGTCTTGTGTTATCCATGGATATTGAAGCCCCTGCTATTATTTTGTTCTTGTCTACCTAATTTCTTAGGCCCAGTAACAACAGTTTTATAAATTTGAGAGCTCCAGTGTTAGATGTATATATATTTAGAATTGTAATTTTTCCAGTTGAACAAGGCCTTTTATTATTATTAGATGATGATCTTCTTTGTATTTTAGGACAGCTGTCCCTTTTGGTGTCCTTTTACATGGAATGTCTTTTTTCAGCCCTTTAAGTTTATGTGAGTTCTTATGTGTTAGGTGAGTCTCTTGGAGGCAGCAGATGGTTGGTTGATAAATTATTAAAAAAAACAACAACAACAAAAAAAAAAACACATGTGTGCAAAAGCTCCAGAGTTGACAAGGGACAGGAGTGGACCCTCCAAATAAACATAGGGAAGCACTTTCATTTGGTGAATTCTTACTCATTCTGCAATTTTGTTACCTTTTAAGTGGTGCATTTAGGCTATTAACACTCAATATTAGTACTGAGATATGAGATACTGTTTCATTCATCATGCTATTTGTTGCCTGTATACCTTGTTTTTCTACTTTTAATTTTTTTGTAGGTTCTGTGTGATTTATGCTTTAAAGAGTTACTGTTTTGATGTGTTTCTGGGATTTGTTTCAAGATTTAGAACCCCTTTTAGGTCCTTATGGTGCTGGCTTGGTAGTGGAAAACTCTCTGAGCACTTGTTTGTCTGAAAAAGACTGTATGTTTCCTGCATTTATGAAGCTTAGTTTCACTGGATACAAAATTTTTGACTGATAATTGTTTTGTTTAAGGAAGCTGAAAATAAAGCTCCAGTCCCTTCTAGCTTTTAGGGTTTCTGCTGAGAAACCTGCTGTTAATCTGATATGTTTTTCTATATAGGTTACCTGGTACTTTTTTCTCAAAGCTCTTAAGATTCTTGCCTTCATTTTACCTTTAGATTTCCCAGGTGTTCTTTGATTTTATTGTATTTGGATTTCTAGATCTCTAGCAAGGCAGGAGGATTTTTTCTTGATTATTCCCACAGATATTTTTTCTAGACTTTTAGATTTCTCTTCTTCCTCAGGAACACCAATTATTCTTAGGTTTGGTCGTTTAACATAATCGTAAACTTCTTGGAGGCTTTGTTAATATTTTCTTATTCTTTTTTATTGGTCTTATTGGATTGAGTTAATGTAAAAACCTTGTCTTAAAGCTCTGAAATTCTTTCTTCAGCTTGTTCCATTGTTTGGCTGAGACTTTGCAGAGCATTTTGCATTTCTTTAAGTGCATCCATTGGTTCCTGAAGTTTTGATTGTTTCTTGTTTATGCTATTTCACCAAAGATTTCTCCCATTTCTTGCATCATTAAAAAAATTGTCTTAAATTGGGCTTTGCCTTTCTCTTGTGGCTCCTTGATTAGCTAAATAACTCACCTTTTGAATTCTTTTTCAGATAAATCAAGGATTTCTACTTGTTTAGGATCCATTGCTGGTGAGCTAGAGTGATTTTGGGGGGTTGTTAAAGAACCTTGTTTAGTCATATTACCAGAGTTGTTTTTCAGGTATTTTCTCATTTGATTATGCTCTATCAGAGGGAAGGTCTAGGTCTCAAGGCTGTTGTTCAGATTCTTTTGTTCCATGAGGGGTTCCCTTGATGTAGTACCTCCCCCCTTTTCCTAGGAATGTGGCTTCCTGAGAGCAAAGCTATAGTGATTGTAACCTCTCTTCTGGATCTAGCAACCCAGCAGGTCAACCAGGTTTCAAGCTGGTACTAGGGTTGTCTACACAGAGTCCTGTGATGTGAACAAACTCTGGGTCTCTCAGCAGTGGATATCAGTATCTGCTTTAGTGGAGGTGTCAGCAGGGTGAAATGGACTTTGTCAAGGTCCTTAACTTTGGTTGTTTAATGAACTATTTTTGTTCTGGTTGGCCTCCTGCAGGGAGGTGGCACTTTCAAGAAAGCATCAGTTGTGGTAGTATAGGGAGAATAAGATGGTGGACAGGGTCCTAGAACTCTCCAGAGTATATGCCCTTTTTCTTCAGGTCCAGGGTGGGGAGAAAGGACCATCAGGTGGGGACAAGGCTAGGTGTGTCTGAGCTGAGATTCTCCTTGGGAGGGTGTTGCTGTGGCTGCTGTGGGGAATGGGAGTGTAGTTCTCAGGTCGATAGAGTTAAGTTTCTAGGAGGATTATAGCTGCCTCTGCTGTGTCAGGTAGGTTGTCAGGGAGGTTGGGGAAAGCCAGCAGTCATAGGCCTCACCAGGCTCCCATGCAACCCAAAAGGACTGGCTCACTTTTGCTTCACGCCCCAAATAGTACCGAGTCTGTTTCCAGGTAGTGGAGGAGCAGGGCTGAGAACTAGCCATAGGCTACTTGCCTTACAGCTATAAAAGCAAGCAGGGCTTTTCTTCTTCCCCAGCTGTGGAGTCTGCACAGAGGATTCATGTCCTTCCTTGAATTCTGGCCAGGAGACTTCTCATTTGGTTGGAATTGTTACAAAGTTCAACTGGAGGTTTCCTTCTCCCTGTGGCCTTTGCCCAGTACCTCTGGCAGTCCTCCCCAAGGACCACAGTGAGGCAAGGTGGAAATGGCTACCCAGGGGACCCAGAGAGCCTGCAGGGCTTTTCCTGTGGCTTCCTCTACCCATGTATTTTGCTTGGCTCTCTAAATTGACTCAGCTCCAGGTAAGGTCAGAAACTGCTTCCATGATAAAGACCTTCAGGTTCCTTAGTGATGGTGTGTGTTCAGAGGCAGCCCATCCCCCTTTCTCACTTCCACAGTTTGGGCACTCACAGTATTTGAGGTGTTTCCTGGGTCCTGCAAGAGCAATCTGCTTCCTTCAGAGGGTCTGTGGGTTCTCTCGGCTTTCCTGAATTATTCCTGCAGTAGTTTTGGAGCAAAATTTCACAATGTGAGACTCCACACACTGCTCTGTCTGAGTGGGAGCTGCAGTCTCATCATGCCATTCGTCTGCCATGATCCTCTCAAAAAAAAAATTAATTCATTTCATTTCACTCCACTCCCAGGCCCTGGTTACCACCAGTTTCATCTCTGATTTTAAGAATTTGACCACTTTAGATGACTCATAGGGGTGGAATCATGCAGTACTTGTTTCTGTGTGTATGACTAATTTCACTTAGCATGATGTCCTCAGTGTTTATCCATGTTGTTGGATATTGCATAATTTTCACTTTTTAAATGCTGAATAGTATTTTACTGTGTGAATATGCCACAGTTTCTTTATCCATTCATCTGTCAATGAACATATGGTTGCTTTTCTTTTCTTGGCTATTGTAAATTTCTTACTCACTGTGATAAACACAGATGTGATACTATCTCTTTTTAAGATCTTGAATTTAGTTTGCAGTCCTACCAACAGCATGCAATGGTTCCAGTTTCTCCACATTCTTGCCAACATTTGCTTTTTGTTTGACCTATAACAAACAAATAAAAATTTTTTATTTTTTTTGGTGTACAATATAATGTTTTGATATATGTACTCATCATGGAATTGCTAAATTGAACTAATTAACATATGCCCTACCCCACATGTTTGCCATATATTTTTTTTCTTGTGGTGAGAATGCTTACATTCTACTCTTTGCAATTTTTAAGTATATTATCTATTAACTGTAATCACCACGATAGGCAATAGATCTCTACAACTTACTTCTTGCATCTAACTGGAATTTTGTGTTCTTTAGCATCTCCCCAATGCTCTAACCCCCAGTCTCTTTTTCTACTCTCTTTTTCTATCTGTTCAACTTTTTGAGATTGTGTGGTATTTGTCTTTCTGTTCCTGACTTGTTTTACTTAATGTTATGTCCTCCAGGTTCATCTGTGTTGTCTAAATTGACCAGAATGAATTTTTTATAGTAGCCATCCTTACAGTTGTGAGGTAATATCTTTTTAATCAACAATAATGTATTGTTAACCTAAAATTGTTAAGAGGACAGATATCATGTTAAGTGCCCTTACCACAAAAAAAATTTTTCAGAGAAAAATGACATGTAAATGAGCCCTTGCATGGGATTCCAAGCATCTTCAGGTGTTTTTCTCTGCAGTCTTTGCAGTGCTCAGAGAATACCTTTCACATACAGGTGCTCAGTAGGCATTGCCTTCCACCACTTTCTTTAGAAGCCCTCCATGTGAATTACTCATGCCTGCTGGAGGCTGCAATTAAGCACAAATCTCCATCTAAAGAAAGATTCAGGGAGAAAGAGTGGGTATATTAGAAAGAGCAAAGGTTCAAGTCACATGGATCTCAATGAAAATCCTGACTTTGTCATATGCCAGCTAGGTGACCTTGGCAAATAACCTCTCAGAGCCTCACCTGGTTTTAAAATTCAGGAAAATTGAGGATTGTTGTAAAGATTAAAGAAGATAACATATGTGAAGCCTCTCATGTTAAACCAGTGTCCTGTCTGCTTCCTTCTTTTTGGTCTGGGGATGATAAAGTGATTTAGGTCTTCATGATGCCACTTCCTGTGTCTCTAGATTAGGGGCACAATATCATTCAGTGTTCTGTTCATACCATCCAGATTGCATGTGCCTTTGCACAAGGTTGGCAGGGAGCTGATATCTAATTCTAAGGACAAACTAAAAGTGACCAAGGTATATTTGGTGGTATCTTCCATGCCACTAATTCCTGCCTTTGCAATTTCAGCAGGTCAGGTGACAGCTTCATACTAGTGAAAAATCCCACTGCTGTAATATACCTGCAAATTTGTCATCAATTTTTTTTGAGATGGAGTTTTTGCTGTCGTTGCCCAGGCTGGAGTGCAGTGGCAGGATCTTGGCTCACTGCAACCTCCACCTCCCAGTTTCAAGCAATTCTCCTACCTCAGCCTCCCTGTCATCATATTTAGTCCTTGTGTCCAGTACCTAAATGCCCATGAAATATGTAAACCAAAATAGCCCAGACAGCTGCAACCAGGGAGGATATTAGTACAGTATAAAAGCTAAGCAAAGCATGAGTGATGGTGGATAATAAGCTTCCTGCTCATGTTCCAGTTTGGTAGGGAAAGAAGTACTTAACCTGTGCAGTAGGTGTCACTAGTTAATTGAAGTGTCTCCACTCACTGAGGTATAATTATAATTTTTTCCCCCTATGAAATCCTCCAGACTATACTTTTTTTTTTTTTTTTTTTTTTTTTTAATTTTTATTGCATTATAGGTTTTGGGGTACATGTGCAGAACGTGCAAGATAGTTGCATAGGTACACACATGGCAGTGTGTTTTGCTGCCTTCCTCCCCCTCACCCACACTTGGTATTCATCCCCAGGCTATCCCCCCCCAGCCCCCCCCGCTGTCCCTCCCCCATTTCCCCCAACAGTCCCCAGTGTATAGTAGACCGCCTCTCTGTGTCCATGTGTTCTCATTTTTCTCACCCGCCTATGAGTGAGTATATGCGGTATTTCTTTTTCTGTTCTTGTGTCAGTTTGCTGAGAATGATGTTCTCCAGATTCATCCATGTCCCTACAAAGGACACAAACTCATCATTTCTGATTGCTGCATAATATTCCATGGTGTATATGTGCCACATTTTCCCAGTCCAGTCTATCATCGATGGGCATTTGGGTTGGTTCCAGGTCTTTGCTATTGTAAACAGTGTTGCAATGAACATTCGTGTGCATGTGTCCTTATAGTAGAACGATTCACAGTCTTTTGGATAGATACCCAGTAATGGGATTGCTGGGTCAAATGGAATTTCTATTTCTAGGTCCCTGAGGAATCGCCACACTGTCTTCCACAATGGTTGAACTAATTTACACTCCCACCAACAGTGTAAGAGTGTTCCTATTTCTCCACATCCTCTCCAGCATCTGCTGTCTCCAGATTTTTTAATGATCGCCATTCTAACTGGCGTGAGATGATATCTCAATGTGGTTTTGATTTGCATCTCTCTAATGACCAATGATGATGAGCACTTTTTCATATGTTTGTTGGCCTCATGTATGTCTTCTTTTGTAAAGTGTCTGTTCATATCCTTTGCCCATTTTTGAATGGGCTTGTTTTTTTCCTGTAAATCTGTTTGAGTTCTTTGTAAATTCTGGATATCAGCCCTTTGTCAGATGCGTAAACTGCAAAGATTTTTTCCCATTCTGATGGTTGTCGATTCACTCTAGTGACTGTTTCTTTTGCCGTGCAGAAGCTGTGGAGTTTGATTAGGTCCCATTTGTCTATTTTGGCTTTTGTTGCCAATGCTTTTGGTGTTTTGTTCATGAAGTCCTTGCCTACTCCTATGTCCTGAACGGTTTTGCCTAGATTTTCTTCTAGGGTTTTTATGGTGTCAGGTCTTACATTTAAGTCTTTAATCCATCTGGAGTTAATTTTAGTGTAAGGTGTCAGGAAGGGGTCCAGTTTCTGCTTTCTGCACATGGCTAGCCAGTTTTCCCAACACCATTTATTAAATAGGGAATCCTTTCCCCATTGCCTGTTTTTGTCTGGTTTATCAAAGATGATATGGTTGTAGATATGTTGTGTTGCCTCTGATGTTTCTGTTCTGTTCCATTGGTCTATATCTCTGTTTTGGTACCAGTACCATGCTGTTTTGATTACTGTAGCCTTGTAGTATAGTTTGAAGTCTGGTAGCGTGATGCCTCCCGCTGTGTTCTTTTTGCTTAGAATTGACTTGGCTATGCGGGCTCTTTTTTGGTTCCATATGAAATTCATGGTGGTTTTTTCCAGTTCTATGAAGAAATTCAATGGTAGTTTGATGGGGATAGCATTGAATGTGTAAATTACTTTGGGCAGTATAGCCATTTTCACAATATTGATTCTTCCTAACCACGAACATGGAACGTTTCTCCATCTGTTTGTGTCCTCTCTTATTTCGTTGAGCAGGTGTTTGTAGTTTTCCTTAAAGAGGTCCCTTACATTCCTCGTGAGTTGTATTCCTAGGTATTTTATTTTCTTTGTAGCGATTGTGAATGGCAGTTCGTTCTTAATTTGGTTCTCTTTAAGTCTGTTATTGGTGTATAGGAATGCTTGTGATTTTTGCACATTGATTTTATATCCTGAGACTTTGCTGAAGTTGCTTATCAGTTGCAGGAGCTTTTGGGCTGAGGTGATGGGGTCTTCTAGGTATACTATCATGTCGTCTGCAAATAGAGACAATTTGGCTTCCACCTTTCCTATTTGAATACCCTTTATTTCTTTTTCTTGCCTTATTGCTCTGGCTAGAACTTCCAGTACTATGTTGAATAGAAGTGGTGAGAGAGGGCATCCTTGTCTAGTGCCCGATTTCAAAGGGAATGCTTCCAGTTTTTGCCCATTAAGTATGATATTGGCTGTTGGTTTGTCGTAAATAGCTTTTATTACTTTGAGATATGTTCCATCAATACCAAGTTTATTGAGGGTTTTTAGCATAAAGGGCTGTTGAATTTTGTCAAATGCCTTCTCTGCGTCAATTGAGATAATCATGTGGTTTTTGTTTTTGCTTCTGTTTATGTGGTGAATTACATTTATAGACTTGCGTATGTTGAACCAGCCTTGCATGCCCGGGATGAATCCTACTTGATCATGATGGATAAGTTTTTTAATGTGCTGTTGCAATCGATTTGCCAGTATTTTATTGAAGATTTTTGCATCTATGTTCATCATGGATATTGGCCTGAAGTTTTCTTTTCTTGTTGAGTCTCTGCCAGGTTTTGGTATCAGGATGATGTTGGTCTCATAAAATGATTTGGGAAGGGTTCCCTCTTTTTGGATTATTTGGAATAGTTTCAGAAGGAATGGTACCAGATCCTCTTTGTGTGTCTGGTAGAATTCAGCTGTGAACCCATCTGGACCTGGGCTTTTTTTGTGTGGTAGGCTCTTAATTGCTGCCTCAACTTCTGACCTTGTTATTGGTCTATTCATAGTTTCAGCTTCCTCCTGGTTTAGGCTTGGGAGGACACAGGCATCCAGGAATTTATCCATTTCTTCCTGATTTACTAGTTTGTGTGCATAGAGTTGTTTGTAGTATTCTCTGATGATGGTTTGAATTTCTGTGGAATCTGTGGTGATTTCCCCTTTATCGTTTTTTATTGCATCTATTTGGTTGTTCTCTCTTTTCTTTTTTATCAGTCTGGCTAGTGGTCTGTCTATTTTGTTGATCTTTTCAAAAAACCAGCTCTTAGATTTGTTGATTTTTTGAAGGGTTTTTCTTGTCTCTATCTCCTTCAGTTCTGCTCTGATCTTAGTTATTTCTTGTCTTCGGCTAGGTTTTGAGCTTTTTTGATCTTGCTCCTCTAGCTCTTTCAATTTTGACGATAGGGTGTCAATTTTGGATCTCTCCACTTTTCTCATGTGGGCACTTATTGCTATATATTTTCCTCTACAGACTGCTTTAAATGTGTCCCAGAGATTCTGGTACGTTGTGTCTTCGTTCTCATTGGTTTCAAAGAACTTCTTTATTTCTGCCTTCATTTCATTGTTTATCCAATCAACATTCAAGAGCCAGTTGTTCAGTTTCCATGAAGCTGTGCGGTTCTGAGTTATTTTCTGAATTCTGAGTTCCAACTTGATTGCACTATGGTCTGAGAGACTGTTTGTTATGATTTCCGTTGTTTTGCATTTGCTGAGGAGTGCTTTACTTCCAATTATGTGGTCAATTTTGGAGTAGGTGTGATGTGGTGCTGAGAAGAATGTATATTCTGTGGATTTGGGGTGGAGAGTTCTGTAAATGTCTATCAGGTTTGCTTGTTCCAGGTCTGAGTTCAAGTCCTGGATATCCTTGTTAATTTTCTGTCTGGTTGATCTGTCTGCTATTGACAGTGGAGTGTTAAAGTCTCCCACTATTATTGTGTGGGAGTCTAAGTCTCTTTGTAAGTCATTAAGAACTTGCCTTATATATCTGGGTGCTCCTACATTGGGTCCATATATATTTAGAATCGTTAGCTCTTCTTGTTGTATTGATCCTTTTACCATTATGTAGTGACCTTCTTTGTCCCTTTTGATCTTTGTTGCTTTAAAGTCTATTTTATCAGAGATGAGAATTGCAACTCCTGCTTTTTTTTGCTCTCCATTTGCTTGGTAAATCTTCCTCCATCCTTTTATTTTGAGCCTTTGTGTATCTTTGTGTGTGAGGTGGGTTTCCTGAATACAGCACACTGATGGGTTTTGGTTTTTTATCCAATTTGCCAGTCTGTGTCTTTTGATTGGTGCATTTAGCCCATTTACATTCAGGGTTAATATTGTTATGTGTGAATTTGATACTGCCATTTTGATGCTAGCTGGCTGTTTTGCCCATTGGTTCATGTACATTCTTCATTTTGTTGATGGTCTTTAGCATTTGGTATGCTTTTAGGATGGCTGGAACTGGTTGTTTCTTTCTATGTGTAGTGCCTCTTTCAGGAGCTCTTGTAAAGCTGGCCTAGTGGTGACAAAATCTCTGAGTACTTGCTTGTTCGTGAAGGATTTTATTTTTCCTTCACTTATGAAGCTCAGTTTGGCTGGATATGAAATTCTGGGTTGAAAGCTCTTTTCTTTAAGGATGTTGAATATTGGCCCCCACTCTCTTCTGGCTTGTAGAGTCTCTGCCGAGAGATCTGCTGTGAGTCTGATGGGCTTCCCTTTGTGGGTGACCTGACCTTTCTCTCTGGCTGCCCTAAGTATTTTCTCCTTCGTTTCAACCCTGGTGAATCTGACGATTATGTGCCTTGGGGTTGCTCTTCTTGCGGAGTATCTTTGTGGTGTTCTCTGTATTTCCTGGAGTTCAGTATTGACCTGTCTTGCTAGGTTGGGGAAATTTTCCTGGATAATATCCTGAAGAGTGTTTTCCAGCTTAGATTCATTCTCTTGATCACATTCTGGTACACCTATCAAACGTAGGTTGGGTCTCTTCACATAGTCCCACATTTCTTGGAGATTTTGTTCATTCCTTTTTGTGCTTTTTTCTTTAATCTTGGTTTCACGTTTTATTTCATTGAGTTGATCTTCAATTTCTGATATTCTTTCTTCTGCTTGGTCAATTCGGCTGTTGAAACTTGTGCATGCTTCACGAAGTTCTCGTGTTGTGTTTTTCAGCTCCTTCAATTCATTCATATTCCTCTCTAAGTTTTCCATTCTTGTTATCAATTCCCCGTATTTTTTTTCAAATCTTTTTTCAAGGTTCTTAGTTTCTTTGCACTGATTTAGAACATGTTCTTTTAGCTCAATGAAGTTTCTCATTATCCACTTTCTGAAGTCTGATTCCGTCATTTCGTCACACTCATTCTCCGTCCATCTTTGTTCCCTTGCTGGTGAGGAGTTTTGGTCCTCTGTAGGAGGTGAGGTGTTTTGGTTTCGGGTGTTTTCCTCCTTTTTGCGCTGGTTTTTTCCCATCTTTATGGATTTATCCGCCTGTCGTCTTTGTAGTTGCTGATTTTTCAATTGGGTCTCTGTGTGGATGCTGAGATTGTTGATGATGAAGTATTTCTGTTACTTAGTTTTCCTTCTAGTGGTCTAGCCCCTCTGCTGTATGAGTTCTGAGGTCCACTCCAGGCCCTGTTTGTCTGGAGTATACCTGTAGCAGCTGTGGAAGAGTGAGGGATGATACCAGTTTCTTCTTCTGCTGTCTTTGTTCCAGAATGATGCCCGCCAAATGTCAGTCTGATTAGTCCTTTTTTTGCGGTGACTCTTTGGATATACAGGGGTCAGGGAGCTGCTTAAGGAGACGGTTTGTGCTTTATAGTAGCTCCAGTGCTGAGCTGTGAGCTCCGTTGTTCATTCAGTGTTGTTGGGAGGTTGTTTATGTCTGCTGTAATAGAACTCATAAAACACCACCCTTTTGTTTCCCCCCCTTATATGCACTGTTTCAGGGAGTTGGGGCTTTCTTTATGAGTATCTGTTGCACTGTCCTGCCCCACTAGGTGGCAGTCTATTCACTATTTGCCTGCCGGGGCTCTGACCCACTCGCGCGGTTCTGCCCTGTTGCTGCTGGGCTCCCTTCTGCTGTGGAGAGCTCCCGTCTCCTGGGAGTCTCTCTGTTATGGCAGGTTGCCTCGGCAACGGCAGGCTGCTTCGGCCCTGGGCGGTACTTCAATAGGGGCGGATTGTGTCAGCGGTGGTGGACGCCCCTCCCTCACCGGGCTGCACCGTCCTAGATGCCGGCAGCAAAACTCTCAGCGCCAAGCGTCTCCAGTCATTGCCCTGCTTGTCCCTGTGAGGGTGGGACTCACTGAGCCCGATTACCCAGCTCCCTGCCTCAGAGTCCGTCCTCTCTCTCTCTCCCTCCCTCTCCGCGAGCTTAAAGTTCGACTCTCTCACTGGCGCCCCAGGAGCCTGCCGATAGGGCACTGGGATCCGTGCGATCTCCCGTGCCGCTGCCCACTTCACTGGCTCATATCACGCTTCCCAGGAAACTCCCAGGAAACTCCTGGTCTGGCTCACTGTCCAAGTCCCGTTCAATCAGATGGACGCGCCAATCTGCCCTTCAAACTCTCAGATTGCTGGTTTAACAGGGCGCCCAGACCAGTGAGTTCCGTGCCGGGTCCTGCTGCGGCGCTGGCCGAAGCGGCGCCGGCCGAAGCGGCCGCGCCAGAGGGCTGCGTTAGCCGGTTTTACTTTACTAGCGTCCTGTGGGACTTTCAACGCTCTGTGGGCTAGAAAAGTCCATCCGAGAATGCGGCTAGGACTCACCCTCTGCGCCGTCACTGAGAGCTGCAATCCTGAGTCGCTTCTACGACGCCATCTTCCAGACTATACTTTTGAAATCCCTTTCTCCCCAGTGAGTTTCAGACATGCTTAACAGCACTGTGGGAAGTAGAAAACTCCCAGTTTATACTTTCCTTTCTTGTTAGAGAATAAGTGTGTTAATAACTTTGTTAAGCCTTATCCTGTATAGCTGTTAGGTATGCTATGCTTACAGGCATGTGGTATGTTCTATGTCCTTATACTTTAACCAGGATATCTGTGCTGGATGTACTCACAAGCATGTCCAGGCTCTCCATTGCTTTTACCTGTTTAGAAAAGTTTTAAGTTGTTAGCTAATCAGGTTTTAGTTTGGATTGTGAGGTCTGGCTCCAGCCAACAGAAATCACAAAAAGCAGTAAGGACAACCCCAAATGTGTAAGGACAAATATGTCTCCTTTCCTTTGTTCCTAGTACTCTCATGGCAAAATGGATAGTGAGAGTACCCTTCCTGCAGTCCAGAAAGTAAAAATTCTTTTGCTAAAAGATCCTTTGTCTCAGTGCTAATTTTTCTTCGTGGCACTTAGCATCTATTTTCAACAGCATCTTAACCCAAATTCCATAACTTTTCACTCACTTGCAGTTTTTAAGTCTCCTTTAGCTTCTTAAGACATTTGTAAAATAACCCTCTTATGTGCTCTCTAAATCCCATTTCTTCCCTGCCCCAAGCTCAGGCAGAGGCTGGGATTCTCTTGGGGACAGCATAAAAAAGGAAAACTGATTAATCTGCTTCCAGCTTCCCCAGACCATGTGACAAAGAGATGGGAAAAGACAGAGAGGAGGCAGGAAGTCTGTGGAACCTAATCCTTTTTCGTGGTTCCTACTGCTTTGCTAAGCCTGCTGACCTTTGGTTTCTTTTAAGTGCTATAGCACTTTAAGCAGGGTTAGTTTTAGCTGTGTATTTTGAAAAAGATGTGCACTCTACAAATAAAAAGCTGCTTTTGTTGTTGTCCCCAGGAGAAATGGGAGTCCTTTTCAGAGAGCATGGAAGACACATGAGTCCTTTGAAGTCCTCTTGTCTGCCTCTGAGGGTAAAATGAGAGTGTGAAGCACTCTGGGAGGTGGCCAGGCACACAGACAGGCTCAGTGCAAAGCAGAGCTGCTGTCCTGGTTGTGTGGCCCCAGTCATCATGAGCCATGTCTGAAAGAATTAATCATATTTCATATGCAAGCATGCTCTCCGCTTGACTGTGCTGTTGTTTTCCATGAAAGCATCATTGACAATGCTTTAAACTGGTAGTCCTGCCTAATTTTGTTCTATGCAATAATGTGTGAGCTTGAGGATGAGGCAGGGTTGGGGGAAAAGGAGGGAGAATGGATGTGTGAATTTAAAAAATGCATCTCTTCCTTTGGAGCATGGATGTGTTCAAAGCCCTCCTCATACTACTAAGTATTTGGATTTACACTAATAGTTGTGTGCCTAGACCATGTGTTTGCATGTGTGTGTGTGTGTATGTGTCTGTCTGTCTGTCTCTAGGCCTGAGAAGCACCCCCTTCTTCCTGTGGTAGCATGTTACTCAGCATCTTAAATAAGTTTTGGCCCTCCTAAAAACACAATACATGTATGTTATAATAAATTTATCTTGATGATTGGTGAGAGGGTGATGATTGCAACCAGATCATTTCCCATTTACCACTGAGGCCAGATCACCTTTGCTGAAGAGGTGTCTTGACTCTTACTTTGTAGCAAGAACTCCTAAGTTAATCAATACTTTTCAAGAGTTTCAGGCTGAAAGTCAAGATCTCTCAGGTTAGACCCAATGCTAAAATTTGAACTGGGCAAATTCTCATTAGAGACAAGGAGCCAAAGACTGTGCTGATGGAATCTAATGTCTTCTAACATTGACTTCAATCCAGTAAAGCTCTTGTTAAGCCATTTAACTGTAAAATTGGGCCTTGCAGAAGCAGTGCACCCTCTGAAATTAGAGGTCAGGAGATTTGGATTTGATTTCCAGCCCTCTGCCAGTCAGTCAGCCACTCACTTTCAAGTGACAAGCCTCAGGTGAGTCACTTTCTGTCTCTGTGTCTTGATTTTTGCACAGCAATTTATGTGGGCTGTAAGGCCCACTGGGAAATGATTCCTTTTTCAGCTCAGTGCCTCTTTGGTTGAGTATACTTGTCAATCTGGACTTTAATACACCTATGATTTTGGATTAACTCTATTACCTCTGCTAAAAATTAATACAGAAAATTCACAGTTGATTCAGAAGAATGATAATCATTTCTAAAGAATTCAAATATAACAAAATTCTTTATTACCAAAAGAATGCTCAACTCAGTGGACACAGATCACTCATTCTAACTTCATCAGCTATAGCACTTAAAGACAACTTTTTGAAAATACACAGCTAAAACTGTCCCTGTTTTAAGTGCTATAGCACTTAAAATACTACCAGTTGTGTGTCTAGACTGTGTGTGTGTGTGTGTCTGTCTGTCTGTCTGTCTGTCTCCAGGCCTGAGCTTTAAGTGCTATAGCACTTAAAGCAGGGACAATTTTAGCTGTGTATTTTGAAAAAGTTGTGTGCTCTACAAGTGAAAATCTATTTCTGTTGTTACTTTTGGTCCACAGGAGAAATGGGAGTTCTTTTCAGAGAGCATGGGAGACCCATGAGTCCTTTGCAGTCCTTTTTTCTGCCTCTGAGGGTTAAATGAGAGTGTGAAGCACTTTGGGAGGTGGCCAGGCACACAGTGAGGCTTGGTGTAGAGCAGGGCTTCTGTCCTGGTGGGATGATCACAATCATCATGAGCCATGTCTGAAAGAATTAATCACATTTTATACACAAACATGCTCTCTGTTTGACAGTGCTGTTGTTTTTTATGAGAACATCACTGACAATGCTTTAACCTGATAGCTCTGCCTAATTTTGTTCTATGTAATAATGCATGGGCTTGAGGAGGAGGCAGCATTATGGGAAAAGTGGGAGAACAAATGTGTGAATTAGGGAAAGGTGTCTCTTCCTTTGGAGCATGGATGGGTTCAAAGCCCTCCTCATACTACTAAGTATTTGTCTTGACACTACCAGTTGTGTGTCTAGACTGTGTGTGTGTGTGTGTGTGTGTGTGTGTGTGTGTGTTCCAAGGCCTGAGCATCACCTTCTTTCTGTGGTAGCATGTTACTCAGAACCTTGGATAACCCCCAGCCCTCCTAAAAGCACAATACATGTATGTTATAAGATATTTATCTTGATGATTGGTGAGAGGGTGATGATTGAAACCAGCTAATTTCCCATTTACCACTGAGGCCAGCTCACCTTTGCTGAAAAGGGTTCTTGGCTCTCACTTTGTAGCAGGAACTCCTGAGTTAGTCAAGACTTTTTAAGAGTTTCAGGCTGAAATTCAAGATCTCTCAGGTTAGACCCAATGTTAACATTTGAACCAGGCAAATCCTCATTAGAGACAAGGGGCCAAAGACTGTGGAAATGGAATCTAATGTCTTTAAATGTTGACTTCAATCCAGTAAAGCTCGTGTTAAGCCATTTAACTGTAAAATTGGGTCTTGCGGAGGCAGTGTGCCCTCTGAAATTAGAGGTCAGGAGATTTGAATTTGATTTCCAGTCCTCTGCCAGTCAGCTCTCCACTCACTTTCAAGTGACAAGCCTTAGGTGAGTCACTTTCTGTCTCAGTTTCTCAATTTTTGCACAGGAATTTATGTGGGCCTTAAAGCCTACTGGGAAACAATTCCTTTTTCAGCTCAGTGCCTGGTTTGGTGAGTATACATGTCAATCTGTATACATGTTAATACACCTATGATTTTGTATTAATTCTATTACCTCTGCTAGAAATTAACACAGAAAATTTACAGTTGATTGACAAGAATGAGAATCAGTTGTAAAGAATTCAAATATAACCAAATCCTTTATGACTAAAAGAATGCTCAACTCAAGTGGACACAGATCACTCATTCTAACTTCATCAGCTGTAGCACTTAGAGACAACTTTTTGAAAATACACAGCTAAAACTTTCCCTGCTTTAAGTGCTATAGCACTTGGCTAAAGGTAATTTCCCTCCCCCATATCACACAGATAAGATAAAGCAAGCATAGCCTGGGGGTGGGCAGATATACTTGTTACATCCCAGTTCCCCTGGGCATACCCACTGGCCTCAGATGTTTCAGGAAAAACAGGTGATGCTCCTCTCTTTCTGAGTGTTGACAATGGGCCACTGGGGGCAAAGGAGAACTGGCAAGGAGGATAGTGCCTCATCTTGAAAGAAGTGGCTCCTGGAAGCAGCAGATGTGGGAGAGGTCCCCCAGGCTCCCCCAGGCTGTTCTTAGACCAGGAAAAGGGGCCACTCTGACCACCCTCCTCAGTGGCTCTCATTCTCTGGGGGGTGTCCTTGCCCAGCCAAGCCCAGGTGCACACCCTGCAATGACCTTTCAAGGATACTTGTTACTTCTTTGTACTTCTTTGAGTCTTTACATCTCCTCCTGCTACATTTTAAGGCATTTTTATAGTGTGTAGTTTTGCCTAATACTCTTATGGCAAAAAAAAAAGGTGAGACCTTTATAGTGTGTAGTTTGGCCTAATAAAACATCTTTATGGCAAAAAATAAAAAAAAAAAAAAGAGGGTGGGATCTTTGTAATTTTGGGCACATCACTTTCATTATGTGGAATTTTGTTTTAAGCTTTTCTAAAGTGAGTGCATTCCAGTTTTGTCCTTAGATTTAAGGTTTTCATCTTAACTAGCACAAGCATTTTTTCTTTTGTTTTCTAGATTTGAAGAATTTTTTAAATTTTTAAATTTAAATTGTACAGGTGGATTTTGGTCACATGGATAAGTTCTTTGGTGGTGATTTATGAGATTTTAGTGCAGCCATCACCCAAGCAGTGTACACTGTTCTCAATCTGTGGTCTTTTATCCTTCCCTCAATCCTCTTCCAGCCTTCCTCCCTGAGTCCCTAATGTCCATTATATCATTCTTATACCTTTGCATCCTCATACCTTAGCTCCTACTTACAAGTGAGAACATATACTTGGTTTGCCATTCCTGAATTACCTTGCTTGGAATAATGGCTTCCAGCTCCATTCAAGTTGCTACAAAAGACATTATAACATTCTATTTTGTGGCTGAGTAGTACTCCATGGTGTACATATACTACATTTTCTTTATTGACTCTTTGGTTAATGGGCACTTAGGTTGGCTCTATATCTTTGTAATTGAGAATGAGCACTACTTTTTTCTATTATGTATTTTAACTGTAGCTATAAAATAGTGAACTTGTCCTTATCGTGTGACTTTTTCAAAGCTTCAGTGAAAAGTCTGAGTCCTTCTAACTAAGTCCCTGTAACTTAGTGAGGCTTTTCCTTTTAACAGTATGGTCAGCCACACATAGAAGAATTACTTTTCATGCAGCAAGCCTCCTCAACTTCAGGCTCACAGCTGAACTTCTGGTGTTCTCTTCTCATACATGCACTTTTGTCATTGAACAATCATCTTCCCTGAAATTCACCTGTTTGCCAATCTCTATTCTTTCCCTCTGCTTTATCTTTTTCTTCCTATTGGTTGTCCCTACCTTACTGCATTTCCTGTACAACCTCACATTATGTTATGTTACCATGATCTCTTCTCTAGAAAAATAAAAAACAGCAGCACAAGAACTTAGTTTTTTCCCCATTGCTGTATTTCCAGCACCTGGAACACTCCTTGGCACTCAGTAAGAATTCCATGTCTGTTGAGTGAACAAACAGATTTTTACAAAATCTTTTCAGCATTATTATTTTTATCCTCATTGAATAGACAGCAAAACTAAAGATGAAAAATAGGCCAAGTCATAGAACAGGTGGTAGATCTGGATTAAAATTCAGTGTTCTGACTCTGGAAATTGCTGTTTTCAGAAAAGCAGAAAATGAAATGAAAAATCTGGTGCTTGGGCTAGGAGACAGGGACTAAGGGAATGACACTGTGGGCAGATGATTTTGCTGAGTGTCTCTTTAGCATGTATCTAAGTCACTTTTATTAGAGGTTGGCCTGGCTGATTTTTGTTTCTAATTATGTCATATGCTAGCAGCATATGTATGGTGACCCTTGTGTACAAAATAGAACTAGATTAACCCCTTAGTCTGGGGTCATCCACCATACCAACTCCCCTTTCTGAATTTGTTTGCTGAGCTTCTAGATTGTGAGAGTTAAATAGTCAAGGAAATTCCCCAATCAGCTAGAAAATAAAAATATTAGCATATACATGCTTGTTTTGATTACATAGAATTCATCAAATAACAATGATTTACTTATGTACTTTCTTCTACGTGATGTCACTGAAAAGAACAACAGAAGAAAAATGTCCTTTTCAAACTATTTGAAACAAAAATTTAGGAAATATTCTTTTTTTTTGAGATGGAATTTCACTCTTGTTACCCAGGCTGGAGTGCAATGGTGCAACCTCGGCTCACCGCAACCTCCACCTCCTGGTTTCAGGCAACTCTCCTGCCTCAGCCTCCTGAGTAGCTGGGATTACAGGCACGTGCCACCATGCCCAGCTAATTTTTTTGTATTTTTAATAGAGATGGGGTTTCACCATGTTGACCAGGATGGTCTCGATCTCTTGACCTCATGATCCACCCGCCTCAGCCTCCCAAAGTGCTGGGATTACAGGCGTGAGCCACCGCACCCATCCAGAAAATATTCTATGAAGATACTTTCCAAAATCTGTTTATAGATTTTTTAAAAGTATACATATTTTTGTAAATATGTTATAGCCACAGAATGTAAACTGTGGATTTGTACAGTTTGTATTCTGCAGTTCATGGGGACATGTGTCATACAATTTTATTTCAATTTGTTACTATGTATAGTCCCAAAGTACTGAGGAAAGTAAGTCTGGTAAGATGAAACAGGTCTGTTCTAAATTGCATACTTAACTTGCTGATACCTTGCCTCAAACAGAAAAGCAATATGTAGGAGAATCATACCAGAGAATAGACTTTTACTTTTTCTCTGCCCATGTTAATAAATAAGTACATTTGTGACTTGAGGGACCTCAAATCCCTTGGATTCCCCCATGCTCATTGTTTTGGAAATTGCATTCCCGATTTCTCACTGCTTTTGCCAATATAGCAACTCAAAAGCTGCATTAGATTACATTTTAAACAGTGTGTTGGGTGTATGTGTGTGTGTTTGTGGGTGTTTCTTTAGGAATCAGTGTTTGAAATCTATGATCTTAGTTGAAAGCCAGACATAGTTTCCATTTAGTCATATTGCAGAGTGCTTTCTCTTAAATCACAGAAGTAAATAGAAAAAAAAAGCAAAATGTAAAAATGAAACAGTTGGCATGATGTACTCACTTTTCTCTCAGGTGACAGAGCAGTGGGCCCCACTTTCATGCCTCATCTGGGCAGGGGGTATCCACAGAGTAGGGGGCCCACTCCCATGCTTCATCTGGGCAGAGGGTATGCACAGAGCAGGGGGCCCCTCCCATGTTTGATCTGGGCAGAGGATATGCGCAGAGCAGGGGGTTCCCCTCCCATACTTCATTTGGGCAGGGACTATGTGCAGAGCAGGGGTCCCCCCTCCCATGCTTCATCTGGGCAGGGGCTATGTACAGAGCAGGGGCATCCCTCCCATGTTTCATCTGGGCTGGTGGTATGCATGTGTCAGAAGGGCCAGATGGGACTGTGAAGGGTGATCCCCCAACACCAGCTGTGGCTACTGGTGTCTGGCTGAGTGTTATCATTCTAGAATTTGGGCTCAGTATTTACATTTATAGGTTTATAAAAGTTAGAAATCTTTATTTCCATTGAAATCTCATGATTTTCCACTATCAACAACTAATCATAATTTTTAAACATACAAACTGATGACAAAACACAATATCCCAGCCACAAAGTAAAATCCAACAGGAGTTCAATGTTTGACATGTTGGCCCAGGTGCTGAACAGTCATCCCAAGAAGGAGCCATGAGAAGCAGCCGACTTACTCATCCTTGAAGGGTCAGATTCTAATCTGTTTGGGATAGAAAGATGCTCTCATACCTGCTTTGAGGTGTTTCTGGCTCTTTATTTTCTAACTCTATTCTTACTTGTCAAGGAACCACTGTCCAGAGCTGCTGGCTATCAGCCAACTTGAGAGGATGCTGCAGCCTCTGTGAGGCTACCGCCCCTCGTTTTTCCTTCCTTGACTTTCCTTGTTTTTACCACCCAGGTACAAGGCATCCAATTGTACTGGAGAGAGGTGATGGACTAACGGGATTAGAATTTAAAAAGATTTTGTTATTTTTATGAACTATATATTTATATAACATGTTTTTATAAAGTAAATATTTGTATGAATGCCTTCATAGTTCCAAGAGCAAATAGGAGATGGTGAAATGTGCCATGGAATGGCCCTGCTGTTTCATCTGCTGTATTCTCAGTGGGTCCCCTCATCCAGAACTCGATGATGTGACTCCCACTCCCTGAAGCCTCTCCTTTCTCCCATAGACCCCATTTCCCCTGCTCCTACCCCTACCTCAGCAAGCAAAGGGAGGTGAGAATCCAGCTGTGGATTTCTCCATGTCTGGGTCATTCTGACAAGATCGCATATCAGGGGCCCCTGTGGGGAGGGGAAGAAATGAGAAAGTAGATTAGAGTGGTGCTTGGTGGGGAGTGAGAAGGGAAGGCCTATCAGCAGAATGCTTCCAAGTGGGCTTCAGCAACACAGTTCCCTCAGTGCAAACCTCCCGGGAGGATTTAACGATCCAGTTCCGGTTCCTTTGAAGATGCATCTCTTTATTCCTCAGGTCACTCAGGAGGTACACATTAATTAACACACCCGCATCTGAAGACAAGCAGTGCTTCTCAGCTGTAAGTGTGGCTAATCCACTGAAAGAAGCAAAACCTTTTCCTAATTGGGATGAAATCTGCCCTGGCCAGCCTCCTCCACAGTGAGGAATGACTCCCTTACTCAGAGCAGGGCTCATTCACCTTGGTTCTTCTGCCAGTCTTCCATTCCCTACAGGTCTATTGGAGAATTAAAAAAGGGACTTATTAAAAGTATCCTACCTATTAATTCTTTAATGTCTATCAGTTTGTGGGGAAAAATCCCAGAAGACCTTTTCAAATCATTTCATTTTCTAGCCAGGTGAAATTCTTGGTAAAGGGTTTTCCGTAATGTTTGTACACAAAGAGGTCATTTCTAAGTAAGCCCTCAGGTTGTAGATATTCTGGGTAGGTGGCTTATGAGTTATTAACTCAAAAAAGCTGAATACTAGTTCCCTATCGAACTTGTGTCTAGGGGAACAAAATTGAGATTCTGAGTGGGAAATGTTGACATTTTCATATGCTTTTCTGCTTTTTTTTTTTCTATAAGTTTCAGGGGCTGAATTTTTCAGCATTAGTAAAGCAATAATTTGTGGGATGCTGTTAGTATAATTTTTATTTGGAATTGAGATTAAAATGTACTATATCACATATAGCTGTATTTTGCAGCAGTAATGAAAATGTAGAACATCATTTCTTTTCACAAATCAATTATTCTGTCTTTGCAGTCCATGGGAATTATTACTGAATAGGCCTTTCATTTTCCAGTTTTGGGTTTTATATACTTAGAAGAGTATTTTCAGTTTAAAAAGAAGTTTTGTATTTTACAAATTTTAAAGAGCTCATTCTCTCAGATAACTGAGAAAAAGATGGCATTTTCATTGACAGAGCAAGCATTATGACATTGTGACTAAAGTAGCTATGACTCAGTATCTCAGTAACTTTTTATGGATGTGTTATATATACTATGGTTAGCACAGTAGAAAAATATATTTATGTAGGGTCAGAAAGATGACTCTATGTTTTAGTTCTGTCCTTTTTGGCTGGAGGAACTTGAATAATTCACTTGGTATTGTAGGAATTGTTCCCAGGACACAGATTCTAAGACAGACATTGGTGTTCAGGTGTTTATTAGGGAGCACTTCAGGATGAGCAGCTGTGGAAGGGAGAGGAATGAAGGAGGATTGGACAGAGGAGCAGTTTAGCTGAGATGTACCTGATAGCCTCAACTACCCCACTGTAGCTCTGGAGCTAGAATGTTCCTGCAGATTTCTCCTTTGTTGGACCTTTATACCTCTTACTCAGTCACTGGGTGCAGGATACAAACTGGAAGGGTGTGACCTCAGGAAGGCAAATTTTGCACCTTACTCTCTCTCTCTTTCTCTTTTTTTCTTTGTTTGTTTCTTTTTTCTTTCTTTCCTTCTTCCCTTCCTTTCTTTCCCTTCCTTCCTTTCTTCCCTTCCTTCCCTCCTTTCTTCCCTTTCTTTCTCCCTCCATCCCCATGTTCCTTCCTCTCTTTCTTCTTTTTTCCTTTCTCTCTTTCTTTCTTTTTGAGACAGGGTCTCCCTTTGTCACCCAGGCTGGAGTACAGTCATACAATCTCAGCTCAATGCAACCTCCATTTTCTGGATTCAAGTGTTTCTCATGCCTCAGCCTCCTGAGTAGCTGGGATTACAGGTGCCCACATCTGGTAATTTTTGTATTTTTAATAGACATGGGGTTTCACCATGTTGGTCAGGCTGGCCTCAAACTCCTGACCTCAAGTGATTCACCTGCATTGGCCTCCCACAGTGCTAGGATTACAGGCATGAGCCATCATGCCTGGCCTGCACATGAGACTAATTTCTGAAGAGACCCACAGCTGAACATTTCTTACTGACAAGTTCCCTCTGAAGCTGGGGTGAGTCCCTTTTTCACAAGGTACCCAGGTGGGGAAATATCAGAAATATCTATCCATCCCACTTGACTTCTGAGAGCTTCAGTTTTCTTATAAATACTGTAAGAAGACTGAATGCAATGCCTGTAATACACATAGCCTAGTGCTTAGAACTTCATTAACTCACAAAAAACACTATAATTATTATTACTCAAAAGGTAGCAGTTGGGACAGGTACTTTCACAGTATCTGTTCAGACAGAAATACAGATGCTTTTAGCATAATATTATTCATAAGTACTTGTTAGATAACTTACAGCTGTAACAACTTCTTGAATAGCCAGTATTCTGTCTGTTTGCTTGGAGAGAAAAGTCCAAGGTATTTTTGTGGCAAATTAGGAAGACAGGATTGTATAAAGATACAAAGATACTGGAGTGTCTCACAGAACTCTCAAACAGGAATCCAGATGGATGTTAGAAACAATTGACATAGAAAGACATAACGGTTTATTCCACATGTTTACCTCTGCTTTCTAAAAGCAGCAGCAGCAGCAGCACTGAAACACATTTGTGTTCACTTTTTCTCCTTTCTTGTCCTGCAGATCACCTTCCTTCATTTCTTTGGTCTCTCATGGCAGAAAATATGGTAGTGACAGTGTCCAAGCTTTATATATTAGATCCAGCATCCAAGCAGTTCTGAAATCCATGGAGGGCTCTGACTGGTTTGACTTAGGTCAGGTGTCCATCCCTGAATCAATCAAAGGTGGCCAGGGTCACATTTTCTTGTGGCTCTTTCTGCTTCATACATTGTATAATTAGGAGGTGCAAGGGAGCAGTGGAGTTTCAAGACAATGCCAAGAAGGTACAGAGCAGATAAAACAGTAGGCAGCCACATACTTGGAAAGCCAGGGAAATGCTTTTCTTAGATGTTATCTTAGAAGAACAAAAATAATGTGGATCACTAAGAAGAGTAGATTATTTCCTCTTTTTCTGGCTGGAACCATGGAGGGTGTAGAAGAGAAGAAGAAGAAGAATGTTCCTGCTGTGCCAGAAACCCTTAAGAAAAAGCGAAGGAATTTCGCAGAGCTGAAGATCAAGCGCTTGAGAAAGAAGTTTGCCCAAAAGATGCTTCGAAAGGCAAGGCGGAAGCTTATCTATGAAAAAGCGAAGCATTATCACAAGGAATATAGGCAGATGTACAGAACTGAAATTCGAATGGCGAGGATGGCAAGGAAAGCTGGCAACTTCTATGTACCTGCAGAACCCAAACTGGCGTTTGTCATTAGGATCAGAGGTATCAATGGTGTGAGCCCAAAGGTCCGAAAGGTGTTGCAGCTTCTTCACCTTCGTCAAATCTTCAATGGAACCTTTGTGAAGCTCAACAAGGCTTCAATTAACATGCTGAGGATTGTAGAGCCATATATTGCATGGGGGTACCCAAATCTGAAGTCAGTAAATGAATTAATCTACAAGCGTGGTTATGGCAAGATCAAAAAGAAGCGAATTGCTTTGACAGATAACGCTCTGATTGCTCAATCTCTTGGAAAATATGGCATCATCTGCATGGAGGATCTGATTCATGAGATCTATACTGTTGGAAAACGCTTCAAAGAAGCAAATAACTTCCTGTGGCCCTTTAAATTATCATCTCCATGGGGCGGAATGAAGAAGACGACCACCCATTTTGTAGAAGGTGGAGATGCAGGCAACAGGGAGGATCAGATCAACAGGCTTATTAGAAGAATGAACTAAGGTGTATTCCATGATTATTTTTCTAAGCTGGTCAGTTAATAAACAGTATCTGCTCTCAATTGAAAAAAAAAAAAAAAAGAAAAGTAGATTATGGATTAGAGGGTAACAGGATTTATATCTGCTGGTAAAAGTGCCTCATAAACTCTAAAATAGCATTGCAGTCTCAAAAGATACAACAGTTTCTGCCAGATCAACAATATAAACTCTATTTATATTGGATTTTTGGAGTTAAGTGGAGCTTCTAAAAACTATTTTCTAAAACTGCATAGCTGTTCTCTGCTCTCTGTTACATTTTCTGATCTAATGCCAATATAATAGTCCTGATGTCCTTGCAATTGTCAAAAGTAAAAGAGATGAATGAAATAATTTTGAAAATGTATTTTCTCATATCCAATATCCAATTCACTAATGTGGGTGAATTTTCTCTCTCTGATAAGCAGCATGCTCCAGCATGGGAGTTAGACACACTTGGGTTTGAATTCTGACTCATCTCCTGACTAGCTCTCTCATCTTGAGCAAGTAACTCTCACTCTTCAACTAGTAAATGTTCCTATATCCTTAAAAACTTCAGCATCTTCTTTCTCTTCAATGAAACCTCTCACCATCTACTTGCCTGAAAGCCAGCTCATTTATAAGAACACTTCCCCTGAGGTCTTCTCAAGATTGGCTTGTGTTGTTTTTCTCATATACCACTTGCCTTCGATGTTGCCTCCCTCCCCAAGATCTCATTCCCAACTGTCATTGTCAGATACTAGGTATCCCTTTTCCCTTGAAACAAACAAACAAAAAAATAAGTTGAATTTAAAGAATAAAATAAGCCCCTCTTTAGTGAGACTTACACATTTATTTGTGTAAGCTTCTTCTCCCTTTTAACAATCAAAATTCTGTGGACATACCTTTATTCATTGATCCTTTTGACATCAATCTAGGTATCCTTAGATGGCAGCCTTCTTTTCACACCCAAACTCTTTCCATTATCTCATATGAACTTCAAAAACCATGAAGATGCCTTCACATTTTAGCCTCTCCATTCCTAGCCTATGTCATTTTCAATTTCCTCTTTACAACAGTACTGTAAACACCCAGCTCCAATAGACAAGTCTTGGGCTGTGTCATTACTAGAAATCGTGCCATGTCTGAAAACCTAAATTAAAACCATTAAAAATCTATTATTGAACATTAAAAAATTGTCTCTGAAATTCTGACTTAAAACCATTTAAAAACCAGGATTTTGAAACCATTAACATCATGGCTTCCTATCATTTCAGTTCACATGTTGAGTACTGTTGCAGCAACAATTTTGCAACCTCATTATGAATTCTAATCCATTAACCCCTCAATGTTCTATCTTCTAGCCCCCTGCTTCTTGTTATTATTCATTGTCTGGCTTACTTTCTATAATTCTCTATTGTGATCACGGTTTTGCAAATATCATCACCTCTGTTGACTTCCTCTGCATTTTTCCCCACCTACCCATGAAACTCTAATCTTGAATGCACTCAAACACATATTCTATTACCTGTATTCAAGCAGCAGAGGATTGCTGGAGAAAATCTTCCAGTCATCTCAGTAGTATTAAAAATTTGTGTTCACTGGCACCATTCAGGATCTTACTATCACACCCCTAGGTTTTCATATATGCAAATCCTTTCTACTTTCTTTAAATCTCCAATACTTCTCCCCACTACTCTTCGGAGGTAGCAATATTCTTTACTTCAAGAGAACAGAAGCTTTCATATGGCATTCCCCTCATTTTTTGCTGACACATCAACAAACCTACATCCATATTCCCTCCTTCCACCCTCCTGATAATGCAGAAAATATCCCTTTTTCTGTAGAAGGCCCGTCCTTCCACATGAGCTCTGAGTTTGATTCCATCAACTCTCAAGGTCTTCATTCATCTGTAATCCTTTCTAGTTTGCACCTTACTTTCTTGCTCTCAACTTAAGTTTTCCTATAATGATCTGACATGCTCTGATATGATGAAAAATTATTCCTGGACCCCACATTTCTCCCTACTCACTAGTGTATCTTTCTACTTCCTTTATAGGCAAACTTTTAAAGTGAGTTGTTGACACTTGGTGTCTCCATTTCCTCTGATTTCATTCATTCTTCAATCCATATTTTCATATTACCAAAGCAAAGGGTGATTTTGAGTCTTCATGTTATTTGATCTCTTAGCATCCAAGCCCAACATCAGTTTTCCAACCACTTAGGCTTTCTTGCCAAACCTATCTTGATCTTCCATTGGCACCCTGATTCTCTAATCACAAATATTTGACAATTTTTTTGCCCTCAAAGTTTCAACATCCAGCAGTTCAGCAAAGCTTGACTTTTTTTTCCTTCTCAAAATGTAACCCTCGGTTTTTTTTCATTCTCTGCAATGATCTCTACTCAGTCAATGAGTACCCATTCTTGGTTTCCTGATAGCTACAGTAAGGCCAATGGGTACTACTCAGTCTTCATTTTTCTTGCCTTCTCAGCAGCATTGCTACTCCTACCACCAACCTCACCTTATGCTGGCCATTCACTGAAATATCCTCCTAACTGATGTTCTTCACTTAGATATCTATGTTCCACTACATTTTAATTTCCACTGTCATTCCAACTTCCCAATCCATGATTTGTATGTAGTACAGCTTTACAGCTCTTTCTCCAATTCTTCTTCCTCTCTTAGCCACATACTCAAACAATAATTAGTTGCTTATTTTGTTTACAAAAAAATCTCTTTGCCAACAATCACATTCTATATAATAAATCTCTTATTCACTCATAGAATTTCTTCTCCTGAAGCTTTTCACATATTTATTCTAACCACATTTTATAATCCATAGCTACCTAAGAGCAACATGTACATCCTATTTCTGCACATCATATTATCTCTCTGATATGCCTTTTTTTCCCTCTCTTTTGCAGAATAAGACCTGTCCTATTACTCTCCTGTGGTATGGTGATGAGGAAAATCCCACAAGTGTGATATTTTATTATCAAACTGTATGCATGTTTATGTTATGGTAGAAACTGTATGTTAAGGGTGGATAGTTAATGAATTAATAGAAAAATCAGGCTGAAGTAAAGAATTAAAGATAAACACACACATACACCTTAAACATTTAATTTTAATTTTATATATAGAAAGTTATTACAATTCTGGGATGCATAGCCACAACCATTATTTAGATTAAGCAGATTTTAGTTCCCCATCATCTTTTTGTAGCAGCTTAGGATTCTCTATTATGCAACTAAATTCTGTGATTTCCAGTCTCCATTTTTTTTAAAGATAAGTAACTAGCTAAATAATTTCAAATAACCTGATTTTGGAAGAGTGTTTTTTTGATTTTTATATTTTTGTCTCCAAACTTTCAGAATGGTCTCATCCACACCAAATAAACATTTTTTAAATGTCTTGTATTCATTCAGTCTTTCCATTGCATTCAGTTTTATTAGAAACATCTCTCTTTTTATTCTCATAATTCATGGATTGTATGCTAATTTTAAAATTTACATAATTGTTATCAAAAGTATAACTGGTATAAGCAGATCAGAGAACAAACATCACTGTCTCTGGAGGTGCATACAAATCTGCTGATGAGAGCCTAAATGTATGACAGTCAATGCTCTCCACATATGCAGACCCTGTAGTCATTATAATATATTTCCTTTCAACAGGCAACAAATACCTTTTTTTTTTTTTGAGACAGAGTGGCAGCAGGCTGGAGTACAGTGGAGCCATCTCAGCTCTCTGCAACCTCTGCCTCCTGGGTTCAGGCAATTCTCCTGCCTCAGCCTCCCAAGTAGCTGGGACTACAGGCATACGCCACCATGCCCAGCTAATTTTTGTATTTTTAGTAGAGAAGGGGTTTCACCATGTTGGCCAGGATGGTCTCGATCTCTTGACTATGTGATCCACCTGCTTTGGCCTCCCATAAGTGCTGGGATTACAGGCATGAACCACCACACCCAGCCTGAACAAATAACTTTATGTTTAAATAGGTAAAAAATGGGCATTGAAATAAGGAAATATATATTGTCTATAAGTGCAATTTATTACAGCAAATGAGTCATTTATTTTTAGTGGTAAAATTTAAATTAATTAATTCTCTTAGTTTATGCAGTTTAATATAACAATGTTGCTTCAGGTATAAAGTTTATTTAAACAGATGTTGCTTATTAATACAACTAGTCATATTTTTACCATATGACATAGTAGGAGGCAAAAAAGGGGTTCCTTTAGAATATAGTATCCCTTACACTTTCATGTGTTTGAAAGCTATAAAAGGAATTTAGAAAAAAATTCTTTTGCAGGGTATGAATACATTTACATAATCTGTTTTAATGGTGATTATTTTTTACTTTAAATATTCAAGAAGATGGAGCCATCTCTCTGGCAATAAAATTGGTTATAAAACTAATTGACATTGGTCTAAGAGAGATCAAACTCAACTATTCTCAAAAGAGAGAAAGACTCTATGGTTCGTAACTAATATTTACTAGTTATACACTTCCAGATAGATGGTATTCTTTCTCATTATATGTTGTTTAGGGTAGATACTAGGGTAGAATGCAGATATGAGTGATAAGAGTTCTGTTTACTATTTCTAACTCTTAAATCACTACCATTAAAATAGAGGTAGTTATAGAAAATTTAGTAAAATATTATTTAACTATATATTTATAGCTACTAAATTTATGTCATTTCTTAAGAATCGGTGGTTAGACTCAAATTTATTTATAACACCTTAATTTAATTTTAAAAAATTTATTGCTATATAATGGCTGTGCATATTTTGTGGCCCCATGTGGTATTTTGATAGCTGTATAGAAGGTGTAATGAAGCAATCAGGGTAACTGGAATATCCATCATCTCAAACATGTATCATTTTGTGTTTGTGTGGAATATTAATATTATAATTCTTTTCTAGCTATTTTGAAATACACAATAATTATTGTTCACTATAATTTTCCTACTGTACTATTAAATACTAAAACTTATTCCTTCTGTATTTCTGTGTCCCTTAACCAACTTCTCTTTGTCCTCCTCTTCCCTTCCCAGCCTCTGTTAACATTTCACTCTGTTCCTATGAGATATACTTTGTGAGTTCCTGTGTATAAATGAGACCATGTGATGCCTAAATTTAAATATTATGCTGAAAAGAAAATATTTGCATAGACTCCTCCCACTTATGCCGGTGCTCATGCACGTGTTCTCCCTTGAGGGATATTTATCAGCCATCACTCTTGCCTTGTCCCTTATCTTCCCTAAGAGCTAAATCCAGGTGGATGAACTGAAGTGAAAGAAGGGAGCGCAGTGTAATGGGCAAAATGGTGATTAATAGGCAGCAATGGAACCAAGATGAAAATGGTTCTGTGAACTGAGGAGGTGGAGGCTCCCGGCCTCCATCAGTGAGCTCAGATAAGTGGAAGCATCTTCTCTGGAGAGACTGGCAAGGGTGCTGGGTCAGTTTCTGCAGGGTCGGAGAAGGCAGAGACCATGATGGTGTGTTGCAGGGATAGGTAGGGCCTTGCGAGCTCTCAGTGGGGTATGGGTTGTTAATGAAAATATAGAAAGGTGGGTACTTGCTGACATCTCTTATTTACATCTCTTTTTTTTCTTCTAATGTCTAGCTATGTCATACACATTAAGAATTATCATTTAGGAAAACAGTGACTATGTATTTTACAAATACAAGATTGAAAAGGCTGCATATTTCCCTCCTTCTACACTTGTCATTCTTATTCAGCTTATTTGTATCTGTAGAGTATGTGTAATTTTTCCATGTGCAAAAATGCTGTTTCTGTGCAATACACTACTGACTTTATCATATATTTGAACAAAACTGAAGAAATAATCATCATCATTGATATTTGTACAGAAATATGATAAATGTGTAACCATGGTGCTCATTACATTAAAAGCTCATTTTGCTCCTGCTTTGGAAGAATCGGCCTAATGTGTTTGACATTTGAAATATAAATAACCCCAGCACTGTGTGGGGGCTGAGACAGGTGGATCACCTGAGGCCGGTAGTTCAAGACTAGCCTGACTTACATGAAGAAATCCTGCCTCTACTAAAAATATAAAATTAGCCAGGCATGGTGGCACATGCCTGGAATCCCAGCTACTTGAGAGGCTATGGCAGGAGAATCGCTTAAACCTGGGAGGCAGAGGTTGTTGTGAGCCGAGATCAAGCCATTGCCCTCTAGCCTGTGCAAGAAGAGTGAAACACCACCTCAAAAGAAAATAAAATCAAAGAAAAATAAAGAACTAAGACCTTAGAGATAATACATTGAAATTAACTTATTGAATGTTATCTGTTTTAAAAATGTCAGCGTTGCTTTGTAAATATATTGCTTGACATTGCAGCATTTTCAAAAGGTTAACTACACTTTTGCAGTCTTAAAATGTTTTAAATTTTCTTTCTGAGATTTTTCCATGTTTATTAGGAAAATAAGCATAAAAGGAAAACAATAGAAATGCTTTGTTGTGGCCAGGCACGGTGGCTCATGTCTATAATCCCAGCACTTTGGGAAGCCGAGGTGGGTGGATCATGAGGTCAAGAGATCGAGACCATCCTGGTCAACAAGGTGAAACCCCGTCTCTACTAAAAATACAAAAATTAGCTGGGCATGGTGGTGTATGCCTGTGGTCCCAGCTACTCAGGAGGCTGAGGCAGGAGAATTGCTTTAACCCAGGAGGTGGAGGTTGCAGTGAGCTAAGATCATGCCATTGCACTCCAGCCTGGGTAACAATAGCAAAACTCCATCTCAAAAAAAAAAAAGTTTTGTTGTAAAGGTGACCTAACAGATAAGCTTAAATATAGGGAATTTGTGTTGAATGTCTCATTATTAGCACATAAGTGATCTTAAATAAATGTCTAGTGCATTAGACATTCTTTAAGACAAGGTTATCAGAGCTCTGCTTCCAAGGACAGGCTGGCAAAATATTTCAGGAAGGATGTGATGATTCTAATGTAGCCTTTGAGCTATGAGAGCAATACAGCAGTGAAGACTCATGAACATTGTTTCCTTACTGTCTCCCCCTTAAGCCCCAGAAATGTTAGGGGACAAGAAGAAAAGTAAAGCCTCTGCTGCATATTTTTCAGGCACCAAACAGCATAAAAGGGCAGTATGATACTACAAACTTTGGCTAATAAAACAAACTGACACAATTAAATGACTACTGAAAATAAACATTGTGGTTTCAAAGATTTGTTGATGACTTAGGGTGAAGTTTTCATATTATGCACCTGCTTAATGTGGGACAATTCCCTTTATTTTTATTTATTTAATAAATATTTGTTAAGTACCTGTGTCCACTAGGCACTATTTTAGGTGCTGGTCCTTCCGTGCTAGACAGAGCCCCTGCACTCATACAGTTCTCACTTTGTGGGTCAGGATGCAGACAGCAAATCAGTAAACAGACACAAATACATGACACAATTTCAAATGCCAGGTGTTTAAAGCATTCCACCTGATTTTTCTGAAGGAAGGGGCAAATAACTTTCTGCTGGCTTAGATCTGTGCTGACTAGGACACAGATCTTGCAAACTATGATTTGTAAGAAACTATGGTTACTCAGAAATACACAGGAGTATTTATATCTTTATTATACATATATAATCAATAAGGGCCCTGGGCATTTGATTTTTATTTTATTTCAATGATAAAATGTGTCTAGTAATGTTAGTTGTCATAGTTACTAGTGATGATTTAATGTTAGTGAATTTACTTCACATTTAGCATAGGAAAAGTATGGATTTATTATTTGTGAATTAGAAACACAGAATAAAACCTAATTAAATTACTTGTCCTGGTATAAGAATCAGCATATGTGAATTATTTTTGCATTTGCTGAATTATGACATTTTTAACAAAATGAGAGATATTAAAGGCCCATGGCAATGGTTTTTAAACTTCACTGTGTACTTAGGGATTATCCTTGAACACTGATAAAGGCAGATTGCAGGGCTCAGACATAGCACATTCTGATTCTTTTATGTGTTGACGATTGCCCAGGAATCTGGGTTTTCAAGAAGCATCCTGAGTGATTCTAATGAAGATGGTCCTGGAACCCCACAGAGACCCATTCTCTTGTTGGGTTGTATCAGATATATATGAGTTGATTTTTTCTTTTATTTTTCAATGACACTCAAGCAACTGCAGGGAACAATTTTAAGTACTCTCCAACATAAGTATCTAGGAACCAGTAGTGGAATATATTTTATACAAAAGTAATAAAGTAGTTTTATGCCACAAGACCAAAGTTCCTGGCTCCTGTCCTAGAATAATGTAGTATTGTTTAATTAACAGGAGGACACTAACCAAAAAAAAGATAAATATGTATAGAATTAGAGAAATACCATACAGAAGGATGGAGTCTCACAGTGCCTGGAATTTTCAAAATCATCAATCAGAGTAATAATTTTAAATGTGCCACAAAGTAGTACCATAATCTAAATAAGTTATACATTCATTTGCTTAACTTTCATCCATGAAAATCTTTATATAATTACTGCTTGTTCTTTTGAAATCCTTTCCTACTGTGTATTTTGTAAAAGCTCAAAATAGATCAAAACTAGTTGTTACCCTATTTACTTCTGTAAACACAAAACTCTGTTAAGGCTTTTAGGTGAAGTAGGCCCAATATAGGCTATGTTCTATCATGTATAACTAAAATAAAACTTCAGCCTAAGGAAACTCCTTTTTTTTTTTTTTTTTTTTTTGAGATGGAGTTTTGCTTTTTGTTACCCAGGCTGGAGTGCAATGGTGTGATCTCGACTCACCGCAACCTCTGCCTCCTGGGTTCAGGCAATTCTCCTGCCTCAGCCTCCTGGGTAGCTGGGACTACAGGCACACACCACCGTGCCCAGCTAATTTTTTATATCTTTAGTAGAGACGGGGTTTCACCATGTTGACCAGGATGGTCTCGATCTCTTGACCTCATGATCCACCCGCCTCGGCCTCCCAAAGTGCTGGGATTACAGGCTTGAGCCACCGCGCCCGGCCAGGAAACTCCTTTTGTAGACATTATTGGTACTACAAAAAGTACAAAAGTTAGCTGGGTGTGGTGGCACACAGAGACTATATTTTCATGCTGCCTACTCTAGGTTGCAGTATGTTCCCAACACACATCTTTAATGGTTTAAAATGGTATTTCTATTTTTCCTTCAGTTTGTATGCTCTGCCAGCTGTATGCTTCCTCTGCATGTTTCCAAAGTGAATAAAATGAAAAAATCTTTTTTCTAATACCGTATTAATAGAGAAATCTATATTTTTGGATTAATATTCTTTAATAAGAACCTAACTCAATAGGTTGCTCTCTAATTGATTACAATTCCCACTGGAACACTTCCCCAGGTTGACTGAAGGTCCAGGTTTTTTTCTTATTCTTCCTTCCATCCTCTATTCAGTTTCAGTTGAGAATCTACCAAACTAAGATTACATAGACCACTCAATTTTAGGCAGAAAGGGACTGCATTGATTAGTTCAACTGCCTCCTTTTCAAAGAAACTAAAGCCCACGGACCAATTTACCAAAGTGGATGTATTCTTCTTATCTGTGCTGTCCTATTGTTCAAGATCCTGGACTAGTCATAAAGCAAATGGTAGCTGATGGGAATTTCTGGAATGGTTTAGGTGTGAGGAAGACAAAGGTCTAGTGGCAAGGTCAGCTCTTGAGGTAGGTTACTTGGATTCCTATCTACTTAGTTGTGTGTTCTTGGGCAAATTACATAACTTTTCTGTGCCTCAATTTATTTGAAAGATGGTGTATAATAGTATCTATCTCACAGCGTAATTGTGAGGATTATCGAGCTATTCTTCCAGAAGTATTAAAACATGTGCGTAAACTCCCAGTAAACACTATTTTTACCCAAATCACAAACTGCCAAACCCTTAAGTGTTGAGCTCCCAAGGGGAATTGGGAACCCTCCTGTGGCATTCCTCTTCTAAAAGTCTGCTGAACAAGAGTTGATGCTGCATTTTCAAAGAGCTCAAATGGATTACTTTTATGAAGTTTGGGGCAAATGAATTACACATATATATGACCCTCCCTTAACACCCAGAAGGTATGCGGACACGCAGAATTTAAAAGTCTGAGAGTGACTGTGCTCAGGGGGTGAAGGAATGCTTAGAAACTGCCTCTTTGAGGAGGAAGGCAGGACATTCAATAAGAGCAGCTGGCGACCAAAGAACTAAACTTTAACGCAACAAAGGTGAGTCAGTCTCCCTGCGACCACAGGCATCCAACCCAGGAACACCTCGCCCCGCCTGGAAGGCCCAGGTGCAGCTGGAGGGGGACTGAAAGGGTCAGACCATCGGATTGTTCTCAGCTTTGGGCTTTTACACAGCAGTTTCAAAGACAAAGGGGCTTTGCAGCTAGGTTTGGTTCACCCTCCCCCTCCTCCCAGGCCCAAGCTTGGTCCCCAATGTTTCCAGCAATGCTTGGGACATCCCTCACTTTGCTCCTTTTTTGGGGGACCATCGCCCACCCCTAGGTTGCCTGCTGTCCCTCCTAGAAAGAGGTGGATGGCCGTGACATTCCAGGGAGGACAAAAAGAGGGGTGAGGGGGCAAAGACGCCCTTCTAAAGTTTCACCCCTGAAAGGCATCCCACTCCGCCCTCGAGGCACCCTCGGGCTACAGCCTCCGCGGGGCGCGAGCCTCCTCCCTTCGCCCTGCCCCTCATGCCTCCTCCCTTCGCCCCGCCCCTCGCGCCTCCTCCCTTTGCCCCGCCCCTCGCGCCTCCTCCCTTCGCCCCGCCCCTCGCGCCTCCTCCCTTCGCCCCGCCCCTCGCGCCTCCTCCCTTCGCCCCGCCCCTCGCGCCTCCTCCCTTCGCCCCGCCCCTCGCGCCTCCTCTCTTCGCCCCGCCCCTCGCGCCTCCTCCCTTCGCCCCGCCCCTCGCGCCTCCTCCCTTCGCCCCGCCCCTCGCGCCTCCTCCCTTCACCCCGCCCCTCGCGCCTCCTCCCTTCGCCCCGCCCCTCATGCCTCCTCCCTTCGCCCCGCCCCTCGGCACGGGGCAGGTGCACTGTGCGGCCGGCGCTCTCTGATTGGCTGCCGCGTCGGGGTTCCAGCCGCGATTGTGCCGTCGGTGCCTGTGCGCGCAAAGTGGGGAACCGGCTGGGAGTTGCTGGAAGTCAGAGTCAGGGGAGCGGTCACTGGTAGTGAGCGCGGGCGGCGCTGGGCGCAGAGTAGAGAGCGGGCCCTGGTCTAAGCCTTTCCGTCGCCCTCCGGCCCCGCCGGTACCACGGACTCCACCCTGCGCGGCCCCTCGGCGATGCGGTGCAGCTGCCACTCGACCAGGTGGGTTCAGGTACCACGAGGCACCCGGGCGTCGGACACGTGCCCTCGCTGCCCTTTGTGGCCGTGGTGCCGCTAGACCCGGGGCCTGGGAGAGGGGTGGGGACTGGGGCCCATTGCTGCTGGAAGGGAGGGGAAGACAAGCCTGTCCCGGTGACTTCTCGCTCCCGCCGGCCTCCTCCCTGCCTCTGCGGTGTGCGCTGCAGACCCGCATCCGACGCCCAGGGCCGGGGTGGTCCGGGCGTCAGTGCCGGCGACAGTCCCGGGGAGGGTCTTCCTGTAGACTTGAGGGTGTGCGTGCTGGTCCCTGCCCTCGGCCGCAGCGGGGTGGGAGTCAGCCATTGGGTCCCTCTGGGTGCTGGTCCCTGCCCTCTGCCGCAGCGGGGCTGGGAGTCAGCCATTGGGTCCCTTTGGGTGCACAGGCTGGGTTGTAGACAGAGCGGAAGGCTGTGCTCCGGAGAGGCCGGCGTGGTGGTGCCTGCCCAGCGGTGGCTCTGAACTACCCCCGGAAAGGCTGAGGCGTGGGTCTAGGTGTGAACGGTGCGTTAGAGATGGCGTCGATGGGTGCAAGGGGCACAGAGAAGCTTACGTGCTCCTGCACTTTGGGGACAGTTTGCATTGGAGTGTGGTTTTCGGGAGACAGAGGCAACAGTTTCGGGGAAGGCCGAGCTTATAAAGAAAAGTAAGAGGGAGTTATCCCCAGGATTCTAGCTGAGAAAGTTGCAGCCTTATAGATAGAAGCAGCCACCCTTACTTACCTCCTGGCTTGACCCTCAAAAAAGCACTTGGCAGTGTTCAGGGAAGGGTGGCATTTAAATGAGGCCAATTGAGTTTGATGGTTAAAGGGCCTAAGGATTACGGAGAATCAACAATAATGTGACGGGAAAAGCAGCGCCATTTTTATTCAGCAAAGGAAGCTTGGAAGTATTTTGTTGGGAGAATTCAGCATAAGATTTAAGGAAGTTGTTGATGCCGGATGTGGGAGGTAGAATTAGGTGATTGCTCTAGCTCCAAGCTAAAGGTAGTTGACTTTGGAAATTTCGCTTACCATTATTTGTAGCATACTTAACCTAGAAGTAAGTGTTTGCACTTTACAAGGGATACCGGTTCACTGTCCTTAGCTGGAATGTGCGCATGTTGTTTAGTCTCTGAGGATTTCATTTATAACACAGATTCTCTCTTATCCAGACTGCTTTTCCTAGCAGCAAGCTGGAAACCTGACATTAGGGTACAGGCTGCCTTGCGCTTTACTCTTTTAAATAAACTTATGTGGAACGAGTGTCAAATACAAAATAATTAAGTAGAAAAAAATAAATAATTCTGCCTTCTGTTGAAATCTCTTATTGCGGTCACGCCCACCTATCTTTAACAGCAGTTATGATGTGTATCCTGTGAATAAAGTATTGGTAGTGAAATTAATCGTGTATTTGAAGAAAATACTGTTCTCTGTTTATTAATAAATTGATCAGAATTTAGTGTTTTTTATCTTCTCAGCCCTGTGGAAGATCATCGCTGTTTTCCACCCTGACGTGCAGTGTAGCATGTCACACTCCTGATTTAAACAGGTTGCTGCCAGTGTATCAGCAAATGCAGGGTAGGTGTCCATAAAAAAAAAAAAAAAAAAAAACATATTGCTCATGAGGAGCAAGGGAGATAGCAATATATATTTACATTTCTTTTAGGGAGACCGGCATGTGTTCATAGTCTCTTTCTCTTCCCCCTTTCTTTTCTTTCTCCCCTCCCTCCCATGCTGAAATGTTTTCTTTGTTATGCTAATAATACCTTTTTCATAGTAATGAACTCGTTTAAACATCTCAGCAACCAGAGAAAGTTCTTTTCAGTACTGAAATAATCAAGAGAATCATGGGAAGGAGACAGGACTTAAAACTTTTTGACATGTCTTTCTTTGTTTAGCTGAAGGTCTTAAGTTTGTAGCTTGGGACTACTATAAATTTGTACAGCCACATATAGCCCTAATTTGTGTAGTACAGTTATGTATTGCATAGTGCCAGTGAGGTCATCAGAGCTCATATATGATTTTGGTCTCACAGATTATAAGGGAGCTGAAAAATTCCCATTGCCTAGTGAAGCTGTGGTATTCATAATTTCTTAGTTACTCATGTTTATGTGGTGATGCTGGTGTGAACAAACTTATGGTACAGCCAGTCCCTGTAAAAGTGTAGCATATGCAGTTATGTACAGTACATAATACTTGATAATGTTAAATACATTATTGCTTTGTGTATTTTCTACCCATTTTATCATTGTTTTAATGTGCACTTCTGCTGATTAAAAAGAAAAGTTACCTATAGAACAGCCTGCGGTGGGTCTTTCAGGAAATATTCCAGAAGAAGGCACTGTCTTAATAGGAGGTGACAGCCACATGCATGTTGTTGTCCCTGAAAACCTTTCAGTGTAATGAGATTGGAGGTGGGAGACAGTGATGTGCATGATCTGGACCCTCTGTAGGCCTAGGCTAGTGGATGTTTGTGTCTTAGTTTTTAAGAAAAAGTTTTAAAATTAAAAATAGAACAAAGGTTATAGAATTAGGATATAAGGAAAGAATATTTTGTACAGATGTACATTGTGTGTTTTAAGCTAAGTGCAATTATAGAAGAGTTTAAAAGTTTGTGAAATAAAGTTACAGTAAGCCAAGGTTAACTGAAGAAAGAAGAACTTTTCAGTGTAGCCTAAGTGTCTTTATAAAGACAATAGTGGTGTACAGCAATGTCTTAGACCTTAACATTCATTCACCCCCAACTTCCCCACAACTTTTAGTCCTGCAGTCTCCATTCATGGTGAGTGCCCTATATAAGTGTACCATTTTTTGTCTTTTATGCTGTGTTTTTACAGTACCTTTTCTATGTTCAGATACACACATACTATAGTATTCATTATAGTGAGCTGCTATATAGGTCTGTAACCTAGGAGTAATAGACTGTATCATCTAGGTGCATGTGTAGTCGGCTGGACTGTCTAGGTTTGTATAAGTCCACTGTGATGTCCACAGTGAATTGTCTAATGATGAGTTTTTAAGAATGTACCCCCATTATTAAGCAACATGTGAGTATATTTACAGTTGTTTTCTATTTGAGCAAGTCTTGAGAATATTTGATTAATACCACATAAGCCTTAATTTTTCATACTGATAATTGTTTCTTTGAAGCACCTAAGAATTGACTTGCTTGTTGATGAAGTTCTTGAAATAACTAAAAACTCATATTGTAAAATTGGATGAAGAAAATCATTTAGCTATCATTTTTAAATTGAGGATTTTAGAGAACATGGGACATTTTTATAATGTAAATAGTCCAGGTTGAGAAAAAGCTTAGAAATTTGTTGTAATCAAATAGGGTAAGTTGGCAGGAAAAAGGCAAATCAGGAAATGAAAATTGCAAAAATACAACACTGAGGTCTGTTGATTTGGTGTGTGCAAATTAACAGTGTTTTGAAAAATTAGAAAATTATAGAAGTAGTCATTTAATGTCAGATGAAGAAAAGGACTTTAGTGTAACAGGAACAGTTAACTTTTTACTAGAGTAAGTATAGAATTTATGAGATGATGGAAATTATTGGTTCACATGGAATGTAAGAACATGCCATGCAGGGCCAGGTAGCAGAAGGGAGGGAGTGTTTTGCAATAAGGCTGAGACCAGGGAAGGAAAAGGAGAAAAGATCTTGCCATTGACTCCTGTGTTGTTTAATCATTACTGAGAATTCTGCAGTGACCTTGAGGTAGCCATAGTATTTGTCCAGTAGGCCTTAAATCTTAGTAAAAGATCTATTATCAAGTGAGGTGACACCATGCTGTAAGATAGAAAGTATTAGCATCTGAGGTTTGCCTTTGTAGGCCTTGCTTTCCAGATGATTTTATTTTTAGGGTAATGTTTAGTAGGTAATTTTGATTAAAGGAAAATATGGAGGGAAGGTTTTGAGGAAGGAATTGGACTAAGGGAGTGCTGTGCCATGAAAAGGGCCAGATGCGTGATTTAGAAGACCTCAGATCTCATTAAGCATATTTGTGTTCTTTGTTAGTTTCTGATGTGCTGATGTTCAGTTCATCTGTAACTTGAAAAGTAAGGTGGGCTGGGTGAAGTGGCTCATGCCTGTAATCCCAGCACTTTGTGAGGCTGGGGGAGGTGAATCACCTGAGGTCAGAAGTTTAAGATCAGCCTGACCAAAATGATGAAACCCTGTCTTTACTAGAAATACAAAAAGTAGCCAGGCATGGTGGTGCAGGCCTGTAATCCCAGCTACTCAGGAGGCTGAGGCAGGAGAATCACCTGAACCCAGGAGGCAAACATTGCAGTAAGAAGATTGCATTCCAGCCTGGGCAACAGGAGTGAAACTCTGTCTTATGATGGGGAGGGTGGGAAAGTAAGGCAGAATGAATCACGTATTTCATAACATTTTTGCTGTTCATGAGTGGATTCTTTTTTTTATAATGTAAATGTGTTTGACATTTTTGCATTTTCAATTTCATTTGTGTTTATACTAGTGTATTATGTATGCTAACAGGGAACTGAATATTTTTCATCTGATTTAGAAAGTAATACATGTTTATGGTATAAAATGTATAAAAGAAAAATGTATAACTATAAAAGTTTAAAAATCACTGATTTTTCTTCACTCCAGGGAAAACTTCTGTTAATTTTTTTTAGAATGTGTGTGTATATTGAAACAGAATTAGAGTCACACTGAATATAAAGTTTTTCTAACACAGCCACCATATCATGAGGAATCTAGGGGCACATAAAGATGCCTTGTGTTGGTGCTTGAACCTACAGGCCCAGCTAAAGTCTCAGGTGACAGCCAACATTCACCATCTAAAATGTGAGTGAGTGAGCCTTTAGATAATACCAGTCACTGGCTACTGGCAAATGGAGAAGAAAAGAAGTGTCCATGCTGATCCATGGCCAAATTGCAGATTCCAGAGCAAATGAAATTTTAGTGTTTTCAGCCACCAAATTCAAGGGTACTTTTTAGGTCATTAGAGTATTCATTGGCAATCATATATTTTAAAACAGTTATAATTGAAGTATAACATATATAAAGAAATGCATAGATCTTAACTGTGCAGTTTAATCAATTTTGACAAATGTGTACATGTATGTAACTCATACTGTGTAACCCTTGTAAAGGTGAACATGGTACACCAGAGTAAACAAGGTGTAAGTATTAAATGATGAGTAAAAGAGATTGGGAGGCCTTTGGTTTAAGAAATATATAGGAAGCCATCGAATTTTTCGAAGTACACTTTGTGTTTTAGAAGAGTTTTAAATTTACAGAAAGTTGTGAAAATAGTAGAGTTTTCAAATAACTTACATCCAGTTTTCATATTGTTAAACTGTTACATTAGTGTAATCATTTGTCACATTTAGTGAAGTAATATTGATACATTATTATTGACTAAATTTTATACATGATTGATTTCTTTCTTTCTTTTTTTGTTTTGAGACAGAGTTTCGCTCTTGTTACCCAGGCTGGAGTGCAATGGCGTGATCTCGGCTCACAGCAACCTCCACCTCCTGGGTTCAGGCAATTCTCCTGCCTCAGTCTCCTGAGTAGCTGGGATTACAGGCATGCAGCACCATGCCCAGGTAAGTTTTTGTATTTTTAGTAGAGACAGGGTTTCACCATATTGACCAGGATGGTCTCATCTCTTGACCTTGTGATCCACCCGCCTCAGCCTCCCAAAGTGCTGGGATTACAGGCGTGAGCCACCGCAGCTGGATTTACATTTTTGTTGTTGTTGTTAATCAATGAGAGCTTATAACATTGCTCAGGTTGGCCTTGAACTCATGGCCTTGCCTCCTCAAGCACCAGGACAACTGGCCAGAGCCACTGTGGCCCTCCATTATTGATTTCTTTAGTTTTTACTTAAGGTCTGTATCAGTTAGCTGCCATAACAAAATTCCATAGACTGAGTGGATTAAACAAAAGAAATTTGTTTTCACAGATGTGGAGGTGGAAAGTCTGAGATTGGGTGCCAGGATGGTTGGGTTCCAGTGAGAAGTCTCTTCTTCACTTGCACATGGCACAGTCCCCTTTCTTAGGTGTGTTCTTGCCAGAAGAGAGAAAGAACAAGCTCTCTGTGTCTCTTTATAAGAGCACTAATCCCATCAGACCAGGGCCCTGCCCTCATGACTTCATCTAATGCTGATTACCTCCCAAATGCTCTAGCTCCAGATACTATTATATTCAAGTTAAAGCTTCAGCATATGAGGATTCTGGGCAGGCCACAGACATTCAGTTTATAACAAGGTTCTTGTAGTGTTCCTGGATCTTATGCAGGTTACCATATTACATTTAGTCTTTGTGTCTCCTTAGCTTCCTTTAGATTGTGGCAGTTTCTCAGACTTTTCTTTCTTTTTTGGTGACCTTGTCAGGTTTGAGGACTGCTGGTCATGTATTTTGTAGAATGTCCCTCAAGTGGGATTTATCAAATTATTTCTCATAATACGTCTCAGTTTATGGATGCCTGGGAGGAAGACCAAAAAGATGAAGTGTACTTTTCATCATATCATACAAAGGAAAGGGTGTGTACTTTCAATGTGACTGATCACTGTTGATGTTGATTTGGTCACCTGACTGACAGTGAAGCAGGATAATTTCCCTGGATGCTTTGCTGGTGGGAACTGGGGTGTGGGTGCTGGAAGTAGCACTTAGGTGCTGGCAGGGGCAGACTTCACTCACTAGAACCCCCTGTGCTCAACCCATCATGGGAGGGAACATGCAGGTAAGCATGTGCAGGAGCTGGGGTGAGTACTTTTGGGTGCTGGTGGGAGCAAAACTGTGCAGGCCCTGAGGCCCAAGAATAAATTTTACAATCGGTACTCTTTTAGCTTCACTACCTATGGACAGTTTAAGTGTTAACAGCTCAGTGGAAGGTAGGTGTGACATGACAGCCTTTGACACCAGCCTGGAAGAGAAATGGCTGTTGGAATATGAGAAGAAGTGGATATGAATGATACTCCTTTTGACTGTGTTAAGTTTCAGATGCTGGCTAGACTTTGAAGTGGAAATGTGAAGAACATTGAAGAGGTGAATCTGAAGTTCAGGGAATAGGGCAAAACTCAAGATTCTATTTGGAGGTTGCACATTTTATCTTTAAAGAATTCCATTGTATTATTCAGAGTAAGAATCTCATTTGATAGAATAAAGAGCCTATGGTACTTTGAGTAGAATGATGAGAAAAATTTTAATCAAAGATTTTTTTCTGAAAGCACTGTGAATAAAAATAAGAATAAAATATAGGTGATTTTCAGTCAGCCTCAGTGACCTGTATGTATCTGACCTGAGTCCCTGCTGATATAGCCAGTTGACAGTAGAAAATTTAGAATTTGATTTGCATGTTTTAAAGCTATTGAGAAGAAGAATTAGACATTTTAATTTCTCCCCCACCCCATGAGGAATCATGTGGGTATATTTTTGATCCTTACCATTTCTTTCTTCTCAGCAGGAGACCAGTCAGAAGTGGGAGGCCTCTGAGCAAACTTTATACTGTGTAGTCACCAGCTTCCGCTTTCTCAAGGCAGAACACTGTCCCTCAGTGCCTCTTTCTGCTTCTCCTTGTTGAGACCACTGAGTACCGCCCCTGTCTTGTCTGATTCCTCCTGTTGTGGTGAGCAATATAGAAAGGCTGAGGGATTGATATCATTTGGCTCCATATTTTAGAAAGATATTTGGTAGTTACATAAAGTACATCTAGTTTGACCAGTACCACTTATAACTTTAAATTGTTATACAGACATTGATCCTTTATTGTTTAGAAAATATAATTTAAAGTTAATAATACTGAGAGAACTTATGATTCTTTCCTTTTGCCTTACCTGTCCTTTGGTTCTTTATTTATTTTCAGAGCTTTTGTACTGGCTCATCTTCCCTTTCCTGGGGAGTTAATTTAAAAAATTAGATTTCCAGGAACTTATCCTTTTAGAGGACAATGAAAACCACTTGTACTTAAACTTAAGGAAATTTTTTTTCAAGTTCCCTGTGTGCCCTTTTCAGATCACATCCCAGAGAGGAGAGACTTCTGCAATATTGTGTTAACTATTTTCTTTCTTTCTTCAAGTGTTATCCACAAATGTATATATGTATGTGGTATTAAGCATGAAATTTGCCATCTTAACCATCTTTAAGTGGGTAGTTCAGTAGTGATGAGTGTATTCACAACATTGAATACTAGATCTCCACATTTTCATCTTACAGAACTGAAACTGTATATTGATTAATCAACTCTCTATTTCCCCCAGGCCCAGCAGCTGGCCTTTTGTTTCTATGAATTTGACTATTCTAGATACTACATATAAGTGTAAACTTACAGCATTTGTCTTTTTGTGAGTGGCATATCTGAGTTAGCACGTCTTCAGCATTCATCCATGTTGTTACATATGATATATGTTATATGACTCATAAAAGCCAGAATTTCTTTTCTTTTGAAAAGCTGGATAATGTTCCATTTATAAAGTTATTAATCTTCATTGGCTGAATTTATAACATTCATATTTGCAGTGTTTTTACACCTAGTTTAGGAAATTCTTCTGTATCCTGAGATCATCAAGATAGCCTCCAATATTTTTAAGATTTTTGTTTTGTTTTGTTTTAAAACAAGATTAAATTTACAGGAAGGTTATCAGTACAATTCAGATAACATTTGCTTTTCCCTGAACCATTTTCTAATAAGTTGCTGAGTTGGTGACCCATTGCTTCCACATATTTTAGTGGCATTTCCTAAGGACATTCTTCTGTGTAATATCAAAATGACCATTAAAATTAGAAATTAATACATTTCTATCATCACATCTTCAACTTTATTCAAGCTTTACTGGTTATCTGATCAAATTCTGTTTAACAACAGGATCTAGTTTGGAATTACAGGTTGCATTTTGTTCTAAACTCTCCTTAGTCTCCTTACATCTAGACCACTCCCTTTATTGAATTGAGATGTATTCCTTTCTCTTCTATTTTCTGGGAGGGATTGTATAAAACCAGTGTTAATTCTTTCTAAAAAATTTAATAGAATTCTTTAGTAAAGCCATCTGGGCCAAGTATTTATTTATTTATTTATTTATTTTGGTGGGGAGGTGGGGGATGAAGTTTTGCTCTTGTTGCCCAGGCTGGAGTGCAATGGCATGACCTTGGCTCATTTCAGCCTCCACCTCGTGGGTTCAAGGATTGTGCCTCAGACTCCTGAGTAGCTGGGATTACAGGCACCCACTACCACGCCCAGCTAATATTTTGTATTTTGAGTAGAGAAGGGTTTCACCATGGTTGCCAGAGTGGTCTTGAATTCCTGACCTCAGGTTATCCACCTGCCTTGGCCTCCCAAAGTGCCAAAATTACAGGTGAGAGCCACTGCACCTCACTGGCCTAGAGATGTTTATGGGATTTTAAATTACAAAGCCAGTTTTCTTAACAGCTACAGGGCTATTTAAATTCATATTTGATGAGTTGTTGTATTTGTGTTTTTTCTGGAATTGGTGCATTTCATCTAAGAAATTCCATTTTAGCTAATCTATGTGCAACTTTATTCTTCTTTACCTTATATAGACATATTTTCAATGAAAAGATAATCTAATACATATATTTATAAAAATAAATGCATATTTTATATTTGTATCATGTAATTTTATATCTGTATCATATACTTTGGATTGAGCTCTAGACATAGCCAAGATCTCAGGGGCAGGCTATATTCAGTACTGATGGGAGACTCAGTGACCTGTAGAGTTTGTGTGTCAACACACTTCAGAGTTTGCTCTGCATGAGTCTCTGACCATGCAAATAGCTATGCTGTGGCTGTATTGTGCTGACATCTCATTCTATTTCAGTCTTTTTTCCAGGACTTAGTCAAAATAATGTGACATGGTGCAAATCAGCTTTGCTATGGTCCCTGACCTCAGGTTGCTTAGAGTCCCTGTAGGGGTTGCAGAGAAGTAGTTAGGAAATCAGTAATCAGTGTGGTCAGTGTTGTAATGAGGATGCAACAGGTCCTCATGAGAACACAGGGAAGAGGTATCTCTTTTATTCTCTGCATCTCTGGTACCTAGTACAGTACTTTGCACATAGTAGGTTCTCATTAAGTCTTTGTGGAATGAATGAATAAACTCAGACTGGGTGATCACAAGGTTACTTTTGGAGATGACTTGTGTCTGAGCCAAGTTAATGATATCTATGGGCAGTAGATGAGTGGAGGGAATTCTCTCATGTGGATGCAAGAATATGCAGTGTTGTAGAAGAACAAAAGTCTTAGCAATCTAAGTAGTTGTCTAAAGCTTTCTATTTGCAAGTGGGGAGTGGTTTTCAAAAGCAATTGCAGATGGAAGGCTAAGAAATAACTCTGACCAAAGTATGTATTGGGCATGGTTAGATAAGAACCAGAATTGATTTTTATGAATTAGCATTTTTGGTTCCGGCAGTTGTGTTTACCATTAGTAGGTTTAGTTTCTAACATGTCTTAAAAATAATGCTCTCCAAATGAATAAGAAGTAATTTTTTTGTGAAGCATGGTACAGTTTTATCTGGCTCTTACCTACTAGTCTTATTCATACTATCTTTTCTTTAAAACAATACTTTTTTATGCTCTATACATATCTGTGGTAAATCATGAGTTTACCACTAATAATGGTGGGTCATATTGTTGTGTTCTCATATGCCAGGTACTGTATTGAGACACTGCCATGAGTTATTTTATTTAATGTGGACAGTGGCCTGTCTGTAAGAAAACCAAACCTAGGGCTCCCATTTTACAGAAGTGGCAACTAAGGTTTGGGGAAGTTAAATTGTGTGTTCCCAAGGTCACTTAGGTAAGCCTGGGACTCACATTTGAATCTATGTCTTCTGACTTCATTTAACCACTGAGCTATGTGTGCTCTTTTCAATGTTTCATGTGTCTTTTTATTAAACAAAAAATGCCCCGGATTTAGTTTTACTTGTGTATATATCCTTAGAAAGTTTATCAGTTAAGTAGGAAAAGAGTTTGTAGTGAAGTAACATATTAAGACTCTCCTAAAAGCAAATTATAGAAACCCACTTTAAACTAGCCAGCATGGCTGGATGCAGATGCTCCAACAATAATTAATTACTGTGCTCTTCCTCTCTGTGTCTCCTCCTTTCTCACTTTCCTCTTCTCCTTCTTTATCCCACTGCCCCACTCCTTCTCTCATTCTGCTTTTATTAGAGTGTTAGCCTATTCTCTCTTGTCACAGAAGGAGCCCCAGTTGAAACCAGCTCCACCCATGTTCCTAGGAAGAGAAAGCATCTTCTCTGGGAGCTCTGGCAGAAATGCCCTGGGGAACACTCTTGGTCATGGGGACTGGGGGCTGTGAGAGGACTTTGTGAACTATATAGAATGTAGCTGTTAGGGTGACAACATGTCCATACTTTATTTTGATAAGACATGTCATTTGATGGTTGAAAGCTATAATTATTTCAAGATAATGCACAATATATTTTAATAGCTTTATCAAGATATAGTTCACATACCATAGAACTCACCCATTTAAAGTATACAGTTCAATAATTTTAATATAGTCAAAGTTGTACAGCTATCACCACTGTCTAATCTGTAACATTTCCATCACAAAAAGAAATCTTATACCCATTCACAGTCACTCCCTATTTTTCCCAAATTTCTCAGCCTTAAGCAACCACTCATCTACTTTCTATCTGTAGATTTGCCTATTCTAGACATATTATGTCAGTGCAATCAGGTGACTTGTGGTCTTTTGTGTCTGACTTCTTTCATTAGCATGTTTTCAAGGTTTATCTATCTTTGTGTATGATCATGCATTTTTTTATTAATTGCCAAATATTTCATTATATGGATATACCACATTTTATTTGTCTGTTGTTGATGGACATTTGGGTTGTTTTCATGCTTTTTGCAAGGATGAATAATGCTGCTGTGAACATTTGTGTAGAAGCTTTTGTGTAGATCTATTTTTACTTCTTCTGTGTGTTTACCTAGGAGTGGAATTACTGGTTCATATGATAACTATACCTAACATTTTGAGGAACTATCTTCCAAAGTGACTTTATTATTTTACATTCTCACCAGCAGTGCATGACGGTTCCAGTTTCTTTACATTCTGGTCAACCATTACTATCTTTTTGATTACAGGCATCTTGGTGGGTGTGAAGTGGTATAATGCATATTTTATAAGATGTTGTTTTGTTTGTTAAATAATGGCCTGTTTACTTGTCATCTTACCTTGTATAGGAGCTTTCCCAGTGGGTTCTGAACCAGCTTCTCCTCAGTCCATCCAGCCAACCAGGTAGGCAGACCATGTTGATCAAAGGATTATAAGTATATGTTTATTTTTCTTTTTCTTTAAAAATTTTATTATTTACAAATCTAGAGAGGGATTATTCTTATTTTCATATTAAGAAACAGGTTATAAATGCCGGAGGTTACTTGATTGAAGATGGAACAGGGATTCATATTTAGGATGTATAAGGTGGTAGAGAGCTGCTTCTTCAGATCTGCAGTGTCAGCCTACTTTTGTGACATGATAAAAAGCCCCATAAAACTGGGTACCTCAATCGTACCTCAGCTTTCTGTTGAAACTGCTCTCTTTAACCCAAATGTGAATAAGTAATTAAGGACTGTGATTGCCACCCTACTGAGACAATGTGTAAATAAATGCTAATCTTGGCTTTTGTGAACCACTTAAGTAACAATCAGAATGTCAAATAGTCCCCTGGCCTTTGGAATGTCCAAAATCCCCTCACCCTCATCTCCTCCCAGAAGGTGATTTGCAGAATCCACTAGCCCTCGGAATGTCTGAAGCCCGTCACCCCCATCCCCACCCCTCACCCTCACTCCCAAGGTAATTTTTACCAGTATAAAAGGTTTTGTCACCCTCTTTATGGAGCCATGGGTTGGAGAGACGTGAGTCCTCCATGGCTGCCGGCAATAAAGACCCTGCAATTTGGCATACTTTTGCCTTGGTGTTGACTTTCTATGCTCAGGCCAGTATAACACTTTGATGTGATAGGTGTTATTCAGATGACACACATTCCCACTTGTGTTCTATGTAGTTCCCAGCAAACTAGTTGTATCTCTGCTGCTTTTTTCTTAGAAATGTGAGGGCAAGAGTAATGTCTTAGGAATAATCTTGATTATTCATGAATGATGATTCATTAACTTGACTATTTTAATTTTTATTAATATAAATTACTTGCAGCATACCAAAAACTGAGCTGCTTTTTTATGATTCACAATGGTTGCTTCTAACTACTTTATTATGGCAACATTCGTTATCAGCCCTGTAGCACTATTTAACATTCACCTTGGCATCAGTATAAAATTTGATACTCTCATGCATAGACGGTCTTCCATTGGTGGCTTTCTCCCTAGCCCTAGAGAAGTCTGTGTATCCAGACTCCATATTGAGTCTTGCCTCCTAAGCACAATGTAAGAGAATCTATGTTGATCTCTTGCCACCCATTTGCCACATATCACTGTATAACTTGAGAATCAAGAACTTTTAATTTAGAATTGCTGTTCAGATCATGCTTAATATTTTCATGGCATCAAGCAATAGCAAGAAGAGATTACACATATCAGCAGTATGCTCTAAATGTGGAAGTAATATGGTGATCTCCATAAGATAAAACAGGAGCGTGCAGGTATTTAACAACATATATCATTTTAAGCTGATAATATGCCAGGAATAGGTGCTGGGGTTTACAATGAACCAACTGGATAAATATCTCTGTCCTTATAAAATGTACATCCCAGTGATTGATGGTTTACTATGAGATCATTTATAATATGTAAAAACCAGGTAAAAAAAATCTATTGTGTCTGAAAGCTTTGAAATTCTAAAAAAGAAAATAAAGGATTTTAAAATGTTTAAATTGGGCTGGGTGCAGTGGCTCACACCTATAATCCCAGCGTTTTGGGAGGCTGAGGTGGGTGGATCATGAGGTCAAGAGATCGAGACCATCCTGGTAAACATAGGTGAAACCCCATCTCTACTAAAAATACAAAAATTAGCTGGGCATGGTGGTGTGTGCCTGTAGTCCCAGCTACTCAGGAGGCTGAGGCAGGAGAATTTCTTGAATCCAGAAGGCAGAGGTTGCCATGAGCCAAGATTGGGCTATTGCACTCCAGTCTGGATAACAACAGCAAAACTCTGTATCAAAAAAAAAAAGTTTAAATTGGTGCATTTAGATAGTATATTATGTAAGTGACTATTTGCTAAGTATCCCAAAGGTTAGATATTAGAGATCCCAATTTAATCATTAAAAGTAAATACTTTTTATATCAACCTTATTCTTATCAAAAAATGTGCTATTGTAGTGACAGGCCATGCAATCTCAAAATCAACAACATTCATGTAAATTGATAAGTTGATATTATATCAAATAGAAATCTCATGATAATGAGACAGGCCAGTCGTCGAATTTTTCAGTTTTTTAGAAACATAATTTGAAGACTTTTAAAATTAATAGGACAGTTGAAATTGAAATTTATTTTTGAACATCAGACAGGTAATGTACCGATGTAAAAAGGTTTAAGAAAGGAGATTTGGAATCTTGTAAAATTAATAGGACAGTTGAAATTGACCTTTTTTTTTTTTTTTTATTGAGATGGAGTTTTACTGTTGTTACCCAGACTGGAGTGCAATGGCATGATATAGGCTCACCACAACCTCCACCTCCTGGGTTCAAGCAATTCTTGTGCCTCAACCTCCCAGGTAGCTGGGACTACAGGCATGCACCACCATGCCCAGCTAATTTTTTTGTATTTTTAGTAGAGACAGGGTTTCACCTTGTTGACCAGGATGGTCTTGATCTCTTGACCTCGTGATCCACCCGCCTCAGCCTCCCAAAGTGCTGGGATTATAGACATGGGCCACCATGCCCGGCCTGAAATTGACCTTTATTTTTAAACATCAGACTGGTAATATGCTGATGTAAAAAGGTTCACACTCAGGTTTGAGTGTGGAAACCCAATCGTCATACTTAGGAATTTAAAAAGAACTAAAATAGATGTAAAAAAAAAAATGCACATGGGTACTTTTTGACCAGTAGTACCAGGCACCCAGAAATGAATGCTTTCAAGTGAAATAAGAAAATATCACAGTTCTTATTTGGGCCAGTGCTTCTGATAGGCATAGAAGGAATGAATGAATAAATAAATGAATTTTATGAGCATATATAACAAATAAATAAAGAACTTTACAAGAGAATTTTAGATAGTGATAAGTACCATAACATCAGTAAAATGGGATCTATGATAAGTGAATTAAATATTCACTTTATTACCTAATACATTTCCAAACTTATTGTGGCCAAAGGGCTCCTGATTGCCCTCACCACCAGCTTCTCACCAGGGGATGCTTCTGTAGATTGTGAGGTCTGGGAAGCTTTTGAAGATGTTGAGTTGAGATATGAATGGTGAAATATCTGTGTGCATTTCAGGCCTGGAGGTGGGAAAGCATTGGCTTTGGGGTGGAAATGAGTTTAGTGTGTTTGAGACAGTCAGTATGAAATGTTGGAATGTATCCAGAGAAGAAATAGTGGTAGATGAGGCTAGAGAGGTGGAAAGGGTCTTGATCTTTTAGGGCAGAATAAGGAGTTAGGATGTCACTTTAATGATGGCAGCAAGTCTGTAGAGTGTTCTAGATCTTGGATTGATGGCCTCATGACTGTGGCTACTGTGTAGTGATGACTGGTAGAGGCAGAAGAGGAAATGAGGAGCTTTCAGAGCTGTTGTCTGGGTAAGAAGCCATAGTAGCTGTGTAGATGGAGCCTGGGCCAGCTTTGGCAATCTACTTTGCCGACAGAGCTAAGAACTTAAGTGTAGATTCTATGTGGAAGGCAGGAGATGAGTATTCAAGAGTTGTTTTCTAGGTTTTAGTTGAGCAACTGAACGTGTGATGGTTCAATTACTAAGATGGGGAAAATTCAAGGAGAAGTCGGTGGTGAGGGGAATGAGAAGATACCTTTTGGCCACAGTTGGTTTTAGATACTTATGAGATAGTCAAGTGAGGTGGTTTAGTGGGCAGTGGAATAAACATCTGTAGTTCAGTGGGGAGGTCAAGATTAAAATGACAAAGTAGGTGTCAGCAACATAGAGCTGACTTCAAAGCCATGAGACTGGATGAACTCCCTACAAGGGGAGGGGCTAAGTTTACTTCCTTAAATTGAGAAAGTGGACAGGATGGTGTTTAAGGTCCCATCTTTTCCAAAAAGTTAAATGTTTGTCGAATTTCAGAGAGTCTCTGTAAGAAAATTGAAGTGATAAAATTTTTTTTGTAAAATGCTTTAGCTTCTTTTAAATAATGAAAAGGATGAATGGGAAGAAATACAGACATTTAAGTATTTGAAATCTGTATTTATTCTGAAATTGCTTGTCCACAAGGCATGATATGTAACTGTGATCAGATATCCTTCTGAAAGTGAAAATAATCTCCTTCATTTTGTAAGATTTCAGTTAAACCTGATTGGTGGTCAATGTGAACTTATTTTTATCAAAAAATTTTAAACAGCTTTATTGAGGAGTCAAGTGATACCCAAGCTGCACATATTAGAAGTGTAAAGTTAGGTGTTTTCACATGGGTATTCAGCCATAGAGCTGTCACCACTAGAGATAATAGATGTACTTATCCCAACAGTTTTCTTGTACCCTTCAGTACTGTCTCCCTCCTGCCACTGATCCATAGGCAACCACTGATAAGCTTTTTGTAACTGTAGATTACTTTTCATTTTCTAACTTACATAACTAGAAACATACAGTAGGTATTCCTTTTTTCTAGCTTTTTTCATTCAATGTGATTATTTTGAGATTCATCCACGGTGTTTTGTGTCAGTAGTTCTTTTCCTTCTATTTGCTAAGTAATATCCTATTGTATGGATATACCAGATGCATTTTTGCAGTCATAATGAAGTTAGACTACCTTCTTTTTCCCTTCAGCAGGTCTCTGGATTTGCTGGTAGTATTTGAGACAAGTCTCAGTTAATTTAGAAAGTTTATTTTGCCAAGTTTGAGGATGCACACTCCTTAGACAGTGTCTGGAAGTCCTGATGACATGTGCCCAGGGTGGTCGGGACACAGCTTAGTTTTATACATTTTAGGGAGATGTGAGACATCAGCCATCTTATGTAAGAAGTATAATGGTTGTGTCCAGAAAGGCAGGACAACTTGAAGCAAAGACAGGAAGGAGACTTGAAGCTGGAAAGAGCCTCTGGGTCACAGATAGGTGAGAAAGAGGAGTGCTTGCAGTCTTTGAGTTTTTGATTAGCCTTTCCAAAGGAGGCAATCAGCTATGCATCTATCTCAGTGACAGGCAGGTTGTCCCTAAGCAATTCTGAGCTTGGCTTTTCCCATTAGCTTAGTGATTTAGGGGCCCCAAGATTTATTTTTCTTTCACACACCAAAGAGACTAAAAATGTGAGTACATATACACACAGAGACACACTCCAAACTCTCTTCATAGAAGGGCTTCCTTGTTCTTGTATTCATCCCCTTCATCCTGTTCAGGGATGAGCTTCCTGCTGGCTTTCATTTACCAGAGGAAGCTTGACAGTGCTGTGGATAGAAAGCAGGCCCACCCTTTCTGTGTGTTTGTGTTCTGTGTGATTTTCTGGGGATGTGTGTATGTTGTTGAGCTTTATTTTTATTTATTTATTTATTTTAATCTAGATTGTGTTTATGTCAGGAGGTTGCCTGAAATAAAACTAAAGCTTCCTAATTTAGCCTTTAGTTGTGTTTCATAGTTTAGCAGTTATGGATTCAGTTAATCTAGTACCTCTGATTTCACAAGGGAGTATAATAAACCTTTTCTCAGTACATAGGACTTTTGTATAGTTGGTAAGACATATCAAAATGAGACAGTCATTCACATGTAATTACATGCTTACCTTTAATCTCTGTGGTGTCTTGATTAAATCACTCACTTTCTGCTTCTGTTTCTGTGCATTTGGAAAAGTTGACTGCTTTCTGGTTCCTGTGGATGATCTGAGAACACACTTGGGGATTCATGAGTTAATCACCCTCTGGCTGATTTTAACATCATGAGCTTACATGCAGTTTAAGGATGTCTGGGCTCTCTGTGCTGTTATCTGTGGTTGTCTGAGGAGGAATGGAAGCAGATATGGTAGGATGATGAGACAGGTTAGAATGCAAGTGCAGTAGAGAATTCCATTTTGGATGTGTTAGTTATAGTTTTCTGCAGGATGTTCTGTTTTCTAGGTAATTTGTAGATTTTTACACTGCTTTATAAAAAGCTCTTTCCCCAATTGGTAGCTTTGAATTCTTCTTTAGTATTTATGGGAAGTCATATTCTTGAATTAGATGTTCTGCCTTACCTTCCAAAGATGACTCTACCAGTAGTGAAGCCAACAAGAAAAAAGATCTGCTGCTCTGGGTATCTAAAAGATCACTTCATCTTGGTACTTATGGAATTGCCTCATTCTTTGTGATGGCTGTAGAGCATTCACTCCATTGACTGAATGTAACATGTTTTAGGTGTCCCCACCACTTTTCCTGTTATATCTATGCTGAAGTACATAATACTTATGTGTAAATACATCATCTCTCACATTTCCATATTGTTCTCCATTAACATTTTGTCGGTATATACTTCCACCAGCAAGGTTTTAGTGTGTCTGTTTCCTTATACACTCAACAGTACAGAGTGCTACTAGAGTTTATCTGGTTGGTGAAAATGTTATTTTCTTCTGATTTTTAACTTATATATATCTTATTACAGAGTTTGGGCATCTTTTCATGTGAATGAGTCATTTGTAATTCTTTTTCTGAGAGCTCATTGTTCATATATGCTACCTATTTCTCTATTATATGGTTACTGTTTTATTGTTGCTATGTAGGAGCTTTAGATATATTAAGCAAATTAGCTCTTGCTGATATGAGTTATACTGTTGCTTTTAAGTTTGTTGTTTGTCCTTTGACATTGCTTATCATGTTTTGCCATGAGGGGATTTTTTTATATTGATGTAATGAAATTACATCTAATTTTAAAAATTGCTTTCAAATTTTGTGTTACACTCAAAATATTTCAGATATTACATTTATTATGTTTTGAATACCTGCCTCAGCCTCTCAAAGTGCTATGATTATAGATCCAACAGTGGCTGGAGCCACTGCAGCCAGCTACTCAAGGCAAATATTGAGCCAATGTACTTGGCCATCCAAGTTTCTACCCTGGGTAGGGGAGATCTGAGCACTGGCATCAGAAGGAGCACAGTGTCTCGGCTGAACTCTGGGATATACACATTTTCTGATGGGCAGAGCATTCCAAGGCTTCTCATTCACATCTTCCACAACTCCAAGTCTTGGGATGCCTCAAACCCATACTCTACATGGGCCAGCCTTCTTTGAGCAGCTAGTGTGGAACAGACAGGCCAGGGTGGGCATGCAAGAGGAAGGAGACCCAGATTTTGCCTGAAAAAGATCACATTCAAGCAGGGACAGAATTACTCCAGAGTGTGTCAGATTAAGGGACCAAAGCCTCTGATTTTCTTCCTTCCTTTATTTCTTTTCTCTCTCTCTCTCTCTCCTTTCTTTCTCTTTCTTTCTTTTTTCAAGATAGAGTTTCACTTTTGTTGTCCAGACTGGTGTGCAATGGCCTGAGGTGATCCACCCACCTAGGCCTCCCAAATGCTGGGATTATATATGTGAGCCACTGGATCTTGCCACCTCCAATTTTCACAGAAGGAGGCACAGAGAAGTTTGGCACCCAACAGAAATGAGTTCAAATATCAGTTTCCCTAGTTCTTGGCTCAAGCTTTCTGGTTCTCAGTGACTTCCTATGAAAGGGAATGAGAGGGGTCTGTGGTAACAAAATCATGGCAGGCAAGGTGACACTCACCTGCAATCTCAGCAACTGAGGAGGTTGAGGTGAGAGGATAGCTTGAGGGCCTACTTGGGAAACATAGGGAGACCCCAACTGAAAAAAAAAAAAGCTGGGCATGGTGGCTTATACCTGTAATCCTAGCACTTTGGGAGCCCAAGGCAGGTGGATCACTGGGGGTCAGGAGTTCAAGACCATCCTGGCCAACATGGTGAAACCCCATTCCTACTAAAAATACAAAAATTAGCCAGGTGTAGTGGTGCATACCTGTAGTTCCAGCTACTTGGGAGGTTGAGGCAGAAGAATAGCTTAAACCCAGGAGGTGGAGGTTGCAGTGAGCCAAGATCACACCAGGGCACTCCAGCCTGGGAGGCTCCACAGAGTGAGACTATCTCCACAAAAAAAAAGAGGAAGAGACATCAAAAACATTGGTGATGAATGGGGTAGCAGTGCCACTGCCTGGCTAAAAAAAAATATATATATATATATATGTACATGTATATATGTATATATATTTATATATTTGTATTTGTAGTAGAAACTAGGTTTCTTCATGTTGATTAGGCTGTTCTCAAACTCCTGACCTCAGGTGATCCACCCACTTAGGCCGGACAAAGTACTGAGATTACAGGTGTGAGTCACCACACATGGCCCTCCTCCTATTTTTTTTTTTTTTTTTTTTGAGAGGGAGTTTCACTGTGTCTCCCAGGCTGGAGTGCAGTGGTAAAATCTCAGCTCACTTCAACCTCCCCCTCCCAGGTTCAGGCATTTCTCCAGCTCAGCCTTTCCAGTAGCTGGAATTACAGGAGTGTGCCACCACACCAGGCTAGGTTTGTATTTTCGATAGAAATGGGGTTTTGCCATGTTGACCAGGCTTGTCTCAGATCCCTGACCTCAGGTAATCCACCAGCATTGGCCTCCAAAAGTGCTGGAATTACACACAGGAGCTCACCCCATCCCCATCCAAGTAAATTTGTTGATTGCATAGAATGTATGGTGATGTTGGTGGTCTTACAGACATCCTCTCCAGCATTGAGTGTTGTGTCTTGGGTGTGCTGTGCTTTTTGTTTGTTTGTTTTTTTGAGACAGAATCTCACTCTGTTGCCAGGCTGGAGTGCAGTGGCATGATCTTTTCTCTCTGCAACCTCCACCTCTCAGGTTCAAGTGATTCTCCTGTCTCAACCTCCTGAGTAGTTGGGACTACAGGCACATGGCACCATGCCCAGCTAACTTTTTTAAAAAAGTATTTTTAGTAGAGATGGGGTTTCATCATGTCAGCCAGGATAGTGTCAATGTTTTGACCTTGTCATCCAACTGCCTCGGCCTCCCCAAGTGCTGGGATTTCAGGTATGAGCCACTGTGCCTGGCATGTGCTCTGCTTTTAAACTCTTTTCTTTTTAATGTGGGGCAGACTGGAAAGTGTGCCTTGTTTTCATGGCCCTCATGCAGCTTGTTTTGAACTGTTTTATGTTCACAGTTTGGGATATTTGAGGCAATATTGCTGAGCTGTCCTGTCAACCTGAATTTAAGCCCTTTATCTGCCAGTAACCTTGCCATGTGATTATGAGCAAGGTACCTAGCATCTCTGTTCTTTAATTTCTTTATCTGTAAAATGCAGATTATGCCCAGCTCATAGCACTAGTGTGAGGAATAAATGAAGATATGTGTAGATCACTTTTACATGGTATGTGACAGTTGGTAGGCACCAAATCATTATTGCTGGGAGTATCAGTACATTCTTGCTTATCTACACACACACACACACACACACATACACACACACACACACAGAGAGAGAGAGAGAGAGAGAGAAATTGCAGAGATTATACAAAGAGTTCCCATATACCTGTACCCAGCTTCCCTTATTATTAACATCTTACATTAGTATGGTACATTTGTTAAAATCAATGAACAAATATTGAGATGTTTTATTAACCCAAGTCTCTACTTCATTCAGATTTCTTGTGGTTATTCCTAATGTCCTTTCCTGTTCCAGTTTCTCATCTGGGACACCGCATTCCATTACATCATCATTTCTCCTTAGGCATTCTCCCTGGCTGGGTCACTCGAGTTTCTTTTGATTACATTGAAATTAAATTTTGGTGCAGACAATGAGATCTCTGTTACAGAATTCTTATGTTAAAATTTAGTCACAGTGGCTGGGTGCAGTGGCTCATGTCTGTAATCCCAACACTTTGGGAGGTCAAGGCGAACTGATCACTGGAGGCCAGGAGTTTGAGACCAGCTTGGGCAACATAGGGAGACCCTATCTCTACTAAAAATAGAAAAATGTTTGCCAGGCATGGTGGCACACATCTGTAATCTCAGTTACTCTGGAGGCTGAGGCATGAGAATTTCTTGAACTCAGGAGGCAGAGGTTTCAATGAGCTGAGATTGTGCAACTGTATCCCAGCCTGGAAGATGAAGCCAGATTCTGTCTCAAAAATAAATAAATAAAAGGCAAACCTTATTCATAAAATTATTATAGGGCACCTGGTAGTAGCCCCTGAGCTGGATGTGTAGTAGACTCCTGAGATCTTAACCTAAAGTCTGCCCTACTGTGGTGAAACCTGCTTGTATGCCAGAAAGCATACCCAAGCTGCCAAAAACCACCTGTACCATATCCTTCCCCATTTGTCTTCCCCCAACTTCTGGTAAATAATGTCCATTGAAAAATGCTCATTGGGCCTACATGGTGGCCTGAGTGATAACACATTTCAGGAATTTGTGGGGGTGTAGGGTAGGAAAAGGAGGCCACTGTTTTTTCTAACAGTCACCTCAAAACTGCTGGTGGCTTAGTGATGGAAGGGTGTCTCTCCAGCATGTTAGCTTAGCTGTGTGGTTTTTCTGAATGTTAATAACTTTCACTGCTTTGGCTTGTGTTTTCTCCTTGATATAACCAACTGAAAACATAAGTCAGAAATTTTTGGTTTCTGGTGCCAAATCCAAGCTGGTTTATCAGCAAACACCCCCTGCTTCTTTTAATGCTCAAGTTTGACTGACAAATTCTTCTGCATCAGCTGAAGCAAGAGGGGGAAGGAATGACCATGTGAAGGAACTGACTGCTTTGTCACTTGGCCTGTTTGTGGTTTAATGGTTGATGAGAAAAAGCACCTAGAAGACACACTGTGTGTAGAATGGCTTCCAATTCCAAGGGTCACAACCCTGTGATCTGTTGGCCAGCAGTCATCTAGGGCTGGGGCAGATGAACATCAGGCTACAGCCCAAACTTACAGAGCAGCTGCAAGGACAAGGGGAAAAGGCATTTTCAGCCATAATGGCCTACATTTAGTAGGTCATTATTTTTATTTTCATTTCTTTAATATAGAATTTTATTTCTGGTTATAGAAACAAATGCTAAGAGGAGAAACAAAACTTCCCCACCCACATACAACAATTTAATAGATAAAAGAACAGTTAAAATAAATGAAAAACAAAAGGTAGAAATTTTAAACTTTGTTATAGCTTTAAAACATTAACATCTGATACAATTAGAAATCACATTCAGATCTCAAAAATTTTTTTAAAAAGTATGGCTCCTTATTTAAAAAATATTGTATCCTATTTGAAATGAAAACACAGGCCGCCTGCTGTTGACATGGGTGGGGCTGTCCCTTCCTCTGGTCTCATGCATGCCCCATCCTGGTGCTGGGGTTCAGCCACCCTCCCTGGGCACCCACCTCCACTCCTCCAGGGTGGGACGCACAAGGTGACATGAGCAGAACCTTACATCTAATGCTCCAGAACTGACATTTCCTTTCTAGGATACTGCTGCTTTTTAAAGCACTGATTATTAAACAAGTTGTGAAAAATACTTTAGACAGGCAGCCACTGTAAAAAAAAACCAAACACACTCACACACACATACACACACAAACACACACACCCCTTAACACCCTCCCCTCCCAAATTATTTTTACAGGATAATTATCAATCAGATTAAAAACAAGAATCTGATGCAGAAGAATCACTTGAACCCAGGAGGCAGAGGTTGCAATGAGCTGAGACTGTGCTACTGCACTCCAGCCTGTGCAACAGAGCAAAGCTCTATCTCAAACAAAGCAAAATGAAACAAAAAGAATGGAAGTTCAACAAAGAATGAAGTGCCAGGGACTGTGTGAGAAGCCATCTCATAAGTTACTTTGGAGCTTGTGTAAAAGGACATCTTCAAGGGGCCTCTGCCTCCTTGCAAAAAGGGAGATAGTGATGTCAGCCAAACCTGGGGTCCGGTCCTGGTCCTGTTGGTTCCTTTTTGACTTTGGCCTTGAAAGTCAGTCTGTGAAGTGGAGATCTCTTTCTTTGAAGGGTGTTACCTGGTAGGTTCTTGGGAACTGAATTAATGTTCCCCTCCTAAGAATGGGTCTCTGTAGACAGGCACATATGCTCTTGTGAGATTATCTGTTGCTATCTCTGTCTGTTGGAGGTGCTTCCAGTGATGTGTGATTGTGTCTTACTTATCTCAGTATCCCTTCCCAGCATGAGGTCTTACATAACATACATGGGCAGTCAGTCAGTCTTAGGACTGGCTGGGTTTTAGGCTGGAATACAGTGGAAATATACAAGCAAAGGCAGTGTCTTGAATTTACATGTGGTCTGCAGAAGTTTTCAAATGAAAGAAGCTCCCTGCTTAGAGGGGCCTTTTGAATTGGGCCCCCTGTATAGTTTATAGTGAACCTGAGGGTGATGGCTAGACTGTTGGGAGTGCTCTTTGAGTACAGAGGGAACACTTGGTAAAGACATAAAAGCATGGAGGAAAAGGAGATAGCCAGCTGAGTCCAAAAAAATGATTCCTGTGGTTTGGGCACAATCTGAAATGAGAGGCTTTCAAGATTGACTCTTGATAAAGAATGCAAATTCTGCTGGACTCAGTGGCTCACACTTGTAACCCTAGCACTTTGGGAGGCTGAGATGGGCAGATTACCTGGAGTCAGGAGTTCAAGCCCAGCCTGGCCAATGTGGCGATATCATGTCTCTACTAAAAATGCAAAAATTAGGCAGACATGGTGTGTGTGTGGGTGTGTGCGTGTGCACCATTAATTTCAGCTACCCAGGAGGCTGATGCAGAAGAATCACTTGAACCCAGGAGGTGGAGGTTGCAATGAGCTAAGAATGTGCTACTGCACTCCAGCCTGTGCAACAGAGCAAAACTGTCTCTAACAAAACAAAATGAAACAAAAAAAATGGAAATTCAACAAAGAATGAAGTGCCAGGGATTGTGTGAGAAGCCATCTCATAAGTTGCTTAATTTTACTGTCCCAGTACCCCTAGGAGGTGCATTTCCCATCCCCTTCCACAGCTGTGAAAACTGCAGACATGGAGATGAAGTCCTTTGTCCAGGGGCTCTCTCCAGCCACAGAGCCAGGTTATAAAACAGTAGGTGCCCCTCATCATTAAGGACACTTGTTGTGGGTGGTCAGAAGCAGGCCCTTCTGTATAGCAGCTGTTCCTCAGGGCAGCTCTGGGAGCTGAAGTTCTCTGCATGGGCACTGGCACCCTCTGTTGGTCTGTACTCAGGAAATGGGATGACAACCAGTCACCAGAAAGCAAAGGCACAGAATGAAGCAAAGAAACAAAATGGGGCCATGAGAAGCTTCACTCCTGTTTACCCAGGAGTTCTGCCCATTTTGGCCAGGCTGAGGTGGGGGTGGGGGGCTGCCAGATTTGTCAACCAGAAGGATTCTGAAGGGCTTACAGTGGGGCCAGCCCCACTGTTCATTCATTGGATAACATTGGGTGGGTTATTTCACTGACCTTACTTCTGATATCCATAGAAATGGGGATGACAGGGTCAGAGAGGTTAAATAATTCATGGCTGCTAGCTGGAATCCAGTGCTTAAATGTTCACTTTAGTGGCTAATGCCTGTAATCCCAGCAGCTTGGGAGGCTGAGGTGGGCGGGTCAGCTGAGGTCAGGAGTTCGAGACCAGCCTGGCTAACATGGTGAAACCCCATTTCTACGAAAAATACAAAAAAATTTTCCACACGTGGTGGCACATGCTACTCGAGAGGCTGAGACAGGAGAATCGCCTGAACCCAGGAGGCAGAGGTTGCAGTGAGCCAAGACTGCACCATTGCACTACAGCTTGGGCAACAAGAGCAAAACTCCATCTTGAAAACAAAAAGAAACCACAAAAGTTCACTTTATTGACCTTTCTGTGGCCAAACACGTGCTGGGTTCTAGGCTCTGGGGATACATGAGGTGAACGAGACTCATGGTTGCTCCCTGTGTGGCATGGTGACTTCTTGGACCTCCCATTCCTCCTTATTGTTCATGTTTAAGCCTGAGAAAGTACTGTGCTTTTAAGAATGTGTGTGCTTAGATTGGGCTCACCTGGGTATCCAGGCCAATATCCCTGTCTCAAACGCCTTACTAATCCCAACCATAAAGTCCCTTTTGCTACATAAAGTGACATATTCAGAGGTTCTCAGGATTAGGACATGGATATCATTGTGTGGGGAGGGACATTCTGCCTATCTAGTCATCTCTCTAGACCCTGAAGATGTGTGTTCATCCCAAATACAAAATACATCCCCCCTGCCCCAAGCCCTCATCCCATTATAACATCAACTCAGGAGTCCAAAATCTCTAAATCTCATCACCTAAATCACCTCAATCTGGCATGGGGGAGGCTCTTGGAACTCAGTAAACCAGTTACCTGGCCCTAAAGTGTAGTGAGTGGCCACCCAGAGGGGTACAATCTAGTTCTGTCCCTGATCCAAGGGACCTGATACATGATATGGACAAGAAAAAAAAGAAAGAGGCTGTACACCCAGAAATACCAGACCACTAAGCTGCCTCTCCTCCTGGTCACAGAGGACAGGGAAAGGAGTTTTTCCAAAGGATCTGTCAGCACCTCATTCCATGTCCTGTGAGCTTGGGAGAAGGCTGAGTTAGACACTTCCCTTCAGTGGGTACTGCTCATTTTAGAAAGTGAGTCAAGCCGGGTGCAGTGGCTCACCTCTGTCATCCCAATACTTAGGGTGGCCAAGGGGGGCAGATATGCTGAAGCCAGGAGTTCATGACCAGCCTGCCCAACATGGCAAAACCCTGTCACTACTAAAAATACAAAAATTAGTGAGGCATGGTGGTACATGCCTGTGGTCCTAGCCACTGTGGAGACTGAAGCAGGAGAATCGCTTGAACCCAGGAGTTGGAGGTTGCAGTGAGCCAAGATCATGACCATGCACTGCAGCTTGGGCCACAGAGTGAGACTCTGTCTCAAGAAAAAAAGAGAGTTGGAGTCTGGGCCTGCCCTGGGGTCTTCCATCGGATAGCTGTGCATTACTTGCAGGTGAAAATTTTCCCAGAGCACAGCTAAGCCTGGTTGTCCTGCTTGTAGGACTCTGGCATGTAGCTAATTATCAGCTTTACCTGGGCTGTTTTTACCTGGTCCCTACCCATATCTTCAATTAGGATCCACATGCTTTGGGCTTAAGAAAGTCTAAGCTTTTAGAAAGCTCTCTAGTGACTCTCATCATCAACCACATTTGGCAGACAGATCTACAGCTTTCTGACCCAGAGACACCTGGGGCACAGGAGGGGTCAGAGCTGCCCATCATGCTGGTTGTAAACTGCTGAAGTCTCCCTCAAGTGGGGATCCTGGAGGCCAGGGGACCAGGACCAAGGGGTCCCTGCCTGCCCCAGGCTTCTGAGGAGGAGAAGAAAGGAAGACTGGAAAAGCCCATGTGGAGGAATAGAGCTGCTCTACCTCCTGGATGTCCAGGGCCATCCTTGATACTGGGTTGTTGCAAGGTATTGATATCAAGTTCCCTTTTTAAAAAGCCCTGTGACTGGGTGCAGTGGCTCACACCTGTAATCTCAGCACTTTAGGAGGCCAAAGTGGGTGGATCACCTGAGGTCAGGTGTTCAAGACCAGCCTGGCCAACATGGCGAAACCCTGTCTCTACTAAAAATATAAAAATTAACCAGATGTGGTGGTGTATGCCTATATTCCCAGCTACTTGGGAGGCTGAGGCAGGAGACTCACTTGAACCCAGAAGGCATAGGTTGTAGTGAGCTGAGACCACTCCATTGCACTCCAGCCTGGGTGTCAGAGTGAGATTTTCTTTAAAAAAAAAACCCCTTTTACAGAAAACTATTAAGTAAACAATAGTACAGTGGTAGTTGAGAGACTGATGTGTGGGTACTTGCTTTTCCTTGATTTTCTAGAGTAGAGCTGCACTGTCTAATGTGATTGTCAGCAGCCTCGTGGATCTATGGAGTACTTGAAGTGTGCTGGTGTGACAGGGTTGTCAAACTCAGTAAATAAAAGATGAGGATGCCTCCTCCATCAGTGTGGGCTGTGCACAGTGACTTTCTTCCAGAATGGAAAGGGGGATAAAAGAGTAACTTTACAGTGGCAAAACATGATAGACTGCCCCAGACAGGCAGCCGGGGTTAATGTCAAGTTATACACCACATTACCAGCACACCTGCATAAGACACCTGAGGCCCTAGGGGGCCAGGACTTAGAATCTTCAAATTCCACAGCCACTCATCTTCTTACTGCCCTCACATGGCTCCTGCAGAGAGTAGTGACAGCACCCTAAGGGGCCTCTAGGAGCATGATGGGATGACAGGAGGTCCCTTGGAGGCCTGGAGAGGCATGTGAGGGCTTGGCATTTTCCACAGGTATGACAGCCAAGGTTGATGCTTGAGATCTGTGGTCAGAGCTGGTAATGCTGTGTAATGAATTGCAACAAACTTAGGAGCTTAAAAAAAACAAATGTATTGGTCAGATGCAGTGGCTCACACCTGTAATCCCAGCACTTTGGGAGGCCAAGGCAGGCAGATCACCTGTGGTTGGGAGTTCCAGACCAGCCTGACCAACATGGAGAAATCCTGTCTTTACTAAAAATACAAAAACTTAGCCAGGTGCAGTGGTGCATGCCTATAATCTCAGCTACTTAGGAGGCTGAGGAAGGAGAATCGCTTGAACCTAGGAGGCAGAGGTTGCAGTCAGCCAATGTCACACCAGTGCCCTTCAGCGTGGGTGACAAAGCAAGACTTCATCGCAAAAAAGAAATAGGCTTGTTAAATTCCTCCCATGTGTTGATGCACTTGCTGTAATATTTATTCCTGCTATTATGAGTCACCCACTCCCAGGGCTGCCCTGTGCACTGTGAGACCTCTTCTGTCTTCCTAAGTGTGAGACAGTGTTATCCCTGCCTTTACCCCATTGTCCGCCTCTCTGGCTGGTGTCACACCCCTTTAAGAAGAGTGAGCACATTGGCTGTGGGATCTTAGTCTCCCCAGTTTGGCAGCAGCAGGTCCCTGACTTGTCATGAGAAATAAATGTCAGTGAGAAAATCTTTCCTTTTTTTCAGATGGAGTCTTGCTTTGTTGCCAGGCTGGAGTGCAATGACACAATCCCAGCTCACTGCAACTTCTGCCTTCCAGGTTGAAGTGATTCTCCTGCCTCAGCTTCCTGAGTAGTTGGAACTACAGGCATGTGCCACCACACCGAGCTAATTTTTGTATTTTTTAGTAGAGATGGGGTTTCACCATGTTGGCCAGGATGGCATTGATCTATTGACCTTGTGATCTGCCCGACTCAGCCTCTTAAAGTGCTGGGATTACAGGCATTTTACTATACATGTGCATCTTTATAAAGACTTTTCCCAGCCAGGGAAATGTCTTTATAAAGATGCACATATATAGTAAGATGCATGTCCCAACACAAATGTCATTGCACCTGTTGATATGTGTCTTAAGCCTGAGGTAGGGAAGTGTGGTAGGTGGAAGTTACTTTCCATCTCCTTTCTCATAGCATGGCACATGGAAGAGAAGATTTTGGCTTTAGCATTTCACTGTGAGCATCCTGTTTATTCCATGGTCATGGGCCTTACTACCAAATTTACTTGAAAACCTTGTGAAATTATTTATGCAGAAAGAATGTGGAATCTCGGGTAATGGGAAAGCAACTGGCCAGTTTTGGAAAACCTCCAACATGGGTGTTTTACAACTAATTGGAAAAAGATGTCTCATCTCAGTTGAGTTAATCCTTTCTGCAGTGCTGGGCACCTTAAGTGTTCCCAGAAGGTTTAAGGAGCAGAATGAGCTCCCATGGTGGCCAGCACAGTGACAATAAAGGACAAAGGGCTCTGCCTGCACCTGAGAGTCCTTCAGTCATGGTCAGCTCTGTCTAGAAGAGCAAAGACCCTGTCTGTCCTCAGCCTTCCTGGCTATGGCAGGGGCATGGGGTTGGGAGAGCAGAGCATGGACACTTGTTCTGGCTGGAAACTTAGCCTTCAAAACAAGGCTCCAGAGGCAGAGTTTGAGACCCAAACAGGAGAAGGAGATGGCCAATGTTGATGCTCTCAGAGCTGAGGGTCTGAACTGTCTGATTATAAGTGCAGTGTTGGGTCCTTATGTACTTTTACAAGGGTATTTTCAGAGAAATGGAAGTCAGTGGACCCACTTTCTCTTTCTCATTGAAGTTCTCTGGAAAAGAGTATTCCCAGGGACAGATGATCTGATGGGGCCACAGCCCCACCAGTGTCCTTAAGAGGGAAAGCTCTGTCAGCAGAGAGAACCTCAGCCCTGGCTGATCACACAGGCTACACTAGGGTGGGATCTGAAGACAGCAACAGCCTGCCCTAAGGCTCCAAAGTCAGAGAGACCCAGTCAGTTCCAGTCCTGGTTTTGCTAGACAGTCTGTCCCTGGCTTCATCCCTTGGTGGGGCTAATGCAATGTCATTTGTGAGATGGAGCAAATGGCATTGTTCCTACCCCCACCAGGCTGGGGTCAGGATGAAATTCAACATAGGAAGCACCCTCCCCCTATCCCCATGGACAAAGAGGTAATGCTATTAGAGTTATATGGGTTTGGGGTTTCCCCTTACTGTTTCCATTTCCTTCCTGAAACCCTGCAAGAGGCTTCGTGGGAAAGGAACTGTCTTTCAGATGCCTGAGTGCAGCTGGGAATGGCTGTTTCCAGTTAGCCAGGCTGGTTGGAGTCCAGGGTGAGTTGGCTGGGTTGTGGGTTTGAACTGCTAGAGCCACAGAGGCACAGCTGGCCCACTGACAAGTTCTGCCAACCATCCTGTAAATGCCACCATTGCTCATGCCTGGGAGATATTTCAGCATTGTCCAAAAGGGTTGCTAGGTCTTGTCCTACTTAGGACAGGGCACTGAAGAGTGATCTATTGTCATACTCTAAGGACAGATCTGGGTCCTGTGCCTCCCAGGGACTCCAAACACAGAATGCCCTTGACATGGCCCCAGCCCATGGGCACAGCCCCTTCTGTTAGTATTAATTATGCACTTATGTTAAATGCACCCACTGTTGAATAGGGGGACAGCCAGAGATTAAAACAGTTGAGGGCAGGTCACCAGGCTGTTTCAGACTCCATTAGGAAATGGCTCTGAGAGGGTTACTTTAGAGCAAGGGAAAGGTCTCCCTGTTGGAGGGGCTCTGTGCCTGGCCAGCTCCTTTAAATCCTGGCCTGCTCCAAGATGGCTCTGAAGTAGGAACTGCTACTTAATTTGCAGGGATCAGTACAAAATGAAAATCAATAATTTTCAGAAATTAAGATTAAAGTGGGCTGGGCACAGTGGCTCACGCCTGTAATCCCAGCACTTTGGGAGGCCGAGGCAGGCAGATCACGAGGTCATGAGTTCGAGACCAGCCTGGCCAACATGGTGAAACCCCATCTCTACTAAAAATACAAAACTTAGCTGGGCATGGTGGCATGCACCTGTAGTCTCAGCTACTCAGGAGGCTGAGGCAGGAGAATTGCTTGAACCCGGGAGGTGGAGGTTGGAGTGAGCCAAGATCACACCATTGCTCTCCAGCCTGGGTAACAGTGGAAGACTATGTCTCAAAAAAAAAAAAAAAAGAAAGAAAGAAAGAAAAGAAAAATAATTCAAGCAGCAGAGCCTTCAAGCAAGCATTAGGGACCCTTCTGAGCACGGGGCCCTGGTTGTGGAGTTTTTACATTGGCCCAGGTCTGGAGAGAGTGCAAGGCATGCAGCTGGCCTGAACCATGTAGGTGAACTGAGTCACCCTGCCCTTTTCAGGGGTTCAGGATCTTTTTCTAGGCTGCTGGCCTGGGCAGGGCTGACACATGAGTGGGGCTTGTCCCGGTCTGTGCTGAAAATGATACACTGGGACAAGTTGAAGGGAGGGGGATTGGAGAAGGGTGCTCCAGGGAGTATCATCTGTGTGCAACAGGAAGTCCCCGAGCTTGGACACATGACTTAGTCTTCTATCACGAGGTTCAGAGCAAAACCCAGAAGGCCAGGCAATGATGCATTGAAACTTTCACTACCCAAGTTAACATTTTCCAGTATCACTAAAAAATGTTTTCTAGATAAGAGGTCTGACTGTGTTGGTCAGGATAGTCTTGAACTCTTGGTCTCAAGTGATCCTCCTGCCTTGGCCTCCCCAGGTGTTGGGATTATATTCATGAACCATTGCCCCTGGCCTCCAACACTTTTAAAATTTTTGATATATCTGTGATTTTTTTTATTATACCTGTTTTGTTACTTCCATTGGAGAAAATTGACCTGACCAGGTGAGGTGGCTCACACCTGTCATCCCAGCACTTTGGGAGGTTGAGGTGGGAAGATCACATGGCATTTCTCCTGTGTGAGTTTGAGACCAGTTTGGACAAATGGTGAAACCCCACCTGTACTAAAAACACACAAATTAGCCAGCCACACTGATGGGTGTCTGTAATCCCAGCTACTCAGGAGGCTGAAGCAGGAGAATCTCTTGAACCCATGAGATGGAGATTGCAGTGAGTTGAGATTGTGCCACTGCACTTCTGCCTGGGCTACAGAACAAGACTCTGTCTCCAAAAAAGTAAATAAATAAATAAAAAGTAAAAGCATCAAAAGCAGATGTTTGTCACTGCCAGGTTACCTTACTAATCACTCAGCATGGAAGTACAAGGACAAATGAAATAAGAACAAAATAACTAATGCCTTGTTTTCTTTGCCTTTGACCTTCAGCTCCATGCATCCCTGCAAATGTTTTGCCTACGCAAACCTTTGAAGACCTTAACTTTTCTGTTTTAAGTGAGATTTCCAAGTGAATTGATGTTGTCTGGAAAGACAATCCCTTTACTGGAGAGCAATTGGTATTTGAAGAAAATGAGATCAGGTTGCAAAGGACACCCTTGTTTGTAATCTTTGGTTTATATAAATTATTGGTGAATAAGAGAGATAAGTTTATTCTTTCTTCCAGATGGTAAACCAGAAGGGAAGTGTGTTATGGGGTAAAGTGAGTCATGGGGTGTGGGAGGCTCAGATGGAACAGGGCTCTGGGACCTCTCTTTCTTGATATTGGGCCTCTAATTTCCCTACCAGACCTCAAATTAAAAGACAAAGGCTTCTAATCTGCTTTGGTGGGAAGAGATAAAAGTTCCTCTGGGTGGATGCATAGGGGTGGGAAGGAGGAAGTTTGTAGAAACTGAAAGAGGACTTTTTTGGGGAGAGAGGAAGAAATCTCTTGTTTAATTACAAAACCAAAATATCATTGGCATAATGTTTTCAGGGTTTATCCATATTTTTGCATATGTCAGAACTTAATTTTTTTTGATGGCTGAATAATACTCCATATATAGTGCATTTTGCTTATTGATTTACCTGTTGATGGACATGTGATATTTCTACTTTTGGCTATTGTGAATAATGCCATTAGGAACACTGGCATGCAAGTAACTACTTGAGTCCTTGTTTATAATTTTGTTGGGTATGTATCAAGGAGTGGATTATTGGTTTATGTAGTAATTCTATATTTAATGATTTTAGAAACTGGCAAATTGTCTTCCACAGTGGCCACACACTATTTTGCATTACTACCAGCAGTATACAAAGGTTTCAGGTTCTCCATATCCTCACCAACACTAGTTATTTCTGTGTTTTTTATTAGAGCCATGCTAGTTGGTGTGAAGTGATACTTATTGTGGTTTGGATTTTCTTTGTCCTAATGACTAATGATTTTGAGGAGCCTTCAATGTGCTCATTGGCCATTTGTATCAAGGCATTTGCCCTTTGCAACCTCTTATGTTTTTTTTGTATTCATTGTGTTATAGGGGTTCATATGTGTTTTTAATATTAACCCCTTATCAGATACATGATATGCAGTTATTTTCTCCCATCCTGTAGATTGTACTTCACTATAGAGTGTCTTTTCATAGACAAAAATTTTTAATTTTGATGAAATGTATCTTTTGTTGTTGCCCATGATTTTAATATCATATTTTTAAAATATTGCTAAATCCATGACCATGAAGATTTGCCACACTTTTGTTCTGAGTTTATAATGTGTGCTCTTAAATAAAGGTCTCTGATCCATATTGAATTAATATCTGTGTATGGTATAAGGTAAGAGTCCAACTTTATTTTCTTGCATGTGAAAATCCAGTTGTCTCGGCACCATTTGTTGAAAAGACTGTTCTGTAGGACCTTGGCATCATTGTTATGAATCAGTTGGCCATGGATTTGAGGGTTTATTTCTGGGCTCTCAATTCTATTCCATTGGTTTATAGGTCTATCCCTATGGCAATATCCCATTGCTTTTATAAATTATAGCTTTATATTTAGTTTTGAAATCAGAGAATTTGAGACCTCCAAATTTGTTCTATTACAAAAATGTTTTAACCATTCAGGGTCCCTTGAAATTCTATATAAATTTTAGAATGGCTTTCTTTATTTCTGTGAAGGATGCTGTTGGAATTAAGATAAGGATTGCATTAAATCTGCCAATTATTTGAGTAATATTGTCATCTTCACATTATTAAGCTGGAAGATATTAACCCCTTTTCAGATATATGAACAAAATCAGATACATAATTCTGAGTAATGAATCAGGTTTCAGTTTTCCAGTTATTTAGGCCTTCTTTAATATCTTTCAACAATGGTTTATAGTTTTCAGTATACAAGTCTTGTGACTCCTTTGTTAAATTTATTGCTAGGTATTTTATTTTTATTGTGTTACTGTAAACACAATTGTTCTGTTAATCTCCTTTCAATTGATTGTATGTAGGAATCCAAATGAACCAGTTGTGCAATGATTTAATATCTTGAAATTTTATGAGTTCATTTATTGGTATTGACAGCTTTGTGTGTGTGTGTGTGTGTGTGTGTGTGTGTGTGTGTGTGTGTGTGTGTATTCTTTCTAGTTTTTGACATGTAAGATTGACTTCTTTTCCAATCTGGATATTTTTATTTCTCTTTCCTGCATATTTGCTCTGACTACAACTTTAAGTGTTATGTTAAATAGAATAGTGAAAGTGGGCATCCTTGTCTTGCTCTTGATCTTAGGGGAAAAGTTTTCAGTCTTTCACCACTGAGTATGAAAGTTGTGAGTTTTTCATATGGCCACAGCACATTGAGAAAGTTTTCTTATATTCCTAGTATATTGATTATTTTTATCATGAAAGAGTGTTAGAGTTTGTTAAGTGCTTTTTCTGTATCAATTGAGATGATCATGTAGGTTTTCCTTTTATTCTATTATGTAGTTTATTAAACTGATATCATATGTTGAACCCTTCTTTTGTTATGAAGAAAAATCCCAGTTGGTCATAGTGTACAATGCTTTCAATATTCTGAATTCAGTTTATTGATACTATTTTTAGGACTTTTGCATCTATATTGATAAGGAATAGTGGTCTATAGTTTTCCTTTTCTTGTTGGGTCTCTGTCTGTATTAGGATAGTGCTATATTCACAGAAGGAGGTAGGATGTGTTTCCTCCTCTTCTCTTTTTGAAAAAGTTTGAGGACTGGTGTTAATTCTTCTTTAATTGTTTGGCACCAATCACCAATGAAACCTTCTGATCTTGGGTTTTTCCTCATTAGGAGGCTTTAGGTCACTGATTAAACCTCTTTGTTTCTTTTAGTTCTATTCATATTTCCTATTTCTTCTAGAGTAGGCTTTGGCGGTTTATGGTTTGTTTTTACCTTAATTTATTTCTTGTTGCTATTGTGATTTCTTTTCTGATCCAATGTTGTTTAAGACCATAATTTTTAGAAAATTTTTCATGTATTTGTGAGTTTTTCCAAAGTTTTCTTCTGTTATAGATGGTAGTTAAATTGCACAGTAGTAAGAAAAAAAACTATGATTTCAATCTTTTTAAATTTATTAAGATGTTTTGTGGACTTAACATATGATCTATCTCAAGGAATGTTCCGTATGCCTTTGAGAAGATTGTATACTCTGCTACTGTTGAGTGAAGTGCTTTCTGAGTATTAGATACAATTGGTCTATTGTGTTAAGTATTAGATACAGTTGGTCTATTAATCTTCTGTCTGGTTATTCTATTCACTATTGAAAATGGAGTAATGAAGTCTCCAGATATTACTGTTAAACTGTGCCTTCAATTTTGTTAATTTTGGTTTCACATGTTTTGGGAGTGTTGTCATTGGGTATATAATTTACATGTTTTCTCAATGTAGGGCAACTTTTATCAATATATAATGTGGTGGCTCATGCCTATGATCCCAGCACTTTGGGACTCTGAGTTGGGTGAATCACAAGGTCAGGAGTTCAAGAGCAGCCTGACCAATATGGTGAAACCCTGTCTCTACTAAAAATACAAAAATTAGCTGAGCATGTTGGCATGTACCTGTAGTCCCAGCTACTTGGGAGGCTAGGCAGGAAAATTTCTTGAACCTGGAAGGCAGAGGTTCCAATGAGCCAAGTTTGAACCACTGCACTCCAGCCTGGGTGTCAGAGGAAGACTCCATCACACACACACACACACACACACACACACACACACAATATGTGTGTGTGTGTCTTTATTTCACTCTTGTAAAATTTTTGACTTGAAATCTATTTTGTATGATAGCAATATAGCCACCCAGCTCTGTTTTGAATGCCATTTGCATAAAATATATTTGTCCATTGTTTGTATTCAAACTTTTTGTGTTTTTGTATTTAAAATGACTCACTTGTAAACAGTATGTAGATGGATCTTTTTTGTTCATTCTGCCAATTTCTTTCTTATGAGTAGCAGGGTTTGATCCAGTTACATTGAAAATAATTAGTGATAAGAAAAGACTTACTTTTGTCATTTAATTTTGTTTTCCATAGTCTTCTTTGTTGTTGTTGTTGTTCTTCTTCTTCAATTTCTCCATTACTGCCACCATTTTTTGGTATACTGTTGATTCTTTTATAGTGTGCCATTTTTTCTTTTGGCATTTTTTAAAGTTACTTTCTTAGTGGTTTTCTGGGAAATTACACTTAATGTCTTAAACTTGTAACTATCTAGCTTTAACAGTAACCCAATTTATAACCAACTTAGTTTCAATAGTATAGAAACATTCTGCTTCTACCCATCTCCTTTCCTCCCCTTTATATTGTTATTGTCTCATATTATGTCATTATATATTGGGAACTCAGTACCATAGATTTATAACGACTGTTTTCTGCACTTGCCCTTTAAATCATATAGGGAAAAAATTATAAGCCAAAAGAACAATAAGAGTGGCTTTTATATAAAGTTACTTTTACCAGTCTTCTGTATTTCCTCTTACATCTTGAGTTCATGCTGGTGTTCTTTCATTTTAGCCTGAAGAACTCCTGTTAGCATCTCTCATAGGGAAAATCTACTGGCCTCTTTTGCCAACCTGACAAAGAAGAATGGGCTGTTCACCACACCATTTTCTTTTTCTCCCAGCCACTCAGCTAGGCTCCTCTTGCCAGCCTCTTTTGCAGGTGTTAGATAAAATAGTAGAATGTTAAAGTGGTACATGCCTGGCCAACCAGACCTCCCACATATGATTATCTTAATACATGCAGTAAAAGTCTTTGATAAAATTTAACATCCCTTCATGTTAAAAATGCACAACAAACTAGATATTGATGGAACATATCTCAAATTCTTTTTAAACTTTTTTAAAGTTTAGAACTAGAGGGAATACCATCAAACCCATTTTGGGGCCAGCAGCATTCCTGTGTCAAAGCCAGACACAATTAAAAAAACTACAGACCACTATCTAAGATGAACATAGATGAAAAAATCATCACTAGAGCACCAGCAAAATGAACTCAAGAAACATCAAAAAAAATTACACATAATGACCACATTGGATTTATCCCTGTCTCAACACTGTTTTTATTATAAAACAATGGTAAAGAGGCTGAAGAGACAACTTAAATACTGAGAGGATAGATTTACCAAACATAGTCTCTCTTAAAAGTTTAATACCTAAAATATATAAGGAATTCAAACAACCCAATAGCAAAATAAATAATAACTTGATCAAAAAATAGGTAAAGGACCTGAACAGACTTATCTCCAGAGAAGACATAAAAATGACCAACAAGTACTTGAAAAGGTGCTCAACATCACTAGTCATCAGGGAAATACAAATCAAAACCACAATGATTTATCCACTAATATCTGATGGGACACCTGTTATGAAAAAGTCAAGAGATAAATAGTGTTGAGGGTGTAGAGAAAAGGAAACACTCGTAACCTGTATATAAGAATGCAGATTTATGTAGCCACATTTTTATTTGTTAAGCAAAATATCCTTGTTGGCAAAGTCCCATATGAAATATAAAATGCAGTATTTTTCTAAGATGGCGTTTAATGAAGTGTTGCTCTATACACCCCAATTTCATAGTTTTGGGGTATTTCTGAATTTACTTCCTCAGAGTTTCCTCTCCTAGTTCTAGGGGACTTTACAATTTCTGTTGCCGCCTGGCTGCCAAATATTACTTCTTTCTAGAATTCATTAAAAAAGTATAATCCAGTGAAAATGTAAAGATTTTTGTGAGTTTTGAAAAAAAAGTTGTATCACACAAGGAGTCAATGGAAATCTTCTTGGCCCAGTATAATTTCCGTCCTTCCTCTTGTGGCCATTCTTCATCCAAAATGTTCTGGGTCTCTGGTGAAGTGTCTCTCCCTACTGCATGCAGTCTCTACCTTAGAAGGGAGTGATTCCCTTAAGCTGATGCTAATTTTTAGCTATGTTGAATTATAATGAAGAATATTCACATCAGATTAAATTTTTATTTCTTATGAAATTGTTCTAAATTGCCATCTTGTCTCCCAGTCCTTTAAGAATAAATGGCCCTTGATCTTGCAGATTCAACGATCTTAATTCAGTTCAGCTGCCACATTTGACAGATGAGAAAACTAAAGCTCAGAGAAGGGAAGTGATTTATAAAAAAATATTGGTGCTATTTGGAAGCAGAGCTGAAGCCATAACTCTGGTCTTCCTCTTACACCAATGCCCCTATCTACTTGTGACATTTTTTGCTTCCTTCCTGATTGGCTTCCCGATTCAAGATTGTAATAATGAAAGATGATAGGGTTGCTTATGCACCTTGTATTCTTGTCTATTATAACTATAAACTGAAATGTGTTTCCCAGAATAGTTAATCATCTAGTAGAAGAAGAGAGTGTGATTTCTCATCCTGTAAATCATGAAAAAACACCTCCGGTACCATCTATCATGTTGGCCATATTGTGTTTTAGGCTATAAGAAAGTAGTCTCAATGTAGTTGTATATAAATACTGCCTGTTGGTCTCCCTTATTAGTAGATGCTGACTAACATTACAAGGTAATAATTGGTTATATTGTACTAGGAGAATAACTGTTTATAACAATATTACCTGTAATAAACTACACAGTTTCTTTTCCTATTCAGTGAAGCAATCGTTTGGCTTTTTGGCTACACAGTTTTTTTCATAGCTAAGTTTATTTTGTCATAAGGCAATCAAGTGGCACAAAAGTATTAAAAACTACAGGAAACCAACATCTAGCAAAGAAATTTGAAGATCATGTTCACCCTGAATAAACAAGTGGCTTTAAAAAAATTCCTTCAACTTTTAACTTCAAACAGAAAAGTTGAAACAAAAGCACTGTAAAGACATATGTCCCCTTTATTTAGATTCACAAATTAACATTTTCTGAGATTGGCTTTGTGTGTCTCTATGTCTATTTTCCTCTTCACATACACACTCCTTTTCTCTGTCTTACACACACATACATATACTTGCACACACTCACATTTTGGGGAGCTCTTAACTGCTTGAAAGCAAATTGCAGACATCAAGATTATACAAAAATACTTAAGGGGTTTTCCCCAAAATTAGCACATTATTTTATATTACTATAATAACAATCAAAGACATTTGCTACTGATAATTAATATAATGTAGTATACAGTCTAAATTTAAATGTCTCCACTTGCTCTCAAATATTCTTTATATTAGTCAGGGATCTTATATTGAATTTTTTTGTCATGTTTCTTATTTTCATCAGTCTAGAATATTGCTTCCCCTCCACCCTTTTCTCTCATCTTTTACAGCCTTGACATTTTTGAAGAGTCCAAACTAATTGTCTCATAGAATATTTCTCAAACTGGATTCATCTAACTGTTCTTCTGGATTAGACAAAATGTTTAGGCAAATATTATGTTTCCCATTGGATTCCATCGAGAAGTTTATAACATCACTTTATCTCAATATTTGTGAAGCTAAGTTTCATCTCTTCATTTTAAATTCCATACTTAATAAACATTTGATGGATAATAGAGATATATAAATGTCCTTTTCCTAACAATATATTAATGTACAGTGTTAGGAGTAATTTCATGCTAGAATCTCTTATTACCTTGGTGGTATTTGCAAAACAGTGATTTTAAAATTCAGGCATTTTTCTAGCTCAGGGGCCAGTAGATTTTTCCAGTAAAGAGCCACATTCAAAGTATTTTAGGCTTTGTGGGCCACATACAGTCTCTTACATATTCTATTTCTTCTTTAGCTATATAAAAATTATTAGCTCACGGACTGCAGGAAAATGGTCTGCAGCAGGATTTGGGCCATGAGTAGTAGTTTGTCTAAGTGCTGTTCTGTGTTATAAAGAAGAGCTTTCCTTTTCCTTGTAACACCTGTGTGTGTGTGTGTGTGTGTGTGTGTGAATGAGATTCTCTAATAACTTTATTTCTTTATAGAGTTGATCTCTTTAAGCTTTTTGTTTTTTAAATAAATACACTTTGGATTTAACTTTGGTAAATAACACTGTCTTAAGAAAATTTCAATTTCTTTTTCTATGCTTTCTGATACAATAGCCACTAGCTGCATGAGACCATTCAAATTTAAACTAATTATAATGAAATTATAATTAGAAATTAAATAATAATTAGAAATAATTTAGTTTCTCTGTCACATGAGTCACATTTAAGTGTACAAGTATTCACTCAAGACACATAGCTAGTGGCTACATATTGATCAGTGCAGATGTAGGACATTTTTATGATTTAGAAGTTGTATCAGATAGTAATGAATGCAGATTTCAAATGTATTTGCACAGAGTTATGCAAAATAGTCCCTTATAATTAGAGTTAACTTATACTCTTTTTCCTGTCTTTTTTTGCTTTTATGCTTATTTTCCTTCTTAGTAATTTGTCTATTTCCTTTTCTTTTAAGGTACCAAAGTATTTATTATATCTACTGTTTTTCTGTTTTTATCTCACATTTTCCTTTCCTTATGCTTTCTTTTGATTTAGTTTATCAGTTTTTTTTAAACTTTTATTTTAGGTTCAGTGGTGCCTGTGCAGGTTTATTATATAGGTGTCACTGGGGATTTGTGTACAGATTATTTAGTCACCTATGTGGTGGGCCATGTACCTGATAGGTAGTTTTTAAGTTCTGACCATTGTCCTTCCCTCCATCCTCAAATAAGTTCCAATGTCCGTTGTGTCCATGTGTACTCAATGTTTAGATTTTACTTGTGAGAACATTTAGTTTGTGGTTTTCTGTTCCTCTGTTAGTTTATATAAGATAATGGCTTTTACCTTCATCCATGTTTCTGCAAGGACATGACCTCATTCTGTTTTATGGCTCCATCATATTCCATGGTGTATATGTACCACATTTTCTTTATTATTCTACCATTGATGGACATTTAAGTTGGTTTCATGTCTTTGTTATTGGGAATTATGCTGCAATGAGCATATGTGTGCATGTATCTTTTTCTTTCCTCTCTTATCTTCCTTCCCTTCTTCCCTTTCTTTCTTCTTTGCCCCCTTCTTTCCTTCCTTCCTTCCTCTTTTCTCTCTCTCTCTTCCTTTCTTTGTCTCTTTCTCTCTTCCTTCCTTTTTTCTTTCTTTCTTATCTTCCTTTCTTCCTGTCTTTCTTTCTCTTTCTCTGTTTCTGTTTTTCTTTCCTATCTTCCTTCCTCCCTCCCCACTTCCTTCCTTCCTCTCCTCCTTCCTTTCCTCCCTCCCTCCTTCTCTCTGCTTCTGTCACCGTGGCTGGAGTGCAGTGTCACCATCTTGCCTCATTGCAAGCTCCACATTCCAGGTTCAAATGATTTTCTTTTATTAGTCTCTCAAGTAGCTGGGACCACAAGCGCCTGCCACCAGATCTAGCTAATTTTTGTATTTTTTTTTTTTTTTTTTTTTTTTTTTTGCCAATCATTGAGAGCTTGTAAGGTTGCTGAGGTTGGTTGGCCTTGAACTCTTGGCCTCGCCTTCACAAGTGCCATGACATCCGGCCAGAGCCACTTTGGGCCCCTAATTTTTGTATTTTTTATTAGAGGCTGGGTTTCTCTATGTTGCTCAGGTTATCAGGCTGGTCTTAAATTCCTGACCTAAGGTTATCTGCCCAGCTCGGCCTCCCAAAGTGCTGGGATTACAGGTGTGAGCCACCGCACCCTGCCTCCACCACTCCCTTTTGTATCCTCCAACTCACACCTTGTCCATGCCACTCATGCGTACCCCCTGCCTTTTTCCACAGTCACTTGTGAGTCCCCCACTAAATGGCCTTCAGTCCAGAGATCAGACATCAGACAGCAATCTGGACCTCTTCCTTGATGGGAGGTGAGACCTCAAGAAGAGGAAAATGCCTGGCATGGAGTCTGCAGGCTGAACACAGTCACTCTCCAGGCAAACAGCTAGAACAGAACTGTGAGTAAAATATCCAGCCAAAAAAAAAACTTCCCATCCAACTCTTCCCTAATCCCATTTTTACAGATTGAAACACTAAGGCTCAGAGGAGAGGAGACAGAGCAGGCACTGGAACCATAGTCTTTTGGCTCCAAAGCCAAGTTCTCTCCACCCAGCCAGGCTCCATCCTTCCTTCTATAAATGTTTATAACAGCATGTGCTGGGCACTTTTGTTAGGCTCTTTTACACATATCACTCAATATGCTTTTCCCATTCTTTTGACAAGTATTTATTGAGCTTCTACTGTGTGCATGAGCTGGACTCGATACTATGGATATCTTGGTAAAAAGCTCAGGCAAAGTCTACCCACCTGGGGTTCTAACAAGACAAAGAGAGGGTTGGTGCTGTGGGCAAGGCTGTGAAGGCAATGAATGAAGTGGTGGGGTCAGACAGGAAGGGTGTTCAGGGATTCTGTCTGCATGGAAGGGGCATCTTCTTGGCTTTGAGATGCAAATGCTAAAATACCCATGAGCAGCAGGCCATGCCCACTCAGTAACAGAGCTGAGCCACAACCCTCCATAGATGCCAAACCAAACACCAGATCAGGCCACAAAACCACCTAAGGGCTGGCCAGTTGTGCATGTGGAAGAGGGGGTGCTGTTGTTCCTCCAGGTTGACAATGTGAGAGATTGAAAAATACATGGGAGGCTGGGTGCAGTGGTTCAGGCCTGTAATTTCAGCACTTTGGGAGGCTGAGGCTGGTGGATCACCTAAGGTAGGATTTCAAAACCAGCCTGGCCAACATGGTGAAACCCCATCTCTTAAACATGCAAAAATTAGCTGGGCGTGGTGGCATCTGCCTGTAATCCCAACTACTCAGGAGGCTGAGGTGGAAGAATCACTTGAATCCAGGAAGCAGAGGTTGCAGTAAGTTGAGATATCACCACTGAACTTCAGCCTGGGTGACAGAGTGACACTTCATCTCAAAAAAAAAAAAAAAAGAAAAGAGAAAGAAAAGTGCATGAGCTCTGGAGGCGGAGAGATGGAATTGAATCCCAGCTTTTACTTCTCAGCTGTGTGCCCTTGGACAAGTTGGCTTCTCTGAGCTTCAGTTTTCTCATCTGTGAAATGGGAACAACATTTGGCTTGCTGGGGATCTTAGGATGACTGGGGAGTGTCTGGCATATAGTAGGTGCTCAACGTGTGTGCTTTCCCATGGCCATCTAAGAGTCCTCAGGGCTTCCCTCCTGCCTTTCCCCCACAACTCCTGTGACTGCCTCTTAAATGGTACTCAGGGTGATAAGGAGGCATAGATGGGGGAGCCAGGCTGGATCCACACCCACCCACGCCCATTGTTAGGAAAACAAGCTTTTAATGCCTGGCCCTGCTGCTGGTGGCTGAGAGTGTAAAATGGGACCCAGAGCCAGCCTCTCCCTTCCTCTAAGGCACACCAAGGCAATGGTGTTTAAAAGGAAAGGAGGCAGTGGCATGGAGGCTCCAGAGACTGAGCCATTTCTATGTCAAAAAGGGAGGCAGTGGGGCCCCCTGCTGAGGGCCATCTGGCAGGTGTTCCACTCTACCTTCCTCATGGGACCCCCAGCCTCTTCATCAGTGATGTCCTCAGGTTCACTGTCCCCAAGCTGCTTAGGTGAGTCCAGGCTTCAGGATCTCTGCTAAGGCTGGTGGTCTCTTAATGGCATCCATTCAGAGTCAGGGGGCTTCGGCTCTCATGCCTCTGCCTATAGATCTGGTGCTCAGGACACTGGAGGGTGGGTGGGAAGGATACTGTAAAAGGAAAATGATTAATGAGAAAGTGACTGTCCCCCACAGGGGCAAATAAGCAAGCTCTTACCTGACTGTATAACTTAGCTTTTGTTGTAAAATGCCCCAAAATGAGTGGCTTAAAGTTATAAGCATTCATTTATTTAGTTCATAGTAATGTGGGTCAGTAACGTGGACTGGACTCAGTTGGGTGGTCCTTCTTTTCTCGGCTGGGTTTTCTCATGTGTCTGCAGTTGTGTCTGAAGCTGGGATGGCTTTCTGTTCCACCTGGGTTCCCATCCTCCAAAACCTAGCTCAGACATGTTCATGTGGCTGCTTGGGAGGGTTGTAAGCAATAGGCCAAAAGCTACATTTTCTCTTGAGGCTCACAGCTGGCATAGTTTTACCTCCACTCTACTCTCGGTCAAAGGTGGTTTTGTGGCCAGTCGAAGTCCAAGTGGTGTCTCCTCAGCTGCTATAACAGAGCATCACAGACTGAGTAGCCTCAACATCAGAAATGTATTTTCCTCATGTTTCTTGTGGCTGGGAGTTCCAGATCAGGCATCTGCAAGTTGGTTCCATCTGAGGTCTCTGCCTCTGGTGTGCAGTTGGTGACCTCCTCCCTGTGTCCTCATATGGTCTTTCCTCTGTGTCCACCCAGGTGTCTCCCCATGTGTCTACATTTCCTCCTCTTATCAGGACTCCAGACTGGGTGAGGGCCCAGCCTAATGACCTCATTTTAACTTTATTGCCTCTTCAAAGGCCCTATTTCCAAACACAGTCACATTCAGAAGTACCGGGGGTTGGGGCTTCAACATACAAATTTTGTGAGGACACAATTTAGCCCATAACAAGGGGAGAGAAAATCACCATTTCTTGATCTCAAGGAGCTACAGTAAGATTGAAAGGAAGCATGGACAGTGTGGGAAATAACCGAGATCACGATTGCAAAGAAGTCAACCACCCTTATTGATTCTCCACACCTGGCCTGGTTTGGGCAAAGGCAACACACATGGGCACCTACAATCCTTTTTCTGGAGTTTATTGGTGATCCCAAGTCTCTAGCCTGGAAGTGCTACTTCCTTGCAATGCTGATGTTCTTCTTGACCTGCCTGCAGATGCTGTGTAAGCAGCAGAACACGTACCAGCTTAAGTTGCTGCAGATAAGGCTGCAGTCTGCCATCACTGGCCTGGTGTACAGAATGGTGAGTCCCGGGGGAAAAGTGTAGGTCTTCCCAGCCAGGAAAAGGAACCAAACTGAACTGGTTGGTAGTAATGCTATCAGCAGCTGAGAACGCTTTCAGTCCGTACTTATTAGAGTCACTCACTATATATTCTCGCTTCCTTTGTTATTTCTCTTTATATTTATGTATTTATTTTGTAGAGACAGAGTCTCCACCCACAGTGGCCTCCTAGAGTGCTGGGATTACAGGCATGAGCCACCTCACCCGGCCTCCCTTCCTTCTTAAGTCTGAGTCATCTTCTGCTTCGCAGATGGATCACACTGTGTTTATCTTTTCATCTGATGGTGAACCTGTTGGTTGATTTTGCCTTTTGGCTATTTTGAATCATGCTGCTATGAGAACAGGTGTGGAAATTCCTCTCGGAGTTTCTGCTTTCTATTCTTTTGGGATGGATGGCAGTGGCTTTGTTAGAGCAAATGGTAATGCTGTGTAAGTGTTTTGAGGGACCACCATTTGTAAAGTATTTTTTTTTGTTGTTGTTGTTGTTGTCGTTGAGATGGAGTCTCACTGTGTCACCCAGGCTGGAGTGCAGTGGCATGATCTGGCCTCACTGCAACCTCCTCCCAGGTTCAAGCCATTCTCATGCCTCAGCCTGCAGAGTAGCTGAGATTACAGGCATCTGCCACCACACCTAGCTCATTTCTGTATTTGTAGTAGAGACAGGGTTTCTTTCTCTATATTGGCCAGGCTGGTCTCGAACTCCTGCCCTCAGGTGACCCACCCACCTTGGCCTCCCAGAGTGCTGGGATTACAGGTGTGAGCCACCTCCCCTGGCTCTTGTGAAGTGTTTTGATTATCCTGTTTTACTGCTCTTCAGCTGGGGTTATAATCTCAACCCTGCTTCTCTCTGTTCCTGCTAAGGGACTCCCCAAGGGAGAACTGTCCCCACCTCTGTCCAGGAGAGAGCATACCTGGATGTGAAGTTGGGTCAGTCCTGCCTCAGTGCTGCTTCTGTTTTAGGTAAATATCCTGTGGGGTCAGGAGAGAAAATCCCAAGTGCACCTATGGAACACCATGGACTTCACCCAACTCAGGACTGTGGGAGAGATGGGGTGTTGGAGGAGAGGTAAAACTGGAAGCTTCCTAGCCCCAGTCTGTCCCCTGCCCTGACTTTTTTTTTTGAGATGGAGTCTTGCTCTGTCACCTAGGCCTGGAATGCAGTGATGCAATCTTGGCTCACTGCAACCTCCGCCTCCCAGCTTCAAGAAATTGTCCTGCCTCATCCGCCAGAGTAGCTGGGACTACAGGTGAGTGCTACCACATCTGGCTAATTTTTGCATTTTCAGTAGAGCTGGGGTTTCACTATGTTCACCAGGCTGGTCTCCAACTCTTGACCCTAGGCGATCCACCCACCTCGGCCTCCCAAAGTGCTGGAATTACAGATGTGAGCTACCATGCTCAGCCAAGCCCTGCTCCGTTCTAATCCCACCACCTGTGAAAGGCTTCTGGGAGCTCACAGAAACAACGGCCCCAGTATGATTGCTCCCACTCCCTTGCTCCTGGAGTTCTGTGGACCCACAGTGAGAAGTGATTGTTTTCCTCACTCATCTAGATGTGATGAGCCTGGTCAAAGAAGTTTGCTGTTGCTGACTTGCAGCTGGTCAGGTTCCTGCCCTGTGGAAATTGCCCCTACTAAATCCTCATGCCTCAGTTTACCCAGCTAACTCAGATCTATAGCCCTACCCCAGGCTGGGTTAGGCTCCTCTCTGTCACTCTATGTGGGAATCTCCCATGTGATACTTTACTTTATTTATTAAGATGGGATGTTACTCTATCACCCCAGCTGGAGTGCAGTGGTACAATCTCAGTTCACTGCAACCTGTGCCTCCTGGGTCCAAGTGATTCTGCTACCTCAGCCTACTGAGTAGCTGAGACTATAGGTACATGCCACCACGGTCTGCTAATTTTTGTATTTTTAGGAGAGAAGTGTTTCTTTATGTTGGTCAGGTGGGTCTCAAACTCTTGACCTTGTAATCCACCTGCCTCAGCCTCCCAAAGTGCTGGGATTACCAGCTCACACTGCACCAGACCCGTGTGACAGTTCAATGAAGTCAGGTGTGTAGGTGATGGCTGCCTGATTATCTTCCCACCACAGGGCAGGGCTAGGGGCTGTGTTGTCTGAAAATTCCTCAGCTCTTTATGCCGGCAAGGGAAGAAGGCAGAGGGGGGTCTCGGTACATGCAGCAAGGTTTGGTGGGGACATAGCTCACCAGATTGTACTTGGTGTTCCCATGTAACTTGTAACCGCTCTCACAGAAAGTGGCCTACAACCCCAGGGAGTGGGGGTTGCTATCTTTCAGCTAGGGGTTGGGGGAAGAGAAGATTAGGCTCTATACATCCAGCAGGCAGGACAGGGCAACCAGGGCCAGGTGCGATGGCTAACACCTGTAATTCCAGCAGTTTGGGAGGCTGAGGCCAGTGGACCATTTGAGGTCAGGAGTTTGAGACCAGCTGGCCAACATGGTGAATCCCCACATCTCCTAAAAATACAAAATTAGCTAGGCATGCTAGTGCATGCCTGTAATCCTGGATACTCAGCAGGGTGATGCAGGAGAATTGCTTGAATATGGGATGCTGAGGTTGTGGTGAGCCAAGATTTTGCCATTGAACTCCAGCCTGGGCAACAAGAACAAAACTCTGTTTCAAAAGAAAAAAACAAACTTGCTCTGCAAATGTGGCTGCAGGTGCAACCCCTGATGTGTCATCCCTGCCCTGCTCCTGCTCCAACATCACCCGCAACCCCCAGTGGTGGATTCAAAGTCCTGCAGTACAGACAGCATAGATTTGCAGAGCTGTGAGCCTGGGGTCTGTCCTGCAGCAGGAGACACAGAGGAGGGAGCCCTGGGTTTGGGCCAGAGGCAGCTTTTGGTGTCCCCCTGCAGGCTCTGGTCTCCTTCTGTTTTGTGACACTCCCCTGTATCCTCACACAAGCCACCCCCATTTTCAGCAGAATTACAGATGCTCCTTAACTCAAGAGGGTGTTCTGTCCCCATAAATCTGTCATAAATTGGTAATAGCAGCCAAGTGCAGTAGCTCACATCTGTAATCCCAGCACTTTGGGAGGTCAATGTGGGAAGATTGCTTGATCCCAGGAGTTCAAGACCAGCTTGGGCAACACAGAGAGATTCTGTCTCTATGGGGGAAAAAAGTGAAAATATACTAAGTTGAAAATGCATTTATTTATTTTTTGAGACAGTCTCACGCTGTCATCCAGGCTTGAGTGCAGTGATGCAATCTTGGCTCACTGCAACCTCTGCCTATCAGGTTCCAGTGATTCTCCTGCCTCAGCCTCCAGAGTGGCTGGCATTACAGGCATGAGCACTGGGTAAATTTCATATTTTTAGTAGAAATTGGGTTTCACCATGTTGCCTAGCCTGGTCGAGAACACTCAACCTAAGGTAATCTGCCTAAATCATCTGTCTCGTAAAGTGCTGGGATTACAGGCATGAGCCACCATACCTGGCCTATTTATTTTTATTTTTATTTTTGGAGGTGGTGTCTGGCTCTGTTTCCTGGGCTGCAGTGCAGTGATTTGGCTCACTGCCTGTAACCTCTGCCTCCTAGGATCAAGTGATTCTCCTGCCTCATCCCACTGGGTAGCTGGGACTACAAGCACCCTACCACACCTAGCTACTTTTTGTATTTTCAGTAGAGACAGGGTTTCATCGTGTTGCCCAGCCTGGTCTTGAACTCCTGAGCTTAGGCAATCTGCCCACCTCAGCCTCCCAAAGTGGGGGGATTACATGTGTGAGCCACCATACCCGGCTTGCAAATGCATGTAATACACCTGCCCTACCAAACATTGGAGGTTAGCCCAACCAACTTTAGGTAGAGAACAAATCAAGCAGTAGTAAAAGGAGAACAAAACCCACTTACCCTTCCCCACCTTGGATCATGACTTTGATGTTTCAGGGGTCCAGCCTTTGTGAATGTTTGTAGAAATAGATAATAAACTTGGATAAATGTACCCACGCTTAAGTCCACAATTCAATGGCATTTGGTAGATTCACAATATTTTGGAACCAGTGCCACCATCTGTTTCTAAACTTTCTCATCATCCCAAACAGAAATAGTGTCCTTATGAAGCAATAGTTTACCTACTTTTAAATTTTTATTTACTTATTTATTTATTTTGAGACAGAGTCTTGGTCTGTCTCCCAGGCTAGAGTACAGTGGCACAATCTCGGCTCACTGCTACTTCCACGTTTCAGGATCTAAGCAATTCTCCTGCCTCAGCTTCCGGAGTTGGGATTATAGGCACATGCCACCACACCCAGCTAATTTTTGTATTTTTAGTATATACGGGGTTTCATCATTTTTCTCATGCTGGTCTTGAACTCCTGACCTCGTCGTGATCCACCCACCTCAGCCTCCCAAAGTGCTGGGTTTACAGGCATAAGCCACCATGCCTGGCCTAAATTTTTTTTTTTTCAGATGAGGTCCTGCTCTGTTACCCAGGCTGGAGTGCAGTGGCATGATTATAGCTCCTTGCAGCCTCAATCTCTTGGGCTCAAGTGATCCCTCCTGCCTCAGCCTCCCAAGTAGATGGGACTACAGGTGCACACAATTGCACATGGCTAATTTTTATCTTTTTTATAGAGAGAGGGTATCACTATGTTCTGAGGCTGGCCTCAAACTCCTGGGCTTTAGCAATCCTCCCACCTCAGCCTCCTGAAGTACTGGCATTAAGGGTATGAGGCACTACACCTGGCCCTCATGCAATTTATTGAATACTATACTAGCAGTGAAAAACAGAAAGGTTGTATCAGTACTGGAAGCACAGTTTCTACTGAACGTGATCATTTTTGTGCCATCATAAAATCAAAAAAATTGTGTGAGGATCGGCACTTGTAACTATCGGTAGGCTTAGACACTTGGATTTTAGATCCAGAAACATCCAGACACTCTCTGCTGGGTGGGAGAAGGCCATAGGGGTCAGAGCTCTTAGCTGCTAGGAAGAGAAGCCCATTCAGGCTGAGTTTAAAAACTGAAGGTAGGCACTGTGGCTTATGCCTGTAATCCTAGTACATTGGGAGGTCAAGATGGGTGGATCACCTGAGGTCAGGAGTTTGAGACCAGCCTGACCAACATGATGAAACCCTATCTTATTAAAAACACAAAAATCAGCCAGGCACGGTGGCACATGTCTGTAGTCCAAGCTACTTGGGAGGCTGAGGCAGGAAAATTGCTTGAACATGGAAGGCAGAGGTTGCAATGAGCCAAGACTATGCCACTGCACTCCATCCTGGGTGGCAGAGCAAAACTCCATCTCAAGAAAAAAACAAAAGAAAGAAAAGGAAATGAATTCATGGGCAGGTGAGAAGTATCGAGGAGACACAGAGACTAAAGATGACAGGCAGCTAGCCGGACAGCCACAGCCTCATCAAGCCCAAACATTCAGAGGCTGGGCTAGGGGGGTGATATAGAAATGGCCAGGCATGGCGGCTCATGCCTGTAATTCCAGCACTTTAGGAGGCCTAGGTGAGCGGATCACTTGAGACCAGGAATTCAAGACCAGCCTGACCAATATGGTGAAACCCCAACTCCACTAAAAATACAAAATTAGCCAGGCATGGTTGCAGGTGCCTGTAACTCCAGTTACTTGGGAGGCTGAGGCAGGAGAACTGCTTGAGCCTGGGAGACAGAGGTTGCAGTGAGCTGAGATCACACCATTGGACTACAGTCTGATCAACAGAGTGACTCTGTCTCCAAAAAAATATATATATATAGAGAGAGACAATTTCTATGCAGAATTGTGAGTGAGTGTCCCTCCTTTTGGGGGTAATGTCAGGAAATTTCCAGAATCTGGGAGTGGGCACCAAGCATGTGGCTGAGAATCCTGGACAGTAGTAACATCTAGATGTACTTATCAGAGGAATCAGGGATGTGCTTGGCTGGGGTATCAACAAAGCCATCAATTCCAGCTGGCTGTTCATGATATGAATTCTCCCATCCCAAACTCTAGTTAGAAAGGCAAAGAAGAAAGAAAATCATGCTTCCATTCCCTGAAGGAAAGGGCAAGGAGGCAGGGAGGTGGAAGGAGACTTCCTGGTGCCACAGCCTGAATCTCTACTCACGTTCCTGTCTTTCCCACTAGACTCTGTACTTCCAGAAGGGGCTGGAGATCAATGTCAGCCCCTCCCTTTTCTCCAAAAGTATTCCCCAACCCTGATATTTACAGTAATTGCTGCTTTCTGTTCCTCTCTGTTTTTTGAGGCAGGTTCTTGCTCCCCTCCACCTCCTGAGTAGCCAGGACTATAGGCATGCATCACCATTCCCGGCTAATTAAAAAAACTTTTTTTTTTTTTTTTTTCTGTAGAGACAGGGTCTTACTGTGTTGCCAGGCTGGTCCCAAACTCCTGGGCACAAGCGATCCTCCCTTCTTGGCCTCCCAAAATGTTTGGCATTACAGGTGTGGGACACCACACCTGGCCTCTTTCTGTTTCTTTAGAGTAGAGCAGCCCTAGTATGCATCTCCAGCCCATAACTGTTCCCCAGCATCGTTATGTCTTTTAAGCCTCTTTCAATCTCTGAGTTTGTTGGTTGGGTGAGTGTTCACACGTGTAATCCAGATGTGATAGGATCATTTAAATTCAGAGGTTTGAGACCAACCTGGATAATACAGGAAGACTCCTGTCTCTACAAAGCCCCCCCTTTTTTTTTTTTAACTCCAGCCAGGCTGCAGTGCAGTGGTGTGATCTCAGCTCACGGCCACCTTCACCTCCTTGGTTCAAGCCATTTTTCTACCTTATCCTCTCAAGTAGCTGAGATCACAGGCACATGGGACCATGCCCAGGTAATTTTTGTACTTTTAATAGAGCCAGAGTTTCACCATATTGGCCTGGCTGTCCTCAAACTGCTGAACTCAGGTCATCTGCCCACTTCAGTCTCTGAAAGTGCAACGATTGGGATCACAGGTGTGAACAACCGTGCCCAGCCAAAAATAAAATTTTAAAAAAGACACAATCTATAAGTTTCTCCTCTATCTCTTTTCTTTTCTTTTTTTTTTTTTTCTGAAAGAGATTCTTGCTCTGTCACCCAGGCCAGAGTGCAATGGCACAATCTCAGCCCACTGCAACCTCTGACTCCCGGGTTTAAGTAATTCTCTTGCTTCAGCCTTCTGAATAGCTGGAAGTACAGGCATGTGCTACCACACCTGGATAATTTTTGTATTTTTTGTAGAGATAAGGTTTCTCCATGTTGGTCGGTCTCAAACTCCTGACCTTGTGATCTGCCCACCTTGGCCTCCCAATGTGCTGGGATGACAGGCCTGAGCCATCTTGCCTGGCCTATCCCTTTTCCTTTCTATGGATTTTGGAAGAATCCACATTGTTGGGCCTGTAGCATTTCTCAAAGTCTGGAATTCCCTGGTGAAGGTGAACCCAATCTCTGTCTTTTGTATTTGTGGCATATTCGCAGCTGGATTCATGCTCACCCCATTAGATTAGAGTTTGATTATGTTGGGAAGATTCAGTGGGTGATGCACTTGATCTCTTATTGGTGATGAATACTATCCTATTGTCTCTCTGTTTTTTTTTTTCATTTTTTAAATGAGCTTTTTAGAAATAGAAGTCTCCTTTTGTCACCCAGGCTGGAGTGCAGTGACTCCACCATAGCTCACTGAAGCCTCAAATTCCTGGGCTCAAGTGATATGCACAGGTCAGCTTATTGAGTAGCCGAGACCATACACCACCACACCCAACTTTTTTTTCTTTTTTGAGATGAAGTCTCACTGTGTCGCCCAGGCTGGAGTACAGTGGTCGGATCTCAGCTCATTGGAGATTGCGCCTCCCAGGTTAATGCAGTTCTCCTGCCTCAGCACTCTGAGGAGGTGGAATTATAGGCACCTGCCACCACACCCAGCTAATTTTGATATTTTCAGTAGAGATGGGCTTTTACCATGTCGGTCAGGCCTGTCTGGAACTCCTGACTCAAGTGATCTGCCTGCCACAGCCTCCCCAAGTGCTGGGATTACAGATGAGTGCCACCACACCACAGCTGGCCAATGCCCAGCATTTTCTTTATTTAGACTGAGTGTTGTTTTGTCACCCAGGCTGGAGCACAGTGGCGCAATCTCAGCTCGCTGCGATCTCCACCTCCTGGGTTCAAGCGATTCTGCGGTCTCAGCCTCCTGAGTAGCTGGAATTACAGGCACCCGCCAACACGGCCAGCTAATTTTTGTATTTTTAGTAGAGATGGGGTTTCATCTTATTGGCCAGGCTGGTCTTGAACTGACCTAGTGATACACCCACCTCAGCCTTCCAAAGTCTTGGGATTCCAGGCGTGAGCCACCACACCTGACACCTAATTCCTATTCACTGGTCACGGATGGGAGCTATGGAATCTTTCCCTAGAATACATGCTGGCCCCATCAGAACATCAGGGTTCAGTCTCCCAAGAGATGTTCCTCTGTTTGTGCTACACACCCAAATAATCCATCACAGTCCACTGTTAGAATATTTTCAGGAATTACAGTGTCTACAATCTAGATGGAAAAACACTGAAGTAGTAGTCAGTAGACCCCAGTGTTTGAGTCAGCCATTAACAACTTAATGTGGCCTTGGGGAAAAAAAAGCTGGAGTGCCCACACTTGTGGTCCCAGCACTTTGGGAGGTCGATGTGGGAGGACTGCTTGAGCCCCGGAGTTTGAGAGCAGCGTTGGTAACATAGCAAGACCCCATCTCTACAAAAAATTTCAAAAAAATTTTCCAGCTGTGGCTGTGTCCCCCTGTAGTCCCAGCTACTTGGGAGGCTAAAGTGGGAGGATCACTTGAGTCCCACAGGTCAAGACTGCACTGAGCCAAGATGATGCCACTGCACTTAAGGTTGTGTTTTCAAGTGAGACACTGTCTCAGAAAAAAAAAGCTGGAGCTTTTGTTTTCACATTTATAAAAGGTAAATGATATTATCTCCTTCATGGAGTTACTGTGAGGATGGAAATACAATTATTTCTTTTCCCTCTCCTTTTAGAAATATAATGAGATAGGCATCGTGGCCAGGTGAGGTGGCTCATGCCTGTGATCCCAGCACTTTGGGAGGCTCATGCGGGTGGATCACTTGAGGTCAGAAGTTCAAGAGCAGCCTGGCCAACATGGTGAAACCCAGACTTCACTAAAACTACAAAAATTAGCCCAGTGTGGTGGCCCATGCCTACAATCTCATCTACTCGGAAGCTGAGGCAGGAGAATTGCTTGAACCCAGGAGGTGGAGGTTTTAGTGAGCCAAGAGCATCCCACTGTACTCCAGCCTGGAAGACAGAGCAAGACTCCATCTCAAAAAAACAAAAAACAAAACAAAACCCAGAGTGGTGGCTCATGCCTGTAATCTCAGCAATTTGGGAGGCCGAGGTGAATGGATCACCTGAGGTCAGGAGTTCAAGACCAGCCTGACCAACATGCAGAAACCTCATCTCTACTAAAAATACAAAACTAGCCAAGGATGGTGGTGCATGTCTGTAATCCCAGTTACTTGGGAGGCTGAGGTAGGGGAACTGCTTCAACCTGGGAAGCGGAGGTTGCAGTGAGCCGATATTGCACTCCAGCATGGACAACGAGAAGGAAAGTCCATCTCAAAAATAAAAATAATAATTAGATAGGCATAGTGCACAACACAATGTCAGGTGACACCTGCACCACAACTTAATACCACTTTGAGTCCGGACAGACAATGTAGGTCTCTATGCCTCAGTTTTTCCACCTGTCAGATAGGAATCATATGAGAATGGACTCCTAAGATGATGCTGAAGGCTAAATAATGTTACCCAGGAACGTGCCTAGACCAGCACCTCCTGCATTTTAAATACTCTTCCCTTTTGGCTGCTGTCATTACTGTTGTTATTTTACTAACTAGAGTGATTTCTATCCTGCAAAAAAGGATCTGAAGTTTGTGAACAAGACCGTTACTCCTTACCAACTGATTAATAACACCAATTTTTCTTTTTCTTTTCTTTTTTCTTTTTTTTGGTTTGGGAGAAAGAGGTGGAAAGGGAACTTTCCATATACATTTACACACACACACACACACACACACACACATATGTACATATGTATGTATAAAATCATGTTTTAGGTTTTGGGGTACATGTGAAGAACATGCAATATTTTTATATAGGTATATACGTGGCAATGTGGTTTGCTGCCTTCCTCCCCATCACCTATATCTGGCATTTCTCCCTATGTTATCCCTCCCCAACTCCCCACTCCATGCTGTCCCTCCCCTAGTTACCCCTCACAGACCCCAGGGTATCATGCTTCCCTCCCTGTGCCCATGTGTTCTCATTGTTTAACACCCACCTTTGAGTGAGAACACTCTGTGGTTGATTTCCTGTTTTTGTGTCAGTTTGGTGAGAATGATGGTTTCCAGGTTCATCCATGTCCCTCCAGAGGACACAAACTCATCATTTTCTTATGCCTGCATAGTTTTCCATGGTGTATATGTGCCACATTTTCCCTGTCTAGTCTACCATCGATGGGCATTTTGGTTGTTTCCAAGACTTCATTATTGTAAATAGTGCCAAAATTGACATTTGTGTTCACATGTCCTTATAGTAGAACAATTTATAATCCTTTGGATATATGCACAGTAATGGAATTGCTGGGTCAAATGGAATTTCTATTTCTAGGTCCTTGATGAATCACCAGACTCTGCCACAATGGTTGAACTAATTTATACTCCCACCAACAGTGTAAAAGTGTTCCTATTTCTCCACATTTTCTCCAGCATCTGTCGTCTCCAGGTTTTTTAATGATCGCCATTGTAACTGGCGTGAGACGGTATCTCAATATAGTTTTGATTTGCATTTCTCTAATGACAAGTGATGATGAAGATTTTTCATATGTTTGTTGGCCTCATGTATGCCTTCTTTGTAAAGTGTCTGTTCATATCCTTTGCTCACTTTTGAATGGGCTTGTTTGTTTTTTTCTTGTAAATCTGTTTTAGTTCTTTGTAGATTCCTGTTATTAGCCCTTTCTCAGATGGGTAGATTAAAATTTTTTTTCCCCATTCTGTCGGTTACCAGTTCACTCTAATGATTGTTTCTTTTGCCGTGCAGAAACTGTGGAGTTTGATCAGGTCCCATTTGTCTATTTTGGCATTTGTTGCCAATGCTTTTTGTGTTTTGGTCACGAAGTCCTTGCCTATGCCTATGTCCTGAACCGTTTAGCATAGGTTTTCTTCTAGGATTTTTATGGTGTTAGGTCTTACGTTTAAGTTTTTAATCCATCTGAAGTTAATTTCAGTGTAAGGTGTCAGGAAGGGGTCTCGTTTCTGCTTTCTGCAAGGGACTAGCCAGTTTTTTCAATACCATTTATTAAACAGGGAATCCTTTTCCCGTTGCTTATTTTTGTGAGGTTTGTCAAAGATCAGATGGTTGTAGACGTGTGGCCTTGCCTCTGAGGCCTCTGTTCTGTTCCATTGGTCTATATCTCTATTTTGGTACCAGTACCATGCTCTTTTGATTACTGTAGGCTTTTAGTATAGTTTGAAGTCAGGTAGTGTGATGCCTCCAGCTTTGTTCTTTTGGCCTAGATTTCAGTTGGCCATGTGGGCTCTCTTTTGGTTCCATATGAAGTTTAAGGTGTTTTTTTTCAGTTCTGTGAAGAAGACCATTGGTAGCTTGATGGGGATAGTGTTGAATCTATAGATTACTTTAGGAAGTAATGGCCATTTTCGTGATACCGATTCTTCCTAATCATGACCATGGAATGTTTCTCCATCTGTTTGTGTCCTCTCTTATTTCATTGAGCAGTGGTTTGTAGGTCTCCTTGAAGAGGCCCTTTACATTCCTTGTTACTTTTATTCCTAGGCCTTTTATTCTCTTGGTAGCAATTGTGAATGGCAGTTTGTTCTCGATTTGGCTCTCTTTATGTCTGTTATCAGTGTATAGGAATGTTTGTGATTTTGCAAATTAATTTTGTATCCTGAGACTTTGCTGAAGTTGCTTATCAGTTTCAGGAGATTTTGGGCTGAGACGATGGGGTCTTCTAGATATACCATCATGTCATCTGCAAATAGAGACAATTTGGCTTCCTCATTTCCTATTTGAATACCCTTTATTTCTTTTTCTTGCCTGATTGCTCTGGCTATAACTTCCAGTAGTATATTGAAAAGGAGTTGTGATAGAGGGCATCCTTGTCTACTGCCATATTTCAAAGGCAATGCTTCCAGTTTTTGTGCATTCATTGTGATACTGGCTGTGGGTTTGTCGTAAATAGCTTCTATTATTTTGAGATAAGTTCCATCAATACCTAGTTTATTGAGAGTTTTGCCTTCTCTGCATCTATGTAGTTAATACTGTGGGTTTTGTGTTTGGTTCTGTTTATGTGGTGAATTGTTTATAGACTTGTGTATGTTGAACCAGCCTTGCATTCCAGGATGAATTTTCTTTTTTGAGACAGAGTCTCACTCCAGCTCCCAGGCTCAAGTGATTCTCCTGCTCAGTCTCATGAGTAACTGGGATTACAGGCACCCACCACTAGGCCCGAGTAATTTTTTTCTTTTTTTTTTAGAGGCGATGTTTCACCATTTTGGCCAGGCTGGTCTCAAACTCCTGACCTCAGATGATCCACCCACGTCGGCATCCCAAAGTGCTGGGATTACAGGCATGTGCCACCACTCCCACTGCATAACCCCAGTTTCTTTTTACCAACTTTGAGTATGGAACTTGGCACGACTCCCAGATTCCCATAATGCAAATTGTCCTCCCCAATTATAACTGCCAGTTTGTTTTCATTTAAGAAAAACAAAACAAGACAAACAAAAATTGAAATGCTGGTCATTTCTGTGTACAACAAGATAAGAATGTCTGGGCACAGTGGCTGATGCCTGTAATTCCAGCACTTTGAGAGGCTGAGGAGGGCAGATCACTTGAAGCCTGGAATTCAAGACCAGCCTAACCAACGTGGTGAATTCCCCTCTCTACTAAAAATACAAAAACGAGCAAGATGGGGTGGGATGCACATGTAGTCCCATCTACTCAGGAGGCTGACACAGGAGAATCACCCAAGCAGGAGGCAGAGGTTGTGATGAGCAGAGATCATGCCACTGCTTTCCAGCCCGGGCAACAAGATCAGAACTCCATCTCAAAAAACAAACAAAAAAAATGTAATGTGACTGCTATTTTGTTGTTATAATCACAGAGTTTATGTGGAAAAGCTAAGAAATATAAAAAAATACAGAGTTAAAGTTTTAAAAATTTTACCCCACATTGGATCAGCAAACCTTTTTTTTTCTCTTGAGACAGACTAGGTCTTGCTGTTGCCCAGCTGGTGTGTAGTGGCACAATCACAGATGACTGCAGCCTTGACCTCCCAGGCTCACTCTGTGCTCCTGCCTCCCAAGGAGCTGGGACTACAGGTACACAACCCTACACCAAGCATTTTTTTTATTTATTGTTTTTATAGAGGTGAAGTCTCACTGTGTTGCCCAGGCTAATTTGAACTCCTGGCCTCAAGTGATTTTCCCACCTCAGCTTTCCAAAGTGCTGGGATTACAAGCATGACCTTATCTGGAGACCGGGTCTTTACAGAGGTCATCAAGTTAAAATGAGTCATGAAGGTGGGGCCCTGATCCCATATAACGGGCATCCTTACTAAAAGGGAAATTTGTTGCCCGTAAAAGAAAAATAAAGAGTAAAATGTTTTTCTCTTGAGACAGTCTTGTTCTGTTACCCAGGCTGGAGTATAGTGTGTGATCATAGCTCAATGCAGCATCGATCTCCTGGGTTCAAGTGATCCTCCCACCTTAGCTTCCTGAGTAGCTGGGACTACAGGTGTGTTACACCATGCCCAGCTAATTTTCTGTATTTTATGTAGATGTGGTATCTTACTATGTTTCCCATGCTGGACTTGAACTTCTGGGCTCAAGCAATCCTGCCTCGGTCTCCCAACATGTTGGGATTATATGTGTGAGCCACTGTGCCTGCCCAAAGGTAAGTTTGCACACAGAGACAGACATGCATAGAAGGACAAGTGCCACTATAAGTCAAAGGATGCCTGATCCAGGAGAGAGGCTGGGACAGATTTTTCCCTAGAGCATCCAGGGCCAGGCCTGCAGACACCTGACTTCACACTTCCGGCCTCCCAACCAGGAGACAACAACTTTTTATTTTATTTATTGATTTATTAAGACAGGGTTTCGCTCTGTCACCCAGGCTGGAGTGCAGTGGCATCATCTCAGCTCACTGCAGTCTTATTCTCCCTGGCTCAAGAAATCCTCCCACCTCAGTCTCCAGAGTAGCTTGAGATCACAGGCACATGCAAGCATGCCTGGCTAATTTTTTTTTTTTCTGAGATGGATTCTTGCTCTGTCCTCCAGTCTGGAATAAAGTGGTGTGATCTCAGCTTACTGCAACCTCCACCTTCTGGGTTTAAGCAGTTCTCCCACCTCAGCCCCCTGAGTAGCTAGGATTACAGATGCACACCACCACACCCAGCTAATTTTTGTATTTTTTGTAGAGACAGGGTTTCACCATGTTGGCCACGCTGGTGTCGAATTCCTGACCTCATGATTTGCCTACCTCAGCCTCCCAAAGTGCTAGGATTACTGGTGTGAGCTACTACTCCCAGCCTTGTATTCTTTCATTAGAGATGGGGTTTCATCCTATTGGCCTGGCGAGTCTCGAACTCCTGACCTTAAGACATCCTCTCATCCTCCCCAAAGTACAGGGAGTACAGACATGAGCCATGGCATCTGGTCTGAGAAAACAAATCTGTCTTATTCTAAGCCACTTAGTTTGTGGCACTTTGTTACAGCATCACCAGCAAAGTTATACCCAAGGAATAATCCATTTCATTGTTAGAGGACACAGAAGCTCATGCCGTCAGTCATTCAAGAATGTGTAATTAGGTTTTGGCCAGGAACAGAGGCTCATGCCTGTAATCCCAGCACTTTGGAAGTGGCCAGGCATGCTTGCATGTGCCTGAGATGGGAGGGTCCCTCGAAGCCCAGAGTTTGAGCCTAGCCCGGTCAACATGGTGAGATCCCATCTCCACACACACACACACACACACACACACACACACACAAATATTAGTTGAGCATGGTGGCATGCACCTTTAATGCCAGCTACTCAGGAGGCTGAGGTGGGAGGACTGCTTGAGCCTGGGAGTAAGAGGCTGCAGTGAGCTATGATTGTACCACTGCACTGTAGCCTGGACAACACAGGAAGTCTATCTGTATCTCAAAAAAAAGGTGGGGGGTTCGATTTTGTGTTTTTGTTGTTTTTTGAGATGGAGTCTCACGCTCTGCCCAGGCTGGAGTGCAATGGTTCAATCTCAGCTCACTGCAATCTCCACCTCCTGTATTGAAGTGATTCTCTGACCTGAGCCTCCCAAGTAGCTGGGATTACAGGTGTGTACCACTACACCAGGCTCATTCTTATATTTTTAGTAGAGATGTGGTTTCACCATGTTGGCCAGGCTGATCTGAAACTCCTGATTTCAGGAGATCCACTCACCTTGGCCTCTCCAAGTGCTAGAATTACAGATGTGGGTTGCTGAGTCCAGTTGATTTCATGTTTTGGCTGGGTTGGGTCTGGCAGTTGTATGGTTCATAAACCAGGTCTTAATATTTCTAGGCTACCGGTGGCTCGGGCACGCAATGACGGCAATGTGGATGGTGATATTGGCTTCAAACATGGATGAAAACAAGATCTGGTCTCCTTTTTTCACCCAGACGGTGTCGACCAGCTGACCTAGGAGATAAAAGGACAGGTACACGAGGCCTTGTGTATATCCTGGGAAAGGGGATGCAAACTGCTGGGACACCAGCCCCCCTGCCACCACCCAGCCCACCCAGCCAGTGGCTCTTCCACATTTGTTACAGCTTTTGAGATGTTTGCTATTCAAAGGAGGATGAATTAAGGAAAGTACAGGGTTGGGGTACAATTCTGTTAAACATGATAAGGAATATGCTTTGGTTCAAGAAAACCCACAGCCAGGCACGGTGGTTCACGTCTGTAATCCCGGCACTTTAGGAAACCGAGGTGGGAGGATCACCGGAGGTCAGCGGTTCGAGGTCATCATGACCAACATAGTGAAACCCCATCTGTACTAAAAATACAAAAATTAGCCAGGCATGGTGGCATATGCCTGTAGTCCTAGCTACTCGAGAGGCTGAGGCCAGAGAATCCCGGGAGGTGGAGGTTGCAGTGAGTCGAGACCACACCATTGTACTCCAGCCTGGGTGACAGAGTGAGACTCCTTCTAAAAAGTAAAAGGAAAAATAAAATGAGAAAACCCTATCCTTGTGCCACACATGGGGGTGCATGCCTGTAATCCCAGGATTTTGGGTTGCTGAGGTGGATAGATCAATTGAGGTCAGGAGTTCAAGATCAGCCTGGCTAACACAGAGAAACCTTGTCTCTGCTAAAAATACAAAAATGAACCGGGCACGGTTGCATGTGCCTGTAATCCCAGCTACTAAGGAGGGTGAGGCAGGAGAATCGCTCGAACTCAGGAGGTGTAAATTGCAGTTAGATGAGATTACACCACTGCACTCCAGCCTGAGGTACAGAGCAAGACTCTCCCGCAAAAAAAAAAAAAAAAAAAAAGAAGAAGACCAAGATCTCCGCAGATAACGCACAGTTTTACTTTCCCTGTGCACTTTTCCTGCCTCTCGGTAGACAGCTCCTAACATCACCATGAGATCCTGGTGAAGGAGGGGTAGATACTGAGGTTGCTACAGTTTAATGAAGCATTTTTCCCCCCTGAGAGAGATGCTCATCTTTTGTCAGATTCCTTTGAGTGTTTTTCCAAATCCTGCCGTGGGTGGTTTTCCCTCAGGGCTCTTCTCCATGAAGCCACCAGGTGACGCCATTGTTGCAGAAATGAAACAAAATGACCCGACATTAGAAAACGGTGTTCTAGTTTCTTTGCGCTGAGTGGGGTGGATCAAACCTGTATTTCCAGCACTTAGGGAAGCTGAGGTGAGTAGATCACTTGAGGCCAGGAGTTCGAGACCAGCCTGGAAAAAGGATGAAACCATGTCTGTACTAAAAATACAAAAAATTAGCCAGGCATAGTGATGCACACCTGTCATCCTAGCTCCTCGGGAGACTGAGAAAGTAGAATTGGTTGGGAAGCAGAGTTTGCAGTGAGCCAAGATCGTGCCTCTGCACTCCAGCCTGTGTAACAGAGTGAGACTCCATCTCAAAAAAAAAAAAAAATAGTGTTCCTAAGGACTGAGAGGGGAAACTGAGGCATGCAGACTGGAGTTGGGGTGGGGCTTGGTGAGAGAATGGGTTCAAGTAACCGGTGAAGGACTCTCAGAAAGTCAGAGCAACTAAAAAATCATTTATTCTACCTCCCACTTCCACATTTTCCAGATACAGAAACCAAAGCTGAGTGGGGGGGGAGGTAAGTATCCCAAAAGCACCACATCGGTAGGGAGCATGGTTGCCAGAGAAAACACAGGACATCCAGTGAAGTGAGAGTTTCTAACTCTCAGTGTATGTCTTAAATAATGCACAAGACTTAAACTAAAACCTTATTTACCTTTTGTCTTCAAAGGTAACTGGGCATCTGTATGATGATTTGCTAAGTCTGACAACCCTCATGAGGGTAAAATGAAGATTAGAAAAATACTTAAATGTAATAAGCAAACATTCAAAATGAGGGCAACCGTGTTCCCATTTTGTAGACAAGGGAACTACACGTTAGGGATGCCAATCGCTCCAAAGCCACCCTCACAATCATCAGAGTCATGATTTAAACCCAGTCCTGATTCCAGAGGTCTCAACTTCTCTGTTGTGGCCAGGAACTCCCCCTGTCCTACTCATGTGTGTGCATGTTCTGTTTTGAATATGACTCTCTCCCCATCATTTAAGGGTGTGATTTTCCTCCCTGACATTGAAGGACTCCATCTTTAGCAGGTGCCTCCTGACACAGCAGACTCCCATGAGCTCAGATCCCTGGGACCCAGTGGCTGCCCTCATCACATTCCCTGACTCCGCATCTTAGGACCCAAGTCTGACCCTTTTCAGGATCTGCAGCTGTGTTACAGGAAAGGGGACCCGATCCAGACCCCAAGGGAGGGTTCTCAGATGTCGTGCAAGAAACAATTCAGCATGAGTCTGTAAAGTGAAAGCACAATCGTTTATTTGTTTTGTTGTTTTGTTTTGTTTTGGTTTGGTTTGAAGATGGAGTCTCTGTTGCCCAGGCTAGATAGAGGGAAGCAGTGTGATCTTGGCACAGTATGACCTACGCCTCCCGGGTTTAAGAGATTTTCCTGCTTCAGCCTCCTGAGTAGCTGGGATCACAGGTGCATTTCACCACGCCTGGCTAATTTTTATATTTCTAGTAGAGACGGGGTTTCACCATGTCGGCCAGGCTGATCTCGAACTCTTGACCACAGGTGATCCACCTGCCTCAGCTTCCCAAAGTGCTGTGATTACAGGTGTGAGCCAAAGAGCAAGTTTTTTAAGAAAATGAAGATAAAATAGCTAATCCATAGAGCATCCCAGAGGGTGCTGGTGCCAATCTTTAGGGTCATTTCTTCATGACATGCTAAATGAGGGGTAGACTATTTATGACTCCCCTTTTATAGATCATACAGGGAAACTTTCTGATGTCACCATGGCTTTTGTAAACCGTCACGGTGCCAGTGGCAATGTAGCAGTGAGGACGAGCAGAGGTCACTCTGGTCGTCATCTTGGTTTTGGACTGTCTTCTTTACTGCAGCCTGTTTTACCGGCAAGGTCTCTGTGATGTGTATCCCGTGCTGCCCTCTTGTCTCATCCTGTGACTCAGAATGCCTCCATCACCTAGGAAATGCAGCCCAGTAGGTCTCAGCCTCCTTTTACCCAGCTCCTATTGAAGATGGAGCTGCTGTGGTTCACACACCTCTGGCAGCTGGGCTCCTCGGGATCTCCTGACGTTCTGTCCCCTCTGTCCCCAGCTCCTAGGTTCCTCCGCCATCACTGTCCTTCTGAGCCACCTGCTTCTGAGTTTCTTCATCACCAAGAAGAGGAATCACTGTCAGGTTCAGCTTTTGGGAAAAAGCCCATGCAGGAAGTTGGGAGGAAGACACAGGCCCTGGTGTGGGTGATGGGGAGGGTAGAGCTGAGTGGGAGCTGGCAGGGCTGGCTTCGTTCTCGTCCCTGTGAGTTGCCCATCGTGCAGACCCGCCCCGCTCCTTCCCCATCGCATCAGACAGCGGGTCTTCCCTCCGGTGTTCAGACCCCAGGCCCTGGGTCAGATCAATGCTTTTTTCTCCTGCACCCCATCAGTCAGCAGACTTGCTTGGCATCATCTTGAAAACGCATCCAGCAGCAAGGCCCTGGGTCACTCTTTACTTCTGCCCCAGCCTCTCTCCACTTCCAGCCACAGGAGACCTGTGTGAGCTGAATCCATCGCACCCTCCTCTGCTGAGACCCACAGCGTCCCCATTTTCCTCAGTCTGAGTCAAAGCCCCACAGTGGCCCACCTGAGCTGCCACATCGCCTCCAGCCTCACCTTCCACCCATCTCCCTCCCTTTCCCACCTACCCCATCCTCACACCTGTCTGATGTTCACACATCTCTCCAGTCATCTGCTTTAGCTGTTCCTTCCACCTGGACTACCCTCTCTCCAGAAGACCCTCGTCCCCTCCAGCACCACCTGCAGTCATAGCCACCTTTCTCATCATTGTTCAGCAAGGACACGGCCCAGCCATTCCTCTCCTCCCAGCAGCTCCATTCCTTGGCCTGTCCTGGGTTCAGTTTTGCTGTTCCCCAGCACTTCCCACTTCCTAAAGGGCCCTGCAGGAAGCCCCTGGCAGGGGCCGATGGCCTTGCTCTCCTTAGACTAGAAGCTCCACAGCAATACAGCACACTCCTTGTGTCAGACTCAGTATGAAGTTAGTGCTCGGCATGCAGAGGGTGCCGGAACAGTGTTTGAGAACTACAGAAGAAGGGAGGGAGGGGAGAAGGGTAGGAGAGAGGAGGGGAAGAAGGGAGGGTTGGGGAGAAAGGAGGGAGGGGAGGAGTGAAAAGGAGGGAGGGAAGGAAAGATAGGAAAGGGGAGGACAGATAGAGGGAAGGAAAGAGTTGAAAGAGGAAGAGAAGGAAAGAGAGAAGGAAGAAGGAATGAGGGAGGGAAAAGAGGGCAGAAAGCAAGGCAGGAGAGAAGAAGAATAGAGTAGGGAAGAAAAGAAAGGTGGGAGGGAGGGAGGGAGGGAGGGAGGGAAGGGGGATGGAGGGAAGAAATTTATATCTTCTCTAGGCCCAGCTTTCCCAATGTCCATCTGTCACTTGGACTGTTTCTCCAGCCTCCTGCATGGCCTCCTCTGGGCACAGTGACTCACGCCTGTAATCCCAGCACTTTGTGAGTTCGAGGCAGGTGGATCACCTGAGTTCAGGAGTTTGAAATCAGGCTGGTCAACATGGCAAAATGTCATCTTTATTAAAAAAAATACAAAGATTAGCTGAGTACCATGTTAGGCAGCTATAATCTCAGCTACTCCAGAATCTCAGGCAGGAGAATCATTTGAACCCAGGAGGCAGAGGTCGCAGTGAGCCGAGATCATGCCGTCGCACTCCAGCCCGGTAACAGAGCAAGACTCCATCTCAAAAAATAACAAAAAACTTTCTCCAGGCAGCTGCCTTCTGATGATGCCCCTCAGCCAGTTAAGCACAGACCTCAAACTCCCGCCTGACCCTAAAGTGCCAAGTGACGCTGCTCGTGCACTCCTCAGGCCACGCTGAGTGTCCTCTGAGTCATGCTGCTGCCTCTGCCTAGGTTTCGCTGCCCCCTGTCTCAGAGCCTTCACTCCCTCTTCTCGGCTCCATCCCCTCATCCTCTGCCTGCCCAGCACCCACCTCCTGGTCATTTAACATGTATCTCAGGTTATAATCACAGTCCTTTAGCAGGCCAGGGGCAGTGGGTCACTTGAGCCCAAGAGCTTGAGGCCAGCCTGGGCAACAGAGTGAGACCCCACAAGTCCACCAAAAATGTAAAAGGAAGAAAGAAAGATGTAGCCGAGGCATTTGTTATCCACCTCCAGGTAGCCTTCCTGATGGCGCCATACCCAGTTGTGCTCAGGGGAAGTCTTTGTTCTCTGGGCATCAGAAGCCACCTCCCTGGGGAGCGGTCCCGGGTCAGCTCCCGCAGGAGCCCAGGCACAGGATGACGGCGGATGGATCAGGACCGAGGGTCAGAGATGCGGAGAGGCAGACAGATTTGGGACGCAGTTGGCGGGATCAGTGGGATCTGCTGCAGGGGTGACTGTCAGGGTGCAGGGGAGAATTCCAGACCAGCTGTGTCTTCATCTCTCTATTCCCTCCAATCCCAGGAGAGCAAACGAGGCAGGAGGACTTGTGGGCGCTAGTCACCAGCTCCATCCTCAGGAACTCGAGGACCATCAAGTTCCACGGCTGGGAGGGAGCCTTTCTCCACAGAGTCCTGGGCATCCAAGGCCAGGAGCTGCGCACACTGTGGACCTCCGGCCTCCTCTTCTCCCTGTCGCTGCTGTCCTTCCAAGCGTCTACATTTCTGGTCACGTCACTCTAGTCTGTATGCTGAGCAGGACCCAGGAAGGAGTGTGGGGCTCAGGAGATGAGGTAGGTGGAGCCTCTCAGATCCTACCACCCTGTCCATCAAAACCCACACAGTCTGTATCCTGTTCTCTCAGGATTCCTACTTTTTCTGCGTGAATGAATTTATCACATCATTCTGGTGAGGGTGGCAGCGGCCGGTGAGGTCTGCCGTTCTGAGAGTTTCAGGCTTCCACCGATGTGTGGAGGAGGGTTCAGGTGCAGACAGGCTGCAGAGGTAGAATCCAGGGTCTGAGTGGCTTTCCTTCTGTTGGCCAGCAAATGTCCACAGCCACGCCGTCAGATCCTTGTTCTGCCATTCTGTCATTTATTTCCAACGGCTATCAGAACACTCTTTCTAAAGCAGAGTTTTCAGAAGAATTTAAATATGTCGATGCATAGACCAGGCACAGTGACTCACGCCTGCCATCCCAGCTCTTTGGGAGGCTGAGGTGCCTCAAACCCGGTAGGTGAAGATCGCAGTGAGCCGAGATCGTGCCACTTCACTCCAGCTCGGGCGACGGAGCAAGACTTTGTGTCAAAAAGAAAACTAAACTAAACAAAAGGACCACAAAATGGGACCAACACCCAGTGCCCTCTCCTGCTGCTCTCCCCAGGAGTCCCCAGGCTCAGCCCTCACATCTATCAGCTTCACAGAGAGTTCTTTTCTGACCACCTTCACCACCTGAGCACCCCCGCTTATGCTAATGCACTGTAACCTGCACCTGATTTGTCTTTACCTTTTTATTTTTGAAGACAGAGTCTCGCTCTGTTCCCCAGGCTGGAGTGCAGTGACACAACGTCGGCTCACTGCAATCTCCACCTCCCAAGTTCAAGCAATCCTCCCACCTCACCCTCCTCAGTAGCTGGGATTACAGGCACGTGCCATCACGCCTGGGTAATTTTTTTTTTTTTTGGTACTTTTAGTAGAGATGGTATTTCACCATGTTGGCCAGGGTGGTCTTGAACTCCTAACCTCAAGCGATCCATCCACCTCAGCCTCCCAAAGTGCTGAGATGACAGGTGGGAGCCACCACACCTTGTCATACGTGCTTTAGTTTTTATTCTTCATCGCGCTGTCCACCTGATGCGCTGTCTGTGTTAACGGTTTGTTTCTGGATCGCCTGTCTCTCATTAGAATGGATGGATTCATTAACAGAGCAGCAACTTTGTTTTGCTCCTTGTTTTTTTCCCAGAGCCTGGAACCCTGCCAGGTATATGATAACCAGGCAATAATTATTCATAGAGTGAATGAATGGAATAATGAATAAATGGCCGGGTGCTGTGGCTCATGCCCGTAATCCCATCACTTTGGAAGGCTGAGGTGGGTGATTCGCTTGAGGTCAGGAGTTAGAGACCTGCCCCGGACAACATGGTGAAACCCCATCTCTACTAAAAATTAAAAAAGTTAGCTAGGAATGGTGATGCCCGCCCGTAATTCCAGCTACTCGGGAGGCTGAGACAGCAGAATCGCCTGCACCCAGGAGTCGAAGGTTACAGTGAGTCGAGATCATGTCACCGCACCGTAGCCTGGCAGAAAGAGAGAGACTGTCTCAGAAATTAATGAAAATAGTTTTAAAAAAGAATGAATGAAAGACAAGAAGGCCTAGTTAGAAGGAATAAGTTACAGTAATCCACAGTGCACAAGGGAAATTACAGTTAATGAGAATTTACTTGAATATTTCAAGATAGCTAGAAGAGAAAAATTTTCGTGTTGCCAAAACAAAAGATAAATATTTGAGGTGATGACTGTCTCAGTTACCCTGATTTGATCATTACATATTGTCTACAGTTGGGGTCCGCAACCCTCTCGGCCATGGATCAGTATCAGTCTGTAGCCTTTGTGTGTGTGTGTGTGTGTGTTTGTTTCTTTTTTCTTTTTTCTTTTTTTTTGAGACAGAGTCTCACTCTGTGCAGTAGTGCGATCTCAGGTAAATGAAACCTTCATCTTCGAGGTTCAAGCAATTCTCCTGCCTCAGCCTCCTAAGTAGCTGGGATTACAGGCATGTACCATCACACGTGTGTAATTTTTGTATTTTTAGTAGAGATAGGATTTCAGCATGTTTGCCATGCTTGTCCCAAACTCATTAATTCAAGTGATTGGCCCTCCTCATTCTCACAAAGTGCTGGGATTCCAAGTGTGAGTCATTGTACCCGGGTGTTTTTTTTTTTTTTTTGACAGGGAGTTTTGCTCTTGTTGTCCATTCTGGAATGCAATGGCATGATCTTGGCTCTTTTCAACCTCTGTCTCCTAGATTCAAATGACTTTCCTGCCTCAGACTCCCAAGTAGTTGTGATTACAGGCATGAGCCACCATGCCAGGCTAATTTTTGTATTTCTGGTAGATACAGGGTGTCTATATGTTGGTCACGTTGGTCTGGAAATCCTAACCTCAGGTAATTCACCTTCCTCAGTCTCCCAAAGTTCCGGAATTAGAGCGTGCCCATCTCACCTGTTAGGAACAGGGCAGGCAGGGCAGCAGGTGAGCAGCGGGTGGGCTAGGGAGGTTTTATCTGTGTTCACAGCCACTCCTTTTTGCTGGCATCACCACCTGAGCTCCACCTTCTGTCAGATCAGTGGTGTCGTTAGAGTCTCATAGGAATGCAAACTCTACCGTAAGCAGTACATGCGAGGGAGCGGGACCGTGTGCTCCTTACGAGAGTCCAATGCCCGTTGATCTGTCACTGTCTCTCGTTACCCCCAGAGGGGACGATCTAGTTTCAGGAAAACAAGCTCAGGGCTCTCACCGATTCTACATTACAGTGAGTTGTGTAAATATTTCATTATATATTAAAATGTAATAATAACAGAAGTAGGCCGGGCACAGCGGCTCATGCCAGTTATCCTAGCACTTTGGGAGGCCGAGGCAGTCAGATCATCTGAGGTCGGGGGCTCAAGACCAGCCAGGCCAACACGGTGAAACACCGTCTCTGCTAAAGGTACAGAAACTGTCATGGTGGTAGGAACCTGTAATCCTAGCTACTTGGCAGGCTGAGGTAGGAGAAGTGCTTGAACCCAGGAGCAGAGGTCGCAGTGAGCCACAATCGTAGTTTGGGAGGCCGAAGTGGGTGGATCACCTGAAGTAAGCAGTTCGAGACCAGCCCGGCCCACTGGTGAAACCCCGCCTGTAAAAAAAATACTAAAATTATCTGGGTGCATTGGTAGGAGCCTATAAGCTGAGTTAGTCGGGAGGCTGAGGCAAAAGAATCGCTTGAACCCAGGAGGTGGGTGTTGCATTGATCATGTCCCTGCACTCCAGCCTGGGCAACATAGCAATATTCAGTATTTTTAAAATAATAATAATAAAAAAGCAAGCCATTTACAATGGCTTATACCTATAATCCCAGAACTTTGGGAGGCCAAGGTGGAAAAATCAGTTGAGGCTAGGAGTCCCAGGTAAACCTCAGCAACATAACAGGACCCATCTCTACAACACATTTTTTTAAAAACCAGGCACAGTGGCATGTGCCTGTAGTCTCAGGTACTCAGGAGGCTGAGGGTAGAAGATCGCTAGAGCTCAGGAGGTTGAGGCTGCAGCGAGCCATGCTTGCGCCACTGCACTGCAGCCAGAGTGTCAGAGCGAGACCCTGCGTCTAAAAAAAAAGAATTCAGAGTATAGAAAGGTGTGTATTGTAAGTTCAAGCATGCCACGTCCCAAATTTCCTTCAGAAGTGTTTATGACCGCCCCAAGGACTCTGAATTCATTTCCCAGCACGGCCCATAAGCACCCTAAACTTTACGGCTTCCACCACAGACATTTATTCTCACAGTTCTAAAGGCCAGAAGTCTAAAATAAATAAAATTTTATTGTTTGTTTCTTTTCTCTGTAAAGGCTGAGAGGGTTATGGTTACAATTAGGGTTGGGATTAGGATTAGGGTTAGGGTTTAGAAATAGGGGTAGGGGTAGAATTGAGGTTAAGGTTAGGGGTTAGAAGTTAGGGTTTGGAATTAGGGTTAGGGTTTAGGGTTGGAGTTGGGGTTAGGGGTCAGGGCTCAAGGGTCAAGAGTCAGGGGTCAGGGGTCAAGGGTCAAAAGTCAAGGGGTAGGGTTAGGTTGAGGGTTGGGGTTGGGGTTAGGGTCGGGGTTAGGGTTAGGGTCAGGGTTAGGGTTGGTGTCCCGGCCTGCGGGACAAACAACAGGGACCCTAGGGAGGGAGTGGGGATTAAGAGAGAGACAGGAGACACGAAGAATGGAGACAAGTCAAGAATCTGATCAAGTCTCGTTTATTAGGCTTAATGCAGCTGCTTATAAACAAGTAAAGGTGGGAAAATCTAAGGGCTAACGTCAGGGGCTAACTATGGTAATGAGACCACCGGCTGGTCTTGCAACTCAGCGGAAAGTAGGATTTAGATAAAGAGGATGTGGGCTCTTAGGCAACAGAGTCACAGGACGGCTGTTAGGTGCTCAAAATGGATACCGCTCCCCACAGGTCCTCCTTTTTATTTTTATTATTATTATTTTTGGGGGCGGCCGATTGCCTATGGGAACCATGCCTGTCTTAGGTCAAGAGACACACCTGCAGTGATGCTTTTACCCTTACCCATCATAGGGTGCTGGATTTAAGTCCCGGTCCCTGTCTTAGGTGGGAGCATCTTACCGTCAGGCTCTCAGGTTGCCCGTCATTGGCCAACCGGTCCATCTCATCAGGCAATATCAGAGATGGTAAGTGGTACAAGTCAAGTTTTCACCACAGCCTCGATTCATCTCCATCTCCCTGTCGGCCATTTCCAGCTTATGATAATGAACCTGTAGGGGCTGCATTTTTATGGCATCAATGTGTTGCTTAACAAAAGCCATGACCTTGTTGATGATAAGAGGCCCAACAGTGAGGAGTAGGAGAAAGGCAACAAAAGGACCGAGGAGGGGGAGGAGATAGGGGAGACGTCCATTTAATCCCCCGGACAGGGGGTTGTCATAGAGCGCTCGTCTTCTTTTTGCCAAGTCTTCCTGTAGGCTTTTTATCTCATCTCTAACAACACCAGAACGGTTAGCATAGAAGCAGCACTTCTAGTCTAACGCAAGGCACAGTCCTCCCATCTCAGCGGTGAGCAGATCTAGGTCCCGGCGGTTCTGTAGGACTACTTCGGCTAGGGAGTCAAGTCGGTCTTGAATAACTTGTACGGTGGATGAGAGTAAATCAACATCATTAATTAACTGTAGAGAAAGTTGATGGTAAGAATGTAAAGAATAACCTAAACCTACAGTTCCTGTGGTAAAGGCAGCAGTCATCCCAGGGTAGTTAACAAAGGGATGAATCGAACTGCCCTTTTGCTTCTACCTGCTACAACATCAAAACTGGGAAGGGGAATAGGGTCATCCCCCAAAACTATGCTTGCATCAGGAAATAGGGAAGCTACCATGCAGATTCCCGTCCAATTCTTAGGAAGATAAGAGAAAGGCATGTTGTTTCCACAAACAAAACTTTGTCCAGCAGGGGCATACACGTCAATGGTGGCATTTAAAACCCTAGCACAATTACAAGAGTCTGCGATTGAGCCAACATCAATGTCCTAGGAGGTATTCGTGAAAGGTCTTTGGTAACAAGTGACATCGACACAGAGGCTTGACAAAGGCTGAACTGCAAAAGGGAGACGAAGGGTCCCCTTAGTACTGTAATCGGCAATCGCCGGCAAGGCTAAAGGCATGGGCATCCCTAGAGGCATGCAGATCCAGCAGTCGTTAGCTAAAGAGGAATTACTGTGTAGGAGGAAACTGTGGACTGCCTTAACAAGGTTTTGGGTTTGGACATCTAGTTCCAATTGGCGAGGTTTAGGTAAGGCTAAGGGGTGATAAGATAAAGTAGGAAACAGCATTTTTAACACTTTCTTAACATGATGAGACCTCATCTGGTCATGCGGGCCTCCTCCATCGCTGACACCGATGGTGGGGCTGCTTTTCCAACAAATGGGCTGCCCTTTTGGTTCTGGTCAAGGGGCTAAAGCATATTTATAGGTAATACCCAGCGGTGAGCTGGAGGCCCAATCGCCCCCAAAAGAGCCGGATCGGGCATAAGCGATCCAGGTTGTAAAGTAAGTTTTATTATTCCCAGTGCAGGTGGCATATTGCTTATAGCAGCTGTTATGAATGGACTGGTATATTGTTGCAGAGCAGTTACAGACTGGTTGGGGAGATCCTGGGGGAATTATTGTCATAGGTGGTTTGGCAACACATCTATAGCCTTGCTTTTTGTCACTGCCATAAGTAAGGTATGCCGTTTTGGTTATACAGTCGATTTGGCTAGAAAAGGTTGAGGGTGGGGAGGATATAGTACCTAATTTACATTCACAGGGCTCACCATATATGCTCTTCAAAACTTGCTGTACATCATACCGTGCTCCGAATCCGCTGTCAGTCTTGGGTATGAGAGTGGTTATTAGGGATATCAGTACTAAGGTCCACATGCTTCTGAAGAAAAAGGAAAAAGTGGGGATAATCCTCAGGGCTTCGCATATTCCCTGGGAGGGGTTATCATCTTCATACCCTGCTGTTCCTTTACTATCTACTTGTTTTACCAGTCTTTCTGGCAACCATCTGGCAGAATCTGCTTCTTTTGCATATACACACACTGATCCTCTTCCCCAAATTAATACGGGGTCAGGCCCATGCCAAGAGCCAGTCATAGTATCTTTCCACATTACAGATGCAAACTTTGTTTGAGTTTCTGCCTTCCAGTGGTGTTCCGCAGCGGAGTGTCCGTCTTTGTCCAGAGTTAAAAAATTAAGTATAAATAGTGAGTGTGCTATGAGGTTTCCGGGGGATCCCTTAATGGGGTACCATACCCCCATTTTTATTTTTTCAAGGGTAATTTTTAAGGTGAGATGGGTTCTCTCAACTATTCATTGTCCTTGAGGGTTATAAGGGATGCCAGTTACGTGTTGTATGTTTAATTGGGAGCAGAACCAAGCAAAGGCAGTGCTGGTATATCCTGGCCCATTATCATTTTTGATTTTTTGTGGACAGCCAAGGGTGGCAAAAGCAGATAGTAGGTGTCCAATGACATGCTTGGTGGCTTCTCCCGTCTGGAGTGTGGCAAATACATATCCACTAAAAGTATCAACAGATACACGAACATATTTAAGGTTGCCAAATTCTGAAATATGGGTTACATCCATTTGCCAGAGTGCATTGGGGACTAGACCCCTAGGGTTAACTCCCAGATGGGGTACAGGCAGGGGTGTAGCACATTGTGTGCATTCCTTAACTATTTGTCCGGCTCGTTCTCTGGTGATGTCATGTAATAATCTGAGAGAGTGAGCATTAAGGTGATGTAGGCTGTGTGTGTGTTGAGCTTGAGATAACGGATCTTTGGTTTCTGCAGTATACGCATGAAAAATGCGAGCGGCTAAGTCAGCTTGTTGATTACCTTGTGACAGCGGTCCAGGTAATCCCGAGTGGGCCCGTAAGTGCCCAATAAAGAAAGGATGAGTTCTGTTAACGATGAATTGTTGTAATTGTTTAAATAATACTGCAGCCGAAGAGGTATGTTTGATAACGGGAGCTGTCTCTAAACTAGGTACAGACTGAGCAATGTATGCACTGTCAGTATAAATGTTCAGGGAGTGATTAGGGAAAGCAGAGAACACTGCTATGACTGCTTGTAATTCAGTAAGCTGAGCTGAGGATGACCGGGTTTGAAACTGTACGGTATGGCCCTGACTGACATAGGCAGCTATACCTGTGGACGAGCCATCAGTGAACACTACCAGTCCATCAGGAAAGGGCTCAGATTTTGTAACCTTTGGGAAAATAAATTCATGTCTGTTTGCAAAGGTAATTAGGTTATCGGGAGGGTAACGGTTATCCAATTGTCCTGAAAAGGAAGCTAATGCTATACGCCAAGCCTCAGTTGTTTGCATAAGCCATTGAACTTGTTCTTTACTGTATGGTTGGACGATTAAAGATGGTTCATAACCAAAATACTCTCTGCCCATAGCTCGACCTCGGATAATCAGACTTGCTACCATGAGGTAGTACGGTTCGAGGATTCTTTTTGGTGTGTTAGGGAGATGCACCGACATTACAGGTGCGGTTTGCCAAAACACGGCAGTGGGTGATAATGAGGTCTGACAAATAATAAATTGGAGTGGCTTATTATAGTCTACAAAGGTAATGGTTTGATGATTGATGGCAAGTTCTACAATCTGAATAGCCTGTAAGCCTTCAGAGGTTAGCTCTCGAGGTGATGTAGGGTTTGGGTTTCCATTTAGGATATCATAAAGCGGTTTGAGGTCTGCTTTGCACAGTTTTAAATAAGGTAGAAGCTAATTGATACATCCCAATAATTTTTGGAAATCATTCAGCGTCTTAATTTTGTCTAGCCTAAGTTGTACCTTCTGCGTGGTAACCTGATTTCCTCTTAGCTGAAAACCTAAATACGTGTAGGGATCAGTGAGTTGCACCTTTTCAGGAGCTATTAACAGGCCATGTTGTGTAAGAGATGTCTGTAAAGCCTCAAAACAAGATAAAACATTTTGCCCATCCTTCCCCGCTATAAGAATGTCATCCATGTAATGGATGATATAAATTCCTCTCCAGGTGCTTCTAATAGGTTGAATAGCTGAAGCAAAGAAAGATTGGCACAAGGTCGGACTATCAGCCATGCCCTGAGGTAACACTCTCCAGTGATATCTTTTCATAGGTTCCCTAAAAGTGGTAGAGGGCACACTGAAGGCAAAACGTTTTTGATCATCTGGATGTAATGGGATGGTAAAGAAACAGTCTTTCAAATCAGTAACTATTTTATAGTAGTCTAAAGGTATGGCGACGGGAGAGGGGATTCCAGGTCGTAGGGCTCCCATGAGGACCATAGACTTATTGACCTCTCTAAGGTCTTGTAACAACCGCCATTTTCCTGATTTCTTTCTTATGAGAAAGATTGGCGTGTTCCAAGGAGAATTACTAGGCTCTATACGTCCTGCCTGTAACTGTTCCTGTACCAGTTGTTGGGCGGCAGCTAGTTTTTCTGAAGCGAGGGGCCACTGATCAACCCAGACAGGGTCATCAGATCTCCAGGTGATTTTGTCTGCATGGGTTACAGGACAGACCGTGACCCCTGTTCAAAATGGCCGGGCCCAGTTCTGTCTGTCTTTGATTTTGTCTGAATGGGGTCTAGGATTCCGTCTTGATTTTTTCCCAGCCCTGTTCCTGGCACATAGCCATTTTTTTTAGCATTTGGGCAGTAACAATATCATTAGGATTGCGAATGACCATTCCTATTTGAGCCAGCAGGTCCCTGCCCCACAGGTTATAAGGCAGGCCTGCGACTATATAGGGCTGAATGTGTCCATGATGTCCCTTCTCATCTTTCCAGGTCAGCAATTTACTGCTTCTTTCCAGATTTCTACTTTGACCAATCCCGGTTAGATGAGTGATTGTAGCCTCTGTAGGCCATGTCCGAGGCCACTGGGTTTTGCCGATGATAGTTACATCAGCTCCGGTATCTACTAACCCAGTAAATTTTTTCTCATCTAACCATAATGTCATCATGGGCTTGCTGGAAGATATTATTTCTGCCCAATAAACATCCGAAGAGCCAAAACCGGCAGCGCCCCTATTCCCCTTGACAGCCTTATTCTTGGTTTTGTGAAGGGGTAAACATAGGAGCTGCGCAAATCTTTGTCCCGGGGAAACAGTACTTATCACTCGAGGAGAGGATGCCATAACTTTAATTTCTCCCATACAGTCATTGTCTATTACCCCGGGGAGAACTTGTAAGCCCTGTAGGGTGAGGCTGCTGCACCCTAGAATAAGTGCAGCAGAGCCCTTGGGTAGAGGCCCATAGACTCCTGTAGGCAGGGTCTGAACTCCCATGTCAGGTGTTAATACTGTGTGGGAGGTGGAACAGAGGTCCAATCCCGCACTTCCTGCCGTTGCTCGGCAGAGGCTTGAAATGGATTGTTGCTTGGGGGAACAAAGCTGACTGCCCCGTAGATCTGTTTTGGTTTGGGGGCCTGGGGCCGGCCCCTCATCCCATTTCCCTGATGGGGAGAAAGGAGGTTGCCCTGGGCATCTTTCTTAGATTTGCACTCATTAGCCCAATGCTTGCCACGCTTACACCGTGGACATAGGCCAGGGGCTTTTATGTTGAAGGAGGGTTTCTTATCAGCATTGCAATGTGTAGCATAGTGACCACCAGCGCCACATTGAAAGCACTTATTCTTTGACTGATTAGATAGAAACTGCCTCACTGTATAACCTTGCAAGGCGGCAGCCATAGCCAGTCCCTGTTGGTAGGCAGACCCAATGTCTGAACACAGGCGAATATAGCCCGAGAGATGTGTCTTCTTTTTATAAGGAGGAATAGCGGCCTGACAAGCAGCGTTTGGATTTTCAAACGCCAGTTGCTTTACAAAGTCTCGGCCAACCTGTGGATCACCAAAAATCCTCCCCGCCGCTGTAAGGAGACGGTGAACAAATTCTGAAAACGGCTCATCTGGCCCTTGCTTGATACTAGTAAGAGAGGAGCCGAGATCTCCCTTAGTGGGCATCTTTCTCCAAGCCTTTGTTCCTGCAGCCTGAATTTGAGCATAAAGTCCAGCATCATACTGCATCTGGGCATCACTGGTGGTGTAATTGCCTTCCCCGACTAACATATCAAAGCTCCAATTGTTGTTAGCCTGCGCATTACGGCGGGCAGTTTCTTTGCAGCACTCATAATACTCAGACTTCCAAAGCAGGAAGTCTCCGCCAGATAAGGTAGCACGGGCTAGAGTTTGCCAATCCCCTGGAGTAAGCCAATTCTCAGCTACTGATTCCA